>OX344725.1:44079028-48879028 GCA_947034835.1 Ballota nigra
GTTCGTCTCAGAGGCATTAAAGGAGTTTTGGACTGATGCAAGGGATGAATTTGTTAGATTGTGGTATGTTGTGAAGAAGTGGGGTGACACTGATGATATTAATGCCCACTTTACTGACTACAAGATGGACAATCATCCTGAGCTATTCCAGAAGATCTTGGAGGAGGCTGATGCAGCTCAAGTTCAAGTGAAGGCTCCTGAGTTCACCATTCGAATTCCTCCCTTGGTTCCTGGAACTCAAAAGCATGACACAAAGGCCATAATGATGGAAGTATTGAAGATAGCCAAAGCTGAAGGATACGTGAACCAACCTGGAAGACTTGACGAGCTGAAGGCAAGAGTTTATGCAGGATATGGACTCAAACCTGAAATGAGATTAGTCTAGGTGTTCACAGGCTTCTCTGTAATAGACTAGATTCATTGTAACCATTTCCACATCAATCAATGAAGTCTATTATTTTTGCCCACAGATAAAAACTCATTGTCTTCTTGGTTGTTATTTAAATTCTGTACTTTATCAAGAATTGCTCTAACACTGACTTATCTTATAGATAGGCTCATATTTCCTCTAAGTGTTTTGAGGATCTTTTCAGTGTTTTGGCATCATCAAAAAGGGGGAAATTGTTGGGACATTGTAAGTTTTGATTAAGATCCCAAAGCCCCTGAAAAGATGTTTGCCTTAATCTGTCTTTGTCAGGCTAGTCTTGATTAGGATTAGTACTTAGTCATTTTACACTTCACAGGTACTCAGTGAGAGGAGAACTCACTGGTGTCAATCAAGACTAAGAGCCTGAAGACGAAGAGCACCATCCTGAACTTATGGCAGTCCTCTAAGCTAGCTGAGTAAGTGTCAGTGATGAAGAGTATGACCCTGAGGTCATTACTAACTCAGTCCTGAAGGGAACAGGAGGTCACTGAGTTAATGGGAAGACTTGGAGTAGAGCCAAGCAATGCAAAAGGAATTTCAGCGTCAGGACAAGACTGGTGGGCTCAAGACAAAATGAACTTAATAAGACAAGCCTGAAGCTCAGGAATAAGCTCTGACATTCTCACCAACCTGATGACGTGGACCAATCCGAGAAGGACACGCACGTACGGAACCTGACATGAAGACTGAATTCAGACTGCACATTCAACGGGCAAGCATTTAATGGGCATTTAATGCAAATATCAAATCCATGCAAGGACGGCTTCTGCATGAAGATATGTCTGTTTGAAGCCACTCTACATAGATGACTAGAAGGCTATCTCTCCAACGGATAGTTTTTCAAATCACCTATAAATACAGAAAGCCTTGAACCCATTCAAGGTTACGGGAAATTTCCAAGCCAGAAATTACTCAAACTCTCAAGCATTCAAAGCATTCAACCTTTAAGAGAAGCACTCGAAACCATCTAAATTTCCCAAGTGTTTCTTAGCAACCGAGAGTTATTCTGTATTCCAAGAGCTAGATAGCATTATCTTAAGCTTAGAGAGATTATCCAATCCTTAGCATAGCTTTGCCTTGTAAGGATAATCTCAACTTAGTTGGAATCCAAACTGAAGCCAAAACCCTAAGTTAGGCTTGTTGGGAGTAAGTCAGTTAGTGTGTTAGTAAGTGGAGTTGTATAGATCAGTGAGGATAGCTGGTCTTGGTGCACCTTGGCACGTTAAAAACAAGAATCTCTTGAGTGGATTTCCTGTTAAGTCAGGTCGTGGACGTAGGAGCTTGAGACTCTGAACCACGTTAAACTCCGTGTGTTCTTACTGCTTTGATATTGTGCATACTTGCCATATTATTCGTTCATTCATTGCATTCAAGTTTATCAGGCCTGAATCAATCAGGCTGATCTTTAAAAGAGCACTGCCCTACTAAACACTATTCAGAATTGAGTAAAACAAGTTTTTCAGAAAGCAAACTAAACAAGACTTTAAACTTTCAGGGCTCAAACATTTCCGCACTGAACTTGAACTGATAGTTAGCCAACTGACCCGCACCAAGTGTAGTCAGTAGGTGTGTTATCAGCTCCTAGTTCTTTACCACTCTGAGTAAAGGGGACTCAGTCAGCTTTAAGGTTGAAAAATTGGTATACGTGTATTTCCCCCCCTCCCCCCCCCATACACATATTCCTCCAGTCTTGTACCGGGACCAACAAGACCATATTTCATCCAAGATTGATTCGGAGGATGTTGTTTTCTCAAAGGCAGACTTCTGTAGTCTTTTTGGTAACCTTTCTGCGGAAGGTGTGGACCCACTGAAGTACAAAGAAGGAGAGGCGTTGGACTCCTTCAAGATGTTTGCCAGAAATTCATGCCAGAACATTACTAAGGGCTTCTTGGACAAGCATCTTAGGCAGAAGTATAAGGTTTTTTTCGACATTGTGGTGAAGATTCTCATGTGCGAGAGCCATAGCACAGATGCCATTTTCATTGGCAGGCTCTGTGTTATGAGGGCCATTCTGGATGGTGCCCAATGTAATTGGGCTTAGTTCTTCTAGGGAGTGCTAAGGAAGAAAAAGGTGAAGGTCCAGAAGGAAGAATGCCCTCAGTTGCCAGGAGAGCACCAGTTTGTGTTCAATGCTAATGTATCATTGGGCACAAAACTCACCCTAATTCTGGACTCAATCCTTCCAGAGAAGAAATAGAGACAATCCTGGTGTAAGGGCTTTCATAAGTCCAAGATTATGTTCTCCAAGGATGGTCCCCTTCATGGCCATCCTGATTCTGATGGTGAGCAAGTCATCCCTGCCCCTCCCCTTCAAGCCATTCCCTCTCCTGCTAAGGGGCAGAAGCAGCAGAAGAAGCAACAGAGTTCGAAGCAGGCTGCTGGGGCAACTGGTTCCTCAACGGTTATCTTCTCTGGTTCCTCGGAGGAGGACCAGATTCCCCTTCAAAGTATCTTGAAGAAGAAGGGTGAAGTGGCTGAGGCTACTAAGAAGGCTGGAGCAGCCAAGAGGAAGAGGCCAGAGGAGGCCAAGAGAGGCTCTGCTAAGAAGCAAAGACCTAGCAGGAAGGCCAAGAAAACTCTTCTGGTGGATGAGCCATCAGAGGAAGAAGAGGTTGAATCTCTCAAGAAGAAGTCCAAGGCCAAGAGAGCCATTCTTCAAGAGTCAGACTCTGGCTCTGATCTTGGAGAGACCTTGGAGAAGGCTATTGATGAAGCTTCTCAGATGATGGAGGATGCTCTAGAGTTTGTTGTGTCTACTGATGTTGACTCAGCAGAGGTAAACCCTTCCAACCCATCCTCAATTCCCTCCCCTGCTCATGTTAACCTAGTTACCCCCACTACTTCACCACCAGACACCCAAACACAACCCATATAATCTGCTCCTGGTGTTCCTTTATCTTCACCAGAGCAGACTCTCCCAGACACCCCAACATTCACTACTTCTGCCATCCCTCAAGCACCTTCTCCCCCACCTTCCCATATACCTTTAAACACATATCCCTCTCCCCCAACTTCTGTACCAGAGGTGCCTTCAACCTCTTCTAGTGCAGAAATTCCCCTTCCAAACACTTCCACATCACAAATTCCCATCCCACCTTCTGTACCAGAGATCCCATCTTCTTCTGGTGTAGAGCAACCCATTCCTTCCACTTCTACCTCTCAAAATCCTACCCCTCCCCAAACCCATACAGACCAGGACCCAACCATTTCTATGGCTCTGGGATTCGTTGCCCCTCCCCCTTCTCCCACCTGTTTAACAAGCGATGATAGTGAAGATGAGGAAGCTTCACTTGAGCCTGCTAACTTAGCACCTTCCTCCTCTGCCTCTGGGCCCAAACCCTTCACTTTCTCATCTGCAGAAATGGGTCCCATTAGGCAGAGTATGAGTGTAAGTGCTCAGCTCTGGCTAAGAGAGCATTTCCCAGTTCTTCTGGAGCCCTTACCACTTATGGCAGAGCTTACTGATGCCAAGATCTGGAGCAAAGCCAGACTTGAAGAAGTGGAGGACCTGATGCTTTTGCTTGAGGAAATGGGTCCCTCCAACTTCACTGCTTGGGAGATTGAGTTGAAGCAGAAGATGAACATTCAGAATCCAGCAGAGCTGGAGACCCCTGGTGCAGCTAAAGTCTTGATTCGCACCCTGCTCATCCAGAGAGGAGTAATGCTCACTCCAGAGGGCCCTACTTACAAGTTTGGGCCTCACTTTGTCTTCCCTCCAGAGCTATATTCAGATGAGGAAGACTTTGAGATGTCTCCTGCCGTGCTCCAGAAGATGAAAGCCTTCTTCAACGAGCAGATCATGCAGATAGGGCGCTTTTCCAAAGCAATTCAACACATGGCCCCTGCTATGATAGAGCATCAGATCAGGCAGGAGAGGAGGATCTTTCTTAAGCAGATCAAGTCTACTCTGGCAGAAGTTAAGGCCCCATTCAAGGCTAATGGCCTTTTTGTAAAGCTGGATGTTATGCACAGCCAGAAGCAGCTCCAGGAGCACGTGCTGGAGCAGATGAGGCCAGTCTCTGTGCTGAAGGTTGAGATGACCAGCCAGATGATCCAGACTGCCAAGTTGAAGGACTCCCTCCAGGAGATGTTAGAGAAGCAGGAAAGGCTTGTTGCAGAATCAAAAGCCTACCTGGAGGGGGCAAAGCAGCTGTGTGATCTTCACTCTTCCTCCAACACTGCCTTGCCTGATCTTATAAGGCAGGTAGTGGAGCCCCTCCTTGATGAAGTTAAAAAGGGGGAAGAGAAGGCCAGAACTGATCTGGCGAAGACCACAAATGAAACTCTTTTTAGCTATGGAGCTCGTCTGGACCTGCTGGAGAACACCTTGGCCCAGGCAGAGTTGCAGAAGAAGAAGAAAGAAGAATTCAAATCACTTACCATGGCTAAGCAGCTTGCTGCAGAAGAGGATTCATCAGAAGCAGAGCAGGATCCAATCTCAATCTCTGGACCTGCAAAGAGGAAGATCAGGAGAGTCAAGAAAAGCTTCCTTGAGACTGTTGTTGAAGAAGCTCAGAAGAGATACAAAGAAGAGACTCCAGAGGAGAAGCAGGTAAGGATCAGGAAGAACATAGATGAAGAGCAGAGGCTCAGATATGTTAGGAGGCAAAACAAGAAGAGTAGAGAAGCTGGTGCTCCTTCTGGTGCAGGTGGATCTAGCCAGAGGAGGAAAGCTCCCATTGAAGTGATGAACATTCTGCCTCTCAGGACAGAAGGGTCTTTTGACTCTATTGTGCCTGTGCCCTTGATTGAGAAATAGAAGGAGGCAAAGACTCTCTGGTTCATCCAACATTACATCCAGAGGCCAGCACCAGAGGATGATGAGCTGATCAACAGAACCTTCCACTCCTGGATGCAAGCTTATGATGCAGAGTTATACAAGCAATTGATGGACTCTACCATTGAGTTCAACCTGGAGGTGACTGCCCCTGAGTTCACTTATCTTAACACTCCCATGGTAGGATACCAGGTTGATTGGGCTGAGCTGAAGAGACTGTACAAGACCAAGGTGTTGGTGAACTTCACTCCAACATCTTCTGCAGAGTTGAAGGCCGTCCAAGATAGGTTCCTTGACTGGTTCCTTGTGCCCAAGGAAAACAGGAGATATGCATAGAATAGGACTCTGAACTTCAATGTAATTTGTAATCATCTTGTCCTTATTATCAATGAAAATATCATATCTTTTCTGTTCAAAAGACAACCTCTTGTTGTCTTCATTGTTTGCCTGATAAGATCTATTCTAAGGTCTTATCTTTATTGTGTTCATGCTTAAGTCTTATATTTTGATCAGTTCTGGTAGTGTTTTAACTCCATCAAAAAGAGGGAAATTGTTAGGATAGAAGTTGTATAGTTTTGATGAGTTAAAACAAACCAGAAGATGTAATAGGACCATCTGGACCTGTTAGCCAGATGATGATCTAGATTAGGACTTAGTCTAGGGGGAACTGCCAGACCAGAAGACTTCACCAGAAGAGTCACCAGAAGACCCCACCAGAGGACTTCACCAGAGGACTCCACCAGAAGACTTCACCAGATGAGATCTGACCAGAGGCAGAGGACCTTCCCCAGACCAGACGAGTCCGGACCAGACGAGTCTGGTAGAACAAAAGATGCTCAGTTTGATCCCCTGTTTCTACTGAGTATTCTGGTTGTTAACCAGATTAGGACCAGAAGACACCGAGGTTGCCTGGTGTCTAGTCTTACCTTCTCTGTTGAGAATCAGAGTTTGGCAGATGAAGCATTTGACCGTTGGTGATTCAAATCAAGTCAACAAGATCAGGATTGGAAAGTATTTGAAGATAATCAATCCAAGGATCCCACCAACCCAACCAATCAATTAGGGAATTGATTGATTGAGGCTTCCTTAAATAGAGGATCTGATTGGTTTAGCTCTCCAACGGCTAGCCCTAATCCCCTCTATAAATACAAGAGTGCAGGTCAAGAAAAAGCTCTAGAGATACCATACGCGCATAAGTCCATCCAAGCTTTTGATAATCACTCTTAGCACTCTTATTGTTCTTTCATTCATATTCACTCTCAAGGAGTTATTAGACCTTAACCTGTTCATCTCTAAGATAAGGTTGAAGGTAGCATACTTTAGATTGTGATTAGATCTAAAGGAGTTGTAAGAAGGAACTGGTACTTCCCAATTCCAGTGAGTAAGTAAGTGAGTTGGTTGGTTGATAGTGAGACCCCTTGGATAAAAGGGAGAGTGGACGTAGGATATTCAAATCCGAACCACTATATATCTTGTGTTCTTTATTGCTTTCATTTACTTATTCTCTTATTGGTTTTTGTGCTCTTGTAAAAAGAATTTGAAAGACATTTAACTTAAGCTTCCGTAATTAATCTAACTAGTGGGACCAACAGGTTACATTTGAATCCACACTATAAATACAAGCTCATAGCTGCATATTCAAGCGTGTTGTGTTGTGTTGTGTGTGAAGAAAAGAAAAATCAACACCTACGAGCTGTGAAGGTGTAAGTGTTTAGTGCATTAAATTGGGAGGTATAAGGAAGCACGTTTCACACCTTGTTCACTAACCATTAAGGTCTTCACAGAAATACATTGAGTGTTCAGCTTGTAACTCATAGCTTAGAGAGGTTTTCCTAATCTTAGCTTAAGGCTAACACATTGTAAAGGAAAACCTCACCTAGTTGGAGAAAACCAAACCGAAACCAAAACCCTCTAGTTAGGTTTGTTGGGAGTAAGTTGTCTGTGAGTTGGTGAGGAGGGGCAGCCCAAGGAGTGGCTTGAGTCCAGTTGTAAGTGCACCTTGGCACGTTAAAAACAAGAATCCCAGTTAGTGGATTTCCTGTTAAATCAAGCCGTGGATGTAAGAGCTTGAGTCTCTGAACCACGTTAAACTGAGCGAACTTATCTTTAAAAGTATTTACCAAAGTATTGTGAAAGTCAGCTCACTGAGCTTTGTTATAAGAAAACTTTGGTTAAGCAATCAGGTCAGGGAGATTCCTCTCACTGACCGGATCAGGCAACGCGCTCGAGAGTTCAGTCTCTCGAGTCACTGTGTTGCTAAGAGCATGAGCCTTCAAGTCTCACTGACTTGGTAGCTCAGCCTCTTAGCAACGCAGTGACTTGAGTATTCCTTCACTGAACTCTTTCAGAGCGCAACGCAAGGTTTAAAAAAAATTGCTCCTGAATTCCCATTTTGGTATTCAGAAATGGGACCATCAGAGAGGGTTCAGAAAGGGTTAATTAATCTACCGATTTATCTAGGGAGGACGACCGCATCACCGTAGTTAAATTAGGGTCTCGTTAATTAAGTACTATCTATCACCGTGGATTAGTGAAGTCGATTGTTAGGATAAAGTATTGCGGAAGCTTAAGTTAAATGTCTTTCAAAGTCTTTTACAAGAGAGTAATAATCAAAAGAACAATAAGTAAATTGAAAACAATAAAGAACACAAGATATATAGTGGTTCGGATTTGAATATCCTACGTCCACTCTCCCTTATATCTAAGGGGTCTCACTATCAACCAACCACTCACTTACTTACTGGAATTTGGAAGTACCAGTTCCTTCTTACAGCCTCTTTAGATTTACCCTCAATCTAAAGATCAAACAGCCTACAACCTTGTCTGATAGATGAACAGGTTGAGGTTTCAATAACTGCTTAAGAGTAGATAAATATTATGAACAGTAAGAGTGCTTGGAAAGAATCTCAAAAGCTTAGATGGACTTATGCGCGTATATGGTCTCTCTAGAGCTTTTTCTTGAACTGCACTCTCATATTTATAGAGGAGATTAGGGCTAGCCGTTGGAGGGCTAATCCAATCAGATCCTCTATATAAGGAAGCTTCAATCAATCAATTCCCTAATTGATTGATTGGGTTGGTGGGATCCTTGGATTGATTATCTTCAAATACTTTCTAATCCTGATCTTGTTGACTTGATTTTGAATCACCAACGGTCAGTAGCTTCCTCTGCCTAACTCTGATTCTCTCCAGAGAAGGCAAGACCAGACACCAGGCAACCTCGGTGTCTTCTGGTCCTCATCTGGTCAACAACCAGAATACTCAGTAGAATCAGGAGATCAAACTGAGCATCTTTTGTTCTACCAGACTCGTCTGGTCCGGACTCGTCTGGTCTGGGGAAGGTCCTCTGCCTCTGGTCAGATCTCATCTGGTGAAGTCTTCTGGTGGAGTCCTCTGGTGAAGTCCTCTGGTGGGGTCTTCTGGTGACTCTTCTGGTGAAGTCTTCTGGTCTGGCAGTTCCCCCTAGACTAAGTCCTAAACTAGATCATCATCTGGCTAACAGGTCCAGATGGTCCTATTACATCTTCTGGTTTGTTTTAACTCATCAAAACTAACAACTTTTATCCTAACAATTTCCCCCTTTTTGATGGAGTTAAAACATACCAGAACTGATCAAAAGTAAACTTAAGAAAGAAAACAATAAAGGATAAGACCTTAGAATAGATCTTATCAGGCAAACAAATAAGACAACAAGAGGTTGTCTTTTGAACAGAGAAGATATGAGATTTTCATTGATAAAAAGGACAAAGATGATTACAGATTACAAAGCAATTATGGTCCTATTCTAAGCATATCTTATGTTATCCTTGGGCACCAGGAACCAGTCAAAGAATCTATCTTGAATGGCCTTCAACTCTGCAGAAGATGTTGGGGTGAAGTTTGCCAACACCTTGGTCTTGTACAGTCTCTTCAGCTCAGCCCAATCAACCTGGTCTCCTGCCATTGGAGTGTTGAGAAAATGGAATTCAGGAGCAGTGACTTCCAGGTTGAATTCAATAGTTGAATCCATCAACTGCTTGTACAAATCTACATCATATGCCTGCATCCAAGAATGGAAAGTCCTGTTGATGAGAGCATCATCCTCTGGTGGAGGTCTCTGGATGTAATGTTGAATGAACCAGAGAGTCTTGGCTTCTCTCCATTTTTCTATCAAAGGCACAGGAACAGTTGAGTCAAAGGACCCTTCTGTCCTGAGAGGGAGGATGTTCATGACTTCAACAGGCCCTTTCCTCTTCTGACTGGATCCACTAGCACCAGGAGTGATGCCAGCTTCTCTGCTCTTCTTATTTTGCCTTCTAACATATCGGAGCCTCTGCTCTTCATCTATGTTTTTCCTTATCCTTGCTTGCCTCTCTTCAGGCGACTCTTCCTTGAATCTCTTCTCTGCTTCTTCAACCACAGATTCAAGGAAGCTCTTCTTCACTTTCCTTATCTTCCTCTTTGCAGGTCCAGAGATGGAGATTGGATCCTGCTCTGCTTCTGACTCCTCTTCTGCAGCAAGCTGCTTAGCCATGGAAAGAGATTTGAGCTCTTCCTTCTTCTTCTTCTGCAACTCAGCCTGGGCCAATGTATTCTCCAGCAGGTCCAGACGAGCTCCATGGCTGAAGAGTGTTTCATTTGTGGTCTTCGCCAGATCAGTTCTGGCCTTCTCTTCCCCCTTTTTAACTTCATCAAGGAGGGGCTCCACCACCTACCTTATAAGATCAGGCAAGGCAGTTTGGAGGAAGAGTAAAGATCACGTAGCTACTTGGCCTCCTCCAGGTAAGCTTTAGACTCTGCAACAAGTCTCTCTTGCTTCTCCAACATCTCCTGGAGGGAGTCTTTCAACTTGGCAGTCTGAATCATCTGGCTGGCCATCTCCACTTTGAGCACAGAGACAGGTCTCATCTGCTCCAGCACTTGCTCCTGTAGCTGCTTCTGGCTGTGCATGACATCCAGCTTGACAAATAAGCCATTAGCCTTGAAAGAAGCTTTTACCTCTGCCAGAGTAGACTTTATCTGCTTCAGGAAGATTTTCCTCTCATGCCTGATCTGATGCTCTATCATAGCAGGGGCCATGTGTTGAAATGCTTTGGAAAAGCGCCCTATCTGCATGATCTGCTCATTGAAGAAAGCTTTCATCTTCTGGAGCACAGCAGGAGACATCTCAAAGTCTTCCTCATCTGAAGATAGCTCTGGAGGGAAGACAAAATGAGGACCAAACTAAGTGGGGCCCTCTGGAGTGAGCATTACTCCTCTCTGGATGAGCAGGGTGCGAATCAAGACTTTAGCTGCACCAGGGGTCTCCAGCTCTGCTGGGTTCTGAATATTCATCCTCTGCTTTAGCTCAATCTCCCAAGCAGTGAAGTTGGAGGGACCTATTTCCTCAAGCAAAAGCATTAGGTCCTCCACATCTTCAAGTCTGGCCTTGCTCCAGACCTTGGCATCAGTAAGCTCTGCCAGGAGTGGTAAGTGCTCCAGAAGAACTGGGAAATGCTCTCTTAGCCAGAGCTGAGCACTTACACTCATACTCTGCCTAATGGGACCCATTTCTGCAGATGAGAAAGTGAAGGGTTTGGGCCCAGAGGTAGAGGAGGAAGGTGCTAAGTCAGCAGGCTCAAGTGAAGCTTCCTCATCTTCATTATCATCGCTGGTTAAACAGGTAGGAGAAGGGGGAGGGGCAGGGAAACCCAGAGCCATAGAAATGGTTGGGTCCTGGTCTGTATGGGTTTGGGGAGGGTTAGGATTTTGAGATGTAGAGATGGAGGGAATGGGTTGCTCTGCACCAGAAGAGGATGGAATATCTGGTACAGAAGGTGTAGGAGGTATCTGGGAGGTGGAAGTGTTTGGAGGGGGGATTTCTGCATCAAAAGAGGTTGAGGATACCTCTGGTACGGAAGGTGGGGGAGAGGGGTTTGTGGGAAGATGTGTTTGGGAATTTGGGGGAGAAGGTGTTTGGGTAGGAATGGTAGAAGGAGTATATACTGGGGTATCTGGGATAATCTGCTCTGGTGGAACAATAGGGTTACCAGAGGCAGATGGGGTTTGGGGAATATTATCTGGGGGAGAGGTAGAGGGGGAGACAAGATTAATGGGGGAAGAAGATGGAAGGGAAGGGTTTACCTCTGCTGGGTCAACACCAGCAGGTACAGCAGACTCTGGAGCATCCTCCATCATCTGGGAAGCATCCTCAATTGCCTTTTCCAAGGCCTCTCCAAGATCAGATCCAGAGTCAGGATCTTGAAGAAGAGCTCTCTTGGCCTTGGATTTCCTCACAAGAGGCTCAACCTCTTCTTCCTCTTCTTCCTCTGAAGGCTCATCCACCAGAAGGGTTTTCTTTGCCTTTCTGCTAGTCCTTCGCTTCTTAGCAGAACCTCTCCTGGCCTCGTCTGGCTGCTTCCTCTTGGCTGCTCCAGCCTTCTTAACAGCTTTATCATCATCACCCTTCTTCTTAAGCACCTCAAGAAGGGGAATCTGGTCCTCTTCTGAGGAACCAGAGAAAGCAACGGTTGAAGAACCAGTTGCTTCAGCAGCTTTCTTCTGTGTCTTCTGTTTCTGCTGCTTCTTCTGCCCCTTTGCAGGTGAGGGAATAGATTGAATAGGAGGGGTAGGGATGGCTTGCTCTCCATCAGAGTCGGCATGGCCATGGAGAGGGTCATCCTTGGAGAAGAGGATCTTGGATTTGTGATAACTATGGCACCAAGATGCTTTCTACTTCTTCTCTGGAAGGAGAGAATCCAGAATAAGAGTTAACTTAGTCCCGAAAGAGACATTTGCAGTGAAGCAGAACTGCAACTCTCCTGGCTTGGAAGGACAAGGCTCCTTCTTCACCTTCAGCCTGTTCTTCCTCAACACATCCCAGAAGAAACTCCGCCCAATTACACTGAACACCATCATATAAAGCCCTCATCACACACATCCTACCATTGAAAATGGCATCTGTGCTGTGATTTTCACACATAAGTACCTTTACCACTATATCGAATAACACCTTGAACTTTTGCCTTAAATGCTTGTCCAAGATGCCCTTTGTGATATTCTGGCAGGAAGATCGAGCAAAAATCTTGAAGGAACCAATAATGCTATCCTCCTTGTACGTCAAAGGATCCACTCCCACCGCAGAAATGTTCTCGAATAAAGCGCAGAAATCGTGCTTAGAAAACACCAAATCATCTTCATCAACCTTGGAGGAAAAGTGATCCTCGTGAATCTTCATACGAACCAATAACTGGGCCGCATATCCGTCAAGAGTACGAAAATCCTTGGGAACTGTGGAGATCAGCTTCTCCACCCCTGCATTCTGGAGCATCTCCAGAATCGACAGCGCAACAGGGTTCTTGGTGGTATAAAAGTCCACCACCATCTTCGTCTTTAACTTTCTCATCATAAGAACATGATCGAAGTTACACAGGGGAGCCATATCTGTGAAAGAGAGATAGAGAGAGAGAAAGAAATTCTTTGCAGAGAGAAGTTAGGGTTTGAAAGTATGGAAACGTGAAAGGACAGATTGAAAGAAAGTTTGATTTAAATAGGGTATTACGCGTGGCTTGATTAATAAATGAAGTGTGAACGCGTGTAGTTTCAAATTTAATTTAGGAAACAAAATCAATTTTAGCATTGATTGACATTTTGCACAGTGATTAAATCCGATGGCCACGATGAAAGGCAAGATACAGATTTAATCTGGTGCGTTGGCCTAGTCATTGGGACTGGGCATAAAGGGGTTTTATGGCAGTCAAGAGAAAAAGCGAAATGATTGCCTAGGCCCTATACCCTAGTCTTAAATACACTCCGAAGTTGAAACGTTTTGAGTGTACTTACTAATTTGAAAGGTGTATCCCAATGATCAGAGGCCAGAGAAGTAAAGACATACCTGTCACCTGATATTGTAACCAGATGATACCACAGCCAGTCTGGTGCTACATCTCCTCTGATGGAGCGCATCTGGTCCTGGTCAGAGAAGACTTTGGATATTGTGGAATCTGACTCAGCACCTCAACTGGGACAAGTGTCACCTGGTGTATACCTCATCTGGAGATATACCTTCTCTGATATGTCTAATCTGCAGGTATGTTAGTTTAAGAAAATAAATGTATGAAGTAAAGTAAAGAAACAAAGGATACTTCTCTGTTGTTCCCCCTAACACAAATCTGTCTCTGGATCCAACAAACCTAACTCAAAAGCTAACTCTCTGAATCAGGTCTCAGCCAAAGGCTTAGTCAAGATATCTGCTCTCTGTTTCTCTGTTGCAATCTTTTTCATCCTTATATCTCCCTTCTCAACATGATCTCTGATAAAATGATGTCTTATATCAACATGTTTACATCTGGTATGAAGAACTGGATTCTGGGTGATTGCAATTGCACTATTACTATCACAGAATATAGGAATATCCTTAGCTCTAATCTGGTAGTCCCTAAGTTGTTGACTAATCCAGAGTAGTTGTGAACAACAGCTCCCTGCAGCCATGTACTCTGCTTCTGTTGTTGATGTAGCAACTGAAGTCTGCTTCTTAGAAAACCAGGATACCAATTTATTCCCTAAAAATTGGCAAGTTCCACTAGTAGACTTCTTATCTATTCTGCATCCACCATAGTCTGAATCTGAATAACCACTCAATTCTAAATTGTCATCTGCAGGATACCACAATCCTAAATTCACTGTTCCCTTAAGATACTTTAATATTTTTCTAGCTGCTTCCAAGTGACTCTTCTTGGGATTAGCTTGAAATCTGGCACATGCTCCTACAGCAAAAGTAATATCTGGTCTGCTTGCAGTCAGGTACAGAAGAGAACCAATAAGTGCTCTACTGAGTCTGGTCCACACTCTCTCCAGACTCATCTGAATCCATGTTGAAATTTGTCATCATTGGGATCTTGGCTGCTTTGCTAGATCCTATTCCAAATTTCTCTAACATGTTTCTGGTGTACTTAGCTTGGTTAATAAAAATTCCCTTCTCTGATTGCTTTACCTGCAAACCCAAAAAGTAATTCATTTCTCCCATCATGGACATCTCAAACTGTCCCTGCATGAGCTCACCAAACTTCTCACACAGCTTCTTGTTAGGGGATCCAAATATGATGTCATCAACATATATTTGGACCAGAAGGATGTCCTTTCCTTCTTCTTTCCTAAACAAGGTCCTATCAATCTTACCCTTAGTAAAACCATTGTCCAGAAGAAACTAAGATAGAGTGTCATACCATGCTCTGGGTGCCTGCTTCAGCCCATAAAGAGCTTTCTTAAGCTTAAACACCTTGTCACCTTGTTCAAAACCAGGGGGTTCTTCCACATACACTTCCTCAATGAGAATCCCATTAAGAAAGGCAGATTTCACATCCATCTGGTATACTTTGAACTTCATGTGAGCAGCATATGCTAAGAACAATCTGATGGCTTCTAGTCTGGCAACAGGGGCAAATGTCTCATCATAGTCTATTCCTTCAGACTGAGAATAGCCCTGGGCCACTAGCCTTGCCTTGTTCCTAGTAATGACATCATTCTCATCTTTCTTATTCTTGAAAACCCACTTAGTGCCTATCACCTTTTGATGTCTTGGTCTGTCTACCAGCTCCCAAACATCCTGTCTGGTGAATTGATTCAACTCCTCCTGCATAGCAACAATCTAATTTGAATCTTTCAGTGCCTCCTTGATGTTCTTGGGCTCAATCAAGGACACATAGCAACTGAATAAGGCAGCTAAGTTAAGAGTTCTCCTAGTCTGGACACCCTTAGTTGGATCTCCAAGGATTAGGTCATTGGGGTGATCAACCAGGGTCCTCCTTCCCGTGGTCTTGCCTGGTTGATCATCTTCTGCAGTACCTTGGTGATTTTCACCACCTGCAGAAGAGCTTTCCCCTACAGGAGTTCCAACCTCTTCTGGTTCTGCTCCTTGTGAAGGCTGCTGCTTTAGAGAACCAGGAGATGGGTCATCATCTGAATCTGAATCTGAATCAAGAACAGGTGGATTGACTTTGATAACTCTGGGTGTAATCTGATTCTGGGTCTCATCAGAAGACTTAGAGTCCACCTTGCACTCAAAAGAAGATTCATCAAAAACAACATGAGGTGTTTCCTCCACACAAAGTGAATTCTTATTAAAAACTCTAAAAGCCTTACTGGTGCTGGAATATCCTAAAAATATTCCATCAGCCACTTTAGCATCAAAGGTTCTTAATTTAGATTTCCCATTGTCATGGATGAAACACTTACATCCAAAAACATGAAAGTATGAAACATATGGGGTCTTATTATGTCTCTGGGCAATCAGGCATCTGTTCTGAGTGTAGCAAGCTGTATTAATAGCCTCTGCCCAAAATCTCTGTGGAGTGTTGTACTCTGCAAGAAGTGTTCTTGCAGCTTCTTTAAGAGTCATATTCCTCCTTTCTGCTACTCCATTTTGTTGGGGTGTTCTGGCAGCAGATGTCTCATGAAAAATCCCATGATCCTTGCAGTAATCTGCAATGTGTGAATTCAAAAACTCTGTCCCTTTATCACTTCTGATTCTGACTATGCTCTGGTTCTGCTCATTCTGAATCTGATTGAAGAATTCTGGCAGCTTAGTCATAGTTTCATTTTTCTTAAACAAGAACACTACCCAAGTGTATCTTGAAAAGTCATCCACTATCACTAAGGTGTACTTCCTTCCACTGACACTAAGAGGAGAAACAGGTCCAAACAGGTCCATGTGAAGTAGTTGAAGTACTCTGGTTGTGGTTGTGCTCTGGACATCCTTAAAGGAAGTCTTGGGTTGTTTACCCTTCTGGCATGAACCACAAACCTGATTCTTCTTAAACACTTCATTAGGAAGACCTCGAATGAGACCTTTTCTGGCAATCTTGTTTAGTATTTTGAAGTTAAGATGACACAATCTCTTGTGCCAAATCCAGCTATTCTCTGCAGATCCTTTAGCAACCAGGCAAGCATTTCTTGGGCAACTGCTAAAATCTGCAAGATAAATGTTACCCTTCCTCAAGCCTATTAGCAAGATATCATTATAATCAGAAGAGAAAACAGTGCATGAATCACTAGAAAACTTCACTGGGTATCCCTTGTCACAGAATTGGGATACTGAAAGCAGATTATGCTTGAGTCCTTCAACATAGTAAACTTCATCTACAGAAACTCCATTGAAGGTCAACTTTCCAACTCCTCTGGTGACTCCATAGTTGTTGTCACCAAACATCACTCTTGGTCCATTCATTGGCTTGAAATCTTGGAGATTATCCTTCTGGAAGGTCATGTGCTTGGAACATCCACTATCAATGTACCAGACATGGTTGCTTGAAAATCCTTTCTCCAATGGACTCTTATCTACCTGCAGAGAAATCAATTAGGTCCCCTACTAGTGCTGGGTCCTAATTGGTTAGTTGCAGGTTTTGTAGGAATCCAAAGATAAAGATCATCCCTTGATGGATAAGGAGATCTTATCTTCCTTCCAAATCTATCTACCAGCACATGTCCTCTTACAATGACATATTGAGCTACTGGTCTGATAAGGACATCTTTCCTATAAACAGGTCTGGTGTACCTTTTCTCAAATCTGGCCTTTGGAATGGCCTGCCTCAAAGACATGGTCTTAAAGGTCTGGTTGTAAGGGTACATCCTAGAAGAACCATCTCTGGTGTCATAACTTCCCAGATCAGTTGGTTTTCTATAGATGGGTCTGGAAGACCACCTCTGGTCCTGATACTTAGACCTGCTCTGGTGGTCATAGTTCCTTTGAGTATACCTATTCTGGAATTGATTTCTCTGAGAAAATTGTCTATGGGGTACCTGGTGCTGTTGAACATTGTTCCTTCTCTGGTAGTTATTACTCTGATTGGTATTCCCCTTTCTTGAGTGTTTCCTTTGAGGTCCCCTAATCTGTTTAGGTTCCCTTTGAGGATTTCTCTGGGGTCCTCCAATTTGAGTAATTTCTACTCATTGGGACTCATTGTTCACAGAACCATCAATCTTTAATGGTTCCCCTTTTTGACAATTATTCTCTAGCATCTTCTCTTCCAGAACAGTCAACTCTTCTGGACCATATGTAATGTGATTAACAGAGTGATTCCTTTTCCAGTCAGGATTGTGAACCACCTTGTAACCATTACCAGTTAAGTCTTTATCATCCCAGATTTCTACCAATTTACCAGCTCTTACAGACTTGTCTTTATTATAAAAGTATTTATGAGTTTTAGAGAAAATTCCAGAATATCCTAAACCACTCTTATCACAGATGCGCTGAGAAGACTCTGATATGATAGATACAACAGATGGTATCTTAGGAGCTTCTCTGGGCATGGGTATCTCCTCTATGTTGTGAGCAACTTGTTTTCCCTTGATAAGAGTCTGGTATTTGGCTCTGAGTTCATTGAACTCATCTTCTTGAGAGTTCTTTTCTTTCATGAGTTGATCTACCAGAGTATCTCTTTCTGTGATCTTATCCTGAAGTTCAGAGACTTCTTTGGAATGATCTTTCATGAGTTCTCTGGTGGATTTATGCTCATGAGAGAGAGATTGAACTTCAGCTCTGAGCCTACCATTCTCTTTCTCAAGTTTTTGACAAAGTTGGACACAATTTTGGAGATTTGATAGCATTTGTTGCATATCAGACTCTCTGGAGTTACCAGATGAATTAGAGGATTCAGTATATTTGGAATTTGATAAGACTAGAGTAGTTTTATTTACCTCAGTGATGTCTGCCATAAGGCACACATCATCATCTGATCTAAAGTCAGAAGAAGAAGAAGAACTGGAACTAGTATCCTCCTCCTCTGCTTCTGCCAGCAATGTCTCTTATCTGCATATCTCCTATCTCTCTTGATTCTTTTCTCTTCTCTTTCCCTAGGAGTAAGCTGAGGACAATCATAACTGTAATGACCAGTCTTGTTGCATGTGTAGCAGGCATTGTCTCCTCTGGGATTAGGACTTGGCTCTCTCCTCCTCTGGTTGTAGTCTGATCTGGCTGGACTACTTTCTCTCCTCTGGTAGTCAGGTCTGCCAGAGCTACCATCTCTCCTCTGGTAGTCAGGTCTGCCAGAGCTACCATCTCTCCTCTGATAATCTGATCTCCCAGAGTTGCCAGGGTTGTCATCTCTCCTCCTCTCTGGAGTTCTGAATCTGGTCTCCCTTGAGTCTCCAGATGTCTTCTCCTTCTCTGCAGACTTGAAGGAACTCTTTTTGTCTCTGGTAGATTCCTTCCAGTGCCTTTTGTACCTGCCATATTTTGTACTCATTTTATCTAATTTACGAGTTAGAAGTGCTACCTGCTCCTTGAGGCTCAAGTCATCTGCAGTAGACTTCTTTGGCTTGACATCAGGCTTGATAGTAGAAGAGAATGCAACACCTTTCTGGCCAGAAGAGGAAACCTCTTCTGTTTGATCCTCCTCTTGAAGATCATACTCATAGGCTTTGAGATCAGACAACAGAAGATGATGATCCAGAGTATTGAGATCCTTGTTGTCCTTGATCACAGTGACTTTAATTCTCCACCTGCTGGTTAGTGAGCGCAAGATTTTACTATTAATTTCTTTTTCAGAGTAGGTCTTACCTAAGGCACTAGCCTTGTTCAGAAGGTTTGTGAGACGCATGTCCAGCTGGTCAATGGTCTCGTCTGGTTTCATCTTGAAGGTGTCAAACGAGTGTTGAATAGCTTGGAGCTTGTTGTCTTTGATCTTCTCTGTTCTCTCACAGAGAAGTGCAAGTTTGTCCCACATCTCCTTGGCAGTGGCACATGTTCTGACCTTTTCAATCACCTCTTTAGTAAGTGTGTTGATGATCTCTGTTCTTGCCACCTGGTCCAAGTTGTAGAGCTTTCTTTCATCATTATCAAGCTCATCTTTCTTTTTTAGGATTCTTTGCCTGGGGACTCTATCCTCTGCAGCTTCACTAGTTTCTTCCCTGGACTCTGACCTGCCACTATCAATAGGAGTCCAGTAAAATTGAATGGGGCCACTTTCAACCACATCTAACATGCGGTGGTGAATAGCTCCAAGATGATTGCTCACCATGAAACTCCAGTGGCTGTAATCCTCAAAAGAGAATTCTGGAAGCTTACGGCTCTTGTAAGAAGATTTTGCAGATATTTTGATAAGAAATTAAGGGAAATAACAAGAACTTGAACAAAAGCACTAAAGAGCAATGGATCTGCCCGGTGACCACCAAAAGCTTTTCAAAGCAGTGGTCGTGGACACACTGCTCTGATACCACTTGTTGGTCCCACTAGTTAGATTAATTACGGAAGCTTAAGTTAAATGTCTTTCAAAGTCTTTTACAAGAGAGTAATAATCAAAAGAACAATAAGTAAATTGAAAACAATAAAGAACACAAGATATATAGTGGTTCGGATTTGAATATCCTACGTCCACTCTCCCTTATATCTAAGGGGTCTCACTATCAACCAACCACTCACTTACTTACTGGAATTTGGAAGTACCAGTTCCTTCTTACAGCCTCTTTAGATTTACCCTCAATCTAAAGATCAAACAGCCTACAACCTTGTCTGATAGATGAACAGGTTGAGGTTTCAATAACTCCTTAAGAGTAGATAAATATTATGAACAGTAAGAGTGCTTGGAAAGAATCTCAAAAGCTTAGATGGACTTATGCGCGTATATGGTCTCTCTAGAGCTTTTTCTTGAACTGCACTCTCATATTTATAGAGGAGATTAGGGCTAGCCGTTGGAGGGCTAATCCAATCAGATCCTCTATATAAGGAAGCCTCAATCAATCAATTCCCTAATTGATTGATTGGGTTGGTGGGATCCTTGGATTGATTATCTTCAAATACTTTCCAATCCTGATCTTGTTGACTTGATTTTGAATCACCAACGGTCAGTAGCTTCCTCTGCCTAACTCTGATTCTCTCCAGAGAAGGCAAGACCAGACACCAGGCAACCTCGGTGTCTTCTGGTCCTCATCTGGTCAACAACCAGAATACTCAGTAGAATCAGGAGATCAAACTGAGCATCTTTTGTTCTACCAGACTCGTCTGGTCCGGACTCGTCTGGTCTGGGGAAGGTCCTCTGCCTCTGGTCAGATCTCATCTGGTGAAGTCTTCTGGTGGAATCCTCTGGTGAAGTCCTCTGGTGGGGTCTTCTGGTGACTCTTCTGGTGAAGTCTTCTGGTCTGGCAGTTCCCCCTAGACTAAGTCCTAAACTAGATCATCATCTGGCTAACAGGTCCAGATGGTCCTATTACATCTTCTGGTTTGTTTTAACTCATTAAAGCTAACAACTTTTATCCTAACAGTTATTTCTTGCACGTCACGGTTATTTTGATTATGTACCTGCTCCGTTAGTATACGTAGGAATTCCTATCCTGAGCATCACCATCACATATTTGAAAACACACTTTTACGTTCTTAGTTTAATTTTCCTTTTTGCATTCATCGAGTAATTTAGTTTCGATTATATTTTCTTTTCAAAAACCCAAAAAACATACACTCATATTAATTACGACGCGTAGATTTTCGGGGATCTATTCGCATACAACCCATCCCGAGGTACTATACACTTGGTCGATATACCTACTTATACTACAGTGAACTCGTACGCTTGCGGGGAAACTACTAGTAGAAAGTTAGTATTTTCGGTTCAAGTCAATCCCCCCACCGGCGAGAGAGTGTTGGCTGCCCGTCGGCAGCGTTCTCGGACATCGGCGGACAAACGAAGGCCCCTTCCTAGCTCCGCTCCACGGGGAGCATTGCAGGCTGAGCTACCGGCCTGGCCGCCGGTCTTTTGATGAACTCCTTCAGGTTTTCCTCCTCAAATAGCCGCCACAGTTATTTCAGCAGGTCACTACACTCACTGGCGTTGTGCCCGATGGTTTTGTGGAAGTGATAGTATTTGTTAGGGTTGAGCTGCACTCCCTCCTAGTGTACCCATAGACGAGCTTTGGGAACCAAGTTTTTATCCCGGATCTGGACGTACACATACTCCCAGGTGGCGCACAACTTCTTGGCCAGCTTCACTTCAACAGAATCGAAGGGCTTAAAGGGCTGGGGTGGGCGATAGGAAAAGTTCCTCCGGCTTAGAGCATTGCCTGTCTGGGCACGGGGTTTCTCCTTCTCTGCTGGGGGGCGCTTTCTCCCAATCGTTGGGTCAGGATGTCTGTATTGTAAATGATCTTTCCGGCTCGCTACCAGAACTCCGCGTAAGACTTGGGATAGTTCTTGTTCATGGACTTCCAGAGTTCTGTCTTTAGCGGAGGCCACCGATAATTTCGACGAGCTTAACCTCGTCCCACACGGGCTCGCCCTCCATGATAATGCGATCAACCCAATCGATGTACGCCTGATCCAACCCGTCTTTTCTTTGGGCCAAGTTGGCCATGCGGTTGGCACCGGCCAGATGTGGCGCCATTGAAGAGAAGTGTTCCAGGAACAACTCCTCGAGCTGGTGGAATGAGACCACCTTCCCCACGGGAAGCGAGGAGTACTAACGGTGAGCTCAGTCACTAAGGGTCAATGGAAATATTCTACACTGGGTGGCATCAGTGGCCTCCATCGAGATCATATATGTGGAATATTTGCTCAAGTGGGTGACGGGGTCCGTCTTTCCATCATATTACCCCACTACGGCCACGTTGATCTTGGGTTGAGCGGGAGCCCGCACCAATATGTCTGCCAGAGGCGAGTTTGGCATGTGGGCGAAGTGATGTTACCCATCCCGCTTGTCGACCTTCTCCTCCAAGGCCTCTACCTTTTTCAAGATTCCGACCATGGCGTTGTTGGCCACATGTGGAGATCGGGGTCGGGGATTGTCCCCCAGACGGTTGTGGACCGACGGCCTTGGGGCCGCATCATCACGCTGTCGGGCAGACCTTTTCTTGCCCCGCTCCCTCGGCCTCGAACTGGCGTTTGATTTGCAGGATCAGGTAGCTCCCCAAGCCTGGGACCCGAGCCTGGAGAAGACCGAGCCTGCTGGGCGCCTAGAGGCTCGGTGCGAGTCAGTCTCTTCGTCCAACCGCATCTTCAAGTTCTGAGGCCTGGTGATGTTGGTGGCCGCCCTCCTGGCTGGCTCTCTCTAGGACCGCGGGTTACCAATGGCCCTGGTGTGGGCTGGCTCATTTCCTGCCTGATGGGTACGGATGGGAGCTGCGCTAATTTCAGCCTGACGACGCTGGATTAGCGTTATCGACACCTGTAAGTACTCCGGGGTCTGCATGGTGGAAATGAACTCGAAAGGCTCCAGTGGTGTTTCCGCCGCGGCCGGAGCCGGAGTTACGGGCTCGGCAATGTCATCAACCTATTGTTAAGTTCGAGTAGCTTTGGAAGTGGTTATTTCTGTGGTAGTTTCTAGGATTTTTTAGTGAACAGGGGGATTAGTTTAGGATAGCTAAATATCTAAATAGTTTAGTGAACAAAACCGAGAGTACTTTGCTAATAGCTACCCTCCTTCTAGCGCCAAATTATTGACAACGATTTCGTGAGGATATCGCCATCGGGTTCCTAGCGGGTAGGAATTGTAAAAGATAATAACAGAATGTAATAAATGCAGTGATAAATGAGCTCTCAAGTTGAGTCTTTGTAATAAATTAGTTGTGTGTTTACAAATGACATTTAAGATCCTATTTATAGTGTACAAGGAGGGGTTCCCCACTTGATCTGATATGCCCTTGGGCCCCTCTCCTAGCTGTATAATCATGATTGGTTATGGCCCCCCTACTTGCCAATGGGAGTCGGCCATGTGGCCCAGTTGACCTCTACTGATTTGACTCTTCCTACTGGCCCTACTCTGACCCTGTCACATCTATACGATCGATGGGACAGGACGGGCCTAGGAGTTGACGTTGTTCGTAGACGGGTAGGACCCTCCAAGAGGAGACTTCCATCGGTTGATCACGGGTAGCGAGTAGAGAGTAGCTAGTGGCCATCAAATACCTACTCGCTCCCCGACCTCTCCCATGCAGCTCTATCCGAATCTTACTTGGCATCCGCCTGGTGTAGCCGCCTACTTGCCCCTGCTCGGAGCCCGCCTCACTAGTCGCGGTCGTCAGTCTTCGTTCTTTCCTCGCCCCGTCCTTGGCGGTTAGCCCGCTTGACCGTTAGTCGAGTAATATTAGCGAGTGTAACAATTAACATAAATTTATATTATTGCAATATATATTATAAATGAGTATGTTTTATATGAAAATATTTATGATAAGCTTATTATGAAATTGTTTTAAAATATCGAATATTTGACCAGGAGTATCATTAATTTGGTTTCAATAAAATTTAAAACAATTACATTATAATATTACCGACCCAAATTAATGATACTCCTGATTAAACAAATGATACTTTAAAATTATTTCATGATAAGTTTATCATGAACTATTTTCATATAATACTGTCATTATAAATTGACAAACTCTCATATGCACCTGGTGCACGATGCATTCACTGAAAAAGTGTAGGTTGATTATACCGAAAAGTTTAGTTAGATTACATTGAAAATTGATTTTAAGTGTAAATTTTTCGGTGTGATCTAGTCATACTTTTCAATGTGATCAAATCATACTTTTTAGTATAAATTATTTTAAGTGTTGGGAAAAGGAACCTTCTTCCCTTTCTCTTTTATTTCAACCCGCAAATTCGTGAATTATCATGGTCTATTAATTACTAAAGTAAGATGAAAATGATAAGTATTGCTATATTTTTTTAATTGAGCTTCGGAACATAATATGTCAGTAATACAGCTAGTTAGGATTTAAAACAACATTTAGAATTAAAAAAAAAATGTAAAATAAAGCAATAGGAACTTTATAAAAAAACACATCAGTACATTTAATTATGACAAAAATTTGTGTGAGACCGTCTCATAGTATGAGACAACACAAATAACATTCACTTTTATTTAGGGCTCTTCACGGTACGGACCAAAACAAATATTTAAAAATATCTATGTTCATACCAAAGTTCAATTATTTTAAAATTTGATTGTTCGTGTCCGAGCTGAAATTTTGGTACGGTGCAGTACGAATATTTTATTTTTCGGCACGGAACGGAGAAATTATATAGGATGAGATAAGTTAACATTTTAAGAACTTAATAAGATAAATAATATAGTGTTTGTATTCTGAAAATGATGAGAAATTATGATATCGTATAGTTGTACTTGAATTCAACAACATTATAATAATCATTCTCTCCTTTTCTTAATCAATTTATTTTTAAAAAAATATTGATGCATGCACACTCACATGAATACTAAACAATTTCAACTACAATTAAACACATATAGTTACAAGCTCAAATATAACACATTATATGATAATAAATGGTTAAAACATTAATGTAAACCACCACCAATAGAGTATTTAAAATACAGTATATAAAATGTATATTTAAAAAATTCTTTTGAAATATCTTATGAATGGAAGTGCAATATTAAAATCACATTGATCGTAATTCCTGACACAGGGTACACAATATCCATATTTTTGTAAGAAATGAATATACATGAACAATGAAATTAAAAGAATAAAAAATTAAATTCAAATCATTTTGATATACACCTATGTTGATAGACGAACAACTAATGTTGATTAGAGGAACAAGAATTGAGGCATAAATTGATGATTATGAGGAATAATACTCAAACCAGAGATGTCTAGCAAGGATAATCACTTAGGGGGTGCATAAATCAATCCGGAAAGTGTATTATATAACGAGCATTTTTTACGAACAGTCGTCTGACGAACAGCTTTTTGGCGAACAAGTCCTAAGGTCCTAGGCCGGAAGTGAACCCTACGCCGGGTCATGTATGACGAGCAACAATGTTAAGAGGTGGTGTGATCAACAGTCTACGGAGTATACAACATCCATCAGCCTCACACCAAACCAATATCTAACGAACAAATGTTAAAGATCCAGTGGCACACCTGCATCAAGCATACGAGCGAACAACTTATGAACCATTTAACCAAGAAGCGAACAACTAATAAAGAAGTTATTCGAAGGCCGAACCCCCAAGCAAATGATGACGAAAAACTACATATACGTGATAAGATCAAACACAAGACTTTGTAACTAAGTTTTAGCTTAGATAAGGTCAAATGTGGTCAAAATGACACATGTCAAGCATGCAAGCTTGGTAGTCCAAGAGTCATGTACACCTCCTACTTGGTGGTTAGTATAAATAAGTTGTTCTCCAGCTATAATAATAAGTTCAAATTCACAAACACTGCAAATACACACACTCATACACCTAAACGTGCACACACACAAAATAAATACGAATTCGATACTCGTATTTACAATTTTATAATCCGAACAGTCGAATTTACCATTTACGGTGGTAATCAATCACACGTTCTTGTTTGGTTATCCTAAAACCGGTTAAAAACAGTCACTAATCCGCACGATTAGAACCGATCACCAACAACCTATACATAAGTTAACATATTAAGAACTTAATAAGATAAATAATATAGTGTTTGTATTTTGAAAAGGATGATAAATTATGTTATCGTATAGTTGTACTTGAATTCAACAACATTATAATAATATTTGATAAAAAAATTAAAATTTAATACATATTCAATTCGGTTATTCGGTTCGGTATGGTCATATTCGATTTTTCGGTACGTTAATTTGATAATATCCATATCCGCACAAAATAAATCGGTTTGGTTTCGATGCGGTTAAAGTAAAAAAGTCCACAATTTTTTTGGTTTGGTACTTTTCGGTGCGGATTTCGTTACGGGTTCGGTAATCTCCGAACTCCGTGAACAACCCTACTTCTATCAAAGTGTTAATATGACATGTCCAATTTATACTCCATCTTACCGTCTCATGGCGTGAGACGGTTTCACACAAGGCCTACTCTTTAATTATATTTACATGTGCATTTTAAGTTATATTTATTTACAACATTTCAATTATACTCCCTCCCTTTTTTATTAGATGTCTTTTTGGAATAAAGCAAAAAATTAAGGTTATAAATTTTTGTCAATATTGACGTTAAAATCCTTAAATTATGGGAAAAAAAAATGGAAAGATTTGTAGAAATAGAGAGTGAGTAAAAGATTAATTAGGGTAAAATTGTTACAATTGATTAAAAATCATCAAAATGTCCTGTACTAAAATATATATATATATATATATATATATATATATATATTAATTTATATATTCCACTCATATGTTTAATTACACAATAATAGAGGCAAGAGACCAACCCTAACCACTTGTAAAAAAAATACCAACCCTAACAAAATATCTTTCTAACCCGAGACTTTTATTTCTCTCTCGTGTTCAAAACTTCGAATAAGTCAATATCTTTCCGCCCTTTTAGTGGTCCATACAAACTGACTGTATACTTGCAAATTAACCCGGTAAAAGTTCCTAAAATTCACATTTCACACGTTGGCACTAAATATTGTACCCCTCCTTTTCAAGATTATTCTCATTAAATAGAACACATTTTTTTAATAAAATAGTGATATATATATATATATATGTAAATAAATTGACGTTTAATATTTTGAAATGTGCAAATTAGAATGAAAAAATAAGATAAGAGAATAATCGCAGTAAGTAAAGAGTATGTATAGAGTGAATTGATTTATATATGAATCACTGAAGGGTATTAGTTGTTTTCGCTGAAGAGTATTAGTTGTTTTTACTGAAGTGTATTACAGGTTTACCCTGAAGAGTTTTAGTTTATTTCCACTGAACAACTAAGACTATTTAGTGTAAATCAGTAATACTCTTCACTAAATACAACTAATACTTTTTAATGAAAATAACTAATACCCTTCAGTGATTCATGTATAAACTAGTTTTACTCTATACTTTGTCGGAAGTAAATTATTGCTTTATGATTTGTATGCACAGCTGTACACATATGTGAGTCCCTCCACTCTGATATTTTTCTCAAGGAAAATATCTGTGCTTGCTTGGCGCTTCCGTGTGTGATTTCCCAAAATATAAATACATTCACAATGTTTCTATAAAAGCCTAAACTTCCCTCTTTAATTTAACTTAAAACTGCCAAAGAAAACCACTTCTTTTTTTGGATTTTTGCATCACACCACCACCTTTTAAGTACTAAAAAAAAAAAAAATGTTGACAAACAACTGCTACTGGAACTCTCCTCGGTGTCCGGAATATTGTTCATCAGACAGTGGAGCCATTAGCTTCGACGGCAAGCCTGAGGAACTCATCCATACTTTGGCTTCAAACACCCCCAAAAAACGCGCCGGCAGGAAGAAGTTCCGCGAAACGCGCCACCCAGTGTACCGCGGCGTGCGGCGGCGGGACTCCGGGAAGTGGGTTTGCGAGGTCAGACAGCCCAACAACAAGTCTAGAATCTGGCTGGGGACATTCCCCACCGCGGAGATGGCGGCGCGTGCACACGACGTGGCGGCGATTGCATTGAGAGGGCAGTCGGCGTGCCTCAACTTTGCCGACTCGGCTTGGCGGCTGCCCGTTCCGGCGTCTTCCGACGCTAAGGATATTCAGAAGACAGCCGCGGAGGCCGCGGAGGCTTACCGTCCTCCGCTGGCCGAGGCGGCGGTAGCTTCCTGTCCTCAGGCCGCCGCTAATATGTGGTCGCCGGAAAATGAGTACGTGTACTTTATGGATGAGGAATCGGAGGGGATGATGCAGTACGATGATGACGTGGAAATGTATGCTGACGTGCCACTCTGGAGTTATGCATTTTGAATTTTGAACAATGGGTTTAGTTGGGTAACATATTAATTACCTAATTAAATTAAATTGTTTGATAACCAAATTGTGCATGTTTTACAGGTTAATTTATGTGGATAAAAATGGGACATTGCTGCTTCACAGGCACGTACCTAACCTCCTCATGATATTGCTCTGCAACTGCAACTGCAACTGCAATCTCTCTCGTTCGATAACTACGTGGTTTCTTACCAATTGTGGACGTCTGCAAAGACGAGCGATTTCTTCGCGATAAACGAATCGAATGGGGGGGACTCGATACGATTATACTGTTTTAAGGTGATATTTCTTTTTGTTTTGGTGTTGATGCAGCGTTTCTCTGCTTCTCTCCCTAAAGTTGAGATTTTCTTCGTCATCATCTGATTTCTTAGCCTTATGCTATACATATTTGCTATTTTTCTTAGCTTTGTCTGTTTTTTGGATTGGTCGGTGCTGGTGGTTTTTTTATTTTTTTGGCAGGGTCCACTCATTTTGAGGTGTGTTTGTTCCGATCAGAGCGTTTCTTGGAGCTATCGTGATCGTGGAAGTGAACAACATAGCCCGTTTATTTGAGTTCAGAGGGATTGGTTTTTTGTCATTTCTTGATCAATAAAAATGTATCCTCATATTTTATTTATTTACAAAAAAACAATCTCTCAGTACCGTTGTTTACCACATGTATTTATTAGATGATTTCAATTTTGCTGGTTTATATCAGATGTCCTTGCTTTATTCCGGTAAAAAAAAAAATAATAAAGTATGGACAAATTAAGTAACGACCTTCACTAATTAATTTTGTATATTAATGAAGAGGGAATTAAAGTACAGAAAAAAAAAAATTAGATACATTATACATTTGGTTATGAAGTAGATTCGATAGTTTATACAGTTAATCTTTTTAGAAAATGGTGTAAAAAAGGAATGCTTTCATATACCAATCTTACAAAAATTGAAAAACAGTTGCGAATCAACAAGGCTACTTAGTTTTGTTGAGAAGAGCAGAGGTTGTGAAGTGGGCATCATCCCTAACAAAACTCCACCATAAGGAGCTAAGGGGGATCATGGCGGCATGCCAAAGAGCACGAGCATCAACGAGCCCCCAATATGGAGGGAAGTCATACACCTTTAGGAGCAAGGCGAGAGCACCTCCTAGTACAACAACCCACAGCTTCCACCGGGAGGGGTGACGAGTAACACCTGCCCAGACAGCCCACAGTACAATCAGTACTGCACTTATAGCCACACTAACTTTCATATTCCATCCTGCAAGGTTTACATATCGTATCAGCTTCCCTATATTCTAAAACTTGAAATGAAATATCTGATCAACAAAAAAGGGCAATCTCTTGTAGTTAAGTAATAGCCACTTTTGGAGTATATATATGTATATATATAGTTACCAAATAAAACCAGGAAGATTTTTTTCCCTTTGAGTATTGCAAAACTGCCCCCTAAGGACGGCATTTTTCTTACAATTAACACCCCGTCAAATTGGTGCAATTTGAAGGAACAAACTTTTGTGGGCTTTCTGTGATTGGACAGATATTTAAAGCCAAAATAATTACATAAAAAGGAAATTGACACTGCAAGTTTTTCATCTTGAGGGGGCGCTTGGTTCAAATTAATACTTCAATAGGAATGATAATGGAATCATTGAATAGTCAATTACGATGAGAATGATTGTTATATTGAAAATTAGTGGAATGATTGAAGAGTTTTGCTTATATGAGCGGGAGGTAGTCAATCCAAATGGTGCAATGATTAATTTATTTTGAGACCGTACGAAGTATACGAATGTGAACTGAACATTTTTTTATTCTCAACAATCAAATCAATTACTCAATGCTCATTTCTGGTTGAAGAATTTTGAACCAAGTGTTCCCTGGGGATCCATTGTTTCATTAACAAAGAAAAAGATGCATAATTATATCAAGGTTGCGTAAATAAGAAGAGATTTCTAGCATGCTTACCATCGTTGAATTCATAGAAGTTGAGAAACAAGATATGGGTCGTCATGAAAGCAAAAACAGGGGCGGCAACCATGACCCTGGCAGCTTCAACTTTAACATTGAAAACTCGTATGATAGCCAAAAACAGGGAATATCCCTGTAATGCCACAGCAGACGAGTAATGCAGCTTCTGAGTCAACTCAACATCTCTGCATATGGTTCCATTATATCTCAAACACAAAAACTGAAACTAGCCAAGTATCAACCGTACAATATGAATACACACATGCTATATAATTTCAATAAACTAAAAAATTGTATAGGAGAGTAATGGTGCTCACCGACTAAGGAAGACTGCAGTCCAGAACCAGGAGTTCATAACAAAAATGGCGTACACATGCCACAGGCCTGTGTACTCATAATACGGATTCTTGTTCGGCCTAAAAGGCAGTTTGTAGTTTACAAGGATGAAAAATGATATCCATCCGTGAAACTGTACCGCAAGATTAAGAGCGGCCAGAGCCACAGAAATTGGTTCCTGGGCACATTACGTAGACTTCAGCGATAAATAAAATAAGTTACCGCAATAATAGTGACAAAAAATTTGTCGTAAACAATAATCCTTTGAATTTAGCTAAAATAAAATTCAATTTTCATCGCTATTCTAATTATTAACTACTCCCTCCGTTCTAGAGTAATTTACACATTTTCTTTATTTGGACGTCCCACACCAATTTGCACACTACCTAAGAAGGAAAATTGATTTGCGTGCACACCCACACAAATATACACATATATACTCATATGTCACTACTTTACCCCTTTTCTTAATCCACGTGCAATCTCAGGCGTGCAAATTCCCCTGGGATGGAGGGAGTATAAAATAAAATAATTTGCCGCAACGAATATCTTATTTTGTTCGAAAATAATAATTCTTACATTTTAGCTATGAAATTTTCTATTTCACCGCGAAATAGCAATGCAATTCAAATTTCATCACTATTTTGATTATTGGCTATAAAATAAAATAAAATAAAATAAATTGCCGCAATAATAGTGATGAAATCTTGTAGCTTCATCGCAAATACTAATCCTCAGAATTTAGCTACAAAATTTCTTAATTATGTCTCCGAAATATTGATTTTGGATGAAATTTAGTTTTGCCACTAAATTTTTGCAGCTATTCCCCATTTTTCTTGTGGGGCCTCTTAAGTATTAAAAATGTGAATATTGTACTTTAGTGTACCTGGATGCCATGAATGCGCTTGATTGGCCATTTTTCGTGATACTTATCGGGCTTGAGGCCAAGTTTCTGTCTTTCTTCTTCTCTGGAAAGCATACAGTGATAACGGCAGTCACTGCGGCAATCCCACTGCTTCCACTGTACATAAAGTGGCTCCTGTAGATACCATGGGCCATCAACTGGATTTCCATCGGACGGGAAATGACAGTGTTGAAAGCATTTGCTCCCCACACATCCACTTTTCTCACATTGCTCAACACAAGCCCTACCATTACATTCAACATATGAAACTGTTCAATGACAAACATTTAAATATAATTCCAGCAAGACACCATGAACAGCACAAGTATTTGCTAATTCAGCCAACTCTGAAGCTTTTGCTACACTAAAAGTTTAAGACATACGGGTACGAGGTTAATGGGTGATTTCTGCATAAGAATGAGAAAGAGACGATGATAGAGGCAATTGTTTTTTTGGTTTACACTCGGATAACAAAAGTAAAGGATTTCAACTTGACTGATTACTTTGCATAATTCCAGCCACCGAAGTAGGGGCTGAAATGATGGAATAATGGGTATAAATAAGGGGATATGAATAATTATATGTTGAGGATGAATATGAGAGGGATACAGAACTCCGGGATAGTTGCAGTCAGAATAGTTCTTCCCAGCCTAAAGGCCGACCACAATACTAAACTCAAGTCAGCTCTCTACATTGTCCTAACCTCTTATTTATATGATCATATTCCTTAATATATCCCCTTATTTATACCCACTGTTCCATCATTTCAGCCCCAAAAAAACAATTGCTTGATTGCCTCTATCAGATGGCCTTTTATTACTAGATCATAAAAGCTGAGTAAATACCACCAACCATAACACGGACAATTTCTCTTGTTTATTTAGCCCAGGAAGCAAGGAAAAGGGAAAATATCACTTTCCCAAACATTTTCGAACGCCGACAACTATGTAGAATTAATAAAGATATAGGGAGGATTTTGATGAGAAGTGCTAGATGGTTGAGAAGACATTATTTCTAAACGTTCATGCAAATGCAAATAATAAGTCCTCTGGCATCATACATCTATTTCCAATCAATTTATAGCCATATTTTTAGCTAACGACAGGATGATGTGAATAAATTTAACAATACATGATCTTGGGAACCAAATGGAGCCTAAAGGAGAAGTAAAACAGATATGCCCTACTTTCTAGAGTAGTTGATAAAGACTATTATAAGAGTCTTAGGCCAAAGCAGAAACATAGTTGCTTTTTTTTTTTTTTTTTTTTTTGCTCTCTTCAGTCATGACATAGAAAGGGTCACTTTGGTAAGGACATATATAGGACAAAGCATCCTTCTACTAAGGTAGCATCAATCTAGTCGGTTCACATGCTTTGTGAAAATTAAGGGGGCGTTTGGTTCAAAGTTCTTCAATAGGAATGATAATGAATATCATTGAATGGTGAGTATAAAGAGTACGATGGTTACATACTTACATTGTTAATGGTTGACTCTAATCTTTGTATAGGTGGAGACAAAAAATAAATTTTTGGTTGAGGAATAGTGGAATAGCGGAATGATTAGGGGATAATGATTAGATTGGGAGATGTGGTAAAACAAAACAAGGTAATGATTAACTTATTTTGAGTCTCGTTACCTAATACTAAGTATGGGGAAGGTAAATTAATCATCTTTTATTCTCATTAACCACCCCAATTATCCCAAGTCCATTCCCAGATAAGAGTCTTGAACCAAACATCCCCTAAATTCACACAACGGTGATGAAAACTGGATCCCAATTTACTAGTGTTACCACTTCTAACAAAGTTCATTTACGAAATCTGCTAACTGCCTGCCAAGCTATGAAAGCAGTCGGAATTCGATGTATGCAAGGCCATCTTTACCAAAAAAATTGACTAAAGAATCTGCACATTCGATGTATGCAAGGCCATCTTTACACAGGGCTTATTACAAACTTAAAATACAAGAGGCTAAAACTGAATTAAAAATCATTCCTGATCTGAAATCCTCAAACTAAATATCACAATCTGAATTTATGATAACCCCTTCAATTAAGCTCCAGAAAATAATCAATACTATAGCTGTCTACAGCTGACCACATAAAATAATCAAGTCTTGTCCAATAAAATCAAGGGAATAAGTTCAAAATCCACGAATAAATAAACAATTAAAAAAAGTCTCCCCTTTCGCAATTCCTTCAACATTAAATTCTTCCCTAAGCTCGAATTTTCAGTCAAACTTTTAACAGGCTGGCATCAAACTTCAACTACTGCCTATTTCGATAACATTACCAACATGTAAATTCCACATAAATGTCTGAACTGATTTTTCTTTTAAAAAAAAAAATCAAATTGCTAAGAAATAGAGAAAACTTACTGGTAAACTGGATCAGCATCACCAGAGCTTCCATGGAGCAATCCAAAAGAGCAAGAGAGTGCAAGAAGAAGAAGAAGGAAACAATTTGGAGCCATCAGATTTGCGAGAGTGTTGAGTAGCAGAAAAATGAAGTAAAAGTCAAAGGGGATAGTGGGTTCGATTAGCTTCAATTAATTTTTCGGCAGAGCAAACCAAGATTTGATTTTGATTGATCAACCCCCCACTAAATTGGAAAATTTTCTCTCACAGACTTTATATCCAACACTTGAGGGGTAATAATAATTAGTTTTAAAAATTATATCTTGGTTTTGTTTGGTTTGGGGTGTGTGGAGAGACGTGTTGCCAACGGTGGACGTGAAGGCAACTCAGAGACTAGAGGGCACCAATTTTGTGCGAGATTTTTAAGGTACAATTATCACGATTCACGGATTCTGAACCTGCTTAATTTACTATTTTATTCCACACAATACAATAATCCAATTGTTAACCCTATCTTCACACTTTTTTTAAGACTCACTAGTATTTTATCCCGTGCGATGCACGTATCAATATTTTTTTAATTTTTATATAATTAAAAAAATGTAAATTTCTTATGTAATATTATGCTATAACTTGAAGCGCTGAAGGTTTTTTTTTTTTTTTAAATATAGTACTACCTTCGTTTTTCACAATTGTTTATACACTTTCCTTATTCGTTCGTCTCACAATTGTTTGTGCACTAAAAAAACACTTTTATAAGCTTCTCTCTCACAATATTCACATATTTATATAAATTATTATTACTTTTTGGGCTCATAATACACTTAATTCAACCAATTTCTTTACTTTATACCCAATAAATAGTGCTCATTATACTTTATTTTAAATAAAAAAATTGCGTCCACACCATGGTGCATATATTAAAAAAGTGAAATGTTATTTATACTAAATCACTGTAACACAATAATAAAGTTTGAGTAAGTTTGGTATGAGAATGTCTTATGCATTGAGACATTGTAATGAAATATAAATTGAACATTACACATTAATAGGAGTGAATGTTAATTTGTACTACCTCCGTCCCGCATCTTTTTTCATACTACCTTTTTTTTCGTGTTTTAGCGAGGAAGTTGTTTATTAATATTTAAAATGATAAAGTAATTTTGAAAAGATGGTATGATAGATCTATTTCTCCTCTAGTATAAAGTGATTTAAAAATTACTTTATCATTTCAAATACTAATTAAAAACTCGCTCGCTAAAACACGTGAAAACAGTAAACGTGAAATAAAATCCGGGACGGAGGGAGTATTGTTTTATACCAGGACAGTTGCACGCAAATTTTTTCCATAAAATTTATATATTAAGTTGCAATAATCAATTGATGCAAAATAACTTAAGAAAAACTATTTGGGCCGAGTATCTACACATGGGCCTTACTAACCAACAAATAAAAACAAAGAAATTGTTCGTTACTCAAAACAAATATTTTGTGAGAGGATAATTTTTTTAACCAAATTTTGTCAATTTTTTTTATTATTAAACCAAGTCAGTACTTAACATCACAACAAAAATGCACACACATATCCCACCGTCGTTCCTTTTCTATCTATTTTCTGCGATCTCAGTGCCCATTTCAAAGGGTTTTTACTAACCATTCGGCATTTTCTCCTCATCCTTGAAGATCGAAACGAAGAATCCAGGTTTTTTTGGGTTTAGTTTATCAGGTCGCTTTTTACTCGTCGAATTTTATGATCAACGGGATTCGATAAGTTTACCGTATTCAGATCTATATATTTTAGTATGATTTTTAGTGTTGTGATGATTTGATTAGCTTTTTGATGATCTAGCTTGTCTCAAATTTGTTTATCATTAAAGGAAAAAAAAAATAGAAAATTATGGCTAACGTTTTCCTTGACTTAGTGGTAGATGCTCTTGTTTTGAATAAATATGAGGATTTGAATCTTATTTATTTTAACATTTTACATGTAGAGGATTTCAATATTTTACATAGTTCCTAAGCAGGGGTAATTGGCTTGGAAGTTGGAACTGAAAGGTCTCTAACTAAAGTAGAAGCTCAGGAGCCCGTAGTATAGTATTCTATATTGCCTTGATATAAATGTGAATAACCGAAGCCAACTTGGTGTTTCCCTTATGAAATTTTTAAACAGCAAGACATTTGTGTTGATTTTACAAATTGCACCTATGTAGGGGAGAGGAGTACTTGGAAAAAAAAATACCAACGAAAATTTCTAGTACATCAAAGGTAACTTTAGTAATTTCCCCTTCCTTTAAAGAAGGGACTTCGTATAGACAAAAGTCTGGAGATAAATGATTTTGAACCTAAGCAGGAAAAATACATGCGATTTAGACTGTTTCATTTTTTTTTTATAAATCATTTTGGAGATTTATTTTATTTTACTGGTCATCTATAACCTTTGCCATTGTTTTTTGTCTTCTTCATTATTGCTTTGTGCAATTCTATACACTTCTCTTGGCCTTCTTGGATTAATTTTATAACATCAATTATAGCTTTAATGTCAGTAACTAAAGCATGTTGCAATTAGATACAACAAAGTTATAAAAGAACTTAAAAAATGGTTGTTTGCTGCTCTATTAATTTTTTTCTTTTTCTTTTTTACAGAAAGGATTACACACAGGCATTTTCAGGCCAACAAAAGCATTGCTAAACAGGACTCCTGCTGCATGATCAATTGATAAGTTTTCATCTTTTATCTGACATTGAACCATTTGTTTTGAAATCTTATCACTGCAAACATATAGTAACCCCCCCCCCCCCCCCCAACTAATAAAATACTTTTTGGTTAAGTGATGGTTTCAACTTTATAACCAATCATGCTAAGCTAGTTAAGCCTCGATCAAAAGTTCTTTTTTTTGTTGTTTCATTTTACACTATATAAATGTTTCTTGATTGTATGGAATTTTCAGGCTGTTGGATAAACAAAACTGAAATTCATATAAAATTTAGGAATGCTAAAAGTGTCTGTTTATGCAGCATAAAAGATTTCATTTTGTGTAAATAAAGGTCATTCATGTAACTTAATGTGAAATTTCAAGTATATCCTATATGACTGAGGTGACAAATATTTTGAACTTTGAAACCCAATGAATTATGATATTGAAGTAATGATGAAGTTGTACATTTGTACTCTTGATGAAGCATAAAAACACTGTGTTAGGGAAAATTATAGTCATGAACAGTAACAACTAATAGAGTACAAAGGAGCAAGATTGAAATTTTGTAATTCAAAGCTATGGAATAGACATTTTCAACAGATGATAATTTCTCTTATTTTTGAATCCAGGTACACGGTATGCCCAGATTAGATGAATCTCTAGAGCTCACCTTGTTTTCAAGGAATCAATTTCCTTGATTATTGCGAAGAGGAGTGTCATCTCAATAGGGAATGCTACGGGGAAAAAAAAAAAAAAACCTACTTTGAAAATCGACTTATGCACGCAGTAGGTGGAACAAATGAATGAAATAAACTGTTTAGAAATGAAGCTATGTAAGGTTAGCCTCTACTCTACCCCGAAAAAAAGGGGGGTTATTTTCTGCATTTACTCTGAAATCGAAATGAACATGAGCTCCTTAAATACTGGGTGGAAATGCAATTGAGGTAGAACTCGTTTTATCCATAGAAGGGCTATTTATATTATACAAAGGGTAACTGAAAAGTCATAATTATTTTGGTTGATATTTAAATTTGAAATTGTCTCCGGCGCGATATTCATTGTAAAAAAAAAAGTTTGGCGCGATTTTTTAGAAGCATTCAAATAATGGTGTTTGGCACAACTTTTATTGGTTTTTAAATACCACTAATCAACTTGATAAATGCTGAAAAGCAAGGTATTATTTTAATTAGTTTCTTTAATTTGGCAGTTGGGGTCTGTATAGACCTTGGAAATATAAGAAAATCAATCACGTGTGAAGTACCCTAGGATTTTGTCAGATACAATCAATAAAGTATTAAAAAATTTATATTGCAAGCAGTCACATGAATTTGAGCGCGTGCAGAGCACGACTTCCCCAGACGGCGAGTGCTGAGCACCCTTGCAGCAGAGCTATCTTTTGTTTACACTGATGCTGCTGCTTTTATATAGTTATAGATATGTTAAGAAAATTTGTTTTATTAACTATTCAATTAAAGTGAATTTTTATGCTTTTTAGTGTATAAAGTGATCAAATATAAATATTTATATTGAAGTTTGTTTCCCTTTTAAAAACGTAGAGATAGAATTGAGATGGAGCGGAATGGAAAGTGGGTAGATAATTACGGTACCGTAGGGATAATACTTTGATATGCACCTTAAATTTTTCTTTTTCGTCATTCTGAAGCTGCATATTTTTATTTTATTTTTATAAGTGAAGCTGCATAATTAATACTCCTACATCCTACAAAAAAATTCGCCTTTTTTTTTTCCATCCCACAATACTTTTCACACTCCTACTATAGAAAAATCATTTAATTACAGTACCCTTTTATATTCAAATAAAATCTCCCAAAAGCTCAAGTTTCAACAATTTTTCTTAAAAAATGTAACAACTTTTTTAAAAATTGTGTCACATTAGGTGTGGATGTGAGACGGAGGGAGTACTTTCTTCATCCCATAATTAGATTCATTTACTGATAACATTATATGCATTCACTGATACTGTAGCAACTTACGCTGTGATTTTGTTTACAAGTCTAATGGTATCAGTGAATGCATTTAATGACATTTATATTATACTATGAAACTTGTTCATAAAAGACTTTGTGATAATTCAATCCATTTATTTATTTTATAAATAAAAATTTACGAAATTAATCTTCAAATTTCTGTTTTTTTTTTTCACTTTTTTAACTTGTGTGTCCTCCCTACTTTAAAAACTGTTTTGGAACGGGATGACTATTTAATTAAAATTATAAATAAAAACAGTTAATATTGACTAACCAATATTTCTACATAAAATATTTAATATTATTTAAAAATCCACTCGAGTCACCCAGTGCATTGTCATTTCAGAGATGTACATTAATTAGTATTTTTCAATAAAAACATATAATAATGACAAATTAAAAGGTTAAAGTTAAAAAATTAATATTATTTTAGAATATATATTTGAATTTTACAATGCAGTTGATGTATGAGTTTTTTATCATTTTATATTGAGTATTTATTTGGTTAAAATTGTTATTTACACAAATTATTTGATTAAGTTTACTTAAAAAGTAAAAATTAAAAATCTCATCATATGACTTTAGTTCTAAAAAAAAAAATCATTAAGTTTTCAATCAAATGTTATATTTTTTTTTAATTTAAGTCCAATTTAAATGAATCTGGTCTTTAATATACAATTTCCAAAATTGAATTACATGAAAGATGGGCTTAATCTGTGGAGGTGTATGTTTCGTTTTAGGCCCAGGTTATATGCATCATCCTCTTTGTTAAAAGAGACTACCCAGATGAAAACACTACCCTATAGATGATTACACTACCGCCTATATTTTTAATTAGGCCTCTTCCTTCTCTCTCCCCAAAATCTCAATTTTTCTCTCTCCCCCTCCCCTTTTCCTGTCAATTTTTCCATCAACAACAAATTTCTTCTTGTTATGAATAATAGTTATGAATAATTAGTGAATGTCTATTATGTGTCATTATACACCATTATTGTATCATTTATACCACTTAATGAGCTCGTATGATTAGCTCGTGAGATTAGTCATTTTATAATGGTCCATTAATTAGTTTACATGTTTAGAGTCAATATATGTGTATAAATAGAGTTTTATATGATGAAAGTAAGATAGAATACACAAGTAATTGTGATATCCTCCTGGCTTGGTATGCCCCCAAACGTAGTCATTCTTAACGAACTGGGTAAACAAATGTGTGTTCTTCTCTTTCTCTATTTTTTTCATAACACGTTATCAGCACGAGTGTTCTACTCATTGAGATTTTTCTACAAATTGGTGGTGAATCTTCTCGAAACAGAGTCGCTACAGTGAAGAACCTGGTTCAAGGTTATCTATGGTGGTAATTTAACTTATCAGTTTATTAAGCCCTGATGTTTTTATATTATCTTTCGCTTTGGATACTGTGTCAAATTAGTTCTGAATCGACAACAAAGGGTTTGTGGGTCTAATTCTTTGAATTAAGTAACCAACAAAATATTTTCCGCGAAAATAGTTCTTGCTTTTAACTATTACCTTTGCTTAATCAAAAAACCCTTTTCATGATTTATATATATATATATATATATATATATATAAAAAGGATGTTGAGGAATTTTTCTTTTAAATTAGATTTTGTTATTTGTATTGAAACTATCATCTATTTGCTATTATGTTTCTTTCTATATAAGCAATGAAATATGTTACATGAATTAATTCTTGCAAGTGGTAATTTTGAAAAGTTTCATTTTTTAGAATTAAAATTTGTACTCTTATGTAAGCATGTACTTGTTCTTTCTCAATTAAAATTCTTGATCTCATAGTAGCAACTCGGTTTTTATAATTTCATAGCAAGTAGTTCTGATCAAGACGCAAATCAATTATGAATTATGATTTTATTTTCTTTGGACATTGAACTCGCTATTGATTATTGTACTTTGTTCATTGCTCTACCAATTGGAGATATATTTGAGATTGCGCTAAATATGAGATGAATCTATTTCACGGTATTCTCATTCTTTTGATGCAATAGTTATGCCCCTCTGATGCCTAATTGTATTATATTTTAGCTATGTATATATTTGATATGTGCATAGGCTTCGTAAGAAAACTTTTGGAATCAAGTGTTTCAGGGCATGAACTTTTATTTATTATTCATAAAAATTATAATTGGGATAATGTTTAAATTATTATTATCTAAGGATTATTCATGAATTCTATGAAAAATTGGGAGTCCCCTCCCCATACAACCTACCTGTTATAGGTGTATACCTATAATTGTGTGTAGGTTTGCTTGAGTGAGTTTATATGTATTAGACTAAGTACAAATTTTGTATTTTACTTTTGTGAATCGTGGGCATTGTGTGTGGTTCATGATTTAATTACTCGTTTTTCTGGGATCATGCCTATTGCAATTGTGATTAATTGAGAAGAGTTGTAGTATTATAATTATTATTCAGCTTCCGATTTAATTCCTTAAAGATTATATTTGTGATCATATGCGAAGATATGTGGGTTAATAATTATGGGATTGAGAATATAGTAATATTGTACATGTTTATTCGTATCGCCTCATCTATCTTAGTTTTATTATTATTAATTTTTGTTGGGGTTAATTGATATGAAATACTATTTTTAATCCGCATCCGTAGATGTACACAAATTAGCGAAGATCTCATATTTTAAAATAATTCATGATATTGATAAGATGTATATGTGTGCATGAATTTGTCATGTGCGTGCTCTCAAATATGAAAATTCAATTGATTAGGAGCAAGTTATTTGATGCAAGTATATGAACTGATCAACAAACATGTTATATTTTATAAATGACATGATTCTCTTAAATTTTAATTGTTACTTGTTTATTTGACTAACTCGTTTTTGCATTGAAGATTATTTTGAACTCGATATTGGTTATTATGTATACTTGTTTGGAGACATGCCTAAGATACTGTCCTTGTCTCTTAGACAAGAAAGCAAGCATAAATACCATATACTTGATATATTTTGAGGTTTTTATAATTGAATATCTAATAGTAAATTATCCACATATTTTGTGGAGAGATCACCTCACTTATAGATTTAAGATTTAAATTTTGTTAATAAATATAACTTGGTCATGTTTAGAATTTGTTCACAATTAAAATTATGTGGTGAAACCATAATTGATGATGATATGTTTGAGAAGATTACTTTTCATGTCTCGAATATGCTCCTGCAGCAGCAATATCAAGAAGAAGAAAAAAAATTTAGGGAATATTTTGAACTAACTACTTCTCTTCTCTTAACTACACAAAACAATGAACTATTGTTGAAAAGTTATGAGTCATGGCATATTGATGTTAGTCCATTCCCTGAAGTGAATGCGACTCAATATAAAAGAAATGGACATGGTCGTGAGCGTGAGCATGACCATAATAATTGTGGATGTGGACGTGGTATATTTATCCCATCAAACAATAACAATCATGATCGTCACAGGAAATAAATTGTCTCCCAGAAGAGAGACTATAAATTTTTTTAGGAACAATATTATTGATGTGACATGAAAGACTATTGGTCCTGTATCTATCAAACACCAGATCATCTTGTTAAAATTTATTAAGTATCCTTGAAAAAGAAGGATGAAGATGTTGTGATATATCTTGGATGAAATAATATTTGCAATGATGATGATGAAGTATTTTTGCACATATCATGTTTAACTATAGAAAATATGTTTATCATTTGGAAGAGGGGAAGGCAAATATTAATAATATAAGTCATAGTTCAAACTTGTTTATGGCTCCAGAAGAGTCAGTATATTTCTCCCTGAAGGGACAAAAAATTTGTTGCACTATCCTCCCAATCCTCGAAGAAATTTGTTGAGCTTTAAAAATCAACGGAAAAGGGAAATAAATTGGAAAATAACATTTAATTTCCTTGATCTTTGAAAAAAAAAACAACAATGTGAGCTCAAAGTTGTATTCATAGACTCCAAAAGAGTTACTAAATCAAATTTCTTGTCAAAAAGGTTATGGTAAAGATTGATGTCTTTGAAGGACAAATAACAAGTGATGAACTTGAAACACGCCTAAAGCGTGAGAGACCTCTTGGTCCAAAGATTAAATAAAAGTAATGAGTCAAAAGGTAAACGACTTAATGTCCAACCTCCTGAAGAGGTTGTCTCTAAATATATTGCTCCTGAAGAGCTAGCTTTTACAACAAGTGTGTGGGAATGAAATATATATTTCTCACAATGTATCTCAACTGCCCAGAAGGCTGACTACACATTGATACAAATTATATCTCGATATTAGGGGGAGATAAGAATTCAAAATTTAATGAATGCCGATAAATTTCTCAGAAGGAAAAGATCTTCAATATTTAGACCCACACACTAGTCAATTTGAACTAAAAGTTCAAAAGATAATTAACTTGCAAGATTCAGCAAGTACTTTGTCAGATGATTATATCAATTATAAATGAGTGGCTACATTGCATATATCTGCAGTATATGCACCACAATGTATAGAGGTTCCAATAAAAATTAAGTATATTTGCTAATGTTCCTGCACTCCTGAAGCGTAAGGAACCTCTTAATATGAAAATAAGTAAATTCGAGGTAAATCAAAAGCTGTTAAAGTCACTCCAGGTATCTCCTGAAGAGATTCATCCTGAAGACGAAAATCCTAGTAACAAAGCACGTGCACAAAATAATAAAAATACTAGGGTTGCGGAACAACCAGATCAAAATATTTTGAAAAACGATAAGGATCTGGTTGACATAAATTTATATATACATGAGACACTTACAATAGAAATATCATTGTTGTCGACAACATGTTCATGCCCACTATTGCTTTTACTATCACAAATAAAAATTTGGATCAAGTACCTAAGTTGGGTGTCAAAAGCACTTTGACTAGGTGAAATAGTAAGAAGCAAGTTGTGGCAAACTTAGACTCGCTAAATAAAACAAAGTGTTGATTTTATAGTGCATACACCCTGAAGTGTGTATTTGTACAAAATATGAATAATAAGGTGGTAAAATACAAAACGAGATTAGTAACTCAAGGGTTTTCGCGGAGACCCGATATTAATCGAATATATTATCATGTTATTATTGGATTTTAGAGGCACGAACACCATATTCGGCGCAGCGGAAGAATACGATTCACCAACAACAAATCTGCACATGGTTGTATAGCATAAAACATAAAGGATAAATAACATGTATATAAATCCTTACAGCGATTTGTACGCGGAATCCTCAACTATGGTATCCACGTAACGGCTTTCTACCAACTCGCACCGATATGTCAGCGTTGAATCTCGAGACGAATTTGGTAGGAAAATTCTGACTAGAGATTTTATGGAGAAATTATATTTCTTGTGTGTTTTCGGAATTCCAATAAGAAACATATTTATAAGGATTAACTTAGCTTAATTCCTAAGCAAGATATCGGGCCTAGCCCGTAATATAATCTATACGGATTATATTTCCTTAGATATGTTCCTACGAATAATATCTTTACCATATCTATTATTCTTGTATAATAATATTCCAAATATTATTATTGGGATTTCATATTTAATTAAATCCAATTTAATTAAATAATAATAATAATTAATTCCAAATATAATTATTATGACAAAATATAGAGCGAAACTGGTTTATACATAAATCACTGAAGGGTATTAGTTGTTTTCATTGAAGAGTATTAGTTGTATTTACTGAAGAGTATTACTGATTTACACTAAAGAGTCTTAGTTGTTCAGTGAAAATGAACTAAGACTCTTCAGTGTAAACCAGTAATATTCTTCAGTAAAAACAACTAATACTCTTCAGTGAAAACAATTAATACCATTCATTGATTCACATATAAACCAATTTCACTCTATACACACTCAATTATTATTATATTCTCCATAAATTAAATATTATATCCAATATAATATTTAATCAACCAACTATAATTGGTAAATGACCATTACTTGTTGTGTGACCCATAGGCCCTCGTATATCGAGCGATTAGTCAAACTAACGATCTTAATTGAACCCTAGATAATAAATCAGACATTCTCAATATACGAGGTACGTTGCGAGAAAATCTGCAACTACCTGTAATACTGTAGGCTATTGTGATATCTTCCTTTCATTCGCGAATACCCGATTAAGTCTTGAACATGATGAAGTGTCTATTCAAATAACTAAATCATATTATCTACAATCACTAATTGATCAAGTATATCACACTTAGCCATAAAGTCTAAGTTGATGTGCATCGGTCGACGATGTAGATCCAATTATGATGAGAAGACGAGTATTCTCTCTAAATCCACATTGAGAAATGAATCATATTCTTGGCTCAACTACCATGCACATGCATTTCGTGATGAACACAATCCATGTCATATCTACCCGTGAAAGGGTGCAAGTGTCGATCATGGTAAAAGTTCATCACTCCACACATGTCGTGCGTATTGACCTCAAGTCAGAGGAGTATCACATCGCTCCCACTAACCGAGACACCCATAGACACATTATGTGAAATTACATCAAAAGGTTTCTCGGATGGATATACCAATACCCTCTAAGGTATATGTGCATCCATCATGAGATACCCGGTATCTCGTAGTAAGTGAGATCTTACTACACTCTCTAAGAGTATGATGCAGATCGCACACCAATCTCGATTGCATCATCAATATCCCATTCTTGATGATCCTTGATCGGGGCTATTTGAGAATCATACTTAGGTCATCTGAGTTCTCACTCACTCAATGACAGTAGTGATTCATGGGAACACAAATAAGAATATGCAAACAATTAAACATCATATTCAGATAAGTGTAACGCCATACATTTAATATTAAACCAAATCTGAATATTATCTTAGTATTATGTTCTTTCGATGGATTGTCTCTAGGACACTAACACTAACAGTTATGTATAGAATGATATTCCTCTATTTAATATCTCTGGCAGCAAATACGAAAATTAGGGAATGCGTCAAATGATGCGACAACTGCATATTTATACGATTATCTTGAAAATAATTATATATAAAAATTCCTGAAAAATTTAACATGCTTGAAGCATGTCAATTAATCCAATAGAATATTATTTTATTAAATTGCAAAATTTATTGTATGAGATCAAATAGTATGAACATATGTGGCATAATAGTCTAGTTAAAGAAGGTTATACCAATGACCCAATATGCCCATGTGTTTTCATAAAGAAAAATGGGTCAAATTTTGTGATAATTACAATGTTGATCTCAATTTAATTGGTAGTTCTGAAGAGCTTCAAGGAGAGGGTATTGTGTGTGTGATACACACGGAAACAATCCACCAGATGCGCGAGAATGTAAGTACATGAGATACTGAAACGGAATCATGTTGTTAGTTGTAGGTTTGTGGTAAGATACATGGAAGTCAACTGTTGGGTCATAGGGTCAAATCCTCTCAAACTCCTTTTTTTTTTTTTTTTAATTCTACTCTACCTATCTTTGGGCCAATTTTATATTAAGGGCCTAATTTTTTCAATTTTATTCTAATCCATCAATCTTTGTACTAATATTTAGATGTGCCATTTTTTTTAAATTTTATTTTACTCCACATACTTTTAAGCTAACATTTAAATGGATCTATCTTTGAACTAAAAATAAATTTTAATAGGATACATACATAAATAAAGTTGAAAAAATTATGTGTTAGTCAGCTAATACCATAACATTTATCAGCTAATACAATATCATTCATTCACTGATACCACATCTAATTCATCAATTAAAATTATTGCAATTAAATTCCATTCACTGATACCACGTAAAACTCATTAATTAAAATCATTCCATTTATCCACTAATACCATACTATTTATCAGCTAATACCATATCGTTTATCAGCTAATATCATATCATTCATTCACCGATACCCCATCTAATTCAATAATTAAAATAGTTGCATTTATCCACTAATATTATAACACATATAAGCGAATACCATAACGTTTATTAGGTAATACCATGTCATTCATTCACCGATACCATATCTAATTCATCAATTAAAATTGTTGCATTTATCCACTAATATTATAACACATATAAGCGAATATCATAACCTTTATTAGGTAATACCATATCATTCATTCACTCATACCACGTAAAACTCATTAATTAAAATCATTGCATTTATCCACTAATACCATACTGTTTATCAGCTAACACCATAATATTTATCAGCTAATACCATATTGTTTATCACCTAATACCATTTCATTCATTCACCGATACCACATCTAATTCATCAATTCAAATTGTTGCATTTATCCACTAATATTATAACACATATAAGATAATATCATAACGTTTATTAGGTAATACCATATCATTCATTCACCGATGTCATATAAAACACATTAATTAAAATCATTGCATTTATCCACTAGTACCATACTGTTTATCAGCTAATACCATATCATTCATCCATTGATACCATATCTAATTTATTAATTAAAACCATTGCATTCATCCACTAATGTCATAACACACTAAGCTAATACCATAATGTTGATAAGCTAATATCATATCATTCATTCGCAATACCATATATAATTTAATTGATTTAAAGCTATTATAGATGGTTGTAAACACCCTCCAAGTAATTCGAAAATAAAAATGACAATTAATATTAAAGATGAAACTTAAAATTATTGTTATTATAAAATTTTAAAATCATTATTCAAATGTTGCATACATATAAAAATCCAAGCATAAATAAAAAAATAAACTTTAAAATCCAATCATCATCAATGGTGGCTTGTTGCATTGTATTGCATTGGTATACAAATAGAGGATTGATCAATGCACGAACCTCGTCCATTTTTCGTCATATCATTATCCAAATCACTAACTATATCATTCCTTCACTAAAACTATTGCATTTACTTTCCGATATCATAGTATTCATTCACTGATACCATATAATCTATGCATTGATACTACTACACATATAGACTAATACCATAATATTTATCAACTGGCACCATATCATTCATTCACTGATACCATAACTTTTATCAATTAAAACCATTGCACTTAACCGATAATACCATAACATGTATCCACTAATAACATATTATATATCCACTAATACCATAATGTATATCATAACCAACACAACATCCGAATAGTCACCAGAAATACATATCTTTGATTGAAAAACAAGAAATAATTTGTCAACCAATTTTCAAAATGCGGATCAACAAACTTTTCTTTTCCCCTTTTCTCAAACCATCATAAAAATCTCCTTCAGTTTCTCAGGTGCATAGACCTCCTGGTCTAGACTGAATAACAAAATCGCTGCATAAAGACATGAAAAATTAATTATTACTAGCTAAATAGAAATGTATGTGTGATACCATAGAATACTTAAACAAATACCTATCAGCGGCTTGAACGTTGATGACACCATCTACATAAAATTTTATCTTTTTGTTCGTCATACTAAAACACATAGAAAACAAACAAAAAAATGTTATAATTCAAACATAAATTCAAAAGAATCAATATGATATTTACGTATACATTATACACCCACTAATAAAGTTATAATCACTTATTGACTATAGAAGTTGATATGCACCGGAATTAAAATATACACAAAGCGTCTGAATATCCCAGGCAAAATACACATCTACATATTCTATAAATATTTTTTGTATACATGAGACATGTATGGAATATGATACTCCAATGTAGTAGTATTGGGATCATTAATAAATTGATATAATCATGAGATATGGTATTGAAGAGATTTATTCATTCATTTAACCATAAGTCTAGAGTGAGGAGTGGTAAGCTTTTTAAGAGTTATAAAAGTTCACATCACAACTAACTTGGTAAGAGTTATTTAAATATACAGACATAATGAACTTCTAAAATATGAAAATGAAATACCTAGTCATAGAGGTATGCATCAGTCATTAATAAAATGAATTTTGGATTACTTTTTTGTAAGATGTTGTAATGACAGAAGGGTCTTATATTTTCACAATATCAAGTCCCACCAATGCTATTTTAATTCTGTGTTTGACTAATCAATAACCACCTTATGATCTACGGTGTTTGATATTCAATTATTGCTAATGTTATGTCGCTCCTCCATTATTTTTTCTAGTCACTACTTCTCCAGATGCATTGATCATCTAACGAGAGGGGAAAAAAGTAGCATGCTGTGAATTTGATTAATAACGTGATTTCCCAAAGGTACACTAGCATGAGGGCACCCTTCCCTCGATCAAAATATAATGGAATGGGATTAGGGATTTCAACTTGCCATCAACATGAGAATGATCGATTATAACCATGCATATATTTTGCATACAATTGCATCATATAAAAGAGTGAAATTAAAAATAGAACACACACAAATTCCAGATTGTTGTCAAGGCTAGTGCTAGGACTGTGTGTATAAATTGACACTGCTTTTAGCAACACTATTTTTTTTTACAGCATCTCACTCTTTTCCCATCACACATATCCAACTTCTATTGCTACTGGGGAAAACACAATACATAATTAGTTTTTCCCGTCTTCTCATCAGTATATATCTCCTTCTTACACTATCACCCATCCACATCTTATGTACCACTCAACTGCATTCTTCTTCACATAAAAGCAGACAATCAACCAATTCAAGATACAGATTCAAAACTAAATGTAGCATTTTCCGTCTTATCCCACTCCTACCAAAACAAAAATAAGTAGAACAACACAAATCCATCGCACTCTCTAATCCATTTATACTTTAGTAGTGCAGCAGGACCAGCATCCGGAAATACGGTTTTAACTCTCTATCACCAAAAGATATGACATATCAATATTATTGAAATAAGGTAAGAGCAGATTATACGTGTTTATGATTTATTCAGGGCTAACAGTAACAGATAGGCGGTATTCATACACAAGATCATAATCCATCAAGTAATGAGTCTCACTGGTGGTAGTACAATTATAAAAAAGTAGAAACATGATAAACCAACCTGGCCACCTGTTTCTTCAATAAGTGTGTCCAAGAGAGCTTTGACATCTGCCAGAGCTCATTTTGCGCTCCTTCATCGTCCAGAAAATGAAACAGTGAAATTAATAGCTCCACCTACAGAGGAAAATAGAAAATCACAAAGAAAATAACTACAATTGAAGATATCTTGCAAATAACTAATTACAGAGACATTCTTGATTTTTCTTAAACTTATTTACCATCGATGTTAATAGAATAGGAATTCATAACGGTTTTACCATCGATATGTATATATATATATATATAAGTTTCATTTTCCGTCTTATTCCACTCCTACCAAAATAAAAATTCAATAAACAGTATTACTCCCTCCATCCATGAAAATTGGCTTTGCTAGTATTATCATGGTTATTAAAAAAATTGGTATAATATGTATAAAGTAAAAATATTATGTCAAATCTCAAGTACAAAAAAAATTAATTATAAAAATGTTATGTGTGGTAATTGGTATGTTTAAGGATGTAAATAAAGTTTATTATTTCCATTTTAGAAGGACAAATAAAACAACCGAGACCATTTTTCGTGGATGGAGGGAACATTATATCTTAAATTCCTATTGCTGTCCATTTATTTCAAATACTAATTTATCTTTCACATCTATCATATTATAGACTGTCTAGGAACACCCCAATTACACACTTCTCATGAATCTAATTATGCAAAGGATTAAACACAGTGAATCAATATTGAGCCAAGTAATTAGTCCGTACAATGATATATCAATTTCATGATGATATCCTCTTAAGTTTTCTTCAATTACATGGTTTAAAACATATATCCTGGTCTTGAAACAGAGAAACCAGTAAATTAAAGCCCTCAATTTCAATCATCAACCACTGTAGACCCTCAATTTTTCATGAAATTAGAGAAAAAAGAAATGCATACAACCTCCACTTCCAGGACAAAGCATTAAAATTATATGAATATGGCATAATCAATACTGCAAAATATTCTCCACCCAATACATTCCGGCGAGTATGGTCACCGGCATAGGCGACGATGTGGCGGTAAAAGGTAAAATATTCATTTGCTAGGTAAAATATACATTTGAAGGAAGAAATCATACCTTGATAGTGCGAAGCTCTGAAGCGTTATGGCGCACAATAATCGACGCGTACAAAAATTGAATGGAAGGTATCGATTGCAACAATGGCACACGGGTGGCGCTCGATCTCGAGTGGTGGCTGATGGCGACTCACGGTGGATCTCGGCAGAGGCAAGACATAGGAAGATTGAGCGAAATTAGAGAAATCAGCGCGAAATTATAGAGGAAGCGACACAAGTGAATTTCGATCAAGAGAAGAGAGGTTGAATCATGGGAGTGGAGGGAGAGATTTGGGAAATTATGAAAAGAACGGGTCAAAAATATATTTATACTGGCCCGTTAGTTGACCTAGGTATGAAATAGATTGCTACACACCAAAACAACTATGGTATGTAACACACATATAATACTTTGCCAGGTTCAAGAGGTAGTTGCACATTTAAAGAAGGAAATTGAGATCAAAGATTTTGGACAAACTAAAATTTGCCCTGGTTTACAAATCAAATATTTAGAAGGTGGAATATTGGTCCACAAACTGCTTATAATCAAAAGGTATTAAAGCGATTTTACATCCATTAAGTACTCCAATGGTTGTTCGGTCGCTTGATCATAATAAGGACCAATTTTTAGACCACGGGTAGAATATGAAGAGATATTTGGTCCTGAAGTACCATATCTCGGACACTAATTTATCTTGTCAATTATACAAGACATTAGTCAATACCGACTGCACTATTTAGAAAGTTGGTGAAACATATTAAAATGCATCGGTTAAATTATTTCAAATGATGTTTGAATCAGGGGGATAATTTTTGCATTAAATAATACTCATATGTACTATTTTCCCTTCACTAGGGATTTTGTCCATTGAATTTAATTTTTCTAATAAAATTTTTAACGAGACATATTATTTGTGGACAATAGACATTCAAGAGGGAGTGTTATGAATAATTAGTGAATGTCCATTATGTGTCATTATACACCATTATTGTACTCCCTCCGTCCACGGGTAAGTTTTCCACTTCTTTTTGTTGAATGGTTTAAGAAAGTGTATTTGTTTATTAATATATGGTGGAGTAATGAATAGTGTTGAAAAGTAAAGTGAATGAGTGACATTTTTGTAATATTGTGTGAGTTTGAAGGTTAAAGTTTATATATAATAGAGTGTTGTTATTTCCATTTATGGAATGGGAAACTTACTCGTGGACGGCCCGAAAAGGAAAGTGGGAAGTTTACTCATGGACGGAGGGAGTATCATTTATACCACTTAATTGGCTCGTATGATTAGCTCATGAGACATTTTATAATGGTCCATTAATTAGTTTACATGTTTAGAGTCAATATATGTGTATAAATAGAGCTTTATATGAGTGCATTTGTAAGATGAAAGTAAGATAGAATACACAAGTAATAGTGATATCCTCCTGGCTTGGTATGCCCCCAGACGTAGTCATTCTTGACGGGTAAACAAACGTGTGTTCTTCTCTTTCTCTATTTTTTCATAACACTTCTTCATTTTTTTTTTGTCTTTCGATATTTTTACGAATTATTTTAACGAGATAATTGGGGTTTATCTCCTCCTAAGTTTACTTGGGCTTTTAATTGGGCCTCATACCATTCGTGCAGCCATTCAAGGAAAGTTCCGCCTTCATACGACACCGTTTCACAATTATTTCATGAGAATCACAAATTTCTCCCCTTTCATCATCTCCCTGAAGGGTCATAGAGATTTCAATCAACTGCCACCTGAATGCACCATTTTAAGGTACCTACACGATTTTTAATCTATTTTGCAAAATGATTGACTGTTGATGCCTTTATCAAGCTCGTTTCTGGTCGCGCTACTATTCTCGTCCATTAATTTCACTTAATTTTGTGTACTTTATTGTGTAATTATACGAGACAATCTCATGCTTCCACACATTTAGATTTCGGTATTTTGAGTTTAATGCTTTTTTTGTAGCCTGTTGGTGTTTGTGAGGAGTAATGCAAAGCAAATTTCTTAGCAGAAGGGGATAAACGAAGACATTCTTTTTTAAAATGGGATTGAGCTACTTTTGAGAACATAATCAGGTACTTGCACAATCTTGTTTTCTTTCAGCATGATTTGATTAACAATGTGGAAGATTGAAGGGGGTTTCGTAGATTTAGACTGTGTTTGGGTTTTTTAGGTCAACAAATCACTCATTTAGAAATAGCTATGTCTATTATATGACTAAATGTCTCGTGACATCCACCTACACTAAAACAATGGGAATTATGGGATGAGCATTTTATGCCTTTTGTCCCTAAAAACATAAATTCTTTAAAGAAGCAAAATTCAACATTGGAGTTTAAGTTCCCTTCTTCTTGATGCTAGTAATGTAATTGGTTTGTCTCTCAGGAATTGTACAGTTATAGACCTATTAGAGGTTGCAAATGGCGAATTCCATGGCTTTCACTTCTGTTTGCCTTCTTAGATACGGTATGGTTACCAAAGCTAGCAATTATCCTGGGCGGTTGGGTAATTTTCCTTCAAGTTCTTTTAGAGTTCGAGCTGTGCAGGAGAGTGAAGGACCTCGGCGATTAATAGACATTATACGGATTATACCAGATGTATCACGAAATTATTTCAGAAGCCCTTCAAGAAGGGCACTTTTTGGCGGTATCTCCCTCTTGGGTGGTTTCTATGTTGCTCAAACAATCTCTCTCTCATTTGGAGCTTTGGGTGTGAATGATGTTATTGCTGCAGTGCTGTGTGTTCTAATCACGGAGTATGTGACGAGGTTCTATTATAGTAGACCAAAGGTCACCTTTTCTCTTGCCCTTCTAAACAATTTCAAGATGGGTTTCACTTATGGCCTATTTATTGATGCTTTCAAACTCGCCAGTTGAGTTTTTTGCCCACTAACTTGTTGAGTTAAATGCTGTTGGTGGTTTATTCTTGAAGAAAATGGTCTCTGTCTGAGGACTTTTTGGCTATGATTTTTCGTTTAACATGTATATGTATGGAATTGTTTATAAAGCAATATACGGGAAGATATTCTGATAAATAGTTTCGAATGCGAAACCTTTTATTGTCGCGGATGTTTGGTTTGTATTTGGTGTGATGTTGATCAATTTTTGTTACAACTTTGTCACTCTTTTGCTATCATTCATCAAACATATCCATTGAGAGATTTTTTAGTGTACTTTACTGGATATATTTGACATGTACATAATTAAGAACCAATAATATAATGTCAATAAATTAACATATACTTTTGGGAAGTCTCGATATTTCATTACACGTTTCTATAGAGCTCCAACCTAATGGCTTCAAGACATTGCCACTTTTACCTATCGATTCTCTAACTTTTACAGCATCTTCCCATCTCTCTGCACTTGCATACGAGTTGGATGAGAGTACATAGTTTCCCCCATTAGTTGGATCCAGCTCAAGAAGCTTGTCCGAAGCAATTTTTGCTAAAACCAGATTACCATGAACATGACAAGCACTGAGAAGAATCCTCCACACTACAACATCTGGAAATATAGGCATGTTCTTAATGAACTCATATGCCCGAGTAAGGTCACCTGTCCGACATAAAAGATCTACCACGCATCCATAATGCCTCATCTCGGGTACCAACCCGTAATCGTTTTGCATACTTTGAAAAAATCCCAACCCTTTATCAACCAAACCAGAATGAACACAAGCAAGCAATACCCCAACAAAAGTTCCATGAATCGGTCGTGTACCTTCTCTTACCATTCTCGAGAAGAGCTTAAGAGCGTGATCAGAATCACCATTCCAAGCAAGCCCAGAAATGATTGAAGTCCATGAAACAGAGTCCCTTTCTTTCATTTCATCGAACACCTTCAACGCATCTTCAACGGACCCACATTTGCAATACATGTCTACCAGAGAATTCTTGACATAAATATCTGATTCTATACTCTTATCGGTTACATAATCATGAACTGCCTTGCCTATATCTAGCCTTCCTAAGTGTGCACAAGAAGAGAGTATGGTAGATACTGTTATATGATCAGGCATTACCTTTGCTACCATCATCTCCTGGAACAGCCTGATTGCATCACCGTGTTGGTTTGACTGAGCATACCCTGTGATCATAGATGTCCATGATACGACATCTCTCATGGGCATTTCATCAAAAAGTCTCCTTGCTGCAACTATATCTCCAGATTTTGCAGTTGCCATAATCATCACATTCCAAGATACGACGTTTCTCACAACCATCCTATGGAAAACATCCCGCGCTAAGGCAACAAGGCCGCGCTTCCCATACACATCGATCAATGTATTGCCCAAGTACACATCAGTTTCAATATGATTGTTCTTTATGTACTCCACTGCAGAGTCCAAACGTTTCCATTCACCTAAATAATTACAAGCTAAAACAACTTTCACCATTGTCACAGCATTAGCCTTCACATTTTCCACCATCATCGCATCAAAAAGACTCAAAACCTTTGTGTACTTTGCACATTGACTGTACGCACAGAACAAAGAATTCCAAGAAACCAAATCCTTTTGAGGCATTTCATCAAACACCCTTCTTGCAAAACACAATTCACCGCAGAAACCATACATATGAATCAAAGCGTTGCATACATACAGATATGATCCGAACCCAAGCTTCAAAGCATGAGCATGAACTAATTTTCCTTGTAAAAGGTCGGGAATTCTACTACAAGCCTTGAATAAAAATATAGTAGTGAGGTTATCACCACGCAATCCTCGTTCACGCATTTCGTCGAACAGGTGGAGGGCATTAACAGGATTATCACTCACAGAGAAACGCCGAATCATGTGATTCCAAATTGGCAAAGTGGGGTTCTCAATTTCGACGAAAGCCAGACGGGCTTTGTGTACGTGTAATTGAGAGAGAGCATAGGATTTTATAACTTGTGACATGGCTTTCGGGTTTCGATGCTGGTAGGTTCGGATGAGGTGTGCGTGGAGCTCTATGGCCGGCCGGGTCATGGTGGATCCGATTGTAGGAAAACGGGTCTGGTTTAGCGATCTTCAAGGTGGTGAAGCGGCGGGAACTGGTTATGACGAGTTTCATGAGAATTTAGTCGACGGGAAATAGATTTAAGCTAACGATTACCTTTTGAGTGTGTTGTACATGCATATATACTGCTTGTAAGTTGCAACTTTTGAATTGAGATCTACGATTCAGATGTGGTTTTCTGATTATTCTTTTTCGTATTCTTTCACGAATTGAAATTAGGGATTACTCGTTTGACCATTAGAAACGAAATCAGACCGTCAACGGTTTCGCTGGCTTTCGATTCCAACGATCTCGATTCCGAATCTATGGTTCAAGGTTCCAAAACTTTTTTTTAATAAATACTCCCTCCGATTCAAAATAATTGTCATTCTAGAGATTTTAGAACAATTTAAGAATTGTAAATTTTGACATATATACCTCACATAAATCTCTAAAAGGTCTATTATATTTTGATAATCTCTAATGGATATGTTATATTTAAATGTAATTCCTAAAATATCTCTTATATTTTGAATTCGAATTCGGGGTAAATCAGGAAAAAGTGTTAAAAAAATAACTAAAACGACACTTATTTTGAAACAAAATTTAAACTCTTAAACGACACTTATTTTGAATCGGAGGGAGTAACAAGTAATTTTATTTTCTTAATTTAAGTAAATAAAATGCCAATTTAAACAAATATAATTTTATGTTTTTGTTAAAAAAAAAAAAACTAACACCAGATAACTAGATCTAGCAAATCGGGCCGCTCGGCCCGTTGGGCCAACCAATGATCACGGACCGGGCTGGGCCATTTGTAAATCGAACCTATAAAATTTGAATTTAGCCCAACTTAGCCCGTGGGAAAATGGGCCGGCCCGGCCTGTTTTTTATTTTTTTTAAAATTAATTTTTATAAAAAAAATTATACTCCCTTCATACACGAAATTTATACATATTACTGTCACTAAAAGAAAAATGGCTTAAAATGACATTTAAATATGTGGTAATAAACTACTTAAAACTACACTTAATCTATTCCCACACTTATGACTAATGTCATGTAAACCAATGTAGCAACAGGTAAAAGGTTATCACTACACTTGTTAATGTACTAAAAAGTGGTCAATAACTACATATATTTTTACTTAACATTGATATTATGACAAATGGAAGTGTAGCAATATAAATATAATTTATTATTAGCATAATATATATTTGTGTTTGTTGCATTATTAATTTTCGGTAGGTTTTATATATATAGCCGCTTTCGACCCTATTTAAATAGATTGCATTGAACAATTCTAATATATTATAAATAGAAAAATAATCACCAAATTAACATTGAACCAAAAATAAATTCATACACAAATACAAAGTTAAACAGTGTAATTGAAAATATTTTAAGACAAAGGTGCATAGAGCAAGACAATCCTATTATATTTGTAGTGCAAAATTTCTGAAGCTTGCAACTATCTTCATTCAAACTGAAGACAACTTCTTCTTCCTCTCTGCCTCATGATTTTCTTCACCTCAGTTATACTTTTCCATCTCTTTCTGAGCTGCTGGACAACTTCCCCGACTATATTGTCATCATTGTTAAAACCTGCCTCTTTATTTGAGATCACTTCCACAAACTCCGTCCTTGAATACTATTCAGTCTTCTTTCTTTCTTCGATCGCTACAAACCACAATATAACTGAGTTTTTTTTTATATGAATTTTTTTATTGAGATAATAATAGCGAAAATAATGCATATTTTAACCCTCTAATTACTATTCTCTTGGCTTTCTATTTAACTTTTAGTCCCTCAATTTACCAATCAAGGGCAAAAGTATAGAGGGTAAAATACAAAAAAATATTTTAATGGATGTACAAGCTAAAGTGTAGAAAACAAAGCATAACAAGTATTAAAGTGTTAGTAGCTAAAAATTTAAAAGAACTGAAGTGCGTGGATGCATTAATATAATGATTGAAACCCCCAAACATAGAGTAATCATGAATAAAAAACTATAAATTAATATAGAGATTCTCAAACTTAATATAGAGTTTGGAAGAATTAATATAGAGTCTTTATTCGCATTAATATGGACTCTGTAATTCAGTTTCGCCTCAAATATAGAAAATCAATGGAAACTTTAGATACTTCTAGGAGGAATAAACAAAGAAAAGACATATGCAAGTGTTATAAACTAATACTATCCAATCACTCAAACTTAGATACCTTTAGCATGAATTTGAAAAATTGAAATTGAATGTATTACAAATCCACATAGAAATGCATGGCTTTTAAATAAACCTAAATCACTAAAAAAAATTCGGTTAGAATGAAAGATGGATAGAAATTCATATACATCAAAACCACCAATGCACTATTGTGAATTTCAAATTTATCCTCAAACAACAGAAGATCCTTTAATCGCGAAAGAATTTTTAGTGCAAACTCTGTCTTGACTCTCTCATACGTTAAAGGTAGATTTTATACAGAACCTTTTCAGGGTACATAAATAATGGTGAGATGTGTTATCGTGGGTATTGCATAATGTGATCCCATGTTAAACCATCTAAACTCACCTCCTAAATTTCTGTCTATGCAATTAGAATATGTCAGGACATTCTCAAGATTTATATGATTGATTTCTATGAATACATATACAACAATCCAATGAATCAATAAGTGACTTAATTAGCGTGTAAGGCTCTAGCAACACCAAATACGTAACAATCAAGACCACAAATAAAACATCATACTACAAGGATGCCATGTGATAAACCATCATCAACTTAGCATACAAAACCAATCATAATATTGATAAGAATTGAAAATTCTAAGTCTCCATTACTAAGCTTGATTTAGCTCATTAAATGCAATAATTTTTTTTATGAACAACAACAAGAACACACAATACTCACCGGGATAGAGAGCTCGGAAGAAAGGGTCAGATGCAATTTCAAAACAGTGCCGAAGAAAAGAGGGTTACACTCCTGCAAAGCATCATCCCACGTCGAAATTTTCTTGCAATCGCTGGAGTTAACTAAAATTGCCATCATCAGAACTCAATTTTCAGTACGCCCGAAATAATAAAATAATTAGAAGCAACCAAAACACGTCAAGCTTAAGTAGAAACAATGCGATTGAAAATCTAAATCAAGGAATAAAATATCAAATTATTTGTATAGAATCCATTAATATTAAAGAGAGAAACAGAGAGAATGTTGAAATCCACCTCATTCGTTGTTGCAGCTACTGCGCGATTTCTGTCAATCGATAAAAATTAAATCTCCGGTGATGACCGTCCCACTCCTCCTTCCCTTAATTCACGCTCCTTGCGTGGAAGCCGGTAACCTGCGCGACCTAATTCTTCTTGCATTTTCCCTCATCGATGTATACATTTTCGTCCCTGGTGGATTTGGAAGTGTGGGATCTAGGGTAAAATACAAATTTGGGGATTTCAGTTTTTCGGCTGTTTATTTCACCATTTTCTAATTTGACTTTACATTTAAATTAAATTATTATTATTTTAAACAGGTATTAATAATTTAAAAAACTAACTTGTTATGTGATGCCTTTTACGACTCTTCTAAATTGTCTTGATAGAATTTATATTACTACATTATTTAAATAATGTATTGATAGATAATACAATAATGTAGTTATAGGAAAATGACTATCCAGTGTATTATTAGGGGAGCTGTATTTACATTTCAAAATAAATGTACTAAAATTAATGTAGTAATAGGTATTTTTTCTTGTAGTGTGTTGGACACAAAGTTTAATTAAAATTAGTATTTTATTGAAAAAGTAGATAAAATAAGAGTGTAGGGGGTATTGTGAGACCCATTTATTATTTGTTAGTAGTGTTTATTTTCAAAAATGGAAAGAGTAAAAATTGGTGAACAGCCCAAAGAAGAAAGTAGGTAAAAAATTCGTGGACGGAGGAAGTACTATAACACATTTATTTTATATCTTAATCTACTTTAGTTCATAACAATTAACAACAAAATTATTGGTCTTTTCTTTAAAAAAAATATCAAGTGAGCCAAGTGAGCCGCCTGTGGCCCGTCGAGCCAAAACAGCCCGATTTTTTTGGGCCGCTATTATTTTAGCCCAGCCCATCCCGGCCCATGACCCGAACGGGCCAGACCAAATTGTCAGCTCTATGGATAACACATAAAGCAACAACATATTTTTTATTAATCCGAGTGAAGATATCGTAGAGACGTGGAGCAAATGAATATATAATGTTATGCATTTGGGTGTCGTACGTGATCATTTTGACTGTGATACTATGAAAGAATTCCATTTTATTTAAAAGTTCAAATTTGTAGAAGGGTGTGAAATTATTTCATTTGTATAGTAGTTTTTAATATTCCCCCTTACTTGTGGGTTTGATTGTCTTTGGAATTGTCAACTCCATCATGTGGAGGACTGAAGAGACTCAACAAGTATATAACCTAATGAGGATGAAATTGTTGTCAACAGGGTTTGAACCCCGACATATGGGCATTATGGCCTATTGGCTCTAATACAGTTCAATTTTGTTGTAAAACAAAGAACGCGAAGAACACAAATTTGTTTACTCAGCTCGTTATGAATAACTACATTTGGGGTGTACCAAAACAGGAGGGTTTCACTATATTTTTGTGTATTTTCTATTGTCTCTATAGTACAATAATAAATGATATATACTGAAGGGTGTGCACGGGTGTTTTTCCAGAATGTTGTCGAAATATTGAAACATAAAAGACAACATACACAGCGGAAGACTTAGAAAAACAGAATTACAAATGGGATATCAAAAAATTTCATAGATTATAAAATAGTCTATGATGCCTCATGGCGAAACTTCACTATATCAAAGTAGTGATACAAAGACAAAGTAAAATCCTACTATAAGATTTTACATCAAGATCATATACCATAGGTATAAAATCAAAAGCCTAGAATTCTAATCGTGTAAAAACAATCTACTCAAAGACATAAACAAAACACTCTTAGAATTATAATGGAGAAAACCGAAACAAATACACTTGCTATAGGTAAATAGGTATCTCGATTTCTTCACTTGATAGTGTCCAATGCGTGCGGTATTTATAGAGTTCGAATCTAGTATGTGAACACTTGAAAATCATGATTTCCCATGATGTAAAACTGTCCAACACTTGAGCTCCATGACTTAGATAACTTCACATGTTTATCTTTAACTTCTCACTCTAAAAACTGCAACCGCTTGACTTGGTAACTTCTAGGTCATCATCCTGCATGTTTAGACATTAAAGACAACATTGAAACATTCGGAGTCTGTGTTAGGAGAAATTGTAAATTCTGATGCTGCGAAAAATGTTGTAACATTCTAGACAACATTGACCTAACATCAACAATCTCCCCCAAATTAGCCTTTCTACTACAACACATCTGATGTTATAAACATGCAGTAAAATGTGTTAAGTTAGAAATACAACTAAACATCAAAGTAAATATATTTAATTGCTAAATAAAATTAAAGTAAACAAACTGAGATTAATATAAATAACATTAAGCACAAAACTGGGTACTTAGGCCAAACTGCATGAATACTAAATAAACTAAATGTTCCCAAACTAATCTAAAAAAAATCAGCAACAACTACTAAGAGTTTAACTAACAGAAATTAAAGACAGTGTTTAAGTACTAAATGAATAAACTACAAATATGTTGAAACACTAGGAATGAATATATGAAGTAGTGTGAGGATTGAGCTGATCTTCATGAGTCAGCTGCATCTCCGTAATCTGCATAAACTCCCCCTAACTTCATTCTTCCCCGTACTTCAAGCTCTTTACTTCTCACCACCTAGATCACCATAGACTGTCTCTAGGTCTTCATCATCTTTCTCAGTATCTGGATTAACTGGAACAACAACATCATCTCATGGAATCTCCTCTATCCTTACACCACTCGTACTAGTACCACTTGCATCAACTCCCCCTGCATTTAGTCCTCCATTAACATCAGGTTCGACTCCCCCTGTTGGAGTAGAAAGCAGCAGCTCCAAGAAAGCTTTCTGGTTCTTCATATCTTCAATTAGGGACTTCATATTGGTGATGGTAGTCTGCAAAGTTTCAATTTGCTCAGTTATATAATTGAGAGTTAATGATACAGAAGTGAGTGTAGCATTATGGGGAATGTTGGCAGAAGTATTGTTAACATTATCAGCGGCATTAGCAGCATCAGGAGCTTCTTGTTCTTGTTACAGTGCGGATGGATCATGGTATGGTAGGTCTATCACTCTGGGGCCTGTGAGAAATACATTAGAGATTCCAAAACTGGCAGTGAATCCACTAATGGTCTCCTCTCTTGGATTCCTTTCGAATTCTTTATTTTCTAGCATCTTGTAGATAAGACTTGGGTATGGCAGCAATCATTTTCCAGTTATGTCACCAGTATATGACATAACATTGTTGAATATTGTTTGTCCTAGATTGAACCTTTTCAAGTGCCCAATCTTATACATTAAGATAGCTTGTTCCTTGGTTAACACAGTAGTATTCGAAGAGGGCATCCAATTGTAAACACATAGTTTGTGAAGGACAAAGTATAAACTAGTCAATTTAGAACTGCTAAGTCTATTCTCCCAAACTTCAATTTGTCCACCAATCAAGACCTTAATAACCTCATTCACATCATCAACAGGTTCCTCTATCATTGTTTTAGTTTTCAAAAACATGTTGATTGTAAAACGTACCTTGACCCCTCTAAACCATACTGTACCATAATGTTTTGAGTTTGTTTTTCCCAGACTTTCTCTCAAATTCGCATAAAACTCATAAACTCATTCCACTATGCATGGGGTAGAAAACTCTAGTGCATACAACAATGACCTTTCTCTAAAATATTCTATCAGATTTTGTTCTCTAAAATCAGTCATTTAACAATCTTTTCTCCAACAAGTACTCTAGTGCGTATCTTCCTATATTTATCACTCTTGATATCATTATATTTTTTATCACTGGAAGAATGGTCTGTTGGGGAATACATGGTCAGATAGTACGTTAGCACTGGAGTCAGAGTCACCTGATGAGGGATCACTGGAATCAGGGTCAAAACTTTTCTTCTCTTTACTTTCTTCTTGTTCTGGTTTGGACTCTCCGGATGTTGCCATGGGTGGTGGTATATTTTCAGCAACAACTGGTTTATTTTCTACCACAGACGACATTGGACCAACTTTCTTCTTTGCTTTGCTTCTTTTTCTCACTTGTGCAAGAGGGACATTCATCTATGAGTCTGGATCTGGAACTTGTGCAGGTTCAGATTGCACTTCTTCAATTTCAGTTTTCTCTGGATCAGTAGCAGTTTCTTCCGAGCTTTCATCAATTAAGATGGGTTTTGAAGTATCTTAATTCCTTCTTTCCTTTCTTCTTTGTCTCAGCATAGTTTACTTTCCTTCCCATATTCATGTAGAATCTTCTTCTCTTTCCACCTTTCTTTGAGGGACTACCTTTTCTCTTTCTCCAAGCATTTCTGATTCTTTCACCAAGTCCTTCAGTTTCATTTGAAGTTTCTTGTTGAACACCTACAACAGGTTCTTGTGCTTCAACTTCCTGATCATCAGCTTTTTTATCTTCTTGAGGAGGATTGCACATCCTCTCAAGTTCAGTAAGATCAACCTCTTCATCACCAAGTAAGATTTTAGGCTGTTTGGTTTCTAGCCTAAGATCCTGATAGGTTGCGACTATCTCCTCAAATGGAGTTCCTAGGTTGAAACTAATGGTAATAGGTGTAGGATCAAGAAAAAGGACTTATATCAGTAGTGGGATTAACAGAAGAGGATGAAGGAATATAAGTTGAATCCTTCACAAGTGTAGCTTTTTCGGTGGGAATCGATTCTGGGACAGGAATCGAAAAAGAAGAAGGAGCAGTGGCTTGAGAAATCTGTACTTCGATAGAACCGATAGTAATGGAAGGAGATGTTGGCAGAGAGGAGACAATATTAGTCTAAACATTCTGGGAATCAGTTCTTGTCGCCATTGATGCTAGTATGTTAAGTAGATTTTCAGATGTAGATGAAGAAGTTGGATATTTGGGGGATTTCGAATGTGGAGAAGAAAAAACGTTTCCTTGAGATATCTTTTTAACCTGCAATAAAACCTGATATCAGTTTTGAAATAATGAATAAAAATATTCAAGACTTAATAAGCTGAGCATTCTATAGGTCAACTATTTGTTAGTGTTAGTGTCCTAAAGATAATCCATCGTAAGGACATAATACTAAGATAATATTCAGATTTGGTTTAATATTATTGTTGGTTTAATATTAAATGTATGGTGTTGCACTTATCTGAATATGATGTTTGATTGTTTGCATTTATTTTCTTATTTGTGTTCCCATGAATAACTACTATTATTGAGTGAGAACTCAAATGATTTAAGTATGATTCTCAAATAGCCCCGATCAAGTATCATCAAGAATGAGATATTGATGATGCAATTGAGATTGATGTGCGATCTGCATTATACTCTATGGGATAGTGTAGTAAGATCTCACTTACTACGAGATACTAGGTATCTCATAATGGATGCACAAATACCTTAGAGGGTATTGGTATACCCATCCGAGAAACTATTTGATGTAATTCCACATAATGTGTCTACAGGTGTCTCGGTTAGTGGGAGCGATGTGATACTCATCTAACTTGAGTTCAATACGCACGACATGTGTGGAGTGATGAACTTTGACCATGACCGACGCTTGTACCCTTCCAAGGGTAAATATGACATGGATTGGGTTCATCACGAAATGCATGTGCATGGTAGTTGAGTCAAGAATATGATTCATTCCTCGATGTGGATTTAGAGAGAATACTCGTCTTCTCATCATAATTGGATCTAAGTCGTCTGCTAACGCGCATCAACTTAGACTTTGTGGCTAAGTGTGATATACTTGATCAATTAGTGATTAGAGATAATATGATTAAGTTATTTGAATAGATACTTCATTATGTTCAAGGCTTAATCGGGTATTCGTGAATGAAAGGAAGATATCACAATAGCCTACAATATTATAGGTAGTTGCAGATTTCCTCGCAACATACCTCGTATATTGAGAATGTCTAATTTATTGTCTAGGGTTCAATTAAGACCGTTAGTTTGACTAATCGCTCGATATACGAGGGTATATGGATCATACAACAAGTAATGACAATTTATCAATTGTAGTTGGTTGATTAAATATTGCATTGGATATAATATTTAATTTATGGAGAATAAAATAGTAATTATATTTGGAATTAATTATCATTAATATTTAATTAAATTAGATTTAATTAGATATGAATTCTCAATAATAACATTTGGAATATTATTATACAGAATATTATATGGTCAAGATATTATTCGTAGGAAAATATCTATAAGGAAATATAATCCGCAGAGATTATATTTACAGGCTAGGCCTGTTATCTTGCTTAGGAATTAAGCCAAGATAATCCTATAAATATGATTCCTATGGGAATTCCGAGATACACACAAGGAATATAATTTCTCCATAAAATCTCTAGTCTGAATTTTCCTAGCAAATTCATCTTGAGATTCAACGCTGGCATATCGGTGCGGGTTGGTAGAAAGAAGTTATGTGGATACCATAGTGGAGGATTCCGCGTACAACCAGCATCATCCTACATAATTTTTGTGTTGAACCCATAGGAGTTCTCATAGTTTTAGCAGTTTCAAGCCCAAACCTCTTAACAATTTTTTTTTTTTTTTTGCATATTTGCTTTGTGAAAAGAAGATTCCATCTTTATCTTGCCTAATCTGAAGACCTAAAAAGAAATTTAAGTCTCCAACCATTGACATTTCAAAAGTAGCAGTCATTTCTTTCACAAACCGTTCAATCATCTTATCACAAGTAGAACCAAATACAATATCATCACATAAATTTGAGCAATCATGATATGATTATCAGTTTGTTTGATGTATAAAGTCCTATCTGGTTCACCTCTAATAAAACCAAAATCAACCAGAAAATCAGTCAACCTTCCATACCATGCTCTAGGAGCTTGTTTAAGACCATATAAATCCTTATTCAGTTTGTACACATGGTTTAAAAAGTTAGGATTTTCAAATCCTTTTAGTTGCTCAACATAAGCTTCTTCAATCAATATCCCATTTAGAAAAGCAGTTTTAACATCTATTTGATGCAACTTAATATCCAAAAAACATACAATATCAAACAACAACCTAATCGATTCAATTCTAGCAACTGGAGAAAAAGTTTCATCATTATCTCTTCCTTCTACCTGAGTGTATCCTTGAGCAACTAATCTAGCTTTATTTCTAACAATATTACCAGATTAATCAGCTTTGTTCTTGAAAATCCATTTAGTTCCTATAACATTTGTATGTTCAGGCCTAGGAACTAATGTCCAAACATTATATCTCTCAAACTAATTTAACTCTTCATGCATAGCATTAATCCAGTTCTCATCTTTTAAAGTTTCAATTATATTCTTGGACTCAATTAAGGAATGATAACACTCATGACTTACCTTGTTGTAGATGGAAGACATGCACAGTTATAGCTTCGCGAGTTTCGCGGATTTTTTATTAATTATTTTTAAAAGTTTTGATATAATAGAAAAAATCATTTAAATATTTTATATAAATAAAGTAATTAATAATTTATTCGATCGTTAAAATATTATAAATTTAATTTAAATATTTAATTGTAAGATTTAATATATCTTATTTACAAATGTATTAAATTGTAAAATCAACAAATTTTTTATTTTTTGCAATAATTATCAGATTAATTATTACGAATTTTTAAATACTTCTTTGTGAACAATATTTGTTGTATAGTATGGTATAAGTTTAATGACCAGTCTTCTATTTCCACTTGATTAATTGCCAGTCACAGGGTTGATTGAAGATTATAGTTGTGACAGAAATATTAAAATGCACTCCCAAATTATTTATATGTTTAGCATGCATCGACTTATTGTAACTACATTAATTCTTATCACACATTCTTATATTTACCACATTCTGATTTAATCGAGACGAGAGAGGCAAATAATGAACTTTTTCAAAAATGAAAATAAAAAAATTTGGTAATAAAATATGTTGAAGAGCCAACACTATAAGTACAGAAAAAGATAAGAAATCGTCATCTTGGCCGTAAATAGCTAAACAAGAGTGGGCAAAAACTATGCTTTACCAAAAGATCGTGAATATCAAGCCAATAACCTGTAAATAAAAATCAACAATTACAAGGCAGGTAGGAGTATTGAAGATTTTTATTTTTGCATCGAACTTTTTTTACTCTGATACTATGAAATAATTCCGCCTCATCTAAAGATTCGAACTTATAAAAATGTGTGAAATTAATTCATTTAATCCTTCTCTTACAAAACCAATTCATATATACATATTGTAATGATAATAATGATATGGAGCCCTGCGATTGTTTTTTTTTTTAAGTTTAACACTAGCATAAAACACTTATATATTGTAATATAATATAAGTAGTTGATACTGATTTTGAAATCCAAATAAAAAATCATATGTTCATCAGTTCATGAATGGACGAGAAAAGTTACAAAAAAGATGGTGCATTTGTATTAGTGGGTTCGAAGGGAAGGGACTAGGTGGCTCGGTTTGGATAGGAGTGACTCAATATATATGTGAAATATTTAGGTTCCAAAATATATATCAAATTTAAAAAGTAAATTCGTTACAAGATTACTAACTATACCCATTCTTCTTCTTGTTTGAACTCCCGAGTGTTTTTTACCAATAATCTGGTCCGCAGGATGATCCTTAATGATCCTGGAAGATGAAACGTTGTTATACTCAAATGAATTCCCTGAAGATTCAGATTTTTCAGGTAATGTTGTTCTAGATGACAGAACATTTTGAACAACATCCTTAATCTGAACAGAAACTGTGGAACCCACTAGTATATCAATAAGTCCAGAAATATCATCCTCAATGGTTGGACCTGCAAGGCTTGCACTATCATCAAATACTACATTAACAAATTCTTGCACAGTATTAGTTCTCAAATTATAGATTCTATAAGCCTTACTATTTCTAGAGTAGCCTAAAAAGAACTATTTATCACTCTTTGAATCAAACTTGTACAATTGCTCTCTATCATTTAGAATGTAATAAACACAACAAAAAACATGGAAATATTTCACATTTGGTTTTCTGTTATTCAAAATTTCATAAGTTTTTGTAGTACCTGGCCTCTAATAGACTCTGTTTGAAATGTGACATGCAGTGTTCAAAGCTTCAGCCCAAAATTTTTTTGAAAGATATTTTGACATAAGCATGACTCTAGACATTTCCTGTAAAGTTCTATTTTTTCTTTCTGCAATACCATTTTGATGTGGTGTTTTTGGTGAGGAAAATTCTTGTATGACACATTTATCTTCACAAAACTTAGTAAACTCTCTTTCTCAAATTCCCTACCATGATCAAATCTAATTTTCTTGATCTTGGAATTGAAAATATTTTTGAACTTTTTGTAAAGATTTTTAAAAATAGAAAAAGTTTCAGATTTTTCATTGAGAAATTCAATCCATGTGTATCTAGAGTAATCATCAACCAAAACAAATGAATATCTTTTTCCTCCAATACTCTCAGTTTCCATTGGACCCATAAGATCCATATGAAGAAGTTCAAAACAACGTTGTGTGGAACAATGTGACAACATTTTGTGTGATACTCTAACCTGCTTACCTTTTTTACAAGGACCACACACTTTTGAATTATTCAGCTGCAGTTTAAGAAGACCATTTACAGCTTCTATTCTAATCAATTTCAAAATTTTCTAGTAATGAGTATGACTAAGTTTTTTATGCCACAAAAAACTCATCAGTTTTCACATTGTTACAAGTTTTGAGGGTATCAATCACATAACAATTATTAACAGATCTATGACCAATCATAAGGCATTCATCTTTTTTCATTTTTCACATAGCATGAGTCTTTATCAAAGTCCACATGTAAAGCATCATCACATAATTGACTTATACTGATCAAATTTGCAATCAAACCATCAACATGCAACACATAAGTCAATTTGGAAAAACCAAAAACATTTAAGGTGCCTTTACCAATGACTTTACTACGGGAACCACCTCCAAAAATCACATGACCATCAACATCCAATCTATTATCAGTTAAATAGTCAATATTACCAGTCATATGTCTAGGACAACCACAATCAAAATACCATGAATCGGGTGCATGTACTTTTAATTAAGTATAAACAACATTACAACTTTTAGACTTACTGACCCAAGTAGTTTTTTACAAATGTTCTTTTAAATGAGATGACAAACTTGATGACACAGTTTTTGCATGCATATCTCTTTTCAATTTCCAGCAGTACGGTCTAATATGTCTCTTTTTATGATAGAAATGACATAAAAAATCTTCATTAGATTTTGTAACAATTTTATTTGTAGAGTCACGGATATTGACATCATGTATTACCCCTGGTTTTACAAACTTAACAGGTTCATTACTTGTCATAGATTTAGCAGAATCATTAATATAACCAAGACCTTTTCTACCATAATTACCAAGTACTAAGGCATTGTCCAGGTTTTTAGTGCCTTTAGCAAATTTCTTGAAGTTCAATGTTGAACCTTTCAACTTTTCAACCTCCATATCCTTCCTTGTAAGGATTACTTCAAGTTTGGTCAAAGAGTCTCTCAATTCAGAATTTCCTAAAGTCATAGACTTAAGAATCTATGCTTGTGACTCAATCTCCTTGATATTTTCTTGACATGAGATATAACCTGTTCTCACCAGTGAGGAAGTACCTATCTCCACAAATGAACTCGTAAAACAATTCACATCTGGACTGATATCACTAGATATTGTGTCAAATGATGGAACATTTGTATTAACATCTGAATAATAGTCATCCAGATGATCATATTCAATTCTTGCAGAGAAAGCACATTCTTCATTTTTCTCAGACTCATTTTCATCTTCTGATTCATCACTCAAAGTAGCATTGAAATTCAGTTTCTTTCTTAGAATGGTGTTGGCACATTCATTCGCATAATAACCAAAACCAGTACATGCATCGCATCTCACTGACTTCCTATACTCAGGATCATACTTAGGTTTGCTACTACTACTATATGTTCTTCTATTTTGATTAAATCTATTTCTTCTCTCAGGCATGTGTTGATTATTGTTGATTTCTACTTTAGGTTGGATATTGCCCTTTAACCTATTAGCTCTATTCTTTAGAAAAGACTTAAATTGTTTGGTTAAGAAATCAATGTCCTTAGAATTGTCATCACATAAATCAACACATTAAGGAAAGTGTGAAGTTTACTCAGGGATGGATGGAGTACTATATATACTAGTAAGATTATGTATGGAGTGAAATTGATTCATACATGAAGGGTATTAATTGTTTTTACTGAAGAGTGTCAGTCATTTTCACTGAAGAGTATTAGTTGTTTTCACTGAAGAGTCTTAGTTTATTTTCAGTAAACAACTAATACTCTTCGGTTAAAACAACTAATACTCATCGGTGAAAACAACTAATATTTTTAATAAAAGCAACTAATATTCTTCAATGGTTCATGTATGAATTATTTTCACCCTATACTTAGTCTACTAGTAATAGGGATGTAACCCTAAAAGTTCATTAAACATCTTGATCTATAAGTATTTTACTCTATTAGTAATGTCTATAATTATAATATATCTACAACACAATTAGGGTAACATTATTATTGAATGAAAAAATATATATATATATCTCTTTTATACTTGTGGGGAAGACTTATTTGTTTGCGTTCAAACCCACCACTGGACCATATTTGGTAAGAAATTGGATATGGAGTAGAATAAGAAATTGAAATGAGCCATAGAATGTGAAACAAACTAAAATTGACTTCAAAAGGCTCATTCACTTTCGATCATAGTTGAAGTTTATTGAGCACGCCAAGAGCCCAACTCGTTTATCCTTTTCCATAGCATGTGGACCACTGCGCCAGCCATAGATAGGTCACACATTCCAAGTTAAGAAATTTCTTGGCCAAAGTCGTACTTAAATATGATTTACTTTATAATTAATTTTACATTTTGTATGTTTATATTATTAAACAGTATTACTTTTTTTTATTAAAACATACCCCAATATCTGTCAAATTTTACTAAACCTATTTTTCTTTTATAGATGTCAAATTTTACTAGGACTATTTTCTAAAAAGAAAATATTTTTCACTCTTAACTTATAACTTACTTTATTATTAAACCCAATACATTCACTTTCTTAAAACCCGTGTGAAATTAAATAGACCTAGTAAAATTAGACGAGGGAAATTTTAGTTTGTCAGTATCGGTTGTTTCACTAAATTGTTTTAATTGTATTACATGATAAAATTGTTTACAAATGATTAATTCATTTATTGATTTACATGATAAATACGGTTTTGATTTGGAGACCACAATTGGGTTCCTTATGGAGTTCAATTGCTTAATTGGATATCCACATCATCAATCTAGATTACTAACTATTAAGTAGATATTAATTATATTGTTGAGTTAACTTCTTTCCCAAATCTCTCCCGAAAAAATAGATTTGCATATCTTCCTTTTATCTTATATTTTTTCTCTCTCCTCAAAACTATATATTTTGAAAATCACACTAAAATGAACAATAAAAAATTGAATGATTTTTCTTTATCAGACTTTGAGTTTATATAAAAATTTCAATATTACAATACTGAAATGTTCAAATATAATTACATTAATTTTAAATGTATTAATTGAACTTTGATTTTATGAAGTGTTCGATTAAAGTTAAATCTATATACAAATTAATACATTATTTAAGTATCGAGAAGTTGAATATATAACTACAAAACTTTAACTTCTATTAATTCAATCTTAATTATGTGGACTGGTCAATTATTTAATTTTGTATATATATATATATATATATATATATATATATATATATATTAACATAATGTACATAAAAAATTTAGTTATGTGAAAAATTCAATTTTCGTATGGTTTTTTTAATTGAGAATAAAAAAATTCAAAATAAAGTAAGAAAATTTCATTTAATTTATTTGTCATTATAATAACACAAACTTACTCAATTACTCTTACAGTAATATTGTTTGCCCTTATAACAAGTTTTGCTAATTATAATATAATAAGTTAATTTGATTCTTTCCGTGCTAACTTAGCACACATTTTATAAATTTAAAAAAAAACACACAAAATGCACATCGATTTTAAGTTCAATTTTTTTTTAAAACACACATTAACACGTCGAACTGTTTTTTTTTTTCAATTGGGGTATTACTGATTATTTTATGGGGTATTAGTTATTACTTCTTGGGGCATTATTGATTAGTTATTTGAATATTACTGATTTTTGTTTGGAGTATTTTTTATTTTTTTATTCAAGTGCATACTAGAACTCCTAAAAAAATTATTAAAAAAATTAAATGTGTATGTAAACTAAAAATCCATACATTAATATATAAAATAATTAAATTGTCATCTAGAATTTTTCATTAACTAAAGCGAGTATTAGCAAGTCCATTTATAAAAATATAATCATATAAGATTATAAATATATGTAAATTATAAATAAAAAAATTGTGGCGTACATATTTGTACGTAAGTTTCAAATGGAAAAATACATTTATACTTTGAAGATATACAATTTTTTTGTTTAAAAAAATTAATTATCATATGGTAAAAGTAAGATATGCAAATCTATTTTTTTGGAAGAAATTTGGAAAAAAAATTAACTCAATAATATAATTAATATCTACTTAATAGTTAGTAATCTAGATTGATGATGTGGATGTCCAACTAAGCAATTGAGTTCAATAAGAAACCCAATTGTGGTCTCCATATCAAAACCCGTATATATATAATCACCATATATAAATATATATTGCATTTTATTTTGTTATTTTTAGCTAGTAGAGTTGGTAATTCAAGTATGTGTAATTTTTTTTTTTTCTAGAGTCTCGAGTTTGAGTCTCTAGCAGTCTACTAAATTATTTTTACTATTCATGATCAATGTCTTACAAATTTCGTCTGCTCCTATTAAACCTTTATGTCTTCTTTTTAAAATTAAACCGTGTTTGTATTTTAATTTTTTAATAAATGTGTATAGTAATTTATTTCATCTCTCTATACGTGAAACTATTTTTTAATTGTTTAAGTTTGAAAATATATAGGTATATTATATATCTCTTTTTTTTTTCTTTTTGGTAAATAATTTTTTTTGTAATTACTTTTTCTTTTATTATCTTAATTAATTATTTGTACAATTTCAATATATAATTATATATTTTAAAAAATAAGATTTTAATAGGTAATTTACTTAATTTTTCTAAATATAGAAATATCTTTTTTACTGTTTTAGTTATACTCTAATATAACATATTTTATTTTTACACGTCTCATTTATTTAATTAATAACTAATGAAATTGTATTTATATTAATAATTACAATATTTTTTATTTATTGTAACTAATATGAAGTGTTTAAATTGTTTTCGATCAGAGCACCTAAAATTATTGGACCGACATATACCATTAACCTCGACACTGTAATCTGTTTTCCTTAAAATGTGATCAATTTTCACTTTTTGACCTAATTATTATTTGCGTGGTTTCCACACTCCGGTAAATCTCATCAAATTACGACATCAGCAACAACACATTTTGAAGAATTTAAGGCCAATTGTGACTGTGTATGGTGTTCAACTGAACAAAAATAGGTTGATAAATATGAAATGAAAAAGAAAAAGAAAATCAAATGTGCATCGGTTGATAGGAGCGCATATCATTGGTCACGCGCCAATTCATTTTTTGGGGGAAAGCGATGGAGAACCAACATTTTATCTATCTACAATTTTCAGATTGATATATAATAAATATATATCTGCGAAATTATCCCATAAATAAGGCACAATTATCCCATAAATAAGGCACAATTATCCCTTTCTCAATGGATTAACTTTCAAAGATAAGATATTCTCACGACACAATAAAAAATAATTACAATGAAAACAACATATGCGATGATATATCTTATTATAATATACTTACAAACCTCATCAAGGTGATGTGTCAACACCACCTTATTCTAAAGATGAGGTGACATGTCTTAAATCTCTCCATTTCGAAATTTTGCGCTCTCATTAAAAGTTGGTTTACGTTTTAATCTCAACCATTCATTTCATATCATTACATCTAAACCATTGATTTGTAACTAAGATTAATATAATTATTCATCATTTTCATTCTCCCATAAGCCGTCTCTCTCACATTCGATCTCCCTCACACCACCACACTCTTCTTCGATGTTTTTCCAAGAGCTGCTTCCGCCCCCTCTCCAATTAGCGCGGACCAGCAACTTATACCAGATTATAATTTTCTCACCGCCGCCTGCCATGTCCACGCCGCCTCATTCCCAGAATCTTTCAAAGGTTATGATTTTATTTTAATTCACGAATTTTTGCAATATTATCTTCGGTATAAATGTTTCTCTGTGTATTAAGTTGTTCCTTCGCGTAGCCTAGCGCCGTCTCGCTGCTCTATTACAGCCGGCCCGCTTAGCCCAGCGTCGTCGTTCCTCCACCTAACCCAGCGCCTTCTTTCCTCCGGTCAAGGTAAACTCCCGATCCCTTTGCACATATGCGATTCCCTATTCACGGAATCAATTGGGTACAAATACTACACATATACATAGCAAATATTTGATAATATCATAAAATTCTCGGTGTTCCACTCCACTAATCCGGAAAAAATTCAATTCAACTTGGAATTCAGTCGGCATGGTGGTGGAAAGTTTATGTTAAATGTATGGGAGTGAATTCGAATTAAAAAAAAAAGGACACTAAGTTTCTTACTTAGATATTTTTGGAATTTATTTTTGCAAAATATTTATATATGCTAATTTTGTTGGAGGATATTGAAATATTTTGCAAAAGATATTGTCATGTAAAAGATGACAAGATTCTAAAAAAATCTTGTCATCCAATACCATATCTTACATGGATAATAGATTGTAATTTTTTTTTTTTGACAATATTTTACTAGCCAAAATATATTGTCAGTCAAATAACATATTATTCACAAAAAATCTTGCCATGAAATACAATATCTTACCATGTATAATACAATAATAGATATTTTTGGAATTTATTTTTGCAGAATATTTATATATGTTAATTTTGTAGGAGGATATTAAAGTATTTTGCAAAAGATATTGTCACGTAAAATATTATGAATCTTGTCATCCAATATCATATCTTACCATGAATAATAGATTGTAACATTTTTTTTTTAGAAGATTTTACTGCCTAAAAGACATTGTCACTAAAATAGCATATCATTTCCAAAAAAATCTTGTCATGAAATACAATATCTTACCATTTATAATACAATAATATATATTTTTGGAATTTATTTTTGTAGAATATTTATATATGTTAATTTTGTAGGAGGATATTGAAATATTTTGCAAAAGATATTGTCATGTAAAATATGGCAAGATTCTCATATATCATATCTTACCATGGATAATAGATTGTAACATTAATTTTTTTTTGGACAATATTTTGCTAGCCAAAATATGTTGTCACTGAAATAGAATATTATTCCCAAAAAATCTTGCCATGAAATACAATATCTTACCATGTATAATACAATAATAGATATTTTTGGAATTTTTTTGTAGAATATTTATATATGCTAATTTTGTAGGAGGATATTGAAATATTTTGCAAAAGATATTGTCACGTAAAAGATGGCAAGATTCCCAAAGAATCTTGTCATCCAATACCATATCTTACCATGGATAATAGATTGTAAAATTAATTTTTTTTGGACAAGATTTTACTACCTAAAAGATATTGTCACTGAAATAGCATATTATTCCAAAAAATATTACCATAAAATACAATATTTTACCATGTATAATACAATAATAGATATTTTTGGAATTTATTTTTGCAGAATATTTATATATGCTAATTTTGTAGGAGGATATTGAAATATTTTGCAAAAGACATTGTCACATAAAAGATGACAATATTTTCAAAGAATCTTGTCATCCATTATCATATCTTACCATGGATAACAAATTGTAACATTTTTTTTTTGTACAAAATGTTACTACCCAAAAGATATTGTCACCGAAATAACATTATTCCCAAATTTTTTTGCTATGATATACAATATCTTACCATGTATAATACTATGTCACATAAGGTTAGCAATTTTTTTTAATATAAAATACATGTATACATGACATGTTTAGGAGGAAATTGAATTTTTTTAAATAATTCGAATTGTCGCTTAAATGTAATTCTTAGGGTTGGATTTTTCCATTATAAATACCTGCAAAATTGAATTTGAAACTCTAAAATATAGATATTATTTTGTAGTAGGATTTCGAATATTTTCAACAATTTCAATTGTTTTAACTCTTTTTTCGTAATTTTTTTTTTTTTTTGCAAAATATCTGTAAATGTGAAATGTTCAGGTGGAAAATTAAAAAAAGAAAAAAGATTGGCGCCTAAGGGTCAATTCTTATTGTTGAATTGTGTATTATAAATACCAACACATTAATCAATTGTTTCCACACAAACATTTACACAATATTTTATTTTAATTATGACATCATTTTTGTCAAATATTACTTTTAGATCTGTAGGATTCTATCTTTAGAGTTGAACTTTTGCCGATTTTTATTTTATCTTCATATCATGGGGGAAAATTGGGCATACAAGTATACAAAAACAGTAATTTCAAGAAATATTGTATTATACTACTTTGAGATTAAATGTGTGAATCAGTTAATTTTTTTCAAATTTTATATTTATTCATGTTTAGTATTTATTATTATTTGTTGAATAATAATTACAATTTTAAAATTATATCAAAATTACAAGATATTTTTAAAAAATTAATATTTATAACTTGAAATAATAATAACAAATATATTTTTCAGTCCGCGAAATTCGCGGGTACATACTAGTATATATATATATTGTCAAAACAAAATATAATTAAAAACTGAAGCCAAATTATTACAAATAACAACCTAACTGCCTAAGTAAGATATGTAAGCGTATATAATAATATATGATTAGTTATATAAGATTAACGTCTCAACAACCTTTAGTTTCTGTTGAGTCTTTGTCAATGTAACACCTAATCAACATATACTTGCGATAAGAGAGAGGGAGACACAGGCATAAATTGAATTAATATTTTTCTAGAAGGCATATATATATGTGAATAAATCAAAATTAATACACTAAGTTCGTTTCTGTTAAGAATCATCTATTCTTTAGTCAACTATATTATTGGACTATATACAATAGATCATCAGTAAGGGTAGAAAATGATATGAATACTATTTTATTATTTGAATACTATCCATATCGTAATCATACTATATTACCCAAACGTTTCATTTTCATATGTTAATGAATAATTTGCTGTTGGTGAAGAAGCTTAAAGTAGTCATTATTATTTTCCGGAGATAGTAATTAGTTATAATTTGGTCGTCTCTAATCATTCATCCTAAATAATAATATATTTTTAATGAACCAATTGTTAGAACACAAGTGTACGTACGTATAGCATCGTGACCTATATATTAAATACATAGTCAACAAAACGTATACGTCGAAAATATATAATGTGGAGACATTTTATGGATCAAGCTGGATTCGTGCTTATTATTTAAAAAAAAAACACTAAAATTGATTTGCAAATGGCAAATAAAATATCTATCAAGTATGAAACATTATAAAATCAGCAAATTAAAAAAAGAAAAATAATTTTGTACGATTTAATACCTTTATTATTGTTATAATTGACCAAACCAAACTCCTTTCTAATTCGCTATTTTACTCTTTCTGCACTTTTGTGTTGAGTCTTGTAGATGCTTCATGCACTATATACTTGTAACTATTACTAACAACAATTGACCAAAATAAAGTAAAATATATATGTGGAAAAATAAAAAGAAAAGAAAATTCTCATGAAAGAACTAATATTAATAATTGATTTCATAATTCTAGTCTAGACGATCCTAGCTGATCTCCATATAAATGAAAATCATATCGATATATATATATATATATATATATATATATATATATATATATATCCATTAATTAATAATTGGTCAACTCTGAAAACAATCCCTCCCCAAATCTCCTATTATACTAATAGAGAGTTTTCTATGCTTATGTGTCGTCACTAGATTAATTTCGCCTACGTGTCGTCTTGAGGTTAGTTTCGCCCATGTGGCATGATTGTGTAAGCTATACATGTGGTTTTATGAATCTTATGTGTCATTTGTGGAAGCTGTACATGTGACTTTATGAATCTTATATGTCATTTATGTGACTTTTTATAATAAGAGCCTAATAAAAAAAATGTAATTATGTGGATTTGAACCCTTCACCTCATCATCATCATGAGTAAAGTTTAAGTTGTTTACCAATTAAGCTATGTTATGAATATCTTCAAAGTGTAAATTCAATTGTAAATAACTTGAGCCTATTAAATTTATTATAAATTTTATGTTGGGATTGTTATTTATATTTTATTTAACTATATTTGATAATATTCTATATTTAAAAAAATTTGTCAATAAAGTATAATTAATTCTACGTATTATTATTAAATTTATAAAATTTTAATTATGTGAAATTTCAATGTTTAATTGAATTGTTTTTATTGTCTCACTATATTTGAGGATTTCCTATTTAGAGAATTTTAATTTGCGAAATTTTTTAAAATAGAATTTAATATATTAAATAATTTTGTTTTATACTATCAATTAAATAATTAATTATTTTTTTTTTAATTTTCAAATGTCTTAAATTTTACTCCCTTGGTCCCAGGAAAATTTGCACACTTGGGATTACACGTGGATTAAGAAAAGTGACAAAGTAGTGTAATATGAGTAAATATGTGTATATTTGTGTGAGTGTGCACACAAATCAATGATTCCTCTTTAGGTAGTGTACAAATTGGTGTGAGACGTCCAAATAAAAAAAGTGTGCAAATTTCTCTGGAACGGATGCAAATTTCTCTGGAACGGAGGGAGTAACATTTAATTGACAAATCTTAATGTCTAGAAAACACAGTAAACCCAAATTATAATTGTCTAATTTTTTATTTATTTTATATTAAATTTGATATATTATTTTTTTATTGAATTAATTGTGTTTAACATGTGTCATTATGTTTGTGTAATAATATTGTCTCTAATTAAAAGAAATTCATAATTGAACATTGCACACATATATAAATATACATATATTTTGATATCTATTTTATTTAACATAATTTTTATATTTTTTTATATAGTAAGTCGCATTAAAGCCCACCAATGATTTATAGAGTATGTATAGAGTGAAATTAGTTTATACATGAATCATTGAAGGGTATTAGTTGTTTTCACTAAAGAGTATTAGTTGTTTTCACTGAAGAGTATTTGTTTGTTTTCACTGAACAACTAAGACTCTCCAGTGTGAATAAATAATATTCTTCACTGAAAATAACTATCACTCTTTAGTGATAACAACTAATACCTATTAATGATTCATATATGAATAAGTTTCACTCTATACTTTGTTTGATGTATATTGTCCATGTTATTTTTTTTTATTTTTAAATGCTTATTATTTTATATTATATAATTTAAATGACATATGTATGTATGGAAAGTACTTATTTTGTACATGTACAATACAATGCATATTTATATCTTATAATATACTATTTAAAAAATTTATAGATGTAATATATTTGAAAAAAATAGAGCTTTAAAAATAATGTAAAATCATAATAATAATAAATTTAGGGTTAATTCTATATTAATTCACAATCTTTAGGCTCAGCCTCATTTTAATCCCAACATTTAAATTCATCACATCTTTAGTTGTTTCAATTCGATATACGAATTGCATATTTCGCAAAAAAAAAAAAAAATGAGAGTGCATTAGTGCTTGGATGGAAAATCGACCGAGGAAAATATCCCAGAGAAATATTTGACGTGTAATTGTGAAAATAAATCATAATTTAAATGTGTATACCAAATTAAAATTAAAAAATATATTAAATTTCATAAGAATATTGAAAATTGTAATTAAAATGAGGTTGAGCCTAAAGCTCGTGAATTAATAAGAAATTAACTCATAATTTTATACATATATTCATTATATAATATAATTATATTATTTTACTATGAACAATTTATTTAAGTATATAAAATACATATACAATTATTTTTTTGTGAAAACTCCGCGTAATACGCGGGCACTCATCTAGTTCAATAATTAAACACTTATTTTCTTTTAATACAAAGCAGCACTTAATTATATCAATAATAATAATCCCACCAAGATGCTTAGGTGGACCATATATCTATATATAAAACCCACTCTCTTGGTACACCATTTCAATTGTCATCCCATGCCAAATTGTCAAAATCATATCTCCGAGGCGAGATGACACCTTCCAAACACACTTATCTTTTAAAAGCATCAATAGTTATCGCCGACGCAGTCTCCTTCTGTTGTGCCGTTAGTTTGATCGGTCTTATCCTGATGAGCTCCACCAACGAGACTGGACGGCGGTCTTCGCTGGTGGAGCGGCCGTGCGACGAGATATATGTCGTCGGAGAGGGCGAAACCCTTCACACCATCAGTGATAGGTGCGCCGATCCCTACATAGTTGAGAGGAACCCCCATATTCATGACCCGGATGATGTTTTTCCAGGTCTCGTCATACGGATTGTGCCTCTACCATCAACCCGCGGGTAGTTACACCTACACACACTATGACATCTATTTGTATGTATTAATTACTTGGTGTACGTCAATAAAACTGATTATTTTATGTATGTAATTGTAATTAATGAATGAATGATAAACTTAATTTATTAAATAATTTCTCTGTTCTTCTTTTGTTTTTTCATGAGTTTCATTTTTTATATTTTTCATATAGCTAGATTGAATTTCCTTTTTTAAATTGCTTATTTGTTTCTTGCGAGAAAGTTTGCAATGATTTCTGTTAGTTCATCGGATTGAAACATGCAGTTGAACATATGCAAATCGAATTCTTATTTTCATTTATGAAATGATATAATCCCAATTACTCTATCGTATCATCGGACATTTGTCAGTGAGAAATATGTAAATGTATGAAAAATATATATAATTAAAAAATGTATTATACTCGATCTTTTAACTAGTATAGAGGTGGGTGGTCTTGTGAGTAGGGGTGGGAATGGGTCAGACTAACTGATAGGGACCTATTAAAGCTCAACTTGACTCTGCTCGTTTAATAAATGAGTCAGACTCATATATTTTTAAAAGATCATTTATTTAAATAGATCGGTTTTGAGCTTTTAATATATTAATAAATATATAATATATAATGCATAATAATACAAATTAAATGTATCATCGTGACGCGCGTGCATAGTAAAGATGTTGATATTTTTTTTTTTTTTCGATCTACAGCGAGATGAAAAGATGTTGACATGTACCCGGTGATCGAAGTAATTTTTGTAATTGATTATGTTAGGAAACTATTGTAATTGATTACCTTTAAAAAAAAACTCTACCGAATTTATTATATATTTATTATCTGTTTATATTCATGTTAATATTTTTTTTTTTATCTTTCGTATCTATCTATTTCATTTTTAGTGCTTTCTCGGTGCAAATTAAATGTATCATCGTGACGCGCGTGCATAGTAAAAAAAAAAATGGTTCGTGAAATTTTGGAAAAAATGAAAACTGTCTTGTATGAGTCCTTACTAAGGATGTAAAATAGTTTTTTTTTTTTTTTTTATGAGTCCTTACAAAGGATACATGAGCCCATGAAAATACATTGAATTTGCCCATAGAACACACTTACAATGAAATTGATAAATACAAAAGATAAAAAGGTAATGCGAATTTCCCATGAGACAATGACACATAATTTACGGAACGGAGTTTCTATTCACTTTGATGTTTCATTTTGTGTTTCACTATTTTTAATATATGACATGTTAAATAAATAACATCACAAATTATCATTGATGGCTAGACGCAATAAAACACACCCACTAAAGCAAAATATGTAATGTCGATTGTTATGATATGAAAAATGTTCCTTTATTATATTTTGATGTTTTATCTTGTATTTCACTTGTTTTAATACATGATATGTAAAATAAATGACATGACAATTTACCATCAACGATCACGCCTAACCTCCCTAAATTGAGGGAAGCAACCTTACCCCCACCCCCAAATTAAATCTCCAGTGATGACCGTCCCACTCCTCCTTCCCTTAATTCACGCTCCTTGCATGGAAGCCGGTAACCTGCGCGACCTAATTCTTCTTGCATTTTCCCTCATCGATGTATACATTTTCGTCCCTGGTGGATTTGGAAGTGTGGGATCTAGGGTAAAATACAAATTTGGGGATTTCAGTTTTTCGGCTGTTTATTTCACCATTTTCTAATTTGACTTTACATTTAAATTAAATTATTATTATTTTAAACAGGTATTAATAATTTAAAAAACTAACTTGTTATGTGATGCCTTTTACGACTCTTCTAAATTGTCTTGATAGAATTTATATTACTACATTATTTAAATAATGTATTGATAGATAATACAATAATGTAGTTATAGGAAAATGACTATCCAGTGTATTATTAGGGGAGCTGTATTTACATTTCAAAATAAATGTACTAAAATTAATGTAGTAATAGGTATTTTTTCTTGTAGTGTGTTGGACACAAATTTTAATTAAAATTAGTATTTTATTGAAAAAGTAGATAAAATAAGAGTGTAGGGGGTATTGTGAGACCCATTTATTATTTGTTAGTAGTGTTTATTTTCAAAAATGGAAAGAGTAAAAATTGGTGAACAGCCCAAAGAAGAAAGTAGGTAAAAAATTCGTGGACGGAGGAAGTACTATAACACATTTATTTTATATCTTAATCTACTTTAGTTCATAACAATTAACAACAAAATTATTGGTCTTTTCTTTAAAAAAAATATCAAGTGGGCCAAGTGAGCCGCCTGTGGCCCGTCGAGCCAAAACAACCCGATTTTTTTGGGCCGCTATTATTTTAGCCCAGCCCAGCCCGGCCCATGACCCGAACGGGCCAGACCAAATTGTCAGCTCTATGGATAACACATAAAGCAACAACATATTTTTTATTAATCCGAGTGAAGATATCGTAGAGACGTGGAGCAAATGAATATATAATGTTATGCATTTGGGTGTCGTACGTGATCATTTTGACTGTGATACTATGAAAGAATTCCATTTTATTTAAAAGTTCAAATTTGTAGAAGGGTGTGAAATTATTTCATTTGTATAGTAGTTTTTAATATTCCCCCTTACTTGTGGGTTTGATTGTCTTTGGAATTGTCAACTCCATCATGTGGAGGACTGAAGAGACTCAACAAGTATATAACCTAATGAGGATGAAATTGTTGTCAACAGGGTTTGAACCCCGACATATGGGCATTATGGCCTATTGGCTCTAATACAGTTCAATTTTGTTGTAAAACAAAGAACGCGAAGAACACAAATTTGTTTACTCAGCTCGTTATGAATAACTACATTTGGGGTGTACCAAAACAAGAGGGTTTCACTATATTTTTGTGTATTTTCTATTGTCTCTATAGTAAAATAATAAATGATATATACTGAAGGGTGTGCACGAGTGTTTTTCCAGAATGTTGTCGAAATATTGAAACATAAAAGACAACATACACAGCGGAAGACTTAGAAAAACAGAATTACAAATGGGATATCAAAAAATTTCATAGATTATAAAATAATCTATGATGCCTCATGGCGAAACTTCACTATATCAAAGTAGTGATACAAAGACAAAGTAAAATCCTACTATAAGATTTTACATCAAGATCATATACCATAGGTATAAAATCAAAAGCCTAGAATTCTAATCGTGTAAAAACAGTCTACTCAAAGACATAAACAAAACACTCTTAGAATTATAATGGAGAAAACCGAAACAAATACACTTGCTATAGGTAAATAGGTATCTCGATTTCTTCACTTGATAGTGTCCAATGCGTGCGGTATTTATAGAGTTCGAATCTAGTATGTGAACACTTGAAAATCATGATTTCCCATGATGTAAAACTGTCCAACACTTGAGCTCCATGACTTAGATAACCTCACATGTTTATCTTTAACTTCTCACTCTAAAAACTGCAACCGCTTGACTTGGTAACTTCTAGGTCATCATCCTGCATGTTTAGACATTAAAGACAACATTGAAACATTCGGAGTCTGTGTTAGGAGAAATTGTAAATTCTGATGCTGCGAAAAATGTTGTAACATTCTAGACAACATTGACCTAACATCAACAATCTCCCCCAAATTAGCCTTTCTACTACAACACATCTGATGTTATAAACATGCAGTAAAATGTGTTAAGTTAGAAATACAACTAAACATCAAAGTAAATATATTTAATTGCTAAATAAAATTAAAGTAAACAAACTGAGATTAATATAAATAACATTAAGCACAAAACTGGGTACTTAGGCCAAACTGCATGAATACTAAATAAACTAAATGTTCCCAAACTAATCTAAAAAAAATCAGCAACAACTACTAAGAGTTTAACTAACATAAATTAAAGACAGTGTTTAAGTACTAAATGAATAAACTACAAATATGTTGAAACACTAGGAATGAATATGTGAAGTAGTGTGAGGATTGAGCTGATCTTCATGAGTCAGCTGCATCTCCGTAATCTGCATAAACTCCCCCTAACTTCATTCTTCCCCGTACTTCAAGCTCTTTACTTCTCACCACCTAGATCACCATAGAGTGTCTCTAGGTCTTCATCATCTTTCTCAGTATCTGGATTAACTGGAACAGCAACATCATCTCATGGAATCTCCTCTATCCTTACACCACTCGTACTAGTACCACTTGCATCAACTCCCCCTGCGTTTAGTCCTCCATTAACATCAGGTTCGACTCCCCCTGTTGGAGTAGAAAGCAGCAGCTCCAAGAAAGCTTTCTGGTTCTTCATATCTTCAATTAGGGACTTCATATTGGTGATGGTAGTCTGCAAAGTTTCAATTTGCTCAGTTATATAATTGAGAGTTAATGATACAGAAGTGAGTGTAGCATTATGGGGAATGTTGGCAGAAGTATTGCTAACATTATCAGCGGCATTAGCAGCATCAGGAGCTTCTTGTTCTTGTTACAGTGCGGATGGATCATGGTATGGTAGGTCTATCACTCTGGGGCCTGTGAGAAATACATTAGAGATTCCAAAACTGGCAGTGAATCCACTAATGGTCTCCTCTCTTGGATTCCTTTCGAATTCTTTATTTTCTAGCATCTTGTAGATAAGACTTGGGTATGGCAGCAATCATTTTCCAGTTATGTCACCAGTATATGACATAACATTGTTGAATATTGTTTGTCCTAGATTGAACCTTTTCAAGTGCCCAATCTTATACATTAAGATAGCTTGTTCCTTGGTTAACACAGTAGTATTCGAAGAGGGCATCCAATTGTAAACACATAGTTTGTGAAGGACAAAGTATAAACTAGTCAATTTAGAACTGCTAAGTCTATTCTCCCAAACTTCAATTTGTCCACCAATCAAGACCTTAATAACCTCATTCACATCATCAACAGGTTCCTCTATCATTGTTTTAGTTTTCAAAAACATGTTGATTGTAAAACGTACCTTGACCCCTCTAAACCAAACTGTACCATAATGTTTTGAGTTTGTTTTTCCCAGACTTTCTCTCAAATTCGCATAAAACTCATAAACTCATTCCACTATGCATGGGGTAGAAAACTCTAGTGCATACAACAATGACCTTTCTCTAAAATATTCTATCAGATTTTGTTCTCTAAAATCAGTCATTTAACAATCTTTTCTCCAACAAGTACTCTAGTGCGTATCTTCCTATATTTATCACTCTTGATATCATTATATTTTTTATCACTGGAAGAATGGTCTGTTGGGGAATACATGGTCAGATAGTACGTTAGCACTGGAGTCAGAGTCACCTGATGAGGGATCACTGGAATCAGGGTCAAAACTTTTCTTCTCTTTACTTTCTTCTTGTTCTGGTTTGGACTCTCCGGATGTTGCCATGGGTGGTGGCATATTTTCAACAACAACTGGTTTATTTTCTACCACAGACGGCATTGGACCAACTTTCTTCTTTGCTTTGCTTCTTTTTCTCACTTGTGCAAGAGGGACATTCATCTATGAGTCTGGATCTGGAACTTGTGCAGGTTCAGATTGCACTTCTTCAATTTCAGTTTTCTCTGGATCAGTAGCAGTTTCTTCCGAGCTTTCATCAATTAAGATGGGTTTTGAAGTATCTTAATTCCTTCTTTCCTTTCTTCTTTGTCTCAGCATAGTTTACTTTCCTTCCCATATTCATGTAGAATCTTCTTCTCTTTCCACCTTTCTTTGAGGGACTACCTTTTCTCTTTCTCCAAGCATTTCTGATTCTTTCACCAAGTCTTTCAGTTTCATTTGAAGTTTCTTGTTGAACACCTACAACAGGTTCTTGTGCTTCAACTTCCTGATCATCAGCTTTTTTATCTTCTTGAGGAGGATTGCACATCCTCTCAAGTTCAGTAAGATCAACCTCTTCATCACCAAGTAAGATTTTAGGCTGTTTGGTTTCTAGCCTAAGATCCTGATAGGTTGCGACTATCTCCTCAAATGGAGTTCCTAGGTTGAAACTAATGGTAATAGGTGTAGGATCAAGAAAAAAGACTTATATCAGTAGTGGGATTAACAGAAGAGGATGAAGGAATATAAGTTGAATCCTTCACAAGTGTAGCTTTTTCGGTGGGAATCGATTCTGGGACAGGAATCGAAAAAGAAGAAGGAGCAGTGGCTTGAGAAATCTGTACTTCGATAGAACCGATAGTAATGGAAGGAGATGTTGGCAGAGAGGAGACAATATTAGTCTAAGCATTCTGGGAATCAGTTCTTGTCGCCATTGATGCTAGTATGTTAAGTAGATTTTCAGATGTAGATGAAGAAGTTGGATATTTGGGGGATTTCGAATGTGGAGAAGAAAAAACGTTTCCTTGAGATATCTTTTTAACCTGCAATAAAACCTGATATCAGTTTTGAAATAATGAATAAAAAAATTCAAGACTTAATAAGCTGAGCATTCTATAGGTCAACTATTTGTTAGTGTTAGTGTCCTAAAGATAATCCATCGTAAGGACATAATACTAAGATAATATTCAGATTTGGTTTAATATTATTGTTGGTTTAATATTAAATGTATGGTGTTGCACTTATCTGAATATGATGTTTGATTGTTTGCATGTATTTTCTTATTTGTGTTCCCATGAATAACTACTATTATTGAGTGAGTGAGAACTCAAATGATTTAAGTATGATTCTCAAATAGCCCCGATCAAGTATCATCCAGAATGAGATATTGATGATGCAATTGAGATTGATGTGCGATCTGCATTATACTCTATGGGATAGTGTAGTAAGATCTCACTTACTACGAGATACTAGGTATCTCATAATGGATGCACAAATACCTTAGAGGGTATTGGTATACCCATCCGAGAAACTATTTGATGTAATTCCACATAATGTGTCTACAGGTGTCTCAGTTAGTGGGAGCGATGTGATACTCATCTGACTTGAGTTCAATACGCACGACATGTGTGGAGTGATGAACTTTGACCATGACCGACGCTTGTACCCTTCCAAGGGTAAATATGACATGGATTGGGTTTATCACGAAATGCATGTGCATGGTAGTTGAGTCAAGAATATGATTCATTCCTCGATGTGGATTTAGAGAGAATACTCGTCTTCTCATCATAATTGGATCTAAGTCGTCTGTCAACGCGCATCAACTTAGACTTTGTGGCTAAGTGTGATATACTTGATCAATTAGTGATTAGAGATAATATGATTAAGTTATTTGAATAGATACTTCATTATGTTCAAGGCTTAATCGGGTATTCGTGAATGAAATGAAGATATCACAATAGCCTACAATATTATAGGTAGTTGCAGATTTCCTCGCAACGTACCTCGTATATTGAGAATGTCTAATTTATTGTCTAGGGTTCAATTAAGACCGTTAGTTTGACTAATCGCTCGATATACGAGGGTATATGGATCATACAACAAGTAATGACAATTTTTCAATTGTAGTTGGTTGATTAAATATTGCATTGGATATAATATTTAATTTATGGAGAATAAAATAATAATTATATTTGGAATTAATTATCATTAATATTTAATTAAATTAGATTTAATTAGATATGAATTCTCAATAATAACATTTGGAATATTATTATACAGAATATTATATGGTCAAGATATTATTCGTAGAAAAATATCTATAAGGAAATATAATTGATTAGGCGTGAAATTGTTATGTTTTGGTGCCCAATTTACTCATGTTTTGAGTGTTTTCGATGAGTGCTTGGAGTCAAATGAGTATCATTTTTATAAAATTATTAATTTGTCTCTTTGGTTTTTATAGATGGATAGAGGGCGAAAAGAGGAGTTCGTAGGACTTTGAATCGGCCAAAACGGACTCCCGGTTGAGGAGATATGAAGATTTTACGAACGAGTGCACAGCAGCCAGCGCTCGAGCGATTTGCTCGAGCGCCGGCGCTCGAGCGAATCACTCGAGCGGCCAAAAACTTACAGAACAGTTTTGGCGCTCGAGCGAATCACTCGAGCGCCACCGCTCGAGCGTTTTGCTCGAGCGCGCACGTATTTTCGCCTCCGGATGCGTATTTTCGGCCCATTAACTCCCGTTTCGACCCGGTGCCTATATATACCTCTTCCAAACACGTTTTGAAGGACCCCCGACTTTTAGAAATCACTTTAGACTTAATTTTTAGAGAGAGGAAGAGGAGAAGAACGAGCAAGCTTTACTTTTACGTTGTTGAGGTTTTTCATACGAATTCTTAATTTCTTTTCGTTTCTTAGTTTCTTTTCATTAGCTTGATTACTTTAAACGCTTTGAACTTCGTTTTAGTTAATTAAATTTCAGTTCTTAGAATTATTTTCTTTTAAAACTCTAGTTCATGTTTCTTATTTTCTTCGTTCAATTCATTATGTTTTTGTTCGTTGTTTCTTCTATTGCTTTTATTTTTGTTATAACCATGTCCGGCTAAAACCCTTGCATGCTTGGGTTAGGATGAACTCGTAGAAGTAGGATGTGGGTACGTAATTAAGGTAATTGGTGACGTTAGTTTTAATTCTCTTAATTAATGAATTCATATAATTAATCTTAACTCTACCTTTGAATTTCGTACGAAAGTGTTAGAGAGAGGACGACCGCATCACTCAATAACAATTAGTAGTCTTAACGAGAGGGTTTAGGAAAGGTTAATTCATCTACCGGTTTAGCGAAGGAGGATGACCGCATCACCTTAGTTAAATTAGGGTCTCATTAATTGAGCACATTCCATTAACTTGTTAGTGGAATAGTGAAGTCGAGTGTTAGGGTAAAGTATTAGGGTTTAGAATCTTGAGCTTTCACCTTGCATTCTTTTACTTAGGTTAATTCTTGTTTGTCACGATTACTTTGATTATGTACCTACTCCGTTAGTATACGTAGGGATTCCTATCCTGAGCATCACCATCTCATATCTGAAAAACACCTTAGATACTTAGTTTAATTTTCCTTTTGCATTCGTAGAGTAATTTAGTTTAGATTATTTTCTCTTTTCAAAAAACCAAAAAACATTACACTCATATTAACTACGACGCGTAGATCTTCAGGGATCTATTCGCATATACACCATCCCTTGGGTTCGATAATACTTGGTCCCTATACTTGCCCATACTACAGTGAACCCGTTCTCTTGCGGGGTAGCTACTAGTAGAAGCTAGTGTAGTTCGCTTCAAGTCAATAATCCGCAGAGATTATATTTACAGGCTAGGCCTGTTATCTTGCTTAGGAATTAAGCCAAGATAATCCTATAAATATGATTCCTATGGAAATTCCGAGATACACACAAGGAATATAATTTCTCTATAAAATCTCTAGTCTGAATTTCCTAGCAAATTCATCTTGAGATTCAACGCTGGCATATCGGTGCGGGTTGGTAGAAAGAAGTTATGTGGATACCATAGTGGAGGATTCCGCGTACAACCAGCATCATCCTACATAATTTTTGTGTTGAACCCATAGGAGTTCTCATAGTTTTAGCAGTTTCAAGCCCAAACCTCTTAACAATTTTTTTTTTTTTTTTTTGCATATTTGCTTTGTGAAAAGAAGATTCCATCTTTATCTTGCTTAATCTGAAGACCTAAAAAGAAATTTAAGTCTTCAACCATTGACATTTCAAAAGTAGCAGTCATTTCTTTCACAAACCGTTCAATCATCTTATCACAAGTAGAACCAAATACAATATCATCACATAAATTTGAGCAATCATGATATGATTATCAGTTTGTTTGATGTATAAAGTCCTATCTGCTTCACCTCTAATAAAACCAAAATCAACCAGAAAATCAGTCAACCTTCCATACCATGCTCTAGGAGATTGTTTAAGACCATATAAATCCTTATTCAGTTTGTACACATGGTTTAAAAAGTTAGGATTTTCAAATCCTTTTAGTTGCTCAACATAAGCTTCTTCAATCAATATCCCATTTAGAAAAGCAGTTTTAACATCTATTTGATGCAACTTAATATCCAAAAAACATACAATATCAAGCAACAACCTAATCGATTCAATTCTAGCAACTGGAGAAAAAGTTTCATCATTATCTCTTCCTTCTACCTGAGTGTATCCTTGAGCAACTAATCTAGCTTTATTTCTAACAATATTACCAGATTAATCAGCTTTGTTCTTGAAAATCCATTTAGTTCCTATAACATTTGTATGTTCAGGCCTAGGAACTAATGTCCAAACATTATATCTCTCAAACTGATTTAACTCTTCATGCATAGCATTAATCCAGTTCTCATCTTTTAAAGTTTCAATTATATTCTTGGACTCAATTAAGGAATGATAACACTCATGACTTACCTTGTTGTAGATGGAAGACATGCACAGTTATAGCTTCGCGAGTTTCGCGGATTTTTTATTAATTATTTTTAAAAGTTTTGATATAATAGAAAAAATCATTTAAATATTTTTTTATAAATATAGTAATTAATAATTTATTCGATCGTTAAAATATTATAAATTTAATTTAAATATTTAATTGTAAGATTTAATATATCTTATTTACAAATGTATTAAATTGTAAAATCAACAAATTTTTTATTTTTTGCAATAATTATCAGATTAATTATTACGAATTTTTAAAAACTTCTTTGTGAACAATATTTGTTGTATAGTATGGTATAAGTTTAATGACCAGTCTTCTATTTCCACTTGATTAATTGCCAGTCACAGGGTTGATTGAAGATTATAGTTGTGACAGAAATATTAAAATGCACTCCCAAAATATTTATATGTTTAGCATGCATCGGCTTATTGTAACTACATTAATTCTTATCACACATTCTTATATTTACCACATTCTGATTTAATCGAGACGAGAGAGGCAAATAATGAACTTTTTCAAAAATGAAAATAAAAATAATTGGTAATAAAATATGTTGAAGAGCCAACACTATAAGTACAGAAAAAGATAAGAAATCGTCATCTTGGCCGTAAATAGCTAAACAAGAGTGGGCAAAAACTATGCTTTACCAAAAGATCGTGAATATCAAGCCAATAACCTGTAAATAAAAATCAACAATTACAAGGCAGGTAGGAGTATTGAAGATTTTTATTTTTGCATCGAACTTTTTTTACTCTGATACTATGAAATAATTCCGCCTCATCTAAAGATTCGAACTTATAAAAATGTGTGAAATTAATTCATTTAATCCTTCTCTTACAAAACCAATTCATATATACATATTGTAATGATAATAATGATATGGAGCCCTGCGATTGTTTTTTTTTTTTTTAAGTTTAACACTAGCATAAAACACTTATATATTGTAATATAATATAAGTAGTTGATACTGATTTTGAAATCCAAATAAAAAATCATATGTTCATCAGTTCATGAATGGACGAGAAAAGTTACAAAAAAGATGGTGCATTTGTATTAGTGGGTTCGAAGGGAAGGGACTAGGTGGCTCGGTTTGGATAGGAGTGACTCAATATATATGTGAAATATTTAGGTTCCAAAATATATATCAAATTTAAAAAGTAAATTCGTTACAAGATTACTAACTATACCCATTCTTCTTCTTGTTTGAACTCCCGAGTGTTTTTTACCAATAATCTGGTCCGCAGGATGATCCTTAATGATCCTGGAAGATGAAACGTTGTTATACTCAAATGAATTCCCTGAAGATTCAGATTTTTCAGGTAATGTTGTTCTAGATGACAGAACATTTTGAACAACATCCTTAATATGAACAGAAACTGTGGAACCCACTAGTATATCAATAAGTCCAGAAATATCATCCTCAATGGTTGGACCTGCAAGGCTTGCACTATCATCAAATACTACATTAACAGATTCTTGCACAGTATTAGTTCTCAAATTTTAGATTCTATAAGCCTTATTATTTCTAGAGTAGCCTAAAAAGAACTATTTATCACTCTTTGAATCAAACTTGTACAATTGCTCTCTATCATTTAGAATGTAATAAACACAACAAAAAACATGGAAATATTTCACATTTGGTTTTCTGTTATTCAAAATTTCATAAGTTTTTGTAGTACCTGGCCTCTAATAGACTCAGTTTGAAATGTGACATGCAGTGTTCAAAGCTTCAGCCCAAATTTTTTTTGAAAGATATTTTGACATAAGCATGACTCTAGACATTTCCTGTAAAGTCCTATTTTTTCTTTCTGCAATACCATTTTGATGTGGTGTTTTTGGTGAGGAAAATTCTTGTATGACACATTTATCTTCACAAAACTTAGTAAACTCTCTTTCTCAAATTCCCTACCATGATCAAATCTAATTTTCTTGATCTTGGAATTGAAAATATTTTTGAACTTTTTGTAAAGATTTTTAAAAATAGAAAAAGTTTCAGATTTTTCCTTGAGAAATTCAATCCATGTGTATCTAGAGTAATCATCAACCAAAACAAATGAATATCTTTTTCCTCCAATACTCTCAATTTCCATTGGACCCATAAGATCCATATGAAGAAGTTCAAAACAACGTTGTGTGGAACAATGTGACAACATTTTGTGTGATACTCTAACCTGCTTACCTTTTTTACAAGGACCACACACTTTTGAATTATTCAGCTGCAGTTTAAGAAGACCATTTACAGCTTCTATTCTAATCAATTTCAAAATTTTCTAGTAATGAGTATGACTAAGTTTTTTATGCCACAAAAAACTCATCAGTTTTCACATTGTTACAAGTTTTGAGGGTATCAATCACATAACAATTATTAACAGATCTATGACCAATCATAAGGCATTCATCTTTTTTTCATTTTTCACATAGCATGAGTCTTTATCAAAGTCCACATGTAAAGCATCATCACATAATTGACTTATACTGATCAAATTTGCAATCAAACCATCAACATGCAACACATAAGTCAATTTGGAAAAACCAGAAACATTTAAGGTGCCTTTACCAATGACTTTACTACGGGAACCACCTCCAAAAATCACATGACCATCAACATCCAATCTATTATCAGTTAAATAGTCAATATTACCAGTCATATGTCTAGGACAACCACAATCAAAATACCATGAATCGGGTGCATGTACTTTTAATTAAGTATAAACAACATTACAACTTTTAGACTTACTGACCCAAGTAGTTTTTTACAAATGTTCTTTTAAATGAGATGACAAACTTGATGACACAGTTTTTGCATGCATATCTCTTTTCAATTTCCAGCAGTACGGTCTAATATGTCTCTTCTTATGATAGAAATGACATAAAAATCTTCATTAGATTTTGTAACAATTTTATTTGTAGAGTCACGGATATTGACATCATGTATTACCCCTGGTTTTACAAACTTAACAGGTTCATTACTTGTCACAGATTTAGCAGAATCATTAATATAACCAAGACCTTTTCTACCATAATTACCAAGTACTAAGGCATTGTCCAGGTTTTTAGTGCCTTTAGCAAATTTCTTGAAGTTCAATGTTGAACCTTTCAACTTTTCAACCTCCATATCCTTCCTTGTAAGGATTACTTCAAGTTTGGTCAAAGAGTCTCTCAATTCAGAATTTCCTAAAGTCATAGACTTAAGAATCTATGCTTGTGATTCAATCTCCTTGATATTTTCTTGACATGAGATATAACCTGTTCTCACCAGTGAGGAAGTACCTATCTCCACAAATGAACTCGTAAAACAATTCACATCTGGACTGATATCACTAGATATTGTGTCAAATGATGGAACATTTGTATTAACATCTGAATAATAGTCATCCAGATGATCATATTCAATTCTTGCAGAGAAAGCACATTCTTCATTTTTCTCAGACTCATTTTCATCTTCTGATTCATCACTCAAAGTAGCATTGAAATTCAGTTTCTTTCTTAGAATGGTGTTGGCACATTCATTCGCATAATAACCAAAACCAGTACATGCATCGCATCTCACTGACTTCCTATACTCAGGATCATACTTAGGTTTGCTACTACTACTATATGTTCTTCTATTTTGATTAAATCTATTTCTTCTCTCAGGCATTTGTTGATTATTGTTGATTTCTACTTTAGGTTGGATATTGCCCTTTAACCTATTAGCTCTATTCTTTAGAAAAGACTTAAATTGTTTGGTTAAGAAATCAATGTCCTTAGAATTGTCATCACATAAATCAACACATTAAGGAAAGTGTGAAGTTTACTCAGGGATGGATGGAGTACTATATATACTAGTAAGATTATGTATGGAGTGAAATTGATTCATACATGAAGGGTATTAATTGTTTTTACTGAAGAGTGTCAGTCATTTTCACTGAAGAGTATTAGTTGTTTTCACTGAAGAGTCTTAGTTTATTTTCAGTAAACAACTAATACTCTTCGGTTAAAACAACTAATACCCATCGGTGAAAACAACTAATATTTTTAATAAAAGCAACTAATATTCTTCAATGGTTCATGTATGAATTATTTTCACCCTATACTTAGTCTACTAGTAATAGGGATGTAACCCTAAAAGTTCATTAAACATCTTGATCTATAAGTATTTTACTCTATTAGTAATGTCTATAATTATAATATATCTACAACACAATTAGGGTAACATTATTATTGAATGAAAAAAATATATATATATATATCTCTTTTATACTTGTGGGGAAGACTTATTTGTTTGCGTTCAAACCCACCACTGGACCATATTTGGTAAGAAATTGGATATGGAGTAGAATAAGAAATTGAAATGAGCCATAGAATGTGAAACAAACTAAAATTGACTTCGATCATAGTTGAAGTTTATTGAGCACGCCAAGAGCCCAACTCGTTTATCCTTTTCCATAGCATGTGGACCACTGCGCCAGCCATAGATAGGTCACACATTCCAAGTTAAGAAATTTCTTGGCCAAAGTCGTACTTAAATATGATTTACTTTTTAATTAATTTTACATTTTGTATGTTTATATTATTAAACAGGAGTATTACTTTTTTTATTAAAACATACCCCAATATCTGTCAAATTTTACTAAACCTATTTTTCTTTTATAGATGTCAAATTTTACTAGGCCTATTTTCTAAAAAGAAAATATTTTTCACTCTTAACTTATAACTTACTTTATTATTAAACCCAATACATTCACTTTCTTAAAACCCGTGTGAAATTAAATAGACCTAGTAAAATTAGACGAGGGAAATTTTAGTTTGTCAGTATCGGTTGTTTCACTAAATTGTTTTAGTTGTATTACATGATAAAATTGTTTACAAATGATTAATTCATTTATTGATTTACATGATAAATACGGTTTTGATTTGGAGACCACAATTGGGTTCCTTATGGAGTTCAATTGCTTAATTGGATATCCACATCATCAATCTAGATTACTAACTATTAAGTAGATATTAATTATATTGTTGAGTTAACTTCTTTCCCAAATCTCTCCCGAAAAAATAGATTTGCATATCTTCCTTTTATCTTATATTTTTTCTCTCTCCTCAAAACTATATATTTTGAAAATCACACTAAAATGAACAATAAAAAATTGAATGATTTTCTTTATCAGACTTTGAGTTTATATAAAAATTTCAATATTACAATACTGAAATGTTCAAATATAATTACATTAATTTTAAATGTATTAATTGAACTTTGATTTTATGAAGTGTTCGATTAAAGTTAAATCTATATACAAATTAATACATTATTTAAGTATCGAGAAGTTGAATATATAACTACAAAACTTTAACTTCTATTAATTCAATCTTAATTATGTGGACTGGTCAATTATTTAATTTTGTATATATATATATATATATATATATATATATTAACATAATGTACATAAAAAATTTAGTTATGTGAAAAATTCAATTTTCGTATGGTTTTTTTAATTGAGAATAAAAAAATTCAAAATAAAGTAAGAAAATTTCATTTAATTTATTTGTCATTATAATAACACAAACTTACTCAATTACTCTTACAGTAATATTGTTTGCCCTTATAACAAGTTTTGCTAATTATAATATAACAAGTTCATTTGATTCTTTCCGTGCTAACTTAGCACACATTTTATAAATTTAAAAAAAACACACAAAATGCACATCGATTTTAAGTTCAATTTTTTTTTTTTAAAACACACATTAACACGTCGAACTGTTTTTTTTTTCAATTGGGGTATTACTGATTATTTTATGGGGTATTAGTTATTACTTCTTGGGGCATTATTGATTAGTTATTTGAATATTACTGATTTTTGTTTGGAGTATTTTTTTATTTTTTTATTCAAGTGCATACTAGAACTCCTAAAAAAATTATTAAAAAAATTAAATGTGTATGTAAACTAAAAATCCATACATTAATATATAAAATAATTAAATTGTCATCTAGAATTTTTCATTAACTAAAGCGAGTATTAGCAAGTCCATTTATAAAAATATAATCATATAAGATTATAAATATATGTAAATTATAAATAAAAAAATTGTGGCGTACATATTTGTACGTAAGTTTCAAATGGAAAAATACATTTATACTTTGAAGATATACAATTTTTTTGTTTAAAAAAATTAATTATCATATGGTAAAAGTAAGATATGCAAATCTATTTTTTTGGAAGAAATTTGGAAAAAAAATTAACTCAATAATATAATTAATATCTACTTAATAGTTAGTAATCTAGATTGATGATGTGGATGTCCAACTAAGCAATTGAGTTCAATAAGGAACCCAATTGTGGTCTCCATATCAAAACCCGTATATATATAATCACCATATATAAATATATATTGCATTTTATTTTGTTATTTTTAGCTAGTAGAGTTGGTAATTTAAGTATGTGTAATTTTTTTTTTCTAGAGTCTCGAGTTTGAATCTCTAGCAGTCTACTAAATTATTTTTACTATTCATGATCAATGTCTTACAAATTTCGTCTGCTCCTATTAAACCTTTATGTCTTCTTTTTAAAATTAAACCGTGTTTGTATTTTAATTTTTTAATAAATGTGTATAGTAATTTATTTCATCTCTCTATACGTGAAACTATTTTTTAATTGTTTAAGTTTGAAAATATATAGGTATATTATATATCTCATTTTTTTTTCTTTTTGGTAAATAATTTTTTTTGTAATTACTTTTTCTTTTTTTTATCTTAATTAATTATTTGTACAATTTCAATATATAATTATATGTTTTAAAAAATAAGATTTTAATAGGTAATTTACTTAATTTTTCTAAATATAGAAATATCTTTTTTACTGTTTTAATTATACTCTAATATAACATATTTTATTTTTACACGTCTCATTTATTTAATTAATAACTAATGAAATTGTATTTATATTAATAATTACAATATTTTTTATTTATTGTAACTAATATGAAGTGTTTAAATTGTTTTCGATCAGAGCACCTAAAATTATTGGACCGACATATACCATTAACCTCGACACTGTAATTTGTTTTCCTTAAAATGTGATCAATTTTCACTTTTTGACCTAATTATTATTTGCGTGGTTTCCACACTCCGGTAAATCTCATCAAATTACGACATCAGCAACAACACATTTTGAAGAATTTAAGGCCAATTGTGACTGTGTATGGTGTTCAACTGAACAAAAATAGGTTGATAAATATGAAATGAAAAAGAAAAAGAAAATCAAATGTGCATCGGTTGATAGGAGCGCATATCATTGGTCACGCGCCAATTCATTTTTTGGGGGAAAGCGATGGAGAACCAACATTTTATCTATCTACAATTTTCAGATTGATATATAATAAATATATATCTGTGAAATTATCCCATAAATAAGGCACAATTATCCCATAAATAAGGCACAATTACCCCTTTCTCAATGGATTAACTTTCAAAGATAAGATATTCTCACGACACAATAAAAAATAATTACAATGAAAACAACATATGCGATGATATATCTTATTATAATATACTTACAAACCTCTTCAAGGTGATGTGTCAACACCACCTTATTCTAAAGATGAGGTGACATGTCTTAAATCTCTCCATTTCGAAATTTTGCGCTCTCATTATGAGTTGGTTTACGTTTTAATCTCAACCATTCATTTCATATCATTACATCTAAACCATTGATTTGTAACTAAGATTAATATAATTATTCATCATTTTCATTCTCCCATAAGCCGTCTCTCTCACATTCGATCTCCCTCACACCACCACACTCTTCTTCGATGTTTTTCCAAGAGCTGCTTCCGCCCCCTCTCCAATTAGCGCGGACCAGCAACTTATACCAGATTATAATTTTCTCACCGCCGCCTGCCATGTCCACGCCGCCTCATTCCCAGAATCTTTCAAAGGTTATGATTTTATTTTAATTCACGAATTTTTGCAATATTATCTTCGGTATAATGTTTCTCTGTGTATTAAGTTGTTCCTTCGCGTAGCCTAGCGCTGTCTCGCTGCTCTATTACAGCCGGCCCGCTTAGCCCAGCGTCGTCGTTCCTCCACCTAACCCAGCGCCTTCTTTCCTCCGGTCAAGGTAAACTCCCGATCCCTTTGCACATATGCGATTCCCTATTCACGGAATCAATTGGGTACAAACACTACACATATACATAGCAAATATTTGATAATATCATAAAATTCTCGGTGTTCCACTCCACTAATCCGGAAAAAATTTAATTCAACTTGGAATTCAGTCGGCATGGTGGTGGAAAGTTTATGTTAAATGTATGGGAGTGAATTCGAATTAAAAAAAAAAAAGGACACTAAGTTTCTTACTTAGATATTTTTGGAATTTATTTTTGCAAAATATTTATATATGCTAATTTTGTTGGAGGATATTGAAATATTTTGCAAAAGATATTGTCATGTAAAAGATGACAAGATTCTAAAAAAATCTTGTCATCCAATACCATATCTTACATGGATAATAGATTGTAATTTTTTTTTTTTGACAATATTTTACTAGCCAAAATATATTGTCAGTCAAATAACATATTATTCACAAAAAATCTTGCCATGAAATACAATATCTTACCATGTATAATACAATAATAGATATTTTTGGAATTTATTTTTGCAGAATATTTATATATGTTAATTTTGTAGGAGGATATTAAAGTATTTTGCAAAAGATATTGTCACGTAAAATATTATGAATCTTGTCATCCAATATCATATCTTACCATGAATAATAGATTGTAACATTTTTTTTTTTACAAGATTTTACTACCTAAAAGACATTGTCACTAAAATAGCATATCATTTCCAAAAAAATCTTGTCATGAAATACAATATCTTACCATTTATAATACAATAATATATATTTTTGGAATTTATTTTTGTAGAATATTTATATATGTTAATTTTGTAGGAGGATATTGAAATATTTTGCAAAAGATATTGTCATGTAAAATATGGCAAGATTCTCATATATCATATCTTACCATGGATAATAGATTGTAACATTAATTTTTTTTTGGACAATATTTTGCTAGCCAAAATATGTTGTCACTGAAATAGAATATTATTCCCAAAAAATCTTGCCATGAAATACAATATCTTACCATGTATAATACAATAATAGATATTTTTGGAATTTTTTTTGTAGAATATTTATATATGCTAATTTTGTAGGAGGATATTGAAATATTTTGCAAAAGATATTGTCACGTAAAAGATGGCAAGATTCCCAAAGAATCTTGTCATCCAATACCATATCTTACCATGGATAATAGATTGTAAAATTAATTTTTTTTGGACAAGATTTTACTACCTAAAAGATATTGTCACTGAAATAGCATATTATTCCAAAAAATATTACCATAAAATACAATATTTTACCATGTATAATACAATAATAGATATTTTTGGAATTTATTTTTGCAGAATATTTATATATGCTAATTTTGTAGGAGGATATTGAAATATTTTGCAAAAGACATTGTCACATAAAAGATGACAATATTTTCAAAGAATCTTGTCATCCATTATCATATCTTACCATGGATAACAAATTGTAACATTTTTTTTTTTTGTACAAAATGTTACTACCCAAAAGATATTGTCACCGAAATAACATTATTCCAAAAAATTTTTGCTATGATATACAATATCTTACCATGTATAATACTATGTCACATAAGGTTAGCAATTTTTTTTAATATAAAATACATGTATACATGACATGTTTAGGAGGAAATTGAATTTTTTTAAATAATTCGAATTGTCGCTTAAATGTAATTCTTAGGGTTGGATTTTTCCATTATAAATACCTGCAAAATTGAATTTGAAACTCTAAAATATAGATATTATTTTGTAGTAGGATTTCGAATATTTTCAACAATTTCAATTGTTTTAACTCTTTTTTCGTTTTTTTTTTTTTTTTTTTTTTGCAAAATATCTGTAAATGTGAAATGTTCAGGTGGAAAATTAAAAAAAGAAAAAAGATTGGCGCCTAAGGGTCAATTCTTATTGTTGAATTGTGTATTATAAATACCAACACATTAATCAATTGTTCCTACACAAACATTTACACAATATTTTATTTTAATTATGACATCATTTTTGTCAAATATTACTTTTAGATCTGTAGGATTCTATCTTTAGAGTTGAACTTTTGCCGATTTTTATTTTATCTTCATATCATGGGGGAAAATTGGGCATACAAGTATACAAAAACAGTAATTTCAAGAAATATTGTATTATACTACTTTGAGATTAAATGTGTGAATCAGTTAATTTTTTTCAAATTTCATATTTATTCATGTTTAGTATTTATTATTATTTGTTGAATTATAATTACAATTTTAAAATTATATCAAAATTACAAGATATTTTTAAAAAATTAATATTTATAACTTGAAATAATAATAACAAATATATTTTTCAGTCCGCGAAATTCGCGGGTACATACTAGTATATATATATATATATTGTCAAAACAAAATATAATTGAAAACTGAAGCCAAATTATTACAAATAACAACCTAACTGCCTAAGTAAGATATGTAAGCGTATATAATAATATATGATTAGTTATATAAGATTAACGTCTCAACAACCTTTAGTTTCTGTTGAGTCTTTGTCAATGTAACACCTAATCAACATATACTTGCGATAAGAGAGAGGGAGACACAGGCATAAATTGAATTAATATTTTTCTAGAAGGCATATATATATGTGAATAAATCAAAATTAATACACTAAGTTCGTTTCTGTTAAGAATCATCTATTCTTTAGTCAACTATATTATTGGACTATATACAATAGATCATCAGTAAGGGTAGAAAATGATATGAATACTATTTTATTATTTGAATACTATCCATATCGTAATCATACTATATTACCCAAACGTTTCATTTTCATATGTTAATGAATAATTTGCTGTTGGTGAAGAAGCTTAAAGTAGTCATTATTATTTTCCGGAGATAGTAATTAGTTATAATTTGGTCGTCTCTAATCATTCATCCTAAATAATAATATATTTTTAATGAACTAATTGTTAGAACACAAGTGTACGTACGTATAGCATCGTGACCTATATATTAAATACATAGTCAACAAAACGTACACGTCGAAAATATATAATGTGGAGACATTTTATGGATCAAGCTGGATTCGTGCTTATTATTTAAAAAAAAAAAAACACTAAAATTGATTTGCAAATGGCAAATAAAATATCTATCAAGTATGAAACATTATAAAACAATCCCTCCCCAAATCCCCTATTATACTAATAGAGAGTTTTCTATGCTTATGTGTCGTCACTAGATTAATTTCGTCTACGTGTCGTCTTGAGGTTAGTTTCGCCCATGTGGCATGATTGTGTAAGCTATACATGTGGTTTTATGAATCTTATGTGTCATTTGTGGAAGCTGTACATGTGACTTTATGAATCTTATATGTCATTTATGTGACTTTTTATAATAAGAGCCTAATAAAAAAAATGTAATTATGTGGATTTGAACCCTTCACCTCATCATCATCATGAGTAAAGTTTAAGTTGTTTACCAATTAAGCTATGTTATGAATATCTTCAAAGTGTAAATTCAATTGTAAATAACTTGAGCCTATTAAATTTATTATAAATTTTATGTTGTGATTGTTATTTATATTTTATTTAACTATATTTGATAATATTCTATATTTAAAAAAAATTGTGTCAATAAAGTATAATTAATTCTACGTATTATTATTAAATTTATAAAATTTTAATTATGTGAAATTTCAATGTTTAATTGAATTGTTTTTATTGTCTCACTATATTTGAGGATTTCCTATTTAGAGAATTTTAATTTGCGAAATTTTTTAAAATAGAATTTAATATATTAAATAATTTTATTTTATACTATCAATTAAATAATTAATTAATTTTTTTTAAATTTTCAAATGTCTTAAATTTTACTCCCTTGGTCCCAGGAAAATTTGCACACTTGGGATTACACGTGGATTAAGAAAAGTGACAAAGTAGTGTAATATGAGTAAATATGTGTATATTTGTGTGAGTGTGCACACAAATCAATGATTCCTCTTTAGGTAGTGTACAAATTGGTGTGAGACGTCCAAATAAAAAAAGTGTGCAAATTTCTCTGGAACGGATGCAAATTTCTCTGGAACGGAGGGAGTAACATTTAATTGACAAATCTTAATGTCTAGAAAACACAGTAAACCCAAATTATAATTGTCTAATTTTTTATTTATTTTATATTAAATTTGATATATTATTTTTTTATTGAATTAATTGTGTTTAACATGTGTCATTATGTTTGTGTAATAATATTGTCTCTAATTAAAAGAAATTCATAATTGAACATTGCACACATATATAAATATACATATATTTTGATATCTATTTTATTTAACATAATTTTTATATTTTTTTATATAGTAAGTCGCATTAAAGCCCACCAATGATTTATAGAGTATGTATAGAGTGAAATTAGTTTATACATGAATCATTGAAGGGTATTAGTTGTTTTCACTAAAGAGTATTAGTTGTTTTCACTGAAGAGTATTTGTTTGTTTTCACTGAACAACTAAGACTCTCCAGTGTGAATAAATAATATTCTTCACTGAAAATAACTATCACTCTTTAGTGATAACAACTAATACCTATTAATGATTCATATATGAATAAGTTTCACTCTATACTTTGTTTGATGTATATTGTCCATGTTATTTTTTTTTATTTTTAAATGCTTATTATTTTATATTATATAATTTAAATGACATATGTATGTATGGAAAGTACTTATTTTGTACATGTACAATACAATGCATATTTATATCTTATAATATACTATTTAAAAAATTTATAGATGTAATATATTTGAAAAAAATAGAGCTTTAAAAATAATGTAAAATAATAATAATAAATTTAGGGTTAATTCTATATTAATTCACAATCTTTAGGCTCAGCCTCATTTTAATCCCAACATTTAAATTCATCACATCTTTAGTTGTTTCAATTCGATATACGAATTGCATATTTCGCAAAAAAAAAAAAAAAATGAGAGTGCATTAGTGCTTGGATGGAAAATCGACCGAGGAAAATATCCCAGAGAAATATTTGACGTGTAATTGTGAAAATAAATCATAATTTAAATGTGTATACCAAATTAAAATTAAAAAATATATTAAATTTCATAAGAATATTGAAAATTGTAATTAAAATGAGGTTGAGCCTAAAGCTCGTGAATTAATAAGAAATTAACTCATAATTTTATACATATATTCATTATATAATATAATTATATTATTTTACTATGAGCAATTTATTTAAGTATATAAAATACATATACAATTATTTTTTTGTGAAAACTCCGCGTAATACGCGGGCACTCATCTAGTTAATACAAAGCAGCACTTAATTATATCAATAATAATAATCCCACCAAGATGCTTAGGTGGACCATATATCTATATATAAAACCCACTCTCTTGGTACACCATTTCAATTGTCATCCCATGCCAAATTGTCAAAATCATATCTCCGAGGCGAGATGACACCTTCCAAACACACTTATCTTTTAAAAGCATCAATAGTTATCGCCGACGCAGTCTCCTTCTGTTGTGCCGTTAGTTTGATCGGTCTTATCCTGATGAGCTCCACCAACGAGACTGGACGTCGGTCTTCGCTGGTGGAGCGGCCGTGCGACGAGATATATGTCGTCGGAGAGGGCGAAACCCTTCACACCATCAGTGATAGGTGCGCCGATCCCTACATAGTTGAGAGGAACCCCCATATTCATGACCCGGATGATGTTTTTCCAGGTCTCGTCATACGGATTGTGCCTCTACCATCAACCCGCGGGTAGTTACACCTACACACACTATGACATCTATTTGTATGTATTAATTACTTGGTGTACGTCAATAAAACTGATTATTTTATGTATGTAATTGTAATTAATGAATGAATGATAAACTTAATTTATTAAATAATTTCTCTGTTCTTCTTTTGTTTTTTCATGAGTTTCATTTTTTATATTTTTCATATAGCTAGATTGAATTTCCTTTTTTAAATTGCTTATTTGTTTCTTGCGAGAAAGTTTGCAATGATTTCTGTTAGTTCATCGGATTGAAACATGCAGTTGAACATATGCAAATCGAATTCTTATTTTCATTTATGAAATGATATAATCCCAATTACTCTATCGTTTCATCGGACATTTGTCAGTGAGAAATATGTAAATGTATGAAAAATATATATAATTAAAAAATGTATTATACTCGATCTTTTAACTAGTATAGAGGTAGGTGGTCTTGTGAGTAGGGGTGGGAATGGGTCAGACTAACTGATAGGGACCTATTAAAGCTCAACTTGACTCGACTCGTTTAATAAATGAGTCAGACTCATATATTTTTAAAAGCTCATTTATTTAAATAGTTCGGTTTTGAGCTTTTTTTTATTCTTTTAATATATTAATAAATATATAATATATAATGCATAATAATACAATACATATAATATATATATATATATATATATATATATATATAATCATATTATTAAGTATGAATTAAACTATTATTTGATGGATTTATTATGGTGCTATTGTTTGATAATCCTTTGATAAATTGTAGTATTTATTCTACATTTTAAGATTTTAAAAGTAAATTGTTATGATTTAATGATAATATAATTATTGAATATAATTTAGTGATATGACTAAAAAGACCCCTAAAAGATTTTTGGGTCAAACTTATTTATTAAAAATGTCAGACTAAACCTCTGATAAAAAACTTATGATAGGTAATTGGTCAGGCTTAGCCTAAAAAATTAAATAGCAAGCCCAACCCGTTCAACGAGAAGTCTAGTTCGATTCGGCTTATTTTCACCCCTATGCGTGAGATGGTTTCACAAATTTTATTCTGTGAGACGAATCTGTATTGGATCATATAAACATCAAACTAAATCAATCTTTTTTTTCTTAATAATAGTGTAGAGTTTGTGAGAAAATCTTGTACAAGTTATTATCATTATTTCAGATCTTGAATAGTTTTTTTTTTTTTTTTTTTTTTTGTGTGTGTTATCGAAATTAATTGTAAAATAGCTAGGATTGATCTTCAATCACGATTAATGAGCCCTAGGGATATGTATATATGGATTTCAATTATCTACAAGCACATTCATTGATTATATATATATACTTGAATTTTACCGAAATAATTATTTTTCACTAAACCACACTTTCTAAATATATCAAATCGTTATATATCTTGTAGGTTGATGAAGAAAAATGGAATTGGTGTTGACTGTTGCCGCTGAAGGAGGAGTAATGCTAAAAATGGGGGTGAATATCAATGACCATCATCACCATTCATAAATTTTAATATTATTGCATCATTAATTAAAGTATCTTCTAACCAGGTGGCTTAGCCCATCTGGCCACCGGGTTCCTCACTCTAGTGAGCGACCCGGGTTCGATTCCCTTTGGGAACAAATTATGGGAGTTATAAGGTGGGCTTGGAGATTTCTTGGAGTGATCTAACTCCTAACAACTAACATTTACAGATAAAAAAATAATAATTAAAGTATCTTCTAATTTTGCAGTCCGATTAAGTGCATATCCATTTGAATTTTGGATCTAATTTCAAATCAATTTTAAATTTTTTAAGTTCAATTTAATTAATGAATTTTGAAAGGTTAAAATTAATTAAAAATTAAACTTTCTAAATGCATGTTATACACTTAAATGTATATAAGAATTTGTGACATTTAATTAGATGGATGGATAATTATATAGTGTGAGATCGCGAACAAATTATGTGAGGACAGAAACAAGAATTAATTTTAATTAAAATCTAATAATATATAAGATGTAAAGGTACTCTTCAAAAGTAGTATAAAAATAACTTTTACACTCATAATTAAATCAATAGTATATATCAAGTTTTACCAATATAATATTACTTTCTATATAGTTGAAAAGTATTACTTCCTCTAATTAGTTCTACTTTTCATTTTCGTTTATCCAATAAATTGCCTTAATTCCTAAAAGACAGCATTTTACACTAATTATTTACAATCTCTTTACTATTATACATAATATATTTATTTTCTTATAACACGTGAAAAAACAAATAGGTGTAATTTTATTAGATATAGGCAGTACATAGAATACATTATGTAAAACGATTTTATATAATTTATCATTTAATATAATATATGAGTGTCTAGAATATAGAAAACAGTACTAGAACAGCCACCAGGAGCTTTCTGTAAGAGCAAAGTTATGGCCACCAATATAAATATTTGTTGAGCAAAAAGTACTAAAAGTAATACTTTTACTTTGCAATTTGCAGCATTTTTTGTTCTATTCCTTTGATCATTAATTTCAATCATTTGACAGAGGTTAATTACAAGACACTCAACATGTCTTGTTTAAAATCATTGGTAAAAAATATTTACGACCCTTTAAAACAAGAAACAATACGTATACTACTTTTTTAGGTCAAATTATACACGACATTTAGTATAATTCTGACGTTGAATTGAAGAATATTTAATTTACACGTTTGGATGATTACGTTTGAAATTACATGATAGTCCTAATTGGATCCACAAACATTAAGCGGCCAATTTTGTTTGGATGTCAAAATTAATGGTGAGAAAATTATTATGATTTTGAATTAGTGCGCAAAAAGGATTACGTGTGGACACAGATATGTACTTTGGCACAAACTCAAATAACGAAGGGTCTATTTTTCTTACTCACTCTTTATTTTCCTTTTCTTTACTCTCTTTATTTTAGTTTGAAAAAATCTCTTGTAATTTTAAATAGTACTCCCTCCATCCACGAAATACGGTCCTGTTACTTTTTGCACGGTTATTAAAAAAGTTGATATAATATGTAAAAAGTAAGAATATTGTGTCAAATCAAGTACAAAATAAATTATTTTAAAAATGCTATGTGTGTATGTTGAAAAAGTAGATAAAGTTTATTCTTTCCATTTTAGGCAACATGACTATTTTTCGTGGACGGCTCAATAAGGTAACTAGACCTATATTTTGTGGACGGAGGGAGTATTGTTGTACTAATTTTACTAAAAGTGCAGTTGGTTCATTTGACTTTTCATTAAAAAATAAAATTATATTGTTCGAAACTACATTTGGATGACACGGTGCACCTAATTCGCAAGAGACTAAGTATATAATAGTAACACTTTTATAAGTGCGGCTATTAACACCGGAATTTCCTCAGTGCCCGTTTGATAGCCAAGATGAGAAAATGAGCCAAGACGGGCCTTATGAAATGGTTTGTGAAGGAAGCTGAGATAAGTCGGGGTGTTACTTTCTTTCATGCACTAATACGTTAACACTAATCACATCAATATTGTATTCCTATTTATTTTATTTTTCTTTCTTTATCATAAGTTACATAAATAAATTGAATGTGCGATCAAACTAAACAAGTAACCAAAATCCTCATGACCAATTATATGTAATAAAAAATCTGCTCCATCTGGAATGTTTATATATGTGTTGTTACAACTTTATTTCATATTGTATACGTGTTTCTAAACATTGCTTATTATAGTTCAAAGATAATTGGAATTTTAGTTATCAATTTTATTGGTGGTAAATTTATTTTATTCTATTTTCTTACTTATATTGAATTCCAATTTTTTTATTATTTGAAGAAATAATATTTATGCAATTAGTGTTAATTTAAGGTTTTGAAATGATTTTGAAGTTCTTTCACTTTAGCGAAAGAATTAATACATGACGTATTCTCATATGCACCTGGTGCACGGTGCATTCACTCAACAATTGAAATTTTTTATAGTGAAAAGTGTAGACTAATTATATATAAAAGTGCGCTTAGATTATACTGAAAATCAATTTTCAGTATAAACTTTTCAATGTAATCTAATTATATTGGGTTTTTCTACGGTCAGGAAGACTTTCGCCCTTCCTGACGTCAGTAAACCAATAAGAACTTGCCACATCATTTAAGTTCGTCATTTGCGATCTAGCTTCGCCCGAAATAAAAAATATATATTTTTAATAGAAAAAATTATAAAATTACAAAAATATCCTTACAATATTTTTATTTTAAAAACAATTATTTTAATCTTTTTTCTTTTTTATAATAATTAAAAAAATCAAATTAAAGTTTTTAAAAATCATTCAAATTTTAAAATTAAATCAAAACTCAATTCTCATCCTAATTCCTTTCATCTAAATTACTGAAGAACATCAAAGAGTCATTGACCCCATTCCTCCCGTCGACGGCAGGATAGTTTATATCGTTACGTTCTGAACAAAGTATTTAATTGGTTGTAGTACTTCTTGATATTTGATTCCCGCATTATTTTCGCTCTTTTGGTGAAGTTTTTATGGAATTTTGGATCTGATTAGAAACACCTCATTACGTTTCAGTGAGCCCATAGTTGTGAAAGAGGCCGACTGCGGATACGGACAAGGACATTGTGGTGTATCGACAACAACTGATTGGTTACTGGGGTACTTCTTATTACTCAGATCAATCCATATTTCCTTCCTTTTCATTGTTTTATATCCCTTATTTTCCGTCTTATTTGCTCTGCTCATCTTCTTATTATTTATGCATTTTTAAAAGGAGTTGTGATGAAATTAGATGGAGAAATGGAGTTATATAATGAAAATAGAGAATAGTTAGATGAGTTTTGCAGAAATAGGTGTTTGTGATGTTGGGTATAAATTGGATGAAGGTACGTCGGTCATCAACTTTGTATTCCAGTATTTCCTGGTATCAAATGAAAATATATATTCCACTTTTTATGTTCTGCTTTGTATTCCATAGTTTGGATGATTGACAATTGAAATTTTAAAAAATATAAAATGAATCACCATGATACTGGTCCACCGTTTAATTAAAGATCCAACAGGTGGAACACCAAGTGGAATATGAAAAGTGGAACAGAGGAATTGTCTTGATATCATGGTCTGTTTTTCCTGCTAATTGATCTGCTATAACTGACCTCCTGCATGCTCACCAATTTTAATTAATTAATTTTTTCATAACAAAATCATGTGTGCAAATTCTAAATATAATTCCAGCTTCATGTAATCAGTAATTCACTCGCTTCTAATGGTGGCATAGAGGCTGCAGATGATTTTGTCTTCTTCATCAGAAAATTATCCATGTTTAATGTTTGGTCTCAGGTAGTTTAACCATCTTTGTCTGCAGCCTTTCCACATCTTATCAGACCTTTAATTGGGTGAGGAACACCACAATTCAATGCCAACAAAAACAAGGAAGAAGATAATAATAAAAATCCAAAAAAACTTTGAGGGATAGTAATCCAAATTCTACAAGTTTCATTCTTGTCTATTTATTATTTCTGCTTAGCATCACTAACAGCTGACCATGCCCCTTTCTTCACATTTGCCTTGACAAAATGGAGCTTGTCCCCTCTCTCTCTAACAGTGCGTGTATGTGTATATTTTCTCAGGTTTGAGAAAAAAGTCTTGAAGGTTGTGAGAGTTGGGATTTCTGTTTGTTTATAAGACTACTTGTTCTTGTAAAATGAACTGTATGTTACACTACACACACATATATATATGAGCTTGTTTAATTCTTGCCCTGAAGACGAGGAATATTCATTGTTTTCCTCCGGATTCCGCTGTTTGTGAAAATTGATTTTGTTTACCGAAGACCCATTAATAAGTCCACACCCTTATTACCCAATTTCAATTGATTATATATACCATTTGGGAGGTGATATTAATTTGTAATACCACTCATTATCCCAAATATGTGGTAAAATATATTCCTAAAAATTAAATTAATTCATGTCCTATCAATAAAAAAAAGGAACTCCTCTCCTCCAGTTTTGGCTTTATATATATATATATATATATATATATATATATATATATATATATATATATATATCTTCTCAAGATTTCAAGGATAGGCTGCCCAAGAAATTAATGACATATATAAGTTCATTGCTATCTGAAAATGATTGACCACTTTTAATCTGATCACATGATAGTTTCCCAGCCTTGGCTATGTGGGTTTGTTTAGGGAGTCCATTAAATTTAGGAAATAATGGAGAAGCTAGCTTAATTAGATACGAGGTCAACACTTTGAATCATGGGGAACTCTTATGGTTCTTTATACTTTTATTTATCCATTTACTGGGTTTTCATCTCTAATCTACAATAGGCTTACTGCAACAACAATATGGATAGCATTAAATATGACATAGAGACAATCTCAAAAGGAATATGTGCGTTTACACATGAAAACAATGAGGCGTGTCTGTCGAATATATGGAAGAAAGTACGCATCTTCTGAATATTTTCTACTTTAATGAAATAATTGAATTATATTCACGATTACAACTTTTTTTTTTGAACTGGTTATTGGGGTGAAAAGACAAGTTTCAATATGTTGCAACTTGTAACACAAGAATCCTTCGTGTTTCTATAAAAGAAACCTTCAGTAATCATGCTCAGAAAATTGGTAAAGGCATCATTAGTTGCAACTTGAAATAGTGAATACAGTTTCTATAAAAGAAACCTTCAGTAATCATTACTCTTGGTGATGTAATCAAGATGTTGGAAATCTTTATATTAAATGGTGAATACAGTTTCTTATTATATAGACGCATGGGCATTCCTTTGTTAGTTTCACCGCTCTCTTGTTTGTCCTTTATATATTACTTAAGTGCAGTAAAATTCTGCTATAAATCTAATGAGTTTGTATTATGTCCCTTTAATCATTGTTGATTATCCTATTATATCTTGGATACAAGAGATTTGTTAATGCTCTGTATTTCTGCCTATATTTATCTATATCAAATTGAGCAAAAATTGATTCATTATTTATGTGTAATTTTTGCAGAGTGGTTTTCTAATGGAGTACGGGGCAAGAAATTGGCTTTCAGATATCTTCTTGATGATTGCATTGAAGTGCTTTTGACTTTCAAATTACTAGTCGTAGATGATTGTGTTTAATGAAACTTTTGGTAGCTAGCATGTTGAATATTTGCGTAATAATCTGTAGGTTTTACTTTTGAATGCAAATGAAATGGATGTTTTGATGAATTTTTTTTAATGTTTGGATGTTTGACAATTTAATGAATATAGAGAATTTTGAATTGATTATACATTTATTACTTGCAATATGTGCTCTCGCCAAATGTTGCTTCAATGAGTATTCTTTATTTTTCAATTTTTTTTTCTTTCGTTGTGTTTCCCAAAGTGTCGTGTTCTCCATTTTTTTCCTCCAGAGAATAGGTGCCAGTGTCTGCTTTAGTCTTTGTCAAGCTGTTATTCTGCATGAGAATATCCCGGCTCGTCGTCCTGTCAAACTCTCAAGAAAGTGATTTAGGGGTAAGTGCAGTCTTCACTTTCGTAGATATGCCTTTTGTATTGGTTGATACATGCCCTACAGTGGCAGACGCACCACCAGTTTTATTAAATTCACTCCCAAAACCAGTGATTAGCCATGCACCTACAAAATTAGTAAATACCAGTATTTAGCCCGTGCAATGCACGGGCCTGTTTAAGTTTATGTTTTGCATGACAATATTTGGTGGCATCTTAATGTTCAATAAAGCAATTTCAAAAGTGATACACTCTGCAATTTTTATTCGGTTGATGACCTTTAACTTTTTCAATTTTTATTCATAACATGAAGATATTGAAACAGAAAAATAAGTAGATAATTTGAAAGGAAGAAACATCCATCATGCTACAACTCAGGACGTATAACTTTTAGGTGCCCTAAAAAATTATACCAAAATTATTTCCATCACATTGATCATCATTTTAGGTGAACTTCAGTTGATTCGAATAACTGTGTTTATTGGTAAATTATCTAAGCATTGTTTCATTCTCTGTTGAAGTGAGAGTTATTAAGGTTTAAGACCAACCTTAGTCTTTTCAAGGGTTTAGATTCCATGTAATTTAAAGAAACAAACTTGGATGCATAGCTTGGGACTTCCTGAGAAGTAAAACAAAAGGGAACTAAAGAAGTTATCTACGGATTCATATGCTATTGTATATCTAACGATAATATAAGAGATATGAGCTTAAATAAAATTCCAGATTAATATTCTTCCGAGATCTAAGATATGTAAAATGACAATAAATGCTACAATATATAGTTAGTCTCAAGTTTGTAAAGCCTGCTAGCGGAACAACACAATATATAATTCTCTGAAATTTAGAAATATGCAGAGTTTCTAAAGAGTTGATTTTACAATAAAAGTAGGTAGAGAAGAAGAATTCCATGATCTCATCTTGTACGTGAATATCATTGAGATCATTATTATCTTATGAAGCAAGGTATACCACAGAAATAATATATTCCAAGTAAATGGACAATTTCGTTTTTCTGAGAACATCAATATCAATATCTTATTTTTTAACTCAGAGTACAGAAGATTTGCAACTGTAAGTTCTACACTTGAAAGCCCCATAAACATTGCAAGACAGATTCTTTGGCCCGATCTCATGGGAATTACCCCGAAATCTTGACCTTTAATATCAATATTGCCATTCAAAAATGTCTGGGGCAAGAACTCGTCTAGATTATTCAGTAGTCAGGATCTGTAGCAACCACATAATTCACCATTTTGGGCTGAATCTGATAGCCCTCGAGAATGTATCTTTATGTTGTTTCCCTTGCCACAAGTATTGGAATTGGAGAGTACAATTTGAAAGTCTCCTTTATCCCTGCTGTCAAATATGGAAGTTTAGGCAAATCATCTTCATATACGTCCCCATTTTACACTTCCAAATTTCTGATTTCTACTGGCACTTTCTTCTTCACCTTCGGTGCCTTCATCAAGGTAGTAATTTTAATATTTTTGACGCTGCAATTGAATTTGTTCCTCCAAAAAATATATTTTGCAAAGAGATATAATATTGATAACAATTTCAAGAAGACCTCATTTTTAAATTGTTTTTAGACCAGATTAAAGTATAAAATTTAGTGATATATGTTAATTCATGATATATATCAAACAATGAACTAAAGTCAATAAAATGGATGGTAAAGGACTTGGAGCTACTTGGAGACACTCCAATAACATAATTTAAGTTAATATCATCAAACTATTATATAATATATGAATTCCAAGAAGCCATAACATCCCAAAATGAAGCTAACTCTAATGATCACAACGTCTGAACCATTAAATGAATATGACAAAACCACATTAAAACGAAAATCTAAATACTGAAATTCGAGCAGATATATAAGAAAGTCCGATGCATGGTTTAATCTACAAACTGTAGTACCTAATTCAACCATCTTTAATGGTTTTATGTACAACCATATTGTGCTTTTTGTACTCAATCCGTAGGTGCAATGCAGATTGTTATGGAACAATTGCGTGTCTATTTCCAACCATATTCCTCTTAAACATTCTGTATAATTCCCCAAGTGCTTCACAACCAGCCCCAAAATCAAAGAAATGAAAATTCTTAAAGCACAATTACTTTGTTTACGAACTTCCACATCTTTTGTTCTTGCAACAAAGTCATTTGGAGTCGTAGGTTCTGAATGCGTCCAACGAAGCATGGTTCTAATATCCTTCATCAGACCATTGGAACTGAATTAAACCCATTAAACATAATATGTATACTAATATATTCCCATAATTTAAAAATATGACATGATACACTCTCCATCCCAAAGAAATTTTCTCCTCGTATTTTTGGTAAATTACTCCAATATATTTATTCCAACCCTACATGTCATTCTTATATACATCAAATCCCACTCCATTGTGATCAAAAGCCTCTTGTTTTTTTATCCCTATATCGCATCGGTTGTACTACACCTATTATTTTATCATACTCCTTAATCTTTGTGTCCAAAAGGTGTAGGTTCTGGGACGAAGGAAACTCCTAAAATGCACAGATAAATGTGAATGCAAGCAAATCAATCAGATTGGCAGTTTTCTTGAAAAATTTAGCTGATATATTCAAGTACCTGTGTCCAGTTAAGCTGTGCAGAAGATTTCCGGCGTCTACATCCCATAGCTTTATAGTTGAGTCAAAGGAAGGGCTGCAGGAGAAGAAGAATGAGAGTAAGCTAACTAGAGAACAGCTTACAAATTTATAAAACTGCTTCTTTAATGCCTAACTCAAGCTTCTTCAGGTTAGCCACTATGATTGGATAAAGAAAAAAAAAATTAATTTTTACGACAAGCAATTGAAGGCTAAATCAAGATTCATCTCAAAAGGCATTTATATATGAAAATAGAATATTTTATGACAGTTGTTCAGAATTTTATTTAAAATGAGCTTAAATGACTAGATCCATCTTCAGTGTCCAAGAAAACTTTCCTTTTTTTTTATTTTGTCAACCAACTATTATCTTCCAAAATTTTCTAACTTGCATCTATTTTTGCCTAAATTTAAAAAATAGCACCAGAAAGGTTTAAACTAAGAAGTAAGCTATCCATAATCGACTATTTACCCTATGATATTGTTCAATATCAACAAACAAAATTATACAGCGAGAAATGCTTATAAAACTCCAAGTCTGAAGCACCACAAAAGGTGAAGACTGCAAGTATGGCAAACCTGCTCTGCTGGCCCAACTGTAAACCTTGATATCATTTTCCCACGATCTTCTGCACTAAAGTATATCCCCCTGGGTCACTTAAACAAGCAACTGTACTTCTGAGCTACAAGACCCAACTGTAAAAGTATAGACAATTAGTTCATATTCCTCAATATCATCAATAAAAACCTGTGAATATGATCAAAATGAAAGAGAAAATGTTTATAAGAAAAAAAAAGTAACTACTCTATCAAAAAGTTCACTAGATTCAGATATGACCCTAGCTTAACAAAGTAAGAGTTGAGGATGCAGCTAAGCAATTCGATTAATCAGCACCTTCTCTCAAATACAGACAAATTTTTTTGTAGGCTTTCTTATGAGATAATTTGCTTCGACTGCTCCAACATTCTTATGAGATTCACTCCACTTCTGCCCCATCGAAACAGAATCCAGGGACGTCGATCGTTCTCTTGAAATCGATCGGAGGGGAGACATATCTTTCCTAATCTGTTTTGAATCTCCAGAATCCAAACAATCTCCATCTACCCGTCGTGTAGGGGATCTTGTATTTCTTAATCAACCCCTTCAGTTTAGCGGCCTCATCCTGCAAGAATCAAGAAAAACCAGCAGAATCTATACAAACTAACAGTGTGAAAAATAAAAGAAAATCTCTCCACAAATGAATCGCCAAATGAAATCGACAAACGTGCTCGTCAATAGAATCTACAATCGTTTGATTTATAAAATGAATCAATAGCTTAAAATCCCTAAAGAGGAGTTCGCAGAAATCCCTAAAAAATAATACCCAACAATTTCTAAAATGGATGCCCTAAAAACCCTACAAAAAGAAATTCGCAGAAAATCCCCAAAAAAGAAAATGGCGAAATCCCTAATTGTAATTCTTAGAAAATCCTAAAAATTGAATACGTGCAGTAAAGAATTACCGATAGCAGCGTCAGAAAATGGTTAGATCAAAATTCCCTAATTGATAGCGCCAAAATGAATCCCAAATTGATACTTCAAAAACCCCACAGGAATCCCTTTGATTGAATTCGCCAAATAAAACGAACTATAGGAATCCCCAAAAGGTGGTGTCGAAAACCCTAGGGACGAAGGTCCGCAATAATTGATAGAAAAAGTTCGTCGTTGGAATCGTCGGTGTCTCGGCGGAGAGCGGTGCGGCGTCACGGCGAACGACGGTGCAACGTCGCGGCGGAAGGGTTGAAATGGGTGTGATTGAAATTTAATGTATTTTAATGGTTGTTATTTGAATTGTAATGGTTTAATGATGTGGCGTTCTCCAGTATGAGTAGCAATCCTGCTGTTATAAGAGAACTCTACAAATAATTAGACAAAATTGGAGGGATGCATAATGGAAGTGGAGGCAGAGGACGAAGATCATGAAGGAATGGGGAATGAATTGTAATGGAATATGATATTTGAATTTTAATGAATTTTAATGGTTGTTATTGAAATGAGTGTTATTGAAATATTATTAAATATTAATTAATTAATATTCTAAATTATTTTAATGTAAAAAGGGTATTTTTGTAATTTTATATTTATTAATTTAATTTATTAGTAGGGCGATGCAGTGCGATTGCAATATGCAGAGTGCAAACGCGTTAATGCAGAGTGCAATCCATTAAAAAAAATATTATACGTTGGATCTTCGATCTAATGGTAATAAGAGGGTTTACTGACGTCAGGAAGGGCGAAAGCATTACTGACCGTAGAAGAACCCAATTATATTATTAATTGAGTGCATCATACCCTAAATGAAAGTTACTCTCAACACATATATACGGGGTTGAAATTTGAAAATTTTCTTGATAGTACAAATTTTTTAACCCTTAATCCTGGCCCGCCACATTGAAATTAATCAAGCAGATAATGGATTCATTAAACCAAATTGGGCCTAGACGTTAAGGGGGTTGGGCCTACAATTCAAGTCTTCTTTTCCTAATTTTCGTCATGCACATGGGTCACTCTTTTTAAAAGGTTTCTTGAAGAGGGTTCAAGAAAGTAGATCAATCTTGAAATATAATTTATCATTTCACATAACTCAAGATAATATGGGAGAAGGAAAACATGTTAGGGATATGATGTCAATTAAAGGGGTTGGTTGTGGAGTCCGTAGAATTTTTTTAGATTTTCAAAATTTGAGGGTATTTAATTCGAATTTTCAAAAGTCTTTAAAAATTTTAAGGTATTCAATATGGATTTTAAAAAGTTTTAAAAAATCTTTAGGTATTCAACAGTCTATGAATTTTAATACTTTATGGATTTTCTTTTAAAAAAAATATAAATAGATTTCACTCTCCAAAATCTCTTCTAACAATCAGAGATTCTCTTCTATTACTTGGTCTTCGATATCATCTAAAAGATTTTGGTAGTCAAGGTAGTCACCAAAAAAATGCAAGTGAGTTATTCAATCTTCGACATGCATCATTAAAAAATGCACAATTTTCAAAAATGTACCTCTGTTCTCATTCAAACACAAGCTAATTTAGTATTGGCTTGTGCTGGATTACACAACTTTCTTTGGAAAAAATGCCGCTCTGATGAATTTCCAGTTGAATATGAAGAAAATCAAGATTCACCACATCTCGACATGGAAGAAGAAAATTTAAAATTATTTTTTCAAAGCCAACTACAACTAAAAACAGAAGCTAATGCATGGAGAACGAGTATTGTTAATGCTACGTCGGAAATGAGGCCGAGGTATAATGGTGATGGAAATGAAGATGATGAGAGAATGAAGATGAGAATAATAATAATGAATAATAATGTATTTTTTTAACAAATGTATTTTTTGAATTTTTTCTATCCAATTTGGATAACTTTTTTTATATACAAGTGTGTTCCATATATATTTGCATCAATAGTTCCAACGTCGGAGTCTATGGAAATCCAGTAAATCAATAAAAAAAAATGTATTTCACAATCCGGTCAAGTTTATGAAAATGCATGTAAATCAATAAAAAAAGTCAACAAAACTCTGCATGGAGTCTATGAATTTTCTAAATCCACAGTCTTTTTAAAGTCCAAAAAAATCAAATAGAATCTCAGTTGAATACACCACCTAAATTTTGGGCAAAGTTCTACCCGACCACTCCTTACATGATGTGTAATATATTTAGCTAAATTGCAATTTAACTCATAAATTTTTTTAAAATTGCACTTTAAGTTAAAATTTTGGATTTTGGTAAAAAAAAAATCAATCTAACTTTTTTTTTTTTTTTGGCCATTAAGGCTTACAAACAGGTTTGCCTCTGGTCATCGCTGACGTGACCGTATAGTGGCAACAGTCCACAAAAAACTTAAAATAGGTGGCAAAAAAATTTAAGGCTTAAGTGCAATATAAATAGCGACATTTTCTAAAATTGCATTTTAAGCTAAACTTTTGAATCTTGTTAAAAAAAAATTAGTATAACTTTTTTTTGGCAATTAAGACTTACGGGCAGGTTTATAGAGACCCGTCATTGACGTGACGTCTACGTAGCAATGACACACAAAAAAAATTAAGTATTGTGGCAAAAATAAAATATTAAATACATGAAAAAATTTAAAATTAATTCTCAAATTCCAAATAATTTTTCAAAACTCTACGTCTCAATTTCATGGTAAAATGGATTATTAAAAGGCAAAGTATTATATGAAAATAGTTCATGGTAAACTTATCATGAAATAATTTTAAAGTATCATTAATCTCAACGGGAGTATCATTAATCTCATCAGGAGTATCATTAGTCTGAGTTCAAGAAAATTATTTTAAATTTTTTTGAACTCAGACTAATGATACTCCTGACAGGTTTAATGATACTCCTGATAAGATAAATGATACTTTAAAACTATTTCATGTTAAACTTATTATGAAGTGTTTTCATATAATACCTACTCTTATTAAAATTGTTTTATGGTAAAACGGTTATTTTTATTCTATTTGAATTCATTTATGTTCTTATTAATGCAATAATTTTGTATCTTGAATTTATATTTTCTTTACTTCTTTTTCTTCTATTTGGATTCATTTATTTACATTCTTATTAATGCAAGTATTTGGAATTTGAGAATTTAATTTTAAGTTTTGTTGCGTATTTAATGTTTTTTGCCACATAATTTAAGTTTTTTTGTGGCTTGTTTCCACGTAGACTTCACGTCAGCAACTAACCTCTGCAAATATGTCCATAAGTCTTAATTGCCAAAAAAAGAAAAAAAAAACTTTTTTTTTAAATAAGGTTCAAAAGTTTAGCTTAAAATACAATTTTAGAAAATGTCGTGATTTAAATTGCAACTAAGCCTTAATTTTTTTTTGTGAGCCGTTGCCACGTAGACGCCACATCAATGACGGGCAAAGATAAATATGCTCGTAAGTTTTAATTGTTAAAAAAAGTTAAATTGGAGTTTTTTCTAACAAGATCCAAAAGATTAGTTTAAAATGCAATTTTGAAAAAGACCGTGATTTAAATTACAACCAAACCAATATTTTTAGGTAGGTGACGTTTGGTTTGGAAATTCTTCAATAAGAATGAAAATAAAAATAAATATATTATGGTGGTTAATGAGAATTAAAGATAATATACAACACTATTACTCATCCTAAATAAATTACTTTTCTCCCTTTTTGTAATTTTCTTCTTCAATCCTTTTTATCCAACCCAACAATCTTTTTTCTTTCTTTTTGTCTATTTAATTTTCTTTTCTAATTAGAGTACAATACTTAATCATCACGAAAATAAATATTCATCCAACATATTCAAGGACGCTGAGGATTAAAATATTTTCATTTTTATTCTCATTAATATTTTAATAAAAAGCATGCTTTCATCAATACATATACTTTATAGAGAAAAATAGTTTTTTGGTCTCATAACTTATCAAGTGTCCACTTTTGGTCCCAAAAAATTTAACTTTTCAATTTTGGTCCCATAACTTATAAAATTGTCCAATTTTAGTCCCATTTTGGCCGGAAAATTAAAAACGACATCGTTTTTGGTCATGTGACACTCACGTGCCGGCGAAAATTGGGGGTTTCCGGCAACTTTGCTTACGTGGCAAACATATGTTCTTTTTTTTTTTTTTAAATAAATCGTTAATTTCACATTAAATGTCCACGTCACTTATTAAAAATTAGAAATATTATTTAGAATTCTTTATTATTATTTCTTTAAGAAATTCAAATCATTAACAATTAAAAATGAAAAGATCACGGGTCTTCTTCTCCAGGTATCCTTTTCTTAACCCCAGGTATGTTCTCCCATGTTCTTGAATTCACACTTCCACCAAATGTCCCAAGTCCCCCACCACGATCTGCGCCGGAATCATTTCCAGCGATCTATCAACCACCTCAACTCGACCAATCCTCAATCACATTCCAAAAGAAAGAAGTAAAGGCTCGCCTAAAACCAAAGTTGAAACCGACGACAATGGCGACGGGAAAACGTTCGCTCACTGGGCGACGCTCAAACGAAGAAAATGTTCGTTCACTAGACGACGACATTGATGAATAAACTCAAATTGGAGCAAAAGAGCTTGTCTGAAAACGAGGGTTTCACCAAAATTTCTCGTCGAAAATCGAAGACCTTCCCAGCGTCCGATCTTGAAATATCTTGAGGGGTTTTTCTCCCCTCAACAAGAGTTTCAAAACGGTATGAAGCTTGAAGCATATTAACGAAATGGACAGGATCGCCATTTCTTAAAAAAAGAAACAGGGAGTTGCTGTTGTTTTTGGGAATGATGATTCAAATTTGTTGAGCTGATATTTCGACTTGGGAATGAAGGTGTTCTTGTATCACTGTTCTTATTTAATTTGTTGTGCTTTTATTTATGGGATGAAAAATCAAGTTTGTTGCGCTGACATCTAAATATTGGGGAAGAAGATTCATATTTTTGGGCTTTCATTTTTTTCCAGATTTTGGTTGAGGCAAGGAGATTATGTTTCGAGAAAGACGAACACTTTAAGAATTAAAAAAAAAAAAAAAATAGTTTTGATTTATTTTTATTCAGTTTATTTAATGTGTAAAAAATATTGGATTAAAAAAATAAAAAATGAAATTAAAATCATAGTCAGCATCCACGTAAGCAAATCTACCGGAAACCCCCAATTTTCACCGGCACGTGAGTGTCACATGACAAAAAATGACGTCGTTTTTAATTTTCCGGCCAAAATGAGACCAAAATTGGACAATCCTACAAGTTATGGGATCAAAATTGAAAAATTAAATTTTTTGGGACCAAAAGTGGACACTAGATAAGTTATGGGACCAAAAAACTATTTTTCTCTATACTTTATATATGGTAGGAATAATTAGAGTTATATGATAAGCCGTACCTGTATTTTTTTATTTTTTTGTACTCCAATCAAGCTCGTATACTCCTCCCTTACCAACTATTCGCCACAGACCAACCTCATAATAATAGAATTAAATTGTCAGCAATCGACAAAAGATGATAAAAGACTTTTCCAATGAAAATGAAGTGCTACCACAAAAGACCATAACTATGTGAATCGTTATTATTTATGGTTTAATTTATTGCCATGTTTTAAAATAGATTCAAATTAAGTGCAAAAATGTGATAGTCATCTAATGAGGATTAAAACATATATATAATATTTTTCTAGGTAAGCCATTCTAATTCTTCGATTCACTAAGATATATATATAAATAAACTTGTTAATATATTCTACAAATACCCATGCATACTTTTTTCCAAAAGAGGACTAACATCTCACATCTTATCCATTAATTCATTCATTGACAGCTTTCTTTCAACATTGAAACCTTACAATATATATGAACTAAAATAAAATCTTGCAAATACTACATCCTTGAAACTTCGAAATTAGCTAATATATATTAATGCATGCCCGAAAATATGAATCTTGGTCAAAACATGAAAATAAAAGATTAACTGAACATGACAATAAAAATTTAACTAGACATCGTGATCTCATTATTTCTCCATTATCACCAAAGACAACTTAGGTAATTCATCGAAAGAGAAGGTATTTTGGAAAATTCAAATGATTAGAATTTTTTTAGTATTATATATATATATATGTCACTTCTACTCCATAATCGTAAGTTGGTAAATAATATAAATATACCAAAATAATAATAGAAATATGTGTTGAACTACTAAGAATGGAATAGGGGATCCGTGCTAGCTCTATGAAAGTATATATACTTATGATCGATTTATCTATGGATTCAATTAGTCACTGAATATATATATATCCCGTTTTCACTCGTAACCTCGTAGATGAATAATCTTCATTTAGTGCCACAAATTACGTGTGTAATTGCGAATTTATTACTTTTTCTGTAAGTTAAAAATGAATTGTTTAAACGATTCATTGTAGGATACGATATGTAATTAGACAAAGGTGGCCATTCTTGGTCGTAAAGCACAACTAACAAAACAATTCATATATTTATTTTGTTCACATCAATATGCATGAGTGCCTTAAAAGTTTAGTAATACAAAAAAAGTCGCATGCATCATAGAAATTTATCTACTTAGTTTATTGACTTAACTGAGAACTATAAATACTCACAAAGTTCTGTAGCAATTTCATCATCATCTCTCATACAAATCCAGTCATTGGATTTAATTAACACATATGGCACCAAAAATGATTTATTCTTTCAGCATTTTGCTTATTTTAGTGGGTATAATATCTCAGTCTGCAGGTGCCATTCTTGATGCTCATTATTATGACAAAACGTGCCCCCAAGCTGAAAATATCATCCACGAGGCCGTTCGTAATGCTACAACTTTTGATCCTAAAGTTCCTGCTCGTATCCTCAGAATGTTCTTTCATGATTGTTTCATCAGGGTTCTCTTCTCTCTCTCTCTCTATATATATATATAGTTAAATTATTTACATAACATATGTATATTAAATGTTGAGTAATTATATAATGATGATAGGGATGTGATGCGTCGGTTTTGGTGGACTCCACTCCTAACAACAAAGCGGAGAAAGATGGTCCTCCAAATCTGTCACTGGCTGCATTTTACGTGATTGATGAGGCTAAAGCTATGCTCGAAAAATCATGCCCTAAAACCGTGTCTTGTGCTGATGTATTAGCCATTGCTGCAAGAGATGTTGTCCTTCTGGTAATTCATGCATTTCCAATTATTCATCTATAAACTTACTTTTTCTTTTATTACATTTTTCCAGTGCATGCACGCTGTTCTATCTATCTATTCAACCCATTTTCTATGGTCAGCTAAATTTTGAGATGAAAATATAATTCGGTCATATCGTTGTCAACATATATATGCATCTAGGAAATTACAATTGTGCGCATGCGTAACAATTTGAAATTTATATATAAAAAAATATTCTTACTTATAGTATCTTGGATCGATCATACAGTTCCGCATATTACTATCACTACAGAAAATTTAAAATTGCCTATAGAAATTGTCAATATGGCTACAAAATTTCCAACAAAAAAAATCGTAGTGGAGATTACCTACAAAAATTTCAAATTGTAGGCAAATGGCTTATAGGTAATTATACCTAGGTATTTTATTTCGTAGGCAAATTATTTCCGTAAGCAAGTTGTTTTTAGGTTGAGAAATGTATAAGCTTTCTAATTAGAAAATTTCGTAGGCAATTTTTACTACAAACTTTTTTTGTTAAATTTTTTTTTATAGACAATTCTAATTTTGTAGGCAGTTCTTTATTTCCATGTAGTGTATGTTAGCGATAATGCTTCTTGACACAATGTCTTAGGGTGTTTATTTAAAAAAAAAAATGGCGAAAAACAATATATGAGTTACAAGCGGCTAAAAATATGACATTAATTAGTTTTCAAAAGTGAATTATTTGAATGAGTAATTAAACCAATAAATAAATGGAGTAGCAAAAGTGTGATCATTTACAAAAACGCTCTCAATTAATAAAAAAAAAAAAAGAATTTTACTTTTGAGAAACATGACATTTTAATTTATCCAGTAGTTTACTTTTTCGCATAATATCCTTTATTTGAAGTTAATTTAATAAAATGTAATGTCAATGCAGTAACACATTCTTTTGATATAGGAATTCTCTTACTATTGATAATCATCATTATTGTTAGGTGGAGTCTCCTACATTTGTCGATGGTCTTTTCAATTCTATATATCTGTGTTTCCTACTAATAAAGAAAGATAGCTTTGGCTTTAAAAAAAATGAAACGCAATACAAAATATAAAAAAAAATACAACAAAATAATTAAGTGGCATAAAATTTTTGTTCCAACTTGAAATAATTTCAGTCTGGAGGACCAAACTGGAGTGTGGTAAAAGGAAGAAAAGACGGGAAAATATCAAGAGCAAACGACACCATCAACCTCCCAGCCCCTTCTTCCAATACGTCTCAGCTCATCCAAGCCTTTTCCCAGAGAGGCCTTTCCACCAAAGACTTGGTCGCACTTTCCGGCGGCCACACCCTCGGCTTCTCCCACTGCTCCTCCTTCCAGCCCCGCCTCCGCAACTTCAGCGCCACCCACGACACCGACCCGACCCTCGACCCGCAGCTCGCCACCGTCTTGAAGAGCAAGTGCCCCCAGCCCAACTCTGATCGCAATGCGGGCCAGTTCCTGGACTCCACGGCCGCGGTCTTCGACAACGATTATTACACAAGAGTCGTCGGAGGGAAAGGCGTGTTCGTGTCGGATCAGTCTCTTTTGGGAGATTTCAGGACCCGGTGGGTTGTGGAGGCTTTTGCGAGGGATCAGGGTTTGTTTTTTAAGGAGTTTGCGGCGTCCATGCTTAGGCTTGGGAGTGTTGGAGTTGTTGAGAATGGGGGAGTGAGAGAAAATTGCAGAGTTGTTTAAGTGAGACGAACAGAGAAATGCATATGGAGATTTGTCGATTGTTTTAATTGAGCTGCTGTACGTTGAGTTAACCGGGACAATAATAATGTTGTTTTCTTTTATTATAATGTATGTATCATTTTATGGAGAGATGGGTGATTCTCGTAATATACATGGAGATTTACATCACTAATTACATGATTTGCATGCATTTTTCTTTCTTAATTCTTTTTCCCATTTTGGCACCGACACCCTATCAAAATATATTCAGTTAATGGTTAATATATAGAATACACAGTTTCTTTATATTTTCCCATTCTCAATATCTCTAGAATTTCTTGTAAATTAAAGAATTAAACCACAGAAGAATACACGATAGAGAGATGGGAGAGATTATCTTTTGTGAAGAAAAAATGACATTATTTTAGTAGGAAAATTATAAATCCACCCAATTAGTGAAAAAAAAAAATAGATTAAAAAAAATTATAAACCATGCATTAATTTAGATTTCCATTCAAAACAAACAGAACGAATTTAACTGTGGATTTATAAATCCACATGCTCAAGTCCCTCTATTCAAATCCATCCATTCAAAAACAACCTAAGTAAACAAACAAAAATTTAAACAGTAAATAAAACAATCTCATAGATCTAAAATTACACAAATTAAATCAAGTAAAACCAAATCGCAATTGCACTGGATAAATCGTTCAGATTCATCACTAATCTTCAAGTAAATGCCAACATAATGAGAAGATCAATTTGTGCAATAAGTCCTCTACACAATAAGAGAACCAATATATTATGTGTATGAAATGGAGGCATACATACATGATCCATCAATTACTTCACAAAGCACAGAACTTGAATACAATTATACAAACAGTGTTCAATCATTTAATAAAATACAAATAAGATCTCACAATATTTCCAACATGAAAAACGGATGTAACATGGAATATCGAACTAGTTGCATAGAGGATGCTGCAATGGAATCGAGATATATGATCATGACTAATAGATGCCCTATGCAAACACTACATCAGATCGTAAGATATACTTGACGCCCTTACTCACATTTCGAGCTTCATGTAGCATGCACTTATCACCATGAATGTGAACTAGGGCCATCCCTTCTGTTGGAGGCACCTACAGCAATAGCATGAAAGCAATTGTATGTAAATTAGTATTAAAAATTATAGAACAAGAACTATCAGTAACAATGATATTTACACTTGCACGTGGAACACTTTTATTTTAGTCATTGTATGATACGGTTTGACATGGGGAGCAGATTAGTTTTACACTTGCACGTGGATCACTTTTATTTTATCAATGGGTGACAGGGAGATGTGAGCTTATTACAGTATTCATCTCATCAAGAAGCTTAACTATTAGAGAGGAAAATCGTTCAATATTTAAAAAAAAAAAAAAAAAAAACCCAACAATTAATCAGGTATTTGAAGAGAAGCTATTAGACATAGATAATAATTCTTCTGTCCAGGTTTTTTTCACTCCAATCTCACAAAGCTAAAATCCTACCACGAGCATCAATATAAATCTCAGAGAGGTGTACGTGTACCAAGATGAATAACCCTCCGCCAAATTGCTGCATTCCCTATTCCAGATATGTAACAATTTTAACAATGTTTCACACTTCAGTTTGTGATATGTTAAGGGGTGATTCTAATATCTACTCACAATATCACCTTTTGATAATTTTCCAAGTAAAACACGAACGCAAGGGAGCATTTTTAATTTCCAAACATAATATGGATTCTCAAGCGTGGTTTTAGTAACTTGCTCGTGTTTTCATATCAAGAAAAAATGTAAAATAGCTTAGCCTTCCCATGAGACATCATAAATAGGAACCCTTCCCACAAACTAAACTATTGTCTTAATATTTCAGCCTAGTGTCAATTAAACAGTAAAAATAATTATGACAAGACTCAAGAGCATAATGACTTAAATTCCATATTACTCTGAGCAGTTCCTTAGTTCATCTTCTCTTACTAGCAGTATGTAAAGTTACCTGCATTCCGTTAAGGTGGGCCCTTCAGCGGAAGCAGTGATACATGAATTGAAAATCTTTTGGAAACTTAGTGACATAGATGCATAAGCATTGGTTGTTAATGGTAAATGTATTTATCTTTATTCCACAATCAAGTTCAACAGAAAAACTTCAGAACTTTCCTCCTTTTTTAGCATCCTAGTGTCATTTTCATCACCCTGCCCCCATCAACTCTCTTTCTTTTTTCCTCTCTTCATACCCAACAAAATTACAATCAGAGCATCATTGTTTGAAATTGGTAAAAGAAAAGCCAAAGTGCTAAGGACTTCCAATACAGAAAACAGAGACATCCTTCAATGAAACATGTTAGGTTTTTTCTTTCTTTCTTTCTTTCTTTCTTTTTCCCCTCTTTTGGTGTGTGTACGTGTACGTGTGTGTGTGGGGGTGGGGGGGGTGGGGAGTTAATAAGGATGTACCTCAGCAACCAGAGCATTTCTAGGACCATAAAACACAGTCTCTCCTCCAACAAGTAGATCCAAAGAATCTTGAGAACTATTATCATTTTTGGACTTGCCTTTACTTTTGCCAGGACCACCACTTAGATAAATCAACAGAGTATAGTGTGTACGTCTTCCTTCTCCCAGATCATTGCTTTCGTCAATGTGTTTTCCAAATCGCTGACCGGGAGAGTACCTATAGTTAAGATTCTTAATGATCAGTGTTCTTCTTCGGAACAAACAAAATGATCTACATGAGAAGAAAAAAAAGACTTTATCATAGATGATAGATCTAACCACATAGGATACAATGGAAACCTAATCTCCATAAACTAAAAACACTGTCCTAAATATCTGAGATTAGCTCGATATGTGCTTCAGCATCACAGAAGAGAACATTTCAGCCAATGGCCAATTTTGGGAATGCTTTGCACTGCATACTTAATGTAAAAATGCCACTTACCTGTAAAATCTTATATTTGGATTCAACCCAACTGCAACTTTGCCTCGAATCTTAAAATCTGAAAAGAATTTGTTAAGTCCAGCTTCCCATATCGATTCTGCAAGAACAGGATCATCAACAGATATGCGATCATTGTCTCTATAAGCTTCTCCCCACGCTGGACCAAGGCTCCCTTGGTGAGCAAAACCAATTGATTCTGCAGCATCTATAAATGCTTTTGACTCAGCAGAGGTAAGATAATTTTGAATCTGAACACCTTGAACCGAAATAGAGGCCGAACAAAAGGTAACATTGTTAGACAAGTTCGAGTAGTTTTATGGTTAACTAAAGATGAAGAATGCCATATGAAAAAATGCTTAAACAAATTTCTGCAACTCAGTATAATCCAGTTCCATCCTCAATATACAGAAAAAAATTATAATAATTCGGAACTTAGGATAAGATATCCAAGTTCAATTATCTTATTACCTTGATCTCGTAAAGTTTAAAGCAAGTTGATAGTGCTTATTAGTTAAACATAAATTAAGCATATAAATATATTAATTCAGGCCCTTCTACTTTCAATTTTTCAAATGGGATCTTTCATTTCTAACAATTTGAAACTTATAAAATACATTAAATTTATTTCTTCTCATTATATATACAACTTAAATTTCAGTTCGAATTTTTTCATATTGAAGTTGAAACTGATGGTACACCTTCACAATACACACATTGTTTGGCCTATTAATTTCATGTAAGTAATATCATAAACCACATCCGTTTTAATTTCCGAAAGTATTTATCAATCATCACAGATATGCTGAAACCAATGAAATGAGACTCAAATGAAAAGATCCTAAGAACTCATTATTTCTACAGAATTAAGTATACTAAACTTAGCTACCATTCCCAAGCAAGCTATAAACTATAAATACTTATATATACACATATATTACAATTTTAAATACTCAAAAGTATAATAAAGTTTTCGATGGAATGATGTATTCAGAACCTCACAGACGAAAATGGAATCCACACTTACCAGATATATAACTGAAAAACATATTACAAAACAACTAACTAAAAACACATTAGACTAGTAAGGGGAGGGAAAAAGAAAGAACAAGGAACTAATCCTAGTCAATCGTTAAGAACATAATTTCTATATAAAGTAACGAAAAAGGTGATCGGTACATCGAAAGGTGTAACTCACGGTAATCAGATCGTCGTCTTTAAGGCGAGTGATGAGAAGATCAGATTTAGGTTTTATGGATGGCCATCCCGTTTTCTTCTTGTTTCCGGTCGCTGGTTTTTTCCTGTCTCCCATTTTTCTCTTCATTTTTGTGTGTGTGTTGAAGATGCTTCTATCTATTGGAGGGCCTTAATGGGCCTTTACGGTTGAAATGGGCCTCTTCAGCTATAAATTTTGTAAATTCACCCCCTCATTTCATAGAAAGAGTACGCATGAATAAATTTCGACTGTTGTTCCGCCGCCGTGAGCCGTCGCGACCCGCCGCCGTGAGCCGTCGCGACCCGCCGCCGATACCTTCCTCCATGACCCGCAGCCATAACCGCCATCAAAGAGAGGTGCCGTAACATCCATGGGTAAATGTTGGTTTTTTTTATTTTTCAATTGTTCAATTCTAGGGTTTATGTGTGTGATTGTTGGTATAGATTAGAGTTTATGTGCATGATTATAAACTTAATGGAGCATATAATGTTTGTTTTTGTGATGTAATACAACAAAAATTATGAATTTTTTTTTTGAAGAAGACGAAGGGCTTTGTTTGACACTGGTTGTTCAAACATATGTCCAATGTTCGAACAAAAGTGTCAAACAATGCTCAATGTTTGGATTTTTTTTCCGAACAAAAGGCCATTCTTTGGAAAAAAATGCAAACAATGTGTTGGAATAATTTTTACGAATTATAACAAATGTTTGACACAAATTTTCGAAAATAATGCAAATGTTTGAGAAACCAGAGTTGAACGCGAACCGAAATAAAAAAAGCGATAAAAAAACGCGCGAGAACAATGTTAGAAGCCCTCAAGATCACTGTGACTGTTTGCATTCCGGTAAACTTGATTTCAAGGGGGCGAACTGATTGAATTTGTCTAAATAAAATTATGCATAAGGGTACTTAAGTCTTTTCAAATGTGTTTTCAAATAAAGAAAAAAATTGGGGAGTGAACAAATTAAAAAAGGGAGGGGAGAGGGGGGGGGGGGGGTTGAATATCCGCGTCCATAGAGCAACTGTTGAAATGGGCCTGTTCACCTATTGAAAGGGTACGATTATTTGTACCCCAGAATGAGAGTACACCCATTAAATTATTAATAAGATTTTTAATTAAATTAAAATAATTATAAAATATCTAATATTTTCTTTTAATTCAAGCTAAAATATATTGTAAATACACCCACCATGATTATATCTCTATCGCGCGTACTGAAAGTTCAAGGGACGATTTTTTTTTCTTTTTCGATCGCTAGCATAACAGTTGTTTGGGGTTGCGCGTGCTGCATTGTGGTCGGATATTACAAGAATGAGGTCGTCTAGTGGTGCTAGATATGTATATTTAAGTGTTTCATTTTAAAAACCTTTTTTCTAGACCCTTTTGGATTATGTTTATGATTTATTTTATTCTCTAATATGATTATTATAGTAATTTTCAAAATTTTATGGATTGAGAACGTGAATATGATAGCATAAATGTTTAGACGCGTTTATTTGTTGGTATTTACGAATTTAAAAATATCAGCACTGGTTCTTTGAACAAATGATCTTTGTTCGAATTTTTTTTATGAACATGCGTCGTATTTTCACATCAGGATTTTTGAACAATTTGTTCATAATTTTTTTTAACATTATGTAAATGTTCGAAATATATTTTCGAACATATCTTACATTTTTATTTTATTTTTCGAACAACGGACAGTGCAAGACAGACGGCGGGCGCTGAACGGTGTAGCGGACGGCCCACCATGTAGTCTCGAGCGCGACGACAAACCCTTGTGAAAAAAATAGTCGTTCAAATTGGTATGTGGTGAGTATATGCTATATTTTTTAGTGTAGAAAAACTTAAGGGTATTTTAGGTTATTAATTGGGGTGTATACTCATCTTATTTAAAGTTTAATAATTGAATGAATGTACTCCCATTAAAATGGGTACAAATAACCGTACCCTTATTAAAACTGGTCAAAAAGAAGGGTCCAACTATATACCCCTCCAAAAGTAATAGATACACCTACATTTATGTTTAATTACCAATTATACCCCTGCTCTAATTTTTTCTGCAATTTCAATTACTCATTTCCGTTCTCTTCTGCCTCCCAAAATCGGCTGCCCCTAAACGCCATTGGTCAACGCCGGCGATATCAATCTGCCACACACGATGGAGCATCTTCAGTGGTGGTTCTAAATCCCATAGGATGCATAGATTTTATTAGGAGAGAGAGAGAGATACCCACAGTTTTTTTTCCCCGCAACAGGGCTCCCTGGAAAGAGGGCCTGTTGGGAAAATAGGGGTGCCCGGAATCTATTCGGGATGAAATTTTAAATACGAATTTAAATACAATTATTACTAGCATGAATTAATCCTAATTAATTCAAATAATAATTCCAACAACTAATTATCATCATGCATGTTAAATTAATTTCACATATTTAACTAGGCGGAATTAAACAAGTAAATATGCGATTAACGTACCTCTCGTAGTATTGGCCTTTGGATATACGGGACACTTGTAATCTCGCTCTATCAACCCAAAGCCTTCTCAAGTATTTCCCTTTTCACCTCACTTGATCGCCGGTGGGAGACGCTTTCAAGCAATTTAATAAACTAAGGAAAAAGAAAAATATCTATGCTTCTTGATTTTTCCAACACATGGAATTATGTACTTGGGGATGAAATAATCATCCCCTATTTATAGAGGGTGTTGGCCGAAAATTAGAGGCTTCATGGGCTTGGAGAAAATCTTTTCTTAATCTCTAAGAAATCTTGAATATATATCATATATTCTTTTCTCCATAATAAAATATTCCACAAAAATCTCATTCTTATTTTCAAGCCTATAATTTTCGAAAATTTCAAGGATGAAATCCAAGATTTGGATCTTCTTGAATATATGAGATATTCTTGTATTCCTAGAATACATATCTTCCATAATATCTTTCCAAGAAAATCAACAAAATCTTATTTCTTTTTTTATTCCTTATTTTCGAAAAATATAATGAAAAATCAGCATTGATATATTCTTTATTTTAATCACCTTATCATTATTGGGCTACTTAATGGGCTACTTGAGGGGCCTTAAGGAGAATTAAGATTGGACCTCCTAATGGACTTCTGAATTTCAATATTGAGCCCCAATATAATTCAATCCATTAATATTAATTATTACCACTAATAAATTAATATTGCACTATCCATCTTAATCCATATTACGATAATATGGGATCCCGGTTATTATTTCCCGCGTTTAAGATTATCAAGTCCATTAATTAATTAAGCTTCTGAATAGCTCTAAATTAATTAACATCTTTCACCTTGGAGTAAAGACAGCTCAACATTATTATTCGTACCGAAGAAACTAATTCTCCACTTGCAAGATTTGGTACAATAAAACTTCTGAGCCCACCAAGTGAACTAATCACACGAGCCGTACTCGCACGCGTTTCTCCGTATTAAATCTTAGCAACCGTCGTATGATTAATATTACTGCCCAAGACACAAAGTTCGAAGTCGCAATGATTCTCACCCAACATGAATCAAAGCAGTAACTATTAAGCACACACGGTCCTATTTAAGTGACGAAGATTAAGAAATCAACAACCACTGAGGTCTAATTCTTCACCTTTCAGAACAGAAGAATTTATCCTCGCTGTAGGACCTCTTCAACACATACTAAATGTGCTAGTGCAATCTCTTAGTCAAGACAGACCAATCTGAGCCTTACACATCGACCTTTCACGGCGGATTGTTCAATTCCACCTAGGTCGTGAAAATGTACGTTTAGTTACAAGTAAACTGTTAATGTTGTCTTCCATGATCGGGTATCACCACATTAACTACAATGTAACACGTACTATATATTGAACGGTTTGCAATAGAAATTCAACATTCAATCATAACTAAAGCAAATGCGATAAAAGAATTATTCTCATAAAACGAGTGTTTGATACACGAGTTATACAAAGTAAAAGCATACTTTCACGTATAACTCCAACAGGGCCGCCGCCGGGGACTTGCCCGTGCCCGCAGGAGGAGTGTCGTTACCAGGTTTTCAAAATTCACTGCCACAATAACCTTTAGATTTCTTGAGATATTTGATGTTGGTAATTGCATATTTGTAAGGAGATGGTTCTAGAAGTAAATATTTGACTCATAGACGCCAGTGTCGGTAGCAGTGATGGCGGCTCGACAGCGGTGTGAGAATTGCAAAAAAGAAAAAAATCAGAGATCCTGTGATGGAAATGTAACAGGCGTAGAGGGGAAGAAGACGTGCCCTTTCAATATAGGAGTTTTATTAATTCATGGCCTGAAAGATAGTTAATTTATCAATTTAAGACCTGAAAGATTTTTCCTATCGATTCAGGGCCTGAAAGATTGAAAACTATCGATTCAGGACCTGAAAGATTAAACTATTAATTTAGGACTTACTCATTTTAAGACCGTGTTTGGTTTTTAATAATTTTTTATTATCCGATAATATTTTTATAAATTATATTTCAAAAAATATAAATATATATTAATTTCAAGTGACTAAAAAAATAAGAAACAAAAGAATTAATGAAAAAATAATAACGTATATAAATAAAATAAAAATAAAAATTATAATATGTCAAACATGGTCTTAATATCCTTGAGTCTTAAATTGATAGATTCTATCTTTCAGGTCCTAAATTGATAGTTTTATATCTTTCAGGCCCTGAATCGATAGGAAAAATCTTTTAGGTCTTAAATTGATAGTTTTACCATCTTTCAGGCCTTAGATTGACATTATTCCTTCAATATAAGGGCACAATAGTCTTTTTTTATGTTTTTATTAATTTTTTTTATTTTTTATAGGTGTATCTAACATTATTGGAGGGGTATATAGCAGTATTCCAAAAAGAAATTCTAGTCTAGTGAATGGAATTATGGTAAGACTTCGTTTTTGAAACATCTTTACTAAATTAAAACAAAATAATCAGTACTTTAATAGTACTATATTTTTCCCCTATTAAACTTTATTAGTAATTGAATACATTTTTTAAAAATAAAATTGCTGAAAAGTGGACTTTTAATGATTTTGTTTGAATTATAAGGATTGCAAACATTTAATCTCTTATTCTCCTATTTTAAAATTCAACATGTTCATACTTCATTAGACATGTCAATCATCGTTTTACCAGGGCTCCTAGATCTTTTTCTAGCCCTCTATTGTGGAAGTTCCTTTTGATTTTTCATGTAATTGCTCATGAATTCATTTTTATTTCAAAAAAAAAAGTGTTATTTAAATATAAAAATAATATTATGAAGGAGTATTATTTCTACTTTAGGTGTTATTGTGGAATGAACAAAAATAAGAAAAAATAAAATTTATTATGGAATTGATGGAGTAATAATAATATAACAATCCAAATTTATTAAAAATATAGCTTAGTTCTTTAGCACCTTTTATCGTAAAATTTTTACAATCATTTCCATGTTAAATTTAAATTCTCAACATATATGTTGGGTTTAATTGTCGCCGGTCACCATGAGGCGAAGGGTAAAAATATTGGGCTCAAACTCTTATTCTGGACGACAGTTCAGGCATACGAACCAAACTCTTGCCTTCTCATTATCACGGTTTCTTCACTAATCACTGGAATTATCTCACAAAAGTCTCGTTTGAACTTCACTCAGAATATGGCGCCTTCCCTATCATTTTATCAACCATGAAATGCAATCTCTGGCACCAATAAAGAAGGTGATTATGAAATCACAAATAGGAAGGTCAAGTTTAATTGTCAATTTATGATACTGGTAACAAAAAGAAAAAGAGAGAAGAGAGAAATGAGATGTAAACTTCAAGAATTTTTAATTAGATGGATCAAATATCCCAAATACACTATCTTTTGCCCAATAATTTAAATGTCGTGCTAACTTGGGCTTTGAAAACTTTATGTCATGATAGCTTGTAAGATTTGGAGGAGGATTTGGTTTTATAGACTCTGTGGTCCCAAAGATGTATCAATGTCTAGAGGGGGGGGTGAATAGACCTTGATTATTAAAACTTAAAACTTTTTGGCAACAAATAAAGTATACAGATTGTACTCTGCAGCTGTAGAGTTGAAAGCAAAGGTTTGCAGCTGCAGACTTTTAAAATGCAAAGTCTGTATAGTTAATTCAAACACTTATCAAAGTTGGTGTTGTAATACTTAGGAGTATTTTAACTCCTAGTGTAGCGGAAATAAGTAAAGTGTGTGAAGTGAAAAATCAAATCCAATCAAACTTTAATAGGCACAAAGAATATGAGTGATGCAATAAGATAGATAAAATGAATGAACAGTAGATAAAAAACAAGATAAATTTATAGTGGTTCAGAGGTGTTGCAATCCTCCTACATCCACTGTTACACCACACAGGTGCCAAATTCACTAAGAGATCACACAGTCACAAGAAGTTCCCCCTAAGACTTAGAGTTCTCACACAGATCAGTCTAGTTTAGGATGAAACAAAAATTCACTCAGAACACCCTCTCTATCTCACTCAGAAATAAACACTCACTAAGAATAAAATCTACACAAGGTAGAATACAGGGGTATATAGTGAGGAACAGCAACAAAAATATAAGACAATATTCCTAGCTTCTAAGTCCTAAAAACTTCTATAGTTGAAGGGCTGTAGACTTTGAAGGCTGTAGATATTGTGCAGTATGCTTGAGAGCTTTGGGTTGTTGTTGTTGTTGATCCTCTGTGGTCTCCTCTCCTATTTATAGGAGTCTTGAGGGGACCTCTAGCCGTTGGAGGGATTGAGAATTTCAAATATTTTCACCTCCAGCTTTGACTTCTGCTTAATTAAGGCTTCTTGTCATATAGCAACGTCCTTCAAGTAGTACAAGTTGTCTTTTAGTGATGACTGCTCAAAGAGTTGTTAATCACTGAAACACTTGTTTCTACTGGCTAGTAATTAGCTCTGGTAAACACTGAGACTTTTCAAACTAAGTGAGTGAGTGTACCATGTGTACTACACTTAATTAGTCCTATTAATCTCAAGTTTACAGTTTGTAGTCTCTAACTCTGCAGATGTAAACTCTTCGGCTGTGGACTTGTCTTCAACTCTTCAGATGTAGACTTGTCTTCAACTAGCTGTAGGGTCTGTATCCAATGTTTGCAGATGTAGACTTTCATCAATTAAATTCTTCATTTTTCTTTGTACCTGCAATGTTAGTTTCCACAATACAAAGATATCTGTTTTGACATTATCAAAATTAAAAAGAGAAAAATCCCTAGGACAAAAATATCCTAACAGACTCCATGCAGAGTTTGACTGACTTTTTTTGTTGATTTACTTGGATTTTCATAGACTTTACAGGATTGTGGAATACATTTTTTTTTATTGATTTACATGGATTTCCATAGACTCCGATGCTAGAACACTTGATACAAATGTATATGGAACATACTGATATATAAAAAAAAGTTATCCAAATTGTTTAGAATAACAAAAAATAAAAATACGTTAGTTAAAAATAATACATTATTATTCATCATTATTATTCTCATCTTTATTTTCATCACCGTTATATCTCGCCCTCATTAGAAGTCTCTGGTTGTTAGAAGAGATTTTGGAGAGTGAAATCTATTTATATTTTTGGAATAGTAGATTTGGCAGTGAGGCGGAGAATCTCGATCCCTGTGGGGATCCGCCCCGAACGGGGCGGGGAATCCCCGAAGCAAACAGAGACGCGGAATTATTTTGCCCCGTAGGCGGGGACCGGGATAGTATTCCAAGCCCCGGGGGATCCCCGCCTCGTTCCCCACGGGAACCCACATTATTTTATATATAATTAATATATATATATATATATATATATATATAATTTAAATTTAAAAGTAAATTACAAATAAATATTTCATAATTTCATATTCAATTAACTATCTATTCAATATTACATCTACATTTTATTTAATATTATATTATTAGTTCCAAATTATATAATTTTCACTTTAGTATATATGTTAATTAAAAATATTAGAATTAGAGATTCTTCAAATTGTTTAAATTAATTTTTTTTAACACCAACTTAAAGTAATTGTTGTGTATGGTTAAAATTTTTAATTTAAATATTTTTATATTTTAAAAATGACATAAAAAAATAAATAGGCGGAGAACGGGGAATTCCCGCGAGACGAGGATTCCCGACGAGGCGGGGATGGGGGGAAAAATTGTCCCCATTTATTTCGCGGGGATGGAGAATGACCCCCCGTCCCCGCCCCGTTGACATCCCTATGGAAGAGAATCAAAGAAAGTTCATAGACTATTGAATACCTAAAGAATTTTTAAGACTTTATATAATCCGTAGAAATCTCTGGTTATTAGAAGAGATTTTGGAGAGTGAAATTTATTTAAATTTTGGAAGAGAATCAAAGAAAATTCATGGAATATTAAAATCTATAGACTGTTGAATGCCTAAAGATTTTTAAGACTTTTTAAAATCCGTATTGAATACCTCAGAATTTTTAAAGACTTTTGAAAATCCAAATTGAATACCCCCAAACTTTAAAAGTCTTAAATAATTCTACAAACTCTATAACCAATACACTCCTAGTAGATTCAATATCTATATTTAAATACTTATTCACGTCTATTATACACATGTATATTAAAACAATAACATCACTACTTTTTTTATACGTAATCATACCCCTATCTATTTTTCTTTGACCTGTGCTACTTCATGTATTGCCAACAATAAAATATTATCCAAGGGGGTGTAGCCGAATTAGTAAAACTTGTGATTATTTTTGTACTATTTTCCCCCTCCCTTCTTTATTTTTGTACAATTTCATCCCTTTTCTATTTTCTACACGAAGCATATTGAAGAGTCGTCATTCTGAATCCAACTCTCTCTCTGTATCCACCCTGGCTTCCTCGATCCAATCCATCTACGGAGCATTCGGAAATTGTTAAACCAGAGCCACACCATGCCCTGCCTCGCCGCTTTCGCTGATTTCGTCTGTATCACTCATCGACAGCCATCGCTCCATCGAATGTCGTTGCTTTTTAATCCCTCCTTGCTGGCTATTGCTCAATCGACAAGTATTCATCCATCACTCCTTCAGGTACGCTATCTCCGTACCCAACTTTTCTTATTTTGATTTTTTATTCAAATTGTGCCTCTACTTTCATGTATTAGATTGAGTTTTTGTACACTACGGAGATGTGTTTTGGTGAAAATTATATATATACGTCATCTTGTGATAGTTCTCTTTGATTCTGTTATTGTGTTTTCATTTCTCCCTATGAAAACTTTAGCAATATTCTTAGGCAAGTTTCAAATTGAAAACCTGTCTATGTTGTAATTTATTGCCAAATTGAGTGTGACTTAATGCATAATAGATTAAGCCTTTTCCTTTTCTAGAGGAGATGAACCTTGAAGAATTATAGAACTTGGCACTATTCCACTAACAGAGTAAGGTAACTCGAGTTCCAGTTTTGCAAATTTTAACATTTCACTTGGTGCAATCTTATATTGTGTTTCTTGTATTAATTTTCTTGAAGAATTATGGGGAAATAGGTAAAGAGTAAATGTAGAATTACTCTTGAATCTGTTCATTTGTTTGAGCACACTGATTACACGACATGCTAATCTTGATGTTTCACTGATTAGACGACTTGCTAATCTTGATGTTTCTGATTACACGACTTGCTAATCTTAATGTTTCTTTAATTGTCTTAATTTCCGTAGCTATTTTTTGTGTAAATTCCTTTTGAGATAGTTAATGGAGCTTCTTCTCTTCCTTGATTTCTTCCCACTTATACCATTTGTTTTATTGGAAAGTTCCTTATACATGGCATATATATAGAGTCCAGGGAGTTTTTTTGTATTGTTTGGTTAGTGATGCCTCGGTATCATGGGCTTTGTAAAGGTTAATCACAACCAAGGTTTGTAGTTATATACCATAATCTTTAATATAGTTATAATTGAGGTATATGTACTATATCCATCTCTTTTTATTTATCTCATTTTATCCAAAGTGGTGTTCCTTTTTAATTGTCAGTCTACTAATATCAATCAATTTTTTACCTATTTTTTGCAACAATATCCATAATAAATATGAGTAATAAATAAGGGTGCAAGTGTCTTTTGCTACCATAATAAGTAATAAGTGAGAAAATGGGACAGATAATTAAAAGAGACAGAAGGAATATTTACTTTTCGGCCTTGGTTCATTTGTATGCAATAGGTTTTTGTCATCTCTCTTTGTTTTTATTGCAAGAAAGCTGCAATGTGATGATGATTTCCACAGGTCAACAAAGCTGAAGATATTACAACCAAAAGAGGAAAACTTGTGGTTCTTCGTTTGGTCCACACCACATTTCTCCATCTTGAAGCCCCTACTTCAAACTCGAACAAGCAGTGTCTTCATTTTGAAAATGGCGTCCCAAGTGCTTCTGCTATATTCTCGGGGTACGATCAGGGCTGTTGATGTTGTTGGTAGTGAAGTATTCACTATTTACTTTGAAACAACATGAATTTGCCATTTCTTCTCATTAACCAACACTTTATGATCAAATGTTATCTTAGATGTTTTAACATGCAGGATGAAGATCTAGAAGGATCTACAAGGTTCTGGAATACTCAATGCTGCAGTGAATGTTGCATAACATTGGTAGCAACATGAGCGGTTACGGGTTCCAGAAAGATCTACAAGGATCTACAAGGACCTACACGATCCAGACTTATCCAGGACGTTTTAGAATAATCTAGATCAGGCGGTTGCATCAAGAAGCATGAGGAATAAAGAAAGAGACGTGAGACAACATGAAGATCATGGAGGCAGTTACATAGAGAAGTTATTTTGGATTGAAGACTTCTGCCTATAAATAGAGGCCGAATCTTTCAGTACCAAGTGTGGAGTAAATGAGTACACCTACTCTAATGTTGATCCTGAGTTTAAAGGTGATAGGGCAGTTATTCCAACGTTTATGTTATGCCTTGAAATAGAGTTTTTCACGCATAGCTTGTGATCGAACTTATATCCATAGATAGTGAGATCAATTTTGACGGTGTATTATGTTATACACTTAGCCAATTTAGATTTGATAGGTGATATCGAGTCTTGTTTCCGTTGTGAACGATTATACTCTTCACACAACTTTTGTATCACTAATCTTTTTATAGTGAACCTTTCGCCATAAGGCTAGCACAAACTATTTATGATAGTTTGTGTTAAAAAGTATTCCCTCTTGCAATTGTGTGTTTAAGTCTTCCGCTGTACACGTTATATATTCTGATTTACCAGATTATTGTAAGATTTGCTTCAACATTTGTTACAACATCTGCACTTTATAACACACGCACACTTTCAATTGGCACCAGAGCCATAAAATTGATATACTAAGTTTAGATCCTGAGTTTTTAAGTGTGTCTTTTGCTATGGAATATCCTGTAAACACCCCACTTAGGCCCCCTATACTAGATGGAAATAACTATGCCTATTGGAAACCTAAGATGCGCATGTACATCAAGTCTATTGATGAACGTGCTTGGAGAAATGTTCTGACCGGTTGGGAATGACCCAGAAACCAAGCAGATGATGATGGTGAGACAAGAGTCAAACGAGAGATTGAATGGACAAATGAGGAGACCACGACGGCAAGCTACAATTCCAAAGCTCTCAATGCTATCTTTACCTCTGTTGATGTATCTATGTTCAAGATTATATCAACATGTACTACGGCTAAAGATGCATGGGAGAGGCTTCAAGAGCATTGTGAAGGAAGTGGAAGTGTTCGAAGGACCAAACTTCGAATGCTTGGGACCAAGTTTGAGAATCTAAGGATGAAGGATGATGAGACAATCACGGCGTACAATGAGAGGCTGAGTGAGATTGTCAACGAATCACACGCACTTGGTGATCCAATTTCCAATGTACGAGTTGTACATAAAATTTTGCGATCTGTTCCTAAACGATTCGATGCAAAAATTTGTGCTATTGAAGAAGCCAAGGATACTGACACTTTAAGTCAGAATGAGCTTGTAAGTATTCTCAAAACATATGAGATGAACACAACTCAATCTGATGATACAAGTGAAGGAAAGAAGGTTGTTGTTTTCAAAGGTGAAACATCATTCAACACTGAAAATCAGCCCTTTGTGACTGAAGTTGAGTCTGATGAAGATGTTCTAGACCAATGTTACAACACTCCTGAGCACATTGCCCTCCTTACAAAGAAATTCAATTCCTACCTGAAGAAGAAACTGAATAGATCCAGAGGAAATGGTCAACAGAGAACTCCTTTCAACAATACACCATCAGACCCAGAGAAAAGGAAGGACCAGAATCAATCAAGGCAATTCAGAGGTAATAAATCAAGGTATGATCCTGAATTTAGAAAATCAGTTAGATGTGATGCATGTACTGGATTTGGACACTATGCAAATGAGTATGCAAATACCAGGTTAAGATAAAAACTGAATTTTAATGTTACCTTTAGTGATGACTCAGATGATGATGAACCTGAAGGTTCTAAAGATGAGGAACTAGCTTTTTCTGCAAGAATTGATTATGATGATTCTTTAGATGATGATCTGGATGATCTTGACACTGGTGTTGTTTCCAATGTTATAACATCAGAAACAACATTTGTCAAAAATCATTCAGATTTGAACTGTTTTAATGGGTGTGTTGATGAGACAGGTTCTAATGACATAAGGGATGATGATTCCAGTATAGCCAAATAGAATGATGATCTCAGAGAGACTGTGACAAAGTTAGAAGTCATTCTGACAAGAAAGGATTTAGAAATTTCTAAGCTAAAGGAAGAATTGAAAAATTCTACCTTAAGTTTTAAGAAATACTCTAAAAGTTATTCCATTGTAATTGACTCCTTAACTACTGGACAGTCTAATAAACATGGTTTGGGCTATTATGGTGAGACTGCTTCTAAATTAGTGAATAATCCTGTAAAATTTGTTAAGGGAAAAACTGAGTTTTTTGCCAAAACAAAAATACATGAGATTGAAAAACCTGTGAAGAAGTATGTGTGTCACTACTGTTCTGAAATTGGTCATATTCGCCTTACTGTCAAAAGATGAAAAGGGATCTAGAAATTCAGAAAGTGTTGTCTGAAATGTCTTCACATTCTAAGAAACACTGGTCAAAATCTGCTAAGAAAAAGAAAGAACATGTTACATGTAATGTTGTTCAAACTTCTCTGAAAGCATGTGTTCCTGATCTATGGTACTTTGACAATGGTTGTTCTAGACACATGACTGGTCATGTTAAATACTTGTCTGACTATGAACCTTATAATGGTGGAACTGTTACATATGGTGGTGGATCAAAAGGTAAAATCATTGGAAAAGGGACCTTAAATGTTGAAGGTTTTCCTAAACTTAAGAATGTTTTGCATGTTGATGGTTTACTTGCTAATCTTCTTAGTATAAGTCAACTATGTGATGACAATTTGCATGTTAAATTTGATAAAGATTCATGCTATGTTCTAAACAAGGATAACAAGTGTCTAATGACTGGAAATAGGTCAGCAGATAATTGTTATCTAATTGGAACAAACAAAGTATGTCATTTGTCAAATTGTGATGAGAATGTCCTATGGCATCAAAGACTTGGACATGCAAATTATAGATTCATGCAAAAATTAGTTAAGTCTGAAGCAGTGAGAGGTTTACCAAAACTGAAGATTGTTGCACCCACTGTATGTGGTCCATGCCAAAAAGGTAAGCAGGTAAGAATGTCGCATAAAATGTTATCACATTGCATGACACATCGTTGTTTTGAATTACTGCATATGGATCTTATGGGTCCTATGGAAACTGAAAGCATTGGTGGTAAGAAATATTCACTAGTTGTGGTAGATGATTACTCTAGGTTTACATGGATTGAGTTCTTAAGAGAGAAATCTGAAACATTTGATGTTTTTAAAACTCTTTACAAAAGATTTAAAACCGTTTTCAACTTGAAAGTAAGCAGGATTAGATCTGATCATGGTAGAGAATTTGAAAATAGCCTGTTTTAAGAATTCTGTAATAAGAAAGGAATTGCCCAAGAGTTTTCTTCTCCTAAAACTCCACAACAAAATGGGATAACTGAAAGGAAAAATAGAACTCTTCAAGAAATGGCAAGAGTAATGCTTACTTCAAAAAATCTTGCAAAGAAATTTTGGGCTGAAGCATTGAATACAGCATGCCATATTGCTAATAGAGTCTATTTTAGATTTGGAAGCAACAAAACCCCATATGAGATCTTGAACAATAAGAAACCGAATGTGAAATATTTTCATGTTTTTGGTTGTGTGTGTTACATTCTGAATGATAGAGATCAACTGCACAAGTTTGATTCTAAGAGTGATAAAGGTTTTTTCTTAGGTTATTCTAGAAGTAGTAAAACCTATAGAGTCTATAACCTTAGAACTGACACTGTTCAAGAATCTGTGAATGTTGTTTTTGATGATGACAGGAATCTGACAGATGGAAATGATACTGAAGATGTGACTGATGTTACTGATGTTCCAAAAGAATCACTGAAAACCGAGAATGTTACACCAAATGTTACAACATCTGGTTCAACATCACCTGTAGATTCAGTTGATACTTCACAGAACAATCAGTATACCCCAAAGAAGAATCCAGCTACTTGGATTACCAAAAGTCATCCTTTGAATCAGATTATTGGTGATGCTTCAGTTGGTGTTCAAACAAGAAGAAGAGTAAGTGCAAATCGTGTTGATATGGTAAGGTCTGAGTGCATGTCTTCAATATGCAATATTGTGAATGCTCAGTGTTACTATTCTGAAATTGAAACTAAAAATGTTACAGAAGCATTAAAAGATGAAAATTGGATTAATGCTATGCATGAAGAACTTAATCAGTTTGAAAGAAATGATGTTTGGTCATTAGTTCCAAGACCTGGTGATGTCAATGTCATTGGAACTAAATGGATCTTTAAAAACAAAACTGATGAGTCTGGTAACATAATTAGGAACAAAGCTAGATTAGTTGCACAAGGTTACACTCAAGTTGAAGGTATTGATTTTGATGAAACATTTGCACCTGTTGCTGGGATAGAGTCCATTAGACTGTTACTAGCAATTGCATGTTACATCAACATTAATCTTCATCAAATGGATGTAAAAGCTGCATTTCTGAATGACATATTAATTGAAGATGCATTTGTTGAACAACCTAAAGGTTTTGAAAACCCACAGTATCCTGATCATGTGTACAAACTAAAGAAAGCCTTGTATGGTCTCAAACAAGCTCCTAGAGCTTGGTATGGTAGACTTACTGACTTTCTGTTGCAATTTGGTTTCATAAGAGGAGAGACTGATAGAACCTTGTTCATTAAAAATTCTGGAGAAGACTTGTTAATAGCCCAAATATATGTTGATGACATTGTTTTTGGTTCAACTTGTAACATTATATTAAACAAGTTTGTTGAAGCAATGACAGCAACATTTGAGATGAGCATGGTAGGTGATTTGAATTACTTTCTTGGACTTCAAATCAAACAAACTGATAATGGTATTTTCTTCTCTCAGAGTAAGTATGCTAAGAATTTAGTGAAAAGGTTTGGTTTAGAAAGCTCAAAAGTCATGAAAACTCCTATGGGATCTACACAAAAGTTGTGTAAAGACACTGTTGGCCAAGATGTTGATCCAACTTTGTATAGATCCATGATAGGTAGTCTTCTGTACTTAACTTCAAGCAGGCCTGATATTATGTATAGTGTATGTGTTTGTTCTAGGTACAAAGCTTGTCCCAAAGAGTCTCATTTGAATGCAGTCAAGAGAATCATAAGATATGTGGCTGGTACAACTGATCTTGGTATATGGTATATGGTATACCAAAGACACAAGCAGTGCACTTGTTGGATATAGTGATGCTGATTGGGCTGGAGATATTGATGATAGGAAAAGCACGAGTGGTGGTTGTTTTTACATGGGTAACAATTTGATTTCATGGCATAGTAGAAAACAGAATTGTGTATCACAATCTACTGCATAGTCTGAGTACATTGCAGCAGGTAGTTGCTGTACACAACTTCTTTGGTTGAGTAAAATGTTTAGTGATTATGGTTTAGAGAGTGACACTTTAACTGTATTTTGTGATAACACTAGTGCTATCAACATTTCAAAAAATCCAGTTCAACACTCACTTACTAAACACATAAGTATTAGACATCATTTCATAAGGGATCTTGTAGAGAAGAATATTGTGAAGTTAGAATACATACCCACTGAAAATCAATTTGCTGATGTGTTTACTAAAGTATTAGACCATGAGAGATTCTCATTTTTTAGGAAATCTCTTGGTATGTGCACAATCTGAGTAACTGAGAAGCGGATGTTGTTATGTTTGTTAAAACATCCATAACAACATCAGGGTATTTGCATGTTCTAATTAAAGCTTGTTCGTGTATTTTGTTTCTTAATTTCTTTGAAAAATAAATCTGGACTAAGTATGTTTGTTGTGTAAAAATAAAAAGGAATCACTCTTCTCAAACGCATAATAAGTTTTTGAAAAAGCACAGCAAGATGTAACTAATTCACTGAGTAACTATGGAGCACGGAGTTCGCTACTACGATGTCTTCTTTTCAAAAGGTGATTAGTAAAACATCAACATGTCACAAATCCATTGAGTAATTATGGGGCACGGAGTTCGCTGCTACGATGCACTCTCTTGAAAAGATGGATCAATGTGAATAAAAAGTGCTAAAAAGTGTTTTGATAAAAAGTGCGACATTGGATATTAAAACCGATGTTGAAGTGTGTGTTCCAATTTTGAATACAACATCATATACAGTTCATATTTTTTTTAAAGTTAAGTTATGGACCGATTTTTCAGGAATTTGTTTTTAATTTCCACATGCATAAACCCACGTTTTCCAATTTATTCAAGTAGTGCATAATTTAGTGTGTTTAATTAATTAAATTTCGGATTTTTAATCATGAAATAACCCACGATCTCTTATGGGGGAGTGGGTAGTTCCAACTTCTTAAAAATTCCAGAATTTTCACTTTCATGGGTAATTAAAATAACTTCCGTACTTTCTTCTATATATATTTCCTTCATGTCTTATGTTTAATTCTCACTGTTCAGCATATGAGTGAAATTCAGATTTTTCGAATAAGTGTTGAAAGTTGTGTGTTCACATCTTAGGGTTTTGGTGTTATCTCTTTTAAATTTTATTTTTGCTTAATTTTACTATCTACTTAATGGCTGGAAATCAAAAGAAGTCATCTCACAGTTCAAAATCTCGCGCAAACCCTTCAACTCCTCCACACTCGAATCTGAACCTTCTTGCAGAAATGGCCTCAAGCCAAAACCCAAATGCTGCCTCTGTTGCTCCATCATCGAGCACAACACCTCCTACTACTCTAACACCTGTTCAAGCTTTTCCCGTAAACATCTACATTCCAAATGAAGCCACTTTCGATCAACTTGAGACGATCGCAAGCGGCATTGCACAAAGCCTTCAAGAAAGCCCTGTGGTTCCCAAACTAACCATTGGCTCTATTGAAGTAGATGTTGCATCCTACTTGAACCAACCTCAAAACCCTTCTCCTACTGTTCATGTCGGAGGTCCTTCTTCGACTGTACAATCAGAAAATCCTAAATCCTCTAGCCAAGCCAAAAGCCCTACTGCTAATGTTTCAAAGAGTGTTGAAACAGGTGATCAGGCTACAAAGACGACCCCCACTGTCAAGAAAACTGTTGTTGAAAAACTAGGGAGAAAAGCCCTAATGCTGAAGTCCCTAATGTTGAAATGTCAGAGGAGGACAAAGATAATCACCCAAAACTGATTCTTCAATGTCTGAGGATTCTGAGCTTGCTCCAATAGCCAAAGCTGTGAAGAAAAAGGGAGGCAAGAGGAAAAGGAGCCCTGTTCAATCAAGGAGGAGATCAGGTAGAGCAAAGAAGAGGGTGAACTATTCTGAAACCGCAAGGAAGAAGAAGAATGATGAAGGAGATGTTGCCACTCGACCTATTCGAGTGTTTTCAGAATCTGAAAATGAGTCAAGCTCTAAAGACTCATCTGAGAAAGAGACTGATCAATCTGAAAGCCAGGAGAAAGAAGAAACTGATGAGAGTGATGTACCTATTTTTGAACTGAGGAGGAGAGCAAGAGTTGAGATGAGGACTAAGAGGAAGTTTGAGTATGCTACTGGTGGTGCTGGAACAAGTGCAGCAGCACCAGAACCTGAAGCTGATGACATCAGTTCTGATAGTAGCTCAGACAGAACCAAAACTGATTCTGATCAAGGTAATGCATCTGAACACTCTGTTGAGCATGTTAGTTCTGATAATGATGATGATGAATCTTTAGACCAAAAGTTGGAAAGGTTAAGGAAGAGAAATCTGTTAATTGAAAGAAAAATTAACATTGATGAATTTGAATCCAAGGGTCTAGTTAGATTTTTAGAAGAAAGAAGTTTGATGCATGTTGTTACTTTTGCTGATGCATTTGTTACTGATTGGGTGTATGAGTTTTATGCTTGTCTGAGAAAGAACCAGGCTAGAAGGAATTCTAGGTGGTATGGTGCTGTAAGGTTTAGAGATAGGAGCGTTCCCTTTACTCCTAAGTTGATTAATCAGTTTCTGCATGTTGAGGATGTTGAGGAAGAAGATGTTCCTCATATGGATGAGATCATTACTGTTCTGACTGGGGGAAGAGTTAACAAATGGAAGAAGAATATGTTAGCTGCCTCATTGACCTCTCTATATTCAGTATTACATAAGCTGGTAGTGTATAACTGGATACCCTCTACAAACTCCACAAAGGTGACCAGGGATCAAGCTGTACTGATGTACATAATTGGTGTGATGAAATTTTTTAATCTGGGTCTGGTTATTTTTCATCACATGATGAAGTTTGCTGGGAAGATCTCTGAGAAAGGCAACCTGCCTTACCCTGTGCTAATTTATGGATATTTAAGGAGTCACAACTTTATTCACAAAAGGAATGAGTTGTTGAGGGGAAGAGTTCATCTGATGGGTATATCTCATTATTTACTTTCTGGAAATAGAGTGTTAGACTTACCCCTGCAGGATAATGCTGAAGAGGAAGATGCAGAACCACACCAACCTGTTCCTGACCCTGCTCCTGCACAAGATGCTGTACAGAATGCTGAGAACATACCTAGCAACATTCCAGCTCCCACAACCTATTCTCTGAATATCTCACATGAGTTTATTCAAACTCAACTAAAGCACTTGCAGGACTCAATTGATGAACTTCAATTCCTGAAGAACTACTGGGAGAACCTTCTTTCTGCCACAACAGGGGGAGTACCAGTTGCTGCTGCTGCCAGGGGAGTTGAAATTCATGAGGTAAATGTTGATGAGCCTGTTGCTGAGGAAGGTGGTGCAAATGGACCTGATGGAGGAGGTGCAGATGCTGCTGCAGATATTGTTGCAAACTTTGCAACATTTGATATCCAGGAGGAAGCTGAACTATATGGTGATCTGCCTGACATCTCTGCCAAAGTTTGAAGTTATCTTAGAGACGGGAGGAAGCACAATTTATGGGGGAGCTTAGTGCAAGATGCTTGAAGCTGCAGCTGTATATTTTATACAGTGATATCAAGTTCCTCTTTTGTGATTGCCTCTAAGTACTCTTGGTTGATTTATGTTTTTTTAATTATTGTTGCTATGATAGGATGTTTTAACTTTGAAAGACAATATTATATTAGTTGTTAGGTTATTATATTAGAATTGTTAGGTTTGATTTCAGTTGAATTTTGAAGTTGGAATTTGAATGGGTAAACATTATGTTACTCATTCTGTTGATTTTGATGAGCATATATGATGATGTTCATTCTGTTTTGGTGAAATTAACTTAGTGTTATTTCATCTTGTTTTTGGTGGTTCAACTTACAGTTGATCATCTTGTTTTTTGGCTGTTTTGCTACACAAGGTTGAAAAGATAAGTGTACAATACGAAATTGATCTCTATTGTACATACATCACTGACTTATATATTGAACAAATATATACATCAGGTGTGTTGTAGCAGAAAGGTCAAATTGGGGGAGATTGTTGATGTTGTTGGTAGTGAAGTATTCACTATTTACTTTGAAACAACATGAATTTGCCCTTTCTTCTCATTAACCAACACTTTATGATCAAATGTTGTCTTAGATGTTTTAACATGCAGGATGAAGATCTAGAAGGATCTACAAGGTTCTGGAATACTCAATGTTGCAGTGAATGTTGCATAACATTGATAGCAACATGAGCAGTTACGGGTTCCAGAAAGATCTACAAGGATCTACAAGGACCTACACGATCCAGACTTATCCAGGACGTTTTAGAACAATCTAGATCAGGCGGTTGCATCAAGAAGCATGAGGAATAAAGAAAGAGACGTGGGACAACATGAAGATCATGTAGGCGGTTACATAGAGAAGTTATTTTGGATTGAAGACTTCTGCCTATAAATAGAGGCCGAATCTTTCAGTACCAAGTGTGGAGTAAACGAGTACACCTACTCTAGTGTTGATCCTGAGTTTAAAGGTGATAGGGCAGTTATTCCAACGTTTATGTTATGCCTTGAAATAGAGTTTTTCACGCATAGCTTGTGATCGAACTTATATCCATAGATAGTGAGATCAATTTTGACGGTGTATTATGTTATACACTTAGCCAATTTAGATTTGATAGGTGATATCGAGTCTTGTTTCCGTTGTGAACGATTATACTCTTCACACAACTTTTGTATCACTAATCTTTTTATAGTGAACCTTTCGCCATAAGGCTAGCACAAACTATTTATGATAGTTTGTGTTAAAAAGTATTCCCTCTTGCAATTGTGTGTTTAAGTCTTCCGCTGTACACGTTTTATATTCTGATTTACCAGATTGTTGTAAGATTTGCTTCAACATTTGTTACAACATCTGCACTTTATAACACACGCACACTTTCAAGGGCGTTCATGCAACCTACTGTTATGATCCATACGAGGCAATCAGGTAAAATGAATTCCTTTTTCTTTCTCAGTTCATGCATTTTCAATTGCAAAATTCATGTTTTGCTTCCACATCGTCTCTCTTGCCCACTTTTAATCCAAGACTTTCTCAATCAATGGTAAACTTAGAGTTTTGTATGCTTTGCTGGTTTTTTTCTTTGTGTATCAGAATTATGACCCTTAAGTAGCTTAGATTCCTACATCTTATATTTCTTTTATCTTAGTTTATAGACTAGAACCATGCAAAGAGCATGTATTCCTTTGTGGCCATTTTGCTGATGCTACTTTGAGTTTGTCAGTGGCTTTGAAAGTTTCTATTTGCATATCGGATATTATTTTAGTTGTTCCTTAATCTCAGATTTTCTTTTGCAGCTCGGTTTGGCCCCAACTACTTTCCATGAACAACCTGGACAACAGGAATATGATGTAAATATCATTTTATTTCCATTAATTGTACTTAAATTTCCTTTTCTTTAGCATGAACTTTGATGTTTTATTATGACCTTTTCATCTGCAAAATTTATGTTTTGCTCCGTTCCTCAAAATGAAATTAATTTTTGTTTACACACATTCTTAAGAAATTATTTTTGAACTATTTAGTGGAGATTTAGAAAAGCAAAAGAAAATAAATTCAAATGATATCAGGGAAGACTTTACTTACATGTATCTCCAGGTATTATTAGTCTGAGCTTATGTATCATTTTTATAATTCTTGCAACCCATCTTCATGTTTGAGTTGCCTCTTTGTTATTTTGAGAGTGTCTAAATATGTAAATCCATCACATATATTCACAAATTCTATCGAAATAGCCTTATTTTGGAAAACATGTTGCCTTTATACTATTAGGCATTAGCTATATTTCTCATCATTGAGATATCAAATGGGGGTCCAATGTATCTTGCTTTTTTGTTGTCTCTTGGAAACCTGATCAAATTGCTTTTTAGTTCTCTTTATTTTCTGGCAGATATGTGATCCTCCTGCCAGGTATACAAATGTTACGCTATGCCCAAGGATACTGAGAAGTATTTTATGTCTTGTGGCCTTAAAAATGCTCTTTACACCATTAGAGCTTCTGATCTAACTGAAGAGCTTTTTGGCAGTCTTGCGTTGTGCCCTTTTCAGGTCAAGTGATCAATATTTCTTTTTATAATTTTTTTATTTGGTACTACACTTTCCCATCAATTCAAAATGAATTATAAAAAGTCTTTGAAGAAGGATTGATTAGGCATAAAATTGTCATGATTCGTAGCTAGAAATGCCCAAGTTTTGGTTGATTTTGTTGAGTATTTAGAGTCAATTGAGCATTATTTCTACACATTGATGAATTTGTCTCTTTGATGCTCATAGGTGAATCGAGGGTAAAAAAGGGAGTTCGTAGGACTTTGAATTGACTCAAACGGATGCCCGGAAGAGAAGATATCGAAGAAATACGAATGATATTAGTGCGCGAGAAGAAAAGTATTAGTTGAAGAAGAAGGAGGACCACTCGAGTACACTCACTCGAGCGACACCGCTCGAGCAAGGAGTTGGCTCGAGCGCCAAAACCAACAAAAGATTTTGGCCATTCGAGCGGCTCGAGCGCCACCGCTTGAGCCCTTAAGTCATTCGAGTGAATCCACTCAAGCGCATTCATTCGACCCATGGAGTTATTCGAGTTGTGTCACTCGAGCACCCCTGCTCGAGCGTGACCAGCTCGAGCGCCTCAGCCCATTTACTTCCCGATCCATTTTTCATGCCCATGAGTTCCCAAATCGGCCCGAAGCTTATATATACTTGTTCCGAACTTGTTTTTGAGGATCATCACATACCACATCACTTTTGAAGTTCATTTTTAGAGTTAGAAGAGTTCTAGAGATGAGCAAGCTTTATTTTTACGTAATCGAGGTTTTACTTTACGAATTCTTATTTCAGTTTGGATTTTAATTTATTTTCTTTCGCTCTTTGACATTGAATACTTGAGACTTCGTTTTATTAATCAAATTTCAGTTCTTAGCATTTATTTTCTTTAAACCCTAGTTGATGTTTAGTAGTTACTTAGTTCAAATCATCATGTTCATGTTCGTTATTTCTTCAATTGCTTTTGTTGTCGTTAAAGCCATGTCCGGCTAAAACCCTTGTATGCTTAGGGTAGGATGAACTCGTAGAAGTAGGATGTGGGTACGTAATTAGGTTAACTCGTGACGTTTAGTTTTAATTCTCTTAATTAATGAATTCTTAAAATCGATCTTAACTTTACCTTTGAATTTCGTTCGAAAAGTATTAGAGAGAGGACGACCTTATCACTATTTAACAACTAGTAGACTTAACGAGAAGGTTTAGAAAGGGTTAATTAATCTACCGGTTTATCTAGGGAGGACGACCGCATCACCTTAGTTAAATTAGGGTCTCGTTAATTAAGCACTATCTATTAACTTGTTAGTAGATTAGTATTAGGGTTTGAATTCTTGAGCTTTCATCTTACAATCTTTTACTTAGGTTATTTCTTGCACGTCGCAGTTATTTTGATTATGTACCTGCTCCGTTAGTATACGTAGGAATTCCTATCCTGAGCATCACCATTACATATTTGAAAACACACTTTTACATTCTTAGTTTAATTTTCCTTTTTGCATTCGTAGAGTAATTTAGTTTAGATTATATTTTCTTTTAAAAACCCCAAAAACATACACTCATATTAACTACGACGTGTAGATCTTTAGGGATCTATTTGCATACATTCCATCCCCTGGGTTCGATAATACTTGGTCCCTAACTTGCTCATACTACAGTGAACACGTACTCCTGCGGGAAAACTACTAGTAAAGGTTAGTATTTTCGGTTCAAGTCAAGGATCATTTCCATTTTCTTGATCATGTATGGAGGAAATTACGTTCTTTTGGTGCTTTGATTATGTCTGACAACACAGTCTTGATATTTTTTTATAGCATTCAAGTTAGATCTTATTATAATTATTATGATAGTTGTCCATTAGCCTCTTTAATATAATTTTTTTTAAATAAAGAGAATGTGGGCTTTTTACTTGTGTTAAGTTAGGCTCTCTTGCCAACTTTTGATCCAAGTCTTTCTCAATCAACGTTAAACTTGAATTTATGAATACAATGCTGATTTTTTAGATGTTTTCGAATTTTGACCCGTAAATAGCTTAGATTCCTCTATTTTATTTGTTTTTTTCTTAATTTATTGGACTAGAAACATGCTAATAACACATTTTTCTGAATGCTTGTGACCATTTTGCCGGTGCTACTCTGAGTTAATAAGTAGTTTTGGAAGTTTCTATTTACATATTTGATGCTCTTTTAGTTGCTCCTTAACTTAGTTTTGCTTTTTGCATCTCACTTTTTAATTTCGCATTAAGCAATTCCATTTTAGTTTTAACTCATGAGTAATTGTTTAATTTGGATTATCAATGATCAGAAGTTTGATCGGTGACTGAACATCTCTGTTTCGGTGAGTCGTTCATTGTTTCTATGATATAACTGATATAGTCGATGAATCTTATGTCGGATTAAAAAATGTTTATCACTACTATTTTCTCCTATTTTTAAACCTAAGATGAATGTGTGTCGTAGAAGTTAGTTGTTCTTGTGTTCGTTGAGTTATTTTTGTGGCTTGTTGAGTGATCATTTCTATAATTTGAAATATGATTAACTAAATTGGTTCTAATTATTTTTTAATTTATGAATTGAGTCGCTCATTGCATTTTTTGGGTTGTATGAGATAGAGATGCTTCCCCTAATGTTCTATCAATTACTTCAACCTATCTTTGAGCTGATCACCAAATTTCTTTTATCTTTTTCATTCAAAACAATTCTCATCTTTTTCAATAAGTATTCAAGACAATTTTTCTTTGAGCATTATAGTTTTGCCAGTATACCATTCTAGTCTAATAACCCTGAACGAGTATTATAATGTGTGGTTTTCTTTACTTTTAAGTTTATTTCTCCAAAATATTATATCCTTTTGTAGTGAGAGTTATGTGCCACTGAGATTGGTTATTCGGCTTCGCTCGGGTAATCATCACATCAATTGTTTGGAATGATTATGTGCACATCCAATACTCGATATAATTGTTGAAATTCAATCATAGCAGTACATTATGGAATTTTTCTGAACAAATTAATATTCATGAGAAAAAGAATAGGATTGGACATTGGTTTACCATATTCGAAAATATTTTATGTAAATATTATCCTTTCTGAGATTGCTCTGTTATGGTTTTTTTTTTTTTTTTTTTTTTTTTGCAGGATAAAAAGGATTTCAAATTCAGTGAGGTGGTTAGTTTGAAAACTCAGTAAAATGAAAAGAATAATTTATTTTTAAAATCTTCTCACAGCTTTTGAAAATAAAGTAATTATAGTAGTTTCAATAGTTTGCACTACTTATGTGAAAAATTTTTGATGTGTTGTTTGATGCCTGCAATCTTATTTAATGAAAATTGTGAAAGTTACATATATCTTTTACAATCTTTCAACATGGTCTGTGTCTCTAAATTGTTTACTTTGTTCATGTTGTAAATTATGTGAAAGGGTTCAAGAGGTTTAAGAAATATGATTATTTACTTTATTTGACATATATTATGCGCAAGAGTTTGGAAGGTTTAAGGAATGCGTATTGTAATGAATTTGCAGATTGCAATATGTTGAATCAACAATTAGAAAATAGGGTAGCGAGTGAACAAAAGATGAGAATTGTCTTGAATACTTATTGAAAAACTTGAAATTCTCGGTTCATTTTTTACCACTTTCATTATTTTTTGGTTTTTTTTTTGTTGTATCTTTTTTTTTTGCTAAGATAAGTCTCGACATGCTCATCAACCATTTTAGGAGGTGAACAATTTATTTTATTTTCCGCTTCACGTAATAATTAAACCATGTAAGAAAAAAATGAGCATTGATGTTGGGTCAAAAAGAAAACCCTTCGGACAATTGTTGCAGATCTGGAGCCTCGGTTGATCTATTTATTTTATTAATCAGCAAGTCATGTTCAAGTCGTATATACACACTGTTCTTTTGACTACGAGTCTTTTAATAAAAATTATGATATAATTAATAACATACTTTTTTCCGTTGAAGTTCAATGTGATAAAACTTAATTATTTTTTAAAGACAATTTACGTATAAACGTGCAACACACGTGGTAATAAACTAGTAACAAATAAGTGCCGTCAACTTTATATCTCCATCTATATTTATCACATTTCATTCCGACTCGAAAAAGAACTCACCCCAATGTTGTGGCTAGTTGCATATAAATTGAATTAGAAAAAATATTCACAACACACTAAATATTTTAATCAATCAACTAGTTGCACATAAATTGAATTAGAAAAAAAATATTCACAACACACTAAGTGGGGTGTATTCAATTGGGATTCTATTGGATTTTTTTGGACATTAAAAAGTCTGTGGATTTAGAAACTGACTTTTTATATTGATTTACATGGAGTTTCATAGACTTGACAGAATTGTAGAATACACCTTTTTTATTGATTTACATGGATTTCAATAGACTCCAACGCTGGAACCATTGATGCAAATGTATATGGAACACACTTATATATAAAAAAAAGTTATCCAAATTACTTATAAAAAATAGCAAAAATACATTACTTTTTAAAAAAAATACATTATTATTCATTAGAAGTGTTATACCTCGGCCTCATTAGAAGTCTCTGGTTGTTAGAAGAGATTTTAGAGAGTGAAATCTATTTAAATTAGACTTGGCAGCGGGGCAGAGAATCCCTGATCCCCATGGGGATTGATTAGGCGTGAAATTGTTATGATTTATGGCTCGATTTGCCCGTGTTTTGAGTGAATTCGATGAGTATTTAGAGTCATTTGAGTAACATTTTCATAAACTCATCAATTTATTTCTTTAGTGTTCATAGTTGTAAATATGGCGAAAAGAGGAGTTCGTAGGACTTTGAATCGACCAAAAGGGACTCCCGGTTGAGAAGATATGAAGGTTTTTCGAACAAGTGTACAGCAGCCGAAAACCACTTGACCAGTTGAGGTCGAGCGCCACCACTCGACCAGTTAGAGGTCGAGCGCCCTGAAGGCTCTGTAAGAAGGACCACTCAACCACCATCAGGTCGAGCGCTAGACCAACACTCAAGGTTACGAGATTTTGGCCTTTTCAACCGTTTTAGGCCCATTGCTTATAAATACCGGATCCCAAGCTCGTTTTTGGGACCTTTTGATCACTTTTCATATTTTGGGCTGACTTGAACTGAACTTTACTAGCTATACTAGAAGTTACCCCATAAGAGTATGGGTTCACTATAGTATGGGCAAGTATAAGGACCAAGTATTATCGAACCCAAGGGAAGGTGAGTATGCGAATAGATCCCTGAAAATCTACGCATCGTAGTTAATATGAGTGTATGTTTTTTTATTTTTAAAGAAATAAAATCTAAGCTATAATACTCTACTAAGGCAAAAGAAAGAATTAAACTAATTATCTAAAGTTTGTTTTCAAATATGAGATGGTGATACTTAGGATAGGAATTCCTACGTATACTAACGGAGCAGGTACATAATCAAGATAACCGTGACGTGCAAGAAATAACCTAAGTACAAGATTGTAAGATGAAAGCTCAAGAATTAAAACCCTAATACTTTATCCTAACAATCGACTTCACTAATCCACTAACAAGTAAATAGATTGTGCTTAATTAACGAGACCTAATTTAACTAAGGTGATGCGGTCGTCCTCCCTAGATAAACCGGTAGATTAATTAACCCTTTCTAAACCCTCTCATTAAGTCTACTTGTTGTTAAAGAGTGATAAGGTCGTCCTCTCTCGAACACTTTTCAAACGAAATTCAAAGGTAAAGTTAAGATTGATTTTTTTAAGAATTCATTAATTAAGAGAATTAAAATTAAACGTCATGAATTACCCTAATTACATACCCACATCCTACTTCTACGAGTTCATCCTACCCCAAGCATGCAAGGGTTTTAGCTAGACATGATTTTTACTGAAACAAAAACAATCGAAGAAATAACGAACATGAACATAATGATTTTAACTAAGAAATTATCAAACATAAACTAGGGTTTAAAGAAATAAATGCTAAGAACTTAAATTAAATTAATAATACGAAGTCTTAAGTATTCAAGAACAAAGAACTAAATGAAAGAAACTAAAAATCAAAACCGAACTATGAATTCGTAAATAAAACCTCGAATACGTAAAACTAAAGCTTGCTCGTCTCTTCTCCTCTTCCTCTCCAAAAACTAATTCTCAAAGTGATGTGGTATCAAGTGGTGTGTAAAAATGTGTTCGGGATGAGTATATATAAGCGTCGGGCCGAATCGGGAACTCATGGGCCGAAAAAACGAATCCGGAAGCAAAAAGTTGAAAGTGCTCGAGCAGCACCCGCTCGAGCGGGGGTGCTCGAGCTGTGTAGCTTGAATGATGCAGGGGCTCGAGTGCTCGTGCTCGAGCTGGTCAAGTGGCCAAATTGTTCTGTAAGTTTTTGGGCGCTCGAGCAACATGCTCGAGTGCTCGAATTTCTCTGTTGGTTTTTGGCGCTCGAGCAACATGCTAGAGCGGTGGTGCTCGAGTAGCTCGAATGGCAAAAGTTCTCTGGATAATTTCGGCGCTCGAGCAACATGCTCGAGCAGTGGCGCTCGAGTGACTGCACTCGAGTGGCTCTCCTTCTTCTTCAACTGATACTTTTCTTCTTGCGTACTAATAACATTCGTATTTCTTCGATATCTTCTCATCCGGGCATCCGTTTGAGTCGATTCAAAGTCCTACGAACTCCGTTTTTTGCCCTCGATTCACCTATGAGCATCAAAGAGACAAATTCATCAATGTGTAGAAATAATACTCAATTGACTCTAAATACTCAACAAATCCGACCAAAACTAGGGCATTTTTAGCTACGAATCATGACAATTTCACGCCTAATCAAACCCCCCCCCCCCCCCCAAACTTACCATATTGCTTGTCCTCAAGCAATGAAATAATAAGTCAAGTGAAGAAATATTTAGGAGTGAGTCAAAGAATCAAATCATGCAAGTAAATGAACTCAAGTTTCAAGGATCAATCACACATATACTAACTCACCTCCCTTCATTATACTCATGCAATAACAACAAGAAACACCAAGATCAAACATGAATGTGCACTCAACGATGCGTTTCACTCCCTCACAAGTGTATATCAATAATAAGGGACTCACTCAATCACACATATCAGCAGTCATAGGCTTGTAAGCACTCTCAACTCCGACCATGCTCTAGAAATCAATGCCGAATCAAAAAGGAATTTTCTCAAGGTTGTAATGTAGGCTCTTTGGACAGGTGGGATAACAATATGGGTAAGTGACTTAATTGAATAGAGAATAGAAAATCAAACTTTGGTACTTCGAGATTAGGAACAAAATACTTCAAACATTTTCAATCAACACACTTTCAATTCCAATACTCTCAACACTTCAAAAAAAAAATTCTAACTCACTTCACTTTTTTTTTCAATCACTTCAATTTTTTCTCTTTTTCACACAACTCACATGAGCTCATTTTTTCTTTTGCTCATTCTCAATTTTTCTTTCCCACAACTCATATTCTTCATCACACCTTCTTCTCATAATCACTCAAGCAATCACAATTCTCCTTTTTCAACTCAAATCAATCCCTTCACATTCACACTTTTCCTATTCTCCACTCAAATTTGGACAAAAAGGCTTAGGAACTTGGAATAGTGTTTAAATGTGCTAGCAAATGAAATAAGCTTAAGGCTCAAACTGGCTAACAAGGGATAAATATCAATGGTAAGGAAAATTTTTGGCTAAGTGACTCAATCAAAACAAAGATGGCCTAAGATCACATTCGGCATATCAAACTAGACACAATCAAGAAGCGAGAGCACACACAAGTTCTAGCATCCTCTAAGGTGACGACTCACTCACAAATGAAGAGATCAATTCATGCATCTTAATCTCAAAAGGCTCAAAACTCACGGTTTTCACATCCATGCTAGTCCTAGTGAATTCTCACTCTCATCACACAAATACTCAAAAGGAAAATTTGTAAGTATACGAGTTCCCTCTCAAATCAACTCTAACTCCTACACTCACACAATAAAATTCCTAACTCAACTTCACAACTTACCAACTCATACTCACACTCAAAGATAGCAATCAACAATCATAAGATAATTGATAGGCATGAAATGTGTAGTAGCTATCAGCTCAAGGAGCATCTCAAGACTCAATATATAACAAAACTCAACTCAAAGTGAAGGTGTGCGCCTGGCAATGTAACCATAAAACATATAAAAACTCCACCCCCCAAACTTTGACCTTGTGAAGCGGTCTAAGTTTGGGGTGGTGGTTACCTCATCCAAGTAATTCAGTTCCTCTTAACAACTTGGCACACTCCCTTGTCTCGAGTTGGTCCCTTCAATCTGAATAACTCCATGATACCTTTACTCCCTCGAGACAATCCTACAAGCAACTCACTCAAATACGAGGTTAAAATATACGACTCAAAATAACACCCTAATAACATAAAACACTCAAAAGCAAATAAAAATGGGTTGCCTCCCATTCAGCGCTATTTTAAGGTCCTCATGCCGGACCGAGCTCAAAGGAGCTTATGGGACATAATACTCAAAATTACCTCCATTACTCTCATAAGAGTGGTGCTTGCCTTTCTTTCCTTCATTCCCCTTCATCATGAGTTCCTTTGCTTCCTTCTCATCCTCAAGTGGTGGGGGTCTCAACTTCTTCTCACCTTAATCTGGAGGAGTTTTACTAAGCAATTTCTTGAGTTTGGATTTTTTCTTCTTAACTCCCCCTTTACTCTCCAACTGGACCTCGTCCACATTTTTCACTTCTTCATCCTTCAACTTCTTCCCTTTATCCCTATCAAAATAATCAAGATCGTAATGCTCATGAGTCAAATTATCAAGTGAAGGATTATCAAATTCATTACTAAGAGAAAGATTAGGGATAGGAGGTGTGTCTTCAACTCCAGGATCAATGACATCCATGCAATAACAGCTCCCATCCTCCTTCGGGTACTTCATGGCCTCATATAGGGAATTTTTTATCTCTTGATCGTCAACTTTCAATGTGATCTTCCCACTTTCCACATCTAGCACCATCCCAGCCGTTGCTAAGAACGGTCTTCCCAAGATCAAAGGCACGCGCTCATCTTCCTCCATATCGAGCACCACAAAGTCGGCTGGAAAAATGTGATCTCCAACTTTCACGAGGACGTCTTCAACTACACCTTGAGGTCGAGTAATAGACCAGTCGACAAGTTGAAGCGTCATCATTTTCGGCTGAAGTTCTCCACCTTCCAACTTCTTGAATAGCGACAATGACATCAGATAAATGCTCGCTCCAAGGTCGCATAATGCTCCCTTCTTAACTCCATTCCCGATATCACATAAGATCGTGAAACTTCCGGGATCCTTCAACTTTGGGGAAAGTGCTTTGTGCACTAATGCACTCACCTCATGGTTAAGCTGCACCAACTTGGGCTTATCCACTCGTCGTCTCTTTGCTATCAAGTCCTTCAGGAACTTGGCATAATTCGGCATCTTTCCAAAGCATCATAAAAAAGAATGTTAATATGCAATTTCTTAAAAACATCAAGGAATTTAGCGAATTTCTCATCAAACTTTTTCTTCATGAAGCGCTGTAGATACAGAACGAGTATCACCGATTTGGGTACCCCCCCATTCATCACGCTCGGTCTCTTTCACTTTCTTCCTTGCTTCCTTTGCCTTCTTCCACTTAGGAACTCTCTCAATCTTCTCAATGCCTTTGTCCTTCTGGAACTCATCCATATCTTTACTTCTCTGAATGCCTTCACCCTCTATTTCCTTCTCAACTCCTACCTCCTCAATTTCATCTCTATCCTTCTTAGGCTATTTCCCCTCTATCTCAACCTCTACTTTGGGCGTCTCATAATCAACATGCATTTGAGGACCATCATAGTTGGTCTCACTTCTAAGCTGGATCATCTTGCAACGCTCTTTTAGATTTCCCTCCGGCATAGAAGGATACTTACCCGGCTCTCTTCCTAATGATTTTGCAATCTGGCTCATCTGGTACTCCATCGAAGTGAACCGCATATTGTTCTCTTGCTGAATTTGATTCAGCTCTACATCTCTCTTCTGGAGTTCTTGATCACGTTGATCACCTTTCTTATGCAACTCTTTAACATCATACTCCAAATAAGATAATTTTTTGCTTCCTTCCTCTACCTTCTGAAGGATAGCTCTCAACATCTCCTCAATTGAGGCACTGCCTTCTCCACCCAGAGGCTTTGAACCTGGATCAACATCTGGAGGAACTGTAATTTCGGCCTTCGGATTGGCATACGAGAAGTTCTCATTCTTCCTCCATTGGTTTTGTTGAGGCTGCTGGCCTCCTTGATAGCCTTGATTATTCCTCCACTAATTTTGAGGAGGTTGTGGACCTGGAGGTACAAATGGTTGGCCATAGGAGGGCCTTCCAAATTGATTGTCACCTTGTGGATACCCATTCTGAATGTAGTATGGTCCTCCCATATAGTTGGCTACCTCTTGCTGAACTGGGGGCTGGTCCACTTTCTCACTCACTGCTACATTCCCTCCAACCAAATTCTGTCCAACCTCAATGTTACTTATCTTCTCCATCATAGCCATCAACAGCTTCCTCGTCCCTTCACTCTCCTCAAGCTGATATGCCCTCTGAAATTCTGGGTCCTCATTCCACTGCCCAACATTCGTGATAATATTATCAACGATCTCTCTGCATCTAGCTGTACCATAGTTCAGAAACGCTCCATTAGCACATGCATCAAGATGGGCTTGACCAGCCTTGCTGGCTCCACTGTAAAAGAAAGTCATGATATCCCCCTCATTGTATCCATGCTGCGGGCACTCAATTAACATGTTAGAGTATCTCTCCCACGCTTGACGTAAGTCCTCTCCTGGCTTCTGGCGGAAATAAGAGATCTCTATCCTTACTCTGATGGTTCTAGATGGAGGGTAGAATCGCTCGAGGAACAGACGCTCGAGCTCGGCCCATGTGGTTACACCTCCCCGTGGGAGCATGTTATCGTACCACTCCTTAGCTATTCCCGTTAAAGAGAATGGGAACAGCCTGAGCCTCTCGGCATCTTCAGAAATGCCGTTATAATTGAACGTGGATGCGATCATCAGAAAGCTCCTCAGATGAGTATGAGGATTCTCCTTTCCAATCTCCCCTTTGAATTGGTTCTCGGTAAGTAGCTTTAGAATTCCAAGGAAAATTGAGAAGTTGTTGGCCTCTACCGGAGGCAATGCCACTCCATCATAATACCGTTGCGGCTGCGCCGCAAACCTTCCTCTAATGGCCATGTTCTGATCGGCGTTCTGATGAATGTGCTGAGGAATAACAGGTGGTACGGGTACTTGTTGGACTGGTGGTGGTTGATAGACTGGTGGTTGGTTGTAAACTGGAGGTGGAGGGTACAGATATGGTGGGTATGGGTAAGGGTAAAGTAAGTTATTTTGTGGGAAGTTGTTCTGTGGATATGCAGGGTTGTTCTGAGGATGTTGGACAAGGTTATGAGCTGGATTGTTTACGTTCTGTGTACCCGGGCTCTGGCTCTCCCCTAACGGAACTTGATTCTGACTACCATTCCCTCCAGTGCCCTCAACCCGGTCCACTGTCTGATTAAACTCATTAGCAACATCATCCAACTCATTACTAATGTCCATGTTATTGTTCTCTCCTCCGGCAGCATTCATCCTTCTTAAAAAGGCTCGGTTTCTTCTTGTTGGGACATTGTCAGTTTTGATTAAGATCCCAAAGCCCCTGAAAAGATGTTTGCCTTAATCTGTCTTTGTCAGGCTAGTCTTGATTAGAATTAGTACTTAGTCTTTTTACACTTCACAGGTACTCAGTGAGAGGAGAACTCACTGGAGACAATCAAGACTCAGAACCTGAAGACGAAGAGCACCATCCTGAACTTATGGCAGTCCTCTAAGCTGGCTGAGTAAGTGTCAGTGATGAAGGGTATGACCCTGAGGTCATTACTAACTCAGTCCTGAAGGGAACAGGAGGTCACTGAGTTAATGGGAAGACTTGGAGTAGAGCCAAGCAATGCAAAAGGAATTTCAGCGTCAGGACAAGACTGGTGGGCTCAAGACAAAATGAACTTAATAAGACAAGCCTGAAGCTCGGGAATAAGTTCTGACATTCTCACCAACCTGATGACGTGGACCAATCCGAGAAGGACACGCACGTACGGAACCTGATATGAAGACTGAATTCAGACTGCATATTCAACGGGCAAGTATTCAATGTGCATTTAATGCAAATACCAAATCCATGCAAGGACGGCTTCTGCATGAAGATATGTCCGTTTGAAGCCTCTCTACATAGATGACTCGAAGGCTATCTCTCCAACGGATAGTTTTTTCAAATCACCTATAAATACAGAAGACCTTGAACCCATTCAAGGTTACGGGAAATTTCCAAGCCAGAAATTACTCAAACTCTCAAGCATTCAAAGCATTCAACCCTTAAGAGAAGCACTCGAAACCTTCTAAATTTCCCAAGTGTTTCTTAGCAATTGAGAGTTACTCTGTATTCCAAGAGCTAATTAGAATTATCTTAAGCTTAGAGAGATTATCCAATCCTTAGCATAGCTTTGCCTTGTAAGGATAATCTCAACCTAGTTGGAATCCAAACTGAAACCAAAACCCTAAGTTAGGCTTGTTGGGAGTAAGTCAGTTAGAGTGTTAGTAAGTGGAGTTGTATAGATCAGTGAGGATAGCTGGTCTTGGTGCACCTTGGCACGTTAAAAACAAGAATCCCTTGAGTGGATTTCCTGTTAAGTCAGGCCGTGGACGTAGGAGCTTGAGACTCTGAACCACGTTAAACTCCTTGTGTTCTTACTGCTTTGATATTGTGCATACTTGCCATATTACTTGTTCCTTCATTGCATTCAAGTTTATCAGGCCTGAATCAATCAGGCTGATCTTCATAAGAACACTGCCCTACTAAACACTATTCTGAATTGAGTAAAACAAGTTTTTCAGAAAGCAAACTAAACAAGACTTTAAACTTTCAGGGCTCAAACATTTCCGCACTGAACTTGAACTGATAGTTAGCCAACTGACCCGCACCAAGTGTAGTCAGTAGGTGTGTTATCAGCTCCTAGTTCTTTACCACTCTGAGTAAAGGGGACTCAGTCAATTTTAAGTTGAAAAATAGGTATACGTGTATTCCCCCCCATACACGTATTCCTCAGTCTTGTACCGGGACCAACACTTCTTACTATTGTCTCAGGATCTAGTTGTAGTCTCTCTTCGCTTGTATCACATTACGAGCGTGTTTTCATAAACCTGAAATACTAACAAAAGAATAAAAATACAACTGCTGAACACGTAAGAATAAAACAGAAAAATAAAGCACTCACTACTAATTACTAAGCTATCTACAAGTCCTATTCAAAAGATATACAACGCCATCCCCGGCAACGGTGCCATTGACTTGAACCGAACTTTACTAGCTATACTAGAAGTTACCCCACAAGAGTATGGGTTCACTGTAGTATGGGCAAGTATAGGGACCAAGTATTATCGAACCCAAGGGAAGGTGAGTATGCGAATAGATCCCTGAAGATCTACACGTTGTAGTTAATATGAATGTATGTTTTTGGATTTTTAAAAAAATAAAATCTAAGCTATAATACTCTACTAAGGCAAAAGAAAGAATTAAATTAAATATCTAAAGTTTGTTTTCAAATATGAGATGGTGATGCTTAGGATAGGAATTCCTACGTATACTAACGGAGCAGGTACATAATCAAGATAACCGTGATGCGCAAGAAATAACCTAAGTAATAGATTGTAAGATGAAAGCTCAAGAATTAAAACCCTAATACTTTATCCTAACAATCGACTTCACTAATCCACTAACAAGTTAATAGATTGTGCTTAATTAACGAGACCCTAATTTAACTAAGGTGATGCGGTCGTCCTCTGATTAGGCGTGAAATTGTTATGTTTTGGTGCCCGATTTGCCCATGTTTTGAGTATTTTTATGAGTGTTTGGAGTCATTTGAGTATCATTTCTATAAACTGATGAATTTGTCTCTTTGGTTTTCATAGATGAATAGAGGGTGAAAAGAGGAGTTCGTAGGACTTTGAATCGGCCAAAACGGACTCCCGGTTGAGGAGATATGAAGATTTTACGAACATGTGTACAACTGCCGAAAAGTGCTCGAGCTCAATTGGTCGTGCACTCAGAGTGCACGACCACTCGTGCACTGTGCATGAGTGGAATCAGGTCGTGCACTAAGTGCACGATCTGTGCTCGAGTAGATGCATATTTTGGCCCAAAAATGACCATATTCGATCCCAAGCCTATTTATACCTTTTTCCAAGCATATCAACACAGACGAACACATATTTTTACATATTTTGAGAGAGGAGAAAGCTTGGGAGAGAGATTCAAAGAGTTTTATACGTTGTAACCGAGGTTTTAATTTACGAATTCTTAGTTTTAGTATTTCTTTTGAACGTATTAGATTAATTCTTTTTTTCTTTACTCTTTGAGACGATAAACCCTAGTTTTTCAGATTTATATAGATTTCTTTACAGACTTTAATTTGTTCTTTCGTTTATGTTCTTGATTTCTTTCGTTAATTTAATTATGCATATGATTATTGTTCTTGTGATTGCTTTTATTATTCAAACCACCATGTTAGGCTAGAACCCTTGCATGCTTAGGATAGGATGAACTCGTAGAAGTAGGACGTTGGTACGTAATTAGGATAACATGTGATGTTTAGTTTTAATTCTCTTAATTAATGAATGCTTAATATAAATTTCGGATTTACCTTTGAATTTCGTACGAAAATTATTAGAGAGAGGACGACCTTATCACTCTTTAACAACTAGTAGGCTTAACGAGAGGGTTTTGAAGGGGTTAATTCATCTACCGGTTTATCTAGGAAGGACGGCCGCATCACCTTATTTAAATTAGGGTCTCTTTAATTAAGCACAATCTATTAACTTGTTTAGTGGATTAGTGAAGTCGATTGATAGGATAAAGTATTAAGGTTTAATTCTTGAGCTTTTCATCTTACAATCATTTACTTAGGTTATTTCTTGCACATCACGGTTATTTTGATTATCGTACCAAATCCGTTAGTATACGTAGGAATTCCTATCCCGAGCATCACCATCTCATATTTGCATATACTTAGTTATTTATTCCGTTTTAATTCAGTTATTAGAATATAGAGTAGTTTATTATAATTTTCAATCCCCAAACATCCACTCATATTAACTACTACACGTAGATCTTCAGGGATCTATTCGCATACATTCCTTCCCTTGGATTCGATAATACTTGGTCCCTATACTTGCTCATACTACAGTGAACCCATACTCTTGTGGGGAAACTACTAGTAGAAAGCTAGCATTTTCGGTTCAAGTCATCCTCCCTAGATAAACCGGTAGATTAATTAACCCTTTCTAAACCCTCTCATTAAGTCTACTTGTTGTTAAAGAGTGATAAGGTCGTCCTCTCTCGAACACTTTTCAAACGAAATTCAAAGGTAAAGTTAAGATTGATTTTTAAGAATTCATTAATTAAGAGAATTAAAACTAAACGTCACGAATTACCCTAATTACATACCCACATCCTACTTCTATGAGTTCATCCTACCCCAAACATGCAAGGGTTTTAGCTAGACATGATTTTTACGGAAACAAAAACAATCGAAGAAGTAACGAACATGAACATAATGATTTTAACTAAGAAATTATCAAACATAAACTAGGGTTTAAAGAAATAAATGCTAAGAACTGAAATTAAATTAATAACACTAAGTCTTAAGTATTCAAGAACAAAGAACTAAAGGAAAGAAACTAAAAATCAAAACCAAACTATGAATTCGTAAATAAAACCTCGAAACGTAAAACTAAAGCTTGCTCGTCTCTTCTCCTCTTCCTCTCTCCAAAAACTAACTCTTAAAGTGATGTGGTATCAAGTGGTGTGTAAAAACGTGTTCGGGACGAGTATATATAAGCGTCGGGCCGAATCGGGAACTTATGGGCCGAAAAACGAATCCGAAAGCAAAAACTTGAAAGTCTCGAGCAGCACCCGCTCGAGCTGGGGTGCTCGAGCTGTGTAGCTCGAATGATGCAGGGGCTCGAGCGCTCGTGCTCGAGCTGGTCGAGTGGCCAAATTGTTCTGTAAGTTTTTGGGCGCTCGAGTTGCTCGAGTGCTCGAATTTCTCTGTTGGTTTTTGGCGCTTGAGCAACATGCTCGAGCGGTGGTGATCGAGTAGCTCGAATGGCAAAAGTTCTCTGGACAATTTCAGCGCTCGAGCAACATGCTCGAGCGGTGGCGCTCGAGTGACTCCACTCGAGTGGCTCTCCTTCTTCTTCAACTGATACTTTTCTTCTTGCGCACTAATATCATTCGTATTTCTTCAATATCTTCTCATCTGGGCATCCGTTTGAGTCGATTCAAAGTCCTACGTACTCTGTTTTTTGCCCTCGATTCACCTATAAGCATCAAAGAGACAAATTCATCAATGTGTAGAGATAATACTCAATTGACTCTAAATACTCAACAAATCCGACCAAAACTAGGGCATTTTTAGCTACGAATCATGAAAATTTCATGCCTAATCATGGGCATACTTGGAGCTTGGTAGAGAGATTGAAAGAGTTTTTAACGTGTAATTAAGGTTTTTGAACTTACGAATTCATAGATTAGAGTTGTATTTCGTTATCTCTTTCTTCAACACTTAATATTATCAAACCTAGTTCGTTATTTATTGAGATTCATTTTGAGACTTTGATTTATTGATTTAACCCTAGTTTATGTTCCTTTCTTTAATTTCACCATGTTCATGTTTATTATTAGTTTAATTGCTTTCGTTGTCGTAATCACCATGTTAGGCTAGAACCCTTGCATGCTTAGGATAGGATGAACTCGTAGAAGTAGGATGTTGGTACATAATTAGGATAATTCGTGATGTTTAGTGTTAGTTCTCTTAATTAATTGAATTATTAAAATAAACCCTAGAATTAACTTGAAATTGAGTACGAAAATTGTTAGAGAGAGGACGACCTTATCACTCTTTAATAACGATTAGGCTTAATGAGAGGGTTATAGAAGGGGTTTATCATCTACAAGTTTATCTAGAGAGGACGGCCGCATCACCTTAGTTAAATTAGGGTTTCACTAATTAAGCACAATTTATATAACTTGTTTAGTGGATTCGTGAAGTAGGTTGATAGGACAAAGTATTAGGATTAATTCTTGAGCTTTTAGTCTTTCAATCTTGTGCTAGATTAGGGAAGTTGATTGCCTAGTTTTAGTACGCTTAGGATTATTACTTGCACATCACGATTATTTTAGTTATCGTACCAGCTCCGTTAGTATACGCAGGGATTCCTATCCTGAGTATCATCATCCATATTTGAATCTTAAACCCAAGTTATTAGTTTAGTTTAATTATTTGCATTAATAGTGGTAGAATATAGCGTAGTTTAACACAATTCTTAAACCAGAAGATACACTCATATTAACTACAACGCATAGATCTCCAGGGCTCTATTCGCACATATACCTTCCCTTAGGTATGATATACTTGGTCCCTATACTTGTCCATACTACGGTGATCCCATACTCTTGTGGGGTAACTACTAGTATAGCTAGTATTTTGCGTTCAAGTCAATGGCGTCATTGTCGGGGATGACGATGTATGTCCATTGAGTAGGACTTGGAGATAGTTTAGTAGTTAGTAGTGAGTGCTTTTATTTTGTTTTATTACTTGTAGTCTGGTGCGTTTGATCTTTCTTGTTGAGTACTCGGGTATATGAAAACACGCTCAAAGGGAGAAACGAGCGAAGATAGAACAAAGTTAGACCCTGAGACCATTGCAAGGAGGAATCGCGTTTTTCTGAGAAGGATGACTACCGCAGGTGATGAGAATTTAAATTAGAATTTCAGCGGAAATTTGGATCTCGCAGCTGAAGAGCATGAACGGAATGTGGGACATGTTGAAGGTGCTAAGGGAGTCGATAACCAAAAGAAAACACCTCATGGGGAGAGCACCAGCCAAAACCCAACTCCACAGACCCAGAGCAATCCCGCTGAAAAACAGAATCAAGTCATCTACCAAAATCCACAAAACCCAAATAACCCCTTCAACAACCCTGTCTACCAACACAATAACCTACCTTACCCATACCCGTATCCACCATATCCTTATCCACCATACTACCCTCCACAACCTAACTATAACCCACCTCATATTCCACAAATACCTCTACCACTAGTATATCCCTAGCATGTTCCTCAGAGCGTTGATCCTGGTATGGCAATCAGAGGAAGGTTTGAGGCGCAACCTCAATGGTACTATGATGGTGTAGCTATACCACCAGTGGAGGCCAACAACTTTTCTATCTCCCCGGGGATCTTGAAGATGCTAGTCGAGAACCAATTCAAGGGAGAAGTAGGGAAAGAAAATCCTCACACTCACTTTAGGAATTTCCTAATGATAGCCTCTACCTTTAGCTAAAACGGGATGTCGGAAGATGCAAAGAGGCTCAGATTGTTCCAGTTTTCTTTGACTGGGATTGCTAAGGAGTGGTACGATAACACACTTCCACAAGGTAGTGTGACTACATGGGCCGAGCTCGAGCGTCTGTTCCTTGAGCGTTTCTACGCTCCGTCCAGAACGGTGAAGACGAGGAAGGAGATCTCCTCATTCAAGCAGAAACATGGAGAGGATTTGAGTCAAGCTTGGGAAAGATTCTCCAACATGCTGATTGAGTGCCCACAACACGGGTACAACGAGGGTGGCATCATGACCTATTTCTACTGTGGAGCCAGCAAGACAGCTCAAGACCGCCTCAATGCTTGTGCTAGTGGAGCGTTCCTAAACCTGTAGTGTAGCTCAGTGCAGAGAGATAGTTGAAAACATTGTCAAGAATGCGGGGGTAATGGAATGAGGATCAAGAATTTCAGCGGGCTTATCAGATGGAAGAGAGTGAGGGAACTAGAAAGTTGTTGATGGCGGTGATGGAGAAGATCAGCAATCTATAGGTTGGGCAGAATCTGAGTGGAGGGAATACTGCAGTGAGTGAGAAAGTAGATCAGCCAGGATGCCAGCAAGAGGTGGTCAACTATATGCGAGGGCCTAATTATAATCAGAATGACTATCAATGTGGAAATTATCAGGGGCGACCAACTTATGGACAACCGTTTGTATCACCAGGTCCACAGCCTCCTCAGAATCAATGGAGGAATAATCAGGGGTATCAAGGAGGCCAGCAACCTCCTCAGAATCAATGGAGGAAGAACGAGAACTTGTCCTACAGTAATCCGAGCTCTGGGATAACTGTACCTCCAAATGTCGACCCTGGCTCAAAACTCCCCGGAGGAGAAGGAGGTGCTACCACTGATGAGATGTTACATGCCATTCTTCAGAAGGTGGAGAAAGGTAGTAAGAGGTTATCCTCTTTGGAGTACGATGTGAAAGAAATAAGTAAGAAGAATGATCGACAAGATCAAGATCTCCAGAAGAGAGATATGGAGCTAAACAGAATCCAGCAAGAGAATAATAGGAGGTTCACTTCTATAGAGTACCAGATTAGCCAGATTACAAAATCACTTGGAAGAGAGCCCGAGAAATATCCTTCTATGCCGGAGGGGAACCCGAAAGAGCAATGCAAGGCAATCCAGCTTAGAAGTGGAACCAAGTATGATGTTCCTCCACTACCTGTTGATGTGGAGGAAGCACATGAAGAGAAGAAATAGGGTGAAGAAGTTGTGATGGAAAAAGCTCAGCAAGAGAAGGGGAAGTAAGACGAAGAGCGAGTACCAAGGTGGAAGAAGGCAAAAGAAGCAAGGAAGAACGTGAAGGAAACCGAGCGAGATGAATTGGGAGTGCCAAAATCTGTGATTCCAGTCCCATATCTGCAGCATTTCATGAAGAAGAAATTAGATGAAAATTTTGCTAAGTTTCTTGATGTTTTTAAAAAGTTGCATATTAACATACCTTTTTATGATGCTTTGGAACATATGCCTAATTATGCCAAGTTCCTGAAGGACTTGATAGCTAAGAAGAGAAGAGTTGATGAGCCCAAATTGGTGCAGTTGAACCATGAGGTGAGTGCATTAGTGCACAAAGCGCTTCCCCCGAAGTTGAAGGATCCTGATAGCTTCACTATCTTATGTGATATCGGGAACGGAGTCAAGAAGGGAGCGTTGTGCGATCTTGGAGCAAGCATTAATCTGATGCCGTTTTCACTATTTAAGAAGTTGGAGGGTGGAGAACTTCAGCCGACAATGATGACGCTTCAACTCGCCGACCGGTCTATTACTCGACCTCACGGTGTTGTTGAAGATGTCCTCGTGAAGGTGGGTGATCACATGGTTCCAGCTGATTTTGTGGTCCTAGAGATGGAGCAAGATGAGCACGTGCCTTTGATCTTGGGAAGGTCTTTCTTAGCCACGGTCGGGATGGTGTTAAATGTGGCGAATGGAAAAATCACGGTAAAGGTAGATGATCAAGAGGTGAAAATTTCCCTATATGAGGCCATGAAACACCCGAAGGAAGATGCGAGTTGTCATTCTATTGATGTCATTGATCCTTATGTTGAAGACACACCTCCTATCCCTGACCTTTCTTATATACGTAATTTTGTTAATCCTTCACTAAATGATTTAACCGTTGAGCATTATGATATTGATTGTCTTGATAGGGATAAAGGCAAGAAGTTGAAGGATGAAGAATTTAAAAGGGTGGAGGTGGCCGAATTAGAGAAAAAATAAGGAGTTGATGTTAAGAAGACAAAATCCAAGAGGTGGGTACCTCCGTGGAGAGCGAAAAAAAAAAGTGAAACCACCGCCCGAGGTGAAGAAGGAGGTGGGAATCGAGCTAAAAACTTAGACATCTTCTCTTATGAGAATAAGGGAGGTAAATTTGAGTATCATGTCCTATAAGCTCCTTTGAGCTTGATCCGGCATTAGGACCTTAAAAATAGCGCTGGGTGGGAGGCGGTTGTGTGTTTTGTTTTTCGTGTTTGTTATTGTGTGAATCGTAAGTTCTAACCTCGTACTTGAGAGTTTTATTTTGTAGGCTTGCCTTGAGGGTGAAGGAATGCCTAAGAAGTGGAGATGGAAGGGACCAACTCGAGACAAGGGAGTGTACCAAGTTGTTGAGAGAAACTGAATTATTTGGATGAGGTAACCATCACCCAAACTTAGACCGCTTCACAAGGTCGAAGTTTGGGGGTGGAGTTTTTATATGTTTTATGGTTACATTGCACAGGCGCACACCCTCTCTTTAAGTTGAGTTAGGTTATATATTGTGCCTTGAGATGCTCCTTGAGCTGATATTGCTTTGATGTGCTACTACATATTTCATGCCTATCAATTCTCTTATGCTTGTTGATTGATATCTTTGAGTGTGAGTATAAGTTAGTGAGTTGTGGAGTTGAATTAGAGTCTAAGTTGTGTGAGTGTAGGAGTTAGAGTTGATTTGAGAGGGAACTCGTATACTTACGAATTTTCCTTTTGAATACTTGTGTGATAAAAGTGAGAATTCACTAGGACTAGCATGGATGTGAAAGCTGTTAGATTTGAGACTTAAGGCCCCGTTTGGTTTACATGATTATCTGGGATTGGACTGTTAGTCCCAAGTAATTTGGTGTTTGGTTTACTGGATTTTGGCCCAAGACTCAAGTCAGGCCCGGGACTAATTTTCATTTAGTTCCACCAAATTGGGACTATTTGATCCCATGGGGAGGGTGGGATCAATTAGTCCTTGCACTCAAAATTACCAAAATGTCCTCCAATTTTAACATAAAATTACAACATTAACCTTTTCAAACAACTAAATCACAAGATTGAATTCGTCCATCCCCAGGAACCTAATTAATAGGGATTCTTCCATTCTCAACAACATACATTCCCCAAGTGAGGACAGGCGCTGAAATTCCTGCCATTTTCGACGAATTTGAAGCTTCACGCAATAAATTCGTCGATCCTGAACCAAATCACAGTAAATAGGGTTTAATTCGTTGAAACAGAGTTCGACATCGTTCCAAAATTATCGACCGATTAGTTGCAATTTGGGCGACCAATATAACCCCGCTCTTCATCGTTGCTATTGTCGAACCAAAGGCAACGTTTGGAAAAATTAAAGGATGAGTCGGCGGCGTTAATGGCGGACCGAGTGCTGGAGGAAGGGCGATGATAGATGAGGATGCCGACGACTGCTAAGGACGGCGACCACCACCAACGAGTGTTGTTTGACAGCAACCACCGGGCGACGACTGACGACGACGGGCGACGACCATCGGCGAGGATTGAACGTTCTGTAAATTTTGGGTCAAAATTATATGGATTGATTTGCCTTGGTTGACCCTATCTCACGAATTGTATGGATTGACTGGCATTTACCCTATCTCATGAATTGGGGAAGATGAATATGGGCTAATATTTTTTTTATATTGTTTTAAGTAGGGGTAAAATGGTTATTTTACACCTATTCATAGATAAAATTATTTGTAATTGTAAATATAAAATTTGGTAATCCTGCAATCCAAACATACATCAAACTTATTTAATCCAACCAAATCCAATCCCACATAGTCCAATCCGAATTAGTCCAGTCCAATCCAATCCCGCGAACCAAACGGGGCCTAAAGAGATTAAAATTCACTATATCGATCTCATCATTTGTGAGTTGATCGTCACCTTAGAGGATGCTAGAACTTGTAGGTGCTCTCACTTCTTGATTGTGTCTAGTTTGAAGTGTTGAAAGTGATATTAGGTCATCTTTGATTCGTTGAGTCACTTAGCCAAATATTCCATACCAATGACATTTATCTCTTGTTAGCCCGTTTGAGCCTGAGCCTATTTTATTTTCTAGCACATTTGAACTTAACCAAATTCTAAAACATTTTTTGTCCAAATTTGAGTGGAGAATAGAAAATGTTACGAGTGGAAAGGGATCGAGTTGAGTTGAGGAAGGAGAATTATTAATGCTTGAGTTTATCTGAGAAGAAGGTGTAATGAGATTTTGAGTTGTGGGAAAAGAACAATAATTTGAGAATGAGCTAAAGAAAATATGAGCTCATATATGTGCGAAGAGAAAAAAAGGAGTGAAGTGATTGAAAAAGTGAAACGAGTTAGAAAAAAAAATTGAAAGTGTTGAGAGTAGTGGAATTGAAAAGTGTATTGCATGAAGATGATTGAAGTATTCTGTTCCTAGTCTCGAAATACCGAAGTTTGATTTTCTATTCTCCATTCACTTGAGTCATTTATCCCATATAGTTACCCCACCTGTCCAAAGAGCCTACGTTACAACCTTGATAAAATCCTTTTTGATTCTGCATGAATTCTAGAGTATGGTCGAAGTTGAGAGTGCTTACAAGCCTATGGCTGCTGATATGTGTGATTGATTGAGTGAGTGAGTCCCTTATTATTGCTAAACACTTGTGAGGGAGTGAAACACATCGTCGAGAGCACATCCATGTTAGATTTTGGTGATTCTTATTGTTATCGCATGAGTATGATGAAGGGGATGAGTTAGTGTGTGAGTGATCAATTTTTGAAGCTTGAAGCTCTATTATTTGCATGATTTGGTTCTGTGATTCATTCTTAACAATTTCACTTGACTTATTATTTCATTACTTGAGGACAAGCAATATGGTAAGTTTGGGAGGGGGGGGTTGATTAGACGTGAAATTGTTATGATTTATGGCTCGATTTGCCCGTGTTTTGAGTGAATTTGATGAGTATTTAGAGTCATTTGAGTAACATTTTCATAAAATCATCAATTTATTTCTTTGGTTTTCATAGTTGGAAAGAGGGCGAAAAGAGGAGTTCGTAGGACTTTGAATCGACCAAAACGGACTCCCGATTGAGAAGATATGAAGGTTTTTCGAACAAGTGTATAGTAGCAGGAAACCACTCGACCAGTTGAGGTCGAGCGCCACCACTCGACCACTTGCACCACTCGACCAGTTAGAGGTCGAGCGCCCTGAAGACTCTGTAAGAAGGACCACTCGACCAACACTCAAGGTTGCGAGATTTTGGCCTTTTCACCCATTTTAGGCCCGTTGCTTATAAATACCCAATCCCAAGCTCATTTTTGGGACCTTTTGATCATTTTTCATATTTTGGGCATACTTGGAGCTTGGTAGAGAGATTGAAAGAGTTTTTAACGTGTAATTGAGGTTTTTTTAACTTACGAATTCATAGATTAAAGTTGTATTTCGTTATCTCTTTCTTCAACACTTAATATAATCAAACCTAGTTCTTTATTTATTGAGATTCGTTTTGAAACTTTGATTTATTGGTTTAACCCTATTTTATGTTCTTATGTTCTTTCTTTAATTTCACCATGTTCATGTTTATTATTAGTTTAATTGTTTTCGTTGTCGTAATCACCATGTTAGGCTAGAACCCTTGCATGCTTAGGCTAGGATGAACTCGTAGAAGTAGGATGTTGGTACATAATTAGGATAATTCATGATGTTTAGTGTTAGTTCTCTTAATTAATTGAATTCTTAAAATAAACCCTAGAATTAACTTGGAATTGAGTACGAAAATTGTTAGAGAGAGGACGACCTTATCACTCTTTAATAACGATTAGGCTTAACGAGAGGGTTATAGAAGGGGTTTATCATCTACCGGTTTATCTAGGGAGAACGACCGCATCACCTTAGTTAAATTAGGGTCTCATTAATTAAGCACAATCCATATAACTTGTTTAGTGGATTCGTGAAGTAGGTTGATAGGACGAAGTATTAGGGTTAATTCTTGAGCTTTTAGTCTTTCAATCTTGTGCTAGATTAGGAAAGTTGATTGCCTAGTTTTAGTACGCTTAGGATTATTACTTGCACATCACGATTATTTTAGTTATCGTACCAGCTCCGTTAGTATACGTAGGGATTCCTATCCTGAGTATCATCATCCATATTTGAATCTTAAACCCAAACTATTAGTTTAGTATAATTATTGCATTAATAGTGGTAGAATATAGTGTAGTTTAACACAATTCTTAAACCAGAACATACACTCATATTAACTACGACGCATAGATCTACAGGGCTCTATTCGCATACATGTCTTCCCTTGGGTAGGATATACTTGGTCCATATACTTGCCCATACTACGGTGATCTCATACTCTTGTGGGGTAATTACTAGTATAGCTAGTATTTTGCGTTCAAGTCAGGGATCCACCCCGAACGGTGCGAGGAATCCCCGAAGCAAACGGGGACATGAAATTATTTTTGCCCCGTAGGCGGGGATGGAGATAGCATTCCCCACCCCACGGGGACTTGCATTATTTTTTATATAATTATATATATAAATAATTATATATATATATATATATATAATTTAAATTTAAAAGTAAATCACAAACAAATATTTCATAATTTCCCACTCAATTAACTATTTATTTAAAATTACATCTATATTTTATTTAATATTATGTTATTAGTTCCAAATTATATAATTTTCATTTTAATATATATGTTAACCAAAAATATTAGAATTAGAGGTTCTTCAAGTTTTAAGTTAATTTTTTTTAACACAACTTAAAGTAATTGTTGTGTATGATTTTTTTTAATTTAGATATTATTTTATATTTTAAAAATGAGATAAAAAAATAATTAGGCGGGAAACGGAGAATCCTCGCTGGGACGGGGATTCCCGGCAGGGCGGGGATGTAGAAAATTTTTTCCCTGTTTATATTCTTATGGAAGAGAATCAAAGAAAATTCATACACTATTGAATACCTAAAATTTTTTAAGTGTTTTTAAAATCCGTAGAAATCTCTGGTTATTAGAAGAGATTTTAGAGAGTAAAATCTATTTATATTTTGGAAGAGAATCAAAGAAAATCCATAAATTATTTAAATTTATAGACTGTTGAAGACCCAAGGATTTTTTTAAGACTTTTTAAAATCCGTATTGAATACCTCAGAATTTTTAAAGACTTTAAAAAGTCCAAATTGAATATCCCTAAACTTTAGAAGTCTAAAAAAATTTTATAGACTCTATAACCAATACGGGTCTAAATATTTTAAGTTCATATGAAAATTTACTAGGGGTATTGATGGAAGATATATATTTTAAGTTCATATGAAAATTTAGGGAAAATAGAGTTTTTTGTCCTCTAAGTTTGGTCAACTTTGCTTTTCGTCCTACTAAGTTTTGACGTAACATTTTAGTCCTCTAACTTTCAAAAAAATTACTTTTTCGTCCTATAACCGGCCACAGGCGGTAACCTATCCGGTCACGCTGACGTGGCACGAATTAAATCTTTTTTTTTTTTTTTTTTCGGAACAGAGGGAAAGTGAGCATGTGCGCCTCACGTGACATTAAAGAGGCGGGTTAAAGGGGGTAAAACACCCAATTTCACCGCCATTTCACATAAACCCTAATCCCTAAATCTTAGCACCATCGATCGAAGCTTCATTCGGCGAAGTAGGTGATTTCGAAAGGCGATTGAAGATAGAAGAAGTCACGCTCGTTCTCGATTGCGAAAGAGATGAAGCTTCGGGATCCTGAAAAATATGTAGATCCCCCCCCTCACTACGGTAAGTAATTTTTTTACTCTTTAGTATTTTAATAGGGTTTAGGGCATGCAATAAATCGTGTAGGTGTAAAGTTGTATGCTTTAAATGATAGTGTGGTCCATATGCTCTGTTTTTTCAAATAAAGTAGGTTTGAAGATTCTCTTGGTATGTGTTTTGTGCATATAGTATTGTGTAGTCAATGTATTGTGGTCCCATATGTATTTTTTAGTTCCTTTGTGTTGGACTGAAGTGGCTATACTGATGTGGCGTTTTTTTTTTTTTTTTTTTTTCAGATGCAAATGGTAGTGTTTTAGCACTCTGTTTTTACACGGGGGGGAAATTATGTAATGGGGTAGAATATGTAGATGGGAATATATATATATTTGATGAAGTTGATAGGAATCTATTCAATATTGGGTCACTTAAGGAGTTTTGTTGTCATTTGAGTGGTGATGCAGTGAGTCTATTATATGTAACAAGTAACAGTGGGAAACTAGTCCAACTTAATACTGAAAATGATTGGCAAACTTTTTCATCAAATGCTATTAGGCTGGGTAGAGAGTTAGATATATTTGTGGTGAGTGAAGGGGGGAGTGATGTTGAGCAGGATGGGGGGGGAGGATGATGATGACTCTCAGGATAGTGACTTTAAAATAGGCAATGAGAGTGGTAGTGATGATAGTTATTTAGCTGATAGTGAGAATGTGGATAGTGAGAGTGAAGGTGTTGAGGAGAATTGCAGTGAGTTAGAGAGTCAGAGTGAGGAAGAGGAGTTTGATGATGATTCTGGGGAGGATAATGTGGCAGGGAGTGCGGAGGATTTTGATAGTTCTAGAGACTCTGATGAGGAGAATGGGGGTCATAATTTTCCTATTTACAATGCTAAAACACTTTATGACCCTGAATTTTCTGTAAACATGATCTTTAGCACTAAAAAAGAACTAATTGATGCAGTGCACTTTGGAGCAATTTTAAGTAGGAGGTCAATTATGTTGGTCCCGTTTTTTCATTCACAAACAAGGACACTATGGGAAATTAGGAAAAAAAAATTTTGTTTTAACACTGATGTTATGCAAGACAGTAAAGCAATAAAGAACACAGCAATGTAAAGTGGTTCGGAGGCTCAAGCTCCTACATCCACTGCCTGATTTAACAGGAAATCCACTACCCGGGATTCTTGTTTTTAACGTGCCAAGGTGCACTCACAACTGGACTCACACCCCTCCGCGGAGCTGCCTCTCGAACTGGCCTCACATCCCTCTTCACTCAGGGACTGCCTCTCCTCACCTCACTGCAACACCTAACACTATTCTGGAAAGGGTTTAGTTTGGTTTGGTTCTCTCCAACTAGGTGAGATTTTCCCTTACATGGTTTTAGCCTTTAAGCTAAGGTTGGGAAAATCTCTCTAAGCTTAGGATGTATATGATGAGCTCGAGTATACAAACTGGAACACTCAAATATGACTATGAAGAATTCAATGTCAGTGTTCTTGATGGAGATGGTGCACCCTTATGACTCCCTCATGACTTGCACCACTCTCGTACCACCAGCTCGTAGGTGTAGATTTCCCTTATTACACTCTTGAAACCGCAGCTGGAAGCTTGTATTTATAGTGTAGATTCAAATGTTACCGTTGGAGGTAGTCACATTTGAATCCAGACTATCAGTAGGGAACACCTACTTTTCTTGGAACTCGGCCTTGTCAGTGTCAGATGAGTTGTCTTGACTTGATTGGTCCACGTGGACTGAGTCCAACGGCTCTTTGGTTCAGTGGACTTGATCAGGGCACACTGGCTTCAGATGACTTATCCTCCACTGACTTGATAATCTTCAGTAGACATGAATGTCTTCAGTGTAGTTGTCTTTCAGTAGACTTTTGAAGATCTCTCCAAGAAGATTGTCATAAGGCTGAATGACAATCTTCCCTGACCACAGTAGCCTGACTCCTTTAGGACCTACTTGGTACAGCACTGATCCTCCTGATCATGCTCTTCACTGAGTAGTCTGCTGACCAGCTTAGAATAGTCAGGTTTATACTCAGTGGGACTTCCTTTAGGCTTCTCTTCAGGTTCAGGTCTTCTGACATGGCTTCAGTCGATCTCTTTGTGATGTCATCTTGACTTCCTCAGGCTCTGACAGTGAGTTCCCCCTCACTGAGTTATCCCTCAGTAGAGTTCCCCCTCAGCTGAGCTTTCCTCCTCTGAGTGCTTCCTCAGCTGAGTTCTTCCTCCACTGATAACCTGTTCTACTGAGAAATGACCTAGCCTGATCTGAAACTAAAAGATACTATCCTGACTGCATTCAAACCTATTACATGTTGTTTTGGAAAATCATCAAAACTAAAATATCCCAACAATTTCCCCCTTTTTGATGATTCCAAAACTTCTAACAAACAGATTTTCTATTACAAGAATGAGGTAGAGCACATGTAATATTTTGAAACATGCAGAAATTCCCATAGTTTTAAAAACATTTAAGATCTGCTCGGTTGACCAATTTTCTTAACAAAACTAGATCAGTGGTCATGTGAACAACCCGCTCTGATACCAATTGTTGGTCCCGTTTTTTCATTCACAAACAAGGACACTATGGGAAATTAGGAAAAAAAAATTTTGTTTTAACACTGATGTTATGCAAGACAGTAAAGCAATAAAGAACACAGCAATGTAAAGTGGTTCGGAGGCTCAAGCTCCTACATCCACTGCCTGATTTAACAGGAAATCCACTACCCGGGATTCTTGTTTTTAACGTGCCAAGGTGCACTCACAACTGGACTCACACCCCTCCGCGGAGCTGCCTCTCGAACTGGCCTCACATCCCTCTTCACTCAGGGACTGCCTCTCCTCACCTCACTGCAACACCTAACACTATTCTGGAAAGGGTTTAGTTTGGTTTGGTTCTCTCCAACTAGGTGAGATTTTCCCTTACATGGTTTTAGCCTTTAAGCTAAGGTTGGGAAAATCTCTCTAAGCTTAGGATGTATATGATGAGCTCGAGTATACAAACTGGAACACTCAAATATGACTATGAAGAATTCAATGTCAGTGTTCTTGATGGAGATGGTGCACCCTTATGACTCCCTCATGACTTGCACCACTCTCGCACCACCAGCTCGTAGGTGTAGATTTCCCTTATTACACTCTTGAAACCGCAGCTGGAAGCTTGTATTTATAGTGTAGATTCAAATGTTACCGTTGGAGGTAGTCACATTTGAATCCAGACTATCAGTAGGGAACACCTACTTTTCTTGGAACTTGGCCTTGTCAGTGTCAGATGAGTTGTCTTGACTTGATTGGTCCACGTGGACTGAGTCCAACGGCTCTTTGGTTCAGTGGACTTGATCAGGGCACACTGACTTCAGATGACTTATCCTCCACTGACTTGATAATCTTCAGTAGACATGAATGTCTTCAGTGTAGTTGTCTTTCAGTAGACTTTTGAAGATCTCTCCAAGAAGATTGTCATAAGGCTGAATGACAATCTTCCCTGACCACAGTAGCCTGACTCCTTTAGGACCTACTTGGTACAGCACTGATCCTCCTGATCATGCTCTTCACTGAGTAGTCTACTGACCAGCTTAGAATAGTCAGGTTTATACTCAGTGGGACTTCCTTCAGGCTTCTCTTCAGGTTCAGGTCTTCTGACATGGCTTCAGTCGATCTCTTTGTGATGTCATCTTGACTTCCTCAGGCTCTGACAGTGAGTTCCCCCTCACTGAGTTATCCCTCAGTAGAGTTCCCCCTCAGCTGAGCTTTCCTCCTCTGAGTGCTTCCTCAGCTGAGTTCTTCCTCCACTGATAACCTGTTCTACTGAGAAATGACCTAGCCTGATCTGAAACTAAAAGATACTATCCTGACTGCATTCAAACCTATTACATGTTGTTTTGGAAAATCATCAAAACTAAAATATCCCAACAAATTATCATAAGCAAAAATGATAAACTTAGGGTTCATGCTAAGTGTAGAGGTACAGATTGTGAGTGGAAAATTCATGCTTTATGCATTCCTGGTGAGGAAACTTTCCAAATCAGAACTTACAACCCTACACACACTTGTCCAGAATCTTACCATATCAAGAGCATTAAGTCTAGGTTGCTAAGTGGGAGGTTTGGGTATCGGTTTAAAAATGATCCTGCCAAAAAGGTTACCCATTTTGTAAATGACATCTCATTTGAATTGGGTCTGGATATTACACCACATCAGGGTTATAGATGCAAGAAATTAACCCTTAAGACCACTTGTGAGGATTTTGATGGGCAGTATAAGCTGTTATGGGATTATGCCAATGAAGTTAGAAGAGCTAACCCTAGATCCACTATAATTATAGGACCTGATGATTCTACTGGTGAACATAGGTTTGATAGGATGTATATGTGTCTGGGGCCAGTGAAAGAGGGATTTATGACTGGGTGTAGACCTCTAGTTGGGGTGGATGGGTGTCATCTTAAGGGGCAACTTCAGGGTATTTTGTTGTCTGCTGTGGGGGTTGATCCTAATAATAATTTGTACCCTATAGCATATGCTTTGGTTAGTAAGGAAACTGGTGACACTTGGGAGTGGTTTTTAGGACTGTTGAAGGCAGACTTAGAGATTGATGATGACTCATTGTGGACCTTCATTTCTGATAAGCAAAAAGGTCTAATACAGGCTTTCAACAATATTTTCCCTGGGTCTTCTCATAGGTACTGTGTAAGACATCTACATAGTAACTTTAGGAATGCAGGTTTTAGGGGTCAAGCATTTAAGATAGGTTTGTATAAGGCATCTAAAGCCACAACAATACCTCAATACTTGCAGAGGATGAAAGAAATGAGAGAGTTGAGTGAGGCTGCTGCTCAGTGGTTAAGTGATAAGCCTCCAGAACACTGGAGTAGGGCATACTTTAATTGCACTCCTAAGTGTGATATGGTAATGAACAATATGTGTGAGTCTTACAACAGTAGCATATTGCCTGGGAGAGAAATGCCTGTGATTAGTATGATGGAGTGGCTAATGGAGCACCTTATGGGGAGAATTGTGAAGAATAGATCTAACATGTTTAGAGGAAAGAAATGGAAGGGACTGTTATGTCCAAAAATTCAACATGAAATTCAACATTCTGTGAAGCATTTAGGTGAGTGGGTTCCAGTGAAGGCTAGTGAGAGTCAATACCTTATCAGAGGTTATGAAAACACTGCTTATAGTGTGGATTTGAATAAATCCACATGTGGGTGTAGAAAATGGGACTTGACAGGGATCCCATGTGTGCATGCTATTAGAGCCATCTATTGTGAAGGAAAAAGGCCTGAGGATTTCACAGATGCATGCTACAGGTAAATTAATTCTGTTTTTTAAGTTCAATTTTATGTAGTGTGAGCACCCACAAGATATTTTACTAATCTTTCAAGCATATTTTGCAGAGTGAGCACCTACAAGATGGTGTATGATTACACCATCACACCTATTAATGGGAGAAATGAGTGGATACCTACTGGACTGCAACCATTGTTGCCTCCATTGATTGGAAGACAAGCTGGTAGACCAACAAAGGCTAGAAGAAGAGAGCCTGAAGAGCCACTTCAGAAGCAGAAAAAGAACCCAAGAGGGAGGCCTAACACTGTTAGAGCAAAGAGGAACCAAAACTCCTTAAGGTGTAGCAAATGCCACCAAATTGGACACAACAAGAGAGGATGCAAAGCTCCACAAGAGGCTCCAGTTGCTGCTCCACAAGATGCTCCACAAGATGCTCAAGTTGCTGCTCCAGAGGATGCTCCACAAGCTGCTCCACAAGATGCTCCACAAGATGCTCAAGTTGCTGCTCCAGAGGATGCTCCACAAGCTGCTCCACAAGAGGATGCTCCAGAGGAAAATCCAGATAAGCCTCCAGATGATAACTTGGGTACTTTTTTATTACTTGATGTAAATTCTATTACTTGATGTAAATTCTATTACTTGATGTAAATCCTATTACTTGATGTTGCAGTTGATAGCTTTGGTGATGTTGATTTACAAGTGTTGAGTCAGGTTATTGACAATCCAACACCAAATGAAGCTTCAACCTTAGAGGTATGTGTGTTTTGATTAGAGTATTTTTTGTTTAAGAATTGCACTTTTTGAGTCAAATACTTACTGCCTCTATGTTTTCTACACAGGATGCACAACCTAGGACTTGTACTACTATCAAGCAAATTCAAACAAAAGGAGACCAGAGTACTACTAGTAAGGTTTTCAAGAAGGGTGGAAAAAATTATGTGTTGGGTTCGAATCTGAACTCATATGTTGCTGGAAAGAGGAAGACAAGTGCAAAGAAAAAGCATAGGGGCAAGAAGAAGATGTGAAACACTTGTAGATGTTTAGATGCACTAGTTTATGGCATTTTGGCCCTTGTTTATGGCATTTTGGCACTTGTTTTGGCACTTGTTTTGGCACTTGTTTTGGCACTTTTTTGGCATTATGACACAATAGTTGTATAGGTACTTTGCCAAGTACTGGTCCAGTACATATTTTGATGATCATTTTGGCACTTTAGTATCTGTTTAAGCTGGTCTTTTTGGATCTTTAGTTGATATTTAGATGATCTTTTTGGCACTTTAGTATAGCAAGGCCAAATGGTGGATTTCACATGTTTATTTTGAAAACAATGTACCTCATTTGGATATGGTGTTTGAAAAATCAATACAGGTTGTTGTATTCAGATCAATTTTTACACTTCAATTCTTATAACTTTAGATGATCATTAACAGTTCAATTTTCACACTTCAATTGCTCTAACATATTAAAACTTCAATTGCTCCAACATTATATCATTAACACTTCAATTGCTCTAACATATTAACACTTCAATTGCTCCAACATTATATCATTAACACTTTAATTTTCACACTTAAATTGCTCTAACATATTAACACTTCAATTGCTTTAACATTATATCATTAATACTTCAATTCTTGGGACAGATCAAATATGCAAAGAAATTCAACTCAATACAATTGCATTACATTTACTAGAAAACACATTACAATAAATATGACCACCAAACATGATCACATTACAATATGCTCCACAAGCATGACAACATTATATTACACATTATAGAAACCACATTACAAAAACAATACACCAAGATGCAACCAAAGCTACTTGCATTTGTTTCCATCCTCTCATCCCCTGTTTTAGCTTTTTCACTTGAGCTTCCAATTCGCCATTTTGCACCCTCAAGTCTTCGATAATTTTTTTTGTTGCTGGAGGAATTGGAGGGTCTACCCAGTCAAAGAAATTGCAACCTCCACCCCCAGGCTGCCAAGAGTTTTGAATTTCGAATTTAACCTTCCAGTGAATGCTCAAAATTTTAAAATTCAGCATAAAAGATGAAAAAAATCATACCTTCCAACACTTACACCCATAGAATCTTCTACCCGGATTTTCCCTCGTATAAGAGGTACGTATTCGAGCACGAACCATACATTCACATCGAACATTATGTTCGACACACCCAGAATTATACGAACTAGTTGAAGACATCGAATGCTTTTCTTGAAGACTCTCCTAGATTCGACACCCCCAGGATCGAACAGCCCAACAATGATGTGGTAATTTGGGATCGATTGAGAGAGGGAATTGGGGCTAATATTTGGGAATTAGGGTTTTTTTAGTTCTGGAGCGAAAATTGGGCGATTTCCCCCTTTAACCCGCCTCTTTAATGTCACGTGAGGCGCACATGCTCACTTTCCCTCTGTTCCGAAATAAAAAAAAAAAAAAATTTAATTCGTGCCACGTCAGCGTGACCGGATAGGTTACCGCCTGTGGCCGGTTATAGGACGAAAAAGTAATTTTTTTGAAAGTTAGAGGACTAAAATGTTACGTCAAAACTTAGTAGGACGAAAAGCAAAATTTACCAAACTTAGAGGACAAAAAACTCTATTTTCCCGAAAATTTACTAGGGGTATTGATTGAAGATATATAAAAATTTTGTATTGATATTAGTAGAGTGATAAGTAAAAGGTGACACCATTATTTTTTTTTAAATAGGGCAGATAAAGATGGACTACCGTTTAGTGCAAATAGCCTGGGCCCAAAACAAGTAAGGATGTCATTTTTAGCAGGCCTACAGCCAATGCGGCCCATTTAACATATAACATGAGACGACGGCCCTGATTCTTCCACATATTGGTATTTTCAGTTTCGAATTTGCTCGAAGGTTCTCTCTCCGGTCGCACGAAGTTGAAGAAAGCCGATAATCAATCTACGTCATGTCGGTTAGTATTAATTTCTTCTGTTTAATCAATCAAGACGTTTGAATTTGAGTTCACGTGCATATCCGCGGACCTTATGGGTCATGGCCACCCTTTCTAACACTATTGGTATAATGATTTTTAGCATAATGAATTGAGCATGTCTAAACTCCATATTACTTTGAGCTTTCTTATAAAAATATTATGATTTAATTGCATTTTAAATCACGACCTTTTTTGAAATTACATTTTAAGTTATACTTTTGGATCTTGTTAAAAAATACTCCAACTTAATATTTTTTGGCAATTAAAACATATGGGCAAATTTATCTCTAGCCGTTGTTGATGTGGCGTCTACGTGACAACCGCCCAAATAAACCTAAATTAGGTGTAAAAAAACTTTAAGACTCAGTTGCAATTTAAATCACGACATTTTTCAAAATTGCATTTTAAGCTAAACATTTGGATTATGTTAAAAAAAGTTTCAATTTAACTTTTTTGGCAATTAAGAGTTACGAGCAGATTTGCAGAGGACCGTCGTTGATTCGGCATCTATGTGGCAACAACAACAAAAACTTAAATATTGTGGCATAATACTTTAAATACATGGAAAAATTTAAAATTAAATTATCAATTTTTAAATAATTTTTCAAAACCCTACGTCTCAATTTCATGGTAAAATGAATTATTAATTTTTTTATGGTAAAATAGTTGTGTTTATCCTATTTTGATTCATTTATATTCTTATTAATGCAAGTATTTTGTATCTAAATTTCATCTTTTCTTTAATTCTTTTATTTCTATTTGGATTCATTTATTTATGTTCTCGTTAATACAAACATTTGAAATTTTAATTGTAAGTTATGCCACATATTTAAAGATTATTGCCACATCACTACTACAAATTCGAACTAAGATAGCTGTACTTGGACAGCCATTGAAAAAACCGCTCTCCAAGAAATAGATTAGAAAGCGGTTTTACAAAATTTATTTAAAAAAAAAAAAAAAACTAAGACAGCGGTTATAAACCGCTGTCCAAGATTTGAACTAAGAAAGCGGTTTTAAACCGCTGCGCAAGAGGTGAAAGCTAAGACAGCGGTTAAAAACCGCTGTCTAAGGGGTAACTTAAAGAGCGGTTCAAAACCGTTATCTAAGTAGTTCTTGGATAGCGGTTAAGAACCGATGTCTTAGATAATTACTTGGAGAGCGGTTATTAACCGCTTTCTAGGTGTTTGACTTCTTTTACCCCCTTTGACCCACATTCAGATCCCTAATTTCACCACGCTCTCGCTCTCTCCTTTCTTCTTCCTCTTCCCACGCCGCGCCATCTCCTCCACCGCCTTTTCCCACGCCAGCCATTCCCTGCGACGCCACCTCGCGACGCAGCCTGCCGCCGAGGCTCCTCTGCAACGCCGTCCCAGCCGCCGCCGAGCCTCCGCCGTCCCAGCTGCCGTCCCAGCCCTCCGCCTCGCCGCCGCCGCCGCCAGGTAAATTTCTCATTCTATTTTTTTCTAGTTTTAGTTATTAGATAATCTAATTGATGAATTTGTATTAGATAATAATTAGATTATTAGGTGTATAATCTAATTGATGAATTTGTATTAGATAATTGTGTTTAAATTATTTCTAGTTAATTAACTTATATTTGTATTAGATAATTGTGTTTAAATTATTTCTAGTTAATTAACTTATATCTACAAGTTATAAAAATAGCTAAATGTGTGTACGCAATTAATTAGTCGACTTTTGGCTAATTAATATGACTCCATTTTGGAATGACGTATTGTCTTAATTTGTTTGACAACAAAATAAAAAAAAAGGAATATGTTTAGTGGAAGGAGAGGTAATAGTTATTATTTTGAGATTGATGGCCAAGAATTATGTTTGTATTTTACTTCATGAGTTAGGGTATGAATTCAAAATAAGTTTGACAATGAGTAATTGATTATGATATATATATATATATATACTTGATTATGGTATTGGTGAGTAATAAATATGATCCTAGTATATACTTAATTGAGCTCATAAGATGATTCTTATGAAGCATTGTTAGGGTTAGAATTGTTAATTAATTGAAGGCTTTAGAATTAATTTTAGATGAAATTGTTAGAATGCATGTTAGGATTAATATGTTATAATTTTATTTGAAATTGTTAGAATGCTTGTTAGAATTTTAGAATGTCTTGGGACTTATAGAGTGTCTTGGGACTTATAGCATGTTAGAATTTTAGAATGTCTTGGGACTTATAGCATGCTTAGCTAGAGGTTAATAAGTTTTACAAAACAGTAGTAGTTGTAAATAGAGTTGGATTACTAATTATATATAGACTCAACACGTGTACTTTTCTATTAATCTATATAGGCATCTCTAGTTCTATATGGATCGAAAGTGGGTTCGGGCAGATAGATTATCAGAGGAGTATAGGAATGGGGTGGAAGAGTTTTGTAATCATGCAATTAGACACTGCACCGACCATCGATACATTCTATGTCCGTGTTGGAAATGTATGAATGGAAAAACTGTTAGTGGTCGAGAAAGTTTGTTTGACCACTTGATGTGTCACGGTATTGATAAAACATATACCGTTTGGACATTTCATGGTGAGAGAAGAGATGGATGTAGCTCTAGCAACATAAGAACTGACTCTAGGTTTGAAGATACAGTTGATGGGGATAGTTTCAGAAATGTACCGAATGTTGATACATCGAGTGGGGATGACACAAATCTGCGAGATCACCCTTATATGTCTAAAAAATTAAGGGATGACGCTGGATTGCCCCTTTGGCCCGGGTGTAAGAAGGCAACAAAAGTGTCAGCTGTGTTGATACTATTCAACCTAAAAGTAGCACACGAGTTATCCGATGTGTGCTTCTCAAGTATGCTGGAAGCAATTAGTGGTCTATTGCCCGATGGAAATGTACTGCCTACGAAAGCATATGAGGTTAAGCAAATGCTTAAGTCCATCGGGTTAACACATCAGAAAATTCATGCTTGCCCGGGTGATTGTATCTTATTTCGGAAGGAGTATGAAGACCTCGATGAATGTCCCAAGTGTGGGAAGAAGAGATATATGAAGAATAAATCTCCAGCGAAGGTGATGTGGTACTTCCCAATAATACCAAGATTCAGGAGAATGTATAGTAGCGGTATACATGCTAGAAATTTAACTTGGCATCATGATGATAGGATCGATGATGGAATGCTAAGACACCCTGCTGATTCACCCCAGTGGAAGACATTCGATGTCAGACATCCAGAATTTGGTGACGAGCCACGACACTTGCGTCTTGCACTCTCAACTGACGGAATGAATCCGTTCGGTATCCAAAGTACCAACCACAGTACATGGCCAGTGATTCTGATGGTTTATAATCTTTCACCGGAGTTGTGCATGAAGCGCACTTATATGATATTGTCTATATTGATATCAGGACCCAAACAACCTTGTAACGACATAGATGTATATCTGGCTCCTTTGATAGAGGACTTGAAGCTCTTGTGGAATGAGGGGGTCGATGTGTATGATGCTTATAGAAAGGAGAATTTCAAGTTGAAGGCCATGTTGTTTGGGACTATCAATGACTTCCCCGCTTATGGGAATGTATCTGGATATAGTGTGAAGGGGGCCGATGCATGTCCTTGGTGTACCACGAACACAGATCACATTCGTTTATGTCATTGTAGGAAGACTGTTTATATGGGGCATAGAAGGTGGTTGGAGCCAACACATGAGTACAGAAGAATGGCCAATGCATTCGATGGCACAATCGAGAAACGTGGAGCACCACGTTTATTGTCAGGTACAGATGTATTGAACGAGATGAAGAATGTCAACACACAATACGGAAAACACTTTGCAAAGAGTCTCCCAACTAGAGGCTGGAAGAAGGAATCAATTTTCTTTCAATTTCCCTATTGGAAAGAGTTGTATGTTAGACACTTCATTGATCTAATGCACGTTGAGAAGAATATTTGTGCTAGTTTGCTCAATACTCTGCTAGCTGATAACAAGTCTAAGGATGGTTACAATGCAAGAATGGATATGGTTGATATGGGTATAAGAGCTGAACTGGCACATGTGTATGAAGAAGGTAAACCACCGAAATTACCTCCTGCTACACACACCTTGTCCAAGAGTGAGAGAAAAATTCTTCTTCAAACACTAAAGGATGTGAAAGTACCAGAGGGTTATTCGTCCAACATAAGTTGATGAATCTGAAATCACATGACTATCATGTCATCATGGAGAATTTCTTGCCCATTGCAATACGTTCTATCTTGCCTGAAAATGTGCGCATAACCATAACAAAGCTTTGTTGGTTCTTCAAGGCAATGAGTAGTAAAGTTATTGATCCTAGAAAATTGCTTGGTTTTCAGAGACAGATTGTGGGGACGTTTTGTGAGCTTGAAATGTATTTTCCTCCTTCATTTTTTGATATAATAGTTCACTTAACCGTTCATTTGGTACACGAGACAAGGATGTGTGGTCCTGCTCGTATGCGATGGATGTATGGTGTAGAGAGATATATGAAAGTGTTGAAAGGGTATGTGATGAATATGTACAGGCCCGAGGGATGCATTGCAGAACGCTATTTAGTAGAAGAAGCAGTCGAGTACTGGTCTGAATTTATTCCGAATGTCGATGCAATTGGACTTCCAAGTACCCGATACACCAATAGAATGGATGGTGAAGGCATTACCGGTGGCCAACCTGTAAGTGTTAGTATGAAGGAGCTAACACGGATGCACTTGTGTGTACTTCACAACACGGTCGACGTGCTTCCTTTTATTGACCTGCACATGCAGGCACTTTCTGAGTCTTTTCCCACCAGAGCTAGATCATGGATTGAAATTGAGCACAATCGCACGTTTGTTGACTGGTTCAATGGTTATGTTGCAAATATGTTGTCACATGATAAAGACTCTGTGAAAGAAAGAGTTAAGTGGTTATCCAGATTGCCTGATAGACATGTGTATTCATACAAGTGTTATCTTATTAATGGATACACGTTTTATACCAGAGATCATGATGCCACAAGTACAATGCAGAATAGTGGGGTGTCTATTACTGCAACTGCATGGAATCAGTCGAATACCACTTACTTTGGACAGATTGTCAACATTTGGGAACTCGACTATGTTGGTCACCGTGAGCCAATTTTCGATTGTAGTTGGGTGAGGATCCCAAATGGGGTCCAAGTTGAACGTTCTGGGTTCGTACGCGTTGATTTGAAGAATGTGGGATACAGAGATGACTCTTACATAATGGCTAGTCAAGCTCAACAAATTTTCTATGTCCCCGACCCAGTTAACAAGAAATGGTCCATTGTGCTTCTGTCAAACAAATTTAACCATAGTTACCAGATCAGCGATCACGTCGATGAAGATGTTGACATGATTGATGATCCTTTCCAGAACTTCACTCATTCTGTACCCTCTTTCGATGATCCTGCAAATCCCCGTCCGTACCAGAGAAAACTTACAAGTGATGATGAGTATATCAATCCGGATCTCGTCAACATTCATGGTCATGAACAAGAAAAGTCAACCAAAAAACAAAAAAGAAAAACCAGTGCTAAAAAGAAATGTATGACTTTATTGAATGTTATTGTTTGTGCTTTATTAAATGTTGTTTCTTTATAATTCTTACATATTTTTTATTTTATTTCGCAGGATCATGGATTATTTGCCCTATGATAGAGATGATGGAGATGATCCAGCTTATTTTCCATATGCTGGAGATGAGCCAGATGATGGAGATGATCCAGATAACGGAGATGATGACACAAGACAGGATAACACTGATGCTCCCACCTCTAGTAGCTCTGGAGAGAAGCGCAAGAGGGGTATAGTCACGATGACTTCACTGAAAAAAGACCGTAGCAAAGGAAAATTAGTGAAGGTAATTTTAATACAATTGAACAGTTTAATTGATATTATATTAATTAATTGTCTGTTGGCCTAATGATATCATTGAATTGCAGTTATCATTCAATGAGTATGGGCAGCCGATAGGACCAGAGAGTGAGAAGTTGGTGTACTTCATTGGGTCTGCAGTCAGGAGAGTTGTCCCTATCGTGCTGCCATGCAATGACTGGCGTAAGCCTGAGATGACTCCTTTCAAGGAAGCGATATGGGATGAGCTCGTGGTATGTTAATTAATTGTAGTGCATATTAAAATTGTTGTATAATTTATTTTTTATATGTGAAATTACTAAATATAAATTGTTATATTCTATATGTATATGCAGTCAACATTCATCGACCTTGATTACACAAAGTAGCATGATATACTTAAACAAGCTGGAAATAAGGTAAAAAAAATTCGGACTTTTCTGAGGAATAAGGCACGAGACCCGAAGACTGGTTTGTATTCGCCTACGCCGCCTAAAGACTATGCGGAATCCCCTATGGTGGCTCCTTATTGGCAGGAGTTTGTGCGTAGATCTATGCTTGATGATTTCAAGGTAAAATTGATTAATGTTATTTCACCTATTCTTTTTTTTCAGTATTTATCGTATTTATATTACACTGTAGGAAAAAAGTAACAGAAATAGCATACAAGCTAAGAATATGGAGGCGCGATATCGTGGATCTTCCAAAGGTTATGCACGCATTAGGGAAGATTTGGTGAGATTTGCTAACTTTTAATTTTTTTTATGATCATTCACTTCATTAATATATATTCACTTTTAATGATTTTTTACATGTTTATTATTATCGTAGAAAGAAGAAAAAAGGAAAGGTGGAGAGAGTGCACCTGTTGTTACCCGTTATGAGTTATTTCAGACTACAAGAAAGACTCGAGATGGGAAAGTTCCCGATCCCAAAACACAGCATATCATTGATGAAGCGGTAATTCATCCATTATTTTTATCTTTAACATTATAAACTATTATTTAATTTGAAATGATTTAATAATATTTGTTTGTTATTTAGGAGCGCATATCTCAGAGCATGACGCCCGACGAGACCTGCACTGTGGGGACTGATGATCTGTTTGCTCGGGCAATAAATTGTCTGGAGCATCCTGGACGCATACGGGGACTTGGATTTGGCGTCACGAAGAAATCATTGAGTATGACACCTGGTATGGCGGTTATGTCTAAGGTGGAACAACTTTCAGCCCAGGTTGCCGACTTAGCTAAACAAGTTTCGATGATATCAAACCATCAAATGAGATACGGGATGTCATCTAGTGGTGCTAGTTGTGAAAACAGTGCTCCTATGTTTTCCGCTGAGGCTAGAGAGAGTGCTGTTAGAAACAATGCTTCAGACGACTTCCATGATGCACTTCAAAACGTCTCCAAGGTATCAGATATATCTCGTATTTGTTTTAATTAAATACTAGTATAAATTTTCTAACTGAATATCCTCTTCGAACAGACGACTCCTTGTTACCTTTATTTGGATTATCCTCTTCGGTTGGTGGCCACTGGAATGTTGTTCGATAGCTCCAGTGGAGTGATCCATGGTTGCCCAATCACTCCTGGTTTTGTGAAAGTCACCCTCACTGTACCTGAAATTGGACAAGAGACTCCACTGTTGCCAAAACCAGAAGATGTGGCAACCACAGTCGGAGACGCGGTCGGGCATTTCCTCGAATGGCCGCAAAACTTGGTTTCTCTCACAAAAAAGGTAAAATACATGTTATTAAATTAATTAATAAGTCAATTTATTTTAAATAATATTACAAATATTGATTGTAGATACTCCTGAATCCACAAAAGACTACACAGAGGGAGAGACCAGGGGAACCAACTGTTGGTGTGCGCAGACGGCGATTAGGGTACCCCCTGCCCGGAGACGTACCCCACGATGTCACTGTAATGAGTACGGTGCACTACATGGTGTCCTCTAGCTTCAATACAGTCACAGTGCCCATTAATGCTTACTTTAACTATGTTGGATATGAGGAGTTCATCATACGAGATTATGTCGAAGAAGTCTTCGGTGACAAGTGGTTGAGTGCAACTACCATGACTTTTTACCTCAGGTGTGTTTACTTAATTCTCAACATTTAATTCATTTATAGTTTAACTTACTTATTAAATATTAATATTAGCGTATGTTGGTTAAAGGTATTTGAGCGAGGTATATTTAACCGTAGATGTCGTTGCAAGTGCAAAATATTCCTTCATCTGCCCCCAAGTGTGTAGCATTTTTGGTAATAGGACACAATATATGAACGACATTGTTCAACATATGTTGAAATATAGAGAGTGAGATCATCTCATTTTTTGGCCAAACAATGTGGGGTAAGTATAATAAATATTTCATAAAAAAATTTACACTACAAAAAAATTACATTTTCGTGGCAAATTTTTTTATCACGAGAATGTAAATTTTCGTCACTAAAGACCTGTGGTGATAAAAAAAATCGTCACAAGCACCGTCACCAAAAGCCCATCACGAAAGATGTATGGTGACGACAAAAGGATGTCGTCACAACAGCTAGTGACAAAATCTATTTGTCACAAAAGATAATGTTGTTGTGACAAATTTATCGTCACTGCAACACTATATTTTCTTCACCTAAACTATCTTCTGTCACAACATCTTTATATTTCCATTGTTTCACGTGACGAAACCTATTTGTCACAAAAGATAATATTATCGTGACGAATTTATTGTCATTATAACCCTATATTTACATCACCCAAAATATTTTTTGTCACAACATCCTTACTTTTTTTTTGTTTCACGTGACAAAACCTATTTGTCACCATAGATAATATTCTCGTGACGAAATTATTGTCACTATAACCCAGTATATTTATCACCCAAATTATTTTTTGTCACAACATTCTTATATATTTTTATTGTTTCACGTGGCAAAATCGATTTGTTACAATAAATATTATTTACATGATGAAATTATCGTCACTATAATCCTATATTTTTGTCACCCAATTTATTTTTCATCACAATATCCTTATAATTTTTTTTGTTTTACGTGACAAATATATTTGTCTCTTAAGAAAGAGTAGTCGTGATAAAGATAATGCCACTATAAGATCATTATCATCACATAAATCTATTTTCGACACAAGAATTTTTTTGAGTTGTTTCTTGTGACAATTATGTTCATCACTAAGAACTATTTATAATGAAATTGTTGTCACAAATAGCATATATTTGTCACTAGAGGTACACTTTTGTGACAACAACTTGACCACCATTCTATGATATTAGTCAACCAACAAAAAAAAAAATAGTTTTGCCATTACAAATTTGTCGTGCTAGAATATATGCAATTTACCATTAAAAATATATAGCTTAACAATGAAACATAAAACAAGTAATTGTAATTAACATAGTGTAAAATATTCATCATCCTCAAAAGTTATAAACTACTAAAGTACTACACCTTCACACAAAATATTTTGTAACTAAAAAACTATTTGAGCTAATATAATAATTCATATATCCAAAGCTCCATACCAAACTGAGAAATCATCTTCATTCCATTTGAATCCTCTATATAAGCAAATCTCCATTCTGCACAATGAATAACATTTGTAAGCTATTAAATTTTGAAATATAAATAAAATAGTGCGGTATTAGGCAAACATGAAAATTACTAGAGGCTTGATTCGCTAAATATTATAGAAAAATAAAATGGAATGTTAATCATATTACATCAGACAAAGTATGCAGAGAATTCAGTGATGAAGAAACAAATGCAATGATTCTTTTGTTTAAAAAAAAAAACAATCCACTGTACCGATTTGAAGCAAAATCTTAGATGATATCTAATGTTTACTCAGAAATTAATATCTGAAAGATTAAGCAGTATTATCTTAGTTCTCTCGATTTTTGGTGTTGAAATGATTGAAAATGAAGAGTTAGTAGGAAAGACAGATTACAATCCTAAAAATTGGCATCACAAAATATATATCAATACACATGAGTTATTAAAAATTAAAGGGAAAAGGTACATCTATACCTTTCAACTATTGAATGAGGAACAAATATGCCCCTAAAGTAAATTTGGGCTCAAATAAACCCTTCAATTTTTTACTTTGGAACAAAGAGGCACTTTCATAAATTAAAAACTACATCAGTTTCATTAAAATAAATATACTAATTAACTAATCTAAACCAGCAAATATCCAAAATAAAATAATCCAAAAGAAATACATTATGATTGTCAAAACTTAGGACGGAAAAACATAATTTCACCATAAACGATCTGCTATAACAGGACCATGATAGCACAAACTCATGATACTACTTCTCAACACAGACAACCCAAAATGATATTTCATTATATAAACTAAGCAGTAGCAGATTGGGCAGCAAGCCTCTTCCTAGCACAATTCCATGCTGAAAATATTAAAACACACACTATTTCCCCAAATTCGTCTTCCTTCATTTGTTAATTAAACAAAGGAACTTCAGGACACACTATATGTTATCTTTTTTGTTCCAAATATTTTTCTTTGTCAATCATTCCCAACTACAAGTTTTCTCTATTGAATATAAAACCTGATTCTAAAAAACTCCTGCCAAAATTATAAGGTTGCCAAGTGGACTAACAAGCAGGAGTCTTCAATTTCTAATGAGACACTCTATGTTCAAATCTATTATTAAGGGGCACCCACAACTTTATTAAACTAAAGTAATTCAATTTTTTTTATACAGATTACAAGCTTACAATGCAAACTCCTTTGTTAATTGAAGTTGGAGATGATTCACGAAGAACAAATGTTTGGAACAAATAAAATAAAATAATAGTGTGTGAAAGAAGAAATAAGAAAAAATAGGGAAGAAGAAGAATTTGGAAAACAGTGTGTGTTGTGAATTTACAGGGTGAAATAGTGTGATTATAAGCACTGATTTATTTTAATGAAATCATCCATCACTTTTTAATTTAACAAGGTGTCTCTGTTTCATTATAAAAAGTTGAAGGTTTATTTGAGCCTAAAATTACTTTAAGGGTCTATTTATTCCTCAAGCAATAGTTAAAGGGCACATGTGTATCTTTTCCGGAACTTAAAAAAATCCCAAGTTACTTTTGCATACATATCAAACTTAAAACAATACCAACTGCATCTTGCCAGATTCCACAAAAATAAAAAAAATTAGCAACAATCATAAATAATTAAATTCAAAGCTAAAAATCCAGTATTTCATAATTTTCATTTTCTCTAACCACGAATTAATCAAACTCAACCCTAACAACATTCGTCAAACTCAAACCACAAATTTCTCTAATTCAACAAGGCAATAACGGATAAATATCAATAATCGTAAATAAATAATGCAAAGTATCAAAAATCGATTCCTAATGAAAGCAGGGGGGTTGAGCGTGAATACCTAAGAGGGGCGGCTAGGCGTGGTTTCTCTATTTATTTTAGGTAGGTCTACGGCGTCCGTCATTCGGGAGAATTGAGGAGTAGTGGAGGCGACTGAGCGGTTGAGTAAAGAAATAGATTCGCGAAGTCCGCCGGTGCGCGATTCTTGGTTCGTGAGAGTGAGGCTGTGCGGGGCGTGACTCTGCCGACGAACTTGATCACTACTCGGCGAGAGAGAGACGGAAAAGGGCAAAATTGTGTGGCGGAAGAGATAATTCTTTATCCTGGGATGGGTATTATCCTATTAGGGATTTTGGGAATGCAGTGGTGACGTGAGTTTGATTAGGGGGCTGGGACAATATTTTTAATATTTCATATCTATTACTCCCTATATAAAAGAGGGAATCCACCCAACTTGGCCAGTTTCCCTCCGGTATTCGGTTACAGTTCGAATAGATCAAAATGGGCCCATTTCCTTTCGGTGGCCGGTCATACGCGTAAGGTCGGTATTGGTTCTCCCATTTTATCTCTATGTGTGTTATTCCTTGACTTGGTCGGCGGAGTGCTGCTTTTGGTCGAATTCCATTGATTCCGACGATGCGGCTATTAATTCAGGCGAGCTCGAGCTGTTTCCGACATGGTGAGGCTCCTGAATTTCTGGCGAAGCTCTCCGTTTCCGATCATGGCACGGCGCGGCTTCCGGTGACTCGAGCTTCTTTCTGGCGCAGCTGGCTTCAATTTCTGGCACAGAGACGAAGCTCTTGGTTTCCATTAATGACGTGGTTCTCTCCGATGCAAGTCACAGACTCTCTCTTTGAATGGAAAATATGGCTGCTTTTCTTTCTTTACTTTCTTACGGTCAAACTAAAGATGTGGGCCCCATTCTTTTGATGAGTAGCAGCTAATTTTTTTGGCTTTCATTCACGTGACCATACAAATGTAATTTATTTTTGTTTCTAATTCGTTTATATATATATATATATATATATATATTATATTTACTAACTTTTTTTTTAATTTTATAAATTTAATATTTTAAGACTATTCTAAATTATTATTATTTTTTTATTCATTTAATTGTATATAACCTCAAATTGACTCTCATTTTTTTTTTTAAATTCATCAAATTCAATCCTTTTTGTTTCTAATTCGTTTATATATATATATATTTACTAACTTTTTTTATTCAATAAAAAATATATGTAAATCTATAATATTCAATAAAAAATAAAAAATATTCAACAAAATAAAAAACATTCAACAAAAATAAAATAAAATATTCAACAAAAGATAAAATCTCTCTCTCTCTCTCTCATCTCCAGAGAGGAAGCTCTCGATATCGATATGATCATCGTCATCCTCACCCTCACCCTCACCCTCACCCTCACCCTCACCCTCACCCTCACCACCTCCGGCCCTGCTCACCCCGGCAGCAAAATTTTGTGGGGGTGGGGGTGGAGGTGGACCGACTACTCCCATCTGTTGGGAGATGTTGGTGAACCAGTTCCGAAGACTCTCATTGTAGCTCGTGAGGGCCTCCATCTGCTTCCGGACGTCCCTCAGCTCACGCTCCAACTGAGAGGAAGCAGGGTCGATCGAGGAGGACGATCCACTATTCTGGCGATAAGTCTGCAGGATGGCCTTACTGTGACCGCCCTGCCCCACGACCTTCCCCTTCTTGACTCCAACCACATCTAAATAGATGCGGTCTTCGTCAATCCGGGGAGGGGTGGGGTTCTCTCCGTTGTCGTCTCCGGGGGCCACCTGCTGCGAGGCCTGGGCAAAATGATCCTTAAACTGGTTCTGAAATTCAATAAATAAAATATAATTATAATAATTAACCTACAATTATAATAATTAAATAAAAATTAATTAAAATTAGAAAAAAAATACTTACGTGGATCTTGGTGGTACGGGCGTAGGTAGACGTCCCAGTCTCCGGGTTCACTGGGTGGGAGATCTTCATCTGCTCGTAGAGAGAGGGCTTTCATCCATGTTCCCTCTCCTGTTGCGAACCAAATTCAATAGATATTTAAATGTTAAACATTTAAAAATTTACTAATATACAAATGTAAATAAAAATTCAATAGATACTTACAAAGGCGAGGGAGTGCTCGTAGATGGACCGGGATCCAGCCCGATGTCTGGCGACGCCGTGCCCAGTGGGGTCCTTCAACCGGTTCTCCCTGGACTTCTCGGACTTAGCTTTGAATTGCCCACTATTCCAGTGAGCAACCAAAGTGTCCCAGAAGGAACGCCCATCTGGCCCTTGGCCCAACTCCAGCTGCATCCCACTATCGAACTTCTTCTTCAGCCCGTAGATAATGTTTTTGTACCGCTCCTGCACTTTCGCGCAGAACAAGCCGTACATAACACTATCATGGACAGGGTCCCAGACGCACAGCTTCTGCAATTAAATTAAAAATAAAATATTAACAAATATCAATCAACTAATTAAATTCAAAATAAAATATTAAAATCATAATAAATATACCTTGAATTCCTCGAAGTACTCCATCCTCTTTTGCTCGGACACCATGGACCACGAGGAGGCACAAACCTCGAACGAAACCTTCTTAATGGCATCTGAGACGCAAGAGCTGGTCTCATGGCCTGGAAGCATACTGTAACATCAAAAAAAAATTCAAGTTAATATTAATGAATACAATTAAAATTATCTAAGAATACTTACATGTTGTTGCTAGGGACAACAGTGAGACGGCTATCCAACATAGGATGCTGTCGTGAAGCCGTAGATCCGGCAACAGAAGTAGATCCAGCAGCACTGGACTGCATGCTGTGAGGAGGATGGTGTAATCTTTGGGGCCCATCGAACCTCCAGGATCACCGGTCTCAATGACCCCAACCTCCTCTTCTCCCTCCCCCCACCCTGTCCCCGACCTTGTGCCTCACTCTGATCGTGGTTATCTTGAGAGCTCATCTATAATAATTAGAAATTCAAAAGATTAACATAACATATTATATTTATACATATTCAACTAAATTCATACATACACATATCAATCATCTAAATTTATACCTACACATATCAATCAACTAATTAAATTCATACATGCGTATATCAGTCAACTAAATTCATATATACATACATATTAATCAACTAAATTCATACATATACATATAGATCATCTAAATTCATATCTACACATATCAATCAACTAATTAAATTCATACCTACGTATATTAATCAACTAAATTCATATATACCTACATATTAATCAACTAAATTCATACCTACACATATCAATCAACTAAATTCATACCTACGTATATCAATCAACTAAATTCATAACTACGAATATTATTAAATCAACTAAATTCATATCTATACATATCAATCAACTATTTTTATATATACTAACATACCAACTAACTTAAAAATACTAAACATTTATATACATGATTTAAATAACATATACAAACATATAAAATCATACATATATGTGCATATATATCTAACATATACATATATATATATATATATATATCTAACATATATAATGCATGAAGTTAGATATATATATATATATATATATATATATATATCTAACTTCATGCATTATTCAAATATACAAACATACACAAATATGCATGATTCATACAAACATATATACAATCATATATATATCAAATTTCATGTATATATATATATATATATATATATATATATAAATCTATATATTTAAAAAAAATATACAAAGATAATAAACGGTTAAAGTTTGAAAAACTTACGGTTATTAGATAGACGGGGAAGCAAGAAGGGTATTGACCGGAACGGAATGCTCGACGGACGGCGGCGGCGGATTTTTTGGAGCGTAGGCCGAAGGTGAGTACGGCATGTGCCTAAAAAGGGTAAAAAAAAATAGTAATCACAGATTTGGACGGTCCCGCATGTGCCATAGGCGGTCGCTAATTCCACAGCAATAAATGACCATTGTCCATTTCCAAGAACGGGTCAACTGACTATTTTGCGACCGTAGAGAGGCGGTCGCTAATTAAAATTTGAATTCAGAGACCGCCTAGGCGGTCGCTGATCAGGCGGTAAATAGAGTTGGTCAACTTTGACCGACTTTTGAGTTTTGATGACCGCCATAGTGGTCATAGGCGGTCGCTAATCCTACGATTTAGCGACTGCCTTCTGTATCGGTCGCAAATTTTCTTAATTTGAGATCAGTGGTCTAGTTCGGTCGATAATCGGTCGCTAATACAATATTTAGAGACCGATTTGAAGGCGGTCGCTAATTTCGGTCGCTAAAACGCGAGTTTTTTGTAGTGTTTAATTATTACTTTTTCACTTATAAAGGGTATACTAGTATTTTCATAAAGGCTATTTTTGTAAAAGAATATTAAGTGGGTATACTAAATATATTTGTGAGGATGAATAGTTGCGCCCTATAGGTTATTATTATAATATCATTATATATTATTATCTAATATTATAATAAAAATGTGATTAAAAATGGTTTCGTGTTGTCAAAGTAGTCTTTTTGAAAAAAAAATTTTAATTTTTCGTTATTTAAATATATTTAATGTCTATTAATTATTAATATTTGAAATTTCAAAATTTCAAATTTTATTATTAATGGAAACTGAAATTATTGGAATCAATTATATATTTATTACTATTTTTTTTTAAGGATGGTGTCTATTTGAATTTAATTTGTTTTCTAAGATTTTGTCTAACTTACATCGCAAGAGTCAAACATTCGTAATCTTAACACGACAATTTAGTCTTAGTTTGCTACATATTAAAAGCAATATTATTAGACAATTTAACTGAAAAACCAATATCTACTAATAGTGCGAGTCAAATGTATTTTAATTTTAAATAATATCATATGTTTTTATTAAAATAATGCATGTGAAAATAACAGTATTTTTTAGTGAAATCAGTTGCATTTTCAGTAAAAATAACTGATATTATAAAAAAAAAAAATACACTTGATTTTCACGGTCTACCTAGTATACAAGAGACCTCATTTCCACACTTGAAGATTCCATATTCCAATTGAAACGATTGTAACAAAAGGTAAATATTTTCTACCCCTAAAATTCTTTTAGGCGTAATATATTATATCTTTTATTTTTCTGTTTCTCACGTATATTTTATTGTTGCAAGGATATAGGAAAATAGAGAGAGGAATAGAAGAACACAGATTTGTTGACCCAGTTCGTCATAAATGACTACGTCTGGGGGCTTACCAAGCCAGGAGATAATTCCACTATTTCTTATATATGAGATCCCTTTATATAGGTTAAAATCTAGGGTTTTAGATGAGTACATAGAATACAATGAAACGACAATATTGTCCTCCATTAGTTACTTGTTGATGAAAACTAATATATTTTTCCTTCAATACTCCCCCTTGTGCCGAATCAAAAGTGTGGATGATGCTTGAATGTTGTCTCGCTAAATCTTGACAGGTAGCAAAAATTCAATGTGAAATAAATCTTGATCACAGGGAAAAAGATTTACAATGCACCTATGTTGAGACTCCCCCTGAAGTCTACACCTTTCACATGCTACGTACATCTATCAAGTGATTTCAGAAAGTCTACACATCTCAATTCTGTAAGATGTTTCTCAAAGATTGTCTTGAACAATATTTTTATAAACAGATCAACCTCATTTACTTTAGAGCTCAAATCTTGAGAAAAACTTTTTGTTGTTGGTTATAGAAGACTTCAGTGATATATGCTTCATATTGTCACCTTTGATGTAAGCTCAATTTCAGCTATTGAACATAAGAAACATGTTCTTTATATACATGTGGCCTCTTCAGTGGTAGAACTCAAGTCATTGCTTCTTCGAATATGTGTGGTGATAGATCTCTACCAAATGCATTCTTGAACTGCTTCATGTAAGACAATGATCACTGAGTGGTTTAATGAGGTAGCTACAAGAGTTTGCTTAGTTGATCTCCAAAATATCGTTGTGTTTTCCATGGTAAATACATAACCATTTTGGTAACACATTGTATGCATAAAAAATATATAAATCCAAATAGTACATCATTTGGCGTATAGGTGTAGGGGGTAGCTTCAATATTTCCTTAAGGTTCACAGTTCCATTTATGGTCCCCTTCAATATTTACTATAATGAGTATCACACCCTTGTCAGTAATTTTCCTTTAAGTATCATAGTACATTCCTGACACCATTTCAATGATATTGTGTTGGTCCTGATTGAAATCTAGCTAATAAGTTCATTGAGAAAGTAATATGTGGTCGAGTGTATTGAGCTAAGTACAATAATGTGCATGTTACACTTAAGTGGGGAATTTCATCTCCCACTGGCTCTTCGTCATCTTCCTTTAGACGAGATGGATATCTCCTTAAATCCAAACTTCGACCAATTATGGGAGTGCTAATCGGATGCATTTTGTCTATGTTAATTTGTTGAACATCTTCAGGACATATGCAAACTGGTGGATAAGTATTCCACAAACTCAATGTTCTAGTATAAAGTCTAGACAAAACTGAGTTTTCCCAAGATCCTTTATCTCAAAACCATATTTCAAATATTCATGATCCTCTTATTGCATTAAGAGTACCTATTATGTTAATCCATCAACATAAATAATTGCAAATCATATAAGTATTCTTTATAAATGCATAGGATCATTATTCATAGTTCTTATAACATATCTCAATCAAGTAGTCACTTAAACGGGTATACCACATCCGCCTGATTATTTCAATAAAAAAAAAGTGTTTCAATCTAATTGTAAACACACTCCGTGGTTTAGAGTCACTTGACTTGGGTAATAGATTGTTGGGAAAATAGGGGTGCCCGGAATCTATTCGGGATGAAATTTTAAATACGAATTTAAATACAATTATTACTAGCATGAATTAATCCTAATTAATTCAAATAATAATTCCAACAACTAATTATCATCATGCATGTTAAATTAATTTCACATATTTAACTAGGCGGAATTAAACAAGTAAATATGCGATTAACGTACCTCTCGTAGTATTGGCCTTTGGATATACGGGACACTTGTAATCTCGCTCTATCAACCCAAAGCCTTCTCAAGTATTTCTCTTTTCACCTCACTTGATCGCCAGTGGGAGACGCTTTCAAACAATTTAATAAACTAAGGAAAAAGAAAAATATATATGCTTCTTGATTTTTCCAACACATGGAATTATGTACTTGGAGATGAAAAAATCATCTCTTATTTATAAGAGGTGGTGATCGAAAATTATAGGATTAATGGGCTTGGAGAAAATCTTTTCTTAATCTCTAAGAAATCTTGAATATATCTCATATATTCTTTTCTCCAAAATAAAATATTCCACAAAAATCTCACACCCCTAAATAAATATGAAGTTTTCGAAAATTACATAGAAGAAATCCAAGATTTGGATCTTCTTGAATATCTTATAATAATATATTCTCAAACCTCTCCAAGATGATGTGTCAACACCACCTTATTCTTAGGCTGATGTGGCATGTCTCAAATCTCTCCATTTTGAAATACTGTGCTCTCATTAAAAGTTAGTTAAACTTTTAATCTCGACCCTTCGTTCTATATCATTAAATCTAAACCATTAATTTGTATCTGCATAATTAATGCAAATAGATATTTTTTCCATTTTCTTATTTAGTTATTTTTAGAATTTATTATAAATCATATTTTTTCCAAACCTTAATGTAATTAAATATGATCTACTTATTGAATGAATCTAAATTTATCATTTCTAAGTTTGAGTTAGTATATATAGTATAATATAATGTTCGATTATTTTTTCCTAAAATAAAAGGTATATAGTTATATATTCCAAAGAATATTCTTATGTGATATATTCTTATTATGGACAAGATATAATATTGCATGCATTTTTTTATTATAAATAAGAGCATATTGTATTTCATTTTTTCACATCAAAGTTTCATTTGTTCCACTATTTTGCTGAGATTTCTCTCATCAATTGTTGGTTAGTTATATATCTATTGTTATTAGTATATTTATTTTATAATTAAATTCATCATTTTAAGTGCTCACAATTTGATTAGATTTAAATATCAATATCAATATGAATGTAATAATGATTGTTGATTTATGCTCTACATCGTTCAGTTTAAAAATTCTTCATGTGCACAAATAATAAATTTAACTATACCATGTATTTTTATCTGAATAATTATGATGGTTTAATTGTTGTAATTTAAATCTCATTTTAGATTTCAAGAGTATGACACCTCAATTTTCTCTGATTTCTAATATCAAGAGTGAGAGCCAAAAATTGACCGTTAAAGTTGGGATTGAAAAAGTTAGACAATATTTTTTAATGATTTTAATAGAGACAAGTTCTACTTGGAACTCATTTTGATTGATGAACGGGTATTTGTAACTTTAAAGTTTATTTCAAATTTTGTATTGTTTCTTATATTATTTAATTTCTTAACGTATACTCCCAATAACTAATAATGTTGATTAATTTATAAATTATTCAATATTGAAATGGAAATTGATTATTATTAAATTATTAGTCTAAGTAATGTTATTCCATAATTGTTATTAATTTATGTGAATTTTGATGTTTTTTTTAACTATTTAGTTTGTAGGATATACCTATAGAGTTTAGTGAAGGGCACGGGTCACAGCTAAGCAAACCCCATAATTTATTGTATATACCTCGAAATTTTTTAAACAAAAATACTTTTATATTAAGTGTCTACAGAAAATAAATATAATATATTTTTTCAGTACGCGAAATTCGCGTAGGTACACTCTAGTATGAGATATTCTTGTATTCCTAGAATACATATCTTGCATAATATCTTTCCAAGAAAATCAACAAAATATTTTTCCTCCTTATCATGCAATTTTCGAAAATAATAGAGAAAAATCAGCATAATTATTTTCTTTTTATTTTAATCACCTTATCATTATTGGGCTACTTAATGGGCTACTTGAGGGGCCTTAAGGAGAATTAAGATTGGACCTCCTAATGGACTTCTGAATTTCAATATTGAGCCCCAATATAATTCAATTCATTAATATTAATTATTACCACTAATAAATTAATATTGCACTATCCATCTTAATCCATATTACGATAATATGGGCTCCCGGTTATTATTTCCCGCGTTTAAGATTATCAAGTCCATTAATTAATTAAGCTTCTGAATAGCTCTAAATTAATTAACATCTTTCACCTTGGAGTAAAGACAGCTCAACATTATTATTCGTACCGAAGAAACTAATTCTTCACTTGCAAGATTTGGTACAATAAAACTTCTGAGCCCACCAAGGGGACTAATCACATGAGCCGTACTCGCACGCGTTTCTCCGTATTAAATCTTAGCAACCGTCGTATGATTAATATTACTGCCCAAGACACAAAGTTCAAAGTCGAAATGATTCTCACCCAACATGAATCAAAGCAGTAACCATTAAGCACACACGATCCTATTTAAGTGACGGAGATTAAGAAATCAACAACCACTGAGGTCTAATTCTTCACCTTTCAGAACAGAAGAATTTATCCTCGCTGTAGGACCTCTTCAACACATACTAAATGTGCTAGTGCAATCTCTTAGTCAAGACAGACCAATCTGAGCCTTACACATCGACCTTTCACGGCGGATTGTTCAATTCCACCTAGGTCGTGAAAATGTACATTTAGTTACAAGTAAACTGTTAATGTTGTCTTCCGTGATCGGGTATCACCACATTAACTACTATGTAACACGTACTATATATTGAACGGTTTGCAATAGAAATTCAACATTCAATCATAACTAAAGCAAATGCGATAAAAGAATTATTCTCATAAAACGAGTGTTTGATACACGAGTTATACAAAGTAAAAGCATACTTTCACGTATAACTCCAACAATCTCCCACTTATACTTAAAGTCTGCTTTTAGTATACATCACGCATGTCTTAGTGTAGTAGCTCTACGTGACATCTCATGTCAACCTACACTAACCTAATAATTCCTCCCACTTATACTTAAAGCAGATTGGCAATAGTCTTGACTCCCATTCCATCCACATGTCTCTCGAATGTACTCTGAGGCAGACCCTTTGTGAATGGATCCGCTAGGTTGTCACCCGACGCTATCTTTGCCACCTCTATATCTCCTCTCTTAACGATTTCTCGTATCAGATGGTATTTTCTTTCTATGTGTTTGCTGGCCTTGTGGGCTCTCGGTTCCTTTGAATTTGCAACTGCTCCGGCATTGTCACAAAAGACAGTTATCTTGTCGGGCAAATTCGGAACGACGTCCAAGTCCACTAAGAAGTTCTTGAGCCAAACTGCCTCTTTCGCTGCTTCACAAGCAGCTACATATTCGGCTTCCATGGTCTAATCGGCGATGCATTTCTGCTTAACGCTTCTCCATGAAATGGCTCCTCCTCCCATGCAAAACACACTACCCGAGGTTGACTTTCTTGAGTCTATGTCTGATTGGAAATCCGAGTCCGTGTATCCTACGGGAACTAGACTATCTGACTGGTAAATCAGCATCCGCTCCCGAGTTCTTTTCAGATACCTCAAGATGCACTTTACGACAGTCCAATGGTCTTTCCCGGGATTACTTTGATATCTTGCCACCATGCCCACGACAAAGCAGATATCCGGTCTCGTACACAGCATTGCATACATAAGGCTTCCTACGGCCGAAGCGTACGGAACACCTTTCATGTCATCTATCTCCGCTTGCGTCTTAGGGCTCATTTCTTCCGATAGATGGATTCCGTGCCTAAAAGGTACAAAACCTTTCTTGGAATCTTGCATGCTGAAACGCTTCAAAACAGTATCAATGTATGAAGCTTGCGATAAGCCCAACATCCTCTTCTTGCGATCGCGAGTGATTTTGATCCCAAGGATGTGACCGGCTTCCCCTAAGTCCTTCATATCAAATTGCTTTGACAGCCATACCTTTACATCTGACAATACCTTTACATTGTTTCCAATGAGCAGAATATCGTCTACGTATAATACTAAGAATACCACCGCAGTTCCGTCACGCTTCTTATACACACAACTTTCGAACTCGTTTTGATCAAACCCATAAGACTTAATCACTTGATCAAAACACTGGTTCCAAGTACGCGATGCTTGCTTAAGTCCGTAAATGGATCTCTTGAGCTTGCATACGAGATTCTCTTGGCCTTTTTCAATGAAACCTTTGGGCTGTTGCATATAGATATCTATCCCGTCAAGACTTCCGTTAAGGAAAGCCGTCTTGACATCCATTTGCCAGATCTCGTAATCTAGGTGCGCAGCAATCGACAAGAGAATACGGATGGACTTAAGCATAGCTACATGCGAAAAGGTTTCCTCATAATCGATCCCTTCTTTCTGAGTATACCCTTTAGCCACAAGCCTTGCTTTGAAGGTTTCAACCCTTCCGTCCGGTCCTCTTTTCCTCTTGTACACTCACTTGCATCCAATGGGTTCTACCCCACTGGGTGGCTCGACCAACTCCCACACTTGATTATGATCCATTGAACCCATCTCGGCTTCCATTGCCGTTTGCCATGACTCCGCGTCTTTGTCTTGGATTGCCTCGTCGTACGTCCATGGGTCTGATTCAACACCGGGAACCAAATCCGAAGATTCTCCTATCCCCATGAATCTCTCGGGTTGCCTAGGAACCCTCCCACTACAACGGGGTTCCGGTTGTGAAGATGTGACGTGTGGTACATCATCTTGTATACTTGGTATCGAGGTTTGACCTCTCAATTCTTCTAAGGTAATTTCACTTTTAGGTTTCCGATTGTTCATATAGTCTTCCTCCAAGAATTTAAAGTGTGTACTAATCACGGTCTTTTGATCCTTGGGACTATAGAACATGCACCCTTTCGTTCCCGCAGGGTATCCTATAAACAGCCTTAATTTCGAACGTGGATCCAACTTACCGGCTTCCTTGTCTAGCACGTATGCCGGACAACCCCAAATCCGCAAATGTCTTAGAATGGGCTTGCGCCCGGCCCACAATTCCATTGGGGTTTTAGGAACCGATTTGGATGGCACCAAGTTTAGAATATAAGCCGCCGTTTCCAAGGCATTACCCCAAAACGACTTGGGTAAATCCGAATAACTCATCATGGATCTGACCATCTCTAAAAGAGTCTGGTTCCTTCGTTCCGCCACACCGTTCTGTTGAGGGGTTCCTGGTGCGGTCAACTGGGATACAATCCCTTCGTCCGATACGTAGTTCAAGAATTCATCGCTGAGGTATTCGCCTCCACGATCTGATCGTAGAAACTTGATACTCTTTTCCCTATGTTTCTCGGCTTCGGCCTTAAACTCTTTAAACTTTTCAAAAGTTTCAGACTTATGCCGCATGAGGTAAATGTACCCATATCTTGAGTAATCGTCAATGAAGGTAACGAAATACTCATACCCCATTCTCGCTTTGATCGTCATTGGACCACACACATCGGTATGAACGAGTTCTAACACTTCTGTGGCTCTATTCTCCTTGGCTCCAAATGCCCTCTTGGTCATCTTACCCTATAAACAGGATTCACAAGTTGGAAACGGCTCGACTTGGAGTGATTCCAAAGATCCGTCTTTCACCAATCTCTCTATCCGCTTTAGATTAATATGACCTAGTCTAAGATGCCATAGAAGTGTTTCGTTCATCTCCGAAGAACGCTTTCTTTTATTGCTCGAAATGATCGACGTGTTATTAGATTCATTATTTGAGTGGTGTGCACACTTAATCGTATAGAGATTGTTTACCAACGTTCCATGACAGATAACATCATTCTTAAAAGAAACAGTAACAACTTTATTAAAAGTAACTGAATATCCATCAAAAAACAGCTTAGAAACCGAAATTAAATTCTTCCTAAAGTTTGGAACGTATAAAACATCTCTTAAAATTAAAACTCTATCTTCAAAAGATAGGTGTACGACTCCCATTGCTTCGGTTGCCACTCTCGTAGCATCGCCCAAAGTGATGGTGATCTCATTCTTGCTAAGTCGCCGGGTTAGCTGGAACCCCTGAAGAGTGAAACAAATATGATCAGTTGCCCCGGTATCCACTACCCAAACGTGGGCAGCATACGCCGCAACATATGTTTCAACGACTAAAGCATAAGACTTACCTTTCTTTACCGCCTTCTTAGGCTTAGAACAGGTAGACCTCCAATGTCCTCTTTCCCCGCAATTGAAGCACTTACTCTTACCGGGTATCTTCACGCCGTACGGCTTGAAAGCTCTTTTCTTGCCTCCCAAAGTGAATCTACTGGTTTGGTTCCGATCAACCACCTCCTTCTCAATCTCACCTTCCATTGGCCTAGATTTCGAGAAAAAGCTCTTGATCACCAAAGCCTCGTCCCTACTCCCCAAGTATGACTCTACCGTTATCAGGGCTTTGAGCAGGGTATCCAAAGTAAACTTGTGTTCAGATAACACGTATTCCCAAAAGAACCCATCAAAACTACTCGATAGCTTTAGGAGTATGGAATCGATTTGACTTTCTTCACTTTGTCCGGCACCAAGAAACTCGAGTTTCTCAAACTCACGCCTAAAATTGAGAACATGATCCCTTACGGGTGTTCCCTTCACCATTTCCTTCGTGAGCTTCTCACGAATGGTGAACAGATTCGCCATGGGGTTCTAATGTTGAAACATCTCTTCAAGGCTATTCATGATATCAACAGTCGCTTCAATGCCTTCATGAATGCGCTTCAAATCCTCAGACATAAATGTCAAGATGATGTGCTTCATGTGCTCATTAGAATGCTTCCAATCATCGAATATCGCCTTTTCCCCATTACTTGACTTATCATTAGGTTTCTTGGGTACATCAACGCTAAATATCCAATAGTGTTCTTGCGCAGGAAGGACCATGTTTATATTACGTTTCCAATCAACATAGTTCTCACCAACAAGTTTATTATCTTTAAGTATACTATACAGTGGATTAAAAGGTTGCGACATGATGAACTGAGAATAAAACATACATTCATATCAATATCTAGAAAAATACGAAATTATCACATAAATTTGATCACATCAATTATATTGAAACCTTAAAACAATATAATCATGCATCAGCCAACATCTCGAAACAATTTAAATGCGCCACTAGGGGTGGTCTATACATTTAAACACATTCAAGCGGATTACAAACTTAAAGTTACAAATCCTTAATTCAAAATTAATAGTTGGCTCCCACTTTGACCACATAGAAACTGACAGGGACTCCGAGGGGAGTAAGTTAATATCAATTCCCTATGCCTAAGTAATAACCATAATTAAATACAGGATTATTATTTCGCCTTGAGCAAGCCACTCGTGGTGAGGGTCAATACCGCCACTAGTAATAATCCACAATCATCCTTTCGGAATTTATTCATGTGAAATCCGTTCTTTTGGCCGATCCGAGGGGGAAATGTATTCCAAAAGAACTTCACAAATAAATAAATTATGGAGGTCAAAATAATCCAATTTTAATATCCGGAATAAAATTGCGATTATAAAAACATACTTAGTAATTTTCGAAAGTAAGGTTTTTCTTGGACAATTAAATTCATGCAAACACATATTAACAAATAATAATAAGTGCACGAAATAAAACATCCATCAAAACAAAATTAACCACATTGGAGCACTCGAATCCAATTGTCACGGTTTAATTTCTTCACGTCTTGATGCGAAAAATCGTCCTTGTTGCTTTCCGACGTTCGTCTCGACGTGCTCCCACTCGAACAGCAACACTTCATCAAAAACAGCATCGTTTGGGGTTCGGGACGACGTTTAAAATCACACGGAAAAAAAACACGAACCGAAAAAATTCCACGGCCTGAGATACAGCGCGCGTCGGCCCACAAAGTGGGCCCGCGTGCTTCCCGGCCCGAGAAGCTCTGGAAAACAGCCCGAAGCGCACCCGAGGCGCTGCAGGCCCTCGCCGAGGCGCGCGCGCGCGGTGCGCGCGGCGCCTTGCGCCCGTTGCGCACGGCGTGCGCCGTGCACCTCCGTGCGCCGTTTTTTCGCCGTTCGTCCTCGTTTTCTTCACCCCTTGCATGATTTTACCTCCATACACGCGCCACGCTTGTATGCGTCGTCCGGGTACGTTGTTTTTAATTCTTCGTTCTTCGTCACGATCCGGTTACAATTTATTTTTATTGTTCATTAAGGAGTATTGATTATAAACTAATTTCACTATTAACTAGTTTCACGATATACTCTAATTCAATTACCATTATCTTTTAAGTAGTTTTCTCTACCTTTAGACTTTTCTTAGCCTTTTATAATTACATTTGGTATTTGTACCATATGTTAACAATTTGTAACTTATATATAGTTTCTAGTATTCTTGCCAAAAATTATCTTTAATACTTTGTATACATAGTGAGTAAGTAAAGTTTTATATAAAAACAATTTATGATAAATTTATCATAAAATTATTTTAAAATGTCTAATATTTAATAAGGAGTATCAACAAATTTATTAGAAATATAAAAATTGGGGTCAGTGACATTATATTGTATTTTTGTAGATACTTTTGACCCAACTTTTGATACATTTGATCAAATATTCTATACTTGAAAACAGTTTTATAATAAATTTATCATGAATCATTTTCATATAAAACATACTTTATTGAGTAAGTTTTTTCTGCACGAGATGCAACATAAAATTCAGGTACAATTTTAAAAAATCACTCATGTTCTCACTCATGAAAAGTTACCCCTGATTTTAATAAATTAAGAACCATCATTTGATATATTGTAATACGGGTGACTTCTCAGTAAAAATAAGAGTGATTTTTCAGTGATTATAAATGTAACTTTTTTAAAATGTACATGAATTGTACGATACACATAATACAATAAAAAAAAAGTAAAATTTACACAATGTCTCGTATCAGTGGTAGTGCATCTTTGTCATAATGTATTTAAAGAAATTTTTGGTAGCTACACTAAAAAAATTTATCCAAATTACAAAGACAAAAACTTGTATGAGACCGTCTCATGGCATGAGACCATACAAATTAACACCTACTTCTACCAAAGTGTTAATGAGTCAATGCCCTAGTTACACTCATTCTCATTGTCTCAAGCCATGAGACGGTATCATATAAGATCTACTCAATTACAAATTGTTTAAAACATAGCTATTTCTCTCATTTCCAAGCACACACATAGGATGTCGCTATTTACACTCACATAATTTTATAGTTGTATTTGAATGTATTAGTATTAGTAGTTAAAAAGCATTGTAAATATGGGCACGTATATGTGTATACACGTGGGTGTGAGAGAGACCATTTCATTAATTAAATTAAAATAAATCAAAACTTATTTAGTTCGTCTACACTGTAAGGAGTGTAATGGTCATGTGGCCTCTTTTACGAAGTGAGAGTTGCAATGCTGTCTCATCTAAGTTTTAGTCTTTGTAACCGTACACCGCAGACTAAGATTAATTTTTTTTTTATAGTGTTTAATTTTTAATTATATATATTTATATATTTTTAGTGTCAAAATTATTTAAAATATAATGTACATTTAATTAATATTCTAATTTGTATAAAAAATATTAGTTAAAAAAACATATAAAACGTCAATGAATTGATGAAATTTTTGTTTATTCATAAATCTTAAAATTATAATTACACATTTTGAAAAAAAAGTTTGTATACTACATTTGTAGTATACTTTGACGGTCTTCCATCAGATTCAGACACAGTTGACTTTTCAGGGATATTTATATGAAAGTTGAGATGTAGTATTTAAATGTATAAAATATTCTTTTATGAGTTTTATTTTTAGTTTAATTATACGAAACAACTAAGACTTCTTTTCGTGTGTACTTACTAGATGGATTAGGTGTAATTTAGAGGTTTTTGTAGGGTGAACTAGGCAAAAAATTTGTCGACAGAGGTAGTATTTTTTTTATAGTTAGGAATAATACATATATATGATGTGACATATTTATTCACAGTTGTAAAAAAGGACAATTCACACAATTACATTAAATTATGATTGTAAGAATATTTAAACATCAGTAATGATAGCACACGGAATTCGGCAATTGAAATATAAGATAATATTATAATATAATAATCTCATTTAACTCAAAATTAATTTAAAAAAGTCCAACTAAAATGCCATCCAGGAGGAGCTATAAATGTCATTATTCAATGAAATATTTATTTTAATACCCAAAAAACAACACTCGTATTCAATTCTCAATTTTGAATGTGATCAGCTTCTTTGTAGTGGAAACTCGAGTATCAATATCGCATTCAACATCTATTGCAGAATCAATTCCTGCATGCTTCCTTTTATTGTCCGGAGTAATTCCTCCAGCATCTCGTTTTCACAAATATATGAACAAGCAGTGTTCTGGACAAAAATCAAAATTAGGTTAATATATATCAGGTTAAAACTGACATACTGATTAATATATGGTATAATGTATACCTTGTCAGTGGACGTAACATCAGTTTGACTCGATTCCACGTCTTGATTAATAAATTTAGAAAATTCAATTTTATTAATATACTAGTGATATATCCCACGAATTTCTCGAACTAAAAATAATATTATTATTATTAATTCAAATTATAATAATTAATATTTATGTTTAAAATATTTAATAATTTTAATATAACATTAAAATTCCAATTGTTATTTAAGGAATACTAAAGTTACTAAATATAAATAAATAAAAGAATTTAAAAATATTAAAAAAAAATTAGAAAATCAATCTCAAAATATTATAGGACAATATTATTTCAAATTGTAAATTTCTAAAATCTTATCTGTAGACAATATTTGTTGTATATCTGCATTGTCTTCCATTGAAATTAAGGTAAACAATTTTCTTTTGCTTTTAATTCTCGGGGCTACACCATATAATTGTCTATGTGTAAAAACAGGTTTGGGAAGATACATACCCATAGTCGACAATGATTGACCCTGATTTTTATTTATAGTTATTGTGAAACACAAAAGAACCGAAGACAATCTCCTTTAAATTCTAAACGACAAAGTATTTCCCGAATTAGTCAGGATCATTTTGGGGGTGCATATACCTTACTTCCAATATTTATTTAAAAAATGATCTCAGCTTTTAAAATATGATTTTTGTTGTGGGGATAAAAATACGTTCGACCCCGACCTCGACAATTAAGGCGACATCGCCCTATCAGCAACCTCACCCCATCCGTGACCTCGTCCACCAGCGACCTCGCCCGCTCAGAGTCAGACCAAGACGGGATACGTCAAGCGGCGGACAAGAATGCGCCCAGGCCACGTCGCCCTGGACCTCGCTAAAAAGGCAAGGTCAAGCTCCTATTAATCCCATTACAGGATAAGAAAGCTGGGGTTATAGCACGAAAGGAAGGACAACCGCAAACCAGGCCGCAGTGCCCGCACCTGAGGAAAGGACGAGCATGGCAGCAGGTTGCAGGCGTCAGAAATGACTGAAGGACACCTGGTATAGCAGTTCCAATAGGCCAGTTGCTACGCTCCCATTGACGGAGGACAACCCGCGGATACAACAAACAAAGGCCACCACACATTGATGACTAGACTCTAGCAAAAAGACAGAAAATCATTAGCAATCATTGAATATCCTATCAAAATAGCTAAGGCAACACAATGTAACCTAGGAATTACTATAAATAGAGCCTTTGAGCTCATGAATAAAGGAAGCCACTTAAGACCGAGCCTAAACCCCTCGGCAAATACTTGTGCATTTACTTTTCTTGCATTCCACTCTTCAAGCCCATTAGGAAGAAGCTTTCATGGCTAACTCCTCTTGGCACACTATCTTGTTTTATCCGATCATAGCCACATAAAGCTCGTTAAACCTCGGGTAACAACAATTGGCGCTAGAAGGAGGGTATCCTAACCACTCACCCCCAAGATTTCGGTGAACACTCACTGTTCTTCGAAAAAGAAAGCTTAGAAGATCCAAAGCCTGTCTTGGACCCTTACACTAGAAAATCCACGAATATGGAAAAAGTAACAAGAGCAGCTAGAGCTTCGGCTAATCCACGCTCGACCGTAGTTTTGGCTGTGAAGACCCGTGCTGGAGTAGCAGCGTGGGCCGCGGCTCAGGCCAGTACGAATGAGGCTGACTCGCCCCAGGGAGGGCTCCTCCCCATTCCCCTCCAAGAATACAAGACGCCTAAGCAAGTGGCGTCAGCGATAGCTATCCTCACCAGAAGGGGTGAGGAGTTGAGAACCAGCCAAAGCGCCCCGACGGCCCCCAGAAAGGCTCGTTTGACCCGCTCTGCCAAGGGCAAATGAAAGATGACAGAGCAATAGGGTGAACACAGCCGAGTCCGCTCCCGTGGCTACGATTTGCGATAGAGGCTTCAGACTGAGACCCACTCCCCGTTGGTTTTTAACCGACTCGAGAGCTCGGATCCGTCTTGGCGCTCAGTCACATCGGCCCTGTCTACCAGCTATGAAACTGTCTCACTGACCAGATCTTCTGCACACGTGGCCCATGATGGTAGGGACACGTCCCCAGGAAACTCCGCCCGGTGCAAGCTCAACTTCGCTCAAAGCGAACTCTTAAGGATGGATCGTCCACGCGCCCCTGCGCATGACCACCTCGGTCCAGGCCACAGCGCACCGGTCGAGACTACTCCCGGGCAGGCCACACAAGGGGCCATTTTACTGGTGATCCAGCGGAAGCTAGAGGAGATGCAAAATAAGATCGAGGAGACTGACTGGGGGCAAAAGCCCAGGCGACGTTCCAGGAACCACTAAGTGAGGAGATCGAGCTGGCTCTGGTCCAGCCAAAGATTACTCCGCCCACTATCTCGATGTATGAAGGTCGTTCCGACCCGGAAACCCACGTCAACAAGTATCGGATTTACATGACTCGTCGTGGAGCAACTGACGCGACCAAGTGCCGAATGTTTCCATTAACGCTAGGCGAGCTCGCCCACAAATGGTGCGTATCGTTGTCGTCGAGGTCAGTCACCTACTTCACCAAACTCTGCGACCAGTTCATGGCGTACTTCACCACAAAGATAGCCCGGTCTGAGAGCCGACACCGTCTGTTAAGAATACAACAGGAAGAAGATAAGAGCGACGAGTCCTACATCGATCGCTTGGATGAGATAATCCTGACCGGTGAGCCCGTGAGCGACGAGCTCACCCTCCACTCTGCATTGGCCGAATTCAATGGCAAGTCCCTCATGTTCAAATAGTTAACGAAAGATTTGCCCAAAACCTACACCAATTTCTGTTGGCGTGGTGGGGATGCTGTTACGCGCAACAAGCTTCTGGCCCAGAGGATGGGCGAAAAGAAGGTCGAGGAGTAGGCGAAAGCACCCTCGACGACTGCAAAAAATGGTAACCAGCGGCGCCAGAAGGGGCACAAGACCCCTGGGAATTTCCAACCCTTCGACAGGAACACAGTGGAAGTCCAGATCCTGGATAAGTTGAAGGAGACTCTGGCTTACGTGTTCAACGCAATCCGTCCACGGATATGCTGGCCAAACCTAGCGCTATCAAGCTGGACCTCTCCAAGCTCAATCAAAGCAAGTTCTGCCACTACCACGAGAACCCGGGATACAACACAAGTCAGTGCCGAGACCTCCTCAGACAACTCTGGAAGTTGTACGAGGAGGGACGCCTAGACGAGTTTGTGAAGAAGCTCCAGCCTCGCAAGGATCAGGGACGCGACGCCAACAAGAGGCAGAACAAGGACGGAGCTTGACCTCAGCACCAGCAGCGACGGCCGAACCCAGTGGCCACCATCAAGGACTTCGATAGAGAAGACAATGACGTTCCACCGATCAACGCAGGGGGAAGGGTGAACATATTGCAGGCCGCAGGAGGTTCCTTAGGCGGGCTAATACCCGTGTCGATCATGTCCAACCGAAAGAGGAAGACGGAGCTCAGAGCCGTGAGCGGCATCAACATAGTCGCTACCCCACCACCGGAGCTCGCCATAGATCAGAACCTACCGATCACCTTCACAAATATCGATGGGGAAGGTACCCTCTGTCCAAAGAATGACGCTCTAGTCGTCTCCACTAATCTGCTGGGCAAGATTGTTGATCGAATCTTAGTCGACAATGGGTGTTACTACAACATTATCTTCAAGAATGCTTTGGATCAACTGTGGACCCTTGCCAGTTCCATCAAGCTGTACGAGACCCAGCTGTGAGGTTTCGACGATACTCTGGTCAACGCGTATGGGAGGATCAAACACCCAGTGGAGCTCATCTGCTGCAGAGACGAAAAGGTCAGGATCTCGCGTCTCCTAAATTTTTGTGATAGTTGATAAGCCTCATATGTATAACAAGTTCCTGGGGCGCCCATTTCTGGAAACTTTCAAGGCAATAGCCTCTTCTTTCTTCTACTGTGTGAAATTCCTGACCCCTGAGGGGATTGTTGACTTGAACGCAAAATACTAGCATCAACTAGTAGTTAACCCACAAGAGTATGGGATCCCTGTAGTATTGGCAAGTATAGGGACTAAATATATCGTACCCAAGGGAAAGTAAGTATGCGAATAGAGCCCTAGAGATCTACGTGTCGTAGTTAATATGAGTGTATGTTTGGGGATTGAAATTTATAATAAACTACTCTATATTCTAATAACTGAATTAAACGGAATAAATAAATAAGTGTATGCAAATATGAGATGGTGATGCTCAGGATAGGAATCCCTACGTATACTAACGGAGCTAGTACGATAATTAAAACAACCGTGATGTGCAAGTTATAATCCTAAGCATGCGAGATTGAAAGACTAAAAGCTCAAGAATTAATCCTAATACTTTGTCCTATTAACCGACTTCACTAATCCACTAAACAAGTTATATGGATTGTGCTTAATTAATGAGACCCTAATTTAACTAAGGTGATGCGGTCGTCCTCCCTAGATAAACCGGTAGATGATAAACCCCTTCTAAACCCTCTCGTTAAGCCTATTCATTATTAAAGAGTGATACGTGTTAGTGTTAGTGTCCTATAGATAATCCATTGAAAGAACATAATACTAAGATAATATTCAGATTTGCTTTAATATTATTATTTGTTTAATATTAAATGTATGACGTTACACTTATCTGAATATAATGTTTGATTGTTTGCATATATTCTTATTTGTGTTCCCATGAATCACTACTGTCATTAAGTGAGTGAGAAATCAGATGACTTAAGTATGATTCTCAAATAGCCCCGAAATTTTTGACCAATTTAAAAAAAAAATTGAAAAAAGAACTGGGTTCCCTTGGTCATTGGGCAGAACATGATTGTTAGGCAATCACTGCGTATTTTGCCTGAGACATCATGTCCATGAAAAAAGATCTGCTAGGCCAGATTCTTGGTTGAGTCCAAGCGGCGGATTCTGGTCGTTTGACGGCTCTCTGCTGCGCAGCGGCGAAATTGCATTGTCGATACCATTTTCAATCAATGGCCAAAGTATCGTGTACGACGCTACAGTGTGGCATTTCGATCCGCCGATGCGCGCGCATTTATCGGCTGGCAGCGGGCGGTGGTGATAGATGGGTCGCCGTACCACCACGAAGTTGGCCGACCATGGAGAACCACCTATAGCATGGCTGGTGATGGGTTGCGTACGACTCTGTGAAGCATGAATGATTGGGGCCTGGGTTTGAGAATTTGATTCTCCCCAGGCCCTTCTGTGCAATATAAAATTAATTGCTCTTAAGCCCCTGGTTCAATTTCTTTAAATTCTGAAAATCCTTAAGGCCATGTTTGGCATTTTAATTTAATTAAAATCTGAAAAAACTGGCTAAAGGCTTGTTTGTTGTATCTTAAATTTTGAACTTCTAGAAATCAAAATAAGGGGGTTGTTTGGTTGGACCAAATTATTTCATTTTGGGAAATTGGAAATGAGTCATGTTTGGTTGGACCAAATTTTGGTATTTTTAAATTTTGGGCAAAATAATTGAAAATGACTTTAGAAATTGACCGAGAGCTTGGAGCTTGTTGGTATTTCTAATCTTAGCAGTATTTTACCCACGGATAATTAATTGTTAAGCAAGTTTATTTGATTTACGTGTTATTAGATATTTTGCATGTTTTTTTTATTTATGTGCTAAATATTTAATATATGTTTTATTTGTGCAAATTTGAAGTTTGAAATAAAGCATGAGAACTTGTTTAGTTGCTCCTCACTTGTATAACTGCTTATGTGAATCGATATTACATTATTAGTTATATAGCCCACATTAAATTGTTTGGGTAGGCGGCACCCAATATTTGTCGGACCATATTATATTTTTGGGTAGACGGCGCCCTATATATGTTTGTCCACACATGTCATGTTTAGGTAGGCGGTACCCAATAATTGCTCAAATGTGACGTAGTTATCATGATTGGATCTCGATTAAGCAATTAATATCCCGCCTTTAAAATGTTCCTCACTAAAATATGGTTTTTCATTGGATTGAAAGATGTCTTCCATTAAAATTAAAAGTAAACCGGAGATTTCGTTCCAAAGAGTATTTAAGGCCCTAGTCTTTTGCTCGGATCTACATCTAATGGGACTTTTATAGGGACACATTTGTCGCCGCTTAATGGTTGTAAACCAACTTAATTCTGTTTAACCAGCTCTAGCATGGAAACGAGAATTAGGTGACATCCGATTGAACTAGGTTCAATCAACTAGGAATTGCGTGAGACAATTGGTTTAGAGACCTACCAGTTCTGCTGTTGCAATGTTCAGCCCTAACAGTCATTGTTATAGTAGGAATGTGGATCCTAGTCCATTACAATTTATATTAGATATAAATTCGTACTCTTCCGATGAGGTCGTCGAGTATGTGAAAATAATTGAGACAAAATAATTAAAAGGCCATGTTTATTTTGATTGCTGAATATTGATCATAGGAGTTATGTGTTTAATTCCCGTTTTAGTTTATTTCTCTAAAATTGTTGAAATGAATAACTTGTCATTGAAAAATGTTCTGGAAACAAATAAATTGGTTGGGCCAAATTTTCTGGACTGGCATTGAAACGTGTGTTTGGTGCTAAGGCAAGAAGAGATTGAGTACGTGTTAGACACAACAATCCCTTTACCCCTGAGGCTGGTTCAGTTGAGGCTGCATCGTTTGATGTTACAGCTCAAAAGAAGCATTAAGATGATGCTTCCCAGACTCTATGTTATGATTGCTCGGCATGACTCCCGCATTGCAAGGCAACATGAGAAAATGGATCCCTTCGAGATGCTTAAGCGTCTGAAGGATCTCTTTGATTCTAGATCTCGTTTGAGATTTATGAAGTGATAAGAGATCTGTTCAGATGTCGATTAGCGAAATGAGGGAAGATTTCACCCCATGTGCTATCCTCAAGTCGCTCCCCGATTCATATTCTAGTTTCGTAGTAAATTTAATATGAAGAAGACGGAAGCGACAATACCGGAGCCTCATAACATGCGTAAGAATTTTGAGTCTTCCACTGCTAAGGAAAAAGCCAGTGCTCATGGTGAGTGCTTCTATTTCTTCTGACCTGAAAGGCGAGAAGAAGCGAAGGAGTAAGGCTAAGAGGGATTCAAGCCCAACTTCCTGAAGGCGAAAGGTGGAGTTCAAAAGTAAGAGCGGGTTGATAAGAATGTGTGCCCCATTGCAATAGAAAGGGGCATTGGAAGAAAGACTATAAGGTTCTAGCAAGCGAGAAGAAAACACAAGGTGTTTTAGCTGCTAGAACAAGTACGGTTGTTATTAAGATAAACATGTTCAATAATAGTTCAAACTGTAGGGCATTTGTTGAGTTATGGACATGATGTTCTTAATATACAAAGTAGGATGACTAACACTTAGTAATCATGAAAACCCGACTTACTTGTGGCATTGTAGATTTGGTCATGCAGACGAGAAAAGAATCACAAGGTTAAGAAATTTGGACTACTTAACCCCATTAGACCTAGAGTCTTATGGCGATTGTGAATCTTGTCTCACGGGAAAATGATCAACAAATCCTTTTCCGGGAAAGGGGTACGTACCAAAAAAGTTATAGAGTTGGTTCGCATCAATATTTGTGGACCATTGCCCACTCTAGCTAGGGGTCAATTCGGCTACTTCATCACCTTTACCGACGATTACTCAAGGTACGGATACGTGTATCTCATGAAACATAAACCTGAATCATATGAGAAGTTCAAGGGGTACAAGGCAGAAGTTGAGAAACAACTTGGTAAGAGTATAATGACTCTTCGATCGGATCGAGGAGGTGAGTACCTTAGCCATGAATTCATGGATTACTTGAAGCTTCATGGGATCCAGTCACAATGGACTCCTTTTTGGAAAACCTCAGATGAACGGTGTGTCCGAAAGGAGAAACTGAACCTTGTTTGACATGGTAAGGTCCATGATGAGTGTTTCCTCTCTTCCAACATTCTTATGGGGATACGCATTACAAACCTCAATCTATATTCTGAATAGGACTCCGTCCAAATCAGTTGAGCAGACTCCATACGAGCTATGGCATGGCAAGAAGCCATCTGCTAATTGATAAGTTGGAATCCAAAGGTGAAAATGGTTATTTTGTGGGATATCCTAAGGAGACAAGAGGATATCACTTCTATCTACCGGAGAAACAAACAATAATTATTTCTAGGCAAGCTAAATTCCTAGAAGACGGGTACGTCTTTAAGGAACAAAGCCGTAAGAAGATAGAACTTGAAGAGATTCAAGAACCACAAATTAACATAGAGACTGATGATTTGTTAAAGCAACATGACAAAGAATCAGTGGGAGCATTCAGCGACTCTCATGGTGGAAGTTAATCACTAGGTGATCCTCTTTCAGCCAGTAGGAGCGTAATTGGAGTTGCATTGCTTTCGCAACAACCTCCAAGTGGGCTAAATGAGAATAACATAGTTCAAACTCTCGCCCAAGAGGCATTTGAAAGTGTCTCTCTTGAGGACTCTCCGGTCAACGATGAAGTCGCTGCACCATAAAATTTTCACAATCAGAATGTACAGCCTGCACAACCACAACTTCATGAGTCGACTAGGATTAGTAATCCACTCACTAGGTATTATAGGTTCCTCGTGGAGGAACATGATAACGTGGAGATCCCAGATAAAGACGAACCTAGAACTTATACTAAAGCAACATTAGATGTTGACTAAGTGAAGTTGCATGAAGCCATGAAATCCGAGATGGACTCGATGTACACCAATTAAGTCTAGGACTTAATTGAGTTGCCAGAAAGGGGTTAGACCCATAAGTTGTAAGTGAGTCTTCAGGCGTAAGACCGATGCAACTGGTAAAGTAGAAACCTATAAAGATAGGTTGGTGGCGAAAGGTTATAGTCGACACGAGGTATTGACTATGATGAGACTTTTTCGCCAGTTGCTGAGATCAAGTCCATTCGAATTTTTACTTGCGATAGCAGCACACCACGATTATGAGTTTTGGTAGATGGAAGTCAAAACAACTTTCCTCAATGGTAACATTGATGAGGAAGTGTTTGTGACTCAACCATACAAATTGCTGTAAGGATTTATATATTGTAATTTATCATTTATGTTTTATGTTAAGACAACTATATGCAGATTCGTTGTTGGTTAATCATTATCTTCCGTTGTGCCGAACATGGTGTTCGTGCCTCTAAAACCCAACAATACGGTCGTCTTCTCTCTAACAATTTTCATACTTAATTCCAAGATAATTCTAGGATTTATTAGAAATATTCAATAAATTAAGAGAATCAAAACTAAACATCACGAGTTATCCTAATTACGTACCAACGTCCTACTTTTACGAGTTCATCCTATCCTAAGCATGCAAGAGTTTTAGCCTAACATGGTGGTTTGGATAATAAAAGCAATAACAAGAACAATAAATATATGCATAATTAAATTAACGAAATAAATCAAGAACATAAACGAAAGAACAAATTAAAGTCTCCAAAGAAATCTATATAAATCTGAAAAACTAGGGTTTATCGTCTTAAAGAGTAAAGAAAGAAGTAATTAATCTCATACGTTAAAAAGAAATAGTAAAACTAAGAATTCATAAATTAAAACCTCGATTACAAGATGTAAAATTCTTCAAAACTCCTTCCCAAGCTCTTCTCCTATGAAAACTATCTCAAAATATGTGTTGGTATGCTTGGAAAAGGGTATAAATAGGCTTGGGATCGAATTTGGGCGTTCATGGGCCGAAATTCACGTTTGCTCGAGTATAGCTCGAGTATATAGTACTCGACCTGCTTCAGCTCAAGTACTATACTCGAGTGGTCGAGTACTTAGTACTCGAGTGACTCTGCTCGAGTACTTTTCGGCAGCAGGACACTTATTCGTAAAATCTTCATATCTCCTCAACCGGGAGTCCGTTTTGACCGATTCAAAGTCCTATGAACTCCTATTTTCACCCTCTATCCATATATGAAAACAAAATAGACAAATTCATCAATTTATAGAAATTATACTCAATTGACTCCAAACACTCATAAAAATACTCAAAATATGGGCAAATCGGGCACCAAAACATAACAATTTCACGCCTAATCAAACCCCCCCCCCCCCAAACTTACCATGTTGCTTGTCCTCAAGCAACGAAATAATAAGTCAAGTGAAATTGTTTAGGTTGAATCAAAGAATCAAATCATGCAAGTAATAGAGTTTCAAGCTTCAACGATTGTTCACACATACACGAACTCATCCCCTTCATCATACTCATGCAAGAACAATAAGAACACCATGATCAAATATGGATGTGCACTCAACGATGTGTTTCACTCCCTCACGAGTGTATATCAATGATAAGGGATTCAATCAATCAATCAATCAATCACACATATCAGCAGCTATAGGCTTGTAAGCACTCTCAACTTCGGCCATACTCTAGAAATAAATGCCGAATAAAAAAGAACTTTTCTTAAGGTTGTAATGTAGGCTCTTTGGACAGGTGGGATAACTATATAGGATAAGTGACTCAAGTGAATGGAAAACATAAAATTCAACTTTAGTATTTCGAGACAAGGAGCAGATTACTTCAAACATCTTCATGTAATGCACTTTCGATTCCAACTCCTCTCAACACTTCAATTTTTTTCTCTAACTCTTTTCACTTTTCAATCTCTTCACCCTTTTTTTCTTTTTCACTACACACATGAGCTCATGTTTTCTTTTGCTCATTCTCAAATTTTTGGTCTTCCCACAACTCAAAATATCATTACACCTTCTTCTCAAATTCACTCAAGCAAAATATTTTTGCATTCTCATCTCAACTCCACCCCTTCTTATTCACAACTTTTCCTATTCTCCACTCAAATTGGGATAAAAGAAGTTTTAAGAATTTGGATGATAAGTGTTAAAATGTTCTAGCAAATAATAGGTCAAGGCTCAAACGAGCTAACAAGGGATAAATATCATTGGTAGGGAAAAATTTGGCTAAGTGACTTAATCAAATCAAAGATGACCTAATATCACTTTCGGCATATCAAACTAGACACAATCAAGAAGCGAGAGCACACACAAGTTCCAGTATCCTCTAAGGTGACGATCCACTCACAAATGAAGAGATCAATTTATGCATCTTAATCTAAAAAAGACTCAAATATCACAGCTTTCATATCCATGCTAGTCCTAGTGAATCCTCACTTTCATCACACAAGTATTCAAAAGGAAAATTCGTAAGCATACGAGTTCCCTCTCAAATCAACTCTAACTCCTACACTCACACAATTCAGACTCTAACTCAAATCCACAAATCACTAACTCATACTCACACTCAAAGTAAGCAATCAACAAGCATAAGATGATTGATAAGCATAAAATATGTAGTAGCACATTAAAGCAATATCAGCTCAAAGAGCATCTCAAGGCTCAATATATAACCAAACTCAACCCAAAGAGAGGGTGTGCGCCTGTGCAATGTAACCATAAAACATATAAAAACTCCATCCCCCCAAACTTCGACCTTGTGAAGCGGTCTAAGTTTGGGGTGGTGGTTACCTTATCCAAATAATTCAGTTTCTCTCAACAACTTGGCACACTCCCTTGTCTCGAGTTGGTCCCTTCAATTTGAATAACTCCATGATACCTTTACTCCCTCGAGACAATCCTACAAGCAACTCACTCAAATACGAGGTTAGAACATACGACTCAAAACAATACCCTAATAACATAAAACACTCAAAAGCAAATAAAAGTGGGGTGCCTCCCACTCAGCGCTATTTTTAAGGTCCTAATGCCGGACCGAGCTCAAAGGAGCTCATGGGACATGATACTCAAAATTACCTCCCTTACTCTCATAAGAGTGGTGGTTGAGTTCCTTTCCTTGATGCCCCTTCATCATGAGTTCCTTTGCTTCCTTCTCATCCTTAAGTGGTGGGGGTCTCAACTTCTTCTCACCTTTATCTGGAGGAGTCTTACTAAGCAATTTCTTGAGTTTGGACTTTTTCTTCTCAACTCCTCCTTTCTCTTCTCCTTTGGCCACATCTATCCTTTTCAATTCCGAACTCTCTTCCTCAATAGGGTACTTCATGGCCTCGTATAGGTAAATCTTCACCTCTTGATCATCAACTTTCACCGTGATCTTTCCATTCGCCACATCTAACACCATCCCGGCCGTGGCCAAAAAAGGCCTTCCCAAGATCAAAGGAATGTGCTCATCCTCCTCTATGTCAAGCACCACAAAATCAGCTGAAAATATATGATCTCCCACTTTTACAAGGACGTCTTCAACAACACCTTGAGGTCTAGTAATAGACCGGTCAGCAAGTTGAAGCGTCATCATTGTCGGTTGAAGTTCTCCACCATCCAGCATCTTAAATAGCGACAGTGGCATCAGATTAATGCTTGCTCCAAGATCGCACAACGCTCCCTTCATGACTCCATTTTCCGATATCACATAAGATTGTAAAACTCCCGGGATCTTTCAACTTCGGAGGGAGCGCTTTGTGCACTAATGCACTCACCTCTTGGTTCAGCTGCACTAGCTTGGGCTCATCAACTCTCCTCCTCTTAGCTATCAAGTCCTTCAGGAACTTGACATAATTAGGCATCTGTTCCAAAGCATCATAAAAAGATATGTTAATATGCAACTTTTTAAAAACATCAAGAAACTTAGCAAATTTTTCATCTAATTTCTTCTTCATGAATTGCTGCGGGTATGGGACGGGTATCACAGATTTGGGTATCCCCCATTTGTCTCGCTCGGTCTCTTTCACATTCTTCCTTGCTTCTCTTGCCTTCTTCCACTTTGGAACTCTCTCAATCTCCTCAACCTCCTCAAGGTCTTTGCCCTTCTGGGACTCGTCCATATCTTTACTTTTCTGAGTGCCTTCACCCTCAACCCCTTTCTCAACTTCTACCTCCTCAATCTCATCTCTATCAACTGTCTCATCCCTATCTTTCTGATGTTCTTTACCCTTCATCTCAATCTCTCCTTGGGGCGTCTCTGAATCAGCAGGCATTTGAGGACCCTCATACTTGGTCCCACTTCTCAACTAGATCGCCTTGCATTGCTCTTTCGGGTTCTCCTCCGTCATAGAAGGATATTTCCCAGGCTCCCTACCCAATAATTTCGCGATCTGGCCAATCTGATACTCCATCGAAGTGAACCGCCTATTCAGCTCCATATCCCTCTTCTGAAGATCTTGATCACGCTGATCATTCTTCTTACTCATCTCCTTCACATCATACTCCAGAGAGGATAACCTCTTACTACCTTCCTCCACCTTGTGCAGAATGACACGTAACATCTCATCAGTGGTAGCACCTCCTTCTCCTCCGGGGAGTTTTGAGCCAGGGTCAACATTTGAAGGTACAGTTATCCCCATCCTCGGATTGCTATAAGAGAAACTTTCATTCTTTCTCCATTGATTCTAGGCTGCTGGCCTCCTTGATACCCCTGAGCATTTCTCCATTGATTCTGAGGAGGCTGTGGACCCAGTGGTACAATTGGTTCACCGTAAGTTGGCCGCCCCTGATAATTTCCACCTTGATAGCCATTCTGATTATAGTTAGGCCCTCCCATATAGTTGGCCACCTCTTGCTGGCATCCTGGCTGATCCACTTTCTCCCTCACTGCAGTATTCCCTACACTCAGATTCTGTCCAACCTCTAGATTGCTGATCTTCTCCATCATTACCATCAACAGCTTTCTAGTACCCTCACTCTCATCCATCTGATAAGCTCGCTGAAACTCTTTTGCCTCATTCCATTGCCCCGCATTCTTGACAATGTTATCAACAATCTCTCTACACCGAGCTGCACCGCAATTCAGAAATGCTCCACTAGCACATGCATCAAGATGGTCTTGACCCGCCTTGCTGGCTCCACAGTAGAAATAAGCCATGATGTCACCCTCGTTGTACCCGTGTTGCGGGCACTCAATGAGCATATTAGAGTATCTCTCCCAAGCCTGACGTAAGTCCTCTCCTGGCTTCTGTTGGAAAGACGAGATCTCTATCCTGGCTTAGATTGTTCTAGACGGAGGGTAGAATCGCTCAAAGAATAGATGCTCGAGCTTGGCCCATGTGGTTACACCTCCCCTTGGGAGCGCGTTATCATACCATTCCTTCGCGATTCCAGTTAAAAATAACTGGAACAACCTGAGCCTCTTGACATCTTCAGACATGCCATTATGGTTGAAAGTTGAGGCAATCATCAGAAAATTCCTCAAGTGAGTATGAGGATTATCCTTTCCGACCTCCCACTTGAATTGATTCTCGACTAGCATCTTCAGGATTCCTGGGGAGATAGAGAAGTTGTTTGCCTCTACTGGAGGCAATTCTACTCCATCGTAATACCGTTATGACTGTGTCACAAACCTTCCTCGGATTGCCATTCTCGGATCAGCGTTCTGAGAAACATGCTGAGGATAGACGGGTGGTAAAGGTACTTGCGGAACTGGTGGTTGGTTATAAGCAGGAGGTGGATGGTAGTGGTGTGGATAAGGGTATGGTGGGTAAGGGTAAGGATAAGGTGGGTGGTTGTGATGGTAAATAGGGTTGTTAAATGGGTTGTTTGGGTTTTGGTTGATGACATGATTCTGGTTTAGTGCGGGATTGTTTTGGTTATGTGGGTTTGGATTTTGGTTGGTTCCTTCCCCTTGGGGTGCTAACTTTGGATTATTGACTCCCTCAGTTCCCTCAACCCTCTTCACATTCCGATTCCTTCTAGCTATAGTCTCAGGGTCCTGTTTAGTTCTATCTTCGCTCGTTTCTCCCTTCGAGTGTGTTTTCATATACCTGAGTACTCAACAAGTAAGATCAAACGCAACCAGGCAAACAATAGAGAAATACTAAACTCAAAATAAAAATAAAAACACTCACTACTAATTACTAAACTATCTCCAAATCCTACTCAATGGACATGCATCGCCTTCCCCGACAACGGCGCCATTGACTTGAACGCAAAATACTAGCTTCAACTAGTAGTTACCTCACAAGAGTATGAGATCCCTATAGTATTGGCAAGTATAGGGACCAAGTATATAGTACCCAAGGGAAAGTAAGTATGCGAATAAAGCCCTAGAGATCTACGCGTCGTAGTTAATATGAGTGTATGTTTGGGGATTGAAAATTATACTAAACTACTCTATATTCTAATAACTGAATTAAACAGAATAAATAACTAAGTGTATGCAAATATGAGATGGTGATGCTCAGGATAGGAATCCCTACGTATACTAACGGAGCTAGTACGATAATTAAAACAGCTGTGATGTGCAAGTTATAATCCTAAGCATATGAGATTGAAAGACTAAAAGCTCAATAATTAATCCTAATACTTCGTCCTAACAACCGACTTCACTAATCCACTAAACAAGTTATATGGATTGTGCTTAATTAATGGGATCCTAATTTAACTAAGGTGATGTGGTCTCAACAACTTGATTATAACCCCTCTCAGACAGTCTATTTTCAGTTTTAGTGTTCAACAGTCGGGCGTTGAATGACAATTGTGAGTGTGTTTCGCAACCAGGATACAAATCCTGATTTGCTGCACGAAGCATGTCATAAAATTGAGCAGCATGCTCATTTGGGGGCTCCTCATTAACGGGTTCTTCCACATTTCCAAAATGAAGGTTAGGACCAGTTAGATCTGTGATCATGTCATGGTACGAGGTAGACCCTGCAGTATCATCTACTCCGTACGAAGTCGACTGATCATAATTTTGGTGTGGTAGATGACCCCAATTTTGTTCACCGTGTAAAATCCAATTGTGATAATTGGGCATAAACCCATTTATATACAAATGTGTTTTCACGTCAATTGGTGCTCTAAACCTTTGGTTCCTACATCTAGATTTCGAGCAGGGACACCTAATATCTCCTTCACTCATCCAATCAGGATTGCTAGTTGCGAATTGTATAAACGATTTAAGACCACTAAGAAAGTCGGGAGCTATCATTCCATTAATTGTTCTTGGACCATACATCCAATTACGACTTGAATAACTCATATTATAATCTGTTTCAAATTAAAGAATATTCAAAATTTAATAAAAATTTAATATATAAATCCATTATAATTATCCTATTGTTAATTTAATATAGTTATTCTAAAATTTTTGGCAGAGTTTTGTTTATTATTATCGCATTCTCCAGTTAACTAAGATCCTATAGTGCATCCATTTCCGAATTAATTAAAATTAATCAAGTCGGAACGCACATTCTACAGCTAGCAAACAACCAACAATATTATTCATCAACCCCCTCTGGCCACTCCAACATAATTAATTAATTATACTTTAAATATATATATAACTATATATACATCATTCATCAAATAAATAATTAATGTAGATAATCGAACACATGAATATTCATCACATATAAAATTAATTAAATATATCATGCAATTAAAATTAAATTTAACACAACAAATATTTATATAATTATTTCTAATTCATATAAATATAATTATATTATCAAATTTATAATTAATTACATACTAATTAAATTAACAAGTTAAACACTACATAATTAGCAACTAATTAACAACTATACATACATATACATACATATAAATATATATATATATACATGAATTTGCATTAATTTTACAAACAATTTGTTGGTCCCGGTACAAGACTGAGGAATACGTGTATGGGGGGGGGGGGGGGGGAAAACACGTATACCAATTTTTCTAACTTAAAACTGACTGAGTCCCCTTTACTCAGAGTGGTAGAGAACTAGGAGCTGATAATACACCCACTGACTACACTTGGTGCGGGTCAGTTGGCTAACTATCAGTTCAAGTTCAGTGCGGAAATGTTTGAGCCCTGAAAGTTTAAAGTCTTGTTTAGTTTGCTTTCTGAAAAACTTGTTTTACTCAAATCTGAAAGGTGTTTAGTAGGGCAGTGTTCTTTTGAAGATCAGTCTGATTGATTCAGACCTGATAAACTTGAATGCAATGAATGAACAAGTAATATAGCAAGTATGCACAATATCAAAGCAGTAAGAACACAAGGAGTTTAACGTGGTTCAGAGACTCAAGCTCCTACGTCCACGGCCTGACTTAACAGGAAATCCACTCAAGGGATTCTTGTTTTTAACGTGCCAAGGTGCACCAAGACCAGCTATCCTCACTGATCTATACAACTCCTCTTACTAACACTCTAACTGACTTACTCCCAACAAGCCTAACTTAGGGTTTTGGTTTCAGTTTGGATTCCAACTAAGTTGAGATTATCCTTACAAGGCAAAGCTATGCTAAGGATTGGATAATCTCTCTAAGCTTAAGATAATTCTAATTAGCTCTTGGAATACAGAATAACTCTCAGTTGCTAAGAAACACTTGGGAAATTTGGAAGGTTTCGAGTGCTTCTCTTAAAGGCTGAATGCTTTGATTGCTTGAGAGTTTGAGTAATTTCTGGCTTGGAAATTTCCCGTAACCTTGAATGGGTTCAAGGTCTTCTGTATTTATAGGTGATTTGAATAACTATCCGTTGGAGAGATAACCTTCTAGTCATCTATGTAGAGTGGCTCCAAACGGACATATCTTTATGCAGCAGCCGTCCTTGCATTGATTTGGTATTTGCATTAAATGCACATTAAATGCTTGCCCGTTGAATATGCAGTCTGAATTCAGTCTTCATGTCAGGTTCCGTACGTGCGTGTCCTTCTCGGATTGGTCCACGTCATCAGGTTGGTGAGAATGTCAGAACTTATTCCTGAGCTTCAGGCTTGTCTTATTAAGTTCATTTTGTCTTGAGCCCACCAGTCTTGTCCTGACGCTGAAATTCCTTTTGCATTGCTTGGCTCTACTCCAAGTCTTCCCATTAACTCGGTGACATCCTGTTCCCTTCAGGACTGAGTTAGTAATGACCTCAGGGTCATGCTCTTCATCACTGACACTTACTCAGCCAGCTTAGAGGACTGCCATAAGTTCAGGATGGTGCTCTTCGTCTTCAGGCTCTGAGTCTTGATTGTCTCCAGTGAGTTCTCCTCTCACTGAGTACCTGTGAAGTGTAAAATGACTAAGTACTAATCCTAACCAAGACTAGCCTGACAAAGACAGATTAAGGCAATCATCTTTTCAGGGGCTTTGGGATCTTAATCAAAACTGACAATGTCCCAACACAATTTAATTAACAAATTAGCCGATTAAAATGAAAAATGTTACCGTAGAAATGTTCACGGGGACGAGTAGGCCAAAACCCGACCGGTGGAGTGGCGTTTCCGGCGACGGCGGCGCGGCAGGGAGGGGCGGCGGCGGCTGGAAATGGTGGAGGAAGAGGGTTTTTCGCTGAGGTTAATGGTGGGTGAAATGTATTTATATTAAACTTTACCGAGGGGGTTAAAGAGGGTAAACCCCCTCGGTAACTACCTGGATTTTAACGGGGACGAGGGGCAAGCGCTCGCCAACTCACGAGGGCACCGCCCTCGCCTACTCACGAGCGTAGAGCCCTCGGCTCACTGAAGCGCTGAACCGGGAGAGGGGCGCGCGCTCGCTAACTCACGAGGGGCCCTGCCCTCGCCTACTCACGAGGGGCCCCGCCCTCGGCTCGCTGAGATTTGAATTGGGCGAGGGGCGTGCACTCGCCAACTAAAGAGGGGGCCTGAACCCTCGTCTACGCCCTCGCCTCGCTCTAATTTTATTTGCCCTCGTCTCGGCCCTCTTTAAGGACGAGGGCAATTTTTCCCCTCTTTAAGTGCCCTCTTTATTTAAGACTTTTTTTGTAGTGATACGACCCTAGCCCATAGTGTTGCCGCTGCCTTTAGTTTCTTTTCCTTACCGAATACATCACCATGTTGTAAGAAATGGGGGATTGGGTCTTTGTATGACACCATCTTAATATTCAGCCATTATAATCAAATTAAATTGAGGGGTGCTTGGTTTCCTAGTAGAAATGAGAATGATAATTATTTTGATAATATTTAGGAATGGTAACGGATATGATCATTATTATTGAGTTGTTTGGTTTGTATATAGTAATGTCTATCATTTTTTTGAAGAAGATAGTAATGTCTATCATTAGCATAGAAGGTGTTTGGTTTCGTAAAAATCATTGACAATAAAGTCTATTATTAATAATTTTTTGTATATTGATAAAAAAAATTATATATTAAAAATGCTTGAAAATATCTATATATATATATATATATATATATATATATAAATTAGAAGTGAGGAGAGAGAAAAAAATTGTATTTATTGGAGCAAGTGAAGCACACTTAATTGCTTTATGGTCCAATAGTGAATCTCACTCTCCATTAAAGAGAGTGAATTCAATTTACCAATTTCTTTTCTTTTTTACTTTATACCAGTAATTTTAAAATTTTTAACTTTTTAATTTTGAATCTATTTTTAACGCACTATATATCAAATTAAATCGTCTTTTGAATATTTTTATTTTAACATATATATAATATATTGCACAAATAAAAAGAAAAAATATATTTAAAATATTTATTTTATAATTAAATATTTTTTATTGACTTTAACTATATGATTGATTGAATTTAAATAATTATTTATTTAGACTATATAAGTTTATTAAATATTAAAATAATTTTTTTAATTTTAGTATATACTGTGAATTTAGTATACAATTAAATAATTATAATACTCACATATATACAATATAATCTTTACATATTAATTGATTTATGGATAAAATAAATTTAACTTAAACTTCTTTTTATTATTCATTATACAATCTCCCTTTTAAATTTTATAATAATTCTACCTGTGCATCGCACGGAAAAAATACTAGTTATATATAATAATAAAAATAATTTTTATGGATGACTAAAATAATTTTTAAAAAATTATAACATGAACTTTTAGGTGGAATTACTTTCATTCCTCCCAATATATTGAGGTATGAATTTATATATTTCATTTCATTACATAGTTTTAGGATATTAAATCACTATTCAAACTTTCATACCCCTCTATCTAATAATCCACTCTCATTCCATTATCATTTCTTAATTTTAAAGTTGTCAACTAAGCATGCCTTAGAATTTTTTTGAGGTTGATGTTAAGTTGTTTTTTTAATTCTTCTGGATGAGACTAAATCCTTAATTAGAAAATGACATTTTATGATCATTCATTTTCTCTGCTAATTAAATCGGAAAATTTGCTGGTTATATATATCGTTAGATTTTATTTCATAATTTATGCGGGCTTACATATTAAGAAACAATTATATATTGTCACATTGCCACTAATATTTACATGACATATACTAAGTCGAAATAATGAATTTTAATTTCAACCAAACTATGCACGGTTTGTAATATTCAATAATATTATAATAATACATAAATTAGGTGGGGGTATCTAATAAGTATGGAGAGTATATAGCCGGACCCCTTTTCCAACTTGTTGGCTATTGGGCTTCTCCAAATATTTGGAAACCCAACCCAACATAAGTGATCCTTTGATTTGGTATATTCTGATGGTAAAACAGGAATACTGAAATCGAGGACAAAGATATTGTGGTATGGTACACTCTCGGATTTCATCACATACCATGCCAGGAAGATTTTCCAGTGATGTCAGTGGTGTCGTCTAGCTTTGAGCTGAAGCCTGTGAATTTCTTTGAAAGAAATCCCATCCTTGATACAATCCCAAATTTTGAAGAGGTTAACCAAACTTTTTATCATCTCAGGGCTGAGCGGTTAGGATGTATAGCTCTACATCTTTATGTACAAGAATCGAGTTTCCAAGTTTATACTATTTAATTTTCTCTGCATTCGCTTGTTCAATGTGCCCAAAACATCGACTATGATAGTTTCAAAACATGTATGTTCATGTGCGTCAATTAAAAACACAGACTGTACTTAAGTTGCTGCTTGGTTAATTTGTTATAAAGAATGAGAATGATAGAGATATAAATGAGTTTTTGTACGAAAACGAAATGAGAACAATACTGTGGAGAGATACAAAGCGAGGCTAGTAGCTAGACCCGGTATTGATTTCGATTAAACCTATTCTCCCGTAATGGACGCAATAACGTTCCGCTACTTAATATCTTTGACAGTTAAATTAAATCTCCAGATGAGAATGATGGACGTTGTAACATCATATTTATACGGAACTAGATGCCGACATCTATATGAAAATCCCTGATGAATTTGAGATTCCCCAGGTGAGGAATGGAGAAAATCGCAGTATGTATAACATAAAACTGCAGAAGTCGTTGTATTGCTTAAAATAATCAGGTCTCATGTGGTACAACCGACTTAATGAATTCCTCCAGAAGAAGGGATACACATTGATATAGCTTTCCCATGCGTATTCACGAAGAAATCGCAAGGTGATTTTTGCATTATATCCGTATATGTTGATGATCTAAACATAATCGGAACATGCAAAGAGATTGAAGAAGCCAGTTCAATCTTGAAAGTTGAATTTGAAATGAAAATATTGGGTAAAACCAAGTATTGCCTCGGCTTGCAGATCGGGCATCTCCCAGAAGGAATTCTTATACATCAGTCAACCTACGTGAAAAAGGTATTGGAGAGATTTCACATGGATAAATCTCATCCACTCAGCACACCAATGGTTGTCTGATCCCTAGAAGTGGATAAAGACCCATTTAAACCAAAAGAAGATACAGAAGAAATTATGGGGCCAAAAATTTCTTATCTTATAGTTGTTGGAGTATTACTCTATCTCACAAATTGCACCAGACCGGATATTGCATTTGCAGTTAATTTATTTGCGAGATATAGCGCTTCTCCTACAAGGAGACATTGGAATGATGTTAAGTACGGTATCTCCAAGGGTCACAAGATCTTTGACTGTTTTTCCGAAGGAACCAAAATAAAACCTTAGTAGGTTATGCGGATGCTGACTATTTGTCTGATCCCCACAATGCCATATCCCAGACTGGTTACGTGTTTCTCTGTGGTGGTACCGCGATCTCGTGGAGATCGGTCAAACAAACCATGGTTACCACGTCTTCTAACCACTCAGAGATAATAACTTTATTTAAAGCCGCACGAGAATGTGTTTGGTTGAGATCCTTGGTAAAACACATTGGTGACTCGTGTGGTATCGCTAAAGACGATATGTCCCCCACTGTTATATTTGAAGACAACGCAGCTTGCATCGCACAAATGAGTAATGAGTATGTCAATGGAAATCTGACGAAATATATATCACCTAAGTTTTTCTACACATACAAACTCCAGAAAAACGGCGTGATTACCATTCAAAATGTGCAATCTAGTGACAATCTAGCAGATCAGTTCACTAAGTCCTTATCTACATCTACTTTTGAGAAGTATGCTCATGGTATTGGGATGTAAAAGCTCAAAGGTTTGTTGTCTTCAGGGGGAGTTGTAACCCCGAAGTGAATCCAGAAGATTAGATCCGGAAGATCAATAAATTACTTTCCTCCCTAACTAAATATTTGGTCGCTACCTAGCACGTGAAATTTTTATGACAAGACATATATGTTATGTCGTAATGTCTAAGGGGGAGTGTTATAAATCAAACAGATTTATTATACCAAATCTAGAAGATTTGATGTGGACATTACTAATGGACTTATAACCTAAACGGGCTTTAGGTTTAGACTAGGTTTTATCTCTTATAAATAGATCATTGTACTCAAAATTGTATACACGCATATACACATATTAGTGAAACTCCTGGCTTGGTACGCCCCCAGACGTAGTCGTTATCGACGAACTGAGTGAACAAATTTACTCTTAATTTACAACAAAATGTTCTAAAAGAATTCCGAACAAAAATTTGTAGAGTGAAATACTAAATTTGGGGGTGAAAATATCGGTACCCATTTCCATTTCAATTCCCACGGCACTTTGTAAATGGTAAGCTTATGACAAACTTATAATTACGTCTCCAAATGGGACTGCAATTCATGGAATGGGCCGAGGAAAATGACTTTAAATTCGGCTGCTATTTTCTCCGTTATAGCCCACGAAACTTCCCAAATATTTTCTCTCTGGATTCCTCTCGTTTTAATCCTCTTCTCAAGCCACTCCTTCAATCAACTTCATTAAATTATTCGTTCAGTGTTTTGTTTCCAAAAATCTCAATTTACCTAAAAAAAAAAACACTACTCCTCTCGACAATTAAACATAATTAATCAAATTTAATATAAATAATATATGTAATTCTATCAAATTAAGTAGGGGTGTGCAATGGTCGGTTCGGTAACCGAACCGAACCGTATTAGTCAAACCGAACACCAAATCGAAATTTTTTTATTAACAAAAAATCGAACCGTATTAAAAAAAAACCGTTCGGTCCCAAACCGAAATAATTCGGTTCGGTTCGGTCCCAAACCGTACAAACCGAATTTTTTTACACTTTTCTTTTTTTATTTTAAATCAGTTTAATTTTTTTTTAGCATCAACACACATGTTTCATTTAATTATTTACAACATGTCAACATTTAAATACTAATTTAAACAAAGATTAATCAATAACCCTACTACATAATCCAATAAAAACATCAACATAATAGTTTTCAAAAGCTAAACAACAATTTGAAAACTATAATCAACACAAAACACAACTCCTCAAGTATTTTATGCAAAACACAAATCAACTTAAGTCTTTTATGCGTGAATTTAAATTATCTAATATTAATATTATTATATTATATTAGAATATAAGCTATTAAATATTTATTTAGTGAATATTAATATACATATAATATATTATTATTATTATTAAAAATATTTCGGTTCGGTTCGGTCTATATGGTTTTTAAATCGTAAAAACCGTAAACCGAAATAAAAAAAATTCAAATTACAAAATCGTAAACCGAAAATCAAACCAAAATTTATATTTCGATTTGATTTGGTCGATTTATTCGGTTTAGACCGTATTTTGCACACCCCTAAAATTAAGTAAAATAATACGCATGAGTTCCAAATAATTATCACACTCATTTGTATTTTATGTGATGTTACAAATCAACTTGATGATAATTAGAATATTCACTCGGTTCAAATTTAGAATGTTTATATCTCTTTTGTCCAAATTTAGAAATGTATATTTCCAAGAATAGAAATACAATACTCCCACTATACTTTATCTTCATCTTTCAATTATCTCTATTACCCTTCACTTTTTTTACCCAATGCACCTACTTTATACAAAAACAATTACTCCCTCCGATCCATTTTTGATTATCCGTATTGCCATAAAAGGAAGATTTTTTTGTTGTTTTCCACTTACCCAAAATAGCAAAAAGCAAACACTATCTCTTTTAACTTACCCCTTAAAAACATCATTTATTTACACTCATGTCACTACTTTATCAACTTTATACCCACAAATACTAATAAACAACTCTTATCCCTTTTAAAAATTTACTTTATACCCACAAATATTAATAAACAACTCTTTTTATTAAAACCCGTGTCATTTTCTTATGGACAATCAAAATCGAATCGGAGGGAGTAATATTTTTAAAACACGTTTAACGGAATTATACTTTTTAAAATTGGACGGAGGGAGTAGTATATATTAGTGTATAATTTGGATGGATATTCTTTTGCAGAGTAAGTGGTGCTTCGCAGAAAAATGGAATAGAATCAGGGGCGGACACAAAATTTATTTCCAACCGAGGCAATAAATAAATAAAGTACATATAAAATAAAAATTAAGTTATAATTAATTTTTTTAATTACAATTGACCATGATGTTTTGCCATACTTTGAAAGCTACAAATAATAGTTTCATTAGTTACAAAATTCAATACTTCCTCTTCAATCTAGTAATTTATCTCATTAATTCATCACTCGGTTTGGTTGCAAGCCGATTCTTCACAATTTATAATCTTGTAAGTAATGGGTATGATCTTTTTACTGTGTGTGCGCATTGTTCTTTTGAGAATTGAGAAATATTGGGAATTATTCAAATGAATAATTTTACATTCTTCTATAAATTTGAGCTTTTAGATGAAATAATTTTTTTTCAAGAAAATGAATTTTAGAATTAGAGAAATTGAACTAATTTGCTGCAGGTAATTTTAAAAATTAATTTTGGAATTTTGTTAATTTCGAAGGGTATATACACTACAAGAAACTTGACCTTTAATGACAAGATTCTGTCACTATTGCTTCTCTAGTTAAAAGTTTTTAGTGATAGAAAATTAATTTTTAATGACAGGGTCTGTCACTAAAGACTATAATCCTGTTATTAAATATTAATTTTCTTGTAGTGATATATATATGCATGTTACAGTAAAAATAAGGTGAGGCATGTGCCACCCCATGCCTATACAGCCCTCCGCACCCGAATAGAATGATGTTTTTAAGGACTAATTGAAAGTATGAATATTATTTGTTAAAATAATACAATATGTGCTGGAATTGATCTGTTCCTAATCTCGAAGTACCGAAGTATGATTTTCTATTCTCCATTCACTTGAGTCACTGACCCATATTGTTATCCCACCTATCCAAAGAGCCTACATTACAACCTTGAGAAAAGTCCTTTTTGATTCGGCATTGATTTCTAGAGTATGGTCGGAGTTGAGAGTGCTTACAAGTCTATGGCTGCCGATATGAGTGATTGATTGTTTGAGTGAGTCCCTTTATCATTGATATACACTTGTGAGGGAGTGAAACACATCGTTGAGTGCACATCCATGTTTGATTTTGGTGATTCTTGCTGTTGTTGCATGAGTATGATGAGGGAAGGTGAGTGAGTATACTTGTGATTGATCTTTGAAGCCCGAGTTCATTCGCTTACATGATTTGATTCTTTGACTCATTTCTAACAATTTCACTTGACTTATTATTTCATTGCTTGAGGACAAGCAATATGGTAAGTTTGGGGGGGGGTTGATTAGGCGTGAAATTGTTATGTTTTGGTGTCCGATTTGCCCATATTTTGAGTGTTTTTTATGAGTGTTTGGAGCCAATTGAGTATCATTTCTATAAACTGATGAATTTGTCTCTTTGGTTTTCATAGATGGATAGAGTATGAAAAGAGGAGTTCGTAGGACTTTGAATCGGCCAAAACGGACTCCCGGTTGAGGAGATATGAAGATTTTACGAACATGTGTACAGCTGCCGAAAAGTACTCGAGCAGAGTCGCTCGAGTAGTGCACTCGAGCTGCAACAGGTTGAGTAGTCCTACTCGACCTATACTCGATCTTGACGCGTATTTTGGCCCATGAACACCCAAATTCGATCTCAAGCCTATTTATACCTTTTTCCAAGCATATCAACATATACAAACAGATATTTTTACATATTTTGAGCGAGGAGAAAACTTGAGAGAGAGATTGGAAGAGTTTTATACGTTGTAATCGAGGTTTTAATTTACGAATTCTTAGTTTTAGTATTTCTTTTGAACGTATTAGATTAATTCTTTCTTTCTTTACTCTTTGAGACGATAAACCCTAGTTTTTCAGATTTATATATATTTCTTTAGAGACTTTAATTTGTTCTTTCGTTTATGTTCTTGATTTCTTTTGTTAATTTAATTATGCATATGATTATTGTTCTTGTGATTGCTTTTATTATTCAAACCACCATGTTAGGCTAGAACCCTTGCATGCTTAGGGTAGGATGAACTCGTAGAAGTAGGTTGTGGGTACGTAATTAGGGTAATCCGTGACGTTAGGTTTTAATTCTCTTAATTAATGAATTCTTAAAATCAATCTTAACTTTTTCTTTGAATTTCGTACGAATGTGTTAGGGAGAGGACGACCGCATCACTCTTTAACAACTAGTAGACTTAACTAGAGGGTTTAGAAGGGGTTGATTAATTTGCTGGTTTAGCTATGGAGGACGACCGCATCACCATTAGTTAAATGAGTGCCTCTTTAATTAAGCACGATCTATTAACTTGTTAGTGGATTAGTGAAGTCGAATGTTAGGATAAAGTATTAGGGTTTAAAATCTTGAGCTTTCATCTTGCATTCTTTTACTTAGGTTATTTCTTGCGTGTCACAGTTATTTTGATTATGTACCTGCTCCGTTAGTATACGTAGGAATTCCTATCTTAAGCATCACCATCACATACTTGCATACAAACCTTAGATACTTAGTTTAATTTTCTTTGTTAATTCATTTCTTTCGTTCTTTAGTTTAATTAGTTTACTCTAGTTTAGAATTAATTTTCCAAAAATCCAAAAACACTCACTCATATTAGCTACGACGCGTAGATCTTCAGGGATCTATTTGCATACACACTTTCCCTTGGGTTCGATAATACTTGGTCCCTATACTTGCCCATACTTCAGTGAACCCGTACTCTTGCGGGGAAGCTACTAGTAGAAGCTGGTATTTTCGGTTCAAGTCAGAGGGGCGAATAAAATAAATGTGCAAATAATCTAGTGACAGAAAAATTATATTTAAACATCTAACCCTCATTTGTATTTCATGCACATATTTATTATTGTTTTAAATACTTAATCTACTTGGTGCAATGATTTAAAATTCTTGTATGGGCAAGCAAATTGTATGGGCAAGCAAATTGCTGCATAACCTTCTTATTTGGGCCGTGGCACTTGAGCTGCACCTTTGAGTTAAAATGGAAGCCCAACTCTTTATTCTCGATTTCTTCTCGACCCATTCATTCAATTAATTTCACAAAATCAAAGATAAGTGTTTTCTTCTAAAAATCTCCAAATTTCCTGCAAAAATAGCAAAACACACCTTTCTCGACTATTAAGCACAAACGTTCAAATTAATGTAAATAATCACACTAAATCCAATAAAATAGACAAATAAAATGCATGAATTTCAAGCAATTATCACACTAATAATTCCTTTTCCATTTTCTCTTGATTCTTTAATGTGTCTAATAATCAACACTGGAGAAATTCCAGCAAGTGCATCAATAGACAAGTGTAATGCATCTTCATCCTGTGGTAACAACTTATCCTGTCAGCAAAGAAATTTATTTGATAATTGCTCCTGAGTGTTGCTGAATTTTCCATAATTATGTATTGGAGTATATACTTCTAATTATTTTTTTGAGGAAAACAAGAAACAAGAAAAAAGTGATGAACAAAGTAGTTGCACGAGGAAGGTGGGGTATTAACTGTTACTTAATTATATTTCAATTGTAGTATAATATACTTTACCACAAATTACTGTATCAAGCTATATCTACGTTAGAAAAATCACCTCATACATGGTATACTTTGAAATTTGAGCAGCTGGTGTAATTTTAATTATATGTTTTTCAAATATTTCAAATCAAGAAAGGAGAGCTACTGTTGGTCCCGAAACGAGTAAACAGGTGTATGGGGGGGGGGGAATACACCTGTGGTTACAAATTGAAACTTCTTTAAAACTTATCAGGTTACTTAAGACAGTAGCTCGTCAGTGGACTTGAGGTCTGCTGAGAGTTACTCTGTGAAAGCTTACTGAGATAATACCTCCACTGAAAGCACAAGACTTTCAGTTGAACTACTATCTAATTAGCTTTCAGATGCGGATTAGTGAGCCCTTTTAGAAAACTCGTTTTACTTTGATAAACTTGAGATTAACACACACTTATGAAATAGCAGAATGTAAGTACACAAGATGTAAAGTGGTTCAGAGATAAATCTCCTACGTCCACTGGCCTGATCAAACAGGAGAATTCCTTTCACTTGGAATTCCTTGTGTTATAGTGCCAAGGTGCACTGATCAACTTTTCCTCTCTTAGGATGATTGATCACTAGGAAATTCCAGGTCCTAGTTCCCAAAACAAACCAGCTTTCAGACTGATACAACAATCAGCTTACTAACACCACTTAACACTAGCTCTCAACCTAAACACTGAGTAGGGTTTTGAGTAGGGTTTTGGTTCCAACTATTTTGAGATAATCCTTACAAGTTTAGCTCAAGGCTTAGGATTGGATTATCTCTTTCTAAGGTTTGGATATAGCTTTAAGCTTGGTTACAGAAGGTTTGTTAGTTTCTCTACAATTGTGAAACACTTGGGAAACAATGATAATTTCGAGTGTTTCTAGATAGTTATGAATGTAGAGATAGCTTTGATCTTGTGAGTTTCCCGTGCTTGTAAAATGTGCACGTCCTTCTGTATTTATAGGCTTCCTTGAAAATCTTCCCGTTGGATTTGAATCTTCTCAAGTAAGTCTTCTTGTATCTGATTGGTTCAAACGACTCTATTTGAAGCTTTAAGTCTTGTCAAGAAACGGCTGCAAAACCATGCCTGTTCACCAACTTTCTGTAGATTGCTAGGTGAAAGACTTTTGGTACTTGTCAGGCTGGGACAGGTCGGCTGTCAGTAAGGTACACTGACGTGTCATCTTCTCATTGGACCTTAAGTCTGTATGCCCAGATTCTTGTCTTGTTTTAAGGTGGAACTCCTCTGATGAGAACCTTCTTATTCCTTCATTTATTGTAAGCTTCACTGAGATTCATTTTGCCTTGTTCCAACCAGATTTAACTAACAGCTTTAACTATGTTTAGCATTAAATGTACTTTGTTAGTTCCCATCAGTGGACCTTCGTCCTCTACTGATAGATTTAGTCTTAGTGAGAATGTACTTAGAAAACATTCAAGACTTAGACTTCTTTCTCAGATCACTTAGTCTTCAGCGGACTTCACTTCAGCGGACTTCATACTAAACTACACTCTAGTTTTTACTAACTGCACTTCAGTTCTTAACACTTAGAACTGTTTAATTTAAACTCTAACTCTACTGAATAATTTACTTACAAACAACTTAGGGAGGGACATGTTGGCATCTAATCAAAACAAGTCTTATACATTTTCCCAACAATTTCCCCCTTTTTGATTATGCCGGAACCTATCTTATTACATATCTTCTTCTAGATGAGGTTCTTCAGATGACATTCAAAGTTCACAGTTTTTGTAAGTAAAACATTCAAGTACATAAGCCTAAATGATAATGAGATATTATCTTGGGCAAAACATCAGCAGAGTTCCTTTCATTGAAAAAAATGAAGTACAAATTACATGAAGTCAACTCTCAAAAAGTTTCAAACTTAAAAACATCTGGGACTTATAAACAAATGCCCAGCAAAAGATACAACTTTCTCAGATGGACTCAAAAAGAGGTTCAAGTCCATATTGCTTAAAGACTCTAATCTTCAGCTCATTCTTCCTTTCCATCATCTCCTTGGAATGTCCTCTGAGACCAAGGTGTTCACATAAGGATGTCCACTCTTCAGTGATCCTTTCTCTATCAACAGCTCCTGTTGCATCTTGAGGAGGCCAGTATGTGATTGGCTCAGGGGCCTTCAGAGCATGATCTGGGAAGGCATCATTCCAAGCATCACAGATCTCGGGATAGAGTTTGGGATAGGCATCAAACAACCATGAGTTGAAGACTTCTTGTGCATTGTCCCTTCCTAACTCTCCACTGACATAGAAGGAATATACAAAGTCTCTTTTTGCAGTCTCCCAAGCATCATTGAGCTTCTTAGGAACCCAGGCATCGTGGTGAGGGAATCTGTTCTGAGATGGTGTGATCTTATCTTTCTTCAGTTTGGCAGCCCACTTAAGATAACCACTTCTGAACTTTTTAGAAGTAGTTTTGTCAAAAGTGGCTAACCTCTCCTGCTTCTTCCTCTCAGCCAGTTCTGCAATGGTTTCCATCTTCCCAACCACCTTATCTCTCCTCTCCTGCTGTTGGGCTGTAAGCTTCCTTGCTCTCTCGTTCATTCCACCAGCCTCTTTGATTAGCTCAGTGAGCTCCGTGACTCGGGTGGGTGCAGATTTGGGAATTTCAGAAGACAAAGGATCAGGGTTAAGAATGGGAAGTACCTCAACTTCATCAGTAGAGGTTGTGGACTTAGCTGCCAACCTCCCTGAGGTTCTTGTCTTTTTAGCAACCTCTGCTGAGAGTACATCAGTTGCCTTCCTCTTGGCAGGTTCCCCCTTCTTTGCAGCTCGCTCTTCCTTCTCCTTCAGATGAGCTTCCTTGAACTTTGAGAGGTCCACTGATGCGGTCTCCTTTCCCTTCTTTTCCTCAGCCAGCTTCTGGGCCTCAGCATCAACTTTCTTTATGGTGCTTTTGATTTGTTGACCTTTCTCGAACTCCGGGGTTTCAAAGATGATTTGCATTTTGTTCCTTGGATCAGCCTTCAGCTCTTTAGAAGATCTCAATCTTTCCCCCTTTCCGGCATTAATCATGCACTCAGCCACAGTGATGTTTAACTTCATCTGATCGTGAGCGATGGCCTTCAGTTCAGTCGAGCAGTGGTCAACTTCATCTTCCATCCTTTCCAGTGCAGCTCCAGCAGTTTGACCAAATTGCACAAATTGGGCCAGTTTCTCTTCGATTAGCACATTGGTCTTTTCTTGAGTTGGGAAGTCCTCAGCAGCCTTCTTGAGAACTTCACCAAGCTTGGCTCCGAGTTCTTCGTGCTTTGCCTCGAACTCCTGCATCTTCTGGTTCCACAACCCTTCAACTTTCCCAACAAGGTCAGCTGAGAAAGCTTCAACAGAAGACTTTAGGTTGATGGACACGTTCTCCACTGAGTCCTTCAGGAATTGAGCTCTGGCTTCTTCCTCCTTCTTCTCCAGATCTTTCAGAGCCTCAATGACTAGCACACTTTGTCCCTCAACTACTTCAATTACCATTTGCTGTGAGTCTTCAACTTTCAGTGTGAGATTTTGAAGTGATGTAGTTGTGGACTCCATGAGTTCGTCAATGTGATCTGAGAGTATGATCATTTCGTCTACCTCCTCTTGGACAACTTCTTGGACATCTTTCAGCTGAGTTTCAAGAGCAGGGATTCTTTCTTCTTGAAGTTTAATCACTTCATCCTTCAGGGGAGTTAGGTTGATCTGGACTGAGGGGATCTCATCAGTTTGGGTACCTGCATTTAAGACAGTGTTAGTTTTTCCTCCCTCAATCTCACAACCTAGATCTCCTGAAGTCTCTAACTCCATTGGAACTCCCTCCTCCTCACTCAGCTTACTTCTTTCATCACTCTTATTTTCAACTAAGATTTTTTCAGCCAATGCATCCTTTACAGGAATGATTGCTTTTATTTGGCCACTCACAACTCCTGTGATTTCAACATCTCTTTCAGCACCCTCATCTTTTTCTTTTTCTTTTTCAACTCCTTCTATTCCAGTCACCTCAGTTGACTCTGAAGCCACCACTGAGGGCTGTTGTGGAAGAATCTCAGTAGACACCTCTACTGGACTCTCCTGTGGCAAATTTTGAGCCTCAGTATCCCTTGCCTTGGATACATCCTTGGCTACCTCACCATCACCTTGCCTTGGTGAGGTCCCTCCTCCTTGTACACTTTCCTCCATCTCTTTCTCCTTCTCCTCCTCTGCTTCAGCAACCACATCAGCTGACTTCTTAGCCTCAGCTATCTTCTCCATCACCAGACTCTCAAAAATTTTCTCATCACAGAGAAGTCTGGATTTGGTCATCCCTGCAAACTGCAACACCTCCATCTCCTCCTTCTTCCAATCATCGGCATTGCTGCCTCTGACTGCCAATAGAATTTCTCCTAGCCTCCTATCTTTGAGCTGGACAAGGAGTCTCAGCCTCAAGAATAAAGCCTTGAGAGTGGGGAAGTTGTCAATTTCAGGGTACTTAGACTCCAAAGAGTAAGCAACCTCATCCTTAAGGGTGTCTAAGAATGAGTACTCTTCTTCATTGTCTGAAGGAAGGGAAGGGGTAGGGGATCTGATATCAGTGGGTTCTTCTGGAATAGATTCCAGGTGAGTTGAGGTTTGGGTTTCAGGAGGGTTAGGGATAGTTTCAGAAGAGGTTTGAGTGTCAGGTGAGGTTGGGTTTTGGTCAGTGGGGGTTGAGGGAATGGGTTCAGTAGGATTTGATGGGGTGGTTTCAGTTGGGGTGGAGATGAGTTCAGTGGGGGTTTGAGTTTGAGATCCACTGGCTGGCTTTTGAGAGCCATCAGTGGGGGTTTGAGTGTGAGTTATTTTGGAGATGCGTTTGGTTTTGGCTACAGGGGTGCGAGGTTTGGTCTTGGGTTTAATAGGAGTAGGAGCAGGAACATCTGAGTCAGACTCAGTTGAGATAGTATTGGGGGAAGAGGTAGGGTTACCTGATGAAGACTCATCAGTAGAGTCTGTGACTCTGACTTTCTTCAAAGCAGCCTCTTTCACTGCTTCAGAAGACCTCTTCTTCTCCTTCCTTGAGGCCTTCTCTGCCACAGCCTCCTTATGTTGAGCCATTTTGTCACTCAACTTTACCAGTCTCCTTTTCAGCTTTGTTTTCTTCCCCTCAGCTGGGGTATCTTCCTCCTCCTCTACTGCCTCTGGGCTTTCCACAGCAGGCTTAATCATCCTAGCTTCCAGAGTCTTTCCAGACTTGAATAAAATCTTTAGAGTGCTCCATTTCCTGTCAGGGATCCAATCTACGCCCAAATCTACATTCTCTATCAAGTAAGAGATTTTTGTTGCGTAGTTTAGCTTACTTGATAGTTGGGGAGTTTTGTCGGGTTGAAACTTTGAATGCTCCTTATTCAAGGCCCTCAGAAAGAACTGCTGCCAATTGTATGGCCTTTCCTTGCTCTCAACAATCGCCTTCATCAGCCTGAGCTTTGGCTTGCTCACTTGCTCAGTACTCCCTTGGTTTCCCAAAATACACTTACTCACAATTTCACAGAGAACATTGTAAACTGGCAGGAGTTCACTTCTGTTCATTGTTGGAGTGTATGGTACCTTCCTCTGCATTATGGTTTTGACCCATTCTTCCTCCTTCTCCACAATGCACGTGTCTGGATTGGGACCTTCAGAAGGAAGATCAAAAAGCTCCTTCAGGACATCTCCGCTTACACGAATCTCCTTCTTTATCTTCTGGTGTTCAATGACCTCCATGTCATCCCTCATAACTTTCTTCTTCCTTTGCAAGATCAGATGAGACCTGATCTTTGTATCTGAGTTGGAGACATTGTTGTAGAAATCAAGAACCTGTCTGTCAAAACAGTTCTCTGGATGAACAGATAGGAATTTCTCTAACCCAGCACTTTTTATCATTTCAAGTGCCTCTTTGATGTGAGCGTACTCTGGTCTGGACTCAATTTCTGGGTTATCGAAAACCACGATGGGTTCATACCAGAAGTTATCTTTTTGGGTAAGGAAACTGAGATTTAGTTTCGCCATTTGAACAAGAGGGTTTGAGAGAACAAATTACAGAGTAAGATAGTAAGTGTTTGCTTGGAAGTGTATTCGAAAAGGTTTACAAGCTTAAGGTTGGGGATTTTATATCAGAAATAAACGGTTAGATCTAATTTCACAATCAACGTCTGAGATTGAATGATTTTGAGATCGTGGATAGTTGCAGGGTTTAGTGGGGGGTTTTAAGAAATCTTGACGGTTTAGAAAAGAACCGCCTAATTGAATGGTATGGATTGAAAAGGTTGGTAACCGGAAGGTCACATCATCCGGCTTTTAGAGCGCGTGAGATAGGTAATTGAAAAAGCATGTCTGACTTGTACCACGCGCATTAAATGCTTGCCATACCAAAATCTCTTCGGAACAGTGGAAAGAGATTTAGTTTTCCAGAAAGCACTCATTAGTAAATATATTGAAACCAATTAAAATATATATAACACTAAGAGGCTTTATCTTTGAAAATAACATAAGTATAGACTTGACCTCTACTGAGGTTCGACCTCGTCTGATATATAGATCTCTTCTGAGATGGGGAGCTTCTTCTGAGAGAAGATCCTCTTCTGAGTATGAATCTCCACTGAGTTGAAGGTAACTCTACTGAGATTCAATCCTTTCTTTACTCTCCTGGATCTAGGAGTCCAAGCTCCACTGATAACTCTTGAAACCTTGCTTCAGCCAAAGGTTTAGTGAAGATATCTGCCTTCTGCTTGTCAGTGTGGATTTTGAGCATCTTGATGTCCTTCTTCTCCACATGATCTCTGATGAAGTGATGCCTTATATCCACATGTTTGCATCTTGTGTGGAGAACTGGATTTTCTGAAATAGCAATTGCACTATTGTTGTCACAGAAAATAGGGACTTCATTGGCAAAGATGTTGTAATCTCTCAGTTGTTGTCTTAGCCAAAGAATTTGAGCACAACAACTTCCAGCTGCCATATACTCAGCTTCAGTAGTGCTTGTGGCTACTGAATTTTGTTTCTTGGAGAACCAATAAATCAGTTTACTTCCCAAGAATTGACAAGTGCCTGAGGTTGATTTTCTATCAATTCTGCATCCTCCATAGTCAGCATCTGAGTATCCTGTGAGTTCTAGATTGTCATCTGAGGGATACCACAATCCCATATTCACAGTACCCTTAAGATATTTGAGAATCCTCTTGGCAGCTTCCAGGTGACTTTTCTTGGGATTGGCTTGATATCTAGCACAAATGCCAACTGCAAATGTGATATCAGGCCGGCTTGCTGTGAGATACAGTAGAGATCCAATAATGGCTCTGTAGGAAGTCTGGTCTACTGATTCTCCATCCTCATCTGGTTCCATTTTGGTGTTGGTGTTGAGTGGAACTCTTGCAACCTTGCTGGTCTGGCATCCAAACTTGTTGATCAGCTCCCTTGTGTATTTGGCTTGGTTGATGAAGATTCCTTCAGTGGACTGCTTGACTTGAAGTCCTAGGAAGAAATTCATTTCTCCCATCATAGACATCTCAAACTTTCCCTTCATCAGTTGAGAAAACTTCTCACAGAGGACTTGGTTAGGACAACCAAAGATGATATCATCCACATAAATTTGAACCAGCAATGTGTCCTCTCCTTTTGTGATTCTGAAAAGTGTTCTATCAACTCTCTCTTTGATAAAACCATGATCCAAAAGGAATTGAGACAAAGTATCATACCAAGCTCTTGGAGCCTGTTTCAGTCCATATAGAGCTTTTCTCAGTCTATATACTTTGTGACTTTCTTCAAAACCTGGGGGTTGCTCCACATAGACTTCTTCATTGAGTACTCCATTCAAGAAGGCACTTTTAACATCCATCTGGTACACCTTGAATTTCTTGTGAGCAGCATATGCAAGAAATAACCTTATTGCCTCCAATCTGGCTACTGGAGCAAATGTTTCATCATAGTCAAATCCTTCAACTTGAGAGTAGCCCTTTGCAACTAGCCTGGCCTTGTTTCTGACTATGATATCATTCTCATCCTTCTTGTTTTTGAATACCCACTTGGTTCCTATCACATTGCAGTGATATGGTCTGTCCACCAACTTCCATACTTGGTTCCTTGTGAACTGGTTGAGCTCTTCTTGCATGGCAATGATCCAGTTGGAATCTTGAAGTGCTTCTACTATGGAACTTGGTTCCTGGTTTGATAAGAAACAACAAAACAAAGCACTTTCACCATGAAAACTTCTAGTTTTGACTCTTGAGGAAGGATCACCTAGGATTTGCTCAACAGGGTGATCTGAGAGCCAAGTCCTCCTAGGCTGAAGCCCTTCAGTTGAGTTTAACTCTTCTGAAGTTGAGTCACTAGATATTGGAATGAAATCGAATTCAGGAAATAAGACAGAGGGTTGAAGTCCTGAGTCATCATTCAAGGTATTTTCATTCTCAATGGTAATTTCATTGTTCCCCCTTGAATGATAGTTTCAGTGAATGTCTCAGCTGTGACCACATCTTCATTGACATTGGTTACCTCTTGAACTGGGATGGTGTTCATCAGTTCAGTTACATGTTCAGGAGAGCTCTCAGGTGAGCTTTGAGGAGTGATCTGATTTTGAGTGTCCTCTTTGAATTGTTGATCATTGAGGTTGTCCCAGGTTGGGATGAATGTATCAACAGAATTCTCAGGATATCCTTTTGATTTGATACTCAGTCTAGTTAGCCTTTTGCTTATCACATCCTCAGTCTCCTTACTTCTGGACTCAAAAGTAGATTCATCAAAAACCACATGAGGTGTTTCTTCCACAACAAGAGTTCTACAGTTGTAAACTCTGAAAGCTCTACTGATTTGGGAATATCCTAAGAAAATTCCTTCATCAGCTTTGCTATCAAAAGCTTTCAGTTGAGTTTTCCCATTGTTGTGAATGAAACACTTGCAACCAAAAATATGAAAGTAAGATACCTGTGGCTTTCTGCCATTCCATAACTCATATGGAGTTTTTCCTTGATGTTTGGTTACCATGGATCTGTTTTGAGTGTGGCAGGCAGTATTAATAGCTTCAGCCCAGAATCTTTTAGGAACCTGAGCTTCAGCTAACATTGCCCTTGCTGCCTCCTTGAGAGTCCTATTCCTTCTTTCAGCTACTCCATTTTGTTGTGGAGTTCTTGCAGCTGATGTCTCATGAAAGATACCTAATTCTTTACAATAATCAGATATGATAGAATTTATGAACTCAGTGCCCTTATCTGATCTTATCTTTACAATGTTCAGGCTCTTTTCATTGCTAACTTTCTTCAGGAGCTCTGGCAGTCTCAGTTGAGTCTCCTTTTTGCTTGCAAGGAATATCACCCATGTGTACCTGGAGAAGTCATCAACAACAACAAGTGTATACTTTCTCCCATTTATACTTACAGGGGTTACTGGACCAAAAAGATCCATATGTAATAGTTGAAGTACTCTGTCAGTAGAGGTTGCTACTTTGCTTTTGAAAGATGCCTTTACTTGCTTCCCCTCCTGACAGGCTTTACAGATATGTTCTTTATTGTATACTTCATTTGGCATTCCTTCTACCAGTCCATGTCTTGCTATCCTGTTCATCATCTTGAAGTTCAGATGACTTAGCCTTTTGTGCCACAACCAATTAGTGTCAGTTGAGCTTTTGGCAATAAGACATGCATTTGGTGTGCAAGACTTCCAATCTGCAAGATAGATATTTCCCTTTCTTGACCCAGTTAGTAATACCTGTTGTGAAGATATATTCTTAACAAAACACAGGTTACATGAAAATTCAACACTGTATCCCTTATCACAGAATTGACTTATGGACAGAAGATTATGCTTAAGTCCACTGACAAAGGATACATTGCTTACTCTTACTGAGCCAATTATTAAAGTACCATAACCTCTAGTGGCTCCTTGAGAGTTGTCACCAAAGGTGACTTGTGGACCTTCTTTCTCAACAAATTCTGTCAGGAGATCTTTGTTGCCAGTCATGTGCCTAGAACATCCACTGTCCAAGTACCAGACTGATGATTTAAGAGCTTCTCCTTTGTTGAGGTCCACTGAGCCCTGCAATCACAGATCAAGCTTTAGGTACCCATTTGGTGTTGGGTCCTACAAGGTTAGTTGTACCTTTCGGAATCCAAATTTGCCTCACAGTTCTAATTATTTTAGATTGGCTAATTTGTCTTCCATAAACATCTACATAGATTGTTATCTCCCTGGGTGCCTTGGGAGTAAACTTTCTATGGGTGTCAGCCTTTGAAGGAACAGGAACCTTCTTCACATTCTTTCTCTTTGGCTTGGGTGCACCTGGTCTTGGTTTTTGTTGATAAAGGTATGAAGGACCTTTTCCTTTAGGCACAAAAGGACTAGGTCTTGCATATGAGTCATTCCTTGAGGACTGCTCATGCCTGGGTGTTCTCAGCTGAGGTTGCTTCATCTGTGAAGACCTCGGCTGATAGTACCTCTGCTGAGATCTATTTTGATAAGTCACCTGAGCCTTTCCATTTGGTTTTGGCTTAGATTGACTTTTCTTTTGTGTGATCTCAGCTGGTCTTTTTCCTTTATCTACAGTCTGTGGTTGAAATGTCACAGACTTAACAAAAACTCTCTTTGTGCCACTTGAAGAAGCAACACTCAGAGGACCTTCTGAAGGTTTTGGAATAAAGCCTATCCCACACTTGTTATTTGGATTGGTTTGAAAACTTTGGATCTCCTCTATGGCAAGAGAGGGTTTGTTTAGAGCATCAATCCTTTTTAACAAGGTCTCTTCAGATTTTTGTAAGACATCAATTTTCAGGAGAGAATCCTTTATTTGGCTTACCAATTTTAAATTCTCTTCAGTTAACTTTGTTTTAGATTCATTGAGATCTTTTATCAGTTGATCTCTACCATTTCCTTGACTCCTGAGGGTTTCCACCTCTTTTGTCAGTTCAATGGTAGATTTGGCTGAGTTCAGATCTTTTTGATTCCCAGACTCGATTAACTTGGAGTTTTCACTCAAGAGTTGTTTGTTCTCATCTTGAAGACAGAAACTTGCTTCTTGCAACCTTGAGAAATCAATCATCAATTGTTCCAAGGCGGACTGAAGATTGAGTTCCTCAGTTGACTCTGAGCTTAGCTCAGGTGTGTGTTCTAGAGAAATGGATGGTTTAGATTGTACCTCTGGTTCTTCTCTTGCCATGAGGCACATGTCATCTTCACTGCTGTCAGAGAACAGTTCATCAGGTGACTCCAGGTTTTCATCAACATCCCCAGCCATCATGGCTTTCCTTTCTCCATATCTTCTGTCTCTTTTGGCTTGCCTTTCTCTTCTTTCTTTAGTGCTCAGTTGAGGACAATCATATTGAAAGTGCCCAATCTTCTTGCACTGAAAACACCTGTTGGCATCATCATTCTTTTCTTCAGTGGACTCTCTGGTCTTTGATGATGAACCTTCAGCCTTGGTGTAATTCTTGTATTCCTTCTTCTTTTCCAGCTCAGATGAGCTTTTCTCTCCTTCTCTGGTAGTCTTTTGTGGATAACTTCTACCTTCCCTGTTATCCCTGTAAAATCTCTTATATTTGCCAAAGCGGCTGTTAAGTTGTTCAAACCTTCTAGCCATCAGGCTGAGTTCCTCCTGCATCTCAGCCTTGCTTTGAGACTTACTTGCCTTTGAACTCTTCTGAGGCTTTGGGGATTTTGGCTCAGGCTCCTTAGCTTTGAAGGCAACTTCCTTCTCAGCTGAGGTCTCATCAGGAGCTCTTTTCATGTTCAGATCAAACTCATAAGCCTTAAGTTCAGAGAATACCTGTTGCATAGACATGCTGGATAGATCCTTGGTATTCTGCATCATCACAGAGTACACATCCCATCTTGAGGTTAGACCTCTCAGGATCTTTAAGGCAACTTCTCTTTTGGTGTAGACCTTTCCCAGAGAATTAATCTCATTCATGATGTCAGTGAACCTCCCATCAAGCTGGTCTATGGTCTCAGTGGACTCCATGGTGAACTGCTCATACTTTTGAACAGCTATTGAAAGCTTGTTCTCTTTTATTTTGTCAGTTCCTTCACACATGAGAGCAAGAGTGTCCCATAGTTCCTTTGCGGTCTTGCAGTGGATCACTCTTCCCATTACAGAGTCTGGAATAGTGGTGTAGAGAATGTTCATGGCAATGAAGTTGAGGTTGTTTCTCCTCCTCTCATCTGCAGTGAAATTATCTTCATCTTTGGGCCATTCTTCTCTAGGATCTGCAATAGTTTCAGCTGTAGTTCTAGGGTTAGGTGTCATAAACACAAATGGACCTTTAGTAATAACCCTTAACATTTCATCATGCACACAGGCAAGATGAGCTCTCATTCTGATTTTCCAGAAGTCATAGTTTTCCACTGAGAATTGTGGAAGCTTGTGATGAGACATATGGTTCAAGGGATTAACTCCCATGTTGTTCTCTGCAGGTGGTGCAACCCTAGCTGTGTTGTCAGCTATAGAATAAAAACAAGTTTATCAAAAGATCAATTCAGGTGACCTTATGAAAATACCTTTGAGCACAAGGTATACTTAGAACAATGGTCTTTTGAACCACTGCTCTGATACCAATTGTTGGTCCCGAAACGAGTAAACAGGTGTATGGGGGGGGGAATACACCTGTGGTTACAAATTGAAACTTCTTTAAAACTTATCAGGTTACTTAAGACAGTAGCTCGTCAGTGGACTTGAGGTCTGCTGAGAGTTACTCTGTGAAAGCTTACTGAGATAATACCTCCACTGAAAGCACAAGACTTTCAGTTGAACTACTATCTAATTAGCTTTCAGATGCGGATTAGTGAGCCCTTTTAGAAAACTCGTTTTACTTTGATAAACTTGAGATTAACACACACTTATGAAATAGCAGAATGTAAGTACACAAGATGTAAAGTGGTTCAGAGATAAATCTCCTACGTCCACTGGCCTGATCAAACAGGAGAATTCCTTTCACTTGGAATTCCTTGTGTTATAGTGCCAAGGTGCACTGATCAACTTTTCCTCTCTTAGGATGATTGATCACTAGGAAATTCCAGGTCCTAGTTCCCAAAACAAACCAGCTTTCAGACTGATACAACAATCAGCTTACTAACACCACTTAACACTAGCTCTCAACCTAAACACTGAGTAGGGTTTTGAGTAGGGTTTTGGTTCCAACTATTTTGAGATAATCCTTACAAGTTTAGCTCAAGACTTAGGATTGGATTATCTCTTTCTAAGGTTTGGATATAGCTTTAAGCTTGGTTACAGAAGGTTTGTTAGTTTCTCTACAATTGTGAAACACTTGGGAAACAATGATAATTTCGAGTGTTTCTAGATAGTTATGAATGTAGAGATAGCTTTGATCTTGTGAGTTTCCCGTGCTTGTAAAATGTGCACGTCCTTCTGTATTTATAGGCTTCCTTGAAAATCTTCCCGTTGGATTTGAATCTTCTCAAGTAAGTCTTCTTGTATCTGATTGGTTCAAACGACTCTATTTGAAGCTTTAAGTCTTGTCAAGAAACGGCTGCAAAACCATGCCTGTTCACCAACTTTCTGTAGATTGCTAGGTGAAAGACTTTTGGTACTTGTCAGGCTGGGACAGGTCGGCTGTCAGTAAGGTACACTGACGTGTCATCTTCTCATTGGACCTTAAGTCTGTATGCCCAGATTCTTGTCTTGTTTTAAGGTGGAACTCCTCTGATGAGAACCTTCTTATTCCTTCATTTATTGTAAGCTTCACTGAGATTCATTTTGCCTTGTTCCAACCAGATTTAACTAACAGCTTTAACTATGTTTAGCATTAAATGTACTTTGTTAGTTCCCATCAGTGGACCTTCGTCCTCTACTGATAGATTTAGTCTTAGTGAGAATGTACTTAGAAAACATTCAAGACTTAGACTTCTTTCTCAGATCACTTAGTCTTCAGCGGACTTCACTTCAGCGGACTTCATACTAAACTACACTCTAGTTTTTACTAACTGCACTTCAGTTCTTAACACTTAGAACTGTTTAATTTAAACTCTAACTCTACTGAATAATTTACTTACAAACAACTTAGGGAGGGACATGTTGGCATCTAATCAAAACAAGTCTTATACATTTTCCCAACAGCTACATTGCAGACGAGTTAATGAGAGCTTCAAACTAGAAAGTTCTGCACAAAGGAGACCTTACCAAACAAGGAGATTTTGGATGATATGTGGAAATTAGTATTAAGAGTGTGGCTTGATTAATTTACATATCACAATTTAATAGAATATACCCCTCCGTTCAATATTAGTAGCTCTGTTTTTTGGCCTATTACTTTTGTCATAAGTTGTATGGTATTAGTGGGAGGGTATAATGATGTATTGTGATGTTCATTTAACATAAGGTTATTGTGTTAAACTTAATTTCCTAAATATTGTTACTATTACTATATTAACTTGTTTGTATATATTTTGTTTCCAAAATTAAACTCAATTTTCTATAAACTGTTACTATTATTATATAATATTGTTAGTGAAATACAAACGTTAAAATCTGGGTGGCCACCTCAAGAATTGAGGTGCACCCCTAACTAGTATATATATATATATATATATATATATATATATATATATATTAGAGTAATTCTAGTGTGTATTTGAGTGCATAGTATACATTTAAATTTTGAAAAAATTATTTTAAGAAGTAATCAATAATACCCCAAACAGTAATTAGTAAAACACAAACTAAAAAAAAAGGGTTAATTGCAAAAAAAATCACGAACTTTATAGTCTTTATCAATTACAACATGAACTTTTAAAGTTTGCAATCCGATACATGAACTAATTTATTATTGCAATTCAATACATGGTGTAAATTTTTGGGGATACTCCACACATGATGTAAATTTTTCGGCAATACTAGCCGCCACCGAAAATACGTCACCCGCTACATCAAATTTCAAATCTAAAAAAAAAAACTTTTTTTTAAAAAATTCAATTTTTTTTTTAATAAAGCATGGTTCAAACACGGTTTAATAAGAGTGAAGATAGTAAAAAAATATTGTTTATAGTATTTGTAAAAAATTATATGATGTGAGACATTTTTTCCTACATAAACTAGACAACACCAAATTTTATAATCAATTATTAAACGTATTTGAGCAATGTTTTTTTTTATAAAAGAACTTTTTGAAATATTAAAAAAATAAAATTTTGTAGATTTGACATCTGACGTGGCGTGTGATGCATTTTTGGTGTCAACTCCTACTGCCACGTGAGCTTACATATCTCCAGAAATTTACACCATGTATCGAATTGCAGTAATAAATTAGTTCATGCATGAAATTGCAAACTTTAAAAGTTCATGTTGTAATTGATAAAGATTACAAAGTTTGTGATTTTTTTTGCAATTAACCCAAAAAAAAAATACAGTTCGGTGTGTTTGATTGTATTTAAAAAAAAATGAAGTCAAAATTGAGATTAAAATTCAAGTGTATGCTATGCACTTGAGTGCATACTAGAATTTGTGATTTTTTATGAGTAATATTTAAAATATATTTATATTAATTCGGTCGATTCAGATCCTTCAGTCTTTTAAGTAATGAAAATTGAAAACGAACCAAAATAAAATAATTATTTTATGTAAACCGAAAATTGAACTGTAGTTAAAATAGGGAACATAAATTTAATTTTTTTTTTTTTTTTTAGTGCGAGTGACATTTTTTAGATCTCTCATCCATAAACATTATGTTCTTAAGCATTCATTTAAATATTTAGTGAAGAGACAAAACATAAATATTAGTAACCGTGTTGAAAATGTCTTTGTATCCATGATCTTAAGCCTATGGGATTATATTATGTATTGGTCAATTTACAAGTTCAACTAAGTCACAAAAAGAATAGAATTAACACACATAAATGATCACTCTTAGCAAATAACAAGAACAACGTAGTTGTTAAATGGTAGACTCGTAATCAAAATAGTGAAATTCATTAGGACGACATCCGAAAGTACAATTCACCTGCCCCTGCACTTTTAAAACGAAATTTAGATTAATTTATTTATTTAAACATTTGTTTCTTTATTTGATACTTGATCTTTCGTGTTTAATTTAATTTTAAAAAAAATCAATTTGTATAGAATGCTATATTATTATGACGATGTATAATTTTGGGGCTTCACCTCTTCCCGAGGTCCTAGGTTCATAACTACTTGATTGTATATTAATCCTGGTACAACGAAGTCATACGTTTGTAAGTATTGATTTGATCTAAAACTCCAAGTCACGTGCCGACGCAAAACACACATAAAAACACGAATTGTCACCCCAAAAGTGTAGTACTTTCTAAATATTTCAAAAGTTATCGAAAAATTTAAAAAAATCAATTTTTCAAATCGAAACTTTATTTACGGTGACAAACATGACAAATTGTCACAATAGAGTTCACTTTCATGTGATAAATTTTTTATTGTCACTTTAACATGTAGTTGAAGTGACAAATATGTATGTGGTCGCCATAGACAAAGATTTATTGTCACCACAAATAGAGACTTCTTGTGACGTCTTGCTAATCATCGCAATAAATCATATTTTTACATGACAAAGATGGAAGTTGTCACAACAAACAGAGATTTCTTGTGACGACTTGTCAATCGTCACAATATATCTTATTTTTTCACGACGATGATGGATATCATCACCACAAGCAAATGCTTCTTGTGATGACTTAGGAATCGTCACAATGCCTCTCACTATTACGCGAAGCTTCTTGTGACGACTTGCAAATTGTCATAATAAATCTTATTTTAACGTGATAAAGATGAAAGTCATCACCACAAATAAAGACTTTTTATGAGGACTTGTGTATCATCACAATAGATCTCATTTTTTTGCTACGAATATGGAAGTCATCACCACAAGCAGAGGTTTCTTGTGACGAATTACGAATCATCACAATAGATCTTACTTTTGCGTGACGAAGATGGAATTCGTCACCAAAAACCATTATCTCTTGTGATGGCTTATGAATTGTCACATTAGATCTTATTTTTACGCGACAAAGATGGAAGTCATCATAAAAAAAAAAGTCTTCTTGTGACGACATACGAATCATCATAATAGATTTTATTTTTACACGATGAAGATGGAAATCGTCATCACAGACTGAGGCTTCTTGTGACGACTTGTAAATTGTGACTATATATCTTATTTTTACGCGACAAAGATGGAAGTCATCACAACAAATGAAGTGTTCTTGTGACAACTTAACAATTATCACAATAGACCTCATTTTACGTGACGAAGATGGAAGCCATCACTATAAACTGATGTTTTTTGTGACAACTTGTGGTTAGTCATAAAAAGTTGTCACGATACGATGACTTTTGCTACCGCACATCACCACTTGTGACAACTCAATAAATCGTCACAGTATATCTCCCGTTTACGTGATAATATATGTAATTGTCACCACAACCTGTAGTTTAAGTGACGAATTTAAATATTGTCACGAAAACATAGATTTTGGTGACGACTTTTGTATTCGTCACAATAATTTTGTCACCTAAAAATAATTTTTTTGTAGTGTTATTTATACGAACAAACGATTAATTTTAATTTTGTTAATATAATGTAGTGATCATTGGGTGATGTTGGCCATAAGAATGAAGGATCTTACTGTGTATTATTTGGATCCAGCTACGGATGTGGTGCATACACATCGTCCCGATCTTATAGCATTTATGGAAGGGTACGTAAGTTAATTTTTAATATTCTCATATTATGATTTGTTTTAATTTTAAGATTATACATATCTAATGTATATTTATTTTTTAAAATAATTATATAGTGTGATGGCAATGTATCAGACTAGCCTTCCAGGTAAAAAATCAGATACCACCAATATTAGTAAAGTGATGTGGAAAAACATTAAGGTAAGTTACTTTAGAAAATTGTAAAATCAATAGAAAATAATCATAGTTATTGTACATGATTGTAATTGTTAATCAATAGGTTCCGAGGCAGCAAGATGGCAATCACTGTGGACATTTTGTGTGTTGCTACATTGAAGATATAATCTTGACTTCTCGGACCACCATTCCTGAAGAAGTAAGTCGATTATCGATTTATTTTAAATATTATTGATTGAATAAAAAATGTTTATTATTTAATTAAATTTTCTATGTAATTTGCAGTTTGTGCATAGGTCTCGGATCCCTTTTTACAACAACGCTCGAATGGAGAAATGGAAGATGGATTGGATTGGGTATCTTTACAATCGATTCTTGTAAAACATTATTATAACTTTTCATAGCATGTAACTTATATATTAATTTGTGATGTACTAATATTTCATGTTATTGGATATTATATTATATTTATTTGATGTTACAAATAAATATTAGTATATGTGTTTTGGTAATTTTGAATATATAAGCAGGTTTATTAAAAAATATATATATATATATATATATATATATATAATTGAAAAAAAACCGGTTAAAACCAAATAATTAAAAAAAAATTAAAAAAATAGCTTGGAGAGCGGTTAATAACCGCTGTCCAAATAATTAAAAAAAAAAGGCTCTTGGAGAGCGGTTAATAACCGCTGTCTAAGAGAGAGGCTTGGATAGCGGTTTATAACCGCTCTCTTAGTGTGGCACTTGGAGAGCGGTTAAAAACCGCTCTTTTAGATCTTCCTCTTGGACAGCGATTTAAAACCGCTGTCTTAGTACCAACTTTGCACAGCGGTTACCAAACCGCTCTCTTAGACTAACATAGTTGTTTCTTAGAAAGCGGTTTTAACCGCTTTCTTAGCTTAAATATAACCGCTCTCTTAGACCTTTTTTGTACTAGTGTTGACGTCAAGTCAACGACGAGCCTCTGCATATCTGTCCATAAGACTTAATTGCAAAAAAAAAGTTAATTTGGAGTTTTGTTTAACATGATCCAAATATTTAGATTAAAATGCAATTTCAAAAAATATCATGATTTAAAATGCAATTAAATTCTAAAGTTATTTTTCACCTAATTTATATTTTTTTGGGTGATTGTCAAGATGCCATGTCAGCAACATGCAGAGGCAAATCTGTCTGTAACTCTTAATTGTCAAAAAAGTTAAAGTTGAAACTTTTTTTAACAAAATCAAAATATTTATCTTAGAATACAATTTTAGAAAATGTCGTAATTTAAATTGCATTTAAGCTAAATATTAATGCTAACTTAGTCAATAATTTTATTTATTTATTTTAGCATTATAAAACAAACTACGTACGTTCCCATTATACTTTCATTAATTTTTAGTTTTCCTGCATTTAAGAATTGCAACAAGGACTGAGGCCCACTCTCCAAAACTTTGCATTTAATTAAAAGGGATATTAGGGAAGCAAGCAGCGGGCAAATTTTTTAATTTAGGCCAAATCAGTAAATGGATTGCAAAAATAGGGAGGTTTGAAAATTTATTACGAAAATAGGGTTGATCGCGCCTGGGAGAGGCGATCAACTGAGTAGATCGCGCTCCCCAGGCGCGATGCATCAAAGACCTCAGATTCTCCTCTTGATCGCGCCTGAGAGAGGCGATCTAAAGGAGTAGATCGCGCTCCCCAGGCGCGATCAACTCAAATAGCAGCCACGTCCTAGCTCGCCTTCCGTAAGCGCGAGGCACGACCAGCTCTGGCCCACGCACATTGCCTCCCCTGCAAGATTCCCGCGTGCATGGCCATTTTGGCTTTTTCTCTTTGGCGTTTTCTTCCATGGAATGCATATAACAGCATACTTCCACCTCTTTTTTTTACGAAACCCACTCCTTCTTCCTCCTCATTTCTCTTCTTCCTCCTTCCTCATTTCTCCTCTTTTAATTTCAGTCTGTTAGAAAATTTTAGTACTCCTCATTTCATAATTTTAGTACTCCTATTTCATCAGTACTTCTTCCTCCTCATAACAGCACCGTGCACCAAAAATTTTAGTACTCTTACCAAAATTCATCCATCATTTTAGTATTCTTTCTCCCCCCTTTATTCTTTCCGAAATTTAGGCAAAAATAAAAACACAAGGACTGCTTCCAAAATATAAACCAATCCCCACAAAAATGTAAGTATTTTGATATTTTTAAATTTTTTACAGTTTTTTATTTTATTCTAAAATTTATTTTTCTCAACTTGCAGTCTCACATTTGGACAAAAGTAAAAGCTAGTTGGTATTTTGCTATCTACCTGTGGAGTACAGACACTACTATCAAAAGGTAAATTCTTCAAAAAATAAAATTAATAATATTTTTCAAATTTTTTTGCATGCATATTTATGGTGAACAATATATTTAATATGTGAGCATGTGCATAGATGCACCAAAAAATGAATTGATAATTTAGTAGAATCTTGGCATTTCTTTTATTTCTTGCATTAGTTATTTCTTTTAGTCTCTAAATTAGTAGGGAATTAAATTATGTTCTAAATTGATAGTTTAACCTTCTTTTGAGCTTGAAATAATAAAATTCTCATTTGAAACGTAGAAAATTATTGATAATGGTTAAATATGCTCTTTCCAAATAGAAAATGCATAGGTTGACTACTATTTTTCGTAATTACAAAAATTACGTTCGTCAAATTAATAATTGGAAAACTTAACGAATATAGTTACAAATATTATTTTTTTGAAATAGTAATAAAGTGATTACACTATTTTAGGAAAAAGATCCAAAAAAAGTTCCTTTATTTTTGTAACTGTTTCAAAAAAAAAAATTTAATTTATTACTTTTTGGAACAATTCAAAATTACTGCTATAATATTACATTATTTTCATGGAAATCGTTCTTATAACCAAATTTTCAAAAGTTAATTAAATTAATAGATCGAACCTCTAGGCTTGGGCTAAAGTTGTTTTTGTTTTACTTGTACATTGACTTGAAGCGAACTACATTAGCTTCTACTAGTAGCTTCCCCGCAAGAGTACGGGTTCACTGTAGTATGGGCAAGTATAGGGACCAAGTATTATCGAACCCAAGGGATGGTATGTATGCGAATAGATCCCTGAAGATCTACGCGTCGTAGTTAATATGAGTGTGATGTTTTTGGGTTTTTGAAAAATTAACTAAAAGACTAAAATAGACTAATTAACTAAAGAATGAAAAAGAACGAATTAACTACGGGTTGTTTTCTAATGAGAGATGGTGATGCTCAGGATAGGAATCCCTACGTATACTAACGGAGCAGGTACATAATCAAAGTAATTGTGACAACCAAGAATTAACCTAAGTAAAAGATCGTAGAATGAAAGCTCAAGATTTCTCACCCTAATACTTTATCCTAGCAATCGACTTCACTAATCCACTAACAAGTTAATGAACTGTGCTTAATTAATGAGACCCTAATTTAACTAAGGTGATGCGGTCGTCCTCCTTCGCTAAACCGGTAGATGAATTAACCTTTCCTAAACCCTCTCGTTAAGACTACTAATTGTTATCGAGTGATGCGGTCGTCCTCTCTCTAACACTTTCGTACGAAATTCAAAGGTAGAGTTAAGATTAATTATATGAATTCATTAATTAAGAGAATTAAAACTAACGTCACCAATTACCTTAATTACGTACCCACATCCTACTTCTACGAGTTCATCCTAACCCAAGCATGCAAGAGTTTTAGCCGGACATGGTTTTAACAAAACTAAAAGCAATTAAAGAAACAACGAACATAAACATATTGAATTGAACGAAGAAAATAAGAAACATGAACTAGGGTTTTAAAAGAAAATAAATACGAAGAACTGAAATTCAATTGATAAAAACGAAATTTAAACGTGTTCAAAGTAACGAACTAATGAAAAGAAACTAAGAATTGAAAAGAAACTAGAATTCGTATGAAAAACCTCAACAAAACGTAAAATAAAGCTTGCTCGTTCTTCTCCTCTTCCTCTCTCTAAAAATTAAGTCTAAAGTGATTTCTAAAAGTCGGGGATCCTTCAAAACGTGTTTGGACGAGATATATATAGGCACGGGTCGAAACGGGAGTTAATGGGCCGAAAATACGAATCCGGAGGCAAAAGTATATGGGCGCTCGAGCAAAACGCTCGAGCGGTCCCGCTCGAGCAGTGTAGCTCGAATGATGCATTCGCTCGAGCGGTCGCGCTCGAGCTGCTGGAGTGCTGAAATGACTCTGTATGTTTTGGGCGCTCGAGCGATTCGCTCGAGCGGTGGCGCTCGAGCTGCTCGAGCGCAAGAATTGTTCTGTACGTTTGCGCGCTCGAGTAAGGCGCTCGAGCGGTGGCGCTCGAGTAAGGCGCTCGAGTGATCTCTAATCCTTCCAAATGATACTTTTCCTCGTCCGCACTAATACCAATCGTATTTCTTCAATATCTTCTCATCCGGGCATCCGTTTGAGTCGATTCAAAGTCCTACGAACTCCGTTTTTCGTCCTCTATTCACCTATGAGCATCAAAGAGACAAATTTATCAATGTATAGAAATAACGCTCAATTGACTCTAAATACTCTATAAACTCGACCAAAACTAGGGCGTTTCTAGCTACGAATCATGACAATTTCACGCCTAATCAACCCCCCCAAACTTACCATATTGCTTGTCCCCAAGCAATGAAATAATAAGTCAAGTGAAATTGTTAGGAATGAGTAGGAAAAATCAATCATGCAAGCTAATGAATTCAAGCTTCAAAAGTCAATCACCCGTATACTCACTCAATTCCTTTTATCGTATTCATGCAACAATAATGAGAAACACCAAGATCAAGCATGGATGTGCACTCAACGATGTGTTTAACTCCCTCACAAGTGTATAACAATGATAAAGGGACTCACTCAATCAATCAATCACACAAATTGGCAGCCATAGGCTTGTAAATGCTCTCAACTTCGACCATACTCTAGAAATCAATGCCGAATCAAAAAGGACTTTCAAAAGGTTGTAATGTAGGCTCTTTGGATAGGTGGGATAACAATATGGTAAAGTGACTCAAGTGAATGGAGAATAGAAATTCAAAACTTCGGTACTTCGAGATTAAGAACGATCTACTTCAAACATGTTCAATCACTACACTTTCGCTTTCAATTCTCTCAACACTTCAATTTTTTTCTTTCTCACTTTTTCACTTTGTCAAACACTTCATCATTTTTTCTTTTTCGCACAAACACATGAGCTCATTTTTTCCTTTGCTCATTCTCAATTTTTTTTTTCTTTCCCACAACTCAAATCTCATCACTCCTTCTTCTCATATTCACTCAACAAACAACCTTTTCCTTTTTCAACTCAATTCACTCCCTTCACATTCACACTTTCCTATTCTCCACTCAAATTGGGACAAAAAGGCTTAGGAATTGGAATAGTGTTCATATGTGCTAGCAAATAAAATAGGCTTTAGGCTCAAAGGGGCTAACAAGGGATTCAATGTTATTGGTAAGGAAAATTTTTGGCTAAGTGACTCAATAAAAACAAAGATGGCCTAAGATCACATTCGGCATATCAAACTAGACACAATCAAGAAGCAAGGGCACATGCAAGTTCTAGCATCCTCTAAGGTGACGATCCTCTCACAAACGAAGAGATTAAATCATGCATTAAAATCTCATAAGGCTCAAATCTCACAGCTTTCACATCCATGCTAGTCCTAGTGAATTCTCACTCTCATCACACAAGTACTCAAAAGAAAAATTCATAGGCATACAAGTTCTTTCTCAAATCAGCTCAAATTCAAACACTCACACAAGAAAACTCCTAACTCAGCCTCACAATTCACCCTACTCATCAAATCATACTCAAAGATAGCAATCAACAAGCATAAGGTGATTGATAGGCATAAAATATTGAGTAACAAGACAAATTAATAATAGCCCAAGGAGCATCTCAAGGCACCAAATAACTAACTCAACTCAAAGATAAGGGGTGCTCCGGTGCAATGTAACAAGAAAACATATAAAAAAAACTCCACCCCCCCAAACTTCGACCTTGCTAGAGGTCTAAGTTTGGGGTTGTGGGTTACCTCAACCGAACAATTCAGTTTCTCTCAATAGCTTTGCACACTCCTTTGTCTCAAGTTGGTTCCTTCAATCTGAATAACTCCATGATACCTTTACTCCTTTAGAGACAAGCCTACAAGCAACTTACTCAAATACGAGGTTAAACATACGACTCAAAACACCCTAATAATATAAAAAGACACTAAAAATAAATGAAAGCAAATAAAAATGGGTTGCCTCCCATTCAGCGCTATTTTTAAGGTCCTCATGCCGGACCAAGCTCAAAGGAGCTTATGGGACATCATACTCAAATTTACCTCCCTTACTCTCATAAGAGTGGTGTTTGAACTCCTTTCCTTGATGCCCCACCATCATGAGTACCTTTGCTTTCTTCCCATCCCCAAGTGTTATGGGTCTCAACTCCTTCTTGCCTCTATCTGGAGGAGTCTTACTAAACAATTTCTTGAGTTTGGACTTTTTCTTCTTAACTCCTCCTTTCCCTTCTAACTGGACCACGTCCACTTTCTTCACCTCTTCGTCCTTCAACTTCTTCACTTCATCCCTATCAACATAATCAAGAACATAATGCTCATGGGTTAAGTAATTGAGTGAAGGATTATAAAATTCATGAATATCAGAAGGATTAGGGATAGAAGGCGTGTCTTCAACACGAGGATCAATTGCATCCATGCAATACAAGCTCTCATCCTCCTTCGGGTGCTTCATGGCTTCATATAGGGAGATCTTCACTTCTTGATCGTCAACCTTCAATGTAATCTTCCCATTTGCCACGTCTAGCACCTTCCCCGCCGTAGCTAAGAACGGTCTTCCCAAGATCAGGGGCACGTGCTCATCTTCCTCCATCTCTAGCACTACAAAGTCGGCTGGAAAGATGTGATCTCCAACTCTCACTAGAACGCCTTCAACAACACCTTGAGGTCGAGTAATAGACCGATCGGCAAGTTGAAGCGTCATCATTGTGGGTTGAAGTTCACCACCTTCCAACTTCTTGAAAAGCGACAAGGGCATGAGATTGATGCTTGCTCCAAGGTCGCACAACGCTCCCTTCTTGATCCCGTTCCCAATATCACATAGGATCATGAAGCTCCCGGGATCCTTCAGCTTTGGTGGAAGCGCCTTGTGCACTAATGCACTCACCTCGTGGTTCAGCTGCACCAACTTCGGCTCATCCACTCGCCGTCTTTTTGCAATCAAGTCCTTCAGAAACTTCGCATAATGCGGCATCTGTTCCAAAGCATCATAAAAAGGAATATTAATATGCAATTGTTTAAAAACATCAAGGAACTTAGCGAATTTCTCATCAAGCTTCTTTTTCATGAAGCGTTGTGGATACGGGACGGGTATCACAGATTTGGGTACCCCCCACTCATCTCTTTCTGTTTCTTTCACTTTCTCCCTTGCTTCCTTTGCCTTTTTCCACTTAGGAACTCTCTCACTCTTCTCAATTCCTTCACTTTCAATCCCCTTCTCAACTTCATCTCCTTTAGGCTCAATCTCTTCTTCGGGCGTCTCAGAATCAGCATGCATCTGAGGACCTTCGTAGTTGGTTCCACTTCTTAGCTGGATCGCCTTGCACTGCTCTTTCGGGTTCCCCTCCGGCATTCTATTCACTGATTTTGCAATCTGGCTCATCTGGAGCTCTAAAGAGGTGAACCTTCGATTGTTCTCTTGTTGAGTTCTAGTCCACTCAACGTTCATCTTCTGGAGCTCTTGATCACGTTGATCACCCTTCTTGTGCAACTCCTTCACATCGTACTCCAAGGATGACAACCGCTTGCTCCCTTCCTCCACCTTCTGAAGGATCGCTCTCAACATCTCCTCGGTTGATGCACCGCCTTCTCCACCAGGAGGTTTAGACCCCGGATCAACACCTGCAGGAACGGTAACACCAGCTTTTGGGTTAGCATAAGAAAAATTATCATTTTTCCTCCATGTGTTTTGAGGAAGCTGCTGGCCTCCTTTAACTCCTTGTGTGTTCCTCCATTGATTTTGAAGTGGCTGAGGGCCTGGAGGCACAAATGGTTGGCCATAAGAAGACCTTCCATCCTGATTTCCACCTTGGTAGCCATTCTGATTGTAATAAGGACCTCCCATGTAATTGGCTACCTCTTGCTGTCCACTGGGCTGGTCTACTCTCTCATTCTCCACTGCATGCTCTCCACCCAAACTCTTCCCCAACTCAAGGTTGTTGATCTTTTCCATCATGGCCATCAGTAGCCTTCTCGTTCCTTCTCCCTCTTCCACCCGATGCACTCTTTGCAAATCTGCATCCACTCCCCAAGCACCGGCATTCGTGACAATGTTGTCCACGATCTCCCTACACCTCTCTATGCCTTGATTGAGGAATGCTCCGCCCGCACATGCATCTAAATGGGCTTGACCATCCTTGCTGGCACCGCTGTAGAAGAATGCCATAATATCCCCCTCATTGTACCCGTGCTGCGGGCACTCTATCAGCATGTTCGAGTATCTCTCCCACGCTTGGCGTAAATCCTCTCCAGACTTCTGGCGAAAGGACGAGATCTCAATTCTAGCCTTGATCGTCCTAGATGGAGGGTAGAATCGCTCGAGGAACAGACGCTCGAGCTCGGCCCAAGTGGTAATACCTCCCCGCGGGAGCGTATTATCGTACCACTCCTTAGCTATTCCCGTCAGTGAGAATGAGAACAGCCTAAGCCTCTTGGCATCTTCAGACATGCCATTGTAATTAAATGTGGAGGCTATCATGAGAAAACTCCTCAGATGTGTATGAGGATTCTCCTTCCCAATCACCCCCTTGAATTGATTCTCGGTAAGCAGCTTTAAAATTCCCAGGGAAATTGAGAAATTGTTCGCCTCAACAGGAGGTAGAGCCACTCCATCATAGTACCGCTGTGGCTGCGCTGCAAACCTCCCTCGAATCGCCATATTATGATCTACGTTCTGAGGAATGTATTGAGGATTAGCAGCAGGTACTGGTACTTGTTGGGGTGGTGGTTGGTAAACATGTGGTTGGTTATAGACTGGGGGTGGATGATATGGATATGGTGGGTAAGGATAAGGTGGGTATGGGTAATGTTGGTATACTGGGTTGTTGAAAGGGTTATTTGGGTTTTGTGGGTAAGCAGGGTTGTTAGGAGGATTATGGACAAGGTTCTGAGCTGGATTCCCTACGTTTTGTGTATCCGGGTTTAGGCTCTGGCTATCCCCTAATGGAATTTGATTCTGGCTACCACTAACTCCAGTGCCTTCAACTCGGTCTACTGCCTGATTGAAATCGTTGGCAGCATCGTCCAACTCATTATTGATATCCATTGGTTCCTTTCCTAAGTCGGCAGCGTTCATCCTTCTCAAGAAGGCTCGGTTCCTTCTTGCTATTGTCTCAGGGTCTGCAGGTAATCTCTCTTCGCTCGTATTGCCTTGTGAGCGTGTTTTCATAAACCTGACACACTAGTAGAAGGGTCAAAACGCAACTGCCCAATTGAGTACAAATAAAAATAAAAACAGAAATTAAATCACCCACTACTAACTACTAAGCTATCTACAAGTCCTATTCAAAAGCATACAACGCCATCCCCGGCAACGGCGCCATTGACTTGAAGCGAACTACACTAGCTTCTACTAGTAGCTTCCCCGCAAGAGTATGGGTTCACTGTAGTATGGGCAAGTATAGGGACCAAGTATTATCGAACCCAAGGGATGGTATGTATGCGAATAGATCCCTGAAGATCTACGCGTCGTAGTTAATATGAGTGTGATGTTTTTGGGTTTTTGAAAAATTAACTAAAAGACTAAAATAGACTAATTAACTAAAGAATGAAAAAGAACGAATTAACTACGGGTTGTTTTCTAATGAGAGATGGTGATGCTCAGGATAGGAATCCCTACGTATACTAACGGAGCAGGTACATAATCAAAGTAATTGTGACAACCAAGAATTAACCTAAGTAAAAGATCGTAGAATGAAAGCTCAAGATTTCTCACCCTAATACTTTATCCTAGCAATCGACTTCACTAATCCACTAACAAGTTAATGAACTGTGCTTAATTAATGAGACCCTAATTTAACTAAGGTGATGCGGTCGTCCTCCTTCGCTAAACCGGTAGATGAATTAACCTTTCCTAAACCCTCTCGTTAAGACTACTAATTGTTATCGAGTGATGCGGTCGTCCTCTCTCTAACACTTTCGTACGAAATTCAAAGGTAGAGTTAAGATTAATTATATGAATTCATTAATTAAGAGAATTAAAACTAACGTCACCAATTACCTTAATTACGTACCCACATCCTACTTCTACGAGTTCATCCTAACCCAAGCATGCAAGGGTTTTAGCCGGACATGGTTTTAACAAAACTAAAAGCAATTAAAGAAACAACGAACATAATCATATTGAATTGAACGAAGAAAATAAGAAACATGAACTAGGGTTTTAAAAGAAAATAAATACGAAGAACTGAAATTGAATTGATAAAAACGAAATTTAAACATGTTCAAAGTAACGAACTAATGAAAAGAAACTAGAATTCGTATGAAAAACCTCAACAAAACGTAAAATAAAGCTTGCTCGTTCTTCTCCTCTTCCTCTCTCTAAAAATTAAGTCTAAAGTGATTTCTAAAAGTCGGGGATCCTTCAAAACGTGTTTGGACGAGATATATATAGGCACGGGTCGAAACGGGAGTTAATGGGCCGAAAATACGAATCCGGAGGCAAAAGTATATGGGCGCTCGAGCAAAACGCTCGAGCGGTCCCGCTCGAGCAGTGTAGCTCGAATGATGCATTCGCTCGAGCGGTCGCGCTCGAGCTGCTCGAGCGCTGAAATGACTCTGTATGTTTTGGGCGCTCGAGCGATTCGCTCGAGCGGTGGCGCTCGAGCTGCTCGAGCGCAAGAATTGTTCTGTACGTTTGCGCGCTCGAGTAAGGCGCTCGAGCGGTGGCGCTCGAGTAAGGCGCTCGAGTGATCTCTAATCCTTCCAAATGATACTTTTCCTCGTCCGCACTAATACCAATCGTATTTCTTCAATATCTTCTCATCCGGGCATCCGTTTGAGTCGATTCAAAGTCCTACGAACTCCGTTTTTCGTCCTCTATTCACCTATGAGCATCAAAGAGACAAATTTATCAATGTATAGAAATAACGCTCAATTGACTCTAAATACTCTATAAACTCGACCAAAACTAGGGCGTTTCTAGCTACGAATCATGACAATTTCACGCCTAATCATACATCTAATTATATCCATCAATTTATGAGGAATTAAAAGCAGAGTATCTTTTGGTCTAAAAGAGTGTGTGAGTATATAATATAAATAGATACTAAAATTAATTAATTGGGCCATGTATGCATATATATATATATATATATATATATATATATATATATATGATATAATATAATTGGTAAAATGAGTTGTCAATGCTGCATTAAGTTAGTGGCTATTAATTAATTTATAAATACAAGTCCACTAATTTCTTGGTGCGGCTTAGCTTGGCAGTTGGCTGGAATTCGCGTTTCCCGCGAAAATCCGACCCGAACGAAGTGGGTAATTTCTATTTTTCTTTTACGGTGATCAAAATTTATACCAAAGATCATAAAAAAAAATTGTATGGTAGAATTTTGTTTATTTTTTATTTTATGTCTCTACTATACTCCTAATCAATTCTCCAAAAAGCATCCTCATATTTCAATTTACCTTTAATAAATGAGTAACTCTCTTGTACATTTGGTGTACAGTGCACTCACTCAACTGTTGATCCTGTTTATACTGAAAAGTTTGTTCCAATTACATTGAAAAATGTGTTTGAATTATACTGAAATATTTACACTAAAAATCAGTTTTTAGTATAAACTTTTCAATGTAATTCAACCCCACTGTATAAAATTTGGCATTTCTTGCATGATTCTAATGTCAATCTATAAATTTTATCGTACATCAGTTTTTGTATATTTGTTTTATTGAACTTTTATTTATAATCTTTATTTTATATAAAAAAATTTATCGTGCATATAATTTTTTTATCATATAATTCAGTGTTCATATATTTAAACAATCACGAGGGAAAATGCATTGGCAAAATAAAAAGTAACACAAATTAATTTTGTTGCAAGAACCCCTCATTTATTCATTCATTCTTTCTTTTCATAGGTATATCTCCAATTCATAAATGACATTCCCTTGGGTTTAGGATTAAAGACGGATGCACTTTTCTTCATTAAAAGAAATAAACATTGCGTTAATATGTGATGGTCATATATATTTAGAAAATCTTTAATTTGTGATATTTTAAACATGAAAATTAAATATATTTATTATGTTGATTAGTTGATTACCATTAAAAAGTTAGATATATTTTAGTTGATTAGTTAGATATATTTTAGTTGATTATGTTGATTAGTTGATTACCATTATGTTGATTAGTTGATTACCATTAAAAAGTTAAATATATTCTTTACAGGATGGATGCTGCAAAAGAGACACTATTATATGGACCGGCGAGCCGATCTGTACTCACGATGCAAAATGAACATCGCTCGAGACTAGACCGTATTAATCGGGAATCAAGTGAAACTGTGCTCAGTACATACCAAGGAGGCGATGGAGTGTTTTGGACATTTAGGCAAGATGACCCCGATCCTCGAAAGATTGTACTTCACCCCCGTGTAGTGGAGAGATTGAAGACGATGGGTTTTTACGGTCCACTTCGTTGTGGGTCGTTCAGACTTGATCGACATCTCATCACTGCATTAGTGGAGAGATGGCGTCGAGAGACGCACACATTCCATTTTCCCGTCGGAGAGGCCACCATCACACTACAAGACGTTGCCATTTTGTGGGGATTACCCATAGAAGGAGAGCCAATTATATGCAAAGATGAAAAACGTACTTTCGGTGAATGGCAAGCTAGGTGTAATGCGCTTTTGGGCATCAACGTACAACAAGTTGATATCAGGGGCAGGAGTGCGATCCTGTTTTCTTCTCTGAAAAATATGTTGAGAAATGATATTGCTATTTACGACGAATCACCACAGGAGGTAGTTGATCAATATGCACGGGGGTGTGCACTTTTACTTCTGGGGACAGTAATGATCCCCGACCACACTCGAAATGCTATCCCGTTAGTGTATTTGAACTTTCTGGAGAACGTGAATACATCAGGGGAATACAGCTGGGGAAGTGCTGTATTAGCGACTTTGTATCGGGAACTCTGTATGGCTTGCCACGCTAATGGCAAGATTATCGCTGGAGCATTATGCTTGTTACAGGTAATTCTTGATTAGTTTTAATTACTTTTAAACAAATCATTGATTAGTTGTATGTTAAACAAATCATTTTAAACTAATTTACTCATGAATACAACAAATATGGGCATGGTCAAGAATAATACCAATACAACCAAGGAACGTATATCCTATGCTCCAAGAATGACACATCTTGAGTGTAGATGGTCGTAATTTGGGGCTTCCACCGTATGGGGCTAGGTATTTTTCTCTAAACACATTTATCTATAAATCGCATAACATTCGTTTGGCTATGCATACTTATTGTGATACCTACTTAAATTATAGGTGGATACATTATCACAGTCACACTGAAAGTGCGGGCAACTCGATTCGTGTATATCGCGACATATTTGATCGTTTGTCTGATGGCCAAGTAAGTTATTATTATAATGATCCGCACAAATATATAAGTGTGTTAGAGGAAAATTAATTTTTTTTGTCTACACACAGTTAATCTGGGAACCCTATGATGAGCAAGCTGAGGAGATCTCGAGTCTTGGACCTCGTTGTTTGACCCTAAATTGGAGGTCACAATGTTCCTATCAAACAGTATATTTTTATTAATAATTTTAGGATATATTCCAAATAAATTTATAATTCAATAAAATTTATAAAATGATGTACAAAATAATCGTATTTTTATTTTGAAAAAAATGGGTGAATCATATAATTATGTCAAGGAACATGCATCCTCCTAAATATGATATTCCTTAATTTGATTGATGTTTCTCCAAGTGAAATGATATTAAACACCTCAAAATAAGTTATATATTAAAATAATTAAATTACAAAAAAAGACACCTAAACTAAATTCACAGCAAACACAATTACATGCATGGACAAACTAAATACTATGTGTACAATAATTGCAACAGTGAGTTTATTAAATTTTAATATATTTTGTGAGTAATATTTATCTTGAAATTTATTTAAAGAGTATTAATCATTTTATTAAATGATATTAGTTGTTTTCACTAAAAATATTAATTGGAGAGGTAATATTATTTCATTAAATAATACTAATTGTTTTATTATGTTAATAAAATTGTAGTTCACAGTTATAGTTAACAAGAATGTCATTAAAATAATATCTTCTCATATTTTTTTAGAGGGGAGTTATTTTCTCATATTCAAATTGAAGTAAGGAGGGTGATTTTTAAGTGTAATCCAGATCTGAGGTTGATTTGAGTTAAATGCTAGCTAAAATTAATCGTTTAAAGAAAATATTACCATGGCCATGATTGATATGAATATTTAGACTGAGCTTCTTATAACCAATTTTATTGTGCAAGAATTAAAACGATTAGTTGCATGCTTTCATTATATATTATTACCATTAAATTAATAATTTTTAATAAAATATATATAAAATATAAATAAATTTACGATGAAATTGGTGTACATGCATAATTTTCCTTATTTATTTTCGGTCAAAAGCCGGTCATGCAACATATATTCAAGTCTCCATTATGATAAAAAGAAATACTCCCTCCTATCCAAAACTTTTGTTGCTTTTGGCCTCAAATCTTATTTCAAAATATTTGTTATGTTTATATAATTTTTCGCAACTTTTTTATTTTTTTATTTACACCCTCTAAATACTATGTGTACAATAATTGCAATTCACATATATATACTGAGAATTTTTCATCTAGTAGCATATTTCCTGTGCACCGTTATTTAAAAAAAAAAGATAATATATGCATGCAAATAAATTCGAAAAATATTATTAATTATTTTTTGAAGAATTTACCTTTTGATAGTAGTGTCTGTACTCCTCAGGTAGATAGCAAAATACCAACTAGCTTTTTTTGTGTGTATATGTGAGACTGCAAGTTGAGAAAAATAAATTTTAGAATAAAATAAAAAACTGCAAAAAATTTAAAAATATTAAAATACTTACATTTTTTTTTGGATATGTTTGTATTTTGGAAGCAGCCCTTGTGTTTTTTTTTTTTTTGGCTAAAATTCGAACATAATAAAAGGGGGAGAAGGAACAGAAATGAAATGAGGAGGAAGAAGAGCAGAAATGAAATGAGGAGGAAAAGCAGCAGAAATGAAATGAGAAGCAGAAATGAAATGAGGAGAGGAGGAAGGGTGCTGTTATATGCACATTCAAATGCATATACTGCCAAAATCCTGACTTGGCGTGGGGGAGTGGAGCAAGCACGCGGAGTGGCGTGGAGTGGCGCGGGAATCTCGCCATGTGGGTGTGGCAGATTTTGTCGAGGATCGCCTCTGGGGAGGGCGAGGCACGACGTGGCAGCTCTTCGTATTGATCGCGCCTGGGGACCGCGATCAACTGAGTAGATCGCCTCTGCCAGGCGCGATCAAGGGGTAGAAAAGCTGGTTATCTTTTGATCGCGCCTGGTGAGCGCGATCCTCTCCTTTGATCGCCACTCCCGGGCGCGATCAACCCTATAATCGTAAAAATTTCTGCAGCAACCCTATTTTTACAATTGCTTTTGATATTTGGCCTAATTAAAAAAATTAGCCCAAGCAGCGTGTACTCCAGCACTCCACATAAAATTAAGGGGAAAAGGATTTTTTTTAACCCATTTTAATAACTCAAAATGTCTTTTATCCACTTTCATAAGGAAAATATATTTTCTACTCATTTTAATAACTCAAAATGTTCTTAGTGTTAATTTTGATAAAGAAAAAAAAAATCTACAAACAACCCACTCTTGAGCCCGGAGTAAAACGAGGTAGTGGTGAATTATTAGGGGTAGAAATAAGTCGAGACGAGTTAGGATTCTCGTTGGACGACTCGTGCCTACTATTTAATCGTTTGGCTTAGTCTGACTAGGTAACTGTTATAGGGTTTTTTCATAATCTTAACCTGACATTTTTAATGAATAGAGCCTTTTTAGAATTTTTTTTAATCATGTTTACAAAATTATATTTAATAAGTATATTATTATTAAATCATAACAATTAAGTAACTCTTTAAATCTTAAAAATGATGAATAAAAGCAATTTACCAAAGGATTATCAAATAATAGCATAATAACAAATTCAAATATTATTTAATTTATATTTAGTAATATTCTTACACACATATATATATTGAATATTTATTATATATATATATATATTAATATAGTTAAATAGGTCGGTCTGTTAGACTTAAAAGACTTACAAAAAAGGCGCAAACCTAGCCAATTTAAATAAATAGGCTTTTAAAAAAGCCTGAGTTTGACTTGTTTATTAAACATGTCGAGCCGAGTTAGGCTAGTAGGTCGAGCCGTAGGCCCCTATCGGGTAGTCTGACCTATTTTCACTCCTATGAATCATGTGGCCGCTACAAAATAGCTTTGTAACAAGGGTATTAGGGTCAACTTTTTTAAAGAGCGATTTTTGTGTGCACTCAAATAACACTTGAATTTTGAGTCAAAATTTAAATTAATTAATTTTAACTTTTCAAAATTCAATTTATTTAATGAGCTTTAAAATGTCAAAAATAATTTAAAATTGGACTCAAAATCTAAGTGCATGCTATGTATTTGAGTGTATATAAGAATTTTTGTTTTTCAAAAGTGGGTAGAATTTTTATTTTCCTATAGTCAAAAACAATTTGAGTTTAAAAAAAAATGAGTAATTTTTTCCCCGAAATGTTTTCTATCAACCCCGACCCCGAACCTAATCGATCCACCGCTAGAATGCATTTATGATTCTTTCAACATTTTTTTTATTCAATTTAATCTATTTCAACATTTAACTGGAACTAGCGGAAAATTTAAGGAACGCTTGATTAACAACTCTTCAATAGTAATGAAAATGAAATTGAAAATTAGTGTAATTATGGTGGTTCATGAGAACAAAATCACCACCTCTTCTCCTAAATAAGGTAATCACTACTCCATTTTGATTACTCTATTCTCTTTCTACAATCATCCTCCTCAATCACTCCCTCATTCCTCTACTAACAACCATTTGTTGTCCACTTCTATTCCAAAATTGGGACATGACACTAACAATGGAGTCACAATTGTAACATGTCTTCCCCCAACATATCATTTTTATTGTGGGAGCATATATAAAAAATAATTTTTATTCTCATTATCAATGAGGAGTTGCTAACCAAGCGCCTCCTTAAAACTAACGAGTCGTCCATTCCAAGATTTTCCACGCCATGGTCGAAAAGTGACCGTTGGCCGGTAGAGAGGGTGGAGTTCAGTTCGCTAGGTAGGAGGGGAGAAATTGAGACCCATTGCCAAATCTTGAAGGTACACAAAATTTAGGGTAAATCAGTTTCATGGTATTCCCCCCGTTTCGGAAAAACTTGCACACCTAATTGTATACACAAATAAAGAAAATAATTTTGTTTAGTAAAGTAATAACATATGGTAACATATGATAAATATTTGTATTCACTGATATCATAATATTTTACACTATGAAATAATATGATTTCTATAAATGTATATAATGGTATCAATAAATATATACTCCCTCCGATTCAAAATATTTGATGTTTTAGGATATTTTTTTTGTTTCAAAATATTTGATGTTTTAGGGTATTTTACACCTTATTTTCCTATTATGCCCCTATTTAAATCCCCCTAAAATATCACTCATACTTTCTCCTTACCTTTTAATAATTTTACACCATAAATAAATTAGTTGACCTTCCATCAACCTCTATTCAATCAATATATCATAAGGGTATAATAGTCAGTATACACCACTTTTTAATTCTCACAACAAATCCTAAAACATCAAACTTTTTGAATCGGAGGGAGTATGACATCATTGAGTATATGTAATAGTATAAATTTCATACTATCTTCTTCCCATAATAAATCAATGTTTTTCTTTTTGGAGTATGCAACTTATTATGGGATGGACCGAAAAGATAAATGTGTAAGTTATTATGGGAAGAAGATAGTAAGAAATTTATACTATTACATGTACTCAATAATGTCATATATATATTCACTAATACCATTATATACATTTATAGAAATCATATTATTTTATAGTGTAAAATGTTATGATATCTATCAGTGAATGCGTGTAATGTTATCAGTTTTATATTATGAACAAATTTCATTGAAAATTAACTTTTTTGTTATCACAGTGACTAGTTATGTTAGGGAATTAAACAAATAGTTAAATTTAAAATCTCTCTATTTAATGTTATTGGAGTTGAAACAAAAATTCAAACTTCATACCTTACACAATATGACACAAAAATTAGTTTATTAAGCATTTTTGTCCAGTGGAAAAATATAGTTTACAACTTTAACATGAAAACAAGTTTATAATCCGATACATACCAAAATAGAATGAAAGAGATGTCGCATGCGTATGGAGTGAGTATTAATTTAACATTTAGAACATGTGCTCGAGGTTTTTACTTTTTTACCTCCTAGTACTAGTATATAATCGAATGGTCAGGACCAAGTACGTACCAAATTGGATGTCTTCCTTTTTAGAATACGTAGAGTAATTAGTTCACGATTAATGATGGATCACATAGACTTTAGAGATAATAAATAGTCCTAGCTAGTTTTCATCGACTATCTAGAGTAGGGAAGCCCTCAAAAGCACTGTTTGTAGAGTGAAATATTGTCTATATATCTTCTTATAGTTTAAAAAAGAAATTAAACCTTAATATATTTCATTAACTGAAATTGCCAACGTGAGTGTTTTCGGCATGTTTGGTATTAGAGAACGAGTTCAAAATAAAATGATCATTCTTAAAATCATTTCTGAATTTGTTCTGAATGTTATGATTGAAATACTCATTTAGTATGAATATTCATTCCAAATTTCATTCCATTTGGAACAAGTAATCATCAACAACCAACCACAATAATAAATTTAGTAAATTCACAAAATATTTGCTTTTCATTCATCAATCATAATAGTTATCATTCTTATGTCATTTCTTTAAGGTTGCATTTGGATTGAGTAATTTGAAATGTAAAGAATTTAAAAATAAATATATTTGAGAATTTATGGATTTTAAATGATATGATTTTGCTAGACATTTTAAATTTATCCAATTTAAACTAGTATTAGAGCTAAAAATTTGAAATCTATCAATTTAAATATTTTGGTCAAACAAGTGGAGTAGATTTAGGTTGTGAATTTAATATTTATAACTCAAATTCCTCAATTCAAACACAACCTAATTTTTGTCTTCATTCCATTCATGAATTTTTTTCATTCATAATTTCATTTAGTAATACCAATCATGTATTTGGTGAAAATAATTTTTTATCAATTTATAAAATCTTAAAATTAACTATTTATTACAAGCTTTAAAAACAAAAAATTACCAACATTCAAATTTATTTTTCTGATGTATTTTAAAACTAAACTTAAATACTAATTACATTTATTAAAAAGAAAAAAAAAACATCCACCCCTCACCCTCCAAAAAAAATTGAGATGCATCGCCGAAAACGACAATCAGTCAGTGGCAAAAGATGGCGGCCATGGCCGGGGTCGGTAATCCGTCAGTATATATATATATATATATATATAATATTTAAAAGATAAAATTAAAGAACAATTCTCTTAAACCAGCAATCTGTCGATTCAAACAGAAACTACTGGTTCGATTTTTTTTTTTTATAGAAACAGTTTAGTCAAAAAATTATGTGAGACAATTCTGCAATCTGTCGATTCAAACAGAAACTATTGGTTCGATTTTTTTTTTTTTTTATAAAAACAGTTTAGGCAAAAAATTATGTGAGATAGTCACGGCGAGATGATTCATAGACAGATTGGTACTCTTCTACAAAAAATGATGTTACAGGCCTTGCAAGTTGCAATAGTTTAAGAAAAGTAAATATTATGTGTAAAAAAAAAATTATAGTCAAATCAAGTATTCTTTCCGTTTCAAGGTAATTTGCACCTTCACTTTTCCACATAAATTAAGAAAATAGAATATTTTGGTTAAATTAATGACATTTGGGTAAATATGTGTATATTTTTTTTTTTAGTGTGCATGTAGATCAATGTTTCTTTATTTGGAGTGTGCAAATTAATGTGAGACGTCCAAATAAAACAAGTGTGCAAATTAACCTGAAATTAAGGGTGAAATAGGTTGAGCCAAGTTAGACTTCTCGACGACATGTGTTTGCTATTTAATTTTTGGATCCAACCCTTGCATATTACCTGTCATGGGCTATTTTTAGAGGTTTGACCTGACCTTTTTAATAAGTAGGTTTGTTCTGAAAGTCTTTTAAGGATCTTTTTATTAAATCAAATTCAACAATTATATTATCATTATATTGTTTTACAATTAACTCTTTAAATTTTAAAACAAATAATACGAACAATTTACCAAAAATTATCTAACAATAGCATAGTAACAAATCTATCAAAAAATATTTTAATTTTAGTATTTAATAATATTCTAGTATATATATATTGTATATTTATTTATTATATGATATACTATGTATTATATAATATATTTATTGATATAGTTAAATAAATCGGCATATTGGACTTAAAATACTTACAGAAAAACTCAAGTCTGACTGATTTTAGTAAATTGACTTTTAAAAAACTTAAGCCCGGCTCATTTATTAAACGAGCAGAGTCGAGACGGGCTTTAGTAGGTCGGGCCGAGCTAAACTGAACTTTAGTAGATCGAGTCATAAGCCTCTGTTGAATAGCCTAACCTATTCTCACTAACTTTGAGACGAATGTAGTACAAAATAAATTATTTAAAAATATTGTGTGTGTGCTTCAATGACAAATGATTTAAAGAAATGTATATTGAAAGAGTACAATTCAACAATCGTCATTTCTAAAATGTTAATACGATATGTTGAACTTATATTTATTAATTTCACGGTTAGCAGTTTCATAGACATTATTATTAATCTAAAATAAATTAGATTAAAAAACAAAAATGAAAATGAAAAAAGGGAATTTAATATGGAAAGGCGAGTCAAACAAAAGAGGGCACGTGACAAGGTTGATTTCCATTGGTGGTGGTGTACGAGACGATGTGGTGTCAGATTGCAATTGGTGAAGGCGTCACGTCCCGGTACGACGATGACCCCATATCCACTGTTTCCTTTTATCATTAAAATTTCCCTTTTGTTCAACTTTCCCAGTTTAGCTGTAAACAGTGAAATCTTTTTCTTTATATTTTACTAAAACAAGATATATTCATAAAAATGGAATCCCTTTTTTTATTCACACATTTAGGTTTTTTACCCCCTTTGTGTGCCATTCTCTTTTTGTGGGATATGATGGATTCACCATCAATATGGAAATGTTGGATTCTGTCGTCTGTGGCCTCAAAATAAAGAGATTGTCGTCATCGAGATATTAATTTTAGATAAAAATTCCTTGTGCTATTCTCCTGGACCTGGTCCATAACTCCATTTCTTCAGCTTATTATTTATTCTTTCAGCTCGTCTTCTCCGTAGCTTTTTATGCTCAGGGTCTTTTCTGGAATGTTTCCGTTACAATAATGGAATAATATTTGCCCTTTTTCCTAAGTCAGTTCTTAAAAAAGCTAGGGCACATAGCTTTTGGCATCTCTTGCTTTGAATGAGTAGTTGTTTGATATTTTCAATTTAGCATGTTTATTTATTATTAGGGTTTCTAGGGATTCATACCATAAATTGGCAACTCCTCTTTCTTCCACTCTTCAATTTCTTTCTCCTCAACCCAAATTTTGGTCTCTCTCTCTGGTGAGAATATTGGAGTTGTTGAAATTACTTTTATTGCAAGTTTTATTTCATATCTGATTAATACTAGAATTTATTTAAAATTATTATATAGCAACCAGAAAGAAATGGTTCGAGGGAAAGTGCAAATGAAGAGAATAGAAAATGCAACGAGCAGGCAAGTAACGTTTTCGAAGAGGAGAAATGGGCTGCTGAAGAAGGCTTATGAGCTCTCCGTACTTTGCGATGCTGACGTGGCTTTGATCATCTTCTCTCAGAAAGGAAGACTTTATGAATTCTCTAGCTCCAAGTAAGATTTTTTTATTTTAACTAATTATATGCCTTTTATTTTTTTTTCACAAATTAATAATTTAAGGCATTATATATCGAAATCGAAGTACCAACCAAAATTTATTCCGTGGATCATATATATATATTTTAATTATTTAATGGGTGTACTTTTTTTATGCTTGCTGCTTTGTTATTGTACTTGTGCGGTTGATGAAGCAAAAGGGTATGGCCTTGAATTGCATATCATCATGGCTGCAAGTACACTTTTCAAGTAAATTATTTCAATTTTTCTGTATGAGTACTTCCTCAGAGAATTATTATTATTATTTTATACTCTCTTTTCCTGATTTTCACCAGATTGTGCTCATAAAGTGCAGACAATTTGCTAAAGTTAGGCTTATGAGTGTTCCCTTCATTAATTACTGATTCAGATTAGTAAAATATTTTGGGTTCATTGTGAATGTGATAATTCTCAGTCTTCAAGGATGTTAAGCATTTAATGTGATTTTTCCGAATTTGATCTAATTTAAATATGCTTTGCTTTATCTAATTTAAGAGAACCAGTCTGTTAATTCAGATCCAAAATCTATTTCATCTGTTAATTCAGTTCCAAAATCTATTTAAACATGCATATATTTATATTAATGTGTATTTTCTTTTTTGTTAGATTCATGTGCTTATGTGCATAATTATATAAATATGGAAGCATTGCTACCTATTTTCATTGTACTTTTTATCCCTATCGTCCAAAGTATAAATCCTGGATCCACGGCATAATACATCCTCCTTCTATCATTTATCCAGATATATATTATGTAAGATTAAATATAATAAGGATAGGATAAAGAATCCTAACTGATTAAGTTGAAAGTTTGATTATGTTTATATACATATAAAAACATAGACTAATGATAGATTGGGTTGAAAGAGTAACATATGTAGCATTCAAACCTTATGAGAATTTCTTTTCAAATTAACTAAGACTATTAACTGTGTGACAATAGTTGTTTGAAATTTCTACTCCTTTTTAAACTATATACTGGAATTGCCCACACAAAAAAATAGATAAGGAAAATTCATTCAGGTAGTAATTAAGAAGGAAAAATTTCATATCATGGCCCAAATTTTAGGTTATGTCTCAATTTAAGTACTCATATTAAAAGTGTCTCAAATCAAGTCTCAATTTTTATTTTTTTCTCAATTTAAGGCTTGTTTTGAATTCTTGTGTCTCAATTCAAGATCCAACAAATAATTATTTTTTAAATTAAATTCATTGAATATGAAAAAAATAAAAAAATTAGAGACATCCGTTATAGATAAAAAATTAATTAATTTTTAAAAATATTAACCTTTTATTAATATAATGAATATTTCTAATTTTTTAATATCATCGTGTTAATTTAGTTTAAAATTTTAATTTATTGTTTAAAAATTGATAACTAGCATTTTGAAATTAAAAAATAAAACAAACATTTTTCATATACGACGGGAAAAGATTTTACGGGGAAAATGTTAGTTGTCATATTTTTAAAAATACTAAATTAATACATGGTGATAATAAATAAAAATTAGAAATATATATAATATTAATAAAAAAAGTTAATTTTTTATAATTAAGTTTTTTATAATTTAAGACGAATGTCTCTAATTTTTTTTTTTTTTAGTGTCTCTAATATTTTTTTTTATTGAATGAATTTAATTGTTTGTTGGGTCTTGAATTGAGACACAAGAATTCAAAACAAGCTTTAAATTGAGAAAAAAAATTGAGACTTAATTTGAGATACTTTTAAAATGAGTACTTAAATTGAGACATAACTTAAATTTTGGGTCTTAATATGAAATTCTTCCTAATTAAGAATATTGGAAAGGTGTTAGTTGTTTCTTAACTTCTAAAAGTTGTTGCATTTAGCCTTTATAGGTATAGATGGAACCTCAAATTAAAATTGGTCTGCGTTTTATGTCTTAAGTGTAAATTTGTTACTCCTATATTAATTACTTGATCTTTGATTTTGTCGAACATTAATTACTGTACACTGGTCCAAATAGAGTAGCTAGTTAGCGTTTTGTACTAAGATTGGGAGCCAAACAAGCCATAAGAAAATAATATCTCGGGAAATAATTGAAATACGTACATATACATTTATGAGCTCCAAAAGTTCTTGAAGATTTAAGTTGTTGAGCAGTACTGTTTTGGATCTGTATGCAAGGTTTCATTTTAATTTCATGATGAGCAAGTCTTTTTTAAATTAGTTGTGCGTGCACTTTAAAATGGTTTTAGTTTTTTTCATCATACAATATTATTATTAAATTAATATTTTTTAATGAAGTAACTAATACCATTACAGAACACACACCCAAAATACAAGCTACTTTCAGAATGAAACTTGTTCAAAGTATACTTTGTCATTCACAATATATATGGGATTAAATTTCATATATATTGATTTCCAACTCATTAATTTCTGGCATTTATGTCTGATAAATAGTGAATTTATTTATCCAGCTGTTCAAGCAGCTAGGTGAGTATTATTTGCTAAAGGTGGTCCATGCTTCAATACTAGTACTACTTTTATGTTTTCATCAAAACACATATGCATCACATGTATGATTGATCACTACACTCATGAGTCATGACATGTTTTTTCACTATATTATTTTTGTATTCAATGCACAATTATTTTTTCTACCTACGACCTTTTGTTTGTGAAGTCCATACAATCCTCATAGTAAATTGATTTCACGTACGTGTACAGTGTTCAATAAATAAAGTGAAAAAAAGTGTTAGTGGTTCAGTTTTAATTTGATTGTGATGATACTTGAGACAATTTATTTTATTTTTGTGAATGTTACAGCATGCAAAAGACAATAGAGAGATATGTTGAACGTGTAAAAGAAGACCGGAACTCTGATGTCGAACAACACATGCAGGTCGATTTCTTTTCTAATTCAAACACTATAAAAAAATATAAAATTGCCTACGAAAAATATCAATATGACTATGAAATTTGCAACAAGAAATTTTGTAGTGGGAAAACAAAAAATTTCAATTATATAGACATCTACATTCTTTATCTACAAAGAATTTGTCTGTGGAATTTTCATATACAAATTATATGTGTGTAAATTTTTGTAGACAAATAATTTGTAGGTAATTAATTACTTAATAATTTTATTACGTAGACAAATTGCTTGTAGGTTGAGGAATGAAGGTGCCTGCTACATGAATAGAAAATTTTATAGATAAGTCGTAGATAATCCCACTATAAAAAAATTATTCTTTAAGCAATTCTTTATTATTATTTTTTTGGTAGTGAAAATCTCTCTTCTAAGCCTTCATTTAAATTTTTATATAATTTACAGCTTTGTATATGATCTTATTGACAAATAAGGACGTTAACCAAGTCAAAGTAAGTAATGAAATAATAAACATTCACTAAACATGTAGGCTCCTGTCCCACAAATATAAACTTGCTGTCTGTTTCCACCCTTCTCACAAAATAGATCAGTTACTATGTTTATTACATTTTTGTCCTACTTAATGTATCTGGTTATTTTCTAAATTAATATTTAGGTGCAGTAATCGCCGTAGGAATAAGTAAATATAAAGACAAAATGTTCAAACTAATAACTTTCAAAAATCTATCATTGGGACACAAAGAGAATATGTTAAAAATATGTGAGCTAACTTATAGAAGGTTGTTTATTTATACAGTCCTGTTCTAGAAATCTAGGTAATTTCTCTCTAATTTACTGCCCCTATTTTAAGTACCTAGATTAAAAGTTAATCAATGAAGCTATATTAATCCCCCTATTACAGTATTAAACATCACAAATGTTGGAGAATTAATCTTCTCTTAGAAGGCATGTATATATATGTGCATGGATGTTACCTTTCATCATTAATCCTTGCTAAGAAACAACCCTTGACTTGACAAGTTATCTGCCACCTTAAGGAGTGATTGCAAACCCAATAAATATAATTTGAAACGAAAATTACAATTAATCCCCTCCAGGTTTGTAGATTTGTTCAAATTATATATAAATTTCACTTTGTGATTTATGTAAATTGCTTAACGAGCATTATGGTTTGTGTAAATTAGCAAGCGAACCCTGAGGTCTGTCCAAAACAAGTGATAGTTGGTAATTTGGATAAACCATATATAGGGTTTCCTTTCCTTGATAATTTAGCCAAACAATTCGGTTGATTTTGTAATTTGGACAAATCTCAAGTGTGAAGTCAATTTATCCTAATTTAAAACTCTCCTCTTTTTTGAGGAAAAATGATATATCAACTTAATTGTTTTGTTTTTAAGCAAACACTCCATTTTTTTTTTAAATTTTAACACAATATTTTTTTTTTTTTAAATGACGTACTTTCGATTTTTCTACATAAATCAATTTAAGTGGCTTGCAAACACACCTTAATCGGTAGATTTTTTGCCTAGTTGCATTTTTTTTTTCTTTGCTTGTGTGTATTTACTTTAAAACTCCCTATGTTGTATAGATACCACCTTTTTTTTTGTTTTAAACTATAGACATCTCTTTATTTGTAGACGGTAATATTTTAAACATGCCTGTAGTTATTAGTTATTACCGTACTTAGTAATTAATCATATTTATCATTTTAAGGGTATATTGGAAAATTGGTAGGTTATATCCAATTTTCTAAACACCAATTATAATCTTTTACTAGTATGTATGAAACTCAAAATATGATGATCTTTGTGAGATACTCCCCTATCTCATAATTTCATCCATTTGTGAAAGGACACAAAAAATAAGAAAGTGGAGAGTAATGTGTAAGGTGAAGAGTAATTTTGTAACTGTACTTTAAAACTAAATAACAAACCTATTAAGGATAACAAAAACTAATGTACGTGGTGTATAATTTTGCCTAAATTTCACTTCGAATTTTCATCTAAAGCTTACTTAATCTTGTTCATATTGAGAAAATAAATTAGTGTACTAGCTTGTTTATCATAGGAACGTGATAGTGACTAATATTCTTACATGTATAATATAATATCAGAAGTATGTATATGGGTAATCATGAAATACTAGTATTTGAGATTAGTGAGTGTTAGAATGATTTATAATTAATAATGCAGGTGCAACATCTAAAGCACGAAGCAGGATTCATTTCAAAGAAGATAGAGCTACTAGAGAATTCTCAGCGGTACTTATTCTCCTCTTATTTATATCATATCTGAATACTAATCTCCTTAATTTTATGCTTCAATTAATTAATTAATTATCAGCTCTATTGTGCATGCATTGTTGTATGTGTAGGAAGCTTTTAGGGCATAATCTTGGGCATTGTTCTCTGGACGAGCTTCAAGAAATCGATAGCCAGCTCGAGAGAAGCCTTAAGAACATAAGGGCCAGAAAGGTAAATATTCTCTTGTTAAATTTCAAAGTATAGTTAAGTCCTTGTCCATTTAGTATTTGAGAATAACTTCCATGTTATGTATGAGATGTATGTGACAATGTGTGGTGTAAATTGATAAAGGGTTGGTCTTGGACTCTTGGGTAAATCATCTTTTATCGTAAACAATTATCCATATTATTGAATTGTATAAATCGTGATATTAAAGAGTATCACTTAAATGATTGAAAGATATAGATTGGGATAAGAAAGAGTTTTTCACTTAAATTATTCAAGGGTACAAAATCTTGATAATTTAAGGTTATGTGCCGCGATACTTAAGGGTATCTCGCTATATGGAAATGATCTCATGCACATTGGTGGACACAAATTTATATGTCCACTACGAATGTAATAAGAATACCTAACTACACATAAACAATCAATTAATATAATAGTGGTTCTTGCTTCACAAATGTGGTGGACATATAAATTTATACCCACCAATGGATATGTGATCATTTCCATCTGACACCTAAGTTTGATGCTAAATGATAAGTAAATTATTGAAGGGTATAACTCTTGATATTAAATAAGTTAGAAATATCGATGAGGACCAAAAGTCATTCCTATAATATGACGAATTTGAGAAAGAAGAAAAGAGAAGTAAGAAAAGAGAGAAGAGAGTCTCGAGATTTTGGAATTAACTTCTGCATTCTTCCCTAAATTCACTCACATTACACTATTATTCAAGCTAACTGATCAAATTTAATGAATGATATATTATTCCTGTTTATTTTCCAGTCTCAACTATTCAAGGAGGAAGTGGAAAAACTACAAGCCAAGGTATGTATATATGCATATACGGTATACCATTAGTATCTCTTATAACGTTATCGTCTTACCCATCTTGGATTGGTATCAGGAAAAGTTTTTGTTGGAAGAAAATTTCAGATTGCGTGAAAAGGTAAAATTGCTGATACCAGGTTTGTCTAAATTTTATTACATTGGACTGGATTGATATATATATATATATATATATATATATACACACGTACGTACAAAATCTATTACTCCCTCCGTCCCCTATTAACTTTCATACTTTCCTTTTTGGGACGTCCCACAATAACTTTCACACCCCAAATATGGAAATAAAACACTCTCACATTACCTACTTTAATTCAAAATACTCTTCATTCATTGGTTGAAAAAGTCAATAAAGCAGTTTTTCTTAAAATTTGTGTCACCCCACCTATGAAAGTTAAGAGGGGACGGAGGGAGTATAATTATTTCCATGCATATGTAGTACAGTGTTAGCCTTTTTCTAATTTAGTAAAAATTTGGTACATGATGTACTCCCTACGTCCCAGAGAAATTTGTACACAAATTAAAAAATTAATAGTCACTTTTTGAGTAAAATATTGATATATGGATAAATATTTGTATATTTTAGTAAGTGTACACACAAATAATTTTTTTTTTTTTTAGAGTATACAAGTTACTGTGGGATGGACCGAAAAGGTAAGTGTGTAAGTTTCTCCTGGATGGGAGTAATATATATTAAATTAATGAATTTTGGAAATGATGAAAATATGGAACGTATGCAGTTTGGACTGAGGGAATGGAATGCAGCAGAAAAGGGGAGTCGCAGCCAAAGCACACTGAGGTCTGAGGTTGTGACTGAGTTATTCATCGGCCCACCTACAACAAGAAATGGTTCTTAGTCAACATGTCTCCTTCTTAATTTCATTATTAATCAAATAAAACTTTAATTTTGTTTCCTTAGTAATTATATACACAAATATACAGCGCAGCGCAGTAATTATTTCACGTCTATATAAAATAACACAAAAATGATTTTTCCCATTTATTTTCACGCCTAGCTATATATATAGCAACCGACACATAATCAATAATTGATGTTAAATCTCAACCGTCCATTTTATTCAAACCCTACGGAACCTCCAAATGTAGCAGTCCATGTGTTGAGGTTGAACAGAATGAGTTGTGGTGGTGGATTCTTAATTCCAATTTTAATATTCATTTGTTGTATTAATGGTTCGATTTTTGTTAAGTTAAAATTTTATTTTTATTTTTTATTCTAATGCTTAAATGTTTTTGCTAAGTAAGAGCAAATTTCACTGCAATATTTGTTGATTTTGACAAGTATTAAATTTTGCGTTTATTAACGGTGAAGCTGGTCGCTCATTGATATAACGCTGCCCTTTACATATCAATTCAATATCGTATGCATTTTATAGGCATCTTAATACAGTAAAAACAACTAATATTATATCCTTCAAAACAATATTCTTTAGTGAAATTAATTAATATTTTTCAGTGAAACAACTAAAACCCTTCAAACAAATTTTATGGTGAAATTTGTTTACACAATACTTTAACTCACATGTGTTATATTATGTTATTGAATTATTGTGTTTTATATAATTAAAATCAATATGGCAATATGTTTCAGGATATGTTAAAACTTTCACTCCGTTTATTAATTATGAAGTCACACATTGATTATGAACAAATATATGATAAAAATAGAAAATATAAAAGAAATAGTCAAATTTAATTTGTGGTAAAATGATACATATGGATCAAATAAACCAATTCTTAAAATATCTTTACCAACATTTTACGGAGGCACAAATTGCAAGGAGGATCAGTCATTTAAAGGGGAAAAAAAGAAAGATAAAACAATAATATTGTAGGATACATTAATAAATAAAGTGATCATTTGTGAGTATTAATAAAGTAATAATTTTCTAAAAAATTAAATAGAATAGATTTAAAAACGGACGAAAAAAAATTGGAAAACGAAGAGAGTAATTATTTTCGTTTATTAAAAGAATTTTAATAGTTGGCTGCATCTAAATAATTTAAGCTGTAATTGAAAGTCAAGCCAAATAAATAGGGATTGTAATGCAGCGCAGCGAGTACGTACCCAAGTCTTAATAATTTATTTTCATAATAATATATTTTAAAATAATTAACATAAAACTAACATGTTAGCTGAATTAATTTCAATAAGAAATTTTGATTGGAATCATATTGTATTTCATATTGTATGTATATATGTTATATATAGACCTAAAATATGTTTTTCAAATTGAATTATTATTATATATGTTATATATACTACTCCTTTCGTCTCCTAATAATTTTTACATTTTTTTGTGACGTACTACGATAACTTTCACACCCAAAAAATGAAAAAAAAAAATACTCTCACACTACTCACTTTATTTTAAAATATTCCTCATTTATTGGTTACAAAAATTAATAAAATAATTTTTCTTAAAAAGTGTCGCCCCACACATGAAAATTAATAGGAGATGGAGGGAGTAATAAATATGAAAATTACTTATAAAATATACTACCTCCATCACAGATTAGCTTTTACATTTGATTTTTTTGGAACTTTAGTATGAGATATTGAGCTGATTTGTTGTATTTAAACAGATAAAATAATTTTTTAATGATAAATTATTTTTCAATTTAAGTGAATTAAAAAGAGAAAAAAGTTACTACTGTATTTAATTACTAGTGAAATAAGATGTAATTTAGATTTTTTTTTTAAAAAAAAGGAATGAACAGTACACTATGAAAAATGATTGGAGACGGAAGAATATATTATATGCGGGTCAAAACAGACAACTTCAGAAGTGGCACCCGTCCCGCTACGGGTTGTAAGGCGGGGCAACCTAGACAAATTGGGATAGGACTAGGGATGACAATAGGACGGGTCTGGGATGGGTTTGACTATTCCCAGGATCCGTCCCACCAAAATTTTAATTGACCCGAACCCGCCCCGAGACCCATCTGGTTCAACGCTCCCCGTTTAATTTTAAATTATTTTTTAAAATGTAAAATATGGAGTATAATTTTTTAAATTCAAAAAATCAAATTTAATCATATATTTGCTTAAGATAATATTTAAAATCCATTTAATACTCGAAAATAACATATACTATAATTTATATATTAATATAAGTACAAAATAAATGTATATAAATAAATAAAATAATATTAATAAATTATGAGGTCCTGAATTCGCTTGATCGGGTTCAAATGCGCTCCGAGCTTCAAAGTGAATCCGGGGGAGGGTTCAACTGTAGTGCGGATGGCGGTTCAAGTTTGATTACAATGGGTAGTGATGTACGGAAAGATGCGGTGTCAGATAGCAATTCGTCAAGGCGTCGTGTCCTAGTACGATGTTGAAGTTACGACCCCATGTACTTAAACAGTGAAATCTTTTTCTTTACAATTTACTAAAACAAGAGTATATAATAAAAATGGAATCCTTTTTATTTTTATCTTCATTTTTATTTTGTGTGCCTTTCTCTTTTTGTGTACTGTTATGATAGATATGGAAATTTTGGATTCTGTCGTTTGTGGTCTGGAAATAAAGAAATCGTCTTCATCAATTGATTTAGGATATTTCAGATAAAAATTCTTTGTGCTATATATCCTTCTTGTCTATATATTATTGGTTCATCTTATTGTTTATTCTTTTTCTGATTAATTTGATTTTTTGTGCTCACTCTTCGCCTCCGTAGCTTTTTTGCTATATAATTCTTTTTCTGGATATAATAATGGAATAAGATATATTTGCCCTTTTTTCTAAATCACTTCTTAAAAAAGTTAGGGCATGTAGCTTTAAGCATCTCTTGCTTTGCTTTGAATGAGTAGTAGTAATTTGATATTTTCAATTTAATTAGCATGTTTATTTATTAGGGTTTCTAGGGGTCATACCACAAATTGGATACTCCTCCTTCTTCCACTCTTAAATGTCTCTCTCCTCAACCCAAATTTTGGTCCTCTCTCTCTCTCTGGGCTCTTGCTAGTTTGCTGGTGAGAATATTGGTTTGATAATTTCATATAGATATGATTAATAATAGAATTTATTTGGAATTATTGTATAGCAACCAAAAAGAAAAGTAAAAATGGTTCGAGGGAAAGTGCAAATGAAGAGAATTGAAAATGCAACGAGCAGGCAAGTAACGTTTTCGAAGAGGAGAAATGGGCTGCTGAAGAAGGCTTATGAGCTCTCCGTACTTTGCGATGCTGACGTGGCTTTGATCATCTTCTCTCAGAAAGGAAGACTTTATGAATTCTCTAGCTCCAAGTAAGATTTTTTTTATTTTAACTAATTATATGCCTTTTATTTTTTTTCACAAATTAATAATTTAAGGCATTATATATCGAAATCGAAGTACCTTTTTTTCTAAATCATGATTTTTGCAATTCCGTGGATTTCTCAAAATTTTGTATAAGTCGGTCTCTCACTCAAAAACATGCTCTATATTAATTATTTAATGGTTGTTTTTCTTTTTAATGCGTGCTGCTTGTAATTGAACTTGTGCATTGATGAAGCAAATTAAAAGGTTATGGCCTAGCTTGAATTGCATATCTGACTTCAAGTATACTTTTACTATCTCTAGTTGTGTTATCACAGTCTGTTTATCCAATTCTAAAATCCATTTAATACGGTATACCACATAATCAGGGGAAAGTGGATGATGCTAGTTCTATTTATATAACTATACATGTGTACGCAATTATATTAATATATATGTGTATTTATCTTTATTGTTAAATTTATGTGTGTGTGTTTACAATTATATAAATACATAAGTGTTGATACCTATTTTCATTGTATATAGTATAAATATGCGCTACATAGTGTATCCTCCTCCAATCTATCATTTCTTGAATATATACTTATGTAAGAATAAATGTAATAAGGATAGGATAAAGAATACTAAATGATATAAGTTGGAACTTTGGATGTATATGGAAAACATAGACTAATTGTAGATTGGCTTAATGAGTGATGGGAAGCATATATATATATATATATATATATATATGTTTCATTCGAACCTTATGGCTATGTCTTTTTTTTTTTTTTGGTTTTAAGTGGTTTTTAAAAATTTGTTTTTGAAAACCAGTGGTTTTTATAATTCAGGGGGTTTTTAAAATTTGTGTTCATTTTGGATTTTGAGTAGGGTAGGTTTTAACTTTATTATATAAAAGTAAAGGAGTGTTGTATGGATTATTTATAGGGTTGTAGGATTAGGATTTTAAAAACCTAATTTCAAACTCAAACTAAAATGGGTTTTAGATTTCAAAATCTAAATTCAGGTACCCAAAAAGAACATAGCCTATGAGATATGTTTGAAATTAATTAACTATTTTACTTTTTAAATCAAACTGCCTTATAACAAAATGGAAGTATATATTGTGTTTGTTTTTCTTGCATTGCATAGTCATAATTCTACTTTTTTTTTTTAACTCCTGATCAAATAGCCTGCACACAAAATAATTTAAAAAATACATTCAGCTAGTATTTAAAAGGTGTTAATTGTGTCTTAACTTCTAAAAAGTTTTTGCATTTAGCCTTCATGGATAGAACTTCTAAAGGTTTGGTCCGGTGTCTACGTCTAGGTGTTAATTTGTCACTCCAATATTAATTTTGTGATCTAATTTCATTGGTTGAACATTAATTTCTGTGCACTTGGTCCAAACTCCATATAGAGTACTACAGCTAGTTGGCAATTTTTACTTAGAACATTGGAGCCAAACAAGATATATATAAGGAAATAATAACTTGGGAAATAATTGAAATACATATTTAAGAGTTCCATCGATCGAGGACAAACTCTTGAAGCTTTAATTTGTGGAGCAGCTTCTTGGTTCTGTGTATATATATGCAGTCTGCAGATGCATGATACATGATTTTTTTTTTCTTCTAAATATTGATTATTAACTTATTTCTAGTATATACTATGAGTTAAAAATATTACCGTAACTTTTACGTACGTTTGTTGTAAATCGTCACAATGTTGTTAAAAGTTTCAATTTAGTCCCCTAACTCTGTACATTGATCAATTTATGTCCTTTTGATTTTTTTTTTTTTTTTTTTTTTTTGCAAAATGATGTCGTTTTTGGCACATGCATGTTAGGTCCCGTGATTTTCACCTGTTCGCAAATCATCTCAAGACATGTGCTAAAAACCGGGACTTTTGGTTAAAATTGGATGTAAATTGAGCAAATATACAAAAACGTGGGACTAAAATGAATTTTATTAACTATCTTGGGCTATTCTAAAAAAAAAAAAAGTGGAAGTTATGGGACCAAAAACATAGTGGAAGTTATGGGACCAAAAATATTATTAACTCCATTTACGAGTATGATGAATAGGGGAATTTATTTCCCAGCTGTTCAAATTATATTAGGTGAATATTTATTTGCTAGTGATGGTCCATGCTCTAAAACTAGTACCACCTTCATGGTTTCATCGAACAGAGACATGCGTATATTCTACGTCCAATTGCTTGCTACATTCAGCACATGGTTTTTTCACTCATTGTATTAATTTTTTTGTATTTTTTCTACTTGGGGTCTTTTGTTTCCGTACCATTCTCATTGTATATTAATTTCACGTGTAGTAACTGAATACGTACAGTGATCAACAAGTGAAGTGAAAAACTAAATAAGAATGTGGTAATATATGAATACTTAATTAGTTTTAATTTTTGTCAAATTTTTGTATACACATGTTGCATTGTGCAACTTTTTTAAAGGTATTAGTTATTATCATTAGATAATATTAGCTTATCAGTATTAGTTGTTTTCTCTGAATATTATTAGTTATTTTTATTAAATAATATTAATTGTGCCATAATTGTATGGTGTAATTGGTGTACATAAATATTGATATTAATTTGAATGTGATAATACGTAATTGACACAATATATAATTATATTTTTTTATTGTGAATGTTCAGCATGCAAAAGACAATAGAGAGATATCGTGAATGTGCAAAAGAAGACCGTAACTCTGATGTTGAACAACACATGCAGGTCGATTTCCTTTCTATTATTCAAAATTTCTCTTCTGTCAAGTTACAACTTTCTATATGATCTTATTGACAAATAACGACTTTGACCAAGTCAAAGTAAGTAATAAACCAATATTTAAAACAATAATTGATTTGAAACAAAATTTAACTTGTTAAATGACAATTAATATGAAAAGGGGGAAGTGTACTAAGACTTATTTATCAAAGGAACGTAATAGTGATTAATATAAATAATTGCACTTTTTGGTTCCAAAAGCATGAGTTAAAAACACTTTTGATACCTATGTGCTAAAGTGAATTTTTTTTTGCAATTTTGATCCCATCTATTAATTTACGGGACTAAAATTGTCATTTTACCCCATTCTTTTGGGACCAAAAAAATGCAATTTACCATTCTCTTGGGATTAAATTGGCAATCTCTTGGGATCAGAAGTGTATGAGAAATAAAATTATAGGACTAAAACTATTGAAAAATGACTTTTGAAACGGAGTTATTCTCTAAGGACCAAAAAATGCGATTTAGCCGTGATTATAATATATGGATAGATATGAAATACTAGTATATTTTATTACTTTAAGGAGGATTTTTTGTTTTTGTTTTTTTTCCCTTTTCTTGGATGACTTAATTGTTTTCTTAGTCATTTTGACCGAAATTATTGTTTTATAGCCATTTTTCATGACTATTTGAGATCAAAATACCCTCAAGTTAATATTCTTGTTCCATTTGTGTCTCTTCCTTGCAATGGATTCCCTTAAAAAAAATGGCGGTCACGGCACACAAGGCCGCAAATTTGGTTTGTAGGGCCTCGATTGGATCTGAATCTAGTTTGCAAGCTCCGATGGAGTTGAAGAGTTTCGATCTAGATACAAATATATGAGTAGGTCTTGCATGAGACCGTCTCATGGCATGAGACAATGAAATGAGTGTAATTAGGGCATGAGCTCATTAACACTTTGAAAAGAGTAGGTGTTAATTTGTGTGGTCTCATGCCATGAGACGGTCTCATACAAGTTTTTGCCAAAATATATATATATATATATTTGCTTCAGTTTTGTATTACAATTTTGTTTTAAGCTCCATCGCAGTATATATTTTCAGCCGCATTACATCTCCATCGCAATATTTAGGGTTTTTTGGGATCTGAAAGTATAATTTAGTTTTCCAAGCTCGGTGGATTGTTCATTAGTGCTTCAATTTGGATAAAATATATGGAATCTCGAGATTATTTTTTTCAGTTTCTGGTGGTGGTGGCAATTATGTGCGCCGCCAAAGGAGTAGTTGGAGGTGCATGGGGTGCTGGAAACTAGCTAGGAGGAAGAAAGGGAATTGATTATTTAATTAAAGACATGCATTTTGGTCTTAAAAAGTGAAAAATGGCAAAAAAAAAAAAAAAAGAATTTAGTCATTAGTCACGTTTATGACCATTTTTACAATTTACTTAAGTGTTGGAGTGGTTTATTAATGTAATTGCAGCATCTAAAGCACGAAGCAGAATCCATTTCAAAAAAGATAGAGCTACTAGAGAATTCTTACCGGTAATTATTATATCAATATTACCGGTAATTATTATATCAATATTAATTAAACTCATCTCCTTAATACACAACTTATTCTGATTTTAATAATTAAGTATTGTATGTGCAGGAAGATCTTAGGGCATAATCTTGGGAATTGTTCCATGGACGAGCTTCAACAAATCGATAACCAGCTCGAGAGAAGCCTCAAGAACATCAGGGCCAGAAAGGTATTTACAATATACTCTTCTTCAAAATCCAAATTGTAATTAAGTCCTTCTCAATTTAGGAATTGCGAATGAGATGTATATATGTGTCCCATAGAAAATAACGACAAGGAGAAATACTCTCAATAATTCTAATAACTTTTTGTCCTCCCAGCATCACATTGCAGGCATTCAATTTTTATATATATATAGCAAAACATAATTGAAGTCTAATAAAATGGATCTAAAAATTAGGAATTGAGTCAGAGATGGATTAATGAGCAGATGACTTGTTCGGTTCGGTTCCAACACACATATATATATGCAGGCATCCTCATCTCCATCACAATGTGTGGTCTAAAATTGATTAGAAATAGAAAAATTCTGGTTGAACGTGATCTTGTTCACCGAAATCATCTAGCATGTACGTTAAATAAAATTTGACCTCAAATTGTATATATGGTTTCTAATTACTTATAGATTCTAAATGAAATTAATTTGATTAGGGACTTTTGTTTTTATCAATCATTGTTCATTGGCTGGTTGAGACTTGAGAGATGCTTATTACTTTTAGATCTTGTATTGGTACACCTTCATATCTGTTTCATCCCAAACATTTTGTGTAAATTTGCACAATTGTAGCAATATATCAGCAAATTAACCATACTCATGAATCTACTTATTCGCTATTATGATTAGATTAGAAATTTTGTAGCCTCACAAGTTAATTGTCTGTTTTTAGGTGATTTGCATAATTGCATTGTACAAATTTGAATGTGAGAATTACGTTTATTTTATATATATTTATTGGATAAAAACTCACCTTTCCTATTGTGTACTCCCTCCGTCCCCTAACATTCTTCAGACATTTGAGGGCACATTTTTTTAAGAAAAATGTGTAATAAGTAAAGTATTAAGGGTGATGTGTATAGTTTTACTATTAAAGTAATGGATTTTGTTGGAGTAAGTGTAAAAAGTAATGATATTTTTTTTAAATATGTGAATATTGTTAAGATAAAATTAAGTAGAAATTTCAATTTATAGAATGTGCAAAATATTTGGAGACGAATTAAAAAAAAAATGTGCAAAATGTTTGGAGACGGAGGGAGTATATAATATATAGAAACAATTGAGGCATCAATGGAAAAAGATGTATGATATATTTCCTGTTTATTTTCCAGTCTCAACTATTCAAGGAGGAAATAGAAAAACTTCAAGCCAAGGTATGTATACATGCACATATGCATAATGTTGGGTGTGTTCTCAATGTCTACTCACATCTTAATTGTACTTCTTTAAAGTTAAAGTTGTAAGAGTACAACTTTAGAAATAAAGATTTTTAATTTTTCAGTTGCATTTATAAACACCCCGTCATATCATACAACAATTAGTATCTTATGTTAGCCTTAAAACTTTAATCTAACCCATCTTGGATGTGTATATTTTTCTGTACACAGGAAAAGTTTTCGTGGGAAGAAAATTTTAGGTTGCGTGAAAAGGTATAATTGTTATTGTTTTCAAATTTATTACATTAAACTTGATTAATATATGTCAGAAATGAGTAGGTCTTATGTGACACGGACATAAATTAATAAGGGGCATTAACATTTTGATTGAAATGAGTGTTAATTTGTGTTTGTTTAATTTGTGAACCATCTAACACAATTATTTGTCATCATAAAAATATTGTAGAAGACAAAACATAAGAATAATATGTCTCTATATTATTGAGTAAAGACTCCCGTATACATATGGAACAAGGAATAACTTTATTACCTCTGATATTCCTATAATAAAATTTTCTTTTCCGACTAAGAAAAACGAGGATTATCTAACGTTACCTTATGTACCGGAAAGAAAGGGGTATACCCCACCTTACAAAAATCAGTTTTAATTGTGTAAAAGACTTGCATTTTGGGTATATTACTAGTATTAGTTTTTTGAGTAAGTCTAGTGTGAGACCGTCTCATAGTATAAGACCAATAATATTTGATCCACTTTTAATTTAAAACGTGTCACTTATTAATTAAAAAGTTGTCACTTTTAAAAAGTGATAAAGTTTAAACAAAAAGTGATAATATATTTGTTAAAAGTGACTTATCACTTTTCTTTAAAAATACTATCACATTTAATTATAACCCTATCACTTTTTTTAATTTGATCGGTCTCATATTATGAGACGGTCTCATACAAGTTTTTGCCTAGTTTTTTTATTGTTATAAGATTGCACAATAAAATTATCTTACATAGAATAAGTCTTGTGTGAATTATTGTCTTATTGAGAGATTGGGTATCTTTTTTAATAGAATCTCTCACTTTTAATGTACATTTTGTCAGTTTTTGAAATGTGATACTTTACATTTAAAATGAAAACATTTCTATTGAAAAGTAATTACAGTTTTATTGAAACGTGATAATTGTATCACAGTGATCTCATACTTATGGTGAGATGGACTAGATGATTAATACCAGTTTTTGTTCTGAATAATTAAGAAGAAATATACACAAGTACTATATATATATTTTTATATTACGTCTTTTTTCATACGACTGTATTACGCTAATACTGTTGAAATAAAATTCGAGATGGAACACTATAAAAAGATGGCAAACTCTCACATGCACCAAATGCACGGTGCACTCACTCAATAGTTGACCATATTTATACTGAAAAGTTTGTTCCAATTACACTGAAAAGTTTACATTAAAAATTAATTTTCAGTGTAATATAAGCACACTTTTCAACGTAATTGGAATAAACTTTTCAGTGTAAACAGGATTAACTGTTGAGTGAATGCATGTACCATACCCCAATTGCACAAGAAAGTTGCTCTAAAAAGATAGAATCCTATATGTGGCGGTGGCGCCCTTGAAGGAAATAATTGTACCATTAATTGTGAACACATTTTGAAAATAATATACAGAGAGTGAAATTTATTCATATATAAACTATTTTGTAATATTTTTTAGTGTAAATACCTAATATTTTTCAGTTGTGCCTACTCTTTGTAGTCTTCAACTAATAATTTTTAGTGAAAATAATTTGTATCCTCCAAATTAATACCGTTCAGTGAAAATAATTAATATATTTTAATAAAAAAAATTAAGTAATACCATTTAAATGGCTCATGTATGAACCATTTTCATACTATGCCTTTTGGAATCCTCCAATGTTAATTAATGTTGATTAACATATGGTTATGTATATGCAGCTTGGAGTGAGGGGAAGGGATGCAGCAGAAAAGGGGAGTAGCAGCCAAAGCACACTCACCTCTGAGGTTGTCACTGAATTGTTCATTGGCCCTCCAACAACAAATGCTTCTTAGTCAATACTCCCATCATTTTGAAATTAAATGGGCAAAACTTTAATCTCCTGTGTGACACGGGTAACTTTTTTTTTTTTTTTTGACGGAAGACCCGGGTAACTTGTTTACAGTGAAATTGATTTGTAATTAATATTTTTTTACTAAAATAATTAGTATTTTTTAGTGAAACAACTAATATTTTTTTTAATTAATACTACTTTTTAGTAAAAACAACTAACACTCTTAATTAAATAATTAATATCCTTCAAACAAATGTCATGATGAAAAATTAGCATGAATTTTTCATGATTATTATATTTATTTTTACCCTTTTGGTAATAGTAATATTTATTTTACGAGGTGAAAAATGCTTTAGAATGGTTCGTGGCCAAAAGGTTATTATCATCTACTAGTATATCATCCGGGCGTTTGCACGATTTGTGAGTACAAATTAATTATAATGTTAGTTTTTGTTATAGTTATCTCAACTGAAAAAAGAAAAATTGTATGTTCATTATTTGTGTTAAATTAAGTAGAAATAGTTAGTTTATCTATAATTCTATACTATATTTTTTCTTTATAAACCCTATATGTTGTTGATTTTTCATTTTAGAAATTTTGGAATATATATCACAATTTTTTTTCCTTTTGACACAATGCTCAATGTTTGATTTTTTTTTTTTCAAATTAAGCACATACAAATATTTTGTTCTCGAAATATGGAAAACGTCTACTTTGTCAAGTAAGTCAAACTTGAAAGGTATTATGTTTGTCTACAAATTCTGAAATACTTACTTATAAATCTTATTGATTGTTTTTTTCTATTATCGTCATCTTCGTCACATACTCGCTTATCAAGATTTTCAAATCTTCTCGCTTGGTGGACATGTGTAGTTGCCCATGCCCGAAAACTATTTGTCTAATTTCTGAGACATAATTTTGTGTGGTAGACTTATTAGATCAGTTGTGAGATTTATTAAAAGAAAATATGGTTTATCGACTTACGTGCTTACCCATCTTTATTTTTTTCCTTTTGATTTGTGTATGAATTTATTTTCAATCTCATGTGAAAAAACTTTTTAAGAGAGTATTACTTTGTTTCATCAGATTCATTATTAATTATTTCCGTCTATATATTATATAACACAAAAATAAACTTACTCGTCATCTTTTATATATGTACCAATTATAACGAATACTCCCTCCGTCTCACAACACATTGTGGGGCATCTTTGGGCACACGGTTTAAGAAAACTTGCTTTTTTACTTTATGAGTCATCCTATTATGGAATTAAGTATATATTAGTTGAAATGGAGCTAAGATTAAACAACTTGGATCTCCCTCCAACTAGCTGCCGAAATGGAGCCAAAGTAAACATCAAAATTTTGAAATTTTAACACCAAAAATTCAGAATTTCAATTTCCTCCAAAATGAAAAATATCCAAAAATTACTGCTGAATAGATTAAAAATTTCAAATTTTTACAATTCTCTCCTATTTTTACAACCATTAAACACCTCCATCTACCTCAAAATATGATCATAAATTCTGAGTTACAAACATAAATTTCAAAAAGTACATCAACTACAAAAACATTCAATGAGCACCAGATACAGATCTACTGAACTAACTCCATCAGAGAAGAACTTGATTACCCAATTCCTCCTTTCTACCAGCAGGAATGGTCTTGTTGGAAGGGGAAAACAAGATGAAGCAGCTGCATCCTTTGGAATTTCTTTGAGGACAATTCAGTATATCTGGGCAGCTACAAAGAAACAAATCCATGAGGGAGGGCCTGTTACTTTTACATCAAAGAAGAAGGGCATAGTTCACAACAGAAGTGTAATAGTTCAGCTGGATCAAGAAAGAATGAGGGTCATACCATTTGACAAGAGATCAACAATAAGAAGGTCAGCAAGTGAACTGGGCATGACCAAAAGCACAGTTGCTCGATGGGTGAAAAAGGACCAAATTCTACCACACACAAATGCCATCAACCCTGATATTATTACAACAAATAAGATGCAAAGGCTAATGTACAACCTGAGTTCACTAGAAATTGACAGGCTCAATAACAAAATCAAGTTTGCAACAATGCATAATGTGATTCACATCGATGAGAAGCGGTTCTTCATGACTAAAGCAAGTCAAAGAGGTTACAAGCTGCCAGGTGAAGTTGACCCTTACATGTCATGCAAAAGCAAGAGGTTCATTATCAAAATCATGTTTATGTGTGCTGTTGCAAGACTTCTATATTCAAGTGATGGTGCATGCATATTTGATGGAAAAATAGGCATGTTTCCATTTGTAATGGAGGAATCAGCCAAAAGAGGAAGCAAAAACAGAGAAAGGGGCACAATGGAGACAAAAGCAATTGACTCAATCACAAAAGATGTGATTAGGGACTGTCTAGTTAACCAGGTAAGCATTAAACTATCAGGACAATTTCATCATTTAGTTTTATTCACAAGTAAGTCTCCAAAACTGAAAATTTAAACAAATTTCAGTTGGTGACATTACTGTTTTCATGTTTCATTTAGTTATATTCACAAGTCTCCAAAACTGAAAATTTAAACAAATTTCAGTTGGTGACATTACTGTTTTCATGTTTCATTTAGTTATATTCACAAGTAAGTCTTCAAAGCTGAAAAATTAAACAATTTTCAGTTGGTGACATTACTGTTTTCATGTTAATTTCAGATTATTCCAGTAATTAAGGCAAAATGGCCCACAAGTTCAAGCAAAGACATATTCATTCAGCAAAATAATGCAAGACCTCACATAACCAACTTTGATTCTGAATTCAGAGCAGCTACAAGCTCTGATGAATTCAACATCCAACTAATATTACAGCCACCCAATTCCCCTGACACCAATATTAATGACTTGGGTGGTTTCGGGCTATACAAAGTTTGCAAGTTGACACACCATCATACAGAGTTATTGATTTAGTTCAGAATGTGATGAAGTCATTTGAAAAACTCACAGATATTACACTTAACAATGTGTTCCTAAGTTTGCAGGGTTGTTTGATTGAAATTATGAAAATCAAAGGACACAATGACTATAAGGTGCCACACATGTACAAAGAAGGCTTGATTAGAGAAGGAAGACTGTCATTAACTTTAGAAGTGGATGAGGCCCTTATAAGAGAGTGCATAGAGTATTTGGGGCATCATGGAGAAATTGAAGGGGCCACATATGATTTGGAAGCACTAATGTTAGGTTTAGGGTATATTTAGTAAGGAACCTAGCTTTTTGTCATTATTTTGAACCAATCTTTTGCAAGATGGTTATGTTTACAGCATAAACATATCCCATGAAGTTATATAGGACTTGCTTAGTGATTAGGCGTGAAATTGTCATGATTCGTCACTCGAAATGCCCTAGTTTTGGTTTATTTTGTTGAGTATTTAGAGTCATTTGCGTATAATTTTCATAAACTAATGAATTTGTCTCTTTGATGCTCATAGATGGATAGAGGGCGAAAAGAGGAGTTCGTAGGACTTTGAATCAACTCAAACGGATGCCCGGATGAGAAGATATCGAAGAAATACGAAAAGTACTAGTTCGAGGGAGCAAAAGTATCATTGGAGTGCACAAGCTAGAGGAGCTCGAGCACTAGCGCTCGAGCAGTCGTGCATAGCGCACGAGAGAACGCAGGTCGTGCACCTCTGCACGAGTACTCGTGCATAGCGCACGAGCAAGAGAGGCAGTCGTGCACTAGTGCACGAGCTAGGCTGGTCGTGCAGTTTTGGCGCTGTTGAAGTGCTAGAGTTGAAGGTGCTCGTGCACTAGTGCACGAGCATGCGCAAAATTTTGGCCCATGGGATCCCGACTCGACCCGTTGCTTATATATACCTCCCCGAACACGTTTTGAGATTATTATTCACGAATCATCACTTACCAAATCACGTTTAGATTAGTTTTTAGAGAGAGAAAGAGGAAAAGGAACGAGCAAGCTTTACTTTTACGTTTTGAGGTTTTCCTTTATGAATTCATAGTCCGAGTTTATACTTTTTAATTTCATTTCGTAAAACTTTTGTTCGTTATTTCTTTTAGACTTCGTTTTATTAATTAATTTCAGTTCTTAGAATTATTTTCTTTCAAAACCCTAGTTCATGCTTTTTAGTTTTTCACTTAAATTCATCATGTTTATGTTCGTTACTTTGTCAATTGCTTTTATTATCGTTATAACCATGTCCGGCTAAAACCCTTGTATGCTTGGGGTAGGATGAACTCGTAGAAGTAGGATGTGGGTACGTAATTAGGGTAATTCGTGACGTTAGGTTTTAATTCTCTTAATTAATGAATTCTTAAAATCAATCGTAACTTTTCCTTTGAATTTCGTACGAACGTGTTAGGGAGAGGACGACTGCATCACTCTTTAACAACTAGTAGACTTAACTAGAGGGTTTAGAAGGGGTTGATTAATATGCCAGTTTAGCGAAGGAGGACGACCGCATCACCTTAGTTAAATTAGGGTCTCATTAATTAAGCACAATGTATTAACTTGTTAGTGGAGTAGTGAAGTCGAGTGTTAGGGTAAAGTATTAGGGTTTAGAATCTTGAGCTTTTATCTTGCATTCTTTTACTTAGGTTATTTCTTGCGCGTCACAGTTATTTTGATTATGTACCTGCTCCGTTAGTATACGTAGGGATTCCTATCCTGAGCATCACCATCTCTTACTTGAACACAAAACTCTAGTTAATTCGTCTTCTTTAGTATTTTAGTTTAATTAGTTTATCTTAGTTTCAATTAATTTTTCCAAAAAAATCCAAAAACATTTCACTCATATTAACTACGACGCGTAGATATTCAGGGATCTATTCGCATACACATCTTCCCTTAGGTTCGATAATACTTGGTCGCTATACTTGCCAATACTACAGTGAACCCGTACTCTTGCAGGGAAGCTACTAGTAGAAACTAGTATACATTCGCTTCAAGTCACTTAGACTGTAAACATTGGCTATTGTAATCTTTTGCAAGTTTGAGCTTTGATTTTACAAGTTTTTAAGTGCCCTCAGAATGATTTCATCACAGGGATCACACATGAACAATTAAGCCTCCTAACCTAGGTTAAGAACTAGGTGATGGCATTAATTGAACAATTTCATCCCATTTTTACAAATCCAGAGCATATATAGCAGAATTTAGACCCTCAGACTCACCAAAAATACACCAGAATTCATCATAGGGTCACTCAACAGGTTTAAGCCTCCATAAACTAAGATAAAAAGGCCAAAGTGGTGGCTGTAAAAACTATAAACATGCTCAAACATACACCAAAATTCCTCATAGGCAACAATATCATGATTTTACAAGCTCAAATTTACAAATATACACCATAATTCATCATAGGGTCACTCAACAGGTTTTATCCTCCATAAACTAAGATAAAAGGTCAAAGTGGTGGCTGCAAACACCATAAACATGCTCAAACATACACCAGAATTCCTCATAGGCAACAATATCATGATTTTACAAGCTCGAATTTACAAATATACACCAGAATTCATCAGACTCACCAAATATACACCAGAATTCATCAGATTTCACTCATACAACAAATTCAAAGCATATATAGCACAATTTGAACCCTCAGACTCACCAAAAATACACCAAAATTCATCATAGGGTCACTCAACAGGTTTAAGCCTCCATAAACTAAGATAAAAGGTCAAAGTGGTGGTTGTAAACACCATAAATATGCTCATCCAATACATGCAATCATCATTTCACCCATACAATAAATCCAGAGTATATATAACACAATTTGAACCCTCGGACTCACCAAAATACACCATAATTCATCATAGGGTCACTCAACAGGTTTAAGCCTCCATAAACTAAGATAAAAGGTCAAAGTGGTGGTTGTAAACACCATAAATATGCTCATCCAAAACATGCAATCATCATTTCACCCATACAACAAATCCAGAGCATATATAGCACAATTTGAACCCTCAGACTCACCAAACATACACAAGAATTCATCACAGGGTCACTCAACAGGTTTAAGCCTCCATAAACTAAGATAAAAGGTCAAAGTGGTGGCTGTAAACACCATAAATATGCTCATCCAAAATATGCAATCATTATTTCACCCATACAACAAATCCAGAGCATATATAGCACAATTTGAACCCTCAGACTCACCAAACATACACCAGAATTCATCATAGGGTCACTCAATAGGTTTAAGCCTCCATAAAGGCATAAACTAAGATAAAAGGTCAAAGTGGTGGCTGTAAACACCATAAATATGCTCATCCAAAACATGCAATCATCATTTCACCCATACAACAAATCCAGAGCATATATAGCACAATTTGAACCCTCAGACTCACCAAAATACACCAGAATTCATCATAGGGTCACTCAACAGGTTTAAGCCTCCATAAACTAAGATAAAAGGTCAAAGTGGAGGTTGTAAACAACATTAACATGCTCAAATATACACCAGCATTCAACATAGGGCTCAGATTAAACATGCAATCATCATATAAGACAGCGAAACAAAAAATAGAAGAGAGTTAGATAACACCTATCATAGGAGACATTTAGCTCCTGGAATCCACATCGTGTACAACTCAACCGCAAAGCGACGCATCTTAGGGGACGTTGGTCCTTTGAAATCACCCCATATTTTTGCAAAGTCATCACCAACTCGTAAATCGGGCCTCATGACTTGAAGCGAAAATACTAACTTCTACTAGTCGCTTCCCCGCAAGCGGACGGGTTCACTGTAGTATGAGCAAGTATAATGACCAAGTATATCGAACCCAAGGGATGAAGTGTATGCAAATAGATCCCTAAAGATCTACGCGTCGTAGCTAATATGAGTGTAATATTTTTGGGTTTTTTGAAAGATTAATTAAAAGATTGAAATTATCCCAGGAATGCAAAACTCAAAATTAAACTAAGAATCGAAGGGTTGTTTTCAAATGAGAGATGGTGATGCTTAGGATAGGAATCCCTACGTATACTAACGGAGCAGGTACATAATCAAAGTAACCGTGACGCGCAAGAAATAACCTAAGTAAAAGAATGCAAGGTGAAAGCTCAAGATTATAAACCCTAATACGTTACTCTAACACTCGACTTCATTAATCCACTAACAATTTAATACATTGTGCTTAATTAATGAGACCCTAATTTAACTAAGGTGATGCGGTCGTCCTCCTTCGCTAAACTGGTAGATGAATTAACCTTTTCTAAACCCTCTAATTAAGTCTACTCGTTGTTAAAGAGTGATACGGTCGTCCTCTCTCTAACACTTTTCGAACGAAATTCAAAAGTAAAGTTAAGATTAATTTTAAGAATTCATTAATCAAGATAATTAAAACCTAACTTCACAAGTTACCCTATTTATGTACCCACAACCTACTTCTACAAGTTCATCCTACCCCAAGCATGCAAGGGTTTTAGCTAGACATGGGTTTTACATAAACAAGAACAATTGAAGAAGTAACGAACATGAACATGATGATTATAGCGAAGAAAAGATAAATCATAAACTAGGGTTTCAAGATATAAAGGAATAAACTGAAATTAATTCAATAAAACGAAGTCTTAACGTGTTTAAGAACAAAAATATGAAGAAACGAAACTAAAACGTAAAATCGTGACGTGAATTCGTAAGAAAACCTCAAAACGTAAAGTAAATTTGCTCGTTCCTTCTTCTCCAAAAATTAACTCTCTAAAACGCTCTTGAATCTAATGGGTGTAAGTGGTATCCCTAAAAAATGAGCTTGAGACGAGTATATATAAGCAACGGGTCGAATCGTGAACTCATGGGCCGAAAATGACTTTTAAAGCGCAAAACCTGAAGGCGCTCGAGCAGACCCGCTCGAGCGGTCGCGGTCGAGCATGGAGCTCGAATGACACAGGCGCTCGAGCGCTCGCGCTTGAGCTGCTCAAATGGCGAAAATGTTCTGTATAGCGCTCGAGCAACACACTCGAGCGGTGGCGCTCGAGCTGCTCGAATGCTCGAATTTTTCTGTAAGTTTTGGGCGCTCGAGCAACGTGCTCGAGCGCTAGTGCTCGAGTGGTCCACTCGAATGACTCCCAAAATTGCTCCAATTAGTACTTTTCTTCTTCGACACTAACACCAATCGTATTCCTTCGATATCTTCTCATCCGGGCATCCGTTTGAGTCGATTCAAAGTCCTACGAACTCCATTCTTCGCCCTCGATTCACCTACGAGCATCAAAGAGACAAATTCATTAGTTTATGAAAATGATACGCAAATGACTCTAAATACTCAGCAAAATCAACCAAAACTATGGCATTTAGAGCGACAAATCAGGACAATTTCACGCCTAATCAACCCCCCCCCCCCCCCAACTTTCATGCAAGCAAATGAACTCGAGCTTCAAATATCAATCACAAGTATACTCACTCACCTTCCCCCATCATACTCATGCAACAACAGCGAGAATCACCAAAATCAAACATGGATGTGCACTCAACGATGTGTTTCACTCCCTCACAAGTGTATATCAACGATAAAGGGACTCACTCAAACAATCTATCACACATATTGGCAGCCATAGGCTTGTAAGCACTCTCAACTCCGACCATACTCTAGAAATCAATGCCGAATCAAAAAGGACTTTTCTCAAGGTTGTAATGTAGGCTCTTTGGACAGGTGGGAATCAATATGGTAAAGTGACTCAAGTGAATGGAGAATAGAAAATCAAACTTTCGCACTTCGAGATTAGGAACAGAATACTTTAAATATTTTCAATTCCACTACTCTCAACACTTCCATTTTTTTCTTTCTCACTCTTTTCATTTTTTTTCAATCACTTCACTTTATTTTTTCTCTTTTTTCGCACAAACACATGAGCTCATTTTCTTTTGCTCATTCTCAAATTTTTTTCTTTTTTTCCCACAACTCATAACTTCATCACACATTTTTCTCATACTCACTCAACAAACAACATTTTCCTTTTTCAACTCAATTCAATCCCTTCACATTCACACTTTTCCTATTCTCCACTCAAATTGGGACAAAAGGCTTAGGAACTTGGAATAGTGTTCATATGTGCTAGCAAATAAAATAGGCTTAAAGCTCAAAGGGGCTAACAAGGGACAAATATCAATGGTAAGGGAAAATTTAGGCCAAGTGACTCAATCAAAACAAAGATGGCCTAAGATCCTATTCGGCATATCAAACTAGACACAATCAAGAAGCAAGAGCACACATAAGTTCTAGCATCCTCTAAGGTGACGATCCACTCACAAACGAAGAGATTATTTCATGCATTAAAATCTCAAAAGGCTCAAGTCTCGCGGCTTTCACATCCATGCTAGTCCTAGTGAATTCTCACTCTCATCACACAAGTACTCAAAAGAAAAATTCACAAGCATACAAGTTCCTTCTCAAATCAACTCTAGCTCAACTACTCACACAAAAGAGTCCCTAACTCAAATCCACAAATCACCCTACTCATCAAATCATACTCAAAGATAGCAATCAACAAGCATAAGATGATTGATAGGCATGAAATATGAAACAGCGAATCAAACACACTCAAAGATAAGGGGTGCTCCGGTGCAATGTAACAAGAAACATAAAAAAAACTCCACCCCCCAAACTTCGACCTTGTGAAGAGGTCTAAGTTTGGGGTTGTGGGTTACCTCATCCAAACAATTTAGTTTCTCTCAACAACGTTGCACACTCCCTTGCTTGAGTTCCTTCAATCTCCATGATTCCTCTATTCTCTCGAGACAAGCCTACAAAATAAACTCTCAAGTACAAGGTTAAACTTACGATTCAACAACACCCTAATAACATAAAACTCAAATAACTAAAAACACTCAAAAGCAAATAAAAATGGGTTGCCTCCCATGCAGTGCTATTTTTAAGGTCCTCATGTCAGACCGAGCTAAAGGAGCTTATGGGACATCATACTCAAATTTACCTCCCTTACTCTCATAAGAGTGGTGCTTGCATGTCTTTCCTTGATTCCCCTCCATCATGAACTCTTTTGCTTCCTTCTCATCCCCAAGTGTTATAGGTCTCAACTCCTTCTCACCTTTATCTGGAGGGGTCTTACCAAACAGTTTCTTGAATTTGGACTTTTTCTTCTTATATCCTCCTTTCCATTCCAACTGGACCACGTCCACCTTTTTCACTTCTTCCTCTTTCGACTTCTTTCCTTTATCCCTATCAAAATAAGTCAGATCATAATGCTCATGGGTTAACTCATCAAGTGAAGGATTAACGAAATCATGAACATGAGAAAGATTAGAGATAGAAGGTGTGTCTTCAACACGAGGATCAATTGCATCCATGCAATACAAACTCTCATCCTCCTTCGGGTGCTTCATGGCTTCATATAGGGAAATCTTCACTTCTTGATCATCGACCTTCAACGTAATCTTCCCATTTGCCACGTCTAACACCATCCCCGCCGTAGCTAAGAACGGTCTTCCCAAGATCAGGGGCACGTGCTCATCTTCCTCCATCTCTAGGACCACGAAATCGGCTGAAAAAATGTGATCTCCAACTCTCACGAGGACGTCTTCAACCACACCTTGAGGTCGAGTAATAGACCGATCGACAAGTTGAAGCGTCATCATTGTGGGTTGAAGTTCAACACCTTCCAACTTCTTGAAAAGCGACAAGGGCATAAGATTTATGCTCGCTCCGAGGTCACATAGCGCTCCCTTCTTGATCCCGTTCCCAATATCACAAAGAATGGTGAAGCTCCCGGGATCCTTCAGCTTTGGAGGAAGCGCCTTGTGCACTAATGCACTCACTTCATGGTTCAGCTGCACTAACTTCGGCTCATTCACTCGCCGTTTTTTCACGATCAAGTCCTTAAAAAACTTTGCATAGTTGGGCATCTGTTCCAAAGCATCATAAAAAGGGATATTAATATGCAATTGTTTAAACACATCAAGGAATTTAGCGAATTTCTTATCAAGCTTCTTTTTCATGAAGCGTTGTGGATATGGGACGGGTATCACAGATTTGGGTACCCCACATTCATCTTTCTCGGTCTCTTTCACTTTCTCCCTTGCTTCATTTGCCTTCTTCCACTTAGGAACTCTCTCAACTTTCTCAATGCCTTCCTCTTCAAGCTCTTTGCTCGCTTGAATGCTTTCACCCTCAACCTTCTTCTCAACTCTCATCTCTTCAATCTTATCTCTATCTTGGGGCATCTCAGAATCAGCAAGCATCTGAGGACCTTCATAGTTGGTTCCACTTCTTAACTGGATAGCCTTGCAATGCTCTTTCGGGTTCCCCTCCGGCATGGAAGGATACTTACCCGGCTCCCTATTCAATGATTTTGTCATTTGGCTTATCTGGAGCTCTATTGAGGTGAACCGCCTATTGTTCTCTTGCTGAATTCGATTCAGCTCTACATCTCTCTTTTGGAGTTCTTGATCACGCTGATCACCTTTCTTATGCAACTCCTTCACATCGTACTCCAAAGAGGATAATCTCTTGCTTCCTTCCTCCACCTTCTGTAGGATAGCTCTCAACATCTCCTCAGTTGAGGAACTGCCTTCTCCACCCGGAGGTTTTGAACCTGGATCCACGCCTGGAGGAACTGTAATACCCGCCTTCGGGTTAGCATATGAAAAATTCTCGTTCTTCCTCCATTGGTTCTGAGGAAGCTGCTGGCCTCCTTGGTACCATTGTGTGTTCCTCCATTGATTTTGAGGCGGCTGTGGACCTGGAGGTACAAATGGTTGGCCATAAGAAGACCTTCCTTGAAAATTTCCACATTGTGGATACCCATTCTGATTGTAATAAGGACCTCCCATATAGTTGGCTACTTCTTGTTGAATTGTGGGCTTGTCCTCTTGCTCATTCTCTGCTACATTCCCTCCAACCATATTCTTCCCCAACTCAAGGTTGTTAATCTTTTCCATCATGGCCATCAACAACCTTCTCGTTCCTTCACCTTCCTCAACCTGATGAACTCTTTGGAAATCTGCGTCCACATTCCAAGCCCCGGCATTCGTGACAATGTTTTCCACGATCTCTCTACACCTCACTATTCCTTGATTCAGGAATGATCCACTAGCACAGGCGTCTAGATGGTCTTATCCAGCCTTGTTGGCACCACTATAGAAAAATGCCATCACATCTCCCTCATTGTACCCGTGCTGCGGGCACTCTATCAACATATTTGAGTATCTCTCACACGCTTGACGTAGGTCCTCTCCTTGCTTCTGGCGAAGAGATCTCAATCCTTGCTTTAATAGTTCTCGATGGAGGGTAGAATCGCTCGAGGAACAGACGCTCGAGCTCGGCCCAAGTGGTAATACCTTCCCGTGGAAGCGTATTATCGTACCACTCTTTAGCTATTCCCGTCAATGAGAATGGGAACAACCTAAGCCTCTTGGCATCTTCAGACATGCCATTGTAATTGAAAGTGGAGGCTATCATTAGGAAACTCCTCAGATGTGTATGAGGATTCTCCTTCCCGATCACCCCCTTGAACTGGTTCTCTGTAAGTAGCTTTAAAATTCCTGGGGAAATCGAGAAGTTATTTGCCTCAACAGGAGGCAATGTCACTTCATCATAGTACCGTTGTGGCTGCGCTGCAAACCTCCCTCGAATAGCCATATTTTGATCTACGTTCTGAGGAACGTGTTGAGGATTAGCAGCTGGTACCGGTACTTGTTGGGGTGGTGGTTGGTAAATAGGTGGTTGATTGTAAACTGGAGGTGGAGGATACGGGTATGGTGGATACGGATAAGGTGGGTATGGGTAGGGTGGATAAGGTAAGTTGTTTTGTGGTAAGTTAGGATATGGGTAAGCAGGGTTATTTTGAGGATTTTGGACAATGTTATGAGCTGGGCTATTTTGGTTTCCGAGTACCCGGGTTTTGGCTCTGGCTTTCTCCTAACGGATCTTGATTCTTACTGGTATTGTCATCAGTGCCGTCAACCCGGTTCAATGCCTGATTGAACTCATTCTCGACATCATCCAACTCATTAGTAATATCCATTGGTTCTTTCCCTCCTCCGGCAGTGTTCATTCTCCTCAAGAAAGCTCGGTTCCTTCTAGCTATCGTCTCAGGGTCCAACGGTATTCTCTCTTCGCTCGTATTGTCTTGTGAACGTGTTTTCATATACCTGACACACTAGCAGAAGGATCAAAACACAACTGCCGAATGAATAAAAAAAACAGAAAATAAAGCACTCACTACTAACTACTAAGCTATCGACAAGTCCTATTCAAAAAACATACAACGCTATCCCCGGCAACGGTGCCATTGACTTGAAGCGAAAATACTAACTTCTACTAGTCGCTTCCCCACAAGCGGACGGGTTCACTGTAGTATGAGCAAGTATAATGACCTAGTATATCAAACCCAAGGGATGGAGTGTATGCAAATAGATCCCTGAAGATCTACGCGTCGTAGCTAATATGAGTGTAATGTTTTTGGGTTTTTTGAAAGATTAATTAAAAGACTGAAATTATCCTAGGAATGCAAAAAGGAAAATTAAACTAAGAATTGAAGGATTGTTTTCAAATGATAGATGGTGATGCTTAGGATAGGAATCCCTACGTATACTAACGGAGAAGGTACATAATTAAAGTAACCGTGACGCGCAAGAAATAACCTAAGTAAAAGAATGCAAGGTGAAAGCTCAAGATTCTAAAACCTAATACTTTACCCTAACACTCGACTTCACTAATCCACTAACAAGTTAATACATTGTGCTTAATTAATGAGACCCTAATTTAACTAAGGTGATACGGTCGTCCTCCTTCGCTAAACTGGTAGATCAATTAACCTTTTCTAAACCCTCTAGTTAAGTCTACTCGTTGTTAAAGAGTGATACGGTCGTCCTCTCTCTAACACTTTTCGAACGAAATTCAAAAGTAAAGTTAAGATTAATTTTAAGAATTCATTAATCAAGAGAATTAAAACCTAACGTCACAAGTTACCCTAATTACGTACCCACAACCTACTTCTACGAGTTCATCCTACCCCAAGCATGCAAGGGTTTTAGCTAGACATGGGTTTTACGTAAACAAGAACAATTGAAGAAGTAACGAACATGAACATGATGATTATAACGAAGAAAAGATAAATCATAAACTAGGGTTTCAAAATATAAAGGAATAAACTGAAATTAATTCAATAAAACAAAGTCTTAACGTGTTCAAGAACAAAAATATGAAGAAACGAAACTAAAACGTAAAATCGTGACGTGAATTCGTAAGAAAACCTCTAAACGTAGAGTAAACTTGCTCGTTCCTTCTTCTCCAAAAATTAACTCTCTAAAATGCTCTTGAATCTAATGGGTGTAAGTGGTATCCCTAAAAACGAGCTTGAGACGAGTATATATAAGTAACGGGCCGAATCGTGAACTCATGGGCCGAAAAACGACTTTAAAAGCGCAAAACATGAAGGCGCTCGAGCAGACCCGCTCGAGCGGTCGTGCTCGAGCATGGAGCTCGAATGACACAGGCGCTCGAGCGCTCGTGCTCGAGCTGCTCGAACGGCGAAAATGTTCTGTATAATTTGGGGCGCTCGAGCAACACGCTCGAGCGGTGGCGCTCGAGCTGCTCGAATGCTCGAATTTTTCTGTAAGTTTTAGGCGCTCGAGCAACGTGCTCGAGCGCTAGTGCTCGAGTCGTCCACTCGAATGACTCCCAAAATTGCTCCAATTAGTACTTTTCTTCTTCAACACTAACATCAATCGTATTCCTTCGATATCTTCTCATCCGGGCATCCGTTTGGGTCGATTCAAAGTCCTACGAACTCTGTTCTTTGCCCTCGATTCACCTACGAGCATCAAAGAGACAAATTCATTAGTTTATGAAAATAATACGCAAATGACTCTAAATACTCAACAAAATCAACCAAAACTATGGCATTTCGAGCGACAAATCATGACAATTTCACGCCTAATCACCTCACACATTGGCAGACCAATGAATCAGCCACCATGGTGTCCGATTCTTCGTATCCACGCATCCACGACTCAGGGGTTACGATTTGAAGAGAATCGGATAGAGGGGTTCCGATTTGTGGAGAATTGGAGAAAGGGGTTCCGATTTGTAGATAATCGGACAAAGGGGTTCCAATTTGTGGAGAATCGGAGAAGGGGGTTCCGATTTGTGATAATTGGACAAGGGGGTTCTGATTTGTGGAGAATCAGAAAAGTCATGTCCGATTTGCAGAGAACGTGGGGTTCCGATTTGAGGAGAATCGGAGAAGGGGACTGGGGTTCCGATTTGTGGAGAATCGGAAAAGGGAACTGGGGTTCCGAACTATGGAGAATCGGAGCAATCTCCACCGCCGAACATGTCCGCCATAGAGAAAGTGAAAGAGAATCGGCTAGGGTTTGAGAGTGTGGAAGAAGAATCGGCTAGGGTTTTTTTAGTGTGGAAGAGTCGAGAGAGTTTGAGAGATAATGAGAGACTGAATTTCAAAATGGGGCTGGGTAGGTTTGTTTTGGGCTGGGTAGGTTAGTTTTGGGCTGGGTAGGTTAGTTTTGGGTTGGGTTTATCGTTTTAATTAGATGGGTTAAGTTTAATTAGATGTGGGCCATATATCATAAGTTGATTAGGGAATGTCCATTTTAAGGTCCGCAAACTTTTCGTGGGACAAACAAAAATGAAAAATCCGCAATGTGTTGTGGGACGGATGGAGTATCATTAAACCCTAACATTATACAGTATTTATTATAATGATAATATTTACTTTAATATTAGTTACGTATGTGTGTACATGTATATATATATATATATACCATGGACATGAATAACTGAACGATTCATACAGTTATTAACATGCGTTTTAATATATTTTTCTTGAATATTTTGATAATGTAAATAGTTAAAATAGTAAAGGTTTTTTCAAATTTAAGTATTAGCTAGATTTTTTTTATATGTATATTTATGTTTCCTATTTTAGCAACATATTGTTATATGAAAAAAATAGATACTATTTTTCGTATATACACATGCGCTTGCGTATACACATGCTATACAAAGCATGTATTTAATATGTTATAATTTTTTAACATATTGTTATAATATATATATTGCTAAAAATCCTACATATAATCCACTGAGATTGGCTTTTAGTTACTATTTTTTGTATACACACATACCCTCACATGCGCGCGCATACACACACACTGACACACACACACACACACACACACACATATATATATATATATATATATATATATATATATATATAATTTTTTAAAATATTGTTAAAACGTATATATTGCTAAAATCTTACATATAACCCCGGGATTGCTCTAGTGGTGAGGGTTTGAGACTTAGGAGTTTGTTCCTCTCTAAATTTTAAGTTTGAAACCCACTAGGTGTGATCAGTTCCTAAGATATACCAGTTAATATAGAGTTTTGCTCTGGCTTGAAGTGGGTCCCCCGCTAATGAACGACAGGTTATGGATTCGAGTTCTGTTCTGACTTAAAATGGGTTTTCCACTAATGGACGGTGGATTATGGGCCCTTGGGCCAGATATTGAGCCATATATATAAATATAAGTAAATTGATTTAGATTTTAAATCACATCAAAATGTATTTATATAACCCATTCAAATTATGCTTATTCAATTATCTTTTATATAAATTCCTACCAATTAAAACAAAAATATTTAGATTGTATAATTATATATTATTAAAATAAATATACGACGCTCCAATTCAAATCACATTTTTTTAGCCATACTTTTTTTAATTAGGATGAAAAATTAAGAAAATGAAATATGTGTATATATCTATATACATGATACTTTTTAATTAATTAAAATAGTAAAAGAAGATTAAAAGTTTTATATTTCCAACTAAAAAGTTTTTATTAAAATACCATATTTATTTTGCTAATATATATGTTCATTCGTATTTATTATATTTATTAATGAGTAATTTATTAAATATTATAACAAATTTAGTAATAGTCTTTTGATGTCCAAGTTTTATTTCTATTAATAGTATGAGTTTTTGTTATTATATATAACTAGTGCGTATCCCCGCGAATTTCGCGGATTGGAAAAAAATATTGTTTTTATTTTTAAATTATAAATATAAATATTTTTTATTTTAAATATCTTGTAATTTCGATATAATATTAAACGTCAATTTGAATTATTTAAAGAAATTCAATTCCCTCCTTAACATTTCATGTATACATGTATTTTGAAAAAAAAAAAAATTTAAAAAAATTGCTAATTTTGATTTTGATAATATTATACATGGTAAGATATTGTATATCATGACAAGATTTTTTTGGAAATAGTGTTATTTCAGTGACAATATCTTTTGAGTAGTAAAATTTTGTCAAAAAAAAAAATTAATGTTATAATCTATTATCCATGGTAAGATATGATATTAGATGGCAAGATTATTTGGAAATCTTGTTGTTGGTCCCACTAGTTAGATTAATTGCGGAAGCTTAAGTTAAATGTCTTTCAAAGTCTTTTACAAGAGAACAATAATCAACAAACAATAAGTAAAATAAAGCAATAAAGAACACAAGATGTATAGTGGTTCGGATAGAATATCCTACGTCCACTCTCCCTTATATCCAAGGGGTCTCACTAACAACCAACCAACTCACTTACTTACTGGAATTTGGAAGTACCAGTTCCTTCTTACAGCCTCTTTAGATTTACCCTCAATCTAAAGATCAAACAGTCTACAACCTTGTCTGATAGATGAACAGGTTGAGGTTTCAATAACTCCTTAAGAGTAGATAAATATTATGAACAGTAAGAGTGCTTGGTATGAATCTCAAAAGCTTGGATAGACTTATGCGCGTATATGGTCTCTCTAGAGCTTTTTCTTGAACTGCACTCTTGTATTTATAGAGGGGATTAGGGCTAGCCGTTGGAGGGCTAATCCAATCAGATCCTCTATATAAGGAAGCCTCAATCAATCAATTCCCTAATTGATTGATTGGGTTGGTGGGATCCTTGGATTGATTATCTTCAAATACTTTCCAATCCTGATTTTGTTGACTTGATTTGAATCACCAATGGTCAGTAGCTTCCTCTGCCTAACTCTGATTCTCACCAGAGAAGGCAAGACCAGACACCAGGCAACCTCGGTGTCTTCTGGTCCTCATCTGGTCAACAACCAGAATACTCAGTAGAATCAGGAGATCAAACTGAGCATCTTTTATTCTACCAGACTCGTCTGGTCTGGGGAAGGTCCTCTGCCTCTGGTCAGATCTCATCTGGTGAAGTCTTCTGGTGGAGTCCTCTGGTGAAGTCCTCTGGTGGGGTCTTCTGGTGACTCTTCTGGTGAAGTCTTCTGGTCTGGCAGTTCCCCCTAGACTAAGTCCTAAACTAGATCATCATCTGGCTAACAGGTCCAGATGGTCCTATTACAACTTCTGGTTTGTTTTAACTCATCAAAACTAACAACTTTTATCCTAACAATTTCCCCCTTTTTGATGGAGTTAAAACATTACCAGAACTGATCAAAAGTAAACTTAAGCAAGAAAACAATAAAGGATAAGACCTTAGAATAGATCTTATCAGGCAAATAAGACAACAAGAGGTTGTCTTTTGAACAGAGAAGATATGAGATTTTCATTGATAAAAAGGACAAAGATGATTACAGATTACAAACCAATTCTGGTCCTATTCTAAGCATATCTTCTGTTATCCTTGGGCACCAGGAACCAGTCGAAGAATCTATCTTGAATGGCCTTCAACTCTGCAGAAGATGTTGGGGTGAAGTTTGCTAACACCTTGGTCTTGTACAGTCTCTTCAGCTTAGCCCAATCAACCTGGTCTCCTGCCATTGGAGTGTTGAGAAAATGGAATTCAGGAGCAGTGACTTCCAGGTTGAATTCAATAGTTGAATCCATCAACTGCTTGTACAAATCTGCATCATATGCCTGCATCCAAGAATGGAAAGTCCTGTTGATGAGAGCATCATCCTCTGGTGGAGGTCTCTGGATATAATGTTGAATGAACTAGAGAGTCTTGGCTTCTCTCCATTTTTCTATCAAAGGCACAGGAACAGTTGAGTCAAAGGACCCTTCTGTCCTGAGAGGGAGGATGTTCATGACTTCAACAGGCCCTTTCCTCTTCTGGCTGGATCCACTAGCACCAGGAGTGATGCCAGCTTCTCTGCTCTTCTTATTTTGCCTTCTAACATATCTGAGCCTCTGCTCTTCATCTATGTTTTTCCTTATCCTTGCTTGCCTCTGTTCAGGCGACTCTTCCTTGAATCTCTTCTCTGCTTCTTCAACCACAGATTCAAGGAAGATCTTCTTCACTTTCCTTATCTTCCTCTTTGCAGGTCCAGAGATGGAGATTGGATCCTGCTCAGCCTCTGACTCCTCTTCTGCAGCAAGCTGCTTAGCCATGGAAAGAGATTTGAGCTCTTCCTTCTTCTTCTTCTGCAACTCAGCCTGGGCCAATGTATTCTCCAGCAGGTCCAGACGAGCTCCATGGCTGAAGAGAGTTTCATTTGTGGTCTTCGCCAGATCAGTTCTGGCCTTCTCTTCCCCCTTTTTAACTTCATCAAGGAGGGGCTCCACTACCTGCCTTATAAGACCAGGCAAGGCAGTGTTGGAGGAAGAGTGAAGATCACGCAGCTGCTTGGCCTCCTCCAGGTAAGCTTTAGACTCTGCAACAAGTCTCTCTTGCTTCTCCAACATCTCCTGGAGGGAGTCTTTCAGCTTGGCAGTTTGAATCATCTGGCTGGCCATCTCCACTTTGAGCACAGAGACAGGTCTCATCTGCTCCAGCACGTGCTCCTGTAGCTGCTTCTGGCTGTGCATGACATCCAGCTTGACAAATAAGCCATTAGCCTTGAAGGAAGCTTTTACCTCTGCCAGAGTAGACTTTATCTGCTTCAGGAAGATTCTCCTCTCATGCCTGATCTGGTGCTCTATCATAGCAGGGGCCATATGTTGAATAGCTTTTGAAAAGCGCCCAATCTGCATGATTTGCTCATTGAAGAAAGCTTTCATCTTCTGGAGCACGGCAGGAGACATCTCAAAGTCTTCCTCATCTGAATATAGCTCTGGAGGGAAGACAAAATGAGGACCAAACTTGTAAGTGGGGCCCTCTGGAGTGAGCATTACTCCTCTCTGGATGAGCAGGGTGCGAATCAAGACTTTAGCGGCACCAGGAGTCTCCAGCTCTGCTGGGTTCTGAATGTTCATCTTCTGCTTTAGCTCAATCTCCCAAGCAGTGAAGTTGGAGGGACCCATTTCCTCAAGCAAAAGTATTAGGTCCTCCACATCTTCAAGTTTGGCCTTGCTCCAGACCTTGGCATCAGTAAGCTCTGCCAGGAGTGGTAAGTGCTCCAGAAGAACTGGGAAATGCTCTCTTATCCAGAGCTGAGCACTTACACTCATACTCTGCCTAATGGGACCCATTTCTGCAGATGAGAAAGTGAAGGGTTTGGGCCCAGAGGCAGAGGAGGAAGGTGCTAAGTCAGCAGGCTCAAGTGAAGCTTCATCATCTTCGCTATCATCGCTGGTTAAACGGGTAGGAGAAGGGGGAGGGGCAGGGAATCCCAGAGCCATAGAAATGGTTGGGTCCTGGTCTGTATGGGTTTGGGGAGGGTTAGGATTTTGAGATGTAGAGATGGAGGGAATGGGTTGCTCTGCACCAGAAGAGGATGGAATATCTGGTACAGAAGGTGTAGGAGGTATCTGGGAGGTGGAAGTGTTTGGAGGGGGGATTTCTGCACCAAAAGAGGTTGAGGGTACCTCTGGTACAGAAGGTGGGGGAGAGGGGTTTGTGGGAAGATGTGTTTGGGAATTTGGGGGAGAAGGTGTTTGGGTAGGAATGGTAGAGGGAGTATATACTGGGGTATCTGGGATAATCTGCTCTGGTGGAAAAATAGGGTTACCAGAGGCAGATGGGGTTTGGGGAATATTATCTGGGGGAGAGGTAGAGGGGGAGACAAGATTAATGGGGGAAGGAGATGGAAGAGAAGGGTTTACCTCTGCTGGGTCAACACCAGCAGGCACAACAGATTCTGGAGCATCCTCCATCATCTGGGAAGCATCCTCAATTACCTTTTCTAAGGCCTCTCCAAGATCAGATCCAGAGTCAGGATCTTGAAGAAGGGCTCTCTTGGCCTTGGATTTCCTCACAAGAGGCTCAACCACTTCTTCATCTTCTTCCTCTAAAGGCTCATCCACCAGAAGCGTTTTCTTTGCCTTCCTGCTAGTCCTTCGCTTCTTAGCAGAACCTCTCCTGGCCTCGTCTGACTGCCTCCTCTTGGCTGCTCCAGCCTTCTTAACAGCTTTATCATCATCACCCTTCTTCTTAAGCACCTCAAGAAGGGGAATCTGGTCCTCTTCTGAGGAACCAGAGAAAGCAACGGTTGAAGAACCAGTTGCTTCAGCAGCTTTCTTCTGTGTCTTCTGCTTCTTCTGCCCCTTTGCAGGTGAGGGAATAGATTGAATAGGAGGGGTAGGGATGGCTTGCTCTCCATCAGAGTCAGCATGGCCATGGAGAGGGCCATCCTTGGAGAAGAGGATCTTGGATTTGTGATAACAATGGCACCAAGATGCTTTCCACTTCTTCTCTGGAAGGAGAGAATCCAGAATAAGAGTTAACTTAGTCCCCAAAGAGACATTTGCAGTGAAGCAGAACTGCAACTCTCCTGGCTTGGAAGGACAAGGCTCCTTCTTCACCTTCAGCCTGTTCTTCCTCAACACATCCCAGAAGAACTCCGCCCAATTACACTGAACACCATCATATAAAGCCCTCATCACACACATCCTGCCATTGAAAATGGCATCTGTGCTGTGATTTTCACACATAAGTACCTTTACCACTATATCGAACAACACCTTGAACTTCTTCCTTAAATGCTTGTCCAAAAAGCCCTTTGTGATATTCTGGCAGGAAGATCGAGCAAAAATCTTGAAAGAACCAATAATGTCATCCTCCTTGTACGTCAAAGGATCCACTCCCACCGCAGAAATGTTCTCGAATAAAGCGCATAAATCGTGCTTAGAAAACACCAAATCATCTTCATCAACCTTGGAGGAAATGTGGTCCTCGTGAATCTTCATACGAACCAATAACTGGGCCGCATATCCGTCAAGAGTACAAAAATCCTTGGGAACTGTGGAGATCAGCTTCTCCACCCCTGCATTCTGGAGCATCTCCAGAATCGACAGCGCAATAGGGTTCTTGGTGGTATAAAAGTCCACCACCATCTCCGTCTTTAACTTTCGCATCATAAGAACATGATAGAAGTTGCACAGGGGAGCCATATCTGTGAAAGAGAGATAGAGAAAGAGAAAGAAATTCTTTGCAGAGAGAAGTTAGGGTTTGAAAGTATGGAAACGTGAAAGGACAGATTGAAAGAAAGTTTGATTTAAATAGGGTATTACGCGTGGCTTGATTAATAAATGAAGTGTGAACGCGTGTAGTTTCAAATTTAATTGAGGAAACAAAATCAATTTTAGCATTGATTGACATTTTGCACAGTGATTAAATCCGATGGCCACGATGAAAGGCAAGATACAGATTTAATCTGGTGCGTTGGCATAGTCATTGGGACTGGGCATAAAGGGGTTTTGTGGCAGTCAAGAGAAAAAGCGAAATGATTGCCTAGGCCCTATACCCTAGTCTTAAATACACTCCGAAGTTGAAACGTTTTGAGTGTACTTACTAATTTGAAAGGTGTATCCCAATGATCAGAGGCAAGAGAAGTAAAGACATACCTGTCACCTGATATTGTAACCAAATGATACCACAACCAGTCTGGTGCTACATCTCCTTTGATGGAGCGCATCTGGTCCTGGTTAGAGAAGACTTTGGATATTTTGGAATCTGACTCAGCACCTCAACTGGGACAAGTGTCACGTGGTGTATACCTCATCTGGAGATATACCTTCTCTGATATGTCTAATCTGCAGGTATGTTAGTTTAAGAAAATAAATGTATGAAGTAAAGTAAAGAAACAAAGGATACTTCTCTGTTGTTCCCCCTAACACAAATCTGTCTCTGGATCCAACAAACCTAACTCAAAAGCTAACTCTCTGAATCTGGTCTCAGCCAAAGGCTTAGTCAAGATATCTGCTCTCTGCTTCTCTGTTGCAATCTTTTCCATCCTTATATCTCCCTTCTCAACATGATCTCTGATAAAATGATGTCTTATATCAACATGTTTACATCTGGTATGAAGAACTGGATTCTGGGTGATTGCAATTGCACTATTACTATCACAGAATATAGGAATATCCTTAGCTCTAATCTGGTAGTCCCTAAGCTGTTGACTAATCCAGAGTAGTTGTGAACAACAGCTCCCTGCAGCCATGTACTCTGCTTCTGTTGTTGATGTAGCAACTGAAGTCTGCTTCTTAGAAAACCAGGATACCAATTTATTCCCTAAAAATTGGCAAGTTCCACTAGTAGACTTCCTATCTATTCTGCATCCACCATAGTCTGAATCTGAATAACCACTCAATTCTAAATTGTCATCTGCAGGATACCACAATCCTAAATTCACTGTTCCCTTAAGATACTTCAATATTTTCCTAGCTGCTTCCAAGTGACTCTTCTTGGGGTTAGCTTGAAATCTGGCACAAACTCCCACAGCAAATGTAATATCTGGTCTGCTTGCAGTCAGGTACAGAAGAGAACCAATAAGTGCTCTGTACTGAGTCTGGTCCACACTCTCTCCAGACTCATCTGGATCCATGTTGAAATTTGTCATCATAGGGATCTTGGCTGCTTTGCTAGAACCTATTCCAAATTTCTCTAACATGTTTCTGGTGTACTTAGCTTGATTAATAAAAATTCCCTTCTCTGATTGCTTTACCTGCAAACCCAAAAAGTAATTCATTTCTCCCATCATGGACATCTCAAACTGCCCCTGCATGAGCTCACCAAACTTCTCACACAGCTTCTTGTTAGGGGATCCAAATATGATGTCATCAACATATATTTGGACCAGAAGGATGTCCTTTCCTTCTTCTTTCCTAAACAAGGTCCTATCAATCTTACCCTTAGTAAAACCATTGTCCAGAAGAAATTGAGATAGAGTGTCATACCATGCTCTGGGTGCCTGCTTCAGCCCATAAAGAGCTTTCTTAAGCTTAAACACCTTATCACCTTGTTCAAAACCAGGAGGTTGTTCCACATACACTTCCTCAATGAGAATCCCATTAAGAAAGGCAGATTTCACATCCATCTGGTATACTTTGAACTTCATGTGAGCAGCATATGCTAAGAACAATCTGATGGCTTCTAGTCTGGCAACATGGGCAAATGTCTCATCATAGTCTATTCCTTCAGACTGAGAATAGCCCTGGGCCACTAGCCTTGCCTTGTTCCTAGTAATGACATCATTCTCATCTTTCTTATTCTTGAAAACCCACTTGGTGCCTATCACCTTTTGATGTCTTGGTCTGTCTACCAGCTCCCAAACATCATGTCTGGTGAATTGATTCAACTCCTCCTGCATTGCAACAATCCAATTTGAATCTTTCAGTGCCTCCTTGATGTTCTTGGGCTCAATCAAGGACACATAGCAACTGAATAAGGCAGCTAAGTTAAGAGTCCTCCTAGTCTGGACACCCTTAGTTGGATCTCCTAAGATCAGGTCATTGGGGTGATCAACCAGGGTCCTCCTTCCCGTGGTCTTGCCTGGTTGATCATCTTCTGCAGTACATTGGTGATTATCACCACCTGCAGAAGAGCTTCCCCCTACAGGAGTTCCAACCTCTTCTGGTTCTGCTCCTTGTGAAGGCTGCTGCTTCAGAGAACCAGGAGATGGGTCATCATCTGAATCTGAATCAAGAACAGGTGGATTGACTTTGATAACTCTGGGTGTAGTCTGATTCTGAATCTCATCAGAAGACTTAGAGTCCACCTTGCACTCAAAAGCAGATTCATCAAAAACAACATGAGGTGTTTCCTCCACACAAAGTGAATTCTTATTAAAAACTCTAAAAGCCTTACTGGTGCTGGAATATCCTAAAAATATTCCATCAGCCACTTTAGCATCAAAGGTTCTTAATTTTGATTTCCCATTGTCATGGATGAAACACTTACATCCAAAAACATGAAAGTATGAAACAGATGGGGTTTTACCTTTCCATACCTCATATGGAGTCTTATTATGTCTCTGGGCAATCAGGCATCTGTTCTGAGTGTAGCAGGCTGTATTGATGGCCTCTGCCCAAAATCTCTGTGGAGTGTTGTACTCTGCCAGAAGTGTTCTTGCAGCTTCTTTAAGAGTCATATTCCTCCTTTCTGCTACCCCATTTTGTTGGGGTGTTCTGGCAGCAGATGTCTCATGAAAAATCCCATGATCCTTGCAGTAATCTGCAATGTGTGAATTCAAAAACTCTGTCCCTTTATCACTTCTGATTCTGACTATGCTCTGGTTCTGCTCATTCTGAATCTGATTGAAGAATTCTGGCAGCTTAGTCATAGTTTCATTTTTCTTAAACAAGAACACTACCCAAGTGTATCTTGAAAAGTCATCCACTATTACTAAGGTGTACTTCCTTCCACTGAAACTAAGAGGAGAAACAGGTCCAAACAGGTCCATGTGAAGTAGTTGAAGTACTCTGGTTGTGGTTGTGCTCTGGACATCCTTAAAAGAAGTCTTGGGTTGTTTACCCTTCTGGCATGAACCACAAACCTGATTCTTCTTAAACACTTCATTAGGAAGACCTCGAATGAGACCTTTTCTGGCAATCTTGTTCAGTATTTTGAAGTTAAGATGACACAATCTCTTGTGCTAAATCCAGCTATTCTCTGCAGAGCCTTTAGCAACCAGGCAAGCATTTCTTGGGCAACTGCTAAAATCTGCAAGATAAATGTTACCCTTCCTCAAGCCTATTAGCAAGATATCATTATAATCAGAAGAGAAAACAGTGCATAAATTACTAGAAAACTTCACTGAGTATCCCTTGTCACAAAATTGGGATACTGAAAGCAGATTATGCTTGAGTCCTTCAACATAGTAGACTTCTGATTAGGCGTGAAATTGTCATGATTCGTAGCTAGAAACGCCCTAGTTTTGGTCGAGTTTATAGAGTATTTAGAGTTAATTGAGCGTTATTTCTATACATTGATAAATTTGTCTCTTTGATGCTCATAGGTAAATAGAGGACGAAAAACGGAGTTTGTAGGACTTTGAATCGACTCAAACGGATGCCCGGATGAGAAGATATTGAAGAAATACGATTGGTATTAGTGCGGACGAGGAAAAGTATCATTTGGAAGGATTAGAGATCACTCGAGCGCCTTACTCGAGCGCCACCGCTCGAGCGCCTTACTCGAGCGCGCAAACGTACCGAACAATTCTTGCGCTCAAGCAGCTCGAGCGCCACCGCTCGAGCGAATCGCTCGAGCGCCCAAAACATACAGAGTCATTTCAGCGCTCGAGCAGCTCGAGCGCGACCGCTCGAGCGAATACATCATTCGAGCTACACTGCTCGAGCGGGACCGCTCGAGCGTTTTGCTCGAGCGCCCATATACTTTTGCCTCCGGATTCGTATTTTCGGCCCATTAACTCCCGTTTCGACCCGTGCCTATATATATCTCGTCCAAACACGTTTTGAAGGATCCCCAACTTTTAGACATCACGTTTCGTAGAGTTTTTAGAGCGAGGAGGAAGAGAAGAGACGAGCGAGCTATAGATTTACAGTTTTGAGGTTTTTGCTTACGAATTTACTTTACGATTTCACGTTCTAGCTTTGATTCTTAACCACTTTTGTTCTTAAATACGTTGAGACCTAGTTTTTGTTGATTAATTTCAGTTTAATCTTTTACATATTAAAACCTCAGTTTATGTTCGTTCTTTTCTTCGTTTTCGTTATCATGTTCATGTTCGTCACTTGTTTAATTTCTATTGTTTACGTTCAAACTATGTCTAGCTAAAACCCTTGCATGCTTAGGTTAGGATGAACTCGTAGAAGTAGGATGTGGGTACGTAATTAAGGTAATTGGTGACGTTAGTTTTAATTCTCTTAATTAATGAATTCATATAATTAATCTTAACTCTACCTTTGAATTTCGTACGAAAGTGTTAGAGAGAGGACGACTGCATCACTCAATAACAATTAGTAGTCTTAACGAGAGGGTTTAGGAAAGGTTAATTCATCTACCGGTTTAGCGAAGGAGGACGACCGCATCACCTTAGTTAAATTAGGGTCTCATTAATTAAGCGCTATCTATTAACTTGTTAGTGGATTAGTGAAGTCGATTGCTAGGATAAAGTATTAGGGTGAGAAATCTTGAGCTTTCATTCTACGATCTTTTACTTAGGTTAATTCTTGTTTGTCACGATTACTTTGATTATGTACCTGCTCCGTTAGTATACGTAGGGATTCCTATCCTAAGCATCACCATCTTTTATTTGAATCCAACCCTTAGTTAATTCGTTTGCTTTAGTAATTTAGTTTGCTTAGTTTATTTTAGTCTTTTAATTAATCTTTTAAAAAAACCAAAAAAAACATTTCACTCATATTAACTACGACGCGTAGATCTTCAGGGATCTATTCGCATATACACCATCCCTTGGGTTCGATAATACTTGGTCCCTATACTTGCCCATACTACAGTGAACCCGTTCTCTTGCGGGGTAGCTACTAGTAGAAGCTAGTGTAGTCGCTTCAAGTCAATGGCGCCGTTGCCGGGGATGGCGTTTTATGCTTTTTGAATAGGACTTGTAGATAGCTTAGTAGTTAGTAGTGAGTGATTTTATTTTCTGTTTTTATTCTTAATTTTTATTCGTTCGGCAGTTGCGTTTTGATCCTTCTGCTAGTGTTTCAGGTTTATGAGAACACGCTCACAAGGCAACACGAGCACACATTTGAGGAGCTTTCTCATGATAGCCTCAACATTCAATTACAATGGCATGTCTGAAGATGCCAAGAGGCTTAGGCTGTTCCCATTCTCATTGACGGGAATAGCCAAGGAGTGGTACGATAATACGCTCCCGCGGGGAGGTATTACCACTTGGGCCGAGCTCGAGCGTCTGTTCCTCGAGCGATTCTACCCTCCATCTAGGACGATCAAGGCTAGAATTGAGATCTCGTCCTTTCGCCAGAAGTCTGGAGAGGATTTACGCCAAGCGTGGGAGAGATACTCGAACATGCTGATAGAGTGCCCGCAGCACGGGTACAATGAGGGGGATATTATGGCATTCTTCTACAGCGGTGCCAGCAAGGATGGTCAAGCCCATTTAGATGCATGTGCGGGCGGAGCATTCCTCAATCAAGGCATAGAGAGGTGTAGGGAGATCGTGGACAACATTGTCACGAATGCCGGTGCTTGGGGAGTGGATGCAGATTTGCAAAGAGTGCATCAGGTGGAAGAGGGAGAAGGAACGGGAAGGCTACTGATGGCCATGATGGAAAAGATCAACAACCTTGAGTTGGGGAAGAGTTTGGGTGGAGAGCATGCAGTGGAGAATGAGAGAGTAGACCAGCCCAGTGGACAGCAAGAGGTAGCCAATTACATGGGAGGTCCTTATTACAATCAGAATGGCTACCAAGGTGGAAATCAGTATGGAAGGCCTTCTTATGGCCAACCATTTGTGCCTCCAGGCCCTCAGCCACTTCAAAATCAATGGAGGAACACACAAGGAGTTCAAGGAGGCCAGCAGCTTCCTCAAAACACATGGAGGAAAAATGATAATTTTTCTTATGCTAACCCAAAAGCTGGTGTTACCGTTCCTGCAGGTGTTGATCCGGGGTCTAAACCTCCTGGTGGAGAAGGCGGTGCATCAACCGAGGAGATGTTGAGAGCGATCCTTCAGAAGGTGGAGGAAGGGAGCAAGCGGTTGTCATCCTTGGAGTACGATGTGAAGGAGTTGCACAAGAAGGGTGATCAACGTGATCAAGAGCTCCAGAAGATGAACGTTGAGTGGACTAGAACTCAACAAGAGAACAATCGAAGGTTCACCTCTTTAGAGCTCCAGATGAGCCAGATTGCAAAATCAGTGAATAGAATGCCGGAGGGGAACCCGAAAGAGCAGTGCAAGGCGATCCAGCTAAGAAGTGGAACCAACTACGAAGGTCCTCAGATGCATGCTGATTCTGAGACGCCCGAAGAAGAGATTGAGCCTAAAGGAGATGAAGTTGAGAAGGGGATTGAAAGTGAAGGAATTGAGAAGAGTGAGAGAGTTCCTAAGTGGAAAAAGGCAAAGGAAGCAAGGGAGGAAGTGAAAGAAACAGAAAGAGATGAGTGGGGGGTACCCAAATCTGTGATACCCGTCCCGTATCCACAACGCTTCATGAAAAAGAAGCTTGATGAGAAATTCGCTAAGTTCCTTGATGTTTTTAAACAATTGCATATTAATATTCCTTTTTATGATGCTTTGGAACAGATGCCGCATTATGCGAAGTTTCTGAAGGACTTGATTGCAAAAAGACGGCGAGTGGATGAGCCGAAGTTGGTGCAGCTGAACCACGAGGTGAGTGCATTAGTGCACAAGGCACTTCCACCAAAGCTGAAGGATCCCGGGAGCTTCACGATCCTATGTGATATTGGGAACGGGATCAAGAAGGGAGCGTTGTGCGACCTTGGAGCAAGCATCAATCTCATGCCCTTGTCGCTTTTCAAGAAGTTGGAAGGTGGTGAACTTCAACCCACAATGATGACGCTTCAACTTGCCGATCGGTCTATTACTCGACCTCAAGGTGTTGTTGAAGACGTTCTAGTGAGAGTTGGAGATCACATCTTTCCAGCCAACTTTGTAGTGCTAGAGATGGAGGAAGATGAGCACGTGCCCCTGATCTTGGGAAGACCGTTCTTAGCTACGGCGGGGATGGTGCTAGACGTGGAAAATGGGAAGATTACATTGAAGGTTGACGATCAAGAAGTGAAGATCTCCCTATATGAAGCCATGAAGCACCCGAAGGAGGATGAGAGCTTGTATTGCATGGATGCAATTGATCCTCGTGTTGAAGACACGCCTTCTATCCCTAATCCTTCTGATATTCATGAATTTTATAATCCTTCACTCAATTACTTAACCCATGAGCATTATGTTCTTGATTATGTTGATAGGGATGAAGTGAAGAAGTTGAAGGATGAAGAGGTGAAGAAAGTGGACGTGGTCCAGTTAGAAGGGAAAGGAGGAGTTAAGAAGAAAAAGTCCAAACTCAAGAAATTGTTTAGTAAGACTCCTCCAGATAGAGGCAAGAAGGAGTTGAGACCCATAACACTTGGGGATGGGAAGAAAGCAAAGGTACTCATGATGGTGGGGCATCAAGGAAAGGAGTTCAAACACCACTCTTATGAGAGTAAGGGAGGTAAATTTGAGTATGATGTCCCATAAGCTCCTTTGAGCTTGGTCCGGCATGAGGACCTTAAAAATAGCGCTGAATGGGAGGCAACCCATTTTTATTTGCTTTCATTTATTTTTAGTGTCTTTTTATATTATTAGGGAATATTTTGAGTCGTATGTTTAACCTCGTACTTGAGAGTTTTATTTTGTAGGCTTGTCTCTAAAGGAGTAAAGGTATCATGGAGTTATTTAGATTGAAGGAACCAACTTGAGACAAGGGAGTGTGCAAAGCTATTGAGAGAAACTGAATTGTTCGGTTGAGGTAACCCACAACCCCAAACTTAGACCTCTAGCAAGGTCGAAGTTTGGGGGGGTGGAGTTTTATATGTTTTCTTGTTACATAGCACCGGAGCACCCCTTATCTTTGAGTTGAGTTAGTTATTTGGTGACTTGAGATGCTCCTTGGGCTATTATTAATTTGTTTTGTTACTCAACATTTTATGCCTATCAATCACCTTATGCTTGTTGATTGCTATCTTTGAGTATGATTTGATGAGTAGGGTGAATTGTGAGAATGAGTTAGGAGTTTTCTTGTGTGAGTGTTTGAATTTGAGCTGATTTGAGAAAGAACTTGTATGCTTATGAATTTTTCTTTTGAGTGCTTGTGTTATGAGAGTGAGAATTCACTAGGACTAGCTTGGATGTGAAAGCGGTGAGCTTTTGAGCCTTATGAGATTTTGATGCATTAATTAATCTCTTCGTTTGTGAGTGGATCGTCACCTTAGAGGATGCTAGAACTTGCATGTGCTCTTGCTTCTAGATTGTGTCTAGTTTGATATGCCGAATAGGATCTTAGGCCATTTTTTATTTGAATAAGTCACTTAGCCAAAATTTTCCTTACCAATGACATTGATCCCTTGTTAGCCCCGTTGAGCCTAAAGCCTATTTTATTTGCTAGCACATATGAACACTATTCCAATTCCTAAGCCTTTTTGTCCCAATTTGAGTGGAGAATAGGAAAGTGTGAATATGAAGGGAGTGAATTGAGTTGAAAAAAGGAGAAGGTTGTTTGTTGAGTGAATATGAGAAGAATGAGTGATGAGATTTGAGTTGTGGGAAAGAAAAAAAAAATTGAGAATGAGCAAAGGAAAAAATGAGCTCATGTGTTTGTGCGAAAAAGAAAAAATGATGAAGTGTTTGACAAAGTGAAAAAGTGAGAAAGAAAAAAATTGAAGTGTTGAGAGAATTGAAAGCGAAAGTGTAGTGATTGAACATGTTTGAAGTAGATCGTTCTTAATCTCGAAGTACCGAAGTTTTGAATTTCTATTCTCCATTCACTTGAGTCACTTTACCATATTGTTATCCCACCTATCCAAAGAGCCTACATTACAACCTTTTGAAAGTCCTTTTTGATTCGGCATTGATTTCTAGAGTATGGTCGAAGTTGAGAGCATTTACAAGCCTATGGCTGCCAATTTGTGTGATTGATTGATTGAGTGAGTCCCTTTATCATTGTTATACACTTGTGAGGGAGTTAAACACATCGTTGAGTGCACATCCATGCTTGATCTTGGTGTTTCTCATTATTGTTGCATGAATACGATAAAAGGAATTGAGTGAGTATACGGGTGATTGACTTTTGAAGCTTGAATTCATTAGCTTGCATGATTGATTTTTCCTACTCATTCCTAACAATTTCACTTGACTTATTATTTCATTGCTTGGGGACAAGCAATATGGTAAGTTTGGGGGGGTTGATTAGGCGTGAAATTGTCATGATTCGTAGCTAGAAACGCCCTAGTTTTGGTCGAGTTTATAGAGTATTTAGAGTCAATTGAGCGTTATTTCTATACATTGATAAATTTGTCTCTTTGATGCTCATAGGTGAATAGAGGACGAAAAACGGAGTTCGTAGGACTTTGAATCGACTCAAACGGATGCCCGGATGAGAAGATATTGAAGAAATACGATTGGTATTAGTGCGGATGAGGAAAAGTATCATTTGGAAGGATTAGAGATCACTCGAGCGCCTTACTCGAGCGCCACCGCTCGAGCGCCTTACTCGAGCGCGCAAACGTACAGAACAATTCTTGCGCTCGAGCAGCTCGAGCGCCACCGCTCGAGCGCCCAAAACATACAGAGTCATTTCAGCGCTCGAGCAGCTCGAGCGCGACCGCTCGAGCGAATGCATCATTCGAGCTACACTGCTCGAGCGGGACCGCTCGAGCGTTTTGCTCGAGCGCCCATATACTTTTGCCTCCGGATTCGTATTTTCGGCCCATTAACTCCCGTTTCGACCCGTGCCTATATATATCTCGTCCAAACACGTTTTGAAGGATCCCCAACTTTTAGACATCACGTTTCATAGAGTTTTTAGAGCGAGGAGGAAGAGAAGAGACGAGCGAGCTATAGATTTACAGTTTTGAGGTTTTTGCTTACGAATTTACTTTACGATTTCACGTTTTAGCTTTGATTCTTAACCACTTTTGTTCTTAAATACGTTGAAACCTAGTTTTTGTTGATTAATTTCAGTTTAATCTTTTACATATTAAAACCTCAGTTTATGTTCGTTCTTTTCTTCGTTTTCGTTATCATGTTCATGTTCGTCACTTGTTTAATTTCTATTGTTTACGTTCAAACTATGTCTAGCTAAAACCCTTGCATGCTTAGGTTAGGATGAACTCGTAGAAGTAGGATGTGGGTACGTAATTAAGGTAATTGGTGACGTTAGTTTTAATTCTCTTAATTAATGAATTCATATAATTAATCTTAACTCTACCTTTGAATTTCGTACGAAAGTGTTAGAGAGAGGACGACCGCATCACTCAATAACAATTAGTAGTCTTAACGAGAGGGTTTAGGAAAGGTTAATTCATCTACCGGTTTAGCGAAGGAGGACGACCGCATCACCTTAGTTAAATTAGGGTCTCATTAATTAAGCGCTATCTATTAACTTGTTAGTGGATTAGTGAAGTCGATTGCTAGGATAAAGTATTAGGGTGAGAAATCTTGAGCTTTCATTCTACGATCTTTTACTTAGGTTAATTCTTGTTTGTCACGATTACTTTGATTATGTACCTGCTCCGTTAGTATACGTAGGGATTCCTATCCTAAGCATCACCATCTTTTATTTGAATCCAACCCTTAGTTAATTCGTTTGCTTTAGTAATTTAGTTTTCTTAGTTTATTTTAGTCTTTTAATTAATCTTTCAAAAAAACCAAAAAAACATTTCACTCATATTAACTACGACGCGTAGATCTTCAGGGATCTATTCGCATATACACCATCCCTTGGGTTCGATAATACTTGGTCCCTATACTTGCCCATACTACAGTGAACCCGTTCTCTTGCGGGGTAGCTACTAGTAGAAGCTAGTGTAGTCGCTTCAAGTCAACTTCATCTACAGAAACTCCATTGAAGGTCAACTTTCCAACTCCTCTGGTGACTCCATAGTTGTTGTCACCAAACATCACTCTTGGTCCATTCATTGGCTTGAAATCATGGAGATTATCTTTCTGGAAGGTCATGTGCTTGGAACATCCACTATCAATGTACCAGACATGGTTGCTTGAAAATCCTTTCTCCAATGGACTCTTATCTACCTGCAGAGAAATCAATTAGGTCCCCTACTAGTGCTGGGTCCTGATTGGTTAGTTGCAGGTTTTGTAGGAATCCAAAGATAAAGATCATCCCTTGATGGATGAGGAGATCTTATCTTCCTTCCAAATCTATCTACCAGCACATGTCCTCTTACAATGACATATTGAGCTACTGGTCTGATAAGGACACATTTCCTATAAACAGGTCTGGTGTACCTTTTCTCAAATCTGGCCTTTGGAATGGCCTGCCTCAAAGACATGGTCTTAAAGGTCTGGTTGTAAGGGTACATCCTAGAAGAACCATCTCTGGTGTCATAACTACCCAGATCAGTTGGTTTTCTATAGATGGGTCTGGAAGACCACCTCTGGTTCTGATACTTAGACCTGCTCTGGTGGTCATAGTTCCTTTGAGTATACCTATTCTGGAATTGATTTCTCTGAGAAAATTGTCTCTGGGGTACCTGGTGCTGTTGAACATTGCTCCTTCTCTGGTAGGTCTTACTCTGATTGGTATTCCCCTTTCTTGAGTGTTTCTCTTGAGGTCCCCTAATCTGGTTAGGTTCCCTTCGAGGATTACTCTGGGGTCCTCCATCTTGAGTAAGTTCTACTCCTTGGGACTCATTGTTCACAGGACCATTAATCTTCAATGGTTCCCCTTGTTGACTTTTATTCTCTAGAATCTTCTCTTCCAGAACAGTCAACTCTTCTGGACCATATGTTATGTGATTAACAGAGTGATTCCTTTTCCAATCAGGATTGTGAACCACCTTGTAACCATTACCAGTCAAGTCTTTATCATCCCAGATTTCTACCAATTTACCAGCTCTTACAGACTTGTCTTTATTATAAAGGTACTTATGAGTTTTAGTGGAAATTCCAGAGTATCCTAAACCACTCTTATCACAAATGCGCTGAGAAGACTCTGATATGATAGATACAACAGATGGTATCTTAGGAGCTTCTCTGGGCATGGGTATCTCCTCTATGTTGTGAGCAACTTGTTTTCCCTTGATAAGAGTCTGGTATTTGGCTCTGAGTTCATTGATCTCATCTTCTTGAGAGTTCTTTTCTTTCATGAGTTGATCTACCAGAGTATCTCTTTCTGTGATCTTATCCTGAAGTTTAGAGACTTCTTTGGAATGATCTTTCATGAGTTCTTTGGTGGATTTATGCTCATGAGAGAGAGATTGAACTTCAGCTCTGAGCCTACCATTCTCTTTCTCAAGTTTTTGACAGAGTTGAACACAATTTTGGAGATCTGATAGCATTTGTTGCATATCAGACTCTCTGGAGTTACCAGATGAATTGGAGGATTCAGTATATTTGGAATTTGATAAGACTAGAGTAGTTTCATTTACCTCAGTGATGTCTGCCATAAGACACACATCATCATCTGATCCAAAGTCAGAAGAAGAAGAAGAACTGGAACTAGTATCCTCCTCCTCTGCTTCTGCCAGCAATGCTCTCTTATCTGCATATCTCCTATCTCTCTTGATTCTTTTCTCTTCTCTTTCCTTAGGAGTAAGTTGAGGACAATCATAACTGTAGTGACCAGTCTTGTTGCATGTGTAGCAGGCATTGTCTCCTCTGGGATTAGGACTTGGCTCTCTCCTCCTCTGGTTGTAGTCTGATCTGGCTGGACTACTTTCTCTCCTCTGGTAATCAGGTCTGCCAGAGCTACCATCCCTCCTCTGATAATCTGATCTCCCAGAGTTGCCAGGGTTGTCATCTCTCCTCCTCTCTGGAGTTCTGAATCTGGTCTCCCTTGAGTCTCCAGATGTCTTCTCCTTCTCTGCAGACTTGAAGGAACTCTTTCTGTCTCTGGTAGATTCCTTCCAGTGTCTTTTGTACCTGCCATATTTTGTACTCATTTTATCTAATTTACGAGTTAGAAGTGCTACCTGCTCCTTGAGGCTCAAGTCATCTGCAGTAGACTCCTTTGGCTTGACATCAGGCTTGATAGTTGAAGAGAATGCAACAACTTTCTGGCCAGAAGAGGAAACCTCTTCTGTTTGATCCTCCTTTTGAAGATCATACTCATAGGCTTTGAGATCAGACAACAGAAGATGATGATCCAGAGTATTGAGATCCTTGTTGTCCTTGATCACAGTGACTTTAATTCTCCACCTGCTGGTTAGTGAGCGCAAGATTTTACTATTAATTTCTTTTTCAGAGTAGGTCTTACCTAAAGCACTAGCCTTGTTCAGAAGGTTTGTGAGACGCATGTCCAGCTGGTCAATGGTCTCGTCTGGTTTCATCTTGAAGGTGTCAAACGAGTGTTGAACAACTTGGAGCTTGTTGTCTTTGATCTTCTCTGTTCCCTCACAGAGAAGTGCAAGTTTGTCCCACACCTCCTTGGCAGTGGCACATGTTCTGACCTTTTCAATCACCTCTTTAGTAAGTGTGTTGATGATCTCTGTTCTTGCCACCTGGTCCAAGTTGTAGAGCTTTCTTTCATCATTGTCAAGCTCATCTTTCTTTTTTAGGATTCTTTGCCTGGGGACTCTATCCTCTGCTGCTTCACTAGTTTCTTCCCTGGACTCTGACCTGTCACTATCAATAGGAGTCCAGTAAAATTGAATGGGGCCACTTTCAACCACATCTAACATGCGGTGGTGAATAGCTCCAAGATGATTGCTCATCATGAAGCTCCAGTGGCTGTAATCCTCAAAAGAGAATTCTGGGAGCTTACGGCTCTTGTAAGAAGATTTTGCAGACATTTTGATAAGAAATTAAGGGAAATAACAAGAAATTGAACAAAAGCACTAAAGAGCAATGGATCTGCCCGGTGACCACCAAAAGCTTTTCAAAGCAGTGGTCGTGGACACACTGCTCTGATACCACTTGTTGGTCCCACTAGTTAGATTAATTGCAGAAGCTTAAGTTAAATGCCTTTCAAAGTCTTTTACAAGAGAACAATAATCAACAAACAATAAGTAAAATAAAGCAATAAAGAACACAAGATGTATAGTGGTTCGGATAGAATATCCTACGTCCACTCTCCCTTATATCCAAGGGGTCTCACTAACAACCAACCAACTCACTTACTTACTGGAATTTGGAAGTACCAGTTCCTTCTTACAGCCTCTTTAGATTTACCCTCAATCTAAAGATCAAACAGCCTACAACCTTGTCTGATAGATGAACAGGTTGAGGTTTCAATAACTCCTTAAGAGTAGATAAATATTATGAACAGTAAGAGTGCTTGGTATGAATCTCAAAAGCTTGGATAGACTTATGCGCGTATATGGTCTCTCTAGAGCTTTTTCTTGAACTGCACTCTTGTATTTATAGAGGGGATTAGGGCTAGCCGTTGGAGGGCTAATCCAATCAGATCCTCTATATAAGGAAGCCTCAATCAATCAATTCCCTAATTGATTGATTGGGTTGGTGGGATCCTTGGATTGATTATCTTCAAATACTTTCCAATCCTGATTTTGTTGACTTGATTTGAATCACCAACGGTCAGTAGTTTCCTCTGCCTAACTCTGATTCTCACCAGAGAAGGCAAGACCAGACACCAGGCAACCTCGGTGTCTTCTGGTCCTCATCTGGTCAACAACCAGAATACTCAGTAGAATCAGGAGATCAAACTGAGCATCTTTTGTTCTACCAGACTCGTCTGGTCCGGACTCGTCTGGTCTGGGGAAGGTCCTCTGCCTCTGGTCAGATCTCATCTGGTGAAGTCTTCTGGTGGAGTCCTCTGGTGAAGTCCTCTGGTGGGGTCTTCAGGTGACTCTTCTGGTGAAGTCTTCTGGTCTGGCAGTTCCCCCTAGACTAAGTCCTAAACTAGATCATCATCTGGCTAACAGGTCCAGATGGTCCTATTACAACTTCTGGTTTGTTTTAACTCATCAAAACTAACAACTTTTATCCTAACACTTGTCATCTTTTACGTGATAATATCTTTTGCAAAATATTTCAATATCCTCTTAGAAAATTAGCATATATAAATATTTTGCAAGAATATTTATTCCAAAAATATCTATTATTGTAGTATACATGGTAAGATAGTTCATTTCATGGCAATATTTTTGGGAATAATATGTTATTTCAGTGACAATATCTTTTGGATAGTAAAATTTTGTCCAAAAATAAAATTGCAATCTATTATCCATGGTGAGATATGGTATTGGATGGCACTGTCATCTTTTACGTGACAATATCTTTTGCAAAATTTTTAAATATCCTCCTACAAAAATTAGTATATATAAATATTTTTCAAAAATAAATTCCAAAAATATCTAAGTAAGAAAATCGTTGAACTGTGAAAAAAATATATGTTTTACATCTTAGAGGACATGGCGGTGGTGCCGAGACTATTTAATGGAGGATGAAAAAAACTAAAAAAGGAGGCGAGAAGAAAAAAACCTAAGACCAAGAAAAATACTATAAAAAATAAGTATCATACTTTCGATTCAAGATCGCGGTATCCGATACGGTTTGAGGTGATGGGAGTAGAGCAGCGAGACGGTGTCGGTTTGTAAACAATCTGACAGGAAAGGGATGACGGGGTGAGAAAAGAATAGAGTGGAGGCGGTGCAGTTCCGGATCTACATACTTTGGATTTATCCCTATTTTGCATATTTGTTTTCTACGCGCTCGCCGGAGTCCACAATAGATGCCGCCACTTGAATCACTGGGCTAGGCGGAGAAGTCACCTGAGATGGGTTCGGAGTAGGCACAATGATCGATCAAGTCGGAGCAACAACGATGGGTAAACAATATTGGTGACGACGATGCCGACTGTAATAGTGGGGGCGGTGCCGATGATGGCTGCAACGGGAGCGAGAAACAAGTGGCGTATTTGAGAGAAAGGGGACGGTGTGCGTGATACTCTTAATAAGAGATTAATAAAACCTATATATAATATGAATGATTTAAATTTAATTTTTTGAGATAAATGGTTGAGATCAAAACTTAAACCAACTTTTAATGAGAGCGCAGCATTTCAAAATGAAGAGTTTTGAGACATGCGACATCAGCCTAAGAATAAGGTGGTGTTGACACATCATCTTGGAGATATTTGGAAATATATTATAATAAGAAATAAGATGTTAAAAATATATAAAAGAAAATTCAAATCCTAGTCTAGAAAAGAATATCTGTATTTTGCAGTTTAATAGTCTATTTTGACAACATAATTTTATCCAAATATAAACTTTTGTATTATAATTTATTATTGAAAGGCAAGAATTTTTGTATCATACACTATTTCGATGACAGTATCTCCAAAATATTTCAATTTCCTCCTACAAAAATTTTACATCTATCAATATTTTGCAAAAATAACTTTAAAAAATATCTAAGAATTGAAATCGTTGAACCGTGATAAAACTCTGCAATACCTTTAGGTAACCTGCAATACAAAACGAAGAAACATAAAATTTAATCAAATTTCAATTATAACGCACACCTTATTTAGAAAAGAATAATAGTTGGATCAAAATCATAGGTATGCGGTGGGAGAATTTTCTTATTGAAGGAGAAAAATGCTATTGATGGTAGATTCTCAAAAAATACAAATGTAAAGATATGAATATGAATATACTTTAGATACTTATGAATAATTTCTGAATACACTCGAATGATCTTCAAATCAAATTGATGCACATATAATTTTCTCTTAATGTGCGCCTAATAATCTCCATGTGCAAAATAAATTAGTTATTTGCAAAAAAAGAGGGATATGATCTACACAAAAAATTATAGAAATAATCCAAACACACGAACAAAAAATAAGATCATATTTCTTCACACAATAGACAACAAATGAGAAAATGAAGAGAATGGATGAGGATTAAAGTTGTGAATTAGAATGAAAACTAAAAAATGATTTGACATTTATAGAAAATACAAAATGAAATGTATGGTTGAGATTAAAAGTGTAAAATACATGGTAGTATATATTAAGTCTTAATATAATTTAAAACATGTGTAAAATAAATTTTGAGGAGAATGCAGGATTTTGAAATAATTTGAGAGGTGTCACATCAGCTTAAGAGATATATGACTTAAATATTATAACAAATTTAGTAATAGTCTTTTGATGTCCAAGTTTTATTTCTATTAATAGTATGAGTTTTTGTTATTATATATAATATATATATAGATAGATATAGCTATAGATTTTCATTGGTATTTTATTTATGTTTTATTGTCGTAAGTTACAAATTAATTGATGAAATTATTTAATACAAGTGATCGATAGGCATAAATAAATAAAACAGTAAGTAATAAATAATATGGTCTAATGTGATTAGGTTTCTGTGAACGGGCCTATAATCTACTAACAAAGTTTAAAGCTCTTAAGGTCGCCATAAAATGCAATAATTTGGAGTAAAAAGATGTCAAGATGGAAGAATTTTTGGAAGTTCATTATCACAATAACAAAAATTAATTAAATATTTGTAGTAATCAATTTGAAAATCATTGTAATTTCAATATTCAAACATGTTTAACAAACTAATGTCTTCAGAATTAGATTGACCCTTATCGGGAGCTTATGGTCAATTTGTCAAGTCTCTATAAATATTATTTTGGCTAGTATTTTAATAGAGTACATAGTGAAATTGGTTCATGCATAAATTATTTAAAAGTATTAGTCGTTTTTATTAAAATATATTAATTATTTTCACTGAAGAGTATTAGTCATTGAAGAGTTTCGGTTTGTTTTTAATAAACAAAAAACTCTTCAGTTTGACAACTTTAGAATTAAGGAATGGTAATAGAATGAAAGTGGATTGTTTGGTAGAGGGGTATGAAAGCTGGAATTGTGATTTGATATCCTAAAACTATGGAATGAAAGGTATAAATTCACACCTCAATATATTGGGAGGAATGAAAGCAATTCCTCCTAAAATTTCATGTTATAATTTTTAAAAAATTATTTTAGTCATTCAAAATTATTTTTATAAATTATATATAATATTTTCAAGCATTTTTAATATAAAAAATTATTAATAATAATATTTATTATCAATGATTTTTACGAAACCAATCACCTTATATGGTAATGATAGGCATTCCTATATACAAACCAAACAATTTAAAAATAATTATCATATTCATTATCATTCTTCACTACTGTCAAAGTCATTACCATTCCTATTCCTACCAGGAAACCAAGCACCTTCAATATTTTTCATTGAAAATAACTAATGTTATTTAGTGAAAACAACTAATACACGATTGTTTGATGAATACATTCATTAAATCATCATTATTCACTTTTTCAATTGGTTAAATTAATGTAAAAGAAAATTGGAAATATATATTATTTGAGTGGGCCAACAGATTAAAATAATTAATATATTTAAATCAAACAACTATTAGTATATAATAAAATATTTAACAAAAAAACTAATAGCATTTAAAATATACACAAAGTACAAATTAATTGAATGTTAAAATTGGTTTACATAAAATTTTGTCATATTCTGTTATAAACATTTACGTGCAATATTGCACCGTGCAATTTCGCGCTAATAAAGGAAGGTTTTTAAAATTCGCTGGTCGACATTGAGATCCGGGTCAGCATAATAAAATTCGCGAGTCAAATGGATCTTCCAAAAAAAAATCGCGCAAAAGCAAATATAAAATTTCGCTCTCAGGTGCGTGTTATTTTAAGGGCAAGTGAGTGTTACTGTAAGAGTACGTATGTGTTACTATATCAAAAACAGTGTGGAATCGCAAAAAAAAAAAAAAAATAGAGGTTTAAATCATTAAGAAAAAAAACTTGATAAACACCAACAAAATCTTAAAATTATTAGATAATCCACTACAAAAAAACAATTGATTTAGAGAGGAAACTTAAAGAGGGAAAATAAGCCCTCAGTATTAAAGAGGGATTTAAAGAGGGACAAAATTTAACAAGGATATAGTTGCCCTCGTTTATAAAGAGGGAATTCACGAGGGAAAATTCTACCCACAAAAATTGTTGAGGGATTTTACGAGGGATCGACTGACACGTAGAAATTCACGAGGGTTTATTGTCCCTCGTCAACTCACGAGGGTTGTTTCCCTCACAAAGTCTGACAAAAGCTGATATATGCAGCAGGCGTAGACTCACGAGGGAATTCATTCCCTCGGACAGATTCAAGAGGGTTAACCCTCACCACTTTTGCAACAGGCACTACATGTATGGAAACTAACTTAACCCACTTAATCCCTACCCAACTAACTTAATCCACTTAATCGATCCCTACCCCCACTAACTTAACCCACTAATTAATAAAGATTAAGGAAGAATATGGTAATATTATAAAATCGTGGAGTTGTTTTTCACCTTTCACACGTGACTTTCTTAAAACTGGTTAGAATTGCAATACAATTAATTAGTGTATATATTGATTAGTGATTTAAAAAAAAAAATTATTTTAGAATTTTATTAAAAATATTTTAATAAAAATATATGGGTATATATTGAAATAGAATATTAAAAAATAGTTATTGTACAATTTTATTGAAAATATTTTAATAAAAACGATCAATATAAGTGTATATTTTGATACATGTTAGTAAATAGTGAAAAAGAAATAAAAAAATATTTATTTTACAATGTTATTGAAAATATTTTACTATTATAAATGCATATATGTACACATTTTGATAAATAGTGAAAAAGAGTATAAATGTGATTATTTTACAATTATTGTTGAAAATATTTTAATAAAAACGATCAATATAAGTATATATGTACACATGTTAGTAAATAGTGAAAACGAATATAAAAAGGTATTTATTTTACAATTTTATTGAATTTTTTTAATAAAAAAATCAATATGAGTGTATATATTGATACATATTAGTAAATAATGAATTTTTTTTAAAAAAGAATTTATTTTACAATTTTATTATAAATATTTTAACGAAAATGATCAATGTAAATGTATATATGTATACATGTTAGTAAATAGTGAAAAATGATATAAAAATAATTTATTTTACAATTTTATTGTAAATAATTAAATAAAAATGATCAATATAAGTGTATATATGTATATATATTAGTAAATAATAAATAAAAATATAAAAAGTGATAATTTAATTTTATATGTATTTATCATTAAGTAAATAGAATATATAACAAACAATTAAAATTAAAAATAAAATAAATAACAAAAAATATATGATATAGATATATTTAGAAAGACTAATATAACAAATAAATTGTGATGCCCGGGTGGCATTGCGAAACATATTTGGTCTCCGCTCACATGGAGGTCGGGTGTTTGAAACTTGGAAGGGGTGAAATTTCGCCTAATTCACACCCCCACTAGAGTGTCCGAACGGTTTCGCGAGTGAGAGGTTGAGGGTTCGAAACATTTTCCCTCGGCATTTACGAGGGACCACATTTTTCCTCGTGAAACATTTCCCGACCAGCATTTTAAAGAGGGAATATTTCCCTCTTTACGTTCAATTCCCTCGTTAAGTCCCTCTTTAATTTCCTCTTTAAATGCACCATTTTTTGTGGTGATCATAACATCATAATTCTTATTCATGAGTTGCCATATGAAATTGGAAGAATTTGAACGATAAAAAAACTATGATTAAGTAATTCTTGTACTACATGAACAAATGAGTGTTACTACAAGAACTAATCAGTGCTACGATATGAGCTAGTAACACACTTTTGCTCATGCAATAACACTTGTTTGTTCATACAGTAACACAATTTTCAGCAGTATGAAAAATGGGCGATCTACCGCCTTTGACTCGCGAATTTTGGAATTTTCTAATTAAAGCAGTAACACACTTTTGCTCATGCAGTAACACTCGTTTGTTCATACAGTAACACATTTTTTATCAGTATGAAAAATGGGCGATCGACCGCCTTTGACCCACGAATTTTGAAATTTTCTATTTAAAGTATTAACACACTTTTGCTCATGCAATAACACTTGTTCATACAGTAATACAATTTTCAGCAGTATAAAAATGGGCGACCCGTTTGACCCATCTTTGATCCGCAAATTTTGATTTAATTTATATAGAAAGCAACCGAGTAGGGTTTGGGCAAATGGCACGGATCAAACTTGGAGCAATATTACATATTGGACTGTCTATGAGATTTCATTAGAGATATTGGTTACGGTAGACTGAACAACTGATGATGCCTAAGCAGTTTTCTTGTCAAACAAAAAGAAATGTATTCCTAATATACTCTTTAAAAATGTTTCTCAAAATAAAATAAAATAAACTGGGGTCTTATCTCGCATTAAAATATGTTTTTTTGCATTAAGTTCTTGATTTTAATTTTTTTTTTTTTTTACCATTATCATTACTTAACATCTCATAAGTTCTATTGTTTTATCCAAAAGACTTCAAAATCTTATATTCTTTTTGACGGATCTTCAAAATCTTATATTTGAGAGCTTATAAATAAGTAAAATAAGCAAATATAATAGTAATTAAATAAAATTGAGTGAATATTGTACAAAATCCGTTGTAGTCTAGTTGGTCAGGATACTCGGCTCTCACTCGAGAGACCCGGGTTCAAGTCCCGGCAACGGAATGTTTTACTTTTGACCCCTTCCCTTAAGTTCTAGCCCATTGGGCCTTACTCTTCAAACCTCTGTTATGGCTTTGATCCGATATATTCCCCTTCCATTTTTAAGTTCTAGCCCATTGGGCTTTATTATTCAAACCTTATGGCTTTGATCCCATATATTTTGTATGGACCCAGCTATATACCTCTCCAAAGTTCATAAATACACCTACCATTCGTAATTTTTACCAAATATGCCCTTTTTCCCTCACCGTTCTTTTCCCATTTCTGGTATTCATCCACCTTTGCATCTGCAAACCTCACCAATCTCCTCCTTCATCAAATTCCTCCAATCAATTTGACAACACCCTACGATTTCCGCATTACGAATAGTTCATCATTCAATAATAGAAAATCAATAAAAAAAAAATCACCTGCGAAAACTAGTAGAAATTGGAGAGAAAGAGAGAAACACAGATCTAGGAGAGGCTATGTGTTGTGGCGGCGTTTATGGAAACGGGAGAAGAAATCGTGAGTTGCTTACCTGTGAATTTGGTTGGAAAAAATCGCAACAAGATGATGGCATCAACCGGCGATGGAAGGGCGGCACCGGTGGCCAAGGGTGTTACCGATCAAATTAAATTTAAATTGATAAGGGTATTACAGGATTTCTATAGCTAAATAAATTTTCTGTAGGTGTATCCATTCATTTTGGAGGAGTATATAGCTAGGCCCATTTTGTATTTTAGTAGGCCAAGGTTAAATACAGTCCCATGTTTGTGGGGGGTCAATATAGAATTACACTTCATTGTTTAGTATTATCCATCTAAACTATTACTATTAAAAACAAAATTAGACATAATATTACAATAATACACATATACATAATTATGATAAAATAAAATAAGTACTCAATCCAAAAATTAAAAATAGAAATCAAAACTATCAACATTGATACCAAAACCCCACTAGCCGAGAATGCTAATAACCTAAATTTGACTAATAAAACAAAAAAAACTCCATTACAGCCGTGAAAGAAGCAGAATCAATGCACTCATCTTCATCCCCAAACCAAAACCCAAGGCAACCTTAATTATGCCCCAACTACGAACTTCATGAACAAGCCTATGATACAGAAAGTAAAATCTGCAGAAACCGTCAACAATTGGATTTAACCCCACCATACACTCCATGATCTGCCACAATAATCATAAAAAAAGTTGGGATCTTCAGTTCGACCATTACTACTACCTTAAGGTCAGATTTTTATTTTGATCATTCACTTTTCTCCTTTAAAACCACCGTAATCAAAATCATCTTTGACATGTAACCTTGGGATTGCAACATTAATATTAATCAACAATATGTGAAATGCCTACAACTTTTATTTTTTTAACTGAAAATGTGTGATGTTTTTTTTAAGCGTACATGTGTGATTAGGCGTGAAATTGTTATGTTTTGTAGCCCGGTTTGTCCATGTTTTGAGTGTTTTTTATGAGTATTTAGAGTCATTTGAGTATCATTTTTATAAACTCAGTAATTTGTGTTTTTAGTGTTCATATTTGGATAGAGGGCAAAAAAAGAAGTTCGTAGGACTTTGAATCGACCAAAACGGACTCCCGGTTGAGAAGATATGAAAGTTTTTCGAACAAGTGTACAGCAGCCGAAAGTGCTCGACCAATGCACTCGAGCGGACACTCGACCTGCACCAGAGGTCGAGCACTTATGCGTATTTTCGGACCAAAAACATCCAAATTCGATCCCAAGCCTATATATACCCCTTCCAAGCATATTTTTACATATCTACACTCATTTTTCGAAGGGGAAGAGCTTGAGAACGTTATTTTTAGAGTTTGGCAATGATTTCAAGCTTGTAATCGAGATTTTTATCATACGGATTCGTTGGAACAATTAATACTTTGCACGATTTTGATTTCTCTTTTCATTTCTTGAATTCTTTGATACTTAGACCTTAATTTCAGATTTTAGAGATTATTTTCCAGATTTTATTCAATTGATTTCATAGATAGTTTATGTTCTTGAATTTCTTGATTTTGTTCATACTTTCAATTATGTTTATGATCATTAATTTCGTTATTGTTTTTATTCTTGAAACCACCATGTTAGACTAAAACCCTTGTATGCTTAGGATATGATGAACTCGTAGAATTAGAATGTTGGTACGTAATTAGGATAATTTGTGATGTATAGTTTTAGTTCTCTTAATTATTGAATATTTCTAATAAATCCTAGAATTATCTTGGAATTGAGTACGAAAATTGTTAGAGAGAAGACGACCACATCACTCTTTAATAACGAATAGGCTTAAGGAGAGAGTTTTTAAGGGGTTTATAATCTATCGGTTTATCTAAAGAAGACGGCCGTATCACCTTAGTTAAATTAGGATCTCAGTAATTAAGCACAATCTATATAGTTTAATTATTGGATTAGTGAAGTAGGTTGATAAGACGAAGTATTAGGATTTTATTCTTGAGCTTTTAGTTTTACAATCTTGTGCTAGATTAGGAAAGTTGATTGCCTAGTTTTAGTACACTTAGAATTATAACTTTGAACATCACGATTATTCTAGTTCACGTACCAACTCCGCCAGTATACGTAGGAATTCTTATCCTGAGCATCACACTCACACTTGCACTTCCAACAGAAGTTAGATAGGTTGTTTATTTTCATTCATAAAATAGCATAATATAGTTTAGTTTAATATAATCCAAAAATATCACACTCATATTAACTACGAGACGTAGATTCCTAGAGACTTACTCATATATATTTCTTTCCTTGGGTTCGATAGTACTTGGTTTCTGTCGGTCCCGGTACAAGACTGAGAAACACGTGTATGGGGGGGAATAAACGTATACCAATTTTTCTGACTTAAACCTTACCGAGTCCCCTTTACTCAGAGTGATAAGGAACTACGGGCTGATAACACACCTACTGACTACACTGAGTGCAGGTCAGTTGGCTAACTATCAATACAAGTTCAGTGCGGAAATGCGTGAGCCCTGAAAGTTTATAGTCTTGTTTTATGTTTGCCTTCTGAAAACTTGATTACTCAATTCTGAAATAGTGATTAGTAGGACAGTGTTCAGTTTAATAATCAGGCTGATTGATTCAAGCCTGATAAAACCAAATGCTATGAATTACTTAAGAGATAGGCAAATAAGCACAATATCAAAGCAGTAAGAACACAGGGAGTTTAACGTGGTTCAGAGACTCAAGCTCCTACGTCCACGACCTGATTTAAGAGGAAATCCACTACTGGGACTCTTGTTTTTTACGTGCCAAGGTGCACCAAGATCAGCTATCCTCACTGATCTATACAAACTCCTTACTAACTCACTAACACAACTTACTACCAACAAACCTGACAAGAGGGTTTTGGTTTCAGTTAGAATTCCAACTAAGATGTGATTATCCTTACAAGACTAAGCTATGCTAAGGATGGATAATCACTCTAAGCTTATGATAAGGTTTGAAGGCTCAATGGAATACAGAATGACTCTCACTAATCTAAGAAACACTTGGGAAATTTAACTGGTTTCGAGTGCTTCTTTTGAATGCTGAATGCTTTTGAAAGCTTGAGGGTTTGAGTAATTTCTTGCTTGGAAATTTTCCGTAACCTTGAATGGGTTCAAGGTCTTCTATAGGTGATTTGAAAACTATCCGTTGGAGGAGATAGTCTTCTAGTCATCTACGTAGAGTTGTTCAAACAGACATATTTCCCATGCTGTAACCGTCCTTGCATGGATTTGGTAATTGCATTTAATGCGCCATTTAATGCTTGCCCGTTGAATGTGCAGTCTGAAGTCAGTCTTCATGTCAAGGTCCGTACGTGCGTGTCCTCCCTGAATTGGTCCACATCATCAGGTTGGTGAGAATGTCAGAATTTATTACTAGGCTTCAGGCTTGTCTTATTAAGTTCTTTATGTCTCGAGCACAACAGCCATGTCCTGACGCTGGCATTCCTTTTGCATTGCTTAGCTCTACTTCAAGTCTTTCCCAATAACTCAGTATTATCATGTTCCCTTCAGGACTGAGTTAGTAATGACCTCAGGGTCATACTCTTCATCACTGACACTTACTCAGCCAGCTTAGAAGACTGTCATAAGTTCAGGATGGTGCTCTGCGTCTTCAGGTGTTGGAGTTATACGTGAAAGTATGCTTTTACTTTGTATAACTCGTGTATCAAACACTCGTTTTGTGAGAATAATTCTTTTATCACATTTGCTTTAGTTATGATTGAATGTTGAATTTCTATTGCAAACCGTTCAAGATATAGTACATGTTACATTGTAGTTAATGTGGTGATACCCGATCACGGAAGACAACATTAACAGTTTACTTGTAACTAAACGTACATTTTCACGACCTAGGTGGAATTGAACAATCCGCCGTGAAAGGTCGATGTGTAAGGCTCAGATTGGTCTGTCTTGACTAAGAGATTGCACTAGCATATTTAGTATGTGTTGAAGAGGACCTACAGCGAGGATAAATTCTTCTGTTCTGAAAGGTGGAGAATTAGACCTCAGTGGTTGTTGATTTCTTAATCTCCGTCACTTAAATAGGATTGTGTGTGCTTAATGGTTACTGCTTTGATTCATGTTGGGTGAGAATCATTGCGACTTCGAACTTTGTGTCTTGGGCAGTAATATTAATCATACGACGGTTGCTAAGATTTAATACGGAGAAACACGTGCGAGTACGGCTCGTGTGATTAGTCCCCTTGGTGGGCTCAGAAGTTTTATTGTACCAAATCTTGCAAGTGAAGAATTAGTTTCTTCGGTACGAATAATAATGTTGAGCTGTCTTTACTCCAAGGTGAAATATATTAATTAATTTAGAGCTATTCAGAAGCTTAATTAATTAATGGACTTGATAATCTTAAACGCGGGAAATAATAACCGGGAGCCCATATTATCGTAATATGGATTAAGATGGATAGTGCAATATTAATTTATTAGTGGTAATAATTAATATTAATGGGCTGAATTATATTGGGACTTAATATTGAAATTCAGAAGTCCATTAGGAGGTCCAATCTTAATTCTCCTTAAAGGCCCCTCAAGTAGCCCATTAAGTAGCTCAATAATGATAAGGTGATTAAAATAAAAGATAATATCTTGCTGATTTTTTCTTGTTATTTTCGAAAATAAGGATTCAAGACAAGAGAAGATTTTGTTGATTTTCTTGGAAAGATATTATGGAAGATATGTATTCTAGGAATACAAGAATATCTCATATATTCAAGAAGATCCAAATTTTAGGATCTTTATTGAGAATTTTTGAAAATATTAAAGCTTATAAGCTAAGTGAGATTTTTGTGGAATATTTTATTTTGGAGAAAAGAATATATGAGATATATTCAAGATTTCTTAGAGTCTAAGAAAAGAATTTCTCCAAGCCCATATACACACTAAATTTCGGCCACCCCTTCTTATAAATAGGGGATGATTATTTCATCCCCAAGAACGTAATTCCATGTGTTGGAAAAATCAAGAAGCATAGATATTTTTCTTTTTCCTTAGTTTATTAAATTACTTGAAAGCATCTCCCACCGGTGATCAAGTGAGGTGAAAAGGGAAATACTTGAGAAGGTTTTTGGGTCGATAGAGCGAGATCATAATTGTCTCGTATATCCAAAGGCCAATTCTACAAGAGGTACGCTAATCGCATATTTACTTATTTATTCCGCCATAGTTGATATGTGAATTAATTCAACATGCATGATGAAAATTAGTTGTTGGAATTATTATTTGAATTAATTAGGATTAATTCATGCTAGTAATAATTTTATTTAAATTCGTATTTAAATTTCATCCCGAATAGATTCCGGGCACCCCATTTTTCCCAACAACTGGTATCAGAGCCACGGTTTCGGGCTCTGATCTTTAAATTGGAATTTAAATTGTTAAACATTAAATTGAAATTGGATAGTAGAATTGCTAGATCTTTTTTGCAGGTATCCAATTGTTATGGTTTTAATGTTGTTAATTTCATGCGTGTGAATTAATTGTTTTTTAATTCGATTCGTTCGAATTCGTTTTTCTCGTGAGAAAATCCACGAGTAGATTAGTTGTTTTTATTTTGATTCGATCATTGTAATAGACTAGTCTAGATCTAGTATTTATTTTTTTGTAAAATAAATTGTAACCGGATCGTGACGAAGAACGAAGAATTAAAAACGGCGTACCCGGACGACGCATACAAGTGTGGCGCGTGTATGGACGTAAAATCATGCAAGGGGTGAAGAAAACGAGGACAAACGGCGAAAAACGGCGCACGGGGTGCACGACGCACGACCCGGGCGCGACGCCTCGGCGCGCCTCCATGCAGCACCACGGCGCGCCTCCTGCAGCGCTTCGGCGCTTCTGGCCGAGAGGCGCACGGGCCCACTTCGTGGGCCGACGCGCGCCGTATCTCGGGCCTTGGAATTTTTCGGTTCGTGTTTTTTTTTTCGTGTGACTTTAAACGTCGTCCCGAACCCCAAACGATGCTGTTTTTGATGAAGTGTTGATGTTCGAGTGGGAGCGTGTCGAGACGAACGTCGGAAAGCAACAAGGACGATTTTTCGCATCAAGACGTGAAGAAATTAAACCGTGACAATTGGATTTGAGTGCTCCAATGTGTTTAATTTTGTTTTGATGGATGTTTTATTTCGTGCACTTATTATTATTTGTTAATATGTGTTTGCATGAATTTAATTGTCCAAGAAAAACCTTACTTTCGAAAATTACTAAGTATGTTTAATTTAATCGCAATTTTATTCCGGATATTAAAATTGGATTAATTTGGCCTCCATAATTTATTTATTTGTGAAGTTCTTTTGGAATACATTTCCCCCTCGGATCGGCCAAAAGAACGGATTTCACATGAATAAATTTCGAAAGGATGATTGTGGATTATTACTAGTGGCGGTATTGACCCTCACCCCGAGTGGCTTGCTCAAAGCGAAATAATAATCCTGTATTTAATTATGGTTATTACTTAGGCATAGGAAATTGATATTAACTTACTCCCCTCGGAGTCCCTGTCAATTTCTATGTGGTCAAATTGGGAGCCAACTATTAATTTTGAATTAAGGATTTGTAACTTTTAAGTTTGTGATCCGCTTGAATGTATTTAAATGTATAGACCACCCCTCGTGGCGCATTTAAATTGTTTCGAGATGTTGGCTGATGCATGATTATATTGTTTTAAGGTTTCAATATAATTGATGTGATCGAATTATGTGATAATTTCGTATTTTTCTAGATATTGATATGAATGTATGTTTTAGTCTCAGTTCATCATGTCGCAACCTTTTAATCCACTGTTTAGTATACTTAAAGATAACAAACTTGTTGGTGAGAACTATGTTGATTGGAAACGTAACCTTAATATTGTCCTAACCGCTCAACACCACAAGTGGGTACTTACTACTCCTAAGCCCCAAGAGCCTGCCGAAGATGCCACGAAAGCGGACAAAAAAGAGCATAAGAGTTGGTTTGACTCCGATGAGATGGCTAGGTGTACTATTCTGGCTTCAATGTCAGATGTGTTGCAACACCAACACCAACACATTGAGACCGCCTCTGAGATAATGCAAAATCTTGAAGCGATGTTTCAATATCAGAACCGTACGGCTAGGCAAATCACCATGCGAAAGATGCTTTCGTTGAAAATGGTGGAAGGTACGCCCGTAAGGGATCACGTAATCGAGATGATGGGTTATCTCAACAAGTTGGAAGTACTTGGTGCGGAATTTGACCTCCCTACTAAGGTCGATTTCGTTCTCCATTCTCTGCCAAAGAGCTTTGAGCAGTTTCAGTTGAACTATCAAATGAATGACCGGGCAAATAGTTTGTCCGAGCTCTTGCAAGCTTTGGTATCGGCAGAGACTCTAATGGATCACCAAACCGTTGCTATGGTGGCAAACGGTCCGTCTTCCTCTTCGGGTCCCAAGGGAGGGAAGAAGAGGAAGAGGACGAAAGGCCAGACCCAAGCAAATCCAACCGTTGCGAAACCCAAGGTAAAGGGAGAAGGAGGTGGAAAGAAAGCTGCTAAGGGTAAGTGTTTTAATTGTGGTGAAAAGGGACATTGGAGGGCGACCTGTTCTAAGCCTAAGAAGGCGGGAAAGAAAGGTAAGTCTCATGTTTTAGTCGTTGAAATATATGTTGCGGCGTATGCTGCCCACGTTTGGGTAGTGGATACCGGGGCAACTGATCATATTTGTTTCACTCTTCAGGGGTTCCAGCTAACCCGGCGACTTAGCAAGAATGAGATCACAATCACTTTGAGGGATGCTACGAGAGTGGCAGCCGAAGCAGTGGGAGTCGTGCACCTATCTTTTGAAGATAGAGTTTTAATTTTAAGAGATGTTTTATACGTTCCGAACTTTAGGAAGAATTTAATTTCAGTTTCTAAGTTGTTTTTTTATGGATATTCAGTTACTTTTAATAAAGTTGTTACTATTTCTTTTAAGAATGATGTTATCTGTCATGGAACGTTGGTAAACAATCTCTATACGATTAAGTGTGCACACCACTCAAATAATGAATCTAATAACACGTCGATCATTTCGAGTAATAAAAGAAAGCGTTCTTCGGAGATGAACGAAACACTTCTATGGCATCTTAGACTAGGTCATATTAATCTAAAGCGGATAGAGAGATTGGTGAAAGACGGATCCTTGGAATCGCTCCAAGTCGAGCCGTTTCCAACTTGTGAATCCTGTTTAGAGGGTAAGATGACCAAGAGGGCATTTGGAGCCAAGGGGAATAGAGCCACGGAAGTGTTAGAACTCGTTCATACAGACGTGTGTGATCCAATGACGATCAAAGCGAGAATGGGGTATGAGTATTTCGTCACCTTCATTGACGATTACTCAAGATATGGGTACATTTACCTTATGCGGCATAAGTCTGAAACTTTTGATAAGTTCAAAGAGTTTAAGGCCGAAGCTGAGAGACATAGGGAAAAGAGTATCAAGTTTCTACGATCAGATCGTGGAGGCGAATACCTCAGCGATGAATTCTTGAACTACCTATCAGACGAAGGGATTGTATCCCAGTTGACCGCACCGGGAACCCCTCAACAGAACGGTGTGGCAGAACGAAGGAACCGGACTCTTTTAGTGATGGTCAGATCCATGATGAGTTATTCGGATTTACCCAAGTCATTTTGGGGTAACGCCTTGGAAACAGCGGCTTATATTCTAAACTTGGTGCCATCCAAATCGGTTCCTAAAACCCCAATGGAATTGTGGACCGGGCGCAAGCCCAGTCTAAGACATTTGCGGATTTGGGGTTGTCCGGCATACGTGCTAGACAAGGAAGCCGGTAAGTTGGATCCACGTTCGGAATTAAAGCTGTTTATAGGATACCCTGCGGGAACGAAAGGGTGTATGTTCTATAGTCCCAAGGATCAAAAGACCGTGATAAGTACACACTTTAAATTCTTGGAGGAAGACTATATGAACAATCGGAAGCCTAAAAGTGAAATTACCTTAGAAGAATTGAGAGGTCAAACCTCGATACCAAGTATACAAGATGATGTACCACACGTCACATCTTCACAACTGGAACCCCGTCGTAGTGGGAGGGTTTCTAGGCAACCCGAGAGATTCATGGGGATAGGAGAATCTTCGGATTTGGTCCCGGTGTTGAATCAGACCCATGGACGTACGACGAGGCAATTCAAGACAAAGACACAGAGTCGTGGCAAACGGCAATGGAAGCCGAGATGGGTTCGATGGATCATAATCAAGTGTGGGAGTTGGTCAAGCCACCCAGTGGGGTAGAACCCATTGGATGCAAGTGGGTGTACAAGAGGAAAAGAGGACCGGACGGAAGGGTTGAAACCTTCAAAGCGAGACTTGTGGCCAAAGGGTATACTCAGAAAGAAGGGATCGATTATGAGGAAACCTTTTCGCCTGTAGCTATGCTTAAGTCCATCCGTATTCTCTTGTCGATCGCTGCGCACCTAGATTACGAGATCTGGCAAATGGATGTCAAGACGGCTTTCCTTAACGGAAGTCTTGACGGGATAGATATCTATATGCAACAGCCCAAAGGTTTCATTGAAAAAGGCAAAGAGAATCTCGTATGCAAGCTCAAGAGATCTATTTACGGACTTAAGCAAGTATCGCGTACTTGGAACCAGTGTTTTGATCAAGTGATTAAGTCTTATGGGTTTGATCAAAACGAGTTCGAAAGTTGTGTGTATAAGAAGCGTGACGGAACTGCGGTGGTATTCTTAGTATTATACGTAGACGATATTCTGCTCATTGGAAACAATGTAAAGGTATTGTCAGACGTAAAGGTATGATTGTCAAAACAATTTGATATGAAGGACTTAGGGGAAGCCGGTCACATCCTTGGGATCAAGATCACTCGCGATCGCAAGAAGAGGATGTTGGGCTTATCGCAAGCTTCATACATTGACACTATTTTGAAGCGTTTCAGCATGCAAGATTCCAAGAAAGGTTTTGTACCTTTTAGACACGGAATCCATCTATCGAAAGAAATGAGCCCTAAGACGCAAGCAGAGATAGATAACATGAAAGGTGTTCCATACGCTTCGGCCGTAGGAAGCCTTATGTATGCAATGCTGTGTATGAGACCGGATATCTGCTTTGCCGTGGGCAGGGTAGCAAGATATCAAAGTAATCCCGGGAAAGACCATTGGACTGCCGTAAAGTGCATCTTGAGGTATCTGAAAAGAACTCGGGAGCGGATGTTGATTTACCAGTCAGATAGTCTAGTTCCCGTGGGATACACGGACTCGGATTTCCAATCAGACATAGACTCAAGAAAGTCAACCTCGGGTAGTGTGTTTTGCATGGGAGAAGGAGCCATTTCATGGAGAAGTGTAAAGTAGAAATGCATCGCCGATTCAACCATGGAAGCCGAGTATGTAGCTGCTTGTGAAGCAGCGAAAGAGGCAGTTTGGCTCAAGAACTTCTTAGTGGACTTGGACGTTGTTCCGAATTTGCCCGACAAGATAACTGTTTTTTGTGACAATGCCGGAGCAGTTGCAAATTCAAAAGAACCGAGAGCCCACAAGGCCATCAAACACATAGAAAGAAAATACCATCTTATACGAGAAATCGTTAAGAGAGGAGATATAGAGGTGGCAAAGATAGCGTCGGGTGACAACCTAGCGGATCCATTCACAAAGGGTCTGCCTCAGAGTACATTCGAGAGACATGTGGATGGAATGGGAGTCAAGACTATTGCCAATCTGCTTTAAGTATAAGTGGGAGGAATTATTAGGTTAGTGTAGGTTGACATGAGATGTCACGTAGAGCTACTACACTAAGACATGCGTGATGTATACTAAAAGCAGACTTTAAGTATAAGTGGGAGATTGTTGGAGTTATACGTGAAAGTATGCTTTTACTTTGTATAACTTGTGTATCAAACACTCGTTTTATGAGAATAATTCTTTTATCACATTTGCTTTAGTTATGATTGAATGTTGAATTTCTATTGCAAACCGTTCAAGATATAGTACATGTTACATTGTAGTTAATGTGGTGATACCCGATCACGGAAGACAACATTAACAATTTACTTGTAACTAAACGTATATTTTCACGACCTAGGTGGAATTAAACAATCCGCCGTGAAAGGTCGATGTGTAAGGCTCAGATTGGTCTGTCTTGACTAAGAGATTGCACTAGCACATTTAGTATGTATTGAAGAGGACCTACAGCGAGGATAAATTCTTCTGTTCTGAAAGGTGAAGAATTAGACCTCAGTGGTTGTTGATTTCTTAATCGCCGTCACTTAAATAGGACCGTGTGTGCTTAATGGTTACTGCTTTGATTCATGTTGGGTGAGAATCATTGCGACTTCGAACTTTGTGTCTTGGGCAGTAATATTAATCATACGACGGTTGCTAAGATTTAATACGGAGAAACGCGTGCGAGTACGGCTCGTGTGATTAGTCCCCTTGGTGGGCTCAGAAGTTTTATTGTACCAAATCTTGCAAGTGAAGAATTAGTTTCTTCGGTACGAATAATAATGTTGAGCTGTCTTTACTCCAAGGTGAAATATATTAATTAATTTAGAGCTATTTAGAAGCTTAATTAATTAATGGACTTGATAATCTTAAACGCGGGAAATAATAACCGGGAGCCCATATTATCGTAATATGGATTAAGATGGATAGTGCAATATTAATTTATTAGTGGTAATAATTAATATTAATGGGTTGAATTATATTGGGGCTTAATATTGAAATTCAGAAGTCCATTAGGAGGTCCAATCTTAATTCTCCTTAAAGGCCCCTCAAGTAGCCCATTAAGTAGCCCAATAATGATAAGGTGATTAAAATAAAAGATAATATCTTGCTGATTTTTTCTTGTTATTTTCGAAAATAAGGATTCAAGACAAGAGAAGATTTTGTTGATTTTCTTGGAAAGATATTATGGAAGATATGTATTCTAGGAATACAAGAATATCTCATATATTCAAGAAGATCCAAATTTTAGGATCTTTATTGAGAATTTTTGAAAATATTAAAGCTTATAAGCTAAGTGAGATTTTTGTGGAATATTTTATTTTGGAGAAAAGAATATATGAGATATATTCAAGATTTCTTAGAGTCTAAGAAAAGATTTTCTCCAAGCCCATATACACACTAAATTTCGGCCACCCCTTCTTATAAATAGGGGATGATTATTTCATCCCCAAGAACGTAATTCCATGTGTTGGAAAAATCAAGAAGCATAGATATTTTTCTTTTTCCTTAGTTTATTAAATTACTTGAAAGCATCTCCCACCAGTGATCAAGTGAGGTGAAAAGGGAAATACTTGAGAAGGTTTTTGGGTCGATAGAGCGAGATCATAATTGTCCCGTATATCCAAAGGCCAATTCTACAAGAGGTACGTTAATCACATATTTACTTGTTTATTCCGCCATAGTTGATATGTGAATTAATTCAACATGCATGATGAAAATTAGTTGTTGGAATTATTATTTGAATTAATTAGGATTAATTCATGCTAGTAATAATTTTATTTAAATTCGTATTTAAAATTTCATCCCGAATAGATTCCGGGCACCCAATTTTTCCCAACATCAGGCTCTCAGTCTTGATTAACATCAGTGAGTACTCCATTCACTGAGTACCTGTGAAGTGTAAAATAACTAAGTACAAGAACCTAACCAAGACTAGCCTGACTAAGACAATCATCTTTTCAGGGGCTTTGGGATCTCAATCAAAACTGACAATGTCCCAACAATTTCCCCCTTTTTGATGATGCCAAAACACTGAAAAGATCCTCAAAACACTTAAGAGAAAAAACAAGCCCTATCTATAAGATAAGTCAGTGTTAGAGCAATTCTTGATAAAGTACAGAATTTAAATAACAGCCAAAAAGACAATGAGTTTTTGTCTGTGGGCAAAGTAATAGATTTCATTGATTGATACCGAAATGGTTACAATGAATGTAATCTATTACAAGCAAGGATGTAAACACCTAAACTAATCTCATTTCAGACTCGAGTCCATAACCAGCATAGACTCTAACCTTCAACTCGTCAACTCTCTTAGGTTAGTTCACATAACCTTCAGCCTTAGCAATCTTCAATACTTCAGTCATTATGACCTTTATATCGTGCTTTCCAGTTCCAGGTACAAGAGGTAGTGGTCGTGCAATGAATTCAGGAGCTTTGACTTGGACTTGTGCTGCTTCAGCTTCTTCCAAGATCTTCTGAATAAGTTCAGGGTGATTGTCCATCATATAGTCAGTGAAGTGAGCATTAATGTCTTCAGTGTCGCCCCACTTCTTCACCACATACCATAGCCTGTCAAATTCATCCCTAGCATCAACCCAAAACTCTTTCAATGTCTCTGAGATGAACTCATCGACAAGAGCTTCCCTCTGAACTACCTCAGGCCTTCTGACTTGTAGAAAAGTTGATTTCCTAGTTGTTGGCTTCTTTCTGTACTTGCGCGGCTCAGGCTTCGCCTTCTTCCTCCTAAGTAGACTGACCACAATATCATCCAATTCACGTTGTTGCATATCAGTGAGATCAGTCAGCTTCTCAACCTTCTTCTCCAGGATGCGCATCTTTTCCTTTTGAGCAATATCAGCCCTGCGCTCAACTTCAGATTTCTCCGTAGAGGCTCCCCATGCCTCAGCGCATAGTTTTGCCACCGTCTCCGCAGAGTATGTGATGGGATTCTTTCTTGTGTTCACCGGGGGAGATTTTCTGAATTGCTGAAGAAACTGGTTTGGAAGAGATTTCCTTAGAAGGGTCATTAGCCTTCTCCGTTGCGGCTTCAGCTAGCCTGGCTGACTTCTGCACAAAAAGGACATTCCCCTCAGGGTTTGCCTCAGGGCCTGCCACTTCGATTTCTCCTTGAGTCTTAGCCTCCGATGCCTCATGCTGGGATCTTTTCCCCTTCTTTTCCCCCTTTTTGGCATCATCCTTGGCAGATGGGGATGGGAACATGTCTTGTCCGCTGTTGATAACAAAGGCAGTAAGTGATTGAACTTCTTGAACGCCCTCCTTTAGCAAATCAACTCCCGTGGCTATCCCTGTTCCAGCATATGACACTGAGCTGATGACAGCTTTGAGCTTCTTTTCAAAAACCTCCATGTTGTGTTGGAGACTTTGTTCAGCCTTGGTGATCCTTTCCTCCACCTTCAAGGACTCACCGCTGATCCTGCCTGCCTCAGTCAGTAGCTTCGCCAACTCTTCAGTAGCCTTAGCCAAAATCTCAGCAGCAAACTCAGAGGACTGAGCAATCTTCCCTGACTCCAGCGCCAACTTGGCCGCTGAGTCGTTCAGTGCCTAAGTGAAGAGTGCTCCAGCCTGAGCTGCAAGTCTCTCCATTGCAAGGTTCAACTTTACTTCCCTTTGCTCATCCTTCTCCTCAAGCTGCTTCAATGTTTGCCTCAGCATTTTCTTTATTCTCCTCCTCTCACTCCTCACTGACTTGGCCGTATCCACCATTGTGCGCTTCAGCAATATCAACTCCTTGTTGGAAAGTGTGTTGTACGCTGATTTGGTCCATCGGATGTGCTTAGCCAGGGCCTTGGAATCTTCTTCTTTTTCAGCCCTGAGCCTCATCACCTCCTCCTGAAGCTCAGCTAGGTTCTCAGTCGTTTTTTCCTTCTTCACTTCAACGATACTGGTGAACTCAGCCCTCCCGACTCCAGTGATAAGCACATCTTCATCCTCATCGTTGGCCTCATCAATAAGTGGTTGTTTTCCCTTGTCAGCCCCTGTATCCTCAGTCCCCTCTTCAGGGTGCACTGAAGGCAGTTGTGGAGTGGTCATAGCCGCCTGCTCAGGCTCAGCTAAGCCAGCTCGAACTTCGGGACCAAGTCTCTCAGAACTAGGAGTCACCTTGGATACCTCTACATCATCCTCCTTTGTCTCAGGGCAGGGAATCCCGTCATTGACTGATGTATCATTGGCAGCTGAGATGTTCTCAACACCCTCAGCAGTTGGTCCACCCTTGGCACCAACTTCCTTAACACCTTCCTCCTGAGTCTGAGGCTCAGGGTTCATCGCATCGACCTCCTCCGCGGTCTCATCCACCATTTTCTCACAAGCTCCACCCTGAGCTCCATCCTCATCCTCCTTCTCGAATTCATTGATAAGATCAGCCTTCAACCCAGCCATCATCTCATTCACTAATTGCTTTAGATTCTCGAAGTTCAAAAGTTGCAGCCAGCTCATGAGATGAAAATAAGTACAGAGTCGAGCCTCCTTCTGCTCCCAATGCTCCCAGCTTCTAGCATCAACAAGCATATGTTGCTCCTGCATATTGGACTGCTTGAAGTCTAGCCAGACCTTGAGCTCTATAACATTAGCACACAGCTCTCTGTACATATACAGGCTAGGCCAGCACTTAGTTGCCTATTCAGTCGCGTTCCCCCTCAGATTGTTCTCCAGAATACCTCCTACCATCCCCGCGTCTAACTCTTCCTCCTCCTCCATCTCCAGAAAGTCATCTGAATCTCCGGCTTGAGAGGATTTGGGGCAATCCTTTGGGTTTGGGTAGTTGGGAAAATCTTCAGGGTTTGTAAGGTTAAGGGTAGGCTCAGAATCTTCAGGGTTTGGATGATTTATGGTGGGTTCAGTGATCTGGTCAGGCTCAGAGTTTTGTGAGGTTGATGGCACTAACTCAGATGGGGTGTTTTCAAGGTCAGGGTTTTCAGGTGGGTTGGGTGTGAGTTCAGGGTTGTCTGTTGGGGTAGGGTCAGTGGGGGTTGGGGTTGGGTTAAGCACAATCTCAGGCTGCAAAAGCTCAGCCGTCTCGATTGTTCCTCTCACTACCTCCAAGTCAGAGGCTCGCGGAGAGCTTGACTTCTCCCTCTTAGAACTCACCTCCTTCAGGCCCTTGGCTGGGGATTTCTTGGGTCCCCTCCTTAGCCTCTTCAAAGGCCTACCACCTTCCTCTTCTCCGCCTGACCTGACTTCATCGTCAGTTCCCGCAGCTTCTGAAACAGCCTTCTTGGGGACTGACTCAGTCCCAGATTTCTCACCCTTGGTAGCCTTTGACTGCAGCACCACCTTCAACTTGGTTCACTTCTCTACCAGGACCTTCTCCTCAGCCTCCTTCAACACAGCCCTATCAACAGCTACTCCGGCCTCAGCCTCCTTGCTCTTCTCAAAGAGATCGTCCACCCTCTCCATCAGGCTTGTGACCACCTTCTTGGCCTTGCCCGCAGGCTTCTTCCTCTGACCCTTCTGAGGAGCGTTAGGATTAGTGAGACCAAGAATAACGTAGGTGTCACTTGCTGACGTGAACATGATCTTCTTTGAGGATAGGTTATCCTCCAAGTCAAATGTACACCCCAGACATGCGTGGGCGATGAGGATAGATAACCTGGTCCCAAAGGGAAGGATGGCACCAACTGAAATATGCTTCTTCTCAGCATCTTTCTTCAGTTTGTCTTCAGCAGCCTGATTGATCTGGTCCAAGAAGAATTGCTCCCAGTTGACCTCCACTCCATCACCCAGAGCGCCCATAATCCTCAACTTGGGCAAACTGAGCTGCTCATGCGAGCCAGTTGACTTGAAGCGAACTACACTAGCTTCTACTAGTAGCTTCCCCGCAAGAGTACGGGTTCACAGTAGTATGGGCAAGTATAGGGACCAAGTAGTATCGAACCCAAGGGACAGTGTATATGCGAATAGATCCTTGAAGATCTACGCGTCGTAGTTAATATGAGTGTGTGTTTTTGGATTTTTTGAAAGATTAATTAAACTAAACTAAATTATCCTACGAATGCAAAAGGCAAATTAAACGAAATAACAAAAGGTGTTTTTTCAAATATAAGATGGTGATGCTTAAGATAGGAATCCCTACGTATACTAACGGAGCAGGTACATAATCAAAATAACTGTGACACACAAGAAATAACCTAAGTCTAAGAATGCAAGGTGAAAGCTCAAGATTCTAAACCCTAATACTTTACCCTAACACTCGACTTCACTAATCCACTAACAAGTTAATAGATTGTGCTCAATTAATGAGACCCTAATTTAACTAAGGTGATGCGGTCGTCCTCCTTCGCTAAACCGGTAGATGAATTAACCTTTCCTAAACCCTCTCGTTAAGTCTACTCGTTGTTAAAGAGTGATACGGTCGTCCTCTCTCTAACACCTTTCGAACGAAATTCAAGAGCGAAGTCTAGATTAATTTTAAGAATTCATTAACTAAGAGAATTAAAACTAACGTCACAAATTACCCTAATTACGTACCCACATCCTACTTCTACGAGTTCATCCTACCCTAAGCATACAAGGGTTTTAGCCAGACATGGCTTTAACAAACATAAAAGCAATAGAAGAAACAACGAACATAAACATAATGAATTGAACGAAGAAAATAAGAAACATGAACTAGGGTTTTTAAAAGAAAATAAATCTGAGACCTGAAATTTAATTAACTCAAACGAAGTTTCAAAGTGTTTAAAGAAATCAAACTAACGAAAAGAAACTAAGAATTCGTACGAAAAACCTCAACAAAACGTAAACGTAAACTTGCTTCTCTCCTTCCTCTCCAAAAACTAAGTCTAAAGTTATTTCTAAAGTTCGGGGCTTCTTCAAAACGTGTTTGGAAGAGATATATATAGGCAACGGGCCGATTCGTGAACTCGTGGGCCAAAAAACGTAAGTTGGTGAAAAGGCCTTGGAAGCGCTCGAGCAGACCCGCTCGAGCGGGTCGCTCGAGCTATGGTGGTCGAGCGGTTCTGGTGCTCGAGCGGGGCGCTCGAGCTCTCTCCCTCGAGCGGCCCAAACGTTCTGTATGTTTTTAGGCGCTCGATCCCTTCACTCGAGCGGGGCGCTCGAGTGACGATGCTCGAATGGGTCTTCCTTCCTTTGCAACTAACACTTTTCTTCACACGTACTAATACCAATCGTATTTCTTCGATATCTTCTCATCCGGGCATCCGTTTGAGTCGATTCAAAGTCCTACGAACTCCGTTTTTCGTCCTCGATTCACCTATGAGTATCAAAGAGACAAATTCATCAATGTATAGAAATAGTACTCATTTGGCTCTAAAAACTCAATAAATTCGACCAAAACTAGGGTGTTTCTAGCTATGAATCATGACAATTTCACGCCTAATCAACCCCCCCAAACTTACCATGTTGCTTGTCCTCAAACAATGAAATAATAAGTCAAGTGAAATTGTTAGGAATGAGTAAAAAAATCAATCATGCAAGCTAATGAACTCAAGCTTCAAAAGTCAATCACCCGTATACTCACTCACTTTCCTTTATCATACTCATGCAATAATAACAAGAAACACCAAGATCAAGCATGGATGTGCACTCAACGATGTGTTTCACTCCCTCACAAGTGTATAACAATGATCAAGGGACTCACTCAAACAATCAATCACACAAATTGGCAGCCATAGGCTTGTAAGTGCTCTTAACTTCGACCGTACTCTAGAAATCAATGCCGAATCAAAAAGGACTTTTCTCAAGGTTGTAATGTAGGCTCTTTGGACAGGTGGGATAACAATATGGATAAGTGACTCACGTGAATGGAGAATAGAAACTCAAACTTTAGTACTTCGAGATTAGGAACAGACTACTTCAAACATTTTCAATCAACACCCTTTCAATTTCATACTCTCAATACTTCAAATTTTTTTTCTTTCTCACTCTTTCACTTCTTTTTTTTTTCAATCACTTCACTTTTTTTTTTCTTTTGCTCATTCTCAATTTTTTTTTCTTTTTCCCACATCTCATACTTCATCACACCCTTCTCATATTCACTCAACAAACTACCTTTTCCTTTTTCAACTCAATTCACTCCCTTCACATTCACACTTTCCTATTCTCCACTCAAATTGGGACAAAAAGGCTTAGGAATTGGAATAGTGTTCATATGTGCTAGCAAATAAAATAGGCTTTCGGCTCAAAGGGGCTAACAAGGGATACATGTCATTGGTAAGGAAAATTTTGGCTAAGTGACTCAATAAAAACAAAAATGGCCTAAGATCACATTCGGCATATCAAACTAGACACAATCAAGAAGCAAGAGCACTTGCAAGTTCTAGCATCCTCTAAGGTGATGATTCACTCACAAACGAAGAGATTAATTCATGCATCAAAATCTCATAAGGCTCAAAAGCTCACGGCTTTCACATCCATGCTAGTCCTAGTGAATTCTCACTCTCATCACACAAGTACTCAAAATAAAAAAATTCACAAGCATACAAGTTCTTTCTCAAATCAGCTCAAACTCAAACACTCACTCAAAAGAATTTCTAACTCACCCTTACAACTCACTCTACTCATCACATCATACTCAAAGATAGCAATCAACAAGCATAAGATGATTGATAGGCATGAAATATGCAATAGCGAGTCAAATCAAAATCACCCCAAGGAGTATCTCAACAAACCACTAATCAGTCAAGCTCAACTCAAAGATAAGGGCGTGCATGCATGTGCAATGTAACAAGAAACATAAAAAAACTCCACCCCCCCAAACTTCGACCTTGCTAGAGGTCTAAGTTTGGGGTTGTGGGTTACCTCAACCAAATAATTCAGTTTCTCTCAATAGCTTTACACACTCCCTTGTCTCAAGTTGGTTCCTTCAATCTGAATAACTCCATGATACCTTTACTCCTTTAGAGACAAGCCTACAAGCAACACACTCAAATACGAGGTTAAACATACGACTCAAAATAACTCCCTAATAACTAAAAAAAAAAAATACTCAAAGCAAATAAATAAAAAATAATAGGTTGCCTCCCATTCAGCGCTATTTTTAAGGTCCTCATGCCGGACCAAGCTCAAAGGAGCTTATGGGACATCATACTCAAATTCCCCTCCCTCACTCTCATAAGAGTGGTGTTTGAACTCCTTTCCTTGATGCCCCACCATCATGAGCCCTTTTGCTTCCTTCCCCACCTCAAGTGGTATAGGTCTCAACTCCTTCTCACCTTTATCTGGAGGAGTCTTACTAAACAATTTCTTGAGTTTGGACTTTTTCTTCTTAACTCCTCCTTTTCCCTCTAGCTGGACCACGTCCACACTTTTCACCTCTTCATCCTTCAACTTTTTCACTTTATCCCTATCAACATAATCAAGATCATAACGCTCATGGGTTAAATAATTAAGTGAAGGATTATAAAATTCATGAATATGAGAAGGTTTAGGGATAGAAGGTGTGTCTTCAACACGAGGATCAATTGCATCCATGCAATACAAGCTTTCATCCTCCCTCGGGTGTTTCATGGCTTCATATAGGGAGATCTTCACTTCTTGATCATCAACCTTCAATGTAATCTTCCCATTTGCCACGTCTAGCACCATCCCTGCCGTAGCTAAGAACGGCCTTCCTAAGATCAGGGGCACGTGCTCATCTTCCTCCATCTCTAGCACTACAAAGTCGGCTGGAAAAATGTGATCTCCAACTCTCACTAGGACGTCTTCAACCACACCTTGAGGTCTAGTAATAGACCGATCGGCAAGTTGAAGCGTCATCATTGTGGGTTGAAGTTCACCACCTTCCAACTTCTTGAAAAGCGATAGGGGCATGAGATTGATGCTCGCCCCGAGGTCGCACAACGCTCCCTTCGTGATCCCGTTCCCAATGTCACATAAAATCGTAAAACTCTCGGGATCCTTCAGCTTCGGTGGAAGCGCGTTGTGCACTAATGCGCTCACCTCGTGGTTCAGCTGCACCAACTTCGGCTCATCCACTCGCTGCCTTTTCGCGATCAAATCCTTCAGAAACTTTGCATAATGCGGCATCTGTTCCAAAGCATCATAAAAAGGAATGTTAATGTTAAGTTGTTTAAAAACATCAAGAAATTTTGTAAATTTTTCATCAAGCTTCTTTTTCATGAAGCGCTGTGGATACGGGACGGGTATCACTGATTTGGGTACCCCCCATTCATCTCTTTCTGTTTCTTTCACTTTATCTCTTGCTTCCTTTGCCTTTTTCCACTTAGGAAATCTCTCACCCTTCTCAATGCCTTCTTCTTCAAGCTCCTTGCTTGCTTGAGTGCTCTCATCCTCACCCTTCTTCTCAATTCCTTCACTTTCAATCCCCTTCTCAACGTGGGGCGTCTCAGAATCAGCAGGCATCTGAGGACCTTCATAGTTGGTTCCACTTCTAAGCTGAATCGCCTTGCAATGCTCTTTCGGGTTCCCCTCCGGCATTCTATTCACTGATTTTGCAATCTGGCTCATCTGGAACTCTAAAGAAGTGAACCTCCGATTGTTCTCTTGTTGAGTTCTAGTCCACTCAACGTTCATCTTCTGGAGCTCTTGATCACGATGATCACCCTTTTTATGCAAATCCTTCACATCGTACTCCAAGGATGACAACCTCTTACTTACTTCCTTCTTCCACTTTCTGAAGGATAGCTCTCAACATCTCCTCGGTTGATGCACCGCCTTCTCCACCAGGAGGTTTAGACCCCGGATCAACACCTGCAGGAACAGTAATACCAGCTTTTGGGTTAGCATATGAAAAGTTCACATTCTTCCTCCATGTGTTTTGAGGAGGCTGCTGGCCTCCTTGAACTCCTTGTGTGTTCCTTCATTGATTTTGAGGTGGCTGTGGGCCTGGAGGTACAAATGGCTGACCATAAGAAGGTCTTCCATACTGGTTACCACCTTGGTAGCCATTCTGATTGTAATACGGACCTCCCATGTAATTGGCTACCTCTTGCTGCCCACTTGGTTGGTCTACTCTCTCATTCTCTACTGCATGCTCTCCAACCAAACTCTTCCCCAACTCGAGGTTGTTGATCTTCTCCATCATGGCCATCAGTAGCCTTCTCGTTCCTTCTCCCTCTTCAACTTGATGTACTCTCTGAAAATCTGCATCCACACCCCAAGCACCGGCATTCGTGACAATGTTGTCCACGATCTCCCTACACCTCTCTATGCCTTGATTCAGGAATGCTCCACCCGCACAGGCGTCTAAATGGTCTTGTCCCGCCTTGTTGGCACCACTATAGAAGAATGCCATAATGTCTCCCTCGTTGTACCCATGCTGCGGGCACTCAATCAGCATGTTTGAATATCTCTCCCATGCTTGGCGTAAATCCTCTCCAGACTTCTGGCGAAAGGACGAGATCTCAATTCTAGCCTTGATCGTCCTTGATGGAGGGTAGAATCGCTCGAGGAACAGACGCTCGAGCTTGGCCCAAGTGGTAATACCTCCCCGCGGGAGCGTATTATCGTACCACTCTTTAGCTATTCCCGTCAATGAGAATGGGAACAGCCTAAGCCTCTTGGCATCTTCAGTCATGCCATTGTAATTGAATGTGGAGGCTATCATGAGAAAGCTCCTCAAGTGTGTATGAGGATTCTCCTTCCTGATCACCCCCTTGAATTGATTCTCGGTGAGCAGCTTTAAAATCCCCGGGGATATCGAGAAGTTATTCGCCTCAACCGGAGGCAAAGCCACTCCATCATAGTACCGATGTGGCTGCGCTGCAAACCTCCCTCGAATAGCCATATTGTGATCTACGTTCTGAGGAACGTGTTGAGGATTAGCAGCAGGTACTGGTACTTGTTGGGGTGGTGGTGGGTAAACATGTGGTTGATTATAGACTGGGGGTGGAGGATACGGGTATGGTGGATAAGGATAAGGTGGGTATGGGTAATGTTGGTATACTGGGTTGTTGAAAGGGTTATTTGGGTTTTGTGGGTAAGCAGGGTTTTGGTTCTGGTTTTGGGGTTGTGTTTGTGCAGAGTTGATTGTGTCTTGTGGGTTCGGGTGTGGGTGTGGGCTCTCAGTTCCCCCTATGGGTATCTGTTGATTACTGCTGTTTCCATTGGCACCCTCTGCCCGTTCCACAAGAGCAGTATACTCTGCAGCTATTTTGTCTAACTCCCCAAGTTCATCAGAAATCTTGTCTTTGTTTCCCGCGGCAGTAGTCATTCTTCTCAAGAAGGCTCGGTTCCTTCTAACTATTATCTCAGGATCTGCAGGTAACCTCTCTTCGCTCGTATTGCCTTGTGAGCGTGTTTTCATATACCTGAAACACTAGCAGAGGATCAAACGCAACTGCCGAATGAATGGAAATAAAAATAAAACAGAAAATAAATCACCCACTACTAACTACTAAGCTATCTACAAGTCCTATTCAAAAGCATACAACGCCATCCCCGACAACGGCGCCATTGACTTGAAGCGAACTACACTAGCTTCTACTAGTAGCTTCCCCGCAAGAGTACGGGTTCACAGTAGTATGGGCAAGTATAGGGACCAAGTAGTATCGAACCCAAGGGACAGTGTATATGCGAATAGATCCTTGAAGATCTACGCGTCGTAGTTAATATGAGTGTGTGTTTTTTGATTTTTTGAAAGATTAATTAAACTAAACTAAATTATCCTACGAATGCAAAAGGCAAATTAAACGAAATAAAAAAAGGTGTTTTTTCAAATATAAGATGGTGATGCTTAAGATAGGAATCCCTACGTATACTAACGGAGCAGGTACATAATCAAAATAACTGTGACACACAAGAAATAACCTAAGTCTAAGAATGCAAGGTGAAAGCTCAAGATTCTAAACCCTAATACTTTACCCTAACACTCGACTTCACTAATCCACTAACAAGTTAATAGATTGTGCTCAATTAATGAGACCCTAATTTAACTAAGGTGATGCGGTCGTCCTCCTTCGCTAAACCGGTAGATGAATTAACCTTTCCTAAACCCTCTCGTTAAGTCTACTCGTTGTTAAAGAGTGATACGGTCGTCCTCTCTCTAACACCTTTCGAACGAAATTCAAGAGCGAAGTCTAGATTAATTTTAAGAATTCATTAACTAAGAGAATTAAAACTAACGTCACAAATTACCCTAATTACGTACCCACATCCTACTTCTACGAGTTCATCCTACCCTAAGCATACAAGGGTTTTAGCCGGACATGGCTTTAACAAACATAAAAGCAATAGAAGAAACAACGAACATAAACATAATGAATTGAACGAAGAAAATAAGAAACATGAACTAGGATTTTTAAAAGAAAATAAATCTGAGAACTGAAATTTAATTAACTCAAACGAAGTTTCAAAGTGTTTAAAGAAATCAAACTAACGAAAAGAAACTAATAAACGAAAAGAAAATAAGAATTCGTACGAAAAACCTCAACAAAACGTAAACGTAAACTTGCTTCTCTCCTTCCTCTCCAAAAACTAAGTTTAAAAGTTATTTCTAAAGTTCGGGGCTTCTTCAAAACGTGTTTGGAAGAGATATATATAGGCAACGGGCCGATTCGTGAACTCGTGGGCCGAAAAACGTAAGTTGGTGAAAAGGCCTTGGAAGCGCTCGAGCAGACCCGCTCGAGCGGGTCGCTCGAGCTATGGTGGTCGAGCGGTTCTGGTGCTCGAGCGGGGCGCTCGAGCTCTCTCCCTCGAGCGGCCCAAACGTTCTGTATATTTTTAGGCGCTCGATCCCTTCACTTGAGCGGGGCGCTCGAGTGACGATGCTCGAATGGGTCTTCCTTCCTTTGCAACTAACACTTTTCTTCACACGTACTAATATCAATCGTATTTCTTCGATATCTTCTTATCCGGGCATCCGTTTGAGTCGATTCAAAGTCCTACGAACTCCGTTTTTCATCCTCGATTCACCTATAAGTATCAAAGAGACAAATTCATCAATGTATAGAAATAGTACTCATTTGGCTCTAAAAACTCAATAAATTCGACCAAAACTAGGGCGTTTCTAGCTACGAATCATGACAATTTCACGCCTAATCACCAGTAGAACCCATGATGATTTTGGAAACAATATCAACCAGCGTGCGATATTCAAGCTTCAGGATCTCTTTGTGTTGTCTCGCCCTAAACTTAGGCGGTACAAGACTGATGAATACGTGTATGGGGGGATACACGTATACCAATTTTTTTCTGACTTAAACCTTACTGAGTCCCCTTTACTCAGAGTGATAAGGAACTACGGACTGATAACACACCTACTGACTACACTGAGTGCGGGTCAGTTGGCTAACTATCAATACAAGTTCAGTGCGGAAATGCGTGAGCCCTGAAAGTTTATAGTCTTGTTTTATGTTTGCTTTCTGAAAACTTGATTACTCAATTCTGAAATAGTTATTAGTAGGGCAGTGTTCATTTTAATGATCAGGTTGATTGATTCAAGCCTGATAAAACCAAATGCTATGAATGACTTAAGAGATAGGCAAAAAAGCATAATATCAAAGCAGTAAGAACACAGGGAGTTTAACGTGGTTCAGAGACTCAAGCTCCTACGTCCACGGCCTGATTTAACAGGAAATCCACTACTGGGACTCTTGCTTTTTACGTGCCAAGGTGCACCAAGATCAGCTATCCTCACTGACCTATGCAAACTCCTTACTAACTCACTAACACAACTTACTACCAACAAACCTGACAAGAGGGTTTTGATTTCAATTAGGATTCCAACTAAGGTGTGATTATCCTTACAAGACTAAGCTATGCTAAGGATGGATAATCACTCTAAGCTTATGATAAGGTTTGAAGGCTCAATGGAATACAGAATGACTCTCACTAATCTAAGAAACACTTGAGAAATTTAATTGGTTTCGAGTGCTTCTTTTAATGCTGAATGCTTTTGAAAGCTTGAGGGTTTGAGTAATTTCTTGCTTGGAAATTTCCCGTAACCTTGAATGGGTTCAAGACCTTCTGTATTTATAGGTGATTTAAAAACTATCTGTTGGAGGAGATAGTCATCTAGTCATCTACGTAGAGTTGTTCAAACGAACATATTTACCATGCAGCAGCCGTCCTTGCATGGATTTGGTAATTGCATTTAATGCGCCATTTAATGCTTGCCCGTTGAATGTGCAGTCTGAAGTCAGTCTTCATGTCAGGGTCCGTACGTGCGTGTCCTCCCTGGATTGGTCCACGTCATCAGGTTGGTGAGAATGTCATAACATATTCCTAGGCTTCAGGCTTGTCTTATTAAGTTCTTTTTGTCTCGAGCACAACGGTCTTATCCTGACGCTGACATTTCTTTTGCATTGCTTGGCTCTATTCCAAGTCTTTCCCAATAACTCAGTATTATCCTGTTCCCTTCAGGACTGAGTTAGTATTGACATCAGTGTCATACTCTTCACCACTGACACTTACTCAACCAACTTAGAAGACTGTCATAAGTTCAGGATGGTGCTCTGTGTCTTCAGGCTCTCAGTCTTGATTGACATCAGTGAGTACTCCTCTCACTGAGTACCTGTGAAGTGTAAAATAACTAAGTACAAGAACCTAACCAAGACTAGCCTGACTAAGACAATCAATTTTCAGGGGCTTTGGGATCTCAATCAAAACTGACAACGTCCCAACAGTTTCTATACTTGCCAATACTACAGGGATCCCATACTCTTGTGGGGTAACTACTAGTTAAGCTAGTATTTTGCGTTCAAGTCAATGTGCAACATAAATCACACTACACATTACAAAAAAAAATACTAAATGTGTTCAACTACATTACATCATAACACAAGTATAGAAACCTATGAAAATATGGGGTGTATATTGTACATGTATTAAGTAGACTGTACATAAATTCAATATATTATACACGGTTTTAATAGAAAAAAAAAAGGTATTGCACATGCACATGGTAAATTGAAAAATTGAGTAAAACGAATTTCACATTTATGGGTTAGATTGCATATGTTTCAAACACATTGCATATTAACATAATAGTTTGCACATGAGTTAGACACATTACACATTTATGGAGTACAATTAACATTTACTACAAAAATTTAAAAATTAACACATTATTTACCCATAGAACAATATATTAACAACTTGCGTTTATCTACAATTTGTTTAGCACATAATCACATTTCAAAAAATATTTAAAATCTTAAAAAAAATTAAATGAACCCACAAAACATAACAAAAAATTCTCAACACGTGGCAATAAATCACCATCTCATCTGAGTTGAACATTGCACATACATATCAGACACAATTACAAATACTACCAAATGAGAAGCGGCAAAATTTTTGATGTGCTTGAAATTCAACCAATTTACCAATTACCTGATCAATAAAACCGCTAAACGGAGTATTTTCGCTCACCGAAATCAAATTACATTTTCCCTTACACTTGACACTAAGAACGATGTAATCGTCCATATAACCAACCCCCAAAAAAATATCGCTTCCAAATAACATATGAAAGTCAAAATTGAAAGACGAATTATGTAATTTTTATCACCAATCATAAAGAATTTGTTAAATAAAATAACCAAAATGCAGGACTAGCTAATAACAAGCAGACTTGGAATTATCATCCAACAATCACGTCCATAAAATAATAAATGATATTAAATAACATTACCTAAAGAATGAAAATAATAATACATAACCGTTACAACAAAATTAAGAAATATGAAAAAAAAAATTTCTTTAACAAATAAGGAAAAATGGTTAAATAAGGGCAAAAAAGGAACAACACAAAAATAATTGAACCAACTAGTAATGAAAAAATCACATGGAACCAACAAGTAATTTGATCTCCTAGATTGTATCAAGAATTAATTAATCCTGTTAGTATTTCATAATGCCCAAGTTAAATTAGTTCATCTTATTAATACACTCCACCCAAAATATGTTCGAAAAAAAAATCAGAGAAACTTCATAATTTTCTAATTCTTTTTTTGTAAAATGTTGTTGGGATATGTCTTAGTTTTGATGATTTTCCAAAACAACATGTAATAGGTTTGAAAGCAGTCAGGATAGTATCTTTAGATTCAGGTCAGGATAGTTTGTGTATTCAGTTAGACAGGTTGTAATGTGAGAAGAACTTAGCTGAGGAAGCACTCAGTTGAGGGGGAACTCAACTGAGGGGGAAGTCAGTGAGGGGGAACTCATTGATAAAGCCTGAGGAAGTCAAGATGACATCTCAAGAGAACTGACTGAAGCCATTGAAGGAAGACCTGAACCTGAAGAGAAGCCTGAAGGATGTCCCACTGAGTGTAAACCAGGCTGATCTAAGCTAAGTCAGGTGGACCACTCAGTGAAGAGCATGATCAGGAGGATCAGTGCTGTACCAAGTAGGCCCTGAAGGAGTCAGGCTACTGTGGTCAGGGAAGTTTGTCATTCAGCCTTATGACAAACTTCTTGGAATGATCTTCAAAGAATCTCTGAAGGACAACTACACTGAAGACAAGTATGTCTACTGAAGATCGTCAGAGTCAGTGGAGGATATGTTAACTGAAGTCAGTGCGCCCTGATCAAGCACACTGAGTCAAAGATCCGTTGGATTCAGTCCACGTGGACCAATCAAGTCAAGTCAAACATGTCTGACACTGACAAGGCCGCATTCCAAGAAAAGTGGTTAAAACCATTAAATGTTGGATTCAAATGTATTTCCTCTCCAACGGATACATTTGAATCCCCATTATAAATACAAGCTCATAGCTTGTTGTTAGAGTGTGTTGTGTTTTGTTTGAGAGTTGTATTGCTGTATCTTGTAAGAAAACCAACACCTACGAGCTGAGAGTGTGAGTAGTAGCATACGTGCATGGGAGATATAAGGAGGTCCTACTCACGTCTTATACACTGAGAGTTCACAAATATATACATAAGAGTGCTCAGCTTGTAACTCTAGGCTTAGAGAGGTTTTCCCTATCTTAGCTATTGGCTAACACATTGTAAAGGGAAAACCTCAGCTAGTTGGAGAAAACCCTAACCGAAACCAAAACCCTCTAGTCAGGTTTGTTGGGAGTAAGTTGTTAGAAGGAGAAGGGCAGCCCAGGGAGTGGCGTGAGTCCAGTTGTAAGTGCACCTTGGCACGTTAAAAACAAGAATCCAAGGAGTGGATTTCCTGTTGAATCAGGTCGTGGATGTAAGAGCTTGTGTCTCTGAACCACGTTAAACTGAGCGTACTTATCTTTCAAAGTATTTACTAAAGTATTGTGAAAATCAGCTCACTGAGAGCTTTGTTATGAAAACTTTAGTTAAGCATTTCAGTCAGGGAGATTTATCTCACTGACTGAATCAGGCTAGCACTCGAGAGTTCAGTCTCTCGAGTCACTGCCTTGTTGAGAGCCTGAGCTTTCAAGTCTCATCTCTGACTTGATAGCTCTGACTCTCAGCAACGTAGTGACTTGAGTATTCCGTCACTGAACTCAATCAGGGAGCGACGCGAAGGTTTTAAAAAAAAAATTTGCTCCTAAATTCCCATTTTGCCCTTCAAAAACGGGACCATCAATTGGTATCAGAGCGGGTTGTTCACATGACCACTGATCCAGTTTTGTTAAGAAAATGGTCAACCGAACAGATCTTAAATGTTTAAACTATGGGAATTCCTGTATATTTCAAACTATTACTTGTACTCTGACATTATTCTTGTAATAGAAAATCATTTGGTTAGATGTTTTGGAATCATCAAAAAGGGGGAAATTGTTGGGATATGTCTTAGTTTTGATGATTTTCCAAAACAACATGTAATAGGTTTGAAAGCAGTCAGGATAGTATCTTTAGATTCAGGTCAGGATAGTTTGTGTATTCAGTTAGACAGGTTGTAATGTGAGAAGAACTTAGCTGAGGAAGCACTCAGTTGAGGGGGAACTCAACTGAGGGGGAACTCATTGATAAAGCCTGAGAAAGTCAAGATGACATCTCAAGAGAACTGACTGAAGCCATTGAAGGAAGACCTGAACCTGAAGAGAAGCCTGAAGGATGTCCCACTGAGTGTAAACCAGGCTGATCTAAGCTAAGTCAGGTGGACCACTCAGTGAAGAGCATGATCAGGAGGATCAGTGCTGTACCAAGTAGGCCCTGAAGGAGTCAGGCTACTGTGGTCAGGGAAGTTTGTCATTCAGCCTTATGACAAACTTCTTGGAATGATCTTCAAAGAATCTCTGAAGGACAACTACACTGAAGACAAGTATGTCTACTGAAGATCGTCAGAGTCAGTGGAGGATATGTTAACTGAAGTCAGTGTGCCCTGATCAAGCACACTGAGTCAAAGATCCGTTGGATTCAGTCCACGTGGACCAATCAAGTCAAGTCAAACATGTCTGACACTGACAAGGCCGCATTCCAAGAAAAGTGGTTGAAACCATTAAATGTTGGATTCAAATGTATTTCCTCTCCAACGGATACATTTGAATCCCCATTATAAATACAAGTTCATAGCTTGTTGTTAGAGTGTGTTGTGTTTTGTTTGAGAGTTGTATTGTTGTATCTTGTAAGAAAACCAACACCTACGAGCTGAGAGTGTGAGTAGTAGCATACGTGCATGGGAGATATAAGGAGGTCCTACTCACGTCTTATACACTGAGAGTTCACAAATATATACATAAGAGTGCTCAGCTTGTAACTCTAGGCTTAGAGAGGTTTTCCCTATCTTAGCTATTGGCTAACACATTGTAAAGGGAAAACCTCAGCTAGTTGGAGAAAACCCTAACCGAAACCAAAACCCTCTAGTCAGGTTTGTTGGGAGTAAGTTGTTAGAAGGAGAAGGGCAGCCCAGGGAGTGGCGTAAGTCCAGTTGTAAGTGCACCTTGGCACGTTAAAAACAAGAATCCAAGGAGTGGATTTCCTGTTGAATCAGGTCGTGGATGTAAGAGCTTGTGTCTCTGAACCACGTTAAACTGAGCGTACTTATCTTTCAAAGTATTTACTAAAGTATTGTGAAAATCAGCTCACTGAGAGCTTTGTTATGAAAACTTTAGTTAAGCATTTCAGTCAGGGAGATTTATCTCACTGACTGAATCAGGCTAGCACTCGAGAGTTCAGTCTCTCGAGTCACTGCTTTGTTGAGAGCCTGAGCTTTCAAGTCTCATCTCTGACGTGATAGCTCTGACTCTCAGCAACGCAGTGACTTGAGTATTCCGTCACTGAACTCAATCAGGGAGCGACGCGAAGGTTTAAAAAAAAAAAAAATTTGCTCCTAAATTCCCTTTTTGCCCTTCAAAAACGGGACCATCAAATGTGTATGTTTGATTTTTGTTTTTTGCTTCGATGTTTTTTTTTTTTCCGAACATATTTTGGATGGGTTGTCTTACCAAAATATAGGAATGTGGTAACATTGGTCTTTCATAATATAACTTTTTCTTTGAAACAAATATATAGCTTTTATCAAAAAACAAAATAAATGTAGAATTTTGAACTTATATATGATTAGGAGTAAGATTATGAAAAATTGATTTCAAAGGCGTGTAAATCTTTAAGACAAAGTATAGAGTGAAAATGGTTCATATATAAATCATTAAAGGGTATAAGTTGTTTTCACTAAAGAGTATTAGTTGTTTACTAAAAACAGACTAAGACTCTTTCGTGAAAACAATTAGTAATATTTTTCGGTAAAAACCCTTTAATAATTTATGTATAAACCAATTACACTCTATACATACTCAATTTTTAAACTAACCCCCCCACCCCGCGCTTTTTCTTTTTTTCACGATCTATTGCTTTCTTTTCTTCAAGACCAGATAGATTAAAATTTTCAAATTAAGTTGGCATTAAGTCCTTCAATGGGAATGACTAGACCACTAAGTATATTGAAGACTTGGAGGAAGGATTTGATTTCGCGGAGGTTATATTATTAGTATTGTTGTATTCTATTTTAAAAAAAAATTGTTGGGTGCACTTAGAGCTGTCAAAATGAGCCCAGTCTGACGGGCAGGCTTGAGAAGCCTGGTTTTAAGTATGAACCATGCCTCAAAATTATAGGCCCAAAAAGAACCCGACTTTTTTGGCCCAGCCCGACCCGGTGGTCCGCTCGGGCTCGGGCCGGGCTTGACCCGATAGTTTTTTTTTTTTTTGGGTTAATTGCATATAAATACACCACCTTTTTTCCAACTTTCAATTTAATCATGAACTTCACGATTAAATTTTAAAAGCCCAACCTTTTAACTAATTTTAACCCAATACACATTTTTTTGTCTCCGCCCGTTTCTGACCGATAGCTGGTGACGTGTCTCGCCGGACCGCCACGTTGCTTGCCACGTTGGAATCCACGTATTTAACAAATTTTTTTAATTTAATTTAATTTCCACGTCCTTTTTCTTTTCTTTTCTTTTATTAATAAAAAAATGAAAATAAAACACCATTTTCGTGAAGTTGCCCAAATCAAATTATCGTCATTTTGCCAGAAATCAAAACAACTCCTCAAATTTCTAACACACAAGAATTGAAACGCCATTGTCAAAAATCGCAAGAACCCTAGGAAATTCTCATTCAAAATCGCCCAAAATTGCAACAGTGAATGACAAATTGATTGTGGTGAAGAATATTAGCAGCGGTGGCCCAAGTAGGTGAAAGTGTTGTCGTTTTCGTGCCCAAAAACACCAAGTAAGTCTGTATTTGTGCTCTGTTCCTTTCCAAAAATCGAAATTGTTTAATGGGATTATGTTTAGGGTATTTTTTAATGTTTAACTCACATTTTTAGGGCTTATTAGGTTGAGATTATTAGTTAAATATTCTAGGTTTGTTAAAATAGCGATTATGTTAGGGTTTCTTTTGGGGTTGGTTTGAACAATGTTTGTAGATTTGCTTGAACAATGTTAGATTAGTGTTTGTTTAGTATATCGTGTTGCTTTGTCGATTGTATGTGAACAATGGTAGTTTAGTGATTAAAAAATTTACATAGATGAGTGGGATGATGAAAACTCAAGTTTAATCAACGTGGCGGTCCGGCGAGACACGTCACCAGCTATTGGTCGGAAACGGGCGGAGACAAAAAAATGTGTATCGGGTTAAAATTAGTTAAAAGGTTGGGCTTTTAAAATTTAATCGTGAAGTTCAGGATTAAATTTAAAGTTGAAAAAAAAGTGGTGTATTTATATGCAATTAACCCTTTTTTTTTTTGGATTTAGGATAACACTTCGACTCATCAATACTGTCATTTGTTTTTTTTTTTTTCATGTTGCTTTAAATTTTTACTTTGTTGACATTTTATTAAAGTTCATAAAATTATTGAGCACATATTCACAACGTTTATTTGTTTATGTGAATTTTCATGACCTTTTTCGGATTTTTCATATTTTTTTCAAACCTCAGTTATTTGATAAATATCTTAGAATATTTGATCTTCTTTAATTTACCCCAAGAACTAATTAAGATTAAGATATCACTTGTGTTTATGGATATAGTAATATTTATTGGGAATCATATAAGTATTTTTTAATAGATAGTGTAACTATTAAAGAATGAAAACTAGTTAAGGTTCCTGTAAGAATACATTATACATATCTTTTAAAAGTTGTTATATTTTAATACTTATTCACCACAACCATTCATCAGTATAAATGTTATGCTCTCTATATTTTCTAATTTTGTTTTGTGAATTTTAGTTTATTGAGAACTGTTGGATTATAGACTTTTCAATTTATTTTAGTGAATTTAAATTTATTAAGATTTGTTGAATTATTGTTGTTTGAATATTATTTAGGAATTTCGGTTTTAATTTAATTATTGAGTTGTTGTTGACAAACTAAACAATTTTTATAACTATATGAGTAAAATTTGTATATTAAATTATAAACTAATGAGGTAAATATATAAATCAAGTACAATAATATTATATATAAAAAAATTGGGCCGGTGGTCCGAGATGGGTGGCTCGAAATCAACCGGACCGGCCCGTTTGACAGCTCTAGTATTGAGAAATGATGGATGAAAATTAATTGTAGAAAAATAAAAAGTTAATCAAAAGGGATAATGATTACTACTTTATCTAGGAGAAAGAGTAGTATTATTGATCATCTTTTTCTTCTCATTAACCATTATAATTACTTTACGTTCATTCTCATTCTCATCCCTATTGAAAAAAAATTCAACCAAACGCTCCCTTGGTTAATTGATACTTCCTCCCTCCATCAAATTTATTCTCATTTTTTTTGGGACGTTCACAAAGTCTATTCGCAAACCCGTTATTGAACCAACCACTTTATTTTCATTATTTTCGTCACCACTTAAATGTTATTGATTTTACACTTACAAAGAATTAATTTGTAGGGCGATGTAGTGCAATTGCATTATGCACAGTACAAATGCTTTAATGCAAAATACAACTTTTGGAAAAAAGAGATTATATGATGGATTCTTAATCCAACCGTATTGGAGGGGTAGAGTCGGGAAGGGCGAAATTTTCATGACAATAGAAAAGTTTTACTAATTTTCATTAAATCTTTTGCCAAGAAGTTATAAAAATAAATATCAAGAATAGAGGAAGTATTAGTAATTACTACATTTGTTTTGCAATAAGTATTTTTTTTAAGATATACAACAAAGTAAGAAAACACCAAATTAAATATTTTTATAATCCCTCGATTAATGAATGAGTAATTTAATAGTGTTTGAAGATTGAGAGATAATTGAAAATTTTAATAGTTTGAGATGAAGAATTAAAAAAATATCCATAATTTTAATATTAAAAAACAAAGATGTTTTAGGTGGGGATAAATTATGAAGACATTAATAGAAAATAGTTAAATAGATAAATAATTAAGAATGAAATTTAGTCTCTAAATAGATAAATAATTAAGAATAAAATTTATTGCAAAATGGAGGTTAAATATAGTATTTTACTAGTATATCATTTCTCCCTTCTTTTTTTACCTTTTTTCACACATTTACGGTGAGTATATAAGTTTATGTTCACTAGTGAACATCCATTAAGCATTAATACTAAACTGAAATTTATCAAGAGCCCAACAATTCATATTTTCTCTTTATTATCATTTCTTCAATACCAATTCATCATAAAATGTAGCCAAGTAGCACATTTGATAACACCTCTTTTGTACAATCAATTCCGCTTTCATATAAGTCCACAGATTACATTATAAATGTAAAAATTATACTAAAAATCAATCCATTGCGGTGATTAATAAAAAATAAAAAAAACAATGGGTAAGAGATTTAACTTGTGACATTCGGCTTTCTCCACCAATTCAAACACGCCTTACCGGCTATGATCAATTTATATATAAGATTTATATGTTTAGGCGTAAAAGGAAGTGATTGTGTCTTCTAAAAATTCGGCCATGAATCCAAAATTGAAATTTATGAATTTGAAAATTGATAGGAGGAATATAATATGGTCTTACCACAATGATAATGCACCCTAGATTGAAGAAAAGAGCTTGTGATAAAACTGACATTAGGGCTCCTTATATTTGGACATAGCAATTTGTAGGAGTAGGGTTCAATAATTGTTGTAGGGGCTTTGCATGGGTCATAATCATATAATTCATTAGGGCCAATGCAATAGTGGTTGGGTCGTTATCATATTCTTGCATAAGGTAGTGTTTGGCTAACTCAATTTTTGTTTGATTCGATAAGGGTATCGTGGATTAAATCATGAAGAAGGAAGGAGAATGATTTGCTTTGCTTGTGCCCAACATATTACAGTAAACAATGAGTGAATGAACTCATGGAAATTTATTTTATTTTTCATCCATTAGAAATTTCAAATTTTACGTCAACTTTTCCAAAATGACTAAGTATAGAGTAAAAATGGTTCATATATGAACCATTAAAGGGTATCATATTTTCACTAAAGAGTATCTCTAGGTATAATTACCTACAAATCATTTGCCTACATCACAATTTGCCTACAGAAATTTATTTTGTAGGTGGGGAAGGAAAATGTCAATACAATTAGAATTTTTTTTAGGCAATTCGTAGGTAATCTCTCCACTATGATTTTTTTTGTTGGAAATTTTGTAGCCATATTGGTAATTTCCGTAGGTAATTTTATGTTTTCTTGTAGTGTTAGTTATTTTCATTGAAGAGTATTCGTTGTTTTCACTATATAATATCAGTTGTTTAGTGAAAACAAACTTATACCCTTCAATATAAACAATTCATATCCTTAAGTGAAAACAACTAATACTCTTTTAGTGAAAAAAAAAACTAATATTCTTTAATGATTTGTGTATAAACTAATTTCACTCTATACATACTCTTCTAAAATAATATTTGATTGATTAAAGTGGAAATTGTGCAGCCGATCGAGTTAGTAAGTACTCCCTCCGTCCACGAAAATTTTACCCGGTTACTGTAGAGCACAGTTTTTAATGAAAATTGGTATTTTATTAAAAAAGTGAATAAAGTAGATAAAGTAAGAGTATTGTGGTGGGTATTGTGGGACCCATTTTTTGTTTGTGAGTGTAATTTATTTCCAAAAGAGGAATGGGTAAAAATTTGGTGGACGGACCAAAAAGGAAAGCGGGTAAAAATTTGGTGGACGGAGGGAGTATATAAGTCGTGTTCATCGATCTTTCCTTGTTCATGAAAGCTGTTAGGAAATGAAATTCCACACGTTTTCGAGCTTATTTAGTTATGATGTTTAATTATGTAATACTAGGAATTATCATTACTTCCCCATTTCAGAACATGAAATTCCTCATGTTTTAAAGTAACAAATATAACATTAATTAATACTCCTTTACTAAAAGCACTAATTATGATTAATATACAATTACGGAGAAATAAAGAGTACAAATTTATTGACTCAAAGTCAGAATTTCTACTAATTTTTATGTGACACTATTAAAAAGAGGAAAGCTATTTATACCAAAAGATGGATGGTAACTCTAAAAGCCCAACATAATTCTTTTGATTGTGGGCAGATTACAGCCCATCAAACTCCATACCCAACAAAATCTATTGCTCATAATATATAATGAATGTCATGTTAAATTTGCATGACTAAATTAATACAAAGGTAAAATTGAAAAAAAAAAATCATTAATCAACCATAAAATTCAGAAAACATTAAATATTTTTAACAAGATTTATCTCTATGAGAGCTAAAAAATTACGGTTTTATCTTACCATAATATATTATGATCAATTACATGAATTGAATGCGGTATGACAACTCTGAGCAAGTATATATTATCGATCTCAACTATATTACATTATTAATTAATTAGTGATACAGTTATATATACTAGGGTATGTCCCATCAGTGCCCCAATGCTCTTACATGCATGGGTATAGCTTCCTTTGTCCAAATGCACTAACAATTAGAATTTGGCAGGGACCACTATTCCCTTTTTACATTTTTTCATAACTTTCTCATTTGCATTTATTATTTTATTATACAAATATATTAATTTCAGTCATTCCACCTAAGAAGCTTAAACATTTTCCTTTTTACCTTTAAAAATAGAGGATCGGAAAGTAAAACAAAAAAAAAAATTCAAAATTTTTACGTTACATGTTATTGAAGCAATGGCGGGACAACTATGATAAACACAAGTATCATGTTGAGCCAAAGATGTATACTGTAGTACATAAACAGGGACGGATTAGGAAGAGGCGGTGCTCATCTCCCTGGGAAATTTTAAAAAGTCTATATGTATAATTTTTTACATCACAAGCAGTAAATAATTTTCATTTATAAAAGCCAATAAAATATTGAACTATCATCATTTTATTTAACTTCACACTCACGTACTTCATTTTTTCTTTTAAAAAAATATATCATCTTTTACTATAAAAGTATTTTCGGGATGGAGGAAGTCTTAATTTTACAAATTTAAACCGTGTGTATTACATTTGCTTTTGTGTAGTATCCAATATTATTATTTTATTTTCTAATTAGGACACATCTCACGTGGCATATTGAGTTTGTATCACACTCATACTTGCATACTCAAATATCTACAGTGTATCAGATACTGTTATTCAATTTTTCGACATATAACTGTGCATTATATAGGTAATGAGGTATGGGTATAATAAAAAAAAGATTTGGTTTCTCATTTTGATGAATTCTGAATTTCTGATACAAAGTTGCTCCAAGGAAATAAGAAAATTCTTAAGTCAAATTTAGGTTATAGAAAGAAAAAAAAATATATATATATACGTGTTTATTAAGGTTGTTGAAGATGAATAAAGCGTGATTTTCGGGGGAGCCGAAGGGACTGGGACTGGGACTTGGAGCCGCCACCAAAGTTCCCTTAGCTAAGAGTTGTACCTTTCCCACCCACACTATAAAATCAATCAAATTAGTTTTATTTGTTAATTTGACACATGCTTTTCATCATGTTATCGATATTTCTACTCATAATACTAATATAATTATTCTTTCAAAAAAAAAAAAATATATAATTATTCTGATAGTTCAAATATCCTGACTTTGTGTTGACTAATATCAATTGCTTAAAAAATATAACGCCAAGTTACATTGCTAATTGAGAGCTTGAACATTGTCATGATAATGATATAACTCATCATGGTATTGTACAAACTCATAGTTTTGGCAGACACTTGTGTCTAACAGTTTCATTTACAAACTAGCACAAATTAATATTCATTTTGTTTAAAATATTAATGCATTATACCCAATTTATATTCCGTCCTACTGTGACACAATCTCGTACAAAATTTATTCAATAATTTTTTTTTATCTGTAAAATAAAAGATTCTATTCAAGAGAGACATGACATAAGAAAAATTTGTCCCAAAAATCATCAAGTACACACTATTCATATAATAATATACATATTTAAGGAATAAAATGGCTTCTTGGACTAATTGCATAATTCCTAAATTTTATGATCTCATTTATTTGAATGACTTGATCAAGGAGTTTTTTTTTTTTTTTCACGATTTTCACATCAATGATAAATGCGTACATATATTTTGCATTATTAATAACATAGTTGGGAGTCTTTAACCTTTTTAAATTAGAAAAATATAAAAACATCATTCATTCTAGCTACCATTTCTTTGTAGCTATCACTTGCGTACAATTTCTCATTTCAATCACCTAGCTCCTTGACTTGGCAAATATATATACATGTGAGAACAAGTTGTGCACCGTGCAATTGAATTCAATAATATCATTACATTCATTTAATAATAACACATTACTTATCAAGTAGTACTGCTACATTTGTAAAGTGATACCACAACTTATTTTACATAATTCGGCGTGTTTTGTGCATGTAATATATTGTGGTATTGTTTTATACTTATAGTGATATTACTTGATGAATGATGCAGTATTACTTGATGATCGTTGCAGTTTAAGCGTGGGTCATTAAACTTTATCGGTATTAACATGTAGCATCCAAGTTCTGTCTTAGTTATTAGATTTAGATAAAGTATAAAGTGAAACTGGTTTATACATAAATCACTGAAGGATATTAGTTGTTTTCATTAAAGAGTATAAGTTGTATTTACTGATTTACACTAAAGAGTCTTAGTTCAGTGAAAATGAACTAAGACTTTTCAGTAAAAACACTAATACTCTTCAGTAAAAACAATTAATACCCTTCAGTGATTCATATATAAACCAATTTCACTCTATACATACTATTAGATTTAAATAAAAAATCTAGTTACATATAAAATTATCTCAACTAAAATATATAAAAAAAATTAGAAAAAAAAAGGGAAGATGCATTTTGAAAAATCTAAGAAGAGTTCCAGACCAAAAGGCAGGACTGTATTCAAATTCAAATGCAACCCACAGAAAAACATTAGAATCCAAATGAATATTAATATATATATGTAAGTGTACACAAAATAACAAAAAATAGAGAGATAAAAAGTAATTAAAAGGAAAACGGATCCCCCTCCCCTGTGTATTAGATTCAAATTCTCCAGAGCTAAAACGGTCATGAGGGAATCAGGGATTATTAATTGTAGTGTGATGAACCATCAGAATTTAAATAAACAAAAATAGATTAATTAAGATAGCGATAATATTGGAGATCCCCAAAATAGAGGCCCATAAATTTAAAATTGTGGAGGGAGATGGGGGAGACACAGTGATTTGTAGAAATAATAATAAAATAAATAAAAGCAACGAAAGAGAGCGTGGTCGTTTCGTCATCCTTGATGTTCCCAAGGGCGAGAGAAATGATACTCTGGGGCCTGTCCCTTGGGAGTGAGTGATACCAATATTAAACTGCTGTTAGATTAGCACAAGACCGAAAGGAAAGCACACATTTGAGTGTGATCTGATCCGCATTTCTCGCGCTCTCTCTCTCTCTCTTTCTCTGGTAGTGATAGCAGCTTTCCCTTTCTCACTGTTGTTCAATTCTTTCTTTGTTGACAACAAGTACCAGTTGTGTCGTTTTCATCACAGCCTGATATTCACCTCCTTTTTCAGACTCTACAGTCCTCTCCTCTCCTCTCCTCTCCTTTCCTCTCCTCTCCCTGTTAGTGAAAGAAAGAAAGAAAGAGAGAGATGGGGAGAGAGTGGCTGTACTGGATGGGCGGCAGACGGCGGAGATCTGATATTAAACAACAAGGCAGTAGCAGCTCAGCTGGAGCTGGTGGTTGCATGTGTGCTGTTTTTCAGCTCTTCGATTTGCATCAGTTTCAGCTTCCTCTCAATCACCACCATTCCTTCCAACTCCACCTTCAACAAGAGACTGACCCCGATCCCGAACCCTCTTCATCCAAAGGTCCGGCCCATCTCTCTCTCTCTCTCACTTAATTCATGAATAACTGAGTTTACTTTCATGCAGGGGTGGAGGCACCCAGAAACAGCTTGGAGTTGGAGGCCATGAATAAACGACATGAAGAAAACTTAAATTTCCCAGTATGTGTTGATTTCATTTTCTTTCACAAGTATTATTATACTAATAAAAAGTTCAATTGATTAACTCTGTCCTTTCCTGTCCAGGTGGGGATTAACCATATCAAAACCAGGGCCTCAATCTCAAGAGCAGAGGATTTAGCTGCTTCAGATTCTCCCGGAACAAAGACCCCAAATCTCGTAGCAAGACTGATGGGCCTCGATTTGCTTCCAGAATGTTCCTCCCCCTCTTCCAACCCCAACCGTCCTACAAAATCCCATCTCCACCAAAAGAGATGCTTCTCCGACGACGACATCAGCGTCGGAGCCCGCTCGTTGCCGGAAACGCCGAGAACGTCGTCATCGAGAAGGTCGGACGTCGATCACCACCACCGCCTCTCTCTGCAGATAATAAACAAGGAGAGAAGAAACGATGAATTTTCGGGGAAAAGGGGGAGATTCAGAAAACAGGACGAAAACTGCAACAGCCCAGGGCATTATGCTAGGCAGATCGTGAAGCAAGTCAAAGAAAGCGTGAGCAGAAGGGTCGGCCTCCTCGACATCACCAACACCAACACAAACAGAGATGAACAAAGAAGGGATCAAAATCTCCTCCACAAAAAGAGCCCTAAATTGGACGGCCAAATTAGCCCTAATCTCAAGCAATCCTGCTCACCTAAGCTCAAATCCTTAGATTCCAAAAGGTGCAAATCTGTTACAGATACGGCCCCGAGGAATTCATCGTCTTCCGAGAGCATTCAAGAGCAACAGAATGATTGCAGGAAAATTGAAATCGGAATGAAGAAATTAAGTTTGGATAAAGGGATGAGAAAGAAGAAGGAGGAGGCCTTTGTTCGCAAGAAATTGAAGAAATCGAGTGAGCTTATGCATATAAGTGCGCCCACCCTTCTCCCCGTCAAGAAAGACCCTTCTCCTCCTGCTACTAAATTACCTCAAAAACAGGTATTTCTTCTTTTTCTTTTCTTCAGGAGTTCATCCCTATTAGAATACCAAAATAAACTCTACTCACTTTGGTATTTGTTCTATTATTATTTTTTAATTTGTATCAATTAACACATAAAAATTTGTAGTATAAATCAGTTTCTGCTATTTATTTTTATTATTATTATTATTAAATTAATGCTACTCCTACATTTTAATAAAATAAGTATTACCATTAAAGTTAATATATGATAAAAATCGATTTATGTTTGCATGCATTCCAAGTTTTTGTGGTAAAAAAGATGTACTCTCTCTGTTTCCGCAACCAATGCAATTAAACTAAAGATTTATTCTTTTGATATTATTTCAAATGGTGACCTTTAATTTTTTGTAATCTAATTAAATCAACAAAATAGACGCTAGAAAATCCAAAAATATACTACGTCACTGTCACATTCCTGTCAAATTTAATCGTATATATTATTTTTATTTTCAGTAGTTCAATGATACTCATAATTTGGTGTGTGTGAAAATACAACTACAGGTATCACCGGATTCTCTTTCATCGAAAAGGAACACACAGTTATCTTGTAATACGCGCCATTCGTACACCCATCTGCATAGAAATAGAATATCCACCCACCCAAACAACACTAACGGTTGCGCCACCACGCCGGAGTACAAATCCTACGTCGACAAAATCCTCAAACGCGCCGGCATCGCCGACAAATTCACGCCATTAACTTTGGGGAAATGGCACACCCCTTCGCATCCTCTCGATCCGTCGATTTTCTACTACCTCGAGCTCTTCCACCCCGCCACCTCCGCCGTCCTCAGCCGCCGGAGCAACCGGAAGCTGTTATTCCAGTTGGTGGATGAGCTTTTGGTGGATATTTTAAGGCCACATTTGGATTTCAAACGATCGATTTTTCCCAATTTCAGGATTGATAACGATTGTTTCGGTTTGGGTGATGAATTGTGCAAGAGGATCGAGGGTTTTCCGGGGGCTAACTGTAGGGTACTTGAGGATATCGACTGTTTGGTGGATAACGATTTGTGTAAGTCGCCGTTAAGTGGGTGTTATCAGGAGGAGGAGGAGCGTATAGTGTGTGAGATTGAAGGTGAAATCGTAGAGTGGTTAGTGTGTGAAACGGTGGCACTTGTCGGCGTTCTAACGGATATTTGACGGAAATGTCACGTGATTACTTCGGGTTTGTGGGAATCATCCACGTGGATACGAGGTCTACTAGACTGTATAAAGTGAAACGGGTGTGGAATTGGAACAAACTGTTCTACCTATTTTATTTTTTTCGCCTATGTTTTGGGGTTATTTGTTGTGAGAGTTGATTTCTTCTTTTTTAACCCTTTTTACATAAACTTAAGGTTTAATTGCGAATAAAATCACCATATTTATGCGAATTCTAATCTAATCTAAATTTTTAGATTTTGGTAAATAAAACTCTATTTTAACAATCTTTTGGAATTCAAACTCACGGACAGAAATTTCCTTACTCGAAATAACGTGATATTCTACCTAGAAAAGTTAAACGACGTTTCATTATAAATAACTTTATGCTCGTGATTTTGAATTGCAAATGATTGTTAAATTGAGATTTTAATTATCAGAATTAAAAGGTTGAGATTAAATTGCAAGGTGGTGATTTTATCTACCGGGCTAAAGATAATAAATATTGTGAGTCATACTGTGAATCTTTAATTTCAGATTGATGTTACTCACCTTTGAAGAAAGAAGAAGATTGAGGTTAATCACATATATAATAATTATTGACTACTATTTGGAATATTATTAATTTAAAATACACAGTATACACCAAACTATGTATTTTTAATAACTGGTTTTTAAAATTCAAATGCATCTCATGCACTTGGGTGCACACAAAAAATCACAGTTTATGCTAATATTAGAATTGGGACAAAATCGGTACTATTTTGCCAAATTTTCTTTTAAATTGGGATACCATAAGCATCGACATCACATGTTCAAATATACCAAGTTTAAGACTCGGGTTTCAGCTCAAACTTGATAATGAAAATGAAAAGAATGCTAAAAACGAATTTTGTTAAAACTGGAACCTCTCGATATCAATTACTCAAAGCTCGTTCAAGTTCCAGTCAATGAATAGTTGTATAAAGCCAAAATTTTAAATTTCTTAAAATAAATTTAAGAACAATTCAACCATATTTGAACAAAGTATAATAATGCGATTTGTTTAAAGTTCAAATCACATTAACTAGCCAATCAAATTTTTGTACATATTAGTGGCACTGTATAACTATAGTATATTTTCTAATGGTCTCAGTTATTTCCAGTAATCAATATTATTTGTTTTTATTGAATAATAATGGTTATTTTTATTGAGTAGCATTAGCTGATCAGTATTTATTGTTTTTACTGAAAAATATTAATTGTTTCTATCGAGCATGATTCATTGTACAACAATTGAAATGTTTAATTATGCATCAATTGCATTGTACAATTGTTATACACGAGTGTTAATCAATTGGCTAGGGTAATAAAATGAAACACTAGTTTCTTATGCTCTAAGAGGACGTTTGGTTCACGGGATGAGATTAATTAGATGAGATTGAATTAAATGGCATTGAATTAGATGGCAATAGATAAAATAGGATTATTTGAGGAGGAATGTCTGTTTGAATTGAATGATTAAGTGGTTTTAAAGTGCAATATATAATTTTTAAAGTATGAAACTATGGAGTCCCACCATCCCTAAGGGATTATTTAGTCACTCATTCGATGGATTAGGTAAGTTCATGACTCGGACCCCAATTTTATCCCGGACCGTAAACCTGCGAACCAAACGTAATATTACATGGGATTGAGTGAGACTAAAACTTTAGTCCCACCCAATCCACCGAACCAAACGACCCCTAATAATAGATTTCATGTATGAAGGGTCACACTTATTAAGAAAAACCAATTTATTGATTATATTAGTTAGTGAATGAAGATTATTTTGAAATAAAGTAGATATTATTACCTGTGATTATTTTTATTTTAAAATATAATACTAAACATTAAAAAAATATGAAATTTATTAGAAAACAGGAAAAGTATAAAATATTCGAGGTGATGAAACAGGCAGGGAGTGCGACAATCAAAGCTTAGGAGTTCAAATTTCAGCAGAGTGTGTGTATTTCTTTCTACTCGAATCCAACTATTTGTGATTTGTGAACTTTAAAGTAGTGCATATTGTTGAAGCCCCTTTAACAAAAACTTTTCACAAAAAGTGAGTACAAATTAGAGAATCATAAGGATATGATTCCAAGTTTATGGAAAGCTGAGCTTGCAACCAATAAACGGTAATAGTCTAATCTCAATAAATAGAAAGGATATAAAGCTGTTTTCTCCGAATAAATACGATTTTTCATAAATACTCTTTTTTGCTTTTTGGGTTCTATTTTCGTCCTAAGAAATCAATCTACTTTCATGTGAAGAGCACCTTTATTGTAAAAGAGGAAACCAAAAAAAAAAAAAAAAAAAACCATTACGTGTTCCTCATCGCAATATTTAAAAAGAAAAATTCAAATAATATATTTAAAAAATGCATTACAATTTTTCAGTGGACTCTTAAAGTGGTAAATAAGTCGAGTCGAACTGAGTCGAATGAGTTATAGTTCTAGTTTGTTTGAAATACTATTAAGCTATGAAATTCATGTTTGAGCTTATTTGATAATTAATCATATTGAGCTAAACCAAATTTTAATCGAGCTGAGCACGAGTCAGGCTCAAATAATTTGAAATTTTATACTTATTTTATCTTTTTTTTACTTGTCGAGCTCATTGAACTTTTTCCTTTTTTTACTTTACACTAGTTCAAAATTATTTGATACATGTGTCAAAATCGAACTCAAATGAAACAATCTGAAATTGAGTACTCGTCCCATACTTGTTTATTTTACCACTTTAAATATTAATAAATAATTTTTTTTTAAACTGTGCAAATAATAAAGTAGCAAACAAGTATGAGATTGACGAAAAATATTAAATAAACTATATATATGGACACTGATCATCTTTACATATCACAACCTCGTAGTTTCGTTTGTCACTTTATTTCTCTTCCCCAACACTTTTCTTTTTTAGTAAATTAAGAAAATGGGCTACTAAATAATACATGGTGCATAATTAAAGCGACAGAAAGACTGGGCATTTGGACATTTCTGATTTGAATTGCGTATGATAGGAGGGAAGTAATCCCCGATTTGGAATTGGAGATAAGCCCGACCAGACACAACTGCAGTGATTCCATCTTAATTATTATATATAAAAATTTATAAATGTTAATTTTATTTTATTTTTTCTCCCAACGGAAACCTGCACAACAGTTGTGCCTAACTATATTCTAATACGATGGGTATGTGTCAGTACTGGAAGAAGATCAAGACATGGAGAATATATTAATTTAACAACCATATTATCATTTTAGTTACGGAAAAAAAACCCTAATGGGCTATAATGTTTCTATACTTCCTCCAAGATAACATGTTTTTTACTCTAAAGTATTCTTTACCGTTAGCGTTGTTAAAATTAAGTAAAAATTTATAATTAAGTATCGATAATTAGTTTTTTTTTTTTTTTTTTATATATAAGATATATACCAGGACCCACCAAGTGATGTTATGATGACATTTGGTTCTTCTATTGTAAAATGATGGTCTGAGATACAGTCTCCTTATCGTTTTCCTATTTCTTCACTATATTATGATGTTTTCTTGTATCACCTTTACTGTGTATGTATGTGGACCATTTTACGAGACAAGTATGGTTGGCCCACACCCTTTAATAAGTTACAAAGATGATTGTGACATAAAATCTTTCACAACATACTTCATTCTTTCTAGTTAATTAGTTCAAATTGCAAATTCATGATGAAAATATACTGGAGCCAGAAATCTCATTCAAGGGGTCCAAATATATAGAATTAAATTTCTTATATTTCAATTTTACTATTAAATTAATACATGTTAATAAAACAATTAATAATATATAAAATACACACAAAATATACCTCTAAAAATGTTATATGGTACATGTATATGTCTTAAATTCTACTCCCTCCGTTCAACCATTATTCGCACAGTTACTGTTTTCTAATGTTTTAGCGAACGATTTTTTTATTAGTATTTAAAATGATAAATTAATTTTTAAGTCACTTTACAATAGAAGAGAGATAGATCTATCACACCCTACCTTAAAAGTTACTTTATCATTTCAAATACTAATAAACAATTCGTTTGCTAAAACACGAAAAAAAAAAAGTAGTGTGCAAATAATCATGGGATGGAGGGAGTATAAAAATAGAAAATGATAACAAGAAAAAAAAATTAAAAAAAAATTGAGAGTAAAACTTGCATGATGGACCTTTCACGATGAAACATAAAACAAACATGACGCATTAATGTTTTAGCATTAATGTTTTAACATGGATGAATGTGAATTCATGCTAGTTTGATGAGATCATGCCTAAATTTAAAATAGAAGTAAAAACTAAGAAAAGAAAAAAAATGTAAAATGAGGAGAAATAGGCTTAAAAAATTAAGAAGTTATTCAATGGGGTCGAAACGAGGACCTAGAACAAAAAAGTGGACTTCCATCCACCTATAACCAATGGGATACCATAAATACTTCTTAAAATTTAGGAACATTATATATCTATTAAAATTTTCAAAAGCTCCGCCACTGAAAATCCTCCCCCCGTTCCACCATAATTTGCACATTTTTCTTATTGGTTCGTCCCAAAATTATTTACACACTCCAAAAAGGAAACATTGATTTCCGTGTACACTCACAATAATATACACATATTTACCCATATGCCACTACTTTACTCAAAAAGTTGATTTTTCTTAAAATGTGTGCCGTCCCACCTATGCAAATAATGGTGGGACGGAGGGAGTATATATTAGATGTAGAACGAGTGGAAGACGAATTAAGTATTTAACTTTTGAATAAAGTAAAATTCTTTTATGATATCAGAATTTAGATTTTCCCACGTAATAGATTTAAAATCTGTTGAATACAAATTCACTCTTGGCTATAATTTCACCCAGTATATACGTAAAATTTTTAAATTGCTTCCTAAACTGAAATTACGAGATATATAAAATTCATCCATCACGTGGGGCTCCGGAGCCCAAACCCTATCATTTAAATCAGCTTTTTGCCCTTCTTAATTTTGATTTTGTTTTCTTTTTCTATTTTAGCTTTCCCTTGAGTTCATAATATTCATTTTAAATTAAGTTGTTATTTTCCGAATTCTATTTCTCTTTTTCTTGTAAAGAACGTTGGTCTTTAAAAACATTTTGTCTCGTATCAATATTACTTGCTAATTCCATAGTAACATACCTTTTGGCGAAAATTGAGAATGAAATCACGCAAAGGCAAAAATTAAATGCGTTGCAAATGAATTTGAAATTTGGGCACATGGGGTATTATACCATTTGACAAGAAAATGGACCTGACATTATTAATGACGGAAAGAAGATGTCAATGTGACTGCTCCCAATATAGTGATAGTCACACTCCAGCTCGGCTATCATATTTGTGCAACTACGATTTATTAACACACTACTAGGAGGCCAAGTAAATGATGCAGAGTTGAATCACATCATATTTGTGTTTTGGTTCAAATTTTTTCATGAGAATATAATGAAAATATTGAATACTAAATTATAATTACATTATTAGTGTATGAGCTCACACGACCTTCAATCAATTCTCACAATCCACGTATTATTTATATTTATGTATTGAAGGTATTCGGTATTCCTGATCATATTGGACTAGTTGTGGCGCTCTTACAAGTTTTTGAGTTGATGTGTACATAGATGACACATGTTAGACATGATTGTGACTTATTTTGCTTCCCTGTTGTATATTGTGTCTATTTTGAATATGTATTGTATTGTATTATAAACTAGTGTATGTATTGATGTTGATTTGGGAGGTTTGTAGATTGCTAGTTTGGTTGGAATTTTTTTGGTAAACGTGAACAAGTTGAAATTTCTTTGGGCTTGTGCAAAATTTTATGTTGTTTGAAAAAAAATTCAGGTTTACAGGTTTTGTTCTGCTTAAATTTGTACTCCCTCCGTCCCCTAATAATATTCACACTACCTTTATTCTCATGTTCTAGCAAACGAATTGTTTATTAATATTTGAAATGATAAAGTGATTTCAAGAAAGGGGTACGATAGATCCATCTCTACTCTATTATAAAACACTTTAAAAATTATTTTAGCATTTCAAATACTAATAAAAAACTTGCTCACTAAAACACGAGAAAACAGTAAATGTGAATATTATTAGGGGACGGAGGGAGTATTATATTACTCTAATTTTGAAATAATAGTTAGTTGAAGAATAGTTAAATGGTTGAGAAGAAATGGTGATTGGAGGAAAGATTGTTAATAAAAAGATTAGATAAACTAATTTATTTTGAATCTTACTGCCCCAAACACAAATATATCAAAGGAGAATTGATCGTATTTTATTCTCATTAACCACCAACAATCACCTCATAATCATTTTTATTCAAGAATTTTGAACCAAGCTCCCACTTAATACATTATACTATGTGTTATGAGATCGTGTCATTTAACCATGTATAGTGTGTTACTAGAAAAACAAGATCAAATACAAAGTACAGTAGAAAATATCTGACACTTGGTTGGGAGAAATTAATTGACCGTTTCACCAATAAGAAGCAAAGAAAATGCAACATGAAATCATTTATATAAAAGAAAGTAGAGCAGAACTTTTGACATATTCAGTATAAATATGACACATAGTTATCATTACACATTCATTTTCGTTTAAAAATCCAACTAACTCCAGCAGAAATGCTCAGTAATAATTATAGAATTCCAAGTAATAGTACAAAATCAGGTCGGTAATTATTAACTTTATTTCCCAGGAAATGTACATATCTGCATGGCCATAACTAAATATTAAAGACTTTTCAGAAGAATTGGTGAATCGTACATCTGAATCCGTCGTTCCTGCAATATCCAGTCATATCAAAACAAGATTAAATAAATGTTTATATTACAGCAAAGTATAAGGCCCAGGTAGAAGTTAATACTCAGACTTTTAAAATAACAAGTTCGCCATGCTCGATATGTCAATTCACATATTACTCTCATTACTGAGATTACAACAAGTTTGTTAACCTCTTAGATATTTTGTATATCTAATTAAAAACAAAAAAAAAAAATTGGAATAGAAAGATGTTGCTGACTAACTGCTTATCTCAACCTCTACCATCCACGTCGAAACCAGCCCCAGTCCAACCAGGAGCTCGACCCTTGGGTACTGCTCCGATTCCCCTCACTTTTCCTTGAATTGAAGTCTTCTTCTTCCCTCTTCCCTCACTGTCACTGGAAGGCTGTTGGTTTGGCCCGTTTATGGCAGGGCTAACTGCGTTACCTTCAGCTACTATGGTTGCCTTTGCTCCACTGGGTAGTCCTGATGTACTTGGAACAGTTGAAGAATCTTGAGTTGTATTACCCTGTGGTAATCTTGGGGAAACCTCCTAAAATTGCAATTAGACCAAAGTAAAATAATAATAATAATAATAATATATTGACGTAAGTATGATTCACAAGAGAGTTGCTCAATTTTAGGTGATTTTTCTCCCGTGCATTCAGGGAGTATGGAAGCACAACTTACTAGCATACAACACATTCACAATAATGGTGTTGTGGCATAAGTCTTACAATTATCTAACAATCCGGGTACTTTGTAAAAATTTCTAGTCACACTAGTGTAGTACCAATCTTGGTGTACAGGTCATATTTGCATTTGCAACAGCTCATTTTATATGAACGGTTGGAAATGTAAGAAAACGTGTAAAGTTAAACACAAGACACGAGTCTTGTTGCTAGTTTGAATTAAACTTCAGCAAGCTAATTGGATTTGTCACTTAGTACACAAATTGTCTAGAAGTCTTATTCAATACTAGGAATGGGTACTTCCGGTTACCCATCCCTCCCGAACCCTAATGGAAAGCGTACAGGGCAAATTAAAAAAATTCCATTAGGGTTCGGGTTCATACCCCTGGGTACCCATTACGCAAACCCTTTTGTCTAATAGGATAATTTAATGATATATAACTCCCTCTGTCCCAGAATAGATTGCTCATATCATAAATAACCATGATATCACCCATTTTTACATCTTTTATTTACTACAATACCACTATAAAGCAACTTCATTACACATAACACTAATAAACAACAACCACATTAAAACTCGTCAGAGTCAAATCAGCAGTCAATTATAGAACAAAGAGCGCACATCTTTACTTATCGTCTAATTTTTTAATATGATATTGTTTTGTTTTATATATTTTTTTATTAAACATTTACTTATTGAATTGTTGATGTATAAACTACCCTTTATAACTTTTGTTTTAAGGTCCAAATATACAAGTATATTACATGGGTATTAGGCAGATACGGGTAGTAAACGGGTAATAGTTATCGGGTTTGAGTGGGGTGCAGGTAGAATAGTTAATTTTCTATGTGAGTTTGGGACGGGTAGTACTATTTCTAACGGGCATGTGTACCCCTAAATGGGAGGTTACCCTACCCATTGCCATCCCTATTCAATATAAGTCCATAATTAAGGAAGAATATCATCTTATATCTATTATACTTTACTGGATTTTGTTGTGTCTTGTCAATCATGGAATATGCCTCTATAGGCCCATCTTAAAATACTTAAAGAATCATTGAGATAAGACATCAATGATTTAACTAAACATTACACCTATGATGCAGGCTCATACGAAGAATGCGTTCTTCTATGAGCAATGACATAGAAACATTATTATATGTATGCTGAGTACTTGTTTAGAGAACAAGTATACTGGACCACCTCAATACGAATTTCTTAATTAAAACCATTATCAAACATGATTTTGTCGTTGCAATAGTGAAACAATTAGTCCATTGAGTCTGAGGCACCAGTTAAACTTTACATGTTATTTGTTCTTTAATTAAAATTGCAAAATGATGTTTTGGAGTCGAGCTATTAGTATTTATTTTTCATTCACTTGCAGATTAATGCCTTGCTTTAGTACAGGGCCTACTACCAGAGTACCAGGGAGAAAACAAAAAAATTTGGTGTAGAAAAGAAAAAGCTTATATAAATTACAACATAAGTCTGCACAGGAATCTTACATAGGGAACAGTAGTGGACGATCTACTTGGGTTCAGAGCCTCTAGACGGCGTTTCAATTCCTCCAGTCTAGAAAGCTGGGCATTACTACTTTCCTGGACCTGAAAAAGATATGGTTTAATATCAAAATAAAAATAGTATATGTCTCTACTTTCCTTAGAATGTGTATTACCAGATTACTTAGATCATCACAAAGCTTTTGTTTAATAGCTTCCTCATCCTGCACAACCTTTGCTGCTGCTTCCCAGGCCTAGTGATTGACAGAATATTTATCAGAGGAATTAAAGTAGAAGCGATGGCAGGGAAAACACTTAAATGCACGAGTCTAATTATTTATATCAAACATTAGGAACTCAGTGTCCATCAAGAAAACTGAAGAAACAGAAAATTAAAATATTTCTTCAATTAACAAGAGAAACCTAGGTTTTAAGGTAGAAAAGCATACAAGAATTGACAGAAAACAGAAAATTAAAAAGACTGAAATACGCACTTCAAAGTTTTTCACCCACTTCTTGACACAGAACACATAGATTGAGAAAACCAGATACAACAACACTGTACAGCTCAAACAAAAGCACATCAGAAAGTAGGTTTTACTTATTAAAATTCAAAAATTTAGCTGCCCAAGTATAAGTAAAGAGCCAGATGAACTTCGACCAAGAATAAAATGTCAAGTTCAGAAATTTATCTATTACTAATTAGTATGTATGTTGTCTACAAAGAAAAGTACATACGTAATTTCATAACCATGTTTAGTTCATAATCTAGTCAATTGAATTCTTAGGGGGCGATTTGTTCAAATTCTTCAATTGAAATTGTAATGAAAATCATTGAATGGTCAACTAGAATGACAATGATGATCATTGTTAGTGGTTAAATCAAATCTTAGAGTAGGTGGGGACAAAAAACAATTGTTGGTCGAGGTATAGTGGAATGACTAAGGGGTAATGATTAACTTATTTTGAGTCTCATTACCTCGTACCAAGTATAAAGAATGCGATATGATCATCTTTTATTCTCATTAACCATCTCAGTTACCCCATGTCCATCCTCGTTATCATTCTCATTGAAGAATTTTGAACCAAGAACCTCCTTAGTTTGCTTATATCGATATTTTCTAAAATTGAAATTATCCGACTAATGCCAACAGATGGAAATATCAGTTACTGTTATAGTATCTTTTGACTGTGCCTCATTCATCACAGTAAAGCAAGAACAAGAAACTATGCATACACCTAGTATCTGATATTTGTTACATGAAATAGAAAGAATCCAATGTCTGTTAACAGTCCAGAAGTTAAGAAACACACCGTATATTCTAGGTACCTCATATTAGTAAATGAATCTATAAATTGGACAAAAGAAGCAAGATCAGCTCTTTAACGAAGAGAGGCCAACCTTTTTAGCTTGATCTTCTTTCACCTTGGCAGTACGAATTCTCTCTGTTGACATCTCTATTTTCTTCCGCAAGTGTTCAAGAGCTAATAGAGCAAGAAAAGTTAATAATACGCTGGTAGATTACAGAAAAATAACCCATAGTAACTGCTCACATATACAATTACTGATTACCAGCTTTCTTTGGACCAGCAGTAAGCTTCATTTCCATTGTGAGATTTGCAAATTCTCGTTCAACATCACGAATCTTGGAATAGTTCTCATCAATGTACCTGAGTGGATGCAAGACTCATTATATGATAACAAGACAATTAAAAATGGATGTTTACATTTTGAATTAATCAATATAGAAAATGATAAGGATCAATACAATTCAATGTCAAATGAATACTAAACACAATCGCGGCGCTAATGAACTTATAAAGATGCTCCAATGTAAACCATGAACTGAGGTTTTGTTTAAATTCTCTTATGTGCTATTTGGCATAGCATATTAGTAATTTAGTAGGAAGCAAGTAAATTGGTTTCATCAGTGGTATAGATATCTAATCAAACTCAGGTGTTTCAGTTAAAATCTGAACCACGTGAATTGCTAATCAAGGATTTCCCCTTTTCAGCAAGTTTTCACACTCTTCTGTGGAGAGCTCTCTGAGCGTTACAGACCACAAATACATTCAGGTTGTGTTTGTTTTGGGATTCCCCCTGGACAAGACTAGGAATTTCCGGCCACCGTCCCATTCGAGTTAGAGATTTAAAATCCAGTTTTCACATCCCATTTTCATCCACACTACTACTCACATATCACTTCTCTCTCACTCATACTTTCTCTTTCCTACTCTACTCTTACACATTCTACTTTACTTTTACACATGATTTGAGATAAAGAAAAATCTAACTCAACCAAAGTCTCAAAACAAACACATACTATTCATCAAGGATTTTACATCATGTGGATGTAAAGTCATGACTTCACATGCACATCTAAATCCCGAAACAAACGTAGCCACGGCGATTTTCATCAGGGACTTAACAACTTCATACATGACTTGAGCTAAAAAGCTGTGCTTGATGGAAAATTTAATTTACAACGCGTCGGAGATTAAATAATTGCTTTCTATTTTCAATGTAATGGCCTCATATTACGTATTACTGAAAGTAGATGCACTCTTCTTTTCACCGGAAAACTTTACTCCCAATTTTGCTTAATCCACTTGGTATATGCAGTAATTCTTATTCAATAAAATTTACGATTACATGCAGAACAATGTCAATGTATTGTCAACAGAGCAACACTACCTAAAGGTCCTAAACTAAAACAAATTCTAATAAATAATATATATTGGTAGAGCATAACTATTTTTTTTTTTTTCTTAAAAAGGGCAAGAAAATTTCATCTAAGCAAAAACTAAAAACAGTGCAAACTCAAAGGAAAGGCAGGTATATAAAACCAATTAAGCATAAAATGAATTCAATGAGAGGAGAGGAAAAAGTTCGTACTTCCTCAACTGAAGCTGCTCTTCCTCAATTACCTGAAACCCGAAGTAACCACACACAATAATCAAGTCACCAACGAAGTAATTCGAGATTTAAAGTGCCAACGACTTAAAAAAAAACAGATAATTAGACCTTCTCGGTGTAAGCTATGACAGGATTTTCTCTGGCCAAACCATCCGGCCCGATCTCCGGAAGAAAAATTGGGCCAGCATTGTTGTTCGGAGTTGGGTTCTGATTCGTCGCCATATGAAACGAATCTCAGCAATCACGCACTCAGGTTTCCTTCCAGGAAAATTTAGAGAGAGCGACAAAAGAATTAATTATTTTTGGTGAAACAATGCGGGGGGCAGCACTTTGATTTGGATCGTTTAAGTTTGATTTGGGCGCAGAATTTGAGGGCGACGAAGAATCTCCGGCATAAATCAGGCGAATCACCGTGGTTGAAACGTGATGCTTGCAACTCGGAAGTTGTTTCTCTGAACAGCGACTTATTTATTCTTTAATCTTTATAATAATTAGCTTCTTTCTACTCAGTCACTTCTGCGCCTTTTCCCTTTAATAAATAATTAATTTCTCTCTTTCCGCCCATACAAATCTACCACTTAATCTAATCTTAATTTTTTTTTATATTTTATCAACAATTCATCACAGCCTAATAACTTTTTTTATTATTTAATAGATATATTTTTTTATAATCAATTTTTATTATATTTATAAAATAATATATTAAATTATTTGATATTCAAATTTCGTAACAATAATAAAGAAAAAATTATTATACACTTAAAATAAGTTACAATCTCATAATAAAATTTGAATCACAAGAATTAGAATGTAAATCTATAAATAAATATGTCAAGTTGCAAATAGATAAGTAAAATATCATTTTCCTTTTTTAATAAAATACAATCTCAATAACAAAACCAACATTATTATATTTGGAATACAAATATTTATGAAAAAAGAAAGGTAGTAGGGAATATAATAAAAATTAGGAGAGAAAATATAGAATATGAAATTGTATTTCAAAATATATTAATATGAGTCTCTATGTAGAGAATAAAAAATATTTTTTAATCTAATTATTATCATTATTTTTCTATTAATGATATATTAAAATTAATGCTAATCAATGTAATTTTGACTCATGAAAGGAAGAAAAATGAGCCTAACAATATAAAACGATTGACCGAACGGATTGTGGAAATGATTTTCATTTTTCTTTTTCTTTTTTTCTTTGTCTAGTAGTGATTGTGAAAATATATTGATAAAGATAGTCTTATATAAAATTATTTAAATACACTTGAACGTGATACATGAGACTAGTGCAAAAATTAGGAAAATGGACAATACATTTAGGGTTATGAATGAGTCCAACCGAGTCGAACACATTGCTGTTTATGTTTGAATTTGTCTGGTAATTAATCGAGTTAAGCTCGAACGAGCTTTCATCGAGCCGTACACAAGTCGAGTTCGAGTAGTTTGATATTTTCACACTTGTGTCATGATTAGACGTGAAATTGTGATGTTTTTGTTGTAAATAAGTGCGTAAATTAAAAGACGAGATTTGTGTTGGAGTTATACGTGAAAGTATGCTTTTACTTTGTATAACTCGTGTATCAAACACTTGTTTTATGAGAATAATTCTTTTATCGCATTTGCTTTAGTTATGATTGAATGTTGAATTTCTATTGCAAACCGTTCAATATATAGTACATGTTACATTGTAGTTAATGTGGTGATACCCGATCACGGAAGACGACATTAACAGTTTACTTGTAACTAAACGTACATTTCACGACCTAGGTGGAATTGAACAATCCGCCGTGAAAGGTCGATGTGTAAGGCTCAGATTGGTCTGTCTTGACTAAGAGATTGCACTAGCACATTTAGTATGTGTTGAAGAGGACCTACAGCGAGGATAAATTCTTCTGTTCTGAAATGTGAAGAATTAGACCTCAGTGGTTGTTGATTTCTTAATCTCCGTCACTTAAATAGGACCGTGTGTGCTTAGTAGTTACTGCTTTGATTCATGTTGGGTGAGAATCATTGTGACTTCGAACTTTGTGTCTTGGGCAGTAATATTAATCATACGACGGTTGCTAAGATTTAATACGGAGAAACGCGTGCGAGTACGGCTCGTGTGATTAGTCCCCTTGGTGGGCTCAGAAGTTTTATTGTACCAAATCTTGCAAGTGAAGAATTAGTTTCTTCGGTACGAATAATAATGTTGAGCTGTCTTTACTCCAAGGTGAAATATATTAATTAATTTAGAGCTATTCAGAAGCTTAATTAATTAATGGACTTGATAATCTTAAACGCGGGAAATAATAACTGGGAGCCCATATTATCGTAATATGGATTAAGATGGATAGTGCAATATTAATTTATTAGTGGTAATAATTAATATTAATGGACTGAATTATATTGGGGCTCAATATTGAAATTCAGAAGTCCATTAGGAGGTCCAATCTTAATTCTCCTTAAGGCCCCTCAAGTAGCCCAATTAAGTAGCCCAATAATGATAAGGTGATTAAAATAAAGAATATATCTATGCTGATTTTTTAACATAATTTTCGAAAATAAGGATTTAAAAAGAAATGAGATTTTGTTGATTTTCTTTGAAAGATATTATGGAAGATATGTATTCTAGGAATACAAGAATATCTCATAAATTCAAGAAGATCCAAATCTTGGATTTCATCCTTGCAATTTTCGAAAATCACCCTATAACAAGGTGAGTGAGATTTTTGTGGAATATTTTATTTTGGAGAAAAGAATATATGGGATATATTCAAGATTTCTTAGAGTCTAAGAAAAGATTTTCTCCAAGCCCAAATATCCTCTAATTTTCGGCCCCTACCCTCTATAAATAGGGGATGATTATTTCATCCCCAAGTACATAATTCCATGTGTTGGAAAAATCAAGAAGCATAGATATTTTTCTTTTTCCTTAGTTTATTAAATTGCTTGAAAGCGTCTCCCACCGGCGATCAAGTGAGGTGAAAAGGGAAATACTTGAGAAGGCTTTGGGTTGATAGAACGAGATTACAAGTGTCCCGTATATCCAAAGGCCATTACTACGAGAGGTACGTTAATCGCATATTTACTTGTTTAATTCCGCCTAGTTAAATATGTGAAATTAATTTAACATGCATGATGATAATTAGTTGTTGGAATTATTATTTGAATTAATTAGGATTAATTCATGCTAGTAATAATTGTATTTAAATTCGTATTTAAAATTCATCCCGAATAGTTTCCGGGCACCCCTATTTTCCCAACAACTGGTATCAGAGCCACGGTTTCGGGCTCTGAATTTTAAATTGGAATTTAAATTGTTAAAACATTAAATTGAAATTGGATAGTAGAATTGTTAGATCTTTTTTGCAGGTATCCAATTGTCATAGTTTTAATGTTGTTAATTTCATGCGTGTGAATTAATTTGGTTTTTAATTCGATTCGTTCGAATTCGTTTTTCTCGTGAGAAAATCCACGAGTAGATTAGTTGTTTTTATTTTGATTCGATCATTGTAATAGACTAGTCTAGATCTAGTATTTATTTTTTTTGTAAAAATAAATTGTAACCGGATCGTGACGAAGAACGAAGAATTAAAAACGGCGTACCCGGACGACGCATACAAGCGTGGCGCGTGTATGGAGGTAAAATCATGCTAGGGGTGAAGAAAACGAGGACGAACGGCGAAAAAACGGCGCACGGGGGTGCACGGCGCACGCCGTGCGCAGCGGGCGCACGGCGTCGCGCGCACCGCGCGCGCGCGCCTCGGCGAGGGCCTGCAGCGCCTCAGGGCGCCTCGGGTACGCCTCGGCGCGCCTCCGTGCAGCGCCTCGAGTGCGCCTCGGGTGCGCCTCGGGGCTGCGCTTCGGCGCGCCTCGGGCTGTTTTCCAGTGCTTCTCGGGCCGGGAAGCGCGCGGGCCCACTTCGTGGGCCGACGCGCGCTGTATCTCAGGCCGTAGAATTTTTTCGGTTCGTGTTTTTTTTTCGTGTGTTTTTAAACGTCGTCCCGAACCCCAAACGATGCTGTTTTTGAAGAAGTGTTGTTGTTCGAGTGGGAGCACGTCGAGACGAACGTCGGAAAGCAACAAGGACGATTTTTCGCATCAAGACGTGAAGAAATTAAACCGTGACAATTGGAATTGAGTGCTCCAATGTGTTTAATTTTGTTTTGATGGATGTTTTATTTCGTGCAATTTTTATTATTTGTTAATATGTGTTTGCATGAATTTAATTGTCCAAGAAAAACCTTACTTTCGAAAATTACTAAGTATGTTTTTATAATCGCAATTTTATTCCGGATATTAAAATTGGATTATTTTGGCCTCCATAATTTATTTATTTGTGAAGTTCTTTTGGAATACATTTCCCCCTCGGATCGGCCAAAAGAACGGATTTCACATGAATAAATTCCGAAAGGATGATTGTGGATTATTACTAGTGGCGGTATTGACCCTCACCACGAGTGGCTTGCTCAAAGCGAAATAATAATCATGTATTTAATTATGGTTATTACTTAGGCATAGGAAATTGATATTAACTTACTCCCCTCGGAGTCCCTGTCAATTTCTATGTGGTCAAAGTGGGAGCCAACTATTAATTTTGAATTAAGGATTTGTAACTTTTAAGTTTGTGATCCGCTTGAATGTATTTAAATGTATAGACCACCCCTCGTGGCGCATTTAAATTGTTTCGAGATGTTGGCTGATGCATGATTATATTGTTTTAAGGTTTCAATATAATTGATGTGATCGAATTATGTGATAATTTCATATTTTTCTAGATATTGATATGAATGTATGATTTATTCTCATTTCATCATGTCGCAACCTTTTAATTCACTGTTTAATATACTTAAAGTTAATAAACTTTTTGGAGAGAATTATATCGATTGGAAATGTTTTTTTTAAATTTGTCCTTACTGCACGAAAACACAATTGGGTTATTTATGTTAATATACCCGGCAAGCCTAATGATAAGTCAAGCAATGGGAAGAGGCAGTTTATGATCGGAAGCGTGACAATGAATGAAGTGCATCATCTTGACATTTCTGTCTGAGGATTTGAGGCGCGTTCATGAAGACATTGTATCCGCTGTTGAAATTATGGAACACCTTGAAGAGATGTTTTCACATAAGAATCCCATGACTAATCAGTTCACCAAACATGACTCGGTCAAGTTGGGAATGGTGGAAGGAACGCCCGTAAGGGAGCACGTTCTCGAGATAATGGCATACCTTAACAAGTTGGAAGTACTTGGTGCGGATTTTGATTGATTTCATATACCATTCCCTACCGAGAAGCTTTGAGTAGTTTCATCTGAACTGTCAGATGAATGAACGGACAAGTCGTTTGCCCGAGCTCTTGCAAGCTTTAGTTTCGGTGGAGGTGATAATGGAGCACCAGTCTAGTGCTATGATGGCTAATGGTTCGTCTACCTCTTTTGGTCCCAAGGGAGGGAAAAAGAGGAAGAGAACCAAAGGCCGGATCCAAGCAAATCCAATTGTTGCGAAAGGCAAATGCAAAGGCAAGCATCGAAGGGGAAGTGTTTTAGTTGCGGTGAGAGAGGACAATGGAGGTCTGCCTGTTCCAAGCCTAAGAGGCTAGGAAAGTTAGGTAATTCACACACCTTAGTCGTCGAAACTTGTGAAGTGGCGTATGCTGTCTATTCGTGGATAGTGGATACGAGAGCTACTGATCACATTTGTTTCATGGGTTTAAGCTAACCCGACAACTTAACGGAAGTGAGATCCCCATCACATCGGGCAATGCTACGAGAGTGGCAGCTGAAGCAGTGGGAGAAGTGCGCCTATCTTGTGAAGATAGAGTTATGGTCTTGAGAGACGTTCCTCATGTTCCTAGTTTAGAAAGAACTCAACCTTCAGTTTCTAAACTGTTTGAATAGATACTCAGTTTCTTTTAATAAGGATGTTATTATTGCTTGAAACGATGAGTTTATCCGTTCCGGAACTTTAATGGATGATCTTTATACCATTATTTGGGCACACCACTCACAAAATTGAATCTAATAACACATCGATTATTTCGAGTAATAAAAGAAAGCGTTCTTCGGAGATGAACGAAACACTTCTATGGCATCTTAGACTAGGTCATATTAATCTAAAGTGGATAGAGAGATTAGTGAAAGACGGATCCTTGGAATCATTCCAAGTCGAACCGTTTCCAACTTGTGAATCCTGTTTAGAGGGTAAAATGACCAAGAGGGCATTTGGAGCCAAGGGGAATAGAACTACGGAAGTGTTAGAACTCGTTCATACCGATATGTGTGGTTCAATGACGATCATAGCAAGAAGAGGTATGAGTAATTTGATGATTACTCAAGATACGGATACATCTACCTTATGATGCATAGGGAAAGAAGTATCAAGTCTCTACGATTTGTTCGTGGAGGCGAATACCTTAGCAATGAATTCTTGAACTACCTATCGGAAGAAGGGATTGTATCCCTATTGACCACATCGGGAACCCCTCAATAGAACGGTGTGGTGGAACGAAGGAGCCAGACTCTTTTAGAAATAGTCAGATCCATGATGAGTTATTCGGATTTACCCAAGTCGTTTTGGGGTAACGCCTTGGAAACAATGACTTATATTCTAAACTTGGTGCCATCCAAATCGGTTCCTAAAACCCCAATGGAATTGTGGACCGGGGCGCAAGCCCAGTCTAAGACACTTGCAGATTTGGGGTTGTCCGGCATACGTGCTAGACAAGGAAGCCGGTAAATTGGATCCATGTTCGGAATTAAGGTTGTTTATAGGATATCCCATGGGAACGAAAGGGTGTATGTTCTATAGTCTCAAGGATTAAAAGACCGTGATTAGTTCGCACTTTAAATTCTTGGAGGAGACTATATGAACAAAAGAAAGCCCAGAAGTGAGATTACCTTAGACGAGTTAAGAGAGCAAACTCCTATACCAAGTATACAAGATGATATACCACACATCATACCTTCACAACCGGAACCCCATCGTAGTGGGAGGATTGCAAGGCAACCCGAGAGATTCATGGGAATTGGAGAATCTTCGGATTTGATTCCCGGCGATGAATCAGACCCATGAACGTACGACGAGGCAATCCAAGACAAAGACGCGGAAGTGTGGCAAACCGCAATGGAAACCGAGGTGGGTTCGATGGATTATAATCAAGTGTGGGAGTTGGTTGATCCACATAATGGGGTAGAACCCATTGGATGCAAGTGGGTGTACAAGAGGAAAAGAGGACCAGACGGAAGGGTAGAGACCTTCAAAGCAAGGCTTGTGGCCTGTGGCCTGTAGCTATGCTTAAGTCAATCCGTATTCTCTTGTCGATCGCTGCGCACTTAGATTACGAGATCTGACAAATGGATGTCAAGACAGCTTTCCTTAACGGAAGTCTTGATGGGATCTATATGCAACAACCCAAAGGTTTCGTTGAAAAAGGCCAAGAGCACCTCGTATGCAAACTTAAGAGATCCATTTTATGGACTTAAGCAAGCGTCGCGTACTTGGAACCAGTGTTTTGATCAAGTTATTAAGTCTTATGGGTTTGTGATCAAAAAAAGTTCGAAAGTTGTGTGTATAAAAGGTGTGACGGAACTGCGGTGGTATTCTTAGTATTATACGTAGACGATATTCTGCTCATTGGAAACAATGTAAAGGTATTGTCAGACGTAAGGGTATGGCTGTCAAATCAGTTTGATATGAAGGACTTAGGGAAAAGCCGGTCACATCCTTGGGATCAAGTTCACTCGAGATCGCAAGAGGAAGATGTTGGGCTTATCGCAAGTTTCATACAAAGCCACTGTTTTGAAGTATATCAGCGTGCAAGATTCCAAGAAAGGTTTTGTACCTTCTAGACACAGAATCCATCTATCCAAAGAAATATGCCCTAAGACGCAAGTGGAGATAGATGACATGAAAGACGTTCCGTACGTTTCGGACGTAGGAAGTCTTATGTATGCAATGTTGTGTACGAGACCGAATATCTGCTTTGCCATGGGCATGATGGCAAGATATCAAAGCAACCCCGGGAAAGCACATTAGATTGCAATTAAATGCGTTCTGTAGTTTCTGAAAAGAACTTGTGATGGAATGCTGATTTAACAGTCAGACAGTCTAATTCCCATGGGATACACGGACTCAAATTTCCAATCAGACATAGACTCCAAAATACCTACCTCGGGTAGTGTGTTTTGCATGGGAGAAGGAGCCATGACATGGAGAAGCGATTTGCAGAAATGCATCGCAGATTCGACCATGGAAGCCGAATAAGTAGTTGTTTGTGAAGTAGCGAAAGAAGCGGTTTGGCTCAAGTACTTCTTAGTGGACTTGGACGTTGTTCCGAATTTGCCCGACAAGATAACTGTCTTTTGTGACAATGCCGGAGCAGTTGCAAATTCAAGGGAACCGAGAGCCCACAAGGCCAGCAAACACATTGAAAGAAAACACCATCGTATACGAGAAATCGTTAAGAGAGGAGATAAAGAGGTGGCAAAGGTAAATGTCGGAGGACAACCTAGTATATCCATTCACAAAGGGTCTGCCTCTGAGTACATTCGAGAGACATGTGGATGGAATGGGAGTCAAGACTATTGCAAATCTGCTTTAAGTATAAGTGGGAGGAATTATTAGGTTAGTGTAGGTTGACATGAGATGTCACGAAGAGCTACTACACTAAGACATGCGTGATGTATACTAAAAGCAGACTTTAAGTATAAGTGGGAGATTGTTGGAGTTATACGTGAAAGTATGCTTTTACTTTGTATAAATCGTGTATCAAACACTTGTTTTATGAGAATAATTCTTTTATCGCATTTGCTTTAGTTATGATTGAATGTTGAATTTCTATTGCAAACCGTTCAATATATAGTACATGTTACATTGTAGTTAATGTGGTGATACCCGATCACGGAAGACGACATTAACAGTTTACTTGTAACTAAACGTACATTTCACGACCTAGGTGGAATTGAACAATCCGCCGTGAAAGGTCGATGTGTAAGGCTCAGATTGGTCTGTCTTGACTAAGAGATTGCACTAGCACATTTAGTATGTGTTGAAGAGGACCTACAGCGAGGATAAATTCTTCTGTTCTGAAATGTGAAGAATTAGACCTCAGTGGTTGTTGATTTCTTAATCTCCGTCACTTAAATAGGACCGTGTGTGCTTAGTAGTTACTGCTTTGATTCATGTTGGGTGAGAATCATTGTGACTTCGAACTTTGTGTCTTGGGCAGTAATATTAATCATACGACGGTTGCTAAGATTTAATACGGAGAAACGCATGCGAGTACGACTCGTGTGATTAGTCCCCTTGGTGGGCTCAGAAGTTTTATTGTACCAAATCTTGCAAGTGAAGAATTAGTTTCTTCGGTACGAATAATAATGTTGAGCTGTCTTTACTCCAAGGTGAAATATATTAATTAATTTAGAGCTATTCAGAAGCTTAATTAATTAATGGACTTGATAATCTTAAACGCGGGAAATAATAACCGGGAGCCCATATTATCGTAATATGGATTAAGATGGATAGTGCAATATTAATTTATTAGTGGTAATAATTAATATTAATGGGCTGAATTATATTGGGGCTCAATATTGAAATTCAGAAGTCCATTAGGAGGTCCAATCTTAATTCTCCTTAAGGCCCCTCAAGTAGCCCAATTAAGTAGCCCAATAATGATAAGGTGATTAAAATAAAGAATATATCTATGCTGATTTTTTAACATAATTTTTGAAAATAAGGATTTAAAAAGAAATGAGATTTTGTTGATTTTCTTGGAAAGATATTATGGAAGATATGTATTCTAGGAATACAAGAATATCTCATAAATTCAAGAAGATCCAAATCTTGGATTTCATCCTTGCAATTTTCGAAAATCACCCTATAACAAGGTGAGTGAGATTTTTGTGGAATATTTTATTTTGGAGAAAAGAATATATGGGATATATTCAAGATTTCTTAGAGTCTAAGAAAAGATTTTCTCCAAGCCCAAATATCCTCTAATTTTCGGCCCCTACCCTCTATAAATAGGGGATGATTATTTCATCCCCAAGTACATAATTCCATGTGTTGGAAAAATCAAGAAGCATAGATATTTTTCTTTTTCCTTAGTTTATTAAATTGCTTGAAAGCGTCTCCCACCGGCGATCAAGTGAGGTGAAAAGGGAAATACTTGAGAAGGCTTTGGGTTGATAGAACGAGATTACAAGTGTCCCGTATATCCAAAGGCCATTACTACGAGAGGTACGTTAATCGCATATTTACTTGTTTAATTCCGCCTAGTTAAATATGTGAAATTAATTTAACATGCATGATGATAATTAGTTGTTGAAATTATTATTTGAATTAATTAGGATTAATTCATGCTAGTAATAATTGTATTTAAATTCGTATTTAAAATTCATCCCGAATAGTTTCCGGGCACCCCTATTTTCCCAACAATTTGTTCACCCAGTTCGTCGGGAACGACTACGTCTGGGGGCGACAGGAGTTTCACTAATGTTCTTGTGTATGAGTATTTACAATTCTGAGTACAATGGTATATTTATAAGTGTAAAACCCTAGTTTAAGATATGAAGCTCATTGGGTTATTGGTCCATTAGTAATGTCCACATAAAATCTTCTAGATTTGGAATAATAATCTTCTAGATTTACAACACCCCCCCCTTGGACATTACGACATAACATAAATGTCTTGTCATAAAAACTCCACGTGCTAGGTATCGGCCAAATAATAAGTTAGAGAGGAATGTAATCGATCTTCTAGATCAAACTTCTAGATTTGGTTCGGGGTTACCGCTCCCCCCGAAGACAACAACACTTAGAGTCTTTGCATCCCAATACCACGAACGTACTTTTCAAAAGTAGACGTAGGCAAGGACTTAGTGAACAGATCTGCTAGATTGTTACTAGATTGCACCTTTTGAATGGTAATCACGTCGCTCTTCTAGAGTTCGTATGGGTAGAAAAACTTAGGTGAAATATGTTTCGTCAGGTTTCCCTTGAAGTACCCATTACTCATTTGTGCGATGCTGATTAGGCGTGAAATTGTTATGTTTTGGTGCCCGATTTACTCATGTTTTGAGTGTTTTCGATGAGTGCTTGGAGTCAAATGAGTATCATTTTTATAAAATTATTAATTTGTCTCTTTGGTTTTCATAGATGGATAGAGGGCGAAAAGAGGAGTTCGTAGGACTTTGAATCGGCCAAAACGGACTCCCGGTTGAGGAGATATGAAGATTTTACGAACGAGTGCACTGCAGCCGAAGACCGCTCGAGCAGCTCGAGCGCCAGCGCTCGAGCGTTTTGCTCGAGCGACCAAAAACTTACAGAACAGTTTCAGCGCTCGAGCGAATCACTCGAGCGGAACTGCTCGAGCGTTTTGCTCGAGCAACCACGTATTTTCGCCTCCGGATGCGTATTTTCGGCCCATTAACTCCCGTTTCGACCCGGTGCCTATATATACCTCTTCCAAACACGTTTTGAAGGATCCCCGAACTTTAGAAATCACTTTTAGACTTAGTTTTTAGAGAGAGGAAGAGGAGAAGAACGAGCAAGCTATACTTACGTTTTGTTGAGGTTTTTCATACGAATTCTTAGTTTTCTTTTCATTTCTTAGTTTCTTTTCATTAGCTTGATTACTTTAAACGTTTTAAACTTCGTTTTAGTTAATTAAATTTCAGTTCTTAGAATTATTTTAATTAAATTTCAGTTCTTATTTTCTTCGTGCAATTCATTATGTTTATGTTCGTTGTTTCTTCTATTGCTTTTATTTTTGTTATAACCATGTCCGGCTGAAACCCTTGTATGCTTAGGGTAGGATGAACTCGTAGAAGTAGGATGTGGGTACGTAATTAGGATAATTCGTGACGTTAGTTTTAATTCTCTTCATTAATGAATTCTTATAATTAATCTTAACTTTACCTTTGAATTTCGTACGAAAGTGTTAGAGAGAGGACGACCGCATCACTCAATAACAATTAGTAGTCTTAATGAGAAGGTTTAGAAAAGGTTAATTCATCTACCGGTTTAGCGAAGGAGGACGACCGCATCACCTTAGTTAAATTAAGGTCTCATTAATTGAGCACAATCCATTAACTTGTTAGTGGATTAGTGTAGTCGAGTGTTAGGGTAAAGTATTAGGGTTTAGAATCTTGAGCTTTCACCTTGCATTCTTAGACTTAGGTTAATTTTTGTGTGTCACGGTTATTTTAATTATGTACCTGCTCCGTTAGTATACGTAGGGATTCCTATCTTAAGCATCACCTTCTCGTATTTGAAAACACACCGTTAGTTATTTCGTTTAATTTTCCTTTTGCATATGTAGGATAATTTAGTTAGCTTAATTAATCTTCCCAAAAAAACCAAAAACATTTCACTCATATTAACTACGACGCGTAGATCTACAGGGATCTATTCGCATATACACTGTCCCTTGGGTTCGATACTACTTGGTCATTATACGTACTTATACTACAGTGAACCCGTCCGCTTGCGGGTAAGCGACTAGTAGAAGTTAGTAGAATCGCTTCAAGTCAATGGCGCCGTTGCCGGGGATGGCGTTATATGCTCTTTGAATAGGACTTGTCGATAGCTTAGTAGTTAGTAGTGGGTGATTTATTTTCTGTTTTTATTTTTATTTGTATTCAATCGGCAGTTGCGTTTTGATCCTTCTGCTAGTGTTTCAGGTTTATGAAAACACGCTCACAAGGCAATACGAGCGAAGAGAGAATACCGTTGGACCCTGAGACAATAGCCAGAAGGAACCGAGCCTTCTTGAGAAGGATGAACGCTGCCGACTTAGGAAAGGAACCAATGGACATCAATAATGAGTTGGACGATGCCGCCAACGAGTTCAATCAGGCAGTAGACCGAGTTGAAGGCACTGGAGTTAGTGGTAGCCAGAATCAAATTCCATTAGGGGATAGCCAAAGCCTAAACCCGGGTACACAAAACGTAGGGAACCCAGCTCAGAACCTTGTCCATAATCCTCATAACCAAAACCCTGCTTACCCACAAAACCCAAATAACCCTTTCAACAACCCAGTATACCAACATTACCCATACCCACCTTATCCTTACCCACCATACCCGTATCCTCCACCCCCAGTCTATAATCAACCACCTGTTTACCCACCACCACCCCAACAAGTACCAGTACCTGCTGCTAATCCTCAACACGTTCCTCAGAACGCAGATCAGATGGCTATTCGAGGGAGGTTTGCAGCACAGCCACAGCGGTACTATGATGGAGTGGCTTTACCTCCAGTTGAGGCGAACAACTTCTCGATATCCCCGGGGATTTTAAAGTTGCTTACCGAGAATCAGTTCAAGGGGATGATCGGGAAGGAGAATCCTCATACACATCTGAGGAGCTTTCTCATGATAGCCTCAACATTTAATTATAATGGCATGTCTGAAGATGCCAAGAGGCTTAGGCTGTTCCCTTTCTCATTGACGGGAATAGCCAAGGAGTGGTACGATAACACGCTTCCTCGGGGAGGTATTACCACTTGGGCCGAGCTCGAGCGTCTGTTCCTCGAGCGATTCTACCCTCCAACTAGGACAATCAAGGCTAGAATTGAGATCTCGTCCTTTCGCCAGAAGTCTGGAGAGGATTTACGCCAAGCGTGGGAGAGATACTCAAACATGCTGATTGAGTGCCCGCAGCACGGGTACAATGAGGGGATATTATGGCATTCTTCTATAGTGGTGCCAACAAGGTTGGGCAAGACCATTTAGACGCTTGTGTGGGCGGAGCATTCCTGAATCAAGGCATAGAGAGGTGTAGAGAGATCGTTGACAACATTGTCACGAATGCCGGTGCTTGGGGTGTGGATGCAGATTTTTAGAGGGTGCATCAGGTTGAAGAGGGAGAAGGAACGAGAAGGCTATTGATGGCCATGATGGAGAAGATCAACAACCTCGAGTTGGGGAAGAGTTTGGTTGGAGAGAATGAGAGAGTAGACCAACCAAGTGGACAACAAGAGGTAGCCAATTACATGGGAGGTCCGTATTACAATCAGAATGGCTACCAAGGTGTTGATCCGGGGTCTAAACCTCCTGGTGGAGAAGGCGGTACATCAACCGAGGAGATGTTGAGAGCTATTCTTCAGAAGGTGGAGGAAGGTAGCAAGCGGTTGTCATCCTTGGAGTACGATGTGAAGGAGCTGCATAAGAAAGGCGATCATCGTGATCAAGAGCTCCAGAAGATGAATGTTGAGTGGACTAGAACTCAACAAGAGAACAATCGAAGGTTCACTTCTTTAGAGCTCCAGATGAGCCAGATTGCAAAGTCCGTGAATAGAATGCCGGAAGGGAACCCGAAAGAGCATTGCAAGGCGATCCAGCTTAGAAGTGGAACTAACTATGAAGGTCCTCAGATGCCTGCTGATTCTGAGACGCCCCAAGTTGAGAAGAGGATTGAAAGTGAAGGAATTGAGAAGAAGGTTGAGGATGAGAGCACTCAAGCAAGCAAGGAAAGTGAGGAGATGGAGAGAGTTCCTAAGTGGAAAAAGGCAAAGGAAGCAAGGGAGAAAGTGAAAGAAACAGAAAGAGATGAGTGGGGGGTACCCAAATCTGTGATACCCGTCCCGTATCCACAGCGCTTCATGAAAAAGAAGCTTGATGAAAAATTTGCAAAATTTCTTGATGTTTTTAAACAATTGCATATTAATATTCCTTTTTATGATGCTTTGGAACAGATGCCGCATTATGCAAAGTTTCTGAAGGACTTGATCGCGAAAAGACGGCGAGTGGATGAGCCGAAGTTGGTGCAGTTGAACCACGAGGTGAGTGCATTAGTGCACAAGGCGCTTCCACCGAAGCTGAAGGATCCCGGGAGCTTCACGATCCTATGTGACATTGGGAACGGGATCAAGAAGGGAGCATTGTGCGACCTTGGGGCGAGCATCAATCTCATGCCCTTGTCGCTTTTCAAGAAGTTGGAAGGTGGTGAACTTCAACCCACAATGATGACGCTTCAACTAGCCGACCGGTCTATTACTCGACCTCAAGGTGTTGTTGAAGACGTCCTAGTGAGAGTTGAAGATCACATTTTTCCAGCCGACTTTGTAGTGCTAGAAATGGAGGAAGATGAGCACGTGCCCTTGATCTTGGGAAGACCGTTCTTAGCTACGGCGGGGATGGTGCTAGATGTGGCAAATGGGAAGATCACATTATAGGTTGATGATCAAGAAGTGAAGATCTCCCTATATGAAGCCATGAAGCACCCGAAGGAGGATGAGAGCTTGTATTGCATGGATGCCATTGATCCTCGTGTTGAAGACACACCTCCTATCCCTAATCCTTCTCATATTCATGATTTTGTTAGTCCTTCAATTGATAATTTAACCCATGAGAATTATGTTCTTGATTATGTTGATAGGGATAAAGTGAAGAAGTTGAAGGATGAAGAGGTGAAGAAAGTGGATGTGGTCCAGTTAGAAGGGAAAGGAGGAGTTAAGAAGAAAAAGTCCAAACTCAAGAAATTGATTAGTAAGACTCCTCCAGATAGAGGGAAGAAGGAGTTGAGACCCATAACACTTGGGGATGAGAAGAGAGCAAAGGGGCTCATGATGGAGGGGCATCAAGGAAAGGAGTTCAAACACCACTCTTATGAGAGTGAGGGAGGTAAATTTGAGTATGATGTCCCATAAGCTCCTTTGAGCTCGGTCCGGCATGAGGACCTTAAAAATAACGCTGAATGGGAGGCAACCCATTTTTATTTGCTTTTGAGTGTTTTTTTAGTTATTTTCCTTTTATGTTACTAGGATGTTGTTGAGTCGTATGTTTAACCTCGTACTTGAGAGTTTTATTTTGTAGGCTTGTCTCTAAAGGAGTAAAGGTATCATGGAGTTATTTAGATTGAAGGAACCAACTTGAGGCAAGGGAGTGTGCAAAGCTATTGAGAGAAACTGAATTGTTCGGTTGAGGTAACCCACAACCCCAAACTTAGACCTCTAGCAAGGTCGAAGTTTGGGGGGGGTGGAGTTTTTTTTATATGTTTTCTTGTTACATTGCACCGGAGCACCCCTTATCTTTGAGTTGAGTTAGTTATTTGGTGCCTTGAGATGCTCCTTGGGCTATTATTAATTTGTTTTGTTACTCAATATTTTATGCCTATCAATCACCTTATGCTTGTTGATTGCTATCTTTGAGTATGATTTGATGAGTAGGTTGAGTTGTAAGGGGTGAGTTAGAAATTCTTTTGTGTGAGTGTTTGAGTTTGAGCTGATTTGAAAAAAACTTGTATGCTTATGAGTTTTCTTTTGAGTACTTGTGTGATGAGAGTGAGAATTCACTAGGACTAGCATGGATGTGAAAGTCGTGAGAGTTGTGCCTTACGAGATTTAAATGCACGATTTAATCTCTTCGTTTGTGAGTGGATCGTCACCTTAGAGGACGCTAGAACTTGCATGTGCTCTTGCTTCTTGATTGTGTCTAGTTTGATATGCCGAATGTGATCTTAGGCCATCTTTGATTTAATTGAGTCACTTAGCCAAAAAAATTTCCTTACCAATGACATTGAATCCCTTGTTAGCCCCTTTGAGCCTAAAACCTATTTTATTTGCTAGCACATATGAACACTATTCCAATTCCTAAGCCTTTTTGTCCCAACTTGAGTGGAGAATAGGAAAGTGTGAATATGAAGGGAGTGAATTGAGTTGAAAAAGGAAAAGGTTGTTTGTTGAGTGAATATGAGAAGAAGGTGTGATGAAGTTTTGAGATGTGGGAAAAAGAGAAAGAAAATTGAGAATGAGCAAAAAGAAAAAAATGAGCTCATGTGTTTGTGTGAAAAAAGAAAAAAAATGAAGTGATTGAAAAAAGTGAAAAGAGTTAGAAAAAAAAAATGAAGTGTTGAGAGAAGTGGAATTGAAAGGATGTTGATTGAAAATGTTTGACGTATTCTGTTCCTAATCTCAAAGTGCCAAAGTTGATTTTTCTATTCTCCATTCACTTGAGTCACTTACCCCATATTGTTATCCCACCTGTCCAAAGAGCCTACATTACAACCTTGAGAAAAGTCCTTTTTGATTCGGCATTGATTTCTAGAGTATGGTCGGAGTTGAGAGTGCTTACAAGCCTATGGCTGCCAATTTGTGTGATTGATTGTTTGAGTGAGTCCCTTAATCATTGATATACACTTGTGAGGGAGTGAAACACATCGTTGAGTGCACATCCATGTTTGATCTTGGTGGTTCTTGTTGTTGTTGCATGAGTATGATGAAGGAAAGTGAGTGAGTATACTTGTGATTGATCTTTGAAGCTCGAGTTCATTTGCTTGCACTAATTGATTCTTTGATTCATTCCTAACAATTTCACTTGACTTATTATTTCGTTGCTTGAGGACAAGCAACATGGTAAGTTTGGGGGGGTTGATTAGGCGTGAAATTGTTATGTTTTGGTGCCCGATTTACTCATGTTTTGAGTGTTTTCGATGAGTGCTTGGAGTCAAATGAGTATCATTTTTATAAAATTATTAATTTGTCTCTTTGGTTTTCATAGATGGATAGAGGGCGAAAAGAGGAGTTCGTACGACTTTGAATCGGCCAAAACGGACTCCCGGTTGAGGAGATATGAAGATTTTACAAACGAGTGCACAACAGCCAAAGACCGCTCGAGCAGCTCGAGCGCCAGCGCTCGAGCGTTTTGCTCGAGCGACCAAAAACTTACAGAACAGTTTCAGCGCTCGAGCGAATCACTCGAGCGGAACTGCTCGAGCATTTTGCTCGAGCAACCACGTATTTTCGCCTCCGGATGCGTATTTTCGGCCCATTAACTCCCGTTTCGACCCGGTGCCTATATATACCTCTTCCAAACACGTTTTGAAGGATCCCCGAACTTTAGAAATCACTTTTAGACTTAGTTTTTAGAGAGAGGAAGAGGAGAAGAACGAGCAAGCTATACTTACGTTTTGTTGAGGTTTTTCATACAAATTCTTAGTTTTCTTTTCGTTTCTTAGTTTCTTTTCATTAGCTTGATTACTTTAAACGTTTTAAACTTCGTTTTAGTTAATTAAATTTCAGTTCTTAGAATTATTTTATTTTAAAACCCTAGTTCATGTTTCTTATTTTCTTCGTGCAATTCATTATGTTTATGTTCGTTGTTTCTTCTATTACTTTTATTTTTGTTATAACCATGTCCGGCTGAAACCCTTGTATGCTTAGGGTAGGATGAACTCGTAGAAGTAGGATGTGGGTACATAATTAGGATAATTCGTGACGTTAGTTTTAATTCTCTTAATTAATGAATTCTTATAATTAATCTTAACTTTACCTTTGAATTTCGTACGAAAGTGTTAGAGAGAGGACGACCGCATCACTCAATAACAATTAGTAGTCTTAACGAGAAGGTTTAGAAAAGGTTAATTCATCTACCGGTTTAGCGAAGGAGGACGACCGCATCACCTTAGTTAAATTAGGGTCTCATTAATTGAGCACAATCCATTAACTTGTTAGTGGATTAGTGTAGTCGAGTGTTAGGGTAAAGTATTAGGGTTTAGAATCTTGAGCTTTCACCTTGCATTCTTAGACTTAGGTTAATTCTTGTGTGTCACGGTTATTTTGATTATGTACCTGCTCCGTTAGTATACGTAGGGATTCCTATCTTAAGCATCACCTTCTCGTATTTGAAAACACACCGTTAGTTATTTCGTTTAATTTTCCTTTTGCATATGTAGGATAATTTAGTTAGCTTAATTAATCTTTCCAAAAAAACCAAAAACATTTCACTCATATTAACTACGACGCGTAGATCTACAGGGATCTATTCGCATATACACTGTCCCTTGGGTTCGATACTACTTGGTCATTATACGTACTTATACTACAGTGAACCCGTCCGCTTGCGGGTAAGCGACTAGTAGAAGTTAGTAGAATCGCTTCAAGTCAGATGCAAGTTGTGTTGTCTTCAAATATAACAGTGGGAGGTGTATCGCCTTTAGCGATACCACACGAGTCACCAATGTGTTTTACTAAGGACCTTAACCAAACACATTCTCGTGCGGCTTCAAATAAAGTTATTATCTTTGAGTAGTTTGAAGACGTGATAACCATAGTTTTTTTTTAACCGATCTCCATGAGATTGCGGTACCACCACAGAGAAAAACGTAACCAGTCTGGGATATGACGTTGTGGGGATCAGACAAATAGCCAGCATCCGCATAACCTACTAAGGCTTTGTCTTGGTTCTTACGGTAAAACAGTCTAAGATCTTGAGACCCTTGGAGGTACCGTAGAACATGCTTAACACCATTCCAATGTCTCCTTGTAGGAGAAGCGCTATATCTCACAAGCAAATTGACAGCAAATGCAATGTCCGGCCGAGTGCAATTTGCGAGATAGAGCAATGCTCCGACAGCACTAAGATAAGGAACTTCTGGCCCCAAAATTTCTTCTGAATCTTCTTTTGGTCTAAATGGGTCCTTATCCACTTTGAGGGATCGGACAACCATAGGGGTGCTAAGTGGATGAGATTTATCCATGTGAAATCTCTCCAATACCTTTTTCACGTAGGTCGACTGATGTATAAGAATTCCTTCTGGGAGATGCTCGATCTGCAGGCCGAGGTAGTACTTGGTTTTACCCAAGGCTTTTATTTCGAATTCGGCTTTTAAGATTGAACTGGCTTCTTCAATCTCTTTGCATATTCCGATTATGTTCAGGTCATCAACATAGACGGATATGATGAAAAAACCATTTTGCGATTTCTTCGTGAATACGCATGGAAAAGCTTTATCGAATGTGTATTCCTTCTTCTGTAGAAATTCACTAAGTAGGTTGTACCACATGAAGCCCAATTGTTTCAGGCCATACAACGACTTCTGCAATTTTATGTTATACATACTGCGATTTTCACCATCTCTCATCTGAGGAATGTCAAATCTATCGGGGATTTTCATATAAATATCGGCATCAAGTGATCCGTATAAGTACGCGGTTACTACGTCCATTAATCTCATTTGGAGATTCATTTTAACTGCCAAAGATATCAAGTAGCAGAACGTTATTGAGTCCATGACGGGAGAATAGGTTTGATCGAAATCAATCCCGGGTCTCTGCGAAAACCCTTGAGCTACAAGCCTCGCTTTATATCTCTCTACGGTATTATTCTCGTTTCGTTTTTGTACAAATACCCATTTATATCATACGGGGATAGCGCACGTGGGTGTATGAACGATAGAGCCAAATACTTATCTTTGTTAAGCGATGTGAGCTCTGCTTCAATTGCTTCTTTCCATGTAACCCAATCGGAGCGCTTCCGGCACTCAGCGATGGTTTTGGGTTCTGGATCTAGATCATTGTTTATAATGGAAAGAACAATTGTCGCTGCAAATGTATCGTCGACGACAGTAGTATTTTTATTATATGTTTCTCCCGTATCTATGAAATTCATAGAGACTTCAACGTTTACGTCAACCAGACCTTCCTCATTTCCCAGTGTATATGGGTCTGGTAGTTTCGCGGTCCTAGTGCGTTGAATATTTTGTGCACGTGCTTCATCACTAGGACGCTCGTCTCCTAGAGACTTTGAATTATCTAGGCGAATCTCTTCTAGAGATTTTACATTCGACTGACCAGATTTGCTAGTCTTTCGTTTAGGTGTATTACTATCTCTTGAGGGTCCTTTACGCTTCTGGCGTGTGGGGGCATGAGTACTAGTTTTGCTTGGGACCTCAACTCTTTTGGGAGCATTTACTGCAGGTATATTCGATTTAGTTACACCTCTATGGTCAGTGAACGCGTCTGGCAGATTGTTTGCTAAATTTTGCAAGTTAATGATCTTCTGAACTTCTAGTTCAGATTGATTAGTGCGTGGATCTAAATACTGAAGATTACTTACGTTCCACGTAAGCTCCCGACATTCATTCAATTTTGAATTCAGATCTCCCCCTAATGCCGGGAAGTGATCTTCATCAATGTGCAATCAGTGAACCGGGCCGTTAATTGATCCCCAGACAAAGGCTCGAGGTATTTCATGATGGATGGAGAGTCAAATCCGACGTAAATACCGAGTTTCCTTTATGGGACCATAGAGGTCCGCTTTGGTAATGTTATCGGGACATATACCGCACATCCAAAAATACGCATATGGGAAATGCTAGGTTCTTTCCCACACACTAACTGTAGGGGGGAATGATCATTATATGCAGTTGGACGGATTTGTATTAAGTGCGATGCATGTAGGACTGCATGCCCCCAGCATGAAGTGGGTAGTTTGGAGTTCATAAGCGATGGTCTCGCAATAAGTTTGATACGTTTTATTAGCGCCTCAGCAAGACCATTTTGGGTATGGACGTAGGGGACCGAATGCTCCACTTTAATTCCCAGGGCCATACAGTAATCTGTAAAGGTCTTTGAGCTGAACTCAACAGCATTATCCATGCGAATCGACTTGATTGGATAATCCGGGAATTGAGCTCCAAGCTCGATAGTTTTCGCAATGAGCTTCACAAAAGCTTGATTACGGGTGGACAGCAAACAGACATATGTCCACCTAGTGGAGGCATCAATAAGAACCATGAAATAACGAAATGGTCCTAATGCTGGGTGAATCGGTCCGCAAATGTTTCCTTGAATTCGCTCAAGGAAAACTGGAGACTCTAGTCCAACCTTAGTGCGCGACGGACGTACTATTAACTTACCCTTAGAACATGCATCACAAATAAATTCATCAACAGGAGGGATTCTATTATTCGAAATATTATGATCAGTTGAATTAGATAGAATCCTACGTATCATATTTTGTCTTGGATGACCTAACCGCTGATGCCACAATTTAAAAGAATTCGGGTCATGGAATTTCATACTCATAGCTAGATGGGGATTAGACGGCCGGATGTAGGAATAGTACAATCCGGAGGAGAAGGAAGGAAATTTTTCTATAACTTGTTTACGGTTACCTCGAGTAATAGTCATCAAAAGGTATTCGTTATTGTTCTCAGTTTCAGTTTCAATGTGATATCCGTTTATCCTAATGTCTTTAAAACTGAGTAGGGTACGCTTAGATAGTGGAAATAATAAAGCATTATCGATTATGAGTTCGGTACCCATGGGGAGGACAATGGAAGCTCTTCCAGAGCCCACTATCTGTTGGGAAAATAGGGGTGCCCAGAATCTATTCGGGATGAAATTTAAATACGAATTTAAATACAATTATTACTAGCATGAATTAATCCTAATTAATTCAAATAATAATTCCAACAACTAATTTTCATCATGCATGTTAAATTAATTTCACATATTAACTAGGCGGAATAAACAAGTAAATATGCGATTAACGTACCTCTTGTAGAATTGACCTTTGGATATACGGGACAATTATAATCTCGCTCTATCAACCCAAAGTCTTCTCAAGTATTTCCCTTTTCACCTCACTTGATCACCGGTGGGAGATGCTTTCAAGTAATTTAATAAACTAAGGAAAAAGAAAAATATCTATGCTTCTTGATTTTTCCAACACATGAAATTATGTACTTGGGGATGAAATAATCATCCCCTATTTATAATAGTGAGGGGGACGAAAATTGTATATTTTATGGCCAAAAGAAAATCTTTTCTTAATCTCTAAGAAATCTTGAATATATCTCATATATTCTTTTCTCCATAATAAAATATTCCACAAAAATCTCACTCTCCTATTAAGCTTAATTATTTTCGAAAATTTCAATAATAAGATCCTTAGATTTGGATCTTCTTGAATATATGAGATATTCTTGTATTCCAAGAATACATATCTTCCATAATATCTTTTCAAGAAAATCAACAAAATCTTCTCTTTTCTTGAATTACTATTTTCGAAAAATACATGAAAAAATCATCAATATATTTTCTTTTTATTTTAATCACCTTATCATTATTGGGCTACTTAATGGGCTACTTGAGGGGCCTTTAAGGAGAATTAAGATTGGACCTCCTAATGGACTTCTGAATTTCAATATTGAGCCCCAATATAATTCAGCCCATTAATATTAATTATTACCACTAATAAATTAATATTGCACTATCCATCTTAATCCATATTACGATGATATGGGCTCCCGGTTATTATTTCCCGCGTTTAAGATTATCAAGTCCATTAATTAATCAAGCTGCTCTAAATTAATATATTTCACCTTGGAGTAAAGACAACTCAACATTATTATTCGTACCGAAGAAACTAATTCTTCACTTGCAAGATTTGGTACAATAAAACTTCTGAGCCCACCAAGGGGACTAATCACACGAGCCGTACTCGCACGCGTTTCTCCGTATTAAATCTTAGCAACCGTCGTATGATTAATATTACTGCCCAAGACACAAAGTTCGAAGTCACAATGATTCTCACCCAACATGAATCAAAGCAGTAACCATTAAGCACACACGGTCCTATTTAAGTGACGGAGATTAAGAAATCAACAACCACTGAGGTCTAATTCTTCACCTTTCAGAACAAAAGAATTTATCCTCGCTGTAGGTCCTCTTCAACACATACTAAATGTGCTAGTGCAATCTCTTAGTCAAGACAGGCCAATCTGAGCCTTACACATCGACCTTTCACGGCGGATTGTTCAATTCCACCTAGGTCGTGAAATTGTACGTTTAGTTACAAGTAAACTGTTAATGTTGTCTTCCGTGATCGGGTATCACCACATTAACTACAATGTAACATGTACTATATATTGAACTGTTTGCAATAGAAATTCAACATTCAATCATAACTAAAGCAAATGTAATAAAAGAATTATTCTCATAAAACGAGTGTTTGATACACGAGTTATACAAAGTAAAAGCATACTTTCACGTATAACTCCAACACTATCAACGTACTATCATTGGCTATTGTAGTTATACTCCCCTTACGCTCTATCAAGTTATGAAAATACTTCCTATCTTTTAGGATTGTATGTGTGGTGGCGCTATCTACCAAACATAAATCACTATGTGCGTCCATCATGCAAGAGGAAATTGTCCAAACCTAATAGTTGATATGCATACAGGCCATAAATGAGAACATCAATATCCAAATAAATGTAATGGACAATGATTTAAGGTAAACACATCAAAGCTATAATAATAGTATCATCCACATAATAAAGTATCCGAAAGAAAGGATTCAAAAATATGAAATTGTCTTATCCTAAAAAATAAAGTACTAAAATAATCAAATATGCAAGTCACTCATTGTCTCATAAATTTCGAGCTACGGGCTCAAGAGATCATCGTTGTCTTGGTCAAATTCTGCTTCAGGCAGTCTGTCATTTTGAGTTTCAACAATGGGAGCCTTCCCCTTATTGTCCTTTTGCATTATTAGATAAGCCTCAACCAAGTGCTTGGGAGTACGACACGTGCGAGACCAATGACCTTTGCATCCGCATCTGTAGCAGGACTGCTCAATCATGCCTTGAGAGCTAGGTTTTCGTGGAGTGAAATTCCAGGTTCTGTGATCACCTGATGAACTATGACCTCGGCCTTTAATCCAGAACTTCTTACTCACTCTCCCCCTTCCACGGTTGCGACTAACCGCATGTTTGGCCCTATACTGCTGCTGGAGTACGGGGTTGCTAGCGTGGAATATTGATACAGAGTCCTGGATCAAGCTGGTTACAATACGCTGCAAAGCAGAGTTGTACTCCGTTATAGAATTAAGGTCTTGGTAACGGATGTTCAACCGCTCGTATTGTGCCGAAGGAAGGAGTATGTCACTTTGTTGTTGGAAACGGTCCTTCAGGGACTTCCACAACATTCCGAGGTCCCTTTGAGTGAGGTATTCATATTTCAGACCCTCATTCATGTGGTTACTAAGGAAAATCAATGATTTCGCCTTCTAGGCGTTAGTGGATTTTGAACCTTCGACAATGGTTTCGCTCAACCTATTTGAGGCTAGATGGATCTCGACATCTAGCATCCATGTCAGGTAGTTGCTACCATCGAGAGCGAGCTCATCGAATTCTTTCATAGTAATGTCAGACATAATTAACTACAATTAATAAAGTGACATGGTAAAAGGCGTGACTAAATTTATTGACAACGGAAAAACAAGGATTTATTTGATTATTCTAGAGCACATAGAGGCAAGAATTGGGCGCCGTCTACCCAAAACATAAATTACGATCCGACAAGTACCGGGCGCCGCCTACCCGGACATAATATGCGGACTATAAGAAATAAACTATGTGCGGGAGGAATAATGCATGTAAGATAATTAAACCATATATACATGCAAATTAAATAATTTATTATGAACGATAATCACATGAAAATAATTTCAAAGAAAATTTACGACTTAATAAACATGCATATTCATGAGGCTAAATATTTCATGTATATTAATGAAATTTAACGAAATATTTTTAGGATATTTAAAATAAATTAATTAGAATTTTTTGATACCCTAAAACGAAATCGAAATTAGATTAGGATTTCACAAAATACCGGGGGAAAAAGCGCCACGTGCGACCCAAGAGTGCACGAGAGTCGTGCACGGTACACGTAGCGGAAGGAGAGAACAAAAAACGGAAGAAATTGGAAAATCGGGGCCAGTCGCGTCCTGCAGGCGCGACTGCCGTGGGTGATCGCGTCCCTAGGACGTGACTCCCACCCCCGATTGCGTCCTGCAGGCGCGATTGGGGCCAAATTTCTGGCAACCCCCCTGATCGCAACGCAGGCTGCACGAAGGGGTGCGCCGCCTCGACGCTGCGCATGGAGGCGGCGAAGGGGGGGCGCTGCAAGTGGCGCACACGGCTGGAGGCGACGGGCGGCGGGATGTATCGCGCGGCGGTGGCACTGCTGGGCCGTTGCCCGCGCGCGGCGACACTGTTGGGTCGTTGTCTGTGTTTGGCGGCCGTGTGGCCTCTTGGCAAGTGACGGGCGGCGGCCGTTGCTCGTCGTTTTGGGTCTCAATCCAAAATTAATTTAATTCAATACACAATCATGATTCAATTAATTGCAAGAATAATAATAAATCTAATCCATAGCACGGGTACACATAAAAACATGTAATTCATGGATTACATGATTCTATATGAGAATTAATTCACACAATTCATAGAAAATTGAATTTAGAGCGTACTGTATAGTCTCAGGCAGAGTCTCGTGCTGATAACGTGTTGTAAATAAGTGCGTAAAATAAAAGACGAGATTTGTTCACCCAATTTGTCGGGAACGACTACGTCTGGGGGCGAGCCAAGCCAGGAGTTTCACTAATGTTCTTGTGTATGAGTATTTACAATTCTGAGTACAATGGTATATTTATAAGTGTAAAGCCATATTCTAAGTTATGAAGCCCATTGGGTTATTGGTCCATTAGTAATGTCCACATCAAATCTTCTAGATTTGGAATAATAAATCTTCTAGATTTACAATAGTTTTGTTGCCCGAATAGTCCACACATTGAGTATTTTTGGTGAGTATTTAGAGCTATTTGAGTATTATTTTCATAAACTCATCAATTTGCCTCTTTGGTGTGCATATTAGGAAAAAGGACCAAAAAATGGAGCTCATAGGACTTTGAATCGACTCAAACGGAGCGCCCGCGTATCAAATCGGCCCAAATTATATAAATACTATTCCCAACCCTTATTTTACAGATCTAGAGTCGATTTTCGAAGTGGAAGAAGGTAAGAACGTGATTTTGGGTGTTTAGCAAGGATTTTGAGATAAAAAAAAAACGAGGTTTACATCATACAAATTCCATAGAACGATTAATTCTTTGAACGGTTTTGTTTTCTACTTTTGTTTTTGGATTCTTTGATAGCTTTAGATCTAAATTCCAGATTATTTTGAGATTGATTTTCTAGATTTGAGTTCAATTAAATTCATAGTTGATTTACGCTCTTGAATTTCTTGATTTCTTTAGTCATGTCTTTGATTGTTATAGTTATTGCTTGTGTTTACGTAATCACCATGCTAGGCTAAACCCTTGTATGCTTATGGTAGGATAAACTCGTAGAAGTAGGATGTTGGTACGTAATTAGGATAATTCTTGATGTATAGTTTTAGTTCTCTTAATAATTCTAATAAACCCTAGAATAATCATAGAATTAAGTACGAAAGTTGTTAAGGAGAGGACGGTCGCATCACTCTTTATCAACGAATAGGCTTAAGGAGAGGGTTTTTGCAGGGGTTTATAATTAACCGGTTTAGCTAGGGAGGACGGCCGAATCACCCGAGTTAGATAATAAGGGTCTCAGTAATTAAACACAACTCATATAATTCAGTTAGTGAGTTAGTGAAGTAAATTGTTAGAGTGGAGTATTGAGGTTATTTATGAGCTTTTATTCTTACAATTCTAGTGCTAGATTAGGGAAGTTGATTGTCTAGTTTATAGTACACTTAGAATTTTAACTTGGATCATCACAATTATTTTAGTTAACGTACCAACTCCGTAAGTATTAGTAGGGAATCCTATCCAAAGCATCATCCATATTATTTGCACTTCAAACCGAAGTTAGTATAGTTTTATTCTTGTTTGCTAGATAGTAACACTTTAGAATTTAGTTTTAAATATTAGTCTAAAAACCAAATCACATTCATATTAGCTACGGCACGTAGATTTCCAGGGATTTACTCGCATAAAAATCCTCCTACGGGTTCAATACTACTAGGTCCCTATACTTGCCTATATTATAGTGATCTCATACTCTTGTGGGTAACTACTAGTAAAAGCTAGTATTTTACGACCAAGTCATGTTATCTTTTCACTTATCGAGCTCGAACTGAACTTTAGATTGTATCAATCATAAATAAGTCCAGGCTTGCCTGATATCTATGTCGAACCGAGCTCAAACGAGTTGTTAGCAAATGAATTAGAATCGAGTATCGAACCGTTTGATTTGACATTTAACACTGGATAGCTCCTAACATTTACTACCATTTTAGTTTCACTCATACTCCTTCCGTCCCCTTTTTATCTGTCTCATTTTATTCAAAATGATTTTCTCTTTTAATTGTCACTCTATTAATGTCAATGCATTTTTTACTTTTTTTTTCAACAATGCCTCTAATAAATAGTAAAACTAATCCTCTTCTTATAATAAATAGGAATAACAAATATGGATATAAGTGTTTTTTAATCCTAATAAATGAGAAATTTGATTTGTATGAATGAATAAATTAATTAAAATTTTGGTTTGTGTCAATAGTCAATGTCATCATGCACACAACCACACTCATCTTGAGGTCAGATATAAGCAACTGAATATATCTATGTAAAAGTGTCTCAATATAACATAGATAGTGTTTCTATAAATATAAATGATTTTTTTTATATAAACAAATGGTGACTTGAACTCATAACTAATCAGTTATAGATAATGTAGTTTTAAAAAATGTTTGCACACGTGAAATGTAGCCGGAACAAACTTAAGAAGAAAAGAAAAAAAGCTCTAATAAAACGAGAGAGAATTAAGTAGGATTGCTTACATGAGAATGAGAATGTAAATAGTTTAATTAGTATGAGGAAGGTATTATGTGAATGATATAAATGATGAAACTTATTTGAAGGGTATTAATAAATTATACTAAATATATCAACTTTAAAGGATATTAGTTGTTTTCACTCAGAACCCGTTTGTTTGGGGATATGGGAGAATAAATCATGTGATATATTTTACCTCATATGTGGGATAAGGAGGGGTATTACAAATACCACCTCTCAAGTGACATTTATAATCAATTGAAATTGAGTAATAAAAGTGTGGGCTTGTCAATTTTACCGGGTCTTTGGTAAATAAAATCTATCTTAACAAACAGTGGAATTCGTGGGATAACAATCAATATCCCTTCTTTTCCAGGCAAACAAACGGGTTCTCAAAGTATTAGTTAAAGTGATATTAGTTATTTTTACTAAAGGTATTATTTGTTTCAACATAAGATATTAATAAATTATTATGCATAGTAATAGTTACGTGGGTTTTTCTTAGACCAGACACCCTATCGAGTTGCCTGATATCAGTAATGCTCTATAATTGTGCCACATGTTATCGAATTGTATCGCACTGACCTGCTACCTGTTGAATTAAATTATTATATTAAAATTATATTTTAAATTGTATTTTTTATTTACAATTCTACCATTTTTTTAAAACAATATTAGTTAGGCTCAAATTAAATACATATTTAGATGAAATAAAAAAAATTAAAGTCGAGTATACGACTAAACATCAACCCTTTTTTTCCTTCTTTGTGGCACAATTTTCACGCCCCCTTTTCTTTCTTCTGTTTCTGTAAGGTAGAATGCGATGATTGCAAGTTCAAAAAAAAAAAAAAAAAAAAAAAGGAAAAGGGTCATTTAAGCCCCTCAATTTTACTGTGGAGATCAAATAGAACCCTCAACTATTTTTTTTACATCTATGCCCTTTTCCTTCACAATCGAGATCAAATAAACCATTCTCCTCAATAAAAGGGATCGCTTGAACTCTTTTGTCAAAGAGAAGGAAACGAATGTTAATACAACCATGCCCCACCATTGAAATTGCTTATTTTCATTTACAGGGCACTAAAATTCTCGCTTCTTCTAAATTTAGTAAAAGAACAAAAATTCACTCAATTACCTCTATGTAAAATCCCATTTTCTTCTCCTTGTTAAACAAATTACTTAAGTTGTCTCAATTTCTGGAAAAAGGTTAGTAATTTGGTTTTGTTTATGGGGTGGGTGGGGTATAATTTGGTTCAACTGATTACTGTCAAGGAAGAAAGAGCGGTGGTGGAGGTATTTGCAATTTTCCATCATTTTTTATATGTCAAAACATGTAAATCCAGAAGACTCAATTATGGAAGAAAATAGAACTGTAAATTGTTATGCTATGAAAAAAACTTAGAGATGATGGAAAAATGCTATGGTATGATTATGCATATTCTCTGTACACTTCCCTGCGTTATGGCGAATTGAAGCTGAAGGATTGTGAAAATAAAAACCAACAAAAAAGCTTGTAGGGAATGAAGAGAATTTTAGTGAAGAAAAATGAACCCAGCCCTAATTTAACAAAATGTATACGCAATGTAAATGAAAAAAAAAACATTCTCAATGGTGGGTATCAATTGTACTAATGGCGGTTCCTTTTTTTTTATTTTTTTTTATGGAAGGGTAAAATTGATCTCTTTTAATGGGGAATGGGCTTACTTGATCTCAATTTTAAAGTAAAAGGGTATGGGTGTATAAAAAAAATAGTTGAGGGTTCTAATTGATCCCCACATTAAAGTTGAGGGGCTTAAAAAAAATTTGCCTTTTAAAAATAAATAATATAAAAATCTGAAATTTTATTTTAGATTACATAAGGTTAACTTAGTAAATTAATAATTTTATTTTTAAAGTAATTAAATTTAGTATAATAGTGGGATAATACGACACAACTCGATAGTATATGATGCAAAACGATGGAAAGTTAAATGATTAACTCAACAGATTGCAGGTCATCAATTTTAGACCATTAGATTTTATTAAATTTAAGATCTGATGGTTTATAGACCATATCTAATATCAGACAACTCGATAGGTTGACTGACCTAAGAAAACCCGTAGTTTACGTGAGCATTGTTCATATAATACTTTATACTTTGCCAAAGTATGAGAATGTATATGAGTAAAATTAGTACCAAGAGGAATGTCATTAATTTCATTTAGAAGATAAATAATTAATCTTTAAATGAGATTTTATTATCTTTCTTACTAAGCACCTTTCATTTTATTTTAATCCCTTTTATACTTAAATCTCTAAATCCAACTAATTACCTCCTAATTTGTATTTGTAGATAAACATGCTTTACTAACTTGTAAGAGTGTATTTTCAAACTCAATATGACTAGAATTACTAAAAAGAAATGGATTTTACCACCTCTAAAAAAAAAAAAAAAAAATTTTACACCGTTGATTAGAGTTGCATAACAGGTATATTAAAAGTAAAAATAGCTGTTTTTAACCTTGTACTGATCATTTGTAGGTTGGTGATGCACCAAGCAATCAAGCTGAACCAGAAATGTAGTTACCGAACATAATACCAAATAAGAAATAAAATCGAAAAATAAATTGAAAGATAATGTCTGCCTTACTTGCAACTATAAATACAATATGTTGATACAAAGAGCAAACACTCCTATACACCAATTATAGGGTGCAAGAGTAACACTCGTATATACTAAATATATGATGCAACTGTACACAACTAATACTCTTCCGTAAAACAACTAGATACTTTTAAAGGTAAACAAATAATACTAAAAAATTCATTACTTTTAAAAAACAACTAATATCATTTAAAAATACACTTGAGTTAACACAGATTACCTGGTGGATATGGTTTTTTTCTAATACAGAAGATGAACAATCTACTCCAAATTTCAAAATGATCACCAGACATTGACAAATGAAATATATTATCCAAATTTCAAAGAAAAAAATGCAACTTAAAAAAAGCACATGGCAACTACAACTCTCTTCAGATACAATTACCAGCAGCAACACGAAGCTGGTTTTTACAGCCGGAACTGGAAATGCTTTTCCAGCTCGTTTTTGTTTCTTCTTATTTTGAAGATTCTTTCTGAAGTAGTTCAACCTCGTCTTTTGTAGGTAGGGCTGGAATTGCGCCATTCTTAGTCACAGTGAGGGCCCCACATGCATTCGCAAAGAAAAGAGCATCTCTCAACCGCTTCTCATCCTGCCAACAATAACACAAAACTCATAGCATGACACAGAAAATATCCATATAGGCAAACAGAATAAGAAAAAACCGAGATGCTTTAATGCAGCATATGCTATTCTAAATTAAAAGTCACAGAGCTACCTTTAAAAGATTCAGATCCGAGGCCAAACGATAAAGTATTGCACCCATAAATGCATCACCAGCACCATTTGTATCAACAGGCTTGACTTTAATACCAGGAACTCTTCCCTTGAATTTCTGTCAGTGAATAAAGTATACAAAACAAAGAGGACATAGTCGTATTAACTTCATGCAAACATTCAAGTTTAATAATATGTATCCACATCAGCTTTAAAGCTTCGTATTCAAATATATCAGGCATTCAGAAAAAAATAAAAATACTACAGCCTTCAAGATAGATCCACATATATAAGTAGAAAAATGGACACAATTTCACAATTATACCTTTGTGTAATATCTGCAGCCCTCCTTTCCTTCACTTACAAGCAAAAGACGTAGATTAGAATGAAAAAGCTTTTTCAACACCACGGAATCATCATTGGGATTCGATCCTTGAGTCAGGAAGGAAATTTCCTCTTCACTTATCTGCGGCGTTAGAGGAGCATGTAAACACAAGTATCGTATGAAGGAACTCTAAAGCCTTCCAAGTGGAAGGCGCCTTTTAGGAGGTATGTACCTTGATAATATCTGCTTGATCCCATATGTCCATTATGCCCTTCCGAGCTGCATCTTCCGAAGGCCATAAGGGCAATCTTAAATTTGGGTCGTAAGAGAGTAAGCTACCAGATTTCTTGGCAGTGCGCATGGCAGCAAGTTGGGTTGATTTACATGGTTCTTCGATCAAACTAATTGAACCATAGTGAAAAATGGTTGCCTGTATTGAATATTTGTTGCTTGTTGAAAAATATGAATAATCAAGCTGAACATACACAAAGATCATTCTTTACTACAATAAGCATATAACTCGTACCTTCTTGACAAGATTCACGTCAAGCTCCGACTCTTGTAAACGCATATCAGCACTCGGGTGACGGAAGAACATGAATTCCCGCTCGCCATCTTCTCTGAGTGTGATAAAAGCCAGTGCAGTCCTTGCATCGGTGTCAAATCGCACACCCGAATTATCAACTTTGTTTTCTTCCAACATCTTTGTAAGCATATGTCCAAACTCGTCCTTGCCTACCTAAGACAGAAATTTTACTGTTTTTCAGATATTTCTCGTAGTTCAGTTTGAATAAGAGTAGTGTATCATATATAAGAACAAGATTCTGGGGTGTGGAACTTCAAGAGCTAATACAAAAGCAGGAATTCAACCAGAATAACAAATGGGAAGAGGCAAACACTGTGAGGGTCGTTATAACATAGAAAACACTATAATGATGATTGGCTAAGAGAAAGAAAAGACATTTCAACAGAATCAAGAGACAAAGGGTAAGACTGGAAATGCACCTTTCCAATAAAAGCTGAAGAACCTCCGAGTTTTGCCACACAAACAGCGACATTTGCAGGAGCACCACCTGCAGCTTTTTTGAAGGAAGGGGCTTCAGCAAGTGAAACTCCACTGACTGTTGGCACAAAATCTATCAACATTTCCCCAAAGCAAACTACAAGAGGGGTTTTCTCAACTGAACCTCCCCTGTCCTTCATGGACAGCTTTCTTATGAATCCTACAACGTGTCAAATTAATCCATAAGTATTTCGTGAAATTAATGAGCAGTGTAGTTACAAGACATATTTTAAAGCACATAAAGACCACATGACACACAAATGAGGACAATTATTCTCTGATCCACATCTCAGTCACTGAAATTGAAAATTCCAGACATAAATGATTAGGAAACTACAGCAAGATTATGTCTGAACAACTCATAATCAATTGTCGTATTGTATCTCACAACTTACATTTTCTAATATCAACCAAATGCAAAAACAATGAGGCTGTCCACTTATCAACAGAAATCCATTTGAATTGATTTCAGAAGTTCATTTAACGTGTATCCAGCTTCTGTAAATATGCTCAGATACTGGCTCAAAGCGTTTCTTGAAGGCAATGCAGCAAACATGATGAACACAGACGAAAGCCTGATAGGCTATGTTTGTTACGAATATAAAACAGGAATACTTACTCCAATCATCACAAAAAAAGTAAAAAAAAAAAAAAAAATAGTAATAATAATCACATCAAGAAAAGATCAAGATTTACTATAAGAATTAAGAACACAACTAACATCATGAAGCTTTTAAAATAAAATAGGAACTAAATTGCCCACTCTGGAATTACAGTAAATATCTGTAATCTATTATCTAGTTCAAGATTGAAACTAAGGAAATCAAAACAGAGTAGCCAAAAAAAAAAAAAAAAAAAACAGAGAGAGAGAAACTCCATGAGCACATCAAAGAAGGAGATTATAAAAATGACGTATTCTAAAAATGGAAAAACAAGAAACATATGCACGTATAAACTTCTAACGTTTGTTACAATAGCATATCCGATCATGAATCAAATCTCATCTCACCATTCATTCCCATCTACCTCATAAAAATTTATCGTAATTCAACAAATCATTATGTAAACAATCAGAAATAATGTGGGCGAGAAGCAAATGGAAAAACAAGAACCTGAAAAGCGATTTTTAGACATGTTGAAGCGGCGATCACAGTTGGAGAAAAGAACTCGAGTTTGGCAAGACTTGGCACACGGAGAAATTGGTGGCGTAATTGATTACGAAGGGTGAAAAGAAATTATGAGGATGAGAAATGAAAGATGTGTTTCTTAAAAGCGGCAAGAAAAACAGCCAAAGAAGGAGCGACGGAGAAATGTTACGTGTGACGGAGTGAGTGAGACAAAAAAAAAAAAAAAAAAAAAAATTAATAATTAATATTGCCCATATTGGTATTTGGTAATTCCAGTGATACTTTCCAAATAATTTTGATATTTGTTTCATACAAATTCTCAATCAGGTAATTAGAAAAAAAAAAAAGATGATCACTAATTCTGTTAATCGGATGAACTGGACGGCGTCACCGGAAACATTCCCAAAAAACAATGACAATGGGCACCAACTAATAGGCTAAAGACTTGCCACAAAAATGCAACTATCATCATGATGCACTGTACGGAAGCTAAAAATGAAATCGATCATTTAAGAAAGCTTAATTTCTATAAATATGTAAACAATTAGCTAAAGGAATCTGTTCTACAACTAGCATCATATATAGACAGAATTGAATTTAGCTGTCATCCGATTAGGAAACACAGAAACCAGTACTGAAGAGATCATAAAAAGACAATATATTGAGCCAAAATAAAAACTAAACCGGATGTAATTAGAAATCCACGAGGCAGATACACAAATTGAAAGTAAATCTATCCTTACGCATAAGATGATGATCGGGAAAAAGCAAGACGAACCTGAAACGGTTTGTTCGGCCATGTTACGGCGGTGACAGAAGGCAGAGGCTTGAGTATATTGGCAGCACCGCCCACGCACGCACCCCCGTGTAGAGAGAGAGAGAGAGAGAGAGAGAGTAGGCCTGTGGGCACGGGAAATACAAGATGTTACCAGCCAAAATAATCTGTGTGCAACTTATTAATTTATTATCTTAGCTGCTATTTTGTACTATGCCGAGGCGGTCTCATATATATAGCTTCTATAATTTCATTAAATTTTAAAGGGGAAAAAAAAAGAAAAAGTATATTTACCCTTAAATTTATAAGGCAATTATTATTTTGTCATAATTTTAAAAAATATGTTCTTTTATTAAAAAAAAGTTGGTAAACCATTTGCAAAAGGTTGGTACCGTGTCAACTTGGTGTCAACTTTTTTGGGGTAATTTTTTTTTAAATATGACAAAAAACAATTGGCATATAAATTTAAGAGCAATTTTACGAGTTTACATAATTCTAAAATGTGTTTCTTAAATTTATGGGTACAATATATAATTAATGAAAATTTATTTTTATGTATAAGAGGGTCTCATGTAAAATTTTTATACTTGACAAATCATAAAATTAGCTGGTGGGTTCAAACTCTTAAAAATCAAATCACTATATTTCGTTTAATTACAATTTAATCAAAATTTTTGGATAATTAGAAATAATTCACCACCTTCGAATATTGTTGAAAAAAAAAGAGAATGTCTGAAAGACTTATTTACAATAATATTTAACGTTGATAAAATATTTGCAATTATCCAAAATTTTAGATAAGATTGTTAAGTGAAAGATAAGAGTAACTTTTTTTTAGTGAAAATGTACAAAGTTGCCCTCAAAATAGAGGGACACTTGTTTCTTACCCAACTTTTAAAGAATAAATATTTTTGACCAAAAAAGGTTGGCAAAATGGTTGGCACCCAAGTTGGCATGGTGCCAACCGTTTTATCAACTTTGTTTGGAGCAAAAAACATCTTTTTAAAAAAATTGAGAAAAAAAAAATTGTCTTATAAATTTAAGGGCACTTTTGCTTTTCTCCCATTTTTTTACACACTTTTTAAGCAAAATAGTATTTAATTTAGAGAAAGTAAAAAGGTGTAGGGAGGGTGATAAAAGGCAGATGTGATGTGTATATTTTTAAATATTAAGTAAGTGACAAATGGTTTAATTTTGATGAAAAATGAACATAATTGTTAAAAAAAAAAGTGTAAGATTTTGCCAAAGAAAAAAAAAAAATATATATTGTATCTTCTCAGACCCGTTTTTACACATGAGCAGCTATAAGTTGTAGTATCAAGAGTGAAGAGCAAAAAAGGCTTGAAGGTGTTGCGTCTCGCATCCGATATAAGATCATCCAAGAATATTACGATTGTAGTTTACTAAGATATTTTTCGAAATGTGTAATTGTAATTTTAAGATTTATGAATAAATAGAAATATCATCAATTCAAAAAAAAAAATTAAGATTATATGTTCTTTCAAAAAATATTTTCATATACAAGTTACAATACTAATTAAATGTATCCCTATATATATATATATATATATATATATATATATATATATATATATAGTTAAAAATTAAACATTATACAAAAGAATTTAATCAAATCCCGCGATTTTTCGCGGGTTTCATACTAGTATATATATTACACTTAAGTTATGATGCCTTAAATGACAAAACATAACAGATTGGGGAAGTATAAACCAAAATGTTAAATTTAAGAATATGATTTGTAATTAATACTATTACTCTTGCGTCTCGAAATACTTTTTACACTTTTTTTTTTATCCGTTCGATAAAAAAATTTGCACCCTTAAAATAGAAAATCTCCATAAATCTCACCTTCACAATATCTTCAATTTTACACAAAATGCACGTACATTCTATAAACAATCATTTTGTTTATAAACGGACCTCGCAATACCTCATAATATCTTCCGACATATCATATTAAACCACGTGCAAAATTCTTAGCATACTTTTCATGGATGGGGGAAGTATTATTTTTAGATCACATATAAATACAATTCAACTCATTTATTTACTTTATACTTTAAAATTTACAAAATTGTTCCTCATCCCATTCCATCCCATTACCACATCACCATTTTTTCTCACTTATTTGCTCTCTTAGTTTTTTTAGAAATAAATTAATTAATTAATTTCACGTGGTAGGGAAATAAAATTAATTAATTAGTTACCCACCTTTCTATAAGTTCATACTTTTTTATGAGATGAAATTCTTTCATTCCACCCACTCATTCTATCTCCTACTTCATCTCACTCTAATAACTAACCATAATAAAATAATACAACATTATTCTTGATCTGGAATGAAGTTCTATCCAACCCTACTTCTTCATCCGTAATCAAACACACATTTACTTACTATTCACTAAATTACCATCATTCACATTTTTCATCTCCATGTTTATATCATCCACCACCATCTCAAATAGTGCCCAAGTGACGATGAAAAGAGTGAAGATAAAGTAAGTATTTACGTAAGGAGAATGAGAACAAATTTGGTGCGAACTCCAATAAAGCGAGTGAGTGAATCTTTTTAAGGACATACAGAACAATATTTAAATAAAATTACAATTTTAAAGAGTCTTTTATACTTATAATATGAGATATATTTTTCTATACAATAAATATTAAATGAACCCCTTTTTTTTGGTATAGTTTCATCCCTCGTGTATACGTTTTGGATTGAGTGTTGTACAATACTCTTCAGTGCAATTTTTGAATTATTAGATTTGATTAAATTTAATTTAATTATTGTGAAAATACAATTTAAGAATTATAATGAATCTCAATCAAATTCAATTGCTAAAAAAATATACAACACCAAATTCAAGTTCTTATTTCTAGAATATGTTGTTGATAGGCAAACATCAGTCAATGATGGGGCGAACATGTATAAAGGCCGTAATAAAGATTATGAAGAATCAACTCCAAATCAAAGATGATTAACAAATAAAATCAAGTTGGAGTGCATAAATCAATCCAGGAGGTGTATGAAATGACGAACAACTCCATCGACGAACAACATACTGACGAACAAGTCCTGGAGCCCGAGGCCAGATATCAACCCTACGTCAAGTCATTGATGACGAACAACATTAATGAAAGGTGGTACAACTACCAGCCTAGGAGGTGTACGTTGACGAACAAGGAACCAAGGTTCCCCAGCTCATCCCAACCCGAAGTCCAGGCGAACAACTTCCAAGTCACGTCCACAAAAGGCGAACAACTTTTGTGAGGAAACCATACAGGAACAAGTAAGCCGACTTGAGCGAACAACAATGAAGTCCGAGATAAGACCAAAGAAGACTTTGTAACTAAGATTCAACTTAGATAAGGTCAAACAAAGGTCAAAAGACACATGTCTAGCATGCAAGCTAGGAAGTCCAAGAGTCTTGGACACCTCCTACTTGCTAGTCTCTATAAATAGTTGTTCTCCAGCTAAGAAATACAAGTTCAAATTCACAAATGCTCCAAACACACACACTAACACACTTAAATGTACACATATATGAAATTAATACGATTTCGACTTTCGTGTTTACAATCCCACAACTCGAATCTTCGATTTACCATTTACGGTGGTAATCAATCACACATTATTGATTGGTGATCTTAAACCGAACTAAAACAGTCACTAATCCTCCCGATTAAATTTGATCACCAACAAATTGGCGCTAGAAGGATGGTCCGAACCTCCGATTTAGTGTGATTAGTCAAGAACTTCAAGTTGAAAACTTGAAGATTCGAAGAAAGCCTCAAGAAACATTTGAAGATTTAAGTAAAAGTGTTCTTGGTGTTCTTCATCATAAAAATTAAGAGAATTTAATTTGAAATGCCTCAATCCAAAGAAACACAAGGTACACGCTTATCAAGGAGAGCATCTCCTACCCGAGCTTCGTCGGCTGACCACCAGGATCGTAATCCCAGGCATGAGAACAGATCGCAACATACCGCCATAACTCATAATCTCCCACCTGAAATGGAGGCCCTGGCGAACAACCCTAACGAACTGGTCAAGACCATTGCTGCTCTCCAAGCTCTTCAGAGACAGCAAGAACAGAATGGACCTTCACAAGCAAGGCCTAAGGATAGACCCATGGAAGTTGTTAGGGCCAGATCAGTTAGGGGCGAACAACACGAGGTGAACAGTGCCCAGGTCAGGCGGAATAAGGGCAAAACCAAGGTAGTCGAGCCAAGAGAGGGCCAAGCTGAGTCTGCTCGTGGGCGAACAACAGTGTTGAGCCATGGAACAACTCGTTCTAGTGCCCGGGACAGAATTGGCCAACCCCAACAACAGGAGAAAGTTGATCGCCAGAAAGCAGAGCGTGGGCGAGGACCATTTGAACAACCTCGCCCATCAATCCATGAAAGACTCTCCCAATCTGCCTTCAGGTGCCTAGGGCCAAATGCGGTGAGCAACCCTAGAAAACAGCTCCAGGACATGCCCGCTCCGAGTGAGGGACTGCGACAAGCAGAAAGGTTTGTACCTTTGCTCGCCGAACAGCCTCCGAGCCAGGGGGCATCTTTGGATGAGCTATCAAGCCTGTGAAAGGCTGTGGAGAGCATGTAGGGACAATTGGACCAACAAAGAGGAGTGGGGGCGATCAGCTTGCCATCCTCACCATTATCACCTATCATTCTGAAATCCCCGATTCAGAAAAAGGTCCAATTCCCAGCAAGTATCCAGTACGATGGACTAGCTAATCCCAGGGTTCATTTAACGAAGTACTCGGATTATATGGTCTCGGTGGGAGCCAGCGATGCCACCCAATGCCGAAACTTCCCATTAACTTTGGGGGACCGGGTGCACAAGTGGTTTTCGGCAATGCCACCAGCATCTATCCATTCGTTCGTTCAACTGAGCCGAGATTTCCTTTCCCATTTCTCAACGGCGGGATCATATTTGTCCCAAAAACACCGATTGTCGGACCTAAAATAAAATGACGACGAGTCAGATTGGGCATTCATGGAAAGGTTCGACAAGGTGTTGTTGGAAGGTGAGTCCGTCAACGAGGAAACAAAAATTGTTGCTGTTATGGCCGGGTTGAAAAAAAGATCAAAGCTATGGAAATAGGTACTTCTGAAGTGCCCAAGGAGCTATGCCGAATTCAGAAATCAAGCCGGCATATTCGTTTCCATGCATGAGACTTTGCAATCAAATTTGGGAGAGAACAAAGCTGATCTCAAGGAAAACAACAAGAAACCTGGTGGAACAGGTTACCGAGTCCCGAAAAATATGAAGGCATTTAATGAAGGGACGAAACTTAAGGAGAAATTGAACCAGGTGCTAACAGTGTTAGTCGATACTGTATATGAAAATGTGAAAGAGAAGGAGTTGCTCTCCCCTCCACGGAAAATCCGTCAGGACACTGGCAAACTCAACCCTAACAAGTATTGTGCCTATCATCAAAGCATGGGGCACTTTACGAGCGAGTGTAGAGATTTGCTCAAGCAGCTTTGGCGGTTCTACGAGGAGGGGAAACTCTCCAACTTTGTTAAAAGACAACCTGGAAAGAGAGTCCGGGAGAACAACTCTGAGGATGAGGAGGATCAACCTCAGAAGAACAATAAACCAGGACGGCCAGTTCCGGCAGTTGCTGCTCGTCCACTTGAAGATCTATACATGATGGAACCCACAGAACTAGCAGGAGGATGTTCTGATGGACGACCGCCGATCTCCAACCAAAAAAGAAAAGCCGAATTGTGAGCGATCGATCAAGTACAGGGAATGGGGGTTAAGCCATCCATCATGTAAACAACAGAATTGACCTTTACCGAGAAGGATTTGGAGGGAATCTTGACCCCCCATAATGATTCGCTCGTGATCTGTGCCAAGATTATGGAGACCAGAGTGCACAGATTGTTGGTGGACACCGGGGCCTACACCAACATTCTTTTCAAAAAGATGCTTGACCAACTTGGAGACTACTCAGGCTACATCCAACCTTCAAATCACATAATTTTGGGCTTCGGAAATGCTGTAACAGTCCCGTTAGGGGAGATTAGGTTGTCCGTTCAGCTTGTAACGGTCGAGGAACCCGAGAAAAACATAACAAGAATGGTTGACTTCTTGGTCGTCGATCAGGAATCAACTTACAACGGGTTTCTTGGTCGACCTTTCCTAAATGAATTTAAAGCTGCATGTTCAACTTACCATTATTGTCTGAAGTTCCCAACAGCAAGTGGAGCAGACACAGTAAAGGGAGATCAAAGAAAAGCCCGGGAATGTCTCCTGCAGTTGCAGGCCAAGCATGCATTAGTATCCATGATGGAAGCCACAACCAGCTACCCTGCTGATGAACCATCAATACTGGAGAACATGATGGACATAGAGGAGGACCACATGGATACTGACGAGCAACACTCTGACGAACAACTCATCACCACCCATGGGAAACTTCCATCTGACGAACAAAAAATGGATGGTGATGAGCAACACTCATCAGATGACTTGGAGGGCCAGGTGTTAACTAACAACAATGAATCAGGACCAACATACAATCTAGATCCCCGCCTGGGAGCAGAGCCCATGAACATCGAAAATAATTTCAACCCTGAGGGACCAATACTTGATCCTCGTTGGAAAGGACAAAAACGACGAGCAACTCCGTTAAAGAACTGGAGGCGTTCAAAGTTAATCCTGAAAACCAGGATCTCGAATTGTACATAGGATCTGAGCTCCCTGAGCCTTACAGATCCCGAATGAAAGAATCTCTCAGTAAAAATCTAGATATTTTTGCTTGGTCTCATGCAGACATGGTGGGAATAGATCCAAAACATGCCTGTCACAAGCTCAACATCAATCAATCAAAAAGGCATGTCCATCAAAAACGAAGAAAATATGGCCCAGACAAATATCAGGCTTTGAATGAAGAAGTAAAGAAGTTGTTAGACAATGACCTAACCCGACAAGCACTCTGTCCACAATGGGTGGCAAACCTAGTTCTTGTGAGGAAACCAAACGGGACCTGGAGGCTATGCATAAACTTTACAGATCTGAATGCAGCATGCCCGAAGGACAACTTTCCTCTTCCTCATATTGACCAGTTGGTGGACAGCACAGCAGGTCATGAAATGCTAACATTCATGGATGCCTTTGCCGGGTACCATCAAATTCCAATGCATCCAGACGATCCGGAGAACACAGTATTTTATACGAACAAAAACTTGTTGTATTGGAAGAGAATGCCTTTCGGCCTCATCAACGCCGGAGCAACATACCAGAGGTTGGTGAACAAGATGTTCGACGAATAAATCGGAGATACGGTAGAAGTCTATGTAGACGATATCGTAGTCAAAAGCCCCCGAAAGGAAGACCATCTTCAGCATTTGACCCAGGTGTTCGATATTCTTCGACATTACAATATGAAACTAAACCCAAAGAAGAGCAGTTTTGGAGTCCATTCTGGATAATTCTTGGGCCATCTTGTTAGTCAACGAGGGATTGAAGCCAATCCAACAAAAGTCAAAGCTATCATGGATATGCAACCACCATGTTTGATAAAAGAAGTACAAAGGCTCACGGGATGCCTAGAAGCATTGAATCGGTTCATATCCAGATCGGGGGACAAATGTCGTCCATTCTTTGAAGCTATCAAGAAAGGACAGTTCACATAGACTAACAACTGTCAAAAGGCGTTCGACCAACTTAAGGACTACCTGGGAGATGTTAAGATCCTATCAAAGCCCGTCCCAGGAGAAAAACTATATATGTACCTGGCAGCATCAGAAGTGGCAATCAACTCTGTTCTGGTGGGAGAAGACGGAAAATTCCATCAACCCATCTATTACATCAGCCAGACTTTGCATGAAGTGGAGATCAAATACTCTCCAACTGAGAAGTTGGCATATGCACTTGTCATGAGCATGAGGAAGTTACGGCCATACTTTTTTTATCATCAAGTTGAAGTGCTAACAACTTTCCCACTTAGACAAATTCTCCATCGCCCCGACACAAGTGGTTGACTACTAAAGTGGTCACTAGAGATTAGCCAATTCGGGGTGACCTATGCTCCTCGAACAACGATCAAAGGGCAAGCATTAGCCGACTTTATAGTCGAACTAACCTTCCCACCAGATCCGACGAGAGGACTTGATCATCCTCGGCATCTTTATGTTGACGGATCTTCAACCAACATAGCCTCAGGGGCAGGAGTGGTTCAGATCAGTCTGGACAGACAAGTATTCACCTCGGCGATCAGATTTGGTTTCATGGCAACCAACAACGAAACCGAGTATGAAGCTCTCATTGCTGGTCTCCACCTATCTCTTGCAGTAGGTGTTAGACGGTTACAAATATTCGGCGACTCTCAATTGATTATGAACCAAGTCCGAGGTGAATACGAGGCGAAAGACGATCACATGATCGAGTATCAGTGAATTGTTGCTTACCTGATGTCCTTGTTAGAACAAGTCTTCATTGAACAAATTCCGAGGACAAGCAACACACAAGCAGATGCGTTGGCCCGACTAGCAACAAGCGAAGGACCTGCAGAGTTGGCAGACATTGTAATTACAAAGATGAATGATCCATCACCGAGAAGTTACAATGTCAATCAACTCAACGAACAAACGAATGAAGAAGAAGACTGGAGAACAAGTATAGTCAAATACTTGAAAAGTGGGAAAAACCAAACAACCCTTTTGAAGCTGCCAAGCTAACAAAGCAAGCCGCCAGATACACTCTGGTGGGTGAGCAGCTTTACAAAAGGGGAATATCAATCCCACTTCTCAAATGTTTGCCTAGGGGGCAAGGACGAGCAATACTCGAAGAAATACATGCCGGAGTATGTGGAAATAACACTGGGGGGCAAGCCTTGGCATACAAAACTATCAGACAAGGTTATTATTGGCCAACTTTACGTTAAGACGCAATCAAGAAAGCAAAAACATGCCATCAATGCCAAATTTTTGCCCCAAACATTCATACCCCGGCCCAACAGCTCGTATAGGTTTATAGCCCATGGCCGTTTGCAAGGTGGGGGATGGACATTATTGGTCCCTTCTCGGCAGGTGTTGGAAATGTTCAATTTGCCGTTGTGGCAGTCGACTATTATACAAAGTGGGCAGAAGTAGAGGCCATGGTGAAGATTACGCAACAGAAAATGATCAACTTCATTTGGAAGAACATTGTCTGTCGCTTTGGGGTTCCACAAACCATTGTGACAGACAATGGTCCACAGTTTGATGGGAAAGAGTTGAGAGACTTCTGTGCGAAGTGGGGGATCAAAAAACATTACTCCACACCCTATCATCCCCAATCAAACGGACAAGTCGAAGCTGTGAACAAGATAATAAAGCATACATTAAAAGTACGGCTAGCGGAAAGCAAAAGCAGTTGGTCTGAAGAACTCCCGGAAGTCCTGTGGGCATATAGAGTTTCTCCCAGGTCAAGCACAGGAGAAACACCTTTTGCAATGGCTTTCGGAACAGAAGCTGTTATACCGATCGAGTTAAAGACCAACACATTCAGAACGACCAACTTTGATGAGCAGGCGAACAACTTTGCTCTAGCTACTGAAATGGACTTGCTCGAAGAAAAAAGATTAAGTGCCGAGCTAAAAAAATGCCACCTACAAGCAGCGAGCAGAACGATATTACATTTCCCATGTTAAAATCAGGGAATTCAGAGTTGGAGATTTGGTTCTAAGAAAGTTGCTCGCCCAACCTCCAGGTGTATTGGGACCAACTTGGGAGGGCCCGTATCGTATAACGGAAAAATTCGTTAATGGCGTATATGATATCGAAGATATGGAAGGCAAGCCAGCCCAATACTCCTGGAATGCTGTACATCTAAAGAAGTATTATCAATGAGTCGAACAAGTTCTTGATTGGGCGAACAAGTGTCTTGGGGGGCAAATGAACCAGATAGGACAAACAAAAAACTTGCCTAATTTTTTGAAAAATTTGTTAAGTATAGAATGAAGAGTTATTCGGCACTTTATATAGTCGTGCTGTTTTCTTTTTTAATTCTAGACAGAGTTTTGCTCGGCAAGAATATTATAAGCGAGCATGATTTTGGTTAGTGTTCAAAGTTGTTCGTCAGGTTGTATATGTTAGTGACGAGCAGTCTTACAACACTTGTAAGTTTTTTACATTATGTATATATAGTTGTTCGATTGAAAGAAAAGTCCAAAAGCTCGAGGTACAAGTCCATTCTGAGGACCAAAGCCAATTAAAGGTTGTTCGTCTTCTAAGATGAACAGAACCTAAGGCTAAACCCAAATTCCATTAAAAGGCAAAGTTCAAATCGAACAAAGCCCAAAATTATATGTTATAATTGTGAAAGCATCGACAAAAATATAAAGGCAATTAACATATAAAGAAAATGAGCGAACAAAAGAAAGACATTCATTAAATCAAAAAGGCATTGAGCCTCAAAAATAGTATAAGAATTCTAGAAGTGTACTACAAAAAGAGCGAGCAACTATTACAAAATGAAGACTATGCTAAGTCCTAGATCTATTGCTGCTCGACAGGAGGAGGGCCTTGAGTCTGGTCGGCAGAAGGATCAACAATCATGTCTCTAACCATATCCTCAACAGCCTTTTGTTCCCTGTCAGCTTGCTCGTCCGCAGCAGCCGGCTCCTCTTCTTGTTCGCCCTCATCAACTTGAGGTGGAGGACGAGTAATTGTGATACTGGGGTGAAGGCTGTCAATCTTGACCCCCAGCTCGGCGATATCCCCCAACTGGATCTCAATGTTGTTCGGCGGAGGATAGTGCTCCAGAAACTCGGTCAGGTCCTTGCCCATCTCTTCCACCATGTCTTTAAAATCGTACGTGTCAGCCATGCGAATGCAATCGGCATAGGCGCAGATATATCCCAAGTTTGAGATGGGGGCGGACTGGGCTTGGAGCTCAGCCTCGAGCTGTTCGCGGGTGAAGGTGTTGGCCTCCACATCCCTGAGGCGAGCAACTTCCGCTTGGAGCTCGGCAATCTTCTTCTCGGCTACGGATAATTTTTTCTTCTCTTCGCCGAGCAGGGCATCTTTGCCTCCCAATTCACTAGATAAACCTTGAATTTCTTCAAGATATTTCTTCTCATTATCAATATAGATGGTAAGCTGGTTATTGAGCCGAGCAATCTGGCCATTGAAGTTGTTCGCCATCGTGTCTTTTTCCTCGGAAAGTTGGCGAACAGTGGCAACGTGATGGCGAGCAGCTTCTTCCAGTTCCACCACCTGAGCCATTCCCCGTTGAGCAGACACGAGGGAGTTGGCAGCTTGCACCATTGACAGATGAAAGTTATCAATGGCCCCTTGGGTAAGGACGGCTTTGTTCAATGGCCTTGACCAGGCGCGAGCAACTATCTCAGTCGCCCGACGAACATGATCATCAGGGATGTCACGTATGTTCGCGGGGGTCTTCGAGCATGCGTATTGGTGGATCACATCTGCTCGCCCTGGGTGGTCATTAGCCCGATACCTGTGAACAAAAAAAGTTTCGAGACTTAGTGAATCTTAAACTTATTCAGTTCTTGGAAGAGTGTAAAGGAGAATCCTTACTCGGCAAATTTGGCTCCATCCCACCCGAGATAGGTGATGTCCTCAGGTCCGCGAGGAGGAGTGTGCCTATCCTTGCTCGATTTTCCTCCTCTCTCATCAGTAGGAGAATGGCGAGCAGCCTCGACGGAAGGCAGGCGACCAGAAGACCCCCCCACCTTGGATTTTCCTTTGTCGGTGGTGGAGGGTAGCTGGGATACATACGAGCCATCACCTTTCCTCAGCCTTTTAGAACCGTGAGGAGAGGAGGCAGGGGCCGGGGTAGGCGATGAGCTCGGCGGAAGAGTTGTCCGTTGGGTTTGCTCGGCAGCAGAAGCCTTGTTGGTCATCGCCAACACCTTGGAAGGCGGATCACCCTTCTTTCTTCGTCCTTTTGGTGGCGCCATTTCGAATACCCTCTGTTCTAGGAGACCAAAGCAAGGAGGAACCGCAACAGTGACTTGCTCGGCTAAAAAAAAAAGAGTTAAGACGAGCAACTTTAAATAGCAAATGACGAACAAACTTGTGAATGAAGAGTTAGAAATTTTCTATACCTGGGGGCACCTCAACTTGAGCCTTTAAGTGGTGGGGGTAGGTGAGTAGGCGAGCAGCTCTCTGGCACCTCTCCTCGCTCAGATGTTGGATGGTTCTGTCCGCTTTGTTGCGCAGACCGACCAAGCAGGAAGTGAATAAAAATTCTGCACCAATCTCTTCTTTCTCCGAGTTCCACTTGGGCAATCGAGGGCCTGCGAGCAAACAAGAAAAGTTAAATTAGAACAATACAGTTCAAAAGCGAACAAAGATAAACTTACGCTTAATTATTCCATAAGAGGCAGGAGAATTTATTCGTCCAATGCCACCGTGTGGACTGGAAGATGCTCGCCAATCACCCCCAATGAAGAAGAAGTGTTGTTTCCAGTCCCTGATCTTGTTCGGCACTCCTTCTACCATCTTGAGCCCGGTTCTGGCCTTAAGATAGTAATAACCTTCTTCGCCAATAGGGCACTTGGTAATTGTCATGAGATAGTTGATCTCATCCGCAGTAAGGCGATCAACATATCCCTCTAAGGCGAACATGCATATTGCGCCGAGCAAGTTCATCCATCCGATCGGCGTGATCTGTGTAATGGCTAGATTGGTCGCCTCGAGGAAGCGACCAACGACTGGGGGCAGTGTCAGCTTCAAACCTGCGATCAGTGTGTTAATATTGATCGCAGTGCATCCTGGAGGTGGGCGATCATCTCTTTCTTTTCTCCTAGGGGCCCATATGTGATTGTCATAAGGAATCTTATAGGTCTCTCGGATCAAATCAAGATCCTTCTCGAGGACGACACTCTTGATTTTGCTCGTCTGGAAGTCAGTTTTAACCAAGTCCATTACTTGTCTCTGGGGGCGAGCAAAGTTGTTCGCGTGTTCCTCTGCATATGCTCGTCATTCGAAAGGCCGAGCAACTCCAACTGGAATCTCATTTTCCAGCATCTTTGGAAATGGGAAGTTTATCCCCTCCAAAAATTCACGGGTCAGTTCGTCAAATTCGGGATCTTCCGATTCAACACTGGACGAAGAGCCCTCGTCGGAATCCCTGTTCGCAACAACCACCACCTCCCTTCCTGACGGGCGAGCACCAGTATCCTCCACTGATCAAACAATGGAGTCTGCGTGGGGGTCCGATGCCGAAGAAATCTCAAAGGAGGGTTGGTTTCTGTGTGCCACAATGGGAAAGAGGGGATCAAGGGTTTCCTCAGATTTGTTGCTCGAATGGGAAGACATGGGAGAAAGAGAAAAAATACAGACGGCGGTGGAAAATTTTGCAGACGGCGGCGAATCCCCGAAGAAGATGGTGGCGCAAGGTCCACACGGCGGCGATGGAGATTTTTAAAGAAAAGAGATAAGTGAGAAGAAGAAAGAAAAGTAATTACCTTAGGAATGGATTTAGAAGCCAAATGCAGGAGAAACGGACGCCGGAAAGCTAGGAATCGCCGGAAGTGAAAGAAATCGCCGGAGAACACTGTAGCAAGAGATGAAGAAGTGGGAAATTTTTTGTTTCCCTCTTCTATTTATACCCCATGGAAAAAATGGGGTACCAGGTGTAATTCCCCGCAAAATATGGACTGAATTGAAAGAAAACGGGGTAAATTTCGAACAAAATTGAAAATCGAAGGACCTATACTCAAATATAGGGGCGCGTGGCCTCGGGACTGCTCGCGCGTGGGCGGCGCACAATCATACCGCCCACGTCACCCTCGTACATCCCCCAGATCGTGGGAAGGTGAAGAGGCAAACCCGGAGTTGCTCGCCAGATTCAAAGATGTTCGTCCAAATCTTCACAAATATAGTATCCTAACTACAGTTGCTCGCCCCAAAGTTGCTCGTTCCAGCCAACATCTAGTCAGGATATGGGGCAATTGTTGATAGGCGAACATCAGTCAATGATGGGGCGAACATGTATAAAGACCGTAATAAAGATTACGAAGAATCAACTCCAAATCAAAGATGATTAACAAATAAAATCAAGTTGGAGTGCATAAATCAATCCAGGAGGTGTATAAAATAACGAACAACTCCATCGACGAACAACATACTGGCGAACAAGTCCTGGAGCCCGAGGCCAGATATCAACCCTACGTCAAGTCATTGATGACGAACAACATTAATGAAAGGTGGTACAACTACCAGCCTAGGAGGTGTACGTTGACGAACAAGGAATCAAGGTTCCCCAGCTTATCCCAACCCGAAGTCCAGGCAAACAACTTCCAAGTCACGTCCACAAAAGGCGAACAACTTTTGTGAGGAAACCATACAGGAACAAGTAAGCCGACTTGAGCGAACAACAATGAAGTCTGAGATAAGACCAAAGAAGACTTTGTAACTAAGATTCAGCTTAGATAAGGTCAAACAAAGGTCAAAGGACACATGTCTAGCATGCAAGCTAGGAAGGCCAAGAGTCTTGGACACCTCCTACTTGCTAGTCTCTATAAATAATTGTTCTCCAGCTAAGAAATACAAGTTCAAATTCACAAATGCTCCAAACACACACACTAACATACTTAAACGTACACACATACGAAATTAATATGATTTTGACTTTCGTGTTTACAATCCCACAACCCGAATCTTCGATTTACCATTTACGGTGGTAATCAATCACACGTTATTGATTGGTGATCTTAAACCGAACTAAAACAGTTACTAATCCTCCCGATTAAATTTGATCACCAACATATGTCTCTACGGATGGTGAACTCAGTCAAGAAAGTAATGAGAGATTCATACTTACCTAAGAATATAATTCTAATGAAATGTAACGTACAATACAATAGTATAGATGATACAACACTTTAAAATCATATTTGATAGTGCCTAAATGGGGCACTATAGATTTCTTCTAAAAGAATAATAGACAAATTTTGTGTGTGGGCTCAAACGTGTTGACCTTAATATTTTTTGGGTGAGTTACATATATCTCCATTTTTTAGGCACTAATTGCACAACCCCACTCAAATTTTTCCACATTACACAAAACAACACTTTGTAGGGCCATCAGCCACTTTAAAGAAAAGGTGGGCCATAACTGTCTTTTTGCATACATGCATGCTTGCTTTTGCAGATTTTCTTTTTATTTTCGTTTTTTCAAATTTTTTAATGTCACCCCCCCCAAATTTTGTTATGGGTCAGTCTTTTAATTTTTGGGTCTTCAATTTATCGGGCCCCTACCCTACCATCAGACCTTATTTTTCGGGCCCTTTTTATGTTCTACAAATTATTTTTTTCGGGCCCTAATTTTGGGCTTCTAATTTTTAGGTCAATTTTCAATTTTGCATAACAATAAAAATAGTTTTTCATAACTCTTTTTTTTTTTGCATAACATCATAAATAAGTTGAACAACAATGTTATTTTGTTATTTTCATAAAATATTTTGCACAAAATTCATAAATTACATAATTACATTTTAAAATTACAAAATTGAAAAAAGCAAAATAATAGGGTTTAAAATTACATTTTGAGGGCAACTTTTGATTTATTTATTTATTCTCATTACAGATCTAAAATTTACATATGTGAAATTCTAAAATTAAATAATTACATTTTTAATGTAAGAATAAAAAATTGAAGACCTCCATCTATCTTCCATTCTCCATTCCTCCATAAAAAATTGCATAATGCAAAAATTTATATGCATTATGCAAAAATAAAATTTTGCATAATGCAAATAATTTTTGCATAAGGTATTTACCCTCAAACTTCATTCCTATTTGGACACCTGCAATCAAAATGCCAGAACATCAAAATTCACAATCAAAATTCATCATACAAAATCCACAATTAAAAGATCATCAAAATAAAATAGGACTAATCAGTAGTTTCTCTCACCAGATGCGTGAAAATCACAATCCACACTAAATAATCATCATACGGAGACCACTATCAGAATCATCAAAACTAAATAGGACCAATTAATAATTACTCTCATCAAATTCATTTAAATATGACACAAACAGAATCATTCTACCAAACTAGAATTAATCTAGAACCAGATTCATTTAAACCGAATCATTCCAAGTCATTCCACAAATAAAAATAGGATCATTCCAAAAATCCAAATAGAACCAGCTGTATTTAAACCGAATGCATTAATCTAGAACTATAATCATTCCACAAACAAAATTCATTTAAACGATATCATTCCACCAAATAGGGCACAAATCCAAGTAATCTAGAATTAAATTCAATAGCTCATATAGGCAACTAGAAACAGATGCTAGCAGTAGCTTATCACTATAATCTAAAGTCTTGTGAAATAATCATAAAATAGTGAGGTCATTTACTATATGACCAATATGTGCACGAATGTGGCGATGAAAACCTTAGATCCGTCACGCTTCATTCGGATATGGTGAACGGATTTGTAGTAGGCGGTGGTGGCAATTTGCAGTAGACGAATAGATTTGTAGTGGGCGGTGGCGATTTGCAGTGGCGAACAGATTTGCAATAGACGGCGGACGGATATGGTGGGGAGGAAGTGGCCGAAAACCCTAGATTTGTCACACGCTGTTCATCGAAAACCCTAGCTCCCCCCACGCCACGCGCACAACCTTCGAAAAATAAGTGGTGGTGATGCCCCTTCGCACCCGGGCGTCGAATCCAAGCATAAAAAATTGTGACGGTGCACGGGGGTGGCGCTGTTAGATCTGTCCGCACCACCTTGTCCCTCTGCAACCTCTTTTTGCATCACTGTGAGAATATGGTGGCCGCTGCCATCATCGTTCATCCAGATCTATCATTGTTAGATCGAGAGAAGTGGTCGTGAGCTATCGTTGGTGGTGGCCATTGCGGTTAGTTAGAGAAAGGTGGCGACGGGGTAGTGGATGTGGTGGCGTCCGCATCGCCATGGTGGTGGTGGTGGTGGTGTCGGCGGCCTGAGAGGGAGAGAGAGAGAGAGAGGTATGGACGAGGGTCGGTAGAGAGAGAAAACTGAGAGATATGTAAACTAATTAAATGGGAGAGGGAGAGAGAGAATAGTGGGATATGGGTGGGTGTCATGCAATGGTGGTGGGTAGGTCCCACAAAATGGGGTTATTTGAAAGTTAATGTGGTGATTTGGAAGGGTGGGAAATTGGGGTGGTTATTTGAAATAAAGTCTTAAAAAGTATGGTTATTTGCAATTATTCCATATTTTTTCTCTCACATGATTTACCAATAACGTTTAGTTTTTATTTTAATCGAATATGATAATGATGGTCATGGAATGACACATATAACTTAAAATTTTACATTTTTTTAATCAATATTATTATATGCAAGAACAAACAATTTTAAAAAGCATTTTAGGTAAAGATAAACTATAATATGTGACGGTCAGGAATATTCAAATAACTTTCTAGGCAAAATAGGAAACTTTTTCAGGATATGGATCTTCCCTATTTTATTTGTAAAATTTGAGAAAAAATACATCAGAAGAAAAAAATTGTGAATCGTATTTTTTTTACTCATACAATTATCATTGTTCTTTCTCTCCAAAATAATAAGAAACTTCCATTTGTGTTTTCATTTTTTCAATGTCTATTTATTGCATCATTGATCAAATTGGTTACCCATCGATTTAGGGTTAAATTTTTTTTGTTATACTTTATATTTCACTATTTTGGTGTTCATCATCTCCATTAACAGGAGTCAAGAATCTATGCTGATGAAGTATTAGTGAATCAAATGGACAATTCCATATTTTTTTACAAGTTAAAATTTTAAAATGAAATAAAATTTATTTATACACTAAAGACAACTATTTATAATCATGAGCATTAAATAAAAGAGTGAACCCTTAAAAAAGAAAACTATTATATGATCTATGTGTTGATAGACGAACAACAATGAGTATTAGACGAACAAGATTTATACCCTAATTACTCGGATTATGACAAAAGCTAATCAATGTACCTGTGACGAACAAGTATGATATAAGGGTGGTGCATAAAATGATCAAAGAAGTACTATTCCCGCTCTTACATCACCCGGTGAGCAGCTTACATGCGAGCAGCTCTCACTGAAGATACAAAGACAGGTTAAAGAACACATGGAAATAAAATGGGCGAGCAACTCTACATCCCAATTCCATGAAAGCGAACAACTTTTAATGAAGAACTCATGATGGAAATCAACGAACTAAGTAACGACGAACAACTCTAAGGATTTGATAAGCCTCAAAAGAAGACTTTGTAACTAAGTTTAAGCCTAGATAAGGTCAAACAAGTTAAAGAGGACACATGTCAAGCATGCAAGCTTGCCATAGGTTTTGTCCACCACCTACTTGGTGGTTTGTATAAATAAGTTGGTCTCCAGCAATAAAATTAAGTTCAAATACACAATAATCCTACTACACACACTCATACACCATCAAACACACATATACAAAGTAAATACGCACTCAATACACGTATTAACGATTTTCTAACCTCGATCTATCGTATTTACTATTTACGGTAGTAACCAATCACACAAAATTGTTTGGTGATCCTACTTACGGTTAAAAACAGACACTAATTCATATGATTAGAACAAATCATCAACATATTGACACTAGAAGGAGGGTCCAAACCTTTGATTTGTGTTAGATTTTCAAGAGATTCAAGTCAAGAACTTGAAGATTTGAAGACATTCTTGAGTTTTTTCTTCATAAACTCAAAGAAACTATTCAAGGTGTTCTTGGTGTTCTTTATTTAAACATTTGAATATTTGAAGATTCAAACAAAGGCCTAACCAAGATGCCACAGTCAAAGGAGACTCAACTCCCTCACCCCTCAGCTAGGACCTCGGCGACCAGGGCATCATCCACTGGTCGACGAGCACAAGAATCACGACCGACAAAATAGAGCTAGACCATCAGCCGTGATAAATATTATGCCTCCAGAAATAAAGGCTTTGGCTAGCTACCCCGGTGAGCTATCCCGAACCATTGTTGCATTGCAAGCATTGCAAAAATAGCAAGAACAACTTGGCCCCTCACAAATAAGAGTCAGGCCAAGGTTGTTGGAGTTATACGTGAAAGTATGCTTTTACTTCGTATAACTCAGGTATTAAACACTTTATTTTATGAGAATAATTCTTTTATCACATTTGCTTTAAATATGAATGAATGTTAAATGTTTATTGCAACCCGTTCCATTTATAGTATGAGTTACATTGTAGTTAATGTGGTGATACCAGATCACGGAAGATCACATTAACGAGTTCCTTGTAACTAAACGTACAAATTCACGGCCCAGGTGAAATTGAACAATCCACCGTGGGTCGATATGTAATTCTCATATTGGCTTGTCTTGACCAAGAGATTGCACTAGCACATTTGATATGTGTTGAAGAGGACCTACAACGAGGGTAAATTCTTTTGTTCTGAAATGTGAAGAATTAGACCTCGGTGGTTATTGATTTCTTAATCTCCGTCACTTAAATATGATTGTATGTGGTTAATAATTATTGCTTTGATTAATGTTGGGTGAGAATCATCTTGACTTCGAACCTTGTGTTGTGGGCAGTAATATTAATCATATAACGGTTGCTAAGGTTTAATACGGAGAAACGTGTGCGAGTACGGCTCATGTGATTTGTCCCCTTGGTGGGCTCAGAAGTTTTATCGTACCAAATCTTGCAAGTGAAGAATTAGTTTCTTCGGTACAGATAATAATGTTGAGCTGTCTTTACTCCAAGGTAAAATATATTAATTAATTTAGAGCTATTCAGAATCCCAATTAATTAATGGACTAGATAATCTTAAATACGGGAAATAATAACCGTGAGCCCATATATCGTAATATGGATAGTGCAATATTAATTTATTAGTGGTACTAATTAATATTAATGGGCTGAATAATATTGAGGCTCAATATTGTAATTCAGTAGTCATTGGAGGTCCAATCTTAATTCTCCTAAAGGCCCCTCAAGTAGCCCGATAATAATAAGGTGATTAAAATAAAAGAAAATTATTATTGCTGATTTTCCTATGAAATTTTTGAAAATTGAGTATTTTAGGAGAGATAGGATTTTGTTGATTTTCTTAGAAAGATATTATGGAAGATATGTATTCTTGGAATACAAGATTATCTCATAAATTTAAGAAGATCCAAATCTTGGATAATCTCCCTAATATTTTTGAAAATATGATTATAATAGAGGGTGAGATTTTTGTGGAATATTTTATTATGGAGAAAAGAATATATGAGATATATTCAAGATTTCTTAGAGGCTAAGGAAAAGATTTTCTCCTAATACTACTAGGCCAAAATTCGGCCACCACCTATTTTAAATAGGGGATGATTATTTCATCCCCAAGTACACAATTCCATGAGTTGGAAAAATCGAGAGCAATAAATATTTTATTTCTTCCTTCTTATTTTAAATTGTTCGTGAGCGCTTCCCACCGGCGAATGAATAAGGTGAAGAGGGAATACTTGAGAAGGTTTTTACGGTTGTTAGGATCGTTACGCTTGTCCCATTTAACTCGGTCGGACGTCGCTTCAAGAGGTATGTTTTACGTGAAATTCATAGTTTTCCACCGTAGAATTTTACGTGTTTATATTCATATGCATGTTATTTGTTGTTGGTATAATTATTATTTGAATTAATTTAGGATTAATTCATGTTAGTAATAATTAGATTTAAATTCGTATTTAAATTTCATCTCGAATAGATCCGGGCACTCCGATTTCCCCAACAAAAGCCTGTTGACACACCAAGACCCCGACCAACTCGCGACGAACAACAAAATGAGGTGGACAGTGCCCAAGTCCAGAAGGCAAAAGGTAAAGCCAAGATGACTTAAAGGATGGAGGGTCAAGCTAAGTCCACTCCCAGTCGAGCAGCTGGGTCAAGTCATGAGACTTTACGTCCTAGTGTTCTAGATAGACTAGGTAGACCCTAGCCATATCAAGAAGCTGCTCGCTCAAGAGCAGGTGAAGGGCGAACAACTCTCATTCCAGCTTGCCCATCAGTACATGAAAGGCTGTCCAGATCTGCCTTCGAGCGTCTTGGACCAAATGGGGCGAGCAACCCAAGGAGGCCAGCCCAGGAGATACCCCCTCCGAGTGAGGGACTGCGACGAGCAGATGGTCACGTACCTTTACTCGCCGAACAGCCTCCGAGTTAGGGTGCATCCTTGGATGAATTGGCATCTCTGAGGAAGACTATCGAGAGTATGTAAGGTCAGTTTGACTTGTAGAGAGAAGTTGGGGCAACCACCATGCCTTCGTCACCATTATCATCTATAATTTTAAAAGCCCCAATCCAAGAAGAAGATTTAATTCCCGGTGAGCATTCAGTATGAGGGAAAGATAGATCCCCGAGTTCATTTGATAAAATAATCAGACTACGTGATATCCATGGAAGCTCACAATGCAACTCAATGTCGGAATTTTCCCCTAACACTGAGGGACCGGGTGCATAAATGGTTCTCTGCCATGTAACCGACATCTATTCACTCCTTTGCTCAGATGGGCAAAGAGTTCCTCTCCCACTTCTCCACAGCTGGATCCTACTTTTCTCAGAAATACCGGTTGTCTGACTTAAAACAATCTAATGATAAGTCAGATCGGTCTTTCTTGGAAAGATTCAATGTGTTGTTAGAAGGGGAATCTATAAGCGAAGATACCAAGATTGTGGTCGTGATGGCCGGGTTGAAAAAGGGCACCGAACTGTGGAACGAAATACACCTGTCATGCCAAAAGAACTATACAGAGTTCCGGAATCGGGCTGGCATCTTCGTCTCCATGCATGAGGTTTTACAAACAAATATGGGGGACAAGACGTACCCGAAGAAGAATCTGAAGAAACCCGGTGGAACTGGCTACCGAGTCCCTAAAAATATGAAGGTATTCAATGAAGGGACAGAGTTGAAAGAAAAGCTGAACCAGGTGCTCACTGTATCCATCGACATGGTGTACAACAATGTGAAGGAGAAAAACTTGCTCACCCCACCAAGAAAAATCCGCCAAGAGGCTAGCAAGCTCAACCCGAACAAGTATTGTGCCTACCACCAGAATGTGGGGCACTTTACGATTGAGAGTCGAGACTTGCTCAAGCAACTCTGGCGATTTTATGAGGAGGGCAAGTTGTCTGACTTTGTCCGACGAGCACCTGGTAAGAGACCCCAGGCGAACAACAATCAAAGCTCTGATGAGGAAGATGGCGAACAACCCCTCAAGAGCAATAAGCCCGGGAGACCAGCCCCAGCTGCAGCAACAGGACCAGCTAGGGAAATCTTGATGATGGAGCCGTCAGGTCCCGTTGGGGGATGCTCAGATGGGCGAGCTCCAATGTCTAAAAGAAAGAGGAAAGCTGAGCTACGCGCTATAGCTTATGTTCAAGAGGTGGGAGTCAACCCCGCAGTCAAGAAACTTCCGGAGTTAACTTTCAATGAAAAAGATCTGGATGGGATCCTTATTCCCCATAATAATACCCTTGTGATATATGAAAATATTATGGGAACCAAGGTACATCGCCTGCTGATCGACACTGGAGCCTACACCAACATTATCTTCAAGAATACGCTCGACCAACTTGGAGACTATACGAACTACATTGAAGATTCAAACCATAGAATCTTAGGCTTTGGTGATGCTGTAACCATCCCACTTGGGATAATTAAGTTGTCTGTCGAACTTGTATCGACCGAGGACCCAGAAAGGAGATTAATTAGAATGATAGAGTTTTTTTTATCGTAGATCAGTAATCTACCTATAATGGATTCCTTGGTCGACCCTTTTTAAATGAATTCAAAGCAGCAGTTTCAACTTACTATTATTGTATAAAGTTCCCGACCTCGAAAGGCGCATGATCATTGAAAGGTGATCAGAAAAAAGCAAGAGAACGCCTTCTCCAACTTCAATCTAATGAAAAAGGAGTTTCAATGATGGAAACATCCACCATCTATCCAACAGATGAGCCATCTGTTTTGGATGATATTCTGAATTCTAGAGAAGATCATTTGGAGTTGGACGAGCAACTCCCTGTACTAGGCGAGCAGCCCTCACCTAGAAATGAACAACCTGCGCAAGGAGTGGGAATCCCTGCACCTGCCGAGCAACATACGAATATTGACAAACAGCCATTCTTCAATGACTTGGAGGGCCAAAATCCAACGAACAACTTTGGGCCCAGACAAGCAGATGATCCAGAACCCCCCTAGGAGTTGACCCAATGGACATAAAAAATAATTTCAACCTTGAGGGACCTATAATAGATCCACGTTGGAAAGGACAAAAATGGTGAGCAACTCCAGTCGAAGAACTGGAGGCCCTCAAAGTTAATCCTGAATGCGAGGATCTAGAACTGTACATCGGGTTTGAGCTCCCAGAGCCTTATAGAACCCACATGGCAGAATTTCTCAAGGCAAATCTAGATGTATTTGTATGGTCACATGCAGACATGGTGGGAATTGATCCAAAAGATGCCTATCGCCGGCTCAACATTAATCCGGCAAAGAAACTCGTCCACCAGAAAAGGAGAAAATATGGACCGGATAAGTATCAAGCCCTCAATGAAGAAGTAAGAAAGTTACTCGACAGCAACCTAATCCGACAAGCTCTTTTCCCCCAATGGGTAGCAAACCCAGTTTTGGCGCGGAAGCCAAATGGAACCTGAAGGCTCATAGACTTTATCGATCTGAATGCAGCCTACCCGAAGGATAATTTTCCCCTTCCACACATTGACCAGTTGGTAGATAGCACATCGGGACATGAAATGCTAACCTTTATGGATGCCTTTGCTGGCTACCACTTGTTGATAGGCGAGCAAAATCGTCATTTGGGCGAGCATAATTAACCCAAATTACCCACACTTAAGACGAGATTAAGTCAAGCTGAATGAAAGGTGTCGGGCGAGCAGACCTTGCTCGCTGAGCAACATTAACCAGGCGAGCAACTTTAATCAAAAGACCATGTGGGCCCAGATGAGGTCCTAGCGAGCATAATCAGCACCTCGGCGAACAGATCTAGCTACAATATCAAGATAAAAACTTATCAAGAATAAAGACCATCAAAATCAAACTAAAGACTCCTCAAGGACAAGTCCAATAGGACGACCAACTCCTGAATGCGAGCAAGTCCAGTGTAGAAGGATAGAATTTAATTTAGATAAGGTCAAACTAGTCAAAGCCCAAGTCTCATACATGCACACAAGAGAGGTCAAAGGTCATGTACACCTCCTGCTAGGCAAACTTGTATAAATACTTAGATTTTTTCAGCTAATAAATTAAGCACAAATTCATATACACATCCAAACTTCGATTATACATCCAAAGCAGCTCGATTATCTTACATACAAATTAATTACATAATCAATACACGTGTTAATTCTACCCTAATCCAAAATTTTGTATTCACTAATTACGTTAGTGATCAATCACACGTAATTGTTTGGTGATCTAATTAATGAGTAAAAACAACTACTAATCCTTGTGATTAGAATCGATCACCAACAAATTGGCACTAGAAGGAGGGTGCCGAACCTCCGTTTTAAGGATTTAAGTGTGATTAAGTAAGAACTACGGACTTAAACTTGAAGAATAGAAGAAAGGTGTTCTTAGTGTTCTCTATTCAAGAACTTTTAAAGATTAATACCCAAACATTAGGCAAAGATGCCTCAGTCTCATGAGACTCAACACTCCCAGCACGTGACAAGGGATTCACGCTCAAGGATGTCCCAGGCTGGTAGGCGAGTAGAAACAACCAGGAACGAGCAAGAAAATCGTCCAACAACTACACATCAACTAATGCCATCTGAACTGGATGCTTTTGTTCGCAATCCTGATGAACTAGCTCGAACAATCACAATGCTCCAGGCTTTGCAAAAGCAACAAGCACAACCTGGCCCATCTCATATCCGAGCAAGGCATAGCCCGACAAGAGCTCGCGAGCATGAGAAGGCTAGGGATGACCATCAAAATGAGGCAGACAGTGCCCAAGTTCGTAAGATGAAGGGCAAGGTAAAACAGCTCACTGAAGCTACCAGTTATGGAGAATCAACTACAAATCAAGCTCTGGGGGTTAGTCAGGGCACACGCCAAAGTGCACTGAACAGATTAGGTCGCCATGGTCGGGGAGCAACGGAGGTCCATCCAATAGCAGAAGTAGCTCGCCCGACCTATGTACCAGCTCGCCAGTCAGTCCATGAAAGGCTGACTAGGTCAGCTTTTGGTTGCCTAGGCCCTGATGCGGAGCCCAATCCTAAAAGGCCAGTCCAGGGGGTTCCCATACCAAGCGAGGGACTGCGGCAGACAGATGGTCATGCACCTCTGTTCGCCGAACAGCCTCCAAGTCAAGGGGGATCCTTGGAGGAACTGGTCTCCATGAGAAAGGCAATTGAAAGCATGCAGGGTTAGCTAGACCTGCAGAGAGGTTATGGGAATACTGCTCTTCCAACTTCACCATTATCTTCAGTGATTCTGAAGGCTCCCATTCAACAGAAGATCCAATTCCCTGCAAGTATACAATATGAAGGCATGGAGGACCCCCGGGTGCATTTGATGAAATATTCTGATTATATGATACCAATTGGGGAGAGCGATGCAACTCAGTGCCGCAATTTCCCATTGACTCTGGGGGATCGTGTCCATAAATAGTTTTCAGCTCTGCCACCAGCTTCAATCCATTCGTTTGCTCAGCTAGGCAAAGAATTCTTATCCCATTTCTCCATGGCCGGGTCTTATCTATCCTAAAAATATCGGTTGTCCGACTTAAAGCAAGCTGACGATGAGTCGGATCGTTCGTACTTGGAAAGATTTGACAAGGTCCTGCTAGAGGGAAAATCAGTCAGCGAAGATACCAAAATTGTAGCCGTCCTAGCTGGATTGAAGAAGGGCACTAAACTTTGGAAGGATGTACATCTCAGATGTCCTAAAATGTACGCTGAATTTCGAGACCGGGCAGGAGTCTTTGTCTCCATGCACGAAGCTTTGCAGAAAGACATGGGGGACAAAGGTGAGCAGAAGGAGAGTGGGAAGAAGACTGGTGGTGGAGGTTATCGTGCCCCGAAGAACATGAAAGCATTTAATGAGGGGACGAAACTAAAAGATAAACTAAATCACGTACTTACCATATCAATTGATGCAGTGTACAACAATATCCGGGACAAGGAACTACTCACTCCTCCCAGAAATACGTCAAGATGCTAGCAAGTTAAACCAAAACAAGTATTTTGCCTACCATCAAAGCATGGGGCATTTTACTAGTGAATGTCGTGACTTGCTGGAACAATTATAGCGATTCTACGAGGAGGGTAAGCTATCCGAGTTTGTGAAGAGGCAACCCGGCAAGAGAGACAGAGATGCTGATTCTGAAGAAGAAGATTTGGAGCAAGCTCCTCGCCGGAATCGAGCTGGGCGACCAGCTCAGGCACCAGCAGGAGGTCCCGTTCCTGAAATCCAAATGATGGAGCCTGCAGGACCTGTTGGTGGTTGTTCTGATGGGCGACCACCAATCTCAAATTGAAAAAGAAAGGCTGAGCTACGGGCAGTGGCCCAGATGCAGGAAATGGGTGTCAACCTATCCGTTCTTCACATAGCAGAGTTGACCTTCACTAAAAAAGATTTGGAAGGAATCGTAACTCCCCATAATGATTCCCTTGTTATCAGCGCCAAGATAATGTGAACCAAAGTAAACCGACTATTGGTGGACACCAGAGCCTACACTAACATCATCTTCAAGAAAACGCTTGATCAGCTAGGCGACTATGCTAGCTATATTCAAGATTCCAATCACCGAATCCTAGGCTTCAAAAATGCTGTAACAGAGCCGTTAGGCATAATTAGGTTGTCTGTACAATTGGTGTCGACCAAGGATCCCGAAAAGAACATAACTAGAATGGTGGATTTCCTGGTCGTAGATCAAGATTCCACCTACAATGGGTTCCTTGGCTGACCGTTTTGAATGAATTTAAAGCAGCAGTTTCAACCTACCACTACTGTATTAAGTTCCCAACAGCTAGCGGCGCGGGAACACTAAAAGGAGACCAAAGAAAAGCTCGGGAATGTCTCCTTCAACTTCATCCCATCAAAGAACATACATTTATAATGGAAGCATCGACCAACCCTCTCAATAATGAACCGTCAATTCTTGAAGATATTTTGGGTACCCAGAATGATCAGATGGACATAGACGAACAACCCTCGTCTATAGGCGAACAAAAGTTACTGGATAGCGAGCAAACCTTGCCGGAGATAAGATTGTCAACAGTCACCAAGGAACTAAGTCCATACATCAACCTGGAGGGCCCAGTTGTGGCGACCAAAAACGACAATAATCCAACAGAGGATTTTGACCCCCGGTTAGGTGCAGAACCAATGAACATCGAGGATGAGCTCAGCCCGAAAGGGCCAATCGTTGATCCACGGTGGAAGGGACAGAAACAGCAAGCAACTCCAGTCGAAGAGCTGAAAGCCCTCAAAGTTAACCCTAACCGTGATGATCTCGAACTTTACATCGGGTCCGAGCTCCCTGAGCCCTACAGGACTCGAATGGCAGAGTTTTTAAAAGCTAACCTCGATGTCTTTGCATGGTCGCACGCTGACATGGTGGGGATTAATCCAAAAGATGCTTGTCACCGACTAAACATCAATCCGACCCGAAGATCCATCCACCAAAAACGACGGAAGTACGGGCCCGACAAGTATCAAGCTCTGAATGAAAAAGTCAAGAAATTATTGGATAACGACCTAATCAGACAGGCATTGTGCCCACAATGGGTTGCAAATCCCGTTCTAGTGCGGAAGCCGAATGGAACCTGGAGGCTATACATAGATTTCACAGATCTGAATGCAGCATGCTCGAAGGATAACTTTCCACTTCCGCACATTGACCAACTGGTAGATAGCACAGCCGGGCATGAGATGTTCACATTCATGGATGCTTTTGCTGGTTATCACCAAATTCCAATGCACCCGGACGATCAAGAAAATACGGTCTTCTACACAAATAAGAACTTACATTGCTGGAAAAGAATGTCGTTCGGGTTAATCAATGCAGGAGCAACTTACCAGAGGCTGGTGAACAAAATGTTCGACGAACATATCAGGGAGACGGTGGAGGTGTATGTTGATGACATAGTCGTCCAAAGTACTCGAAAAGAAGATCACCTCAATCATCTATCCCAGGTGTTCAACATTCTCCAAAAATACAACCTAAAGTTGAATCCAAAGAAAAGTAGTTTCGGAGTACATTCGGGAAAATTCGTGGGCCATCTGGTTAGTAAACGAGGTATCGAAGCCAATCCATCAAAAGTCAAAGCAATCGTTGATATGGAACCTCCTCATTCTGTCAAAGAAGTACAAAGGCCGACGGGATGCCTAACAGCTTTAAACTGGTTCATATCACGATCGGGGGACAAATGTCGTCCATTCTTTGAAGCCATCAAAAAGGCAATTTTACGTGGACAGGAAGCTGCCAGAAAGCTTTCGACCAGTTAAAAGGCTATCTAGGAGATGTTAAGATTCTATCAAAACCAATCTCCAGCGAGAAGCTATATTTATATCTGGCAGCTTCGGATATGGCCATAAGTTCGGTGTTAGTACGAGCAGAAGGCAAGTTTCACCTTCCATCTACTATGTCAGCCAGGCCCTGCATGAGGCCGAGGTGAAATATTCACCCACAGAAAAACTGGCATATGCTCTAGTCACGAGTGTTAGAAAGTTAAGACCGTACTTCTTCGATCATCAAGTTGAAGTACTAACAACTTTCCCACTCAGACAAATATTACACCGACCTGACACAGTTGACCGTCTGTTAAAATGGTCCATAGAGATCAGCCAGTTCGGAGTGACCTATGCACCTCGAACAACGATTAAGGGTCAAACATTAGCCAACTTCATAGTCGAGTTGACTTTTCCCCAAAATCCGACAAGAGGGCTAGATCACCCATGATATCTCTATGTAGACGGTTCGTCAACAAATTTAGCCTAGGGGGCAGGGGTAGTTCTCATCAGCCCCGACCGATAAGTATTCACTTCGGCAATTAGATTCGAGTTTATGGCCACCAACAATGAAGCTGAATACGAAGCCCTCATTGCAGGCCTCCATTTATCACTGGCAGTTGGAGTTAGGCGACTCCAGATCTTTGGAGACTCTCAACTCATTGTAAGCCAGGTACGAGGTGAATATGAGGCCAGAGACGAACAAATGATCGAGTATCAACGAATTATTGCTCACTTGGTATCTTTGTTAGACCAAGTATATATCCAGCAGATACCTCGAACGAGCAACACACAAGATGATGCCCTAGCAAGATTAGCAACAAGTGACGGGCCAGCAGATCTAGCATACATCGTCATTACTAGGAAAACCCAACCATCGACAGTGGATTATGAAGTAAATCAAGTGGTTGAACAAAAAGATGACGATGATTGGAGAGCTCCTATAGCCAAATACTTGAAAGACGGTGAAATGCCAAATAATTTTTTTGAAGCTGCAAGAATAACAAAACAAGCAGCCAGGTATACCCTGGTAGACGAACAACTTTACAAAAGAGGCTTTTCAGTCCCGCTACTCAAGTGTTTGTCTAGGGGGCAAGGAAGGACTACCTTGGAAGATATACATTCCGGAGTCTGTGGAAATCATGCTGGGGGGCAAGCTTTGGCTTACAAAACTGTAAGGCAAGGCTATTACTGGCCGACCTTACGAAAAGATGCAACCCAGCTGGCCAGAGCTTATCACTGATGTCAAATATTTGCTCCAAGTATTCATACCCCTGTCAAGGACTCGTTTAAGTTTTTAGTCCTTGGCCGTTTTCACGATGGGGAATGGATATTATTGGGCCTTTCCCGTGTGGAAAGGGAAATGTGTGATTTGCTGTTGTGGCTGTGGATTACTATACAAAGTGGGCAGAAACAGAAGCTGTAGTTAGAGTTACCCAAGAAAAGATGATTGACTTTATATGGAAGAACATTGTATGTCGGTTCGGAGTGCCTCAAACACTTGTAACAGACAATGGTCCTCAGTTTGATGGGAAAAAGCTTCGAGACTTCTGCACAAAGTGGGGGATCAGAAAGCATTATTCAACCCCTTATCATCCATAATCAAATGGTCAAGTGGAAGCGGTCAATAAGATAATCAAGCATATTCTTAAAATTCGGCTAACAGAAAGTAAGGCAACTGGTTTACTGAATTGCCAGACGTGCTATGATCATACAAGGTTTCTCCTAGGTCGAGCACCGGAGAAACACCTTTTGCATTAGCATTCGGAACTGAGGCTGTCATTCCAGTTGAATTAAAAACAAAAACAATGAGAACGACCAACTTTGAAGAAGTGGCGAACAGTTCTGCCCTATCAGTTGAGCTAGATTTGCTCGAAGAAAAAAGAATCACGGCTGAACTAAAAAATGCAACTTACAAGCAGAGAGCAGAACGCTACTACAATTCTCAAGTCAAAATTAGAAAATTCAAAGTTGGCGACCTAGTTTTGAGAAAGAAGCTCGCCCCACCTCCAGACATTTTTGGCCTGACTTGGGAGGGCCCATATAGGGTAACTGACATGTTATCCAATGGTGCATATGACATAGAAGACTTAGATGGCAACTCGGCCCAATATTCAAGGAATGCAGCTAATTTGAAGAAGTATTTTCAATAGGCGAGCTACTTTGCCTATGAAAGGTGAAAGTGATGCTACTTAGCTGGGCGAGCTACTAAGTTCCTTGGGCGAACTGAAACGACATGGTGCACAAGTAAGATAAAAAAACTTGCCTAATTTTTTGAAAATTCTACCAAGTACAGATGGTCGAACAGAATTGATTGGGTCAAGTTATTTGCGATCTAATGCCATTTACCTCTTGTATAGTTTCATTTCCTTTTAAGAGTTTAAGGTTGGCTTGACAAAATGTATAGTGGTCGAGCTACTTTAACTTTTGATGTAAATTATGTGTTTTGATAAGTTGATTGTTCGATAATGTTCTGGTCGAATAACTTCAACTTAGTTTTATTATAGTTTGTAAGTTAGGTCGCATTTGATACTTGTAATTTTTGAAAGCAAGTTCAAACTTAAGTTGTTCGTTCAAAGGAGATTCAAGCTCGAGGCACAAATTGATTATACAATCAAGCCCATCAAAGACTGTTCGTTTTTAAATGAACATAGCTTAAGGCCAAAGCCCTCAAATTTCTAAGGCAAAAGTTCTTAAGGAACAAAGCCCAACTACATTAAGATTGTTAAGCATAAATATAAATGCAAAGAAAAATTAATGTAAAGAGAACAAGTCGAGCAAAATATGATTTCATTAATGATAAGGCATGATCACCCAAAAATTACAAGATAAACTCCACAAGGGAGCGAACAACAAAAAGGAAAGTACAATGAAAGACCTATCTATCCTAATCGTCTAAGAGCCCTGTCCGGCAGGAGGAGGAATGTTATCATCCTTGGGGTCTTCAAGAGGTCGATTGGGACCTCTTGAGTGAGCTCGACAATAAGCCCCTCAGCATCAGCTCGCTCTTGGAGAACTTTATCGCTTTGATCGACCAGCTGAGTCTGCTCATCCCTAGCGACCTCTTCCTCCTCATCATCCCCAGTGGGACTCGTAATTATAACCCAGGGCTAATGAAATCAAGTTTAACTCCATAATCGGGCAGATCGCCGATTTGGAGGGTTGTGCCTGGGGTTGGAGGATTAGATTCACAAAAATTGGTGAGCTCTTTGCCAATCTTTTTTACCACGGCCTGGGCTTTGAACTCGTTGGCAATCCGGATGCTCTCAGCATAGCCCGTTACATAGCCAATGATCGAGCCCGCCTCCATCTTTGGAATAAGCTCTTCTGGAGTAATGGAGTTGGCGAGCTGGGTCTCGAGGTCGGCAACCTTAGCAGTTGCTTTAGTCACATACTTCTCAGCGACCTCTTTCTGCTTTTGGACGCGAGCAAGCTCTGCTTGAATCTGTTCGACCTTGACCATTTTAGCCTTAAGCTCCTCAGAGACTTTGATATGCAGGTCGAGAGCACGCTGCTCACTCGTTTGATGAGTTATGACCTTATTCTCAAGGTCAGCCACCATCCTCTTAGCCTCGTCATTGGCTTCATCTCGCTCTTTGGCAATGCGGCTAACCGTGGCCGTATGTTGGCGAGCATCTCTTTCGAGGTCTTCCACCTGGTCGACCAACCTCTGAACGGCTGCCAGAGTGTTGCCCGCCTTAATAAGACACATGCGACCATTATCACGAGGTGCCTGTGCCTTTACGGTTTCATTCAGCTCTTTGCTCCAGCCTCGAGCAACAGATTCAGAGGCGCAGTGGACAAAGGAGTCTGGGATCTCCCTGAAGTTGGCCGACACTTTGGAGCAGGTGAACCGGTGCACCAAGTTTGATCGCCCCGGGTATTGCTTGGCCTCATAACTGTGGAAAGAGGGGCTGTTAATGTTGTTGGTAGTGAAGTATTCACTATTTACTTTGAAACAACATGAATTTGCCCTTTCTTCTCATTAACCAACACTTTATGATCAAATGTTGTCTTAGATGCTTTAACATGCAGGATGAAGATCTAGAAGGATCTACAAGTCTCTGGAATACTCAATGTTGCAGTGAATGTTGCAAGCATTGGTTGCAACATGAGCGGTTACGGGTTCTAGAAGGATCTACAAGGGCCTACACGATCCAGACTTATCCAGAACGTTTTAGAACAATCTAGATCAGGCGGTTGCATCAAGAAATATCAGGAATAAAGATAAGGACGTGGGATTACATGAAGATCATGGAGCGGTTACATGAAGAAGTTATTTTAGGATTGAAGACTTCCATCTATAAATAGAAGCCGAAGTTTTCAGTACCAAGTGTAGAGTAAACAAGTACACCTACTCTAGTGTTGATCCTGAGTTTAAAGGTGATAGGGTAGTTATTCCAACATTTATGTTATACTTAGAAGTAGAGTTCTTCTCGTATAACTTGCGGTCGAACCTATATCCATAGATAGTGAGATCATAGATATAGAGTGAGATCAACTTTGACGGTGTATAGTTTTATGCACTTAGCCAATTTAGATTTGATAGGTGATATCGAGTCTTGTTTCCGTTGTGAAAGATTTAACTCTTCACACAACTTTTGTATCACTAATCTTATTATAGTGAACGTTTCACCATAAGGCTAGCACAAGCTATTTTATATAGTTTGTGTTAAAAAGTATTCCATCTTGCAATTGTGTGTTTAAGTCTTCCGCTGTACAAGGTTTATCTCTAATTTTCCAGATTGTCGTAGCGATTGTTCCAACATCCGTCACAACATATTTACTTTCTAACACACGCACACTTTCAATTGGCACCCGAGCCATAAACTTGATATACTAAGTTTAGATCCTGTGTTTTTAGTGTGTCTTTTGCTATGGAATATCCTGTAAACACCCCACTTAGGCCTCCTATACTAGATAGAAATAACTATGCCTATTGGAAACCTAAGATGCGCATGTACATCAAGTCTATTGATGCACGTGCTTAGAGAAGTGTTCTGACCGGTTGGGAATGGCCCAGAAATCAAACAGATGATGATGGCGAGACAGGAGTCAAACGGGAGATTGAATGGACAAATGAGGAGACCACGACGACAAGCTACAATTCCAAAGCTCTCAATGTTATATTTACCTCTGTTGATGTGTCTATGTTTAAGATTATATCAACATGTACCACGACTAAAGATGCATGGGAGAGGCTTCAAGAATATTGCGAAGAAAGTGGAAGTGTTCGAAGGACCAAACTTCGAATGCTTGGGACCAAGTTCAAGAATCTAAGGATGAATGATGAAGAGACGATCACAGCTTACAATGAGAGGCTGAGTGAGATTGTCAACGAATCACACGCACTTGGTGATCCAATTTCCAATGTACGAGTTGTACACAAAATTTTGCGATCTGTTCCTAAATGGTTCGATGCAAAATTTTGTGCTATTGAAGAAGCCAAGGACACTGATACTCTAAGTCAGAATGAGCTTGTAAGTATTCTCAAAACATATGAGATGAACACAACTCAATCTGATTTGAAAGCATACGAGTATGACCTACAAGAAGAAGATCAATCAGAGGAGATTTCTTCTTCTGGTTAGAAAGGAGTTGCTTTCTCTTCAACTATCAAGACTGAAGAAAAAGTCAAGGAGTCTACTGTAGATGACATGAGCCTAAAAGAGTAGGTAACACTTCTAACTAGAAAATTGATAAAATGAGCTCCAAGTATGGCAGGTACAAAAGACACTGGAAGGAATCTATCAGAGACAGGAAGAGTTCCTTCAAGTCTGCAGATAAAGAGAAGTCGTCTGGAGACTCAAGGGAGACCAGATTCAAGTCACCAGAGAAGAGGAGAGATGACAGCTCTGGCAGATCAGACTACCAGAGGAGAGAAAGTAGTCCAGCCAGACCAGAGTACAGCCCCAGGAGGAGAGATCCTAGTCCCAGTCCCAGAGGAGACAACACCTGATACACTTACAACAAGCCAGGCCACAACAACTATGATTGTCCTCAACTCACTCCTAGAGAAAGAGAAGAGAAAAGACTCAAGAGAGATAGGAGATATGCAAACAAGAGAGCATTGCTGGCAGAAGCAAAGGAGGAGGATACTAGTTCCAGTTCTTCTTCTGACTTTGGATTTGATGATGATGTATGTCTCATGGCAGACATCACTGAGGTACTAGAATCTACCTTGTATCTATCTAATTCCAAATATATAGAATCCTCTCACTCATCTGGTACATCCAGAGAGTCTGATATGCAACAGATGCTATCAGATCTCCAAAATTGTGTACAACTTTGTCAAAAACTTGAGAAGGAGAATGGTAGGCTCAGAGCAGAAGTTCAATCTTTATCTCATGAGTAGAAATCCACCAGAGAACTCATGAAAGATCATTCCAAAGAAGTCTCTGAACTTCAGGATAAGATCACAAAAAGAGATACTCTGGTAGATCAACTCATAAGAGAAAGAGACTCTAAGGAAGATGAGTTCAGTGAACTTAGAGCCAAATACCAGTCTATTATCAAGGGAAAGCCAGTTGTGGATACTATTGAGGAAGTACCCATGCCCAGAGAAGCTCCAAAGATACCAACTGTTGTATCTATTATATCAGAGTCTTCTGAGCGCATTAATGATAAGAGTGGTTTAGGATATTCTGGAATTACCACAAGATCTAATAAATATCATTATAACAAAGACAAGTCTGTAAGAGCTGGTGAATTGGTAGAAATCTGGGATAAAAAAGATCCTAATGGTAATGGTTACAGAGTAGTTCACAAACCTGGATGGAAAAGGAACTACTATGCTAATCATTTAGAATATAGTCCAGAAGAGTTAACTGTTCTGGAATTGAAAGTCTTAGAGACAAAACTTCATAATGGGGAACCAATGAAAATTGATGGTTTTGTTCACAATAAACCTCAAAGAGTAAGACCTAATCAGATTGGAGGACCTCAGAGGAATCCTCAAAGTGTGGAACCTAAGCAATTTAGGGGACCTCAGAGGAGATACTCAAGAAGGGGAAACTTCAATCAGAGTAGGAATTCTCAGAGAAGTAACTATGGACAACAGAACTATCATCAGAACCAGGGACCCCAAAGAAGGTTTTCTCAGATGAATCAATTCCAGAACAGATACACTTAGAGGAACTATAATCACCAGAAAAGGTCTAGTTTTCATCAGAACCAGAGTCCCATCTATAGAAAACCAACTGATTTGGGTAGTTATGACACCAGAGATGGTTCTTCTCGGATGTACCCTTACTACCAGACCTTTAAGACCATGTCTTTGAGGCAGGCCATTCCAAAGGCCAGATTTGAGGTGAGATACACCAGACCAATGTATAGGAAAGGTGTTCTCATCAGACCAGCAACTCAATTTGTCATTGTCAGAGAACATGTACTGGTAGATAGATTAGGAAGAAAGATAAGATTTCCTCATCCAGAAAGGGATGATCTTTATCTATGGATTCCTACAAAACCTGCAACTAACCAATCAGGACCCAACACTAGTAGGGGACCTAATTGATTTCTCTACAGGAGGACAAGAGCCCATTGGAGAAAAGTCTTTCAAGCAACAGTGTCTGGTACATTGATAGTGGATGTTCCAAGCACATGACATTTGAGAAAGACCATCTCCAGGATTTCAAGCACCTGAATGGGCCAAAAGTAATGTTTGGTGACAACAATTTTGGAGTCACCAGAGGAGTTGGAAAATTGATCATCAATGACGTATCTGTAGATGAAGTCTACTATGTTGAAGGACTCAAGCATAATCTGCTTGCTGTATCCCAATTTTGTGACAAGGGATACTCAGTGAAGTTTTCTAGTGACTCATGCACTGTTTTTTCTTTTGATTATAATGATATCTTGCTTATTAGCTTGAGGAAAGGTAACATTTATCTTGCAGATTTCAATAGTTGTCCCAGAAATACTTGCCTGGTTGCAAAGGGATCTGCAGAGAACAGCTGGCTTTGGCACAAGAGGTTGAGTCACCTGAATTTCAAAGTACTCAACAAGATTGCCAGAAAAGGTCTAGTTTGAGGTCTTCCAAATGAAGTGTTCAAGAAGGATCAGGTTTGTGGTTTCTGCCAGAAGGGTAAACAACCCAAGACTTCCTTCAAGGATGTCCAGAGAACAACCACAACCAGAGTACTTCAACTACTTCACATGGACCTGTTTGGACTTGTTTCACCTCTTAGTTTCAGTGGGAGGAAGTACACCTTGGTGATAGTAGATGACTTTTCAAGATACACTTGGGTAGTGTTCTTGTTTAAGAAAAATGAAACTATCACTAAGCTGCTAGAGTTCTTCAAGCAGATTCAGAATGAGCAGAACCAGAGCATAGTGAGGATCAAAAGTGATAAAGGGACAGAGTTTTTGAATTCACACATTGCAGAGTACTGTAAGGATAATGGAATTTTTCATGAGACATCTACTGCCAGAACACCTCAACAGAATGGAGTATAGCAGAAAGGAGAAACATAACCCTTAAGGAGGCTGCCAGAACTCTTCTAGCAGAGTACAACACACGCCAGAGATTTTGGGCAAAAGCCATCAACACAGCTTATTTCACCCAGAACAGATGCCTCATTGCCCAGAGACATAGTAAGACACCATATGAGGTATGGAAAGGTAAAACCCCATCTGTTTCATTCTTTTATGTTTTTGGATGCAAGTGTTTCATCCATGAAAATGGAAAGTCCAAGTTAAAGACCTTTTATGCCAAAGTGGCAGATGGAATATCTTTAGCATATTCCAGCTCCAGTAAAACATACAGAGTCTTTAATAGGAATTCTCTTTGTGTGGAAGAAACACCCTATGTTGTTTTTTTATGAATCTACTCTTGAGTGCAAGGTGGACTTAAGGAATCAGTCTGCAGAAGAGACACAGAATTAGACTACTCCCAGAGTCATCAAAGTCAATCCACCTATTATTGATTCAGAGTCAGATTTAGATTCAGATGGTGACCCATCTGTTGGAGTTTTTTCCCAACACCATCTTCAGGTTCTCTGGAGCAGAAGCCTCCACAAGGTGCAGAACCAGAAGAGGTTGGAACTCATGTATGGGGAAGCTCTCCTGCAATTGGTGATAATCACTAAGGCACTGCAATAGATGGTCAATCAGGCAAGGCCAAGGGAAGGAAAATCCTGGTTGATCACCCCAATGAGTTAATTATAGGAGATCCAACTAAGGGTGTCCAAACTAGGAGAACTCTTAAATTAGCTGCCTTGTTCAGTTGCTATGTGTCCTTGATTGAGCCCAAGAACATCAAGGAAGCACTGAAGGATTCAAATTGGATTGTTGCAATGCAGGAGGAGTTGAATCAATTCACCAGACAGGATGTTTGGGAGCTGGTAGACAGACCAAGACATCAAAAGGTGATAGACACTAAGTGGGTTTTCAAGAACAAGAAAGATGAGAATGATGTCATTACTAGAAACAAGGCAAGGCTAGTGGCTCAAGGCTATTCTCAGTCTGAAGGAATAGACTATGATGAGACATTCTCTCCTGTTGCCAGACTAGAAGCCATCAGATTGTTTCTAGCATATGCAGCTCACATGAAATTCAAAGTATACCAGATGGATGTGAAATCTGCCTTTCTTAATGAGATTCTCATTGAGGAAGTGTATGTGGAACAACCTCCTGGTTTTGAACAAGGTGACAAGGTGTATAAGCTTAAGAAGGCTCTTTATGGGCTTAAGCAGGCACCTAAAGCATGGTATGACACTCTATCTCAATTTCTTCTGGACAATGGTTTTACTAAAGGTAAGATTGATAGGACCTTGTTTAGGAAAGAAAAAGGAAAGGACATCCTTGTGGTCCATATATATGTTGATGACATTATATTTGGATCCCCTAACAAGAAGCTGTGTGAGAAATCTGGAGATTTCATGCAGAGCCAGTTTGAAATGTCCATGATGGGTGAGATGAACTATTTCTTAGGCTTGCAGGTAAGACAGACAGAGAAGGGAATCTTCATCAACCAAGCTAAATACTTCAGAAACATGTTAGAGAAATTTGGAGTAGGATCTAGCAAAGCTGCCAAGATTCCTATGATGAAAAATTTCAACATAGATCCAGATGAGTCTGGAGAGAGTGTGGACCAGACTCAGTATAGGGCTCTTATTGGTTCTCTTCTGTACCTGACTGCAAGCAGACCAGATATTACTTTTGCTATTGGTGTTTGTGCCAGATTTCAAGCTAATCCTAAGAGGAGTCACCTGGTAGCAGCTAGGAAGATATTGAAATATCTTAAGGGAATAGTTAATTTGGGTTTATGGTATCCTACAGATGATAACTTAGAGTTAATTGGATATTCAGATTCAGATCATGGTGGGTGCAGAATAGATAAGAAGTCTACAAGTGGAATATGCCAATTTTTAGGGAATAAGTTGGTATCTTGGTTTTCTGAGAAACAAACTTCAGTTGCAACATCAACCACAGAAGCAGAATACATGGCCGCAGGTAGCTGTTGTTCACAACTACTCTGGATTAGTCAGTAGCTTAGAGACTACCAGATTAGGGCTAAGGATATTCCAATCTTTTGTGATAGCAATAGTGCCATAGCCATTACCCAGAATCCAGTTCTTCACACCAGATGCAAACATGTTGATATAAGGCACCATTTCATCAGAGACCATGTGGAGAAGGGAGATATAAGGATGGAAAAGATTGCTACAGAGAAGCAGAGAGCAGATATTCTCACAAAGCCTTTGGCTGAGACTAGATTCAGAGAGTTAGCCTTTGAGTTAGGATTGTTGGATCCAGAGACAAAATTGATTTAGGGGAAATACCAGAGAAGTATCCTTTAATTTCAATTTTTTTTTAATGTCACTTGATTTATTAACCTGTCTACAGATTATATTAGATATACCAGAGAAGTTACATCTCCAGATGAGTTATGTACCAAGTGAGGTACATTGTCAGACTCCAGAGAAAGTTCCACAAGATGAGATGTAACATCAGACTACTTGAGGTATCATCTAGTTACGATACCAGATGACAGGTATGTATTTACTTCTCTATCTCTGATCATTGGGACACACCTTTTAAATTACTAAATACACCCAAAACGTTTCATATTCAGAGTGTATTTAGAACTAGAGTCATAGGTCTAGGCAATCATTTCGCTTTTTCTCTTGATTGCCACGAAACCCCCTCGAACCCAGTCCCAATGACCATGCCACACACACAATTAAATCTGTAACTTGCCTAATTCAATCCGGGCCGTCAGATTTAATTAAAGTGCAAAATGTCAATCAATTGACAAATTGATCTTGTCCCCTCAATTAAATGCTAATTCCATGCGTAGACACTTCAATTTAATTTCAAATACACACGTACATCTCTTTTATAAACTAAATATGTTCATTTATGTCTCTTCATATTTTCAAACTTTCAAACCCTAACTTCTCTCTGCAAAATTAGATTCTCTCTCTACCTTACTTTATTTTACAGAAATGGCACCAAAATGCAACTTCAATCATGAGTATGTTTGCAAGAAACTAAAGACGGAGATGGCCGTTGATTTCTACACCACTCGAAACCCTGTCGCATTGGAGATACTAGAGTTATGGCGCAAATCTGGAGTGAAAGATCTTATCCCTGCTGTCCCCAAAGGTCTTCGCACTTTGGATGGGTATGCTGCACAGTTCCTGGTACGGATGAAGATTCACGATGGACATATTGCTTCCAAGATCGATGGAGAGGAAGTTATGTTCACTAAGCACGATTTCTGCAAACTTTTTGGGAATATTTCTTCCACGGGTGTTGATCCGTTGAAGTATAAAGAGGGTGAAGTTGTTGAATCGCTCAAGATCTTCGACAGATCTACTTGTCAAGCATTGACGAAGGGTTTTCTGGACAAGCATCTTCGTCAAAAGTACAAGGTTCCTTTTGATATCGTTGTAAAGGTGTTAATGTGTGAGAATCACAGTACAGATGCCATCTTTTATGGACGTATGTGTGTGATGAGGGCCATTTATGATGGTGTTCAATGTAATTGGGCTGAGTTCTTCTGGGATGTCTTGAGGAAGAATAAGGCAAAGGTTCAAAATAAGGATTGTCCAACTAAGCCAGGGGAGTTGCAGTTTGTGTTGAATATGAATGCTTCTGTAGGGACGAAGTTGACCTTGATTTTGGATTATATGTTTCCAGACAAGGTATGGAAGGCAACCTGGTGCAAAGGCTTCCACAAGTCTAAGATTTTATTTCACAAGGATGGGCCTCTCCATGGCCATTCTGATTCTGATGGTGAAGGGGTCATCCCTGCCCAACCACTGCAAGTTGTGCCTTTCCCTGCTAAAGGGAAGAAGAAGTCGTTGAAGAAGAAGGATGCAACTCCTGCTTCTTCCAATTTGGTTATTTCTGGCTCATCAGAGGATGACCAGATTCCCCTTACAACTGCTTTGAAGAAGCAAAAGGGAGGAGGTGAAAAGGTTGTTACTTCACCTAAGGCTAAGAAAGTTGGTCCTACAAAGAAGAGGACCAGGCAAGATCAAGGAGGAGTAAGCAAGAAGCCCAGAACTTCAAGGAGGGCAGAGAAGAAGAAAACACTCCTGGTGGATGAGCCATCAGAGGAGGAAGAAGAAGAAGAGGAGGACGTTCCCTTGAAGAGGAAGACAAGAGCCAAGAGGGCTATTCTTCAAGAAGATCCAGATTCCGGCTCAAATCTGGGAGATACTCTGGAGCAGGCCATTGAAGAGGCTTCACAGCTGATGGAGGATGCTGTGTCTTCACCTGCAGCACCAGAGGTCTCTGTACCAGCTGATGTTGACTCAGCTGAGGTAAACTCATCCATTCCTTTTCCTGTTAATCTCGTTTCTCCATCCCTTTCTCCACCAGAAACCCAAACACAACCCCAACCCCCTGCTTTTGGTTCAAAATCATCTCTACCAGAGCAGCCTATCCCTTCTGTTTCTGGTACTCATTCTCCCCTACCAGAGCAGACTATCCCAGACACTCCCCTTCCCTCTCATATAGCCTCTCCCCCTCAAACTCAATCTCAAACACCTCTACCCACTAACCCTTTACCCCCACAAACAGCCACTGCACCAGAGGTACTCTCTACCTCTTCTGGTGCAGAATCATCTTCTAAAACACACACCTCTACCTCACAAACCCACACACCTATCCCTACCCCTACTCAAACTGACCAGAACCCCTCTCTTTCCATGGCTTTGGGGTTCCCTGGTCCTCCTGCCTCCCCTACACTCTCAATTAGCGATGATAGTGAAGAGGAGGATGCTTCACTTGAGCCTCCCAACTTAGCCTCATCCTCCTCTGCCCCTTGGCCCAAACCCTTCACTTTCAATGATTCTGATATGGGTCCCATAAGGCAGAGTATGAGTGTAAGTGCTCAGCTCTAGCTAAGAGAGCACTTTCCTATCCTTTTGGAGCACTTACTGTTGGTCCCGGTACAAGACTGAGGAATACGTGTATGGGGGGGGGGGGAATACACGTATACCAATTTTTCAACCTTAAAACTGACTGAGTCCCCTTTACTCAGAGTGGTAAAGAACTAGGAGCTGATAACACACCTACTGACTACACTTGGTGCGGGTCAGTTGGCTAACTATCAGTTCAAGTTCAGTGCGGAAATGTTTGAGCCCTGAAAGTTTAAAGTCTTGTTTAGTTTGCTTTCTGAAAAACTTGTTTTACTCAAATCTGAAGAGTGTTTAGTAGGGCAGTGCTCTTTTGAAGATCAGCCTGATTGATTCAGGCCTGATAAACTTGAATGCAATGAATGAACAAGTAATATAGCAAGTATGCACAATATCAAAGCAGTAAGAACACAAGGAGTTTAACGTGGTTCAGAGTCTCAAGCTCCTACGTCCACGACCTGACTTAACAGGAAATCCACTCAAGGGATTCTTGTTTTTAACGTGCCAAGGTGCACCAAGACCAGCTAACCTCACTGATCTATACAACTCCACTTACTAACACTCTTACTAACACTCTAACTGACTTACTCCGAACAAGCCTAACTTAGGGTTTTGGTTTCAGTTTGGATTCCAACTAGGTTGAGATTATCCTTACAAGGCAAAGCTATGCTAAGGATTGGATAATCTCTCTAAGCTTAAGATAATTCTAATTAGCTCTTGGAATACAGAATAACTATCAATTGCTGAGAAACACTTGGGAAATTTAGAAGGTTTCGAGTGCTTCTCTTAAGGGTTGAACGCTTTGAATGCTTGAGAGTTTGAGTAATTTCTGGCTTGGAAATTTCCCGTAACTTTGAATGGGTTCAAGGTCTTCTGTATTTATAGGTGATTTGAAAAACTATCCGTTGGAGAGATAGCCTTCGAGTCATCTATGTAGAGAGGCTTCAAACGGACATATCTTCATGCAGCAGCCGTCCTTGCATGGATTTGGTATTTGCATTAAATGCACATTGAATGCTTGCCCGTTGAATATGCAGTCTGAATTCAGTCTTCATGTCAGGTTCCGTACGAGCGTGTCCTTCTCGGATTGGTCCACGTCATCAGGTTGGTGAGAATGTCAGAACTTATACCTGAGCTTCAGGCTTGTCTTATTAAGTTCATTTTGTCTTGAGCCCATCAGTCTTGTCCTGACGCTGAAATTCCTTTTGCATTGCTTGGCTCTACTCCAAGTCTTCCCATTAACTCAGTGACATCCCGTTCCCTTCAGGACTGAGTTAGTAATGACCTCAGGGTCATACTCTTCATCACTGACACTTACTCAGCCAGCTTAGAAGACTGCCATAAGTTCAGGATGGTGCTCTTCGTCTTCAGGCTCTGAGTCTTGATTGTCTCCAGTGAGTTCTCTTCTCACTGAGTACCTGTGAAGTGTAAAATAACTAAGTACTAATACTAACCAAGACTAGCCTGACAAAGACAGATTAAGACAACCATTTTTTCAGGGGCTTTGGGATCTTAATCAAAACTGACAATGTCCCAACAATTTCCCCATTTTTGATGATGCCAAAACACTGAAAAGATCCTCAAAACACTTAGAGGAAACGAGATAAACCTATCTATAAGATAAGACAGTGTTAGAGCAATTCTTGATAAAGTACAGAATTTTAAACAACAGCCAAAAATACAATGAGTTTTTGTCTGTGGGCAAAAGTAATAGATTTCATTGAATGATGTGGAAATGATTACAATGAATCTAATCTATTACAAAGAAGCCTGTGAACACCTAGACTAATCTCATTTCAGGCTTGAGTCCATATCCTGCATAAACTCTTGCCTTCAGCTCGTCAAGTCTTCCAGGTTGATTCGCGTACCCTTCAGCTTTGGCTATCTTCAATACTTCCATCATAATGGCCTTTGTATCATGCTTTTGAGTTCCAGGAACCAAGGGAGGAGCTCGAATGGTGAACTCAGGAGCCTTCACTTGAACTTGAGCTGCCTCAGCCTCCTCCAAGATCTTCTGGAATAGCTCAGGATGATTGTCATCATGTAGTCAGTGAAGTGGGCATTGATATCGTCAGTGTCGCCCCACTTCTTCACAACAAACCACAATCTAACAAATTCATCCCTTGCATCAGTCCAAAACTCCTTCAATGTTTTTGAGACGAACTCATCAACAAAAGCTTCCCTTGCTCCTGATTCTGGCCTTCTGACTTGAAGAATTGTTGATTTCCTAACTGTTGGCTTCTTCCTGTACTTCCTAGGCTCAGGCTTCGCCTTCTTCCTCCTTAGCAAGCTGATCACTGCATCATCCAGTTCTCGTTGTTGAAGCTCAGTGATATCAGTCAGCTTCTCAACCTTCTTCTCCAAGATGCGCATCTTCTCCTTCTGAGCAATTTCAGCTCTGCGCATAGCCTCAAATTTTTTAGATTGATGTCCCCATGCTTCAGCACATAGCTCCGCAACCAACTCACCTGAATAAGTGATGGGATTCTTCCTTGAGCTCATGGGAGACGACCTCTGAACTGGCTCAGGTTGTTGCTTGGAAGGTTCATTAGCCTTTGCCTTTGTTGCCTCCTCTCTCAGCTTGGCAACAATTTCCCCTCCTTCCTTTTCCACCGCCGCTAACCTAGCTGACTTCCTCACCCTTAAAATGTTTCCTTCAGGATTGGCTTCAGGGTCAGCTAGAACGGTTTCACCTTGATTAACTGCCTCCGATGCCTCAGGGGGGGATCTTTTCTTCTTCTTTTCCCCCTTTTTGGCATCATCATTGGCCTGGGATGGGAGTGACTCAGCTCCACTGTTGATAACAAAAGAGGCTAAGGATTGAACTTCCAAAACGCCCTCCTTCAGCATCTCAACTCCCGTGGCAATCCCAGTGCCTGCAAAAGAAACTGAACTGATAGCAGCATTGACTTTCTTCTCAAAGACCTCCATGGAGAGTTGGAGTCTTTGTTCAGCCTTGGTGATCCCCTCCTCCACCTTCAAGGACTCACCGCTGACTCTGCTAGCCTCAGTTAGTATCTTTGCCGATTCCTCAGTGGCCTTTGCCAAAGTGTCTGCCACAGTCTGAGAGGTGCGATCCAATCTCCCTGACTCCAGCTCCAGTTTGGACGCTGAGTCCTTCAAGGCCTGAGTGACAATAGCTCCAGTCTGAACTGCAAGCCTGTCCACTGCCTGATTCATCTTCTCGTCCCTGATCGCATCCCTCTCCTCAAGCTTTCTGAGAGTGTTCCTAAGCATCTTCTTGGTGAACTTCCTCTCATTCCTCACTGACTTAGCCGTGTCAGTCATCGTTTTCTTTAACAAAATCAGCTCCCTGTTAGCAAGGGTGTTGTAAGCAGACTTTGTCCACCTGATGTGCTTCGCCAGGGCCTTGGAGTCTTCTTCCTTCTCAGCTCGTAGCCTCATTACCTCCTCCTGAAGTTCAGCTAGATTTCCTGAGGTTTTCTCCTGCTTGACCTCCACTATGCTTGTGAATTCAGCACGTCCGACCCCGGTTATGATCACATCCTCATCATCAGCGGCCGTATCAGTGATTGGCTGCTTTCCCTTGTCAGCCCCTGCAGCATCAGTCCCTTCTTCAAGGTGCACTGAAGGCAGTTGTGAAGTAGTCATAGCCGCCTCCTCAGGCTCAGCTAAGCTAACTTGAACCTTGGGAGCAAGTCCCTCGGAACTGAGAGTCTCCTTGAATGCCTCAACATCTTCCTCTCTTGTCTCAGGGCAGGGAATCCCTTCATCGACAGATGTCTCATTGACAGCTGAGATGTCCACAACATCCTCAGCCACTGGTCCACCCTTGGCACCAGTGTTCTTATCACCTTCCCCCTGAGCCTGAGGCTCAGAGTTCATCTCATCAACTTCCTGTGCAGTTTCCTCCACTGCCTTCTCCAGGTCTCCACCCTGAGCTCCTTCATCATCCTCATCACCATCCTTCTCGGCGTCAGATAGGAGGTCAGCCTTGCTCTTGGACATCATATCCGCCACTAGCTGCTTCAGGTTATCAAAGTTCAAGAGTTGAAGCCAGCTAGTTAGTCCAAAGAAGGAGCAGATCTTGGCCTCTTCCTCCTCCCAGTGCTCCCAGCCATGAGCATCCACCAGCATATGTTGCTCCTGCATGTTTGATTGTTTGAAGTCCAACCAAACCTTGAGCTCTATCACATACGCCAGCAGCTCAGTATACTTGGATAGCCCAGGCCAGCACTTTCCTGCCCATTCTATGGCGTTCCCCCTGAGAGTGTTCTCAAGAATCCCACTAGCCATGTGCTCATCTAACTCCTCCTCCTCCAATTCAAGGAACTCATCCTCCTCTGCTGAAATGGATTTGGGACAGTCTTTGGGATTGGGGTATGACGGAAAGTCTGCGGGGTTTGGAAGATTCGGCTCTGCTGACTGGTCAGGCTCATTCGTGTGTGAAGTTGATGGCGCTGACTCAGTAGGCTGATTTGGCTCTGAGGTCTGGGGTGGTTGGGGAGTTTGAGGTGTGGGGTCAGGGATGGAAAGTGTTTGGGTTTCAGGGTGTGGGGGTGTTTGAGTGGGTACTGTCTCAGGCTGCAACGACTCAGCCGTCTTGACAGTTTTTCTCACTTCCTACAAGTCAGAGGCTCCAGGAGAGCTTGACTTCTCACTCTCACTCACTTCAGGCAGCTTCTTAGCAGGGGATTTTCTGGTCCCCTTCCTATGCCTTTTTAGGGGCCTCTCTCCCTGAGCACCCTCATTTCTGACGTCATCGTCAGTTCCCTCAGCCTCAGACCCGGCCTTCTTGGGATCAGACTCAGTCCCAGATTTCGTGCTCTTCCCTGACAGCACGATCTTCACCCTCTTCCTCTTCTCAGCCGTTTCCACCTCAGGCTGCTCCACCTCCTCAGCTGCAACCTCCTCACCCTCCTTACTCCTCTCAAGGAGCTCATCTACCCGTTCAATGAGACTGGTTGCCACTCTCTTGACCTTACCAGCTGGCTTTTTGACCTGACCCTTTGCTTTCGCATTGGGATCAGTCAGCCCTAGCACTGAATAGGTATCACTCAGTGAGGAAAATATTACCTTATTTGAGGAGAGACTGTCCTCAAAGTCGAAGGTATACCCATGGCAAGCATGAGCAATCAGGATGGACATCCTCGTGCCGAATGGCAAGATGGCACTGACGGATGTGTGCTTCTCCTCCTCATCTCGCTTAAGCTTGTCCAACCCAGTCTGATGGAGTTGATCGAGGAAGAACTGCTCCCAGTTCGCTTCCACTCCATCAGCAATTGCCCCCATGAGCCTCAGCTTGGGCAGACTCAACTGCTCGTGAGAGCCAGTTGCTCCCATCACTAACTTGGACACCAAGTCCACCAGCGCTCTGTACTCAGGCTTCAGAGTATTCTTGTTCTGACGAGCCTTGAACTCCGATGACCCTAACTTGGTCCATTTCCCAAGAAGCTCTCCCTCTGAGTTCTCCTTGTAGGTTCTTGGGTTAATGCCTGTGAAAGGCAACTTAAAGACTTCCCTCACCGCCTGCCTGAAGTTGATAGTGACCACCTCTGTGTTGTAAAGAGGTTCGCCGTCGCCGTCCTTCTCTCCCGTCGGCTTCAGTGCAGTTACCTTCGTGAAAACTTCCCCTTTTCGTAAGAACATATTTAAATAGACTTCCACCACTGTTCTTGGGAGAAAGGAAATGGGGCGGGTGGTGAAGTATGTTTCCAACCCGGCATCGGAAATCCATTTAAATACGTGTTTGATTTCCTCAACCGTAAGACAGATACCTTCCATGGAGATGACTTGCTCCATGTGCACCAGTTTCTTTTCAACAACATCTACGATCTTGTCGGTTGTCCAGTTGAAATCGAGAAATGCCATTGTTTTGAAAAGAAGAGATTTTTTGAAAGAATTATCTGTGTTTGAGCAAGAGAAAACTCAGTGTGCAGATTGTGCGTTGTGTTTGCGTAAAAACCTCAAATGGCACTCTTGATTGATAAGACTAAGTCAGTTACTCAAACGTGGGGTTGAGATTGATCCCTAAATTCGAAAGGTTTTGAAATGAGGGGCCAGGATTAATCTCAGCTTCAATTAAACCCCATGTCAGTCATATTCCGTATAAAACAGACACGTATATGAAAAAGTAACTGTAGCATTAAATGCTCCGTGCGCGTGGGTTTAAATATGAAAAGGCGCGTTTTTAATGAGAACGGAATGCATTTAATAAAGATTTTCAGGACGAAGGACTCAGGGAGACGCTTGAAATTCACAAGAGTCAGGTTAGAACTCATACCTGTCAGGGAGACATTGTAGCACCCTGATACCTCGCTGAGTTGAGTCTGGCCTGAGTTCCCCCTAGAACCCTACACTGACTGCTCTCCCGGATCTAAGAGTCCTAACTCCACTGACAGTTCCATAAACCTCGATTCAGCCAAAGGCTTAGTCAAGATGTCAGCTCTTTGCCTGTCAGTGTGAATCTTCTCCATCCTAATATCTTTCTTCTCCACATGATCTCGAATGAAGTGGTGTCTAATATCCACATGCTTGCACCTTGTGTGAAGCACTGGGTTCTGAGTAATTGCTATAGCACTATTGTTATCACAATAGATTGGAACCTGATTAGCAAACACTTGGTAGTCCCTCAACTGTTGTCTCAACCATAAAATCTGAGCACAACAACTACCTGCAGCCATATACTCAGCCTCAGTCGTGGATGTAGCCACTGAATTCTGCTTCTTACTAAACCACGAGATCAACTTACTTCCCAAAAACTGACATGTCCCTGAGGTTGATTTCCTATCAATCCTACAACCTCCATAATCTGCATCTGAATAACCTGTCAGTTCTAAGTTGTCATCTGAAGGATACCATAGTCCCATATTGACTGTTCTTTTCAAATACTTAAGTATCCTCTTAGCAGCCTCCAAATGACTTCTCTTGGGATCAGACTGATACCTAGCACACACACCAACTGCAAACGTAATGTCAGGCCTACTTGCAGTCAGGTACAATAAAGAACCTATCAGCCCACGATACTCAGTCTGATTTACTGAAGTCCCTTCAGTGTCAGGATCCATCTTCCAATTTGTGTTCATAGGGATCCTTGCTGGATTGCTGTTCTGAACACCAAACTTATGAATCAAGTCTCTTGTATACTTGGCCTGATTAATAAATATACCTTGATCAGTCTGCTTGACCTGCAATCCTAAGAAGAAGTTCATCTCTCCCATCATGGACATCTCAAATTTACCAGTCATCAGCTTAGAGAATTTCTCACAAAGCTGATGATTTGGTGATCCAAATATTATGTCATCCACATAAATCTGGACCAAGAGAATGTCATCACCTTCAGTGATCCTGAACAAGGTCCTATCCACAGTTCCTTTCTTGAACCCATGGTCTGTCAGGAATTGAGAGAGGGTATCATACCAAGCTCTTGGTGCTTGCTTGAGTCCATAGAGTGCTTTCTTCAAATGGTATACTCTATCTCCAACCTCAAACCCGGGAGGTTGTTCAACATATACCTCTTCATTGAGTACACCATTCATGAAGGCACTCTTGACATCCATTTGATACACCTTGAACTTCTTGTATGTTGCATATGCAAAGAACAACCTGATAGCTTCCAACCTAGCCACTGGAGCAAAAGTCTCATCATAGTCTATTCCTTCAGACTGACAATACCCTTTTGCAACCAGTCTAGCCTTGTTCCTTACCACAACACCATTCTCATCCTTCTTGTTCTTAAAGACCCACTTGGTACCAATCACACCTTGATGCCTAGGTCTATCCACCAGTTCCCAAACCTGATTCCTTGTGAACTGATTCAACTCCTCTTGCATGGCTATGATCCAGTTCGAGTCAGTGAGAGCTTCTTCAATGTTCTGAGGCTCTTGCTCAGAGAGAAAGCAACAGAACAATGCACCCTCTCCATGGAACCGTCTGGTCCTGACTCCCTCAGTTGGATCACCAATGATTTGATCAATGGGATGATCTTCTAACCATGTTCTCTTGCCAGGAGTTGTTCCTGAAGTACCTGCAATGTTAGTGTCTACAGGCTCATAAAATTCAGGAAATTGAACAGAAGGGGATGATCCTGAGTCTATGCCAAAGGGATTAATAAGTTCAATGTCAGGGACATTGATTCCCCCTTGATGAGGTGACTTAGGAACCGTCTCAGCTGCAACAGCATCTTCATAGACGGTGCTTACCTCAGGTTGAGCCTGTTCCTCAGTCTGAGGCTCAACAATCCCTGATGTGCTGGGCTTAGGAGTGGCACCTGATTCATCATCCTGATCATCATCATCATCCCATCTCGGAATTGGCACAGTCTTGATCTTGGGATCAGGTTGATTCTTCAAGCTCAGCCTTGTCACACTCCTTGTGACCTCCTCAGTGTCAGGATTCAACACATTTGCCCTAGACTCATTAGCAGATTCATCAAAGACAACATGAGGTGATTCTTCCACAACAAGGGTCCTACAATTGTAAACCCTGAAGGCTTTACTAACTTCAGAATATCCTAAGAATATTCCTTCATCAGATTTGCTATCAAAGGCTTTCAACTGGGTCTTCCCATTGTTGAGGATGAAGCACTTACAACCAAATACATGAAAATAAGAAATACGAGGTTTCCTTTTGTTCCATGTCTCATATGGGGTCTGTGCATGTTGCTTGTTCAGCATGGATCTGTTCTGAGTGTAGCATGCAGTGTTGATTGCCTCAGCCCAGAATTTCTTGGGCAATCCTGACTCAGCCAGCATGGTCCTTGCAGCCTCCTTCAGTGTCCTGTTCCTCCTTTCAGCGACACCATTCTGTTGTGGGGTTCTAGCTGCAGAAGTCTCATGAGCTATACCAAGTTTATTACAAAAGTCAGAAATATATGAATTTATAAATTCAGTGCCCTTGTCAGATCTGATCTTAGTAATGGACTGATTCTTCTCATTGCTGAGTCTCCTGAGCAACTCTGGAAGCTTCACCTGTGTTTCCTTCTTATTTAACAAGAAAATAACCCAAGTATATCTAGAATAATCATCAATAACCACAAGGGTATACTTTCTACCATTCATACTCACAGGTGTTATGGGACCAAATAAATCCATGTGCAAGAGCTGAAGTATCCTGTTAGTGGAATAGGAAGCTTTCTCTTTGAATGACGCTCTGACCTGCTTCCCTTCCTGACAAGCTTTGCACACGTGATCTTTGCTAAAAACTTCATTAGGTAGACCATCAACAAGTGACTGTCTAGAAATTTTGTTAAGAATCTTGAAGTTCAGGTGGCTTAATCTTTTATGCCATAACCAACTGAGCTCTAGAGAGCTTTTAGCAACAAGACAAGTATTAGGAATAGTGCTGCTCCAATCAGCGAGATAAACATTACCTTTCCTTATACCTGATAGAAGCACCTGTGTTGATTTGTCCTTGACTGAACATGTATTCGATGAAAACTCAACACTGAACCCTTTGTCACAGAATTGACTTACTGACAACAGGTTATGCTTCAGTCCTTCCACAAAGGACACATTTTCCACTCTGACTGTACCTATAATTAGAACACCAAAACCTTTAGTAACACCTTTTGAGTTATCACCAAAGGTTACCTGTGGACCATCTTTATCTTGATATTCTTGGAGAAGACTCTTCATTCCAGTCATGTGCCTTGAGCAACCACTGTCTAGGTACCAAACAACTTTGATTGAGTCTCCTCTCCTCTTGTTGTGATCCACAGCCGCCTGCAAGCAAATCAGGCTTTAGGTACCCATTGGGTGTTGGGTCCTATTGTGTCAGCTGTACCCTTCGGGATCCAGACTTGCTTCACAACCCTGATTGCCTCAGAGTGGTAAATCTGTCTCCCTGAAACATCAACATACACAACTTTCTTCTTCTTTGCCTGAGAGGAAGATGGTGTATGGGTGCTAGACTTAGGCTTCACAGGAGCCTGAGTGGGTGCCTTTTGAGCTGGCTTCCTGTTCTTCCTAGGTCTGGGTGCAGCAGGTCTTGGGCCTTGTTCTTGATAAGGACCCTGATTTCTATTCCTCCTAGGCAAGTGAGGGAATGGAAAGCAGTTAAAGGCCTCAGGATGCCAAAACCACGGGGGTGTCATCATATTTGGCCTTCCCTGTTGGTATTGCCAAGCATGATGGTACCCTTGCTGACCAGTCTGAGGGCTCTTGGCCTGAGTCTTCCTCTGCTTTCGCTGAGGTTTTCCCTGGCCTGAGCTCTCAGGGGCTTCCGTAGGTTGCTTTGCCTTTCCCTTGGGTTTTGGCTTAGCTACCTTAGGGGCAACCCTGACTGTGTCAACGGTTTCCTTGCCCTTATCAGTTTGACGGGCCTGGAGCACAACCTTAGGTGCACTCTGGCCTGTCTGAACAAATACCCTCTCAGTGTTGCTCCCTGAAGCAACATGAGACTGACCTTGTGAGGATTTCTCAGGAACATATCCAAGTCCCTTTTTCTTGTTCCCAAGTATCTGGTTGCTATTTATTTCCTCTCTAGCCACTGAGGATTTATTCATTGCTGCAACCTTTTTCTTGAGAGAGTCCTCACTCTTTTTCAGGATTTCATGTCTGGTAAAGAGGTCATCAAACTTACTCTTAAGTACTTTCAGTTCTTTCTTCCTGACCAGCTCTTCCTCAGCCAGTTCCTTCAGAATCTTCTCTCTTGGAAGACGCTCAGCATTAATTAAATCAATCTCCTGAGTTAGTCTCACAATTTGAGCTGATTCTTTAAGGTCAGACTGAGTGAGTTGTTCATTCAGGTTTTGAACTTCAGTACTCAATTTCTTGTTCTCCTCAACCAAGAAGACATTAGTTTCCTGCAATCTGGAGAAATCAACCATCAATTGATCAAGACAGATCTGAAGGTTCATTTCTCTAACTGACTCTGAGCTAAGCTCAGGATTTTGACCAGTGTAAGAAGCGCAAACAGAATTTGATGTTACCTCAGGCTCATCCCTAGCCATTAGACAGACATCATCGTACTCGTCATCTGAGAAGAGTTCAGGTGACCTTTCAGCAGGACCGTCAGAATCTGTTGCATCTTCAGCGACCATCGCTCTCCGATCAGCAGATCTTAGATCCCTAGTGGCTCTCCTTTCCTCTCTCTCCCTCGCACTCAGCTCCGGGCAGTCGTACTGATAGTGACCAATCTTGTTACAGTTGTAACATGCTACCTGCTCACTCACTCTTTCTTTTCTCGGTTCAGGGTTCCTCTTTGAGTCAGGTTCCCTGGTTCTTGGTGAGCTTTCAGTCTTTGTTGGATATCTATCATCGCGAGTACGTCTCTGTTCGTCTCTTCTTTCAGGTTTTGGTTCAGAATATCTCCTTTCATCACCACGTTCTCTCCTCTGGTCAGTATTCATTCGCTCCTCATATCTCCTTGAGCTTTGGTGGGTTCCTTCAGGTTTCCTGTCACGTGAGTCCTGATAAAACTTTTTATAACGACCAAACCTGGAATTGAGCTTGTCAAATCGTCTGGCCATCAGGCTGTACTCCTCAGCGAGTTCTTCCCTGCTCATCTCCATCAGTGACTTTGATGAAGAATTTGATGAGGGCTCAACAGGTTCAGACCTGGCCTTGAACACCACACTTTTCTCAGGAGTTTTCTCCTTCACTTCCTCTTCTGACTGAACTTTCTTCTTTCTTTTGTTAAGATCGAATTCAAGCGCTTTGAGCTCTGAAAAAAGTAAAGCAGAAGTTATGTTACTCATATCCTGAGTGTTCTTAAGCATAATTACACTGTTGTCCCATCTCTCAGGAAGGGCATTCAGGATCTTTGAAGCAACATCTCTCCTTGGGACATCCTTGTCCAGCATCACCAACTCATTCATCAACTTGATGAATCTAGACTCCATTTGATCTATGCTCTCGTCAGGCAGCATCTCGAACGCCTCGAATTTCTGAATGGCAATGTTTCTCTTGTTCTCCTTGATCTTTTCAGATCCCTCACACATCCTTGTCAGCTCATCCCAGACCTCCTTTGCCGTCTTTAAGTTCATCAGCCTAGCTGACTCCTCGAAGGGCACCGTGTGCAAGATGATGTTTCTGGCGACGTTGTCAAGTCCCACCATCTTGATTTCATCGTTGGTCATGTCTTTTCTTTCTTTAGGAACCTGCACGCCAATTGCAAGATCCTCATATCCCAGTCCTCTGACGTTAGGAATAGTGATCTTGATCGGTCCCTCCCTGAGTACACGCGGCATCTGGTCATGGATGGCATCTAGATGTGCTTCTAATCTGAACTTCCAATAGACAAAGTTAGACACAGAGAATTCATGTAACGAAGCTTCAAGTCTCCTCGAAGTCATGATGATGCAAGTTTTATGAAAAGCAAACTCAGATCTGTTCAGTGACCACCAACAGTTTCTCCTCTGAAACTATTAGTATTCAAAGTCAGTGGTCTTTCGAACCACTGCTCTGATACCACTTGTTGGTCCCGGTACAAGACTGATGAATACGTGTATGGGGGGGGGGAATACACGTATACCAATTTTTCAACCTTAAAACTGACTGAGTCCCCTTTACTCAGAGTGGTAAAGAACTAGGAGCTGATAACACACCTACTGACTACACTTGGTGCGGGTCAGTTGGCTAACTATCAGTTCAAGTTCAGTGCAGAAATGTTTGAGCCCTAAAAGTTTAAAGTCTTGTTTAGTTTGCTTTCTGAAAAACTTGTTTTACTCAAATCTGAAGAGTGTTTAGTAGGGCAGTACTCTTTTGAAGATCAGCCTGATTGATTCAGGCCTGATAAACTTGAATGCAATGAATGAACAAGTAATATAGCAAGTATGCACAATATCAAAGCAGTAAGAACACAAGGAGTTTAACGTGGTTCAGAGTCTCAAGCTCCTACGTCCACGGCCTGACTTAACAGGAAATCCACTCAAGGGATTCTTGTTTTTAACGTGCCAAGGTGCACCAAGACCAGCTAACCTCACTGATCTATACAACTCCACTTACTAACACTCTAACTGACTTACTCCGAACAAGCCTAACTTAGGGTTTTGGTTTCAGTTTGGATTCCAACTAGGTTGAGATTATCCTTACAAGGCAAAGCTATGCTAAGGATTGGATAATCTCTCTAAGCTTAAGATAATTCTAATTAGCTCTTGGAATACAGAATAACTCTCAATTGCTGAGAAACACTTGGGAAATTTAGAAGGTTTCGAGTGCTTCTCTTAAGGGTTGAACGCTTTGAATGCTTGAGAGTTTGAGTAATTTCTGGCTTGGAAATTTCCCGTAACTTTGAATGGGTTCAAGGTCTTCTGTATTTATAGGTGATTTGAAAAACTATCCGTTGGAGAGATAGCCTTCGAGTCATCTATGTAGAGAGGCTTCAAACGGACATATCTTCATGCAGCAGCCGTCCTTGCATGGATTTGGTATTTGCATTAAATGCACATTGAATGCTTGCCCGTTGAATATACAGTCTGAATTCAGTCTTCATGTCAGGTTCCGTACGAGCGTGTCCTTCTCGGATTGGTCCACGTCATCAGGTTGGTGAGAATGTCAGAACTTATTCCTGAGCTTCAGGCTTGTCTTATTAAGTTCATTTTGTCTTGAGCCCACCAGTCTTGTCCTGACGCTGAAATTCCTTTTGCATTTCTTGGCTCTACTCCAAGTTTTCCCATTAACTCAGTGACATCCCGTTCCCTTCAGGACTGAGTTAGTAATGACCTCAGGGTCATACTCTTCATCACTGACACTTACTCAGCCAGCTTAGAAGACTGCCATAAGTTCAGGATGGTGCTCTTCATCTTCAGGCTCTGAGTCTTGATTGTCTCCAGTGAGTTCTCCTCTCACTGAGTACCTGTGAAGTGTAAAATGACTAAGTACTAATCCTAACCAAGACTAGCCTGACAAAGACAGATTAAGACAACCATCTTTTCAGGGGCTTTGGGATCTTAATCAAAACTGACAATGTCCCAACACTTACCCCTCCTGGCTGACCTGACGGATGGGAAGGTCTGGAGCAAAGCCAGATTAGAGGACGTTGAAGACTTGGTTCTTCTACTGGATGAGATGAGCACTTCTGGTTTCGCCAACTGGGAGATTGCCATCAAGAAGAAGCTGAACGTACAGAACCCAGCTGAGCTCGAATCTCCATAATCTGCCAAGGTGGTGGTGAGAACTCTTCTGATCCAGAGAGGGGTTATGATCTCTCCAGAGGGCCCCTCATACTCATTTGGACCTCACTTCACCTTTCCTCTAGAGTTATACTCTGATGAAGAGGACTTCAATGTCATCCCTGCTATGCTCCAGAAGATAAAGATGTGTTAGGATAAAAGTTGTTAGTTTTGATGAGTTAAAACAAACCAGAAAATGTAATAGGACCATCTGGACCTGTTAGCCAGATGATGAACTAGAATATGACTTAGTCTAGGGGAACTGCCAGACCAGAAGACTTCACCAGAAGAGTCTCCAGAAGACCTTCCAGAGGACTTCACCAGAGGACTTCTCCAGAAGACTCCACTAGAAGACTTCACCAGATTAGACTGACCAGAGACAGAGAACCTTCCCCAGACCAGACGAGTCCGGACCAGACGAGTCTGGTGAACCAAAAGATGCTCAGAATCATCTCTTAATTCTACTGAGTATTCTGGTTCTTGACCAGATCCAGACCAGAATACATTGAGGTTGCCTGGTACCTGGTCCTATCTTCTCTGGAGAGAATCAGAGTTAGGCATTGGAAGCACTTGACCGTTGGTAATTTAAATCAAGTCAACAAGATCAGGATTGGAAAGTTTTGAAGTCAATCAATCCAAGAATCCCACCAACCCAATCAATCAATTAGGGAATTGATTGATTGAAAGCTTCCCTAAATAGAGGATCTGATTAGATTAGCTCTCCAATGGCTAAAACCTAACCACCTCTATAAATACAAGAGTGTAGTTTCAAAGAAAGGCTCTAGATTCTCATGCGCAAGAAGTCATATTCCAAGCCTTGTTTATTCACTCTTAAGCACTCTTATTGCTCTCATATTTTATATACACTCTAAAAGGAGTTGCTGGATCTCAACCTGTTCATCTCTAAGAAAAGGTTGAAGCCTGTAAACTTTAGATCGAAGGTAGATCTAAAGTGATTGTAAGAAAGAACTGGTACTTCACAATTCCAGTACGTAAGTGGTTTGTTGGTTGGTTAGTGAGACCCCTTTGATCAAAGGGAGAGTGGATGTAGGACTTGTTGTCTGAACCACTATAAATCTGTTCCATTTACAGCTTTCATAAATTCTGTCTTAATTCATTTGTTTAGTGCTCTTATAAAATATCTTGTGAAAGACATAATTTTTAAAGCTTCCGCAAATCAATCTACTTAGTGGGACCAACAAGTGGTATCAGAGCACAGGTCACGGGTTCGAGTCCCCCATGGTGAAAATAGTGGTATTTTTGGCGAAAAGTCAGGATACTGCTGGGGGGGGGGGGTTGTTGGGAAATATCCTAGCAGTCTCCTGCCTTCCAGGCTTGAGCTCTCAAGTCCTGCCCGCTCGCTCGATTAAAGGCATAGTTGGGTGCCGCCCGTGGCACTGCAGCTAGATATGGGTTAAAGGAAATAAAGTAGCACCTTACTACAAGTCCGGGCTTTTAGTCTAGTGGCAAGCGCTTGATCCTACAAGTGGTATCAGAGCAGTTTGTCCAAAGACCACTGCTTTGTAATGCTTTTTGGTGGTCACCGGGCAGATCCATTGCTCTTTGTTGTGCTTGATCAAATTTCTTGTTGAATTTTTTTATTGAGTAAAAATGTCTTCAAAATCTTCATATAAGAGCCGCAAGTTACCAGAATTCTCCTTTGAGGATTACAACCACTGGAGCTTCATGATGAGTAATCATCTTGGAGCTATCCATCACCTCATGTTAGATGTGGTAGAGAGTGACCCAATTCAATTTTACTGGACTCCTAATGATAGTGGCAGGTCAGAGTCCAGAGAAGAAACAAGTGAAACTGCCCAGAAAGCTGCTGAGGACAGAGTTCCCAGGCAGAGGATCCTCAAGAAGAAAGATGAGCTTGCCAATGATGAAAGGAAGTTATATAATCTGGATCAGGTGGCAAGGACTGAAATTATCAACACACTAACAAAAGAGGTGATAGAAAAAGTTAAAACCTGTGCCACTGCCAAGGAGATGTGGGATAAACTCGCCTTGCTCTGTGAAGGAACAGAGAAGATTAAGGACAACAAACTCCAAGCTGTTCAACACTCGTTTGACACATTTAAAATGAAACCAGACAAGACCATTGACCAGCTGGATATGCGCCTTACAAATCTCCTGAACAAGGCTAGTGCCTTAGGTAAGACTTATTCAGAGAAGGAAATTAATAGTAAAATTTTGCGTTCACTAACCAGCAGGTGGAGAATCAAAGTAACTGTGATTAAAGATAGTAAAGATCTCAACACTCTAGATCACCATCTCCTGTTGTCTGATCTCAAAGCTTATGAGTATGATCTTCAAGAGGAGGATCAAACAAAAGAGGTTTCCTCTTCTGGACAGAAATGAGTTACATTTTCCTTAACTATCAAGATAGATGATAAGCCAAAGGAGTCTACTACAGATGACTTGAGTCTCAAGGAGCAGGTAGCACTTCTAACCCATAAACTCGATAAGATGAGTTCTAAATATGGCAGGTACAAAAAGCATTGGAAGGAATCTACCAGAGGTAGGAAGACTTCTTTCAAAGCTGCAGAAAAAGAAAGAACATCTAAAGATTCTAGGGAGACCAGATACAGAACTCCAGAGAGGAGAAGAGAAAGCAGCTCTGGGAGATCAAATTACCAGAGGAGGGATGGCAGTTCTGGCAGATCTGACTACCAGAGGAGAGAGAGCAGTCCTGCCAGAACAAAATACAACCAGAGGAGGAGAGATCCAAGTCCCAGTCCCAGAGGAGACAACACCTGTTACACCTGCAACAAGCCTGGTCACTACAGCTATGATTGTCCTCAATTGACTCCTAGGGAAACATAAGAGAAAAGACTCAAGAGAGATAGGAGATATGCAGACAAGAGAGCACTACTGGCAGAAGCAGAGGAGAAGGATACTAGTTCCAGTTCTTCTTCTTCTGATTTCGGGTCTGATGATGATATATGCCTTATGGCAGACATCACTGAGGTAAATGAACCCACCTTATGCTTGTCAAATTCCAAGTATACTGAATCATCTCATTCATCTGGTGCTTCCAGAGAGTCTGATATGCAGCAAATGCTATCAGATCTCCAAAATTATGTCCAACTTCGCCAAAAACTTGAAAAAGAAAATGGTAGGCTAAGAGCTGAAGTTCAGTCTCTATCTAATGAGCACAAATCTTCCAGAGAACTCATGAAAGACCATTCTAAAGAAGTCTCTGAACTTTAAGAAAAGGTCAAAGAAAGAGATACTCTGGTAGACCAACTCATGAAAGAGAAGAACTCTCAAGCAGAAGAGTTCAATGAGCTCAAGGCCAAATACCAATACCTTATCAAGGGTAAGCAAGTTGAGCAATCTATCATGGAAGTATCCAAGACCAGAGAAGTTCCAACTGTTGTATCCCTGATACAAGGATCTTCTCAAAGAGTGCATGACAAGAGTGGTTTAGGATATTCTGGAATTACAACCAGATCTACTAAATTTTTATGCAATAAAGGCAAGTTGTCTGAAAGATCTGGTGAATTGGTAGAAATCTGGGATGAAAAGGATCCTAATGGAAAAGGTTACAGAGTAGTTAAAAATCCCAATCGGATTAATGATTACTCTGCTGACCATTTGGATGAAGTTCTCAATGAGTTCACTGAACTGGAAGAGGAAATCTTAGAGCAAAAACGCCAGATAGGAGAACCTATGACGATTGATGGTTCTGTTCAGATGCCTAACCAGATTAGGAGACCTCAGAGAAAACCTAAAAGAGTGGAACCTAAGCAAATTAGAGGACCTCAAAAGGGAAACTATAGGAGAAAACCTAATCAGAATAGGAGATATCAAAGGAGATATACTGAACCAGAGAACCACAATCAGATTCAGGGATCTCAAAGGGGTTATGCTCAAAGAAGATTCCAGAACAGGAATACTCAGAAGGAATCTTATCATCAGAATAGATCCAATTTTTAGAACCAGGGGAGGTCTTCCAGACCCATCTACAGAAAACCAACTGATCTGGGTAGCTATGACACCAGAGGTGGTTCTTCTAGGATGTACCCATACAACCAGACCTTTAAGACCATGTCTTTAAGGCAGGCCATTCCAAAGGCCAGATTTGAGAAAAGATACACCAGACCTGTTTATAGGAAATGTGTTCTGATCAGACCAGTAGCTCAATATGTCATTGTAAGAGGACATGTGGTGGTAGATAGATTTGGAAGGAAGATAAGATCTCCTCATCCAGCAAGGGATGATCTTTATCTTTGGATTCCTACAAAACCTGCAACTAACCAATCAGGACCCAGCTCTAGTAGGGGACATAATTGATTTCTCTGCAGGAGGATAAGAGCCCATTGGAGAAAGGACTTTCAAGCAAACATGTGTGGTACATTGATAGTGGATGTTCCAAGCACATGACATTCCAGAAAGATCATCTCTAGGATTTCAAGCCAATGAATGGGCCAAGAATGATGTTTGGTGACAACAACTATGGAGTCACCAGAGGTGTTGGAAAGTTGACTTTTAATGGGGTATCGGTAGATGAAGTCTACTATGTTGAAGGACTCAAGCATAATCTGCTTTCTGTATCCCAATTTTATGACATGGGATACTCAGTGAAGTTTTCTAGTGATTCATGCACTGTCTTTTCTTCAAATTATGATGATGTTTTGCTTATAGGCTTGAGGAAGGGTAACATTTATCTTGCAGATTTTAGCAGTTGCCCAAGAAATGCTTGCCTGGTTGCAAAGGGATCTGCAGAAGACAGCTGGTTATGGCACAAGAGATTGAGCCATCTTAACTTCAAAACACTGAACACGATTGCTAGAAAAGGTCTTATTCGAGGTCTTCCTAATGAAGTGTTTAAGAAGGATCAGGTTTGTGGTTCATGCCAGAAGGGTAAACAACCCAAGACCTCCTTTAAGGATGTCCAGAGCACAACCACAACCAGAGTACTTCAACTACTTCACATGGACCTGTTTGGACCTGTTTCTCCTCTTAGTTTCAGTGGAAGGAAGTACACCCTGGTGATAGTAGATGACTTTTCAAGATACACTTGGGTAGTGTTCTTGTTTAAGAAAAATGAAACTATCACTAAGCTGCCAAAATTCTTCAAGCAGATTCAGAATGAGCAGAACCAGAGCATAGGCAGGATCAGAAGTGACAAAGGGACAGAGTTTCTGAATTCACACATTGCAGAGTACTGCAAAGAGCATGGGATTTTTCATGAGACATCTGCTGCCATAACACCCCAACGGAATGGAGTAGCAGAAAGGAGGAATAGAACCCTTAAGGAAGCTGCAAGGACTCTTCTAGTAGATTACAACACACCACAAAGGTTTTGGGCAGAAGCTATCAACACAGCCTGTTATACACAGAACATATGCCTAATTGCCCAAAGACATAATAAAACTCCATATGAGGTATGGAAAGGTAAAACCCCATCTATTTCATATTTTCACATTTTTTGTTGCAAGTGTTTCATCAATGACAATGGGAAATCAAAATTAAAAACTTTTGATGCTAAAGTAGCAGATGGAATATTTTTAGGATATTCCACCACTAGTAAAGCATTCAGAGTTTTTAATAAGAATTCACTTTGTGTGGAGGAAACACCCCATGTTGTTTTTTTTAATCTGCTATTGAGTGCAAGGTGGAATTAAAGTCTTCTGATGAGACTCAGAATCAGACTACCCCCAGAGTAATCAAGGTCAATCCACCTATTCTTGATTCAGACTCAGACTCAGATTCAGATTCAGATGATGACCCATCTTCTGGCTCTCTGAAGTAGAAGCCTTCACAAGGAGCAGAACTCCTGTAGTTGGTGATAATCAACAGGGTACTGCAGCTGATGGTCAATCAGGTAAGGCCACGGGAAGGAGGACCTTGGTTGATCACCCCAATGACCTTATAATTGGAGATCCAGCTAAGGGTGTCCAGACTAGGAGAAAGCTAAACTTAGCTGCCTTATTCAGTTGCTATGTGTCCTTGATTGAGCTTAAGAACATCAAGGAGGCACTGAATGATTCAAATTGGATTGTTGCTATGCAAGAGGAGTTGAATCAATTCACCAGACAGGATGTTTGGGAGCTGGTAGACAGACCAAGACATCAAAAGGTGATAGGCACTAAGTGGGTTTTCAAGAATAAGAAAGATGAGAATGATGTCATTATTAGGAACAAGGCAAGGCTAGTGGCTCAGGGCTACTCTCAGTCTGAAGGAATAGACTATGATGAGACATTTGCTCCTGTTGCCAGACTAGAAGCCATCAGATTGTTCTTAGCATATGCTGCTCACATGAAGTTCAAAGTATACCAGATGGATGTGAAATCTGCCTTTCTTAATGGGATTCTCATTGAGGAAGTGTATGTGGAACAACCTCCTGGTTTTGAACAAGGTGACAAGGTGTTTAAGCTTAAGAAAGCTCTTTATGGGCTGAAGCAGGCACCCAGAGCATGGTATGACACTCTTTCTCAATTTCTTCTGGACAATGGTTTTACTAAAGGTAAGATTGATAGGACCTTGTTTAGGAAAGAAGAAGGAAAAGACATCCTTCTGGTCCAAATATATGTTGATGACATTATATTTGGATCCCCTAACAAGAAGCTGTGTGAGAAGTTTGGTAAACTCATGAAGAGCCAGTTTGAGATGTCTATGATGGGTGAAATGAATTATTTCTTAGGTCTGCAGGTAAAGCAAACAGAGAAGGGAATTTTCATCAATCAGGCTAAGTACATCAGAAACATGTTAGAGAAATTTGGAATAGGATCTAGCAATGCAGCCAAGATCCCTATGATGACAAATTTCAAAATGGATCCAGATGAGTCTGGAGAGACTGTTGACCAGACTCAGTACAGAGCACTTATTGGTTCTCTTCTGTACTAGACTGCAAGCAGACCAGATATAACCTTTGCTGTTGGTGTGTGTGCTAGATTTCATATGCCCACACACTAGATTAAATCTGTAACTTGCCTTTTAATCGTGGCCATCAGACTTAACACAGTGCACTATGTCAATCAATTCAAACATTGATTTTGTTCCCTAGATTAAATTTTACATTTACACGCGTTCACATTTTATTAATTGATCAAGCCACGCGTTTTGCCCTATTTAAATCAAACTTTTCTTCAATCTGTCATTTCACGTTTCATTACTCTCAAATCCCTAACCTCTCTCTGCAAGTTTTTTTTCTCTCTCTCTCTCTCTCTCTCACACAGATATGGCACCCAAATGCAACTTCGATCCAGAGCACGTTTGCAAGAAACTGAAGTCAGAAATGGTGGTGGACTTCTATTCCACCAAGAACCCAGCGGCGCTCGAGATTCTGGAATTGTTGAGGAACTCTAGGTTGGAGGAGTTTATCTCCAAAGTACCCAAGGATTTGCGCACTTTGGATGGGTACGCTGCCCAATTTTTGGTCAGGATGAAGATCCATGATGACCACATCTCTTCCAAGCTTGACAAGGAGGATGTCGTCTTCTCGAAGCACGACTTTTGCAGGCTTTTTGGAAATCTTTCTTCCGAAGGTGTGGACCCTTTGAAGTACAAGGAAGGATCTTGACTTCCTCAGGCCTTATCAATGAGTTCCCCCTCACTGAGTTCCCCCTCAGTTGAGTTCCCCCTCAACTGAGTGCTTCCTCAGCTAAGTTCTTCTCTCATTACAACCTGTCTAACTGAATACACAAACTATCCTGACCTGAATCTAAAGATACTATCCTGACTGCTTTCAAACCTATTACATGTTGTTTTGGAAAATCATCAAAACTAAAACATATCCCAACAATTTCCCCCTTTTTGATGATTCCAAAACTTCTAACCAAATGATTTTCTATTACAAGAATAATGTCAGAGCACAAGTAATAGTTTGAAATATGTAGGAATTCCCATAGTTTAAAACGTTTAAGATCTGTTCGGTTGACCATTTTTCTTAACAAAACTGGATCAGTCGTCATGTGAACAACCCGCTTTGATACCAATTGATGGTCCCGTTTTCGAAGGGTAAAATGGGAATTCAGGGGCACAAAACTCATTAATTTTTTTTTTTAAAACCTTTTTCCTCAGGGAGTTCAGCAGGAGTGAGAGATACTCAAGTCACTGCTCTGCTCAGAGGCTGAGTTACCAAGTCAGAGAGAAGGCTTGGAGACTCATGCTCTGAGCAAGGACAGTGGCTTGAGATGCTGAACTCTTGAGTGCGTTATCAAATCACAGCTTGCACCCTGACCGAGTTCAGTGACGGAATACTCAAGTCACTGCGTTGCTGAGAGTCAGAGCTATCAAGTCAGTGATGAGACTTGAAAGCTCAGGCTCTCAACAAGGCAGTGACTCGAGAGACTGAACTCTCGAGTGCCTCGCCTGATTTAGTCAGTGAGTAGGATTCTCTCTGATCTGAATGCTTAACTAAAGTTCCTTTTTTAAACAATGCTCTCAGTGAGCAGATTTTCGCAATACTTTAGAAGAAAAGACATTCCAAATAATAACACTTGGTTTAACGTGGTTCGGAGACTCAAGCTCTTACATCCACGGCCTGATTTAAAAGGAAATCCACTCCTTTGGATTCTTGTTTTTAACGTGCCAAGGTGCACTTACAACTGGACTCACGCCACTCCCTGGGCTGCCCTTTCCTCACCTCACTACAAACCTAACATTCTCTGAAAGGGTTTAGTTTGGTTTGGTTTTCTCCAACTAGGTGAGGTTTTCCCTTTACAATGTGTTAGCCAATAGCTAAGATAGGGAAAACCTCTCTAAGCCTAGAGTTACAAGCTGAGCACTCATATGCGTATATTTGAATACCCTAATGGTCAGTGTTTAAGATGTGAGTAAACCCTCCTTATAACTCCCATGCACGTATGCTACTACCCACACCCTCACAGCTCGTAGGTGTTTGTTTTCTTACAAATCTTATAACAACACAACACACTCTAACAACAAGCTATGAGCTTGTATTTATAATGGGGATTCAAATGTATCCGTTGGAGGGAAGATACATTCGAATCCAACATTTAATGGTTTCAACCACTTTTCTTGGAATGCGGCCTTTGTCAGTGTCAGAATTGCTGCCTCGTGCTGATTGGTCCACGTGGCCTGGATTCACGGATCTTTGACTCAGTGGGTTGACTAAGACCCACTGACTTTAGGTAGCTCCATCCTTCACTGACAGATGATCTTCAGTGGACTGACTCGTCCTCAGTGTAGTTGTCCTTCAGGGACTGTTTGAAGATCACTCCAAGAAGTTTGTCAGAAGGCTGGATGACAAACTTCCCTGACCACAGTAGCCTGACTCCTTCAGGCCTACTTGGTGCAGCACTGATCCTCCTGATCAGGCTCTTCACTGAGTGGTCCATCAGACTTGGCTTAGATCAGCCTGACTTGCACTCAGTGGGACATCCTTCAGGCTTCTCTTCAGGTTCAGGTCTTCCTTCAATGGCTTCAGTCAGTTCTCTTGAGATGTCATCTTGACTTCCTCAGGCCTTATCAATGAGTTCCCCCTCACTGAGTTCCCCCTCAGTTGAGTTCCCCCTCAACTGAGTGCTTCCTCAGCTAAGTTCTTCTCTCATTACAACCTGTCTAACTGAATACACAAACTATCCTGACCTGAATCTAAAGATACTATCCTGACTGCTTTCAAACCTATTACATGTTGTTTTGGAAAATCATCAAAACTAAAACATATCCCAACAATTTCCCCCTTTTTGATGATTCCAAAACTTCTAACCAAATGATTTTCTATTACAAGAATAATGTCAGAGCACAAGTAATAGTTTGAAATATGCAGGAATTCCCATAGTTTAAAACGTTTAAGATCTGTTCGGTTGACCATTTTTCTTAACAAAACTGGATCAGTCATCATGTGAACAACCCGCTTTGATACCAATTGATGGTCCCGTTTTCAAAGGGTAAAATGGGAATTCAGGGGCACAAAACTCATTAATTTTTTTTTTAAAACCTTTTTCCTCAGGGAGTTCAGCAGGAGTGAGAGATACTCAAGTCACTGCTCTGCTCAGAGGCTGAGTTACCAAGTCAGAGAGAAGGCTTGGAGACTCATGCTCTGAGCAAGGACAGTGGCTTGAGATGCTGAACTCTTGAGTGCGTTATCAAATCACAGCTTGCACCCTGACCGAGTTCAGTGACGGAATACTCAAGTCACTGCGTTGCTGAGAGTCAGAGCTATCAAGTCAGTGATGAGACTTGAAAGCTCAGGCTCTCAACAAGGCAGTGACTCGAGAGACTGAACTCTCGAGTGCCTCGCCTGATTTAGTCAGTGAGTAGGATTCTCTCTGATCTGAATGCTTAACTAAAGTTCCTTTTTTAAACAATGCTCTCAATGAGCAGATTTTCGCAATACTTTAGAAGAAAAGACATTCCAAATAATAACACTTGGTTTAACGTGGTTCGGAGACTCAAGCTCTTACATCCACGGCCTGATTTAACAGGAAATCCACTCCTTTGGATTCTTGTTTTTAACGTGCCAAGGTGCACTTACAACTGGACTCACGCCACTCCCTGGGCTGCCCTTTCCTCACCTCACTACAAACCTAACATTCTCTGAAAGGGTTTAGTTTGGTTTGGTTTTCTCCAACTAGGTGAGGTTTTCCCTTTACAATGTGTTAGCCAATAGCTAAGATAGGGAAAACCTCTCTAAGCCTAGAGTTACAAGCTGAGCACTCATATGCGTATATTTGAATACCCTAATGGTCAGTGTTTAAGATGTGAGTAAACCCTCCTTATAACTCCCATGCACGTATGCTACTACCCACACCCTCACAGCTCGTAGGTGTTTGTTTTCTTACAAATCTTATAACAACACAACACACTCTAACAACAAGCTATGAGCTTGTATTTATAATGGAGATTCAAATGTATCCGTTGGAGGGAAGATACATTCGAATCCAACATTTAATGGTTTCAACCACTTTTCTTGGAATACGGCCTTTGTCAGTGTCAGAATTGCTGCCTCGTGCTGATTGGTCCACGTGGCCTGGATTCACGGATCTTTGACTCAGTGGGTTGACTAAGACACACTGACTTTAGGTAGCTTCATCCTTCACTGACAGATGATCTTCAGTGGACTGACTCGTCCTCAGTGTAGTTGTCCTTCAGGGACTGTTTGAAGATCACTCCAAGAAGTTTGTCATAAGGCTGGATGACAAACTTCCCTGACCACAGTAGCCTGACTCCTTCAGGCCTACTTGGTGCAGCACTGATCCTCCTGATCAGGCTCTTCACTGAGTGGTCCATCAGACTTGGCTTAGATCAGCCTGACTTGCACTCAGTGGGACATCCTTCAGGCTTCTCTTCAGGTTCAGGTCTTCCTTCAATGGCTTCAGTCAGTTCTCTTGAGATGTCATCTTGACTTCCTCAGGCCTTATCAATGAGTTCCCCCTCACTGAGTTCCCCCTCAGTTGAGTTCCCCCTCAACTGAGTGCTTCCTCAGCTAAGTTCTTCTCTCATTACAACCTGTCTAACTGAATACACAAACTATCCTGACCTGAATCTAAAGATACTATCCTGACTGCTTTCAAACCTATTACATGTTGTTTTGGAAAATCATCAAAACTAAAACATATCCCAACAATTTCCCCCTTTTTGATGATTCCAAAACTTCTAACCAAATGATTTTCTATTACAAGAATAATGTCAGAGCACAAGTAATAGTTTGAAATATGCAGGAATTCCCATAGTTTAAAACGTTTAAGATCTGTTCGGTTGACCATTTTTCTTAACAAAACTGGATCAGTCGTCATGTGAACAACCCGCTTTGATACCAATTGATGGTCCCGTTTTCAAAGGGTAAAATGGGAATTCAGGGGCACAAAACTCATTAATTTTTTTTTAAAACCTTTTTCCTCAGGGAGTTCAGCAGGAGTGAGAGATACTCAAGTCACTGCTCTGCTCAGAGGCTGAGTTACCAAGTCAGAGAGAAGGCTTGGAGACTCATGCTCTGAGCAAGGACAGTGGCTTGAGATGCTGAACTCTTGAGTGCGTTATCAAATCACAGCTTGCACCCTGACCGAGTTCAGTGACGGAATACTCAAGTCACTGCGTTGCTGAGAGTCAGAGCTATCAAGTCAGTGATGAGACTTGAAAGCTCAGGCTCTCAACAAGGCAGTGACTCGAGAGACTGAACTCTCGAGTGCCTCGCCTGATTTAGTCAGTGAGTAGGATTCTCTCTGATCTGAATGCTTAACTAAAGTTCCTTTTTTAAACAATGCTCTCAGTGAGCAGATTTTCGCAATACTTTAGAAGAAAAGACATTCCAAATAATAACACTTGGTTTAACGTGGTTCGGAGACTCAAGCTCTTACATCCACGGCCTGATTTAACAGGAAATCCACTCCTTTGGATTCTTGTTTTTAACGTGCCAAGGTGCACTTACAACTGGACTCACGCCACTCCCTGGGCTGCCCTTTCCTCACCTCACTACAAACCTAACATTCTCTGAAAGGGTTTAGTTTGGTTTGGTTTTCTCCAACTAGGTGAGGTTTTCCCTTTACAATGTGTTAGCCAATAGCTAAGATAGGGAAAACCTCTCTAAGCCTAGAGTTACAAGCTGAGCACTCATATGCGTATATTTGAATACCCTAATGGTCAGTGTTTAAGATGTGAGTAAACCCTCCTTATAACTCCCATGCACGTATGCTACTACCCACACCCTCACAGCTCGTAGGTGTTTGTTTTCTTACAAATCTTATAACAACACAACACACTCTAACAACAAGCTATGAGCTTGTATTTATAATGGGGATTCAAATGTATCCGTTGGAGGGAAGATACATTCGAATCCAACATTTAATGGTTTCAACCACTTTTCTTGGAATGCGGCCTTTGTCAGTGTCAGAATTGCTGCCTCGTGCTGATTGGTCCACGTGGCCTGGATTCACGGATCTTTGACTCAGTGGGTTGACTAAGACCCACTGACTTTAGGTAGCTCCATCCTTCACTGACAGATGATCTTCAGTGGACTGACTCGTCCTCAGTGTAGTTGTCCTTCAGGGACTGTTTGAAGATCACTCCAAGAAGTTTGTCAGAAGGCTGGATGACAAACTTCCCTGACCACAGTAGCCTGACTCCTTCAGGCCTACTTGGTGCAGCACTGATCCTCCTGATCAGGCTCTTCACTGAGTGGTCCATCAGACTTGGCTTAGATCAGCCTGACTTGCACTCAGTGGGACATCCTTCAGGCTTCTCTTCAGGTTCAGGTCTTCCTTCAATGGCTTCAGTCAGTTCTCTTGAGATGTCATCTTGACTTCCTCAGGCCTTATCAATGAGTTCCCCCTCACTGAGTTCCCCCTCAGTTGAGTTCCCCCTCAACTGAGTGCTTCCTCAGCTAAGTTCTTCTCTCATTACAACCTGTCTAACTGAATACACAAACTATCCTGACCTGAATCTAAAGATACTATCCTGACTGCTTTCAAACCTATTACATGTTGTTTTGGAAAATCATCAAAACTAAAACATATCCCAACAATTTCCCCCTTTTTGATGATTCCAAAACTTCTAACCAAATGATTTTCTATTACAAGAATAATGTCAGAGCACAAGTAATAGTTTGAAATATGCAGGAATTCCCATAGTTTAAAACGTTTAAGATCTGTTCGGTTGACCATTTTTCTTAACAAAACTGGATCAGTCATCATGTGAACAACCCGCTTTGATACCAATTGATGGTCCCGTTTTCAAAGGGTAAAATGGGAATTCAGGGGCACAAAACTCATTAATTTTTTTTTTAAAACCTTTTTCCTCAGGGAGTTCAGCAGGAGTGAGAGATACTCAAGTCACTGCTCTGCTCAGAGGCTGAGTTACCAAGTCAGAGAGAAGGCTTGGAGACTCATGCTCTGAGCAAGGACAGTGGCTTGAGATGCTGAACTCTTGAGTGCGTTATCAAATCACAGCTTGCACCCTGACCGAGTTCAGTGACGGAATACTCAAGTCACTGCGTTGCTGAGAGTCAGAGCTATCAAGTCAGTGATGAGACTTGAAAGCTCAGGCTCTCAACAAGGCAGTGACTCGAGAGACTGAACTCTCGAGTGCCTCGCCTGATTTAGTCAGTGAGTAGGATTCTCTCTGATCTGAATGCTTAACTAAAGTTCCTTTTTTAAACAATGCTCTCAATGAGCAGATTTTCGCAATACTTTAGAAGAAAAGACATTCCAAATAATAACACTTGGTTTAACGTGGTTCGGAGACTCAAGCTCTTACATCCACGGCCTGATTTAACAGGAAATCCACTCCTTTGGATTCTTGTTTTTAACGTGCCAAGGTGCACTTACAACTGGACTCACGCCACTCCCTGGGCTGCCCTTTCCTCACCTCACTACAAACCTAACATTCTCTGAAAGGGTTTAGTTTGGTTTGGTTTTCTCCAACTAGGTGAGGTTTTCCCTTTACAATGTGTTAGCCAATAGCTAAGATAGGGAAAACCTCTCTAAGCCTAGAGTTACAAGCTGAGCACTCATATGCGTATATTTGAATACCCTAATGGTCAGTGTTTAAGATGTGAGTAAACCCTCCTTATAACTCCCATGCACGTATGCTACTACCCACACCCTCACAGCTCGTAGGTGTTTGTTTTCTTACAAATCTTATAACAACACAACACACTCTAACAACAAGCTATGAGCTTGTATTTATAATGGAGATTCAAATGTATCCGTTGGAGGGAAGATACATTCGAATCCAACATTTAATGGTTTCAACCACTTTTCTTGGAATACGGCCTTTGTCAGTGTCAGAATTGCTGCCTCGTGCTGATTGGTCCACGTGGCCTGGATTCACGGATCTTTGACTCAGTGGGTTGACTAAGACACACTGACTTTAGGTAGCTTCATCCTTCACTGATAGATGATCTTCAGTGGACTGACTCGTCCTCAGTGTAGTTGTCCTTCAGGGACTGTTTGAAGATCACTCCAAGAAGTTTGTCATAAGGCTGGATGACAAACTTCCCTGACCACAGTAGCCTGACTCCTTCAGGCCTACTTGGTGCAGCACTGATCCTCCTGATCAGGCTCTTCACTGAGTGGTCCATCAGACTTGGCTTAGATCAGCCTGACTTGCACTCAGTGGGACATCCTTCAGGCTTCTCTTCAGGTTCAGGTCTTCCTTCAATGGCTTCAGTCAGTTCTCTTGAGATGTCATCTTGACTTCCTCAGGCCTTATCAATGAGTTCCCCCTCACTGAGTTCCCCCTCAGTTGAGTTCCCCCTCAACTGAGTGCTTCCTCAGCTAAGTTCTTCTCTCATTACAACCTGTCTAACTGAATACACAAACTATCCTGACCTGAATCTAAAGATACTATCCTGACTGCTTTCAAACCTATTACATGTTGTTTTGGAAAATCATCAAAACTAAAACATATCCCAACAATTTCCCCCTTTTTGATGATTCCAAAACTTCTAACCAAATGATTTTCTATTACAAGAATAATGTCAGAGCACAAGTAATAGTTTGAAATATGCAGGAATTCCCATAGTTTAAAACGTTTAAGATCTGTTCGGTTGACCATTTTTCTTAACAAAACTGGATCAGTCGTCATGTGAACAACCCGCTTTGATACCAATTGATGGTCCCGTTTTCAAAGGGTAAAATGGGAATTCAGGGGCACAAAACTCATTAATTTTTTTTTAAAACCTTTTTCCTCAGGGAGTTCAGCAGGAGTGAGAGATACTCAAGTCACTGCTCTGCTCAGAGGCTGAGTTACCAAGTCAGAGAGAAGGCTTGGAGACTCATGCTCTGAGCAAGGACAGTGGCTTGAGATGCTGAACTCTTGAGTGCGTTATCAAATCACAGCTTGCACCCTGACCGAGTTCAGTGACGGAATACTCAAGTCACTGCGTTGCTGAGAGTCAGAGCTATCAAGTCAGTGATGAGACTTGAAAGCTCAGGCTCTCAACAAGGCAGTGACTCGAGAGACTGAACTCTCGAGTGCCTCGCCTGATTTAGTCAGTGAGTAGGATTCTCTCTGATCTGAATGCTTAACTAAAGTTCCTTTTTTAAACAATGCTCTCAGTGAGCAGATTTTCGCAATACTTTAGAAGAAAAGACATTCCAAATAATAACACTTGGTTTAACGTGGTTCGGAGACTCAAGCTCTTACATCCACGGCCTGATTTAACAGGAAATCCACTCCTTTGGATTCTTGTTTTTAACGTGCCAAGGTGCACTTACAACTGGACTCACGCCACTCCCTGGGCTGCCCTTTCCTCACCTCACTACAAACCTAACATTCTCTGAAAGGGTTTAGTTTGGTTTGGTTTTCTCCAACTAGGTGAGGTTTTCCCTTTACAATGTGTTAGCCAATAGCTAAGATAGGGAAAACCTCTCTAAGCCTAGAGTTACAAGCTGAGCACTCATATGCGTATATTTGAATACCCTAATGGTCAGTGTTTAAGATGTGAGTAAACCCTCCTTATAACTCCCATGCACGTATGCTACTACCCACACCCTCACAGCTCGTAGGTGTTTGTTTTCTTACAAATCTTATAACAACACAACACACTCTAACAACAAGCTATGAGCTTGTATTTATAATGGGGATTCAAATGTATCCGTTGGAGGGAAGATACATTCGAATCCAACATTTAATGGTTTCAACCACTTTTCTTGGAATGCGGCCTTTGTCAGTGTCAGAATTGCTGCCTCGTGCTGATTGGTCCACGTGGCCTGGATTCACGGATCTTTGACTCAGTGGGTTGACTAAGACCCACTGACTTTAGGTAGCTCCATCCTTCACTGACAGATGATCTTCAGTGGACTGACTCGTCCTCAGTGTAGTTGTCCTTCAGGGACTGTTTGAAGATCACTCCAAGAAGTTTGTCAGAAGGCTGGATGACAAACTTCCCTGACCACAGTAGCCTGACTCCTTCAGGCCTACTTGGTGCAGCACTGATCCTCCTGATCAGGCTCTTCACTGAGTGGTCCATCAGACTTGGCTTAGATCAGCCTGACTTGCACTCAGTGGGACATCCTTCAGGCTTCTCTTCAGGTTCAGGTCTTCCTTCAATGTCTTCAGTCAGTTCTCTTGAGATGTCATCTTGACTTCCTCAGGCCTTATCAATGAGTTCCCCCTCACTGAGTTCCCCCTCAGTTGAGTTCCCCCTCAACTGAGTGCTTCCTCAGCTAAGTTCTTCTCTCATTACAACCTGTCTAACTGAATACACAAACTATCCTGACCTGAATCTAAAGATACTATCCTGACTGCTTTCAAACCTATTACATGTTGTTTTGGAAAATCATCAAAACTAAAACATATCCCAACAATTTCCCCCTTTTTGATGATTCCAAAACTTCTAACCAAATGATTTTCTATTACAAGAATAATGTCAGAGCACAAGTAATAGTTTTAAATATGCAGGAATTCCCATAGTTTAAAACGTTTAAGATCTGTTCGGTTGACCATTTTTCTTAACAAAACTGGATCAGTCGTCATGTGAACAACCCGCTTTGATACCAATTGATGGTCCCGTTTTCAAAGGGTAAAATGGGAATTCAGGGGCACAAAACTCATTAATTTTTTTTTTAAAACCTTTTTCCTCAGGGAGTTCAGCAGGAGTGAGAGATACTCAAGTCACTGCTCTGCTCAGAGGCTGAGTTACCAAGTCAGAGAGAAGGCTTGGAGACTCATGCTCTGAGCAAGGACAGTGGCTTGAGATGCTGAACTCTTGAGTGCGTTATCAAATCACAGCTTGCACCCTGACCGAGTTCAGTGACGGAATACTCAAGTCACTGCGTTGCTGAGAGTCAGAGCTATCAAGTCAGTGATGAGACTTGAAAGCTCAGGCTCTCAACAAGGCAGTGACTCGAGAGACTGAACTCTCGAGTGCCTCGCCTGATTTAGTCAGTGAGTAGGATTCTCTCTGATCTGAATGCTTAACTAAAGTTCCTTTTTTAAACAATGCTCTCAATGAGCAGATTTTCGCAATACTTTAGAAGAAAAGACATTCCAAATAATAACACTTGGTTTAACGTGGTTCGGAGACTCAAGCTCTTACATCCACGGCCTGATTTAACAGGAAATCCACTCCTTTGGATTCTTGTTTTTAACGTGCCAAGGTGCACTTACAACTGGACTCACGCCACTCCCTGGGCTGCCCTTTCCTCACCTCACTACAAACCTAACATTCTCTGAAAGGGTTTAGTTTGGTTTGGTTTTCTCCAACTAGGTGAGGTTTTCCCTTTACAATGTGTTAGCCAATAGCTAAGATAGGGAAAACCTCTCTAAGCCTAGAGTTACAAGCTGAGCACTCATATGCGTATATTTGAATACCCTAATGGTCAGTGTTTAAGATGTGAGTAAACCCTCCTTATAACTCCCATGCACGTATGCTACTACCCACACCCTCACAGCTCGTAGGTGTTTGTTTTCTTACAAATCTTATAACAACACAACACACTCTAACAACAAGCTATGAGCTTGTATTTATAATGGGGATTCAAATGTATCCGTTGGAGGGAAGATACATTCGAATCCAACATTTAATGGTTTCAACCACTTTTCTTGGAATGCGGCCTTTGTCAGTGTCAGAATTGCTGCCTCGTGCTGATTGGTCCACGTGGCCTGGATTCACGGATCTTTGACTCAGTGGGTTGACTAAGACCCACTGACTTTAGGTAGCTCCATCCTTCACTGACAGATGATCTTCAGTGGACTGACTCGTCCTCAGTGTAGTTGTCCTTCAGGGACTGTTTGAAGATCACTCCAAGAAGTTTGTCATAAGGCTGGATGACAAACTTCCCTGACCACAGTAGCCTGACTCCTTCAGGCCTACTTGGTGCAGCACTGATCCTCCTGATCAGGCTCTTCACTGAGTGGTCCATCAGACTTGGCTTAGATCAGCCTGACTTGCACTCAGTGGGACATCCTTCAGGCTTCTCTTCAGGTTCAGGTCTTCCTTCAATGGCTTCAGTCAGTTCTCTTGAGATGTCATCTTGACTTCCTCAGGCCTTATCAATGAGTTCCCCCTCACTGAGTTCCCCCTCAGTTGAGTTCCCCCTCAACTGAGTGCTTCCTCAGCTAAGTTCTTCTCTCATTACAACCTGTCTAACTGAATACACAAACTATCCTGACCTGAATCTAAAGATACTATCCTGACTGCTTTCAAACCTATTACATGTTGTTTTGGAAAATCATCAAAACTAAAACATATCGCAACATGGAGGATAAAGAAACATTTCTCTGTTGGGAAAATAAGGGTGCCCGAAATCTATTCGGGATGATAATTAAATATGAATTTAAATTCAATTATTACTAGCATGAATTAATCCTAATTAATTCAAATAATAATTCCAACAACAATTTTATCATCATGCATGTTGAATTAATTCACATAAAATCTATGGCGGAAAACTAAGAGATTATGTGACTACGTACCTCTTGTAGATATGACATTTGATTATCACGGGACGTGCTACTAACCAAAAGACTTTCTCAAGTATTTCTCTTTCGCCTCGCTTGATCACCGGTGGGAAGTGCTTTCAAGCAATTTAATAACCATGGAAAAGAAAAATAATTTTTGCTCTTGATTTTTCCAACACATGGAATTATGTACTTGGGGATGAATCAATCACCCCCTATTTATAAGAGTGATGGCCGAAATTTTCATGTGGAATAGGGTAGGAAAAAATCTTTTCTTAGTCTTTAAGAAATTTTGGGGTGAGAGTTATATTTGGATAACTCCAAATTCAAAATCTTGGAAACCACCTCTCCCTATATATATGAGAGATATGATACGGGAGAGGGGTTGACAATATGATATTTCTCCCAGAAAACTCATTTACTCCAGAAATATAAATATGACATTTACGTTGTGAATCAAAGAAATACAATTCCTATATTGTATCTTTTTATCTAAGAATCACAGTTAGATACGTGACTTGTGGAGAGGTTGTGTACGAGTGGACAATAAAGCAGATACATGAAATTCAATTGTTGTAAATTACTTCCGCTGGTGAAAGGTAAATAATAATTTCTAATGTTTACCCAACATCTTTGTACCTGCAATGTTAGTTTCCACAATACAAATATATCTGTTTTGACATTATCAAAATTAAAGTGAGAAAAATCCTTAGGACAAAAATATCCTAACAGATTGTCTCACACGTCAAGTGTCAAGACTCCCTTAGATATATACTTCCTCCGTCCACCAAAAGTGTATTAATTTAATTGGGCACAAGTTTAAAAAAAATAGATAAAGTAAAAATAAAATATAAATAAAATAATTATTTGTGAGTTTAAAATTAAATTGATTGTTGACAAATAAAGAATAAACACACTTTTAATGGACAAACAAATAAGAAAATTGAGCATACTTTTGGTGGATGGGGGGAATATCATCTATTTAAATTTAAAAAAATTATAATACATATTATTCATATATCGCACGATTAATATACCAGTATATATAAAAACACAATAATTTTGCCAAAAATAACATGTAGCTAACGGATTTCTAAGAAACTTGCATTTATTACTATTTCACGTTAAAGAACAATCAATATTAATTACTATGATTAATGATTAATTCAGAATCCTGCCTAAATAGCAAATCACATAGTCCACTGTTTGAACATTTAATACAGTATATAATTAAAAATTTCTTCCCAAATGGTTATATATATATCTTATCTTATTATACTATATTTCCAAACCTCTCAAAAGTGATGTGTCAGCACCGTCTTATTCGTAAGCTGATGTGGCATCTCTCAAATTATTTCATTGCAAAATTATGTATTCTCCTTAAAAGTTATTTTAGGCATAATAAAATATTCCACAAAAATCTCAACCTTCTCATTATAAGCTTATTTTCAAAAATATTAGGAGAAAATCCAAGATTTGGATCTTCTTGAATTTATGATATAATCTTGTATTCCAAGAATACTTATCTTCCATAATATCTTTCCAAGAAAATCAACAAGATCTTTTCTCTCCTAAAATATCTAATTTTTGAAAATTTACAAGAAAAATCAGCAATAATATTTTCTTTTATTTTAATCACATTATTGTTACTGGACTACTTAATGGGCTACTTGAGGGGCCTTTAGGAGAATTAAGATTGGACCTCCAATGGGCTTTCGAATTTCAATATTGAACCCCAATATAATTCAGTCCATTAATATTAATTAGTACCACTAATAAATTAATATTGCACTATCCATCTTAATCCATATTACGATAATATAGGCTCCCGGTTATTATTTCCCGCATTTAAGATTATCAAGTCCATTAATTAATTAAGCTTCTGAATAGCTCTAAATTAATTAACATCTTTCACCTTGGAGTAAAGACAACTCAACATTATTATCCGTACCGAAGAAACTAATTCTTTACTTGCAAGATTTGGTATGATAAAACTTATGAGCCCACCAAGGGGACAAATCACACGAGCCGTACTCGCACGCATTTCTCCGTATTGAATCTTAGCAACCGCCGTATGATTAATATTACTGCCCAAAGCACAAGGTTCGAAGTCACGATGATTCTCGCCCAACATGAATCAAAATAGTAACCATTAAGCACACACAGTCCTATTTAAGTGACGGAGATTAAGAAATCAATAACCACTGAGGTCTAATTCTTCACATTTCAGAACAGAAGAATGTATCCTCGTTGTAGGTCCTCTTCAACACATACTAAATGTGCTAGTGCAATCTCTTGGTTAAGATAAGCCAATCAGAGATGTACACATCGACCTTTCACGACAGATTGTTCAATTCCACATAGGTCGTGAATTTGTACGTTTAGTTACAAGGAAACCGTTAATGTGATCTTCCGTGATCTGGTATCACCACATTAACTACATAACACATACTACTTATAATGAACTGATTGCAATAAATATTCAACATTCAATTATATCTAAAGCAAATGCGATAAAAGATTTATTCTCATAAACAAGTGTTTAATACATGAGTTATACAAAGTAAAAGCATACTTTCACATATAACTTCAACATTCTCAACCCCTTATCATCCACAGTCAAATGGCCAGGTTGAAGCCGTTAATAAAATAATCAAGCATGTCCTAAAGGTAAGATTAATAGAAAGTAAAGGAAATTGAAATTGGTTTTTAGAGCTCCCAGATGCTTTATGGGCGTACAAAGTTTCCCCCAGATCCAGAACATGAGAAACACGATTTGCATTGGTATTCAGAATGTAAGCAGTTATCTCAATCGAGCTAAAGACCAAAACAATTCGAACAACCAACTTTGATGAAGAGGCGAACAACTCTACTTTAGTAGTCGAACTAGATTAGCTCAAGAAAAAAAGAATAATGGCCAAGCTTAAAAATGTAACATATAAGCAGCGAGCAGGCCGTTATTATAATTACCAGGTCGCGACCTCGTCCTAAGGAAGGTGCTCATCTCACCTGCAAGAGTCTTTGGACCGACTTGGGAGGGCCCATACAGGGTAACAGACAGATTACCCAATAGTGTGTATGACATTGAAGACATGGAAGGCAACTCGGCCCAATACTCTTTGAATGCAGTTCACTTAAAGAAATACTATCAGTAAGGCGAGCAACTTCGGTCAAGGGACGAACAAGATCTGTATATGAGCAAGTAAGGACCAAAAACTTGCCTAATTTTTTGAAATTTTCCTAAGTACTAGAGGTCAAACATAACTTGCTCGGCCAATTATTTTAGCCGAGAAACTTGTTTATGTTTTTATATCCTTAGTACTTTAAGAAGTAAAAGTTGTTTGACAAAATGTATAATGGTCGAACTACTTTTGCATAGTTAGTAAAAGACTTGTAAAGTTGATCGATTTTATACTTGTAAATTTTTGTCAAGATTAATGATAGTTGTTCGTTCAAGGAGAAGATTCAGGCTCAAGGTATAAGTCGGCTTATTTGATCAAGCCATATAAAGGTTGTTCATTTTTAAATGGACATAGCCTAAGGCCATAAGCCCTTATTCTATTACAAATGCAAAGTTCATTTTGAACAAAGCCCAAATATATGTACTAATACTGTAAAGCATGAAAGTAAATGCAGAGCAGTTGATACATAAAAAAGATATAAGCAAAAGTAAAATCTTCATTCATAAAAAAGGTAGCTCGCTCAAAAAGTTAAAATACGAACTCCCTACTGGAGCTAACAACTACAGCAAAAAGAAAGGAAAATTACAAAGCCCAATTCTAAGACCCCTGCCCAGCTGGAGGGGGAAGGTTATCATCTCGGGGGTCGATCAGGGGAGCTCCCCTAGTTTCTGGATCAACGGGCACGTCGACCATTAGATCGACGATCAACCCGGCTGCCTCATCTGCCTGCTTGGCCGAGATCCCTTCCTTTGGATCGGCAAGTGCATCTTCCTTGGCCCCGACCTCCTCCATTCTCCGGGGGATAAGTAATTACAATACTGGGGTTAAGAAAGTTAATCTTGACCCCATACTCATGCAAATCGCCTATTTGAAAAGTAGTACCCAGGGGAGGAGGGTTGGCCAGTAGGAACTCGATGAATTCCTTAGCAATTTGGGCTAAGACTTCAGGGACTTCAAATTCATTAACTGCCCGAAGGCATTCAACATAAGCACTGACGAAGCCCATAACTGAGCTTGCCCCAAGTTTAGCCACCAGCTCGTCCGGGATGATTAACCCCGCGGACTCCTCCTCGAGCCGAGTATTTTTTGCCTCAGCTTCCTTGGCCCACATCTCGACTGCTTACCTTTTCTTTTGCTCCCGGTCGAGCTGGGCGTGCAGCTTGCTCGACCGCGCAGCTTTTCTAGCTCGACCTCTTTATCTTTCAACTCTTCGGAGACCTTTTGGTGAAGGTCTAGAGCATTTTGTTCGGAGGCCTAGTGAGCTTTTACTTTCTCCTGGAGGTGAGCAATGGCCTCGTTCGCCTTAGCTTTGGCATCGTCCCTCTCTTGGGAGATGCGACGAACTGTGTTGACATGCTGGCGAGCATCCCTTTCCAAGTCGTCCACTTTGTCGGTCAGCTTCTGGATCGTGACTAGCTGGTTAGCTTCTGGATAGAGTTTTACCCTCGGGGATCTCGGCCTGCACCTCTAGATGGTGTGGGTAAGTAGTGAGACGGGCTACTCGTCGAGTCGATTCCGAGCAAAGGTGGCTAATTGTTAGGATAAAAATTTGTATAGTATTGATGAGTTAAAACAAACCAGAAGATGTAATAGGACCATCTGGACTTGTTAGCCAGATGATGATCTAGATTAGGACTTAGTCTAGGGGGAACTGCCAGACCAGAAGTATTCACCAGAAGAGTCACCAGAAGACCCCACCAGAGGACTTCACCAAAGGACTCCACCAGAAGACTTCACCAGATGAGACCTGACCAAAGGCAGAGGACCTTCCCCAGACCAGACGAGTCTGGTGGAACAAAAGATGCTCAGTTTGATCCCCTGTTTCTACTGAGTATTCTGGTTGTTCACCAGATTAGGACCAGAAGACACTGAGGTTGCCTGGTGTCTGGTCTTGCCTTCTCTGTTGAGAATCAGAGTTTGGCAAAGGAAGTATTTGACCGTTGGTGATTCAAATCAAGTCAACAAGATCAGGATTGGAAAGTATATGGAGATAATCAATCTAAGGATCCCACCAACCCAATCAATCAATTAGGGAATTGATTGATTGAGGCTTCCTTAAATAGAGGATCTGATTGGATTAGCCCTCCAACGGCTATTTCCTAATCCCCTCTATAAATACAAGAGTGCAGTTCAAGAAAAAGCTCTAGAGAGACACCCTACGCGCATAAGTCATTCCAAGCTTTTGATAATCACTCTTAGCACTCTTATTGTTCTTCCATTTATATTCACTCGTGAGGAGTTGTTGAACCTCAACCTGTTCATCTACAAGATAAGGTTGTAGGCTGTTGATCTTTAGATTAAAGTTAAATCTAAAGAGTTTGTAAGAAGGAATTGGTACTTCCCAATTCCAGTGAGTAAGTAAGTGAGTTGGTTGATAGTGAGACCCCTTGGATAAAAGGGAGAGGGACGTAGGATATTCAGATCCGAACCACTATATATCCTGTGTTCTTTATTGCTTTCATTTACTTATTCTCTTATTGGTTTATATGCTCTTGTAAAAAGAGTTTGAAAGACATTTAACTTAAGCTTCCGCAATTAATCTAACTAGTGGAACCAACAAGTGGTATCAGAGCACAGGTCACGGGTTCGAATCCCAGTGGAAGGCATTTGTTGGCCAAGGGGGCTGGCAGATGCTGGGGGAGGATTGTTGGGCGCGGAGTCCAGCATCTCCCAGCCGAGTCGGGTGCGATAAAGGCCCGGTGCGCCAAGTCCGGCGGAGGCTATTCGATCCGTGGCGCTGCAACTAGATAGGGTTAAAGGAAATAAAGTAGCACCTCACTACAAGTCCGGGCTTTTAGTCTAGTGGCAAGCACTTGATCCTACAATTGGTATCAGAGCCAGACAGGATGTTTGGGAGCTGGTAGACAGACCAAGACATCAAAAGGTGATAGGCACTAAGTGGGTTTTCAAGAATAAGAAAGATGAGAATGATGTCATTACTAGGAACAAGGCAAGGCTAGTGGCTCAGGGCTATTCTCAGTCTGAAGGAATAGACTATGATGAGACATTTGCTCCCGTTGCCAGACTAGAAGCCATCAGATTGTTCTTAGCATATGCTGCTCACATGAAGTTCAAAGTATACCAGATGGATGTGAAATCTGCCTTTCTTAATGGGATTCTCATTGAGGAAGTGTATGTGGAACAACCTCCTGGTTTTGAACAAGGTGACAAGGTGTTTAAGCTTAAGAAAGCTCTTTATGGGCTGAAGCAGGCACCCAAAGCATGGTATGACACTCTATCTCAATTTCTTCTGGACAATGGTTTTACTAAGGGTAAGATTGATAGGACCTTCTTTAGGAAAGAAGAAGGAAATGACATCCTTCTGGTCCAAATATATGTTGATGACATTATATTTGGATCCCCTAACAAGAAGTTGTGTGTGAAGTTTGGTGAACTCATGCAGAGCCAGTTTGAGATGTCCATGATGGGAGAAATGAATTACTTTTTAGGTTTGCAGGTAAAGCAATCAGAGAAGGGAATCTTCATAAATCAGGCAAAGTACATCAGAAACATGTTAGAGAAATTTGGAGTAGGATCTAGCAAAGCAGCCAAGATTCCTATGATGACAAACTTCAACATGGATCCAGATGAGTCTGGAGAGAGTGTGGATCAGACTCAGTACAGAGCACTTATTGGTTCTCTTCTGTACCTGACTGCAAGCAAACCAGATATTACTTTTGCTGTAGGAGTGTGTGCCAGATTTCAAGTTAATCCCAAGAAGAGTCATTTGGAAGCAGCTAGGAAGATATTGAAGTATCTTAAGAGAATAGTGAACTTAGGCTTATGGTATCCTGCAGATGACAACTTAGAATTAAGTAGTTATTTAGATTCAGACTATGGTGGATGCAGAATAGATAGAAAGTCTACAAGTGGAACATGCCAATTTTTAGGGAATAAATTGGTATCTTGGTTTTCTAAGAAGCAGACTTCATTTGCTACATCTACAACAGAAGCAGAGTACATGGCTGCAGGGAGCTGTTGTTCACAACTACTCTGGATTAGTCAACAACTTAGGGACTACCAGATTAGAGCCAAGGATATTCCCATTTTCTGTGATAGTAATAGTGCAATTGCCATCACCCAGAATCCAGTTCTTCATACCAGGTGTAAACATGTTGATATAAGGCATCATTTTATCAGAGATCATGTTGAGAAGGGAGATATAAGGATGGAAAAGATTGCAACAGAGAGGCGGAGAACATATATCTTAACTAAGCCTTTGGCTGAGACCAGATTCAGAGAGTTAGCTTTTGAGTTGGGCTTGTTGGATCCAGAGACAGATTTGTTTTAGGGGGAACATCAGAGAAGTATCCTTATTTAAATCAAACTGCATATTCTTTGTTATTTAAACCTAACATACCTGCAGATTAGACATATCAGAGAAGATATATCTCCAGATGAAGTATGCACCAGGTGACACTTGTCCCAGATGAGGTGCTGAGTCAGATTTTAGAAATGTCAAAAGTCCTCTCTGACCAGGACCAGATGAGTTCCATCAGAGGAGATGCACACCAGACTAGCTGTGGTATCATCTGGTTACAATACCAGATGACAGGTATGCTTTTACTTCTCTGGTCTCTGATCATTGGGATACACCTTTTAAATTAGTAAGTACACTCAAAACGTTTCAACTTTGGAGTGTATTTAAGACTAGGGTATAGGGCCTAGGCAATCATTTCGCTTTTTCTCTTGACTGCCACAAAACCTCTTTATGCCCAGTCCCAATGACCACGCCTACGCACCAGATTAAATCTGTATCTCGCCTTTCATCGTGGCCGTTAGATTTAATCAATGTGCAATATGTCAATCAATGCATAAATTGATTTTGTTCCCTAAATTAAAATTGCTATTACACGCGTTCACACTTCATTTATTAATCAAGCCATGCGTCTTGCTCTATTTAAATCAAAATTTCATTCAATATGTCCTTTCACGCATCATATCTTTTCAAGCCCTAATCTTCTCTCTGCAAGTCTTTCGATCTCTCTCTCTCTTTCACAGCAATGGCACCCAAGTGCAATTTCGATCCAGACCATGTCTGCAAGAAACTTAAGACAGAAATGGTGGTGGACTTCTATTCCACTAAGAATCCGACCGCTTTGGAGATTTTGGAGCTTCTCCGACGTTCTGGGCTGGAGGAGTTGATCTCAAAGGTTCCCAAGGATCTGCGTACCTTGGATGGCTATGCTGCTCAGTTCCTTATCCGGGTGAAGATCCATGAAGACCATATTTCATCCAAGATCGATTCAGAGGATGTTGTTTTCTCGAAGGCAAACTTCTGTAGTCTTTTTGGTAACCTTTCTGCGGAAGGTGTGGACCCACTGAAGTACAAAGAAGGAGAGGCGTTGGAATCCTTCAAGATGTTTGCCAGGAGTTCTTGCCAGAATATTACTAAGGGCTTCTTGGACAAGCATCTCAGGCAGAAGTATAAGGTCTTATTCGACATTGTTGTAAAGATTCTCATGTGTGAGAGCCATAGCACAGATGCCATCTTCATTGGCAGGCTCTGTGTTATGAGGGCCATTCTGGATGGTGCCCAATGTAACTGGGCTGAGTTCTTCTGGAGAGTGCTGAGGAAGAACAAGGTGAAAGTCCAGAAGGAAGAATGCCCCCAGTTGCCAGGAGTGCAACAATTTGTGTTCAATGCTAATGTATCATTGGGCACAAAACTCACCCTAATTCTGGATTCGATCCTTCCAGAGAAGAAATGGAGACAATCCTGGTGTAAGGGCTTTCATAAGTCCAAGATTATGTTCTCCAAGGATGGTCCCCTTCATGGTCATCCTGATTCTGATGGTGAGCATGCCATCCCTGCCCCTCCTCTACAGGCTGTACCCTCACCTGCAAAGGGGCAGAAGCAGCAGCCAAAGCAGAAGACCCAGAAGAAGTCTGCTGAAGCAACTGGTTCCTCAACCATTGCATTTTCTGGTTCCTCAGAGGAGGACCAGATTCCCCTTCTTGACGTGCTTAAGAAGAAGGGTGATGATGATAAAGCTGTTAAGAAGGCTGGAGCAGCCAAGAGGAAGAGGCCAGAGGAGGCCAAGAAGAAATCTGCCAAGAAGCCAAAGGCAGGCAGAAGAGCTCCCAAGTCACTCCTGGTGGATGAGCCATCAGAGGAGGAAGAGGAAGAGGAGGTTGAACCTCTCAAGAAGAAGTCCAAGGCCAAGAGAGCCATTCTTCAAGAGTCAGACTCTGGCTCTGATCTTGGGGAGGCCTTGGAGAAGGCTATTGATGAAGCTTCTCAGATGATGGAGGATGCCTCTGCTCCAGAGTTTGTTGTGCCTGCTGATGTTGACTCAGCAGAGGTAAACCCTCCCATCCCAATCTATATTCCCTCCCCTGCTCTTGTTAACCTTGTTACCCCTTCGCTTCCCCACCGGACACCCAAACACAACCCATATCATCTGCTCCTGGTGTTCCTTTATCTTCACCAGAGCAGACTCTCCCAGACACCCCAACATTCACTTCTAATGCCATCCCTCAAACACCTTCTTCCCCACCATCCCAAATACCTTTAAACACATATCCCTCTCCCCCAGCTTCTGTACCAGAGGTGCCATCCACCTCTTCTGGTGCAGATATTCCCCTCCCAAACACTTTCACATCACAAATTCCCATCCCACCTTCTGTACCAGAGATCCCATCTTCTTTTGGTGCAGAGCAACCCATTCCTACACCATCTACCTCACAACATCCTACCCCTCCCCAAACCCATACAGACCAGGACCCAACCATTTCTATGGCTCTGGGATTCGTTGCCCCTCCCCCTTCTCCCACCTGTTTAACAAGCGATGATAGTGAAGATGAGAAAGCTTCACTTGAGCCTGCTAACTTAGCACCTTCCTCCTCTGCCTCTGGGCCCAAACCCTTCACTTTCTCATCTGTAGAAATGGGTCCCATTAGGCAGAGTATGAGTGTAAGTGCACAGCTCTGGCTAAGAGAGCATTTTCCAGTTCTTCTGGAGCACTTACCACTTCTGGCAGAGCTTACTGATGCCAAAGTCTGGAGCAAAGACAGACTTGAAGATGTGGAGGACCTGATGCTTTTGCTTGAGGAAATGGGTCCCTCAAACTTCACTGCTTGGGAGATTGAGCTAAAGCAGAGGATGAACATTCAGAACCCAGCAGAGCTGGAGACCCCTGGTGCAGCTAAAGTCTTGATTCGCACCCTGGTCATCCAGAGAGGGGTAATGCTCACTCTAGAGGGCCCCACCTACAAGTTTGGGCCTCACTTTGTCTTCCCTCCAGAGCTGTACTCAGATGAGGAAGACTTTGACTTGACTCCTGCCGTGCTCCAAAAGATGAAAGCCTTCTTCAACGAGCAAATCATGCAGATTGGGCGCTTCTCCAAAGCTATTCAACACATGGCCCCTGCTATGATAGAGCATCAGATCAGGCATGAGAGGAGGATCTTTCTTAAGCAGATCAAGTCTACTCTGGCTGAAGTTAAAGCTTCTTTCAAGGCCAATGGCCTCTTTGTCAAGCTGGATGTCATGCACAGCCAGAAGCAGCTCCAGGAGCACGTGCTGGAGCAGATGAGGCCAGTCTCTGTGCTGAAGGTTGAGATGGCCAGCCAGATGATCCAGACTGCCAAGATGAAGGACTCCCTCCAGGAGATGTTGGAGAAGCAGGAAAGGCTTGTTGCAGAATCGAAAGCCTACCTGGAGGAGGCTAAGCAGTTTCGTGATCTTCACTCTTCCTCCAACACTGCCTTGCCTGATCTTATAAGGCAGGTAGTGGAGCCCCTCCTTGATGAAGTTAAAAAGGGGGAAGAGAAGGCCAGAACTGATCTGGCGAAGACCACAAATGAAACTCTTTTTAGCCATGGAGCTCGTCTGGACCTGCTGGAGAACACCTTGGCCCAGGCAGAGCTTCAGAAGAAGAAGAAAGAGGAGCTTAAATCTCTTACTATGGCTAAGCAGCTTGCTGCAGAAGAGGAATCATCGGAAGCAGAGTAGGATCATATCTCTATCTCTGGACCTGCTAAGAAGAAGATCAGAAAAGTTAAGAAAAGCTTCTTAGAGGAAGTAGTGGAAGAGGCAGAGAAGAGATTTAGAGAAGAAACGCCTGAAGAAAGACAAGCAAGGATTAGGAAGAACATAGATGAAGAACAGAGGCTCCGATATGTTAGAAGGCAAAATAAGAAGAGCAGAGAAGCTGGTATCACTCCTGGTGCCAGTGGATCCAACCAGAAGAGGAAAGGGCCTGTTGAAGTCATGAACATCCTCCCTCTCAGGACAGAAGGGTCCTTTGACTCAACTGTTCCTGTGCCTTTGATAGAAAAGTGGAGAGAAGCCAAGACTCTCTGGTTCATTCAACATTACATCCAGAGACCTCCACCAGAGGATGATGCTCTCATCAACAGAACCTTTCACTCCTGGATGAAAGCTTATGATGCAGATTTGTACAAGCAGCTGATGGATTCAACTATTGAGTTCAACCTGGAAGTCACTGCTCCTGAATTCCATTTTCTCAACACTCCAATGGCAGGAGACCAGGTTGATTGGGCTGAATTGAAGAAACTGTACAAGACAAAGGTGTTGGTGAATTTCACCCCAGCATCTTCTGCAGAGTTGAAGGCCATTCAAGACAGGTTTCTTGACTAGTTTCTGGTGCCTAAAGATAACAGAAGAATGCCTAGATTAGGACCAGACTTACCTTGTAATCTGTAATCATTCTATCTTTATTATTAATGAAATTCATATCTTCTCTGTTCAAAAGACAACCTCTTGTTGTCTTAAATTGTTTGCCTGATAAGATCTATTCTAAGGTCTTATCCCTTTATTGTTTTCTTGCTTATGTCTCTTGTTTTGATCAGTTCTGGTAGTGTTTTAACTCCATCAAAAAGGGGGAAATTGTTAGGATAAAAATTTGTATAGTTTTGATGAAATAAAATAAACCAGAAGATGTAATAGGGCCATCTGGACCTGTTAGCCAGATGATGATCTAGATTAGGACTTAGTCTAGGGGGAACTGCCAGACCAGAAGTATTCACCAGAAGAGTCACCAGAAGACCCCACCAGAGGACTTCACCAGAGGACTCCACCAGAAGACTTCACCAGATGAGACCTGACCAGAGGCAGAGGACCTTCCCCAGACCAGACGAGTCCGGACCAGATGAGTCTGGTGGAACAAAAGATGCTCAGTTTGATCCCCTATTTCTACTGAGTATTCTGGTTGTTCACCAGATTAGGACCAGAAGACACCGAGGTTGCCTGGTGTCTGGTCTTGCCTTCTCTGTTGAGAATCAGAGTTTGGCAAAGGAAGAATTTGACCGTTGGTGATTCAAATCAAGTCAACAAGATCAGGATTGGAAAGTATATGAAGATAATCAATCCAAGGATCCCACCAACCCAATCAATCAATTAGGGAATTGATTGATTGAGGCTTCCTTAAATAGAGGATCTGATTGGATTAGCCCTCCAACGGCTATTTCCTAATCCCCTCTATAAATACAAGAGTGCAGTTCAAGAAAAAGTTCTAGAGAGACACCCTACGCGCATAAGTCATTCCAAGCTTTTGATAATCACTCTTAGCACTCTTATTGTTCTTCCATTTATATTCACTCATGAGGAGTTGTTGAACTTCAACCTGTTCATCTACAAGATAAGGTTGTAGGCTGTTGATCTTTAGATTGAAGTTAAATCTAAAGAGTTTGTAAGAAGGAACTGGTACTTCCCAATTCCAGTGAGTAAGTAAGTGAGTTGGTTGATAGTGAGACCCCTTGGATAAAAGGAAGAGTGGAGGTAGGATATTCAGATCCGAACCACTATATATCCTGTGTTCTTTATTGCTTTCATTTACTTATTCTCTTATTGGTTTATGTGCTCTTGTAAAAAGAGTTTGAAAGACATTTAACTTAAGCTTCCGCAATTAATCTAACTAGTGGGACCAACACTAATAGTACGATCTGATCTATTCCTGAGAGAGACTTGACTCAGGACGAATAAGAAGAGATCATCCACCCCGTCTTTATTGTTCCTCCACTCGAGAGTTTTGGGACCTGAAACAAGATGAAAAAGATTAGTGATGGTCCCGTTTTCGAAGGGTTAAATGGGAATTCAGGAGCACAATTTTTTTTTTAAAACTTTTTTCCTCAGGGAGTTCAGCAGGAGTGAGAAATACTCAAGTCACTGCTCTGCTCAGAGGCTAAGTTACCAAGTCAGAGAGAAGGCTTGGAGACTCATGCTCTGAGCAAGGACAGTGGCTTGAGATGCTGAACTCTTGAGTGCGTTATCAAATCACAGCTTGCACCCTGACCGAGTTCAGTGACGGAATACTCAAGTCACTGCGTTGCTGAGAGTCAGAGCTATCAAGTCAGTGATGAGACTTGAAAGCTCAGGCTCTCAACAAGGCAGTGACTCGAGAGACTGAACTCTCGAGTGCCTCGCCTGATTTAGTCAGTGAGTAGGATTCTCCCTGATCTGAATGCTTAACTAAAGTTCCTTTTTAAACAATGCTCTCAGTGAGCAGATTTTCGCAATACTTTAGAAGAAAAGACATTCCAAATAATAACACTTGGTTTAACGTGGTTCGGAGACTCAAGCTCTTACATCCACGGCCTGATTTAACAGGAAATCCACTCCTTTGGATTCTTGTTTTTAACGTGCCAAGGTGCACTTACAACTGGACTCACGCCACTCCCTGGGCTGCCCTTTCCTCACCTCACTACAAACCTAACATTCTCTGAAAGGGTTTAGTTTGGTTTGGTTTTCTCCAACTAGGTGAGGTTTTCCCTTTACAATGTGTTAGCCAATAGCTAAGATAGGGAAAACCTCTCTAAGCCTAGAGTTACAAGCTGAGCACTCTTATGTATATATTTGTGAACTCTCAGTGTATAAATATGAGTAGAACCTCCTTATATCTCCCATGCACGTATGCTACTACTCACACTCTCAGCTCGTAGGTGTTTGTTTTTCTTACACGATACAACAATACAACTCTCAAACAAAACACAACACAACACACTCTAACAACAAGCTATGAGCTTGTATTTATAATGGGGATTCAAATGTATCCGTTGGAGGGAAGATACATTTGAATCCAACATTAAATAGTTTCAACCACTTTTCTTGGAATGCGGCCTTTGTCAGTGTCAGAGTTGCTGCCTCGTGCTGATTGGTCCACGTGGCCTGGATTCACGGATCTTTGACTCAGTGGGTTTGACTAAGACCCACTGACTTTAGGTAGTTTTCTCCTTCACTGACATGATGATCTTCAGTGGACTGACTCGTCCTCAGTGTAGTTGTCCTTCAGGGACTGTTTGAAGATCACTCCAAGAAGTTTGTCATAAGGCTGAATGACAAACTTCCCTGACCACAGTAGCCTGACTCCTTCAGGGCCTACTTGGTACAGCACTGATCCTCCTGATCATGCTCTTCACTGAGTGGTCCATCAGACTTGGCTTAGATCAACCTGACTTGCACTCAGTGGGACATCCTTCAGGCTTCTCCATTAGTTCAGGTCGATGGCATGTCTTCAGTCAGCTCTTCTGGTTGTCATCTTGATATCTTCAGGCTGTGTTGAGAAGTTCCCCCTCGCTGAGTTCCCCCTCAACTGAGCAACCTATTCTACTGAGAGCTAACCCAACCTGACCTGATCTAAAGGATACTATTCTGACTGCTTTCATACCTATTACATGTCGTTTTGGAAAATCATCAAAACTAAACATATCCCAACAATTAGTATTAGTTTTACCTCTTAAAAAATATCGAAGAAATATCCACTCATGTTGGTCCCAAAAAGGATTATCCAGCGGAAAACGTTTTGAGATATTTTAATGAAAACCCTTTAAAGAAATGCTAAAAATAAATGCAGAAATCTAAAAAGCATAAAGTAGAGAACACCAGGATTTATAGTGGTTCGGACCAACTTGTCCTACATCCACTCTCCCTTTCTCCAAATGGGACTTTCTCTACAACCAACATACGAACGAACCACTGGAATTGGGAAGTACCAGCTCCTTCGTACAACAACTTACAACAACCTTTCAAGGTGAATAGGTTGAGTAATATTCCAACTAGAACTCCTAAAATAGTAGATATAATATTCGAATGAACAAGGTGAGTGAGTGGAGAGTTCGTGTGCTTTGTGCTCTTGCCCGACTCTTGTCTCTAATGAACTCATCCAAAACACTCCTATTTATAGTTGTAGGAATTAACTAGCCGTTGGAAATCTAGCAATTCAAACAACCATAATTGGAGGAATATAATTAATCACAGATTTATTTGATTGATTAGTTGACTTTCAATCAAGCAATCAATCATATCCTCCATCTGTTGACTCTCCAGATTGCTTCTTCTCCATCATCGAACTCCAAGATCTCCTTGTCTCCAAATTACACGCAGCCTCCATGTGGGTGAACTAATCTGTCACACTCTCATCTGGTCAGGACTCATCTGGTCTGGGGTCTTCTGGTCTGGTCTGGTGATATTTCTGCTCTAAACCTCATCTGGGAGAGGTCTTCTAGCAGACTCCTCTGTTCAGGCTCCTCTGGCAGACTCCTCTGGTCAGGCTCCTCTGGTCAGACTCCTCTGCTCAGACCTCATCTGATCTGGTGACTCTTCTCCTCTGGTGACTCATTTGGTCACCTCATCTGGTCACCTCTCATCTGGTCTGCACAGATTTCTTCCCCCTTAACCAAAGACCTATTCTAGACCTAGACTAATCTGTAGCTGACTAACAGGTTCAGCTAGTCCTATTACACGTTCTTTGTTTTAACATCTTCAAAACATCTAATCTATATCCTAACAACTCATCACCACCATATGGGCGAGCTGAAGCCCACCAATCCCCACCGATGAAGAACCAGTTGTGCTTCCAGTTCTTCACCTTATTAGGCACCCCCTCAACTACCTTAAGGCCTGGACGAGCCTTAAGGTAGAACCAGCCCACTTCATCCCCAGTACAGACTGTTGGTGCCATAATGTAGTTCACCTCGTCCGTAATTAGTCTATTGGGGTATCCTTCAAGGGCGAACAAAACCATACATGACATCAAGTTCATCCACTCAACAGGTTTTATCTGGCTTATTGCCATATTGGTTTGCTCCAAGAATCGGCCGATCACCGGATGAAGGGGAAGAGTAACCCCTATTTTAAGAATCTTTAAGTTGATCGTCGTGCATCCCTGGGAAGGTCGATCTGCTCGATCATCCTTTAGTGGTGCGTACATAAATACATCATAAGGGATTTTGTAATCCCTTTTGATTTTGGAAAGATCCTCCTTGGTGATTGATGAGATAATGTAGCTCGCCTGAAAGTGTATGATCTTAAGCTTGCGCTTTCCGCAAGCTGCTTTTGTGAAGCGAGTGGAGTACTCCCTCTCATAGGCGTCCTAATCCACCTGGCGAGCTACGGCAACCGGGATCTGGCGTTCAATTGGGTTCAACATGGGGTAGTTGATGCTCGCCAGGTACTTCCAGGTAAGCTCGTCTGCGGGGGTGGCCTGTTGTACCTCAGCCTCGCCTTCTTCCTCAAAATGGAGGTCGGAGCTGGTCTCTTCCTCAACCTCGCGAGCTGGATTAGCTTGGGTGACCTCTTCCCCCGATGGGCGAGCTCCCGAATCCACAGGTCGAGCCAAGGAGGCCACCTCGGCATCCGAATCTACGTTCACTACAGGAATAGAGTGGGGAGAAATATCTTCAAGGGGGCATTTTTTGGGATTCCAGGGAGGATCTGATTTGGTACGAGATGAGGACATTGATTAATTTCAAAGGTGAAGAAAGAGGAAAGCTTGAAGCAGCGTTAATGGTGGTTTACGGCGAGAATTCAAAAAGGCGGTGGTAATTTTTGAATGAAATTTTGTTAACGAACGGAGTTTGGGAACTAGAATGATGAAATTAAACACAAAACACGAAGAAACGCGAGAAAATTTACCTTCAAGATTAAGAACGGTGGAAACAATCGTCGGAAACAGAAGTGTTGGCCGGAAAATTCAAAGGAGAAATATAAGAGTTTTGGCGCTGCAAATGATCAAAAAGATGAAAATAAGGAAGAATTTTTCCTTTTATAGTAAGGAAAAACAGGGTCGAAATAAAAAAAGAGAATAAAATTTGAGGACCAATTAGCAAAATACAGGCGCGTGCAACCCCTCTTCCGAAATTGTGGGGGTGCATCGCCTCGAAAACGTGCGCATGTGCCGGCCACATCACGCCTCGAGACGTGCCACTTCCTCAGAATTCCAACCGTCACCCATTGAAGCAGTTCATCCAGACAATGCAGCTCGACCCCAAGACGCCAGTTTATAGTCCGCCCTTTAGCAGCTCGCCCCTTATCTTACAACATAAAGGCAGACTAGGGGGCAATTGTTGATAGGCGAGCTACATCACACTTACGACGAACAAGATTAAGTTGATTAACCCCACAAGAAGAGAGATTAAACAAGTCAAATCAGGCCTAGCCGAACAGAAAAAACCAGACGAGCTACTGTTGCTAGACGACCTATTTCAACAAGACGAGCTTCTATGGAATAAATACCTCCCGAGGCAAACAAGACCAAGGCGAGCTACATTAGCCAAAGAGCCAAGACAAAAAGCTATCTGACCACCAAATCAAGCTAAGAACTCCTCAAGGACAAGTCCAAAAGAGACGAACAACTCCTTAATACGAGCTAATCCAGCTTAGAGGATAGAAATTAGCTTAGATAAGGTCAAATAGTCAACTCTCCATGTGTCAAGCATGCACATATGGAAGAGTGACTTGATCGTAAAATACTAGCTTAACTAGTAGTTACCCTACAAGAGTATAGGATCACTGTAGTATGGGCAAATATAGGAACCAAGTAATATCGAACCCGTGAGAAGGCTTGCATGCGAGTAAATCCCTGGAAATCTACGTGTCGTAGTTAATATGAATGTGGTTTTGTTTTAAACTAATACTAAACTATATTCTACTAATTATCACACTAAAAGAAATAAAACTATTCTAACTCCGATATAAAGTGCAAATATGATGGCGATGCTCGGAATAGGAATCCCTACGTATACTAACAGAATTGGTACTGTAACTAAAATAATTGTGATGTTCAAGTTAAAATCCTACGTGTACTATAAACTAGACAATCAACTTCCCTAATCTAGCACAAAGAATTGAAAGAATAAAAGCTCGGAAATAATCTCAATACTTAGTTCTATCAACTTACTTCACTAACCCACTAATTAAATTATATGAATTGTGCTTAATTATTGAGGCCCTAATTTAACTAAGGCGATTCAGCCGTCCTCCCTAGATAAACCAGTTGATTATAAACCCCTTCAAAAACCCTCTCCTTAAGCCTATTCGTTATTAAAGAGTGATGCGGTCATCTTCTCTCTAACAATTTTCGTACTTAATTCTCTGATTATTCTAGGGTTTATTAGAATTATTCAATAATTAAGAGAATTAAAACTATACATCACGAATTATCCTAATTATGCACCAACATCCTACTTCTACGAGTTCATCATATCCTAATCATACGAGGGTTCTAGCCTAACATGGTGATTATGAGAATAACAACAAAAAGATTATTGGTCCCACTAGATAGATTAACTGTGGAAGCTTAAACTTAAATTAGAGTCCTTTACAAAGTCTTTTTTACTAAGAGCGCAAGATAAAACAATATAAATGAAAGCGATAAAGAAGACAAGATATATAGTGGTTTGGATATAATGATCCTACGTCCACTCTCCCTTTTTACCAAAGGGGCCTTACTAACCTGTTGATCGCCTTGATTCAAATTAGATAATTAGTGGTTGTTTATTGCTCAAGAAGGTCATCAAACAAGGTTACAAGTAATAACTTTGTATAAAGAGGGATTAAGAAATGAAAATGCAAGAACTTGGTCACTTTTGTGAATATTTGAACTTATTTTGACACTTTCATGAAGGGGTTTTTATAAGGTTACAAGCAAGTAGGAGGTGTCATTCTCTTAACCCTTTGATTTTGGTTTTGACAAGTGTTTAGCCACTTGTCTTATTCCCAAACTAACCTATTTTATACAATGACAAGTGTTTAGTATACTTGTTTGACTTTAAAGTAATACTTAAGCTAGTGGGATTTTGAACTAATCTTCGTGGGCTACTCTTGCCCGCTTGGTCGCCTAAATGGCGTATCTTATCATTGTTTTATTCTAATTATCTGTTCATTTTGCTTCTTTGTTGTACTGGTCGCCTGACATTCATTTGACGTCACTTCTGGTCGCCTGACATCCATCTGATGTCATTCTTGGTCGCCTTATTGTCTTTTTAATCCCTGCTGGTCGCCGACATCTAATCCTGTGTAATTAGTCTTTTAAACCTCTAAACACTCTTGCTCGTCTGGTCGTCTATCAACATTGCCCCCTGACTTGTTCTTTATTAGGAAACTTATTGACAAATAAGGAACAAGGCATGATTTTGATAGGATGATGACTTTTGTGCTTGAAGCGAGCAACGGATCTTTTGAATTTCTTTAGGCGGGAAAACTGGCGATCATTCAATCAATGGGGCGACCAGGAAGACATTCCGTCCGTGCGTGACTGTTGGATTCCCGAGATTTTCTCGGAATTCATAACGTCGTGGGCGGCAATGACGTTACCCACCGCCCACGCGTGTTTCCTTTTGCAAGTAGGGGCCTACAAAATTTTTCAAAAATTTCGTTTTAACCCCCGTTTTTTACCCTTATAAATACCTGTCTTCATTCTCTCTTTCATTCTTTCGAAATTTCTTTCCATTTCCGCCATTGAAGTTTTCATTCAAGCTTTTGCTTCGATCTTCCTTCGTACATTGTTGAATTCACGCCATTTTCTCCGTGAATCATTAAGGTATTTATTGATTGTAGCTTTTCTATTCTTGTTTTTGTTCTTAATTTTCACTTTTCTTTCTTGAAAATTTCTTTCGCCGCCGTATTTCCCTCATCGCCGCCGTGCTCCGCCGTCTTTACTCGGAAACACTTTTTCCTCCCTTTTTCTTTGACATCTTTTACCATTTTCATCATTTCTTCGAAAATACCTTTTCCGAATGGCTTCCTCTTCAAGCGAAACCGTTTCAATCGAGATTTTTGAACGTAATCTTGGAAAACGCCCCATGGGGGAAGCTTCATCTGCTCCTCGCCGATCGATTCGTCAAGCTTTGGCTCGGAATCCACGAACTTTGCTAGTAGACGAGGAAACGGGTTCCGAGGCATCCTCTGTTGTTCGCTCCATTGAAGGCCATGCTTTGGAACATTCTGGCGACGAAGAAGTTCAAAACCCTATTGGTCGCCCAGATGCAGAAGAAGGGACCTCCTTGGATTTAGGGGAAGATTCGGAGGAGGTGGCCGCCGAAATTGAAGCTGAGAGCGACCAACCCGAGGTGGGGCGACCACGACTGGCTGTAACTTGGGAGTTTCTTGAGGAGATAGGTTTTCCTACCTCTAGAGTGACTCCTGAGTCTCAAATCCCCGAAGGAGTTGTTCGCCAGAATGAGTGGGAGGATTATACTGCTCGCTACTCCAATGCCTTCCCTGCTCGCTCCCGTGTGATTATGTCCGCCCAGGAGAATACTTATACGGCGAGCAAGATTTCTAGCTTGGTTGTCGAGGATGACCTAGATAACATCAGGTCCCATTATAAGATTCCTTACGACATTTTCTTGTATGCCCCCAAGAAAGGAGAAACTGCTGATCGCCCACCACCGGGTTGTACAGCGATCAATTTGGACATACTCAACACGGGGTTCCCATTGCCGCTCCATCCCATCATTGGCCGCTTCCTGGAGGACATCAACCTGGCGATCACCCAAATTACTCCCAATGGATGGAGTAATTTGCTTGCCCTGATGACTCTTTTCGGCCTCGAAGGGTACAAGAATAAACTTAACACAGCCGAAATTCATTATGCTCTGGTTATTTTAGCCTGCAACGAGGAAGGCATAGGCTGGTATTATGTTAAGGAGAGGACGGGAGTAAAGCTTATTGAAGGAGTCCCTAATAAAGTCAAAAGTTGGCATAATCAATTTCTATTCATCAGGGGCGATTGTCAAGCATCGACGAACTTTTCAGGCGGCCAAGCGCGCATTAACTCTCCTAAATGTTTTGGGATAATCAAGCGTATGCCTTCTCATTTCCTTCCTGGGACCGCATTGGGGACTAATTATAATTTTTTCTTTCTTGTTGTTTTGCAGGTCCAAAAGTTTTGAAGTGGGGCAATCCAGGTCTGAGCGAGGAGTTCCTGTACACGTTGGCCGTGATAGTACTCCGGAATCCCGCTGATCGTGACATTCTCCATCTTTCAAAAGCTCATTATCGAAAGATTGCCCAACTCTTCACGAGTCCTCATCATTTAGAGGCTCAAGCAGAGATCCCCGAAGGTAACCATTCTTATGCCTTTTGCTCTATTGCTCGCTTGATTGCTTGTTATTAGTACTACTCTTACTTATTTTTCCTTTTAAACAGATCAACGGGTGACTGTTGCCATTCCGACTATCCCAAGATCTTACCACTTGCTCACCGACAGAGTAAAACAAATGGCTGCCGAGGAGCCGACCAGGAAGAGGTAAGATCCACCCTTGTCACTCATGTGTCTCCGTGCTGGGGGGAGACTACTGCTCATGGTCGCCCACGAGCCACTACTGGTCGCTCCAAAGGAGCTTCAAAAGTGTATGCTCCTCCTCGTGGTGCGGAAAAAGAGAAATCAAAGAAAGTCCCGCGGGAGGACGCCCGTGAAGGGGAAACTGCTGAGCGAGCATCGAAGCGCTCCAAATCCGGGAACGAGGCGAGCAATAGGGCCCCTCAATCTCCAGCTTCCAAACCCTCTTATGTAGAGGTTGTGAGCGAGCAACAGGCTATGGCCGGCATTTTGAAGAAGAAGCGAGCATCCAATGATCGCTCGTACTTGGGGTATGACCCCGTGAAATTGAGGGAGTAAGTCTTCAAACTGTATCCGTGATGGTCGCCATTTTATGATGTCTTCTAACTTTGAAGCTTTTTCTTTCTCTAGGTACAAACCTGAGGAGCATCCTGGGCGATCAGAAGTGCTTCATCAACTTAGTTGCGTGAAGACTCCGCCCCCGTACCTTGATATCTCGGACTCTCATGTTCGCCGGGCGACTGAGATGGTCCCTCGCTCTTGGACTAAGACCTGCGAGGAGATTGTCCAGGACCAGACTTCCAGCGACAATGCTCGGTTGGTCGCTTATATTGCCAGCCATCAAGCTGTGATGGCCCAGCGGCTCCTTGAACAAATTGTTCTACTTGAGAGAACAAACCGCAACCTTGGTCGTAAGATTGAAGGCTTTGAGGCGGAGAAGGCGGCTGCCTTGAAGAAGAAAGACGATGAGCTCGCCCAAGAGAGAGCCGAACATGCCAAAGCGGTGGCAAATTTGGAACAAATGTACGCCGCTTCTGTGCATAGCGAGCAATTCGCCCTAAATCAATCGGAGAAGCTGTCTCTGGAGTTGGGGGTCGCCGACGAGCGAAATAAAGTATTGGAGGGTGAGAAGACCGTGATGGCCGCCCAAATTGAAGAGCTCCAGGCTGAGGTTGCTCGTCTTCAGCTAGGAAAAGATAGGCCTGGTCGCCTACGATCTGTACGCCCAAGACGTGGCCGATAATACCAACCTAGGGTATGTATGTGCCTATGCCGAGAGCATAAGGTCAGTGAAGTTCGCTCTGGACCACAACTTAGATGTTTTGGCTACCGCCAAAAAGGACTTCATTGGCTATGTCAAAGACAACCCTATTGGTGCTGGGTTCTCGCTTCCGGTGGCTGATCTCGGGGAGATGGGAATCCCCTTGGATATCTTTGGGGAAGGTGTTCAAATCATCCCTCCCCAGTTCTTGGGCGAGGAGCCGAGCAGAGAGGCAGAGATCTTTGATGGCCTCCATTCTCTCCCCCTAACTCCTATTGATGGAGCGGGCACCTCAACCGCACCGGCCACGACTGCTCCCACTTCTGATGTGGCACCGACTGATCTGGCGACCACAGATGCACCTCCGGCCCCCCAAGCTTGAAGAGTTCATTTTTTATTTTTAGATTTTTGTTAGGACCAATCTGTACTTTTGCTTCCTTTTGTTGTAATATCTTGTCCCTCTGATGAATGAAGAATTTGGAAATGTTTGCTATCTTCTTGCTTTATTATGTATTTGTACTTCTTCGCCTGTTCATTTTTTGCATTGTTGTTCGCCTCGAAGTTTGTACAAGCTTTACGAATCTTAATTGTTTTTCTTTTTAGGATTGTCATCTTGGATTGTTATCTTTGTACTTAGTGATCGCCTGATCGGCTTAGACAGGCTCCTATTGTCTTTAAAAAGACTTAGCCTTAGATGATTGGGCCTCATGGTCCCTTCATGGACTTGGCCTTGCATTTCTTATGGTTGCCCCCAATTCTGGGACTTATTGTCCTTACATGGATTTGGCTTTGTACTTGTTTGTTTCTAGCAGTGTTGCTCGCCACCTCTGCTTGATTGTTTGAGCGAGCAATATTGCTTTGTAGGGTGAATATCTTAACAAATTAATGTTTATAATACAAACTTCATATACATCTTATGAAATTTTGAAACTTTTTCAATGTACTTTACAACCGCATTCATACAAATAACATAAAATTTTGAACAAAACTAAATTTTACATATACTGCACAATTCTTGTTCTATTGATAATATTTTTTCAACAAAGCTGCATTCCAGGAGTATTGGGCCGAATTGCCTTCCATGTCTTCTAAGTCATAAGTGCCATTGTCCCATTTTTGAGTTATTTTGTACGGGCTCTCCCAAGTCGGTCCAAATACTCCTGGTGGTGGTGCTAGAACTTTTTTAAGTACAAGTTCTCCGATCTTGAATTCCTGGACCTTTACTTGTGAGTTGTAATACTTTGCGATCCTTTTCTTGTATATTGCGTTTTTCATTTCTGCGGAAATTCTCCTTTCGTCAACCAAATCCATTTCTGCAGCTAAGGCTTTGTTGTTCGCCTGTTCGTCGAACATTGATGTTCGTTCTGTTGGTACTTTCAACTCTACGGGTATTACTGCTTCAACGCCGAACGCCATGGTGAATGGAGTTTCTCCTGTACTTGTCTTGTATGATACTCGATATGCCCATAGCACTTCTGGTAGCTCTTCTGACCATTTTCCTTTTTTATCCACCAATCGGATCTTCAATATATGTTTGATTATTTTGTTAACTGCTTCAACCTGGCCATTAGATTGTGGATGATATGGGGTTGAAAAATGTTTATTGATTCCCTATTTCTCACAGAAGTTTTTTATTTTCTTTCCTTCAAACTGTCGCCCGTTATCTGTCAAAATTGCTTGCGGGACTCCGAACCGGCATACAATATTTTTCCATATGAAATTGATCATTTTTCCTGCGTGATTATCACGAGTGCTTCTGCTTCAGCCCATTTTGTGTAGTAATCCACGGCTACTACTGCGAACTTCACATTCCCTTTTCCAGTTGGGAAAGGTCCTATGATGTCGATTCCCCATTTTGCGAATGGCTATGGGCTATTGTCTACTATCATCTCGGTTGGTGGCTTGTGAATGTTGGGTGCAAATATCTGGCATCTGTGGCAGGTTTTCGCAACTTTGATGGCATCTTGCAGTAATGTTGGCCAGTAATATCCTTGTCTTACTGTTTTGTAAGCCAATGCACGCCCCCCAGCGTGGTTTCCGCAGACGCCTTGATGAATTTCCCGTAAAACCTCTTGGCCTTGCTTTTTGGTCAAACATTTCAATAATGGGAGTGAGAATCCTCTTTTGTAGAGTTGGTCATCCATGATTGTAAACCTTGCTGCTCGCCTGGTCATCTTAGCTGCTTCCTGAGGATTCCCCGGGACTTCACCATCACGAAGATATTTGAAAATGGGTGTTCTCCAGTCATCTTCTTCATACTCTTCACTCACCTGATTGATTTTGTAGTCATGTATTGAAGGTTGACATATTTTCCTGATGGTGACTTCTGACAATTCTACCGGGCTCGTGCTGGTAGCCAGGTGAGCAAGTGCATCTGCTTGAGCATTGTTTTCCCGAGGTATTTGTTTGATGTAAATTTGCTCAAACATAGACGCCAAATGGGCTACGATTTTTTGGTATAACGCCATGTTTTCATCTTTCGCTTCATACTCTCCCCGGACCTGATTGACTATCAACTGTGAGTCTCCATATATTTGTAATCTTCTAACCCCGACTGCCAGTGCTAGACGGAGTCCGGCTATTAATGCCTCATATTCAGCTTCATTGTTTGTTGCCATGAAATTAAATCGTACCGCCGAGGTGAAGATTTGTGTATCTGGGCTGACTAGTACTATTCCTGCCCCTGACGCTGTGTTGGTGGATGATCCATCTACGTACATATGCCACATGTGATTATGACCTCTCGTCGGATCTTGAGGGAAGGTCAGCTCGACGATGAAATCGGCTAACGCTTGTCCTTTGATCACTGTTCGAGGTGCATAAGATATCCCGAACTGGCTTATTTCGAGAGACCATTTGAGTAGGCGACCAGCAGTGTCTGGTCTTTGTAAGATTTGCCTTAATGGGAAAGTCGTCAGGATCTCTACCTGGTGATCGAAGAAGTATGGTCGTAGTTTCCTGACGCTCATCACTAGCGCGTATGCCAGCTTCTCCATCGGGGAATATTTGATTTCTGCCTCGTGTAATGCTTGGCTTACATAGTATATGGGTAAATGGAACTTTCCTTCTGCACGAACCAGAACTGAACTGATGGCCACCTCCGAAGCTGCCAGATATAGATATAATTTTTCTCCGGAAACAGGCTTTGATAAGATTTTGGTATCGCTGAGATATTCCTTCAGCTGTTCAAACGCCTGCTGGCAATGATCTGTCCATTGGAATCTACCTTTCTTTATAGCATCAAAGAAAGATCGGCATTTATCTCCGGATCTTGAAATGAATCTGTTCAGGGCCGCCAAGCATCTGGTAAGCCGTTGCACTTCCTTGATGGATCTTGGTGGCTGCATGTCCAAAATAGCCTTTACCTTTGATGGGTTTGCTTCAATGCCCCGCTGGCTAACAAGATGTCCGAGAAACTTGCCTGAATGAACTCCGAAGCTGCTTTTCTTTGGATTTAACTTCATGTTGTATGCTCGGAGTATCTTGAACGCTTGTGCTAGATGTTCCAAATGATCTTCCTTCCTTGTGCTTTTCACCACTATGTCGTCCACATAAACTTCCATTGTTTTGCCAATATGTTCATCGAACATTTTGTTGACGAGTCGTTGATATGTGGCCCCCACGTTGATTAGCCCGAATGGCATCCTTTTCCAACATAGCAGGCTCTTGTTGGTGTAAAAAGCTGTGCTTTCCTGATCATCTGGATGCATTGGTATCTGATGGTAACCGGCGAATGCGTCCATGAATGTGAGGAGTTCATGTCCAGCTGTGTTGTCCACTAATTGGTCAATGTGTGGCAATGGGAAGTTGTCTTTGGGGCACGCAACATTCAGGTCCGTGAAGTCGATACATAGTCTCCACGTGCCATTCGGTTTTTTCACCAACACTGGATTAGCCACCCATCTAGGACATAGTGCCTCTTTGATAAGGTCATTATCCAATAGCTTTTTTACTTCTACATCCAATGCTTTGTACTTGTCGGTCCCAAACTTCCTTCTTTTTTTCTTTACCGGTTTTTTGGTTGGATCGATATTTAGCTTATGGCAGGCATGCTCAGGGCTGATGCCTACCATATCGGCATGCGACCATGCGAATACATCGAGATTGGACTTTAGGAATTCCTTCATTCTGGATCTATAAGGCTCTGGGAGCTCAGATCCAATGAAGAGTTCTAAGTCTTCTCGGTTTGGGTCGACTCTGATTGCTTCCAATTCTTCGACCAGTGTTGCTCTCCTTTTTTTATTTTTCCATCGAGGATCAATGATGGGCCCTTCCAAGTTGAGTTCATCTTCTATCATCACCGGCTCTGCTCCTTGTCGTGGTTCAATGTCTTCCACCTCCTTCGGGCAAGGTTCATTCTCTTGTCTCTGTTGGTCGTTCTGGATCTCTTGTTCGCCACCCTGCTGGTCGTCCACCTCCATCATCTCCGTATCGATGGACTCCATGATTTCATCAAGCATGGATGGTTCACCTTCAACGCTGTTGCTCGACTATTCGCCTATTACTAATACTTGATTGTCTTTGGATAGTAACTGCAGGAGGCATTCACGAGCTCTCTTTTGATCGCCTTTTACCGTACCCGACCCTTTTGGTGTTGGAAATTTAACACAATAGTAGTACGTTGAAATAGCTGCTTTGAATTCATTGATAAAAGGTTGACCGAGAAATCCATTATATGAAGATTGTTGGTCTACCACTAGGAATTCTATCATTCTAGTCAATCTCCTGTCAGGATTCTCGGTCGATACAAGTTCAACTGGCAATATTACTATTCCTAGGGGAACGGTTACAACATCTCTGAATCCCACTATCTTATGATTACAATCTTTTACATAGTTTGTACAATCCCCTATCTGATCTAATGTGCTTTTGAACAAAATGTTTGTGTATGACCCGGTGTCCACGAGCAATCGGTGGACTCGGGTTCCCATGATGTTAGCGCATATGATCAATGAGTCGTTGTGTGGGGTGAGCACTCCATCCAAGTCTTTCTCTAAAAACACCAAGTCTCCCGTCTTCTTGGTGGCTTGATTGACTCCCACTTCTCTTACCTGAGCTACCGCTCTCAGTTCTGCTTTCCTTTTTCTCTTCGAGATTGGAGGTCTTCCGTCTGAGCATCCCCCAACAGGTCCACTTGCCTCAAGCATAAAAATTTCTCGCATCGGCTCTGCTGGGGCTGTTGGAACCTTTCTCCCCTTCTTGGTCGTCTTGTCCGGTTGATCGTCACTGTCCTCATCATCAGAGCTAGGTGGACCAACTGCTCTGGGTCTCTTTCCTGGTTCTTTCTTCATAAATTCAGACAATTTACCCTCTTCATAGAACCTCCACAGTTGTTTCAATAAGTCCCGACATTCACTAGTGAAATGCCCGATGTTCTGGTGGTAGCCGCAATATTTATTCGGATTCAGCTTTCCGCATTCTTGTAGGATTTTCCTTGGTTCTGAGAGCACATCTCTGTCTTTAACATTGTTATACACGGCCTCTATCGATATAGCGAACACCTTATTCAACCTTTCTTTGAGCTCTGCCCCTTCATTAAAAGCTTTCATGTTTTTCGGGGTTTTGTATTCACTTCCCGTGGATTTCTTTCCGGCTTTTTTGGAATCGCTTTTATCACTCAATTCTTTCTGCAGTGCTTCTTGCATGGATACATGTATACCTGCCCGATGTCTAAATTCTGCGTACGTTTTTGGGCAGGCAAGATGTATTTCCTTCCACAAATCGGTTCCTTTTTTCAATCCCGCCATTACTGCCACCATCTTGGTATCTTCGCTAACCATCTCTCCTTCTAAAAGTATTTTATCAAATCTCTCCAGGAACTTCCTATCTGACTCGTCATCTCCCTGCTTGATGTCGGCCAAACGGTGTCTCTGAGTCAAGAATGACCCGACTATGGAGAAATGTGATAGAAATTCCTTGCTCAACTGTGCGAAAGATTTGATGGATCCCGGAGCAAGTGCCGAAAACCAACGATGGGGGCCGTCTCCCAATGTGAGTGGGAAGTTACGGCACTGTGTAGCATCCGAGGCCCTCATGGATATCATAAAAATCGGAGTATTTTGCTAAGTGAACCTTGGGATCCGAACTTTCCTCGTATAGACTGACAGCGGAAAATTGTATTTTCTTTTGAACCGGTGCGTTCAGGATTGCTGGTGACAGCGGCAATGATGGTAAAACTATTGAGCCAATGCCCTTCTGAGAATCTAGTTGTTTCTGCATTTCTTCGATTGCCTTCTTGAGGGCTTGCAACTCGCTCGGAGACGCTCCACCGTTGGGAGGCTGTTCGTCGTGATCAAGCCCACCGACTTCATCTTGACGCAGTCCCTCATCAACGGGACGTTTCCCGTGCGTTGGTCACCTAGCGACGTTGCTGGCCCCGTTGGGGCCCAGCCGCCCAAAGGCTGATCGCCGAAGTCGGACATGAACAGATGGGCGAGCATCAGTGCGCAGCCGCTGCTCGCTCCTTGGTGGTGTGATCTCCCTACGCTCTTTCCTGTGCTCTATTTTTCCATCGTAATGGTGCCCCGTACTTCTTGTCGTGCCTTTACTCATCTCTGTCCTTCCTCCCGGTGTGGACTCTCATTTGCTTCCTAACCTCTCACTAATTGGGGCTTTACCTTTATTCTGCCGAGCTTGGGTGCTATCCGCCTCATCATTCCATGCATCTTCGTGCTTTTTACTCCCTTGCTCGACTGATCGCCTGGTCGCCTCCATCGCTTTTGACGGTTCCGCTCTTTCTTGTTGTCTTTGAATCGATTGCAGGACGGCAATTATTTTCGCGAGCTCCTCCAGATTTCTGGCTAAAGCTTCCACCTCCGGGGGAAGGGTGTCGATAGTAACTTGCACATTTCTATTGGACATGGCTCGTACAGTGCGTGCATGGTCACCCGTAGATGATACTTGCGTCCGCGATCTTCGTGACGGATGCGCACTTGAAGATTGTCTTTCTTGTGATCCCGCCATTCCCGATTGAATATTCCGATGATGGAAATCTTGCGTTTATCCTTATCAATTTAAGAATAACTAGCCTTGTATGCGTGAATTTAGTTATTTAACAAACCCTAATTCACACATGCATGCATTCTAATTCTTAAATATGGACAAATTCTTCACAAGTGTTGAATTACCTCTTCAATTTCCCAGTTTTCCGGTGATTTTTCCAGTTTCCGGTGACTTTGGCCGGAATCCGGTATTGATTTTGCAGATTCCGGCAACTCTTCTTATTGAATTCTTCAAATCTTCGACCAAGTCGGAGGTTCGAGCCCCTCCTTCTAGCGCCAATTGTTGATGGCCTTGATTCAAATTAGATCATTAGTGGTTGTTTATTGCTCAAGAAGGTCATCAAACAAGGTTACAAGTAATAACTTTGTATAAAGAGGGATTAAGAAATGAAAATGCAAGAACTTGGTCTCTTTTGTGAATATTTGAACTTATTTTGACCCTTTCATGAAGGAATTTTTATAAGGTTACAAGCAAGTAGGAGGTGTCATTCTCTTAGCCCTTTGATTTTGGTTTTGACAAGTGTTTAGCCACTTGTCTTATTCCCAAACTAACCTATTTTATACAATGACAAGTGTTTAGTATACTTGTTTGACTTTAAAATAATACTTAAGCTAGTGGGATTTTGAACTAATCTTCGTGGGCTACTCTTGCTCGCTTGGTCGCCTAAATGGAGTATCTTATCATTGTTTTATTCTAATTATCTGTTCATTTTACTTCTTTTTTGTACTGGTCGCCTGACATTCATTTGACGTCACTTTTGGTTGCCTGACATCCATCTGATGTCATTCTTGGTCGCCTTATTGTCTTTTTAATCCCTGCTGGTCGCCGACATCTAATCCTGTGTAATTAGTCTTTTAAACCTCTAAACACTCTTGCTCGCCTGGTCGTCTATCAACATAACCAACCAACCAACAACTATCTTTCTAGAATTGAGAAGTACCAGATCCTTCTTACAGCAGCCTTTAGATCTAATTTCGATCTAAAGCTGATCTTACTACAACCTTATCTAAGAGATGAACAGGTTGAGTATTCCAACAACTCCTTAATGAGTAAATATGAATATGAACAAAGTAAGAGTGCTAAATCGTGATGATCAAAAGGCTTGGATATGAACTTCGTGCGCGTGTCTCTCTAGAGCCTTTCTTCAAAGATGCACTCTTATATTTATAGAGATGATTAGGGTTTAGCCGTTGGAGAGCTAATCTAATCAGATCTCTAATTAACGAAGCTTCAATCAATCAATTCCCTAATTGATTGATTGGGTTGATGAGATCCTTGGATTGATTATCTTCAAAATACTTTTCAATCCGATCTTATTGACTTGATTTAAATTACCAACGGTCAAATGCTTCCATTGCACAACTCTGATTCTTCCAGAGAAGGCAGGACCAGACACCAGATGACCTCGATGTCCTCTGGTCCAGAGACGGCTAAGAACCAGAATACCCAGTAGAATCTAGAGATGATTCTGAGCATCTTTTGGTTCACCAGACTCGTCTGGTCTGGGGAAGGTCTTCTACCTCTGGTCAGATCTCATCTAGTGAAGTCTTCTGGTGGAGTCCTCTGGTGAAGTCCTCTGGTAGGGTCTTCTGGTGACTCTTCTGGTGAAGTCTTCTGGTCTGGCAGTTCCCCATAGACTAAGTCCTAAACTAGTACCTCATCTGGCTAACAGGTCCAGATGGTCCTATTACATCTTTTAGTTTGTTTTAACTCATCAAAACTATACAACTTTTATTCTAATAATTTTCCCCTTTTTGATGGAGTTAAAACACTAACCAGAACTGATCAAAAATAAATTAAGCAAGAAAACAAAATAAGGTGATAAGACCTTAGAATAGATCTTATCAGGCAAACAAGGAGACAACAAGAAGTTGTCTTTAAGACAGAGAAGATATGTTTTTCATTAATAATTTAGGACAAAGTGATTACAGATTACAATTCAGATCAGGTCCTATACTATGCATATCTTCTGTTCTCCTTGGGCACCAAAAACCAATCAAGGAATTTGTCTTGAATAGCCTTGAGCTCTACAGAGTTGGCTGGAGTGAAATTCACCAACACTTTGGTCTTGTACAACTTCTTCAACTCTGCCCAATCAACCTGATCCCCAATCATTGGTATGTTGAGATAATGGAACTCTGGGGCAGTGACTTCCAGGTTGAACTGGATAGTAGAATCCATCAGCTGCTTGTACAAGTCTGCATCATATGATTTCATCCAAGAGTGGAAAGTCCTGTTGATAAGAGCATCGCCCTCTGGAGGTGGCCTGCCTCTGGATGTAGTGTTGGATAAACCACAAGGTCTTGGCTTCTCTTTACTTTTCAATAAGAGGAACAAGCACAGTAGAGTAAAAAACCCCTTCTGTCCTGAGTGGCAGAATATCCATCACCTCAACAGGTGCTTTCCTTCTCTGACTTGATCCACTGGCACCAGGAGTGATTCCAGCTTCTCTGGCTTTCTTGTTTTACCTCCTAACATATTTAAGCCTCTGCTCTTTATCTATGTTCTTCCTCACTCTGGCAAGCCTTTCTTCTTCAGTCTCCTCCTTAAATCTCTTCTCTGTCTCTTCAACTACCTGCTCCAGAAAGCTTTTCTTGACCCTTCTGATCTTTCTTTTGGCTGGGCCAGGAATAGAGACATGATCTTGTTCAGAGTCAAGAGATTCCTCCTCTGCTGCAAGCTGCTTGGCCATAGTTAGAGATTTGAGCTCTTCCTTCTTCTTTTTCTGCAGCTCAGCTTGAGCCAAAGTATTCTCTAACAGGTCCAGGCGAGCTCCATGGTTGAACAGCGTCTCATTAGTACTCTTCGCCAGATCAGTTCTGACCTTCTCTTCCCCCTTTTTAACTTCATCAATAAAGGGCTGAACCACCTACCTTATCAGATCAGGCAACTCGGTGGAGGAGGAAGAGTGAAGATCACACAACTTCTTAGCTTCATCCAGGTAGGCTTGAGTCTCAGCTACCAGACGCTCCTGCTTGGCTAGCATCTCCTGGAGGGAGTCCTTCAATTTGGCAGTCTCAAGCATTTGAGAAACCATCTCCACTTTTAGCACAGAGACTGGACGCAGCTGGTCCAAGACATGCTCCTGCAGCTGCTTCTGGCTGTGCATAACATCCAGCTTCAAGAAAAGGCCATTTGACTTGAATGCGACCTTAGCAGAGGCAAAGGGAGCCTTGTTCTGCTTCAATAAGATCTTCATCTCCTGCTTGATCTGATGCTCAATCATGGCAGGGGCCATATGCTGAAACACCCTATCTGCTGGATCTGTTCATTGAAGAACATCTTCATCTTCTGGAGTACAGCAGGGGTGACATCAAAGTCTTCCTCATCTGAGTAGAGCTCTTGAGGAAAGGAGAAGTGAGGGCCAAAAGAGTAGGAAGGGCCCTCTGGAGAGATCATTACTCCCCTCTGGATCAGCAAAGTCCTAATCACCACCTTTGCTGCCTCTGGAGATTCAAGCTCTGCAGGATATTGAATGTTGAGCTTCTTCTTAAGGTCAATCTCCCAGGCTGTGAATCCAGAAGTGGTCATCTCCTCCAGCAACATGACCAAGTCCTCCACATCTTCAAGTCTGACCTTGCTCCAGACTTTGGCATCAATCAGATCTGCCAACAGTGGTAAGTGCTCCAACAAGATTGGAAAATGCTCTCTCAGCCAGAGCTGAGCACTTACACTCATACTCTGCCTAATGGGACCCATATCATCATTATTGAATGTGAAGGGTTTAGGCCCAAAGGCAGAGAAGGATGGTGCTAAGACCACCGGCTCCAGTGAAGCATCCTCATCTTCACTATCATCGTTGATTGAAACTGCGGGGGAGGTAGGAGGACCAGGGAACCCCAGAGCCATGGAAGAAGAGGGGTTCTGGTCAGCTTGCGTGGGGGGAGGGATGGGTATTTGGCTTTGTGAAGTGGAGGGGTGTTGGTCCCAAAAAGGTTATCCAGCGGAAAGCATTTTGAAATATTTTAATGAAAAACCAAATTATAAAATAAGTGCTAGAATTGAAATGCAGAAATCTAAAATGCAAAAAAGTAAATAACACCGGATTTATAGTGGTTCGGACCAACTTGTCCTGCGTCCACTCTTCCTTTCTCAAAAGGGGACTCTCTCTCCAACCAACTTACTCACGAACCACTGGAATTGCAAAGTACCAGCTCCTTCGTACAACTTGCTTACAACAACCTTCCTATATGATGAACAGGTTGATTATAAGTTCCAACTAAAACTCCTAAAGAGTGTATAAACTTGAATGAACAAGGTGAGTGAGTGGAGAGTTCGTGTGCTTTGTGCTCTTGCCTGACTCTTGTCTCTCTCTCTAATGAACTCAACCAAAACACTCCTATTTATAGTTGTAGGAATTAACTAGCCGTTGGAAGCTAGAAATTGAAATAACCATAATTGGAGGAATATAATCAATCATAGATTGATTATATTGATTGATTGATCTCCTCCATTGATTGGATCTTGCAAGATTGATACCAATCAATCAATCAATCCTCATATCAGTTGACTTCCAAATTGCTTTCTTCTCCATTATTGAAACTCCAAGATCTCCTTGTCTCCAGATTACACGCAGCCTTCATGTGGGTGAACTAATATGTCTCCCTCATCTGGTCAGGACTCGTCTAGTCTGGGGTCTTCTGGTTAGGTAACACTTCTGCTCTGAACCTCATCTGGGAGAGGTCTTCTGGTCAGACTCCTCTGGTCAGGCTCATCTGGCAGACTCCTCTGGTCAGGCTCCTCTGGCAGACTCCTCTGGTCAGACTCCTCTAGCAGACTCCTCTAGCCAGACTCCTCTAGTCAGACTCCTCTGGTCAGAGCTTATCTGGTCCGACTCCTCTGGCAGACTCCTCTAGTTAGAGCTCATCTGGTTCGACTTCTCTGGTGACTCGTCTGCTCTGGTCTGGACACCTCATCTAGTCATCTCTCATCTGGTCACCTCATCTGATCTGCACAAATTTCTTCCCCCTTAACCACAGACCTATTCTAGACCTAGACTAATCTGTAGCTGACTAACAGGTTCAGCTAGTCCTATTACAAGTTCTTGTTTTAACATCTTCAAAACATATAATCTATATACTAACAATTTCCCCCTTTTTGATGATGTTAAAACTGATAGAACTTAAATAAAACAAGACAAGAAAAATTTGAAATAATCAAGATAAAGAATCTAGCAGGCTGGGTCAACTAATCTTCCCCCTCAAAGTATGCTCAGCTGATATTGGGGTAAAATATTAGCTGGTCTTATTGTGTATCTGCAGGCAATTAACTTTTTGGTACCCTACTGGGTCCAGGGGGGTTAGCACAGTTTTTAGAAAGCCATAAGAATAGATCATCCCTTTTTTAATCAGGCGATCTTATCTTTCTTCCATACATATCCACAAAAACATACTCAACAAAAGAACCTTTGACATGGTTATTTCTTCTAGAGGCTCTTCTTCTCTTATGAGCTTGTCCAGTAGAAGAAGTAACTTGTCTTAAAGCAACAGTCTTGAAATTCTTTTGATAAGGATAAGTTTTACTAGAACCATCAAAGGTTCCAGCTGGTCTGGCAGATGACTTGAAAGTCTTCTGCAGGTGAGTAGGAGTCATCTGGTTCTGTCTCTTTTGAGAAGATCCAGACTGTCTTCTACTCTGCTGGCCTGGCTAAGGTCTTTTAAAATTCCTCCTCTGCCTTTTGGGTTTTTGAGTTTTAGAACTCATCTGCCCATTAGGCTGAGTTGCCTGGTCAGCTGACCTCTTGCCCTTATCAATAAAATTTCTAGGTTGTTCTTCTTTCTGAACATGTGAGGATTCAGGTTTGGAATAACCAAGGCCTGTCTTATCATGCTCTCTTTGAGATGAGGCAGCTATGTGTGACACAACATTGTTTGTTGTAGTCAGCTGCTCCAATCTCAGCTTGAGCTTGTCCTCACTTTCTCTTACAATTTTGTTTTGGTGGAAGAGTTTATCAAACTTAGCTTTAAGCAGATTATATTCATTGTCTTTCTCAACATTTTCAACAACCAACCTTTCTATCAGCTTAACTTGTTCAATACACCTGGTTGTCAAGTCAGAAGACTCTTTGACCAGTGTATGATTCTGTTCAGCTGGTAGATCAGCTAAGTTGCCTAGACATTGTGAAAGCTTATGATTTTCTGCTTTCAGCTTTGAGTTCTCATCTTCCAACTTTTGACAAAGTTGTATTGAAGTTTGGAGATCTAATAGCATCTTCTGCATATCAGACTCCTCTGATTGTCCAGAAAAAGAAGAAGATGAAAAAGAAAAGGAGGTTCGATTACATACCTCATCTGTCACTAGACATATCTCTTCGTCTGGTCCAAAATTAGATGATGAACCAGAAGTGGATACCTCTTCTTCCTCATCTGCTGAGCTTCTTTTGGAGTAACTCCTAGTGTATCTTCTACTGGTTTTCTTTGAACCCATTTCTGCAAGAAATTGTTAGCACAACAAATATTTGGGTTTTAAAAAAATGGATCTACCCTGGTGACCACAAAAAAAAATTCAAAACAGTGGTATGTAGGACACACTGCTCTGATACCACTTGTTGGTTCCAAAAAGGTTATCCAGCGGAAAGCGTTTTGAAATATTTTAATGAAAAACCAAATTATAAAATAAGTGCTAGAATTGAAATGCAGAAAAGTAAATAACACCGGATTTATAGTGGTTCGGACCAACTTGTCCTACGTCCACTCTCCCTTTCTCAAAAGGGGACTCTCTCTCCAACCAACTTACTCATGAACCACTGGAATTGCGAAGTACCAGCTCCTTCGTACAACTTGCTTACAATAACTTTCATATATGATGAACAGGTTGATTATAAGTTCCAACTAAAACTCCTACAGAGTGTATAAACTTGAATGAACAAGGTGAGTGAGTGGAGAGTTCGCGTGCTTTGTGCTCTTGCCCGACTCTTGTCTCTCTCTCTAATGAACTCAACCAAAACACTCCTATTTATAGTTGTAGGAATTAACTAGCCGTTGGAAGCTAGAAATTCAAACAACCATAATTGGAGGAATATAATCAATCACAGATTGATTATATTGATTGATTGATCTCCTCCATTGATTGGATCTTACAAGATTGATACCAATCAATCAATCCTCCTATCAGTTGACTCTGATGAGATGGCTAGGTGTACTATTCTGGCTTCAATATCAGATGTGTTGCAACACCAACACCAACACATGGAGACCGCCTTTGAGATAATGCTCAACCTTGAAGCGATATTTAAACATCAGAACCGTACAGCTAGGCAAATCACCATGCGAAAGATGCTTTCGTTGAAGATGGTGAAAGGTACGCCCGTAAGGGATCACGTTATCGAGATGATGGGTTATCTCAACAAGTTGGAAGTACTTGGTGCGGAATTTGATCTCCCTACTAAGGTCGATTTCGTTCTCCATTCTCTGCCGAAGAGCTTTGAGCAGTTTCAGTTGAACTATCAAATAAATGACCGGGCAAATAGTTTGCCCGAGCTCTTCCAAGCTTTGGTATCAGCGGAGACTTTAATGGATCATCAAACTATTGCTATGGTGGCAAACGGTCCGTCTGCCTCTTCGGGTCCCAAGGGAGAGAAGAAGAGAAAGAGGACGAAAGGCCAGACCCAAGCAAATCCAACCGCTGCGAAACCTAAGGCAAAGGGAAAAGGAGGTGGAAAGAAAGTTGCTAAGGGTAAGTGCTTCAACTGTGGTGAGAAGGGACATTGGAGGGCGACCTGTTCTAAGCCTAAGAAGGTGGTAAAGAAAGGTAGTCTCATGCTTTAGTCGTTGAAACTTATGTTGCGGCGTATGCTGCCCACGTTTGGGTAGTGGATACTTGGGCAACTGATCATATTTGTTTCACTCTTCAGAGGTTCCAGCTAACCCGACGACTTAGCAAGAATGAGATCCTCATCACTTTAGGTGATGCTACGAGAGTGGCAGACGAAGCAGTGGGAGTCGTGCACTTATCTTTTGAAGATAGAGTTTTAATTTTAAGAGATGTTTTATACGTTCCGAACTTTAGGAAGAATTTAATTTCAGTTTATAAGTTGTTTTTTATGGATATTCAGTTACTTTTAATAAAGTTGTTACTGTTTCTTTTAAGAATGATACTATCTGTCATGGAACGTTGGTAAACAATCTCTATACGATTAAGTATGCACACCACTCAAATAATGAATCTAATAACACGTCGATCATTTTGAGTAATAAAAGAAAGCGTTCTTCGGAGATGAACGAAACATTTCTATGGCATCTTAGACTAGGTCATATTAATCTAAAGCGGATAGAGAGATTGGTGAAAGATGGATCCTTGGAATCATTCCAAGTTGAACCGTTTCCAACTTGTGAATCCTGTTTAGAGGGTAAAATGACCAAGAGGGCATTTGGAGCCAAGGGGAATAGAGTTATGGAAGTGTTAGAACTCGTTCATACCGATGTGTGTGGTCCAATGACGATCAAAGCGAGAATGGGGTATGAGTATTTCGTCACCTTCATTGACGATTACTCAAGATATGGGTACATTTACTGTTGGAGTTATACGTGAAAGTATGCTTTTACTTTGTATAACTCGTGTATCAAACACTTGTTTATGAGAATAATTCTTTTATCACATTTGCTTTAGTTATGATTGAATGTTGAATATCTATTGCAAACCATTCAATATATGGTACATGTTACATTGTATTTAATGTGGTGATACCCGATCACGGAAGATCACATTAACAGTTTCCTTGTAACTAAACGTACATTTTCACGACCTAGGTGGAATTGAACAATCCGCCGTGAAAGGTCGATGTGTAAGTCTCAGATTGGTCTGTCTTGACTAAGAGATTGCACTAGCACATTTAGTATGTGTTGAAGAGGACCTACAGCGAGGATAAATTCTTCTGTTCTGAAATGTGAAGAATTAGACCTCAGTGGTTGTTGATTTCTTAATCTCCATCACTTAAATATGATTGTGTGTGCTTAATGGTTACTTCTTTGATTCATGTTGGGTGAGAATCATTGTGACTTCGAACCTTGTGCTTTGGGCAGTAATATTAATCATACGACGATTGCTAAGATTTAATATGGAGAAACGCATGCGAGTACGGCTCGTGTGATTAGTTCCCTTGGTGGGCTCAGAAGTTTTATCTTACCAAATCTTGCAAGTGAAGAATTAGTTTCTTCGGTACGGATAATAATGTTGAGCTGTCTTTACTCCAAGGTGAAATATATTAATTAATTTAGAGCTATTCAGAAGCTTAATTAATTAATGGACTTGAAATCTTAAATGCGGGAAATAATAACCGGGAGCCCATATTATCGTAATATGGATTAAGATGGATAGTGCAATATTAATTTATTAGTGGTAATAATTAATATTAATGGATTGAATTATATTGGGGCTCAATATTGAAATTCAGAAGTCCATTAGGAGGTCCAATCTTAATTCTCCTTAAAGGCCCCTCAAGTAGCCCATTAAGTAGCCCAATAATAATAAGGTGATTAAAATAAAAAGATTATATTATGCTGATTTTTCTTTGAATTTTCGAAAATTGTATGTATTAGGAGAGAAAAGATTTTGTTGATTTTCTTGGAAATATATTATGGAAGATAAGTATTCTTGGAATACAAGATTATCTCATATATTCAAAAAAATCCAAATCTTGGATTCTCTACTAATTATTTTCGAGAATTACAAGCCTTAATAATGTGAGTGAGATTTTTGTGGAATATTTTATTGTGGAGAAAAGAATATATGAGATATATTCAAGATTTCTTAGAGTCTAAGAAAAGATTTTCTCCAAGCCCAAATAATCTACAATTTTTTGGCCATCTCACTTTATAAATAGGGGGTGATTATTTCATCCCCAAGCACATAATTTCATGTGTTGGAAAAATCAAGAGCATATATATTTTTCTTTTTCCTTAGTTATTTAAATTACTTGAAAGCATCTCCCACCGGTGATCAAGTAAGGCGAAAGGAAAATACTTGAGAGGGTTTTTAGGTTGATAAAGCGTAATCGTGATTGTCCCGTTTATTCAAAGGCCAATTCTACAAGAGGTACGTAAGTCACATAAATTCTTATTTATTCCGCCTACATTTTATGTGAATTAATTCAACATGCATGATGTTAAATTTGTTGTTGGAATTATTATTTGAATTAATTAGGATTAATTCATGCTAGTAATAATTGAATTTAAATTCGTATTTAAATTTCATCCCGAATAGATTCCGGGCACCCCTATTTTCCCAACATTTACCTTATGAGGCATAAGTCTGAAACTTTTGATAAGTTCAAGGAGTTTAAGGCTGAAGCCGAGAAACATAGGAAAAAGAGTATCAAGTTTCTACGATCAGATCGTGAGGACGAATACCTCAGCGATGAATTCTTGAACTACTTATCGGACGAAGGGATCGTATCCCAGTTAACCACACCGGGAACTACTCAACAAAACGGTGTGGCAGAATGAAGAAACCGGACTCTTTTTGAGATGGTCAGATCCATGATGAGTTATTCGGATTTACCCAAGTCGTTTTGGGGTAATGCCTTGGAAACGGCGGCTTACATTCTAAACTTGGTGCCATCCAAATTGGTTCCTAAAACCCCAATGGAATTATGGACCGAGCGCAAGCCCAGCCTAAGATATTTGCGAATTTGGGGTTGTCCGGCATACGTGCTAGACAAGGAAGCCGGTAAGTTGGATCCACGTTCGGAATTAAGGCTGTTTATAGGATACCCTGCGGGAACAAAAGGGTGTATGCTATATAGTCCCAAGGATCAAAAGACTGTGATTAGTACACACTTTAAATTCTTGGAGGAAGACTATATGAACAATCGGAAGCCTAAAAGTGAAATTACCTTAGAAGAATTGAGAGGTCAAACCTAGATACCAAGTATACAAGATGATGTACCACACGTCACATCTTCACAACCAGAACCCCGTCGCAGTGGGAGGATTGCTAGGTAACCCGAGAGATTCATAGGAATAGGAGAATCTTCGGATTTAATTCCCGGTAATGAATCAGACCCATGGACATACGGCGAGGCAATCCAAGACAAAGACGCGGAGTCGTGGCAAACAACAATGGAAACCGAGATGGGTTCGATGGATCATAATCAAGTGTGGGAGTTGGTCGAACCACCCAATGGGGTAGAACCCATTGGATGCAAGTGGGTGTACAAGAGGAAAAGAAGACCGGACGGAAGGGTTGAGACCTTCAAAGCAAGGCTAGTGGCCAAAGGGTATTCTCTTGTCTATCGCTGTGCACCTAGATTACGAGATCTGGCAAATGGATGTCAAGACAGCTTTCCTTAACGGAAGTCTTGACGGGATAGATATCTATATGCAACAGCCCAAAGGTTTTATTGAAAAAGGCCAAGAGCACCTCGTATGCAAGCTTAAGAGATCCATTTATGGACTTAAGCAAGCATCGCGTACTTGGAACCAGTGTTTTGATCAAGTGATTAAGTCTTATGGGTTTGATCAATACGAGTTCTAAAGTTGTTTGTATAAGAAACGTGACGGAACTGCGGTGGTATTCTTAGTATTATACGTAGACGATATTCTGCTCATTGGAAACAATGTAAAGGTATTGTCAGACGTAAAGGTATGGCTGTCAAAATAATTTGATATGAAGGACTTAGGGGAAGCAGGTCACATCCTTGGGATTGATTAGGCGTGAAATTGTCATGATTCGTAGCTAGAAACGCCCTAATTTTGGTCGAGTTTATAGAGTATTTAGAGTCAATTGAGCATTATTTCTACACATTGATAAATTTGTCTCTTTGATGCTCATAGGTGAATAGAGGACGAAAAACGGAGTTCGTAGGACTTTGAATCGACTCAAACGGATGCCCGGATGAGAAGATATTGAAGAAATACGATTGGTATTAGTGCGGACGAGGAAAAGTATCACTTGGGAAGAGTTGGAAGTCACTCGAGTGAATAGGTCGAGCGCCCCCGCTCGAGCGCATTGCTCGAGCGCCTAAACGTACATAAACTTTCTTGCGCTCGAGCAGCTCAAGCGCCACGGCTCGAGCGAATCGCTCGAGCGCCCAAAACATGCAGAATGATTTCAACGCTCGACCAGCTCGAGCGGAACCGCTCGAGCGATTGTGTCATTCGAGCTACACTGCTCGAGCGGGACCGCTCGAGCGTTTTGCTCGAGCGCCCATGGATTTTTGCCTCCGGATGCGTATTTTCGGCCCATTAACTCCCGTTTCGACTCGTGCCTATATATACCTCTTCCAAACACGTTTTGAAGAGAAGATCATAGACCCGAACGTTAGAAATAATTTTAGACTTAGTTTTTGGAGAGGAAGGAGACGAGCATGCTTTATTTATGTTTTGTTGAGGTTTTTCATACGAATTCTTAGTTTCTTTTCATTAGTTCGTTACTTTAAACGCTTTTAATTTCGTTTTAGTTAATTCAATTTCAGTTCTTCGTATTTATTTTCTTTTAAAACCCTAGTTCATGTTTCGTATTTTCTTAGTGCAATTCATTATGTTTATGTTCGTTGTTTCTTTGTTTGCTTTTATGTTTGTTACAACCATGTCCGGCTAAAACCTTGCATGCTTAGGTTAGGATGAACTCGTAGAAGTAGGATGTGGGTACATAATTAGGGTAGTTTGTGACGTTAGTTTTAATTCTCTTAGTTAATGAATTCTTATAATTAATCTGAACTTTACCTTTGAATTTAGTACGAAAGTGTTAGAGAGAGGACGACCGCATCACTCAATAACAATTAGTAGTCTTAACGAGAAGGTTTAGGAAAGGTTAATTCATCTACCGGTTTAGCGAAGGAGGACGACCGCATCACCTTAGTTAAATTAGGGTCTCATTAATTGAGCACAATCCATTAACTTGTTAGTGGATTAGTGAAGTCGAGTGTTAGGGTAAAGTATTAGGGTTTAGAATCTTGAGCTTTCACCTTGCATTCTTTTACTTAGGTTAATTCTTGTTTGTCACGATTACTTTGATTATGTACCTGCTCCGTTAGTATACGTAGGGATTCCTATCCTGAGCATCACCATCTCTTATTTGAATCCAACCCTTAGTTAATTCGTCTGCTTTAGTATTTTAGTTAATTAGTTTATTTTAGTCTTAATTAATCTTTCAAAAACCCAAAAACATCACACTCATATTAACTACGATGCGTAGATCTTCAGGGATCTATTCGCATATACACCATCCCTTGGGTTCGATAATACTTGGTCCCTATACTTGCCCATACTACAGTGAACCCGTTCTCTTGCGGGGTAGCTACTAGTAGAAGCTAGTGTAGTCGCTTCAAGTCAATGGCGCCGTTGCCGGGGATGGCGTTATATGCTTTTGAATAGGACTTGTAGATAGCTTAGTAGTTAGTAGTGGGTGATTCATTTTCTGTTTTTATTTTTATTTTTTTTCAATCGGCAGTTGCATTTTGATCCTTCTACTAGTGTGTCAGGTTTATGAAAACACGCTCACAAGGCAATACGAGCGAAGAGAGAATACCGTTGGACCCTGAGACAATAGCCAGAAGGAACCGAGCCTTCTTGAGAAGGATGAACGCTGCCGACTTAGGAAAGGAACCAATGGATATCAATAATGAGTTGGACGATGCTGCCAACGATTTCAATCAGGCAGTAGACCGAGTTGAAGGCACTGGAGTTAGTGGTAGCCAGAATCAAATTCCATTAGGGGATAGCCAGAGCCTAAACCCGGATACACAAAACGTAGGGAATCCAGCTCAGAACCTTGTCCATAATCCTCCTAACAACCCTGCTTACCCACAAAACCCAAATAACCCTTTTAACAACCTAGTATACCAACATTACCCATACCCACCTTATCCTTATCCACCATATCCATATCATCCACCTCCTGTCTACAACCAACCACCTGTTTACCAACCACCACCCCAACAAGTACCAGTACCTGCTGCTAATCCTCAACACGTTCCTCAGAACGTAGATCATAATATGGCGATTAGAGGGAGGTTTGCAGCGCAGCCACAGCGGTACTATGATGGAGTGGCTTTGCCTCCTGTTGAGGCGAATAACTTCTCGATATCACCGGGGATTTTAAAGCTGCTGACCGAGAATCAGTTCAAAGGGGTGATCGGGAAGGAGAATCCTCACACACATCTGAGGAGCTTTCTCATGATAGCCTCAACATTCAATTACAATGGCATGTCTGAAGATGCCAAGAGGCTTAGGCTGTTCCCATTCTCATTGACGGGAATAGCCAAGGAGTGGTACGATAATACGCTCCCGCGGGGAGGTATTACCACTTGGGCTGAGCTCGAGCGTCTGTTCCTCGAGCGATTCTACCCTCCATCTAGGACGATCAAGGCTAGAATTGAGATCTCGTCCTTTCGCCAGAAGTCTGGAGAGGATTTACGCCAAGCGTGGGAGAGATACTCAAATATGCTGATTGAGTGCCCGCAGCACGGGTACAATGAGGGAGACATTATGGCATTCTTCTACAGTGGTGCCAACAAGATGGGACAAGACCATTTAGACGCTTGTGCGGGCGGAGCATTCCTCAACCAAGGCATAGAGAGGTGTAGAGAGATCGTTGACAACATTGTCACGAATGCCGGTGCTTGGGGTGTGGATGCAGATTTTCAGAAGATGCATCAGGTTGAAGAGGGAGAAGGAACGAGAAGGCTGCTGATGGCCATGATGGAAAAGATCAACAACCTCGAGTTGGGAAAGAGTTTGGGTGGAGAGCATGCAGTAGAGAATGAGAGAGTAGACCAGCCCAGTGGACAACAAGAGGTAGCCAATTACATGGGAGGCCCGTATTACAATCAGAATGGCTACCAAGGTGGAAATCAGTATGGAAGGCCTTCTTATGGCCAACCATTTGTACCTCCAGGCCCTCAGCCACTTCAAAATCAATGGAGGAACACACAAGGAGTTCAAGGAGGCCAGCAGCCTCCTCAAAACACATGGAGGAGGAATGATAACTTTTCTTATGCTAACCCAAAAGCTGGTGTTACTGTTCCTGCAGGTGTTGATCCGGGGTCTAAACTTCCTGGTGGAGAAGGCGGTGCATCAACCGAGGAGATGTTGAGAGCGATCCTTCAGAAGGTGGAGGAAGGGAGCAAGCGGTTGTCATCCTTGGAGTACGATGTGAAGGAGCTGCACAAGAAGGGTGATCAACGTGATCAAGAGCTCCAGAAGATGAACGTTGAGTGGACTAGAACTCAACAAGAGAACAATCGAAGGTTCACCTCTTTAGAGCTCCAGATGAGCCAGATTGCAAAATCAGTGAATAGAATGCCGGAGGGGAACCCGAAAGAGCAGTGCAGGGTGATCCAGCTAAGAAGTGGAACCAACTACGAAGGTCCTCAGATGCCTGCTGATTCTGAGACGCCCCAAGAAGAGATTGAGCCTAAAGGAGATGAAGTTGAGAAGGGGATTGAAAGTGAAGGGATTGAGAAGTATAGAGATATGGATGAGTCCCAGAAGGGCAAGGAAAGTGAGAAGGGTGAGAGAGTTCCTAAGTGGAAAAAGGCAAAGGAAGCAAGAGAGAAAGTGAAAGAAACAGAAAGAGATGAATGGGGGGTACCCAAATCTGTGATACCCGTCCCATATCCACAACGCTTCATGAAAAAGAAGCTTGATGAAAAATTTGCTAAATTTCTTGATGTTTTTAAACAACTGCATATTAATATTCCCTTTTATGATGCTTTGGAACAGATGCCGCACTATGCGAAGTTTTTGAAGGACTTGATCGCGAAAAGACGGCGAGTGGATGAGCCGAAGTTGGTGCAGCTGAACCACGAGGTGAGTGCATTAGTGCACAAGGCACTCCCACCGAAGCTAAAGGATCCCGGGAGCTTCACGATCCTATGTGATATTGGGAACGGGATCAAGAAGGGAGCGTTGTGCGACCTCGGGGCGAGCATCAATCTCATGCCCCTATCGCTTTTCAAGAAGTTGGAAGGTGGTGAACTTCAACCCACAATGATGACGCTTCAACTAGCCGACCGGTCTATTACTAGACCTCAAGGTGTGGTTGAAGACGTTCTAGTGAGAGTTGGAGATCACATTTTTCCAGCTGACTTTGTAGTGCTAGAAATGGAGGAAGATGAGCACGTGCCATTGATCTTGGGAAGACCGTTCTTAGCTACGGCGGGGATGGTGCTAGATGTGGCGAATGGGAAGATCACGTTGAAGGTTGATGATCAAGAAGTGAAGATCTCCCTATATGAAGCCATGAAACACCCGAGGGAGGATGAGAGCTTGTATTGCATGGATGCAATTGATCCTCGTGTTGAAGACACGCCTTCTATCCCTAATCCTTCTGATATTCATGATTTTGTTAATCCTTCACTCAATAATTTAACCCATGAGCAGTATGTTCTTGATTATTTTGATAGGGATGAAGTGAAGAAGTTGAAGGAAGAAGAGGTAAAGAAAGTGGATGTGGTCCAGTTAGAAGGAAAAGGAGGAGTTAAGAAGAAGAAGTCAAAATTCAAGAAATTGTTTAGTAAGACTCCTCCAGATAGAGGCAAGAAGGAGTTGAGACCCATAACACTTGGGGGTGAGAAGAGAGAAAAGGAACTCATGATGGTAGGGGATCAAGGAAAGGAATGCAAACACCACTCTTATGAGAGTAAGGGAGGTAAATTTGAGTATGATGTCCCATAAGCTCCTTTGAGCTTGGTCCGGCATGAGGACCTTAAAAATAGCGCTGAATGGGAGGCAACCCATTTTTATTTGCTTTCATTTATTTTTAGTGTCTTTTTATATTATTAGGGAGTATTTTGAGTCGTATGTTTAACCTCATATTTGAGTGAGTTGCTTGAAGGCTTGTCTCTAAAGGAGTAAAGGTATCAAAGAAGTGGAGATTGAAGGAACCAACTTGAGACAAGGGAATGTGCAAAGCTAGTGAGAGAAACGGAATTATTTGGTTGAGGTAACCCACAACCCCAAACTTAGACCTCTAGCAAGGTCGAAGTTTGGGGGGGTGGAGTTTTTTATTTGTTTTATGATTACATTGCACATGCATGCACGCCCTTATCTTTGAGTTGAGTTTGATTGATTATTGATTTGTTGAGATACTCCTTGGGGTGAGTTTGATTTGACTCGCTAGTGCATATTTCATGCCTATCAATCATCTTATGCTTGTTGATTGCTATCTTTGAGTATGATTTGATGAGTAGGTTGAGTTGTAAGAGTGAGTTAGAAATTCTTTGTGTGAGTGTTTGAGTTCGAGTTGATTAGGGAGAGAACCAATATGCTTATGAGTTTTTCTTTTGAGTGCTTGTGTGATGAGAGTGAGAATTCACTAGGACTAGCATGGATGTGAAAGCCGTGAGAGTTGAGCCTTACGAGATTTAAATGCATGATTTAATCTCTTCGTTTGTGAGTGAATCGTCACTTTAGAGGATGCTAGAACTTGTGTGTGCTCTTGCTTCTTGATTGTGTCTAGTTAGATATGCCGAATGTGATCTTAGGCCATCTTTGATTTTACTGAGTCACTTAGCCAAAATTTTCCTTACCAATGACATTGATCCCTTGTTAGCCCCTTTGAGCCTAAAGCCTATTTTATTTGCTAACACATATGAACACTATTCCAATTCCTAAGCCTTTTTTGTCCAAATTTGAGTGGAGAATAGGAAAGTGTGAATGTGAAGGGATTGATTTGAGTTGAAAAAGGAGAGTTATTGATGGTTGAGTGGTGATAAAATAAGGGTGTGAATGAAATTTGAGATGTGGGACAAAGAGAAAGAATATTGAGAATGAGCAAAAAGAAAAAAAATGAGCTCATGTGTTTGTGCGAAAAAGAAAAAAAGTGAAGTGATTGAAAAAAAAAAAAGTGAAAAGAGAAAGAAAAAAAAATTGAAGTGTTGAGAGAAGTGGAATTGAAAGAGTGTTGATTGAATATGTTTGAAGTAGTCTGTTCCTAATCTCGAAGCACCGAAGTCTGATTTTCTATTCTCCATTCACTTGAGTCACTTTACCATATTGTTATCCCACCTGTCCAAAGAGCCTACATTACAACCTTGAGAAAAGTCCTTTTTGATTCGACATTGATTTCTAGAGTATGGTCGGAGTTGAGAGTGCTTACAAGCCTATGGCTGCCGATATGAGTGATTGATTCTTTGAGTGAGTCCCTTAATTATTGATATACGCTTGTGAGGGAGTGAAACACATCGTTGAGTGCACATCCAGGCTTGATCTTGGTGTTTCTTATTATTGTTGCATGAGTACGATAAAAGAAAGTGAGTGAGTATACGGGTGATTGACTTTTGAAGCTCGAGTTCATTTGCTTGCATGATTGATTTTTTTTACTCATTCCTAACAATTTCACTTAACTTATTATTTCATTGCTTGGGGACAAGCAACATGGTAAGTTGGGGGGGTTGATTAGGCATGAAATTGTCATGATTCGTAGCTAGAAACGCCCTAATTTTGGTCGAGTTTATAGAGTATTTAGAGTCAATTGAGCATTATTTCTACACATTGATAAATTTGTCTCTTTTATGCTCATAGGTGAATAGAGGACAAAAAACGGAGTTCGTAGGACTATGAATCGACTCAAATGGATGCCCGGATGAGAAGATATTGAAGAAATACGATTGGTATTAGTGCGGACGAGGAAAAGTATCACTTGGGAAGAGTTGGAAGTCACTCGAGTGAATAGGTCGAGCGCCCCCGCTCGAGCGCATTGCTCGAGCGCCTAAACGTACAGAAACTTTCTTGCGCTCGAGCAGCTCGAGCGCCACCGCTCGAGCGAATCGCTCGAGCGCCCAAAACATGCAGAATGATTTCAACGCTCGACCAGCTCGAGCGGAACCGCTCGAGCGATTGTGTCATTCGAGCTACACTGCTCGAGCGGGACCGCTCGAGCGTTTTGCTCGAGCGCCCATGGATTTTTGCCTCCGGATGCGTATTTTCGGCCCATTAACTCCCGTTTCGACCCGTGCCTATATATACCTCTTCCAAACACGTTTTGAAGAGAAGATCATAGACCCGAACGTTAGAAATAATCTTAGACTTAGTTTTTGGAGAGGAAGGAGACGAGCAAGCTTTATTTATGTTTTGTTGAGGTTTTTCATACGAATTCTTAGTTTCTTTTCATTAGTTCGTTACTTTAAACGCTTTTAATTTCGTTTTAGTTAATTCAATTTCAGTTCTTCGTATTTATTTTCTTTTAAAACCCTAGTTCATGTTTCGTATTTTCTTAGTGCAATTCATTATGTTTATGTTCGTTGTTTCTTCGTTTGCTTTTATGTTTGTTACAACCATGTCCGGCTAAAACCTTGCATGCTTAGGTTAGGATGAACTCGTAGAAGTAGGATGTGGGTACATAATTAGGGTAGTTTGTGACGTTAGTTTTAATTCTCTTAGTTAATGAATTCTTATAATTAATCTGAACTTTACCTTTGAATTTAGTACGAAAGTGTTAGAGAGAGGACGACCGCATCACTCAATAACAATTAGTAGTCTTAACGAGAAGGTTTAGGAAAGGTTAATTTATCTACCGGTTTAGCGAAGGAGGACGACCGCATCACCTTAGTTAAATTAGGGTCTCATTAATTGAGCACAATCCATTAACTTGTTAGTGGATTAGTGAAGTCGAGTGTTAGGGTAAAGTATTAGGGTTTAGAATCTTGAGCTTTCACCTTGCATTCTTTTACTTAGGTTAATTCTTGTTTGTCACGATTACTTTGATTATGTACCTGCTCCGTTAGTATACGTAGGGATTCCTATCTTGAGCATCACCATCTCTTATTTGAATCCAACCCTTAGTTAATTCGTCTGCTTTAGTATTTTAGTTAATTAGTTTATTTTAGTCTTAATTAATCTTTCAAAAACCCAAAAACATCACACTCATATTAACTACGACGCGTAGATCTTCAGGGATCTATTCGCATATACACCATCCCTTGGGTTCGATAATACTTGGTCCCTATACTTGCCCATACTACAGTGAACCCGTTCTCTTGCGGGGTAGCTACTAGTAGAAGCTAGTGTAGTCGCTTCAAGTCAGGGATCAAGATCACTCGCGATCGCAAGAAGAGGATGTTGGGCTTATCGCAAGCTTCATACATTGACACTGTTTTGAAGCATTTCAGAATGCAAGATTCCAAGAAAGGTTTTGTACCTTTTAGGCACGGAATCCATCTATCGAAAGAAATGAGCCCTAAGACGCAAGCGAAGATAGATGACATGAAAGGTGTTCCGTACGCTTCGACCGTAGGAAGCCTTATGTATGCAATGCTGTGTACGAGACCGGATATCTGCTTTGCCGTGGGCATGGTGGCAAGATATCAAAGTAATCCCGGGAAAGACCATTGGACTGCCGTAAAGTGCATCTTGAGGTATCTGAAAAGAACTCGTGAGCGGATGCTGATTTACCAGCCAGATAGTCTCATGCCCGTGGGATACATGGACTCGGATTTCCAATTAGACATAGACTCAAGAAAGTCAACCTCGGGTAGTGTGTTTTGCATGGGAGGAGGAGCCATTTCATGGAGAAGCGTTAAGCAGAAATGCATCACCGATTCGACCATGGAAGCCGAGTATGTAGCTGCTTGTGAAGCAGCAAAAGAGGCAGTTTGGCTCAAGAACTTCTTAGTGGACTTGGACGTTGTTCCGAATTTACTCGACATGATAACTGTCTTTTGTGACAATGCCAGAGCAGTTGCAAATTCAAAGGAACCGAGAGCCCACGAGGCCAGCAAACACATAGAAAGAAAATACCATCTTATAAGAGAAATCGTTAAGAGAGGAGATATAGAGGTGGCAAAGATAGAGTCGGGTGACAACCTAGCGGATCCATTCATAAAGGGTCTGCCTCAGAGTACATTCGAGAGACATGTGGATGGAATGGGAGTCAAGACTATTGCCAATCTGCTTTAAGTATAAGTGGGAGGAATTATTAGGTTAGTGTAGGTTGACATGAGATGTCACGTAGAGCTACTACACTAAGACATGTGTGATGTATACTAAAAGCAGACTTTAAGTATAAGTGGGAGATTGTTGGAGTTATACGTGAAAGTATGCTTCTACTTTGTATAACTCGTGTATCAAACACTTATTTTATAAGAATAATTCTTTTATCACATTTGCTTTAGATATGATTGAATGTTGAAATATTTATTGCAAACCGTTCAATATATGGCCACCAGGCGCTCCTGCTTTGCCAACATCTCCTGCAAGGAGTCCTTCAACCTGGCAGTCTCAAGCATTTGAGAAGCCATCTCTACCTTGAGCACAGAGACTGGACGCAGCTGGTCCAAGACATGCTCCTGCAGCTGCCTCTGGCTGTCAATAATGTCTAGCTTTAAGAACAGGCCATTAGCTTTGAATGAGGCCTTAGCAGAGGCAAAGGTAGCCTTGATCTGCTTCAGAAACTTCTTCCTCACTTCTTTAATCTGGTGCTCTATCATAGCAGGAGCCAGATGCTGCATCGCCTTGGAGAATCTGCCAATCTGTTGGATCTGTTCATTGGAGAACATCTTGTTGGTCCCACTAAGTAGATTGATTTGCGGAAGCTTTAAAGATTATGTCTTCCACAAGATCTTTTATAAGAGCACTAAACAAATGAATTAAGACAGAATTTATGAAAGCTGTAAATGGACCAGATTTATAGTGGTTCGGACAATAAGTCCTACGTCCACTCTCCCTTTGATCAAAAGGGGTCTCACTAACCAACCAACAAACCACTTACGTACTGGAATTGTGAAGTACTAGTTCCTTCTTACAATCACTTTAGATCTACCTTCGATCTAAAGTCTACAGCCTTCAACCTTTTCTTAGAGATGAATAGGTTGAGATCCAACAACTCCTTTTAGAGTGTATACAAAATATGAGAGCAATAAGAGTTCTTAAGAGTGAATAAACAAGGCTTGGAATATGACTTCTTGCGCGTAAGAATCTAGAGCCTTTCTTTGAAACTGCACTCTTGTATTTATAGAGGTGATTAGGTTTTAGCCGTTGGAGAGCTAATCTAATCAGATCCTCTATTTAGGGAAGCTTTCAATCAATCAATTCCCTAATTGATTGATTGGGTTGGTAGGATCCTTGGATTGATTGACTTCAAAATTTTCCAATCCTGATCTTGTTGACTTGATTTAAATTACCAACGGTCAAGTGCTTCCAATGCCTAACTCTGATTCTCTCCAGAGAAGGCAGTACGAGGTATCAGGCAACCTCAATGTCTTCTGGTCTGGATCTGGTCAAGAACCAGAATACTCAGTAGAATTAAGAGATGATTCTGAGCATCTTTTAGTTCACCAGACTCGTCTGGTCCGGACTCGTCTAGTCTGGGGAAGGTTCTCTGCCTCTGGTCAGTCTAATCTGGTGAAGTCTTCTGGTGGAGTCTTCTGGAGAAGTCCTCTGGTGAAGTCCTCTGGAAGGTCTTCTAGAGACTCTTCTGGTGAAGTCTTCTGGTCTGGCAGTTCCCCTAGACTAAGTCATATTCTAGTTTATCATCTGGCTAACAGACCCAGATGGTCCTATTACATTTTCTGGTTTGTTTTAACTCATCAAAACTAACAACTTTTATCCTAACAATTTCCCCCTTTTTGATGGAGTTAAAACACAACCAGAACTGATAAAAAACAATAAGCACTTAAGTATAAAAACAATAAAGGGATAAGACCTTAGAATAGATCTTATCAGGCAAACAAGAAGACAACAAGAGGTTGTCTTTTGAACAGAGAAGATATGACTTTTCATTAATAATAGAGGACAAAAGATTACATTTTACATTTGTTTTTCAGAGTCCTAAACTATGCATATCTTCTGTTCTCCTTTGGCACCAGAAACCAGTCAAGGAACCTGTCTTAAATGGCCTTGAGTTCTGCAGAAGATGTTGGAGTGAAGTTTGCCAACACCTTGGTCTTGTACAACTTCTTCAGTTCAGCCCAATCAACCTGGCCCCCTATCATGGGAGTGTTAAGGTAATGGAATTCAGGGGCAGTGACTTCTAGGTTGAATTCAATGGTGGAGTCCATCAGCTGCTTGTAGAGACCTGCATCGTAAGCCTTCATCCAAGAATGGAAGGTTCTGTTGATAAGTGCATCATCCTCTGGTGGAGGCCTTTGGATGTAGTGCTGGATGAACCACAGAGTCTTTGCCTCTCTCCATCTTTCAATCAGGGGCACAAGCACAGTTGAGTCAAAAGACCCTTCTGTCCTAAGAGGCAATATCTCCATCACTTCCACAGGAGCCTTTCTTCTCTGATTGGATCCACTAGCACCAGAAGAGATGCCAGCTTCTCTGGTCTTCTTGTTCTGTCTCCTAACATATCGGAGCCTCTGCTCTTCATCTATGTTCTTTCTTATTCTGGCTTGCCTCTCTTCAGGCGTCTCTTCCTTGAATCTCTTCTCTGCCTCTTCAACAACAGATTCAAGGAAACTCTTCTTCACTTTCATAATCTTCCTCTTGGCAGGTCCAGAAACGGCCATAGGATCCTGCTTTGTATCCGTGGACTCCTCTTCTGCCGCCAGCTGCTTAGCCATGGTAAGAGATTTCAACTCTTCCTTCTTCTTCTTCTTCTGCAGCTCTGCCTGGGCTAATGTATTCTCCAGCAGGTCCAGGCGCGCCCCATGGCTAAAAAGAGTCTCCAGAGTGGTCTTCTCCAGATCAGTTCTGACCTTCTCTTCCCCCTTTTTAACTTCATCAATTAGGGGCTGGACCACCTGCCTTATAAGATCAGGCAAGGCAGTGTTGGAGGAAGAGTGAAGATAATGCAGCTATTTGGTCTCCTCCATATAGGATTTGGACTCTGCCACCAAGCATTCCTGCTTATCCAACATCTCCTGGAGGGAATCTTTGAGCTTTGCAGTCTGCAGCATCTGAGAAGCCATTTCCACCTTCAACACAGAGACTGGCCTCAGCTGCTCCAGCACATGCTCCTGGAGCTGTCTCTGGCTATGCATCACATCAAGCTTCACAAGTAGTCCATTTACCTTAAAGGATGCTTTGGCAGCGGCAAAAGTGGACTTGATCTGTTTTAAAAAGGTCTTCCTTTCCTGCCAGATCTGGTGCTCTATCATAGCAGGGGCCATGTGTTGAATTGCCTTAGAAAAGCGCCCAATCTGAATGATATGCTCATTGAATAAAGCCTTCATCTTTTGCAGCACGGCAGGAGTGACATCGAAGTCTTCCTCATCCGAGTAAAGCTCTGGAGGAAAGGAGAAGTGAGGGCCAAATTTGTAAGAGGGGCCCTCAGGAGTGATCATTAATCTTCTCTGGATGAGCAGGGTCCGAATTAACACATTCGCTGCTTCTGGAGTCTCTAACTCAGCTGGGTTCTGGATGTTCATCTTCTTCTTGAGCTCTATCTTCCAGGCAGTGAATGTGGAGGGAGTCATCTCTTCTAGCAACAACATCAAGTCCTCCACATCTTCCAGTCTGGCCTTGCTCCAGACCTTGGCGTCAGTCAGATCCGCCAGCAGAGGTAAGTGCTCCAATAGGATGGGAAAATGCTCTCTTAGCCAGAGCTGAGCACTTACACTCATACTCTGCCTAATGGGACCCATGTCTGCAGATGAGAACATAAAGGGTTTGGGACCAGAGGCAGAGGAGGATGGTGCTAAGACCTTCGGCTCCAGTGAAGCATCCTCATCTTCACTATCATCGCTGGTCAGGCAAGTGGAAGAAGGATGAGCAGGGAAACCCAGTGCCATAGAGATGGATGGGTTCTATTATGTATGAGATTGGGGAGGGGTAGGATTTTGAGAGGTAGAGGTTGTGGGGAGGGGTTGTTCTGCACCAGAAGAAGTAGGTGGAACTTCTGGTACAGAGGCTGGGATAGGATTTTGTGAGGAGGAGGGTGGAATGGGTTGATCTGCACCAGAGGTTGATGGCACCTCTGGTACAGGGGCTGGGGGAGAAGGATTTGTGGGGAGGGGCTATTGTGAAGAAGGGGGAGAGGGAGTTTGTGTAGGGATGGTGGAGGGAGTGTATTGAGGTGTATCAGGTAGGGTCTGCTCTGGTGCAGAGATGGGAACACCAGGAGCAGAAGATGGGTTTTGGGGAGGGTTTCTTGGCGTAGATGTAGAGGGGGTTACAAGGTTTATGGGGTCAGAGGATGGGATAGGGGGGTTTACCTGCTCTGAAGCCGTGGCTTCCTCCATCAGATGAGAGGCCTCCTCAATGGCCTGCTCCAAGGCATCTCCCAGGTCAGATCCAGAGTCTGACTCCTGAAAGATGGCTCTCCTGGCCTAAGACTTCTTCTTCTTAAGAGGCTCAACCTCTTCTTCTTCCTCCTCTTCTGATGGCTCATCCACCAGAAGTGTCTTCTTAGCCCTTCTGCTTGTTCTGGGCTTCTTTGCAGAGGCTTTCTTGGCCTCTTCTGGCCTCTTCCGCTTAGCTGCTCCTGCCTTCTTGGCAGCTTCCTCACTATCACCCTTCTTCTTCAAAACATCTAGAAGGGGAATCTGGTCCTCCTCTGAGGAACCAGAGAAAGCTATGGTTGAAGAACCAATAGCTTCAGCAGGCTTCTTCTTGCTCTTCTGCTGCTTCTGCCCCTTAGCAGGTGAGGGCACTGCTTGGAAAGGAGGGGCAGGGATGGCTTGCTCTCCATCAGAATCAGGATGGCCATGAAGAGGCCCATCCTTGGAGAAGAGGATCTTGGACTTGTGAAAGCCCTTGCACCATGACTCCTTCCATTTCTTCTCTGGGAAGATGGAGTCCAAGATCAGGGTAAGCTTTGTGCCAAGAGAAACGTTGGCATTGAAGAAGTACTGCAACTCTCCTGGAAGACTGGGACACTCCTCCTTCTGCACCTTCAACTTGTTCTTCCTCAAAACTCCCCAGAAGAACTCGGCCCAATTGCACTTGGCGCCATAAAAAATGGCCCTCATAACACAGAGCCTGCCTGTGAAGATGGCATCTGTGCTATGGCTTTCGCACATCAATACCTTCACCACAATATTGAAAAGTACCTTGTACTTTTGCCTCAAGTGATTATCCGAAAAGCCCTTGGTCAAATTCTGGCAAGAGTTTCTGGCAAAAAGCTTGAACGACTCCAATGACATCTCAAGAGAACTGACTGAAGCCATTGAAGGAAGACCTGAACCTGAAGAGAAGCCTGAAGGATGTCCCACTGAGTGCAAGTCAGGCTGATCTAAGCCAAGTCTGATGGACCACTCAGTGAAGAGCCTGATCAGGAGGATCAGTGCTGCACCAAGTAGGCCTGAAGGAGTCAGGCTACTGTGGTCAGGGAAGTTTGTCATCCAGCCTTATGACAAACTTCTTGGAGTGATCTTCAAACAGTCCCTGAAGGACAACTACACTGAGGACGAGTCAGTCCACTGAAGATCATCTGTCAGTGAAGGATGAAGCTACCTAAAGTCAGTGGGTCTTAGTCAACCCACTGAGTCAAAGATCCGTGAATCCAGGCCACGTGGACCAATCAGCACGAGGCAGCAATTCTGACACTGACAAAGGCCGTATTCCAAGAAAAGTGGTTGAAACCATTAAATGTTGGATTCGAATGTATCTTCCCTCCAACGGATACATTTGAATCCCCATTATAAATACAAGCTCATAGCTTGTTGTTAGAGTGTGTTGTGTTGTTATAAGATTTGTAAGAAAACAAACACCTACGAGCTGTGAGGGTGTGGGTAGTAGCATACGTGCATGGGAGTTATAAGGAGGGTTTACTCACATCTTAAACACTGACCATTAGGGTATTCAAATATACGCATATGAGTGCTCAGCTTGTAACTCTAGGCTTAGAGAGGTTTTCCCTATCTTAGCTATTGGCTAACACATTGTAAAGGGAAAACCTCACCTAGTTGGAGAAAACCAAACCAAACTAAACCCTTTCAGAGAATGTTAGGTTTGTAGTGAGGTGAGGAAAGGGCAGCCCAGGGAGTGGCGTGAGTCCAGTTGTAAGTGCACCTTGGCACGTTAAAAACAAGAATCCAAAGGAGTGGATTTCCTGTTAAATCAGGCCGTGGATGTAAGAGCTTGAGTCTCCGAACCACGTTAAACCAAGTGTTATTATTTGGAATGTCTTTTCTTCTAAAGTATTGCGAAAATCTGCTCACTGAGAGCATTGTTTAAAAAAGGAACTTTAGTTAAGCATTCAGATCAGAGAGAATCCTACTCACTGACTAAATCAGGCGAGGCACTCGAGAGTTCAGTCTCTCGAGTCACTGCCTTGTTGAGAGCCTGAGCTTTCAAGTCTCATCACTGACTTGATAGCTCTGACTCTCAGCAACGCAGTGACTTGAGTATTCCGTCACTGAACTCGGTCAGGGTGCAAGCTGTGATTTGATAACGCACTCAAGAGTTCAGCATCTCAAGCCACTGTCCTTGCTCAGAGCATGAGTCTCCAAGCCTTCTCTCTGACTTGGTAACTCAGCCTCTGAGCAGAGCAGTGACTTGAGTATCTCTCACTCCTGCTGAACTCCCTGAGGAAAAAGGTTTTAAAAAAAAAAAATTAATGAGTTTTGTGCCCCTGAATTCCCATTTTACCCTTCGAAAACGGGACCATCAATTGGTATCAAAGCGGGTTGTTCACATGACGACTGATCCAGTTTTGTTAAGAAAAATGGTCAACCGAACAGATCTTAAACGTTTTAAACTATGGGAATTCCTGCATATTTCAAACTATTACTTGTGCTCTGACATTATTCTTGTAATAGAAAATTATTTGGTTAGAAGTTTTGGAATCATCAAAAAGGGGGGAATTGTTGGGATATGTTTTAGTTTTGATGATTTTCCAAAACAACATGTAATAGGTTTGAAAGCAGTCAGGATAGTATCTTTAGATTCAGGTCAGGATAGTTTGTGTATTCAGTTAGACAGGTTGTAATGAGAGAAGAACTTAGCTGAGGAAGCACTCAGTTGAGGGGGAACTCAACTGAGGGGGAACTCAGTGAGGGGGAACTCATTGATAAGGCCTGAGGAAGTCAAGATGACATCTCAAGAGAACTGACTGAAGCCATTGAAGGAAGACCTGAACCTGAAGAGAAGCCTGAAGGATGTCCCACTGAGTGCAAGTCAGGCTGATCTAAGCCAAGTCTGATGGACCACTCAGTGAAGAGCCTGATCAGGAGGATCAGTGCTGCACCAAGTAGGCCTGAAGGAGTCAGGCTACTGTGGTCAGGGAAGTTTGTCATCCAGCCTTATGACAAACTTCTTGGAGTGATCTTCAAACAGTCCCTGAAGGACAACTACACTGAGGACGAGTCAGTCCACTGAAGATCATCTGTCAGTGAAGGATGAAGCTACCTAAAGTCAGTGGGTCTTAGTCAACCCACTGAGTCAAAGATCCGTGAATCCAGGCCACGTGGACCAATCAGCACGAGGCAGCAATTCTGACACTGACAAAGGCCGCATTCCAAGAAAAGTGGTTGAAACCATTAAATGTTGGATTCGAATGTATCTTCCCTCCAACGGATACATTTGAATCCCCATTATAAATACAAGCTCATAGCTTGTTGTTAGAGTGTGTTGTGTTGTTATAAGATTTGTAAGAAAACAAACACCTACGAGCTGTGAGGGTGTGGGTAGTAGCATACGTGCATGGGAGTTATAAGGAGGGTTTACTCACATCTTAAACACTGACCATTAGGGTATTCAAATATACGCATATGAGTGCTCAGCTTGTAACTCTAGGCTTAGAGAGGTTTTCCCTATCTTAGCTATTGGCTAACACATTGTAAAGGGAAAACCTCACCTAGTTGGAGAAAACCAAACCAAACTAAACCCTTTCAGAGAATGTTAGGTTTGTAGTGAGGTGAGGAAAGGGCAGCCCAGGGAGTGGCGTGAGTCCAGTTGTAAGTGCACCTTGGCACGTTAAAAATAAGAATCCAAAGGAGTGGATTTCCTGTTAAATCAGGCCGTGGATGTAAGAGCTTGAGTCTCCGAACCACGTTAAACCAAGTGTTATTATTTGGAATGTCTTTTCTTCTAAAGTATTGCGAAAATCTGCTCACTGAGAGCATTGTTTAAAAAAGGAACTTTAGTTAAGCATTCAGATCAGAGAGAATCCTACTCACTGACTAAATCAGGCGAGGCACTCGAGAGTTCAGTCTCTCGAGTCACTGCCTTGTTGAGAGCCTGAGCTTTCAAGTCTCATCACTGACTTGATAGCTCTGACTCTCAGCAACGCAGTGACTTGAGTATTCCGTCACTGAACTCGGTCAGGGTGCAAGCTGTGATTTGATAACGCACTCAAGAGTTCAGCATCTCAAGCCACTGTCCTTGCTCAGAGCATGAGTCTCCAAGCCTTCTCTCTGACTTGGTAACTCAGCCTCTGAGCAGAGCAGTGACTTGAGTATCTCTCACTCCTGCTGAACTCCCTGAGGAAAAAGGTTTTAAAAAAAAAATTAATGAGTTTTGTGCCCCTGAATTCCCATTTTACCCTTCGAAAACGGGACCATCACTCCACTTGGTGCAGAAGTCCCTTAGTCCCTTCCCATCAAACTGAGGACCATTATCTGTGACAATTGTTTACGGAACTCCGAATTGACAAATAATGTTCTTCCAGATGAAACTGATCATTTCTTCTGAGTAACTTTGACTAAGGCTTCTACTTCTACCCATTTGGTATAGTTGTCAACTGACACAACAATAAATCGTACATTTCCTTTTCCAGGCGGAAAAGGTCCAATGATGTCCATCCCCCATCTTGCAAATGACCAAGGACTGAAAACAGAAATGAGTTCTTGGGCCGGAGTGTGGATACTCGGGGTAAATATTTGACATTGATGACAAGCTCTTGCTATTTGAATAACATCTTGACGTAGGATCGGTCAATAATAGTCTTGCCTTATTGTTTTGTAAGCCAGAGCTTGCCCCCAGCATGATTTCCACACTCCTGAGTGTATTTCTTCTAATGTAGCTTATCCTTGCCCCCTAGGCAAACACTTGAGAAGTGAGATTGAAAACCCACTTTTGTAAAGCTGCTCGCCTACCAGGGTATACCTGGCTACTCGTTTTGTCAACTTGGCAACTTCAAAAGGGTTACTCGGTAGTTCACCATTTCTCAAGTATTTGACTAAAGGAGTTGGTCAGTCATCATCATTTTGTAGCTCGTCCATCTGACTGACTTTGTAATCTGATGTTGATGGACTGGCTCTTCTTGTAATGATGATGTCTGATAACTCTGCTGGCCCTTCACTGGTTGCCAGTCGGGCTAGAGCATCAGCTCGAGTTTTGCTCGCTTGGGGTACTTGTTTAATGTATACTTGATCCAGCATTGAAACCAGGTGAGCAACTATCCTTTGGTACTCAATCATATGTTCATCCTTAGCCTCGTATTCCCCTATGACTTGATTAACAATGAGCTGAGAGTCTCCCAATATATAGAGTCGTCTGACTCCTACGGCAAGTGATAGGTGGAGACATGCAATGAGGGCTTCATATTTAGCTTCATTGTTTGTTGCCATGAATTTAAATCTGACGGTTTAGGTGAATACTTGTCTGTCGGGGCTGATAAGGACTACTCCTGCCCCCGAGGCCATGTTCGTGGATGAACCGTCTACAAAAAGATGTTAGGGATGATCTAGTCCTCTCGTTGGATCTTGGGGAAAAGTTTAGCTCGACTGTGAAATCGGCTAATGCTTGACACTTGATCGCTGTTCGAGGAGCATAGCTTACCCCGAATTGGCTAATCTCTATGGACCACTTAAGCAAGCGACCAGCTGTGTCTGGACGATGTAAGATTTTCTTGAGTGGGAAAGTTGTTAGCACTTTGACTTGATGATCAATTAAGTACGGCCTTAACTTTCTAACACTCATGACAAGTGCATATGCCAACTTTTCAGTTGGTGAATATTTCACTTCAGCTTCATGTAAAGCTTGACTAACATAGTATATGGGCTGATGAAATTTTCCATCTGCCCACACAAGGACGGAGCTGATCGCCACCTCTGATCCTGCCAGGTACAAGTACAACTTTTCTCCTGGGACGAGCTTTGATAGAATTTTCACATCTCCCAGGTAGTCTTTAAGTTGTTCAAAAGCTCTCTGGCAGCTGTTCGTCCATAAGAACTTGCCCTTCTTGATTGCTTCAAAGAATGGATGGCACTTATCTCCTGATCTGGATATAAACCTGTTTAAAGCCGCTAGGCATCCTGTTAGCCTTTGTACTTCTTTTACCAAACACGGTGGTTGCATATCCACGATGGCTTTAACTTTGATAGTGTTGGTTTCAATACCCCATTGACTAACCAGATGGCCCAAGAATTTCCCCTAATGAACTCCGAAGTTGCTCTTCTTCGAATTTAACTGCATGTTATAGTTTCGGAGAATGTCGAACGCTTGGGCCAGATACTGGAGGTGGTCTTTCTTTTTAAGGCTTTTTATGACTATGTCATCAACGTACCCTCCATCGTCTCCCCAATGTGTTCATCAAACATCTTGTTCACCAACATCTGGTATGTTGCCCCCGTATTGATTAATCTGAATGACAATCTTTTCCAGCATAATATGTTTTTATTTGTATAGAATGCCATGTCTTCTTGATCATCGGGGTGCATTCGAATCTGGTGGTAGACGACAAATGCATCCATGAAGGTAAACATCTCATGCCCAACTGTACTGTCCACCAATTGGTCAATGTGCGGAAGAGGAAAGTTGTCCTTTGGGCAAGCTGCATTTAGGTCTGTAAAGTCTATGCAGAGCCTCCAAGCTCCATTTGGCTTCTACACCAAAATCGGGTTTGCTACCCATTGAGGACATAATGCCTGCCGGATTAGGTTATTATCGAGCAGTTTTCTTACTTCCTCACTGAGTGATTGATATTTCTCCGGCCCATATTTTCTTCTCTTCTGATGAACTGGTCTCCTGGCCGAATCAATATTTAGCCTGTAACAAGCATGCTTCAGGTCAATCCCCACCATATCCGTGTGTGACCATGCAAAGACATTGAGGTTTGCTTTGAGGAACTCAGTCATTCGGGTCCTGTAAGGCTTAGGGAGCTCAGACCCGATGTAAAGTTCAAGATCATCACGATCAGGGTTTACTTTGAGGGCTTCCAGTTCTTCGACTGGAGTTGCTCACCGTTTTTGTCCCTTCCATCGTGGATCAATTATTAGTCCCTCCATATTTAGTTCGTCATCGATGTTCACTAGGTCAACTCCCAGGTGGGGTTCTAAATCTTTGGTTGGCCCTGGGTTAATATTATTTTCTAGGAACGGGCCCTCCAGGCCAGCCTCTTAGGGTAGCTCATTGACATTCATTGGTTGTTCACCTAGGTTGGCTTGTTCCCCCATTGGCACAAGTAGTTCGCCCTCGGGTAAATGTTATTCAATCGAGGGTAGAAGTTGTTCGTCTAGGTCCATTCGATCATCCTAGGGCACCAGGATGTCTTCCAGGACATACAGTTTATTAGCGGGGTAACTGGTGGATGCTTCCATCATTGAAACCCTCTTTTCACTCGACTGAAGTTGAAGGAGACATTCTCTTGCTTTTTTTTATCTCCCTTCAACGAAACAACTCCTTTGGATGTTGGGAATTTAATACAGTAATAGTAGGTTGAAACCGCTGCTTTGAATTCATTGAGAAAGGGTCGGTCGAGGAACCCGTTGTAGGTAGATTGTTGATCTACAATAAAAAAACTCTACCATTCTAGTTATTCTTCTTTCGGGGTCCTCGGTTGATATAAGTTCAACAGGCAACCTAATTATCCCAAGAGGGATAGTTACAACATCATCGAAGCCTAAAATTCGATGATTTAAATCTTCAATGTAGCTCGTGTAGTCTCCCAGTTGGTCGAGCTTACTCTTGAAGATGATGTTGGTATAGGCTTCGGTGTCAATCAACAGGCGATGCAATTTGGTCCCCATAATGTTGGCACATATTGCGAGTGAATCGTTATAGGGACTTAGGGAGTAAGGATTCCATCAAGGTTCCTTTCAGTGAAGGTCAACTCCGGAGAATGTTGAACTGATGGGTTGATCCCCATCCCTTGGACTTGAGCTACTGCTCGTAGTTCGGCCTTCTTTTTCCTCTTGGAAATTGGAGCTCGCCCATCCGAGCACCCTCCCACGGGTCCTGATGGTTCCATCATCAAGATCTCTCTAGTGGTCCAACCGCAGTAGCGGGAGCAGGTCACCCAGGTTTGTTGCTCTTGAGGGGTTGTTCATCTTAATCCTCATCTGAGTTGTGGGAGTTGTTCCCCTAGGCCCTCTTACTAGGTGACCTCTTCACGAAGTCGGATAACTTGCCCTCCTCGTAGAATCGCCAGAGTAGCTTAAACAAGTCTCTACACTCACTAGTAAAATGCCCCACACTTTGGTGGTAGGCACAATACTTGTTCGGGTTGAGCTTGTTAGCCTCTTGGCGAATTTTTCTCGGCGGGGAGAGCAACTCCTTCTCTTTGTTATATACCGTATCAATAGATACGGTGAACACCTGGTTGAGTTTATCTTTCAATTCAGTCCACTCGTTAAAGGCCTTCATGTTTTTGGGGACTCGGTAGCCGGTTCCGCCAGGTTTTTTGGGTTTTCCTTCTGGTCAGTTTTGTTGGAGTTATACGTGAAAGTATGCTTTTACATTGTTGTAAATGCAAATTTCGAATTTATTAAATATAGTAAACACGAAAAAGATTACAACTTCAATTTGTTCGGATTGAACCGAAAAACTTGTGCGGGTTGACTAACTCTAGATTTGATCCTCTGATTCTTCTCTTCGGTGTTGACCTTGACTTGGATGTTCTTCGGGAGAAATCCTCACCTTGATCTTCGTTTGGGATTGGGCTTTGAATTTATAACGTTAATCCAAGGGCGAAATGCCTTATTTTGGATTAAACGTTATTTTCGGAATTTGGGGGATGAATGCCTTCGAAGGCGGGATGAACGCCTTTGAATTTGGTGAAGAACGTCCTTTTAATCTTTGAGGAGAAACGTCGGATCGGAGGGGTGCTGGACCTTGATCTCGGATCGGAGGCTGTTTGTCGTAGACTTGCGCGAAGAACGCCTTGAAGCTGTGAAAAACGCCTTTGAATCTTCAAGGAGAAATGCCGGATCGGAGGGGTGCTGGACCTTGATCTCAGATCGGAGGCCGTTTCTGATCGCTTTCCACGAAGAACGCCTTGAATTTGATGAAGACCGCTTTGAATCTTCAAAAGCTCTTGAACTTCTGAATTCCTTGTGCTTCTGTCTGTCTGGATGTGTGTCAAATGAAAGAATGAAGAAACCTATTTATAGGGTGAGGAGATGAAAACTTTCCTCCTTCATGGTGCCACGTGGCGCTTTCTGATTGGTTGATGCCGATTTGATGGGCTTTTATTGACCAATTTCCAGATTTAGTTGATTTGATTTGATTTCTTCCCTTCTTCATGCAAGATACGATTTGATTTTTTCTTGGGCACTAAGTCAATGAGATTAATTACTGCAGACTCGTATTTTTGGCAAGTTTGTACCGTGTATATTAAATACCAATTAATTTAATTATTTAATTTGAGAATTAATTTATTTAAATCCCCAAAAATAATAAATTTATTTTGATATTAAAATTTATTTGTACACGCGTCAATATTTAATTGTGTGCAAAATTAATTTGCTTACAAATGCCCCCTCGTGCTTTGTTCACGGTCATTTGTGACTTGGAGTGAACGGAGCACGAAAACCTTTACGCCCTCATTTGCTTTTGGACTTTTGAATCATGACTGAACTTAGAAGATGTCTAAGCTTCCTACGTACCTCTTTGGTCTAAGAGGATCAAGTCATAACGTAGTTCAAGGGGAATTTGATTTAATTTGGGGGTGCCATAAACAGTTTATACTCGTGTAGGCTAGGAGTGACATACAGTTTAAGCTCGTGCGTCAAGGAGATTTGATTTGAATTTGTTTTATAGTTTATACTCGTATCAGGGAGATATACTTTGAACTTGTTTGATAGTTTTTTGCTCGTACCAAGGAGCATTACAACTTTGCAGACAATTTAGTCTCTTATCAAGGAGATTTCATTTGACTTGGGGAGACTTCAGTTTGATCTTTAGCTTGAGAGCTTCAGACAATTTTGTCTTTCATTAAAGAAACTTGATTTGGCTTTGAGATAGTTTTTGCTCGTATCAAGGAGCTTCATTTGATTTGGAGAGCTTCAGATAATTATCTCGTATAAGGAGAATTATAGACAGTTTATGCTCATATCAGAGGAGCTTCACAGACAGTTTATGCTCTTGTCAAGGAGCTTTGATTTGATGGATTTTGAGATAGTTTCTGCTCGTATCAAGGAGCTTCACAGACAGTTTATACTCTTGTCAAGGAGCATCTTATTTGACTTTGGCGAACTTCAGAAAGTCTCTTCGAGCACTATGTCTCCTTGCTTGACTAATTGCATGACCTTTTCTTTGAAGATAAAACAATCTTCAATTGAGTGGCCCACTAAGCGGTGGTACTTGCAATATTTTGGATCGTCAATGCATCCAGCTTCTTCCGGCCGTTTCATCTTAGGAAACTCAATGAGTTTTGCCTCCATCAAGTCATCGAATATCCCCGAGATGTCAGAGTCTAAGAAAGGATATTGTTTTTGGTTTAGCTCTTTCAGAGTCAACCCGCTTTGCCCCCTATCACGAGGAAGATCCGTTATGTATTCCTTACTTGAAGGTTTAACATATATCATGTCCTGATGCTTTTGACTTGGTGGTTCTTCAACTCCACTTGCGGTCATACTTAACTCCATGTTATGAGCTCTTGTAGCCAATTCTTCAAAGGTTCTCGATTGGATGCCTTGAAGAATGTATAGGAGACCCCACTGCATGCCTTGGATGCACATCTCAATTGTAGAAATTTCAGATAGTTGATCCTTACAATTCAGGCTCAGATTCCTCCATCGGTTGATATAATTAATCACGGGCTCATTCATCCTTTGGTGAGTGTTGGTTAGCTCGATCATGCTAACTGTCCTCCTTGTGCTGTAGAAGCGGTTTAGAAACTCATGCTCCATTTGATCCCAACTGTCAATGGAGTTTGGCTCCAAGTCGATGTACCAGTCGAACACATTTTCTTTCAAGGAGCGGACGAATTGTTTGACAAGATGATCCCCATAAGTTCCGGTATTGTTGCACGTTTCAACAAAGTGGGTTATGTGCTGCTTCGGGTTTCCCTTACCATCGAATTATTGGAACTTTGGAGGTTGGTAACCGGTTGACATTCTCAAGCTATCAATCCTCTTCGTGTAAGGCTTGGTGTAGCTAAAGGTTGATTTGGAGGTGTCATCAATCTTTCCTTTCACCGTCTCCAAGATGAGCTCTTTGAGCTGGTCGAGTTGGATCCCTTCATTCGATGAGATTTGTAGTTCTTTGGCAGTTGCCTCGGTTTCGCTGACTTAGCGTTTAGTTGAGGTCTCCTCGTCACCGTACTCCTCAACTTGCTTCCCTTTGACGTGGCTTGCATCGTCGCCATCCATCTTGTTCACTAGATTGGCTATCTGGGTATCCTGAATTTTTACGTGCTCCGTAAGCCCCGCAATGGCCTTGATCAGGCTGTCAAGCTTTTCATCAATAGTTGAGGCATCCGTCATCATGGCTGGCGCTATGCTTGAGTCTGAAGATGAGCCCGATGATGAGTGTGGGGTAGAGCATGCAGAGTTGACTTCCTCATCTTCGAAGATGTAGGGAGGCTTGTTCATAACTATCCCGGATGAGGGGCTTCCTTCTGAAGAGGCGTGTGTCGATGACTTCTTCGACATGCTTCTTGTGATAACGTTGGCATTAGGAGTCGTTGAGGGTTTGGTCCTTAGCAAAATAATCTTGCGTGGAGGAGTCATTCTGACGATCCTAAACTTGCTTGAGGAGAGAAGAGATAAGAGGTAGAGTTAGTCCCATCGGGCATGCCAAATTTGTAAATGCAAATTTCGAATTTATTAAATATAATAAACAGGAAAAAGATTACAACTTCAATTTGTTCGGATTGAACCGAAAAACTTGTGCGGGTTGACTAACTCTAGATTTGATCCTCTGATTCTTCTCTTCGGTGTTGACCTAGACTTGGATGTTCTTCGGGAGAAATTCTCGCCTTGATCTTCGTTTGGGATTGGGCTTTGAATTTATAACGTTAATCCAAGGGCAAAACGCCTTATTTTGGATTAAACGTTATTTTTGGAATTTGGAGGATGAACGCCTTTGAATTTGGTGAAGAACGTCCTTTGAATCTTCGAGGAGAAACGCCGGATCGGAGGGGTGCTGGACCTTGATCTTGGATCGGAGGCTGTTGCCGTAGACTTGCGCGAAGAACGCCTTGAAGCTGCGAAAAACGCCTTTGAATCTTCAAGGAGAAACGCCGGATCGGAGAGTACTAGACCTTGATCTCATATCGGAGGCCGTTTCTGATCGCTTTCCACGAAGAACGCCTTGAATTTGATGAAGACCGCTTTGAATCTTCAAAAGCTCTTGAACTTCTGAATTCCTTGTGCTTCTGTCTGTCTGGATGTGTGTCAAATGAATGAATGAAGACCCCTATTTATAGGGTGAGGAGATGAAAACTTTCCTCCTTCATGGTGCCACGTGGCGCTTTCTGATTGGTTGATGCCGATTTGATGGGCTTTTATTGACCAATTTCCAAATTTAGCTGATTTGATTTGATTTCTTCCCTTCTTCATGCAAGATACGATTTGATTTTTTCTTCGGCACTAAGTCAATGAGATTAATTACTGCAGACTCGTATTTTTGGCAAGTTTGTACCGTGTATATTAAATACCAATTAATTTAATTATTTAATTTGAGAATTAATTTATTTAAATCCCCAAAAATAATAAATTTATTTTGATATTAAAATTTATTTGTACACGCGTCAATATTTAATTGTGTGCAAAATTAATTTTCTTATATTTGTATAACTCGTGTATTAAACACTTATTTATGAGAATAAATCTTTTATCGCATTTTCTTTAGATATGATTGAATGTTAAATATTTATTGCAACCAGTTCATTATAAGTATTACGTGTTACAAAGTAGTTAATGTGGTGATATCCTATCACAGAAGATCACATTGACGGTCACTTGTAACTAAACGTAAAAATTCACGACCTATGTGGAATTGAACAATCCGCCGTGAAAGGTCGATGTGTAATTCTCATATTAGCCTTTCTTGACCAAGAGATTGCACTAGCACATTTAGTATGTGTTGAAGAGGACCTACAACGAGGATAAATTCTTCTGTTTTGAAATATAAAAAATTAGACCTCAGTGGTTATTGATTTCTTAATCTCTGTCACTTAAATAGGACCATGTGTGGTTAATGGTTACTGCTTTGATTCATGTTGGGTGAGAATTATTGTGACTTCGAACCTTGTGTTTTGGGCAGTAATATTAATCATACGACGGTTGCTAAGGTTTAATACAGAGAATCGTGTGCGAGTATGGCTCGTGTGATTTGTCCCCTTGGTGGACTCAGAAGTTTTATCGTACCAAATCTTGCAAGTGAAGAATTAGTTTCTTCGGTACAGATGATAATGTTGAGTTGTCTTTACTCCAAGGTGAAAGATATTAATTAATTTAGAGTTATTCAGAAGCTCAATTAATTAATGGACTAGATGATCTTAAACACGGAAAATAATAACCAAGAGCCCATATTATCGTAATATGGATTAAGATGGATAGTGCAATATTAATTTATTAGTGATACTAATTAATATTAATGGGCTGGATTATATTGGGGCTCAATATTGAAATTCAGAAGCCCATTGGAGGTACAATCTTAATTCTCCTAAAGGCCCCTCAAGTAGCTCATTAAGTAGCCCGATAATAATAAGGTGATTAAAATAAAATAAAATATAATTGCTGATTTTTCATAGATAATTTTCGAAAATTGATTATTAGATTGAGAAAAGATTTTGTTGATTTTCTTGGAAAGATATTATGGAAGATAAGTAATCTTGGAATACAAGATTATCTCATAAATTCAAGAAGATTCAAATCTTGGATATTCTCTCTATATTTTTCGAAAATAAGGCCTTAGATGAGGAGTTGAGATTTTTGTGGAATATTTTATTATGGAGAAAATAATATATGGGATATATTCAAGATTTCTTAGAGATTAAGAAAAGATTTCTCCTAGATCTAATAGGCCCAAAAATTCGCCCCCTACACTCTATAAATAGGGGATGATTATTTCATGCCCAAGTACATGATTCCATGTGTTGGAAAAATCAAGAGCAAAAATATTTTTCTTTCTCCCTTGTTATTCCTGATTGTTTGTGAACACTTCCCACCGGTGAACAAGCAAGACGAAAGGAACATACTTGAGAAGGTCTTTTGGTTGGTAGCACGTTCATGATAGTCCCATTGTTATCAAATGCCATATCTACAAGAGGTATGTAATCACATAAATTCCTAGTTATTCCGCTATAGGTTTTATGTGAATTAATTTTTCATGCATGATGATAATATTGTTGTTGGAATTATTATTTGAATTAATTAGGATTAATTCATGCTAGTAATAATTGTATTTAAATTTGTATTTAAATTTCATCCCGAATAGATTCCGGGTAACCATATTTTCCCAACAAGTTTTGTCTCCCATGTCCTTCTGCAAGGCCTCGTGCATGGAGACAAAAATTCCCGCCCGGTTGCGGAATTCAGCATAATTCTTTGGGCAAGCGAGGTGCATTTCTTTCCACAGTTCCATGCCTCTCTTCAATCTGGCCAAGACGGCCACAATTTTTGTATCCTCACTTATTGACTCTCCCTCCAGTAGGACCTTGTCAAATCTCTCTAAAAATGATCGGTCTGACTCTTCATCATATTGTTTGAGGTCGAATAACCGGTGTCTCTGAGATAGGTAAGACCCGACCATTGAAAAGTGGGAGAGGAACTCCTTGCCCAATTGAGAAAATGAATGTATGGAAGCCATCGGCATTGCCGAGAACCATTTATGCACCCGGTCCCCAAGTGTAAAGGGGAAATTTCTATGTTGGGTAGCGTCACTCGCACCCATGGAGATCATATAGTCAGAATATTTTATCAGATGGACCCGGGGATCTGTTGTTCCCTCGTATTGGATACTAGCGGGGAACTGAACCTTTTTCTGAATCGGGGCTTTCAGAATAACCGATGATAATAGGGAGGAAGGTAGGGTAGTCGCCCCGACACCCCTTTACAAATCTAATTTACTTTGCATGCTTTCAATGGCCTTCCTCATTGCAATCAGCTCATCCAGAGATGCCCTCTGACTCGGAGGCTGTTCGGTAAACAGTGGTGTGTGACCATCCGTTCGTCGTAGTCACTCACTTGGAGGGGGAATCTCATGAGTTGGTGTTGGTCCCAGTACAAGACTGAGGAATACGTGTATGGGGGGGAATACACGTATACCAATTTTTTAAACTTAAAACCTGACTGAGTCCCCTTTAATCAGAGTGGTAAAGAACTAGGAGCTGATAACACACCTACTGACTACACTTGGTGCGGGTCAGTTGGCTAACTATCAGTTCAAGTTCAGTGCGGAAATGCGTGAGCCCTGATAGTTTAAAGTCTTGTTTAGTTTGCTTTCTGAAGAACTTGTTTTACTCAAAACTGAATAGTGATTAGTAGGGCAGTGCTCTTTTTAAGGATCTGGCTGATTGATTCAAGCCTGATAAACAGAATGCAATGAATGAATAAGTAATATAGCGAGCACGCACAATATCAAAGCAATAGGAACACAGGGAGTTTAACGTGGTTCAGAGACTCAAGCTCCTACGTCCACGGCCTGATTTAACAGGAAATCCACTCAAGGGATTCTTATTTTTAACGTGCCAAGGTGCACCAAGACCAGCTAACCTCACTGATCTATACAACTCCACTTACTAACTCACTAACTGACTTACTCCCAACAAACCTAACTTAGGGATTTGGTTTCAATTTGGATTCCAACTAGGTTGAGATTATCCTTACAAGGTAAAGTTATGCTAAGGATTGGATAATCTCTCTAAGCTTAAGATAATGCTAGTTCGCTCTTGGAATACAGAATAACTCTTAGTTGCTAAGAAACACTTGGGAAATTTAGAGGGTTTCGAGTGCTTCTTCTAAAGACTGAATGCTTTGAGTGCTTGAGAGCTTGAGTAATTTCTGGCTTGGAAATTTCCCGTAACCTTAAATGGGTTTAAGGTCTTCTGTATTTATAGGTGATTTTGAAAAACTATCCGTTGGAGAGATAGCCTTCTAGTCATCTATGTAGAGTGGCTTCAAACGGACATATCTTTATGCAGCAGCCGTCCTTGCATGGAATTAGGTGGTTGCATTAAATGCACAGTAAATGCTTGCCCGTTAAATATGCAGTCTGAATTCAGTCTTCTTGTCAGGTTTCGTATGTGCGTGTCCTTCCCGGATTGGTCCACGTCATCAGGTTGGTGAGAATGTCAGAACTTATTCCTGAGCTTCAGGCTTGTCTTATTAAGTTCATTTTGTCTTGAGCTCACCGGTCTTGTCCTGACGCTGAAATTCCTTTTGCATTGCTTGGCTCTACTCCAAGTCTTTCCCATAAACTCAGTGTCATCCTGTTCCCTTCAGGACTGAGTTAGTGATGACCTCAGGGTCATACTCTTCATCACTGATACTTACTCAGCCAGCTTAGAAGACTGCCATAAGTTCAGGATGGTAAGCTTCGTCTTCAGGCTCTGAGTCTTGATTGTCATCAGTAAGTGCTCCTCTTACTGAGTACCTGTGAAGTGTAAAATGACTAAGTACAAATCCTAACCAAGACTAGCCTGACAAAGACAAACAAAGGCAACTCATCTTTTCAGGGGCTTTGGGATCTTAATCAAAACTGACAATGTCCCAACAATTTCCCCCTTTTTGATGATGCCAAAACACTGAAAAGATCCTCATAACACTTAGAGGAAATATAAAGACCTATCTATAAGATAAGACAGTGTTAGAGCAATTCTTGATAAAGTACAGAATTTAAACAACAGCCAAAAAGACAATGAGTTTTTGTCTGTGGGCAAAAGTAATAGATTTCATTGATTGATATGAAAGTGGTTACAATGAATCTAATCTATTACAAAGAGGTAATGAACTCCTAGACTAATCTCATTTCAGGTTCAAGTCCATATCCAGCATAGACTCTTGCCTTCAGCTCGTCAAGTCTTCTAGGTTGATTCACACACCCTTCAGCTTTGGCGATCTTCAAGACTTCCATCATAATGGCCTTCGTGTTGTGCTTCTGAGTTCCAGGAACTAAGGGAGGAGCTCGAATGGTGAACTCAGGAGCCTTCACTTGGACTTGAGCTGCATCAACCTCCTCCAAGATCTTTTGGAACAACTCAGGATGATTGTCCATCATGTAGTCAGTGAAGTGGGCATTGATATCGTCAGTGTCGCCCCATTTCTTCACAACATACCACAATTTCACAAACTCATCCTTCGCATCAGCCCAAAACTCCTTCAATGCCTCTGAGATGAACTCATCGACATAAGCTTCCCTTATTCCTGATTCTGGCCTACTGACTTGAAGAATTGATGACTTCCTTACTGTTGGCCTCTTTCTGTACTTCCTAGGCTCAGGTTTCGCCTTCTTCCTCCTCAGCAGACTGATCACCGCATCGTCAAGTTCTCTTTGTTGAAGCTCAGTGATGTCAGCCAGCTTTTCAACCTTCTTCTCCAAGATGCGCATCTTCTCCTTTTGAGCAATTTCAGCTCTGCGCACAGCCTCAGATTTCTCAGAAAGAACTCCCCATGCTTCAGCGCATAACTCCGCCACTGCCTCAGCTGAGTAAGTGATGGGGTTTTTCCTTGTGCTCATGGGAGAAGACTTCTGAACTGGCTCAGGTTGCTTGGAAGGTTCATCAGCCTTTGCCTTTGCTGCCTCCGCCCTCGGCCTGGCAACAATTTCCTCTCCTTCCTTCTCCACTGCCGCCAACCTTGCTGACTTCCTTACCCTCAGCACATTCCCTTCAGGATTGGCTTCAGGATCGGCTTGAACTGTTTCGCCTTGGTTGACTGCCTCAGATGCCTCAGGGCGGGATCTTTTCCTCTTCTTTTCCCCCTTTTTGGCATCATCATTGACCCCGGATGGGAATACGTCAGATCCGCTGTTGATTACGAAGGAGGCTAGGGAATGGACATCATTGATTCCCTCCTTCGGTAACTCAACTCCCATCGAGATTCCAGTCCCTGCAAACGATACGGAACTGATTGCAGCGTTCACCTTCTTCTCAAAGACCTCCATGGAGAGTTGGAGTCTTTGTTCAACCTTCTCGATCTTCTCCTCCACCAGAGCGGATCGTTCATCTGCTTGAGTCAGCCTCTCAGCAATATCCTTTGAAGTCTGAGCAATTCGTTCTGACTCCAGCTCCAACTTTGAGACTGAGTCAGAAATGGCCTGAGTGAATAGTGCTCCAGCCTGAGCTGCAAGTTTCTCCACTGCCTGATTGAGATCCTCCTTCCTTTGCTCATCCTTCTCAATTAATTGCTTCAAGGTTTGCCTTAACATCTTCTTTGTTCTCTTCCTCTCATTTCTCACTGACTTGGCCGTGTCAATCATCATTCTTTTCAACAAAGTCAGCTCCTTGTTGGCAAGGGTGTTGTAGGCTGACTTCGTCCACCTGATGTGTTTCGCCAGGGCCTTGGAGTCTTCTTCTTTTTCAGCTCGTAGCCTCATTACTTCCTCCTGAAGTTCAGCTAGATTTTCTGTGGTTTTCTCCTTCTTGACCTCCACAATGCTCGTAAACTCAGCATGGCCGACCCCAGTTATCATCACATATTCATCTTCATCAACGACCTCATCAGTGATTGGCTATTTTTCCTTGTCAGCCCCTGCATCCTCAGTCCCCTCTTCAGGGTGCACTGAAGGTAGTTGTTGAGTGGTCAAGGCCGTCTGCTCAGGCTCAGCCATGCCATCTCGAACCTTAGGAACTTGTCCCTCGGAACTGGGAGTCTCCTTAGACGCCTCAACATCTTTCTCTCTTGTCTCAGGGCAGGGAATCCCTTCATCGACAGATGTCTCATCGGCGGCTGAAATGTTCAAAACATCCTCAGCCACTGGTCCACCCTTGGCACCAGTGTCCTTCTCACCTTCCCCCTGAGCCTGAGGCTCAGAGTCCATATCATCAACTTCCCTTGATGTCTCCTCCACAGCCTTCTCCATTGCTCCACCCTGAGCATCTTCATCATCCTCCTTATCCTCCTCATCCTCAGATAGGATGTCAGCCTTGCTCTTGGACATCAGGCTATTGACTAGCTCCTTCAGATTTTCGAAGTTTAGCAGTTGAAGTCAGCTAGTCAGTCCAAAGTAGGAGCACAACCTGGCCTCCTCGGTTTCCCAGTGCTCCCAGCCACGAGCATCCACCAGAAATGTTGCTCTTGCATATTTGATTGTTTGAATTCCAACCAAACTTTCAGTTCAATCACATTTACCAGCAGCTCCTTGTACTTATTTAGCCCGGGCCAGCACTTAGCTGCCCATTCAGTGGCATTACCCCTATGGGTGTTCTTAATCACACCACCCATCAAATGTTCATCCAGCTCCTCCTCCTCCTGAATTACAAGGAAATCGTCCTCTTCATTTTGGAAGGATTTGGGGCAATCCTTGGGGTTGGGATAAGAGGGAAAATCTGCGGGATCGGGAAGGTTTGACTCAGATGACTGGTCAGGCTCATTCGTGGGTGAGTTTGATGGCACTGACTCGGTTGGAATGTTTGGCTCTGAGGTTTGGGGTGTTTGGGTGGGTTGAGGTGTTGGATCAGGGACGGATTGAGTTTGGGGTTCAGGGTGTGTGGGTGATTTATGGGGTACTATCTCAGGCTGCAACAACTCAGCCGTCTCGATAGATTTTCTCACCTCCTCTAAGTCAGAGGCTCCAGGAGAGCTTGACTTCTCCCTCTCACTCAGTGTCGGCAGGCTCTTAGCCGGAGACTTTCTGACCCCTCTCCTTAGTCTCTTTAAGGGCCTTTCACCCTGATCACTCTCCTTCCTGACGTCATCGTCAGTTCCCTCAGCCTCTGATTCGGCTCTCTTGGGATCAGACTCAGTCCCAGACGCAGTGCTCTTCCCTGACAGCACAACCCTTACTTTCTTTTTCTTCTTCTCAGCCTCATCCACTGCAGGCTGATCCACCTCCTTCTCAGCTGCCACATCCTCCTCCACCTCCTTGCTCCTCTCAAAGAGGTTATCTACCCTTTCAATGAGACTGGTAGCCACCTTCTTGGCCTTACCAGCTGGCTTTTTGGCCTGACCCTTTGCCGTAGCATTAGGATCAGTCAGCCCTAGCACTGAGTAGGTATCGCTCCGTGAGGTAAACATCACCTTCTTCGAGGAGAGACTATCCTCAAAGTCGAAGGTGTACCCATGGCAAGCATGAGCAATCAGGACCGAGAGTCTGGTCCTGAACGATAGAATAGCACCAATGGAGATGTGCTTCTTCTCCTCATCCCTCTTCGGCTTGTCCAGACCAGCCTGATGAAGTTGGTCCAGAAAGAACTGCTCCCAATTGGCTTCTACGTCATCAACAATAGCCCCCATCAGCCTCAATTTGGGCAGGCTCAACTGCTCATGAGATCCCGTGGATCCCATCACCATCTTGGACACAAGGTCCACAAGCGCTCTATATTTAGGCTTCGGAGTGTTCTTATTCTGACGAGCCCTAAACACAGACGACCCCTCCTTGGTCCATTTACCCAGGAGTTCTCCCTCCGAGTTCTTCTTGTAGAGCCTTGGGTTGATGCTTGAGGATGGAAGTCCAAAAACTTCTCTCACTGCCCTCCGAATATCGATGGTGACCACCTCTGAGTTGTAGAGAGGTTCGCCGTTGCCGTCCTTCTCACCCGTCGGCTTGAGCGCGGTCACTTTCATGAAGAGTTCATCCCTCCGTAAGAACATGTTGAGATAGGCTTCCACAACCGTTCTTGGAAGCACGAAGATAGGGCGAGTGGTAAAGTATGTTTCCAACCCAGCTTTGGAAATCCATTTGAAAACGGGTTTGATTTCCTCCACTGTAAGACAGGTACCCTCCATGGAGATGACTTGCTCCATGTGTACTAGCTTGTTGTTGACAACATCCTCGATCTTGTCGGTTGTCCAGTTGGAATCAAGAAGTGCCATTTAATTTTGAAGAAGTGAGATTTTTGAAAATTCTGAGATTACTTGAGAAAGAGAAAACTCAGTGTGCAGATATGCTTTGTGATTGCGTAAAAAACCTCGAATGGCATTCTTGATTGATATGACTAAGTCAGTTACTCAGACGTGGGGTTGGGATTAATTCCTGAATTCGAAAGGTTTTGAAATGAAGGGCCAGGATTAATCTCAGTTTTAATCAATTACCTACGTCAGTCATATTCCGTATAAAATGGACACGTATATGAAAAGTAACTGAGGCATTAAATGCTCCATTGCGCGTGGGTTTAAATATGAAAAGGTGCGCTTTTAATAAAAACGGAATGCATTTAATAAAGATTTTCAGGACGAAGGACTCAGGGAGACGCTTGGAATTCATAAGAGTCAGGATAGAACTCATACCTGTCAGGGAGACATTGTAGCACCGTGATACCTCGCTGAGTCGAGTCTGGCCTGAGTTCCCCCTAGAACCCTACATTGACTGCTCTCCCGGATCTATGAGTCCTAACTCCACTGATAGTTCCATAAACCTTGCTTCAGCCAGAGGCTTAGTCAAGATGTCAGCTCTTTGCCTATCAGTGTCTTCTCCATCCTGATATCTTTCTTCTCCACATGATCTCGAATGAAGTGATGCCTAATATCCACATGTTTGCACCTTGTGTGAAGCACTGGGTTCTGAGTAATTGCTATTGTACTATTGTTGTCACAATAGATTGGAACCTCATTAGCAAATACTTGGTAGTCCCTCAACTGTTGCCTCAACCATAAAATCTGAGCACAACAACTACCTGCAGCCATATACTCAGCCTCAGTTGTGGCTGTCGCCACTGAATTCTGCTTCTTACTAAACCACGAGATCAACTTACTCCCCAAAAATTGACATGTCCCTGAGGTTGATTTCCTATCAATCCTACAACCTCCATAATCTGCATCTGAATAACCTGTCAGTTCTAAGTTGTCATCTGAAGGATACCATAGTCCCATATTGACTGTCCTTTTCAAATACTTAAGTATCCTCTTAGCAGCCTCCAAATGACTTCTCTTGGGATCAGACTGATACCTAGCACACACACCAACTGCAAATGTAATGTCAGGCCTACTTGCAGTCAGATACAACAAAGAACCTATCAGCCCTCGATACTCAGTCTGATTTACTGAAGCCCCTTCAGTGTCAGGATCCATCTTCCAATTTGTGTTCATAGGGATCCTGGCTGGATTGTTGTTCTGAACACCAAACTTATGAATCAAGTCTCTTGTATACTTGGCCTGATTTATGAAGATACCTTGATCAGTCTGCTTGACCTGCAATCCTAAGAAGAAGTTCATCTCTCCCATCATTGACATCTCAAATTTACCAGTCATTAACTGTTGGTCCCACTAGTTAGATTAATTGCGGAAGCTTAAGTTAAATGTCTTTCAAAGTCTTTTACAAGAGGGCAATAATCAACAAACAATAAGTAAAATAAAGCAATAAAGAACACAAGATGTATAGTGGTTCGGATTGAATATCCTACGTCCACTCTCCCTTATAACCAAGGGGTCTCACTATCAACCAACTCACAAACTTACTTACTGGAATTGGGAAGTACCAGTTCCTTCTTACAACCTCTTTAGATTTAACTTCAATCTAAAGATCAACCAACCAACAACCTTGTCTAATAGATGAACAGGTTGTGGTTCGAGTAACTCCTTTAGAGTAGATAAATATTATGAACAGTAAGAGTGCTTGGTATGAATATCAAAAGCTTGGATCACTTATGCGCGTGTAGAGTCTCTAGAGCTTTTTCTTGAACTGCACTCTTGTATATATAGAGGAGATTAGGGCTAGCCGTTGGAGGGCTAATCCAATCAGATCCTCTATATAAGGAAGCCTCAATCAATCAATTCCCTAATTGATTGATTGGGTTGGTGGGATCCTTGGATTGATTATCTTCAAATACTTTCCAATCCTGATCATGTTGACTTGATTTGAATCACCAACGGTCAATAGCTTCCTCTGCCTAACTCTGATTCTCTCCAGAGAAGGCAGGACCAGACACCAGGAAACCTCGGTGTCTTCTGGTCCTCATCTGGTCAAGAACCAGAATACTCAGTAGAGTCAGGGGATCAAACTGAGCATCTTTTGTTCTACCAGACTCGTCTGGTCTGGACTCGTCTGGTCTGGGGAAGGTCTTCTGCCTCTGGTCATATCTCATCTGGTGAAGTCTTCTGGTGGAGTCCTCTGGTGAAGTCCTCTGGTGGGGTCTTCTGGTGACTCTTCTGGTGAAGTCTTCTGGTCTGGCAGTTCCCCCTAGACTAAGTCCTAATCTAGATCATCATCTGGCTAACAGGTCCAGATGGTCCTATTACATCTTCTGGTTTGTTTTAATTCATCAAAACTAACAACTTTTATCCTAATAATTTCCCCCTTTTGATGGAGTTAAAACACTACCAGAACTGATCACAAAGAAGACTTTAAGCAAGAAAACATATAAAGGATAAGACCTTAGAATAGATCTTATCAGGCAAACAATTAAGACAACAAGAGGTTGTCTTTTGAACAGAGAAGATATGAATTTCATTGATAGAAAGGACAAAGAAGATTACAGATTACATTGAAGATCAGATCCTATTCTATGCATATCTTCTGTTGTCTTTGGCCACCAGAAACCAGTCAAGAAATCTATCTTGAATGGCCTTCAACTCTGCAGAAGATGATGGAGTGAAGTTTGCCAACACCTTGGTCTTGTACAGTTTCTTCAGCTCAGCCCAATCAACCTGGTCTCCTGCCATTGGAGTGTTGAGAAAATGGAATTCAGGAGCAGTGACTTCCAGGTTGAATTCAATAGTTGAATCCATCAACTGCTTGTACAAATCTGCATCATATGCCTGCATCCAAGAATGGAAAGTCCTGTTGATGAGAGCATCATCCTCTGGTGGAGGTCTCTGGATGTAATGTTGAATGAACCAGAGAGTCTTGGCTTCTCTCCATTTTTCTATCAAAGGCACAGGAACAGTTGAGTCAAAGGACCCTTCTGTCCTGAGAGGGAGGATGTTCATGACTTCAACAGGCCCTTTTCTCTTCTGGCTGGATCCACTAGCACCAGGAGTGATGCCAGCTTCTCTGCTCTTCTTATTTTGCCTTCTAACATATCGGAGCCTCTGCTCTTCATCTATGTTTTTCTTTATCCTTGCTTGCCTCTCTACAGGCGACTCTTCCTTGAATCTCTTCTCTGCTTCTTCAACCACAGATTCAAGGAAGCTCTTTTTTACTTTCCTTATCTTCCTCTTTGCAGGTCCAGAGATGGAAATTGGATCCTGCTCTGCTTCGGACTCCTCTTCTGCAGCAAGCTGCTTAGCCATGGAAAGGGATTTGAGCTCTTCCTTCTTCTTCTTCTGCAACTCAGCCTGGGCCAATGTATTTTCCAGCAGGTCCAGACGAGCTCCATGGCTGAAGAGAGTTTCATTTGTGGTCTTCGCCAGATCAGTTCTGGCCTTCTCTTCCCCCTTTTTAACTTCATCAAGGAGGGGATCCACTACCTGCCTTATAAGATCAGGCAAGGCAGTGTTGGAGGAAGAGTGAAGATCACGCAGCTGCTTGGCCTCCTCCAGGTAAGCTTTAGACTCTGCAACAAGTCTCCCTTGCTTCTCCAACATCTCCTGGAGGGAGTCTTTCATCTTGGCAGTTTGAATCATCTGGCTGGCCATCTCCACTTTGAGCACAGAGACAGGTCTCAACTGCTCCAGCACGTGCTCCTGTAGCTGCTTCTGGCTGTGCATGACATCCAGCTTGACAAATAAGCCATTAGCCTTAAAAGAAGCTTTTACCTCTGCCAGAGAAGACTTTAACTGCTTCAGGAAGATTCTCCTCTCATGCCTGATCTGGTGCTCTATCATGGCAGGGGCCATATGTTGAATAGCTTTTGAAAAGTGCCCAATCTGCATGATTTGCTCATTGAAGAAAGCTTTCATCTTCTGGAGCACGGCAGGAGACATCTCAAAGTCTTCCTCATCTGAATATAGCTCTGGAGGGAAGACAAAATGAGGACCAAACTTGTAAGTGGGGCCCTCTGGAGTGAGCATTACTCCTCTCTAGATGAGCAGGGTGCGAATCAAGACTTTAGCAGCACCAAGAGTCTCCAGCTCTGCTGGGTTCTGAATATTCATCCTCTGCTTTAGCTCAATCTCCCAAGCAGTGAAGTTGGAGGGACCCATTTCCTCAAGCAACAACATTAGGTCCTCCACATCTTCAAGTCTGGCCTTGCTCCAGACCTTGGCATCAGTAAGCTCTGCCAGAAGTGGTAAGTGCTCCAGAAGAACTGGAAAATGCTCTCTTAGCCAGAGCTGAGCACTTACACTCATACTCTGCCTAATGGGACCCATTTCTGCAGATGAGAAAGTGAAGGGTTTGGGCCCAGAGGCAGAGGAGGAAGGTGCTAAGTCAGCAGGCTCAAATGAAGCTTCTTCATCTTCACTATCATCGCTGGTTAAACAGGTAGGAGAAGGGGAAGGGCCAACGAATCCCAGAGCCATAGAAATGGTTGGGTCCTGGTCTGTATGGGTTTGGGGAGGGTTAGGATTTTGTGAAGTAGAGGGTGTAGGAATGGGTTGCTCTGCACCAGAAGATGATAGAATATCTGGTACAGAGGGTGTAGGAGGTATCTGGGAGGTGGAAGTGTTTGGAGGGGGGATTTCTGCACCAGAAGAGGTTGAGGGTACCTCTGGTACAGAAGGTGGGGGGGAGGGGTTTGTGGGAAGATGTGTTTGGGAAGTTGGGGGAGAAGGTGTTTGGGTATGAATGGTAGAGGGAGTATATACTGGGGTATCTGGGATAATCTGCTCTGGTGGAACAATAGGGTTACCAGAGTCAGATGTGGTTTGGGGAATATTATCTGGGGGAGACGTAGAGGAGGAGACAAGAATAAAGGGGGAAAAAGATGGAAGGGAAGGGTTTACCTCTGTTGGGTCAACACCAGCAGGTACATCAGTCTCTGGAGCATCCTCCATCATCTGGGAGGCATCCTCAATTGCCTTTTCCAAGGCCTCTCCAAGATCAGAACCAGAGTCAGGATCCTGAAGAAGGGCTCTCTTGGCCTTGTATTTCCTCACAAGAGGCTCAATCTCTTCCTCTTCTTCCTCCTCTGACGGCTCATCCACCAGGAAAGTTTTCTTGGGAGCTCTTCTGCCAGTTCATGGCTTCTTGGCAGATTTCTTCTTGGCCTCCTCTGGCCTCTTCCTCTTCGAAGCTCCTGCCTTCTTGGCAACCTCACTCTTCTTCTTCAGTACATCAAGAAGAGGGATCTGGTCCTCCTCAGAGGAACCAGAGAAAGCAATGGTTGAGGAACCAGTTGCTTCAGCAGCTTTCTTCTGGGTCTTCTGCTGCTGCTGTCTCTTCTGCCCCTTTACAGGAGAGGGAATAGATTGAATAGGAGGGGCAGGGATGGCTTCTTCCCCATCAGAGTCAGGATGGCCATGAAGGGGACCATCCTTTGAGAATAGCACCTTAGACTTGTGAAATCCTTTGCACCAAGTCTCCTTCCATTTCTTCTCTGGAAGCAAGGAGTCCAAAATCAAGGTAAGTTGCGTACCCAACGAAACATTAGCAGTGAAATAAAACTGCATCTCCCCTGGCTGGGAAGGACAAGCTTCCTTGTTAACTTTCGTTTTATTCTTCCTCAAGACGCCCCAAAAGAACTCTGCCCAATTGCATTGGACGCCGTCATACAAAGCCCTCATCACACACATTCTTCCATTAAAGATCGCATATGTGCTGTGATTCTCACACATCAACACTTTTACAACTATGTCAAAAAGTACCTTGTACTTTTGCCTCAGATGCTTATCCAGAAATCCCTTCGTGATATTCTGGCAAGAGGAACGAGCAAACAGTTTGAAGGAACCCATAATATCATCCTCCTTGTAGGTTAAAGGATCCACTCCTTCCGCCGAAATGTTTCCAAACAGGGCACAGAAATCATGCTTGGAAAACACCAAATCTTCCTTGTCAATTTTTGTAGAAATATGGTCTTCGTTGATCTTCATACGAACCAAAAACTGGGCCGCATAACCGTCAAGAGTACGAAGGTCTCTGGGAATGGTGGAGATCAACTTCTCAACTCCGGATCTCCTCAATAGTTCCAGAATAGCAAGTGCAGACGGGTTCTTGGTGGTGTAGAAGTCAACCACCATCTCCGTTTTCAGTTTCTTCATCATTAATTCATGGTCAAAATTACACGGGGGAGTCATATCTGTGAGAGAGAGAGAGAGAGAGAGAGAGAGAGAGAGAGAGAGAGAGAGAGAGAGAAAAGAAGAACTTTGCAGAGAGAGGTTAGGGTTTGAAAGTATGAAAACATGAAAGGACAGATTGTAAGAAATTAGATTTAAATAGGGTAATACGCGTGGCTCGAGTAATAAATGAAGTGTGAACGCGTGTAATACCAAAATTAAATTAGGGAACAAAATCAATATTTGAATTGATTGACATTTTGCACAGTGATTAAATCCGATGGCCACAAAGAAAGGCAAGATACAGATTTAATCTGGTGCGTTGGCATAGTCATTGGGACGGGGCATAAAGGGGTTTTGTGGCAGTCAAGAGAAAAAGCGAAATGATTGCCTAGGCCCTATACCCTAGTCTTGAATACACTCCGAAGTTGAAAGGTTTTGAGTGTACTTACTAATTTGAAAAGTGTGTCCCAATGAGCAGAGGCCAGAGAAGTAAAGGCATACCTGTCACCTGATATTGTAACCAGATGATACCACAGCTACATCTCCTCTGATGGAGCTCATCTGGTCCTGGTCAGAGAAGATTTTGAACATTTGACTCAGCACCTTATCTGGGACAAGTGTCACCTGGTGCATACCTCATCTGGTACCTTCTCTGAAATGTCTAATCTGCAGGTATGTTAGTTTAAGAAAATAAATGAATATGCAATAAAGTATAAATAAAGGATACTTCTCTGATGTTCCCCCTAAAACAAATCTGTCTCTGGATCCAACAATCCTAACTCAAAAGCTAACTCTCTGAATCTGGTCTCAGCCAAAGGCTTAGTTAAGATATATGCTCTCTGCTTCTCTGTTGCAATCTTTTCCATCCTTATATCTCCCTTCTCAACATGATCTCTGATAAAATGATGTCTTATATCAACATGTTTACATCTGGTATGAAGAACTGGATTCTGGGTGATTGCAATGGCACTATTACTATCACAGAAAATTGGAATATCCTTGGCTCTAATCTGGTAATCCCTAAGCTGTTGACTAATCCAAAGTAGTTGTGAACAACAACTCCCTGCAGCCATGTACTCTGCTTCTGTTGTTGATGTAGCAACTGAAGTCTGCTTCTTAGAAAACCAGGATACCAATTTATTCCCTAGAAATTGGCATGTTCCACTTGTAGACTTTCTATCTATTCTGCATCCACCATAGTCTGAATCTGAATAACCACTCAATTCTAAATTGTCATATGCAGGATACCACAAACCTAAATTCACTGTTCCCTTAAGATACTTCAATATCTTCCTAGCTGCTTCCAAGTGAGTCTTCTTGGGGTTAGCTTGAAATCTGGCACAAACACCTACGGCAAAGGTAATATCTGGTCTGCTTGCAGTCAGGTACAAAAGAGAACCAATAAGTGCTCTGTACTGAGTCTGGTCCACACTCTCTCCAGACTCATCTGGATCCATGTTGAAATTTGTCATCATAGGGATCTTGGCTGCTTTGCTAGATCCTACTCCAAATTTCTCTAACATGTTTCTGGTGTACTTAGCTTGATTAATAAAAATTCCCTTCTCTGATTGCTTAACCTGCAAACCCAAAAAGTAATTCATCTCTCCCATCATGGACATCTCAAACTGTCCCTGCATGAGCTCACCAAACTTCTCACACAGCTTCTTGTTAGGGGATCCAAATATGATGTCATCAACATATATTTGGACCAGAAGGAGGTCCTTTCCTTCTTCTTTCCTAAACAAGGTTCTATCAATCTTACCCTTAGTAAAACCATTGTCCAGAAGAAATTGAGATAGAGTATCATACCATGCTCTGGGTGCCTGCTTCAGCCCATACAGAGCTTTCTTAAGCTTAAACACCTTGTCACCTTGTTCAAAACCAGGAGGTTGTTCCACATACACTTCCTCAATGAGAATCCCATTAAGAAAGGCAGATTTCACACCCATCTGGTATACTTTGAACTTCATGTGAGCAGCATATGCTAAGAACAATCTGATGGCTTCTAGTCTGGCAACAGGGGCAAATGTCTCATCATAGTCTATTCCTTCAGACTGAGAATAGCCCTGAGCCACTAGCCTTGCCTTGTTCCTAGTAATGACATCATTCTCATCTTTCTTATTTTTAAAAACCCACTTAGTGCCTATCACCTTTTGATGTCTTGGTCTGTCTACCAGCACCCAAACATCCTGTCTGGTGAATTGATTCAACTCCTCCTGCATTGCAACAATCCAATTTGAATCTTTCAGTGCCTCCTTGATGTTCTTGGGCTCAATCAAGGACACATAGCAACTGAATAAGGCAGCTAAGTTTAGAGTTCTCCTAGTCTGGACACCCTTAGTTGGATCTCCAAGAATTAGGTCATTGGGGTGATCAACCAGGGTCCTCCTTCCCGTGGTCTTGCCTGGTTGATCATCTTCTGCAGTACCTTGGTGATTATCACCACCTGCAGAAGAGCTTCCCCCTACAGGAGTTCCAACCTCTTCTGGTTCTGCTCCTTGTGAATGCTTCTGCTTCAGAGAACCAGGAGATGGGTCATCATCTGAATCTGAATCAAGAACAGGTGGATTGACTTTGATAACTCTGGGAGTAGTCTGATTCTGGATCTCATCAGAAGACTTAGATTCCATCTTGAACTCAAAAGCAGATTCATCAAAAACAACATGAGGTGTTTCCTCCACACAAAGTGAATTCTTATTAAAAACTCTAAAAGCCTTACTGGTGCTGGAATATCCTAAAAATATTTCATCAGCCACTTTAGCATCAAAGGTTCTTAATTTAGATTTCTCATTGTCATGGATGAAACACTTACATCCAAAAACATGAAAGTATGAAACAGATGGGGTTTTACCTTTCCATACCTCATATGGAGTCTTATTATGTCTCTGGGCAATCAGGCATCTGTTCTGAGTGTAGCAAGCTGTATTGATGGCCTCTGCCCAAAATCTCTGTGGAGTGTTGTATTCTGCCAGAAGTGTTCTTGCAGCTTCTTTGAGGGTCCTATTCCTCCTTTCTGCTACTCCATTTTGTTGGGGTGTTCTGGCAGCAGATGTCTCATGAAAAATCCCATGATCCTTGCAGTAATTTGCAATGTGAGAATTCAAAAATTTTGTTCCTTTGTCACTTCTGATTCTGACTATGCTCTGGTTCTGCTCATTCTGAATCTGCTTGAAGAACTCTGGCAGCTTAGTCATAGTTTCATTTTTCTTAAACAAGAACACTACCCAAGTGTATCTTGAAAAGTCATCAACTATCACTAAGGTGTACTTCCTTCCACTGAAACTAAAAGGAGAAACAGGTCCATGTGAAGTAGTTGAAGTACTCTGGTTGTGGTTGTGCTCTGGACATCCTTAAAGGAAGTCTTGGGTTGTTTACCCTTCTGGCATGAACCACAAACCTGATCCTTCTTAAACACTTCATTAGGAAGACCTCGAATGAGACCTTTTTTGGCAATCTTATTCAGTGTTTTGAAGTTAAGATGACACAATCTCTTGTGCCAAATCCAGCTATTCTCTGCAGATCCTTTTGCAACTAGGCAAGCATTTCTTGGGCAACTGTTAAAATCTGCAAGATAAATGTTACCCTTCCTCAAGCCTATTAGCAAAATATCATTATAATCAGAAGAGAAAATAGTGCATGAATCACTAGAAAACTTCACTGAGTATCCCTTGTCATAGAATTGGGATACTGAAAGCAGATTATGCTTGAGTCCTTCAACATAGTAAACTTCTTCTACAGAGACTCCATTGAAGGTCAACTTTCCAACTCCTCTGGTGACGCCATAGTTGTTGTCACCAAACATCACTCTTGGTCCATTCAATGGCTTGAAATCTTGGAGATTATCTTTCTGGAAGGTCATGTGCTTGGAACATCCACTATCAATGTACCAGACATGGTTGCTTGAAAATCCTTTCTCCAATGGACTCTTATCTACCTGCAGAGAAATCAATTAGGTCCCCTACTAGTGCTGGGTCCTGATTGGTTAGTTGCAGGTTTTGTAGGAATCCATAGATAAAGATCATCCCTTGATGGATGAGGAGATCTTATCTTCCTTCCAAATCTATCTACCAGCACATGTCCTCTGACAATGACATATTGAGCTACTGGTCTGATAAGGACACCTTTCCTATAAACAGGTCTGGTGTACCATTTCTCAAATCTGGCCTTTGGTATGGCCTGCCTCAAGGACATGGTCTTAAAGGTCTGGTTGTAATGGTACATCCTAGAAGAACCATCTCTGGTGTCATAACTACCCAGATCAGTTGGTTTTCTATAGATGGGTCTGGAAGACCTCCTCTGGTTCTGATAATTAGACTGTCTCTGGTGGTTATAGTTCCTTTGAGTAGACCTATTCTGGAATTGATTCCTCTGAGAAAATTATCTCTGGGGTACCTGGTGCTGTTGAACATTGTTCCTTCTCTGGTAGTTATTACTCTGATTGGTATTCCCCTTTCTTGAGTGTTTCCTTTGAGGTCCCCTAATCTGTTTAGGTTCCCTTTGAGGATTTCTCTGGGGTCCTCCAATTTGAGTAATTTCTACTCCTTGGGACTCATTGTTCAAAGAACCATCAATCTTTAATAGTTCCCATTTTTGACACTTATTCTCTAGCATCTTCTCTTCCAGAACAGTCAACTCTTCTGGACCATATGTAATGTGATTAACAGAGTGATTCCTTTTCCAGTCAGGATTGTGAACCACCTTGTAACCATTACCAGTTAAGTCTTTATCATCCCAGATTTCTACCAATTTACCAGCTCTTACAGACTTGTCTTTATTATAAAAGTATTTATGAGTTTTAGAGGAAATTCCAGAATATCCTAAACCACTCTTATCACAGATGCGCTGAGAAGACTCTGATATGATAGATACAACAGATGGTATCTTAGGAGCTTCTCTGGGTATGGGTATCTCCTCTATGTTGTGAGCAACTTGTTTTCCCTTGATAAGAGTCTGGTATTTGGCTCTGAGTTCATTGAACTCATCTTCTTGAGAGTTCTTTTCTTTCATAAGTTGATCTACCAGAGTATCTCTTTCTGTGATCTTATCCTGAAGTTCAGAGACTTCTTTGGAATGATCTTTCATGAGTTCTCTGGTGGATTTATGCTCAAGAGAGAGAGATTGAACTTCAGCTCTAAGCCTACCATTCTCTTTCTCAAGTTTTTGACACAGTTGGACACAATTTTGGAGATCTGATAGCATTTGTTGCATATCAGACTCTCTGGAGTTACCAGATAAATTAGAAGATTCAGTACATTTGGAATTTGATAAAACTAGAGTAGTTTCATTTACCTCAGTGATGTCTGCCATGAGACACACATCATCATCTGATCCAAAGTCAGAAGAAGAAGAACTGGAACTAGTATCCTCCTCCTCTGCTTCTGCTAGCAATGCTCTCTTATCTGCATATCTCCTATCTCTCTTGATTCTCTTCTCTTCTCTTTCCCTAGGAGTAAGTTGAGGACAATCATAACTGTAGTGACCAGTCTTGTTGCATGTGTAGCAGGCATTGTCTCCTCTGGGACTAGGACTTGGCTCTCTCCTCATCTGGTTGTAGTCTGATCTGGCTGGACTACTCTCTCTTCTCTGGTAGTCAGGTCTGCCAGAGCTACCATCCCTCCTCTGATAATCTGATCTCCCAGAGCTGCCAGGGTTGTCATCTCTCCTCCTCTCTGGAGTTCTGAATCTAAACTCCCTTGAGTCTCCAGATGTCTTCTCCTTCTCTGCAGGCTTGAAAGAACTCTTCCTGTCTCTGGTAGACTCCTTCCAATGCCTTTTGTACCTGCCATACTTTGAACTCATTTTATCTAATTTACGAGTTAGGAGTGCTACCTGCTCCTTGAGGCTCAAGTCATCTGCAGTAGACTCCTTTGGCTTTACATCAGGCTTGAGAGTTGAAGAGAATGCAACTCCTTTCTGGCCAGAAGAGGAAACCTCTTCTGTTTGATCCTCCTCTTGAAGATCATACTCGTAAGCTTTGAGATCAGACAACAGAAGATGATGATCCAGAGTATTGAGATCCTTGTTGTCCTTGATCACAGTGACTTTAATTCTCCACCTGCTTGTTAGTGAACGCAAGATTTTACTATTAATTTCTTTTTCAGAGTAGGTCTTACCTAAGGCACTAGCCTTGTTCAGGAGGTTTGTGAGACGCATGTCCAGCTGGTCAATGGTCTCGTCTGGTTTCATCTTGAAGGTGTCAAACGAGTGTTGAACTGCTTGGAGCTTGTTGTCCTTAATCTTCTCTGTTCCTTCGCAGAGAAGTGCAAGTTTGTCCCACATCTCCTTCGCAGTGACACAGATTCTGACCTTCTCTATTACCTCCTTGGTGAGAGTGTTGATGATCTCGGTTCTTGCCACCTGGTCCAGGTTATATAGCTTTCTCTCATCATTATCAAGCTCATCTTTCTTTTTGAGGATTTTCTGCCTGGGGACTCTATCCTCTGCAGTCTTCTGGGCAGCTTCACTAGTTTCTTCTCTGGACTCTGACCTGCCACTATCAATAGGAGTCCAGTAAAATTGTATGGGGCCACTTTCAACCACATCTAGCATGCGGTGGTGAATAGCTCCAAGATGATTGCTCATCATGAAACTCCAGTGGCTGTAATCCTCAAAAGAGAATTCTGGGAGCTTACGGCTCTTGTAAGAAGATTTTGCAGACATTTTGATAAGAAATTTAGGGAAATAACAAGAAATTGAACAAAAGCACTTAAGACCAATGGATCTGCCCGGTGACCACCAAAAGCTTTACAAAGCAGTGGTCGTTGGACACACTGCTCTGATACCACTTGTTGGTCCCACTAGTTAGATTAATTGCGGAAGCTTAAGTTAAATATCTTTCAAAGTCTTTTACAAGAGGGCAATAATCAACAAACAATAAGTAAAATAAAGTAATAAAGAACACAAGATGTATAGTGGTTCGGATTGAATATCCTACGTCCACTCTCCCTTATAACCAAGGGGTCTCACTATCAACCAACTCACAAACTTACTTACTGGAATTGGGAAGTACCAGTTCCTTCTTACAACCTCTTTAGATTTAACTTCAATCTAAAGATCAACCAGCCAACAACCTTGTCTAATAGATGAACAGGTTGTGGTTCGAGTAACTCCTTTAGAGTAGATAAATATTATGAACAGTAAGAGTGCTTGGTATGAATATCAAAAGCTTGGATCACTTATGCGCGTGTAGAGTCTCTAGAGCTTTTTCTTGAACTGCACTCTTATATATATAGAGGAGATTAGGGCTAGCCGTTGGAGGGCTAATCCAATCAGATCCTCTATATAAGGAAGCCTCAATCAATCAATTCCCTAATTGATTGATTGGGTTGGTGGGATCCTTGGATTGATTATCTTCAAATACTTTCCAATCCTGATCATGTTGACTTGATTTGAATCACCAACGGTCAATAGCTTCCTCTGCCTAACTCTGATTCTCTCCAGAGAAGGCAGGACCAGACACCAGGAAACCTCGGTGTCTTCTGGTCCTCATCTGGTCAAGAACCAGAATACTCAGTAGAGTCAGGGGATCAAACTGAGCATCTTTTGTTCTACCAGACTCGTCTGGTCCGGACTCGTCTGGTCTGGGGAAGGTCCTCTGCCTCTGGTCATATCTCATCTGGTGAAGTCTTCTGGTGAAGTCCTCTGGTGGGGTCTTCTGGTGACTCTTCTGGTGAAGTCTTCTGGTCTGGCAGTTCCCCCTAGACTAAGTCCTAATCTAGATCATCATCTGGCTAACAGGTCCAGATGGTCCTATTACATCTTCTGGTTTGTTTTAATTCATCAAAACTAACAACTTTTATCCTAACATTAACTTAGAGAATTTCTCACATAGCTGATGATTTGGTGATCCAAATTTATGTCATCCACATAAATCTGGACCAAGAGAATGTCATCACCTTCAGTGATCCTGAACAGTGTCCTATCCACAGTTCCCTTCTTGAACCCATGGTCTGTCAGGAATTGAGAGAGGTTATCACACCAAGCTCTTGGTGCTTGCTTAAGTCCATAGAGTGTTTTCTTCAAATGGTATACTCTATCCCCAACCTCAAACCCGGGAGGTTGTTCAACATATACCTCTTCATTGAGTACACCATTCAGGAAGGCACTCTTGACATCCATTTGATACACCTTGAACTTCTTATATGTTGCATACGCAAGGAACAATCTGATAGCTTCCAACCTAGCCACTGGAGCAAAAGTCTCATCATAGTCTATTCCCTCGGATTGACAATACCCTTTTACAACCAGTCTAGCCTTGTTCCTTACCACAACACCATTTTCATCCTTCTTGTTCTTGAAGACCCATTTGGTACCAATTACTCCTTGATGCCTAGGTCTATCTACCAGTTCCCAAACATAATTCCTTGTGAACTGATTCAACTCCTCTTGCATGGCAATGATCCAGTTCGAGTCAGTGAGAGCTTCTTCAATGTTCTGAGGCTCTTGCTCAGAGAGAAAGCAACAGAATAGTGCACTCTCATCATGGAACCGTCTGGTCCTGACTCCCTCAGTTGGATCACCAATAATTTGATCAATGGGATGATCCTCTAGCCATGTTCTTTTGCCGGGAGTTGTTCCTGAAGTACCTGCAATGTTAGTGTCTACAAGCTCATAAAATTCAGGAAATTGAACAGAAGGGGATGATCCTGAGTCTATACCAAAGGAATTAACAAGCTCAATGTCAGGGACATTGATTCCCCCTTGATAAGGTGACTCAGGAACCGTCTCAGCTGTGGCAGCATCTTCATAGACGGTACTTACCTCAGGTTGAGCCTGTTCCTCAGTCTGAGGCTCAACAATCCCTGATGTGCTGGGCTTAGGAGTGGCACCTGATTCATCATCCTGATCGTCATCATCATCCCATCTTGGAATTGGCACAGTTTTAACCTTTGGATCAGGTTGATTCCTTAAGCTCAGCCTTGTCACTCCTTTTGTGACCTCCTCAGTGTCAGGATTCAACACTTTTACCCTAGACTTATTAGCAGATTCATCAAAAACAACATGAGGTGATTCTTCCACAACAAGGGTCCTACAATTGTAAACCCTGAAGGCTTTACTAACTTCAGAATATCCTAAGAATATTCCTCCATCAGATTTGCTATCAAAGGCTTTCAGTTGGGTCTTCCCATTGTTGAGGATGAAGCACTTACAACCAAATACATGAAAATAAGAAATACGAGGTTTTCTCTTATTCCATGTCTCATAAGGGGTCTGTACATGTTGTTTGTTCAGCATGGATTTGTTCTGAGTGTAGCATGCAGTGTTGATTGCCTCAGCCCAGAATTTCTTGGGCAATCCTAACTCAGCCAGCATGGTCCTTGCAGCTTCCTTCAGTGTCATGTTCTTTCTTTCAGCGATACCATTCTGTTGTGGGGTTCTAGCTGCAGAAGTCTCATGAGCTATACAAAAGTCATAAATATATGAATTTATAAATTCAGTGCCCTTGTCAGATCTGATCTTAGTAATGGACTGATTCTTCTCATTGCTGAGTCTCCTGAGCAACTCTGGAAGCTTCACCTGTGTTTCCTTCTTATTTAACAAGAAAATAACCCAAGTATATCTAGAATAATCATCAATAACCACAAGGGTATATTTTCTACCATTCATACTCACAGGTGTTATGGGACCAAATAAATCCATGTGCAAGAGCTGAAGTATCCTGCCAGTGGAATGAGAAACTTTCTCTTTGAATGACGCTCTGACCTGCTTCCCTTCCTGACAAGCTTTGCACACGTGATCTTTGCTAAAAACTTCATTAGGTAGACCTTCAACAAGTGACTGTCTAGAAATTTTGTTAAGAATCTTGAAGTTCAGGTGGCTTAATATTTTATGTCATAACCAACTGAGCTCTAGAGAGCTTTTAGTAACAAAACAAGTATTAGGAATAGTGTTGCTCCAATCAGCGAGATAAACGTTACCTTTCCTGATACCTGATAGAAGCACTTGTGTTGATTTATCCTTGACTGAACATATATTCGATGAGAACTCAACACTGAAACCTTTGTCACAGAATTGACTTACTGACAACAGGTTATGCTTCAGTCCTTCCACAAAGGACACATTTTCCACTCTGACTGTACCTATTATTAAAACACCAAAACCTTTAGTAACACCTTTTGAGTTATCACCAAAGGTTACCTGTGGACCATCTTTAGCTTGATATTCTTGGAGAAGACTCTTCATTCCAGTCATGTGCCTTGAGCAACCACTGTCTAGGTACCAAACAGCTTTGATTGAGTCTCTTCTCCTCTTGTTGTGATCCACAGTCGCCTGCAAGCAAATCAGGCTTTAGGTACCCATTGGGTGTTGGGTCCTATCGTGTCAGTTGTACCCTTCGGGATCCAGACTTGCTTAACAACCCTGATTGCCTCAGAGTGGTAAATTTGTCTCCCTAAAACATTGACATACACAACTTTCTTCTTCTTTGCCTGAGAGGAAGATGGTGTATGAGTGCTAGACTTAGGCTTCACAGGAGCCTGAGTGGGTGCCTTTTGGGGTGGCTTCCTGTTCTTCCTAGGTCTGGGTGCAGCAGGTCTTGGGCCTTGTTCTTGATAAGGGCCCTGTGTTCTATTCCCCCTAGGCAAGTGAGGGAATGGAAAACAGTTAAAGGCCTCAGGATGCCAAAACCACGGGGGTGTCATCATGTTTGGCCTTCCCTGTTGGTATTGTCACGCATGATGGTACCATCACTGACCAGTCTGAGAATTCTTGGCCTGAGTCTTCCTCTGCTTTTGCTGAGGTTTTCCCTAGCCTGAGTTCTCAGGGGCTTCCTTAGGTTGCTTTGCCTTTCCCTTGGGTTTTGGCTTAGCTACCTTAGGGGCAACCCTGACTGTGTCAACAGTTTCCTTGCCCTTATCAGTTTGACGGGCCTGAAGTACAACCTTGGGTGCATTCTGGCCTGCCTGAACAAATACCCTCTCAGTGTTGCTCCCTGAAGCAACATGAGACTGACCTTGTGAGGATTTCTTAGGGACATATCCAATTCCCTTTTTCTCATTCCCAAGCATCTGGCTGCTATTTATTTCCTCTCTAGCCACTGAGGATTTATTCATTGCTGCAACCTTTTTCTTGAGAGAGTCCTCACTCTTTTTCAGAATTTCATGTCTGGTAAAGAGGTCATCAAACTTACTCTTAAGTACTTTCAGTTCTTCCTTTCTCACCAATTCTTCCTCAGCCAATTCCTTCAGAATCTTCTCTCTTGGGAGACACTCAGCATTGATTAAATCAATCTCCTGAGTTAGTCTCACAATCTGAGTTGATTCTTTCAGATCAGACTGAGTGAGTTGATCATTCAGGTTTTGAACCTCAGTACTCAATTTCTTGTTCTCCTCTACCAAAAAGACATTAGTTTCCTGCAGTCTGGAGAAATCAACCATCAATTGATCCAGACAGATCTGAAGGTTCATTTCTCTAACTGACTCTGAGCTTAGCTCAGGATTTTGACCAGTGTAGGAACCACATACAGAGTTAGATGTTACCTCAGGTTCCTCCCTTGCCATCAGGCAAACATCATCGTACTCATCATCAGAAAAGAGTTCAGGCGACCTCTCCTCAGGACCATCAGAGTCAGTTGCATCCTCAGCGAGCATGGCTCTCCGGTCAGCAAGTCTCTGGTCTCTCTTGGCCCTTCTATCCTTTCTTTCCCTTGCACTCGGCTTCGGACAATCATACTGATAGTGTCCGCTCTTGTTACAGTTGTAACATGTTGGTTGCTCATCTCCTCTTTCTCTCCTTGGTTCAGGGTTCCTCCTTGAGTCAGGGTCCCTCTGTCTTGATGAGCTTTCAGTCTTTCCTGAGTGCTTGTCATTATGAGTACGTCTCTGTTCATCTCGACGATCGGGCTTTGGATCTGAATATCTTCTTTCTTCGCCACTATCTCTCCTCTGGTCAGTGTTTCTCCTTTCCTCATATCTCCTTGAGCTTTGGTGGGTTCCTTCAAGTTTCCTGTCACGTGAGTCCTGATAAAATTTCTTATAACGACCAAACCTGGAATTGAGCTTATCAAAGCGTATGGCCATCAGGTTGTACTCTTCAGCAAGCTCTTCATTGCTCATCTTCATCAGTGGCTTTGATGAAGACTCAACAGGTTCAGACCTGGCCTTGAACGCCACGCTTTTCTCAGGAGTTTTCTCCTTTTCTTCCTCTTCTGGCTGAACTTTCTTCTTTCTTTTGTTAAGATCAAATTCCAGTGCCTTTAGCTCTGAAAAAAGTAAAGCAGAAGTTATGTTGCTCATATCCTGAGTATTCTTAAGCATAATTACACTGTTATCCCATCTCTCAGGAAGGGCATTCAGGATCTTTGAAGCAACATCTCTCTTTGGGACATCTTTGTCCAACATCACCAACTCATTCATCAACTTGATGAATCTTGACTCCATCTGATCGATTGTCTCATCAGGCAACATCTCGAACGCTTCGAACTTCTGAATGCCAATGTTTCTCTTGTTCTCCTTTATCTTCTCTGACCCCTCGCACATCCTGGTCAGCTCATCCCAAACCTCCTTTGTCGTCTTTAAGTTCATCAGTCTTGCTGACTCCTCGAAAGGCACCGTGTGCAAGATGATGTTTCTGGCCACATTATCAAGCCCCATCATCTTGATCTCATCGGTGGCCATATCCTTCCTTTCCTTAGGAATGGGTACACCAATATCAAGATCATCATATCCTCTACCTCTGGTATTAGGGACAGTGATTTTGATCGGTCCTTCCCTAAGAACATGCGGCATCTGGTCATGGATGACATCTAGATGTGCTTATAATCTGAACTTCCAATAGACAAAGTTAGACACAGAGAATTCAGGTAACGAGGCTTCAAGTCTCCTCGAAGTCATGATGATGCAAGTTTTATGAAAAGCAAACTCAGATCTGTTCAGTGACCACCAATAGTTTCTCCCTTGAAACTATTAGTATTCAAAGTCAGTGGTCTTTTGAACCACTACTCTGATACCACTTGTTGGTCCCGGTACAAGACTGAGGAATACGTGTATGGGGAGGAATACACGTATACCAATTTTTCAAACTTAAAACCTGACGAGTCCCCTTTACTCAGAGTGGTAAAGAACTAGGAGCTGATAACACACCTACTGACTACACTTGGTGCGGGTCAGTTGGCTAACTATCAGTTCAAGTTCAGTGCGGAAATACGTGAGCCCTGATAGTTTAAAGTCTTGTTTAGTTTGCTTTCTGAAAAACTTGTTTTACTCAAAACTGAATAGTGATTAGTAGGGCAGTGCTCTTTTTAAGGATCAGGCTGATTGATTCAAGCCTGATAAACCGAATGCAAAGAATAAACAAGTAATATAGCAAGCATGCACAATATCAAAGCAATAGGAACACAGGGAGTTTAACGTGGTTCAGAGACTCAAGCTCCTATGTCCACGACCTGATTTAACAGGAAATCCACTCAAGGGATTCTTGTTTTTAACGTGCCAAGGTGCACCAAGACCAGCTAACCTCACTGATCTATCTAAACTTCCTTACTAACACACTAACTGACTTACTCCCAACAAACCTAACTTAGGGTTTTGGTTTCAGTTTGGATTCCAACTAGGTTGAGATTATCCTTACAAGGCAAAGCTATGCTAAGAATTGGATAATCTCTCTAAGCTTAAGATAATGCTAGTTCGCTCTTGGAATACAGAATAACTCTTAGTTGCTAAGAAATACTTGGGAAATTTAGAGGGTTTCGAGTGCTTCTTCTAAAGACTGAATGCTTTAAGTGCTTGAGAGCTTAAGTAATTTCTGGCTTGGAAATTTCCCGTAACCTTGAATGGGTTCAAGGTCTTCTGTATTTATAGGTGATTTGAAAAACTATCCGTTGGAGAGATAGCCTTCTAGTCATCTAGGTAGAGTGGCTTCAAACGGACATATCTTCATGCAGCAGCCGTCCTTGCATGGAATTAGGTGGTTGCATTAAATGCACATTAAATGCTTGCCCGTTGAATATGCAGTCTGAATTCAATCTTCTTGTCAGGTTCCGTACGTGCGTGTCCTTCCCGGATTGGTCCACGTCATCAGGTTGGTGAGAATGTCAGAACTTATTCCTAAGCTTCAGGCTTGTTTTATTAAGTTCATTTTGTCTTGAGCTCACCGGTCTTGTCCTGACGCTGACATTCCTTTTGCATTGCTTGGCTCTACTCCAAGTCTTTCCCATAAACTCAGTGTTATCCTGTTCCCTTCAGGACTGAGTTAGTGATGACCTCAGGGTCATACTCTTCATCACTGATACTTATTCAGCCAGCTTAGAAGACTGCCATAAGTTCAGGATGGTAAGCTTCGTCTTCAGGCTCTGAGTCTTGATTGTCATCAGTAAGTGCTCATCTTACTGAGTACATGTGAAGTGTAAAATGACTAAGTACAAATCCTAACCAAGACTAGCCTGACAAAGACAAACAAAGGCAACTCATCTTTTCAGGGGCTTTGGGATCTTAATCAAATCTGACAATGTCCCAACAGTTGGTTTTCTGGGGTTTTTGGCTCCTTCTGGACCCAGGCGACCAAAATCCGACCTGGTCATTCTCTCGTGGACAGACTGACGAGCTGAAAAATGGTCTGGTCGACCTTCTCCTGCTCTGGGACTAGCTTCATCCTTGTTTGCCTGTGGTCAACCAAGTCTATCCAGGACACTTTAACGTGTAGTCCCATGACTTGTCCCTGCTGCCCGACTTAGGGTAGATTCCCCATGGCTGGCTGGTCTGTCGAACTCCTTCGCCTTACCCTTAGCCTTCAGGGCATGGGCACTGTCAGCTTCATTAAGCTGATCACCTCGAGCCTTCTCATGTCTCTAAGCTTTTGTTGGGTCAGACCTTGCTCTGGCATGAGAAGGACCAGGTCGCCCTTGTTGCTTCTGAAATGCTTGTAGCATTGCGGTAGTGCGAGCTAGATCGTCAGGGTTGCGGGCTAAAACCTCCAACTCTGGTGGCATAGCCTGACTGTTTGTCGGCACATTTCTAATTGTGGGCTGGGGTTCTCGAGGTCGGCGAGCTGTTGTGGACGCCCTGGATGGTGAGACCCTATTTGGGTACTGTGAAGACTAAGTCTCCCTTGATCTAGGCATCTTGGGTTGTGAGTTGGTTTGAATCTTCAAAAGTTTAAACCTTCAATTGAAGAACACCAAGAATGTTTTGTTTGAGTTTTCAAATAAAACTCAAGAACACCTTCAAATCTTCAAGTTCTCTGACTTGAAATTCTTGATAATCAAACACGAATTGGATGTTCGAACCCTTCTTCTAGCGCCAAATTGTTGACGATCAAATATAATGGAGAAGATTAGTGGTTATTTTTAGTTAATTTAAGTGATCATCAATCAATAACGTGTGATTGATTACTACCGTAAATAGTAAATACAGATTTCCGGGGTAAAAAGATAAATACGTGTATGGATTACGTATTTATTTCGTATATGTGTGTAGTTTGAGGTGATTGAATGTGTGTAGACAAAGTTTTGTTGTATTTGTGAATTTGTACTTATTTTTATTCATGAAAATTATGGTTTTTATACAAGTCCTCCTAGTAGGAGGTGGATTGACTCTTGCTCTTCCATGTGTGCATGCTTGACACATGAATAATTGACTATTTGACCTTATCTAAGCTAATTTCTATCCTCTAAGTTGGATTAACTCGTATTAAGGAGTTGTTCGTCTCTTTTGGACTTGTCCTTGAGGAGTTCTTAACTTGATTTGGTGGTCGGATAGCTTTTTGCCTTGACTCTTTGGCTAATGTAGCTCGGCTTGGTCTTGTTTGCCTTCGGGAGGTCTTTATTCCATAGAAGCTCGTCTTGTCGAAGTAGGTCGTCTAGCAACAGTAGCTCGTCTGGTTGTTTCTGTTCGGCTTGACTTGTTTAATCTCTATTCTTGTGGGGTTAATCAACTTAATCATGTTCGTCGTAAGTGTGATGTAGCTCGCCTATCAACATGAACCACTTTCACTTAGAAGATACTCCCTCCGTTCCAGGATGTTGTTCACACTTGGGTTTGACACACTTTCACTAATATTTTTTTATTGACTTTTGTGAGAGAAAGTTAATTCCTTTTTTGGAGTGTGAACAAAATCTTGGAACATCTATTTAAGATAAGTGTGGACAAAATATTAGAACGGAGGATGTATTAATTACTTTTATTTAAAAGTATGTGTTATTTTATTAAAAAATAGTATTACAAAATAATTTATATACGAACAAATTTCACTACGTATACAATTAGAAAAAATGAAAATTAGGAGTTATTTAAGAGTAGCGCAAAGCAAAGCAGTTCACGTGGGGCATGTGATATTAAACCAAAAATTGAGAGATAAAGCAATGTAACGTACATGTGGCACTCAATCTCTCTCGATTCCCTGACCACCATCAATCAAGCACATGATCTTCCGATTCCTGCCTTCCCTTAATAACCCCTAATTATTAATCATCCATACTCCACTCCCACTAAACCAATAATAGTACGGAAAGCCCGAAAAAAGATTTGAGGCCCAATTGTTTGCATAACATGGCCTTCAACTCCATGGCTTCAAGGCCATCCTCCTCTTCTCTATCAAGAAACTTCAAGAATTCTAGTCCCATTGATTCAACCTTTTCCCATCCCACTAAATCTCTCTCTTTTCTTAACCCCTTTCCACTTTTCACCAATCTTTCTTTCAAGAATGTTTCACCGGTTTTGTCTTCTGCTATTAGGGCCTCCTCTGCTTCCAGTTCTTCTCCCACAACTGTTGCTCACTCACAAGAACTCAAGGTCGGGTCCATTTTCTTGTAACGGCTATATAAGTGTGTGTCTTTTGTGTGCTTATATTGAAGTGGGGTTGTCATTTTTTCTGCCCAAATTGATGTTCCCTTTTTTTTTCTTTTTCTTTTTTCAGATTAAGAGTGTACCCACACAGCCAATTGAGGGGCAGAAGACTGGTACAAGCGGCCTTCGGAAAAAGGTGCAATGTTTTTTCTCTTATTGTTTATTGATGAGTGCTACATTGTCTGATCATGTTTAGAGAAAAAAAATGAGGCTTGAATTATTATTTGATTGGTTGAATTTTACTGGTGTTAGGTGAAAGTGTTCATGCAAGAAAATTATCTAGCCAATTGGATTCAGGTTTGACATTTTAAACTTTGAAACAGTGATTGATTTCTTGGCATATTGCAAGATTAGTGGTTTATCATTTATGATGAAAAAGATTATACACACACATTATGTGCTTGTGTCTGATGAGGCTTCTTTGTGTGATCGAAGGCATTATTTAATTCATTGCCACCAGAGGATTATAAGGATGGAGTTTTGGTCTTAGGGGGTGATGGTAGATATTTCAACAAGGAAGCTGCCCAGGTTCTCAAATTTAACATTGATTAATTTTACATTAGTCCATTTCGTGTTATTCTCAGTGCCTATGTGGCAAAATTTTAAAATGCAGATAATTATCAAAATTGCTGCTGGTAACGGTGTTGGCAAAATCTTGGTCGGGAGGCGAGTTTCTGTCATTTAATCACACTCTTGGTTCATGCAAATAAATTGCTTTCATGTAGTTGAGTTTTCCCTTCCCTTTTTTGAGAAAAATTTAAAGTTTCTGTGTTGAAAGAGCTCATAAAATTTTATGCAACAGTGTTAGTGGTATTGCTTAATAGTTCAAAGTGACCAATTATAAAAAAAATTCTATTGATAGTCCATAATATATAAAAGGGGTTAATTTTTTTCAATGCAGGGATGGTATAATGTCTACGCCAGCTGTTTCGGCTGTAATAAGGAAGAGACAGGCAATCACTTGTTTACTGTAGTCATGTTCTTTATTATACTTTTCGTTATTGCCTTTAATTGATAAATCTTACTATTTCTACTCATTTTGTCACTACAGGCTAAGGGTGGTTTTATTATGAGCGCAAGCCATAATCCTGGTGGTCCCGACTATGATTGGGGAATTAAGGTGCTTTAATATTCTTTGTAATTATACATGATCCTCTTTTAATATTTATGCATGTGGTTTTAGTGATTTTGAGTATGCTAATCCTACATCTCTCTTAATCTTTTTGCAGTTCAACTATAGCAGTGGCCAACCTGCACCCGAGTCTATAACTGACAAAATTTACGGAAATACACTATCTGTAATTCTCTGATCCTTTGTGTTTTCTGTATAGGTTGTATAAACAGATAATTGTAGTTAAATTCTTAGTTTCAAACTCTCCACCAATTCATGTTAGAGAAAGAAAATCTTGGTTAAATTCTCAACAATAACAGAAAGAAGGGTAGTTTAGGCTACAAAGACCATTGTTTTGATGCTCATTGCCACTAGCCACTCGTCTCTTTTCTTCTTAAGATCATGGGCATTCATCACTCCAATAAGTTCTGCTAAACACTGTGTTGAAAGAATTAAGAAACAATGTTATCAGGGGCCCTCTTGTTTGTTTGTTAGGGCTGAAAGTCTGAAATATAAAATCCGTACATTCCAGTAATCACTTCATTTCTACTGTTGTATTGATATTCTGTAAAGAGACTTCAACTGAGAGAGAGAGTGAGAGAGGAATGTTTCTGAGAAATCGATTTCTGAAAACCCTTAGAAGATTGATTTGAATTTGGTCGAACAATTGATATGTTGTTTGATATTTGACTTGCCTTAGTGTCGTGCAGATATCTGAAATAAAAATGGGAGACATTCCTGACATTGATCTCTCTCAACTGGCTGTGATAAAGCATGGAGCTTTTAGTGTAGAGGTTGTTGATCCTGTGTCTGATTATTTGGAGCTTATGGAGGTGAGCAACCTGTATTCAGATAACGTAGAATAAATGTGTGTTCATCATATTGACACTTTTTCAAGATGTTCTGCAGAATGTATTTGATTTTTCACTTATCAAGAGCCTTGTTGCGCAATCAGATTTCAGGTATATGACTGTTCTGCATCATAATTCTTATTTTTATTGCCTGGTCCTTTACTAATCTGTAGTGCATCATCAAGGATTTTCTTGTTTTAAGTTTAGCTATTACCACTAATATAGACTTTCAGTTGGCATTTTTCCGTGTTGATGCCTTAATATGTGATACTATCCTGATCTATTTTTTAGGATCAAAGAAAAAAGTACATATTAGATTGTTACTGGATATGGATGCAAATCTATGATTAATATGTTTTAGTTCCTCATTTCTTCATAATCTGACGTACAGTGTACTAATACTGAATTCTTTAGTTTTAAGAATATAATTCTCTTACCAAAGTTTGAAAGAAGAGCAGGTAGATAGCCCAAAGATATCTAAATCGATAACCAATAAGCAGGACATCGATCATTTGAATACTTTCTTTTACCTTTCAAAAGGGAGAAAGCTCGCCATAATAAGTATTAGGTGACATAAGCACTAAAAAAGTTCATATTCACGAAAAGTAGTTAATAAAAATGCAGCTTGTGGGTACAAGAAATTCATACCCCAAGATGAAATCAAGTCCTGTATCCTGCTATATAATTGGTCATGCTATGTATTTATGCATATTGTGTTGCATCTCTAGAACTGGAAAATTTGTTATTCCTCAGCAATTACAAATTCTGCTGCATTACATTCGTGACGCATGATCATTATTATTACTCCCCCCTTTTCACAAATATGTGTCTTTTTAGAGATTTAAAGAAACATAAAATTTAGACATTTTCCGTCAATATTTTTCTGACTTTTAAAAATGCAATAAAAGATAGGAGAGATATTGAAGAATTAAAGAGTATTGTAATTTAGGATATATGAAAGAGATATAGAGATAATTGAAGAATTAAAAGTATGAGATGAAGAATAAAAAATTCTAAGAGATCTTTAGGTAGTGGTAAACTAAACTGGGAAGGAGTGGGAGGAAAAATGGTTAAAAAGGACAAATAGTAGGAAACTTTAAAAAGACATTTATTGCGAAACTGAGGGAGTATTAGTTCTGGACACATATTTGTGAAGCATTATTTGGATAAAAGACTTTCCCAATATTGTCGTAGTAATGTATATGGTTATTGATGCCTCCTCCTTTTCTCCTTTATGGAAGACATGGTTTCCTAACTTAATCAGAAGACTCGTATGATTCTGATAATCTGATCATTTCCTTGCTTTGAAACCTTGGAACAGTTTAGGAAATCAATGGATTCAAAATAATCAGCATATAGGATTTTTATATTTAATCTTTAAAGCAAGCATCTATGTCACTCACTCATATATTAGGTCAATTTAGATACTTTGATCAATACATGTTATATTATTCTTTCAATCTCCCCTGCCTTTTACAATGTTTTAAGATGTAGTATCATTGATTTAGCCTTGCTCTAATTATATTTTCTTATTTTGGATTTCTTGGCATACAATAAACTCAATCTTTGGTGGAAGAAATAAGCCCCTGCTTCCTTAAATGCTTCTCAGGTTTATATTTGATGCTATGCATGCTGTTACGGGTGCTTATGCTAACCCAATATTTGTGGACAAGCTGGGAGCTAGCACAGTATGTTTTTCTTGTTATTTCTTTAAATAATATTAACATTAATAAGCAATGCAAGATTTTCCATATCAACTTACTTTTCCTTTTACAGGATTTAATTTTAAATGGGGTGCCATCGGAAGATTTTGGGCATGGCCATCCAGATCCTAATCTCACGTAAGAACTGTGCTCGTGCTGAATTATATTGATTCTTGAACAATAACTGATATTTAATTTGTTGCTCTGGAAAAGATATGCCAAGGATCTGGTCAACATATTGTATGGAGAGAATGGACCCGATTTTGGGGCAGCAAGTGATGGTAAGTTTTTAGTTGCTTATTTCAAGCATTTCTATATAACTTGTTAAGATTCTTCAGTTGTGTACGTATTAGTTATTTCTTTTTCTACGTGTGCATATTTTATTGCCAGTCTTTTCCTAATATTTTATCAATTTCATACTTCTTCAGGAGACGGTGATAGAAACATGATCCTAGGGAGAGGGTTTTTTGTAACTCCTTCAGATTCTGTTGCAATAATTGCTGCCAATGCGGAAGAGACCATCCCATACTTCAAGACTGGCGTAAAGGTTTGAAAATCATAATGTTTTTTTTTCCTAATATTATATCTCAATTAAGCCCGTAGCTTGTGTAATATAACAGGGTTTAGCTCGATCCATGCCAACAAGTGGTGCTCTGGATCGTGTGGCTCAGAAGTTGAATCTTCCCTTTTATGAGGTTCGACACTCCACATTTCCTCACTTGGGTGCACTAGTGCAGCGTGCAACTGGTGCACGCACTACTAATAATTTTTAATGAATTAACTAATTTTTTTTATAAAACAACTAACACCCACAAATTAATACTCCTTAATGGAGCAACTAATACCATTTAAAAAATACATATCAGCTGCATGGTACAACTGATTTATACAAGTATTTGCCATTTCCTTTTGATGATTATATCTGATTGATGTAGTACTTCAGGCTATATATGTGAAGATTCTTCGGCTCTCATAAATCGTATGATTTTTATGAAACCTTTGACTTTAGGTGCCCACTGGTTGGAAATTTTTCGGGAATCTAATGGATGCAGGGCAATTGTCAATTTGTGGAGAAGAAAGTTTTGGAACGGGTTCTGACCACATCCGCGAGAAAGATGGTATATGGTATGTAATATGAAGTTTAAGATGGGATCAATATTTCCACTTCTTGTGACACTTTTATTCTTAAAAGTTTATTGTTCTTTCAAACATTGCTCTATCACAGGGCAGTTTTAGCTTGGTTATCAATAATTGCATTCAGAAACAAGGACAGGAAAGCCGGAGAGAAGCTGGTTTCTGTGTCTGATGTTGTGACTGAGCATTGGGCCTCTTACGGAAGAAATTTCTTTTCTCGATATGATTATGAGGCAAGTATTGCAATTTCAGTCATCATATATTCTACTGGTAATGAAATACCTTTATCAATGTGTAACAGGAATGTGAATCAGAAGGAGCCAATAAAATGATAGACCATCTTAGGGACTTACTTTCTAAAAGCAAGGCAGGCGATGTATATGGTAAGCTACCAAATTGGCTGTGAAACTTGTTAATAAATTTCGTGGTCCCATAACTTGTTTGCTGTCAATTTTGGTCCAAAAAAAATAAGCCAACCTTTTCAATTTAGCCCCAATATTCAAGAGTCTGTCCAATTTTGGCACATAATTGCCAGAAAATTGGAAACAGTGTTGTTTTGTCACACAGTTTTTTTTGCCCCCATAACTTCTCTATTGTCCAATTTTAGCCGTAAATTAAATTTTTGTGCGACATAAAACGACATTGTTTTCAATTTTCTGGCGATTTTGTGGCAAAAATAGGAATTTTTTTAAATATTGGGACTAAATCGATAAAGTTAACTTTTTTGGGACCAAACTTGGACATCAAACAAGTTATGAGTCTTTTTTTTTCTTTTCCTTTTTTTGAACTCAATTTGTACTGATAATGAATGTGTAAATTTACTTGCAGGAAGCTACACCCTTCAGTTTGCAGATGACTTCACCTACACCGATCCTGTCAGTCGAGATTTTGATTTTGCTTAAATATTCGATAACTTGTTGGTAACCCGGGATCCCTGTCTTTTATACTTCCTCAGGTAGATGGAAGTGTGGTTTCCAAGCAAGGCGTTCGCTTCGTATTCACTGATGGATCGAGGATCATATTCCGTTTATCTGTCTGTATCATAAGTTTTCAGCTTCTATATCTCGTTTCATCTTCCCTGTCTTATACACTGATATAATCACGTATTTTACAGGGCACGGGGTCTGCTGGTGCAACTGTTAGGATATATGTCGAGCAGTTTGAGCCGGATGCATCTAAACATGACATAGATGCACAAGCAGCTTTAAAGCCTTTGATAGGTTGGATTTTTGGTCTCTTTTTTTTTTTCCTTTTGTATTTCAGTCAGATGGTTAATCTTTGTTTCTTGTGTGTTAGATCTGGCGCTATCTACGTCGAAGCTGAAGGAATTCACCGGAAGGGAACAGCCGACGGTGATCACATAGAGCAGCAGCGTTTTCAGTCGTTGATAAATATCGAGAATTAATGGCAGGTTCATCCTGAGTGTTCAAAATATGAATTATTATTTAGTTTTATTTTCGGTGTATGTATGTATGTATAACAGGCGTACTGGTTAAAAAATTATGGATTATGAAACAGAAGCATTTCATGAAACCAATAATTTATTTGGGTATGTGGTCATCAACTTATTTCTGACCGTCAGCAGAATCTAAGGGGGCGCTTGGTTAGCAACACTTCAATGGTAATGAGAATGAGATTGAAAATTTGTGTAATTATGATAGTTAATGAGAACAAAATCACTACCTCCTCTTCTAAATAAGGTAATCACTACTTCATTTTGATTACCCTATTTTTTTCCTACAATCATCCACCTCAATCACCCTCCTATTCACCAACAACCATTTGTTGTCCACTTCTATTTCAAAATTGAGACATGACATTAGCAATGGAGTCACAATTGTAACAATTCTTCTTCCAACATATCATTTTTATTAGGGGGAATAGATGAAAAATAATTTTCATTCTTATTATCATTGAAGAGTTTGCTAACCAAGCGCCTTCTAAAATGAATGCAATATTGAGATTTTAGTCCAAAGTTGTGTCCGGACACAAAGGGGTAAATTGCATCTAACCCCCCTATGGTTTGAAATATCGGCATGAAACCCACCTATGCTTTAAAAATTGCATGAAATTTATGGTTTTATAAATATAAGCATGAAACCCCCTTGTGGTTTTATAAATATAGCATGAAACTTCAATTGTGTTAAGATTAATAGTAGTGTAACTCGTGCACATTTCATGCGAATTTTAGTGTTTTTTTGTTCAATATAATGACACAATTATCCTCCATCTCGTATTTTCTAATAGAGAGTTTATTTTGATATTGTGTCGTCTTTATATGCATTTGGATGACATGTCAAATTCTCATGAAGTGCATAATATATAGTAGTGATGTGTTATTTTTTTATTGGTTTGCATTCAATATGTAACTTCCACGTGTAATGTTAATGTTTAGTCCAACTAAAAAAAAGAAAGTAATATTGTAGGTTTGAAATTTGATCCTTCTACACAATTTTTATGTAGGTTGTCAACTTAACCAATTTATAAACTTTTGCATGTTTGGATTAACTATTTTTATATTCTTTATCTTTATTAAAAAAAAAAAGTTCAATCTCATATTGTTGGTAGTATACTTTAAAATTCACTTTATCAAAATTTGTTCATCGATCTACATAGTATTAAAATATACTTTATATTTTTATAAATATTAAGAAGATTTAGACACTAAATCTACATTTGAATGAAAGTGAATAATGTTAATTGGTATAGTTAATCGTGAGATCTTTGTATATAAATTTTGGCAAAGAATTGTGTGAACAAATTTCACACGTAAACTATATTTGAATGATATTGATTGTTTTTATTAGAGATATTAATTTTGAAATGTATTAGTTGCAGAATATTAATTATTTTATTAAAGGATATTAGTTATTTTACTATAAGGTATTAGTGAATTGTTGTTCATGGTAATAGTTATCGTGAATATCATTCGTATAATACCTTCTTATTAATTTTTTATATCAAATATATAAGTTTATAATTATTTGATAAATTTTAACATTTCATATTGTTTCTTTAACATATTAAAATTATTTAATTAATTTATATTTACTACTCTTTCTATCACATACTCAGTTGTTATTTGCCCAAAAAATTTGACACATACTAGATTGTTCATTTTTTTTAAAAATCAATAAAAATAATTACAATTTTTTTCAACTATCTCCTCCCAAAGTCATTAAATTACATCTCATGCAGTTATGTTTACCAATAAATAAATATCTACTTTAACCATAAAGTAAAAGAGACTGGAGTACTCTTATTTTATCCCTTCAAATACTAATAAACAACTTTCACATAAATCTCATGTCAAAAACCAAAGTTCAATCAAGTATAGTACAAAATAAGTATTTATTTATTTCTTATATATATATATATATTATATAAGTGTGTTACAATAATTTGCGTAGTACACGGGGTTAACCTAGTTAACTATATTAAATGCTCATTCTATTGTAGATTTTTTTTTAAAATATTTTAATTATAATCTTATGCTTTTATATAGTTAATTTATGAGATTATTACAGTTTGGTTCTCCATTTAGACCATTATTAACATTTGGTTCCTCCCATTTTAAAAAATACAACTAGGTTCTAAAATATTAATAAAAAAATCCAACCCCACCCCACCCCATCACCTATACTAACTGGCATATTTCCCCCCTTCCCAACAAACCCACGCACCCACTCATCTCTCTCTCTCTCTCTCTCTCTCTCTCTCTCTCTCTCTCTCTCTCTCTCTCTCTCTCTCTCTCTCTATCTCTCTCTCTCTCTCTCTCTCTCTGCGTCGCCGCCCTCCCTCCCCCATCGCGCGGCTCACACGCGGCGCCGCCCTATCTCACTCACGCAGCTCGCGGTCTCAGATCAATTGACGATCGAGGCATGAATGGTTCTAGATTCCACCGCCCATGTAAGGGGCTCGCGGGTTTCGGGTCGGGGCAACCGGAGCGGTGGAGAGTTTACGCCCAGTGTTTGGGGGGATTTGCAACGGGTGTGTGGCGCCGCCGGATTGCAACGGATCTCGATGCATTCCATTAGGGATCCAACTTCAAGTGGACTCGACGCTCCGGGAAATTTTCGACCACCGTCACGCAGCCCATATCGGTGATATGTTATAGATGAAATTTAATTTGGGGGTTTTCTGAGGTAAAGAAATTTTGATTCATATTAAACATGTTTTTTTGTTGAATAAATTGTTAAGGAAAATTGGGGTTTTTTTACACTAGTACCAGTAGTTTATGCTCTGTTTCTGTGATTTTTCCTTTAAAATGTGTTAGTGATGCTCTCTGTATTTGTTATCTTCATCTATTTTAATTTAAATTGGTACAATGTATTGTTTGGGTATTTGGTGGCTTGATGGTTCTATTTATCTACAGGCTAATTACTGATTGCATTCTGGGATCTGGGAAGAAGAAACGAAGAGCCTGTAATTCAAAGATGAAGATACTGCAAAATTAAAAAAATGCACATTTTTTTTTGCATATACATATAAATATGTAATTTTAGTTATGAATTTGTTAATTTCAAATTCAAATGTGTAATTCTAATATTAATTTTTCAATGGATGTAATATGGAACGCCACACGATTAATTAAAAAAATTCTAAATTTATCAATATGGATGTAATATAGTTGTTCAAAATATTTATTCAAAATTTTTACTGCAATAACTTTGAACAAAAAATCTGAATATGAACAGAGAATTGGCAAATAGTTGTTCAAATTATTATGCTTGTATTTTTTAATAAATTTGAAAGTATTATTAGTTATGACTATTCAAATTATTATAAGAATTGAACATTTGATTAAAATATTAATAAATAAGAATTAATTATTTGATTAAATTTAAACTTTATCAATTAATATTTCAATACACTTGATAAAAGAAAAATCGACAGTATAGTGTGCCTATTCAAATTATTAAAAGGATTAAATATTTGATAAAATTAAAACCTTATTAATTAATATTTTCAAATGCAAATGGGGCTTGAGGATTTGGTCAGTGCCTTTATGTCACATCACCATGGGATGATAGATGAAGGTTTTGGGGGATGTAGTCGGTCAAATGAATAGAAAAGGTGGGGGGAAGGGAAGGGGGTTGGGGCGGTGGAGGTAAAGGGTTTGGGCCCCACCAAAAAGAACCTACTTGTATTTTATGAAAAGTAATGAACCAAAGGCTAATAAACACTACAAAAGGAACCTATGTGTAATTGCTCTGTTAATTTATTTAATAATTATTGTCTATAAAATATTATAAATAAACGAGAAGTGAAAAATACTTTTAAAAAGTCCACTTTATATTTAAATATCTAATTATATATTAATATAGCATCTAATAAATAATTTGTATATTAATTTGTAGTTGGAAATATTAAGAAAAATACAAATAAAAATAAATAGAAGAAATTGGAACATATCCTACGCACTTCTTGTTCTAAAGAAAATCAGTATCAACAATAAAATTTCTTCTTGGTCAGGTCTTATATGTTCACAATGAGCAAATTTCTTCAAGAAATTCATAAATTTTTAATTATTTTTTGTGAATAAATTTTGAAACTTTACTTGGAGATGAATTATAGTTTGCATTCTGGTGTTTTATGAAAGAACATCAACAGGTCAGAAGTATACAACAGGTCATACGAATTAAAAATTAACGCTATTAATTTTTTAATAAAAATAATAAAAAAAGAAAACTTGTGCTATATTTATAAAACTATAAGGGGATTTCACGCAATTTTTAAAGTATAAGGGGGTTTCACGCCGATTTTCTAAACCACAAGGGAATTTGACACAATTTTCCCGAACGCAAAGTCGCTTATTAATATTACTCCCTCGGTAATTTTGCATTTTGTCCGTTCCTTGCCAGTCTTCCCAATGCTTTTATGCTATTTTCTAAAAATATCTCAAAATTATATCACATGTCATTAATTTATAAAAAAAAGGCAAAATTTCACATTTTATGAGGCACTTGGTTAGCAACTCTTCAATGATAATGAGAATGAAAATTATTTTCCATCTATGCCCCCATTATAAAAATGATATGTTGGTGGAAGAATTGTTATAATTGTGACTACATTGCTAGTATCATGCCCCAATTTTGAAATATAAGTGGACAACACATGGTTGTTGGAAGAGGAATGGGGGAGTGATTGAGTAGGATGATTGTAGGAAGAGAATAGGATAATCAAAATGGATTAGTGATTACCTTATTTAGGAGAGGAGGTAGTGATTTTGTTCTCATTAACCATCATAATTACACAAATTTTCAATCTCATTCTCATTACCATTAAAGAGTTGCTAACCAAGCGCCCCCTAGTTTTCGCTTTTAAAAATGTCACCCAACTAATAAAAATATAGTTTATAGTTATGCACTATATTATAAGAAAATAAAGTATTGCTTAAGCAATTTGTTAATATGACTACAAAATTTTCAACAAAAAATTCAATAATGTTGATTGTCAATTGTTGATAGGCGAGCTACATCACACTTAAAACGAACAAGAAAAAACTGATTAATCCCACAAGAAGAAAGATTAAACAAGTCAAATCAGGCCAGCCGAGCATAAATAGCCAGACGAGCTACTACTGTTAGGCGACCTACTTTGTCAAAACGAGCTACAACAAAATAAGGACCTCCCGAAGATAGACAAGACCATGGTGAGCTACTTTAGCCAAAGAGCCAAGGCAGAAAGAAGATCGACCAATGAATCAAGCTAAGAACTCCTCAAGGACAAGTCCAAAAGAGACGAGCAGCTCGTTAACACGAGCTAATCTAGTTTAGAGGATAGAAATTAGCTTAGACAAAGTCAAATAGTCAACTCTTCATATGTCAAGCATGCACATATGGAAGAGCAAGAGTCAATCCACCTACTACTTGGAGGATTGTATAAAAACCATAAATTTTCAGAAATAAAAACTAAGTACAAATTCACAAATACTTCCAAACTCTTTCTACACACACTCAAACACCTCAATCTACACATACATACAAAATAAATACGTAATCCATACACGTATTTATCTTTTTACCCGAAAATCCGTATTTACTATTTATGGTAGTAATCAATCACACATTTACTAAAAATAACCACTAATCTTTTCGATTAAAATTGATCTTCAACAATTTGGCACTAGAAGGAGGGTTCAAACCTCTGATTCGTGTTCTTAAATTTTATTGGAAAACTCAAACAAAACATTCTTGGTGTTCTTAGTGTTTGAAGATTTAAACTTTTGAAAATTCAAACCAACCCATAACTCAAGATGCCTAGATCAAGGGAGACTCAGTTTTCACACCACCTAAACAGAATCTCACCATCCAAGGCGTCCACAACAGCTCGCCGACCTCGAGACCTCCAGCCCACGGTTATAAATGGGCCGATGAGCAGTCAAGCTATGTCACCGGAGTTGGAGGTCTTAGCCCGCAATCCTGATGATCTCGCCCACACAATTGCAATGTTGCAAGCATTGCAGAAACAACAGTGGCGACCTGGTCCTTCTCATGCCAGAGCAAGGCTTGACCCAACAGAAGTTCACAGACATGAGAAGGTTAGAGACGAGCAGCTTAATGAAGCTGACAGTGCCCAGGCCCATAAAGCCAAGGGCAAGGCTAAGGAGTTCGACAGGCTGGCCAGCCATGGGGAATCCACCCAAGCCGGGCAGTGGTGGCAAGCCATGGGACTACACGTCAAAGTGTCCTGGATAGACTTGGTCGATCACAAGCAAACAGGGATGAAGCTTGCCCCAGAGCAGGAGAAGGTCGACCAGGCTATATTCCAGCTCGACAGTCTGTCCACGAGAGACTGACCAGGTCGGCTTTTGGTCGCCTGGGTCCAGATGGGGCGAATAACCCCAGAAAACTAGCTCATGAGATTCCCCCTCCGAGTGAGGGACTGTGGCGAACAGATGGTCATGCACCACTATTTGCCAAACAACCTCCGAGTTAGGGGACATCTCTGGACGAGCTGGTGGATATGATGAAGACCATCGAGAGCATGCAAAGTCAGTTAGATTGCAAAAGGGTGTCGGGGCGACTACCCTACCTTCCTCTCCATTGTCATTGGTTATTTTGAAGGCCCCGATTTAAAAAAAGATTCAATTCCCCGCTAGTATCCAGTACGAAGGAACGGCGGATCCTCGAGTTCATCTAACGAAATATTCTGACTACATGATCTCCATGGGCGCGAGTGATGCCACCCAATGTCGGAATTTTCCCCTCACCTTAGGGGACCGGGTGCATAAATGGTTTATGGCAATACCGCCGGCTTCCATTCATTCATTTGCCCAATTGGGCAAGGAGTTCCTCTCCCACTTTTCAACGATCGGGTCTTACTTATCTCAGAGACATTGGTTATCCGACCTCAAACAATCTAATGAAGAGTCGGACCAATCCTTTTTAGAAAGGTTTGACAAAGTCTTGCTGGAGGGAGAATCGGTAAGCTAGGATAATAAAATCGTGGTTGTCTTGGCCGAATTGAAGGACACAAAATTGTGGAAGAAAATGCACCTCGCTTGCTCAAAGAATTATGTTGAATTCCGCAACCGGGTGGGAATCTTTGTCTCCATGTACGAGGCTTTACAGAAGGACATGGGAGACAAAATTGATCAGAAGGAAAACTCAAAAAAGCTCGGCGGAAGCGGATATCGAGTCCCCAAAAACATGAAAGCATTCAACGAGGGAACGAAATTGAAAGATAAACTCAACCAGGTCCTTACCGTATCCATTGATACGGTATATAAAAATGTGAAAGAAAAGAATTTGCTCTCCCCGCCGGGAAAAATCCGCCAAGAGGCAAACAAGCTCAACTCGAACAAGTATTGTGCCTACCACCAAAGGGTGAGGCACTTTACTAGTGAGTGTAAAGTTTTTTGCTCAAGAAACACTAGCGATTCTACGAGGAGGGCAAGTTATCCGACTTCGTAAAGAGGTCACCCAGTAAAAGGTCTCGGGGTAACAACCCCCACAGCTCAGATGAGGACGAAGATGAACAATCCCTCAAGAGCAACAAACCGGGACGATCTGCTCCAGCTGCTAGACCAGCTAGAGAGATCCTGATGATGGAGCCGTCAGGACCTGTGGGAGGTTACTCAGATGGGCGAGCTCCAATTTCTAAGAGGAAAAGGAAGGCCGAGCTACGAGCAGTAGCTAAAGTTCAAGAGATAGGGGTTAACCCGTCAATTCAACATACGCCAGAGTTGACCTTCTCCAAATGGGACCTTGATGGGATTCTTACTCCCCATAACAATTCCCTCGTACTATGTGCCAACATTATGGGGACCAAAGTTCATCGTCTGCTGATCGACACCGTAGCCTACACCAACATCATCTTTAAGAGTACACTCGACCAACTGGGAGACTACACGAGCTGCATTGAAGATTCAAATCATCGAATTTTAGGCTTCGGTGATGTTGTAACCATCCCTCTCGGGATAATTAGGTTGCCCGTAGAACTTGTATCGACTAAGGACCCCGAAAGAAGAATAACTAGAATGGTAGAGTTTCTGATTGTAGATTAGCAATTTTACCTACAACGGCTTCCTCGATCGACCTTCTCTCAATGGATTCAAAGCAACAGTTTCAACCTATTACTATTGTATTAAGTTCCCCACATCTAAAGGAGCTGGTTCGTTGAAGGGAGATAAAAAAAAGCAAGAAAATGTCTCCATCAACTTCAATCAAGTGAAAATAGGGTTTCAATGATGGAGACATCCACCAGTTACCCCACTAATGAACCATCTATCCTGGATGACATCCTGGAACCCCAGGACGACCAAATTGACCTAGATGAACAACTCCTACCCTCGGGCGAACAACATTTACCCAAGGGCGAACTACTTGTGCCAATGGAGGAACAAGCCAACTTGGGTGAACGACCAATGAATGTTGATGAGTTGCCCCAAAATGTTGCCCTGGAGGGCCCAATCCTAGCAAACAACATCAATCCAGGGCCAACTGAAGATTTAGAACCCCGCTTGGGAGTTGACCCAATGAACACCGAGGACGAACTAAATCCTGAGGGACCAGTAATTGATCCACGATGGAAAAAATAGAAATGGCAAGCAACTCCAGTCGAAGAATTGGAAGCCCTCAAAGTTATTCCAGATCGTGATGATCTTGAACTCTACAGCGGGTCTGAGCTCCCTGAGCCTTATAGGACCCGAATGACTGAGTTCCTCAAAGCAAACCTCGATGTTTTTGCATGGTCACATGCAGATATGGTAGGAATTGACACGAAGCATGCTTGTCACATGTTGAATATTGATCCGGCCAGGAGACTCGTTCACCAGAAAAGAATGGAGTATGGGCCGGATAAATACCAAGCACTCAATGAGGAAGTAAGAAAGTTGCTCGACAATAACTTGATCTGGCAGGCATTGTATCCTCAATGGGTGGCCAACCCGATTTTAGTGCGGAAGCCAAATGGAACCTGGAGGCTTTGCATAGACTTTACTGACCTGAATGCAGCCTGCCCGAAGGATAATTTTCCTCTTCCGCACATTGATCAACTGGGGGATAGTACAACTGGGCATGAAATATTTACTTAAATGGATGCATTTGCCAACTACCACCAGATTCCAATGCACCCCGATGATCAAGAAGACATGACATTCTATACAAACAAAAACTTACTATGCTGAAAAAGGATACCGTTTGGATCAATCAATGTGGGGGAAACTTACCAGAGGCTGGTGAACAAAATATTTGATGAACACATCGGGGAGACGGTGGATGTGTACGTTGACGACATAGTCATAAAAAACCCTAAGAAGGAAGATCACCTCCAACATCTAGCCCAAGTGTTTGATATTCTCTGAAAATGTAACATGAAGTTAAATCCGAAGAAGAGCAGCTTCAGAGTTCACTCGGGGAAGTTCCTGGGTAATCTGGTAAGTCAACGGGGTATAGAAGCTAACCCCGTGAAGGTCAAAGCCATCGTGGATATGCAACCACCTCGTTCAGTAAAGGAAGTGCAAAGGCTAACAGGGTGCCTAGCAGCTTTAAACAAGATCATATCCCGATCAGGAGATAAATGTCGTCCATTCTTTGAAGCAGTTAAGAAGGGCAAGTTCTTATGGACGAACAGCTACCAGAGAGCTTTTGAACAACTTAAAGACTACCTGGGAGATGTGAAATTTTTATCAAAGCCCATCCCAGGAGAAAAGCTATATTTGTACCTGGCAACATCGGAGGTGGCAATCAGCTCCGTCCTTGTGCGGAAAGATGTAAAATTTCATCAGCCCATCTACTATGTCAGCCAAGTCTTGCATGAAGCCGAAGTGAAATATTCACCAACCGAAAAGCTGGCATATGCACTCGTCATGAGTGTTAGAAACTTAAGATCGTACTTCTTCGATCATCGGGTCAAATTATCAACAACTTTCCCACTCAGGCAAATATTACATCGTCCGGACACAGTTGTTGGGAAAAAAATAGGGGTGCCCGGAATCTATTCGGGATGAAATTTAAATATGAATTTAAATTCAATTATTACTAGCATGAATTAATCCTAATTAATTCAAATAATAATTCCAACAACAAATTTAACATCATGCATGTTGAATTAATTCACATAAAATCTAAGCGGAATAAACAAGAATTTATGTGACTTACGTACCTCTTGTAGAATTGGCCTTTGAATAAACGGGACAATCACGATCACGCTTTATCAACCCAAAAACCTTCTCAAGTATTTCCCTTTCGCCTTACTTAATCACCGGTGGGAGATGCTTTCAAGTAATTTAAATAACTAAGGAAAAAATATATATATATGCTCTTGATTTTTCCAACACATGGAATTATGTCCTTGGGGATGAAATAATCACCCCCTATTTATAACATAGAGTGGCCGAATTTTTATGGTATAACGGGGTTGGAAAAAATCTTTTCTTAGACTCTAAGAAATCTTGAATATATCTCATATATTCTTTTCTCCATAATAAAATATTCCACAAAAATCTCACTCACCTTGTTATGCTTGTAAATTTCGAAAATAATAGGAGATTTCCCAAGATTTGGATCTCCTTGAATATATGAGATATTCTTGTATTCCAAGAATACATATCTTCCATAATATCTTTCCAAGAAAATCAACAAAATCTTTTCTCTCCTAACAAACTAATTTTCGAAAATTTAAGTGTAAAAATCAGCATTATATTTTCTTTTTATTTAAATCACCTTATCATTATTGGGCTACTTAATGGGCTACTTGAGGGGCCTTTAAGGAGAATTAAGATTGGACCTTCTAATGGACTTCTGAATTTCAATATTGAGCCCCAATATAATTCAATTCATTTATATTAATTATTACCACTAATAAATTAGTATTGCACTATCCATCTTAATCCATATTACGATAATATGGGCTCCCGGTTATTATTTTCCGCGTTTAAGATTATCAAGTCCATTAATTAATTAAGCTTATGAATAGCTCTAACTTAATTAATATATTTCGCCTTGGAGTAAAGACAGCTCAACATTATTATCCGTACCGAAGAAACTAATTCTTCACTTGCAAGATTTGGTACGATAAAACTTCTGAGCCCACCAAGGGGACTAATCACACGAGCCGTAATAGCACGCGTTTCTCCTTATTAAATCTTAGCAACCGTCGTATGATTAATATTACTGCCCAAAGCACAAGGTTCGAAGTCACGATGATTCTCACCCAACATGAATCAAAGCAGTAACCATTAATCATACACGGTCCTATTTAAGTGACGAAGATTAAGAAATCAATAACCACTGAGGTCTAATTCTTCATATTTCAGAACAGAAGAATGTATCCTCGTTGTAGGTCCTCTTCAACATATACTAAATGTGCTAGTGCAATCTCTTAGTCAAGACAGACCAATCTGAGACTTACACATCGACCTTTCACGGCGAATTGTTCAATTCCATCTAGGTCGTGAAAATGTACGCTTAGTTACAAGGAAACTGTTAATGTTATCTTCCGTGATCGGGCATCACCATATTAACTACAATGTAACTAGTACTATTATGAACTGTTTGCAATAAATATTCAACATTCAATCATATCTAAAGCATATGCGATAAAAGAATTATTCTCATAAATAAGTGTTTGATACACGAGTTATACAAAGTAAAAGCATACTTTCACGTATAACTCCAACAAGTTGGTCGCCTGTATAGATTAGTCAATTTGGGGTAAGCTATGCTCCTCGAACAACGATCAAGGGTCAAGCATTAACCGACTTCATAGTCGAACTAACTTTTCCCCAAGATCCAACGAGAGGACTAGATCATCTCTGGCATCTTTATGTAGACGGATCATCCACGAACATGGTCTCAGGGGTAGGAGTAGTTCTTATCAGCCCCAACAATCAAGTATTCACCTCAGCAGTCAGATTCGAATTCATGGCCACAAACAATGAAGCTGAGTATGAAGCCCTCATTGTAGGTCTCCACTTATCACTTGTTGTGGAAGTTAGACAGCTCCACATTTTTGGAGACTCTCAGCTCATTGTAAATCAAGTCTGAGGGGAATACGAGGTCAAAGATGAACATATGATTGAGTACCAAAAGATAGTTGCTCACTTGGTTTCATTGCTGGATCATGTATACATTGAACAAGTACCCTGGGCGAGCAACACCCAAGCTGATGCTCTAGCTCGGCTGGCAACCAGTGGAGGGCCAGCAGAGTTATCCAACATCATCATCACCAAAAGGGTCAATCTATCAACATCAGATTACAAGATCAGTTAGATGGATGAGCTACAAAATAATGATGACTAGCGAACTCCTTTAGACAAACACTTGAGAAATGGTGAGCTACACCTTTTGAAGCTGCCAAATTGATAAAATGAGTAGTAAGGTATACCCTGGTGGGCGAGCAGCTTTACAAAAGAGGCTTTTCAATCCCACTTCTCAAATGTTTTTCTAGGGGGCAGGGACGAGCTACATTAGAAGAGATACACTCAGGTGTATGTGGAAATCATGCTGGGGGAAAACTCTGGCCTACAAAATAATAAGGCAAGACTATTATTGGCCAACCTTACGTTAAGATGCTATTCAACTAGCAAGAGCGTGCCATAGATGTCAAATGTTTTCCTCAAGTATCCACACTCCGGCGTAAGAGCTCATTTCCGTTTTTAGTACATAGACATTTGCAAGATGGGGAATGGATATCATTGGACCTTTTCCACCTGGAAAAGGAAATGTACGATTTATTGTTATGGCAGTTGACTATTATACCAAATGGGCAGAAGCAGAAGCCTTAGTCAAAGTCACCCAAGAGAAAATGATCAGTTTCATCTGGAAGAACATTATCTATCGATTCGGTGTTCCACAAACAATTGTCACAAATAATGGTCCTCAGTTTGATGGGAAGGGACTAAGGGACTTCTGCATCAAGTGGGGGATAAAGAAACATTTTTCAACCCCTTATCATCCACAGCCAAATGGCCAGATTGAAGTCGTCAATAAGATAATCAAGCATGTTCTGAAGATAAGATTGATCGAAAGTAAAGTAAATTGGTCTTTAGAGCTCCCGAATATTTTATGGGCATATAGAGTTTCTCCCAGATCCAGTACAGGAGAAACACCATTCGCATTGACATTCAGAACAGAAGCAGTTATCCTGATTACAAAATGATCCGAACAACCAACTTTGATAAAGAGGCGAACATCTCTGCTTTAGTAGCTGAACTGGATTTGCTCGAGGAAAAAAGAATAATGACCGAGCTAAAAAATGCAACATACAAGCAACGAGCAAAGCGTTATTACAATTTCCATGTCAAGTTAAGGGAATTCAAAGTTGGCGACCTCGTCCTATGCAAGGTGCTCGCCCCACCTCCAGGTGTATTTGGACCGACTTGGGAAGACCCATATATGGTAACGGGCAGGTTACCCAATGGTGCATATAACATCGAAGATATGAAAGGAAACTCGGCCCAATACTCCTAGAATGCGGTTCACTTAAAGAAATACTATTAGTAAGGCGAGCAACTATGGTCAAGGGACGAGCAAGATCTGCATATGAGCAAGTAAGGACTAAAAACTTGCCTAATTTTTTGAAATTTTCCTAGGTACTAGAGGCCGAACAGAACTTGCTTGGCCAATTGTTTTAGCCAAGAAACTTGTTTATGTTTTTATATCCTTAGTACTTTAAGAAGTATAAAGTTGTTTGACAAAATGTATAGTGGTCGAACTACTTTTGCATAGTTAGTAAAAGACTTGTAAAGTTGATCGATTTTATACTTGTAAATTTTTAGCAAGATCAATGATAGTTGTTCGTTCAAGGAGAAGATTCAAGTTCAAGGCATAAGTCAGTTTATTTGATCAAGCCATTTAAAGACGGTTTTTTTTTTAAATGAACATAACCTAAGGTAAAAGCCCTTATTCAATTTTAAAGGCAAAGTTCATTTTGAACAAAGCTCAAATATATGTATTAATATTTTAGAGCATAAAAGTAAATGTGAAGCGATTAATACATAAAGGACACATGAGCAAAGGAAAAGTTTCATTGATAACGAGACAGATCCCCCCAAAGATACAAAACAAACTCCCTATTAGAGCGAACAACTACAGCAAAATGAAAAAAAAAATTACTAGTCCATATTCTAAGACCCCTGCCTAACTTGAGGGGGAAGGTTGTCATCCCGGGGGTCGACCAAGGGAGCCCCCAAAGTAGAAGGTTCAACAGAAACATCTACAGTGAGCTCGGCAATCAGCCCTGCAGCATCTGCCTGCTCGGTTTGACCTCGCTCATCTTGGCCAGTAGGGGCAGCCACCTTGGCCCCAACCTCCTTTTCTCCTTGATCATCTTCATCCTCCGGAGGATGAGTGATAACTATGCTGGAGTCAAGAAAATCTATCTTGACCCCATACTCAGGCAGGTCGCCTATTTGAAGAGTAGTACCTGAGGGTTGGCCTGGAGGAACTCGGTGAATTCCTTAGCAATTTGGGCCAAGACTTCGGGGACTTCAAATTTATTAACTGCCCGAAGGCATTCAACATAAGCATTGACGAAGCCCATAAGCAAGCTCGCCCCGAGTTTAGCCACCAGCTTGTCTGGGGTGATTAACCCCGTGGACTCCTCCTCGAGGGGAGAAACTTTTGCCTCAGCTTCCCTGGCCTGCAGCTCGACTATATGTCTTTTCTTTTGCTCCATGTCGAGTTGGGCGTGCAACTTCTCTAGCTCGACCTCTTTACCTTTCAACTCTTCGGAGACCTTTTGGTGAAGGTCTAGAGCATTTTGTTCGGAGGCCTGCTGAGCTTTTACTTTCTCCTGGAGGTGAGCAATGACCTCGTTCGCCTTAGTTTTGGCATTGTCCCTCTCTTGGGAGATGTGGCGAACTGTGTTGACATGCTGGCTAGCATCCATTTCCAAGGCGTCCACCTGGTCGGTCAGCTTCTGGATCGTGACTACAGTGTTGCTCTCCTGGACAAGAGCTAGTCGGCCATTATCTCGTGGAGACTGCTCGTTGATGATCTCCTACAATGGTTTGGTCCAAGCCCGCGCAATCGACTCAGTAGCTCACCGAACGTGCAAGCTCAGAATTTCTCTGAAAGAGGTCGGCACCTTCGACCAGGAGAACTGGTGCACGACCTGGGAGCGGCCAGGGTAGCTAGAAGACTGATATCTACGATGAGAAGCAGAAAGTGTTAAAAAAAGAAGAGGAAATGAATGAAATAAGAAAAAGTGAAGACACTTACTCTGAATAGCGACCTGCATCCCAGCCAAGAAATGTTTGATCGTTTAGAGACCCTGGTCTCCTTTGTTGAATGGTGGAGATCACTTGTTCATTAAGGATCTCCACTGAGGAAGTTCGAGTAGCTTCCTGCTCGACGGTGCGAGCAGCATGTTCCCCACCCCCATGGTGCTCCTTGCTCTTCTTAGGAGCGCGTTCAGTCTCGGAGATGGGAGCGCCATCACCGCGAAGTAGCCTCCTTTTCTTCTAGAGGTTGGGCTACTTGCCGGGACGGGCTGCTTTGATGGGGTCGAACTGGCAGCTTGGCGAGGATCCCCCTTTGGATTGGCCATAAGAGTCACCATCTTCATGATGGGGTCTCCTTTCTTCCTCTCCTTTTTTGAGGCATATCTCAGACGTGCTGGTTGAGCTGGGTGAAAGTGGGTGGAACTGCAACCGTGACGAGCTAATTTGTAATTGGTCGAACTACCAGTGTTAGAAAAAAAATCTCTAAAAGAATGGTGAAAAGTAGTTTGCCAAAGTAAAGAAAACTAACCCTCGGGGATCTCGGCCTGCGCCTCTAAGTGGTGCGGGCTAGTGGTGAGATGAGCTACTCGTAGAGTTGATTCAGAACAGAGGTGGCTAACAATACGATCTACTCTATTCCTGAGAGAAACTTGATACAGGACGAACAGGAAAAGATCATCCACCTCGTCCTTAGCACTCCTCCACTTGAGAGTTTTGGGACCTGAAACAAGAGGAAAATGATTAATATTAGTTTTACCTCTTCAAAAGTATCGAAGAAGTAAAACTCACGCTTTAGTTTCCCAAACTCAACCGGCGTGTTAATCCGCTCGTCACCACCGTATGGGCGAGCTAAAGCTCGCTAATCCCCACCAATGAAGAATCAGTCGTACTTCCAGTTCTTCACCTTATTTTGCACCTCCTCAACTACCTTAAGGCCCGGACGAGCCTTAAGGTAGAACCAGCCCACCTCATCCCCAGTAGAGGCCGTTGGTGTCATTATATAATTCACCTCGTCCGCGGTGAGCCTGTTGGGGTATCCTTCAAGGGTGAACAATGTCATGACGGACATCAGGTTCATCCACCCCACCGGAGTTATCTGGCTAATTGCCAAGTTAGTTTGCTCCAAGAAGTGTCCGATCAACGAATGAAGGAAAAGTGTAACCCCTATTTTGAGGATCTCTAAGTTGATCGTTGTGCATCCCCGGGGAGGTCGATCTGCTCGGTCATCCTTCAGTAACGCGTACATGAATATATCATAAGGGATTTTGTAATCCCTTCTAATTTTTGGAAGGTCCTTCTCGGTGATTGACGAGATAATATAGCTCGTCTAATACTCTGTGATCTTGAGCTTGCGCTTCCTGCGAGCTGCTTTGGTGAAACGAGTGGAATACTCTCTCTCGTATGCGTCCCAATCCACCTGGCAAGCTACCGCAACCGGGATCTGGCGTTCAATCGGGTTCGGCATGGGGTAGTTTATGCTCATCAGGTACTCCAGGTAAGCTTATCTACAGAGGTGGCCTGTTGCACCTCGGCCTTGCCCTCTTCCTCAAGATGGAGGTCCGAGCTAGTTTCTTTCTCAACCTCGTGAGCTGGATTTTCCTGGGTAACCTTCTCCCCCGATGGGCGAGCTCCCGAATCTACAGATCGAGCTACAGAGTCCGCCTCGGGATCTGAATCTACGTTTACCACTAAAATGGGTTTTGGAGAGGTCTCTTCAATGGGGTGTTTTCAGGATTCCCGGGAGGATCTGATTCGGTACGAGATGAGGACATTGATTGAATCGAAGATGAAGAATGAGGGAAGCTTGAAGCGGCGTTAATGGTGATTTCCAGCGAGAATTCAGAGAGGCGACGGTGGTTTTCGAATAAAAAATCGATAACCGATGGAATTTGGGAACCAAAGAGGTGAAATTAAATACAAAACAAGAAGAAACACAAGAAAATTTACCTTAAAAATCAACAAGGGAATGAATCGTCGTCTGAAATAAAATTTTTGGCTGGAAAATTCAAAAGAGAAGTATAAGAATTTTGGCGCTGGAAGGGATCGAAAAAATGAAAGAATATGAAGAATTTTTCCTTTTATAGTAAGGAAAGACGGGGTCGAAATAAAAAAGGAGAGAAAATTTGGAGAACTAATTTGAAAAATATGGGTGCGTGCAACCCCTCTTCCGAAATTTAGAGGGGGCGCGCCTCGAGTACATGGGCGCGTGGGCGACGGCAATCATGCCGCCCACGTCATGCCTCGAGAGGTCCCATTGCCTCAGAATTCCAACTGTCACTCCTCGAAGCAATTCGTCCCCCAGATATTAAGATCATCATCATAGCCCGCCCTTTAGCAGCTCACCACTTACCTCACAGCATAAAGGCAGGCTATGGGGCAATTGTTGATAGGCGAGCTACATCACACTTAAAACGAACAAGATAAAGTTGATTAATCCCACAAGAAGAAAGATTAAACAGGTCAAATCAAGCTTAGCCGAGCAGAAATAGCCTGACGAGCTCCTACTGTTAGACGGCCTACTTTGTCAAAACGAACTACAACAAAATAAGGACCTCTCAAAAACAGACAAGACCATGGCGAGCTACTTTAGCCAAAGAGCCAAGGCATAAAGAAGACCGACCAACGCATCAAGCTAAGAACTCCTCAAGGACAAGTCCAAAAGAGACGAGCAGCTCGTTAACACAAGCTAATCCAGTTTAGAGGATATAAATTAACTTAAATAAGGTCAAATAGTCAACTCTCCATGTGTCAAGCATGCACACATGGAAGAGCAAGAGTCAATCCACCTCCTACTTGGAGGATTGAATAAAAACCATAAATTTTCAGAAATAAAAACTAAGTACAAATTCACAAATACATCCAAACTCTTTCTACACACACTCAAACACCTCAATCTACACATACATACGAAATAAATACGTAATCCATACACGTATTTATCTTTTTACCCCGAAAATTCGTTTTTACAATTTACGGTAGCTAGTAATCAATCACACGTTATTGATTGATGATCCCCTGAATTAACTAAAAATAGATACTAATCTTTTCGATTAAAATTGATCGTCAACATCTATGAATTGCCGACAATTTTTTTCTAATAATATAGACATATTCAATCACCACCTACAAACAATTTGCTTATGAAATTTCCGTAGGCAAAAAAATTGTAGGCAAAGACTTATAGATAATAAGGAATTTTATTTGTAGGCAAATTGTTTGTAAGTTGAGGAAAAAATATACTTACTTGATAAAAAAAAAAAATTGTAGATAAGTTATGGACAATTTTATTACAATTTTTTTTTTTTTTTTTTGGAAAATTGCATAGGCAATTTTTTTTTTTAATAGTGGTGTATGTAAAAAAAAATAATACATATGTGGGATGGGTACAATAAATACTGGGATCCATTGGAAACACATTTTAATGAGTCAAACTCGTCTAGGACCCATTTAACCGGATTTGCACCGTTCCATGTGGGTTAGGTTCGTGGGGGTTTCGAATTTCAGTGAAATCCATAGGTGGAGAGAGTATCTTTTTTCTATACATCTGTGTCGTGGTTAAAACAAAATATTAATTCTAATTCGAATTCTAAGTTAATTGTTGAGGCAATTAAGTTGTATCGATAAAAATGTGGGTGTTGTGATTGAGGAGATATTTGTGGAAATTCATACAATCTACCTACTGCTGTCGTATCCTTAATAAGTCGATGTTGATTTGTCGGGTTTAGAATCAACATATGTAACATGTTCACGTGAAGTACCACTTTTGCTTTCAATAATTAGCTCAACACAAAGCTTATTAATTTGTCAAGTCATTTTCCACGTTAAATATTTACACAAAAGAAAATTCCAAAACCAGCTGTATCTATGTATGTATCACTAGATTGCATGATCTCCTTGTTCCCCGTTAGGAATAGGAATTAATCCGATCAGGAATAGAAATAGGTTCAAAGTTAGCAAGATAATTATGAAAACACCCAATCTTAATTAATTTGTCTCTAATTACATTACGTTATATATTCCCTAGGCTCCTTCACCTTTAATTTTAACTAGTTGTGCATGAATTTGAATGTTTGATGATGATGTTAGTTGTCTCCACCTCCTCCCACTCCCACTCTTAGTTAACAAGATTGATATATTTTAGTAGAAAATACAATCTGCATGCATGTATAGTTAAAATACACTCTTCACTTTGACAAGTTTCAGATACAAGCTTAGCATCAGACAGTTTTTTTTCTAAAACAATACTACTATTAACTGCCTATACTAGTACTTAGTCTCTCTCTCTCATTTTCTAAGGAGTAAATACACTGAAAAAATGTCAAGGAATTGCCTACGACTTGTCTAAAAAAAATTATAATTATATAGACATCTTCATTTTGTACCTACAAACAATTTGCCTAGAAAATGAAATTCTTTGATAATTTATTATCTACAAGCAATTGCCAACTTCATTATGAGAAAGACTGAGGAGACTCGACGGGTGTATAATTTAATATGGGTCATGAGCGGTGTTGTTTTCAACAAGGTTTAAACCTATAATTTTTTAGTTGTTACCATAAAAAAAATTTATATCTAACTTATAGAGGGGTGCAAAATTAATTCATTTATACTAATTTTCTAATAAATCGAAACTTTAGGTTAAATTAAAGTGCAAAAAAAAATCTCCTTATTTTCTAAATTTTGCACCAAAATTTCTTTATATTTTATGATTTGTACAAACTCTCTCAATCAATGAAACCCCGTCATCTCTCTTTTTGATGGACAAAGCTTAGAGATGAGAATGGGCAGGTCAAAATCCGGATCCACATTTAATCAGTTTGGGATGGGTAGTGGTTTTTATTAATCCCACCCTACAAATTCATCTTAGGACTTACCACATTGGAATATTAATAATATATATATATATATATATATATATATATATATATATATATATTGTTGAATGTAGATAACATACGTAATATTAAGTAGCAAATGAGGGATTTAAACCAAATTCGTCCTCTATTTTTTCACCTTTATCAAAATAGTCCTCTATTTATTTTATTTATCAATTTAGTCCTGTATTTGTTCAAATTTCACCAAAATGATCCTAATTTGGTGAAAAATGGTCCTAATTAATTTTTTGTGTTTTATTTCAAGTGCTTTTTTTTTATTTGGCAAAGATTGCAACCTGGCGTGTCACATTGAAAAAAAAAAAACCATGTCATAGGCTTCCCCTAGAAAACAGTGCACATGACTTAAAAGGTGGCATTTTATGTTTTTGCGTTCAATTATGACCTAATTGAAGAAATTTGAATTGATACAGGACTAAATTGGTAAAGAAAATAAATAGAGGACCGAAACGGTGAAGTTTTGTACATTTTTAGGCTAATTAGGATCATTTTGACTGAGCGTGAATAGATACGGGACTAAATTGATAAAGCAAATAAATAGAGGACTATTTTGATAAAGGTGAAAAGATAGAGGACTAATTTGGCTTAAATCTCTAGTAAATGATAATATTAAAATAAGTGGGATTGAGAGAGGAGGTTAGGATTCAGAGGTTTTGCGCGGAACTCATAAAATCTAACAGTTTGATGCAAACTTAAGATAATATAGAATGGTTTTGTGAACTTTCAACTAGCTAATCCTAACCTATTTGAGTTAATTCTATAGACCTATCTGAGTTAATTATATAGAGTTGCAGACTAAACGATTCACGATAAATGGTCCACTGATAATGGAGATATAACCCTAGCAGATTTGGACCACTTAACAACGAAATAATAAATTAAAAATTCAAATAACTTATATATAACATGATGAAATTTAAATTCAACATATAAAAGCTAGGTGGACTTGCATAACTGCATAAGGCTGTCTCATTGATCTTATTCCGTCGGATGAGTCTATATTTGAGTCACTTAAAGTAACTTATTGGGTTACTTCATAATATTGGTTAAATAAAGTACTGTCTCACAAACTCATTCATAGACGGTCTTGCCCAAATTTTTTCGTGAAATAATCTCACAAAAGTCTTTGTCTAATTTCAAACATGCATTGTTAAGTGAATCCAATCACATCCAACCAAATATATATTTAAAAAGAAAATCAAATATTCATTAAGGAATAACATTTATTTGGTACCCAATATCACTATTGCTCAACATGTTTATCCTTATTTGAGCAAAATGTTACATTTTAACCAGGGGCGGACCTATTCATAGACAAGGTGGGGCAAGTGCCCCACCTGAACTTCTGATCCCAATATATACTTTTTGTGCTAAATAATCAATATGTTGCAGCATAGCGTAGTGGTATGTCTACTATGTATACTATGTACAAGGGTCGTGTGTTCAAACCCCGTAGGTAGCACTAATATTTCTTGTCTTTTGTTCTACTTTTATTGTGCATATATTAATTACATATACATGGTATATATTTTGTTCTTTTAGCATTTTATATCTTTTGTAAAATAAAATATTTTTCAATGCAGTGGTTTTGAACTAATGAAATCAAATTTGTTTAAAGTAATTTTTGTATAGGGGTAATATGATAAATATTAGATGTCTTAATATGTGTGAAAAATTCAAATAAATATTTATTTCTAAATGGAGGGAGTATGTGTTTTATAATGCTAATTGCTAAGATTTAATAAAAAGTTTATTGCTTTTCGGTGAAAGGGGTACATTTTATTTCAATTTCGAGCATATATTATAAATTCTATTTAATTTTTAATTTGCTAGTAATATAAGTAAATGTATTTATTTATTAATATATAAAGTGTTCGAAAAGAAAAGTGATAAATTTACTAACAACAATAAAATTAAATTAATAATGAAATTATCATATTGTTATACTAAAATTAAATTTCAAAATACTAAATGGGTTGGTGTGGGCTAAATCCACAAGGCAAAAATGACCCGGATTTAAACGGGCTAAGAACAGCAATCCTAACCCTAGCTTTTCTTTTTTGGTCTAAATGGGTATGTCCTATAAATTACTCCTTCAGTCCATTTTTATCAGACCTATTTGAAACCTATTATTTTTTGTGATATGTTGGAGAATATTATGGGATATTGTGAGGTCCACTTATAAATAAAATAATTATTAATTTATGGAAAATATGATACTTATATTTTTCATAAACAAATATTTTATTTATAAATAAACATAACAACGTCTCATGATACCCTCCAACATATCACAAAAAATAACAAGAAAAAAAATAAATATAGTAAAATTGAGGGGGAGGGGGGGATTTGAAATCAACATAAGAGTTCTTAAAATACAGGGGCTTTAGGTGCATTTCCTAAAATAATAGGAGGGTTTTATGAAGATTTTCGGAAAGCAAGAAAGTATTTTGCATTTGACCCTATAAATATTCATGAGTTGGTTCTCTGTGCATGAGTGGCAATTCAATGCAATTTTAGTGGATGCAGAATAATTGAGAAGGAAAAAAAAAAAGAATAATTGAGAAGTTAGCATAAAAATAGTGACTAGCTTGTCAATATAAAGTGGAAAAGCAAGAGAGGATCTAGTGTCGGCAACAAATATGATCATAAGTACTTGTGGACGTGTAGTGGAGATAACAAGTGTCGGATTAAATCCATTTTTATTGAGACAAAAACAGGTTATCAACCATTTGCTACAGGCACAAGAACAAAAGTAAAAGTGGGACATATCATCATGATAACTCATAACTAAAAAGCTAGCTACCTTCCAACTTAAATTATGCTTCAAATGTTCCCCTTTCCTAATTGCAACAACTCTACTAATTATGAGATGTAATTAGTGACTATATAATTAGCTCAATCTCCACAACTACTGTTTAATTGCATTGTGGGATTAAACAGTGTAAACATTAAAGAGGAAAAGATTCTTACAAGTGATAGTCTAATCAAAGAGATTGTCTTGTCTCTTTGGGAATCGAAGGATGATGAGTTGATGGATAATTATATACATACGACTTGTGTAGGTAATTTAATAAAATATATATATGTGTGTTTAATGATCTATTGTCAACTTGGTTTGATCCTAGTGGCAATTAAGTGGTTCACAACGTTAGACCGATGTAAAATAACTTTGTGTTGACATTGGTGTAAAACATTGTCTCCCCATTAATCAACATATTGATGCTATTCATATAATCTGTTGCTCATCACAGATTAATTTTGTCCTACATCCGTATGTTACGACTTCTAAATCCACAAAATGTGGTAGTTATTGCTCCATTGCCACATAATTAACTGTTACTCCCTTCTATTTAAAATATATGTTATTTTAAATGAATGCGCATATATTTAAAAAAAAAAATTGAATTCCTATTATGTCCATAATAAATATTTATCTTCTCATTAAAATAACACACTAATCTAAATATTTTAATATTATCAAGAGTAATTTAGGAAAAAATGTAATTAATATACATTGAAAAGTGTAAAACGTTATATATAATATGAAAAGTCAAAATGACACATAAAATAAATAGGAGGGAGTATTTATCAAAAATGTCATTACCCTTGTTTAATAGATATTTTCATAAATAACAATAAAATAATATTATTTTTTATAATAATATATTCCCTAAACTAACATATTTACATTTTATGCTATTACTTTATACATATTAATTTACATTTATTAATTAAAATCAATTCAATTTATGGTGACAAAAAATAAAATAGCAGTTAAAGTTTGAGACTCTTGTCGTATAAATAACACAACAAATATCAGTTTGATTTCTCTATGTTATTTTTCGTATACCATTTTATATTTCATCGATCTCTTATTGGCAAACATACAATCCGTTTGATTTTTTTTAATTATGTGTCACATATTGAGACTGTGAAACATAAAATGGGACATTGAAAATGGCACAAGTGATATCATTAATCTAATAAATAGGAGCCCCATTAAAAAAAATTGGTATGTAATAATATTGATTAGACAATTATATATATGAATTAAGTTTACGTGAATTCAGAGTTTTTAGTTATTATTGTCATGTATATGAAATGTCATTATTTAAATATCAAACATTTTTTAAAATGTGATATTTTGACAGTACAATAATGACTCTCGAAAAAAAAGAATTCACATGAACTCTAATTCATTGGAGTCCTACTTTGTTGATTAATGGGGAGACAATGTTTTAAATTAGCTATTCTTGTTTCTTAAAAAGGGACTTATCTTAGATGTTAAACTTATTATTAATTGACCTTGGATATTCACACATATTCTAAATGATGATGATGATTGTAATGTTAATCAACTTTAAGAACATACTAACTTTCTATAATTTTGATTAGGACTTAATTATAATTATCTATATCTTCATCAAAATAGAAAACTCTTAATAAGTTTCACCCTTGTTATATTCTTTCAAACTCTTAGAATAGAAACCCAGAACGTCATTATTTTAAAGTTAATATACACACAATTAGATTTATTTATTTTTAACTTTATAAGTTAAGGTTTTCAATACGTCTATACTCTATAAATTTCTGCTCATTCCTCAATTTTTATTAAGTGTGGCCTTCAACCTGTGAAGTGTGAAGGGCATTTGGGAGAGATATAATTTATTAATTTTAATACACTACAAAAAAATAGGTTTTAGCGACCGATTTTCGCGACCTTCCAAACATCGGTTGCTAAATAGTATGATTAGCGACCGATTTACGACCGACGGACCGAAATGGTCAAAAGTTTTCTGATTAGCGACCGCCAGGTAAATCGATCGCTAATCGGAGACCAAACTTAGCGACCGCCTTGACCGTTGAGGTTAGACGACGTCGCATTATTACGATTAGCGACCGCCACTGGCGATCGCAAAACACGAATTCCAAAGTGGGAAGGTGGACAATAATAACCCGGTTACGGTCCGTTGTTCAGCGACCACCCTTAGCGGTCGCTAATACCTTTAAGGCGGTTGCTAAACGTCTATTACAGAACATATTTTATTCTTCTTCTTTCATATTTTTTTACGAAAAAACTCGTTTAAACTCGTTTTTCGTCCATTTAATCTACAACGAAGGTCTTTTTGAAGTGGTGGTAGAAATAGACTGGTTCTATATCACATTGTGGTCGTTGCTTCAACTTCACCGTATGTTTTCACACTTTTACCATTTAATTATTTTGTTGTATATATTTTAGTTTTTGGTAAGTTTTTAATATGCATGCTTAAATGTATAGTAGTGATTTTGTATATATGATTAATTGTTATGTTGGATTTATATGAAAAATAAATATGGATATGTCTATTTATAGTCAAAACTCTGCCCAAAATTTTGGAATTAATTAATACGTTTTATTTGGTTAGTTTATTATGTTTGATGGATATGTTTGTTTACAGTCGAAATTCTGCTTTTTTTTATAATTAACTTGTTATTTACTATTAATTTGAAACGAATGAAATTTTCAGATCGTGGTTGGATGTACTCAATGCCTCGTATGATAGGAGGGGGCATGAACGATCAATTTTACCGTAAAATTGAATAATTTATTGAGTTTGCATATTTTCATCCACACTGTCTTGATCGTTTCAATCAGCTTAGATGCCCGTGTAAAGGAAGAAAATACAGGAATATGAGATACTTGAGCATTGATGAGGTTAAAGCTCATCTTTTTAGGGTTGATTTTATTCCCCGCTACTACAATTGGACCAGTCACGGTGAAGAGCGTTGGAATATTGATATTGACACACTTGAAAACTTTTATACTCAGTGGAGTATTGGTGAACGATTTGAGATTGGTGGTTCAAGTCATGTTCCGTATACTCAGGAGGAACCACCCATGGAGGAGGCCCATGTTCTATACACTCAGTTCGGACCACTTTTGGAGGAGGTGGATGAAGCCTATAAGTACCACATGATGGTTAATGAATCTATGTTGGGTGGTCACACAGCTATGGAGGAGGAACCAAAATCTCGGTCAAAGAAGTTTTTTAGATGCTAACAATCGTTGATCAAAAGTTGTTTACTGACTGTGATATTGAGACGCAGTTGTCATTCAATGCGCAAATATTATCCATCAAAGCCGAAGGCAAAGTCAGTCAAAAAGTCTTCAATCGATTTGCAAAATTGTTCAAAAAGACCATGCCTAAAGAGAACACAACGCCTAAAAATTTCTATCAAAGCAAAAGGTTGTTGAAGGAGATGGGTCTACCGTTTGAGAAGATTGATTATTGTACAAACAGTTGCATGTTGTTTTAGGACCAGGATGAAATTATTGATCAGTGCAGGATGTGCGGCAATCCCCGGTACAAACCATCTGGTCATAAGAAGGACAAGAAGAAACAAAAGCTGAAGGCATTTAAGTCGATGTATTACCTTCCTATCACTCCTCGTTTGGAGAGATTGTATCAGTCTAGTGTTACTGCCAAAGACATGACATGGCACGCTGATGAGTATTCTGATCTAGAATCTGGAGAGATGCGGCATCCGGCAGACTCAGAGGCATGGAGACATTGTGACAGAGAGTTTTCAGATTTTGTGAGAGAGAAGAGAAATGTGAGGCTGGGTTTGTGCATGGATGGTTTTGCTCCATTCGGAATACACGAAAAGAAGTATTTGTTATGGCATGTGTTGTTGACTCCGTACAATCTACCGTCTTGGTTGTGCATGAAGCCACAACATATCTTTCTTACTATCTTGGTGTCTGGTCCACAAAACCCTAAGCATAAGTTGGATGTCTATCTTCAGTCACTCATTAAAGAGTTATTATCTCTGTGGCATACGAGAGTAGATACGTACGATGTGCATATGAAGCAGAACTTCACGATGTGTGCTGCTGTTTTGTGGACCATTAGTGATTTTCCAGCATTTTCTATGTTGTCTGGTTGATCAACTGCTGGAAAACAAGCATGCCCGTACTGTATGGATGGATCTGATGTGTTCTATCTTCCGTTAAGTAAAAATGTGTCATGATTCGACAATCATCAGAAGTTTCTACCTGCTGATCATCCCTTCCGAAAGGACAAAGTACACTTCCGTAAGGATAAACATGCAGTAGGTCGACCAAGACCACGGATTCGAGAAGGTATGCATCTGAATCAGTACTTATGTTATCTATCTGTCTCATATAAATATGACTAATCATATATAAATTATTTCAGGTGAGTCGTTGTTGTATGAGGCTATAGTTACTGATTTGATGAAGACAACTGAGGAGGGTGCAACGGAGCACAATAAACGTATCAAGGGTGGATGGAAAAAAATGAGTATCTTTTGGGACTTGTCTTACTGGAGCAAATTGTTGATTCGACACAACTTGAACGTTATGCATATAGAGAAGAATATGTTTGATAACTTGTTCCACATGATCTTGAATACAGAAGGCAAGACCAAAGACACTTCAAAATCCAGAGAAGAGTTGTGTTTGTTTTATTCTCGTTCTGGCCTGTCTAAGGATCCACGGACAAATAAGTATCCACAAGCCAGTTACACAATCACCAAAGCTGGGAAGAAGATATTATTTAAGTGGGTGGCGGAGTTGAGCTTTCCAAACAATTACGTTTCAAATTTGGGTCGGTTATTTGAGCTAGATATAGGGAAGGTGAATCCGATGAAGAGTCATGACTGTCATGTGATCATGCAGCGGTTGTTACCGATTACCTTTCGATATTCACTTTCGGAGGTTATATGGAGTGCTATCACAGAGTTAAGTCTTTTTTTAGAGATTTAACCGCTTCAATGAATACTGTCGAAGATATGCAGCATTTGGATAGAGACATCTCTGTTATACTGTGCAAACTAGAGCGGATTTTTCCACCCAGCTTCTTTGACTCGATGGAGCACTTACTCGTTCACTAAGCGTATGAAGCCTTAATTGGTGGACCAGTGCAGTACAGATGGATGTATCCCTTTGAGAGTTAAATATATTTTGTATTTAGATATCTAATATTTTTCTATTTATCTTGAAACTGTATATTTAATTTTGAATGCTTTTATATTTAGGTATCTACACAATTTGAAACAGAATATTGGAAATACGACCCATATTGAAGCATTCATTGTGAATGCATATCTTATCGAAGAGATTTAAATATTTTGTTCTTATTACTTCGGCGATCAAGTTCAAACCAAGATCAGAAATGAGCCTCGCAACTACGATGGTCGCGGAGTAGAGCATCCCCTTAGTGAGTTTGAAGGTATGTTATCCGTATTCTTGCACGCAGGTCGACCACTGGGTAAGGTGTGGTTTAAGAGCAACTTGGAAGAGGAGACAATACAGTCATACGTTTTGATTAATACACCTGAAGTTCAACCTTACATCCAGTAAGTAATTTATTTTTAGATATGTGTTGTTACACTCAATACTTTGTATAATAGTTTATTTTTTTTACATGTAAGGATGTTTTGTGACCACACTCGACAAGAAGTATCAGGCATCACGGATGAAGCAGTCTATCAGTTGGTTTCCAAACAATTCCTATATTGGTTCCAATCCTACGTGAGTTGAAATTAATTATATGTCTATTATTTTAATACAACTCATTATATAAAAATAATTATATATTTACAGGGTCTAAATAACCAACTTCACAACCCACATCTGGAAGCTCTGAGCAAAAAGCTACTACGACAGTTGACATCATACAAAGGGTATTATGTAAATGGATACAAATTCCATACAGATGCATATGCTTCAGGAAAAAGAACTACAAACAGTGGTATTTGTGTTTCAAGTGGGAGTGACAACGAAGCACCGATTGATTACTACGGAGTGTTGCATGAAGTGATTGAAATAGAATATTCGGGGTGGCCATCGAGGAAACTAGTTTTGTTCTTGTGTGAGTGGTTTAATCCAAGGCTTGCAGGAAAAAGAGTCGGCCCAAACTACAAGATTGTTGATATTCATGTCAACAGGAAGTACGCTGCCGCATACGAAGCTTGTATCTTTGCAACTCAAGCGTCTCAGGTATATTATTGAAAATACCCAGAGTCAGGTAGACCACACTTAAGGACAGTTTGCAAAGTCAATGCTCGGTCTTTGGTGGAACTTTCTAATCCATCCAAGGAAGACACTGCACAACCTGAAAATGCATTTCAAACTAAGGTCCAAGAAGCTCAAACAGGATCTTTGAAGAAGGTGTCAATCTCGAACAAGATCAGATAGAAGAAGAAGAAGAAGAAGAAGAAGAAGAAGAAGAAGAAGAAGAAGAAGAAGAAGAAGAAGAAGAAGAAGAAGAAGAGGAGGAGGAGGAGGAGGAGGAGGAGGAGGAGGAGGAGGAGGAGGAGGAGGAGGAGGAGGATGAAGAGGATGATGATTAAAATTATTTAATTTTTTTGTAGTTCGTAATAAGAATTAATTTGATGAATTTAAAAAAAAAATGAGACTCAAATTGGAGTTATTTACAATTAAATGCATACAAAACAATTAAATTAACAATTCATAGTAGTCTAAAATATTAAATATTACGATATAAAAAAAACGTTAGTAAATATATATAAAAATGAACTAGAAACCAAAAAAAAAAGATTTAATTTGATGAATTTTTAAAAAAAAAATGGGACTCAATTTGGAGTTATATACAATTAAATGAATAAGTTAATAATTTATATTAGTCTAATATATTAAATTTACAAAATAAAATAATATATATATATATATATATATATAAATGAATTAGATACAAAAAAAGAATTAATTTGATGAATTTAAAAAAAACGGGAGTCAATTTGAAGTTATATACAATTAAATGCATAAAAATGAATAATAATTGCAAATGTTCTAGTGGTCCACGTTACCCGGAGGTCGGCGATTCGATTCTCCTTGGGCGCATACATGTCCATTTATTTCTACAAGTCTTTCAAAGGCTTGCATACTATATGACTCGTCTAATATGAACTAATAGGTCAGTGGCTCAGTGGTCCACTGAGCCATTTTTTTTTTTTTTTGCAGGTTCGTCGATTAGCAACCGCTTACATGTCGATCGCTAATTACGAATTTCAAATTAAACAATTAATTTTATTAAAAAATAAATTAGCGACCGCCTGGACCTGACCCGACCGGGTCAGACCCGGTCAGGTCAACGACTGACAGGCGGCGGTCGCTAAATATTAGCGACCGTTTTGGCGGTCTTCGATTAGCGACCGATTTTCAAAGGCGGTCACTAATATTAGCTACCCGCGTTTTAACGACCGACTTTTATTGGTCAGAAATCAGTCGCTAATCACGTTTTGCGATAAAAAATCGGTCGCTAAGTCGGTCGCTAATCGGCGTTTTTTTTGTAGTGATACTTACAAATAGTACAAGAAAAATATGTGGCAACTAATATTATAACGTCCAAATTCCTTGGAAATTGATAAGTTAGGCATGTGCCTACGAATCCAGATCATATTAATTATAGTCTTAACTATGTGAAAAGAGCAAAAGAAACAAAAATATAATTTTCAGGAGTAAATCAAAACAAAATCCTTGGAAATGATATGATCGGCTTGTCTAGCTATATATAGAAAGTCATATTGGTGTCAAATTTGAGCTAACATACTGGACCAAATTGATAATATTTTTAATGCAATATACATGTGATACTCTAACGCATTATATATATATATATATATATATATATATATATATATATATATATATATATATAAAACAAGTGATTGACAAAGTTTTGTTCTAATACTATTGTATAATTTAAATACATTTTAAAATAATATGGACTTTTATATTGAATGGTGAAATTATTTTTACTAAAAAATACAAGTAGAAATAACTGCACTTTTTAATAAAAATAATGTATATTATTTACAAATGCACTTGATTTAACAATGAACAAGAGATGTACTCAAATATTATACTCGTTGACTAACTGAACCTAAAAATAACGAGAATATAATCTCATTTCATTTTCCAGGATTTGAAATCAATTTCATCTTCACAAATTTACATCCCATGTAATATATTTAGGTGGCACTTTGGTTTTAAAAAAAAAAAAAAACCAATGATAATAAAAATGGGAATAAATATAAAATAATTATAGTGATTAATGACCCCATTGATTACCTTTCTAACTTCTTATAGTCATACTCCTCAATCATTTTCCCATACTACAGCCAATGACCTCTTTTTTGTCCATTTTTCTAAAAATTAATTCACAACACTAATAATCTAACTATTATGAAAACAATCATTCATCCAATATATCTAATCAAAGACGAAGAGAAAAAAAAAATTTACATTCTCATTCTCCTTAAAAAAATTCAAAGCAATAGTTCACTTACATACTATAAGATTTTAGGTGGTCACAGTTTATTGGGCCCAATAAAATTTTATAAATACTAATTTATCGAAAAATATTATGTAAAGAGTCCACAAATGACAAAGCCACTAGAAGTAATCGTAGTTGGTGGATGACTAAGACACAATTCATTCTTAAAATTTTCTATCTAGCTATCGATCATCCCTTGAAATAATGATTTCACAACAATGACGTCCAAAAACCCCATTGCCCCTTTATTTCCCAGAAGTCAACTATATATATATAACTGTTTTAGAAATTTCATGTGATACAATATGATACCCGGTCCACAATTTTTTTTTTCCTTTTTTTTGTTAGAGCTGAAAAGAAAAAAAAATTAAACAAAAATCGGAGCTAGAGTAGTTAATCATATGTGTGACCACCAATATTAGGAAACTTTGGATTTTTTTTCTACGTATTATAATTTCGAGTAATTTTAGTGTGCACCTAATTGTATATTATGTATTTAGATTTTAAATTCAATTTTAAATTTAATTTTGACTTTTAATTAGAAATATACGATTAAATAATATTGGGGTATTGTTGATTACTGCTTAAGGTATTGTTGATTCCTATTTGGGGTATTGTTGATTATTGCTTAAGGTATTGTTGAATTCTATTTGGTGTATTGTTAATTATTGCTCGTGATATTACCAATTGTTGATTACTTCTTGTAATACTGTTGATTATTTTTAGGAATATTGTTATTGCAAAACACACAATTGACGCCGAAATATATGTTGTTCATATATTTTTTACAATTGAATTTTTAAAATCCAAATGCATAATGTGCACTTGAATGCACATTAGAACTACTCATAATTATAACACCTACAAAAATCCAAAGTTTCCCAAGATGATACGACTGCCCCAGCGCAGATTTATTTTTCCTTTGAAAAAAAAAAAAAGTAGCATAGCATCACGCGAAATTTGTGTATAATTTTATATTTTATTTTTATAAATATATGTCACATGTACAAATATCATACCCAGTACATAATATATCATTTATAGAATTGTAATATGTAATAAAATTAATAATTAAAAGACAGGTATTCGGTCTAAGGATAAAATTTAATTGGGAGAGTCAGATAAAGGGTGTATCGAATAGGAAAATGTGTAGTAACTAGTAAGGGTGAAAATGAGATATAATATTATTTGTAAGTATTTCATAGTATGTATGTAATGAAAGCCATATTATAATAACGAGTAACACTTCCATCACACCATTTTGACCCACAAAATTTCACCTTTTTTTATGCTTTCCACTAAAACAATTTGTATAAGAAAATGCATAATTTTGTATGCACCAGGTGCACGTGTACCGTGCAATTCAAGTATATTTTAAAAACGTTATCTTTGCTATTATTGAAAAGTTACTCCTGTTATTAATAAAAAGTACATTTAATAAAGAGTAATATTTCAATAATAGTAGAAATAACTTTTTAAAAATACATTCGAGTTGCACTGTGTACCTGGTGCGTAAAAGACATAATCTAAAAAATATATACAATAGGACTCTTGGTTCAAAATTTTCAATGTAATAGTAATAAAAAATTATTTTTCGTCCACGTTCCCATAATTAAAATGATATATTGGGGGATTGTCAGAATGGTGGTTGCAATTACTAGTGTTATGCTTAATTTTGAAATAAAAGTGAATAATAAATGGTTGTTTTTTTCGAAACGGAAGTTTCATTTATTAAGTACTGGAATCAGCCAGTTCTGATAGACAATAGTACTTCCGGGGCGGAAGACCAAGATTCGTTACAACCAATATTAGTTTTCGCATGAAAAGCAAGTTCATGAGCCACAATATTTTCACTTCTTCTAACCCAAAATATTCCCAAGTAAGCAACACTAAGAAGAAGTGACTTAATCTCTTCGCAAAGTGAGATGCAAGAAATTGGTTCTTGAGATTCTCCAATGGCAACAAGGATCGTAGCTTGAGAGTCCCCAATGAGTGAAAACGAGTGCAATCCCAGTTGTATAGCAAGACGAAGGGCATCTCTTAAAGCAAGCATCTCCACAACTTGTGCATCATTAACTCCAACATAGTACTTGCAAGCTCCATGAATAAAACACCCGTCTCGTTCGTGACAAACACCCCCGTCCCTCCCGCCGGAGCCGAAGAGATGGCTCCGTCAAAAAAGATACGCAACCCCTTCAAGGGGAGCCTTTTCCAAAGCTTACTACCAAGAGAATCTGGAAAACGCTCCGGCCAAGCATTGTAATTTTCATAATCTGTTAGGATTGTCGCTGCAGCCTTGTGAATCATAATATCATCAACTCGTATTCCCTCGAAGATAGCCCTATTCATGTAGTACCAAATGAGATAACAAATTATGCTAAAGAGATCAACATTAATAGTTTTGCATCCCAGAATATTACAAAAAGAAACAGCGGCGTTTCCACATTTATGGAGAGTGATATCAGCCTCCAAATTGCATAGCTTCCACACTCCCAACACAAATCTGCAATCAAAGAAGAGATGGTAGGCAGAGCTAGGCCCTTCGTCACAAAAGGGGCACGAATCATCCACGACGACCCCTCTTCGTGCTAGTGTGTCTGCAAACGGCAATGACCCGTAGATGCACCTCCAGATAAAGTGTGCGATCTTAGGTGGGACAGCAAGTTTCCAAATGCCTTTCCAAGTCTGCTGCGACGCCACAGGTTGAAGAGGTTCGGCCCCATGCTCAACTACTTCGGAGATGAGTATAGAAGAGGAAAAGAATAATCAAAATGAGGTAGTTAATATTTTATTTAGTATAAATTAATACCTTTCAAAAAAAATTGTGTCGAATAACCCATTGAAATAAGTCAAGATTGAGTTAAAAGTTACAGGATACAATTGATGTGCTATTTTTTTTTAAAGATGTTAAACGGACTCGGACCCCATAAGCTGACCTGTTTAAACCCAAACCATTTTTTTTTTTTTGGAAAATATCATAAATAGTCTTTTAACTTTGTCTGAATCCATAAATAGTACTGTAAATTTTTTATTTTATTAATTTTGGTCCTTTTGGTAACATTTTGGACCTTTTTGCCGAAAAATTTAAACTTTGGCCGAAAAAGTTATCGAAAATCTGTTGTAGCATATATAATGACTCGAAAAAAGTATTGAAATGATGAGCGCAATGAGAAGAAGAGAATAGAATATGTCTTGACCCAAAATTCACCGAATCGCTCGAAATTAGTCACGGAAATGGACGAAATTCATGATTTTGAAGCTCCAATTCTTGGGGTAGGTGTAATTTAAATATAAAATTAATTGGAGGGTTTTCTTCCTGGATGCGAGACGGTTCGAATAATATTAGTGACAACCGTCAACATGATCAAAATAAAAAATTAGGACAATTTTCCAGTCAAAATTTAAATTTTCCAACGAAAAAGACTAAAATTGATATCAAAAGGATCAAAATTGATAAAATAAAAACTTATATAGCCATTTATGAATTCAAACAAGTTACAAGACCATGCAGGTTTTTTTTTTCTCCCTTTTTTTTTACTAGACCGTGTTAGCCCGTCCAATTTAATTGGCTGATTCATTAGCCAAGTTAAACTATATTTATATTTTTTTTATATTTTCTTTTTGGTTGTATGTAAATTTCGATTACATACCAATTAAATGACCTTACGGGTGAAACTAAATAGGTTTATAGGCTCTCAATAGGATCGTAAATTGATCAAATTAAGTTGAATATAACCGTCTTGAATTCGAATTTATGAAATTATTTCAAATATTGGATTCGAATTAAATATTTTTTAATAATAAATATAAGTTATACTCCCTCCGTCCATGAAAATTTTACCCGGTTACTGTAGAGCACAGTTTTTAATGAAAATTGATATTTTATTGAAAAAGTGAATAAAGTAGATAAAATAAGAGTATTGTGGTGGGTATTGTGGGACCCATTTTTTGTTTGTGGGTGTAGTTTATTTCCAAAAAAGGAATGGGTAAAAATTTGGTGGACGGACCAAAAAGGAAAGCGGGTAAAAATTTGGTGGACGGAGGGAGTATATGATTTGGAACTCATATCGAATTATTAGAAAATATATGAATACTTGAGGTGAATATTCGAATCAATTTTTTATTCAAGCATATTTCAAACAAATATTTATTCAATCCATTGTTTGAATTCACAGACAAGCTATAAAATTTAAAAAAAAAAAAAATAACATAATCAAGAACATAAATGAAAAAAAAAAACAATGTTAATTATCAAATTCAAGAAATAAATACTTTCACAACCAAATGACAAGCATCCAAATTTCCATCAAGTTTGCAACTCAAGTGATTTGCAACATAACATATAAAGACTCTTCTTGCTCCTAAATAAAAAAGAAATAAAACTCAATTTGTTTATGAAAAATATCATATATCTCAAATGAATTAAAAAATTAGTAACCTACATAAGTCATAATTGGCTTCTTAATCCCATGAAGTTGACAAACTCCATCTGCTTTACAAATCAAAACTTATACTATATCAGGAGTCACTACAAAAAATGCGTGTTTTTACGACGAAAATTAACGACGGCCAAAGATTCTGTCGTTAATACACATGTTTTACGATGGAAATTAACTAAAGCTCGTTCGGGCTTAAAATTTATGACGGGTTGCAAAATTCCGTCGTTAATTCTTGATTTTTACAACGGAAATGACCGTCGTAAAATAAGCGGGCCCCACTCTTCGTTTATTCCGCCAAATTTAACGACAGAAGACCCGTCGTAGATTTTAAAATCGACATTAACGAGGGGCAAGACCGTCGTAAAATTCCAAGTGTTTGATTGTGACCTTTCGAAATTGGTGCAAACTTATTGTGGCCGACAAGTTTACGACGGGAAGCCCATCGTAAAATTTAACTTTATATTTTACGACGGGCATGCCCGTCGTAAAACGTGAATGTAAGCAAATTAATTTTGCACCCAATTAAATAATGGCACGTGTACAAATAAATATTAATATAAAAATAAATTTATTAATTTATTTTGGGGATTTAAATAAATTAATTCTCAAATTAAATAAATAAATAAATTGGTATTTAGTATACATGGTACAAGCTTGCCAAAAATACGAGTCTGCGGTAATTAATATAGTTGACTTAGTGCCCAAGAAAGATCAAATCATATCTTGCATGAAGAAGGAAATGAATTAATGAAAATCAAATCAAATCAACTAAATCTGGAAATTGGTCAATAAAAGTCCATCAAATCGGCATCAGCCAATCAAAAAGCGTCACGTGGCACCATGAAGGAGGAAAATTTTCATCTCATCACCCTATATATAGGGGTCTTCATTCATTCATTCAACACACACATTCAGAAGACATCAGAAGTAAGAAAATTCAAGAGCTCGGAAGTTTTGAAGATTTAAAGGCGTTCTTCGCGGCTTCAACGGCGTTCTTCATCAACATCGGCCTTCTATTCGAGATCAAGGTCCAGCACCCATCCGATCCGCGTTTCTCCTTGAAGATTCAAAGGCGTTCTTCACGGCTTTAAGGCGTTCTTCGCGCAAGTCTACCACAAACCGCCTACGATCCGAGATCAAGGTCTAGCACCCCTCCGATCCGGCGTTTCTCCTTGAAGATTCAACGGCGTTCTTTGCGGCTTCAATGACATTCTTTATCAACATTGGCGTTCGATCTGGGATTACGGTGCTCAACCTCTCCAGTCGCGTTTCTCCTACGAAGCTCTCCAAGATCTTCATCAACATCGGCGTTCGATTCGAAATTACGGTGCTCAACCTCTCCGATCGCGTTTCTCCTACGAAGTTCTCCAAGATTTTCATCAACGTCTGATCCGAGATCACGGTGCTAAGCCCCTCCGATCAACGTTCTTCAACATCAATTTCTTCGTGGACTCAACGACTCAACGTTTACATCCACTGATCAACATTCTCCAACATCAGCTACTTCGTGGACTCAACGACCCAACGTCTCCCTCCACGGAATCTTCAACATCAACAATTAATTTGAAACATGGCTCGATGCCCTCGAATTAATTTCATCATCATCATCAGACTAAATTCGGTTACGGACTAATCTCCGAAAAATCTGGAATCAAGTCAAAGTCAACTTCGAAGAGAAGAATCAGAGGACCAAAATCTAGAGTTAGTCAAACCGCACAAGTTTTTCGGTTTAATCCGAATAAATATAAATTGTAATCCTTTTCGTGTTTATTATATTTAATAATTTCAAAATTTCTAGATTACAGTGACGTTTTGGCCGCGACTTTTCGAGAAGTGGTGCAAATTTATTACCGGAGACTTATATACGATGGGCTAGCACATCGTAAATTTTAAATTTAATATTTACGACGGGCATAGTCGTCGTAAATCTGCAAATACGATGCTATTTTTGGCCTAAAGGCGGCAATTTTAGCGACGGGTTGATGTCCGTCGTAAAAAAAAATTGCCTATATAAGGCAGCACCGGCGAGCTCATTCCTCACACGAGCAAAAACCGAGCAAAATCGAAGAAGAAGAGGGCGACGTCCGGCGAGCACTCATGAGCCAATTTCATCCCGATCAAAGTTCTTTTTTCGTCGATCTCTACCCTTTAATCGTAAGTTTTTCAAATTTTTACTGTTTAAATTTCATTTTAATTTTAAAACATTTGATTAGTCTTTAATTTTTTTTATATGTGATATATTAATTGGTTAGATTTTTATTTATATTGAGTATGTACAAATCATGTTAATTGTTTAGATATGATTATGCATAAAAATGTTAATTGGTTAGATTTTTGTTTATATTGAGTATGTACAAATCATGTTAATTGTTTAGAATTTTGTTTAGATCTATATGATTATGCATAAAAATATTAATTGGTTAGATTTTTGTTTATATTGAGTATGTACAAATCATGTTCATTGTTTAGAATTTTGTTTAGATATATGATTATGCATAAAAATGTTAATTGGTTAGATTTTTGTTTATATTGAGTATGTACAAATCATGTTAATTGTTTAGAATTTTGTTTAGATCTATATGATTATGCATAAAAATATTAATTGATTAGATTTTTGTTTATATTGAGTATGTACAAATCATGTTAATTGTTTAAAAATTTTGTTTAGATATAATTATGCATAAAACATGTTTATTCGTTAGATTTTTATTTATATTGAGTATGTACAAATCATGTTAATTGTTTAGATATGATTATGCATAAAATATGTTAATTGGTTAGATTTTTGTTTATATTGAGTATGTACAAATCATGTTAATTGTTTAAAATTTTGTTTAGATATGATTATGCATAAACATGTTAATTAGTTAGATTTTTGTTTATATTGAGTATGTACAAATCATGTTAATTGTTTAAAATTTTGTTTAGACATGAGTATGCATAAAACATGTTAATTGTAAATATTTAATATGGTTTTTAAAATTTTTAATATCTTAAGGATATATATATATTGATTGTTGTTATATATTGAATGTTTTAGATGAGTGGACAAGGAAGTGGATCCGCTGGAGGGAGTGGGGAAAGCCAGGAGAGGGGTCGAGGGAGAGAGAGAAGACGAGCGGGGTCTCTTAGACCCGTTATAGCTCCGATTGTCCAGCCCGAGGGGTCCTTGTCCGCATCCCAGACGTAGCCCGCGGGCTAAAGGGCCGGGCCGGCCAGTTTTTTTAATTTTTTTTTAAAATTTTATTAAAAATTATACTCCTTCCGTCCATAAAAAAAATTTCCGTTACTGTTGGGCACAAAATTTATTAAAAATTAGTATTTTATTGAAAAAATAGATAAAGTAAGGGTATTGTAGGGATATTGTGGGACTAATTTATTTGTTTGTTAGTAGTATTTACACTTTCACAATCCACATATATTTTATATCTTAATCTAATTTAGTTCATAACAAGTAATAACAATAACTTTGGTATTTAAAAAAAAAATCAACCGGGCCAAGCGGGCCGGCCCGTGGTCCATCGGGCCAAAAACGACCCGGCCTATTTGGCCCGTCGGGCCTATCGGGCCGGGCCAAAAATGGCCCAATTTTTTCGGGCTTCTATTTTTAGTCCAGCTCGATCCACATGTCGGGCGGGCCGTGCCCATATTGTTGGCTTTACCGCTTAGGATCTGCAAAATTTAATCTAGATCGACACATGAACCATAAATTTTGTATATTTACCTATTTAAAATATATTATACATCTATATATTTATTTGTCAATCACCCCCTCCTCTCTAAAGCCTCCATTTTGAATTCATAAATTTATATGAGTTTGGGTTATATATGATATTCTTTTAATTATAAATTATTTTTAATTGTAATTAATTAATTAACTGTTCTTATTTTAGGTAAGTTGAAATTGAATTACAATTGATTAAATAATTTTATTTTTATATCATCTATTTTAATTATAATTTATTAATTTATTTTGCCTCTTGATCGTGTTGGGTTTTAGAGGCACGAACATCATGTTCGGCACAGCGAAAGAATACGATTCACCAACAACGAATCTGCATATGGTTGTATAACATAAAAACAGAAAGGATTAATAATAACAAATAAATCCTTACAGCGATTTGTACGCGGAATCCTCCACTATGGTATCCACGTAACGGCTTTCTACCAACCCGCACAGATATGCCAGCGTTGAATCTCGAGACGAATTTGCTAGGAAAATTCCGACTGAAGATTTTATGGAGAAATTATATTTCTTGTGTATTTTCGGAATTCCCATAAGACACATATTTATAGGGATTAACTTGGCTTAATTCCTAAGCAAGATATCGGGCCTAGCCCGTAATATAATCTCTACAGATTATATCTCCCTAGATATGTTCCTACGAATAATATAGTTACCATATATATTATTCTTGTATAATAATATTCCAAATATTATTTAGGATTTCATATTTAATTAAATCTAATTTAATTAAATAATAATAATTAATTCAAAATATAATTATTATTATTATATTCTCCTTAAATTAAATATTATATCCAATACAATATTTAATCAACCAACTATAATTGGTAAATTGTCATTACTTGTTGTGTGACCCATATACCCTCGTATATCGAACGATTAGTCAAACTAACGATCTTAATTGAACCCTAGACAATAAATCAGACATTCTCAATATACGAGGTATGTTGCGAGGAAATCTGCAACTACCTGTAATATTGTAGGATATTGTGATATCTTCCTTTCATTCACGAATACTCGATTAAGTCTTGAACATGATGAAGTTTCTAGTCAAATAACTTAATCATATTATCTCCAATCATTAATTGATCAAGTATATCACACTTAGCCACAAAGTCTAAGTTGATGTGCGTCGGCCGACGACTTAGATCCAATTATAATGAGAAGACGAGTATTCTCTCTAAATCCACATTGAAGAACGAATCCTATTCTTGTCTCAACTACCACGCACATGCATTTCGTGATGAACTCAATCCATGTCATATCTACCCGTGGAAGGGTGCAAGCGTCGGTCATGGTCAAAGTTCACCACTCCACACATGTCGTGCGTATTGACCTCAACTCAGAGGAGTATCACATTGCTCCCACCAACCGAGCACCCGTAGACACATTATGTGGAATTACATCAAACGGTTTCTCGGACGGGTTTATGATTAGGCGTGAAATTATTATGTTTTGGTGCACAATTTACCCATGTTTTGAGTATTTTTTATGAGTGTTTGGAGTCATTTGAGTATCATTTCTATAAAATGATGAATTTATCTCTTTGGTTTTCATAGATGGATAGAGGGTGAAAAGAGGAGTTCGTAGGACTTTGAATCAGCCAAAACGGACTCCCGATTGAGGAGATATGAAGATTTTATGAACATGTGTACAGCTGCCGAAAAGTGCTCGAGCTCAATTGGTCATGCACTCAGTGCACGACCACTCGTGCAATGTGCACGAGTGGAATCAGGTCGTGCACTAAGTGCACGAGTTGTGCTCGAGTAGATGCGTATTTTGGCCCAAAAATGCTCAAATTCGATCCCAAGCCTATTTATACTTTTTTCCAAGCATACCAACACATATTTTTACATATTTTGAGCAAGGAGAAAGCTTGAGAGAGAGATTGGAAGAGTTTTATACGTTGTAATCGAGGTTTTAATTTACGAATTCTTAGTTTTAGTATTTCTTTTGAACGTATTAGATTAATTCTTTCTTTCTTTACTCTTTGAGTCGATAAACCCTAGTTTTTCAGATTTATATAGATTTCTTTGGAGACTTTAATTTGAACTTTCGTTTATGTTCTTGATTTTATTAGTTAATTCAATTATGCATATGTTTATTGTTCTTGTGATTGCTTTTATTATTCAAACCACCATGTTAGGCTAGAACCCTTGCATGCTTAGGATGGGATGAACTCGTAGAAGTAGGATGTGGGTATGTAATTAGGGTAATTCGTGACGTTTAGTTTTAATTCTCTTAATTAATGAATTCTTAAAATCAATCTTGACTTTACCTTTGAATTTAGTTCGAAAAGTGTTCGAGAGAGGACGACCGTATCACTCTTTAACAATGAGTAGACTTAATGAGAGGGTTTAGAAAGGGTTAATTAATCAAGAAACGGGGGAGTTAAGAAGAAAAAGTCAAAAATCAAGAAATTGATTAGTAAGACTCCTCCAGATAAAGGCGAGAAGAAGTTGAGACCCCCACCACTTGAGGTTGAGAAGGAAGCAAAGGAGCTCATGATGGAGGGGCGTCAAGGAAAGGAATTCAACCACAACTCTTATGAGAGTAAGGGAGGTAATTTTGAATATCATGTCTCATAAGCTCCTTTGAGCTCGGTCCGGCATGAGGAACTTAAAAATAGCGATGAATGTGAGGCAACTCATTTTTATTTGCTTTTGAGTATTTTATGTTATTAGGATGTTGTTTTGAATCGTAAGTTTTAACCTCGTATTTGAGAGTTTATTTTGTAGGCTTGTCTCGAAGGAGTAAAGGTATCATGGAGTTATTCAGATTGAAGGGCCCAACTCGAGACAAGGGAGTGTGCCAAGTTGTTAGGAGAAACTGAATTATTTGGATGAGGTAACCCACAACCCCAAACTTAGACCGCTTCACAAGGTCGAAGTTTGGGGGTGGAGTTTTTATATGTTTCATGGTTATATTGCACAGATGCACACCCTCTCTTGAGTTGAGTTTGGTTATTTGGTATCTTGAGATGCTTCTTGGGCTGATATTGATTTGATTTGCTACTACATATTTCATGCCTATCAATTCTCTTATGCTTGTTGATTGTTATTCTAGAGTATGACTTGGTGAGTAGAGTTGAGTTGTAAGGTTGAGTTAGGAATTTTATTGTGTGAGTGTATGAGTTAGAGTTGATTTGAGAAAGAACTAGTATGCTTGCGAGTTTTCCTTTTGAGTGCTTGTGTGATGAGAGTGAGAATTCATTAGGACTAGCATGGATGTGAAAGCCGTGAGATTTGAGCCTTTTGAGATTTTGATGCATGAAATGATCTCTTCGTTTGTGAGTGGATTGTCACCTTAGAAGATGCTAGAACTTGTGTGTGCTCTTGCTTCTTGATTGTGTCTAGTTTGATATGCCGAATGTGATCTTAGGCCATCTTTGTTTTGATTGAGTCACTTAGCCAAAAAAATTCCTTACCATTGATATTTGTCCCTTGTTAGCCCCTTTGAGCCTTAAGCCTATGTCATTTGCTAGCACATTTAAACACTATTCCAAGTTCCTAAGCCTTTTTGTCCAAATTTGAGTGGAGAATAGGAAAAGTGTGAATGTGAAGGGATTGATTTGAGTTGAAAAAAGAGAATTGTGATTGCTTGAGTGATTATGAGAAGAAGGTGTGATGAAGAATATGAGTTGTGGGAAAGAAAAAAAAAATGAGTTCATGTGTTTGTGCGAAAAAGAGAAAAAAAAAAGTGAAGTGATTGAAAAAAAAAAGTGAAAGGAGATAGAAAAAAAAAATTGAAGTGTTGAGAGTATTGGAATTGAAGGTGTGTTGATTGACAATGTTTGAAGTATTATGTTCCTAATCTCGAAGTACTAAAGTTTGAGTTTTTATTCTCCATTCACTTGAGTCACTTATCCATATTGTTATCCCATCTGTACATAACAACCTCGAGAAAAGTCATTTTGAGTATGGTCAGAGTTGAGAGTGCTTACAAGCCTATGGCTGCCGATATGCGTGATTGATTGTTTGAGTGAGACCCTTATTATTGATATACACTTGTGAGAGAGTGAAACACATCGTTGAGTACGCATCCATGTTTGATCTCGGTGGTTCTTATTGTTATTGCATGAGTATGATGAAGGAAGGTGAGTTAGTATATGTTTGATTGATCTTTGAAGCAACATGGTAAGTTTGGAGGGTGATTAGGCGTGAAATTGTTATGTTTTGGTGTCCGATCTGCCCATGTTATGAGTGTTTTTTATGAGTGTTTGGAGTCATTTGAGTATCATTTCTATAAACTGATGAATTTGTCTATTTGATTTTCATAGATGGATAGAGGGTGAAAAGAGGAGTTCATAGGACTTTGAATCGGCCAAAACGGACTCCCGGTTAAGGAGATAAGAAGATTTTACGAACATGTGTACAGCTGCCGAAAAGTGCTCGAGCTCAATTGGCCGTGCAATGTGCACGAGTGGAATCGGGTCGTGCACTAAGTGCACGAGCTGTGCTCGAGTAGATGCGTATTTTGGCCCAAAAATGCCCAAATTCGATCCCAAACCTATTTATACCTTTTTCCAAGCATACCAACACATATTTTTACATATTTTGAGCGAGGAGAAAGCTTGAGAGAGAGATTGGAAGAGTTTTATACGTTGTAATCGAGGTTTTAATTTATGAATTCTTAGTTTTAGTATTTCTTTTGAATGTATTAGATTAATTCTTTCTTTATTTACTCTTTGAGTCGATAAACCCTAGTTTTTCAGATTTATATAGATTTCTTTGGAGACTTTAATTTGTTCTTTCGTTTATGTTCTTGATTTTATTAGTTAATTCAATTATGCATATGTTTATTGTTCTTGTGATTGATTTTATTATTCAAACCACCATGTTAGGCTAGAACCCTTGCATGCTTAGGATGGGATGAACTCGTAGAAGTAGGATGTGAGTATGTAATTAGGGTAATTAGTGACGTTTAGTTTTAATTCTCTTAATTAATGAATTCTTAAAATCAATCTTGACTTTACCTTTGAATTTAGTTCGAAAAGTGTTCGAGAGAGGACGACCTTATCACGCTTTAACAATGAGTAGACTTAATGAGAGGGTTTAGAAAGGGTTAATTAATCTACCGGTTTATCTAAGGAGGACGAGCGAAGAGAGACTACAGCTAGATCCTGAGACAATAGCAAGAAGAAATCGGGCCTTTTTAAGAAGGATGAATGCTGCCGGAGGAGAGAACAATAACATGGAAATCAGTAATGAGTTGGATGATGCTGCTAATGAGTTTAATCAGACAGTGGACCGGGTTGACGGCACTGGAGGGAATGGAAGTCAGAATCAAGTTCCGTTAGAGGACAGCCAGAGCCAAAACTCGGGTATGCAGAACGTAAACAATCCAACTCATAACCTTGTCCAACACCCTCAGAACAACCCTGCATACCCACAAAACAACTTCCTACAAAACAACTTACCTTACCCTTACCCATACCCACCATATCCATATCCACTGTACCCTCCACCTCCTGTTTACAACCCACCACCAGTCTATCACCCACCACCAGCCCAACAAGTACCCGTACCACCTGCTAATCCTCAGCACGTTCCTCAGAATGCCGATCAGAACATGACTATTCGAGGAAGGTTCGCGGCACAACCGCAACGGTACTATGATGGAGTGGCATTGCCTCTTGTAGAGGCAAACAACTTCTCAATTTCCCCTGGAATTCTGAAGCTGCTTACCGAGAATCAATTCAAGGAGAGGTTGGGAAGGAGAATCCTCATACTCATCTTAGGAGTTTTCTGATGATCGCATCAACGTTCAATTATAACGGCATGTCTGAAGATGCCAAGAGGCTCAGGCTGTTCCCATTCTCTTTGACGAGAATAGCAAAGGAGTGGTACGATAACACGCTCCCACGGGGAGGTGTAACCACATGGGCCGAGCTCGAGCATCTGTTCCTCGAGCGATTCTACCCTCCATCTAGAACCATTAAAGTAAGGATAGAGATCTCTTCCTTCCGCCAGAAGCAAGGAAAAGACTTACGTCAAGCGTGGGAGAGATACTCTAACATGTTAATTGAGTACCCGCATCAATGAGGGGGATATCATGGCGTTCTTCTATAGTGGAGCCAGCAAGGCTGGTCAAGCCCATCTGGACGCGAGTGCTAGTGGAGCTTTCCTGAACCAAGGTACAGTGAGGTGTAGAGAAATCGTTGACAATATTGTCACGAATGCCGGGGCATGGAACGAGGACCCATAATTTCAGAGAGCTTGTAAGTTGGAGGAGAATGAAAGAACGAGGAAGTTGTTGATGGCCATGATGGAAAAGATAAACAACATTGAGATTGGGCAAAGTTTGGTTGGAGGGAATGTAGCAGTGAGTGAAAAAGTGGATCAGCCCACAGTTCAACAAGAGGTAGCCAACTATATAGGAGGACCTTACTACAATCAAGGCGGGTATCCACAAGGTGGCAATCAATTTGGAAGGTCTTCTTATGGCCAGCCATTTGTACCTCCAGGTCTACAGCCTCCACAAAATCAATGGAGGAACACACAAGGGTATCAAGGAGGCCAGCAGCCTCCTCAAAACACATGGAGGAAGAACGAGAATTTTTCATATGCTAATTCGAAGGCCGGAATTACAGTTCCTCCAGGTGTTGATCCAGGTTCGAAACCTCCGGGTGGAGAAGGTGGTGCCTCAACTGAGGAGATGTTGAGAGCTATCCTTCAGAAGGTAGAGGAAGGAAGCAAGAGATTGACCTCTTTGGAGTATGATGTGAAGGAGTTGCATAAGAAAGGTGATCAGCGTGATCAAGAACTTTAGAAGAGAGATGTAGAGCTGAATCGAATTCAGCAAGAGAATAATAGGCGGTTCACTTCTATGGAGTACCAGATAAGCCAGATTGCAAAATCATTGGGAAGAGAGCCGGGTAAGTATCCTTCTATGCCGGAGGGGAACCCGAAAGAGCATTGCAAGGCGATCCAGCTTAGAAGTGGGACCAACTATGATGGTCCTCAGATGCCTGCTGATTCTGAGACGCCCCAAGGAGAGATTGAGATGGAGGGACAAGAACATAAGAAAGATGGAGGTGAGACAGTTGAAGAAGAAATTGAGATAGAGAGCAAAGAGCCTGAATAGGAAGGTATTGAGAAGATTGAGAGAGTTCCAAAGTGGAAGAAGGCAAAGGAAGCAAGGGGGAAAGTGAAAGAGACCGAGCGTGATAAATGGGGGTACCCAAATCGGTGATACCCGTCCCGTATCCACAGCGCTTCATGAAGAAGAAGCTTGATGAGAAATTCGCTAAATTCATTGATGTTTTTAAGAAATTGCATATTAACATTCCTTTTTATGATACTTTGGAACAGATGCCGAATTATGCCAAGTTCCTGAAGGACTTGATAGCGAAGAGAAGGAGAGTTGATGAGCCCAAGTTGGTGCAGCTAAACCATGAGGTGAGTGCATTAGTGCACAAAGCACTTCCACCGAAGTTGAAGGATCCCGGGAGTTTCACGATCTTATGTGATATCGGGAATGGAGTCAAGAAGGGAGCATTGTGCGACCTTGGAGCAAGCATTAATCTTATGCCATTATCGCTTTTCAAGAAATTGGAAGGGGGAGAACTTCAGTCGACAATGATGACGCTTCAACTTGCCGACCGGTCTATTACTCAACCTCAAGGTGTAGTTGAAGACGTCCTCGTGAAAGTTGGAGATCACATTTTTTCAGCCGACTTTGTGGTGCTCGACATGGAGGAAGATGAGCGCGTGCCTTTGATCTTGGGAAGACCGTTCTTAGCAACGGCGGGATGTGCTAGACGTGGCAAATAGAAAGATCACGTTGAAAGTTGACGATCAAGAGATAAAAATCTCCCTATATGAGGCCATGAAGTACCTGAAGGAGGATGAGAGTTGTTATTGCATGGATGTCATTGATCCTAGTGTTGAAGACACACCTCCTATCCCTAATCTTTTTTTTAGTCATGATTTTGATGATCCTTTACTTGATAATTTGACTCATGAGCATTATGATCTTGATTATTTTGATAGGGATAAAGGGAAGAAGTTGAAGGATGAAGAAGTGAAAAAGGTGGACGAGGTCCAGTTGGAGAGTAACGGGGGAGTTAAGAAGAAAAAGTCAAAAATCAAGAAATTGATTAGTAAGACTCCTCCAGATAAAGGCGAGAAGAAGTTGAGACCCCCACCACTTGAGGTTGAGAAGGAAGCAAAGGAGCTCATGATGGAGGGGCGTCAAGGAAAGGAATTCAACCACAACTCTTATGAGAGTAAGGGAGGTAATTTTGAATATCATGTCCCATAAGCTCCTTTGAGCTCGGTCCGGCATGAGGACCTTAAAAATAGTGATGAATGTGAGGCAACCCATTTTTATTTGCTTTTGAGTATTTTATGTTATTAGGATGTTGTTTTGAATCGTAAGTTTTAACCTCGTATTTGAGAGTTTATTTTATAGGCTTGTCTCAAAGGAGTAAAGGTATCATGGAGTTATTCAGATTGAAGGGACCAACCCGAGACAATGGAGTGTGCCAAGTTGTTAGGAGAAACTGAATTATTTGGATGAGGTAACCCACAACTCCAAACTTAGACCGCTTCACAAGGTCGAAGTTTGGGGGTGGAGTTTTTATATGTTTCATGGTTATATTGCACAGATGCACACCCTCTCTTGAGTTGAGTTTGGTTATTTGGTATCTTGAGATGCTTCTTGGGCTGATATTGATTTGATTTGCTACTACATATTTCATGCCTATCAATTCTCTTATGCTTGTTGATTGCTATTCTAGAGTATGACTTGGTGAGTAGAGTTGAGTTGTAAGGTTGAGTTAGGAATTTTATTGTGTGAGTGTATGAGTTAGAGTTGATTTGAGAAAGAACTAGTATGCTTGCGAGTTTTCCTTTTGAGTGCTTGTGTGATGAGAGTGAGAATTCACTAGGACTAGCATGGATGTGAAAGCCGTGAGATTTGAGCCTTTTGAGATTTTGATGCATGAAATGATCTCTTCGTTAGTGAGTGGATCGTCACCTTAGAAGATGCTAGAACTTGTGTGTTCTCTTGCTTCTTGATTGTGTCTAGTTTGATATGCCGAATGTGATCTTAGGCCATCTTTGTTTTGATTGAGTCACTTAGCCAAAAAAATTTCTTACCATTGATATTTGTCCCTTGTTAGCCCCTTTGAGCCTTAAGCCTATGTCATTTGCTAGCACATTTAAACACTATTCCAAGTTCCTAAGCCTTTTTGTCCAAATTTGAGTGGAGAATAGGAAAAGTGTGAATGTGAAGGGATTGATTTGAGTTGAAAAAAGAGAATTGTGATTGCTTGAGTGATTATGAGAAGAAGGTGTGATGAAGAATATGAGTTGTGGGAAAGAAAAAAAAATGAGTTCATGTGTTTGTGCGAAAAAGAGAAAAAAAAAAGTGAAGTGATTGAAAAAAAAAAGTGAAAGGAGATAGAAAAAAAATTGAAGTGTTGAGAGTATTGGAATTGAAGGTGTGTTAATTGACAATGTTTGAAGTATTATGTTCCTAATCTCGAAGTACTAAAGTTTGAGTTTTTATTCTCCATTCACTTAAGTCACTTATCCATATTGTTATCCCATCTGTACATTACAACCTTGAGAAAAGTCATTTTGAGTATGGTCGGAGTTGAGAGTGCTTACAAGCCTATGGCTGCCGATATGCGTGATTGATTGTTTGATTGAGACCCTTATTATTGATATACACTTGTGAGAGAGTGAAACACATCGTTGAGTACGCATCCATGTTTGATCTCGGTGGTTCTTGTTGTTATTGCATGAGTATGATGAAGGAAGGTGAGTTAGTATATGTGTGATTGATCTTTGAAGCTCGAGTTCATTTACTTGCATGATTTAATTCTTTGACTCATTCCTAACAATTTCACTTGACTTATTATTTCGTTGCTTGAGAACAAGCAATATGGTAAGTTTGGAGGGTGATTATGCGTGAAATTGTTATGTTTTGGTGTTCGATCTGCCCATGTTATGAGTGTTTTTTATGAGTGTTTGGAGTCATTTGAGTATCATTTCTATAAACTGATGAATTTGTCTATTTGATTTTCATAGATGGATAGAGAGTGAAAAGAGGAGTTCGTAGAACTTTGAATCGGCCAAAATGGACTCCCGGTTGAGGAGATATGAAGATTTTACGAACATGTGTACAGCTGCCGAAAAGTGTTCGAGCTCAATTGGTCGTGCAATGTGCACGAGTGGAATCGGGTCGTGCACTAAGTGCACGAGCTGTGCTCGAGTAGATGCGTATTTTGGCCCAAAAATGCCCAAATTCGATCCCAAGCCTATTTATACCTTTTTCCAAGCATACCAACACATATTTTTACATATTTTGAGCGAGGAGAAAGCTTGAGAGAGAGATTGGAAGAGTTTTATACGTTGTAATCGAGGTTTTAATTTATGAATTCTTAGTTTTAGTATTTCTTTTGAACGTATTAGATTAATTCTTTCTTTCTTTACTCTTTGAGTCGATAAACCCTAGTATTTCAGATTTATATAGATTTCTTTGGAGACTTTAATTTGTTCTTTCGTTTATGTTCTTGATTTTATTAGTTAATTCAATTATGCATATGTTTATTGTTCTTGTGATTGCTTTTATTATTCAAACCACAATGTTAGGCTAGAACCCTTGCATGCTTAGGATAGGATGAACTCGTAGAAGTAGGATGTGAGTATGTAATTAGGGTAATTAGTGACGTTTAGTTTTAATTCTCTTAATTAATGAATTCTTAAAATCAATCTTGACTTTACCTTTGAATTTAGTTCGAAAAGTGTTCGAGAGAGGACGACCTTATCACGTTTTAACAATGAGTAGACTTAATGAGAGGGTTTAGAAAGGGTTAATTAATCTACCGGTTTATCTAAGGAGGACGACCGCATCACCTTAGTTTAAATTAGGGTCTCGTTAATTAAGCACTATCTATTAACTTGTTAGTGGATTAGTGAAGTCGATTGTTAGGATAAAGTATTAGGGTTTTAATTCTTGAGCTTTCATCTTACAATCTTTTACTTAGGTTATTTCTTGTGCGTCACGGTTATTTTGATTATGTATCTGCTCCGTTAGTATACGTAGGAATTCCTATCCTGAGCATCATCATCTCCTATTTGAAAACACATTTTCTCGTTCGTAACTTAATTTTCCTTTTTGCATTCATAAAGTAATTTAGTTTATCCCGAGCATCATTATCTCATATTTGCAAACAACTCTTAGTTAATTAGTTTCATTCGTTCTTTTGCATTAGTAGAGTAACATAGTTTAGAATTAATATTTTAAAAAATCCAAAAACATTCACTCATATTAACTACGACGCGTAGATCTCCAGGGCTCTATTCGCATACTTACCTTCCCTTGGGTTCGATAATACTTGGTCCCTATACTTGCCCATACTACTATGATCCCATACTCTTGTGGGGTAACTACTAGTAGAATGTTAGTATTTTCGGCTTCAAGTTAATGGCGCCGTTGCCGGGGATGGCGTTGTATGTCTTTTGAATAGGACTTGTAGATAGCTTAGTAGTTAGTAGTGGGTGCTTTACTTTTCTATTTTATTTGTACGTCTTCGGCAATTGCGTTTTTATTCTTTTGTTAGTGTTTCAGGTTTATGAAAACACGCTCGCAAGGTGAATCGAGCGAAGAGAGACTACATCTAGATTCTGAGACAATAGCAAGAAGAAATCGGGCCTTTTTAAGAAGGATGAATGTTGCCGGAGGAGAGAACAATAACATGGAAATCAGTAATGAGTTGGATGATGCTGCTAATGAGTTTAATCAGACAGTGGACCGGGTTGACGGCACTGGAGGGAATGGAAGTCAGAATCAAGTTCCGTTAGAGGACAGCCAGAGCCAAAACTCGGGTATGCAGAACGTAAACAATCCAGCTCATAACCTTGTCCAACACCCTCAGAACAACCCTGCATACCCACAAAATAACTTCCTACAAAACAACTTACCTTACCCTTACCCATACCCACCATATCCATATCCACCGTACCCTCCACCTCCTGTTTACAACCCACCACCAGTCTATCACCCACCACCAGCCCAACAAGTACCCGTACCACCTGCTAATCCTCAGCACGTTCCTCAGAATGCCGATCAGAACATGACTATTCGAGGAAGGTTCGCGGCACAACCGCAACGGTACTATGATGGAGTGGCATTGCCTCTTGTAGAGGCAAACAACTTCTCAATTTCCCCTGGAATTCTGAAGCTGCTTACCGAGAATCAATTCAAGGAGAGGTTGGGAAGGAGAATCCTCATACTCATCTTAGGAGTTTTCTGATGATCGCATCAACGTTCAATTATAACGGCATGTCTGAAGATGCCAAGAGGCTCAGGCTGTTCCCATTCTCTTTGACGAGAATAGCAAAGGAGTGGTACGATAACACGCTCCCACGGGGAGGTGTAACCACATGGGCCGAGCTCGATCATCTGTTCCTCGAGCGATTCTACCCTCCATCTAGAACCATTAAAGTAAGGATAGAGATCTCTTCCTTCCGCCAGAAGCAAGGAAAAGACTTACTTCAAGCGTGGGAGAGATACTCTAACATGTTAATTGAGTGCCCGCATCAATGAGGGGGATATCATGGCGTTCTTCTATAGTGGAGCCAGCAAGGCTGGTCAAGCCCATCTGGACGCGAGTGCTAGTGGAGCTTTCCTGAACCAAGGTACAGTGAGGTGTAGAGAAATCGTTGACAATATTGTCACGAATGCCGGGGCATGGAACGAGGACCCATAATTTCAGAGAGCTTGTAAGTTGGAGGAGAATGAAAGAACGAGGAAGTTGTTGATGGCCATGATGGAAAAGATAAACAACATTGAGATTGGGCAAAGTTTGGTTGGAGGGAATGTAGCAGTGAGTGAAAAAGTGGATCAGCCCACAGTTCAACAAGAGGTAGCCAACTATATAGGAGGACCTTACTACAATCAAGGCGGGTATCCACAAGGTGGCAATCAATTTGGAAGGTCTTCTTATGGCCAGCCATTTGTACCTCCAGGTCTACAGCCTCCACAAAATCAATGGAGGAACACACAAGGGTATCAAGGAGGCCAGCAGCCTCCTCAAAACACATGGAGGAAGAACGAGAATTTTTCATATGCTAATTCGAAGGCCGGAATTACAGTTCCTCCAGGTGTTGATCCAGGTTCGAAACCTCCGGGTGGAGAAGGTGGTGCCTCAACTGAGGAGATGTTGAGAGCTATCCTTCAGAAGGTAGAGGAAGGAAGCAAGAGATTGACCTCTTTGGAGTATGATGTGAAGGAGTTGCATAAGAAAGGTGATCAGCGTGATCAAGAACTTTAGAAGAGAGATGTAGAGCTGAATCGAATTCAGCAAGAGAATAATAGGCGGTTCACTTCTATGGAGTACCAGATAAGCCAGATTGCAAAATCATTGGGAAGAGAGCCGGGTAAGTATCCTTCTATGCCGGAGGGGAACCCGAAAGAGCATTGCAAGGCGATCCAGCTTAGAAGTGGGACCAACTATGATGGTCCTCAGATGCCTGTTGATTCTGAGACGCCCCAAGGAGAGATTGAGATGGAGGGACAAGAACATAAGAAAGATGGAGGTGAGACAGTTGAAGAAGAAATTGAGATAGAGAGCAAAGAGCCTGAATAGGAAGGTATTGAGAAGATTGAGAGAGTTCCAAAGTGGAAGAAGGCAAAGGAAGCAAGGGGGAAAGTGAAAGAGACCGAGCGTGATAAATGGGGGTACCCAAATCGGTGATACCCGTCCCGTATCCACAGCGCTTCATGAAGAAGAAGCTTGATGAGAAATTCGCTAAATTCATTGATGTTTTTAAGAAATTGCATATTAACATTCCTTTTTATGATACTTTGGAACAGATGCCGAATTATGCCAAGTTCCTGAAGGACTTGATAGCGAAGAGAAGGAGAGTTGATGAGCCCAAGTTGGTGCAGCTAAACCATAAGGTGAGTGCATTAGTGCACAAAGCACTTCCACCGAAGTTGAAGGATCCCGGGAGTTTCACGATCTTATGTGATATCGGGAATGGAGTCAAGAAGGGAGCGTTGTGCGACCTTGGAGCAAGCATTAATCTTATGCCATTATCTCTTTTCAAGAAATTGGAAGGGGGAGAACTTCAGTCGACAATGATGACGCTTCAACTTGCTGACCGGTCTATTACTCAACCTCAAGGTGTAGTTGAAGACGTCCTCGTGAAAGTTGGAGATCACATTTTTTCAGCCGACTTTGTGGTGCTCGACATGGAGGAAGATGAGCGCGTGCCTTTGATCTTGGGAAGACCGTTCTTAGCAACGGCGGGATGGTGCTAGACGTGGCAAATAGAAAGATCACGTTGAAAGTTGACGATCAAGAGATAAAAATTTCCCTATATGAGGCCATGAAGTACCTGAAGGAGGATGAGAGTTGTTATTGCATGGATGTCATTGATCCTAGTGTTGAAGACACACCTCCTATCCCTAATCTTTTTTTTAGTCATGATTTTGATGATCCTTTACTTGATAATTTGACTCATGAGCATTATGATCTTGATTATTTTGATAGGGATAAAGGGAAGAAGTTGAAGGATGAAGAAGTGAAAAAGGTGGACGAGGTCCAGTTGGAGAGTAACGGGGGAGTTAAGAAGAAAAAGTCAAAAATTAAGAAATTGATTAGTAAGACTCCTCCAGATAAAGGCGAGAAGAAGTTGAGACCCCCACCACTTGAGGTTGAGAAGGAAGCAAAGGAGCTCATGATGGAGGGGCGTCAAGGAAAGGAATTCAACCACAACTCTTATGAGAGTAAGGGAGGTAATTTTGAATATCATGTCCCATAAGCTCCTTTGAGCTCGGTCCGGCATGAGGACCTTAAAAATAGCGATGAATGTGAGGCAACCCATTTTTATTTGCTTTTGAGTATTTTATGTTATTAGGATGTTGTTTTGAATCGTAAGTTTTAACCTCGTATTTGAGAGTTTATTTTGTAGGCTTGTCTCGAAGGAGTAAAGGTATCATGGAGTTATTCAGATTGAAGGGACCAACCCGAGACAATGGAGTGTGCCAAGTTGTTAGGAGAAACTGAATTATTTGGATGAGGTAACCCACAACCCCAAACTTAGACCGCTTCACAAGGTCGAAGTTTGGGGGTGGAGTTTTTATATGTTTCATGGTTATATTGCACAGATGCACACCCTCTCTTGAGTTGAGTTTGGTTATTTGGTATCTTGAGATGCTTCTTGGGCTGATATTGATTTGATTTGCTACTACATATTTCATGCCTATCAATTCTCTTATGCTTGTTGATTGCTATTCTAGAGTATGACTTGGTGAGTAGAGTTGAGTTGTAAGGTTGAGTTAGGAATTTTATTGTGTGAGTGTATGAGTTAGAGTTGATTTGAGAAAGAACTAGTATGCTTGCGAGTTTTCCTTTTGAGTGCTTGTGTGATGAGAGTGAGAATTCACTAGGACTAGCATGGATGTGAAAGCCGTGAGATTTGAGCCTTTTGAGATTTTAATGCATGAAATGATCTCTTCGTTTGTGAGTGGATCGTCACCTTAGAAGATGCTAGAACTTGTGTGTGCTCTTGCTTCTTGATTGTGTCTAGTTTGATATGCCGAATGTGATCTTAGGCCATCTTTGTTTTGATTGAGTCACTTAACCAAAAAAATTCCTTACCATTGATATTTGTCCCCTGTTAGCCCCTTTGAGCCTTAAGCCTATGCCATTTGCTAGCACATTTAAACACTATTCCAAGTTCCTAATCCTTTTTGTCCAAATTTGAGTGGAGAATAGGAAAAGTGTGAATGTGAAGGGATTGATTTGAGTTGAAAAAAGAGAATTGTGATTGCTTGAGTGATTATGAGAAGAAGGTGTGATGAAGAATATGAGTTGTGGGAAAGAAAAAAAAATGAGTTCATGTGTTTGTGCGAAAAAGAGAAAAAAAAAAGTGAAGTGATTGAAAAAAAAAAGTGAAAGGAGATAGAAAAAAAATTGAAGTATTGAGAGTATTGGAATTGAAGGTGTGTTGATTGACAATGTTTGAAGTATTATGTTCCTAATCTCGAAGTACTAAAGTTTGAGTTTTTATTCTCCATTCACTTGAGTCACTTATCCATATTGTTATCCCATCTGTACATTACAACGTTGAGAAAAGTCATTTTGAGTATGGTCGGAGTTGAGAGTGCTTACAAGCCTATGGCTGCCGATATGCGTTATTGATTGTTTGAGTGAGACCCTTATTATTGATATACACTTGTGAGAGAGTGAAACACATCGTTGAGTACGCATCCATGTTTGATCTCGGTGGTTCTTGTTGTTATTGCATGAGTATGATGAAGGAAGGTGAGTTAGTATATGTGTGATTGATCTTTAAAGCTCGAGTTCATTTACTTGCATGATTTAATTCTTTGATTCATTCCTAACAATTTCACTTGACTTATTATTTCGTTGCTTGAGAACAAGCAACATGGTAAGTTTGGAGGGTGATTAGGCGTGAAATTGTTATGTTTTGGTGTCCGATCTGCCCATGTTATGAGTGTTTTTTATGAGTGTTTGGAGTCATTTGAGTATCATTTCTATAAACTGATGAATTTGTCTATTTGATTTTCATAGATGGATAGAGGGTGAAAAGAGGAGTTCGTAGGACTTTGAATCGGCCAAAATGGACTCCCGGTTGAGGAGATATGAAGATTTTACGAACATGTGTACAGCTGCACGAGTGGAATCGGGTCGTGCACTAAGTGCACGAGCTGTGCTCGAGTAGATGCGTATTTTGGCCCAAAAATGCCCAAATTCGATCCCAAGCCTATTTATACCTTTTTCCAAGCATACCAACACATATTTTTACATATTTTGAGCGAGGAGAAAGCTTGAGAGAGAGATTGGAAGAGTTTTATACGTTATAATCGAGGTTTTAATTTATGAATTCTTAGTTTTAGTATTTCTTTTGAACGTATTAGATTAATTCTTTCTTTCTTTACTCTTTGAGTCGATAAACCCTAGTTTTTCAGATTTATATAGATTTCTTTGGAGACTTTAATTTGTTCTTTCGTTTATGTTCTTGATTTTATTAGTTAATTCAATTATGCATATGTTTATTGTTCTTGTGATTGCTTTTATTATTCAAACCACAATGTTAGGCTAGAACCCTTGCATGCTTAGGATAGGATGAACTCGTAGAAGTAGGATGTGAGTATGTAATTAGGGTAATTAGTGACGTTTAGTTTTAATTCTCTTAATTAATGAATTCTTAAAATCAATCTTGACTTTACCTTTGAATTTAGTTCGAAAAGTGTTCGAGAGAGGACGACCTTATCACTCTTTAACAATGAGTAGACTTAATGAGAGGGTTTAGAAAGGGTTAATTAATCTATCGGTTTATCTAAGGAGGACGACCGCATCACCTTAGTTTAAATTAGGGTCTCGTTAATTAAGCACTATCTATTAACTTGTTAGTGGATTAGTGAAGTCGATTGTTAGGATAAAGTATTAGGGTTTTAATTCTTGAGCTTTCATCTTACAATCTTTTACTTAGGTTATTTCTTGTGCGTCACGGTTATTTTGATTATGTATCTGCTCCGTTAGTATACGTAGGAATTCCTATCCTGAGCATCATCATCTCCTATTTGAAAACACATTTTCTCGTTCGTAACTTAATTTTCCTTTTTGCATTCATAAAGTAATTTAGTTTATCCCGAGCATCATTATCTCATATTTGCAAACAACTCTTAGTTAATTAGTTTCATTCGTTCTTTTGCATTAGTAGAGTAACATAGTTTAGAATTAATATTTTAAAAAATCCATAAACATTCACTCATATTAACTACGACGCGTAGATCTCCAGGGCTCTATTCGCATACTTACCTTCCCTTGGGTTCGATAATACTTGGTCCCTATACTTGCCCATACTACTGTGATCCCATACTCTTGTGGGGTAACTTCTAGTAAAAGCTAGTAAAGTTAGGTTCAAGTCAGTATACCAATACCCTCTAAGGTATATGTGCATCCATAATGAGATACATGGTATCTCGTAGTAAGTGAGATCTTACTACACTCTCTAAGAGTATGATGCAGATCACACACCAATTTTAATTGCATCATCAATATCCCATTCTTGATGATCCTTGATCGGGGCTATTTGAGAATCATACTTAAGTCATCCGAGTTCTCACTCACTCAATGACAGTAGTTATTCATGGGAACACAAATAAGAATATATGCAAACAATCAAACATCATATTCAGATAGGTGTAACGCCATACATTTAATATTAAACCAATAATAATATTAAATCAAATCTGAATATTATCTTAGTATTATGTCATTTTGATGTATTGTCTCTAGGACACTAACACTAACAATCTCCCACTTGGACTAGAGTCAATCACCTACATGTCTAACCCCCAGACCATCAAATATCTAGTGTGTACATGAACAGTGAAAAGGATTTGCAAGATTATCCTTTATGGGAAATATTTTAACTTAATTTCTCCTATCGATATGATTTCTTGGATCAAATGATAACGCCTCCGTACATACTTATTTCTGTTATCATATCTCGGTTCCTTTGCTCATGCAATCGCACCAATGTTGTCACAATACGACTCTATTTGACAACTGGCACTCGGAACTACCCCTAGTTTTCTCAAGAACCTTAAAATTCAGAAAGCCTCAAAGGCTTCTGATACAGCAACGTACTTAGCTTCGGTTGTTGAATCTGCGGTCAGATCTTGCTTGGAACTATTCCAACTTACCACCTCATCATTGAGATTGAAAATATAATTTGACTGTGATTTGTAATCTTCACAGTCTGACTGGAAACTCGCATCAGCATAGCCCGTAACGACTAGCTCTGACTGCCTTCCGTAGACAAGAACATGTCATAACATTCTTGACAGCAATCCGGTGAGACTCACCTGGATTCTGCTGGTATATACCAGTGATGTTGACAGCGTAGGCCACATCTGGCCTCGTGCAAGTCATGGTGTACATGATGGAACCCAACTGCAGATGCATATGGAACGTCCTTCATGTGCTTGACATCAGCTTCGCTAGAAGGACAATCCTTCTTCGACAGCCTTATCCCATGATTTGCCGGTAGAGATCCTCTTTTAGAGTTCTCTATCGCAAAATGCTTCAACACCTTATCTATGTAGGTGGATTGTGACAGCCCTACCATCTTCTTGGATCTATCCCTATGGATCTTGATCCCTAAGATGTAGCATGTTTTACCAAGATCCTTCATCATGAAAGTCTTTGATAACCAATCTTTTCATTGCATTAGCGGGATGCTATTTCCTATAATCAATATATCATCGACATATACGACTATAAAGATAATACTCTTCCCGCCACGTTTACAATAAACGCAAGGATCTTCCGAATTTTAGATGAAGTCAAAGGATTTGACAGCTTCATCAAATTGGATATTCTAACTCCTAGAAGTTTGCTTCAATCCATAGATGGATCGTTTAAGCTTGCACACGAGATTAGACTTTGGCTTAGAAATAAAACCCTCCGGTTGAGTTATAAACACGTCCTTATCAATGTTTCCATTGAGGAAGGCTGTTTTGACGTCCATCTGCCAAATCTCATAATCATAGTGTGCGACTATCGCAAGTAAAATACGAATGGACTTGATCTTCGCAACCGGTGAGAAGGTCTCGTCATAGTCAATGCCTTCGCATTGACTATACCCTTTCGCCACCAACCTAGCCTTGTAGGTTTGTACCTTGCCATTTGCATCGGTCTTACGCCTGAAGACTCACTTATAACCTATGGGTCTAACCCCTTTCTGGCAACTCAAATAAGTCCTAGATTTAATTGGTGTACATCGAGTCCATCTCGGATTTCATGGCTTCATGCCACTTCTCTGAGTCAACATCTAATGTTGCTTCAGTATAAGTTCTAGGTTCATCTTTATCCAGGATTTCCACGTCATCATATTCCTCCACGAGGAACCCATAATACCTAGTGGGTGGATTACGAATCCTAGTCGACTTACGGAGTTGTGGTTATGCGGGCTGTACATTCTGATCGTGAAAATTTTTTGGTCCAGCGACTTCATCGTTGATCGGAGAGTCCTCAAGAGTGACACTTTCAGATGCCTCTTGGGCGGGAGTTTGAACTATGTTTTTTACATTCAGCCTACTTGGAGGTTATTGCGAAGGCAATGCAACTCCAATTATGCTTCCACTGGCTAAAAGAGGATCACCTAGTGATAAACTTCTCCCATGAGAGTCGATGAATGCTCCCACTAATTCTTTGTCATGTTGCTTTGACAAATCATCATTCTCTATGTTAATTTGTGGTTCTTGAATTTCTTCAAGTTCTATCTTCTTACGGCTTTGTTCCTTAAAGACGTGCTCGTCTTCTAGGAACTTAGCTTACCTAGAAACAATCACTGTTTGTTTCTCCGGTAGATAGAAGTGATATCCTCTTGTCTCCTTAGGATATCCCACAAAATAACCATTTTCACCTTTGGATTCCAACTTATCAATTAGCAGATGGCTTCTTGCCATGCCATAGCTCGTATGGAGTCTGCTCAACTGATTTGGAAGGAGTCCTATTCAGAATATAGATTGAGGTTTTTAATGTGTATCCCCATAAGAATGTTGGAAGAGAGGAAAAACTCATCATGGACCTTACCATGTCAAACAAGATTCGGTTTCTCCTTTCGGACACACCGTTCATCTGAGGTGTTCCGGAAGGAGTCCATTGTAACTGGATCCCATGAAGCTTTAAGTAATCCATGAATTCATGGCTAAGGTACTCACCTCCTCGATCCGATCGAAGAGTCTTGATACTCTTACCAAGTTATTTCTTTACTTCTTCCTTATACCCCTTAAATTTCTTAAACGATTCGGATTTGTGTTTCATGAGATACATGTATCCGTACCTTGAGTAATTGTCGATAAAGGTGATGAAGTAGCCGAATTGACCCCTAGCTAGAGTGGGCAATGGTCCACAAACATCGATGTGAATCAACTCTATAACTTCTTTGGCATGCACCCCTTTCCCGGAAAAGGGTTTATTGATCATCTTGCCCATGAGACAAGATTCGCAATCACCATAAGACTCTAAGTCAAATGAGGTTAAGTAGTCCAACTTTCTTAACCTTGTGATTCTTTTCTCGTTTGCATGATCAAATCTACAATGCCACAAGCAAGTTGGGTTTCATGATTACTAAACTTGAGTCATCCTACTTAGTATATTAAGAACATCATGTCCATAACTCAACAAATGCCTAGCAGTTTGAACCATTAGTGAACATATTTATCTTAATAACAACCGTACTTATTCCAGCAGCTAAACACCTTGTGTTTTCTTCTCGCTTCCTAGAACCTTACAGTCCTTCTTCCAATGTCCCTTTCTATTGCAGTGGGGCACACATCCTTATCAACCCACTCTTACTTTTGAATTCCACCTTTCGCCTTCAGGAAGTTGGGCTTGGATCCCTCTTATCCTTACTCCTTCGCTTATTCTCGTCTTTCAGGTCAGAAGAAGTAGAAGCACTCACCATGAGCACCGGTTTTTCCTTAGCAGTGGAAGACTCAAAAGTCTTAGGCATGTTATGAGGCTCCGGCATTGTCGCTTCCGTCTTCTTCATATTAAATTTACTACGAAACTAGAATATGAATCGGGGAGTGACCTGAGGATAGCACATGAGGTGAAATATTCCCTCCTTTCGCTAATCGACATCTGAACAGATCTCTCATCACTTCATAAATCTCAAACGAGATCTAGAATCAATGAGATCCTTTCAGACGCTTAAGCATCTCGAAGGGATCCATTTTCTCATGTTGCATTGCAATTAAGGAGTCATGCCGAGCAATCATAACATAGAGTTTGGGAAGCATCATCTTAATGCTTCTTTTGAGCTGTAACGTCAAACGCTGCAGCCTCAACTGAACCAGCCTCAGGGGTAATGGGATTGTCGTGTCTAACACGTACTAAATCTCTTCTTGCCTTAGCACCAAACACACGTTTCAGTGCCAGTCCAGAAAATTTGGCCCAGCCAATTTGTTCGTTTCCAGAACATTTTTCAATGACAAGTTATTCATTTCAACAATTTTAGAGAAATAAACTAAAACGGGAATTAAACACATAATTCCTATGATCAATATTCAGCAATCAAAATAAACATGGTCTTTTAATTTATTTTGTCTCCATTATTTTTACATACTCAACGACCTCATCGGAAGAGTACGAATTTATATCTAATATAAATTGTAATGGACTAGGATCCATATTCCTACTATTACAATGACTGCTAGGGCTGAACATTGCAACAACATAACTGGTAGGTCTCTAAACCAATTGTCTCACGCAATTCCTAGTTGATTGAACCTAGTTCAATCGGATGTCACCTAATTCTTGTTTCCCTGCTCTGGTGAAACAGAATTAAGTTGGTTTACAACCATTAAGCGGCGACAAACGTGTCCCTATAAAAGTCCTGTTAGATGTAGATCCAAGCAAAAGACTAGGGCCTTAAATACTCATTGGAACGAAATCTCCGGTTTACTTTTAATTTTAATGGAAGACATCTTTCAATCCAATGAAAAACCATATTTTAGTGAGGAACATTTTAAAGGCGGGGTATTAGTTGCTTAATCGATATCCAATCATGATAACTACGTCATATTTGAGCAATTATTGGGTGCCGCCTACCCAAACATTACATGTGCGGACTAACATATATTGGGCGTTGTCTACCCAAACATCTAATACGGTCCGATAAATATTGGGTACCGCTTACCAAAACAATTTAATGCGGGCTATAACTAATATTGTAAATATTGATTCACATAAGCAGTTATACAAGTGAGGAGCAACTAATCAAGTTCCCATGCTTTATTTCAAAATTTAAATTTGCATAAATAAAGCATATATTAAATATTTAACATATAAATCAAATAAACATGCAAAATATCTAATAACACGTAAATCAAATAAACGTGCTTAACAATTAATTATCCGTAGGTAAAATATTATTAAAATTAGAAATACCAACAAGCTCCAAGCTTTCGGTCAATTTCTAAATTCATTTTCAAAAATTATTTTGCCCAAAATTTCAATTTATCAAAATTTGGTCAAACCAAATATGACTTGTTTTCCATTTTCCAAAAATGAAAGAATTTGGTCCAACCAAACAGCCCCTATTTTAATTTTTCAAAAGTTTTAGAATTTTAGTTAAAACAAACAGGCGTTTAGCCAATTTGCAGTTTTTAATAAATTTATTTTTTCCAAACATGGCCTTGAAAAATTAGAATCGGCAGTCCAAATTAGGCACACAGGCGCCCTTGGTCGATGACCCAGCCACCACGACGAGTCAAATTAGGCACACAGCCGCCAGTCAACGCATCACCACCGGCCGCCTAACATCCACGGCGAGTAAACCCTGTCGGCAATTTTCTCTTTGCAGCGCGGTCGCTCTCGTCGTCAACGTTGGTCACAAATCGCCGCCGCCACCAAGATTCTATAGCGGCCGTCGCGATTCGCCATTGTAGCGTAAAACAGTCAAATTGTCGCTTCGGGCTCAAAGCTAAGGTGCAATCTCGGCCTGTTCGTCGATGAAGACGGCGATTTAATCACCCATCATCACGAACAACAGTTGCTTCTCGATCGAGCGCCCAATTAATTACCAGTGCGTTGTGAATTAATTTGCACGCACCTGGTATTCTGTTCGTCGCTCATCCCCACTAGGGATTGTCAAACTTGTCCAACAAATTTCCGTTCTCCGACGACGATTTCCCAAAAAGTAACCGGCAGTGATAATGGGTCAGCGTATCTAATACGCTACCCACTCCTTTTTTTTAATTAATAAAATCTTATTTTATTACCAAAAGCTAAATTGTTTAATTGTATTCCAAACGAAACGAATTTTGAAAAATAAAACAAAATCCTATTATATTTCTCATTGAAAAATACGACATAATCAAACAATTATTTTGGGCAAAACAATTAAAATTCGGCATACTTTTAACCCACGGATAATTAACAAAATTATACAACCAATAAAAAAGTCTAAGCTCTGATACCACTGTTGGATTTTAGAGGCACGAACACCATGTTCGGCACAGCGAAAGAATACGATTCACCAACAACGAATCTACATATGGTTGTATAACATAAAAACAGAAAGGATTAATAATAACAAATAAATCCTTACAGCGATTTGTACGCGGAATCCTCCACTATGGTATCCACGTAACGGCTTTCTACCAACCCGCACCGATATGCCAGCGTGAATCTCGAGACGAATTTGCTAGGAAAATTTCGACTGGAGATTTTATGGAGAAATTATATTTCTTGTATATTTTCGGAATTCCCATAAGACACATATTTATAGGGATTGGCTTAATTCCTAAACAAGATATCGGGCCTAGCCCGTAATATAATCTCTACAGATTATATCTCCCTAGATATGTTCCTACGAATAATATATCTACCATATATATTATTCTTGTATAATAATATTCCAAATATTATTTGGGATTTCATATGTAATTAAATCCAATTTAATTAAATAATAATAATAATTAATTCCAAATATAATTATTATTATATTCTCTATAAATTAAATATTATATCCAATACAATATTTAATCAACCAACTATAATTGGTAAATTGTCATTACTTGTTGTGTGACCCATAGGCCCTCGTATATCGAGCGATTAGTCAAACTAACGGTCTTAATTGAACCATAGACAATAAATCAGACATTCTGAATATACGAGGTACGTTGCGAGGAAATCTACAACTACATGTAATATCGTAGGCTATTCTTATATCTTCCTTTCATTCACGAATACTCGATTAAGTCTTGAACATGATGAAGTGTCTATTCAAATAACTTAATCATATTATCTCCAATCACTAATTGATCAAGTATATCACACTTAGCCACAAAGTCTAAGTTGATGTGCGTCGGCCGACGACTTAGATCCAATTATGATGAGAAGGCAAGTATTCTCTCTAAATTGAATCTTATTCTTGGCTCAACTACCACGCATATGCATTTCGTGATGAACTCAATCCATGTCATATCTACCCGTGGAAGGGTGCAAGCGTCGGTCATGGTCAAAGTTCACCACTCCACTCATGAAGTGTGTATTGACCTCAAGTCAGAGGAGTATCACATCGCTCCCACTAACCGAGACACCCATAGACACATTATGTGGAATTACATCAAACGGTTTCTCGGATGGGTATACCAATACCCTCTAAGGTATCTGTGCATCCATCATGAGATACCCGGTATCTCGTAGTAAGTGAGATCTTACTGCACTCTCTAAGAGTATGATGCAGATCGCACATCAATCTCAATTGCATCATCAATATTTCATTCTTGATGATCCTTGATCGGGGCTATTTGAGAATCATACTTAAGTCATCTAAATTCTCACTCACTCAATGACAATAGTGATTCATGGGAATACAAATAAGAATATATGCAAACAATCAAACATCATATTCAGATAAGTGTAACGCCATACATTTAATATTAAACCAATAATAATATTAAATCAAATCTGAATATTATCTTAGTATTATGTCCTTTTGATGTATTGTCTCTAGAACACTAACACTAACAGATCGTCCATTGTAAATATATTTTCTAATTTTTCTATTTAATCTAATTTTTTAAATTTTAACCATAAATTTAATTAAGACAATAATCAATTAAAGATCATAAATTTAAATTTTAATTAGGATAAAAAAATTATTTTATTAAAAGGAAATAATTACTTTAAAGATGCGATTAGATATTTTATGAGAAAATAGACATAACTATAATTAAATTGAATTAAAATTAATATAAACATATTTAATATAAAATTAATAATATAATTTTTTCAACCCGCGTAATACGTGGGATTCAAGAGCTAGTGTAGAATATTTTACAAGAGTGTTCCTCCAATTATATAATATCTTAAATCTTATGAGAAATTGTTTGAACTAAAGCAATGTGATGCGAGAAATTGTTTGAACTAATGAGATGGAGATGCAATTAGTAGTGTGAGAGCTAAGGTTGTAAATTAATCAAATAATTTTGGTTCGATTTGATATTTTTATTCGAAATTTGGTATTTGTATTCGAAATTTTATAATTCGAATTCGAGAACAATTTCTTTTTTATTCGATTAGTTACCAAATACAAATATAAAACTATGATATTCGATTCGATATTCGTAAATATTCGATTAAATATATATTATATAATTATGTAAACAAACCCATTATAAATTTATTATATAATTATTATATATTATTTATAAAACAAACCCATTATAATTATATTAAGGATATTAATCCTTATGCTTTAATCAATGAGTGGGCTTTTACGCAGATCATAATTTAATACTTTAATTTAATAAAAAAACTAAAGGTTAACTTTGTTGGACTCACTACAAAAAAAAGCTCGATTTAACGACGGGATTTACGACGAACAAGGGTCCGTAGTCAAATCATTCGTACCTAAAATTTACGAAGGATTTTGGCCACCCATCATAAATTTACGAAGGTCTAAACCGTCGTAATACCGATCCGTCCACGACCCGGTTCGATGCCAAATTTTACGACGGACACAACCCGTCGTAAAAAATATCCGAATTTCAGTTTTTTATTCATTCAGAAAATATTTATGACGGACAGTTATCCGTCGGTAAAATGAAATTTTCGACGGATACGTGTCCGTCGAAAAAGTCGAACATGGAACAAAAAAAATGGCTCGTGTGGTTCGAACCCGGACCCCCCGCGCATCCGGGGCTGGTGCGAATCATTGAGCTATCGACCCTCAAACTATATATTCCGGCCCAACTCCCATATTAGCCCTATTGGGCCTGCAACAATTAATTCCAAATTCACATCCAAGGATAATCTAACCCGCGACCTCTCTTTCATGTAGAGGGCGCGCGCGCCGTTATGACACTTATTTCTATTGTTCGATTTCTTGCAATTAATTGTATACGTATCCAAATTGAGTCATTCTTTTTTTATTATTCATCAAATTAATTCCTTTTCATTTCTAACTTGTTTTAATAAATGTTATTACTAATTATATATATATATTTTTTTTTGTAAATTTATATAAAACGTGTAATTAATATTATAATACGTTCATTTGTACGTAATTAATTGTATATGTATCCAAATTGTGTCATTCTTTTTTTATTATTCATCAAATTAATTCATTTTCATTTCTAACTTGTTTTAATAAATGTTATTACTAATTATATTTGTAAATTTATTTAATTAGAAACGACATTTATAATTGGTTTGTTTGTAAACTAAAACATATAAATTATAATAAAAATAAAAAAATTAGCAAAAAAATATAATAAAAGAAGAGCCGGCAATATGGGCCCGGCCCGCCCGACATATGGGCCGGGCTGGACTCAAAAATAGAGGCCCAAAAAATTGGGTCATTTTGGCCCGGCCCGACAGGCCCAATGGGCCAAATGGGCCGGGTCATTTTCTAGCCAACGGGCCACGTGTTGGAGTTATGCGTGCCAACACCACGGGCCGACCCGCTTGGCCCGGTTGATTTTTTTTTAAATACCAAAATTATTGTTATTACTTGTTATGAACTAATTTAGATTAAGATATAAAATATATGTGGATTGTGAAAGTGTGAATACTACTAACAAATAAATAAATTAGTCCCACAATATCCCTACAATACCCTTACATTATCTACTTTTTCAATAAAATACTAATTTTTATTAAATTTTGTGTCCAACAGTAACGGGAAAAAATTTCATGGACGGAAGGAATATAATTTTTAATAAAAAAAAAATTAAAAAAAAGGGACGGCCAGTGAATAGTGTTTGGCCCGACGGGCCGAGCGGCCCGTTTTGCCAGCTCTACTAAGCGGGTCAGGCCGGGTCAAACTAGTTTTTCAGAAAAACTAGTGTAAGACTCATTTCATAATTTTCGGTCACAGATTGTGTTACTATATGGGCAAATGTGTGTTATTAGTCTTTAAAAAAAATTGTACACCCTCCCTCTACGAAATTTTTACATGTTTACTGTTGGGCACAGTTTTTAATGAAAATTAGTTTTTTATTAAAAAAGTGGATAAAGTAGATAAAATAAGAGTATTGTGGTGGGTATTGTGGACTCATTTATTTGTTTGTGAGTGTAGTTTATTTTCAAAAGAGGAATGAGTAAAAATTTGGTGGACGGACTAAAAAGAAAAGCGGGTAAAATTTTGTGGACCGATGGCATATTTTATAGTAACTATAAGGACAAATATGTATTTTTACAAGAACAAATGTGTAATTTTTTAATTTATTTATTATCCCTTTAAATCTAGATTTATTATTTTATGTTGATATTATTTTGTTTATGTAGTAACACATCTTTTAATATCTTACATGCATTACGTAAAGACAATATATATTTTTCTAAGGATAAATAAACATTTGTACATAGAGTAACACATATTTTCTCCCAGTTTGTGTTACTATAAGGACAAACACATGTTACCGTTAGAGCAAAATGTGTGTTGCTAGTTCTTAAAAAGAGAAATAATTGTACTTTATAGTATATATAAGGACAAACATGTATTTTTATAACAATAAATATATGTTTCTTTATTTATTATTCATCCCTTTAAATCTAAGTACATTATTTCATGTTGGTAATATTTTTTTCATATAGGAACACATCATTCAATACCCTAAATGTGTAAGGACAAATAAATATTAAGGTCAAAATATATTTTTGTCAGGACAAATAAATATTTGTATGTATAATAACACACATTGGCTCTCACTTTGTGTTATAATATGGGTAAACGCGTGTTACTGCAAATGCAAAATATATTTCTATAAGAATAAATTATTCATTATCCCTTTAAATCGAGATATATTGTTTCAAGTAGTAACACACTTTTTACTACTTTACATGTGTAAAAAATAAATATATATTTGTGAAAAAATAATATTTATTCTAATAGTAACTTACATTTTGCTCTTATATTGTATTGAAAAATATTTATTTCTGTAAAAATAAATGAATATATGTGAAAAAATAACATTTAGTATGATTGTAACACACATTTTGTCTTACGTAACATGCATTTACCCATATAGTAATACATATTGGGAGCAAAAATCCTGTAATTAGTATTGCGCGAGATTTTGGAGAAGATTCGTCAGACTCAACCAAACCCGATCATGATTCACGAATTTATTAATATGTATTATTTAATAGATTCTATATTCGTAGAATATTTTATATTAGTGTTTGTCTTAGATGAAAATTGATGCAAACTTGGAAAAAGTTACTATCGCCGTTTTTTGACATTATGATTGCTTTCTCCGTAATTATTTTCTGCATAAAATTGCATACCGTATAATCATCAAATTATTATTTTATAGCTATATCTATTCATGAAATCATAAACCAACGAGAACAAACGAAATTCAACATTTTTCTTTGAAAGTTAGATTGTTAGATACTCCCTCCTCCCCCAACAAATTTTTTATTAATTTCTTTCACCAAGATTAAAAAATATTAATATACAATTGAGTGTGGTAGTAAAGTGAAGTATAAAAATAAAAATAGAGGTAGATGAATTTTCAAATAATAGTATGAGAAATTTATTGAGGGACGCTCATTTTAAAAAGATGAGAAACCTATTATGGACCAGGGAGTATTAAATTTAAATTTAATACTTTATTTTATTTTTATTCCACAACTCATTCAGTTTCCATTTAACCCGAACCCATTATAATTAAAACTAGGCAAAATTTTCTATAAAACTTGTTCACCGTACAAAACTAAATTCATTTAATATACAATTACATTCATTTAATAATATCATAACTTGTATTTAATAATAGTGTTAATTGCAAATAAAATCACGACATTTTCGCTAATTGCAATTTAATTTAAACTTTTGAATCGTTGCAAATAAAATTTCAACTTTAAATTTGTTAGCAATTCTAACCAAATGACAGATTTCAATCTGCCCGAAAATGATGATTAATTATGTGTTATCATCCGAACCAATCTAAACATATTAATACAATTAATTATTCATTGTCGAGCAAGTGAAACATTATTTTCGGACAATAAAAAATTTATTTGTTGGTTCGAATTGCAACCAAATGTTAATTTGGAGTTTTGTTTGCAAAGATTCAAAAATTTAGATTAAATTGCAATTTGCGAAAAAGTTGTGATTTTATTTGCAATTAACCCTTAATAATATCAATACTTTTATAAATTAATATCATAATATTTGGCACAAACAATATGTTGTTCTGTATGAAAAATATTATGATATCAATTTATAAATGTAATAGTTTTACTGAGTGAACAAATTTTATAGGAAGACTTACTTTCAAAGTTAAGTCCTCGCCATCATTGAATTCGAACCATTTAAAATGAAACGTTTAGCTCGCTTCTAGTTAAATTTTCTATGTTGACCTCCTATTGAAAATCTGAAATTAACGTCTTGCATTTTGGACGAAATCAAACAAAATTGAGAGATTGCCATTGTTTTCCTCCAATTGTGATCCAAGACACAAAATCGAACGAAATTAAGGGGCGCTTGGTTAGCAACTCTTCAATGATAATGAGAATGAATTTAAAAATTAGTATAATTATGAGAGTTCATAGAACAAAATCATCATCTCTTCTCCTAATTAAATAGAGTAATGGATACTCCATTTTGATTACCTTATTTTTCTCCTACAATCATCCTCCTCAATCACTCCCTTATTCCTCCACCAACAACCACCAACACACATTTGTTATCCACTTCTATTTCAAAATTAGGCATGTCACTAGCAATGCAACAACCATTGGAGCTATCCTTCCCCCAACATATTAGTTTTATTATGGGGGCATAAATGAAAAATAAATTTTCATTCTCATTATCATTGAAGTGTTCTTAATCAAGCGTCTCCTAAATTCACATCTTACTCCCACACAAAATAGAACGAAATTGGCATCTTACAAATCGAAGGAAACTATTGTTGAACGAAAAGTTGCAAGAGAATCAAAATTGTTAGAACGCAAGAGCGAGTGGAGGCGTGCCTATGAAAGGTTTCCAAAAAAAAAAAAAAGGCGTGAGTTCGAATTTATGTGAATTTGATTTCTTCATATATTACTGGCATGTATATAAACATTGTTACGTAGATTCTCTATTACTGTTATTCATATGCACTATCATTGTTTAAAATTTTAAGCATTTCTTTGTACTGTGATAATTGATATACATAATAGTGAAAGTTTATATATAACAGTAATATTTGGGAAAGAGAGTTTACATGAACTCATCACAGACAAACACATGTGTGAGATCGTCTCAGGATGAAATGGTTCATAAATTAACATCAATTTTGTAACAATAGATTTCGTAGAAAACACGAAAAAAAAAATTACAATCGAATTTCTTTCGGATCGAACCGATAATTTTTGTGCGGGTTACAAACTCTAAATTTAATCTTCTGATTCTTATCTTCAAGGTTGACTTTGACTTGGCTAATTTGTAGATGAAATCTTCGTCTTTAATCTCGTATGAGGTTGTATTTGAATAATAATATTAAACCAAGAGCAAAAATATATTAAACGTTGTTTTTGAAGACGTGGTGGATGAACGTCTTCAAAGGCGGAATGACCACGCCTTTGAATTTGATGAAGAACAATCTTTAAATCTTCAAAGACCGCAAAGAACGCCTCTAAAACTCCTTCGAGGATAAACACTTAATTGTAGGGGTTTAGCACCTTAATCTCGGATTGATCGTTGTTCCTGGTGGACTTGCATGAAGAACATCTTGGAGCCGCGAAGAACGTCTTTCAATGTTCAAAGCCCGTGAAGAACGTCTTTAAAGCTTCTTCAAAATCTTCAAGTATCCTTCAAGGAAAAATGCTTGTTTCTGAACGAAGAACGCCTTGGGTTGATGAATCGTTTGTTTGGATGCTTGATCGTCTGAACGCTTGGATTATGAATGTGTCGATGTGTGTGGATGAACAAGTGAAGTCCTCTATTTATAGAGTGAGGGGGAAAACCTTCCTTTATTGCAAGTCACGTGACGTGCTCTAGTTGTCTGGTGCCGATTCATTGACTTGATATGCAAATTAATCAAATTTAATTTGATTCAATTTTGTTATTTTCCTTTTTATTGAGATATTTATTTAATTCTCAATTGTACAGTAAATCAAATGTCTTTATAGCCGAATACGAGTGCTAAAAACTCGTGTAATTTAACTGATTTGTTCCGTGTACATTTAATATCAAATTTAACTATTTAATTCGAGAATTAATTTAATTAAATTCTCAAAATGTAATAGTAAAATCGATTTGATATTAATATTAATTTGCACACGTGTCACATTTAATTGGGTGCGAAATTAATTTGTTTACACTTTTTTTTTATATATTAATGCATCATACTTAATTTATATTTTGTCTCACCATGAAATATTTTTGACAAAGTATAGAGTGAAATTGGTTTATACATGAATCATTGAAGGGTATTAGTTGTTTTCATTGAAGAGTATTACCGATTTACACTAAAGAATCTTAGTAGTTCAGTGAAAATGAACTAAGACTCTTCAATGTAAACCAGTAATATTCTTCAGTAAAAACAACTAATACTCTTTTGTGAAAACAACTAATACCCTTCAGTGATTCATATATAAACCAATTTTACTCAATATTTTTTATGTATGGACAAATAGTAAATACCATGCCGGACCGAGCGGAGGTACTGGGCCTCCGATAGACCGATACATAATTAGTGTCTTCCAAGCGGCCGTATTATTTCCCCGTTCTTATTAATATTGAATACGAGTCTTAACCTTTTACATGCATAACGCATATACTGAATGGAATAAAGATTAAAAAAAAATTAATATTATTTGGAGAGGATCTCATACCATATGACGTGTAAACAAAATGAAGGATATTGTAGCTGAGATTTCAAGCAGATCAGATAAGAAGATGAAATAAAATATTCCTTTCTGAAAAAGAAAAAATAATAATGTAGCAGGAACCGTAATATAATCATTTCATCTGCAGAGATCACTCTTATTTTTATAATAATAATAATAATAATAGATTAGCCATCCCTACCAAGAGAAACGTCAAAAGTCATTGGAAACACTTTTATATCGACATTGAAAATGACAAAAGATGATGGACCTTTCACTCAATAAATTCGAATAGGAGCCCTAATTTGCAAAATGGTTTTCATGGAGCCCTTCCTGCAAATGATCACTTTTTGTTGTTTGCGCCATTTGCTACGAGGGAGACTATAAAGATACGGAGTTTTGTTCACACATTTCCTCAACTGAGCGGCTGTTTGGCTTTTCCTTTACCACAAATCCCAAATTCTTCCTCAACCCCTTCTCTCTGTCCACATATACACACACACATTCCATCAAAAACTTAGGTACTTAAAACTTTCCATGCAATGACTACGATCACAAGTGAGCCCTCCATGCCTAAACCAACCCAACACAATTACGACCAACCAAACAGGTCACTAGTCTTCGATGCAACAGTGCTGAAGCACCAATTCAACATACCATCCCAGTTCATATGGCCTGATCACGAGAGGCCCAGTCCCAACCTGCCGGAGCTCCACGTGCCGCTAATCGACCTAGGCGGCACCACCGCCTCGGGACGAGCGTCACGCCTCGTGGGCGAGGCGTGCAGTAAGCACGGCTTCTTTCTAGTGACAAATCATGGGGTCGACCCCGATCTTATACGAAAAGCTCACAGCTATATGGATCATTTCTTTGAACAACCCCTACATGAAAAGCAAAGGGCTTTAAGGAAACAGGGAGAGCACTGTGGCTATGCTAGTAGCTTCACAGGAAGGTTCTCATCGAAGCTTCCATGGAAGGAAACTCTTTCTTTCGAATATTCGGGCTCATCCCGCATTGTGGAAGACTACTTTTGTACAAAATTAGGAGAGGATTTTGCACACTTAGGGTATGAATTATGAAAAATAAATTGACTCCTCTGTTTTTTTTATGCAACTTTTTTCTAAACATGTGATGATAAATTGCAGGAAAGTTTACCAAGAATACAGCAGGGCAATGAGCAATCTGTCTCTACGGATCATGGAGCTTTTGGGGATGAGTTTAGGAGTGAAAGGGGACCATTTCAAGGAGTTTTTCGAAGAAAACGAATCCATAATGAGATTGAACTACTATCCACCATGCCAAAGACCAGACCAAACTTTAGGCACTGGACCACATTGTGATCCGACATCACTAACCATTCTCCACCAAGACACGATCGGTGGGCTCCAAGTGTTTGTGGACGACGAATGGCGATCAATTACTCCTAATCCGGATGCTTTTGTAGTCAACATAGGTGACACATTCATGGTAATTAATCGTGATTTCACCTTAAACTTATAATATTTTAATATATTTGCCTACTTATCAAGTACTAATAAAGTTGTCTTTTGTCATCTAGTACATCATTTTTTATGTTATCTTTAGCAAAATTATGTTATCAATCACTCATTACATGCATCTAATAATAGTAAATTGAAATAAATATATCTCTGATGGTAGATTTAACTTACATTTTGTTGGGCAGGCACTTTCAAATGGGAGGTACAGAAGCTGTTTGCATAGAGCAGTGGTGAACAGAGAGAGCGCGAGGAAGTCTCTGGCTTTCTTTCTGTGTCCGAAGAAGGATAAGGTGGTGAGGCCGCCGGAGGAACTGGTTGACTCGAATAACCCCAGAATATATCCTGACTTCAGATGGCCAGCCTTTCTGGAGTTCACACAGAAGCATTACAGGGCTGATAAGAACACGCTTGAATCTTTCGCAAACTGGATACAAAATCAACAGCACAAAACAACTTATGCTTAGTTCCATAAATCCCCACATGTTGCTTTCATTATCCAAACTTTGCTTTATTGATATCCTCTTATGATCATATAATTGATGAACAGAAAAGAAAACAGAGATGGAGATGAAAATAAATTAAATAATGTACCAACGGAAAAGCTAGAACTACAATTTCAGTTAAATGTACATAAATCTGGAGGTGTATGAAACTTCTTTCATTTGCTTCATTGCTCCAATATCTCAAACAAACATATCTTCTCAGATGATACTATCAATATTACGTTCTATCTTCATCTCTTTACTTAAAACCATCAATACCCTCTGTAAGGCTGCTATCGGAATCTCAGGTGATCCTTTAACTGAAAATTCGTACACAATACCATCGAGCTCGATCATACTGGAACCAGGAATTGACTTCCTGATATCAAGTTCTTTCATCAAATACCTTATTCTTTTCTGATCGTCAAATCTACCAGACTTGGCGTATAAATCGCACAAGATGATGTAGAAAGCGTGGTTCTGAGGTTCCAAATCAATCAAGTACTTAGCTACCTTCTCCCCTAATCGAACATTTCCATGCATTTGACATGCTCCAAGCAACGCGCCCCAAACATAAACATCTGGCCTCACTGGCATACTACTAATTAGCTCTTCTGCCTCAGCGAAAAGTCCAGCTCGCCCAAGGACATCGATTATACAAGCATAATGTTGAACCTGGGGCTCGATATTATAGACTTTTGTCATCATATTGAAGCACCAGCGACCTTTCTCTACAAGCCCGGAGTGAGCGCAAGCAGACAACAGCCCTGTAAGTGTCACAGCATTAGGCCACACCCCTGCTGCTTCCATATCTGCGAAATGCTCGAAAGCCTCGTTTCCATAGCCGTTCAGTGCCAAGACTGAAATCATTACTGTCCATGCTAAAACATCCTTCTTAGGCATCCCGTTGAAAACCTCGAACGCTTTTCCAACATAACCGCATTTTCCATACATGTCTACCAAAGCGGTCCCAATCACCATATCACATTCCATCCCACTTCTTTCCACGTAATAATGCACCCACTTTCCATGATCAATGGCGCCAAGCGAAGCACAAGCCGAAAGTGCACTTGCCACCGTTACTTTATCCGGCTGGACGGTCTTCCTTTCATTAGCTGAGATTTGCATTTCGTGAAAAATATCTAAAGCCTCCTTCGCCCTTCCGCCTTGAACTAAACCCGTGATCACAGAATTCCAAGTAATTATGGTTTTCATCTCCTTCATTTGTCTAAACCATTCCAAAGCCACATCAAGTTGCCCATTCCTCAAACACCCATCAATAATGGAGTTCCACGAAACCACATCTCTAGTAGGCATTTCATCGAACACCTTCCTCGCATCTCCCAAAACTCCACACTTAGAGTACAAACTTATCAAAGCATTCTGAACATAAACATCGCCTTTGTATCCCAACTTCACCGCGTGGGCATGGATGGCCCGTCCCGTTAACCCATCAAACCTTTTCGAGCATTCCTTCAGGAGAAAAGGTAGTGTTATACAATCGGGTAGCAGACCGCTAAAGAGCATCTCTTTATACAAATGCAAGGATTCACACGATGTGGGGTCCTTTATTTTGTTAGCATTAGCCCGGATCATCGCATTGTATATAAAAAGAGTCGGGCTGGGGATGTGATTGAATATTGTATTTGCATATGGAAGAGAGGCCGATGATTCGGAGACTGCACAAAGGTAGAAGAGAAGACGAGAGATGAGAAAAGATCGATGATTTGGACATAAATCTGGGGATATAATAACATGGGAATGGATTTGGTTGAGCTCTCTAATACTCTTGCAACTGTGTATCAAGAGGGCAATCTTGTTTTTCAGATTTAGCCGTTGCAATTCAATCATTTGGAGCGAAAATGGGACTTAGGAACGAATTTTCTTGGCTGGAAAACGGAAAGATGACTTCACTTTAAACTCACCTATGTCAAACAAATGTAATTTTATTCCCGATTATTTATCCCGAACCTATAATAACCTATTAACACCCACCATAATATCTTGTTCACCCACTACTAGGTTAACCTATCATGTACATATTTTTTTAATAAAAAAATCCCTTAAAATTTACAACTATAACCTTAATATAATATTTACTCCATTCACTATATATATACACACATATCAATTTTAAATTAAAAAAATGACAAAGTATAGAGTGAAATTGGTTTATACATGAGTCACTGAAGGGTATTAGATGTTTTCATTGAAGAGTATTAGTTGTATTCACTGAAGAGTATTACTGATTTACACTAAAGAGTCTTAGTTGTTCAGTGAAAATGAACTAAGACTCTTCAGTGTAAACCAGTAATACTCTTTAATAAAAACAATTAATACTCTTCAGTGAAAACAACTAATACCCTACAGTGATTCATATATAAATCAATTTCACTCTATACATAATCTAAAAAAATAGCACATCAACAATTCTTTTTTATTTTAATTGAACCACCATCATCACCACTTCCTGTCGTTTAAAAAAAACCACAATTCCTTTTATTTTCATGGTGTACCAATTTATAGATAAACAAAAATATTTTAATTTCATTTAATTGTGTTTCTATGATTTATACTTTTATGATGATACCTTTTTCTTTTTCTTTTCTTCTTTAATGGTGCAAGTGTATGTGAAAAAGTTATTTAACGTGAATTCTGAGATTTGTAGATGGTGTTGAAAGTATGAGTGTTTAATAAATATAATATTTATTTTTTATAGAAGGTATATTAGTATATTTATTAAACATTTAAAAAAAAAAGATGGGTGAACAAAACATTTTTATGTGGGTGAATAGCAACGCCCAATAAAATAAGGAGTGACAATCATATGATATAACATCATTGGGCTAATTACAGTTTGTCGTTCAAATGCTCAATCACAACAATTGACATTGCTTAGGGACCGACTATATACCCCTCCATATTTATTTGATACCCCCAACCACTTAATATACCCACCATATTTTAAATAATTATTAGATACACCCCCTATAATATACCTACATTACCCTTACCTTTAGTATTATTTTAGAGTTTTGATACACCCACAAAACCCCGTCCCATTCCCCACGTTCTACATTCTTCATTGCTCTTTTCCCACTGCATCCTTTCCTACCAGAAGCCGCCGCACATGCCAGAAGCTTTTTCGGTGCCACTCCTATCCGCCCAATCGATTATCTTACAGTCTACTCTCTTTGCTCCATGTCTCGATGAAACTCGACGTTGTATGTCAAATTTCCATCTTGGGAAGAGGACAAGAGCCTTTGTGACAAATTTTTCTTCACGAAGAAGATGGTTGTGTTGTTGATTTATGTGGATCTGATGCCCTAATATTTCAATTTGGGTCAAGTAGTGGATTTTATCGCTGAGATTTCGAAGAACAATCGTTTCGAAAAAAACTTTTGCTTAAAATTTTCGAACCTGGTTTTTCAAAAAACTGTTAGAGTTTCGAAAAGAACTTGTTGAAAAATAACAAATATTTCAGCAAAATGTTTTTGAAAATCCTTGTTTCGACAAGATTTTGCCGAAACTCTAACCACAATTCGACAAGCTTTTGCCGAAACCTTAACCATTTTTCGAAAAACCAGGTTCGAAAAATCAATGTCGGGAATTTTTTTCAAAAAGTGTAGGAATAATATTAATACACTTATCATCGAACTTGTAAGGTTGCAGTACTGCCGTAAGAAAGATAAAATGGTGGTTTCCAACGCCGGTATTGCAGCGTCGGCGCCGGCTCCGACTCTTCCGTAATTTCTTGTGTTTGGTCGTGACTCTTGGACTTTTTGATGGGTGTATTAAATTTGCCGTATTTTGTTTTTTCAATAATAAGGGCATGAGAGTCATTTAATTATAATATTATAATAATATATAAATTAGGTGGGGGTATCTAATAAGTATGGAGGGGTATATAGTCGGACCCCATTGCTTAATTCTCTGGGGAAAAAATCGAACAATATCAACAAACACTTGCAAGAAAACATAAAATTATGTGTAAAAATAGTTAATATGACTACGAAATTTCCAACAAAAAATTTCATTGTAAGAATTGCCTTCAAAATTACCTACAAAAAATTTTAAATTATATATACATTTTCATTCCTTACCTACAAAGGAATTTGCCAACATAATTTCCGTAGACAAATTGTTTGTGAATAAAATTTTGTAAGTAAATTGCTTTTAGGTAACTAATACCTAGAAATTTCATTCCGTAGGCAAATTTATGTCATAGGCAAATTGGTTGTAGGTTGAGAAATAAAGGTGTCTACATGATTAGAAAATTTTGTAACCAAATTGTAGGCAAATCCCACAACAACAACAACAAAAAATTGTTGGAAATTCCGTAGGTAATTTTAGTTCCGTAAACAATATTTTATTTTGTTGTAGTGAAAATAAAGTAGGTCTGAATTCACATGTTTTTGTGATTTATTATTAGTTTGTAGCAAATTTTTTTTTAAAGAAATTAGTTTGTAGCAATTAAGTTAGTAAATTATAGTAGTATCTGTGCATGCTTAATTTATGGCGTTGCAGTCCGATTTATATTATTTTCTTTTGTGTGTGGAAGGCAAATAAAATTCAATCTGCTTTCATCTCCATCCATTCGTCAATATAATCAATTTCCATATTCTCTTAACCAACACGGTTTCATACTGAATAAAATATTAAAATGAGATTTCATCGTACCTATATATATATTTTACATTCCATGCGATGCGATGCGACATTCAAACAATGATCCATCTTAATCCTAATTTCAAGTGGGTTATTTTTTATGGTGCTACTCAAAACACAACCTTGAGTTTTTATCTATTATACGAATTTCTCAACATGAGACACAAATATATGGTAAGAAAGACAAGTTTCGATTCAAATAATTAATAATGAGAATCAAAGATTCATGCCAATGCCATGAAATTCATATTCCGTTTCTTTGTAGCTGTCATGCCTAAACACTAAAGCCAAACCACAACCACAACCACAACCACAACCGGGTGTGAATGAATCATAGTGAATAACAGTTTTACCAATAAGTACAAGGCCAAGGTTGAGCATACGATCAGATCTGATGTGTAACAAAACACCACAAGGATTCGATTTGAATTTCGCGGTAAAAATACAATTACATGAAAATCATTCTCGCGTGCAAATTGTCGATTTCTCCAATTCAGATCAAATTGAATGATTTTGAATTTACCCGCCCAAAAATTGCAAGATGACGCTAACACAAACGCAATCAAACTTTCATACGAGAAACGAAACATTTAGAGAATGATTTGTTGTGTTGTGGGTAAGAAACTACACATTCGAAAACCGACTAGCTCATTTTATAGTCCTTAATTGGGTTCCAACAACAACTACAACCGGAGAATCGAACAAGAAAAGGACAATAATATCCCTATCACCATCAACCATGTGGAGAGAACTGAATACCAAAATTGCCCTTTGGAGTCTCTATATTCTACGCGTTTTGACTGCCGGTGCATGCACTACTGGTTGTACGCTGTGCTTCCTAGATGGATTGGTGACTCTGGGAACTCAGATGGGTCGGTTTGAACCGCCCTTTAATTACTACACTATTTTTACCAAATTACATTTTTAAACTAGCATCTTATTTTAATAAATCTAGGCTACCTATTGTTTCAAAAAGCTTACTTTATTCAATTGTTAATAATATGATTTGTGCAAATTGGGTGATACTACTGTCACAACATATTAATAATAATAATATAACAAATGATGCATACAAACAAAATTATTGATTTCGTTCTTGAACCAATTAAGCACCAAAAGTTTGGTGGGGGAGACTTTCAGTTTATGAGACGGATAATATTTTTTAATCATATTAAATAAAATTGATTATTATTATTTTAAATAAGAATAAATCAATATATTTACTAAAAATTAATCTAGATATGAGACAGTTTTACATAAAAAATATATTTCATTTATGTGGGTTTGAAATATTTGGAATTTTTAGATGTACATATCACAGGAAAGTAAGTTATAGATATCTTTCAGATTATTTATAGAACATGCCACATGTATTAGTCTATAAGTATATCCTCTCTTTTTCCAATTTTGGTTGTTAGAAGAATTGACTAAGGTTGAAAACAGATAATATTATTCTATACTAGATTTTCATAAATTATATATTTTTAAATAAATTTATTCACTATAAAATAATATAATTATATTATATAATAAATATATTTAAATAATACGTATTCCTAAAATTATGGGATAATTTTCTAATTCACGACTTTCGGACTTAATCTCAATTTAATTATGATTTTTAATATTCTTATAAAAATTCACGTAATTATTTGCTTTAATTGAGTAAACACTTTTAAATTATGACACAGTTTTCTCAACTACGCGTCAGATACTTATCTTTGCCTACTAAGACGATTTCCTCAATATAGGGAGATTTTTTATCCAAGCACTAATGTACTCTCCTGCATCTATTTTTTTTCCTTCTAAAAGTGCAAGTAGAATATCAGATTGAAACAACTAAAGATGCAGAGAATTATCATAAAATTATTGAAAATTGTGATTGAGTCTAAAGATCGCGAATTAATATATAATTAATCCAAGTTATTAAATTTTTTTATTTTATATTTTAAAATTTTCTTTTCCATATATGTTAAATCTATAAGTAATTTAAGTGATATATTATACAATATAAATATGTAGTTCATTGCACATGTATAAAATATGTAATTTATATTTATGTCATTTAAATTATATAATATAAAATAAACTATCAAGCATTTTCAAAATAAAAAATAAAAATAACATTAACAATATAAATCATTAGTAGGTTTTAATACAACTTTCAATTTTAAAAAATATAAAAACTTTGTTAAATAAAATTGATATTCAAAACATAGAGATTTATAGATGTGTGTAAGGTTCAAATTCATGTGATTGCATTTCAACACAAATATAATTTCACATATTAAACTAAAATAAGTTAAAAAGAAAATGATATATCAAGTTTGATTTAAGATTTAAAAGGATCAATAATTATAGTATTGGTTTACTGTGTTTTCTAGATAATAAAAATTTATCAGCTAAATGTTAAAATTTAAGATAATTAGATTTTTTTTAAATAATTAATATTTAATCGATAAAATAAATTAAAATTATTTAATGTACTTAATTCTATATTTTAATTTTTCACAAATTAAGATTTTCGAAATAGAAAATTCTCAAATACAGTGAAACAATAAAAACAACTCAATTAAACATTAAAATTTCACATATTTAGAATTTTTTAAATTTATTTAATCAATTTAGTAATAGTATGTAGAATTAAATATACTTAAGTTACTTAGTTGCATTACTAACACATTAAGATTCTTTTAAATATAGAATATCCTAAATATAGTTAAGTACAATGTAAATTGGTATAATCATAGTAAAATTTGTAATATACTTTTGTAAACTCGAGTTATATACAATAGTATTCAAACTTTAAACATGTTCATAACATGGCTTAATTGGTAAATATCATGAACATTACTTATGAGGTTTAGGGTTCAACTTCTTGTGGGTACAACTTTTTTGTTAAATTCCATATTGTATAAATAGACACGTAAACATGAAAAACTCCATAGGGGATTCAATTCGATCGAATTTATTTGATAAAAATACATTTGTGATGGCAGATATATAACCATATGAATAGACTTTAAAATTTTAGTAAAGTCTGCACTATAATTCAAGTTCGTTTTGCAAAACTAAGAAAAAATATATAAAAGTATATATATATATATATATATATATATATATATATATATATATATATATATATATATATATATATATATATATATATTTTTTTTTTTTTTTTTAAAGGAATATATAAAAGTATATTCGAGTTTAACCAGTTATGTATTTGACTCGACTTAGATAATTAATATATGGCAAAAATTTGTATGAGACCGTCTCATTGCATGAGACCACACAAATTAACACCTACCCCTATCAAAGTGTTAATGAGTCCATGCCCTAGTTACACTCATTTCCATTGTCTCATGTCATGAGACGGTCTCATACAAGACCTACTCTTAATATAATGCATGCTTAAACCAAAACCCCAATTATCATGCTTTATGTGAGAGATAATTAGTCTTACTATATAATTACTTTTAATTTTGTGTATTAAAATTTTTTTAAAGCGTATTAATTCAATTATATTAGGTTTTTTTATTTTTTATAATCTGATAGTTGTGACTTGCTGGTACAGAAAAACTATTAAAAATAATTTTCAAAAACAAAAATATAATACAGTCGCAATACATGATAAAAATCATAGAGTTCTTTCCTTATTCCATGTGTATCTGTAAAAATGTAACGAGGTAAATTATATAGTATCAAGTACTATCAACTTATAATGGAAGGTTCACGATATATATTTACTGCTCATTTAACTCAATTTACACGTGATTGTATTACTGAAAATGGTAATTATTAAAATATTAAGAAAGTAATTTAGAGCTTTCTTCATATATATATATGAACCTTCAATTTGAAGAATTAAGTTTGATATCGAATGAAACAATAATTTAATTCTTTTATGATTTATAATTTCAGTAAATAAAATCCTCCAGCTGCTTATTATATTAAGATTCAAGTAAATATGAAATGCGACTACAACATTTGAATTTTTAAAAGGTCATTTAATTTAGGAAGGCAACTGAATATGAAAAAAAATAAAAAAAATAAAAAGAGAAACCTTCCTTTTTAGAAAACCTTCAGATTTTTTTAGAGTTTATGAGACTGGAGTTAATGTTTTGCTTCTAGTTGGATCATAAAATCATTAATTTCTTCATTTGTCATAATAAGGCCTTAACTAGAAGCAAATTAATTATGCTTGTTCGATAAGTTTGATCCGCACAACGAACATACCTAACATTAAAAGAAAAAAAATCCATTTATTACAACGGAGACTAATATAAAGTTGGAAATTAAAAAAAATAAAAATCACGTGGGTACGTGTATTGCGTTAAGGTTCCACCTAATATTCTTCCTAATGAGAAAAATACCCAAATCGAGGATGATTAATTGGAAAGAATTGTAGATGGTCATTTTATTTTTCCATTTCGCTAATCTTGTTGTGCCTATAATTTCTAAAATTAATAGAGTATATATCAGAAATAATAATCTTCGTAATTTTATGCAAATTTGATTATAAAACAATTTTATAATTAATGTTTCTAAGGTCCGTGATTTAATCAATTGAAAGCAAATTGAGCAAACTTCAAGATTAAGAATGACTCGAATGGTTGTACTTATGAACGCCGGAAAAGTGTTTGAGTGACATTTAAGCCATTATTATGTTAACGTTATTCATTGCACGATGAATTATTTTTTATGTGTTTAGTTTCATAACTCACATTAGACATTACCATATTATTATCATGAGTATACGATATTATCATTAATATATAAAAAATATTTCATTCCGCAGTTATTTTTACACTTGTTTTATTTAAACGTCTTACCATTATTTTCATACTTTCAAAAAAAAAACCACACTAAAAAAATCAATGAAATAATAAAGTGTTATTATTTTATTCAACCTCACATTCACATACTTTTTTTGTCATCTTCCTCTAAGGAATAATAAATATTGAAATAATTAATATAGAAGATGAAATATAATTTTCTAATAGAGGAATATTATGTTTCACAGTACACATAAAGATTTGACTCAAATGGTGCTCATATCCCAATTCTGAAATATATTGTATCATGTCATGCGCTTCAATTATTAAACGATATAATTAATAGTGTGTTAGTCAACATATTATAGAGTGTATCAATTTTAAGTGCAATTCTGAAAAGTTGTCTTTTTTAAAATATATATTTCCATGTAAAATATCCTTGATTAAAAGTTGAAACATTTTTAAAACAGTAACACCATATATTCACAATAATAACACTAGAAAAAGAGCATCACGTGTACTTGAATGTTCAGAAGATCTGCTCGCAATTGGAGACTATAAAGATAATTTATTTCTAGTTAAAATACAAGAAGCAAAACTCCCGTAGTGCAAAATAATGAATAATTTTTTTATACTTCAAGTGTACCGTAAAATTTAAATGTATTTAAAATAGTTTTGGTTATTTTTATTAAACAGTTGGAGTTGTTTATATTGAACCATTATAGCAGTTCAATTTAGTAAAAACAACTCAACTATTTAAAAATATATTGAGTTGCATTGTGCACGTGGTCCATACAAGATCTTGACTATAAGAAAATATAAAATTACCTACTGGAATTACTAATATGGCTACGAAATTTCCAACAAAGAATTCGTAATGGAGATTACCTACGAATTGTCTACAAAAATTTCTAATTGTATTGGCATTTTCCTTCCCCCCACAAAAAAAATTGCCTACGAAAATTGTGATGTAGGTAAAATTTTGTAGGCAAATGACGTGTAGGTAATTATACCTAGAGATTTTATTTCGTATGCAAATTAATTCTGTAGGCAAAGTTGTTACTAGGTTGAGAAATGTAGATACTTTCATAATTATAAAATTTTGTAGGCAAATAAATCGTAGACGATCCTTATTACGAGCTTTTTTGTTGGAAAATTTTTATAATTTTGTAGACCATTTTTTATTTTCTTGTAGTGTAATATTTTAACAATATAAATAAATTATTTAATAAAAATAAACTATAGGCATGTCAAAATTATCATATGGCTTAATTTAAAAAAAGGTAAAAAATTATCATACGGCGAATTTGTTGAGTAGGGGCATTGTCGTCTTTCCAGGAGGCGTAAAGGGCTTCCTTGTCCTTTCAATGAAGTCCGCGGGGTAGATCTCGGAACTCCTCCAACGACTATATAAGGAGCTACCCGCTCTCTCAGATTTCAACAAATTATTTTTATTTAATTTCACACATTTTCCATTTCACAGATCTCTCCCTCCGCTCTGTTCCTTTCAGAAATATCTTCGCGCGCACGATCAACAGGTAAATTCCTTCTATTTTCACATTCGAGTGTCCATTTTCGTGTTAAATCTCCTATTTTTGCATAAAAATCTACAATCATTCGTGAATTGATGTGTGCGTCAAAGCTTTTGGGTTTTCGTTATTGGTGAATGAATATAGATCAAGTTTACCGATTTATTTGGGGTTTAATTTCTTTCGGTTATTACCTGCTGCGTGATTCTTTTGATATATGTTTAAACTCATTCGATCTCTGGTTTGATGTTTGATTTTGGTGTTAATTGTTCAATTTTCTCGATTTTTGCTGGATCTACTCGAGTTTCTGAGTGTGTAATCTGATCCCGTTTCCTTGTTAACGCGAATTGCAAGTTTTAGTTTTTTGGAGCTTCTTCCGTGCAAGCGGACATTGTTAGAGTGATAGATCCCTGTTCAAGATTACTGTAATTTAGCTTGATGGTGGTTGTTCTACTATTACATTTTGACTTTCAGGAGTCGCTGGTTCTTTATAATTTTAATTTCAACAGATCAGATCTGATTAACAAAATACTTTATAGTAATGGGGTTTTGATCTCATGGATTTTTGGCCCGAAGAATAAACTCAATAATTCAAAGTAAAAAACTTTATCAAACTCGTGGTTGCAAAAGCTTGGAATTATGTTCCTGTGTAGGCATTGGTTTTGGTTCTTCAGTTTCTTTTGCTGTTCTTGTCCCTACTCCTTACTTGAATTGAAAGTTGCCTTGTAAATTTCATTCCGAATTTCTTCCATCTTCATATTGCCACAGTAACTATGATGGTAATTGACTCAACAGTTTTTTTTCTGCAAAAATATGAATATATGTTTTCCTGATATTTGCATCTAAATGAAAGTAATATGAAAAATGCCTGCATTTAAAATTTTCAGGACACGGTAATAAGGGAAAGATGGTGAAGATTTGCTGCATTGGAGCCGGGTATGTGGGTGGCCCTACCATGGCCGTGATAGCACTCAAGTGCCCTGAAATCGAAGTGGCTGTTGTTGATATTGCTGCTCCTCGTATCAACGCCTGGAACAGCGATACACTTCCAATTTACGAGCCCGGGCTTGATGAGGTAGTTAAACAATGCAGGGGCAAGAACCTATTCTTCAGCACAGATGTGGAGAAACACGTCTTTGAGGCTGACATAGTATTTGTCTCAGTCAATACTCCCACCAAAACTAGGGGTCTTGGAGCCGGTAAAGCTGCAGATTTGACGTACTGGGAAAGTGCAGCTCGTATGATTGCTGATGTGTCAAAATCTGATAAAATCGTGGTTGAGAAATCTACAGTTCCTGTCAAAACAGCTGAGGCCATTGAAAAAATCCTAACCCACAACAGCAAGGGAATCAATTACCAGATTCTTTCTAATCCTGAGTTCCTTGCTGAGGGAACTGCAATTAAAGATCTTTTCAACCCAGATAGAGTCCTTATCGGAGGCAGGGAAACCCCGGAAGGCAACAAGGCTGTTAAAGCACTGAAAGACGTTTATGCCCACTGGGTCCCAGAAGAACGAATCCTCACCACAAATTTATGGTCTGCTGAGCTTTCAAAGCTTGCTGCTAATGCATTCTTGGCTCAGAGAATCTCATCAGTTAATGCCATGTCAGCTCTCTGTGAGGCCACTGGGGCTGATGTCTCTCAAGTGGCGTATGCCGTTGGAACAGACTCCAGAATTGGGCCCAAGTTCCTTAATGCTAGTGTCGGTTTCGGTGGGTCCTGCTTCCAGAAGGACATTCTGAACTTGGTCTACATCTGTGAATGCAACGGGCTTCCAGAAGTTGCAGAATACTGGAAACAAGTCATCAAGATTAATGACTACCAGAAGAACCGATTTGTCAACCGTCTCGTTTCTTCCATGTTCAACACGGTTGCGAACAAGAAGATTGCAATCTTGGGATTTGCTTTCAAGAAAGATACGGGTGATACTAGAGAGACCCCAGCTATCGACGTTTGCAAAGGCCTCCTGGGGGATAAGGCCCAATTGAGCATCTACGATCCTCAGGTCACAGAGGACCAGATCCAGAGGGACCTTTCGATGAACAAATTCGATTGGGACCACCCCCTGCATCTCCAGCCAATGAGCCCCACTGCAGTGAAAAAGGTTCATTGCGTTTGGGATGCTTACGAGGCAACAAAGGACGCCCACGCTATCTGCATTCTCACCGAGTGGGACGAGTTTAAATCGCTTGATTTCAACAAGATATACGCTAATATGCAGAAACCTGCGTTTGTTTTCGATGGCAGGAACGTTGTTGATACGAATAAGCTCAGGGAGATCGGGTTTATCGTTTACTCCATTGGGAAGCCGCTCGATGCTTGGCTTAAGGACATGCCTGCTGTTGCATAAATGGCATATTTGTGAAGCAGGCAACTACGATTTATTCATTTACTATTACTATTTTTTTGTTTTGTTTTTTCTTTTGGTCGCTTGGATTTTTGCACACGAGATGAATGCCGGATAATCATGCAATTATGTTAAAATTAATTAAATTACTAGCCTACTTTGCATTTTGCTTGGACCAGGTTCGTGTGGTAATTTAGTACTCCCTCCGTTGAATTTTATTTTTCTTTACTCTTGGACATAAGATTTAGTAAAAACTAATATTTTATTAGAAAAATAGATAAAGTAAAGAGTATTGTTGGACCCGTTTATTTGTTTGTAAGTGTTGTTTTTTCACAAAAATAGAATGAGAATAAATTTGATAGACAACTCAAAAAGAAAAGTGGAAAAAAATGCTTTGAACTATTTATTCTTTTGTGTTAGAAAGAAATGCTTTGAACTACCTCCTTTCTTGTGCAAATAACGAAATTATGCCATAAAATCAAAATAAGTGCAACCTTTACGGTAAAATATACATTAGTTAACTTTCTTGCACAAGCTCTTTTGTTTGCTTCAAAAGTTGTAGTACTATAATTGTATCTGTTGTTTGGTTCTCTTGAGGTTGAGAATTTCCCTTTATTTCATATATCCTTGGCATTATGCTTTAAATTCATATCCAATAGGTTTTGTTTAAAGCAAGTTAAGGATAGTTGAATGTAGAATGATTGAGGTTTTTTATATACTTTGTCATTAGTTGTTTCAAGTTATAAATGTTTCTGGCTATTATTTTTTTTATCTCATGGTTAATATCATAAGTAAAGTAAATATAATGAAAAACAATCGTAAAGGTTTCAGAAAGAAATTGAGTAGCAGTAGCCGATTCTCAAGTTCTTTTCTAATCAAATGTGGGATATTATCTTACAAGGATGCTTAACACGGACTGTAAGCTTTTTCTGTTGATAAGACTACACAATAAGTATTGAAGCAAAATTAGATGTTACTCAAAATCTTCTTGTAATTTTGGAAGTTTTCTTGTAATCACTGATATATAATTGTGAAATATGTGTACCAAGTGTAAAAAATGTTTATGAATTCTATGCTACTCTTTCATTTCGTTTTAACTATTATCAGTCTATCTATTTCCTAGGTGTAAGCTAATACCTCAGGCTTTATTACTACTTTCATTTTACCACATCTAATACAAAAATTGGAACATTGAAAATCTGGGCTAAGACCTCAAGCTATGATATCATATACCAATTGAAAATCAGTGACTACATTGTTTTTTGCATTATTAAATATGTTCGCCCAGATTTTCATTATTCCAATTTTTGACAACTCAATCCTCATCAATCAAGTATTAAACAGTAGTGGTGTTCTGGGAAAGAAAACACAGAACAAATAAACAAATTAGACTTTTATGTATTGACCGACCAATTCAGTGCATACAATAATATTCTCCCGTTTTCACTCATGCAATGGTGAAACAGATCCATCAATCAAAGTCCGAAAAATGAAAAATAACATCATATATTCCCTTTTTTCTTCAGATTATTATCTCGTAGAACAATTAATTTCATTTATAAAAATGGAGTAACGCTCATATAACATCACTGGGCTAATTACAGTTTGTGGTTCAAATTAATGCAATTTTAACTCAATCACAAACAGCTGATAGTTTCATTTTCTTGGAAACAATATCAACAAAATAAAGTACTGCAGATGCTTTAAAGAGTATTTGAGATTTATAATCCTCGAGTTCAAAGAAAGCCCTCAACACCACGTCCAGACTGTACCTCCCGATAAATGGAAAGAGCCTCTTCCATGACTTGAGCTTGAGCAAGTAGTTTAGCTCTCTTTTTCCCAGAAGGATGAGTTGCCAGATAATCTTGCAATGATGAATCCCCTGCTACTCTTCCCAACTTCTCGTACACTTGTGGCGCCACTCGAGGATCGTACCCTGCTGAAGCGATCAGAAGCACTCCTATGTAATCTGCTTCCATCTCCATCCTGCACTTGATTCAAATTCTCTTAATTTCAAGTGGTGCTACTCAAAGCACAACCTTGGTGGCTTGGTCGTTTATCTACTATACGAGAATTTCTACATAAACTACTAACTTGGATGTATGGTAACAAAAGACAAAGCATGAGCAAACCATGGGGACAAGTTTCAACCCAAATAAAACTTACAACCAAATATGTATAAAGTTCAGAATTAGCCATTTCATTTTAGCTCGCATACCTAAAGGCTAAAGCCAAACTATAACCGAAAGGGCATGAAGTCCAATGAATTATAGCGGATAATAGTGGAAAAGGAACATCAGAGCAACAGTTATACCAATAAATATGCTGGATTACTGACTAAATTAAATTATAGGACTTTATCGACTACACTCTTTGAAACATACGCAAACCACATTGAAAAGATTGAGAAACTACACTCATTCTACACAAATACCTAAACAGTTAAAACTCCAAATCAAACAGGCACAAAAAGTAACCACCCACGACAGTCCTTCTTGAACCTATTACTCTTCTGTTTGAACTCCATCCAAGCTGCAAATCCATCTAGGAATAATTCTTGAACAAATCATATGATTGTACCATCTATAAGTATTTTATTACATGGAAGGACTTCTAAACTACACAAAATACGATCCTTGAGCATAACTCAACAACTCTAAACCACCGAATCAAACATATATCATGCACCCTGAGAGTACAGCCAAGGAGTCTCTAAGGTGAACAAATCAAATCCAAAAGATGGTCTGATATATTGGTTAGAATTGCTGACTTGCTTGCTCCACATATACCACCCCACAAATAACTTTACCTGACATGCAATTGTTGATGGCAATGTTGTAAAGCAGATAATGAAGCAACAATGCTTAAGTATGAACATTAAACAAGAACCCACATCATAACTCACAAGTAGAATAACTATAAATCAATCAAATGTCCACATCAAATAACAGATGTTACCTCCGCGAGAAAGGAAGCTTTAGGAAGACATTTGACATCAAGTTGACAAAATCAGGAATGAAAAACTGATAAAGAATGACTTGAATGATGGTAAACCACAAGTTTTTAGAGATTTGTTCCGCGGAGTGCCTGGCCACAGCATGACTAACCTATCAAGCAAAGAGCACACAATTGTTACATCTTAAACAAACTCATAACCAAAAGTTACCACCACCCAAAATACCAGGTATACCTCATGCCCAATGATTGTTGCAATTTCAGCATCAGCTCTAAAATGTTCAAGCAGCCCTGTAAAGACAACAATCTTTCCACCGGGCAAACAGAAGGCATTCACCACAGGCTGATTAACCACAATAACCTCCCAATTCAGGCCCTCCAAATGCCCAGTCTGAGTTTTCATACCCTTTTCTTCCCCTTTTCTCCTGGTCTGTTGAACCCACTGATCATTAAGGATCTCCTCTTCCTTATGCCACTTATCATCACTCTGCCATTTGTCCTCATCGGCCATTTTATCAGCTAATGCATTCATAGTCTGGTGCTCACGTGCCTCCTGAGGCAACCCCAGGCTTTCAGGGGAGTATCTGATATCACTCCACACTTGCTCCTTCATCAATCCTTTCTGTAAAGCCTCAATTATGTCCTGAGATATTCTTTGAACCCTAATGCTCTCTGGGTGAAGAGGGGGGAGGATCTTACCCTTGAACTGTGCCTTCAACTGCTTAAATTGGCTCTCCCCCAAATCTTTTTCGAGAGATCTCGATAGAAGCACGAAATGGGTTCGTTTTGTGTAGGGCACCGTCTCCAAATTCCCGAAGTAGACAGTTATCACAACCCCAGAACCGATTAAAACCGCAATTAATAAATTTCTTGGATTCTCAGCCCAGCGTTTATATCCCCTGGCTTTAAAGTGTTGAACGCGATTTTTGTCTACGTAGTAAAACCTCTTCGCCCCGTCCAGAAAAGGGCTATTGCTCCATTGGGTTTGTTTGAGCAAAGATGAGCTCCGGAAAATCGGTTGAGAAAACTCGGAAATCCGCGACCCACTTAAATTAGGTCTAGCAGAAAACGTGTGTGAATGTTGAATCGGGCTTCTTGCTTTTGAATTGACGCGACGAAAGGCATCGAAAATTAATCTCGGTGATCTTCTGTACCATCCCATGTTTAATCAATCAAAGAATTCACTAATCAACATCAGAAAAATAAAGGTGTGATTTTTCCTTTGTGAAGCAACTATGAAGATGAAAAATCGAATCGAAGAGAAAAGAGTAAAATGTAAGCCGGAGACGATTATGTAGAAGATGGTGGAAGTCGGGGGAATATGGAAATTGTGGGAGGTAATAAAGAAAGAAAGAAAGAAAGAAAGAAAGTCATGTGCATTTCATTCCGGATACTTTTTCTTTGTTTCCTTCCCTAATTTACGGTTAGGCACCAAGATAGAGTCAAGATAGTTTAGTTATCTTATGTAGTATCTGTTTGGTAGCTATTTGCAAGCCCGTGTTTATATATTAAGTCTGTTTTAATATTTTCATTTCGTCCGATTTATTATCCCCAAAATTTGGGGAGATAAAAAATCTGAGTGCACAGTATCTGGAAATTTAAGTACACCAAAGCACATTTTAGTTAACTAGTTTAGACCTAATAGGAATAAACAGGAGAAATAGTATATTTTGCCAATTACTACTAAGGTCTACCAAAAGGCCCCTTAAATGACTATATTACCCTTTCAGAAATTTAGACAAACACTCCCTCCATTCCAGTTTTGTTTTCCCGGAGAGTTGAATTTTAGTATTTAAATAAATAAAGTAGTATTGGGATTGATAAATGATAAATAAAGTAGTATTGAGAATGTTGAATGGTGAATAAAATATTATTTAAATGAATAAAGTAGTTTCCATTTTAGGGATGGGAAAACAAAATTTGGACGGACCTTTTGGCAAATGGGAAAACAAAACTATTTTAGGAATGGGAAATCAAAACTGGAACGGACCTTTTGGCAAATGAGAAAATAAAACTGAGATGGAGGGAGTAACTCAGTCAAAACCAAATTTATAACCCCCACCATGAACTGCCACCGAATCAACACAGCAGATTTGATTTCAGACTTGCTTTTAATAAGGGGCATTTACGTATTGGTTCAAAAATGTAACTATACTTACAAATTGGTTCAAAGGATTTGCACACACGTATATAAATATATGCACATAAGTAGAAAAAATGTGCATGTACAAATTTTTTTAAATCTATTTGTAAGTAGAGTCACTTTTTGTAATTATTCCTTTTAAAAAATAGTAAAAATAAAAAACGAACGTTTCAGAAAAAAATTCCTAAAAAAATCGACAACTACTCAAATGTTTAGGAAAAAAAGTCGAAAAAATATTGCATCTCGGAATATTTTCCCGAAAAGTCGAAAACATGGATAAGAAAACTTGATAATCGAAAAAGAGAAATTATTTCGGGAAAAAAATTATAAGAAAATATAGTTTTCGGAAGAAAAAAAGTCGAAAAATTCCAAAAAGTTGTATGGGCTTCAGATGTATTGGAAACCCACAAAAAATACCAACATTATTTAAACGAGAGAAGAAAAAAACTTGTGTTTAAATCGCAGTCCATAATGGGGAGTGGGGTCGATGTCGGCTTTGGGAGAGGGAAGAAAAATACCAACATAGTTTTCGGAAGAAGCGTGGTGGTGGTGTGGTGTTTTTCTGTTTAGGCTTTATTGGTTTATTGATGTCAGGATCAAGAGCTTGATTATATACTCTTGAAAATTCAGTAGAGGATGAGTACGATCAGTAGGCTTTGATAACAGTAGACTCTTAAGATCAGTAGACCTTAGGAATCAGCAACTAAGATGAAGAATGAATCAAAGGAAGAAAACAAGACTCAAAGATTTATAGTGGTTCGATCTAAAATGATCTACGTCCACTTGTGAGGCCCCTTTCACTATGTTGAAGAAGAACTACAAAGATACAATGATACACTCTTGAGTATAAGCTGAGATAACTAATCTAGCACTCAAATATCACATGAACTAACCAAGTGAAAAATCTGTCTTTTCTCTAACTTTGAGCTAAAATATATACAACTAAATGAGACACCCATGAGCAGTTACTTGTTGCAAGTCGTAGTATATCACGTGCTCTTCATCTTGCAGCTTGAATCAGTTGAAACCACCAGACGGTTAGTAAGTTATGACTTCTCCAAGTTGACACCAGACAGCACTGCAAGCTGTGACAGCTTGTATAACTACTTTTGTAACTGAATAACCGTCAATGCTCTTGGCTTTTCCAGCTGTTAGAGGTCAAAAACAAATCTTCACACTTCACACTTCCATATGGTTTGGAAGATATCTACCAGATTTAGAGATAATACCTCTCAATTGAGTCATGGATCTGGCCCATTGGAATACCTCTCAATCTTCACACTGAATAACCGTCAATGCTCTTGGCTTTTCCAGCTGTTAGAGGTCAAAAACAAATCTTCACACTTCACACTTCCATATGGTTTGGAAGATATCTACCAGATTTAGAGATAATACCTCTCAATTGAGTCATGGATCTGGCCCATTGGAATGGTTATTATATATGTCTCAGGTTATTAGCAATTACATGTGCACTAAAAATACAATCGAAATGAAGTCACTATTCGTTTGGATGAATAAACTATCTATTTTTTTTCTAACTTGCCCTAAAAACTCATCCCTCTCATCTTTAAGTTCTTTTTAAATTTTGAATACACTATCTCCCTTAAAAGGCCCAAGTCGAGGCGCTCTCTCTCCCTCTCTCCCGGGTTTGCCGCCAGTCAAAGTCAATCCACCGCCGTCGAAGAACTTTCTACTCAAAACATGACCACAATTTGTTCGAAAATTGCGATAACTGTTGTTCGGCTTTGATTATCCGAGCATGACCAGATTATCCGAGCATGTTTTTTCGAACATGACCATAATTTTCGGAAAAAAAAATTCCGAACGTGACCACAATTTTCAAGAAAAAGAAAAGTTCGAACACTTTGTTCGAATATTTTTTCCGAAAATTATGGTCATGTTTGGATAACCAGGGCCGAACAATAGTTATCGCGATTTTCAAAATAAAATACTATAAACAAGCAAAGAACAACAATATTATCCTACCCATACAATTATATACACGCATGCTCCACTTGGTAGGGCATAAAAGACCCTTATTACCATTTTTTATCCAAATAAAGTTTGTTTGGTAGAGTATACTAATATAATAATTACTTGAATTTATTACTTCCGACCCGGTACAAAATGGGTTTTATATGCTCAAATTAATAAAAAATTGTCTTGACTTCACCCTCTTACAAATTTATAATGGAATAAAAAGATAAAAATTTCATAATACAATCTACCAAGCAATATAATATATCAAATCTTTATTAAATTTGTGCCCCCTATTTTTATCTCACCTCATATAATAAATGTATTTTATACCCTACCAAGTGGAGCCTCATATGCATGAAGAACATCATAACACCAACTAAAATTATCCTATTTACATTTTAAAAAAATCTAGTTTTCAAAAATAATAAAACACTTGCATAGGTGTATTCCGGCTTGGAGAATTGTTCATCCTTACAATGTAGGTTGTCACAACACATTTCAAACGTCTGGACGTCGATGGTGGTGGCTCACATGCTTGGAGTAATAATTTTTATATGTTCTCTTCGAAGTATAGAAGGATGTTCTAACTCCCTCTGCAAAATAAATGCAGTAGTGTATTTACTAAATATAGTTTGGAGGGAAAGCTAAAAGGGCATTATTGACTTTTCAAATGTTTGTTTTATACATTAAACTAGTATTCGTCTCACTCGTGCTTCGCACGGCCGGAATTGTTTACAATAATAATAATGTATTTTAAATTTTGAACATTTAAATTATCATTGTTTGTAAATAAATCTACCAAATTTTTTTATATCTTAGACAAAATATATTCTTAATGTAATTTTGTGTATACATTATTAATAATAAATATAGAATAATTTAAATGTTTTATTAATTAATATATTATATTCTATATTTTCAATAGTGATTATTTTGTAAAAACCCAAATAATTAATAATATTGCATGTGTGGTTTGATTATTTATTAATTATTAATTTAAAAGATTAGACCGTATTTATATATAAGATAACACATAAAATAAGTTACCGATGTATTATCCATTTTTACATGTCAAATTTAAAAGTAAGTACAACAGATTGCTTAATTACCTGAACATTATATATTAATATTTTAGTATTATTGGTTATTAATTTGTATTGTATTACAGCACCCAAAAAAATTCATTGTATATTTTAGCAAAGGAGCATTTAAAAAATTTATATTAAACGAAAATCGGCATAATATCATTTCATGGCATGAAACAGCACAAATTTATAATTATCCGACAAAAATATTAATTAACCAATGGCCTAATTATTCCCATTAGTATTAATTTATTAAACAATAATTCATAATCATACAATATATATCTATTACATTAGTATTAATTTATTAAACAATAAGTTATCCAGCCACATCAATCTACATATTCATTCTAAGACAACACGTGTGCACACATGACTACAGATGGAAGAATACTAAGAAGTAACCATTCCCCACATTCAAAGTTCATTTATCATACAAATTCAGTTTCGATAACTTCTAAGACAAATAAAATTTCTAACACATCCGTAAATGGTATTAGTTGGTAAATTGTAAATACCACTATGGCTCTGCAACTATACATCAATATACAATATCCAAGAAATTTCAGGATCCATTGATTTCCAAAGACGGATGTGATGCCCTGCTACTACAATATATGACTAAAGCCGATGAGATCACAGAGTTTATTTCCTTAAAAATATCAAGGTACAATTCAGAAATTTAGTTTGATTCATACACTATATCTTTATAATTCTTCAAAATTCTTTATATTTTCAGATTAGATCCAAGAAAGATATCAACCACAACTGGTGAAAGATCAATAAACTGCGAAAGGGGAACAAAGGAATATCTATAAATCCATAATTAAGAACAGATGCATGCCACTTTTCAGGACATTCAATCCGTTATCTATACATTTTAAGAATATTAATTTTATTTTAATGTGTTTTACTGTATTCATTAAGTAACTTTAATATTTTCGCAGATTCAAAACAGGGCATTCAATTGGATTGTCGAAAAATATAAGGTAATATTGAAAGGTATCAGTTTGTTACAATTGATTACCAAGAAAGTAAAATGATCGATTGTTCATAAAAAATTTGTTGCATGTCCAAGATTTAGTGGTTGCACAATTGAAAAAACCAAATGGTTTCCATTCAATATAGAAACAAAATAATCTCAAAGGTAAATACATCATTGGTTTAGCATATATTCGATTCTTATTAGCTAACATCAAAATCATTCATCTCAGTGACAGATCTGTTGTGTTCCAAATTGGGATTAAAATAGGGGACCATTGGTTATAGCCCATCGAAGAGATGGATTAATACATCAAGATAATACGAAGGTACAAATGTATTTTCACCTTAATATAACTAAATAGTTGTTCAATAATTAACCTAAAGGAAAAAAATAAAATTCACTGAAATACTTTATTAACTCAAGAAATGAATGAAATGGGAATAAAGCATTGTTAATGAATTTCTCCTACTGAAAAAATATATCGCAACACTCGTGCAATCTCTAATTGGTTTTTACATTCTATCTAGTCAAGACTAAAGTGATTTTTATGAACGTAATATGTTAGTATTAGTTGTATGTGAATAATTATTATTAACCTGTAATAAACACAGTAATGATTGATAACAGGCTTAAAGAACACTATTAAAGAAATATTGACATCATTAAGAATATTGTGAATACTCCCTAAGTAACTTAGAAACAATTTAGATATCAACGGTGGTGTTCTATATTTGATTGTATATAATTAGATATTTTATACGGAAATTATTCTAATAATAGATACTATTAAGCTTATATACATTTACATTTATACAGTGATAAAATTTCAAAGGTTAAAAACAATAAACTGATGTGTTGTATGACCTGTGGATGATGTAGTATACTAAAACTCATGAATAACATATTTAGTAAAGTAAATGTATGTTGTAATTTTTTTTATAATTTTTATTTACATGATAATCCAAATTTCAATGAATTGCCATGCAACTATGAACACAAAAAATGTAAGATATGTAAGGAAGCAATGAAGACAATAAATATTTTAAGAGTTGGTACATTGAATGGAAAAGAAAAGTGAAAATAAAACAAGTCATTTTCTCAATTATAATATTCCGTTTATTGAATGGAAAATATGTAAGCCATAAAATATCAATGCACCATAAATAATAAACTGGACATGTCAAATATATTTTAACCAAGTATAATAAACTAAATATATTGTGCCAGATATAAACTTCAATTTTTAATTAAAAAAAATATTATTGTAATTAACTTATTCAACCTACACCATTCTAATTACCAAGTATACTTATTTGCCATCATCACTGACAACAACACATTTTGCCTTCTTCAAAGACTTAGATCACGAAGACTTGTCATCAACCGCCCTTTTTAACATAGAACCATCATCATGCTTGTCAACACCATCATCATCACATAAAGCTTCTGATCGGCGAGTAACAATTATGTGCCTTTCAAAATTCAAATAAGAAGCTTACTTACTTTAGTGTTGTAATAGAATAATTCTGAAATTTAGCAAACAATATTCAAATTATAATACCTTAGATATATTTGAATCAGTAACCGAAACATCCATTGTCCCCTTCAATCATATACGATTAAACGAAAAAAAATCAATGCATAGATATTATATATATATATATATATATATATATATATATATATATATATAATCCACAAACATAACTATTTGCGTACAAACAAATACTGTTAAAAATATTAGATTACCTCATCAACACCATCCAACTTGGAATATCTAGCAATCAAAGACGACTATATAAACCTTCACAACACTAAAGACCTCAGAATGATGTACAACATCATATGGTTTTACTTGAACTTTAAATAGAAGAGTATGATCCATAAGATCCAGGATTTCAATTGGGATATAAGAATAATCATCCTGCATTGATTTTTAAAATATACTATTAAAACACCATACGATTAAGAGATTAATTTTTAAATAATTAACAAAAATAATTATAAATTGATAATGTTTTATTAAAAAAATCATTTGAAAACTTACATTATTTCCAGATTCCAGGAGCTCATAAGCTTTCTTTTGGATAAGTTCATAACAAATATTATCCCATAGATTTAGACTGACATTACTTGTTCCATCAACAACAATTATTCTCAATCCGTACCTATATTTAGTTTAAAAAAATTAATCGATCAAATTGACTAATTTTTTCAAGTTTTAATAGTATGAAATAAATTCAATTAAAATTTAGTTACATGAAATATGACCTAAAAAACGTACTTTATAACAAAAGAAGCATCCTTTATTCCACACCTGAGACATTCAAATTTCCCACCTTCCTTAAAAACTTTCCGAGAATACTTCTTGCACGAATAAAACCACCAATTATCATAGGAATCCAATTCGATAATTTTAGCACAAATCCAAAAAGTCTCAACCTATAAATTTTATAAAGTTAATAAATTAATTATAAGAAGTAGATGAACCAATTAAAAAACAGTGGATACAAATTGCAAATATAATAAAAATTAAAATAATGATAGGAACAACTAACCATATTATTATCAAGAATCCATTGAATTGTTTTTACATCAAAATCATGATTAACTACCCACACAGGTGTATCACTAAGGGATGACCAAGAAAATGATCCCGATATTTGATTATCCTTGGTATTAATACTAAACCTACAAACAGTAAATAGAAATTAAAAAATACACAAAATTATTGAAGAAAAATTAATTCAAAAATTAAGTATACACATGAAAATATATTAAAATACTTGTTCCTCAGTTTTGAAATTTCATCGATATCATCACCACAAACAATCCTTGAAGTGTTAAAGGAATTGAATATGGAAACCTCACTTGTAAAAAACATGTTGATTATTAAAGTATTAACATTATACAGTGAGTTTGATTTATTTATTTTTAAATTCAGGAGATTTCAGGTAATAATAATTATATAATGATAAAATAAAATCAAACATATACATACCATTGAAAATCTTAGGTCGGAACATCTGAAATATAAGAAATGGTAGGAGAACACTGTTGGAGTTATACGTGAAAGTATGCTTTTACTTTGTATAACTCGTGTATCAAACACTCGTTTTATGAGAATAATTCTTTTATCGCATTTGCTTTAGTTATGATTGAATGTTGAATTTCTATTGCAAACCGTTCAATATATAGTACGTGTTACATAGTAGTTAATGTGGTGATACCCGATCACGGAAGACGACATTGACAGTTTACTTGTAACTAAACGTACATTTTCACGACCTAGGTGGAATTGAACAATCCGCCGTGAAAGGTCGATGTGTAAGGCTCAGATTGGTCTGTCTTGACTAAGAGATTGCACTAGCACATTTAGTATGTGTTGAAGAGGTCCTACAGCGAGGATAAATTCTTCTGTTCTGAAAGGTGAAGAATTAGACCTCAGTGGTTGTTGATTTCTTAATCTCCGTCACTTAAATAGGACCGTGTGTACTTAATAGTTACTGCTTTGATTCATGTTGGGTGAGAATCATTGCGACTTCGAACTTTGTGTCTTGGGCAGTAATATTAATCATACGACGGTTGCTAAGATTTAATACGGAGAAACGCGTGCGAGTACGGCTCGTGTGATTAGTCCCCTTGGTGGGCTCAGAAGTTTTATTGTACCAAATCTTGCAAGTGAAGAATTAGTTTCTTCGGTACGAATAATAATGTTGAGCTGTCTTTACTCCAAGATGAAATATATTAATTAATTTAGAGCTATTCAGAAGCTTAATTAATTAATAAACTTGATAATCTTAAACGCGGGAAATAATAACCGGGAGCCCATATTATCGTAATATGGATTAAGATGGATAGTGCAATATTAATTTATTAGTGGTAATAATTAATATTAATGGGCTGAATTATATTGGGGCTCAATATTGAAATTCAGAAGTCCATTAGGAGGTCCAATCTTAATTCTCCTTAAGGCCCCTCAAGTAGCCCAATTAAGTAGCTCAATAATGATAAGGTGATTAAAATAAAAAGAAAATAATATGCTGATTTTTCCCTTTAATTTTCGAAAAATACATGATAAGGAGGAAAAAGATTTGGTTGATTTTCTTGGAAATATATTATGCAAGATATGTATTCTAGGAATACAAGAATATCTCATATATTCAAGAAGATCCAAATCTTGGATTTTCTCTATGTAAATTTCGAAAACTACCTATTTATTTAGGGGTGTGAGATTTTTGTGGAATATTTTATTTTGGAGAAAAGAATATATGGGATATATTCAAGATTTCTTAGAGTCTAAGAAAAGATTTTCTCCAAGCCCAAATATACTATAATTTTCGGCCATCTCACATTATAAATAGGGGATGATTTTTTCATCCCCAAGTACATAATTTCATGTGTTGGAAAAGTCAAGAAGCATAGATATTTTTCTTTCCTTAGTTTATTAAATTGCTTGAAAGCGTCTCCCACCGGCGATCAAGTGAGGTGAAAAGGGAAATACTTGAGAAGGCTTTGGGTTGATAGAACGAGATTACAAGTGTCCCGTATATCCAAAGGCCATTACTACGAGAGGTACGTTAATCGCATATTTACTTGTTTAATTCCGCCTAGTTAAATATGTGAAATTAATTTAACATGCATGATGATAATTAGTTGTTGGAATTATTATTTGAATTAATTAGGATTAATTCATGCTAGTAATAATTGTATTTAAATTCATATTTAAAGTTCATCCCGAATAGATTCCGGGCACCCCTATTTTCCCAACAACTGGTATCAGAGCCACGGTTTCGGGCTCTGAACTTTAAATTGGAATTTAAATTGTTGAACATTAAATTGAAATTGGATAGTAGAATTGTTAGATCTTTTTTGCAGGTATCCAATTGTCATGGTTTTTAATGTTGTTAATTTCATGCGTGTGAATTAATTTGGTTTTTAATTCGATTCGTTCGAATTCGTTTTTCTCGTGAGAAAATCCACGAGTAGATTAGTTGTTTTTATTTTGATTCGATCATTGTAATAGACTAGTCTAGATCTAGTATTTATTTATTTTTTTAAAATAAATTGTAACCGGATCGTGACGAAGAACGAAGAATTAAAAACGGCGTACCCGGACGACGCATACAAGCGTGGCGCGTGTATGGAGGTAAAATCATGCAAGGGGTGAAGAAAACAAGGACGAACGGCGAAAAAAATGGCGCACGGGGGTGCACGGCGCCGCGCGCGCGCGCCTCGACAGGGAACTGCAGCGCCTCGAGGCGCCCCGGGCAGCGCCTCGGGTGCGCCTCGGGGCTGCGCTTCGGCGCGCCTTGGGCGTTTTTCCAGCGCTTCTCGGGCCGGGAAGCGCGCGGGCCCACTTCGTGGGCCGACGCGCGCTGTATCTCAGTCCGTGGAATTTTTTCGGTTCGTGTTTTTTTTACGTGTGATTTTAAACGTCGTCCCGAACCCCAAACGATGCTGTTTTTGATGAAGTGTTGTTGTTCGAGTGGGAGCACATCGAGACGAACGTCGGAAAGCAACAAGGACAATTTTTTCGCATCAAGACGTGAAGAAATTAAACCGTGACAATTGGATTTGAGTGCTCCAAAGTGTTTAATTTTGTTTTGATGGATGTTTTATTTCGTGCACTTATTATTATTTGTTAATATGTGTTTGCATGAATTTGATTGTCCAAGAAAAACCTTACTTTCGAAAATTACTAAGTATGTTTTTATAATCGCAATTTTATTCCGGATATTAAAATTGGATTAATTTGACCTCCATAATTTATTTATTTGTGAAGTTCTTTTGGAATACATTTCCCCCTCGGATCGGCCAAAAGAACGGATTTCACATGAATAAATTCCGAAAGGATGATTGTGGATTATTACTAGTGGCGGTATTGACCCTCACCACGAGTGGCTTGCTCAAAGCGAAATAATAATCCTGTATTTAATTATGGTTATTACTTAGGCATAGGAAATTGATATTAACTTACTCCCCTCGGAGTCCCTGTCAGTTTCTATGTGGTCAAAGTGGGAGCCAACTATTAATTTTGAATTAAGGATTTGTAACCTTAAGTTTGCAATCCGCTTGAATGTGTTTAAATGTATAGACCACCCCTCGTGGCGCATTTAAATTGTTTCGAGATGTTGGCTGATGCATGATTATATTGTTTTAAGGTTTCAATATGATTGATGTGATCAAATTTATGTGATAATTTCGTATTTTTCAAGATATTGATATGAATGTATGTTTTATTCTCAGTTCATCATGTCGCAATCTTTTAATCCACTGTATAGTATACTTAAAGATAATAAACTTGTTGGTGAGAACTATGTTGATTGGAAACATAATATAAACATGGTCCTTCCTGCGCAAGAACACTATTGGATATTTAGCGTTGACGTACCCAAGAAACCTAATGATAAGTCAAGTAATGGGGAAAAGGCGATATTAGATGATTGGAAGCATTCCAATGAGCACATGAAGCACATCATCTTGACATTTATGTCTGAGGATTTGAGGCGCATTCATGAAGGCATTGAAGCGGCTGTTGATATCATGAATAGCCTTGAAGAGATGTTTCAACATCAGAACCCCATGGCAAATCTGTTCACCATTCGTGAGAAGCTCACGAAGGAAATGGTGAAGGGAACACCCGTAAGGGATCATGTTCTCAATTTTAGGCGTGAGTTTGAGAAACTCGAGTTTCTTGGTGCCGGACAAAGTGAAGAAAGTCAAATCGATTCCATACTCCTAAAGCTATCGAGCAGTTTTGATGGGTTCTTTTGGGAATACGTGTTATCTGAACACAAGTTCACTTTGGATACCCTGTTCAAAGCACTGATAACGGTAGAGTCATACTTGGGGAGTAGGGACGAGGCTTTGGTGATCAAGAGCTTTTTCTCGAAATCTAGGCCAATGGAAGGTGAGATTGAGAAGGAGGTGGTTGATCGGAACCAAACCAGTAGACTCACTTTGGGAGGCAAGAAAAGAGCTTTCAAGCCGTACGGCGTGAAGATACCCGATAAGAGTAAGTGCTTCAATTGCGGGGAAAGAGGACATTGGAGGTCTACCTGTTCTAAGCCTAAGAAGGCGGTAAAGAAAGGTAAGTCTCATGCTTTAGTCGTTGAAACATATGTTGCGGCGTATGCTGCCCACGTTTGGGTAGTGGATACCGGAGCAAGTGATCATATTTATTTCACTCTTCAGGGGTTCCAGCTAACCCGGCGACTTAGCAAGAATGAGATCACCATCACTTTGGGCGATGCTACGAGAGTGACAGCCGAAGCAGTGGGAGTAGTGCACCTATCTTTTGAAGATAGAGTTTTAATTTTAAGAGATGTTTTATACGTTCCAAACTTTAGGAAGAATTTAATTTCGGTTTCCAAGTTGTTTTTTGATGGATATTCAGTTACTTTTAATAAAGTTGTTACTGTTTCTTTTAAGAATGATGTTATCTGTCATGGAACGTTGGTAAACAATCTCTATACGATTAAGTGTGCACACCACTCAAATAATGAATCTAATAACACGTCGATCATTTCGAGCAATAAAAGAAAGCGTTCTTCGGAGATGAACGAAACACTTCTATGGCATCTTAGACTAGGTCATATTAATCTAAAACGGATAGAGAGATTGGTGAAAGACGGATCCTTGGAATCACTCCAAGTTGAGCCGTTTCCAACTTGTGAATCCTGTTTAGAGGGTAAGATGACCAAGAGGGCATTTGGAGCCAAGGGGAATAGAGCCACGGAAGTGTTAGAACTCGTTCATACCGATGTGTGTGGTCCAATGACGATCAAAGCGAGAATGGGGTATGAGTATTTCGTTACCTTCATTGACGATTACTCAAGATATGGGTACATTTACCTTATGCGGCATAAGTCTGAAACTTTTGAAAAGTTTAAAGAGTTTAAGGACGAAGCCGAGAAACATAGGGAAAAGAGTATCAAGTTTCTACGATCAGATCGTGGAGGCGAATACCTCAGCGATGAATTCTTGAACTACCTATCGGACGAAGGGATCGTATCCCAGTTAACCGCACCGGGAACCCTCAACAGAACGGTGTGGCAGAACGAAAAAACCGACTCTTTTAGAGATGGTCAGATCCATGATGAGTTATTCGGATTTACCCAAGTCGTTTTGGGGTAATGCCTTGGAAACGGCTGCTTATATTCTAAACTTGGTGCCATCCAAATCGGTTCCTAAAACCCCAATGGAATTGTGGACCGGGCGCAAGCCCAGTCTAAGACATTTGCGGATTTGGGGTTGTCTGGCATACGTGCTAGACAAGGAAGCCGGTAAGTTGGATCCACGTTCGGAATTAAGGCTGTTTATAGGATACCCGGGGGGAACGAAAGGGTGTATGTTCTATAGTCCCAAGGATCAAAAGACCGTGATTAGTACACACTTTAAATTCTTGGAGGAAGACTATATGAACAATTGGAAACCTAAAAGTGAAATTACCTTAAAAGAATTGAGAGGTCAAACCTCGATACCAAGTATACAAGATGATGTACCACATGTCACATCTTCACAACCGGAACCCCGTCGTAGTGGGAGGGTTCCTAGGCAACCCGAGAGATTCATGGGGATAGGAGAATCTTCGGATTTGGTTCCCGGTGTTGAATCAGACCCATGGACATACGACGAGGCAATCCAAGACAAAGACGTGGAGTCATGGCAAACGGCAATGGAAGCCGAGATGGGTTCGATGGATCATAATCAAGTGTGGGAGTTGGTCGAGCCACTCAGTGGGGTAGAACCCATTGGATGCAAGTGGGTGTACAAGAGGAAAAGAGGACCGGACGGAAGGGTTGAAACCTTCAAAGCAAGGCTTGTGGCCAAAGGGTATACTCAGAAAGAAGGGATCGATTATGAGGAAACTTTTTCGCCTGTAGCTCTGCTTAAGTCCATCCGTATTCTCTTGTCGATCGTTGCGCACCTAGATTACGAGATCTGGCAAATGGATGTCAAGACGGCTTTCCTTAACGGAAGTCTTGATGGCATAGATATCTATATGCAACAGCCCAAAGGTTTCATTGAAAAAGGCCAAGAGAATCTCGTATGCAAGCTCAAGAGATCCATTTACGGACTTAAGCAAGCATCGCGTACTTGGAACCAGTGTTTTGATCAAGTGATTAAGTCTTATGGGTTTGATCAAAACGAGTTCGAAAGTTGTGTGTATAAGAAGCGTGACGGAACTGCGGTGGTATTCTTAGTATTATACGTAGACGATATTCTGCTCATTGGAAACAATGTAAAGGTATTGTCAGACGTAAAGGTATGGCTGTCAAAACAATTTGATATGAAGGACTTAGGGGAAGCCGGTCACATCATTGGGATCAAAATCACTCGCGATCGCAAGAAGAGAATGTTGGGCTTATCGCAAGCTTCATACATTGACACTGTTTTGAAGCGTTTCAGCATGCAAGATTCCAAGAAAGGTTTTGTACCTTTTAGGCACGGAATCCATCTGTCGAAAGAAATGAGCCCTAAGACGCAAGCGGAGATAGATGACATGAAAGGTGTTCCGTACGCTTCGGCCGTAGGAAGCCTTATGTATGCAATGCTGTGTACGAGACCGGATATCTGCTTTGCCGTGGGCATGGTGGCAAGATATCAAAGTAATCCCGGGAAAGACCATTGGACTGCCGTAAAGTGCATCTTGAGGTATCTGAAAAGAACTCGGGAGCGGATGCTGATTTACCAGTCAGATAGTCTAGTTCCCGTAGGATACACGGACTCGGATTTCCAATCAGACATAGACTCAAGAAAGTCAACCTCGGGTAGTGTGTTTTGCATGGGAGGAGGAGCCATTTCATGGAGAAGCGTTAAGCAGAAATGCATCGCCGATTCGACCATGGAAGCCGAGTATGTAGCTGCTTGTGAAGCAGCGAAAGAGGCAGTTTGGCTCAAGAACTTCTTAGTGGACTTGGACGTTGTTCCGAATTTGCCCGACAAGATAACTGTCTTTTGTGATAATGCCGGAGCAGTTGCAAATTCAAAGGAACCGAGAGCCCACAAGGCCAGCAAACACATAGAAAGAAAATACCATCTGATACGAGAAATCATTAAGAGAGGAGATATAGAGGTGGCAAAGATAGCGTCGGGTGACAACCTAGCGGATCCATTCACAAAGGGTCTACCTCAGAGTACATTCGAGAGACATGTGGATGGAATGGGAGTCAAGACTATTGCCAATCTGCTTTAAGTATAAGTGGGAGGAATTATTAGGTTAGTGTAGGTTGACATGAGATGTCACGTAGAGCTACTACACTAAGACATGCGTGATGTATACTAAAAGCAGACTTTAAGTATAAGTGGGAGATTGTTGGAGTTATACGTGAAAGTATGCTTTTACTTTGTATAACTCGTGTATCAAACACTCGTTTTATGAGAATAATTCTTTTATCGCATTTGCTTTAGTTATGATTGAATGTTGAATTTCTATTGCAAACCGTTCAATATATAGTACTTGTTACATAGTAGTTAATGTGGTGATACCCGATCACGGAAGACGACATTGACAGTTTACTTGTAACTAAACGTACATTTTCACGACCTAGGTGGAATTGAACAATCCGCCGTGAAAGGTCGATGTGTAAGGCTCAGATTGGTCTGTCTTGACTAAGAGATTGCACTAGCACATTTAGTATGTGTTGAAGAGGTCCTACAGCGAGGATAAATTCTTCTGTTCTGAAAGGTGAAGAATTAGACCTCGGTGGTTGTTGATTTCTTAATCTCCGTCACTTAAATAGGACCGTGTGTGCTTAATAGTTACTGCTTTGATTCATGTTGGGTGAGAATCATTGCAACTTCGAACTTTGTGTCTTGGGCAGTAATATTAATCATACGACGGTTGCTAAGATTTAATACGGAGAAACGCGTGCGAGTACGGCTCGTGTGATTAGTCCCCTTGGTGGGCTCAGAAGTTTTATTGTACCAAATCTTGCAAGTGAAGAATTAGTTTCTTCGGTACGAATAATAATGTTGAGCTGTCTTTACTCCAAGATGAAATATATTAATTAATTTAGAGCTATTCAGAAGCTTAATTAATTAATGGACTTGATAATCTTAAATGCGGGAAATAATAACCGGGAGCCCATATTATCGTAATATGGATTAAGATGGATAGTGCAATATTAATTTATTAGTGGTAATAATTAATATTAATGGGTTGAATTATATTGGGGCTCAATATTGAAATTCAGAAGTCCATTAGGAGGTTCAATCTTAATTCTCCTTAAGGCCCCTCAAGTAGCCCAATTAAGTAGCCCAATAATGATAAGGTGATTAAAATAAAAAGAAAATAATATGTTGATTTTTCCCTTTAATTTTCGAAAAATACATGATAAGGAGGAAAAAGATTTGGTTGATTTTCTTGGAAATATATTATGCAAGATATGTATTCTAGGAATACAAGAATATCTCATATATTCAAGAAGATCCAAATCTTGGATTTTCTCTATGTAAATTTCGAAAACTACCTATTTATTTAGGGGTGTGAGATTTTTGTGGAATATTTTATTTTGGAGAAAAGAATATATGGGATATATTCAAGATTTCTTAGAGTCTAAGAAAAGATTTTCTCCAAGCCCAAATATACTATAATTTTCGGCCATCTCACATTATAAATAGGGGATGATTTTTTCATCCTCAAGTACATAATTCCATGTGTTGGAAAAATCAAGAAGCATAGATATTTTTCTTTCCTTAGTTTATTAAATTGCTTGAAAGCGTCTCCCACCGGCGATCAAGTGAGGTGAAAAGGGAAATACTTGAGAAGGCTTTGGGTTGATAGAACGAGATTACAAGTGTCCCGTATATCCAAAGGCCATTACTACGAGAGGTACGTTAATCGCATATTTACTTGTTTAATTCCGCCTAGTTAAATATGTGAAATTAATTTAACATGCATGATGATAATTTGTTGTTGGAATTATTATTTGAATTAATTAGGATTAATTCATGCTAGTAATAATTGTATTTAAATTCGTATTTAAAGTTCATCCCGAATAGATTCCGGGCACCCCTATTTTCCCAACAAACACAACCAGATGTCTCAACTTTTCTCAGTTCATTGATAAAATCTCCCCAAAGTGAAACTTTCAATCTCAAACCCCTGATAATAATATATAATTTTTACGAATTTCCATAAAAAAATAACTATACGATACAAAAAAAAAGATAAAAAAAAATTAAAAATATAAATTGAAAAACGCATGAGCTATCCTCTATAATAAGATCCAACAAATATGCTCTTTTCGATGAAACGTCTTTCTCGACTATTTCACTTAGGTCAAATATCCTTCCAACAACATCTGACATATAAACATGTTTGAGATCATAATTCAAAATTTAAAATAAATTAATTAGATAGAGATTTACCTTTAAGAACATTTTCATCAATATCGCAATCAATTGTCAACTGAGAAAAATCTTTGAGTAGATACATATTGCGTGGAAAGTCCACATCAGCAATTTGAACAACCCTAGTGGTTGAAATAAACTGGATTTTATAGTTATTGGTGGTTGTCCTGAAAGACGGCTTGTTTACAGTCACAAGAAAATTTCTAATAGTGTAGACCTTTCCTTCGATGATTGCATCCTTATATTTGTCAAAATGATTGGGTTTTATGGTAGCATGGATCCTATTACCCTACGATACACAACTATAAATCAAGAATGTCACTTTCACTAATTTATTATTATTCACATTATATACAAAATAATTATTATTTCATATACACACCTCAAAATCATGAAATACACACTCCAAATTCTTTAACGGATTCTTAATTCCGAACACAAGTCCATCACAGACACGAACACATCGTAATTTTAATAACCACGAAGTCTTTGCTGGGTTTATGTGTTTAATCAAGGATACCGTGGAAGACATAATTGACTGTGATCTCTTGCTGTGGAAAACACAAATACAATAAAGGTCATTCTAATAATATATATTAAGGTGATAAATAAAAACTAAAAGAATCAACTATAAACAAATGTAGTTAACCTTTGAAAAACAAATATAAGGTTGTTTTTAAAAAAAGGACGTTCGATATGTATTTATACTGTAAAAAAAAGCTAAAATACCGAGGAAGAGTGATTTCATTAAGACAAAACTTATTCTTAATTAAGTTTATTATAGATGAGTATTAAATTAAAAGCATCAATTGTTCCACATAATAATATTAATTTTTAAGATAACGAACCTGAGGATGACATACTACAATTGTACGCAATCAACCAATGAAGAAATGGTCACATATATAACATAGAGGAAAAACAAACGCAAAGGTGATTTTTATATATAAAATACCATAATTAATACTGGAAACAACAAATGAAACCACACATATTTGAGTAGATTTTATATGAAAACGCTTCATAATAAGCTTAATATGAAATAGTTTTAGAGTATCATTAATCTCATCAGGAGTATCATTAAACCTGTCGGGGTATCACTAATCTGGGTCAGTGGTATTATATTGTAATTGTTTTTCTTGAACTTAGACTAATGATACCCCTGATGAGATTAATGATACTCCCGATGAAATTAATGATACTTTAAAATTGTTTCATGATAAGCTTATCATGAACTATTTTCATATAATATTTTGCCCACATATTTATGCCCTGATTTGGTGATCTTCACAAAGGCAAATTAAGAATATGATACGGTTCAAGGGTTTCCCATAAATAAAAAAATAAATAAAAAAAGAGAAAAAAATCCGTTAACATTGACACTAACAATAATAAGAAAACTAACCAGGTGGCTTAGCCCACCTGGCCACCGGGTTCCTCACTCTAGTGAGTGACCCGGGTTCGATTCTCTCTGGGAACGAATTATGGGAGTTATAAGGTGGCTTGGAGATATCTTGGAGTAATTGGGGGCTTGGTGAACTAATCTAACTACTAACCACTAACATTTACCGATAAAAAAAAAACAATAATAAGAAAACAACCCTAAAGTACACAAATTAAGCCAACAGACATGCACACGATCATAAATTAAGCTAATATCATAAATAATATCATACATAACAAAAGGACTGGAAAATATAAACTCCAAACATAACTAATACTATATAAGGTATTTCTATTTTTATAAGTTTTTATTTTTATCATACAAAGCAAAAGGACTGGAAAATATGAATTCCTAACATAATTAATACTACCTCCGCCCTACAACACTTCGCACAGTTACTATTCCTCTCGTGTGTTCGCGAGCGAGTTGTTTATTAGTATTTGAAATGATAAAGTAATTTTAAAATTATTTTATAATAGAGAAGAGGTAGATCTATCACACTCTACCTTTAAAATTATTTTATCATTTCAAATACTAATAAACAATTCGCTTGCTAAAACACGAAGATAAAGTAACTGTGAAAAATGTTTGGGGACGGATGGAGTACTATATAAGGTATTTTATTTTTTATCAAAATATTATAGAATTTATAAGATAACTATATCAAATCGTTGAACATTAATTAAAACCTCAAAATACCAATTTTTATCCGGAATAATATATTCCTTCAAATACACATTGACATATACCCACAACACAACAAATTTAAATTATGGAATTTAGGACCAAAGCCATACCCATGCTTAATTAGTGTTTGTGGTCGTCTCATTATACTCATCACCACTAAACAACGCTACTTAGGACCAAAAAAAGGCAAACAAATATTAAAAAAATAAATCCATAACATAACTACTATATAAGGTATTTTATTTTTATAAGGTTATATTTTTATCATACATAACGAAAGGACTGGAAAATAAATATAAATTCCTAACACAAACCAATACTCAATTGTTGGAATGTCCACTCCATGAACAGTCGAACCAAATTAGATAAAGAATTGAAAGTTGGATAATAACCAGATCAATCGTCCACCGAAGAAAAACAATTGATATAAAATATCATTATGAAAAGAGAAAGGAAATCAATGGTTGATTTTTATTAATTAAATTTTGATCATCTCATAAAAAATTAACAAAACCAGATTAAAAAAAAAACCCCCCAAATTCGATTTGTATGAATTAAAATTTAATCATAACATAAACAGTGAAAAGTTCAAATATAATTAAAAATATTAATAAAAAATTGGTTTTTTTTATCTGATTTATAAATTGACCGATTCAAAATTGAAAAAAAACGATATTAACAAATATATACTGCTTGTTGATTCTTAAATTATTACGATATTAACGTGGACGGTTTTAATCCAAAATAACCAAATCAATCCAAAATAAATCATACAACCAAAGTACACAGAATATTTTATAGATTGTTGCAAAAGATACAAAAATAATCTAAGCAAATCGACTAATCCAAAAAAACATGACTAACCACTACTCCAACAGAAATCCTATAATCAATGGACCATGTACTACGAACTACCCATTACATTTCGATGACAACGTCAAAATTTCCTAGAAACCATTCGAACAACATATACATTTCGTCCGAACCGATCCATCACGAAAAGAGATAAACAAATGACAGCATAAGCATCGAAAGCGACCCCAAACGAAATATAAGCTTCCTGCAAAATCACCATTCAAATATTAAAAAAAAATTAAGACGAAAACGTAAATAACATTGCATATGAAGAGCAAACACACACACACATATATAAGAGAATAAATTGTAACGGATGCAACCATCAAGCAGCAAAACAACACAAACCAAGGAATAACATTGCACACGATGGAATAATAGAAACTCAATTAAAACAATTTCATATCCAACACAGATGTTAATCGGACGGCATCCACAAAAAATAACAAAATAGATCAACGACCAGTATTGAATGGCGCCAAAAGGCCCAAAACTATCTAAGGAATTTATTTTGCTATTATATATTTAGATTTTCAGTTAGTGTATTTACTACACATGTAAGTGTCAATAACCTGGACCATTATATATACCTATAACCCAATCTTATTAACACAGATACGAGAATACTAAACTTGTGTTAATTCTACTTTCTCAATCATTCTTCTCTGCTCTCTCTCTCTCTCTCTCTAAAATTCTCCACTCTTCTTCTTCGTAACTGTCATCTGAAATCACCATAACCACCGAAACTTGGTATCACTGTTTCATGGTGGTGGGGGTGGGGGTGGGGTTTGAGGGAAGGGTTTACAGAGGGGGCTGGGTTGGGGACATTTTTTTTTGCCGACAACAGGAAGGGAAGAGGTTAAATGGAAAATGAATTGGAGGAGGAAAAAGGTAGCGTATTTACTGTAACGTGTTAATAAATGTGGTCTTTTTTATTTTATTGCGGTCTAATCTTATTTTTTTTATAATTATAAAGAAATCATCAACTTTAAATATTGTTGCAAATTAAATTTACGAACAGCTCCATTTATACCTCTGTGGCATGATTTACAGACATGACACAGTCAGGTAGTGTTGCTATGCGAATCGAGTTGGTCATGAGTTTGGTTCACCTGAACTCGTTAAGGCTCAACTCATATAGCTAAACGAAACAAGCTCGAGTTCATGAAATACTCGATTTATTAACGAATCGGCTCGAGCACGACTTGTTAGGTTCGATAACAAATAAATTCTTATAATTTCATTAGGCTCGACTCAATAGGCTTGTTAGGCTCATGAGTCTCGTTTACAAGTCAGACTCGTTTTATCCTCGTTAATGTTATATGGCCCGACTCGACTTGAGTTGAACTTAAAGTCTGTAATTTGTTTGCAATTATTAAAAAATTACTCCATCTGCCCCTAAATTTACTTCTTATTTTGTCATTTACATCCATCTCTCTATTTACTTCTCATTTACCCAAAAATTATGAGAAGCAAATACAAGAAAGGAGGTAATAGATTGCAAATAAACAAATTGTTGCAAATTAATTTACAAGTAAACAAGTAGTTTTTTTAATAAAATAAATACAGCGAAAGATTCATATATTATTATTGTGAAAACTATTTATAAATAAAATAAATATTTATAGATAAAATTAAAAATTATTTATAGAGGGTGAATGTAATGTCATTTTTTTTATATTACTCAATGTATAAATAGTTGGAACAGGCAAAGTCTCATATGCACCAAGTGCACGGTGCACTCACTCAACAGTTGATACTGTATACACTAAAAAGTTAGTCTCAATAACACTGAAAAGTTAGTCTCAATTACACTGAAAAGTTAGTCTCAATTACACTGAAAAGTTTACACTGAAAATTGATTTTCAATGTAAACTATTCAATGTAATTGAGACTAACTTTTCAGTGTAACTTTTCAGTGTAATTGGAACTAATTTTTCAATGTATACATTATCAACTGTTGAGTGAGTGCATCATACACCAAATGCACAAGAGACTTACTCAAATAATAAACGTCCACACATAGAATTTTCACCAAATAGTTATCAGCAATTGTAAGGGGAATTATGCGGCTAAACAAACATATTTTCGATAGGCAACAAATTCCAGACCAGCTCCAAGGCAAACTTGAACTCAAAAGCATACTTAATTTCAATTCCCATGACTACGAACATTAGGAGAGAATCATTACACTCTCAACGAATTAAAATAATTTAAGTCGTCTGGCACAGAAGTCATAATTCATAAACCAAATAAAAAAAAAAAGGAACATACTTTCTATATTATAGTAAATTCAAATATTAAGTATTTTTTCTTCATCAACACCAAAAATTTTATGCCCCTTGAGCATTGCATGTCAAAAAAGTTATCACCATCTGCTGTTCCTACCACCGCCACGCCCTCTTCCACCTCCGGGTCCTCCTTTAGAAAAACCACCGCGTCCCCCTCTTCCCCCAAACCTACCACCACTACCACCATTACCCCTCCTATCTGAGAAGTTACCACGCCCGAAAAATCTTCCTTTAGGTTGTTCTTTCTCTTGCAATGGAGGCAATGATGTCACCACTTGTAAGTTCACACCGGCAGCATTATCCTGGCCTAAGAAGCCCCACAACATCAAATTAGTTATTTTTTTAAGATTTGTTTTGATATGTATTGAGTGAAAATAGTCTCATGCATGAACTGAAGAATACTAGTTGTTTAAATAAACTAAAGACTCTTCAGTGAAAACAACTAATACCCTTCAATGATTCATGTAAGAACCAATTTCACCCTATATATACTCATATTACAGAGGCTAATGGAACAGAATTGAACCCTATACTACAATGTACAAAATAGATAGGATGTTATATTTCAGCCCCTCAAAACACAAAATATGAGCAAGAGCTAACCTGCGAGGAACATATCCAGATCAGCAACAGCCACATCGAACACAGCACCCTTCCCATCAGCAGTCAATGATAGACCCTTGATTGATTCAACCTTATCTTCAGGTAAAAACCTTCGTAGAACTCCATAAGCAAACCTGATAAGACAATCTAGTATGAGCAACATACATATTACAGGTAACGAGACATAAAAAAATTTGAACTGAGATTAAAAGACAATCTCAACAAATTGCTACACAATATTACTATTATATGACTATCTAAATAAAGAAGTTTTGACACTTCATCAAAAGCTAGTACACAATGTTCGCGGGCAAGGGAAAAAATAGCTACTCTAAAAGTATGTACGGTGACTTTACAAGTGGCTAAAAGCATGATTATCCTCACATATATAATGTGAAGTAGCTATTTCTAATGCAACTGATGTGTCAAAATAAAAATAAAAAAACCTTTATTGTTATTACATATAGGTTGTCCCCAACACTTCCCCGTGTTGATTGAAGAAAAAATGAACCAATATAAACTATTTTTAGAAATAGTATCCATACATAATAAGTGAACAGTACATTCATATAAAGAATTTTAAGACACTCACGATGGTGTGTAAACAGGCCTTCCACACTCAAGAAGTACAGTAACATAATTCTCCATCGAAGTGAGACGTGATCGAGTCTTGATCTCAGTATATCCCTGTATTAACATAAAAGAGGTAAAACTGATTAACTATCAAACCAAACATCGTTTCTAACCAAAACCAGTAGACGTAATAAAGACTTACAGCAGCCTTGGCCAGTGCTTTAGCAAGAAGGTCCGTTGGGGATAAATCAGACGATTTCAGTAAATCTTCAGCAGCAGCCTTGAATACTGGAATGACACTGCAAATTGTAGAGCAGCGTTAACAAGGATATGGGCCTGTAAATGTAAATTTTAAAACAAAATTGCCACAAAATACTATACCTATCAGAGATCTCATTAATTTTTCCTGCAGCTTCAGCACCAGCAACTTTAGCTATATCAGCTGGCTGTGGAGCAGATATATGTTCAAACTTGACACCTGATTCTCTCTCTATCCTAGAGAAATTTGACTTCCTTGGATCATAAAGCATCACAGCGACACCAGATTTTCCTGATGGAAGCATACAATAATTCATTAATCAATAAAACTCGAGCAATACCTCAAACATACTGATGAAAATAAGCCTAACACTAATAACTTACCAGCTCTTCCAGTTCTTCCAGATCGATGGATGTATGCCTCTACATCACGAGGTGGCTCACACTAAAGAAAAAGAATACACATTAACATTAGCAAAACAAATTTCTATATTGGCTCTCATTAACAAAATAAACAGCACAAAACACTATTATAGCACATTTATCAACACAGACCTGAATAATTAACTGGACATCATCAATATCCAAACCTCGAGCTGCTACATTTGTAGCCACGAGCGTGGAAAATTTGCCAGATCTGAATCCTGAAAGAGTGACCTGTAAGCAAACACAGCATATATTATTAGAGGATATATGAATGCATAAGAAACGAGGATTTATTAATTAACTGGTCAAGTTCACAGATCACTTTCCAAAGTGACCACAGATCATGCGATAAATGACCAAACATTGTTATTTTTGTGGTTTTTGTGACATCAACATTCAATCACAACATTATTAGATAAGCATTTGTTTGAACATCTCAGTGGAAAAAGTATGACATTATGCACCTGATATCATCAAACAGCAATAAGCTGAAAACGTGCAGAGCAGTTACAAGAAATGTATACAAAAGAAAAGACATAAGTTACTGAGCATTTTCTAACCTCGCGGGTTGCCTGTTGTATGTCACCATGCAATGCACGTGCCCCAGGAAGTAGTCCAGCGAGTGTAGAAGCAAGATCTTTTGTTTCTGTGAAAATAATAGTACGGCCTCCACTGGATTGAATTTAATACAAGGTAAATGGATGAGCAGAAGTACAATAAGACAACACAAAAGCTTGTCGTATGAAAATGAACCGACTGAAATTATACATATATAGTAAATCGAAGAAAAACCAACCTGCTATAGCAGCTAATGATATCAGGAATAAGCTGAGTTCTGGCAGAAACAGAGCAAGGAAGAACAATATGCCTTACATTGGTGCTGGCCTTCATTTTCTCATTACCAACAAGGTCAACAGTTTTCTTCTCTGGTTTTAGAAATTTAGCAGATATCTGAAATAAAAAATAAAGTCTTATTCAGGAAAGAAAGAAATGTTCTGCAATCAAAATTAGATCAGTATGCATAGTTGTTAAGGCGATAAGGCGCATCTAGGCGCAAGGGTGCGCCTAGTGCCTAAGGGGCGCGCCTTTCGACCATTGCGCAAAAACATAGAAAATATAGTACATAAGCTTAATTTAAACATATTTGCATGCAAATAAATATTAGATTGAAGTTCATAAGCACATAAAAGAGTAATTGACACAAATTATGGACATAAACTTCGAAGTGAAGGGTGCGAAAGCAGCGGCAGTAGGCGGGACTTGGGAGGAGGGAAAGAGAAAGGCAGGGTTTTGGGTTTTTTTTTAATTGTTTGTAAACCCTAGGTCCTTAAAACTGCTATTTAAAAAAAGTGTTAAAGCTAAAACACGATTTTAAGCAAAAAAAAGTTAACATATATATGTGCCCGGATTTTAAGGCGTGAGGCGCTTCTGGTGCGCCTAGCACCTTAGGCGCGCCTTTAACAACTATGTCAGTATGAATCAATACATATCAGGAAAAAAGAGAAACATACTTGCTTAACCCATGGTGGCAAAGTTGCACTGAAGAGGAGTGTTTGGACTTTATTAGCATCCTCCACTTTACCTGCAAATTCAATTTTGGAAATTAGGTTAGCTAAAAACTAAGCATTTAGCACTCGAGTTCTAATACAGAAAAATAAGAAAGAACGAGTGCCCACTCCAGAATATTAATTGCAAGATTAACTCATTGATGGTCAATAAAAAGAATTAAAAACAGACTTAGAGGAAACAAATCTATGCATAAATTCTCCCAATATTTCATACCTAGAATAAGTTCAACATCCTCAACAAAACCCATCCTCAACATTTCATCAGCCTCGTCAAGTACTCGGAACTTTAGTCCTCGGAAGTCAATATTTCCCCTTTCAATGAAATCCTGGAAAGAATATCAACAAACCCAACAAATGAGAAAATGGTCTGGACTTATATACCATCATAAAGGAAAAGGGAACTATTAGAATCAGACCTTAATACGTCCAGGGGTGCCGATCACAATATCAACACCTCTTTTTAATGCCATCTGCTGTGGTGGATATGGAGCACCACCATATAGGCAACATGAACTCAGCCCTACTGCTCCCCCGTAGACCTCAAAGTCAGCAAATACCTATACACAATGGGAAAAATAAAAAATGAGAATGAAAACTTGGGGGAAAATATGACAGAACTGTAAACAAACCCTGGAATTGGGGGCTGCTTACAATCGTACAGTTAATGGCTACAGTACCTGTGTGGCCAACTCCCTGGTGGGTAGGAGCACAAGAACACTAGGTGCCCTCCCATATCCAGTTTTTCGTGATGCTTTATTAGGTCCATTTGTCAATGATTCCAATATGGGTAACACAAAGGCCAGCGTTTTACCCTAATAGAAATTCAAAGTACAATGAAAGAGAAGTATTAAGCACTTTCTAATAACACAAACAAACAAGGAAAGATGGAACATAATAAGTATTTCCAGACATTGATAATTTTCCATCTTGACCAACAACATAACTGCCATTATGCAACATGTCTTTTTAGAGTAAGCCAAAATTGCTTAGTACCCCAACCAAAAGCCCAACTCCAGAAGGTGAGATATATCAGGCGAACAATAACAAAACAAAAGCCACACAAATTCCCCCGTCATTGCGTTAACAACAATTTTATGACAAAAAAAAATTATAACCATTAAGCTCTTTAAACAAGGTCACGAGATCCCAATGTAGAAAACGAGGAATTCTAACCTGACCAGTGCGAGCTCTTCCGACCAAATCCGCACCATCGTAAACAGTATTAAACGTCGTGGCCTGAATCGGGAAAAGTGATTCGATCCCCCTCGCCTTCAAAGCCTCCCTCAAGGGCGCCGAAATTCGGAAATTGGAAACCGCATTCGGATCCTCCTCTTTCTCCTCCTCTTCATTGCCCTCGTCCAATTTCATCTTCTTCTTCTTCTTACTCGAATTATTCATCGGCTCACCCATCTCGGAGCTAGTCTCGCTCTTCTCCTCATTATCGCCGGCGTCGATCTCCAAAGCCTTTCGCTTCTTTTCTTTTTTCTTTTTGACAAGGGTAGCCGAATCAGAATTATCGGGGTCAGGCTCCGAGGTTAGTTTAGTCTTTTTGCTAGACTTTTTCTCTTTTTTGCTCTTTTTCTCAGCCGAGCTATAGATTTCCTCCATCTCCGCAGATTCGGGCTTCTCCATACTCTTCTTCTTCTTCAGGTCGGCGGATTGAGACTCTACCAAAGCAACTGAAGGCATCTCAATCTGTATAAAAGTATGAATTAGTGAATAAATACTGCGCGCACACAAACCTCGTGTATCTATAATCAGATAAGTGTATCAATATCTGATTATCAGCTTATATATGATGTTGATACGTTGTGTGGGTCGTCGGAGAATGGCTGTTTCGGTCAGCTGCCGCAACTTGTGGGCAGTCAGACGCAGAAAACAGGAGAGGGGAGAGAGAAGTGAAAAGGGTTTAGGGTTTGCAGATTTATAGGCTACTTCGGGGGAGAGATTTGGGACCGTTTGATGGGATTTTGCTTCCAATTTAATTCTGGTCGTTGGATTCTGTAAAATATCAAAACGGCGCGCACTTGCGTAAATTAGGGCCGGAGATTGGGCTGGGCTTTATTGCTTAACCGACTTGATTTTAAGTACAGTAATTGATTTGGGCCCGGCCTATTAATTAAGGGTCTCACTATATACCCCTCCATATTTATTAGATACCCCTACTCTATTTTTTTTTATTATTATAATATATATTTCAAATGATTTTTATACCCTTATTATTCAAAAAATAAAAATCTAAATACTTGATACACCCACCAAAATATCAAAAGACACAAGAAGAGAAGTTACATTGAGCGTGAATATACGGGAAGTGGAGAGCAAATCCATCTTATCCACCATTTTATCATTTTTACGACAGTGATGCAACCTTAATTCGTGTTTTGTTACAAAAATGGTGTACACACAAGAGTCTTACGCTACTTGTGTAAGTGCATTTGTATGCATATTTGTTTGATGAAATATAATTTTATTCTTTCTTTGAATGTTATTTTTTGCTTATGTTTTGAGTATTGTGTATCAAGATTTTCGTATTTTTAGCCTATAAGTTCGATGATAATGTGTTATTCTTATTCCGACATTTTAAAAAAAAAAATCGCGACACTAATTTTCGAACCTGGTTTGTCGAAAAATAGTTAGGTTTCGACAAAAACTTGTCGAAAATCGTTAGAGTTTTGAAAAGACTTATTTTATCGAAATCTTAGTCATTTTTAATAATGTTTTGCTGAAATATGAGCTATTTTTCAAATAAATGTTGTTGAACCGTAGTGTCATTTTTTGTTTTTCTTTCAAAATATGGCGGTCGTGGCGTGCGTGAAAAAATCGATGTTTGAAAGTATGTAGAACATGGAAAAGGGGAAGGGATTTGTGTGGGTGTACTAAAATTTTGAAATAATATTAGAGGCAATAGTAATATAAGTATATTATGGAGGATATATATTTAATAATTATTTAAAATATATTGGGTGGATTAAGTGAATGGGGTATCTAATAACTTTAGAAAAGTATATAGCAAGACCCAACAAGGAATTACAGTTTGTATGTCCTTCAACTCCAGAAAATCAGTCTCTTTTATGTTAATACAATCTACCCAAAAAAAATTCAAAAACATTATCAGTTTTTGAAAAATAATTCCGAAAATATGTATGCTTGTTTTTCTTTAAATTTTAGGAAAAAAATTCTGAAAATTGTTAAATTTTCATTTCTTTTTTGAATATTTTTTGTGCATGTTGTATTAATAAAAGATATGATTGTATTTAACCTCATCCTTTGGAAAAACCTCAGCTTTTATATCCAGTCCATGATCATGATTTAATTTGGTCATTGGTGGTAGAATAAAGCAAATGAACTCATGTGTTTCATTTTATGTTTCATAGTGCGAATGAATGAAATATAAAGGCTTAAAAAATAATTAATAGATAATATATACCACATCAATATCGATTACTAGTCCAGCATAATGAAATATCAAGTGAAACTAAAAAGTAATAATAAAAGAATCAAAACGGTGGATAAAAGATGTAAAGAAACAGAAATTATTCTCATGAGAAAAATCAATTGAAATGAAAAATTGTTGAGTGGGCGGATTTTAGCAATAATTTGTGAAACTCATATATCAATAATCTATAATATATAAAAGTTATAGCATTTTAGACTTTTCTATTTTATTCTTACTAGCTTTTTTATCTAACAATTTTAACTTTTTTTTAATTTTATATTGAGTATGTAGTGAAAAAATTTATATATGAACCATTGAAGAGTATTAATTATTTTTGTTAAAAAAAAACAACTCATACCCTTCATGCAAAACAACTAATATCATTTAATAGTTCATGTGTAAACCATTTTTACTCAATAATTTGTCTTTTATCTTATCTTCCTTTTAACTTTTACTATTAATTTTATCAAACTAAAGTTTTTTACTTGGATAAATTATACAACTAAAGTTATTTGGGATTTTCTACGGTCAGGAAGTTTTCGTCCTTCCTGACGTCAGTAAACCCTTTGTATACCACTGGATCCTCGATCCAACGTGTAATATTTATTTTAAATGATTGTCACTTTGTAGTAAAGCATTTGCACTGTGCATAATGCAATCGCACTGCATCGCCCTAATAATAAATTAAATTAATAAATATAAAAGGACAAAAATACCCTTTTAAAACATTTTATATTTAAATTTTAAAAGCTTTTAAACATAATAAAAAATGTAATCAAATAAAATCAAATATGAACAATATTGCTAATCAACATTCCAGGATCCTTTCTCAAGCCCTAGTGTTTCATCGGTAGGAGAAAAGGCGGAGCAAATAGAAACTCTCCCCAGTACTAATTTAAAGCTTGAATTGGAATGTTAACCTGTGGTTTGGAAGTAATTGCAAGACATATATAAAATTATTAACAAAATTCGTTATTGACCAAAAAACGTAAAAGAATGTCGAAAGTGAACTGGTTTTCATCTTCAAAAATTATATCTGATGGTGTGATTTGGTTTCGAAATAGTCCTTTTTGATTCGAGAAAGAAACTGAATTCACCACAATGATTTGTTTTTTTTTATTAATTAATTAAAAATAAACGAACAAAGAGACCTTTCATTAATAAGTTAAATTCATTAATTATTAATTTTTTATTTTCAAGACTCAAGATTAAATTATAATTTTATTAAAATCAGTATTTAAAAAAAAAGTAAACTAAGGATATTTTAGTAATTTTATATTTTTGTTTCATAAAATTAATTATTTTATTTTACTGCGAAACTAGATCGCCCACAGCGAAACAATGTGAGGTGTCAAATTTTAATTGGTTTCCTGACGTCAGACAGGGCGAATACCCTACCTGACCGTAGAAAAACCCAAGTTATTTATATATTTCTTTCGTCCAATAATAATAGACATGTTTCTTTTTACACATAGATTAAGGTATGCGTAAAATTCATAATCAACTCATTTAGTTCATAGTAAACTTCCTCTTTTACCCTCATTCACATTAAATTATGAAATTAAATAGAGATATTTTATGAATAAGTAGGAATACTTTAGAAAAAATATAGTTAATACTCGTTGTTAGAATGTTGATCTAAAAATCTATCTATAATAACTATACTAGATGAGTGCCCGCGTACTACGCGGGATTCTTGTAAAAATAAATTATATATTATAAAATATTACATTTAAATAAACAAAAAATTAGCATTTCAAAAAAAAATCATCATTATTAGACTCAATAATAATATAAGTCGACCCTCTATTTTAAACAAATAAAAAAGTTATGTTAAATATAATATACTTATATTCAAAGTACGTAAAGATTTATAAATGTGTGCAAAATTCAAATATATGTTATTGCATTTTTAATTGGAGAAAATATTAAACATAATCTCGCGTATTAAACATAAGTCAGAAGAAAAATGATATACTAAAAACGATTTGAGAAAAATAAAAATTTAAATATTTAGAATTTTACTTAATTTTTTTTTAAACAATAAGAATTCATCAATTAGATGTTATAATTTCAAACAATCAGAATTTTTAAATTATAAGCAATTATTTAATCAATAGAATAAATTAAAATTATAGTGACACAACAAAAATAAATCAATTAAACATTAAAATTTCAGATAATTATAATTTTTTTAAAATTTAATCATTCAATTTAGCAATAGTTTATTTGTTTAAATTATTGAAACAATTAAGATTTTTACTGAATATAGGATATGCTCAAACCTCAAATATAGTAAAATTAAATGTAAATTGATACATTCATAATAAAATTTCTAATATACTTTTATGCACTCATATTATATACAGTAGATATTCAAATTTTATAAAACTCGTGGTTGGTGTAATTGGTAGACATTATAATCTTTGTCTAAGAGGTGCAAGGTTCACGTTCACTTAGATGCATTTTTTTTAGTTAAACTCATAATTATAGTGTCATTTAGATGACACATAAGATCATAAATTGACATACATAGATGACACATAAGATCATAAATTGACATGTATGATTACACATGTATTCAAATTTTTCACAAAATGACACATAGACCAAATGAACGTAAGATCGACACATCATCATGAAGAACTCTCTATTAGTATAATAGGGATAATAACAAAATCTTCTGCCTTAAATAGAAACTAATTTTTTACCGCAGTTTTTATTTCCAAATTTAGCAATGAAGAAACTGAACAGCTATTTAATTATTTGATTTACTGATTATTCATTATCATTAATTTATGAAAATTTGAAAAGCCCTGCAGAAATAATTGCCTGACTCTTCAAATTTTTCTGTGTTAATATAAAAACCTATTTGTGTGAGATGCGGTTGTCGAAGAAGTCAAAATTGTATGGGATAATGCAATCCTTAAGGCTCAAAGAGTAAAAACTCTTGGGCTTCACTGTTTTGGAAAAGTGGGTTAGGGCTCTCAACCAGTTGATTGAACCAGAAACCGGTCACAGAACCTGCCCGATTTCAGCCAAATAACCATTTTTACGATCGAGTCGGTGAGAATCGCTAAAAATCAGACAAATCGGCGAACCAGCTGAGAAACTGCAACGTCGGTGGTGGGGGTGTTGGCTGATTGTGCGCTGATAATGGCGGCAACAGGCTCGAAGTTTGATGATAGTGCACAGCAGCAATGGTGGCGGATGAATGGTGGTTCCGCGAAAGAAAAACTGAGAGATAAACAGGATTAAGAAATATGCAAAAGAAGACAATGTCGAAAAAGAAGAAGGGGGCGAGAAGAATATAAAAGTGACGGCTGAAAGAATAGGGTTTTATTTTATATATGTATTTTTGTTTTATAATTATTTCTATTTTTACGAAGGGATCAAATTTATATATTAAATGGGTGCACTACCTATAGAAGGTACTTCATTTAACATGGACCTTATTTCATATGAATTTAATACAAATGTGTATATATTTTTAATTTATCATAGAGAATATTATTTAAAAATAGATAAAAATCATTTTATCCTTTCTAATCCTAACGGTTGGACAACATTTGGTCATCGATCCTGCTATGAAAAACTTGATATACCTACAATTTTGATGAATCAAAATATTACTTTTGGATCAATTTAAAAATAATCTCAGGTTTATATGATTTGTGTTGAATAGTGGATGAAATTGAAATTAAAAATGATGGAGATCAATTATTTCAAAAGAAATGAGAATATTTTTAGACTATTATTTAATACATGGTTGTCTTGTGATGCATACTTTTATTAGTTTTAGATTTATTTACATTTATGTGTCTCTGTTTAAAAGCATAGAATTTGATGAACAAAATTAAAAAATTAAATTACAACTTTAAAATCAACTAATATTGTCTCAACAAAATGCAATATGTTTTAAATTAATTTGTTATGTGATATTTTTAGTGCATGTCTTATACATTGTATGAGGTTGTCCCACATATTTCTCCCTCATTTGTTTAAATTACAGATTTACACACATTTACACATATATATATATATACAGGATACTATTGATATATCGAATACGATCTTGAAATATATGGTATCAAAGTCATGGGAGTATATATATTATATTTTGTTATCGGTTTATGATTTAATACATCTGGGTTCTTATGAATCTTTTCAGTTCGAAAAATACTATTAAAAATAGTACTGTCCAGGAATACGATGTTCCTGAAAATTTAGATCTGTTAAACAGATGGACTATTCCTAAAATTGAACCTAATACGGTTTATAAATTTGGAACTTTTGAAAAACTAGGTCTTAAAACTATTGTTAGGACCACTGAATCCTCAATTCCTCTAAATAGAAATGAGATGGTTATCAAACTTCTTAATAGAAGTGACATATTACCCTTTAAAGGGACTCACAGGTTTCTCCATATTGGTTGTGTCCAAGTTGCTTTCAGACCTCTTACTCTGAAAGGTTTACCTGAGAGTTTTCTAGCCACTTTAAGAGATGGTAGAAATCTAAATTGGAGACAATCCCTCATGGGAATGGTTGAATCTAGTCTGGCTTTTGGGCCAGTTTATTTTGATGTTTATCCTAATTTGTCTTTATCTTTAAGCGATGAAAACATTTTTGATGCTTTAACTTTAAATGTTAAAACTAATGGGTATAATTACATGCCTGGATCTGAAGTTATATGTATTTGTTATCGCATTTACTACAAACCTCTTTTTACTCTAAATCCTTTATGTAAAAGAGTAGAAAAAGATATCAATGAGACTATTCTCATAGAAACTAATTTTAGTAAGTCTAATGTCACTACTAGAAAATCCATTAAATGGAAAGAGATAGATTTTCCAAAAAATTGGATTATTGAACAATCGGTTCCCATGATCCCTCCTACAAATAGTAATTTTCAAAAAATTACTCAGTCTGAGGATGGTATAATTACCATTGGTTTTCATAAAGACCAGAGGAAAGATTCTAACTTATCCTCTGTACCTTCTTTGTCTAGATCCATATCTAGTCATTATCATATTTCTCCTCTAGATTATGAAGTGGATATACCTTCTTCTTCTAGAGCTTCTACTTCTTTTTACAGAGAAGAAACTTCTTTTTAAAATGAAGATTTCAATAATGAAAATATTATTGTAAATAAAAATAATATTGTCAATAATGATGGACCTAACCCTGAAACAATTTCAGAAGTTAATTGGACAGTTTAGTTTTTATGGATTCTAAACCTATACTTGATTTTTCAAAGGGTTCTTCTACAAGAACTCATATTAATAATGAGTTTAATAATTCCAAATGGGATAAATTCAGAGTTTGGTACTTTAGATCTTTCAAAAAAGAAGAACTAAATTACTTTGTTAATTCTTTTTATAAATTCTGCGAAGAGCATAATCAAATTATTTATTATGTTCCTTGGTTTATAAAAACCTTTTATATTGATCAAATCTCAGTTATTGAACGGGAATATAAACTCGTCACGGGAAATTCTCAAAAGTCTGTTTACCCTCCCCAAGTTCCTTTCCAAATTGAGACAAATGGAAAGATTTTGGACTTTGCTCCTTTTTCAAAAATTTTGGAAAATAATGTTTTGCATATCACTGTTGATCATATCAACCTTCTTGTCAAACAAAATAATTTTTGTAGTCTTTTCCTCGCTATAATTGGCGACGAAATTATTTATTTGCATGATAAGATTAATCGTATTATTTCTCAAACTCAGACTAAGTCTGATTTTAAAAGAGACTCTAAAGAAAGTAATAATAATGATAATATCATTATAAAAACTGCTTCTTTTATTCAACCCCCTTTTGAATTAAAAAATTTTAAGGGAGAAACTTCCGTTTCTGATATTGAAAATATCATTAATAAAAAATTTGAAGGATTAAATATTTCCACTTTGGATGATGACTTAGAAGAAAGTCTTGCTACTAGTGATTATGGTAGCACTAGCATTAATGACAAAGATGTTATTAATAAAATCAAATGGGCTAATAAGCCTACTATGACTAATTATTATTATAAGAGACCTACTCCTATAGATGTTCTTCATGAAGAACAAGATAATGTTGTCAATAATTCTTATAACGGAAAAAGCATTTATGAATGGAATATTGATGGCTACAGCGATAAACAGATTAATAATCAAGTTCATCGCATACTTATGTATAGTTCAGCATGTAAAACATGTGGTGTGTCTGATATTGAAACAGCACAGGCTATTACTGTCGGTTTTACTGGCCAACTTAAAGGTTGGTGGGATAATTATTTAAGTCCTTTTCAAAAGACTGACATTTTTTCCTCCATAAAAAATGAAAATGGTGAAGTGCTACCCAATGCGGTTTATTCTCTTGTTCTTACTATTCTTGAACATTTTACTGGAAGATTTACAAATAAATCTGAAAATACCAAAACTCTTCTTTTAAATATGAAGTGTAAAACCCTTACCGATTTTAGATGGTATAAAGATACTTTTCTATCTCGAGTTTATGAGATAAATGATTGTAACCAAGATATTTGGAAGAATAAATTTGTTGATGGTCTTCCTTATTTATTTGCAGAAAGGATTAAAAAAATCCTAAGAAAAGACTCTGATTCTATTTCTTATGAGTCTTATACTTTTGGTCAAATCATTAGTATTTGCGTTCAGGAAGGATTAAATCTTTGTAATGAACTCAAACTTAGAAATCAAATTAAAAGAGATAATCTCTTAGAAAGAAAACAGTTGGGTCAGTTTTGTGACCAATTTGGTATGGATAATCCTAGTCATAAAGGAAGTATTTCTAAAAAGAAAAAAGATTTCAAAGAAAAACCTTATTTTAGGAAAAGGAAAAGAAGTTCTGATAATAAACAGAACAAAGAAAAAAGTCATGATTATACTCATGATAAGGGTAAAAGAAAATCTTTCAAAAAGAATTATTCCAACAAAATAGTTTGTAAAAGATGTGGCAGGACTGGTCATTATGCTAATCAATGTTATGCCAAAGACAAGATTAAAAATCTTGATATTGATGAAGGGCTAAAAAATTCTCTTTATGGAATCATTATGAATTCTGAAAATGATACAGATATTGATGAATCATATACTGATTCCGAAGAGCTAATCTCTAGTGATAACGAGGATAAAATTCCTTCAGAAAAAAGCTGAATGTGATAATTGCATTATGGGAAAACCTTGTCTTAATTGTATAGGTAATACTGATGATAATGTGTTTTATAAACTTATGAGTCAATTCCAAGACATGAATATTAATGTCTTATCTGACAATAATATTCTTGATCTTCTTAAACAGATTAAAGATTATAGTTTAAGAGATAAAATTATTAATGATCTTCATGATTCCTCTTGTGAAAAGAATTCTAATCTTTCTAAGAAGATTACTAATAATAATTATTATAATATGGGAGAAGTTGAAAAACTTCTTAGGCTTAAAAATACTAGGCAAAATCCTATTACTATTAATGATTTAGCTCAAGAGATTAATAATCTTAAGAATAATGTCAAAACTCTTCAGAATCAAAATTCTGATCTTTCTATTCGACTTTCTCTCATTGAGAAAGGAAAAGGAAAAATCGATGATATTTGTTTTCCCGATGATTCTCATGATAATATTGATATTGATAAAAATCACTTATCTGCTATCAGCATGTACATTTCTCAAAAATGGTATACAAAGATTTCTCTCATTATTAATAATTCTTATAGAAAGGAGTTTATTGCCATGATTGATAGTGGTACTGACTTAAGTGTCATTCAAATGGGAATAATCCCCACAAAGTTTTTTGAAAAAACTACTCAAACTCTTTCGCATGCAGGAGGAGGATCTTTGCACATTAATTATAAGCTCATAAATGCTTATGTTTGTGTTAATGGTTGTTGCATTCCTAATTATTTTCTTATTGCAGAAAATATTACCAGCCAAATGATTATTGGCCTTCCTTTTCTTCAAAAGATATATCCCCTTACTCTTGTTAATGAAAAGGGTATTACAGGTTCTTACTATGGTAAAACCATTACTTTTAAATTCGTGACTAGACCAATGCATAAGGTCCTAAATTTTGTCCAAGAACAAATTGATAAAAAAAATTGTCAAATCAGTTTCCTTAAAAATGAATTAAATTCTCTTACCATTGATAATAAGCTTAAAAATCCTAAGCTTCAGGAAAAAATAAAATTTTTATTTAACAAATTTTCTATTGATATTTGTAATGATTTTCCTAATGCTTTTTGGGAAAGAAAGAAACATATTGTTTCTCTTCCTTATGAAGATAATTTTAAAAATACTATGATCCCGACTAAGTCGAGACCCTGTCAAATGAATTCTGAATATTTAGAATTATGTAAAAAGGAAATATCTTCTTTATTAAATAAGAAGCTTATTACTCCTTCCAAGTCCCCATGGTCTTGTACTGCTTTTTACGTTAATAAACATTCTGAACAAGAACGTGGAGTTCCCAGATTGGTTATTAACTATAAACCCCTTAATAAGGTTTTAAAATGGATTCGTCATCCAATTCCTAATAAAAATGATCTTCTTGACAGATTAGTCGATGCTCTTATATTTTCTAAATTTGATTTAAAATCTGGTTTTTGGCAAATCCAGTTTAATCAATCTGATAGATATAAGACAGCTTTTAATGTTCCTTTTGGACATTGTGAATGGTCTGTCATGCCATTTGGGCTTAAAAATGCTCCTTCTGAATTTCAACAAATTATGAATGACATTTTTTTATCCTTATAGTGATTTTATTATCGTCTACATTGATGATATCCTTGTGTTTTCAAAAGACATAGAAGCTCATTTCAAACATCTTGACATATTTAGAAATATTGTTGTAAAAAATGGTTTGGTTATTTCAAAACCAAAGATGATTTTATTTCAAACTAAGATCAAATTTCTTGGCCATATAATCGATAAAGGAAATATTATTCCTATTCAAAGAAGTATTGAATTTGGACGAAAGTTTCCAGATATCATTACTGATAAAACTCAGTTACAAAGATTTTTAGGAAGTCTTAATTATGTATCTTCCTATATTAAAAATCTTGCTGAAGATACTGCTATCTTATATGATCGGCTTAAAAAGAATCCTTTACCTTGGAGTGATAATCATACTAAGGCAGTTATAAAGATAAAAGAAAAGGTTAAAAATATTCCTGTTCTTAGTCTTGTTAATCCCTTATGGGAAAAAATTGTTGAGACTGATGCCTCAGATTTAGGTTATGGAGGTATTCTTTTACAAATTAATCCTGATAATAAATTAGAATATATTGTTAGGTTCTATTCTGGCAAATGGAATGATTCTCAAAAGAATTACTCTACTGTTGCTAAAGAAATTCTTTCTATTGTAAAAAGCGTCCTAAAATACTTGGATGATTTATACAATCAAAAGTTTATTATAAATACTGACTGTAGAGCTGCTTCTTTTATGCTCCTTAAAGATTTTGAATATAATGTCTCAAAACAAATGTTTGCCCGATGGCAATCACATCTTGCTTATTTTGATTTTAAAATCATCTATAAGCAAGGGAAAGATAATCATCTTCCAGATTTTCTTACTCGTGAATTTATTTCTGAATGACAGGAATGAGTCAACATGGACGAGGTTCCAAATCCTCTAATAGAGGAAGAGGGGCTCATGGCCCTCCGTTATTTCAGCAAGGGAAAAAATCCCTATACAACCAGAATATTTCTGGAATCGGCTCTACATCTTCGGGAGCCCATGATAAGGAGTTCCAAGAATTCCTGAGACTTAGGGGAAAAAATGTCCCCGTTGAAGCTATGGCCTCAACCACTAACCAGGAAGCATCATATGCTTCAACTGCTCAAAAGGAGTACACTTACTTTGATTCCCCCAAGAGGGAACTTATTCTCATACTTGAGGATGATGAGGAAAGATTTAAAGAGTCTCCATGGACTCTTATGGGAAAATATGTTCCAAATCAATTTTTCACTACTTCGTCTTATAAGACGAGAGGATATTATGAGAGCATTCTCATCTCTCTTGGAAGTGTTGATATTCAGCATTTTCCTCCAAGTAAAACTTTTAACTACTCAAAGTTTATTATTAAGAGGATTATATCTATTCAGGAATGGGGTATTTCTCCTTTCGCTGAAAAACAGGTCATTAATCTTGTTACTAATCAGGTTTTCCAGTACAATTACTGGGACTATCTTGAAAGTTTTTATAAAACTTTTTATTATCAAAATCCCAAGCATTCTCATACTTGGTTGATAAAAATTTGTGAAAATATCGGAAGGAATCAAATTCCTAACTGGTTTTTGGAATGGTGGAATACTTTCGGCACTATTGCTGATATTTTACCAAGTGAGATCAAATCTCTTCTTGAGGAATACTCTATGGTAACCTCCTCACTTAAATCTCACAATACAAGTAGTAAAACTATTTGTATGTTTTTCACTGACTCAGGTATTCCATGGGTCGTTAAATGGAGGCCAGAATTTGGTTCTACAGAAATGGGTTGCCCATGTTTGTGGAGAATCTGTGCCACAAGGTTTTGGAATAATTTAATATTATCCCAAAAGACTCAAATGAGAGTCCTCTGCAAGAGAACATCGATAGGATCAAATCCAAGATCGAAGAATATAAGAAAGGATTAAAGAATCAAATTTTTGATCCCAGTGTGATGCCATCCTTTTCTTCTTTTTATAAGAAGTATGCTGGAGTTTTTCCCAAGGAAAAAATTATGGATCTCTTCATGAATCAAATTCAGGAAGACATTTTAAAAGATGCTGATTTTTCAGATTCAAAATCTGATGCATCTATGATTCCTGGCTCTTCTATGCAAGACGCACAGGATCCATTTGAAGAGGACCATGACCTCTCTTTACAGGACAGTTTTGATTTGTTAAAAAATTCTCTCAAAGAGAAAATTCGAGAAAAGAAGAATCCTTGATGGAGGAAAGATTTCCTGGAGATTGGAGGTATTTCAGAGTAAGACTGCAGCATGAAATCTGGCAGACTCCTGTTCATATTAATTTTGATCAAAATCATGATTTGATTAAAGATAAAAATTATCTTAAAGGACTCAAAAAGAAAATCAGAGTTCTTGAAAATTTTATCCCCATCCTTGAAGGATCTTACTATGGACGACAGAATTTCCAACATTTGGAAAGATGCAAAAAGACTTTAAGTCTTCTTCAAAAGCAAGCTTCTCTTATGGCGATCTAATCAAGAAGAGATTCAAGAAAAATGATTAATCAAATTTCGTCATTGCTTAGGTCACCAACATACAAAGTTCTGTTCATGAATAGTAATTACTATTCACTTCTGACTTTTACTATTCACCTTTACCTTTTTGTTTTTTGGAATCCGGGGTTTCATGTCCGGCTCTTCTTTTATAAATAGGTTGTTTTTTCCTTTGGAGAGGCACGCTTGAGTTTAGACTCGCCCTCTCTTTTTCTCTCTCTACTCTCTCTGTAATATTGGCTTCTTGCCTTGTTTTCAATAAAAGATGTTCATTTTGGTAGCTCATCGAGGTAGTTAAATTCTACTTTTATTTTATGTACTTCAATATATATATTTTTGTTGTTGCCGCCTCAATGGTCGGCTAATTTCTTGTATTAAATCATGGCCTAACTTAGTATACTATACTATCATGTGCATTTGGAAACTTATTTTTCCAGTTTTTATTTGATATATCATAAGGTAGAGTTGGTTTAACCGGTGGGTTTGAGTTTTCCAGTGATATCTATGAGTTAACCATGTGGGCGTGCCCTTTTAGCCGTTATGCCGATGGATAGGCGCAGGCGTTTGTGGGCGTAATGCTTTTTTCAGGTTAACTCATAGACTATGGAATTTCTCAGTCAGTCCTATCTGTGATTGGAAAAGATCCACAGGATACTACTGATATATCGAATACGATCTTATATATATATATATATATATATATATATATATATATATATATATATATAACAACTAATTATAATAATAGAATCATGTTTATTTTTTAAATATATATTATAGATCGTGCATCGTACCGGTGAAAATTGGAACCCGATAAACTCACATGTCATATAGTAAATGAAATGTGTTTCATGTATTAGAATGTCTCATATTTTTTTCATAATAAAATCCTAATTTTAAGACACGCAAAAGATAAAAAAAATCATACAAATATTAGAACACTAAACACTATTGGAACACTAAACACAACATATATGTTTATGGAGAATTTATTAAAATAATATATATCACTGTAGTTTTTTAAAAATATACTCCAAAAAATATTTCAAGCTATCCAAAAATAGTACCATATATTTATGAAATACATTGAGATTTTTAATTTTGTTAAATGATTTATAAAATATATGTGAGAAAAGGTGTGGGACGATGCTAAGGATCGAAAAAGATAATACAACATGTTATATTCATTTTCTGAAATTTGTTGTTCTAAACTTTATATTTTTTAAAATATAAATTTATCATCATTACAATTATTTTATATTACAAAAAATAATGATGATAATTTCATATTAAAAAGTAGGGTACAAAAATATATAGACAAAAACTTATATGAGACAAACGTATACATGAGATGAAACTCATTTGTCAAGTTTTAAAGGCAAATATGACGTAAATACAATGCGAAACCCCATCTTATATATGAGATTCTGATTGTCTAAAATGTGAAGTCTCCCTAAAATATATATCATTTGTTTAAATTTTAAAAAATTATATATCATTTCAACATAATAATTTTTTACTATTATGGTTGGGGGGAGGGAGTAATAAATACCTAGTGCCAGGAAGTTGCATCATTTCTATTTCTTAACTCGAATGAATTAATTAATGTTATAAACTAATAAGATTATGTTTTAAACGACTTTAATTAATGATTAATGTGATCGATCGATTGGATTTTATTAAAACACGCAAGAATGGTCCTTTGTGTTGTAATTTGGCGTGTAAATAAAGGGACACGATTTGTTGACCCAGTTCGTCCGGAAGGACTACGTCTGGGGGCGATCCAAGCCAGGAGTTCCACTAGTATGTGTGTGTATATGAGTACATAATTCATGAATACAATGGGATATATATAATAGTAAAACCCTAATCTAAATGGGTCAGGCCCAATATAATTCTTGGTCCTTAAGTAATGTCCACACCAAATCTCCTAGATTTGGAATATAAAATCTTCCGAATTTACAACACTCCCCCTTGGACATTACGACATAAATGTCTTGTCATAAAAACTCCACGTGCTGAGGATCGGCCATGATAATAAGTGGGAGGAATGTTATTGATCTTCTAGATCTAAATCTTCCAGATTTATTTCGATGTTACCGCTCCCCCTGAAGACAACAACACTTTAAGTCTTTGCATCCCAATACCACGGACGTACTTTTCAAAAGTAGACGTAGGTAAGGATTTAGTAAACAAATCTGCAAGATTGTTACTAGATTGCACCTTTTGAATGGTAATTACGCCACTCTTCTGGAGTTCGTATGGGTAGAAAAACTTAGGTGAAATATGTTTCGTCAGGTTTCCCTTGACGTACCCATTACTCATTTGTGCGATGCAAGCAGCATTGTCTTCAAATATAACGGTGGGAGGTGTATCGCCCTTGGCGATACCACACGAGTCACCAATGTGTTTTACCAAGGACCTTAACCAAACACATTCTCGTGCGGCTTCAAATAAAGCTATGATATCTGAGTGGTTTGAAGACGTGGTAACCATGGATTGTTTAACCGATCTCCACGAGATTGCGGTTCCACCACAGAGAAAAATATAACCAGTTTGGGATATGGCGTTGTGGGGATCAGACAAATAGCCAGCATCCGCATAACCTACTAAGGTTTTGTCTTGGTTCTTACGATAAAACAGTCCAAGATCTTGAGATCCTTGGAGGTATCGTTAGAGATGTTAATCCGGGCCGGGCTAAACGGGCCGGCCCGTTTAACCCTAAAAAATGCAGGGTTAGGGTCATGGTTTAAGAGGCCCGTTTAAATCCGGGCTTTTTTGGCCCGGCCCTATTAGCCCGCGGGCTAATAGGGCTAGCCCGCCGGTTAACCGGGATAGCCCGCCAGCCCGGGTTATATATATATTTATATTTAAATTATTTATATTATATAATAAGTGTATTAATTATTACTATTGAAGTGTTAATATACTCACATTTTTCCAATTATCAGTTTATGAATTACATATTGATGTTTGAACTATTACGTGTTGGTATTTTGTACTTTTTAAGTATTGATGTTTGAATTTTTATAATTATGTTGAATTTTTTTTTTATGTAATTTTAATGAATTTATGAACAATGTTTAAATTCATTAACATTTTATTGCCACTATTTTAAAATTTGTGTTGAATTTTATTTTTTTCGACATAACCCGTTTGTGGCCCGTTTAGCCCGAGGCCCGCTAGGGTTAGGGTTAGGTCTTACTTATTAGAGGCCCGTTAAGAGTGAACCGGATAAGGCCCTAACCCGTTTAGCCCGAAGCCCGTTAGGGCCGGCCCTATAGGGTTAGGGCTAGCCCGTTTAACATCTCTAGGTATCGTAGAACATGTTTAAACCATTCCAATGTCTCCTCGTGGGAGAAGCGCTATATCTCGCAAGCAAGTTAACTGCAAATGCAATGTCCGGCCGGGTGCAATTTGCAAGATAGAGCAAAGCTCCAACAGCGCTAAGATAAGGAACTTCTGGTCCCAGAATTTCTTCTGAATCTTCTCTTGGCCTAAATGAGTCCTTATCCACTTCGAGGGATCGGACTACTGTAACGCCCCGAACCCAATATATATTAATTATATCGAATTCGAAGTGTTATTGTGATCAAAAGTCCGAACTATAAAATTTTTGAAGGAAAATAACGGAATGAGAGATGATGAGTTTTATGCAGCGGAAGAAATGAATATAATAATTTTAGTAAGTATCTTACACACATTTATGTGTACAATAAGCATAGTATCAACAGTAATGTTTTATTTAAGTGGGGAACTCCGTGTCGTCTCTATTACTGTCCTTGCTCCACGAAATCATAATCTGCAAGGGGTTAGGAAAATGGGGCGTGAGAATTGAATTCTCACATATGGGTGATTTGCAACATCATGGGATTGGTAAATCCGAAATATATTAAATTATACTAATTAATAAAAAGTTTATTTTATTTAAACAGTTGATGTATATAGAAGATTATAAAGTTTAAACGGCATTTAAGCATATTTCGCATAATATAATTGAAATAGCACAAGTTGATTCACATTAGGGCAAAGCCCAAAGTCATATCACATATTATCACAAACTGACAAACCATAAACGTACGATCATTCCACTTCCAACAAAGTTACTATTTTCAACTCCAACAAATCAACAAAGTTATCCTTTTTAACTCCAACAAAACTTACTTCATCCAACCACACAAGCTCACATCATCCAACCTTATAACTAGACATGCTCAAAAATAACCGGAACCGGCGGTTCGAACCGAAACCGGCGGTTCTGGAACCGCCGGTTCCACGGTTCCGCGGTTCCGGTTCCGGAACCGAACCGAAACCGTAAATTACACGGTTCGGTTCCGGTTCCCCTAATTTTTGGAACCGTAACCGCCGGTTCGAACCGGAACCGCCGGTTCCTGGGCGGTTTTAACCGGAACCGGCGGTTCCGGTTCGAACCGGCGGTTTTCAACGTTCAAAATTCAAAAAAAATAGCCGTTTTGTAGCCGTTGGAACCGGCGGTTCGAACCGAAACCGCCGGTTCCGGTTAAAACCGCCGGTTTTCGGCAGATTTTTTTTTTTTTTTTTTTTATCTTTCCTCTCCTATAAATACTACCTTATTCTACTCCAAAATTCACCCCAAAGCAAACATTACTTTCTCTTCTCATCTCTTTCAACTCTCACACTCAATTCTCAAAGTTTTCATATTAGTAGTTCTCTAATATATCTAATTAGTTACTATACTATAATACTACTATATTACATTACATATTATCCTTCATATATTGATATACTTACATAGTTACATTACATTACATATACATTTATATTATTAATATTATGGCAAGCCGTCAAAGTAAGGGAAAGGGTAAAGCTTCTTCCACCACCTCTTCCGTTCGTCGTCCAAATTCAATGCCACCACCATCGGCACCGGTCGAGTGGAGTTTAGAAGAAATCGAGCACGAACTTGGTCCCGGTTATGAGGATCCTCTTGAAAACGAGGAGCTACCACGACGTCCCACTCAAGAAAGTGAAAACCACCCAACCAACGAGACCGGGTCTACTCCAACTCCAACTCCAAGTCGAGGAAAACCACTTAAATCGTCTATTTTTGCACGTCACTTTAGAAAAGTGAACGACGAGGTAAACAATAAACTTACCGCTCATTGCAACTATTGTAACGTTGTCTATTCTTTTGTGAAAGGAGGAGGATATGGAACATTACGGAAGCATATAAAATTATGTCACCCGGATAAAGATGACTATGAATCAAGTCAAACACAACTTGGTGGTCATGGATTTACGGCGTCAACCGGAGGTAGTGGAGGAGTTGAAGGCGAGGTAACTAATCCCCTTTCTCTATTTGCATTTGATCAAATGAAATATAGAAAATTATTAGCTAAATTTGTGTGCACACAACACCTTCCTTTTCAATTTGCCGATAACTCATTTTATAATGATTTTGTCCAACTTGGCCTTCAACCCGCATGCAAAAAAGTTTCACGTCATACTACTACTCGTGATGTTGCTAAAGTTGTTAATGAGTATAAATATGTTTTGATTAATTTATTTGCCGATTTAAATGTTAAAGTTTGTATATGTGCGGATATTTGGAGTGATAATTTTCAAAAACATAGTTATATTGGAGTTACATGCACTTGGATTGATGAATCATGGACTCTTAACAAAAGATTGATTGCTTATAGAGATTTTGATACGGAACACAATGCCGTAAATATTATAGATAAATTGCATGATATTTTAAATGAGTATGCTCTTACTAGAAAAGTTTTTTCTATTGGATTTGATAATGCTAGTGCAAATACGGCTAGTATAGAAGATCTTACAAATATTTGTCAACCATATCTTGGTGGAAAATTTTTTCATGTTAGATGTATGTGTCATATTTTAAATCTATGTGTTCAAGATGGTTTAGAAGCTTTGAAAGAACAAGTTGGTCCTATTAGATCCGCTATTTATTATTTGTCGAGACGTTCGACTTTGATGAAAAAATGGAAAAACTTTTGCAAAACATACCATATGCGTCCCAAAAAAATTTCTCTTGATGTGTCAACTCGTTGGAATTCTACGTATAAATTGTTAAAGGAGTCTATGGAGTATAAAGAAGCTTTATGTACATTTTTTTCTCAAGAAAATTGTGGTTTTCGTTTATATCCTCAATATTGGGATTCATGCACTTCTTTGTGTCAAATTTTGGGAATTTTTAATGAGTCCACAAAAGTATTATCCGGTGTTTATTATCCTACTAGTAATTTGGCGCTTGATTATTGTATTAAAGTTGCTCATATTTTAAATGATAGTATGACAAATCCTTTATTACATGGTGCTACTTTCTCTATGATGCAAAAATGGAAAAAATATTTTACGCATATTCCCGATTTATTTTTGGTTGCTAAAGTACTTGATCCTAGAGTAAGATTAGAAGGATTACTATTATTGTTGAATTTGTATTATAGTTCTTTATTTCCTAATAGACTTGTGGTCACGAATGATGATGATGATGTTGATGCATATCCTAAGCCGGAAGAGATTGTTAGTAAGATTAAAGCTATTTTAATGGATTTATTTAGAGAATATAGTGGTCCCAATTTTGAGTCTAATGTTGGTGGTAGCGGTGCCGGTGGATCTTCATCGGGTGAATATGCAAATGAAATTGACAAAATATTATCGAGTTTTTATAATGAGCGTATGCAAAAACGGCCAAGGTCTACTACCAACCCTTATCACGAACTTGATCATTATCTAACCTCTAGATTTGAGTTTGATGAGGATGAGGATGGTGGTCAATTTAGCATACTAAAGTGGTGGTCGAAGAAGAAAAATGTCTATCCGACGGTAGCAAGTTTAGCAAGGGAAGTTTTTGCATCTCCCGCCTCAACCGTAGCCGTGGAACAAGCTTTTAGTTTGGGAGGTTACACTTTGGATGCAACGAGATCAAATATGACCGTTGAAAATGTGGAAAATCAATGCTTGCTTGATGATTGGGTAAGAGCCGAAAAGAGAGCTCAAGAATTCATTGAAAATGATGATGAAGACTCCGAAGAAACTACCACCGGGAGTGATGCATGAACCCGGAACCGAATCGATCCGGAACCAAAAAGGTAAGTGAGGTAAGAGAACTACGTGGACTTTGATTCCAATTTTATTTGGATACGTAGGCAACTTAATTTTAAGTTTCAAACTTAGAATTTCTAAGTTTATTTCTTAAAATTAAGCTCAAGTCCAATTTCTTTAACCCCTCCCCCTCCCTCAAATTTATTTTGTAAAATTTAAAATTTTAAGTTGTAATTTATTCTAGTGATTCTACTACTTTGGAATAGTTCAATATTTTCATTTGTAAATTTATATATTTCAATTAGTTTGTATCATTAGTCAATACTCTCAATAGATAGAATAGATATTAGAATAGATACTTATTTTAATATTAGAATTATTAATTTGTATTTTGTTGTAATAGTTCAATTCTTTTGTAATAATTCAATTAAATAATGAAATTATTTTCTATTTATTAAATTTTTCATCTGCAATTCTGCATTTACATTAAAAAAACCAAATAATACAAGTAAAAAAACAAAAAAAAAAAAACTTAAAAAAAAAAAAAAAAAAAACGGAAAACCGGCGGTTCGGAACCGGAACCGCCGGTTCGGGAACCGAACCGAAACCGGTTTTCCGCCGGTTCGGTTCCGGTTCTTGCATTCGACCTTTTGGAACCGCCGGTTCGGAACCGGAACCGGCGGTTCCGGAACCGTGAGCATCTCTACTTATAACATCCCTCAAAATAAGCAAGTATCAATGGCCTTCTTCCCAGTGCGTCAAACGACAGCTGACCGGGGACCAGATCTACTTGCTCAACAACCTTGATTCCGAGGGCGTCCCCGACAGCTGCCCCGGAGGTCGGATTTAAAACTCGATCCCGACTCCGTACACACTGACTCTCTACGAAACTGACTCAATAAACTTTACAAAGAATAATACTTGACTGATAACCGAATTGATTCATGCTCACGTAAGGTGTTTACTCATGCAGTGGTGATCGATTCACAAAACAACAGGCAGTATATAACACATATAGTAATATCACATAATCCAAACAGTTATATAGATAGGTGTTACATTTATGTTGGATTAGATATTTTTGATTTAATTTAGTCGAGTTCAGAAAATACCGGCACGACGTTATTAATAGCAGATCAATCAACAGATCATCACCCACCTGATTGTTTCGAGTCCCGAGAATGATGTGTAGGCAGAGGGTCGAGTCCTCGGTGCGTGTCCCGAAAAGTACAGAATCCTAATAGGAAGATATTTAATTAAAAGTTGACCTTTGAAAACGTTTAGGAAAACTTGAGAGTTTGTGTTACGAGAATCGAGAAAGTTGTGGTCTTATAAACTCAAAAAGGACTTGCTTAAGGGTCACACCTTATTTCTGTAAATACACCCCCCTAATACACTACTGCTTTTAGTAAATACACCCCCCTAATACACCTCCTCTTAAAAAGGGGTGTACTTATCAAAAGGTTGTTTTGTAGTAATCGAAGTAGTCATACCACAAGTATTCTAGTAAATACACTCCCTCAATACACTCACCTTTCTAGAAGTGGTGTATTTACCAAAATAAGGTGTGACCCTTAAGCAAGTCCTTTTTGAGTTTATAAGACCACAACTTTCTCGATTCTCGTAACACAAACTCTCAAGTTTTCCTAAACGTTTTCAAAGGTCAACTTTTAATTAAATATCTTCCTATTAGGATTCTGTACTTTTCGGGACACGCACCGAGGACTCGACCCTCTGCCTACACATCATTCTCGGGACTCGAAACAATCAGGTGGGTGATGATCTGTTGATTGATCTGCTATTAATAACGTCGTGCCGGTATTTTCTGAACTCGACTAAATTAAATCAAAAATATCTAATCCAACATAAATGTAACACCTATCTATATAACTGTTTGGATTATGTGATATTACTATATGTGTTATATACTGCCTGTTGTTTTGTGAATCGATCACCACTGCATGAGTAAACACCTTACGTGAGCATGAATCAATTCGGTTATCAGCCAAGTATTATTCTTTGTAAAGTTTATTGAGTCAGTTTCGTGGAGAGTCAGTGTGTACGGAGTCGGGATCGAGTTTTAAATCTGACCTCCGGGGCAGCTGTCGGGGACGCCCTCGGAATCAAGGTTGTTGAGCAAGTAGATCTGGTCCCCGGTCAGCTGTCGTTTGACGCACTGGGAAGAAGGCCATTGATACTTGCTTATTTTGAGGGATGTTATAAGGTTGGATGATGTGAGTTTGTGTGGTTGGATGAAGTAAGTTTTGTTGGAGTTAAAAAGGATAACTTTGTTGATTTGTTGGAGTTGAAAAGAGTAACTTTGTTGGAAGTGGAATGATCGTACGTTTATGGTTTGTCAGTTTGTGATAATATGTGATATGACTTTGGGCTTTGCCCTAATGTGAATCAACTTGTGCTATTTCAATTATATTATGCGAAATATGCTTAAATGCCGTTTAAACTTTATAATCTTCTATATACATCAACTGTTTAAATAAAATAAACTTTTTATTAATTAGTATAATTTAATATATTTCGGATTTACCAATCCCATGATGTTGCAAATCACCCATATGTGAGAATTCAATTCTCACGCCGCAGATTATGATTTCGTGGAGCAAGGACAGTAATAGAGACGACACGGAGTTCCCCACTTAAATAAAACATTACTGTTGATACTATGCTTATTGTACACATAAATGTGTGTAAGATACTTACTAAAATTATTCTATTCATTTCTTCCGCTGCATAAAACTCATCATCTCTCATTCCGTTATTTTCCTTCAAAAATTTTATAGTTCGGACTTTTGATCACAATAACACTTCGAATTCGATATAATTAATATATATTGGGTTCGGGGCGTTACAACTACCATCGGGGTGTTAAGTGGATGAGACTTATCCATGTGAAATCTCTCCAATACCTTTTTTACGTAGGTCGACTGATGAACAAGGACTCCTTCTGGGAGGTGCTCGATCTGCAAGCCGAGGCAGTACTTGGTTTTACCCAAGGACTTCATTTCGAATTCAGCTCTCAAGATTGAACTGGCTTCTTCAATCTCTTTGCATGTTCCGATTATGTTTAGGTCATCAACATATACGGATATGATGCAAAAACCGTCTTGCGATTTCTTCGTGAATACGCATGGGAAAGCTTTATCGAACGTGTATCCCTTCATCTGAAGGAATTCACTAAGTCGGTTGTACCACATAAGGCCCGATTGCTTCAGGCCATACAACGACTTACGCAGTTGTATGCTATACATACTGCGATTTTCACCATCCCTTAACTGAGGAATGTCAAATCCATCTGGGATTTTCATATAAATGTCGGCATCTAGTGATCCGTATAAGTACGCGGTTACTACGCCCATTAATCTCATTTGGAGATTCAACTTAACTGCCAAAGATATCAAATAGTGGAACGTTATAGAGTCCATGACATTGAGTCCATGACGGGAGAATAGGTTTGATCAAAATCAATCCCCGGGTTTCTGCGAAAACCCTTGTGCTACCAGCCTCGCTTTAACCTCTCCACAGTATTATTTTCTCAATTTCGTTTTCGTACAAAAACCCATTCATATCCTACAGGGATAGCGCGCGCGGGTGTACGAACGAAAGAGTCAAATACTTGTCTTTTGTTAAGCGAGGCGAGCTCCGCATCAATTGCCTCTTTCCATTTAACCCAATCGTGGCGCTTCCGGCACTCTGCGATTGTTTTGGGTTCAGGATCTAGATCATTAATAATGGAAAGAGCTATTGATGCTGCAAATGTGTCGTCGACGACAGTAATGTTTATATTACATGTTTCTTCCGTATCTGTGAAATTCACAGAGACTTTGACGTTTACGTCAACCAGATCTTCCTCATTTCCCATTGTATCTGGGTCTGGTCGTTCCACGGTCCTAGTGCATTGAATATTTTGTGCACGTGCTTCATCACTAGGACTCTTGTCTCCTTGAGACTTGGGGTTATCTAGACGGATCTCTTCCAGAGATTTTCCATTCGACTGACCAGATTTGCTAGCCTTTCATTTAGGTGTGTTACTATCTCTTGAGGTTCCCTTACGCTTTTGGCGTGTGGGGGCATGAGTACTCATTTTACTTGGGACCTCAACCCTTTGGGGAGCATTTACTGCTGGTATATGCGATCTAGTCACACCTCTATGGTCAGTGAACGCGTCTGGCAGGTTATTTACTAAGTTCTGCAGGTTAATGATCTTCTGAACTTCTAGTTCAGATTGATTAGTGTGCGGATCTAGATACTGAAGATTACTTACGTTCCACGTAAGTTCCCGACATTCATTCAATTTTGAATTCGGATCTCCCCCTAATGCGGGGAAGTAATCTTCATCGAACGTGCAATCAGCGAACCGGGCCGTTTATTGATCCCCGGACAAAGGCTCGAGGTATTTCACGATGGACGGAGAGTTATCGAGTTTCCTTTGTGGGCCCATAGAGGTTCGCTTGGGTATCGTAATCGGTACGTATACCGCACATCCGAAAATACGCAGATGGGAAATGCTAGGTTCTTTCCCACGCACTAACTGTAGGGGGGAATGATCATTATATGCAGTAGGACGGATTTGAATCAAGTGTGATGCATGAAGGACTGCATGCCCCCAGCATGAGGTGGGTAGTTTAGAATTCATTAGCAATTGTCTCGCGATAAATTTGATACGTTTTATTAACGCCTCAGCAAGACCATTTTGGGTATGGACGTAGGGGACCGAATGCTCCACTTTAATTCCCAGGGCCATACAGTAATCTGTAAAGACCTTCGAGTTGAACTCGGCTGTGTTATCCATACAAATCGTCTAGATTGGATAATCTGGGAATTGAGTTTCAAGCTCGATAGTTTTCGCAATGAGCTCTGCAAGAGCTTGATCGCGGGTAGACAGCTACAAGCATATGCCTACCTAGTGGAGGCATCAATAAGGACCATAACAGAGCGGTCCTGATGCTGGGTGAATCGGTCCGCAAATGTCTCCTTGAATTCGCTCTAGGAAAACCGGAGACACTAGTCCAACCTTGGTGTGCGACGGGCGCACTATCAACTTTCCCATATAACATACATCACAAAATATTCATCAACAGGAAGGATTCTTTTATTCGAAATATAATTAGATAGAATCCTACGTATCATGTATTGTCCTGGATGACTCAACCGCGGATGCCATAATTCAAAGGAGTTCGGGTCGTGAAATCTCATACTCATGGCTAGATTTTGACGGCGGATATATAAATAGTACAATCCGGGGGAGAAGAAAGTTATTCTATAAGATCGTATGAGTGGTGGCGCTATCTACCAATCATAAATCACTACATCAATCCCATTATGCCAGAGGAAATTAACCCTAAACAAATAGCTGATATGTTTACTAGCCATAATAAAAACAGCAATATCCGAATAAACACATGGATAGCTATTAAGGTAAACACATCAAAGCTAATAAATTCATTCATTAAATATCCGAAAGAAAGGATCCATAACATGATAAGCACTCGTTTTATTCAGAAAACAAACTGCAGGGATAATTAAATACGCGAATCTACTCGTTTATCCTAAATCTCGAGCTACGGGCCCAAGAGATCATCACTATCTAGGTCAAAATCTGCTTCGGGCAGGTGGTCATCCATAGGTTCATCAACTGGGGTCTTCCCTTTGTCATTCTTTTGTATCTTTAAGTACGCCTCGACCAAGTGTTTGGGAGTACGACACGTGCGGGACCAATGGCCCTTGCAACCGCATTTGAAGCAGGATTGCTCAATCATTCTCTGAGAGCTGGGTTTATCAGGAGCGTTAAACCGGGTCTTGTGGCCACCGAGCGAACTACGGCTTCGGTCGTTAGTTCGGGATTTCTTACTCGCTTTCCCCCTTCCACGATTGCGACGACCATATGAGGGTTTATGCCCGTATCGCTGCAGGCGTACAGGGTCGCTAGCGTGAAGCATTGATACAGAACTCTGGATCAGGTTGGTCACAACACGCTGCAATGCAGAGCTGTGCATCGTTATGGACTTCAGGTCCGCATAACTGACGTTCAGCCTCTTATGTTGTGATGGAGGTAGGAGTGCAAAATCATATTGCTGGAAACGTTCCTTCAGGGTTTTCCACAATATTTCGGGGTCCTTTTCTGAGGCATATTGGAGTTTCAGACCTTCATTCAAGTGGTTCCTAAGGAAAATCAATACCTTCGCCTTCTGGGCGTCAGTAGACTTTGAACCTTCCATGACAGTTTCGCTTAACCCATTTGAGGCTAGATAGTACTCTATATCTAGCACCCATGTCGGGTAGTTGCTACCGTCGAGAGCAAGCTCATCGAATTCTTTCATAGTGATTTCAGACATGATTCACTACAAGAGAAGCGACACGGTGAGGGGGATGAACAAGACGCATAGACAATGAGAAAAGGAAAAGAGGACTCATTTGATTATCCTAAGGCACATAGATGCACATACTGGGCGCCGTCTACCCAAGGCATAAATTTACGGTCCAACAAATACCGGGTGCCGCCTACCCGGGCATAAAGAGCGGACTATAAACTATGTGCGCAGTGTTAAAACACGTAGGATAATAAAATCACTCAAACATGCAATAACGATAAATAACGATAATCACATGAAAATGATTTGCAGAAAATATACGGTTTAATGGACAGAGGAAATAATCATTAGAATAATTATTTCATGTACATTAACGCAATTTAATGAAATATTTTCAGGATTCTTTAATAAAACGAAAACACGGATTTTATGATATCAAGAACACAAACGAATCGGGTTAAGGAATCATTAAAATCCGAGAAAGAACGTCGCGTGGGTTGCGCACGGCGTACGGGGGTGACGCGCGTAGGTCAATTGTGTGCGTGCGGCAACAGGCACCGGCGTGCGAGGATGCACGTGGCATTGGGCGCGACGGGCGCGGGCGCGCGGCATCGGGCGCGACGGGCGCGGATGCACGCGGCGCCGGGCACGACGGGCACGGGCGTGCGTGGCACCGGGCGCGACGGGCGTGGGTGCGCGCGGCGTTGGGCACGAAGGGCGCGGGCGCGCACGGCACCGGGCGCGACGGGCGCGGGTGCGCGCGGCGCCGGGCGGCGATGGCGACTGTAGGTGCGAGGCCGTGCGGCAACGAGTGCGACGCTGCGGGCGTGCGCTCGGCGCTGCCGATGCGGGCGATGGAGGCGCGAGGCCGCTTGGCACCGGGCGCGACGCTGCAGGCGTGTGCGCCGTGCGGGCGGCGCTCGGCGGTCGTTGCGTGCGATGAGGGGGGGCGAGCGAGCGATGCACCGGGCGTGACGCTGCGGGCGTGCGCGCCGTGCGGGCGGCGCTCGGCGCTGCGTGCGACGGGAGGCGCGACGCTGCGCGGCACCTGGTCGGCGGCGTCGGGTGGCGCGAGGACGGCCGTTTGACTACGGGCGACGGTCGTTGATTATTGATTTAAATCACAAAAATAATTTTCACGTAATATAATTATGCACAGGAAAATTCAGGAACGAAATCAATTGGTAAAGTACATGAACGATCAAGTGATTCATATAAAATAAATTAAAAGCGTACCGTATAATCTCGGTTAGAGACTCGTGCTGATAACGTGTTGTAATTTGGCGTGTAAATAAAGGGACACGATTTGTTGACCCAGTTCGTCCGGAAGGACTACGTCTGGGGGCGATCCAAGCCAGGAGTTCCACTAGTATGCGTGTGTATATGAGTACATAATTCATGAATACAATGTGATATATATAATAGTAAAACCCTAATCTAAATGGGTCAGGCCCAATATAATTCTTGGTCCTTAAGTAATGTCCACACCAAATCTCCTAGATTTGGAATATAAAATCTTCTGTATTTACAACACTTTAAAAGACTTTAAACTGCATCTGCTTTTTACTTCTTTTACTTTTCATTCAATAATGTTATACGTTATTTATTAGTACTCCCTCCAATTCAAAATACATGTCATTTTAGTTATTCACATCGTTTGCAATTTAGATGTCACTTTGCACTTTTCAAGGTTAATTAACTATATTTCTTCCAAATTTACCCCTAAAATTATTTAAAATAACTTAGATAATAATAAGTTTTAAAGTGTTATGTAGAATTTCAAAACTATTAATTAAGGGTATTGAAGGAACTCAATGATTACCTTAATACGTATGCATTAATCTAAAATGACATCTATTTTGAATAGGAGGGAGTATATTTTTGTTCGTCTGCGCTCTTCATCGATTAGTTTTCCATACTTCCATGTAAATTTATAGGATATATTCTTTTTTAATTTTAGAAATTAGGATTTAAAATTTGAAATCGATTTTAAAAAATCATCACCACCATATTATATATTTACTATCACACTGCTCAAAAGTTAAAAAAAACAAAAAAACAAATACCAAGCTTACTTTGAGTTTTCTTAGGTCAAACATCCTGTCGAGTGTTTGATATCAAGTGTGTTTTATAAACCTTTAGATCTAAAATCTAATAAGATCTAATGGTTTATATTTGATGACTTGCTACCTGTTGAACTAATGGTCTAATTTGTTATTGAGTTATATCGAGTTGTGTCGTCTTATTTAAATATTATATTAAATTTAATAATTTATAAATCTAAAATTATTAATTTACAATTCTATCCTTATTTAATTTATAAAAAAAACTAGTTAATTATTAATCATACAATATATTCTAATTAATTATTAATCACAAAATATCTAGGTTTATTAATAGGATCATCACGATCATGTATATCATTCATCAAACTTCATAATTCCTCCAACGTGGGAGAATCCATGCGCACATCGCTGGCATCCGGCAACAACCTACTATAGTCGACCACACATCCCTATGTCGCACAGCGTCGGGCGGTGAGCAGTGGAGTCAACCGATAAGCGACGACGTCAAGCGGTGAACGAAGGAGGGAGAGATTGCAGCAGTATCCCAAAAAAAAAAAAATCATGGACGAAACTTGAAGTCTTTGGTTTAAATTAATTAATTTACTTTGGTTTTAGTTAATTAATATATGAATTTTTTAAAAGAAAAAAATATATATATATATATATTAATGTTATTAATTTAGGTAATTTAATTTTAAATGGATATAATGGTAAATAAAAAATTATAAGTTTAAAATAATATTCACTCAATATAGGTAGCAGGTTAGTGCGAAACAGTGCGATGACACGTGGCAAAATTATAAACCGTACCTAATATCAGACAACTCGACAGGATATCTGATCTAAGAAAAACCCAATTTTTACTATTTATAAGAATTTCAAAATTCCCTAAATTTTAAAATTAGTTTTTAAAGACAAAAAGAACACCCCTTATGTAAAACGTGTTCGTTTTTTTAATTTTTTTTCATGCATTTGTTTTGTTAGAATGTATTTGTCAAATATGTGAGTCGATATTATTTTAATTTGATTGCATTTGATGCTACACAATTTATAAAATTCAGCAAGCTACTGAGCATTATGAGTTTGTATTAGGTTGTTTTAGTGTGTTATCTTGCAAATCATTGTATACATAATATATCATTTGTCCCATGCATTTCATATGAAAGATATTGTTCGTTTTACTGAATAGTATTACTTGTTTTCGATGAATGGTATTACTCGAATACCGCCTAAGCTATGTACACTTGAATTATATTATTTGTTTCACTGAATGATACTACTCAAAAAATAATTACATTATGCAACAGGTTCACACAAGTATTACTCTAATCTCCTTAAAAAAAAAAAGTATTACTCTAATCATGGATTGGGTAAATTTTAATTGGCTTTATGTTTTTTACTCGGATGAACTGCTTATGCATGAACTCACATTATTGCAACGGGCTGCAGCCTTTTCTTTGAACAAGAAAATTTTACCATATGTGGCCCATTATTCTGAATGTAATGTCTCAGATCAAACAATTTAATTAAGGGAAAAACTTGTATCAGACCGTCTCATGACATGAGACCATGCAAATTAACACCTACCCCTACCAAAGTGTTAATGAGTCAATGTCCTAGTTACACTCATTCTCATTGTCTCATGCCATGAAACGGTCTCATACGAAACCTACTCTTTAATTAGTATTTAGTACATTATTGGGTGCAATTCCGTTGTTGATGTTGCAAAATCATGATAACAAGTATCTTCAAATAGTGAACTTCATGGTCTGTTGAAACCATCCCTAAGCAACATTTCTTTGTTGATTTTGGGTAACAAGATTGACAAGCCTCAAGCCCTATCAAATGGAAAAAAATTATAATCTAAATGAGTTGAATTCAAATCCTATCAAAGGAGTTGAGGAAAGGGCTAAAGATAGATATTGAAATATGTTTTTAAGAGTAAAGGTGATATAAGTAATATTTATTGGTATTTAATAGTGTGTATTGTGAGTCAAATTAAATTTTAATAATTGTTTGTTAGGAGTGAATATGTATAAGATAATTTTGTACAGGCAATAATTTGTATGAGGCAGTCTTGTAGTATGAGACAACATAAATTAACATACACCTCTATCAAAATGGTAATACGTCAATGTCCAAGTCATGTCTTATAGCATGAAACAGTTTCACACAGTACCTACACATTCTCTATATATGTGTTTGATAAGTAATATAATTGATGAGTTGGTATGTGAAAGACAGTTTCACCCGTTCTCTCAGCTAGCGTTCCATTGCGAGTTGCCGATTCTCTGCAGCCGAGGGTTCCAAATGGAAACAAGACACAAAGAGGGTACATGAAGAAATTTGGTAATAATGAATATATATTCCCTCCGTTCCAAAATTAGTTTTTACTTTATTGTTTATCATTCTAAATTAAACTGAGTGTAGTTAATAAATGTAAATTAATATATGCAAAATAATAACATAAAATATAAGTATATTAGTGTAGGGAAGATATAATTGTAAAAAATAAGACAAATTGTTATATGAAATATTCTATGAATATAGGATCCGTAGAATAACCCATATTTTAAAAATTCGTGGATCTTGGCTGGGTCGGGTCAGATTTGGTACGTTTTTCCCAAAATCTTGCGCAAGTCAAGTTTCAGGATTTTCATTCCCTATTTGTGTTACTATATGGGGAAATGCATGTTACTGAAGGGAAAAATGTGTGTTACTATTAGACTAAATGTTGTTTTTTTACCAATTTTTGTGTGTTTTTACTAAAATTAATATTTTTCCATACAATATAAGAGCAAAATGTGTGTTACAATTTATTCAAATATTGGTTTTCACAAATATTTGTTTATTTTTTAAAAAATAATTATTTTTCCATACAATAACTCATTTAAGGTAGTGAAAAATGCGTTACTATAATAACATAAATGTTTTACTCAATAGATAAAGATGTGTTTGCACAAATACATAAAATCACCCTCCCGGGTTGTGTTACCATAAAAACAATCATATGTTACTGTAAAAGCAAATGTGTGTTACTATTGTATCAAATGTGCGTTAATGTTAGAACAAATGTGTGTTACTAGTGGAGGAAATGTGTGTTGATGTTAGAGTAAATATGTGTTACTGCAAATCTGTGTGAATGTTAGAGTAAATATGTGTTACTATTGGAGCAAATTTGTGTTAATGATAGAATAAATATATGTTACCGCAAATGTGCGTTAATGTTAAATGTAAATGTGTGTTACTATTGGAGCAAATGTGTGTTAATGTTAGAGTAAATATGCGTTACTGCAAATGTGCGTTACTGTTAAGGGTAAATGCGTGTTACTATAAATATGTGTTACTATTGAAGCAACGTGTGTTAATGTTAGAACAAATATATATTATTGTTGGAGCAAATGTGTATTACTGCAAATATGTGTTAATATTGGAGAAAAAATGTGTTAATGTTAGAGCAAATGTATGTTATTATTGGAACAAATATGTGTTAATGTATTAACAATAAATCTAGATTTAAAGGGATAAGGAATAAATTAAAAATCACATATTTGTTCTTGTAAAAACATATATTTGTCCTTATTGTTATTTTAAAGTACAAAAACTTATTTTTAATGACTAGTAACATACATTTTGTCCTTCAGCAACATGCACCTGCCATATAATAACATGAACTGAGAGCGAAAATCCTAAAACTTGACTTGCGTGAGATTTTGGGAAAAAAAATCACCAAACCGACCCGGCCAAGATCCGTGAATTTTAACCTAGAGTGACCCAACCCATGAATTTTTTAATACTTATCTATTTTAGATATATTTCACAAGAGAGTTCCTAAAAAATAATATTGTTATGTTGGGACTAGGGTTGTTCATGGTACGGACCAAAACGGATATTTGAAAATATCTGTATCCGTACCAAAGTTCGGTTATTCTAAAATTTGTACGGATCAGAGCGGATTTTCGGTTACAAACGGACCGGATCGATACGGAACAGAGTGGAGAAACATATTTTTTTTACCCTTTTTTATCATTCTCTCATTTTTTAAATCAAATTTTAATTAAAAAAAGAGTGATTCTAGGGTGCATCCAAGTGCATACTATGCACTTGGATTTTGCACCCAATTTAAAAATCAATTTTGACTTTTTTGTCTATTTAAAATTCGCGGATCTGGATACGGGTTGCGGATCTGAACTCGGATCCCCCTTCTTCTCCATCTTCTTCCACTGAATCCTCACATGCCCCAAGGATTCGCCTTCAGCCGGACTCCGCCTGAACAATCGCGAAAATGGGAGAAACTCACCGGAGCAACAAAGAATGGGGATAGGCAACGAAAACCAAGAGGAATTCAACAGCCACAAGTATGGAATCCCAATCTATGGCGCAGCATGAGTACCTCCCGCTGTTGGGAAAGAGGATATTGTCGCGGATTCAGAATCTCCCGCCTCCGCCACTACGAAACGCCTCATAGTCTTTGTCGGAGGTGGCGGATAAATGAAGCTAAACTTTTATCTTTGTGGCGAGGAATCTGATTTTTATTCGTATTAGGTTAGATTATTGGTGTGTTTAGTTGCGAATGATGGAAATTCTAATTCTGGGAAAATTTATATGTCTACTTTTTTGTTCTGCTATATGATTCATGAGACATTTATAAATTGTTGTTTGTTCAGCTTTGATTCTTTGGTGATTATAATTTTGGGGTATTGATAATTATAACTTGGGGTATTGTTAAATAATTCTTGGGGTATTAGTGAATAATTTTTTGGGAATATAATTTGGGGTATCGGTGATTATAACTTGGGGTATTGGTGATTATAACTTGGGGTATTGATGATATAACTTGAGGTATTAGTGATTATAACTTGGGGTATTGGTTATTACAACTTCGGGTATTGGTGATTATAACTTCAGGTATTGGTAATTACAACTTGGGATATTGGTGATTATAACTTGGGGTATTGGTGATTATAACTTCGGGTATTGGTGATTAAGTCTTGGGGTATTGGTGATTATAACTTGGGGTATTGGTGATTAAGTCTTGGGGTACTACTGAATAATTATTTGAGATATTATTATTGAGTAATTCTTAGGGTATTGGTGATTATAACTTAGGGTATTGGTGAATATAACTTAGGGTATTGGTGATTATAACTTGGGGTATTGGTGATTATAACTTGGGGTATTGGTAATATAACTTCGGGTATTGGTGATTATAACTTCGGGTATTGGTGATATAACTTCGGGTATCGGTCCGAAGCGCGCGCGGCCATTTGCGACCCTGTTTGTTGCCAGACCCGCGAGTTTTTGTTGGATCTTAATTGGTCAAAATTAATTTCAAATTGATTTCAAAATTTCAAGTGCATGCTATGCATCCAAGTGCACCCTGGAATTTGCGTTAAAAAAAATATATTGATGCATGCACACTCACACGAATACTACACAATCAAACATATATCATTACAAGCTCAAATATAACACATTATATGATAATGCTAATAGATGATTAAGAATTAACACAAATCACCACCAATAGAGTATTTAAAATACAATATATAAAATATATATTTAAAAATAATCTTTTGAAATATCTTGTGAATGGAAAGTGCAATATTAAAATCACTTTGATCGTAATTTCTGATACAGAGTACACCATATTCAAGTTTTTGTAAGAAATGAATATACATTAACAATGAAACTAAAAAAAAAAAAAACTAAAAAATTTTAAATCATTTTCATATACACCTAATAAGATAAATAATATAGTGTTTGCATTCTGAAAAAAGTGGCGAAACTATGTTATCTTATAGTTGTACTTGAATTTAATGATATTATAATAATATTTGATAAATAAAAAGTTAAATTTAATACATATTTAATTCAGTTATTCGGTTCGGTTCGGTTCGGTACAGTCACATTCGATTTTTCGGTATGGTTAATTTGGTAATATCTATATTCGTACCAAAAAATATTCGGTTCAGTTTCAGTACGGTTAAAGTAAATAATTCATAATTTTTTCAGTTCAATTCTATTTTGATGCGGATTCAGTATAGATTTGGTAATCTCCGGACTCCGTGAACAGCCCTAGTTGGGACAGAGGTAGTTTTCTTTTTCCTACATTTTTTGGAATGGACAGTGGCTGCAGCAATAATTCTGGATTGAAAAAAAAAAAGGAATTGACAATTTTGGACTCCAACCACTGAGATCAAATTATCTCATGCAAGCGCTTGTCAACCAGCTGAGACATCTTTCATATATGGATGACAACTCACTATTTGAGATTTTGAGGTATAAAAGACCCTTTTTTTAATTAGAGAACACTCTCGCAGCAATGTAAAAAAGACATTTAGGAGCTGAAAATTGAGATAAATACAAAATTTGTGTAAAAAAAAGTTCTTTGTTCATATGAGGTTCAACTCATCTATAACTATATAAAAGCAGCAGCAATGGTAAAACTTGAAATTGAATTTCTGGGCGAGTACACAATAACGCGCTCTATAATGAAACCGTGAGTTACACGTGATTAGAAGTGTGTTAACGATAATTCCTATCACAATTAATTACTTAAATTTTGAATTTCTAAATTTCAGAATTTTATTAAATGAGAAACTGCCATACAGTCGCCCACGATTCCCAATAAAGACAATGGAGTATTTAATTGCTGAACAAATTTTTACCTAACCGAGGCAGATTAATTTACATTGATAATCGCGAGATAAACAAAATTTATATTTAAACTTCAAACTGAAGCATATATCTTAGATAGCCAAACCATGATTCAGAGACCTTTCACTTCCTCCGGTGAATAGTATAAAAATCCTAATCCCTACTACTAGCAACACTTACCATTTTTCCAGGGGCAGAGCAAGGTAAAATAAGCTAAACAATATTTCAATACTTTACCAACTTTTGTTCTTCTATATATATTTCACTAAGCAATTAATTTTTCCTTCATGTTTGCAGATATTGCTGTCAATCCTCACGTTACATATGAAAACAAGGAATTGCTTAGACCGTGCATTCTAAAAAATTCAGAGGTCTGTATCAAAGCCCAACTATATATATGTAACATAACATACCAGTTTTTTTTTTTTTTTTTGTATTAGCAAATGTAACCAGTTTTGTACTACCTCAGTTCCGGAGGAACTTGCACACCTCTGGGGCACATTTTAAAAAAAAAAATACAGGAAAGTGGGCAAGTTCCTTCGGGACGGAGGGATTAAATATTATGAAAGCTTACTTTTTTTATTTTGAGACAAGTTAGATTATTTGAGTTAAAAATTGCAAAATACTATTTAGTTTAATTTTCAGCCAATTGATTAGAACCCACGTCTAAATGTATGATTGTCTTTGTAGTCATTGTGATAATCCTTTAACTGGATGCAGAAAAGGGCACATGCTTTGATCAATACATTATTCATCTATAACTATATAAAAACAACATTTGTCCAATATTTAGATATCTCATTGAGCAAGTGTGCAGCACCTCATTCTATGGTGAAACTGTAGGTTTCACTCTTTTTAAAAACGAGTAAAATATTTTTCTTTGATTTTTAAATATTAATTGAAGAAAAAGACGCAGATTTCTAAAAATTGTGCACGCAACAAGGAGCACAACATGCTTCTCAAGTTTTTTTTTGCAGAAAACTGGCAAATCGAGATAACATTATTATAGATAAGGACGAATTATTCAAATTTAAATTTTAAATATGTAATTGAAGCTGTATCAATAGAGGCTATAAATAGTGGTGATTATGTGTCCTCTCCGGTGTTATTCTTACAAAGATTTTATTTTTCGAAAGCTCTTGCAAAGAAAATTTTGAAGCACCTAAATCATCTCATGTTTTAGTTTATCACAAATTGTATCTTTTTTTGAGGAAAAAAACGAAAATTGAAATTAAATCCACCCGACCTGTGTTTGAAGACAATAGGACTACAATTAGCATCAATCTTAAAATGTAAGATTGAAGAAACTGGTCAAAGCTTTATATCAAGGTTCTCTATCTTCTATTTCTCGACATATTTCTGGATGATTATTATTTCAGTTGCAAAATCAGTCACCAATCCATGTAAGCTGCTCAGCATCATCGTCATTATGAGCTTCTTCTTCGAGGTTCATTCCATGAAGAGATTGAAGAATGGAGTTAAAAAGAGTAAAGTAGTAATACTGGAGGGGATAGAGGTAGGGTAGGGTGGTTTCGTGGGATGGGGTGCTGGTGCATTTTACGAGAAGTGGGCATGATATTGGACTTAAACAATTTTTTGTTTTGTTTTTTATTTTTATATTGGGCTTACTTACTTGGCGTCAAAAGAAAAGGTTTGATGAGTATAATATAGGTAATATAGTGATCAATTTTTTTCGATTTTTTGTTTTTTTTTTTCCTTTAAAGTTTGCTGAGACGATATCTTGACACTTTTATCTATTTTTTAATTTTTAATTTTAAAAAAAATTCACTGAAAAATTAAATTGCCCAGAGTGAAGTTTAACGATTTATCAAATTATTAGTGGGTTCCTACGAACTAGCAAAGCGAAGAAGAGCCCTATTTACTTTTAGTTAACTAGGTTGTTTAACAATTAACTTATACTTAGGCTAATATAAATATTGATTTTTCAAATATTTAGTTATACAAAAGAACTAAGTCTCTTGTGTATTTAATATACGATGCATTCACTTAATAGTTAAGGTTGTTTACATTGAAAAGTGTGGATTGATTAATCGATTTTCAATTTATTCAATCCACATTTTACAGTGTAAACAACCTTAGTTATTGAGTGAGTGCACCGATCAAATGTACAAGAGACTTAGTCTTTTATGTATAACATAAATATTTGAAAATTAATATTTATATTAGCCTAAAAATAAAAGTATGTTCATTTCCTTATTTATCCGTCCACTAAAAGTATGTACATTTCTTTTATAAAAATAAAAATAATTATTTTATTACCATTCTCCGACTATCATTTAATTACCCACATATCATTGACTTTACACTTATATACAATTATTTTATTTATAAATGGACCTCATAATGCCCCACAATACCCTACAAGCCCCTTACTTTATCTATTGTCTACCATTTTCTTAGAACATGTGTTTATCCATGTGAGCACAATTTTGATGAATGGAGAGAGTACAATTTTTTTAATATTGATATGGATAATTCAGTACTATCATATCATACATTTATTTGGCAATGAGTACTTATTAAATATCATGGAAATTGATTAATGTATTTATTTTCAAAACATAATTTGTTCAAATGATGATAATAAATTCATATATTTGTAGAAAAATATTTAAAAGAAAAATTAAAGAAGATTAAATGAACTTTTTTTCTTTTAATTTCTATTAAAATTTGAGTATATGAAAAAAGATTTGCATTATTTAAAAAAAAAAAAAAGATTCGATTATGTATCGAGAGAGTAGTTAATACTACATTTTATTGGGTTTGCATTTATCTACAAATTGTCGTTTGATAATTAAATATAAATTGAATATCCAGCCACATCAGCAATCAACATGTACAAAAGTGAAGTTTCAGGTCCAGCAATCAGCATATACATAATAAATGACAATTGGATTGCTTCTCTTTATAAAAAGAGTGTAGCCTTGTAGGTAAATTGTGGTTCTTGATAAGCTGAACAATATAAATCCAGATCATTCTTAATTAAATAGTGATAACTAAAGCACACGGGCATTAAATATAGCACATTAAAATTAATTAAAAAAATCGTGCTGTAGAGTAATTGATTACTCTCTAACCCTCTTACTATCATGCAAAAGGATGAAATTTTAATACATCAATAATTATTTTTGTGTGGTCACAGGAAGAACAATATTTCTATAACATTCGTTAAAAAATCAATAATATCAAGAAAAGAGAGTCCAGTATCAATAAAATATCGAAAAAATAAGAGAAAATAATATCAATAAATATTTTGCAAATGGATCACAAATATAAAATTTATTCAATTACTTTAGTTAAATTTATGTATCAATTTTTTTTTTATTAAACTTACTGATATCGAAACGCAAGATTAAATACTTTCCCTTCTATTAAACTTAATTCAATCAGAATGTAATTATACGATCAATACTTGTAAGATTAATCATCATAGCAACACTCGTAAAAATTAAACGGCCAATACTTGTAACTCTATAGCCCTTATGTTATCGTAGCAACACTAATTCAATCAAGATGTAATTATGAAAGTGGTGATAATTGTAACTAAAAGACCAACACTTAAGCAACAAAATGAATTAGCGAAATGAAGTATACTTCACCTAAATTTCTCATTATACCTACTGGATACACCGACATAAATGGCAATTTTCCCACCTAGTAAAAGCCAAACTGCTACAACATCACTGTTTATCTCGATTGCTACATGTTTACAAAAAATTGCATTTTAAAAATACAGAGAAGCAACTTCACTTCAATAGGTGATAAATTAAAATCCCCATCTCATCTGATTGCATAATACCGCAAGAGAGGAGCTCGGTTCAGTAACACCGATGTAACAAATTGCAGGATGAGTGTAGCGGAGGCCAAGTCCTCAGCCCATGCTTTTCCACAATTAAGTAAACGACATCACACCAACTGTGTGTGAGTTCTTCACTCAGCATTTCGACAGGCAATAATGCTCATAAGAAACTAGTGGCAAGACTGAGGTCATTCAAGTTAGAGAGGATATGCAGTCGTGTTGTTCCGATCTGGTTAGCAATCTCAAGCTGATCTTCTAGACCCAGCATCTCGTAACTGCAGTAATAGTAGGCAGCAGAAGACATGGTATTCAGTAAAGAGATTGGCACCAAACCAGAGAGAAAGAGAGAGAGAGAGAGAGGGAAAATCATGTTGACATATGCTATGCAAAAAACATTATTTCCAACCATTCCTTAATACAAACAAGAAAATTGTTACTAGTGAAAATTCAGAACATTCTGTGTAACCTGAAGTCCTTTTCCTTTAGCATAGTAGTTAGTCGGTTTATAAGAAATTCATCATTGTGGAAATGTGTGAAAAAGCTAGTATTAAAGTACATATAGAATACTAATGTTATTCTTGAATCCACAACCATTTACATTATATGAAAAGCTTTCAATGACCCACTCCCGCCCACAATGGTTAAGAAAGGATTATTTGACCAAATTATTTAGTGTGATCCTTCCCCTACCATTTTACGACAGTTTGGACTATGATATAGAGGTTTCAGGGGCTTAAAATATCAGAAGGTAGATTTTGTGCGAGTGCAGTATTGCCAGCCCCGAGGGCTCACATCACATTAGGGCATGCTAATGTTCAGGTGAGCAAGAAGTGACGAACTCCCTCTCATTTCGACGAGGAACGGGCTCTTGGAGACTTGAACCAAGTTGTGTAGCATGATTACATCTCCCTTAAAGGCGCATGAGATCTTATTATGGACCTAGGACTAAGAGTGCAGACACACATTTTTACACTGGGAGAACTACACTTTAGGGTCTTTTATCAAGACTACCATTTACATTTGATTTTCACATTTCAACAGTTGCACAGCATGCTTATTGGAGATATTTATGGGTGCTCCTAACTTGTGGTTGCTGTACTCTGACTAGCAATTAATACTAAAACAGTCCCATTAAGATTTAGGCAATTGAACAATGGTCATATAAACAAAAATCATGATAGAAATCACAAAAAGCATATCAGTCTTCAAATGATCAGAGATACATCAGGAGTGCAGAGAATACTTACTGGCAAAGCAGCTCGCAGTCAACAATGCTATCGGGACCAGGCCGATGAGCCTTTCCATTCGAACGAAAGTGTCGAAAAGATTGTGGATTTAGTCCAGCCACATGGGATACTGCATCTACTAGCTTTTTCTGAAGTGACTGTAGACGACGAAAAGTAAGTTCATCAAGAGGTGCAATACAACCAATGCTGCCTTCAAGGGTGCCAAAGAGTAAACCAAAGCGGTTCGTCTTATCAGATCCAGGTGCTGTTCGGTCAGCAGATGTGGGAAGCAGTTGCAACCGCAAGAACTTGGTAATGTGGGCCCCAACATGAAACTCGGCTCTAGATAGAAGTTTCTGCCCTTTCCAGCTTTCTGACACCTTGGGAGCATAGTAGAATACCTGTATGTTGCACGAAAAAATATTCACTTGCTCATAAGATCTTACATGGTGCTACCAACCAGACACGTGCAACCATGGGTTGTACAGGGTATGCTACTGAAATTCAGACAAGCAAAGGAAAGTGCAATGATTACGAAGAAAAACAATATTATTAACCCTCTTGTACACTTGGTGCATGGTGCACTCACTCAACAGTTGAAATTGTTTACACTGAAAAGTATGATTTGATTACACTGAAAAGTGTGGTTAGATTTCAGTGTAAATTTTTCAGTGTAATGTAATCATATTGTTCAGTGTAATCAGCTTACACTATTCAGTGTAACCAGTCTTAACTGTTGAGTGAGTGCACCGTGCACCTGGTGCATATGAGAGTGTCCCATATTATTATTACTAAATTTACAGAATAATCATCACTGTTTAAGTGGATTTCAGGTCAAGATAAAGCCGTGTGTACACTATACTCCATGATTCTAAAGATTAATGAATGCATTAGAAAAAGAAGGTTGGGTTAGTCCCAATGGATGAAAAATGAGAGAAATAAAACTAAGATGGTCTGAAAATGTACGAAGGAGACCTTCTATGCCCAGTAAAGTGGGTAAAAGATAGAGATCATTAACTCAAACTAAAAAAGACAAGAGAAAGAACTAAAAAATATTGGAAGGAAACCACTAAAAACGGCAAGGTATAATTAAATATAAATGAGAATATGTGATTTGACCGATTATGATGGCGAAATGTTAGCTATAGCAGACCCAAAATAGTGAGATGAAGGCTGTATTGTTTTCGTTATTGATGTCATAACCAGGAATCCTTCTTAATTCCTACTTAGGAGAGTGCCTTTGGTTGCACTAATAAAATAGAGTTTGAACCTGCACATTCTTCTGGTCATCTGAAACAGTGAGGCTGAGTGTGCTACCATCGATCAAGAATTCAGTCGCTAAACAATCAAGAGCACCAAAATCTTTCGCCAATAAATTAAGCTGAGAGCCCTGCTCCTTCCAACTAAGGAAGTATATGCTTTTGTGAATATCCCCAAGAAGAATAAAATTTTTAACCTGCAGTATTATCATCATCAATCACATAAAACTAGAGCGCTGCAAGCCTGCGACTCTAATAGAAGAATTAGAAAATTAAATAGTGAACAACAGAATGCAATAAACAACATAGAAGAGAGTTGAAAGATGTAAAATGACCATCAAAGGAGCTTGCGGTCATAAAATTTTATCAACCGGATCGTAATAAAAATGAAAACCTAAGCAATTAAACCAACTTGCTACACCAACTAAAATCTAGTGAAACACGGAATAAATATAACCACATGTCGAGAAACCACAAATTAGATCGCTCACAATTTGTATAACTTATTAGCTCTCAATGCAATCAACCTATATAAAACTACATAAAGAAGTGAGATTTAATACACCAAGTCATGATGCAACACAGGCAAGTTTAGCTTCAGTGCAACTGATATTAGAGGGTGCGGGCCAGTCCATATTTGGGAGAAAACCTGGGAATTTTGAAACCATTTTAGGTTTTAAAAAATTATATTGACCCCAAGTATGATAACCGACTTTCAGCTGAGAGCAAAGCAATTTTAATCAAGACGGGCACATGTCTTTGCCTGCATCTAGTACCGAAAACTATAAAAGCACACACGATAAAATGGCTAGAACCAGTAAGTGTCAAACTAATACCAACGAGCAATTCATGGGCAGGGCTTTTAAAATATCCTCTTTTTTTTTTTTTTGCAAGCCACTTTTGTTATCTTTCAGAAACTTGTCATAAATAAGACAAAATAGCTAATTAGATTAGAGTTCAGATAACAAAGTGCAAATTCATTGATTGATTCACCTAAACTTGTCCGCCGTGCCTTGGCACAGACAGATATAGATATTAATTACATCTAGTTCATAGAATGTTGAACATGCAAAAGATGGGGGTGCTTACAATGTTCAAGCTTACAACATAGAGAGGCGGAACATCATAGAAGGCAACTCCATTCAAGTCAGAGCCGGTCCACTTGTGCAGAATAATCTTAGGACCTGAAGCAAGTAACAAATGGCCTTGAAGTGATGCAAGAGCTGATATAGCACCTTTCAACTCCTTAGAGTACACTTCTGTAACCTGAATAGATTTTAATAAAATTAGTTATTCAAGCAAGCACTAACACAAGTAAAGGTTTCAAAAAAAAAAAAAAAAACTGAACTAAAAAGCAATCTAATTGGTTGGATCTTCACAAGAAGTCCTGCAAACCATTATGGATTAAAAGAGTCCAAAAGTAAAACAGCAAACTACCTTGGCCTGAGCATTATCCGAATTTTTTTCAACAGAATACAGGAGCACGCGTCCTCTGGCTGCAACATCCTCCCCTTGCACATAAGCAGTTCCAACTGCCAAAAGTGTCTCATTTCGTTGTGTTGTGGTGTTCTGAAAATATATAAACGCAACATGGACAACACAAATTCCACAAATTTCTTTAAATCTTCATAAAGCAGTATAATGATGCAGTTAAATATCAGCAACGCTATGTAAGAAAAGGAAAATATTTCTGGTCAAGTTAAACATCTAAACGTGTGAAGTTGAACTTACAAATAATGTAACAGCTCGTACAGTTAGAGCATTTTCAGAACTTTGCATAGGAATTGTCGCCCTTGTTTGCCAGGGCCCACTCAATTTTTCGGGTTCCATAATCCGAACCTCAAATTCTTCCATAGGGTAGGTCCCCTCAGTGCTCAAATTATCATGCTCAAATTGATTCCCAACCTCTTGATCAACAAGAGATGAGAGGACTTGATTAAGTGGCTTATGCACCTACATTTAAATTCAAAAGATTGATTGATCAACCCATTCCTTTATCTTTTTATCTTGTAACCATTATGTAACTGACAGCAACATGGAGGAAGCATAATTTGTCATGGAATTGTAAAATTAATGAAAACAGACTTCAATATGGAGTTCGACAATTCATATAGTGTTTTTTTAGGCCAAAACAAAATCAAGAAATAGGAAGGAAAGAATGTAAAATTAGAACTGCACTCACTGGAACAGAAACTATAACCGGGTACAAGTTCTTCTCAGCAAAATAGGTAACTTGATGTGGAGTCCCCTTCAGCCCTATCTGGAAGCTCTCAAAAGAACAAGCAGAGAAACCCATATGAACAACCCATACAAACTGACTAGTGAACAAGAAAAACTAAAGCTGATAATAGCTTGCCTTTTGAACAGGCCAATAGTTGTCGTATGATGATAAAGCTGGAAGCTGACATATTTTTAGCGCACCCTACAGAAAAGATAAATTATATTTTGCATTTTGATATAGAAAACAAAGTGTAACAAAATTACGTAATTAGCTTACCTCTGAAGTTATATATATAAACCCATGATTACAGTTCACATTGTGAAGAACGGTGAAGGCTACAATGGGTCCATCAGACACCTGCAAAAGTAAAGGATGAAATGGCGCTTAATAGTTCAATAGATTGGCCATAACTACAAAATTTGATAATTGGAAATATAGATTTTACATTATTTACACCATAATGCTTTGAAAGTTAATTTTAAAAGTTGAACCAGACTAACCTGTGGATGTATCCGAAGGCGCTCCCTAAACATCATAAACCAAGCTGGCTTTGAGCCGGAGAGGAATAGACCATGCAAACCACCCACATTCTTGAAAATAGTAAAACGCTGTGAGGAGACTCCAGATGGTGAATCTTCTTTGGCATATGTATCCAAGGGAACTCGGACAAATCGTAAATTCCTAAGCCTGGATGCACTTGTACTGCTAAGAGTAATAGTATTCTGAGAAGAAACAACACTCTCAGTCTTGACAGCATTTTCTGAAACGTCATACACATATGCATGATAACAAAGAATGCTCCCATCAGACAATATTCCAAATAAAAAGGGGCGGCTATGTTCTGGCGCCCATCTCTGCATGGACAACTCAACAACCTTAATATTATGAGAGATCTCTTTCCTGCCATTGCCAACATCTTCAACACATTTGTTCATGAGTTTTTCATGATTATTGGCTGAACCATGGAAAAATGTATCTAAAATGTTGCTCCTTCCAGATACGAATTTATCAACCAAGAAAACACTGTTAAAATTAGGTACATCAAATATCTCAAGATTCCCATTGTCATAGCACAGAACACAGTACACATCACCCTGATCCTGTGTCATGCCATCAGCCCCATCAATTGCCTCACCAATCCCAGTAGAAAGCCAGGCATCAGTACTGGTCCTTCGAAGCCATGGTCCATGCCCTTTATCATGATACAGAGTGCAAGCTGATACCAACTTATCGGTGTTTTCAAATACTCGTGGAATGATGACAGAAACTGAGCATGTGGACGGATCTGGGAAGAACACAACCCATCAACCACCATGTAAAAAAATAAGGTACAACTTAGCATAGAATGCTTGATATAAAAGGTCATATTGCACGCTTCGTTTCATATCTGTACATTGAGGGTACGTTTGTTTTGGGATTTAAGTGTGCGGGGGAAGTCATGACTTTGAAATCTTAGGATGTGAAAATCTTGATGAATAATATGAGTATGTGTTTGTTTTGGGATTTTAGTAGGGTGGGATTTTACTTTATGTCAAATCAATGTTTATTAGTGATTGATGTTGTATTATTTTATTATATTGTGTAAGAGAAAAGTAGGAGAGAGGTTGAGTGAATGATAAAAAAGTGATGATGTGATTGTATTTAATTATATGAAAAATAGTAATAGGTTTATAGGTAAGGATTGAGTTTGGGATTTGAAAACCCGGTTTTAAATCCCGAACTCGTATGGGGCGTGGATTGCAAAGTCCAAAGTCCATCCGTGTGAGTCCCAAAACAAACATACCCTGAGTGTCTCTGAGATATAAATACACACACTTAAATGCTAAACATTAACAAACTTAAAAATAATGTTAAGAATATATTCTTATACATCTAAATAGAAATGAAAGGAGTAATTAGTTCCATTAGTTAGAAGAACCCCACCCCAAAACAAGTACAACAAATAATCTAAAACTAAGACTTCTATTCATATTTGCTCCTTGTCCATAGAGATCAATAGTAACAGACTTACAGAAACCATGCAGCAACTCTTAGAATCTACACAAGAATTGCTTATCATTTGGTGGACAATCAACCATATATGAATTCAAAGCTGGAACATCATTTGGTTAGAAACTATGCAAAAAAGTTGCTGAACAAGACCAAACAGTGATATGGAGACCATTAAACCATATACTTTAGGGCTACATCTGTTTTCATGTCAACATGCTAAATTACTAACTTCACAAAAATTCACATCTATTTTGCGTCCTCTGTCTTAGTCTGAATTACAAAACTAAATAATCGTGAAATTCAATACGTATCTAACTTTCTAAAACACTGATGCATCTTGTAATTCCTTTTAACTGAAGATATAATTGAATGTGCAAACAGGTTCATCAATTCAATGTGAACTCGTTAGAATCATTCCCATTTATAATAGTAGTATAAGGTGCTTTCCAAATCAAAAGAGTTAGCTCTAAGAATATTGAACTCATATCTAACTTGAAAACTTCGTGTACCTGCAAATTGCACTACATTCTTGTTTCTTACTATCGTATTTGTAACTCGCTAACATCAAAATTACAATTTGAATTTTAGCTCTTCCTCATAAAGTTACGCATGATGCTAGACACTAAAAGTAGAGGCATAATTGTGGAATGCAACATATAGCCTCGTCATCTCAGGTCAGTTTGGCATGACCAATATCACAAATTTCAAAAAAAGTATGGAGAACGTATTCTACCCTTAATGGTCGAAATTTGGGTTATAAGGTTGGTTTGCAGTTTATTTTCAGGTAGAAATGGGGTAAAAATACACCAAAAGTTGTGTAAGAGAAGTACATCTTAAAACATGTTAAGACTCTAATTAGTCATGTTCATGGGTTCGTGCGTCTATCAATAACCTTGGTCCGGGTCCGGGTCCGGGTTCTCGTGATGAGTTATTGGTTTCCATCCCCTTTGGTCAGTTATATATTCTGATGAAGTTGTCTTCTATATTATTTCACAACATTTAAAACAAGGTTGAAATTTGTGTAACGGCTAAATATTTCAAGATTGTGACCTGTGTGGAATCAGCACCCCAAGGGCACAAATCCTCAAACTTAAATGATGCATCGGAACATGAACAGGACAGATGTATCACCTCAATATTGCCAAATACATTGATCTATAAAACCATTTTTCACTTCATTCCGAGTCACTTGTAATGTGGCACGATTTCAAGGGTGTAGGCTTTCATGGTTAATATTTCAGTTTAGGTTTCCAATCCCATTATAAATGTCTTATCATTTATTCATACCTAAGTTGTTTCCATCTATAGTTGGGAACCTATTTGATTTGTGTCACAGACATTATTATTATTATTATTTTCATTAAACAAGATGGAAAATGTATTGAAACTTTTCCCTTTAATTGAAATAAGATAGTCTTGAAAGCAAACACATAACACAGTAACAGAATAGCTACATTCTATTACCACAATCCAATTTCCTGAGACAAAATCCAACTAGAGAAAACATAAAACTTTAACCAGACATACCTCCAACAAGAAGCTGAATGCTTCCATCAGTCATTCTCAGCAACACATAAGGATCAGCAATAGAAACTGAGGACACAATTGTCCCTTCAGAAGCTGCACCTGCCTCTGAATTGGAAGATTTAAAGCTCAAATCTTGAGTCATAAAAGCACCATCAAGGATCCGAGCACCACGAGCAAAGATTTGGATAACTCGACGTCTGCTTGAAAAGTTTGTTTTCACCCATTAGCATTGCACTAAGGCAACTTAATCTATATGAGCAGTGACATGGAATCATATGCTAAGCAAAGAAATTTATAATCACATGTAACCAAGATACAACTAACCTAATCAAAATATACACAAGTTATGTACTACTAACGCCTTACATATCATGTATGCTTGCAAGAAACAAACAACACTCCCTCAAAAAGAATTAATTGCAAAAGGAATACAACATCTAATTATCAAATATTTTTATAAAGAACATTGATATGAAGAGTCAAATAACTGATCGATGAGTAATTTCAACTCCCAACAAAATTTATTCTGACTTCTGAGCAGATATTATTAAGGAATTAGCATCATATTCAGATATGTATTATTCAATAATTATTAGAAGAGGCTAGATTATAGTTTAGAATGGGAGAGAGTTATTCCAGCGACCCAAAGCTCTCATGGGTGCATCAGATACTCCAACCTCGAATTGGACTTCTGTATACTAAATTCTCTAAGATCCCAACAACACATGCCCCCACCATTAATCAGAAAAGTGCATACTGTGAAGTACGTGCCCTTCATATTACAACGAAATTCCAAAAGATAAAAGAGACAGTTATTCCAATTATCAGAAACATATCAATATGTTAGCTAAGGGCAAAAAAGAAATGACACCTTCCGAACAAATTTCCAGCCGCAATTGTCCTTCCTTGGACATAGTAGTCAACATTTTCAGTTACCTCCTCAAGATTACTAGCAGTTTGTAGTACCTGTAGCACAACAATGGAACAGTAATAAATTTGTGCAAGCATTATAAAATAACAAGTGAGAGCAGCTAGAGATCATGTCCAATAAATATTCTGATCAATTTTCTAAAGTTGTCTTCTTCAGAAGGAAAGTATGGCTACCATTGTTCGATTTTCCAAACTAATAATCAAGTATGCGTGATATTCATCTTCATCAGCTTCTCCCTTAGAGGAATCACTACGTAAATTCTTGTGGTAGACAGTCCAAATCCCTTTGCAACCAGGTAATGATTCCTTCAGAAAAATAGTACGTTATAAGGCTATAATTTCGATAATTAAAAAAAACCAATTAATTACGAGAAGTACCCGAAACTTAGATGTTTTACATTAAAGACTATTTTTCTTCCAAAAATTTAAATTACATCTTTTGTGAGTTATGCTAATGGAAAATACCAACACAATCAGAATGTTCAAAAGTGTCTCAAGACAAAAGTGCCCTTTATAGCGCACACAGTGTCAGGTGGGATATCAGTATACTGTATACCATTTTCAGCTACAGTTTGTCATACCAAATTATATCTTTTATACTCTGTATACTTGTTAAATTTTATAGGCAGCAGCTATTTCTTACATTTTAAGTAAATATACCTAACTATATGTTCACTCTTGATCCTCTATCCTTTTTTCTTCAAAGTAAGTTTCAAAGCTTCACGTACAACAGTTTATACCAAAAAGTTGAATATGCAAACTTGGTCAAATATCTACAGTTATTGGGCAAATCATCAACAGAGCCAGTAACCACATGAAAAGGGGCAAGCTTGAAAAAAACAAAAAAGCATTAATGCATATCAGAACTCAAATCAACTGACAACTACAGAACCATACTTTGCAGCACAATAAGATAAAATATATCCGCGATATATTACACTAGTGACTCCCCAACGGTAATTCAGACTATTCAAAGTTTTCTCCTCTCCAATCAATTTTTGTTTTCTATATAAATTTACCGGGAAAAAAAAAAACTGAATGACTTCCCTTATTATCATATATCGGTCTTGGTAGCCTAAACTTATAATATCCTAAACTAGTAAATGTCAGCGTAACTAATTAAGAAACATAAACCAAATATGTTATTAAATACACAGATTTAGGAGACAAAATCAATGATTAAATTTATACATTTAAAGCATTTAATAATAGCAAGATAAATATGTTTAGAAACTTAGAGAAATACATTATTAGTTAGTATATAAAAAGGATAGATATTAGGTGGGTGGGAGGAGGAGAAAAAAGAAAAGATGTTATTGTTTTATCTCTCAAATATGGCCCACAAGAAAGAAAGAACAAAAAGCCCATCCCAAACTGCTATTCCTTCTGCCCTCACCACTACGGCGGTAGCATGTAAGATATTTTAAGGTTCTGGTAATCCAAAAATCTACATATATTTTTTTTTTTTTTTGAAAGTCAAAAATCTACATATATATAGCTTCAATATGTTGTATATCCATTTGCCATTCCAGTAGAATGTATATTAATCTATAGGAAGTAGGGAACCACCACTACCAACTACATCCACAACTATGTTACAATGATACTCACATTCATCAAGCATGACTCAACTCTCACGTAATAACCAACAAAATAGCCAAAAGCTTGAAATGAGAATTCTTACTGGAAATAAAAACAAACAACTGAACTCATTCTGAATTCAAAAACCACTTCCTTGTACAAAATTTTTATTTGTTTTCCTCTCTCTATAATTTATATAGGCTAAACTCTTCTGCAATTTATTCATACATAGAGAAACTCAGCATGGCAGTCTTCATTTCATAGTTTTACCAATTGAAAAGTTAAGGAACAAAAGCAACATCAGATATCAACAAAGGCATATGATATTTAGTGAAAATATTAGAGTCAATACGCACTTGTGTTATTGTATCTGGACGGATTGATTGCTGAAGGACAGCCAGAGCACCATTTCTTCCATGACCAGAACAGCATACCTAAATAAGATTCAAATGTAAAAATATAAGCCCTTTGATAACAGGCAAACAAGCTTCATTTTATCTGGTAATAGAGAACAGAAAAAAAGTGGATAACAAATGACAACTCAATACCACTGGTCAACAATTTGGCAATGCCACTATGCAATACTAGAAAATGCTGATTCCTCAACAAAAATTCCCAAGCAATAGATATTTATAAAGTTAAATTGAAGAATAGGACCTCCGAGTAATCAAATTATAACTAACCAATTCATAATTACTTTGCTTCGCAATTCCTGTAGCATTAGGATCAGCATTAATTCTCAAACCATAAGAGAAATCCTTCAAAGGACCAACATTTATCAGTGAGTCTCGTACTGCGAAGGTAAAAGCTTTCTGCATAAATCAAATATAACAAGACATCTATCAGGAAAAGAAAAACTATGCAGGCGAGGAATAGATATCATAAGCTCTGCGTGAAATTTTATAGGTTTACCATGACAAGAGACCCCATGTGAAAATTAATCAAGATCATCATGCTCATATGACAATCAATCAAGCCCATTAACAACAAAATATTAATGGAAAATCTTTTATAAGTCTCCCTAAGCAACATTATCAGGTACAGCACTCATCTCTTTGCTCAACCACAATTGGCATCACTCACACTAAGCAATACATGACATAATTAGCCTTTTGCCTGCCGGTTTTTTTATAGGAAACAGAAATTTTATTAATATAGAAAACACAATTTACAAACAGTTGTAAAGCAAAACTCCAATCTCTTACTAAATCCGATACATGAAGAGATCATACCCCACTGAATTTAATCCTACCCTAACTTCCTCTAAGGGCTCGAATGAATTCTCAAAAATTATTTTTTTATTCTTTTCTAACCAAATAGACCAAAATACAACCAGGCCACTAATATTCAAAAAATGTTTGCCTCTCTTGTTAATGAGGCTGCCCAAATACTGTAAATTTTAAAAGACTACAAAATATTATAATTTTGAAAGACAGAGAAAGGAGCAACTCTATTTAACCACTGATTTTTCTAAATAGGAATAATCATCGCACAATTAAGGCACTGTTTGGTGGTGAATGCAGGCAATGAGTTAACCTGAGCTAATTGAGGATTATGTGGACCTGTGGCATAGAAAGAAAGCTCCTCACTGGCTAAGTCCTGCAATGCATCAAAAGATGATCTTCGCAGCCTCTTTGTCAAAGGGGCATCACTTTCAATATCCCCAACCTAGGGGAAAGAAGAAAAAGGCACAACACAGGTTAAGTTAATTGTCCATAAAATAGATATAAGCAGACTCCTTCGCATTTTGAAATCAAGTTAATTAAGAAATCAATAAGAATTCAATCATATTAATTTACTGGAAGATCTTCCAACAGTTAAAATGAAAAACCTCTTCCTTCACGCCAGAAGTCATTGTCGGAGCTCCGCCTCCAGAAGTGTACTGCACAAGCAGACTATCACCCAAACGACTGCCCAAAAAGAAAAATGAGTCTCCAATGGTGGTAATATCCTGTAATAAAAGCAAGTAATTATCAGGATGAATTTGATGCCACATATGTCCAGGAATGTTCAATGGCATGAAGAACATAAATGTGGCTAACCGAAGTAATTACTGAAGCTCTTGACTTAGAAAGTTCAAGTCTCTGCACAACTCTGCATAATTTAATTTAATTAGTTAAATAGATAGTCTGTGACTGAATACAGTGGGGCTAAATAGTACTTCAGATAGGCCATTTGCACACATGATTAGCTATATATACGGGTATCAAATAGCTCATAGATACCTCTACCATCTTGACATCCACAGAACTAGTCTAACTCCATGTGACCACAAACAGGAAGTCCAAATTATTAGAACTGACTTTTAAAGTTATTTGCATGAGGTTAAAGAGCCAGAAATTTGATTTTAGAAGAATGCCACTTTGGATGAATTCCAACCATCCTGATGAGGGGCTAAACATAATTTGGAGCGGAATGAGTAATCCAAGGAAGAGAACCATGGAGAAAAAGTTATAAAAGGCAATTTCGAACGCCTGGAACTATTCTTAAAATTATTCCCCATACTTCAGAAGTACTTCTGGATGCAATTGACAGCAAGAACTGAAGGTCATTTGTCATCCAGATCCAGTAATGTTATGAACGAAGATTGAAATTCCGAGTAACTTCCTAATATTTTAATTAATAAGAGCAGGCAAACGTTGATCATATACTAAATACAAGAGAAATGTGGACACATCACGGTGTATCATTCCAATTTTGATAAATATACACACACTTTTGTACAAGAATTTTAATTAAAAAGCATTTAACAGAAAATAATGACCTAAAAATCTTTTTATTAAAATAATTAAATAAATATAAAACTTGCAACAATAACATAAAAAGCTCATAGCATGACTGATAAAGGCTGATTAAATCTCTTATCAAAGAAATTTGCTTTAAAATTACAAGCTTGACTAAAAGACAAATTTAAGTTATTCCTGAAACAACAAATTTGGTTCTACTTCAAAATTGTTAAGAAATAGAAAGAAAAAAAAAAGTGAGGTTATTTTCTTTTATAAAATACATTTTAGAATAAAATTCTTTTACAAAGCGCATGTACTTCTAGAAATTGGAATTACATTGTGATATTAGAGCACACAAGAAATAGTCCTTAAAAAAGATGTGCAGCATTCATATAACTCATGCGTCTGGTGCCTTTTGACAAGCACCAAATAGAGGAATTGTGAATAATTACCAATAACATGCTCACCAATAGATCATAAATTGAAATTCTTGATAGTGGAGAATTTAGAACTTACAATAAAGTAATAAACTCTAACACATAAAAGAATATTCTAAACATCAGCAACCAGGCTTCATAAAATCAAATACAAGGATTGTCTCAGTTAATTGGAATGAATACAAAAGCACTGTCTTTTGTCACTAATAAAGAAAGAAGTGAGAAACAAAAAGTTGCCAACCTCCCATCATAAACAAGAGTCAGCAAAAGCAGCTCCCCGGATTTTGTTGAAAAAACGGCAACATCATTTGTTAACCACGTTGCACTAGAAGCGTCTAACTCTGTAGTGAAACCAGATCTAGCCATCTCTTGACTGAAAGGGAAGCAGTATAAATTAGGAAAGAAAAATATTATCTCCAAGTAATAAAGGTATAATGGAGATGTCGGTATTCTAATCAAAGTTTTTGAACAGAAACTATCACGATACTCAATATCACCTAGTTAACATCAGTAAAATAATTAATGATTAGAAATTTTTAAGGATAAAAAGGGGGGAACCCTAGAGTTTTTAGACACAAGAACATGGGAAAAAGAAATAGTAAATGCATTGAATCACCTGCCATCAGCAGGAACAGCAAAATAATTCAACGCCAAGACGCATGACGCGGACTGTACAAATGAACACCATGAGTTACGAGCAGGAAAAGAGGATGTGTAGAGAGGAAAATGATACAAAATCCTGGCAATTATGGAAAGTGCAACACCAAAATGATGCAAACCTGACTATGATAATGAATTGTATTTGCACCAATTACAAGAACTCCACCAATGGGCGATGGCACTGCAAGGAGCTTGTATGCATCATGAGGGAGATTCTGTAAACCAAAAAGGAAAAAATGAAGAAAATTCACATAAAAAGTGGTTCTTAAATCGAGGGCACTTTGTTTAAAGCTAGGCTACAAATAAACATTTAATGCTTTTGATTTTTGCTTATTATCTACCAATGACTAATCAAGGAACAGGAGAAGGTAAAAACCTAGTAATTTATCACCAGGATAGGTTGTAGGGCACAAAATATAATTCTTCGGTTCTTCCCAAAATTTGGATATGTTTGATTAACATTAAGCGCATACAAAAAAAGGAAATGTATCCTTGAACTTGATAAGTTCTTAGTAAGGTCTCATAGTCATTCCAAAATAACATGAGAGATAATGAAAAATAATGAGTGGATATAACGAAAATATGAAATCATAACCTACCGTGGCTGACCATATGAGTGGATGCTGCTTTAAAGTTGTATTGATGCTGAGGGCAGAAATCATACAAGTGTGATGTTTCCATGAGACCCTACCAGCCCATGTAAGCTCATGTTCATGAAGGATTACCATGACAGGCTCAATGTAACCTGTCAAATATTTATCTTATGAGCATCCAAAACAAGTTGCTAGATGGCACATAATGAAACGAAACTGCTGAAAAAGTACAGACAGATAACATATCTAAGTTGCGTGCGTCCAGAAACCTTGCCTGAATGATGTAGAAACTAAAAGCAAGAAGAAAAGAAATCTTAAGGAGAGCAAATTAACTAGACCTAGCACAGTCAAGAAGTAAGATTACTTCAAGGCTTTTCACAAATTAGAAGGCAAGCCCTCTCGTGGGGCACCTTCGGCATCTGTAACATGAGCTCCATATAAAGGTTTCAAGCTGAAAATGAGTATCTCAAACAGTGGAATCATCTAAATGCATGCATTCTCACTAAAGTACCCATAGCAAACCCCTTTTTTTTATCAGAAGAAGGTGAAAAGAATGATCGTAGATCACTGGGTTGGTAGCTACACCGTACACATTTAAAGCATAAACCAGCCCTATGTATGCAATGCAACCATGGAAGTCCAGGCTAGAGAAAGTTCTGATTGCACACAAGAAGTTCAATTTGAGATGAAGGTGAGCAGTGATGAGATACTAAAAAACCACCAGCCAAGCTAACTCATTATACATAATTACATGTTAAAACTCCTCAACTACCTAAACTATGAATTATAAGTGATCAAAACTACCAAATATCAAGCATTTCAATATTTGTCTCCTGGGAGACCCTATTATTTGACAACTTGGACATTTCTATGCAATGAAATATATACCTAATTATGCATCTTAGGAATGAAAATAAAGCCATAAAAACTGAGTGATAATGTTTGGCATAATATAATCAGCAGCTAATTGTTAGATAATTACAAGAAAGTTAACATTTGTTCTGCAGTCTGGAGGTAATGCTGATTCTCAGTTTGGCCTATTCGCTGTCCAAGAATATACTGAAGTAAACACTCAAAACTTTTCAAGTAAAGTACGGAAAAGAAAGTTCTGGAGAAAGGGAATTAATTGCAACAAGTTTTATAATACTAGCCACAATGGACTATTTGAAGCATTGTATCAGAAAAAGATATAAAGAAGGAAACCAAATCAGAATCCTCACCATGTACAAAAATAAAATCTTTAACATGCTTCATATCAAGATCTCGTAGGCCAACAGGGTATGATGATTCAATCCGAGATGCACCAGTATTCCTGAAAGTACTGTCCTCCCCAACTAAGCCTGAGCTAGCCTAAGATCAAGTTGTCACAATTAATTTGTAAGTAAATAATCAATATACACAGTTCTCGGCAGTGGCTGGCAAATGCATTGGTATAAGGCACAGAACTCCCAGAGCACACATATTCATCATTTTCAACCACCTAAATTGTTCGAAGCTAGTCTATAAATGGAAAATCAGTAAATCATATGCTTATAGACAAAACATGTTTTTAGTTTTACCTGCAATTTGACAGGAATTTGTGATATTATGTTTAGCAGTACAATTCAAGCTGTTAAAAGATGCCATATAATATAACAATAAGAAATGAGATTTGAGTGTGTCCATGAATATTATGAGTGGAAATCCAATGCATTGAAATATATTAGAGCCGTATAGTAAAAAGAAGCTGTTAAGAGATGCCATATTATGTTAATTTACCCATGTTACCTGAGCTTCAGCAATAATTGGCATCTTTATTTCATTAGCAAAACTAACCTGGCTAGAACTATAACAATTGTCTAATTAAAAAAAAAATTAAAAATCAGTTTTCATGTAAACATATCATATTGCACGAAATGTATTAAGATGAATCAGTAACAAACCTCAGCTGCCTTGAGGACTATCATTTGTAACCCATAAACAAGAACCGCAGCACACCTCCCTAGTGGATCAACTTTCACTACCGGGCCTCTAGGAAAACATTCTCTGCCTCTCTTCAAGTGAATCCAGTCTGGGCCCTCGAAACAATGCATCGAACTGGAAGAGAAATGAACAAGTATTTATAAGTAAAATACAATCAACATTGTATTTTTAGAGCAGTTTACACTGAGGCCTATATAGTAATAACAATCGTTCTGCTTGCAATTCCCAACTGTAATTACTGCACCCTATCTTCTGATTAGCAATGCATCTTAGTATTCTTGAACATAGACAATCAGAATTCTGGCGAAGTTCATGTTGACTAAAAATAATAACAACAACAAATACAATACATGTATCAAATTCAGATTAAATGTAAAGAATTACTTCTAATTGCATATGAGTGCCACAGTGTTGTTTCCTTCAACAGGTGGAAACTGGGTCTGCATTAACAAGATTACATCTCACCTGGTACGAAGCCTGTGTATTGAATCATCAAACTCCAAAACTGAAATTTTTGCATCTCGAAAAGTCAATATAATAGAATCTCTCCTCCTCCCTCCATCAGCAACTCCACTTGGTAATATCCCCAACGACTCCACATTGCCATGCAGCCTACACCATGTTACCAGAACCGATAAGATTAGAAAATGCATAAATTATGCAGCACCCCAATTATTAATTAGGGAATTTCTATATTGTAATACTTCAAAATATTGAGGTTCTACAAATTCTGAGTTTTTATGTTGTAAGAGGCCTGGTTATTACTGATTTTGAAGCCTATTAACTAAGGCTAGTAGGCCAACCTTCTTAGGGAGAGTTGATACATGGATATTGGATTGCTCTTCTAGAGAGAATGATGTGATTCAACCCTTCCCCACCTTAACTATCTCAATTTATCTAAAAGGAATTTTTTTAAAGCAAAAGTCGGTACAAGTATCATAGTTCATATCCAGAAAAGAGACTTAACTTTTGGATTTTCTTTCAAAACAAGTTTTGATGAACTTTGCAAGTTAGATTCTACAACGTATATTACTAAATCCTAGAATTTTTCACCAATAAATACAATACAATTAATATTTTTGGGATTTTCATTCACAAATTCCAGCAAAAAAGATAAAATTGAATATTTGCATCTTCAGTTATGTATTTCCCTTTCGTCAAGCACCACCCCCTAGGGGCTGCAGCCCACCTAACCATCAAAAATTTCAAACCGGTTCGACAAATGTTTATTAAGATATCATATAATTTCCAGCACCGCAAGAGGTTCACAAATGCAACAATTTCAGTCCTAATGGTTTAGAATCCACAGCTATTTATCTTGAAATTTAAAAAATTTGGATATAGTAGTGCTTATTGAGTCTAGTGCGTATTGTTGCATAACAAAAGGTATGGGTTATTTTGACATATATTCTACGAGATTTAATTACTCAGATCTCGAATTATCTCAAAACTTTTGAAAACCCACCCACAGGGACCCTCAATAAGTATATGATACTAACCGCCTATGTTTTTGTTTAATTTTAATTTAATTCCTATGCTCTTCAAGTCAAACCATAAATTTCTACTTAAATCTTGATTTACCTCCTAATTCAAAATAGACCCAAATTTCAAGATCAATTATTAGCCCTAGATTTTAAATTCACAAATTCAATTTTATTTATGTTGTAATTTCAACTTTCAATATAAATCCTTAATTCCTAAATTCCATGATTTGTTTATTTTTATCCAGTTTCTAAAAGTTAATTTACATTCAAAATCAATAAGATGGTCTATATACCTTGTTTTTTCACCTCCATAAAGAAACGGTTTTTAAGCAACCCAATGATCCAAAAATAAAACTTATAACAGGAATAAAATCAGGGAACAATAAGCACAGCATACACAAATTTCTGTAACAAGTTCTTGGAAGAAGAAAATTAACGACTATTTTCCACCTTGCATCAATCAGAAAAGTGGCATTCCTTCCACTTGTAACAGTCCTCATTTGAACATTACAGGAAAAGCATAATTTAAAACGCAGGATACAATAAATGAAACAAAATGAACCTATAATGGCAAACGAGCTCGAGTGAGGCACCAGAAACGCCGGCCAAGACACCTCCACGCTTTGGCTCTGCAGCAGCTTTGTAATCGAGGGACGAAGAAGACTCTTCCTGAATTCTTACAGTGTAAACTTCAAGAATGTTGGCAGCGACGGTAATGAGGTTAGGGACTGAGCCAATTGGCTTGTTGGATGCGGGCCAGTCTGAGTCCAGGTCGTCCTCGATGACCGGTGGGATTGGCGGCGCGAAATCGGCGGCGGAATGGGTGATGAAACCCGCCGCACAGTGCTCGATGCCGGTTGCCCAGTGCATCATCTTGAACGCCGCGTAGCTCATGTTGCAGTAGATTAGGTTTTAGGATGAGAATTCAGGAAGAATTGGATAATTAAGAATTTGGGGATAGGGTTTTGCAGCGCAGGTTAAAACCCCTTATGGCGGGAGTTGGGACATTGGAGAATTACCTAGTAAAATATAATACTCGTACGTACTTATTAATAATTTATTATTATTGCATATATTAATCTACCTCCAACTTTACCCCCAATAACTAAATTTCAATAGATATTAAACCTTGTGCGAAAAAGATTTGTCCTATTTTTTATCTCGGAAATGATATAGGGTGGGCTCATGTCTCTTGTTTATGTGGCATTGTCATATCAATATATATAATATGATCATAAATGATTATATGTGTACTAGTGGATACAATATTATATACTTATCGTGAATGTATTAATGACACATAATCTATATATAAACCATCCTACCTTCCAATTATCAATTAGCAAGTGAGTCTTACTTGAAATGGACTGAGAATTAATTTATTGTAACAATTAATTATTTGAATAAATTATTCAATTCAAGTTGGATGTAGTTTTCAATTGAAATAAAACATTGTTATATAAACTAATCAATCCATATTATATTTAATTAATCTCGTTCACTTATTAAATCTAAATAAAACATTATAATGACCCTAATCAATCTATATTACACTTAATCCCGTTCAGAATAATAAATCTATACAAATTTCTTTTTTTATAATATATGCTTTTAATTCAATTTTTTAGTATGATTTTAACAACTGGATTAACTTAAATAAATTAATAATTGGCTTCACTTAAATAAATTAATAATATTCCATTAATCATTTCATTGGGTAGATTTTGTTTAACATTTGTTTTTATTTTTATGATTTTTGGTTTTTTTTTTAATATCAATACAGGTTGGCAATTAGGTTGTAAATATTTTTTTTCCTATGTTATTGTAAGGATTGAAAGTGTTATTGTAACAAAAGTCTTATTGTAACAATTAATTATTTGAATAGGTTATTTGATTCAACTTGGATGTAGTTTTCAATTGAAAAAAAAAAACATTATTATGTAAACTAATCAATCCATATTATATTTAATCCCGTTCAATTAGGCAATCTGAATAAAATATTATTATGGAACCTAATCAATCTATATTACACTTTATCCCTAAAAGAATAATAAATGAATACAAATTTATTTTTTTATGATATATGATTTTAATTCAATTTTTGTCCATTATTTTAACAACTGGATGATTCTGGAATTTACTTGGGATGGTTTGACCTCAACTTACGACTTTTAAAAATTATTGTCCTTAATTGCAATCTAAAAAATTATGTTTCCCATTTTGCCATCTACTAAGTTGCAATCCTTAAAAAATATCTTTCCTCGTGATCTGAGATATTTATTTGTATTATATTTGTCTTAATTATTTGTTTATTTTATTTTATTTTGTCTTTGTCTTTTTTACGATTATATTGTAAAATTGATTTTTCTTATAACTAACCTTAAATTATCATTATTTATAGATTTTAAAAATAAATAGCATTGTTTTTGTTTTATATATCGCAAAAGAAATATGGAAATTATTAATCATATTAAATACAATATTTTTATAGATAATCCATACTATTATACAGAGGAAACATTTTTAGCCTATGTGGCACCTTTGTTTTGCCTCTCTTTTGTATTTCCTCCATCCTCCTTTGTCCATGGTTTTAATTTTGATCCTAACCTTTAATCTATTTTTCTTTTGATCTCATCCCTTGATTTTGTAACGTTTTTTTTCAATAAATTCCTATAAATTCAATTATTAAAATCACTTGCCATGTTTGTTTATAGATTTTGGAGTTATAATTTATTTTTTGGTAGGTGCTTTTTTATTTCATTACAATGATGTTTCATTAAATTTAATTTGACATTACAATAATGTTTCATTAAATTTAATATGGCATTCTATAAACACATTTGTATTATATGCATGTGCATGTTTATATGCATATTTGTGTATATAAATTACCTCAGATTTTTATTTTTCATCTTGACCGTACATTCTCTTCATCAATCTTAGCCGTCCACTTTATTTTTTTCCCCTATAAATTGCATTATCCTCCTACACATTTTTCATCATCTTTCTCAATTTCTCTACTACAGATTAACAAGATGTGTGAATCTCTCATGTTTCGGATCATGTAAGTCATCGTGCATTTTTTCAAATTTTTGTGAATATCTCAGATTTAATATTCCCTCTCCATTCATCTTAGTTCTCCATTTTGTTGTTTTGCCCTGTGTAAATTTGCTAAATTTTTACCTCATCTTTCTCTAATTTTCTCTTTTGTTCTAATATATTATTTATGTGTTGATGCAGATTAACAAGATTTATGAAATTTGTAGGCACTGGATCGTGCAACTCTACGTCCAGATCATCAAGTGTACTAAATTTCATAGACTTCATATTCTTCTTGTGCTTATACTTTTTCTGATGCGGATATTTTTAGGGTTTTTTGGTCTCCATTGTCAAGATTTTTAAATCTCAGAGACTTCGTTCTTGATTGCCATGATTTTTTTACGAATATTGTACCTTAATCATGTCGACCTCAAGTTATCATCTTCTCCCTCATGTATGGTCCGTGACTTTGACTCTAGGTTGCAATAATATTAATGGTCGGAAAATAGTCAAATTCCGGATATGAAATTGTAATCTCATTGTTATATTATCTATCGTGTAATTTTATATTTAATGGTGTTAATCTTAATCGATTATGTATTATTCTTGAATATAAAATTTCAATTAATATGAAGATGTTTCAATGTATTCTATTACTAATTAATCTACCTTACACTATTCTTTTATGATCTTAAGCAATTATTAATTTAGTTTAAAGAAATGACATCTCATTACTATCTTTGAAATGATTTTTTTATGGAATTTAATATTGTCTTAGATGCAAAAAGTTATCCCTAAATTAGTTGAAAATTTTGTGTCATTAAAGAAAATATCATAAATGCAGTAAATGTATTATATGTCATGGTTGAAATATATTTTAATTTCCCACAATTTTTATCTAGACTATGTTTGTGTTATGAATCTTTTATGGATTTAAATGACCAACTTATCACATATTTTTCCGTATAAATGAGTGTTTCATGTACGTATCTAAGTTTTTTTTAAACTATTGTCATAGTACATTCATTCGAATTACTTTAATTTACTAATATCTAATCAAGAATGTTGAACAAATCATATGAACATTATAATAGTCACTTAAAGATAATGTCAAAATATTAAAGATAATTATAATTATTTTAAAATACAATAAAAAATATTATATTAATTGAATATTCCTAAATTTAGATTCACTGTTAACACTTGGTCTGTGTGTATTAATTTGCTTGATCATGTTTGTATTCATTAGCAAATAGGGTATAAATTAATTCACCCTAATTTGATATATAACTTATTAATGATAATAAATTTTATTTAAAGCTATTTAAAAAAGATTGACTCTCATACATATGATCACTTAAATTAAGCACCTAAAATTAACGGTGAGTAATAATTGTTAATCCTAATAATATTGATTTAAATGTAATTAATATTTCCCTAATTTAAGCAAATAAATTTATTATTGGTAAATATTAAATTAGTCAAAATATTAATTGTACCTGCAAATTAAATGTTTCTAAACATTTTCTATTGATAATGATAATGATAGTGATTTATGTTAATGTAATTAATTTTTTCTCTAATTCAATATAATTATTTTTATTGTTAACATATTATATTGCAGTCAAAGAACTAATTTTACTGACATATTGTATCTATAAGATAGTTAGAATATACTTTATACTCCCAATACATTCCCTCTGCTTTTAAAGAAACCACAACTTACAAATTAGTTCAATTTATTAACTATGAATTTTCTTCTTCAATTTTGAATTCTTCAATTTAGTTGTCATTTGGTTGTGATGATTTTTAGTTTCTTAAGAATAAATGAAAAAATTATTAAATCTATATTCTGATAAAATTTTCATTTTTAAACTAATTTTGCATGTATAAAATATATGAACCATATTTGTATTTTATTATTTGAATATTTAAAGTATTAATGTTAATCAAAAGCATATATTTTCTATTTGATAATTGGTCATATTTAAAAAATTTGTAGGATACGTACTCATCTATGTTAAAAATTATTTATGATACTTAGAATAAAAAAATTAAAGTAAAAATTGCAAGATGTTGGTAAGTACTCTCTAAAGATTCAAATAGGGAAAAATATTTTTTGAATTAATTCTTATAGATGAAGAGGTGTGTTATCTTTATATTTTTCGTATTTCAAATTATAATTTACTTATATTAATACAAACCATATCTCTTAAAATAAAATGGGTGTACAATAACTCCACCTGTTTCTTTTGAGAAAAATATTAAAATTGTTCTGCATGAATGTTTTCTTAAACTAAATGTGATAAGTGTGTGTGTTATTATAATTATTCCACCTGAAATTTTCAGGTGTTTTGTCTTTTTTTCCCGCGTGATGCTCTAAGTCAATAAATAAGATCCACTTCACTTTCCATTTGTATAAATAAGCTGGAAACAAGATTTCTTCCTATTAACCTGAACCTAATTTAATTCAAATGAAGTGCGATGTAGATCTAATTTATTGACTTGGAACACCACATAAGCCGTACCACTAGAGCACATATAAATTATGGGCGATATTTTAAAATTTACATCGAAATTGATCCTTTTTTTTATACCAAAAGGATTATAATTGAGAAATTAAGAAGATAAAGGATCGAATTGGACTCGGGCAAAGTTACATGACCATTTATGATATTTTTTCTCTTTTTTCCTCTATTGTGGAAAACCTTGAGCTTTCCAGGGTTTGACTCTTATATGTTTTTCAAGTTCTACATGTATATTACAATAACTTTATTTCATATCAAAATGACTTTTTTTGTATTATTTTATTTGGTTGCATATGGAATAATGATTGTTTAAGTTTACATTATCGGATATAGGTTATTATTATTAAATTCTCATTCTAAACAACCAGTTGATTTGTTACAGTATCTTGTCCCAATTCTATGCAAAATGTTATGTTTGAATTTGTTGCATATCTTTAAATTCTTCCATTCAGTTTTTTTTTTTTTTTTTGATAAACTTTACCTAAAAATATACTTGAAAATTTTCCACATTGAAAATATTATGCATGTTGTGGTTTTGGTCCTGTAACTTTTAGAATTGCTAATAAAAAATGTTGAAGGACCAGTATTAAACATATTGACTATGGACTTCCAGTTGGTGTTGAGGTAGATATGTAGTGTTTTAAAATGTGTGATTTCTTAGTCAATTTATGTCTTTCTTATTCTCATTGATATATTTGTATCTTTTAAGAATTTTTATTGCTTGTATCTAATTTATCTTATGGACCTTAAATTGACAAAAATTAAAAAAATATATGCATAAGCAGAAAAAAAATTACTATTAGCTGTGCATTCCTGAATGGATCTATGTATAGTGTAATTAATTATATACTCATGGTGTGATGCAATTTAACGATATCCATTAAAAATATTATGCATATTATAGTTTTGTGTTGTAACTTTTCGAATTGCTAGAAAAAAATGTCGAGGGACCAATTTAAAATAAATTCAATATGGACTTCCAGTTATATGTTCACAGTGTGATGCAATTTAGCGATATCCAATATAAACATTATGCATGTTATAATTTGTCCTGTAACTTTTCGAATTGTTATAAAAAAAATATCAAGGGACCAATATCAAACGTTGAGGATATATATTAGTTAGTTTTACTTTATTGAAGGGAGTTTAGTTCAAATATTGCTAAACTATATATTGAAAAAATTAGTTTAGTGAGGGATAAATAAGTGATGTTTGGAAATTTTAAGAGAGTAAAACTATTTTTCCATAGTTTTTAATAATCTAAATTGTAATGGAAGGAGTATCAAATAATATTTTAATTTTATCATGTATTATATATATTTTTTCATAATTTTTTTTTAAATACAAAAATATATTTAAATCATCAGTTTTTATACATACAATTTTTTTTCAGCTCGCGAAATTCGCGAGGTCTTTATCTAGTTTTTTTTATATATAGAATGTAGATATCATTCCATACTATTTTAATAAGTTCACCAACTTCTTAACTCAATCTCCACTTTTTTAAGCAAGGGTTAATTGAAAATAAAATTATGATATTTCGACAAATTGCAATCTAATCTAAATTTATGAATCGTTGCTGATAAAATCTCAACTAAAAATTTATTAGCAATTCTAACCAAAAGATAAATTTTAATTTAAAAATGATGATTAATTATGCATTTTCATCTGAACCAATCTAAACATATTAATTTAATTATCTATTCGTTGTCAGGTAAGTGGAACATTATTTTCCGACAATAAAAAATGTGTTCGTTGGTTTGAATTGCAAGAAAATGTTAACTTCGGGTTTTGTTTGCAAAGATTTAAAACTTTAAATGAGATTGCAATTTGCGAAAATGTTATGATTTTATTTGCAATTAACTCTTTAAGTAAATATACGACTTTAATATTATAATTTTATCCAACATATAATACTTGCACTCACTCACGTCTCTAATGATATTCACTCATCTCTCTTCTTTAATTTTAATACATATACCAAACTAGTGCTAAACACGTGATTATCGCGGAGATGTACATAAATATTTGTGGTAAAATTATTAATCAATTTTTTATGTTTTATAAATGCTGTTACTATTATTATTTTATTTATTCAAATTTTTTATTGTATTTTTTAAAATGTTAGTTAATAACAAAAATAATTATATTACAAGGACAATAAACTATAAATTCATGACATTTATTATTAACCAAATGTTTAGAAAATAATGCTTACAAATTGCGGAAAATCTCCCTATAAACAACATTTGTTGCGTATTTGGAAGGATTTTCGTTAGACTCAAGTGACAAAATCTCAAATCATCTACTTGATCTAACTCTGGATACTGCAACATAAAGTTAACCATGAGTGAAAACAGACTTGGGAAGATACAATCTAACAGTAGAAATCGATTGCAATTGGCAAAATACAGTAGAATTGAACATTATCGCCTTGTAAAATTCACCGGCATTGTAGGATCAGAATTTGTCAATGTCATTCTTGGTATGAAGACTTTATTTCCAACATTCCTTCCAGATATTATTTCAGCCTCGAGAATGTGGTTGCCAAGTTTGGGGACGATCAATCTTGTTCCATTGCACAACCTGGATTTGTGATTAATATTTCTTAGTAACTTTGTAGGCACTCCTTCTTTCAAGATCAGACAATGATTTGATATTTCGAAACACATAACAGAATTTAAAAATTCAACTGTAACCATTTGTCCATTATCTCCTTCTCGAAATTCAAAGGCACAAACACTGTTTGAGCTCAAGTATACTTTAGTATCACCCGGAATTATAGATAGAATCTTATCATTTATAGACTCCAAATCTCGATGAGTAGGTGCAAGTATTGTTCTATCCTCAAAGTATTTTTATGTCCTTAAATTATCAATTAAGAATGGATAAATATTTTTTATTATAGATGCAACTGGACCAATGACATCATAAATCAAATTAACTTTCGGAATCTCAATCTCAGCGGCACAATCTTGCCTATTCCAATTTTTCTATCACCAACTTTCAAAATCCACCTCGAGAAGTTAATAATATCATCATCATTTGAGGACGTATTGGGATCAAAACTTTGTAATCTCATGTTCTCCGTCAATCTTAAAACCTTAAAATTGAAAACAAATTAGATGTATTTAGTTTTTCAATAATTAATTCTTTAAAAAAAATATTATTATTTAATAAAATATGCATAAAATACCTTGCAATGATCCCACAAGTATGAAGCATTGATAGTTGAGTGCACAATATCCTCTCGACTTCCTTTTGGTATAACAGGAAGTGTCTGTCTAAAATTTCTTCCAAGCACAACGATTTTACCACCAAAAGACATATTGCTCATGGTTCCATCTGGAGATCTAACAATATCCAAAGCTTCGAAGCTAAATATGTTAATCATTGATGCCTCATCCCATATAATAAGCGTTATCTTCAATAATAGTTTGGACAAATGTGTCTCCGACTTAATATTACACATGGTGGTCTCATCAATATTAAGCGGTATAGCAAATTCTTGAATGAGCAGTACGTCTGCCAGGCAGAAGTAGAGATCCTATTCCACTTGATGCAATATTAAGAGCAATATTTCCTTTTGAACGTATTGCTGCGGAGATCGTTCTCCAAATGAATGTCTTTCCAGTTCCACCATATCCAAATAAAAAGAAGATTGTTTCTTTTTACAACCAAATAACTTCAAGTATTTCACTATCCACAAGTTTTTATTCTTGAGTTAGAGTTGAACTTAACTTGTCATATTCTTCTCTATGTTCAGACCGATCGTAATTCAGTTCTTGACGAATGAGTTTATTTACTACATTCTCAAACTCAAAATCTGATACCGGCATTGATGCAAATCCACTCAAAGTGGATTCATTCATCTGTAGTAGTTTCTCAATTTTAATTAACGCCAAGTTTTCAACTCTTCACTGTTAAGCTGTAAATGTAAAAAAATTTAGAAAAAGACATAATTATAAAATAATTTTACAATCTAAATCAAATTAATTTTTTAAAATATTATACCTGTAATATTCAATGTTCGTCTTCTTTGATAGGGTATATCATCCGCCACACACTCTCACATCTTTTCGAATACGATTTCTGGAGAGTTCATTTAAGATGACATGAGAAGAATAGTGAATATGTTCCTTAAGTAATGAGTGTTTGCCCAATAACTTGCCTCCGCTATCCTATCAATGTACTCACGATCATCATCTAGCAATCCCATTGAGTAGCAATCATCCTTAAAGGTATCATACACAGTATCACCAATGGTTTATATCATCTCATAAGATGTTGATCCCTTATTATAAGACAGTAAGAGATACAAATAATACTCTTCATCAGCCCCTGGTGGAACACTGTATAGTCTTCCCAAAGAAAATCTATTACTTTTTCTCTTTTTCCACTGGTATTTTTCTCTATCCCAAACATATATTTTTGAAAATTTCACATAGGCCAACTTCTTTGCATCCTCATCATTAGTTTTATTTTTATCCATTTCACCCCATGAAACATTGATTTACCTGAAGATGGTCTTTCGAGTACATCATCAATGTAATCTTCATCTCAAAAAATAACTCTCTGCTGATTAGGAATATGGAAATTCAATCTCATAATCGGTAGATACCCATAATGTATATCGAACTAAAGAGTTCTCCAAACTGCTTCACACGGAGATATGTATCTGCAGTTTACGAAATTTTTCACTTCGTCTTTCAATTTTGATTCACCTTTAATGGCCTCTTCCTTCTCCACAATTGCAGTAACTCTATCAGTTCATTCGTAGTAGTATTGGACTGTAAGGAACCACAAAATGGTTATTCTAATGAACAATTCCTTTATCAACAGTGACCCCTGTATTTCTTCTTCTGTATAGTGGAAAATCTTCGTCATCAATAGATGTAAACTAATTATAACTCGTTGGGAAGTTCTTTGAGCAAACGTTGTTGACCATACAAGGAGAAATTCTTTTTGTCAATCCACAGGGTCCGTGAATCATGTACCCACTTACCAAATCATACAAAAATACATCATCATCTTTACCTGGCATTTCTGCAGATATCATACGATCAACATCCTCTGAATTTGAAATTTTATTTTCACGGTTAAAAAACAAAAGAATATGAGCATGCATCAATCCTCTTTTCTGAAATTTCACTGCGTATAACACTGCAGATTGAAAATATTTTATTCAAGTTATATACTAAAAAATTCAATAGAAATGTAACGTTATTTTATTCATGAAAGACAAAAATTATGGAACTAAAAATTTAAAAATATAAAAAGATTACTTACATGCATCAATTTTTCCAAATATTTGAAGTTCCTTAAAATCCTTCATAATACGATCAAGTTTCATCTTAAACACTCTGCAGAGAATACCTGGCCCATCAATAGATTCAAAACCTTTCTCATTTAAGAATCTTGTAATCTCAGGCCATTTCGGATTGCAAGTAATTGTGATAAATAAATCTGGGTAATTTTTTTAAGAATTTCTTAGTATAGATTTATTTATTGAGTAGGTTTTATATAAAAATGATTAATGATAAATTTATCATAAATTAAGGTATTGAACATTTGTCTTGGAGTATCATTAATCTCATCAGGAGTAACATAAATTTGAGTTCAATTATTTTTACAACAATTACAATATAATACCACTGACTCAGATCAATGATACTCCTGATGAGATTAATGATACTCCTGATGGAATTAATGACACTAAAAAACTGTTTATGATAAGCTTATCATGAACTGTTGTTATATAATATTTTATCTTATTTATTATAACACAAATTTGTGTGATCATTGCATGTCATTAGACAATAAAAATTAACACTCACCCTTGTTAAAGTATTAATGTGTCATATCCAATTTATACTCAATTCTCTTCTTGTTTGATGTAAACACAAATATATCACTAATATAAAAAACATAAATACCATTACACATAAAATTATATCATATGAACATTATGTGTAATGAAAAATAATAAAATACACATACAACTCGTTAAGTTTATAATACACAACACCAACAAAGACATAGTAATATTATAATCTAGCACCATAACAATATAAATTACAATATATCATATTAAAAAAAAGTATGTATCGAGTGAAATTGATTCATACATAAATCATTGAAGAGTATTAGTTGATTTCACTGAAGAGTTTTAGTTGTTTCATCAAAGAGTTTTAGTTTATTTTCACTTAACAACTAAGACTCTTCAATGTAAATAAGTAATACTCTTCAGTGAAAACAACTAATACTCTTTAGTGAAAATAACTATTATCCTTCAATGATTCATGTATAAACCAATTTTACTCTATACTTAATCTTAAAAAAATAGTTACACAATTAATAGAATTGTTTTAATTTACTAAAATAATTACAATATAATAAAAAAAATTAAATATAATATTTAGTTAATTTGCAAATGCTTATTAAATGAGTTTAGATAGTAAATCATAATTTTTTGTTGGTCATTTAATAAGATATCAAATTAAAACATATTATTCAAAATTGTGGTGCACTATAAAAATAATTATTATACTAAACATTATATTTTAATATTTTAATTAACATATATTAAAAATTTACATGTAAACAGTACACAGATAAGTATAATATTATTTTCTCGTTCCATTTGATAACCTCATTCCAATATATTAAAGAGGTGTTTGCTGGAGATTTTAGGAGGTGAGTAATGAAAGATTATATTTTAAAAAGTAATTAATTAGAGTAGTTATAGTGTGCATTTGAGTGTATTGTATGCACTTAGATTTTGAAGAAAAAAAATCAAGAAGAAATCAGTAATACTCCAAGAAGTAATTAGTAATACCCCAATATATAATCAATAATACCCCAAGAAGTAATTAGTAATACTCCAATTGCAAAAAAAATATATATATATACATACATAGTTCGGCGTGTTAGTGGCTTAGTGCATGTTTTGAAAATATTAAAGTTGAAGTCAAAATTAAACTTAAAATCTAGTTGAATGCTATAATTTATTAATTAATTATTATTTAGAAAGTAAATATTTTATTAATTTGATCAATATTTTCTAATTGGAAAGATTATATATTATATTTTATATTTTACATATATGTAAAAGAATTGGTAGTATGATATGAAACTATTAATATCATGTTTTAAGATATTATTGATTATTACTTTAGATATTATTGATTACCACTTAGGGTATTGTTAATTATTGCTCATGATATTCCCGATTATTACTTTAAAATATTGTTGATTATTGTTTTGGGTTTTACTGATTCAAAACATACATTACACACTGAACTATGTATTTTTTGGAATTAACTTTTAAAATTCAAGTGCATATCATGTACTTGGGTGCATAGAAGAATCACTCAAACTATAAAATGATATACGTAAATTAATTGGAAGATTTAATTACAAATCATTCATTATTTCATATAATAATTATCGGTCAATATTTTTTAATTATGACATTTAATTATGTAAAAATTTAACAATCCTGTCAAATTTTTTCCTACACAAGAATTTTTCTTAATATAATTAATTTGTATTAAATTATATGAAATAATAGAATATAGTTAACTATAAAATTGATCCTAATAATAAAAGTATATAATTAAGATAAGTATATATATACATATATATATATTGATATATGACTTGTTAACTGGATCACATGATTTAAACACAGGTCAACTTTTCCTAAATTATATAATCAGCATTGAATGTGAGATAATGTCAAGATACAATCAAATATATAATTGAGGTACATAAGTTAAGTGAATAAATTGAAAAGTTGATGGATGAATTGATATATGACTTGTTAATTAACTCACATGTTTTAAAAAAGAGTCAAATTTTCCTAATTTAAAAAATAATAATATCTTAATACAAATAATTCTTTAATTTAGAAATAAAATTTTAATTTTATTCGAACATGTTTAATAAATATTCATCCGTATTTTAAGGGACATGAGATACACACGTAAACATGTTCTCTATTAGACCATATTTAAAAAAAAAAATTAAAAATTGCGTATTACTAATTATTTGGTATATATATTATTATTCTATAGTAATTTTAAGGAAATGTTGGTACACATGAAAAAAAATATTGTATTCACCACATTGGAAAGATTCATTTTGAAAATTAATAAAAACATTTTATGTTAATTAATTTTAGTAAAGACATTAAAAATATCTTAGTTTATTAAATAGTATAAAAGAAAAGGTCAATAAATCTTAGTTGTTAATTAGAAGGAAATTTAAAAGGTAAGATTAATTCTATTAACATTCCAACTATATTCAAAGTACATCATCATATACATAATTCGAAAACTCATGTTTTCAAAGGATTCATGGACTCAAATCTTGCTTTCAATAATCCATTATTATTTTTCAAGAATATATATTCCGAAAGGTATATTCATACGAAGATTTTGAATATATATTCATCGAATCGAAGATGAATATATATAAAAGATATCCATCATCCAAATTTGAACGATTCGTCATCATCTTAGAATTAAAAAAAATAAGAATTATAACTTCTCATAAAGAATATTATTTATAGAATTTTAAATAATACATTAAATTGTATGTAATACATTACAATTAAAAAAAATCTAATTTTTAACATATAATCAACGATTCTTCATCTTCACAATAAAATTGATCTTCCACTTTAACTTCAAACGAAGAATTGATCATCCACTTCATCTTCATTGTTGATGTTCAATCCTAAAAAAAAATTACACAATAATCATTTTCATACGAATAAAATAACATAATTAGTAAATAGAGTAAATACCTTTAGACAGGTAGAGATTTGTATTCGCCCAAATCACAAAAAAAAAATGAGTTTAAGGAAAGGATCATTGGTAGAAGAGATTAGACAAAATATGAAGATTAATTTCATACATCAAAATTATAAAAAACATAAAATAAAAAATAATTACCTTAAGATGAAGATCCTGCAAAAAAAATGAAGATTGAATATATTGGGATGAAGATCCTGCAAGAAAAAAAAAATGAAGATTTAAACGAAAGGAGAATTAATATAGAACTTCATAGCAAAATTGAAAAAAAATAAAAAGAAGAAGAATTGGATTATTTCTTTAGAGAGAATATTGTAATTGATTTTTGGTTGTGTGAGATAGATGGTATATATAGAGGAGATGTGAAAAAATCAACGGTCAAGATTAGATTAAATATTAAAATTTAATGGCTAAGAATATATTTTAAAGTCAATGAATTGGGTGAATGGGAGAAGAGTATTTTCAAAATAGAGGCTTAAGAGTTTGCCACATATGCTTCCAAAACTTTGTCTTTATAGTATATTAAGATATACTTACTCCCTCAATTCTCTGCTCAGATTAGTAAATATTTTTTTATTGGCTTTTTTTTTTTTGTATGAGTGTAGATTAAGTTTTTTTATTGTGTTCTGTTTGTATTATATTACAATAGTGATAGTTTGGTTCTCTTCATTATCATATTTGTTATTTTATTATTTACTTATCTTTTAGGAACTCTCATTGGAGTCCAGAAGTTGCTTTAGCTCTACAGTTGATGGCCAGGTGTTTATATTGACCCTACGGTCCCTATCAGATGCATGGATTCGTAAGTATTGGGTCAGGGTAGTAATTTTTTACAATGACTGGTTCTTCCACTTTGATGTTTGTCTGAAAAAGTATTGGGGACCTTATTTTTTTTAGGAGGATGACACTGGATGTTTTTATTTTGTGGTGTTTAATCTTTCTGCTGGTTGTGTTAAACAGACTTTCGGTGAACCTTTGCTTGATTGTCCAGTTAATTTCTGATGTTGTTCTATACTTTGCCCAGAGAGTATATATATGGGGTTTATTCTATTTTGTGCGTATGTATTACTTATGTACTTTTTAAATTTTCTTGTGTAAGGTTTGGACCTGTTTTATAGGGTTGTCCCTGAATTTGTCCTTGATTTTTTTGGCCTATAGTAAGTTTTTTCTTATGAGTAGAACGTGCATGACAAGGCATTTATTTTAGTACGTTCTTGGCCGCTTTCTAATGGGTTGATTTAAATAGATTGTTATAGCTATTTTTTTTTATTGTAGTGTATAATCATAGTGTTGGTCTTTTTTTTTTTTTTTTTTTTTGTAGATAATTTCAAATCTTATAGTTGGATTATTTGGATTCACTCTTCCGCCGCGTTTCTTCTAACAAAGTTGTGTCCAACTCATGGTGCACACATTATTGGGATTGAGGAAGTATATATTTAATTATTAATTATTCTACTGTGATCTTATTCGGGCTTTATATTACTTGGTAACAGTTGAATTTTGTGTACTATGTCAATTGAATTTGTCAAACCTGTTTGGTTCATTCTCCATTAATTTTTTTTCTTAATTTAGGTTAAAAAAATAACTGTCTTTTTAATTTTTCAATTCACAACTTACTTTAATAGATCCAGGACTAATTTTTTCGTATTAGGTAGGGTTGTATTCGTATGTCAAATACTTCTAACATTTTTCGTAAAAAAAGTATTTTTCTTAAATTGATAATAATAATTTTGTTCGTTTCAAGTTCGTATTGTATTTACTTAGCATATATATAATAAATATTTTGACAAAAAATTAATGTATGTTGGAGGGAATAAATGATTTTACAACCGTGTGTTTTCTTGAGACATAGTGTCTCTAACCCACTTTTATTTTCTCAGTTCCCTAAAAATGTTAATTCCAATTTGAGTAACTCTCCCGTGCACTTGACGTTGTTGTGGCACAAATTATCACCAAACCAGGGGTCCCTTAAAGGCAGGGTAAGAGGTCGACCTAACACCCAGTGCCAAGCGCTAAGGGTGCCTAGCACCGACATTCGTCAAGCATTGGATTCCCTCAAGCACTACCGAGCTCGCCCCTTAACCGAGCATGCCGAGCTCGCCCCACCTAGCCGAGCACGCCTAGCACAAAGTCTACTATACAACAGGTTTGGCATCATCCGGAGATACTCTTACACTGTGAGATTAATGACCAGCATCATTAAAGAATCAAGATAGAAAGCATTAAATGTAAAATAGATTTTAGATCATTAATTATAATAAATACCCTAAAATAAAGGGTCGGGATTATTTCTTTAGTTAGAAGCTTGGGGCTCTATAAACATAGACACAAGCCCATTGTAAAAGGGGGGCTCATTAGGTTTCTCCTCCCCACAAATTCTCCCCACATAAATAAAATATTAGGCAAGGGAGACCCTCTGGAGGGACTCTTAAAGCCACCTTCAAGGGAAGAACTCATCACAGATCTTCCCCCACTCTTGTGTTCTTCGTGTTCATTTTATTTTATATGTTTGTTATCAATTAATCGGGACTACCTCTATAGCCACATAAATTTGTCACCTAGATCCGGTAAATTCGGTAACAGATGTATGATGCATTCACTCAGTAGTTGACATTATTTACACTGAAAAGTTTGATTTGATTAAATTAAAAAGTTTGGTTAAATTATATTGAAAAGTTTATGCTGAAAATCGTTTTTAAGTATAAACTTTTTAATGTAATCTAACATCAAATTCCAATTTAATCAACTTGAACAATTTACTATAAATAACTTCAAATGTTGAATGGGTGCACCTGTGCACCGGGTGCAATTGAGAGTCTGTCTTCAATTTTTTATTATTTTATTTTTTAAAATAGAAATAAAGTGCATTTACTTTTTTAAAATTTAGCTCTAAAAAAAATTATTCATTCATACATTGCAGTTCAACTCTTGCATTAAACTTTCCGTAAAGTAAAAAGAAGCATCAAAAGTCAAACAAGTACTAGACTAATAGCTATGGATATTGAAACATAGACTGTATAGTATATACATAATTATATTAAATTATAGTTATAAACATGACTGCCGTGCAAAGCAATGTGTAAAATATAATACATTTTATCAAATTATAGAGATTAACATGACTACCGTCAAGTATAAGCAATCAACTAAAATAACAGTGAGCCTCCTACTTACGTATCATTGCACATTCGCAGTGGATATATAATATTGTGTTCACCGGTGGGCATGTAATCATTTTCGATAATATGGTAAGTTTTTTTCATCTTTATTCCTCCCTCTCTCATTTATATTCTACGAATTTTACATTATATTCCTATTTTAAAATCACAAATTGTACATTTTCTTTCACTATTTAGGCTAAACATAGATAGGAAAAATTATATTAATAATAACATTAATTTTCACGACTCATGAATAATATTACGATGATGTATTTTTTTATGTAAAATTATAAATAACAATTGACAATATCAAGTAAAAAAATATTTGTGAATTACACATCATGTAAAGAAGAGATTTTCAATTAAACGATTTTATTACATACGAAATATTCTCTAATATCAAAATTGAGTACTTTAATTTTTAAATGAAATAATAATGACAATATCAAATTTTATTGAACTGTTTTGATTAAGCCAATTAAATACTGATTTTTTTAATATCAAGATGGACATAATTAAAATTAAATAAGTTAATTGCAAATGAAATCACAATTTTTCTCAAATTACAATTTAATCTAAACTTTTGAATCATTGCAAATAATATTTCAATGTAATATTTATTAGTAATTCCAACCAAATGACCAATTTCAATCTTCCAGAATATAATGACTAATTATGCATTGTTATCCAAACCAAAATAAACATAATAATATTATTACTTATTCATTGTCAGGTATGAGAAACATCATTTTCGGACCGTAAAAATTTTGATTGTTGGTTCAAATTGCAACCAATCATTAATTGAAGTTATTTTTGCAAAGATTCAAAAGTTAAGATTGTAATTTGCAAAAATATTGTGATTTATTTGCAATTAACCCAAACTAAATTTCTTTCAAATACTTCTAGAAAATTATAATTTAATCAAATGTAAATTGCCTGACAAAAGTATTTTGGTAATTTATTTAATTTAATATTTCTATAAATTTATTTATTAAAAATTGGTATATTTTTAAATTTTGCGATTTTTTTATTATGCCGAATCATGATAAATGGTTAAAGAATCAAATTCAAATTTAAATCAACCAATATTTATTAATAAAATTAAATATATATTTTTCATTACGTAATTTACAATTCATGATATTTTTACACAATATTATTAATCAAAACTTTTATTTTAAATAAAATTAAAATATATTATTATGTATTATTATAATATTGATAGAATTGTAAAAATAAATTCATATCATAATAATTATTTATCTTTCCTATTTATGTGGAACATAAATTGTGAAAAAAGATCTTAATTTATTTATTATAAAAGTAGTTATGTTACGCCCGATATTTACTACCCGACCCATCGGGTATCGGACATGAACCCACTTACTGTAGCGGGCTCGAACGAGAGTAATCCGCCGCCTGGATAAGCAGGCGGGCTGTGAACAATAGGCTACCCGACGCGGACCCCCGGGAGCTGTCGGGCAGGGTACTTAAGACCCACAGGCCCGGGTATTAGGCGGCCAGCGACGAGCTCCGAGGCAGATACTCTACCCGCCTACCCATAAAAGAACCACCAAGGTACTCGCGCCCTGAACCGTCACCCGGGTACCCGTGTACCCGTCTGCCCGACCCCAGGCTGCGCCATCTATGAGAGGACGTCTAGTGCCATCAGTCCAGAGGATATGACAGGGTCAAGGGGGGTAGTTGTGGCTAAGTCCCATCATCTCAGGAGAGGCAGTGTCATGTGGCATCTTCTCATTGGCTCATAGGTGAGGCTCTAGCCACTCATTGCCTTCCAGCTAGGAGTAGGGGGGCCCACAAGCCCACCAACCAAATATGGGGAAACCCACCTTGTACACTATAAATAGGGCCTTTAATGCCCAAATGTAACACATCACATTTATTATAAACCTACTCTTGAGAGCTCATTTACTCTCACATTTATTGCTTCCAGTCATTATACTTTATAAATCCTACCCGCTAGGAACCCGACAGCGAGATCCTCACGAAATCGCTGTCAACATTTTGGCGCTAGAAGAAGGGTGACTAATATCGAAGTACACTCGGTTTCGTTCACCTAGTCACCTCGAACAGAGCCTCATCCGCTTTCATTCCAAAAATGACCACTTCGAAAGCTACACGAACCCAGCAGCAAGTCGAAGATATCGGCGAAACCGCCACTCCGGCTCCGGCCACGGCGGAAACTCTCCAAGGACCTTTCGAGTTCTTGTCGGCAATAAGAACTCCGGAAGACCTCCAGGCTGCAAGGGCAATGATCGAACGCCGCCAGACCGAGATCGACGCCGCTCCTATCCGCACGTATCGACCCGGAAAGAAGCCAGCCCAGACCAGGGCCACCAGCCAGCCACGGCAGGAGCAAGAGGCGGCCAGGAGGGCCGCCAGTAACCCGCGACCTCAGAACCTAAAGAGGCGCCTCGACGAGGAGGCCGACTCACAACGGGTTTCTCGCCGGCCTGCGGGATCGGTCTTCTCCAGACTAGGATCCCAAGCTCGGGGAACTGCCCGTCCTTGCGAGTCCAACGCCAGCTCCAGACCCCGGGAGCGAGAACGGGTACGATCTCCCAGGCGTCACAACGACGCGGCCCTGAGGCCGTCGGTCCGTGACCGCTTGGGGGACAACCCTCGTCCCCGTTCTCCCCCAGCGGCCGACAGCGCTATGGCCGCTATCTTGAAGAAGGTCACGGACCTCGAGGACAAGCTCGAGAGGCGGGACGGGCAACACCATGTCGCCCACATGCCTAACTCCCCTCTCGCCGACATACTGGTACGGGCCCCCGCCCAACCAAAAATCAACGTGGCCGAGGTGGGCCAATATGACGGGGAGACGGACCCCGTCACCCACCTAAGCAAATACTCCACCTATATGATCTCCATGGGGGCGACGGATGCCACCCAGTGCCGGATGTTTCCATTAACCCTCGGTGACAGAGCTCACCGGTGGTACTCCTCGCTTCCCGCGGGGAAGGTGGTTTCGTTCCACCAGTTGGGGGAACTGTTCTAGGAACACTTCTCCTCGATGGCGCTGCGTCTGGCCGGCGCCAATCGCATGGCCAACTTGGCCCAGGGAAAAGACGAGACGGACCAGGCGTATATCGACCGGGTAGACCGCATCATCATGGAAGGCGAGCCCGTCGGTGACGAGGTCAAGCTCGTCGGCATCATAGGCGGGCTCCACCTAAAAACAAAATTGTTGAAATCAATGAACAAGGACTATCCCAAGTCCTACGCGGAGTTCCGGCAGCGAGCCGAGAAGATCATCTATAACGCGGACATCCTGGCGCAGCGGCTGGGCGAGAGCGTCCCTGCCGAGAAGGAGAAACCCCGCGCCCAAGCAGGCACCACATCGAGCCGGAAGAACTTTTCCTACCGCGCCCCCCAGCCTTTCAAACCCTTCGATTCCGTCGAGGTGAAGCTGGCCGAAAAATTATCGGCCACCCCGGAGTATGTCTACGTGCAAATCCGGGACAAGAATATAGTGCCCAAGGCACGGCCGTGGGTCCACAAACCGGGGGTGCAGCTCAACTCCAATAAATACTGCCACTACCATCAAACCGTCGGGCACAACACAAGTGAGTGCCACGACCTCCTGAAGCAGCTCTGGCGACTCTTCGAGGAGGGGAAGCTGGAGGAGTTCGTAAAAGGACCGGCGGCCAGGCCGGAAGCGCAAGCCGCTGCCCACCCCGTGGAACCGAACCGGGAGGCAGCCCTCATATGCCCGCCAATGCCTGAACATCAAGCCCGACGTGCGGTCAACGTGCTCTCCCCTGTGGGAGGGTTCGCGCCCACCACCTTGATCTCCAACCGCCAACAGAAGAGCGAGCTATGGGCAATGGACAACGTCCACCAAATCACCATGCCGGTCAACATGACGGCAAGAGAGACGGACCTCCTCGCCTTCAAGGAGGAGGATCGCACTGGGCTCATCTACCCGAACCACGACGCCCTGGTCGTGTCCGTCAACATCATGGGCGTCACCGTCCATCGCATGCTCGTCGACAACGGGGCTTACTGCAACATCCTCTTCAAAGCCGCATTCGACCAGCTGGACAGCTCCTTTGAGAAGTACGTGGAGCCATGCGACCAGGTCATCAAGGGCTTTGGAGACGCCACAGTGAAACCCTACGGGATAGTTAGACTAGCCGTAGAATTAGTTTCTAGTATAGACGCTGAGGTTAAGGCTTCGAAACAGCTCGACTTTATTATTGTCGACCAGCCGTCAACCTATAACGGGTTTTTCAGCAGGCCATTCGAGCACGAGTTCGAAGCCGCCGCCTCAGCATTCTATTATTGTATCAAGTTCCCAACCCCCTCCGGGAAGGTTGGGACTCTTAAGGGTAATCAGAAAATGGCACACGGATGTTTAGCGTATATCGATTCTATTTCAAATTCTGCAAATTTAGATTATATCTGCACAGTCGGGGAGGGAGACATGGAAATAGACGAAGAAATCCCACCCACTGCCTGCCCAATGGAAGAAGATCCAAAAGATCCTAAAAACTCTCAAGTCGACCTCGAGCCCAGGCTCGGGTACGAACCTATGGAGATCGACAACACCCTGACAGGGCAGATCGACGATCCTCGCTATGACGAGCGGGGAGCTAGTCCGATCGAAAAATTGATTTCGGTCACAATGAAGAATCGGCCGGAAGTAAGTGTTCAACTCGGTTCATCGATGTCCGATGAGATGCGGGCAACGATGACCGCATTTTTAGAAGAAAATTTAGACGTGTTCGCATGGTCCCACGAAGACATGGCCGGGATCGATCCAGCCGTATGTTCACACTAGTTGCACATTGATCCATCCCGCAAGCCAATCTCATAGAAGAGAAGAAAATTCGGCCCAGACAAGTACGCGGTCATTGCCACTGAAGTCAAAAAGCTGCTCGACAACAAGCTTATCGGGATGGTCGACCCCGACGACAAGCCTCAATGGGTATCCAACGCTGTCCTCGTCAAGAAGAGCAACAACACCTGGCAGCTGTGCATCGACTTCACGGACCTGAACAAAGCATGCCCCAAAGATCACTTCCCGATGCCACACATCGACCATCTGATGGACAGCACGGCCGGGCACGAGATGCTCACTTTCATGGACGCATTTTCCGGCTACCACCAGATCCCGATGGCCACAGATGACCAGAAACACACCACTTTCCTCACCGAGAAAAACATGTACTTCTGGAAGCGGATGCCATTCGGGCTCATGAACGCAGGGGCGACCTACCAAAGGCTGGTCAACCACATGTTTCACGACCAAATCGGGACAACCATGGAAGTATATATCGACGACATCGTCGTTAAGAGCGAGAAGAAAGAAGACCACCTCACTCACTTAGCCGAAACATTCGAAATCTTGAGGAAGTATCGGATGAGGCTTAACCCGAAAAAGTGCAGTTTCGGCGTCGAGTCGGGCAAGTTCTTGGGGCACATGGTTAGCCAGCGAGAAATCGAGGCAAACCCAACCAAAGTACAGGTGATCCTCGACATGAGCCCTCCCCGCACGGTGAAGGAGGTGCAGAGGATGACGGGCAGTCTGGCCGCTCTCAGCCGTTTCATCTCCCGCATGGGGGACCGATGCAAACCATTATTCGACAGCATACGGAAGGGGAAACTAAACTGGACACCCCAGAGCCAGCTCGCCTTCGATAACTTGAAGGCATATTTGTTAAACGCCCAGGTGTTGGCCAAACTCGTCCCCGGCGAGAAGCTTTTCCTATACTTGGCGGCCTCAGACTCAGCTCTCAGCGCCGTGCTAGTGCGGGCTCAGGGGCAGGCACATCTGCCGATCTACTATGTCAGCCAGACACTCCACGACGCCGAGCTACGGTACCCACCCCTGGAAAAATTAGCTTACGCGCTAGTAATGAGTGTGCGCAAGTTAAGCCCATACTTTTTCGATCACCAAGTAGAAGTACTGACCACAGTGCCACTGCGCCAAGTGCTACATCGACCGGACACGGCGGGCAGGTGCCTCAAGTGGGCAGTGGAGGTCGGACAATTCGAAGTCACATACACTCCTCGAACATCCATCAAAGGCCAGGCCATGGCCGACTTCATAGTCGAGCTCACCTACCCGGAGGCGATGTCCAAGATCGAGCAGCCGCCGTAGAAAATGTACGTTGACGGATCCTCCACAACTTTGTGGGCAGGCACGGGAATTGTCCTTCTCAGCCCATCCGGTCAGTCGTTCACGACAGCCATCAGATTCGGTTTTCACGTGACCAACAATGAGGCCGAGTACGAAGCATTAATCAACGGCTTGGAAATGGTCATGGCCATGGGAGTGAAGAGGCTCCAAGTCTACAGCGACTCACAGCTCGTTACATGCCAAATCTCAAGAGAATACGAGGCACGCAGCGACAGGATGTTGGCCTACCAAGGATTAGCCAAGAATCTCCTCGAAAAATTCGACCTAGTCCACATAGAGGTGGTACCCCGACTCGACAATACTCAAGCAGACGCCCTCGCCCGCCTTGCAACATCCGAGGGGGCAGCCGACATGTCACAAATCACCGTCACCTACCTGACCGCCCCGTCTAGCTTGAACCAGCGGGTAACCAATCTGGGGCAGGAGGAGGACAGCTGGATGACTCCCATTCTGAAGTACCTCCGTGACGGCCAACTCCCGGATGATCAAGTAGTGGCAAGACAGTTACAGCTTCGGGCGGCACGGTACACGATCATCGGGGACCAGTTGTACAAGCGAGGCTTCGCCCTACCCCTCCTAAAATGCATAACGCCGGGGCAGGGAAGGAGGATCTTGGTGGAAGTCCACGAGGGGCGCTGCGGGAACCACGCCGGCAGTCAGGTGCTCGCCCAGAAAGTTATCCGGCAGGGATATTTCTGGCCCACTCTAAAGAAGGATGCGATCAACTATGCGCGGGCATGCCACAAGTGTCAAGTCTATTCGCCAGTGATCCACCAAGCTCCAACAGAGCTCACCTCAATCCTGAGCCCGTGACCATTCGCAAAGTGGGGGATCGACCTCATTGGTCCATTGCCTACGGCCCCGGGCAACGTCAAATATGTAATTATTGTCGTGGATTACTTCACCAAATGGGCGGAGGTAGAGTCATTAAAAACGATCGACCAGGAGCATGTCATTAGGTTCATCTGGCGCAACATAATCTGTCGATTCGGCCTCCCACAGATAATCATTTCGGACAACGAGAAACAGTTCGACGGGTTGGAGATGGAGAGGTTCTGCCTGAAGCACAATATCAAGAGGCTGTTCTCGTCACCCTACCACCCCCAATCAAACGGGCAGGTCGAGTCAGTAAACAAAATAATCAAGCACACGTTGAAGGCAAGGTTGGAGGAGAGCAAGGGAACATGGGCGAGCAAGCTACCCGAAGTATTATGGTCATACAGAACAACCTGTCGCACAGCAACCGGGGAGACTCCTTTCGCTCTGGCCTTCGGAACGGAGGCAGTCATCCCGGCTGAGGTCATCATCCCAAGCCTCCGCACCTCGCAACCCGTGGGGACCGAGAACGACCAAGCTATGCTAAACGAGTTGGATTTGCTGGAGGAGAGAAGGATGTCCGCCGAATAAAGAAATATAGCTTATAAACGCCGGGCTGAAAAATACTTCAACTCGAAAATCAAAATCAGAGAGTTCGAAGCCGGGGACCTGGTGCTTTGACGGACGGTCGGGCAAACCAAAGGGGCATTTGGTCCGAATTGGGAGGGACCCCTAAAGATCTCCAGGCGCCTAGCCAACGGAGCCTACGAGCTAGAAAGCCTTGAGGGCAACCTGGCCCAATACCCTTGGAACGCCTCCCTACTCAAAAAATACTATCAGTAACGGTGAAATAGTTTAGCCTGCATCATCATGACGAACGACCTCAATGTAATCGCTCTTCGAGCGCAAAGTTGTAATCAATAAAAGTGATTCTTAATTCAATCTCATCTTCGTGAAGTCGCTGCCCGTCTATCGGCTAAAGCACTTCACTCATTAATCATTTGGTTAAATTATTTAAGCGATTTTTAATTCAATCCCATCTTCGTGAAGTCGCTGCCCGTCTACCGGCTAAAGTACTTCACTCATTAATCATTTGGTTAAATTATTTAAGCGATTGTTAATTCAATCCCATCTTCGTGAAGTCGCTGCCCGTCTATCGGCTAAAGCACTTCACTCATTAATCATTCGGTTAAGCTATTTAAACGGTTGTTAATTCAATCTCATCTTCGTGGAGTCGCTGCCCGACTATCGGCTAAAGCACTTCACTTTTTTCATCATGATTCAATTACATTATTAATTCGATTATCAAACCAAGTTCAAGGAGACAAGAACGAAAGCGAAATAATGAAGAAATATGATTTCATTAAAAAGTTATGGAAAGAGAAAAATACAAACGGCCAGTGGCCAACAAACTTGACAAAACAAAAGAAAAATAAGAGAGTTCACAGGGCCGCCTCGTCCACCACTCCCGGATCCTCGGTCGCTTCCTCGTCGGCCAGAGGATAGATGAAGGTCGCCGGGTCGCCGAGGAACGATAGGTCCAGCCCGCGATCGACCAAATCCTTCAAAGTGATATCATAGTCTGCCGAAGGGGGGTTGGACTCGACATAGCTCCTTAGATCTTCCAGGGGCCCGGAGTAGTCGGCCTCAGGGTTGCGGCAGAGTAGGGAGCGAATCGAGTCGGCATATGCATTTATATAGATCATGGAGCCTGTCGACTCGTGGTCACGTTCAAGGCGGGCTCGCTCGACGGCTAGGCGTTCGTCGGCCTCCGCGGCAAGAGCCTCACGCGCCCTTCAAACCTCCTCAGCCGTCTTCACCTCGGCTTCGGCGCGCGCCTTCCTTTCCTCCTCGCAGATGCCCTCCAGCTCTGCCCGACTCGCGCGGGCAGCCTCCAACTCCTCCCTGAGCTTTTTGTTCTCCTCTTCTAGACGAGCGGCTTCGTCTCTCTTCGTCTGGAAGACTACCTTGTAAGAGGAGGCAGTCCGCATCTCCCGCTCGAATTCCAGCATGATGCCCTCCACGGCGATGGCGCTGCGGGAAGTGTGGATGGCCATCACCCTCATCCGGTCAGCAAGCGGGATGGTCCGCGTGGCCTTTTGGTAATTAAGGGTCCAGGATCGGGGCAGATTCAAAACGGCGCGACGAAGGTCCTCCGACCAAGACTCCAGCACCGCCTCCGAGTATGGAGGGTCCTGCGAGCTCAGGAACTGGAGAACCTCAGGAGGAGACAGGGGATCAGGCCTACAGAACACCGGGTTAACGAGTTGAGGAAAATGAAAATCACAAAAAAAATATGAAATGACACGGGTAAAACACTTACGTGAGGTAATTGCCCCAGCCGAGAAAGGAGAAATCGCTTTGATCGCGAGAGGCGGAGGCCGGGCCTCTAATGGTCGCCTCGACGGTACCAGCTACCAGCCCACCACTGGCCGGATCCACGTCCACGGTCACCATAGCCGGGTCGACCGAGGTTTGACCCTCCACCCGGGCCTGTTTCGTTGGTCGTTGGCCGTCCGTCGGGGAGGAGGTAGCCGGGGGCGCCGGGGTCGATGGTTGATTGCGGATCACCACCCCAGTGGCGCGAACAGCTCCCCGCTTCGCCATAGCACTCTTCTTAGGAGCCATATCAATGGTCTCCTCGGAAGATTCGACGTTCACGACGGGTATGGCCGTCTGACCGGCTTCGGGTACTGCCCTCAGGGAGGCTACCGGGGAAGTAGACAGTGTGGAGGATTCCACCGGGAAGCGTTGCGCTGCAAGATGAGCGACGTGTTAGAAATCGAGAAGCAAGAACACGCATAAAAAAAAATCGGGCGGGAAGAGTCTTACCACCAAAATCCAAATGGCGCGGGAAGGTTTGGAGCCCGGACAGCCTTCGGTTGTCGTTGCGATTGAGAAGGTCGACGTCGCGATTATCCAAGCTCTCAGACCTCACCAAGGCAAGTGCCTGCCTGAAATCGTCGGTCAAGTCGGCCTGGTTTGGGACCACGCAGCCTGCACAGTGAAAGAAAAAATAGATCAGTACTAAGGGATGAGTAAGAAATTTAGTACTTACCTCGGCGGTTGCGATCCCGATACTCCCGGGGAACCGGGATGATTTTCCCGTCGACGCCAACGCTCTCCCAAGCGCCGCCGACCCACCACCACTTTTCTTGCCAGTGTCACCTTCGACGAGATGCCAAAGACAATGGCGTCGCCACCCCGGGGCTTCACGGAGTAATACATGTGGTTCATCCGACCAACCGAGGCTACGGTGTAGTACAAGTAGTTGATCTCGGACGGAGTAGGCATACGGTGCAGCCCGCGACGACCGAGAGCAACCATTGCTCCCAGAATGTAGCTCCACCCGTTTGGAGTGATCTGGGTGATCGATAAGTTCCATGCAGCGAGCAATTTAGAGATGGCTGGGTGAAGCGGGAAGTGGAGCCCGGCATGGAGTGTATCCGAGTTGATGGCGATTAGGCCTTTCGGGGGTTGGTCAGCCCGTTCGTTCTCCCGGGGGGCATAGAAGAAGACATCGGAGGGCGCCTGGAAGGTCCAGTAGAGCTCCTTTAGGTCGGCATCCGGGGGCAGGCAGCTGGGGAGACGAGAGGCCCCAAAATCGGTTTCTTGGGCCTCGAGGTATGCGCGGGCAGAGCGCCTCCGCACGAACCGGCTCATGTACTTCGAGTACTCGAACCCGATCAACCGACTGTCCGCATAGTCGATATGGTCAGGCACAGCCTCCTACTCGAACAAAAAATCCTCGGCCCGAGGCGGGTAGGATGAGACCGGGGAAACGCTTAGCGCCTCCCCCTCTCGTTGGGGGCTCATCCCCTCCAAGTCGTCGGCGAAGGCGTCCACATCCGTGGAGTTGCCCTCACCCTCTCTGGCGGCGGCGGCGCGGGACGTTCCCTCCCCAACCGGGTGGAGAGGCCTCTCAGCATCGGCGGCGGCACAGCGGCAGAAATGAAAGACGTCGGCGGCCCCAACGCTCTCAACAAAATCACTCATGGCGAGGGGAGAGTAGGAAGAAAAGAGTATGAAGAGGAAAACAAGAGATTACCTTGAGACTCGAAACGGATCGCCGGAATCTGGGAAAATTCGCCGGAAAACTCGAAACTTCTTAAGGGGGCAAGAGATTGCAAGGAAGCGAAAATGAGAAAGTGGGCTGAGAACCCCTATTTATAGGGGAAATAGGAGGGACTAAATTGCAAAAAACGGGGTCAAAAATTGAATAAAGCAAAACTCAGGGGGCCACGTGCGCAACGGTTGGGAGGCAGGTTCGGCGGACGTGACCCCTGGATTTCTGCGCATCAGTCACGCCATCCTGTGACATCATCAGGCACGGAATATGAGGCGTCACCTCGGAAGCCGAAACGTCACCCCAAAATTCAAATTCAAATTCAAAATTAAGTCAGCAATTCGACCAGCCCGCCACCCGACGACTGTGGCCCCCCGATGTCGGGCTGGTGGGGCAATTGTTATGCCCGATATTTACTACCCGACCCATCGGGTATCGGACATGAACCCACTTACTGTAGCGGGCTCGGACGAGAGTAATTCGCCGCCTGGATAAGCAGGCGGGCTGGGAACAAGAGGCTACCCGACGCGGACCTCCGGGAGCTGTCGGGCAGGGTACTTAAGACCCACAGGCCCGGGTATCAGGCGGCCAGCGACGAGCTCCGAGGCAGACACTCTACCCGCCTACCCGTAAAAGAACCACCAAGGTACTCGCGCCCTGAACCATCACCCGGGTACCCGTGTACCCGTCTGCCCGACCCCAGGCTGCGCCAGCTATGAGAGGACGTCTAGTGCCATCAGTCCAGAGGATATGACAGGGTCAAGGGGGGCAGTTGGGGCTAAGTCCCATCATCTCAGGAGAGACAGTGCCATGTGGCATCTTCTCATTGGCTCATAGGGGAGGCTGTAGCCACTCATTGCCTTCCAGCTAGGAGTAGGGGGGGCCCACAGGCCCACCAACCAAATATGGGGAAACCCACCTTGTACACTATAAATAGGGCCTTTAATGCCCAAATGTAACACATCACATTTATTATAAACCTACTCTTGAGAGCTCATTTACTCTCACATTTATTGCTTCCAGTCATTATACTTTATAAATCCTACCCGCTAGGAACCCGACGGCAAGATCCTCACGAAATCGTTGTCAGCAAGTTAAATAAGAAGAATATAAATCAAATCCTTTATATTTGTAAAACAAACTTTGCCTATGTGGCATCCTTAGTTTTCACCCATTCCAACATCCTTTGCTTCTTATTCATTGTAGGTGTCCAACTTTTGTGGCCGTTGATTTATTTTATGATTAATCTCAGTTGTAGATCATTAGTTTTCTTTCCTATAAATTTGTTCCTTTGTTATTCATTTTTCTCCACCCTTTGCTCCATTCTCCTCTTTTATCTACATTTTTTCTTAATGCCGTGCGGTTGTTATTCCGGCTTGGCGATGTAGGGTGATTAGTTGGTCGGTCATATCGTTTTGTTTTTCGTTTTTTTCCATTCTTCTTATTCGTTGGTATCGTGAAATTGGTTGTTTGGCATATATTGCCGTCGAAGTTGGATGTAAGATATTGTATTTCTATTCGAATTTTAATGAAATATTCTTATTTAATTTTAGACCATGTATATTGTATCCTTCTTTGGCATTGAGTATTTGTCCGAGTATGATCCATTCGGCACTCTTGATTTCGTTATGTAATGTTTCTTCGATTCCATTCACGACAATGGCTTTAAGATCGGTACTGTAGTATTTTTTTTCATTCGTTCACGGTAATGGCTGTAAGTATTTTGCCGACTCTAATCAATTCAATGCACTTGATTTCGTTGTGAAATCTGTTGATCGAACGAGTTCACGGTAATGGCGTTAAAATATGTATGTAATCGAATGAAGCACTGATTTTTTTTTCCTTTTGTGGCTTCATGCCATGGCTTACTGTGTTCATTGCAAGGGAGTTGATTTTTATGTAAATTTGATTCAAGGTTATTATGTCTTCAACTACATTTATTGAAATATTTAAACACACTTAATTACATATTAAATGGAATTAATCTAAGAATGTACTCTCATGCATGGAATCTCTTAATTATAATTGTCCTAATTGTGGTGTATGTTTGTAAGTGAATATGGTTGTTTTCATATTTTAATAATTGGTCCTTTAATTTTTTTATTTATAAAATTTTAAATTATGGCATCAAGTCCTTCGGCGATCGTGTTTACGTCATTGGTCTTAAATTCAATATGAGTTGATTTTTACGTAAATTGGATTCAAGGATATTTATCTCTTAAACTCCATTTATTGAGATATTTAAACATAATTAATTACACATTTAGTAGAATTAATCTAAGAATTTACTCAATTCCATATGAGTTGATTTTTATGTAAATTTGATTCAATGGTATTTATCTCTTCAACTACATTTATTGAAATATTTAAACACACTTAATTACATATTAAATGGAATTAATCTAAGAATGTACTCTCATGCATGGAATTTCTTAGTTATAATTGTCCTAATTGTGGCGTATGTTTGTAAATGAATATGGTTGCTTTCATATTTTAATAATTGGTCCTTTAATTTTTTATTTATGAAATTGGATTCAAGGATATTTATCTCTTAAACTCCATCTATTGGGATATTTAAACATAATTAATTACACATTTAGTAGAATTTATCTAAGAATGTACTCTCATGCATGGAATTTATTAATTATAAATTAATATGATATTTAATGTAATTAAATTTATAATCAAATCCATAAAACCTAATTGGCCTTCGGTTTTGCCCTAATTGCCCTAATCAAGTCCGTATGTTTCAGTGAATGTGGTTGAATTCATGATTTATAATTTGATCCTTTATTTTTTTATTTTTTAAAAAATTATGTCATCGAGGCCTTTAATTCGTTTTGAGTTAAATTTTATCTCGATTGAATTCAAGGAAGTATGTTTGTAAATGAATATGGTTGCTTTCTTATTTTAATAATTGGTCCTTTAATTTTTTATATATATATATAATTTTAAATTATGGCATCAAGGCCTTCGGCGATCGTGTTTACGTCATTGGTCTTAAATTCAATATGAGTTGATTTTTACGTAAATTAGATTCAAGGATATTTATCTCTTAGACTCCATTTATTGGGATATTTAAACATAATTAATTACACATTTAGTAGAATTAATCTAAGAATGTACTTAATTCCATATAAGTTGATTTTTATGTAAATTTGATTCAAGGGTATTTATCTCTTCAACTACATTTATTGAAATATTTAAACATACTTAATTACATATTAAATGGAATTAATCTAAGAATGTACTCTCATGCATGGAATTTCTTAGTTATAATGAATATGGTTGCTTTCATATTTTAATAATTGGTCCTTTAATTTTTTATTTATGAAATTGGATTCAAGGATATTTATCTCTTAAACTCCATTTATTGGGATATTTAAACATAATTAATTACACATTTAGTAGAATACATATTTAGTACTCTCATGCATGGAATTTATTAATTATAAATTAATATGATATTTAATGTAATTAAATTTATAATCAAATCCATAAAACCTAATTGGCCTTCGGTTTTACCCTAATTGCCCTAATCAAGTCCATAGGTTTCAGTGAATGTGGTTGAATTCATGATTTATAAATTGATCCTTTATTTTTTTATTTTTTTTTAAAATTATGTCATCGAGGCCTCTAATTCGTTTTGAGTTGAATTTTATCTCGATTGAATTCAAGGACGTTGGTCTATTCAATTACGGTTGTTTGGGATATTTAGACATATTTGATCACACATTTAATTAAAATAAATAACATAAATCACATGATTTCGAAATTGGTCCTATATGGCATTACTTCATTGTTCTTAAATTCCATATGAGTTGATTTTTATGTAAATTTGATTCAAGGATATTTATCTCTTAAACTACATTTATTGGGATACTTAAACATAATTAATTACATATTTAGTAGAATTAATATAAGAATATACTCTCATGCATGGAATTTCTTAATTATAAATTAATATGATATTTAGTGTAATTAAATTTATAATCAAACCCATATAACCTAATTGCCCTAATTGTTGTGTGTATGTTTCGATAAATATGGTTGATTTCATGATTTTTGAATTGAAACTTTTGTGGCTTCATATCATGGCGACTGTGTTCACTACAGGGTGATTAATCTAAAAATGTATATTATAATGCATGGAATTTGTTAGTTAAAAATTAATACGATATTTAATTTAATTAGTTGTGCAATATAACTTAGTCAGACTAATTGTGGCTTGTGTTTTTAGATGACTATGGTTGCCTTAATATTTTAATAAATGGTCCTTTAACTTTTTAATTCGATATTAGTTGATTCTTAGAATTAATCTAAGAATGTACTCACATGCATGGAATTTCTTAATTATAAATTAATATGATATTTAATGTAATTAAATTTGTAATCAATACCATATAGCCTAATTGCCCTAATTGTTGCATGTATCTTTCAATTGATGTGGTTGATTTCATGATCTATAAATTGATCCTTTAATTTTCTTTATTTTAATATGATATTTAATGCAACAAGAATTGTAACGTATACCATTAAACCTAAATGCCCTAATTGGTTGTGCAATATAACTTAGTTGTCCTAATTGTGACTTATGTTTTTAGATGCCTATGGTTGCCTTAATATTTTAATAAATGGTCTTTTAACTTTTTAATTCGATATTAGTTGATTCTTAGAATTAATCTAAGAATGTACTCCCATGCATGAAATTTCTGATTAGGCGTGAAATTGTCATGATTCGTAGCTAGAAACGCCCTAGTTTTGGTCGAGTTTATAGAGTATTTAGAGTCAATTGAGCATTATTTCTATACATTGATAAATTTGTCTCTTTGATGCTCATAGGTGAATAGAGGACGAAAAACGGAGTTCGTAGGACTTTGAATCGACTCAAACGGATGCCCGGATGAGAAGATATTGAAGAAATACGATTGGTATTAGTGCGGACGAGGAAAAGTATCATTTCGGAGGATTGGAGATCACTCGAGCGCATTACTCGAGCGCCACCGCTCGAGCGCCTTACTCGAGCGCGCAAACATACAGAATCATTCTCGCGCTCGAGCAGCTCGAGCGCCACCGCTCGAGCGAATCGCTCGAGCGCCCAAAACTTACAGAATGATTTCAGCGCTCGAGCAGCTCGAGCGCGACCGCTCGAGCGAATGCACCATTCGAGCTACACTGCTCGAGCGGGACCGCTCGAGCGTTTTGCTCGAGCGCCCCTATACTTTTGCCTCCGGATTCGTATTTTCGGCCCGTTAACTCCCGTTTCGACCCGTGCCTATATATATCTCGTCCAAACACGTTTTGAAGAATCCCCAACTTTAGAAATAATTTTAGACTTAGTTTTTGGAGAGGAAGAAGAAGAACAAGCTTTATTTTACGTTTTGTTGAGGTTTTTCATACGAATTCTTAGTTTCTTTTCATTAGTTCGTTCCTTTAAACGCTTTTAATTTCGTTTTAGTTAATTTAATTTCAGTTCTTCATATTTATTTCTTTTTAAACCCTAGTTCATGTTTCTTATTTTCTTCGCTTAATTCATTATGTTTTTATTCGTTGTTTCTTCTATTGCTTTTATTTTTGTTATAACCATGTCCGGCTAAAACCCTTGCATGCTTGGGTTAGGATGAACTCGTAGAAGTAGGATGTGGGTACGTAATTAAGGTAATTGGTGACGTTAGTTTTAATTCTCTTAATTAATGAATTCATATAATTAATCTTAACTCTACCTTTGAATTTAGTACGAAAGTGTTAGAGAGAGGACGACCGCATCACTCAATAACAATTAGTAGTCTTAACGAGAAGGTTTAGGAAAGGTTAATTCATTTACCGGTTTAGCGAAGGAGGACGACCGCATCACCTTAGTTAAATTAGGGTCTCATTAATTGAGCACAATCCATTAACTTGTTAGTGGATTAGTGAAGTCGATTGCTAGGATAAAGTATTAGGGTAAGAAATCTTGAGCTTTCATTCTACGATCTTTTACTTAGGTTAATTCTTATTTGTCACGATTACTTTGATTATGTACCTGTTCCGTTAGTATACGTAGGGATTCCTATCCTGAGCATCACCATCTCTCATTAGAAAACAACCCGTAATTAATTCGTTCTTTTTCATTCTTTAGTTAATTAGTCTATTTTAGTCTTTTAATTAATTTTTCAAAAACCCAAAAACATCACACTCATATTAACTACGACGCGTAGATCTTCAGGGATCTATTCGCATACATACCATCCCTTGGGTTCGATAATACTTGGTCCCTATACTTGCCCATACTACAGTGAACCCGTACTCTTGCGGGGTAGCTACTAGTAGAAGCTAGTGTAGTCGCTTCAAGTCAATGGCGCCGTTGCCGGGGATGGCGTTGTATGCTTTTGAATAGGACTTGTAGATAGCTTAGTAGTTAGTAGTGGGTGATTTAATTTCTGTTTTTATTTTTATTTTTACTCAATTGGGCAGTTGCGTTTTGATCCTTCTGCTAGTGTGTCAGGTTTATGAAAACACGCTCACAAGGCAATACGAGCGAAGAGAGATTACCTGCAGATCCTGAGACAATAGCTAGAAGGAACCGAGCCTTCTTGAGAAGGATGAACGCTGCCGACTTAGGAAAGGAACCAATGGACCTCAATAATGAGTTGGACGATGCTGCCAACGATTTCAATCAGGCAGTAGACCGAGTTGAAGGCACTGGAGTTAGTGGTAGCCAGAATCAAATTCCATTAGGGAATCCAGCTCAGAACCTTGTCCATAATCCTCCTAACAACCCTGCTTACCCACAAAACCCAAATAACCCTTTTAACAACCCGGTATACCAACATTACCCATACCCACCTTATCCTTACCCACCATATCCATATCATCCACCCCCAGTCTACAACCAACCACCTGTTTACCCACCACCACCCCAACAAGTACCAGTACCTGCTGCTAATCCTCAACACGTTCCTCAGAACGCAGATCAGATGGCTATTCGAGGGAGGTTTGCAGCGCAGCCACAGCGGTACTATGATGGAGTGGCTTTACCTCCAGTTGAGGCGAACAACTTCTCGATATCCCCGGGGATTTTAAAGCTGCTGACCGAGAATCAGTTCAAAGGGGTGATCGGGAAGGAGAATCCTCACACACATCTGAGGAGCTTTCTCATGATAGCCTCAACATTTAATTATAATGGCATGTCTGAAGATGCCAAGAGGCTTAGGCTGTTCCCATTCTCATTGACGGGAATAGCCAATGAGTGGTACGATAATACGCTCCCACGGGGAGGTATTACCACTTGGGCCGAGCTCGAGCGTCTGTTCCTCGAGCGATTCTACCCTCCATCGAGGACGATAAAAGCAAGAATTGAGATATCTTCTTTCCGCCAGAAGTCAGGAGAGGATTTACGCCAAGCGTGGGAGAGATACTCAAACATGCTGATTGAGTGCCCGCAGCATGGGTACAATGAGGGAGACATTATGGCGTTCTTCTATAGTGGTGCCAACAAGACGGGGCAAGACCATTTAGACGCTTGTGCGGGCGGAGCATTCCTCAATCAAGGCATAGAGAGGTGTAGGGAGATCGTGGACAACATTGTCACGAATGCCGGTGCTTGGGGTGTGGATGCAGATTTTCAGAGAGTGCATCAGGTTGAAGAGGGAGAAGGAATGAGAAGGCTACTGATGGCCATGATGGAAAAGATCAACAACCTCGAGTTGGGGAAGAGTCTGGGGGGAGAGCATGCAGTGGAGAATGAGAGAGTAGACCAGCCCAGTGGACAGCAAGAGGTAGCCAATTACATGGGAGGTCCATATTACAATCAGAATGGCTACCAAGGTGGTAATCAGTATGGAAGGCCTTCTTATGGCCAACCATTTGTGCCTCCAGGCCCTCAGCCACTTCAAAATCAATGGAGGAACACACAAGGAGTTCAAGGAGGCCAGCAGCTTCCTCAAAACACATGGAGGAAGAATGATAATTTTTCTTATGCTAACCCAAAAGCTGGTGTTACTGTTCCTGCAGGTGTTGATCCGGGGTCTAAACCTCCTGGTGGAGAAGGCGGTGCATCAACCGAGGAGATGTTGAGAGCGATCCTTCAGAAGGTGGAGGAAGGGAGCAAGCGGTTGTCATCCTTGGAGTACGATGTGAAGGAGTTGCATAAGAAGGGTGATCATCGTGATCAAGAGCTCCAGAAGATGAACGTTGAGTGGACTAGAACTCAACAAGAGAACAATCGAAGGTTCACCTCTTTAGAGCTCCAGATGAGTCAAATTGCAAAGTCCGTGAATAGAATGCCGGAGGGGAACTCAAAAGAGCAGTGCAAGGCGATCCAGCTGAGAAGTGGAACCAACTACGAAGGTCCTCAGATGCCTGCTGATTCTGAGACGCCCCAAGAAGAGATTGAGCCTAAAGGAGATGAAGTTGAGAAGGGGATTGAAAGTGAAGGAATTGAGAAGAGTGAGAGAGTTCCTAAGTGGAAAAAGGCAAAGGAAGCAAGGGAGAAAGTGAAAGAAACAGAAAGAGATGAATGGGGGGTACCCAAATCTGTGATACCCGTCCCATATCCACAGCGCTTCATGAAAAAGAAGCTTGATGAGAAATTCGCTAAGTTCCTTGATGTTTTTAAACAATTGCATATTAATATTCCTTTTTATGATGCTTTGGAACAGATGCCGCACTATGCGAAGTTTTTGAAGGACTTGATCGCAAAAAGACGGCGAGTGGATGAGCCGAAGTTGGTGCAGCTGAACCACGAGGTGAGTGCATTAGTGCACAAGGCGCTTCCACCAAAGCTGAAGGATCCCGGGAGCTTCACGATCCTATGTGATATTGGGAACGGGATCAAGAAGGGAGCGTTGTGCGACCTCGGGGCGAGCATCAATCTCATGCCGCTGTCGCTTTTCAAGAAGTTGGAAGGTGGTGAACTTCAACCCACAATGATGACGCTTCAACTAGCCGATCGGTCTATTACTCGACCTCAAGGTGTTGTTGAAGACGTCCTAGTGAGAGTTGGAGATCACATTTTTCCAGCCGACTTTGTAGTGCTAGAGATGGAGGAAGATGAGCACGTTCCATTGATCTTGGGAAGACCGTTCTTAGCTACGGCGGGGATGGTGCTAGACGTGGCGAATGGGAAGATTACATTGAAGGTTGACGATCAAGAAGTGAAGATCTCCCTATATGAAGCCATGAAACACCCGAGGGAGGATGAGAGCTTGTATTGCATGGATGCAATTGATCCTCGTGTTGAAGACACGCATTTTCTCCCTAATCCTTCTCATATTCATGATTTTGCTAGTCCTTCAAATGATAATTTAACCCATGAGCGTTATGATCTTGGTTATGTTGATAGGGATAAAGTGAAGAAGTTGAAGGATGGAGAGGTGAAGAAAGTGGACGTGGTCCAGTTAGAAGGGAAAGGAGGAGTTAAGAAGAAAAAGTCCAAACTCAAGAAATTGTGTGGTAAGACTCCTCCAGATAGAGGCAAGAAGGAGTTGAGACCCATAACACTTGGGAATGAGAAGAGAGCAAAGGAACTCATGATGGTGGGGCATCAAGGAAAGAAGTTCAAACACCACTCTTATGAGAGTAAGGGAGGTAAATTTGAGTATGATGTCCCATAAGCTCCTTTGAGCACGGTCCGGCATGAGGACCTTAAAAATAGCGCTGAATGGGAGGCAACCCATTTTTATTTGCTTTCATTTATTTTTAGTGTTTTTTTATATTATTAGGGAGTATTTTGAGTCGTATGTTTAACCTTGTACTTGAGAGTTTTATTTTGTAGGCTTGTCTCTAAAGGAGTAAAGGTATCATGGAGTTACTCAGATTGAAGGAACCAACTTGAGACAAAGGAGTGTGCAAAGCTGTTGAGAGAAACTGAATTGTTCGGTTGAGGTAACCCACAACCCCAAACTTAGACCTCTAGCAAGGTCGAAGTTTGGGGGGGTGGAGTTTTTTATGTTTCTTGTTACATTGCATATGCATGCACCCCTTATCTTTGAGTTGAGTTAGTTATTTTGTGCCTTGAGATGCTCCTTGGGCTTTTATTAATTTGTTTTGTTACTCAATATTTTATGCCTATCAATCACCTTATGCTTGTTGATTGCTATCTTTGAGTATGATTTGATGAGTAGAGTGAGTTGTAAGGGTGAGTTAGAAATTTTTTTTGTGTGAGTGTTTGAGTTTGAGCTGATTAGGGAGAGAACCCGTATGCTTATGAGTTTTCTTTTGAGTACTTGTGTGATGAGAGTGAGAATGCACTAGGACTAGCATGGATGTGAAAGCTGTGAGATTTGAGCCTTACGAGATTTAAATGCATGATTTAATCTCTTCGTTTGTGAGTGGATCGTCACCTTAGAGGATGCTAGAACTTGCATGTGCTCTTGCTTCTAGATTGTGTCTAGTTTGATATGCCGAATGTGATCTTAGGCCATCATTGATTTTATTGAGTCACTTAGCCAAAATTTTCCTTACCAATGACATTGATCCCTTGTTAGCCCCGTTGAGCCTAAAGCCTATTTTATTTGCTAGCACATATGAACACTATTCCAATTCCTAAGCCTTTTTGTCCCAATTTGAGTGGAGAATAGGAAAGTGTGAATATGAAGGGAGTGAATTGAGTTGAAAAAAAGGAGAAGGTTGTTTGTTGAGTGAATATGAAAAAAAAGGTGTGATGAAGTTTTGAGATGTGGGAAAAAGAACAAAAAGAAAAAAAAAATTTGAGAATGAGCAAAGGAAAAAATGAGCTCATGTGTTTGTGCGAAAAAGAAAAAAATGATGAAGTGTTTAAAAAAGTGAAAAAGTGAGAAAGAAAAAAATTGAAGTGTTGAGAGAATTGAAAGCGAAAGTGTAGTGATTGAATATGTTTGAAGTAGATTGTTTTTAATCTCGAAGTACCGAAGTTTTGAATTTCTATTCTCCATTCACTTGAGTCACTTTACCATATTGTTATCCCACCTGTCCAAAGAGCCTACATTACAACCTTTTGAAAGTCCTTTTTGATTCGGCATTGATTTCTAGAGTATGGTCGAAGTTGAGAGCATTTACAAGCCTATGGCTGCCAATTTGTGTGAGTGATTGATTGAGTGAGTCCCTTTATCATTGTTATACACTTGTGAGGGAGTTAAACACATCGTTGAGTGCACATCCATGCTTGATCTTGGTGCTTCTTATTATTGTTGCATGAGTACGATAAAAGGAATTGAGTGAGTATACGGGTGATTGACTTTTGAAGCTTGAATTCATTAGCTTGCATGATTGATTTTTCCTACTCATTCCTAACAATTTCACTTGACTTATTATTTCATTGCTTGGGGACAAGCAATATGGTAAGTTTGGGGGGGTTGATTAGGCGTGAAATTGTCATGATTCGTAGCTAGAAACGCCCTAGTTTTGGTCGAGTTTATAGAGTATTTAGAGTCAATTGAGCATTATTTCTATACATTGATAAATTTGTCTCTTTGATGCTCATAGGTGAATAGAGGACGAAAAACGGAGTTCGTAGGACTTTGAATCGACTCAAACGGATGCCCGGATGAGAAGATATTGAAGAAATACGATTGGTATTAGTGCGGACGAGGAAAAGTATCATTTCGGAGGATTGGAGATCACTCGAGCGCATTACTCGAGCGCCACCGCTCGAGCGCCTTACTCGAGCGTGCAAACATACAGAATCATTCTCGCGCTCGAGCAGCTCGAGCGCCACCGCTCGAGCGAATCGCTCGAGCGCCCAAAACTTACAGAATGATTTCAGCGCTCGAGCAGCTCGAGCGCGACCGCTCGAGTGAATGCACCATTCGAGCTACACTGCTCGAGCGGGACCGCTCGAGCGTTTTGCTCGAGCGCCCCTATACTTTTGCCTCCGGATTCGTATTTTCGGCCCGTTAACTCCCGTTTCGACCCGTGCCTATATATATCTCGTCCAAACACGTTTTGAAGAATCCCCAACTTTAGAAATAATTTTAGACTTAGTTTTTGGAGAGGAAGAAGAAGAACAAGCTTTATTTTACGTTTTGTTGAGGTTTTTCATACGAATTCTTAGTTTCTTTTCATTAGTTCGTTCCTTTAAACGCTTTTAATTTCGTTTTAGTTAATTTAATTTCAGTTCTTCATATTTATTTCTTTTTAAACCCTAGTTCATGTTTCTTATTTTCTTCGCTTAATTCATTATGTTTTTATTCGTTGTTTCTTCTATTGCTTTTATTTTTGTTATAACCATGTCCGGCTAAAACCCTTGCATGCTTGGGTTAGGATGAACTCGTAGAAGTAGGATGTGGGTACGTAATTAAGGTAATTGGTGACGTTAGTTTTAATTCTCTTAATTAATGAATTCATATAATTAATCTTAACTCTACCTTTGAATTTAGTACGAAAGTGTTAGAGAGAGGACGACCGCATCACTCAATAACAATTAGTAGTCTTAACGAGAAGGTTTAGGAAAGGTTAATTCATTTACCGGTTTAGCGAAGGAGGACGACCGCATCACCTTAGTTAAATTAGGGTCTCATTAATTGAGCACAATCCATTAACTTGTTAGTGGATTAGTGAAGTCGATTGCTAGGATAAAGTATTAGGGTAAGAAATCTTGAGCTTTCATTCTACGATCTTTTACTTAGGTTAATTCTTGTTTGTCACGATTACTTTGATTATGTACCTGTTCCGTTAGTATACGTAGGGATTCCTATCCTGAGCATCACCATCTCTCATTAGAAAACAACCCGTAATTAATTCGTTCTTTTTCATTCTTTAGTTAATTAGTCTATTTTAGTCTTTTAATTAATTTTTCAAAAACCCAAAAACATCACACTCATATTAACTACGACGCGTAGATCTTCAGGGATCTATTCGCATACATACCATCCCTTGGGTTCGATAATACTTGGTCCCTATACTTGCCCATACTACAGTGAACCCGTACTCTTGCGGGGTAGCTACTAGTAGAAGCTAGTGTAGTCGCTTCAAGTCAATTTCTTAATTATAAATTAATATGATATTTAATGTAATTAAATTTGTAATCAATACCATATAGCCTAATTGCCCTAATTGTTGCATGTATCTTTCAGTTGATGTGGTTGATTTCATGATTGTCTAAGTGTACCCCAACTTTTCTGATGCAGTGTATCTTTAATATACGTTAAATTAATTTGAACAATAGAGGTGTCCATTATTTGTTTTAAAGATTAATACTTATTAATTATTCTTATTAGTTGGGGTGTTAGATCCGAGTTAATATAAGTTTTAAATAAATTTTGCAAAATTGGTCCTTTTTTTTTTTAAATCTGGCATCAAGGACTTGTCCACCAAATTTGTACGTGTTCATACTTGCAAATGATAATGGTTGTAATTTATCCATTTCATATTTTTTATTCCTTGATTTTAATTGGAATGATTCATAAATTATACCTAGCTCAATTAATTGTTTTAAACTCTAATAGTTATTACGCATTTCTATTACTTGGGATGTTAAATCAATTTAATTTGGATACTATATGTGTTTGATTATATTGTAGACTCCTCCATTACATTCAACAGGATTCATTTAATAATTTTTATTCAGGCACCGAACAAATTTTTTTTCCCGGGTAGAAAAAGTTCAGTGCTTTAAAATATACTGTTACAACTTTTGATGCTAATAAGATGTAACATCTACAATTTGAATAGAATGAAGATCTTCCAGGTACTTAATTCCTCTATATGCAGCATCGTTTACAGCCTCTTCGATGGAATGGAAGAGAAGACCATGTATGTTACAAATAGTGTGTGCACCATGGAGGTAGACGTCCGTTTGAATTTTTTTAGCTTTGTTTGTACTAATGTCATAGGTTTCATATGCAGCACATAGATAGCCACACTTCACCGCTAGGTCGTGTAGTATTATCCTGAAATTAACCACAAAAATATTAGGATCCATGTCTTAAGGACAAAATTTCGAGCAACTTAGGGTGGTGAGTAAACTACTTCTAACATTTATATAGTTATGATTGGTGGACATTTTTGTAAATCCATTATCTCATAATAATTATAAATATCTTTATCTTTAATGCATAATATTGAGGTTTTGATTATTTCCTAAATTAGCACCAGTGTTGTACAAGATTTTTACAATTATTGCTCCCTTTGTACCAAGACTATCTTCATATATTGAATTTGACACCCCAATCAATAAAAATAAAAATGCTTAATAATTATTGGCAACAACTTGAATTTATATTTCAACCATCTTAATCATAATTATATTTTTGTGCCATGAACATTATCGCCCAGGGCCTTGGTGGCAATAAAAATTAAAATTAAGGGACCAATTTTGCAAAAAATGTGAAATCAACCATGTTTAAAAAATCTCTTGGATTCTTTGTGATGAATAATGATTGGGAACAAAATTTGTTCTGCAATTTGATATATATATATAGATATAATTTGATTTTGGTCCACTACATCCAAAAAATTTGTCTGATTTAATTACAATAAAAAAAGTATGATTGGTCGCTTACCATTTCGCGAGACAACTGTAGGATTCAAAGTATCTTACACTTATGGCACCAAGGCCTTCACATATCTTATACACAAATTATAATTATTTGTATGTGAAGTTAATAATGTCTACTTTTAAATTAGTTTGTATGTAGTTTCATCTAAATAACTACACAATCCCTTGATTAAATTGATAAATTATTATTTATTCCAATAATTCAATGGTTTGCTAATTTTTCTCCTTTGATAATACCTTGAAAATTATTAGTTTTTATTATGTTTCCACCATTGTAATTATTTTTCGCTATATATATATATGTGGTCATTGCAAGAAAGTGCATCAGTTACTGTTTGTGTCTTTTTGTATGCATTTGTCATGGTTACTCCATTACTTTTTTTATTTCTTTCTGACCTGTGTTCTTTTGTCGTCCATGTTAGAATCCTGCAAACATGGTTAATTAATGGCGTCGAGAACATGAATATACTAATGATGGACTCCCAGGTTATTGGTCTTTTTTTTTTTGGTAGATGGGTCTATTGTTTATAATCTTTTTTTTTTAAACTTAATTTTTTATCCAATTTTATTTTTAATACAGGGAACAAGGATCTATTGCTATATTCCGTTAATTTTGGTCGTGAGATATCACGATTTTATTATCGAGGGCAACGAATATTACGTCACATATTTTGGTGTTGTCCCAAATAATAGAATTGTCAAGTATACGAATAATCAATATACACTTGAATTTACTACCTCGACGGAGCTACGTCAGTATTTTGTGCCCACTATTACTAATTCATCTTTTGATTTTATTGATTTTAAGGACATTCAAAATGGTGACGTTGATATTTTTGTGTTGCGCGGTGAGATTTTTTTTTTGTACTGGTTTTATATCCATCTTTTATTTTTTATTATTACTATTGTTTCATTTTTTTTTATTAATTTGTTAAATTTCAGATGTGCGCGCCATTTTGGTTCACATCGGTCCTGTGAATACTATTGAACTGCCGACTTCTGGTTATGTTAGATTTATTCGCTTGCATTTGCGTGACAGAAGGTATATGAAGATTATTTTTTTCACCGTTATTGTATGAAATGTCTAATTTATTATTTGGGTATAGTGATCATGAAATGCAGTGTGTTCTGGTTGGTGGATTATGCGATCAATTTGTGAGGTCTGTTGTCAACGATCCATTACCTCCCGTAACAATTGTTGTGCAGAATGCGAGAATTTTCAATTCCAGGGGAGGTATATGTTTATATGCAGTTGATTCTGCTTAATTGAAATTTTTATATTGAAACATGTCGGCTCTTATGTTTATATAATCTTTGATGTGACTTTTTTTTTTAGGTCTTTGTCTTGGTGTTGTTCCTCATGCTACGAGGATATTTTTTACTGATGATATTGGTGATGATATTATTGATCGTTTGAGCCTGGTTAGGATTTGATTTTTTTTTTTTTTTAGAGAGTTGTGGTTTGTGGTATTAATAAGGACATCTAATCATTTGTAACATTGACCTTGGATATGTAATGTTACATGGAATTATATAAATAAAATTATATTATATGAATACTCACTTAGAATATTACTCACTTATTGCAGATTTCATCCGATTTTTTGCAATCATTCAACCTCCATCTCAATCTAGAATAATTATCCTAAAATAGGAATTCTAAATTTAAAAAAATATCTCTTCCATTTAATCAAATGTATCTGCGTTATTCCTTATTTGATACTATGTTGTAACATGATTAATTACAACTCTATTAGGAACTTATTTTTTATATTTCCATACAAGGTGTACGGAAGTAATGTTTGTTACACGATATTATATTAGTCATGTGAAATAAAATGATACTATACTTTTTTTTTTTACTATTATAACACAATTGTACGATGCATTGAATCCAGATAAACAACGATTTTATTTCAGAGGATGATCATTCATTAACCCATTGATAATACATTTGTATATACATCCTGATTTCAAAATTCAAAAGATACACGATAATGAGTTGTGGATGTAAATCTTTTCCTTGAGTATGACCGTGTGGTGCATTTTGCATTTATTAGTCCATGAATATGTGAAAAAATTATATAATTCAATTATATATATATATGCACTAAAAATGATAGTAAAATATTAAATAAAATAATTTGATACAATCATACATATTAAATTAAGTTTCACAAAACAATGGTACAATCTTATATAATAAAAAATATAAAATTAACACATAATAAAAAAATATACACGAAACAAGCAAATTCATAACAACAATAGCCGTCGTCTAGATTTCGAAATTAGAGATATTGCTGTTGATGCAAAATGTATGTCATTATTCCTTAGTTTTGTGTGGAAATTCCAGCAGATGTACCATAATTTGGTTAATTTCATTACAAATTATTAAAATCTAATAGTAATGATAGTCTACGATCCTAATATTATATAGTCCCTTAAAAAATTTTATAGTGCGATACGCAGCAATATTCTCGGCTTCTGCGAACGTACCTTCTTCTTCTCCACGAATAATTTGCATATCATTATTGTGACGAAAATGAATAGTACAAGCAAATGCTGGAAAACGGTCGCATCCTACATTCTCAGTCTCGTATGCGGCCTCTTGGAAACCTAATCTTGTGAGTAGTTCATCAAGAATTGTCTTAAAATCGATCGTTATAACGATTGGGTCCATGCGAATGATGTCTACAATATTACAACAAAATTATATCAAGTCAATTCAATAATTTAAATATGCATTCCTCTTTTTTATCACTATAAAATTTGAAATAGTTTCATGTTTTCACCTTTTTTGTAGATAGTGATGAATAAAATGGTGGAAACAAAAATTCAAAAATTAAACTGCTAAAATTAATCCGCAAAGAATCAGGGATAGTTGTTTCCAAATTAAATCTTTTGGTCACATGTCATTATAAGATATGGAAAATATTTGGTTAGTCCTACGATTATCTGTCGAACAAATGTGTTAAAATTAAAATTTAAAATAATGGTACTACGTATTATAAATGTTTAGGTTACTTAAAAAAATTTAAACAAACAAATTACATTAAAATTCAACAATTTTACATAAAAGTTTACTTCCGGTCCGCGATTTTCGCAGGTTTAGCACTATAATTTATATTATATGATTTTAAGTGTGTGTATATATACACACATATATATATATATATATATATATATATATATATATATTATAGGTTTTGTTGGGAGAAGTATTGCTGCACAAAATATAGTACAACAAGAAATACCAATTTTTAGGATGGTAATGATTTTACGTAATTTATTTTTTATCCTTTTTTTAAGTATAAATAATGATCTTAACTAAAATACAATATGGGGTAGAATTTGAATCCCAAGTACATTCAAGCCTATGATATTATGGGCAGTTTTACATTAAAGTGCGGTAAGGTTGATGATACGATAATCAATGGTAGTGCATCGTATGTGTATAGATAACGTGAAGTCAATTACCAAAATCCTCCAGTTATACATCCACGACACCGAAAATGAAGTCAGGAATAGAATAGATGCAGTCAAGTAATATCATTGATAAAACATTATACTTAAATTTATTTTCCTATTTATGTTTTTACAATTTTTAAATGCAATATTTTGTGATTTCATTAACGTTTTATATGTTTTCATTTACAATTTTTTTTTTCATATTACAATTTTAAAGTAATAGTATCACGTGTAATATATTTTTAGGTTGCTAAAAATATTTTAAACACAAAAAATTTAACAAAATTTAATAGATTTACAAAAAAAAAAAGTTTATTTCAAGTCCGCGAATTTTCGCGGGTTTAGTACTAGTAAGAGATATAAACAAGGATTTGAAGATCTTACCATGTTATAGTATTACTGTGGCAATGCCATATAGGCGGTGGACACGAATAATGTGTCCTCTCGTGGGCACTATATCATTCCCGATTTTTATTTACTCGATAAAATTTGTTTATTCTTATTTTAAACACTAAATTTTGAAGTATATATTTTATAAATATCATTAAAGTGTATCCTTTTAGTGCATGAGTTGCACGGTGCAAATGATGTATAAGTATTGATTTTAATTTTGACTCAAAATCCAAGTGCATGTAAAAGTTTGTTTTAAAATTTGGAAAGAGATTTTCTACGATCAGGTATTCACCCTGTCTGACGTTAGGCATCTAGTAAAATACTAACACGTTATGTAGCATGATTACGGCGAAATTATTAATTTTCCAAAAAAAAAAATTGTAACGACTTTATAGTAAACTTCTTTTTTAACGTTTTTATAAATTTAGGGTATATATTTGAAATTATATTGTGATTTTAAGTAATTTTTGTAGTAAAATACTTACTGTCACTTAATATCTAAAGGATTAAAAAAAGTCAAAATATAACTTCATATATACAATGATCGGTTTCACTATCTATTGTAGCCTGTCACTGGGCAAAAAAAAATTTAAACGTGTACAAGTTATTTGACAAAAATAAAAAATATTGAAATTGAGTAGATCATTTTCGGTAAATTTATATAACTAGTGTAAATTTTAAATTTGGTTGTAAATATAGGGATGACAGTGATTTTGTTACGAATATAAAGTTGACCATCCATGTTGAGAGCGATAAAAAAAAAACCGCTGAGACCAAGAGTGATCAACCAAAACGTGGTTGCCCCGCATACTCGCCTGTGTGAGAGGTGATTAAAGCCCATGTTAGAGGTTTGTAAAAAGGTTGCATACAACTGAAATGCATCGGTGGACTGTTGTTGAAATGCATCGGCGGTTGAAGACGTATTGTGTTGCAAAATAAGCATCGGAGCTCGGAATAGATTTAAGGAAAAAGGTGTGGCGGCTGAAGGCAGCGCCGCTGACGGTGGTTGGGGATCTTGAATATGATTCTCCAGCCATCTCAAGCTCAAACTTAATCCCAACTCATCATCCTTTCCACCCATGTTAGTTTCTCCATCTTATCTTTGTATGTGTTCGGGTGTATGTATGGGTATGGTGATGATGTATATATACGGAGAGATATACAATGTAGATGTTAATGATGACTTCTGTCAGATGTAGATGGGATTTGGATTTGGGGCTTTGAATTTTGAGACGCTGCATGTAACTTTTTTACAAACCTCTGACATGGGTTTTAATTGCCTCCATTTGATCGCCTCTCACGCAGGCTAGTATGTGGGGCCCACCACTCTTTGGTTGATCGCTCTTGGTCCAACCGATTTTTTTGTTGATTGCTCACACCGTGGGCGATCAACTTTATATTCGTAACAAAATCACTGTCGTCCCTATATTTGCATTCAAATTTGAAATTTACACTATTTATATAAATTTACCATCATTTTCAAAACGTGGCAAGTCTATTGGCTTAAAATGTAGTATTGCCTATGTTCCAAAACACTATTCACAATTGATTTTTCAAGGATTTTTATATAAGAATTGACTTGTAGTATTTAAATGGAGAAAATATCTTTTAATGAGTGTTTATTATTTAATTTAAGCAAATGAAACAAAGAAAACTTGTCTTAGTGTATAACTATTAATTGAATGAGGTGTAATTCAGAGGTCTTCATAGAAGATTAATAGTGAATTGTGCAAAGTGTTTGGAGATGCAGGTAGTAATATTTATTTAACAACGCATACTTTCTCTGTCCAGTGTCCATCAAAATTATGTTTACTTTTCTTACTTGGATGTCCACAAAAAATGTGCATATATATTTTAAAAGTCAACAATTATTTTATCCACTTTTAATTTCACCCTCTAACCACCACTTACGAGGTATTTGCAAACTCAAGTGGAATAGGAAAAATCACTTACAGTTTTTACTTTTAAGAAGTGCTTATAATTAGTGAATAAACCTTTTGGAGGAAACTCCCATTTTTAACCAATTCTAATTTAAAAAGTTTTATTTTGTAAATAGTTTTTCTTAACCAATAGATAATTTTTTTACCAACTTTATCCTTGTTCCTTTTTTTTTTATCATGTTTTTTTCTCTCTCCCTCTTTTCTACGCGTATTTTTTCTTCTCCTTCATCTTTTTTTTTTTTCATTTTTTTAAAATTCTGATCATGTTCTCTCTCTCTCTCTATGCGTATTTTTTTATTATCCTTCATCTTTTTTTTTTGTGTTTATTTATTATTTCTCCTCCTTGTTTTGTGTGTGTCACTTCCCTGATCTCTTTCTTTTTTTTCTTTCAATTTCTTATATGCGTGTTGCGGGCAACTGATCTCTCTCTCTCCCTATTAATCCTTTTCCAACATCAGGTTCCTTCATCTCTCTTCAATTAAAAATAATAATTATAAAGTTTAGAATATATGGTAGTACGCGTTTAAAAGTACAGGGTTTAACACGGTGACACGAGGTTCCTTTATCTCTCTTCATTTAAAAATAATAATTATAAAGTTTAGAATATATGGTGGTACTCGTTTAAAAGTACAGGATTTAACATAGTGACACGAGGTTAAAGATTATGAATACACGTCTTCAAAATCGTTGTACGGGGCTAAATATTAAAATTGTACAATCTTTAAAATGGTGGTATTGACTTTAAATATGGTACGTGGTGAATTCATGGTAGTACATACTTAATAAAGTGTAGTACGGTTGTTGTACGAGGTGTATCACTACAAAAAAGGACCAATTTAAAGAGGGGGTTAAAGAGGGGAAAGGGCTTATAGAGGATTTTAAAGAGGGGCAACAACCCTCGACAAAATGAGCCTCGTTAGCAAGTCCCTCGTTAAGTCTGTACCGCCTTCCCTCGTCTCAGCCCTTGTTAATTAACGAGGGGTCATGCCCTCGCCAATTAACAAGGGCAGTGCCCTCGCCAATTCATTAAAGCAAAAAAATGTGTTGTTCGGGATTCGAACTCGCGACTCAACTGCATTTTATTCTCATAATTTTGTTGGGGCTAGGGGTCGAGCCCAAGACCTCCCACATGTGGAGGACTTGAAGCATTTCGCCTTGCCGTTTGGGCAAGACAAGTCATTCGATATGCTTTCACTTTAAATATATATATATATATATATATATATATATATATCATATAATATCAGTTTTTTTTAAAAATATATATTTGTAATATATTTATATATTCATTTGTATATAAATTTATTATAATCATTTGTTTATTATCACATTTAAAATTAAATTATCATTGGCATAATTAATTTTTTTCTTACCTATACATTAACAAATGTATAAATAAATTAAATGTTCACTTATATTTTTTTTAAATTAAATGTTCATTTATATATTAATTTTAAGTAAATATTAACACATGTGCAAACATATATACACACATATTGATTATTTTAATTATAATATTTCGAATAAAATCAAATTATCACTTGTATTGACACATGTATACGCATATATTTATCATTTTAACTATAATATTCCAAATAAAATAAAATCATCACTTTATATTCTTTTAAATTGTATATTAACAAATGTATTTACATGTATACACATATATTAACCGTTTTAACCATAACATTTTAAATAAAAATAAATCATCACTTGTATATTCTTTTAAATATTCATGTATATTATTTTAGTTCTTTAATAAATTTATTATACATGTATATTATTGTAATAACCATTTTTTATTTCTTTATTATACATGTATATTATTTTAATTTTGTAATAAATTTATATATTCATTTAATTATTATTATTATTATCACATGTGTATACATATCTTTTTAATTAAAAAATTGAATAAAATTAGATGTTCATTTATATATTCTTTTGAATTATATATTAAAACATGTATTTAAATAAATCTAAATGTTTAATTATATATTCTTTTAAACCACATATTTTTTTTTTTTGATAAGTAAAATTCTTTTAAATCACTTATTAACACATGTATATACATATGCACATATATTGATCATTTTAATTAAAAAATTTCAATAAAGTTAAATGTTCACTATTTTTTTTAAATTACATATTAACACGTGTATATGCATATACTCACATATATTGATCATTTAAAAAAATATTTTTGAGTAAAGTTAAATATTCACTTATATATTGTTTTAAATTATATATTATTAATACATGTATATTATAAATTATGTACACATACATTGACCTTTTAATATCCTGAATAAATTAAATTATCAATTGTATATATTTTTTTAGTTATTATATATTAACACATACATTGACCGTTGTGAATAATAAATGAATTGTATAAAAATAATTAATCACTTGCACATATTTTTTTACCTATATATTAACGTATATGTTCATTTTAATTATATAATTCGAATATACAAATCAATTAAATACTTATGAAGTGCATCCATTAATACGTATATACCTAATTAATTCATTATATATAGTTCATTCTCAACATTCATAAATCCATTCATGATAGTTAAATTATCAATTGCATTTTCTTTTAGGTTGTATATTAACACATATTAAACATATATTGATCAATTTAATAAAATATTTAAAATAAAATTATTATATCACTCGTAAAAAAAGTTAGTTATAAATTAAGACATATATTTTTATTTAAAATTAAATTATCACTTTTATATTCAACATATATATATGTTCATTTAAATTAAAATATTTAGAATAAAATCAAAATATCACATGCATATTTATTTTAAATATATATTAACACATAAATATTTATTTTAATTAAAATGAAATTAAATATTACTTAAGAAGGATAATAATTAACAAAGAGTAGTTACTTATCCCTCATAATATTGTAATAGAGTCTACCAAGGGCATTGCCCCTTGCTAATTAACAAGGGCAAGCAATGCCATCTTTAATTAACAAGGGCAAATTTGCCCTTGTTAATTAGCGAAGACAACGCCCTCGTTAAATTTATAATTTGAAATTGCCGAGGGGGATGACCCTCGTTACCTACCGAGGGGACTCACACCCTCGTTAAGTTGCTGCAGTTTGACCGAGGCGAGGGAAACACCCTCGTTAATTGACGAGGGGGGCCACGCCCTCGTTAATTTTGCTAACGTGTGACCGAGACGAGGGGACCGCCCTCTTTTAACTAACGAGGGGGCCCACACCTCATTAGTGCCCTCGTTAATTTAAAATTATTTATCCCTCGTCTCCCCCCTCTTTAATAACGAGGGTTACAAAAGTCCTCTTTAAGTCCCCTCTTTATTTGATCATTTTTTTGTAGTGTATTAATGGTGGTACAAACTTAAATAAATTATGATACAAACATGTGTAAATTAATTGTGGTGTGTGATATATTAATGGTGGTACAAGATAAAATAAAGTGTGTGATTGCAAAATTCTTGAAAAAAACACAATTAAACTAACTCGCAAGTGTACGAGATCGTTAGGATAGTATAGACAATGACCAAGTAATAAATATCGAATCAAGGGAGGTAAAACTAGTGCGAACAAATCATAAATCTATATGTTGGCATGCTTAAAATTGAAAGTATGAGTTTCGAATTTTCGGGGTTAAACTAAAGAACAAACTAACTTCTAACTCCAAAAATCATAAACTCCAACAATTCAATTGTTCTCAATTTTTTAAGCTCACTCTTCTCCATCACCATTAAGCATTTTATTTTTTTTAACTTGAAACTCTACCAACTAGTTATACAAAAGATAGTTTATTTCACAATTTTTTTCTTGTACAACTTTTAATTTATCTTTTTCTCTCTTTTTTCCATTTTCACATCAACTAATCCACCAACTTCACATTTAAACTCAATTCAACCTCATTATTCACATTCAAGCTCCACTAATTTATAGGAAAAATTAAGTTCAATGAAAGGAATAATTTGGATAAATATGTAGGTTGCCAAGAAAATTGGTCTAAAAACTCAAGGTGGCTAATTACAGAAAATTTTCACTTGGTTTGAAAAATCTGGCAAGTGACGTTTCATATCAAAGATGACCTCATATCATTTTAAAAAAATTCACATTAAGTGTAGTCTCAAACAAGACAATTGACAAGTTTTAGAACACACAAACATGAATAATACTCACAAGAAAGAAACCAGACTCAAATGTATGCAAGTGTAAGGCCCTAAAGCCCACAAACTTGTCAAATCATGAATTGAACACAACCTTCACATAAACAAGTAAACAAACAAGTCTCAATCAACACCAACAAGCTCAACTAGACTTCAATAACCAAACAATCACCACAAATAAAGCCTCCAACATATCAACTCCCAAAAAATTAAGAAAATCGAGAATGGTGCAACACAAATCAAGATAAACACACTAAAGAAAATATAAAACCCCCCTCCCCCAACTTAAATGAAATATCTAGTTGAATGCAAAGTTGGGGGTAAGTGTGTTATTACTTAAGACATATTAAGATTTTTCAGTGAAAACAACTAATACTCTTTAGTAAAAACAACTTCTACCATTCAATGGTTTATCAATGAACATTTCACTCTGCTATTTCATCAGTCAAAAATATTTATTTTATATAAAGTTACAATACTCTTCCATTCCAAACTATAACATATATTTACTATTCACTAGATTTGTTTCATCCACTTAATTTCTTCATTTTGGTCAAATCTCAATGAAGCTGAAAAAATAATATACTTAATGAAATATATATATATATATATATATATATATATATTTTAAAATAAGATGATTATAAATGAATTAATAGAATTAAATAATATTTAAAATGAAATTAATATAGTATCAAGAGCTAGCTAGTAGTATCTTTCATTTGAAAAAAAAGAAAAGGCGATCTCACATGCTAAAAAGGGGGTTGGTATATATCTCCTTGTAGGCACCAGACACTAGTCCTCCCATCTAATGGGCCGCTGAGTCACCATGATTTACCACCTTCACCATTTCTGTTGGGCCAGGAGGGCAGGACTTCGTCTTTTGCTACAAGGGGGTTGGTACATACGCGTTGGCTGAGGCCTCTTGATTTTGTTTTAGGTATTTCAATTTGTTTTAATAAGAAATAGAATAATCTTATTTTATTTATGATCGTATATTCCATAGAAAAGTAATCTCATATTATATATATATGTACGTGAAAATCATCAACCAAGTCAAGTGCGTGTGGAATCCATCCCTCCATCCAGCATCAAATTAAGGCCACTCTTACCTGTACTCTTTAGACCCCATTTATTAATTAGATTTAATCACACATATACTTCATTTAATACAAAATTAGGTCACATTCAACACAACATGAGCAGCAACACTTATACGGTTATACCTCCACCATGTATTTTGTTTTCACATCATGCCTCCCACGTAAATCCAATTCCATTTCCCTACCAAATGCTCCAAATCTATTTATACATTACACACCCATTCAACATACAATTAAAATACCAACCTCCCAATCATGGCCACCATCAATCCTTACGGCAAGCTCAGCGAATCCGATCAAGAACTCCTGGTCGCTCGTAGAAAAGCGCGACGAAGAATCATAACCATCGCGCTTTCCTCAATCGTGCTAGTGGCCGTGATAGCCGTGGCAACTCTTGTAGGAATTTCGTCACAAAGCAAGAAATCGGATGACCAGCCCATTTCTTCCGCCATCAAGGCTGCATGCGACTTCACATTGTACCCCGACTCGTGCTACAATAGCCTCGGGCCCCTGGCGAAGTCGGGCCATCTCAAGCCCCAACATATTTACAAATTATCGGTTCAAATCGCGATAGATGAACTCTCCAAAGCCTCCAAAATTTTCGGAGACTTGAATACCACGGATCGGAGAACAATCGCGGCAATCAAGAGTTGCCACGAATTGTTCGATCTAGCACTCGACCACCTCAACAGTTCCCTGTCGATAAAAGACATGGAATTGCTCGAAGCTTTCGACGATCTGAGGACATGGTTGAGCTCGGCAGGCACGTACCAACAAACATGCATCGACGAACTGAAAAGTTCGTCGAGTGGATTAAGCAGTGTTGTTGATAATAATTTCAAGAATTCAACGGAGTATGTTAGCAACAGTTTGGCCATAGTTAGCTCGATCGAGGAGTCGATTGGGAGGCGGCGTTTGGTGGCATTTAAGGATAGGAGGCTGCTGCAAACTCGGATTTCGAGCAAGGTTAGGGCGGACGCGGTGGTGGCGAAAGACGGGTCGGGGGAATATGCGACCATTGGAGAAGCTCTTATGAATGTTCCGGATAAGAGCGATAAGAGATTTGTTATCTATGTGAAGAAGGGGATTTATGTTGAGAATGTTAGGGTTGAGAAGTCCAAGTGGAATGTGATGATGGTTGGTGATGGCAAGAATGCAACTATTGTTTCGGCTGGTCTTAATAATGTTGATGGAACTCCCACATTCCAATCTGCTACATTTGGTAATTACTTATATCCATTTTTTTTTTTATTAGTACGATAAAGTATAGAGTGAAAATTATGATCATATATAAACCATCAAAATGTATTAGTTGTTTTCGCTTGAAAATATTAGTTATTTATGTATTAGTTGTTTTCACTTGAAAATATTAGTTATTTATATAAAATAAACTAATATTCTTTAGTGGAAACAACTAATACTCTTTAGTAAAAATAAGTAATATTCTTAAATGATTAATAAATGAACCAGTTCCACGCTATACGTACTTTATTAGTATTACATGGACAAAAATTTATACGAAGTTTTATGGCAACTCACTAATATGGTTCAATATACAAATCAATAAGGTTTAAAGTAACTTTTAAAAGCCGATTTTAAAATCTGAATTCTTTTTAAATTTTGAGTAGATTAGATTTTAACTTCATGTTATATTATTAAATGATGAATAATATAATAATAATTAATTGATAACGGGTAGAGTGAGAATATAATAATCGTGATAGGTATAATAGGTTATCTACAGGGATGTATTAGATTTTTTAAAAACCAAATTTTAAATTTCAAATTAGAACGAGTTTTAGATTTAAAAAACATAGGCTAAAGAAGGTTAACAAGAAATTGTCTAAAAAAAAACTAGTTTATGATGAATAAATAAAAATAAAAATATAAGAAGAAACAGTAATTAAAAGTGAAATGAATATTTTTATACAGCGGTGTTCGGAAAAGGATTCATTGCTCGTGACATGGGATTCACGAACACGGCCGGTCCCGAAAAGCATCAAGCGGTTGCCCTGATGTCGACAGCTGACTTGTCCGTATTCTACAGATGCAGTTTTAACGCATATCAAGACACTCTCTACGTACACTCCAATCGACAATTCTACCGTGAGTGTGACATATACGGTACGGTGGACTTCATATTTGGAAACTCGGCCGTTGTAATTCAAAACTGCAACATTCTGCCCAGGAAGCCCATGTCGGGCCAACAAAACACCATCACTGCCCAAGGCAAGATTGACCCCAACCAAAATACCGGAATCTCCATTCAAAATTGTACTATTTGGCCCGCTGAAAACCTGACGGGGGTCAACACATTCTTGGGTCGCCCCTGGAAGAATTACTCTACCACGGTGCTCTTTAACAATAACATGAACAACTTTATCCACCCCAAAGGATGGCTTCCATGGGTCGGCACTTCGGCCCCGGATACTATTTTTTATGCTGAATTTCAAAACTTTGGTCTTGGTGCGATCACCACAAACCGAGTTAAGTGGGTCGGTTTGAAGCTCAATCTCACAACAAGTCAAGTCAAGAAATTTACGGTTAAACCCTTCATTGATGGGGATAAATGGATTCCTGCCACTGGTGTTAACTACAAATCTGGCCTTTAATTTTGAGACACTCACAGTTCTTTAAATTTTCTCATATATTATGATTGAATTATTTAGCTAATCAAGTTTTCCCTTTATTATACTTTGATTGTACGAATCCAAAAGTGCAGTTCATGATTTGTTGTATGTTCTGTCTTTAACATTCTAAAGGGAATTCAACTTATTTCGTTCGGTTATTGAAAAGCCTAATTGAAATTAAAGATAAAAAAATCGAAGTTTGAAAATTTTAAATTGAATTAAAAATTAAACTCAAATTTTTAGTGCATGTTATGCACTTGGTGTGCATAAGGTCTATAAAATTTTCAGTCACGTGATTGATAAATCCGTCTAATAAAAAAAATTGATTTTAGTTGGATTTGAACCAAGGACCACATAAGTATTTTTCATTATGTTTACCAATTAAGCTAACAATAAATCATTATGAAATTTGAATATTTATTACACATAACTTGAGTTAAAAATATATGTGTCTTTCTTCTAAAATACTCTTGGTTGTTTGCAATTTAATTATCCCAAACTCTATTATTTTTATTCCTTCTTTGTTTTTTTTTTTCACAATATTTTAGTGTTGTTCCTCAATTATTTGTCCACACATAAATGTCTAATTGTTAATATTCGGCGTTTAGTTTATTTTTAAAGATATTTTTTTCAATATAAATTCTACTTTCTTTCTCTCTTCTTCTATTTTGATGATATTATGTTTATTTTCTATGTACTGCAAATAGACGAGTGAAAATTTTCAAGAAGAATTTTAAGGTTATCACTGGTGTTTTTTTTTTTATTTCATTTCGACTGAATAATATTCTTTAAATAGATTGTATTATATAATGTTATAATATGAATAATGTGATGATGTGTTAATAAAATATAAAATTTTAAATTAATTTCGCGAACAGCCCGCATAAAATGCGGGGTACTCATCTAGTTTTAGAGATGAGGTTGTATTTGGATAGAGAGATTTTAAATCCACCCCATTTGTTTGAGTACAATATTTAAATGACGGAATTTCAAATTTATAGCTTTCATTTTTTTCAAATTGGAGGAATTTTATATAACCAGCAAATCCATGTCACTTGAAATCCATTCATTTTCAAATTATTTGCATTACACATGACTCAATTCAAATGTAACATGAGGGTAAAATTATCTCAACATACAACCAGATGACTTAGCCCACCTTGTTGATGGGCGAACATTAATAATCTCTTGGCGAACAAGATTTAAAGCCTAAATAGGGTTTATGAAACAAAATACTCAAACCAGAGATGACTAGCAAGAATAAACAGAAAGGATGTGCATCTATCAATCCGGGAGGTGTATTAACCGACGAAGAACACTCTTGACGAGCAGCTTATTGGCGAACAAGTTTAAGGCCCAAGGCCAGATATGGACCCCGACGAGCAACAATGCTGAAAGACATAGCACTCACCAGTTCATGGAGTGTACAATGCCTATCAATCCACCTGGTCAACCAAGTTCCTGACGAACAAATGTTAAAGATCCAGAGGACCCATACACATTGAAAATACAAGTGAACTACTTGTGAGTCACTTAAACAAGAGGCGGACAACTTCTACAAAAGAACTACAAGTGATGATCTACCAAGCAAACAACAGCGAACAACAATGAATCCGAGATAAGACCAACTACAAGACTTTGTAATTAAGTTTCAGCCTAGATAAGGTCAAATATGGTCAAAAGGACACATGTCAAGCATGCAAGCTTGGTAGTCCAAGAGTCATGTACACCACCTACTTGGTGGACAGTATAAATAAGTTGTTCTCCAGCTATAAAAATAAGTTCAAATTCACAAATACTCCAATTACACACACTCATACACCTAAACGTGCACACACACAAAATAAATACGGATTCAATACTCGTATTTACGATTTCATAACCCGAACAATCAAATTTACCATTTACGGTGGTAATCAATCACACGTTCTTGTTTGGTGATCCTAAAACCGGTTAAGAACAGCCAATAATCTACGCGATTAGAATCGACCACCAATAATTTGGCGCTAGAAGGAGGGTTCGAACCTCCGGTTTAGTGTGATTAAGCAAGAACTTCAAGTTTAAAACTTGAAGAATTGAAGAAATCCTCAAGAAATTCTTGAAGATTCAAACAAAAGTGTTCTTGGTGTTCTTCGAATTCAGACTTTAAGATTTAAAGATAGAGAAGATAATCCAAATCAGGATGCCTCAATCCAAGGAAACTCAAGCCTCACATCTAGCAAGGGAAGTTTCCCCGACTCGAGCATCATCTACAGGTCACCATGATCGAGAACCACGACATGCAAATAAAGCTCGACCATCAGTGATGACTCGCATAGTGCCACCAGAATTCGAGGCAATAACTAGCAATCATAATGAGCTAGCTAGGACAATTGCTGCTCTCCAAGCTATCCAAAGGCAACAAGAACAATCTAGGCCATCACAAGCACGATCGAGGTCTAGACAATTTGAAGTTGTTAGAACTAGATGTGCTCAAGGCGAGCAACACGAGGTCAACAACGCCCAAAATCGAGGGGACAAAGGCAAAGCTAAGATGGTGGACCGAACGGAAGGTCAGGTTGAATCTGCCCATGGGCGAACAATAATGTCCAGTCACGGGATATCTCGCTCCAGTGCACATGACAGATTGGGCCAACCACAACTTCAACCAGAATTTGCTCGCCCGGGACCAGAGTAAGGGCGAGCAACTTGCGAGCAAGCACGCCCATCAGTACATGAAAGACTGACTAGATCTGTCTTCGGGCGCCTAGGTCCCAATACGGCGAGCAACCCAAGGAGGCAGCCTCAAGGGATTCTCCCTCCAAGTGAGGGACTGCGACGAGCAGAAGGACATACATCCTTGCTCGCCGAACAGCCTCCAAGTCAGGGGGCATCTCTTGAGGAATTGTCAAGCTTGAGAAAAAATGTGGAGAGCATGCAAGGCCAGCTTGACCTTCAAAGAGGAATTGGGGCGACCAGTATGCCATTCTCACCACTATCTTCAATTATTTTGAAGGCCCCAATTCAGAAAAAGATACAGTTTCCGGCGAGCATACAATACGAAGGCATTGCTGATCCCCGAGTTCATCTAACAAAATATTCAAATTATATGATTTCTATGGGAGCCAGTGATGTCACGCAGTGCTGGAATTTTCCCTTAACATTGGGGGACAGGGTTCATAAGTGGTTTTCTGCCATGCCACCTGCATCCATACACTCATTCACCCAATTGGGCTGGGAGTTCCTCTCACACTTTTCGACTGCAAGATCGTATCTTTCCCAAAAGCATCGACTATCAGATTTAAAATAAAATGATGACGAATCGGATTAGACTTTCATGGAAAGATTCGATAAAGTGTTGTTAGAGGGGGAACCGGTTAGTGAGGATACAAAGATCGTAACCATCATGACCGGGTTGAAAAAAGGATCAGATTTATGGAAGGAGGTACGTCTGAAGTGCCCAAAGAGTTATGCCGAGTTCAAAAATCAAGCCGGCATATTTGTCTCCATGCATAAGGCTTTATAAACAAATTTGGGGGACAACAAAACTGATCAGAAGGAGAACAACAAAAAACCCGGCGGAACAGGCTACCGAGTCCCAAAAAACATGAAGGCATTCAACAAAGGGACAGAGTTGAAGGAAAAATTGAACCAGGTGCTAACAGTATCTATCGATACTATATACAACAATGTAAAGGAGAAAGAGTTGCTCTCCCCTCCTCGGAAAATTCGTCAAGAGACTGGCAAACTCAATCCAAAAAAATAATGCGCATATCACCAAAGTGTGGGGCACTTTACAAGTGAGTGTAGGGATTTGCTTAAGCAACTTTGGCGGTTTTATAAGGAGGGAAAACTCTCTGAATTTGTCAAAAGGCAACCTGGAAAGAGAGGTCGGGAGAGCAGCTCGGGGGATAAGGTTGACGACCAACCTCCGAGGAACAACAGACCTGGACGACCAGCCCCCGCCGTTGTTGCTCACCCAGTAGAAGATGTATATATGATGGAATCCGCAGGATCAGTCAGAGGGTGTTCTGGTGAACGACCACCAATGTCAAATCGTAAGAGAAAGACTGAATTACAGGCAATTGATCATGTACAAGAAATGGGGGTTAATCCATCCGTCCTACAAATATCATAATTAACATTTACGGAGAAGGACTTAGAAGGAATATTGACCCCTCATAACGACTCTCTCGTAATTTGTGCCAAGATTATGGGAACCAGGGTACATCGATTGTTGGTGGACACCGGGGCTTACACTAACATCATTTTCAAAAAAACGCTCGATCAACTGGGAGATTATTCGAGCTATATCCAAAATTCAAATCATCATATCCTAGGCTTTGGAAATGCTGTAACAATCCCTTTGGGAGAAATAGGTTGTCTGTACAACTTGTAACGGCCGAGGAACCCGAGAAAAATATAACAAGAATGGTAGATTTCTTGGTTGTAGATCAAGAGTCGACTTATAATGGGTTCCTTGGTCGACCCTTTTTGAATGAATTCAAAGCTGCATGTTCAACCTATTATTATTGCATAAAGTTTCCAGCAACAAGTGGGGCTGGTACAATAAAGGAGACCAAAGAAAAGCTCGTGAATGTCTCCTACAAATGCAATCAAAGGAAGGTCGAGTTTCCATGATGGAAGCTACCACCAGTTACCCAGTTGATGAACCATCAGTACTGAAAGACGTGGTGGAGATAAGGGAGGATCACATGGATCTGGACGAGCAACTCCTTCCCTCTAACGAACAACATTTAGGCGAACAACTCATTGCTACCAAGGAGAAACCTTCACTGAACAAACAACATTCGGGTGGTGACGAGCAACTTGCCACCAATGGCCTGGAGGGCCGTAACCTGGAAAACAATGATAAACCAAGACAAGCAGATGATCTTGAACCCCGTTTAGATGCAGATCGATGAACATCAAAAATGATATCGACCTTGAGGGACCAATAATAGATCCTCATTAGAAAGGACAGAAACGATGAGCAACTCCAGTCGAAGAATTGGAAGCCTTTAAAGTTAATTCCGAAAATGAGGATCTAGAATTGTACATAGGATCTGAGGTCCCTGAGCCTTACAGATCCCAAATTAAATATTTTCTCAAGGCGAGTCTAGATGTTTTTGCATGGTCTCATGCGGACATGGTGGGATAGACTCAAAACATGCTTGCCATAAGCTTAATATCAATCAAGCAAGAAGGGTGGTCCATCAAAAGAGAAGGAAGTATGGCCTGGATAAATATCAAGCCTTAAACGAAGAGGTGGAGAAGTTGTTAGACAATGATCTAATCCAACAAGCACTTTGTCCACAGTGGGTAGCAAACCCGGTCCTTGTGCGGAAGCTAAATAGAACCTGGAGGCTATGCATAGATTTCACAGATCTGAATGCAGCATGCCCGAAGGATAATTTTCCTCTTCCGCACATCGATCAATTGGTGAACAGCACTGCAGGGCACGAGATGCTAACATTCATGGACGCATTTGCTGGATATCATCAAATCCCGATGCATCCCGACGACCAAGAAAATACAGCCTTTTATACAAATAAAAATTTGTTGTGCTGGAAAAGAATATCATTTGGTCTAATCAATGCGGGAGCAACATATCAAAGACTGGTGAATAAGATATTCGACGAACAAATTGGGGACACAGTTGAGGTCTACGTTGATGATATTGTGGTCAAAAGTCCCAAAAAGGAAGACCATCTTCAACACTTGGCCCAAGTATTTGATGTCCTCCGATACTACAACATGAAGCTGAATCCAAAGAAAAGTAGTTTTGGAGAGCATTCGGGGAAATTCTTGGGCCATCTTGTTAGCCAACGAGGTATTGAGGCCAACCCATCAAAGGTTAAAGCGATCGTAGATATGTAGCCACCGCGTTCAGTAAAAGAAGTTCAAAGACTAACAGGTTGCCTAGCAGCTCTGAACAGGATCATATCCCGATCAGGAGACAAGTGTCGTCCATTCTTCAAAGCTATCAAAAAGGGAAAGTTCACATAGACGAGCAACTGCCAGAGAGCATTCGAATAACTCAAAGATTACCTAGGAGATGTAAAGATCCTATCAAAACCCGTTTCAGGAGAAAAGCTCTATTTATACCTGGCAGCATCTGAAGTGGCGATTAGCTCTATGTTGGTGCGAGCGGATGGAAAGTTCCACCAACCAATCTATTACGGCAGCCAAGCTCTGCACGAAGCGGAGATTAAATATTCACCAACCGAAAAGTTGGCATACACTCTTGTCATGAGTGTAAGCAAGTTAAGACCGTACTTCTTCGATCATCGAGTCGAAGTACTAACAACCTTTCCACTCAGACAAATTCTTCATCGCCCAGACACAGCTGGTCGTCTATTAAGATGGTCACTGGAGATTAGCTAATTCGGAGTGACCTATGCTCCTCGAACAACGATCAAGGGGCAAGCATTAGCCGACTTTAGCGTCGAACTAACTTTCCCCCAAGATCCGACGAGAGGACTTGATCACCCATGTCATCTTTACGTTGACGGGTCATCTACCAACATAGCCTCGGGGGCAGGAGTAGTGCTCATTAGCCCCGACAGTCAAGTTTTCACCTCGATCATCAGATTCGGGTTCATGGCAACCAACAACGAAGCTGAATATGAGGCCCTCATTGCTGGTCTCCACCTATGTCTAGCAGTAGGTGTTAGACGTTTACAAATATTTGGTGACTCACAATTGATCGTGAACCAAGTCCGAGGTGAATATGAAGCAAAGGACGATCAAATGATCTAGTACCAATGAATAGTTGCTCACTTAATGTCCTTGTTGGATCAAGTCTTCATTGAACAAATACCAAGGACAAACAACACTCAGGCAGATGCATTAGCTCGACTAGCAACAAGCGAAGGTCCAGTTGAGTTAGCAGACATTGTCATAACTAAGATGAACAACCCATCAACGATGAGCTATAATGTAAACCAGCAAGACGAGCAATGAAGAAGAGGACTGGAGACCAAAAATAGTCAAATATTTGAAGAGTGGGGAAAAACCAAACAACTCTTTTGAAGCAGCCAAACTAGTTAAGCGAGCCGCTAGATATACTTTGGTGGGCGAACAACTTTTTAAAAGAGGAATATCAGTCTCACTCCTCAAATATTTGCCTAGGGGGCAGGGACGAGCAATACTTGAAGAAATACATGCCAGAGTATGCAGAAATCACACTGGGGGGCAAGCCTTGACATACAGAAGTATCAGACAAGGGTATTATTGGCCGACTTTACTTCAACACACAGTCAAAATGGCAAAAACTTGTCATCGATGCCAGATTTTTGCCCCGAATATTCACACCCCGGCTCAAGAGCTTGTTTCAGTTTATAGCCCCTGGTCGTTTGCAAGATGGGGAATGGACATCATTGGCCCTTTCCCGATAGGAGTCGGGAATATTCAGTTTGCCATTGTGGCAGTCGATTACTATACAAAATGGGCAGAGGCAGAAGCTATGGTAAAAATCACACAGCAGAAGATGATCAACTTTATATGGAAGAACATTATCTGTCGTTTTGGAGTTTCACAAACAATTGTGACAAACAATGGTCCGCAGTTTGATGGGAAAGAGCTGAGAGATTTCTGCATAAAGTGGGGAATTAAAAAATATTATTATACTCCCTATCATCCCCAGTCTAATGGACAAGTCAAAGCCGTCAACAAGATTATCAAGCATACTTTAAAAATACAATTGACAGAGAGCAAAGGAAATTGGTCCGAAGAACTCCCAGAAGTTTTATGGGCATACAGGATTTCTCCCAGGTCTACCACTGGAGAAACACCTTTTGCAATGACTTTTGGAACTGAAACAGTTATCCCAATTGAGTTAAAGGCCAATACAATCAGGATGACCAACTTTGATGAATAGGCGAACAACTCTGCTTTAGCTACTGAAATAGACTTACTCGAAGAAAAAAGATTAAATATCGAGCTAGAAAATGCTACATACAAGCAGCGAGCAGAACATTATTATAACTCCCATGTCAAAATCATGGAATTCAGAGTTGGAGATTTGGTTCTAAGAAAGTTACTCGCCCAACCTCCAGGTGTATTAGGACGAACTTGAGAGGGCCCGTATCATATAACGGACGAATTCCTTAATGGTGTATACGATATTGAGGACATGGAAGGCAACCCGGCCCAATACTCCTGGAATGTCGTACATCTTAAGTAATATTATCAATAGGGTGAACAAGTTCAACCTATAGGCGAGCAAGAATCTGTGCGGACAAGTGAACCAAAAACCTGCCTAATTTTTTGGAAATTTTGCTAAGTATAGAATGAAAAGATGTTCGGCACATTGTATAGCTTGGTGCTGTTCATTTTTTATTCCATGTAAAGTTGCTTGGCAAAAATGTTATAAGCGAGTAACTGATTTGTTTTAATAAGTTAGAAGTTGTTCGTCAGATTATATATGTTAATGATGAACAGTGTTGAAATACTTGTAAATTCTCACAATGTAAATATAGTTGTTCGTTTAAAGAAGAAATCTAAGCTCAAGGTACAAATCCAATTTTGAGGATCAAGGTCATTTAAAGGTTGTTCGTCTTTTAAGATGAGCAAAACCTAAGGCTAAACCCATATTCCTTCAAAGGCAGAGTTCAAATTGAACAAAGCCCAATAATGTATGTTATAATTGCAAAAGCATTAGACAATAATGTAAAGACAATTAACATATGAGAAGAAGATGAGCAAGCAAAAGATACTTTCGTTAATAAAAAGGCTTGAAGCCTAAAAAATAGTACAAAAATGTGGAAGTAAAGGACTACAAAAGAAAGTTGACGAGCAACTATTGCAAAAGATTACATCAAGAAATTATAAGTCCTAGCAAAGGAAATCTAAGTCCTACTCTTGATGTTGCTCGCCTTGGGGAAGATTCTGGGCTTTATCGGCGGGAGGATCAACGATCATATCACTAACAAGATCCTCGACAGCTTTCTTCTCCTTCTCAGCAGCCTCTTGCTCGTCATTTACAGCCTGCTCACCTGCATCAACAGGAGCTGGAGGACGAGTGACGATGATACTTGGGTCAAGACTGTCAATCTTGATCCCATAGTCGACCATATCCCCCAGTTGAAGTTCAATATTATTAGGAGGGGGATAATGTTCGATAAACTCCGCCAGATCTTTTCCCATCTCTTCAACCATGTCGGGCTTCTCATACGAGTTAGCTAAGCGGATGCAATCGGCATAAGCGCATATATATCCTAGATTCGTGATGGGTCCGGACCGGGCTTGTAGCTCGGCCTCCAGCTGGTCATGAGTGAACATGTTTTTAATCACATCATTGAGGTGAGCAACCTCAGCCTCGGACTCAGCTAGCTTCTGTTCGGCAGCAAATTTTTCTTTCTTCTCCCCCTCAAGCTCAGCATCCTTATTCTTGAGCTCGGCCGACAATATTTGATAGTCTTCAACATGTTTTTTCTCTATATCGTCGGCATGCTTAAGCTAGTTGTTAAGACGAGCAATTCTGGCCTCGTACTGGCTGACCAGACCATCTTTTTCCTCAGTCAACTGCCGAGCAGTGCGTGCATAGCGGCGACCAGCCTCTTTCAGATCGGCAAGCTGGGCCATCCCTTTTGGGGCGGTCACAAGTGTTGGAGTTATACGTGAAAGTATGATTTTACTTTGTATAACTCATGTATTAAACACCTATTTATGATAATAAATATTTTATCACATTTGCTTTAGATATGATTGAATGTTAAATATTTATTGCAACCAGATCATTATAAGTGGTACATGTTACGTTGTAGTTAATATGGTGATACCCGATCACGGAAGATCACATTAACGATTTTCTTGTAACTAAACGTACAAAATTCACGACCCAGATGGAATTGAACAATCCTCCGCGAAAGGTCGATGTGTGAGTCTCATAATGGTCTGTCTTGACTAAGAGATTGCACTAGCACATTTAGTATGTGTTGAAGAGGACCTACAACGAGGATAAATTATTATGTTCTGAAATGTGAAGAATTAGACCTCAGTGGTTATTGATTTCTTAATCTCCGTCACTTAAATAGGGCCGTGTGTGCTTAATGGTTACTGCTTTGATTCATGTTGGGTGAGAATCATCGTGACTTCGAACTTTGTGTTTTGGGCAGTAATATTAATCATACGACGGTTGCTAAGATTTAATACGGAGAAACGCGTGCGAGTACGACTTGTGTGATTTGTCCCCTTGGTGGGCCCAGAAGTTTTATCGTACCAAATCTTACAAAGGAAGAATCAGTTTCTTCGGTACGGATAATAATGTTGAGTTGTCTTTACTCCAAGGTGAAAGATATTAATTAATTTAGAGTTATTCAGAAGCTTAATTAATTAATGGACTTGATAATTTTAAGTGCGGGAAATAATAACTGGGAGCCCATATTAACGTAATATGGATTAAGATGGATAGTGCAATTTTAATTTATAAGTGGTGCTAATTAATATTAATGGACTGAATTATATTGGGGCTCAATATTGAAATTCAGAAGCCCATTGGAGTCCAATCTTAATTCTCCTAAAGGCCCCTCAAGTAGCCCATTAAGTAGCCCGATAATAATAAGGTGATTAAAACAAAAGAAAAAATATTATTACTGATTTTTTCCTTAATTTTCGAAAAAGGCATATATGGAGAGAGAAAAGATTTTGTTGATTTTCTTGGAAAAATATTATGGAAGATATGTATTCTAGGAATACAAGATTATCTCATAAATTCAAGAAAATCCAAATCTAGTTATTTCAATCCCCATATTTTAGAAAATCATATATAGTTGGAAGGTGAGATTTTTGTGGAATATTTTCTTTTGGAGAAAAGAATATATGGGATATATTCAAGATTTCTTGGAGGCCAAAAAAAAGATTTTCTCTCCCTTATTCCAAATAAAAAATTCGAAATTCCCCCTCCTATATATAGGGGATGATTATGTCATCCCCAGTTTACAGTTTCACAGTGTTGAAAAAAAATCAGCAACAATAATTTTTTCTTTCTTCCTTGTTATTCTGAATTGCTTGTGAGCACTCCCCACCTGTGAACAAGCAAGGCGGAAGGGACATACTTGAGAAGGTCTTTTGGTTGATAGCACGATCGTGATAGTCCCGTTGTTATCAAAGACCATATCTACAAGAGGTACGAATCACGTGAACTCCTAGTTATTCCGCTTTAGGTTTTCATGTGAATTAATTCTATATGCATTATGATAAAATTATTGTTGGAATTATTATTTGAACTAGTACGTATCCCCGCGAATTTCGCGGACTGAAATTTTTTTTTTTTTTTTTCAAATTATAAATATAAATATATTTTTATTTTAAATATCTTGTAATTTCGATATGATATTAAACGTCAATTTGAATTATTTGAAAAAAATCAATTCCCTTTTAAATATTTCATATATACATGTATTTTGAAAAAAAAAATAAAAAAAAAATTGCTAACCTTCAGTATAATAGTATTATACATGGTAAGATATTGTATATCATGACAATTTTTTTTGGAAATAATGTGTTATTTCAGTGACAATATCTTTTGGGTAGTAAAATTTTGTCAAAATAAAATGTAATGCTATTATCTATTATCCATAATAATATATGGTATTGGATGACAAGATTATTTGGGAATCTTGCCATCTTTTAAGTGACAATATCTTTTGCAAAATATTTCAATATCCTCTTAAAAATTAGAATATATAAATATTTTGTAAAAATATTTATTGCAAAAATATCTATTATTGTATTATACATGGTAAGATATTGCATTTCATGGCAAGATTTTTTTGGAATAATATGTTATTTCAGTGACAATATCTTTTGGATAGTAAAATTTTGTCCAAAAAAAATAATGTTACAATCTATTATCTATGGTGAGATATGGTATTGGATGGCAAGATTCTTTGGAAATTGTATCATCTTTTACGTGAAAATATCTTTTGCAAAATATTTCAATATTCTCCTACATAAATTAGCATATATAAATATTTTACAAAAATAAATTTTAAAAATATCTAAGTAAGAAAATTGTTGAACTGTGAAAAAAAAAATTATTTTACATCTTAGAGGACATGGCGGCAGCACCGAGAATATTCAATGGAGCACGGTAAAAACTAAAAAAAGAGGCGAGAAAAAAAAACCTAAGACCAAGAAAAATACTATAAAAAATAGTATCATACCTTCGGTTCAAGGCCGCGGTATCCGATGCGGTTTGAGGCGGTAGAAGTAGAGCAGCGAGGCGGCGCCCGTTTGTAAACAATCTGACAGGAAAGCGATGACGGAGTTAGGGTTGTAAACGAATCAAACAATTTTGGTTCGATTTGGTATTTGTATTCGAAATTCGGTATTCGTATTCGAAATTTTATAATTCGAATTCGGGTACAAATAATATTTTTGATTCGATTAGTTATCAAATACAAATACAAATACTGTGATATTTGATTCGATATTCATAAATATTCGATTAAATATTCGGTTAAATATATAATTACATAATTATATATAAATAGTAATAATAAATATAATTATTTATAAATTTAAGTTCATTATAATTATTTTAAGGATATTAATCTTTATAACTTCATCCAATAAGTGTGCTTGTAGGCAATTCTTAATTAAGTATTTTAATTAAAAATATATAATATAATTTAATTATTAAAAAATTAGTTAATTAAAAAAGAAGTTTAGTTCAACACTGTTAATTTGATTATTAAAGTGTTTTTCCATGAATTTGATTTTTTTTTACTTATTTGATTATGTTATGCAAATTTTTTAAGTTTATAATGAGATTGTGAATTCAAACAATGACAATTTTGAAATGAATATTTGAATATTGACAAAGTATTATGTGAATAATACTTACGGTAACTATTATCGTGAACAACAAATTACTAATATCTGACGAGGTGGTATAACTCAAGTCAAATGGTTAAAATCCCACTACCTAGGATACAAAGGTCGTGGGTTCGAGCCACAACTTTATCGATAAAAAATATTAATACCTTATGTTGAAATAACTAACACCTTTAGTGAGAATAACTAATACCACTTCAACTAATAACTTTAATAAAAAAAGATATTATTTGGAGCTGATAATTTTAGTGCAATTCACTGGTACTTTTAGTTTAATTTACTAATATCATTCAAACAAGTTTCATTGTGAATATTGTTCACATAATACATTCTATTAAATATTATTTGTTAGGAACATGCTTGAGAAAAAAAATCGATTTGAATATTCGACTCAAGTATTCGTATATTTTCTAATAATTCGATATGAGTTTCAAATTGAATATAAATCACATTTACTATTCGAAAAATATTCGATTCAAATTCGATATTCAAAATAATTTTACGAATACAAATTCAAATATTGTGGTATTCGACTCGATTTGATTCGTTTACATCTCTAGACAGAGTGAGAAAAGAATAGAGGAGGGGCGGTGGCGGCTCGGGGTCTACATACCTTGGATATATCCCTATTTTGCATGTCCGCTTTCGACGCGCTCGCCGGAATTCATGATAGATGCACCACTTCAATCATTGGACTAGGCGGAGAAGTCGTCTGAGATGGATTCAGAGTATGTGATTAGTGTGATTTTTGCTTGAAATTCGTATACTTAAATAACTTAATTGGATATGATTTCATGCATTTTTCATACTAAAATTACCTCATTGTGCTTAATAGTCGAGAAAGTTATTTTGTGCCTATTTGCAGAAAATTAGGTATTTTTATAGCAAAAGCGAGAAGAAGAATTGTGCTAGAGGAATTAATTTCAACCAAAGTAGCAGCCCATTTGAAGAAAGCAGCCCACTTAGTACATGGTCTCATTTACTCGAAGAAATACAGCAAGTCATGTGATTACTAAGAAAGAAAGGAAAGAAGCATGCGGCCCCCACCTATTCTAAAAGAGAAAAAAGTCGAGCATTACTTTTTCAAAATAGAAACCCATCTTCATCTTTGCATATACGAAGAGAGAGAGAAACAGCAAAAGGAAAGGAAAGGCTACGTATTTCATTCACACCATTGCTGGAATTGAACCCGCATTAGAGCTCGAAGCCGTCGGAATCAAGAAGAAACGATGCCTGGAATTTACGCCACCACAAGCTCACCGGAATTTCCAAAGCTCACCGCTGTTCACATCACAACCGCGCCGCCACCGTACTGGTTTGCCGGAAAAGCAGCCACGCCTGGAAGAAGAAATTGCCACTGGAAATTATGGAGCACGCAAGCAAATACGCGCCGGAAAGCAGCTATTCGCGATGGGAAATTAAGTAGCCAAAGCCAGAGATTCGCGAGCCATGGCCGGAATTTCGAAGCTAGCCAAGACAGAAACACAGAGCTGGAATCGCGTCTAACCATAGCCGGAAATCGAAGATGAACGATATAGTTTCGAAACCGGAATCACTCGACCGAGTAGGAAGTCGACTCGGCCGAGTGAGGGAGAAAAGGTCGAGTGAAAGTTTCTGGAAGAATCAGTCGCCCAAATTGCATTTTCACTCGGCCGAGTGTCGAGGAAATATGACCGAGTGTTGAAAATTGAAAAGTGGGTGTATTAAGTAAAAGGGTGAGTGTATGGAGACGAGTCAGAATTGAGTTCAGCCGAGTTGCCACTGAGTCAGGCCGAGTTATGGGCGAGTTATGGCCGAGTTGACCGAGTTCGTGCCTATTTTCACCGAGTTTGACCGAGTCAAGGCCGGGTTGACTCGGCAGTTATTTAAAAGGTGCAAAAATCATCATTTCTTAGGGATTTAATGGTAATTTCGTCCTAATCTCCTCATCCAACTCTATAAATACCCCCAAGCATCAAGGAATCAAAGAATCAACCATCATACGGCAGTTACCAACACAAGAGAGAGCCTAGAGTAGATTTTTTTTTCAATTTTTCTTTTCTTTTTCATTTCCTTTCAAATTCTTCCATAGATTAGAGTAGATTTAACTTTCAATTTGTAGCAATTTACTTTTCAAGCAATGATTGAAGCTGGTGCGGAGATTGATTTTCAATTCAAGATGTTGCAGAGATTAAATTCTATTCCATCATGAGAGGTGATATCATTTCATTACTATTTGCATTTCAATTGCAGTTTATTTTGATTTCTATTAGTTTAATTGTTTGTTTAGCTTCCTTAGCCATGAATATCTCTTCTAGAACCATGAGCTAAGTCTTCTATGCTTTGGATGATTTAGATAATGTGATTATTGTAGTTTTGGTTTGATTTATGTCTTGATTATGATGATTTGAATGATTAGATTCCTTGATTGTGGATATCTCCCCTTGCACTTCGTCTCACGAAGTTAGATAGATTTCTATTTTTTTGCTCATTTTAATTCCTTGTTTAGTAGCATAACAAATCCGAGCTTGTACTTTTTATTTCATAAGCATGAAAACGTGAATCGACTTAGCTAACCACATGTTTCCCTAGGGTTCGATAATTTTATTACTTGGTCAATTGCCTATCTATAACAACGATCTCGTACACTTGCGAGTAGTTCGATTTTGTGCTTTAACGAAATTGGCAATCAGTATGCACAATGATCGATCAAGTCGGAGCAACGACGACGCGTAAGCAATATTGGTGACGACAATGTCGGCTGTAATAGTAAAGACGACACCGATGATGACTGCAACGGGAGAGAGAAACAAGTGACGTATTTGAGAGAAATGGACGGTCTGTGCAATACTCTTAATAAGAGATTAATAAAACCTAAATATAAAATGAATGGTTTAGATTTAATTTTGTGAGATAAATGGTCGATATCAAAACTTAAACCAACTTTTAATGAGAGCGCAGCATTTCGAAATGAAGAGATTTGAGACATGCCACATCAGCCTAAGAATAAGGTGGTGTTGACACATCATCTTGGAGAGGTTTGAAAATATATTATAATAAGATTAATTAGGATTAATTCATGCTAGTAATAATTGTATTTAAGTTTGTATTTAAATTTCATCCCGAATAGTTTCCGAGCACCCTTTTTTCCCAACAACTGGTATCAGAGCCACGGTTTTCGGGCTCTAATCTTTAAATTGGAATTTAAATTGTTTAACATTAAAATTGTAATTGGATAGTAGAATTGCTAGATCTTTTTTGCAGGTATCCAATTGTCATGGTTTTTAATGTTTATTTTATTCATGCGTGTGAATTATTTGTTTTTAATTCGATTCGTTCGAATTCGTTTTTCTTGTGAGAAAATCCACGAGTAGATTAGTTGTTTTTATTTTGATTTGATCAATGTAATAGACTAGTCTAGATCTAGGTTTTTTTTTTGTAAATAATTTGTAACCGGATCGAGACGAAAATGGAAACAAAGAGTTAAAGACGACGTACCCGGACGACGCATGCATGCGTGACGCGTGTATGGGGGTGGATCGTGCATGGGGTAAAAAATAAGGAAGAACGGCGAAACCCGGAGCATGGCGTGCGCAAGGCGCACGACGCCATGCATGGCGGGTGCCGAGGCGTACGGCACGCGCGCGCGAGGCGCTGTTAGGGTTGTAAACGAATCAAACAATTTTGGTTCGATTTGGTATTTGTATTTGAAATTTGGTATTCGTATTCGAAATTTTATAATTCGAATTCGAGTACAAATAATATTTTTTATTCGGTTAGTTATCAAATACAAATACTGTGATATTTGATTCGATATTCGTAAATATTCGATTACATATTCGGTTAAATATATAATTACATAATTATATATTAATAATAATAATAAATATAATTATTTATAAACTTAAGTTCATTATAATTATTTTAAGGATATTAATCTTTATAACCTCATCCAACAAGTGGGCTTGTAAGCAATTCTTAATTAAGTATTTTAATTAAAAATATATAATGTAATTTAATTATTAAAAAAATTAACTAATTAAAAAAGAATTGTAGTTCAACACTCTTAATTTGCTTATTAAAGTGTTTTTCCATGAATTTGATTTTTTTTTTATTTACTTATTTGATTATGTTATGCAAATTTTTAAGTTTATAATGAGATTGTGAATTCAAACAATGACAATTTTGATATGAATATTTGAATATTGACAAAGTATTATGTGAATAATACTCACGGTAACTATTACCGTGAACAACAAATTACCAATATCTGACGAAGTGGTATAACTCAAGTCAAATGGTTAAAATCCCACTACCTATGATACAAAGGTCGTGGGTTCGAGCCACAACTTTATCGATAAAAAATATTAATACCTTATGTTGAAATAACTAACACATTTAGTGAGAATAACTAATACCACTTCAACTAATAGCTTTAATAAAAAAAAATTATTTGGAGCTGATAATTTTAGTGCAATTCACTGATACTTTTAGTTTAATTTACTAATATCATTCAAACAAGTTTCATTGTGAATATTGTTCACATAATACATTCTATTAAATATTATTTGTTAGGAGCATGCTTGAGAAAAAAATCGATTCGAATATTCGACTCAAGTATTCGTATATTTTCTAATAATTCGATATGAGTTTCAAATCAAATATAAATTACATTTACTATTCGAAAAATATTCCATTCGAATTCGATATTCGAAATAATTTTACGAATACAAATTTAAATATTGTGGTATTCGACTCGATTTGATTCATTTACATCCCTACTTCGAACTTTATGTTTTGGGCAGTAATATTAATCATACGACGGTTGCTAAGATTTAATACGGAGAAACGCGTGCGAGTATGACTCGTGTGATTTGTCCCCTCGGTGGGCTCATAAGTTTTATCGTACAAAATCTTGCAAGTGAAGAATCAGTTTCTTCGGTACGGATAATAACGTTGAGCTGTCTTTACTCCAAGGTGAAAGATATTAATTAATTTAGAGTTATTCAGAAGCTTAATTAATTAATGGACTTGATAATCTTAAGCACAAGAAATAATAACCGGGAGCCCATATTATCGTAATATGGATTAAGATGGATAGTGCAATATTAATTTATTAGTGGTACTAATTAATATTAATGGACTTAATTATATTGAGGCTCAACATTAAAATTCAGAAGCCCATTGGAGGTCCAATCTTAATTCTCCTAAAGGCTCCTCAAGTAGCCCATTAAGTAGTCCGATAATAATAAAGTGATTAAAATAAAAGAAAAAATATTATTGCTGATTTTTTCCTTAATTTCCGAAAAAGGCATATATAGAGAGAGAAAAGATTTTGTTGATTTTCTTGGAAAGATATTATGGAAGATATGTATTCTAGGAATACAAGATTATCTCATAAATTCAAGAAAATCCAAATCTAGCTATTTCAATCCCCATATTTTCGAAAATCATATATAGTTGGAAGGTGAGTTTTTTGTGGAATATTTTCTTATGGAGAAAAGAATATATGGGATATATTCAAGATTTCTTGGAGGCCAAGAAAAAGATTTTATCTCCCTTATTCCCAACAAAAATTTCAAAATTCCCACTCCTATATATAGGGGATGATTATTTCCTCTCCAGTTTACAGTTTCACAGTGTTGAAAAAAAACCAGCAACAATAATTTTTTCTTTCTTCCTTGTTATTCTGAACTGCTTGTGAGCACTTCCCACCGGTGAACAAGCAAGGCGAAAGGGACATACTTGAGAAGGTCTTTTGGTTGATAGCACGATCGTGATAGTCCCGTTGTTATCAAAGACCATATCTACAAGAGGTACGAATCACGTGAACTCCTAGTTATTCCGCTTTAGGTTTTCATGTGAATTAATTCTATATGCATGATGATAAAATTGTTGTTGGAATTATTATTTGAATTAATTAGGATTAATTCATGTTAGTAATAATTGTATTTAAGTTCGTATTCAAATTTCATCCCGAAAAGTTTCCGGACACCTTTTTTTTTTCCCAACAACTGGTATCAGAGCCACAATTTTTGGGCTCTGATCTTTAAATTGGAATTTAAATTGTTTAGCCTTAAAATTGTAATTGGATAGTAGAATTGCTAGATCTTTTTTGCAGGTATCCAATTGTCATATTTTTTAATATTTATTTTATTCATGCGTGTGAATTATTTATTTTTAATTCAATTCGTTCGAATTTGTTTTTCTCGTGAGAAAATCCACGAGTAGATTAGTTGTTTTTATTTTGATTTGATCAATGTAATAGACTAGTCTAGATCTAGGTTTATTTTTTTATTTTTGTAAATAAATTATAACCGGATCGAGACGAAGACGGAAACAAAGAGTTAAAGACGACGTACCCAGACAGCGCATGTATGCGTGACGCGTGCATGAGGTGAAAAATGAGGACAAACGGTGAAACCGGAGCACGGCCTGCGCAAGGCGCTGTGCATGGCGAGTGCCAAGGCTCACGGCACGTGCGCACGAGGCGTTGCCACCCGGGGCTCGGCCATCGTGGGCCGAGAGGCGCGCGGCCCACCTCCGTGGGGCGACGCACGCCAGATCTCGGGCCGTGAATTTTTTTTCCGTTCTTATTTTTTTGTCTGATTCCAAATGTTGTTCCGAACCCAAATGAAGTTTTTGATGAAGTGTTGTTGTTCGAGTGGGAGCTTGTCGAGACGAACGATGAAAGTACGAGGATGATTTCTCGCATCAAGACGTGAAGAAGATTAAATCGTGACAATTGGATTCGAGTGCTCCAATTTATTTAATTTTGTTTTGATGGATGTTTTAATTTTTTCGTGCATGTATTATTTGTTAATAGGTGTTTGCATGATTATTTAATTGTCCAAGAAAAATCTTACTTTCGAAAATTACTAAGTATGTTTCTTTAATCGCATTTTTATTCCGGAAAATAAAATTGGATTATTTTGACCTCCATAATTTATTTATATGTGAAGTCTTTTTGGAATACATTTTCCCCTCGGATCGGCCAAAGAGACGGAATTCACATGAATAAATTCCGAAAGGATGATTGTGGATTATTACTAGTGGCGGTATTGACCCTCACCAAGAGTGGTTTGCTCAGAGCGAAATAATAATCATGCATTGAATTATGATTATTACTTAGGCATAAGAAATTGATATTAACTTACTCCCCTCGGAGTCATTGTCAGTTTTTATGTGGTCAAAGTGGGAGCCAACTATTAATTTTGAATTAAGGATTTTTAACTTTAAGTTTGTGATCCGTTTGAATGTGTTTAAATGTATAGACCATCCCTCCTGGTGCATTTAAATTGTTTCGAGATGTTGGCTGATGCATGATTATATTGTTTTTAAGAGTTGCTCGGCTAAAAAAAAGGAAAAATAACAAGTATATTAGACGAGCAAGTATTGAAGATGACGAACAAGAATATTTTTAAGAGTTAGGAATTTTCTACATACCTCGGGGCACCTCAGCTAGGGCCTCAAGATGATGAGGATAAGTGAATAGGCGAGCAGCTTTTTGACACTTCTCCTTGTTCACGTGCTCGATGGTCCTATCAGCCTTGTTTCGTAGGGCGACCAAACACGAGGTAAAGGAACTCTGAGCCAATCTCTTCCTCTTCAGGGTTCCACTTGAGTAATCGGGGACCTGCGAGCAAACAAAAAGAGTTAAATTAGAACTCTAGTTCAAAGATGAACAAAAGCAAGCTTACATTTTATTTTTCCTTGTGATGCCGAAGAATTAATACGCCCAACACCACCGTATGGACCAGAAGATGCTCGCCAGTCACCCCCTATGAAGAAGAAGTGCTCTTTCCAATTTCGAATCTTATTCGGCACTCCTTCAACAATCTTAAGTCCAGTCCGAGCTTTCAAATAGTAGTATCATTCTTCACCCACCGGACACTTGGTGATATCATCAAGTAGTTGACCTCTTCAGTAGTAATACAGTCAACGTACCCCTCCAGGGCGAACAAACCCATTGTGCCGAGTAGGTTCATCCACCCAATTGGAGTAATTTGGGTGATGGCAAGGTTGGTGGCCTCCAAGAAACGACCAACAACTGGTGGCATTGGCAACCTCAATCCAGCGATCAAGGTATCAATGTTGATCGCCGTACATCCCGGTGGAGGACGATCAGCTCTCTCCTTCTTTTTTGGGGCCCATATTGGAATATCATAGGGAAATTGATACACCTCCCGAATTAAGTCCAACTCATCTTTGCAAAAAACACTTCTTATCCTGCTCGCCTGGAATTCAGTCCTCACCAAATCCATCTGTTGACGGGCGACAAGAGGAAATCTGTTCGCAAATTCAGCAGCATATGCTCGCCATTCGAATGAGCGAGCAACACCGGAAGGGATCACATTCTCAAGCATCCTAGGATTTGGGAATTCTATCCCTTCCAAAAATTCATGAGTTAACTCGTCGAATTCCAGATCCACCTCTTCCGATTCAGAACTTGAAGAAGACTCTCCGTCCGAATCCTTGTTCGCCGCAGCCGTAATCTCCTTGCCGGACTGACAAACACCAATGTCCTCAACTGATTGAACCACTGAATCTACGTCGGGATGCGTCTTCGACGAGATTTCGAACGGTGGTGGTGCCTCAAATGACACCATGGGAAAAAGAGGGTCCATAATTTCCTCGGAGTTTTGGTTACTTGAATGAGAGGACATGGGTTTTGAGTATAATGAGGATCAAAATTGAAGAGTTTGGTGAAGAATTTGTTAATTACAGTTTCCGGTGGGAAATTGATGAGTAGAAAGGTGGTGATTGTTTTGCAGAGGGCGGCCGCGATGGTTACACAGTGGTGATGAGGCAAAATTCAAAAGAAAAAGTAGAGTAAAGGGAGAAATGAAACCAAAAAAGCAATTAAATGACGTAAAATACCTTAAAATCTGGGAAAAGGACGCCGAAAAAGCTTGAACGCCGCCGGAAATGGAGGTTCTCGCCGGAATTTTCTGTAGCAAAAGAAGAAGAATGAGAATTTTTTTATTTCCCACTCACTTTTATATTCAAAGAAAAAACGGGGTCCCGCCCGTAATTTCTTATAACTCTTGTGGCCAAAGTGTGAGGAAATGGGGTTTTTAATACAAAAGATAGGAAAAAGGAGGGCCTAAAGGCAAATTAGGGGGCGTGTGGCCTCGATTTTGCCCGTGCGTGCCCACGTCATCCTTGGACGAACCCCCAGATCAGGGGAAAATGAAACGGTGCAATCAAAGCTGCTCGTCCGTGGAAAAGGTTGATCAACCTAATTCACCACCAAGAAATATCCTGATCACAGTTGCTCAACAAAAAGTTGCTCGTCAATAGCAACATCTGACGAGGATAGGGGGCAATTGTTGATGGGCGAACATTAATAATCTCTTGGCGAACAAGATTTAAAGCCTAAATAGGGATTATGAAACAAAATACTCAAACCAGAGATGATTAGCAAGAATAAACAGAAAGGGTGTGCATCTATCAATCCGGGAGGTGTATTAACTGATGAACAACACTCTTGGCGAGCAGCTTATTGACGAACAAGTTTAAGGCCCAAGGCCAGATATGGACCCCGATGAGCAACAATGCCGAAAGGCGGAGCACTCACCAGTTCATGGAGTGTACAATGCCTATCAATCCACCTGGTTAACCAAGTTCCTGACGAACAAATGTTAAAGATCCAGAGGACCCATACACATTGAAAATACAAGCGAACTACTTGTGAGTCACCTAAACAAGAGGCGAACAACTTCTACAGAAGAACTACAAGTGATGATCTACCAAGCAAACAACGACGAACAACAATGGATCCGAGATAAGACCAACTACAAGACTTTGTAATTAAGTTTCAGCCTAGATAAGGTCAAATATGGTCAAAAGGACACATGTCAAGCATGCAAGCTTGGTAGTCCAAGAGTTATGTACACCACCTACTTGGTGGACAGTATAAATAAGTTGTTCACCAACTATAAAAATAAGTTTAAATTCACAAATACTCCAATTACACACACTCATACACCTAAACGTGCACACACACGAAATAAATACGGATTCAATACTCGTATTTACGATTTCATAACCCGAACAATCGAATTTACCATTTACGATGGTAATCAATCACACGTTCTTGTTTGGTGATCCTAAAATCGGTTAAGAACAACCACTAATCTAAGCGATTAGAACCGATCACCAACACACCTGGTCACTGGGTTCCTCACTTTAGTGAGTGACCCGGGTCTTGGCTTGAAGAATACCACGAACTAATTTCTAACTTGCCAACCTTTTTTTAGGGCAATAAACATCTTTTTTTAAATCAAAAGTAAAATGAGTTTATATCCAATATACGTATCTTCAACAATATTACAAATATCACCCAATTTTGTACTCATCTGTAAATTTGTTAGATAATTATATAATTTAAAAGTAGAACAAATTTCCTATTTAAAATATATTAGATGTGTTTTAATTAATTTTAATTGTTTTTTTCCTTTTGAACCAACTCAATAATAAATTAAAAATGACTTTAAAATTTATTTTTTCATCTTTAATATAAAATTAATGCAAAACATATTATGATGGTTCATGGAAACAAAATTATTACCATACCTTCTAAATAAAGTAATCACTGTATCATATGAGATCCCTATTCAATTTCTAACCACAACCATTGATTATCCATTAATTTTCAAAATTGAAGTATGACACTAGTAATACAGTACTCATTTCTTTATCTTTTTTTCACCAACTCGCACTCAAAGGACCCAAACCATAATCTTCAAAAGACAAACATAGAAGATGAAGAATATCCCCAGGAACTACGTAAGTTAGCCTCAATATTAGATTGATTGAAATTTTGTTTTTGAGTCATAATGTTTGTTGATCTTTAGGTTTAGTTTTCTCTTGAATCGTGTAGTGTTCGATCAATCAGGAAACAATATACTAGGTATGTTCATCGCCGAAACGAATGAGATTTGTTCTACATGACCAACCAACCATAAGTTCTTTATTCTATTGAATTGATCGAACGAGCCTTTTTATTCCACTAACCTAGCTGAAGAGAGGTCTTATATATTTTAAAGTGTATTTTATAACTTATATTTTCTTGAATAGCTAGTATACATCAAATCCATAGTATATACTTGAATTCTTGAAAATTAAATTTTGACCTTTTCAAAATTCATTTAAAAAAATATCAAAACTAAATTTGTAATTGAGCTTAAAATTCAAATACATAAAATGCACTTAGTGTATACTAGAATTTGTGTTTTTTCTTTACTCCCTCCGTTCACGAAAATTTTACCCGGTTACTGTTGAGCACAGTTTTTAATAAAAATAATATTTTATTGAAAAAGTGAATAAATTAGGTAAAGTAAGAGTATTGTGGTGAGTATTGTGGGGCTCATTTTTTGTTTGTGAGTGTAGTTTATTTTCAAAAGAGAAATGGGTAAAAATTTGGTGGACGGACCAAAAAGGAAAGCGGGTAAAAATTTGGTGGACGGAGGGGGTAATATTTTTGAGGGGTTGGTTGCTAATTTCATTCTTGGCTAAAAGCATTATCAATGCAACGAGGAATTTTATGCACATAATTTTATTACATGTGTGTTATTTTAAAAGTTTTATTATACTCCACCTCAAAAAAAATCATTTAACCCCATCGCTCCTTTCTTCCCTTCCGTCGCTCCTTTCTTCCCTTCCGTGGTACCGAGTAGGAGAACTCATTTCCCCATTCTCCTTCCTCCCTCGTGCCATCTGCTACAAGCACGCCTTTCTCAAATTTTGGATATGAATAGCATAACACACGAGATTCATCGCCCATTTTGGGTGCTCAAATGAAGAGATATTTGTGGCTATGTGCCATTTTGGGTGTTGTATTGAATAAGTTTGATGTGGGTATGCATATTATAAGAGTGAGTGCATATTATAAAAAAAGGTCTAATAGCAGTTTTTTTTTTATTTTTTTTTTAAGAAAGTAAATTATTAGTGAATGTATTAAGTAAAATTTGAAAAAGATAATAAAAGAAAAAAAAGGAGAGAGACGGGTGAGCTTATTAAAAATGTACAAAGTAATGGATTGGATTTGGATATCCTAAAATAGAATAAAATCTCAAATTAAATCGGAAAATTGGATTTTGACCACGTGGCGAATTAACAACGCAACTCCGATCGACCGTGTTTATTTTATACTTTGACCATAACCCCTTTTCTTTCTCCCCTTTAAATTTGAACTATCCATTCCATTGCCGAAATAAAAACCCTCGCTCGTCATCTTCTAGTACCCAACGGTCGAATTTTCCGAAAACTCGCACTCTTCGTTTCATATTACTCGCAAGTAGATCTCGTCAATTCTCATTCTCTTATCGAATCCAATTACGTTTGTCTCCCTCAGGATTTCAACCAGGAAAGATATATTATTGCTAATGAGTTTTGATTTTCAGGTGCGTGCGTTTCCGATCTACATTGAATTCTGTTAATCTTTTTTTTTTTTTTTTTTCTGTTTTCTGTTTTTATAGATTCTTACCTTGTTGGACTAAAATCTTCTTATGGTATAAAGAAGAAAAGTGAGATATTAAAGGAAAGGAAGAGCTTTATTTTGAAATCACTAATAGGATGGCATTCGAATTTACAAATTATTAGAAAAGAGCAGTTTTTGGTTTTGTTTTGGGCGAGGAATAGCTATCTCTGTGATTTTGCTTAAATGAAGGTTGCAACAGTAGATGACACACTGTGGGGTTGAGGCATTCCATATGATTTATACTTGCCCTTTTTCTAGGAGTAAGCAATTCTCCTTTTCATATGATTTATGTGTATTTCATATGATCTCAAAAACCACAACTTCTTAATAGTTTCGACCTAGATGCAGACTTTTATAATAAGTGACTTGGTTCATCAGCTATCAGTTTAAGGCATTAAGTAAAGTGTCAAGTTCAAATTGGCCCATGAATACCTCTATGATTATCGTGAAGAACGACCACTCAATCTCACATGTAATTTTATTGCTTACTTAGAAACAGAATGCCTCAGTGCAAAATTCGCAATGCCATCCTTTAGGAAATAATGTTACATGAAATTGTTTTTTTATTTCTTCAAGTGTCCATCTCTTTGCGAATACAATTGATGAACATATTATAGACTTGTCCTCTTACTTTGATCTTGTTGGCTTTTTCACGATAATAAAAAGTTGAAGTGTTAGCTGTTGACTCATTTTTCAAGTATATGTTTAAGATTCCTCTACGTATATGTGACACATATATACATGTGCTCCCTTACCTCTTTGTGATACCATTTTTGAATTGAAATTTGTTTTCCTCACACGTGCATCTAAACTAACTAAGCAGGATCGTCTCACTTCATGTTATTGTGTAGAATATCAATTGCCATAATCAAATAATTATCTACATCTATTAACCAAAAAAAAAAAAAAAGCAGAAGAAAATACGCTTCACACTCATAATACTACACTCATCTTAGTAGTTAGTGGACTAGCTTGAGAGGACAAGCTCTCTCTCTCTCCCTCTCTCTCTTTTGGTTTTTAACATTTTTTACCACTAGAAGTTTTATGAAGAGGGAAGTTGACTTAGAGAATCAACCTTATGTACCATAATTAAACATTTGCACCTATAAAAGAAGTAAAAAATCGGAAGCCAAATCCTGTAAGTCAACAATGTGCTACTGTACTAATTCATCAATTATATCAGATTATTATGAAATCTATTTTTCAAGGCTAACTATATGTAGTGTATGAGGTTATTGAAATATAGTGTGAATGCATAGGTTAGTACTTACTCTAAAGATTTTAGTTTACATATCCTCTTTTGTTTTCTAACAAGCTTTTCTCATTAGAAGTTTTATGAAGATAAAGGTTGATGTTTATCGGTAGATCTCCATACTATTTTTATTGCCTTAGATTGTGTATAAATCATAATGATTTTGATTCCTAGAAGATAAGCAGTCCTCTTCTTCCCCCCTCTCCCTCTAACAAGCTTTTCTCACTTGATATTTTATGAAGAGAGAGGTTTACCGAGAGATCTCAATTTATAGTTTTATCACAGATTTATTGCCTTGGATTGTGAAATCCACCTCAACACTGTTTTATTGTATGCATATTTGTTGTTTGCTAGTTCTAACTGCATTTTATCTTACCTTATTGTATTTATGACATGTAAATGATAGAGCGGATTCTATTTGCAGGTATAGTCACCTTAAAATGTTGAAATGTCAAAGAAGCATGCTTTCGCGTATCGAAGCGGCACTTGGATCTTTCCTTCATGAATTGCAGGTGTCCTTACAAAGATTTCAATTATATTTGCTTAATAATGTCCTTTCAGCTCCCAATTATTTCCTTCTCATCATATGAAATACATAATGTTTGATATTCTTCTGCCCTGTGCTTGCTTAAATGGCAATGTTTCTGTAAGTTAGTACCAAATAGTGTCTTGAAATTATTTTCATTCATGTCCTTTGGCTATATCGGACAGATAATATGGGATGAGGTTGGGGAATCTGAAGATGAAAGGGATAGAATGTTGCTTGAGCTTGAACAACAATGTATAGAAGTCTACAGAAGAAAATTGGATGAGGTGAACAGGGGCAGAGCTCAGCTGAGGCAGGCCATTGCTGATGCTGAAGCAGAGCTTGCTGCCATCTGCTCTGCAATGGGAGAAAAGCCAGTGCATATTAGGCAGGTCAGGCTTAGTCTGGTTGACCATCATTTTTATAAAATTTGAACTGTGGGCGTCACTTACTAAAAAGTGAATCATGATATTTAGAAATGTCAACACTCTGGTAAAGACAAGAAGCCATATAAAATTGATTATAGACATGTGAGAAGGCTTTCGTTTCCAATATGACTTTATTGTGTACCAGTATTGACACTCTTTCCTTGTGCAGTCTGATCAAAACCCGGAAAGCTTGAAGACTGAACTCAAAACCATTCTTCCACAGATAGAGGAGATGAGAAAGATAAAATGTGCAAGAAAGAATCAATTTATCGAGGTCCTAAGAGAGATTCAGAGCATTAGGAGTGAAATCTGCAGGCCAGATCATTCTGCTTCAAATGGACTGGCAATTGATGAAACAGATCTTTCTACAAAGAAGCTTGAAGAATGGCAAAGAGAGTTGCAGGCACTCCAGAAAGAAAAGGTTATAGCCTATCTATTTTATATTGCAGTTCCATTTTTTATTTTATTTTTTTGTATTAATTTCCTGTAGTATATTTCCTGAGTAATCTTTGTGTGTAGACTAAGCGTCAGAAGATGATGCTGGACCACCTGAACTGTTTGTACTCTCTGTGCATAGTGCTTGGTTTGGATTTCAAGAAAACCGTTAATCAGATTCATCCGAGTTTAATGGAAGCTGAAAGTTCAACAAATCTCAGTAGCAGCACCATAGAGCAATTGGGGAATGCTGTACGAGAAATAAGAGAGCTCAAAATAGAGCGAATGCAACAGGTTTGCATCTTTGTACTTTCAAAGCAATTTGCTAATTTTCTAATGAGCTGTATTCACGTTGGCAGTTACAAGATCTTGTGACTTCATTATTGGAGCTCTGGAACTTAATGGACACACCAATTGAAGAGCAACAGATATTTCAGAAAGTTACTTGTAAACTAGCTGCTTCTGAGGATGAGATAACAGAGCCCAACATGCTTTCTATTGATCATATTAATTATGTGAGTTAAAATGTTTCATTGTTACACCTTGCTTGAATTTTGTGGTCTGAAAGTTTATATATATTAAGTGAGGAGTCCTCTATTAGACTATTAAAGAGGAGGTTGGGTTTAAAATCAACCATACTCCTCCTTCACTTCTGTTAGGAGATTCAAATCTTTTAAACTGTGTTGTAGTGAAGCAATGCCATTCTTCATCTTTCAGGTCGCAGCTGAAGTTTCCCGACTGGAAGAGCTGAAAGCAAGCAAAATGAAGGAACTTGTTTTAAAAAAGAAGGCAGAGTTAGAAGTTATCTGCAAGAAGACACATCTTGTTCCAGATGCAGATAATGCATTGGAAATAGCTATATATGCTATGGAATCTGGTATTTCCTTGCTTACAAGAGGATGAACAATATCTTTCCGTTTTAATATATATCCACATTCCCTTATATTCTTTTTTCTTGATTGATAAAAGGAACTGTTGATGCTGCTGATGTGCTTGATGAAATTGAGCTTAAAATTGCTAGAATTAAAGAGGAGGATCTAAGCAGGAAAGAAATCCTTGAAAAAGTTGAGAAGTGGATGGCTGCATGCAAAGAGGAGTGCTGGCTCGAGGAGTATAATAGGGTTTGTCTGACAACATGCTTCTAAGATATGCTGTTAATATACATTTGCTTAAAGGGAATTTATTATATTTTATTTCTTCGTTTAGGATGATAATCGATATAATGCTGGGAGAGGTGCTCATCTTACACTAAAACGTGCTGAAAAAGCCCGTGCTTTGGTCAATAAGCTTCCAGGTATATTTGTATAATTGCATTAGGTCTTCTTGTTGCCTCGCTATTTATCTGTAAAGAAGTGATTTTTAGTTTTTTGTGCTGGAACAGCAATGGTGGATGCATTGGCTTCAAAAGTCATAACCTGGGAAAATTGGAAAGGAATTGAATTCATTTATGATGGCGTGAGTGCTATTTTCTCTAGTGTGAAAAGTAATATACCCCAATATCCTTTTCATTTCTCAAGATAAATTAAATTTTCCATTTCTTTTTATCATATCTAGGTTCGTCTTCTTACTATGCTTGAAGGTTACAAGGCTTTAAGGCAAGAAAAAGAGCTACAACGAAAAAGGCAGAGGGTATATACTTCGTTTTATCTAGAATTTCACTTTACATTGGTTTTAAGTTGTAACAGCTTCCTCACCCTATCTCTCTCTTTCTCTCTGTTGTGTGCATGTTTTATTTTACTTCAGGACCAGAAGAAACTTCAGGGACAGCTACTGGCAGAACAGGAAGCTCTTTATGGTTCAAAGCCTAGTCCTATGAAGAACCCCAATTCGAATAAAGCCGCCAGATTATCATATGGTGGTGCAACTAAGAGAAAACTGTCTCTTGGAACAACACCTATGAGACCTGCTACGAGAGCTACTCCTAATACACGGAGTACCAAGAAAAATGAATGTTCAAATCAGGATCGCCGCAAGGATGGCAGATTTTCAGCTCCCCCTTCAGGTAAATCATATCTATCATTTTTTGCATACAATCGGAACCCCCTTTTTTTTCTTTTTCTTTTTTGCAGTCCCTTTCAAGTTCAATTGATGGTAAAATTATTCGACTACCTTTTAAGTAAAAATAATGATTGTGTACTCTGAATAGTTAATAGGCAATATGACATCATAACATGAGAAGGTTACCAATGCATGTAAAAGAAAAAAGAAAATTCAACCTTGTAAGATTTCAACCTCTGGGAATTATCTTTACTCTTTGAGGGGAAAAGATAGTAGCTGGAATCTGATCTATTCAGTCACAACTGCAAATAGCAAATAAGGTTCTGGAAATGTGTAATGCTAGAGGTAATTGGATTTGCCGCCTCTTTGGAATAAATGAATTAGTAGTAGCTACTCTCCTTATTTTGTAGTAACAAAAATCTTCCTCTTTGAACATACATTTATAAATATTTCATACTTGGTTACTTGTTAGTGTTCGTGTGATGCAAAAACGAAATATCAATTTAAGATTTTTGACTGATTTACAATATTCACCATGCCACAATTCTTTTAATTATGGCTGGACCACCAGATTCCCATGTTAATTGAAAATAAGAGGGTCAAATTGTTATGAAGTAGACATTAGAGGGGTGCGCAATGCAATAAGTTATCAACGGAGTCTTTCCTTGAAAAGTTTGTGTTTGTATGATGAAAAAAGCTGAAGATGAAAAATTTGAGAATAGGTATGTCTTTCAATCCAGAGTTTATGATGAAGCTAACATACAGAATGTGGTAAATTGATTAAAGAAAAGGACAAAATTTGGTTACTCTTTATACAGGAAAAATAAACATTATTAGATCATACTATTAGAAAAGGTAACACATTCTCTACAGTGTCATTTTCTTAGTTTCTTTTCACTTTTATGATTTGCAGGTAGAAGAGGCCTGGACATGGTTAGCCTTGCTGCAAAACAACCTTCGTCCAACTCAACAAAAGCTCGTGAAATCACGATGTTACCCGTGATGCGAAAGCCATTCTCTCCCATTTCTTCCATGACTCCAACAAAGCCAAATGCAGCAAATATTTTGGAACACCGCAACATAAAACACAAAGAGACACCACAAAAGCCACTTGCAATTAATCAGACACCATTAAGTACTCCCAAGATCATCTATACTGCAGATGAAGAGAACATAAAACCAATCACTCCGCCTTTAACACCCCCAATAGTATCTGTTCCAATGAAAACAGCCGTAACACCGGCTTCTGTTGTGAAGGTTACTGTAATTCCAGCTCTTTCTACGATCATGTCACTTGAAGATGAGACTGAATACTCATTCGAGGAGCGAAGAGCTCAGTTTCGTGGTGCCTAGATAGTCTAGTGATACAAATTCTGATCTTAATGCAATCATTTCTTTATTGGTTTTGTAAGTAAAATCTATTGTTTTCTTTTTCGTGTACATAGTCTATGAAACTCCAAAACTTGGTCTCTGGATGTTGAAACTTCTTAAAGGTTGGTTGAAACTTCTTAAAGGTTGGTTGAAACTTTTGTCTGGGTTCCTTCTGCTGCTGTTATAATTTCTGATTAAAACTTGTCTGATTTATGAAAATCAATCAAAATGTAGAGTAATCTGTAATTGTGTTGCTGAATTATGGTTTAATTAAGGTGGGGAGGGATTATGGTTTGGCCATTATGTTTAATAGAAATAGTTTTAAAGTATTAGCTCTTATGTTAATGGTTGGGTGGATAGATTCAGGTTCAGGTAACTAACAAAGAGCTGAAAAAAAAATGTTTTTATCTGTCAATTAGTTCTTTATGTAATTTTATAAGAAACATTTTAAAGGGGGAGAAAAAGGAAAAGACGTGTAAAAACTAAAAAAACATTACTTGTGAGAAAAATACACACAGTGGCAAAGACAGTAAATCAGGCGTAAATACAAGGGTATCTGTTTGTAAACGGTGAACATTAAATTGCCTAAAAAGACAAGGAACAGGTCAGAGCTTAAAAAAATTGGAATGGCTACAAGGTTAACTTTACAGCTTTAAATAATAAAACTGCCATTTCAATATTTGAAGATAATACCTTTTCCCATATTCCAATTAATATATTACACCTAATTAACTTACCCTCTTTATAAAAAATTGCATTTATTAAAATTCCAAGACGGATCTGAAACCATATTATTAACCATAATTAATAATTCCGAATTTTGTAATTATAATATTGCTGGTGGCCTAATTAATTTGCAAATATTTAATTATTTCCCATTTATTTTGAATTTCATAATTTAATTTTCAACTTTATTTCCTTCATCTACTTTTTTATTTTTCTTGCAAAAACCCTAATTTCACAACTACTCCGGAAAAAAATATTCTGACATCTACCAAGATTTTCAAATTTTCTTGCTTCTGTAATGGTAGAAGTTAGTACATGACAAGTTATGAAATGGTAAATAGTTTCTTGCATCGGACTTCTGTTGTTTTGCACAACTAATCTTTACAATATTTCAGGCATGATTCTTGATCAGAATTGTGTTTTATATGAGCCTTTTCTTTTTATTTAATGGTTTCAATCAAGTTTTCTTAATAAAAGTCTGTGTTTGCAGTTACTCCGAAGTGTCTAAGCTACAAAAGTTTCAAGCTTTATCTACCTAGCTCAAGATTTTATAGTCTTCTTTAGGATTTCTAGATCCTTTTTTTTTTAATTTCACAGATAGAGGTTTGCTTAGTACATGAATGGAGGAAAAAGAAGGGTTGAATGGTTTAGGGGTCACTGTAAAAGGAGATGAAGCACCTGAGAGCTTCAGGGTTGAACCAAGATTTGAAAAACCCCACGTGTACAGTGGATCAACAGCTCCTCCGGCAGCGGCGGTGGCGGTGGTTCCGGCAGCGGCAACGACGGAGGTGAAGAAGAAAAGGGGGAGGCCAAGAAAGTATGCAGCGGATGGCTCTGCTGTGGCATTGTCTCCCATGCCGATTTCGGCTTCCATTCCGTTTTCCGGCGACTATTCTTCAGCTTGGAAGCAGACTTCTTCAGAGAGGCCGGTTGTTAACTCTTCAAAGAAAAAACAGAAACTTGATTTTGCAAGTCAAGGTATGATTTGGGAATTTAATATAAATTCAGATCATGCTATATAGATAAGGAAATGAGGTAGCGGTATTATTGTGTTTGAGATCTACTGATCTGTTTTTTTTATTTCATTAGGGTGCTCTTTTCAGTTTGCTTTGTTGTTTATAAGTCAACTTTAATACTCCCTCCGTGCCGGAATAGTCTTCACAGGAGGGGGAACATAAGAGAGTGAGTTATGAGGAGGGATTTGAGGGGTAATTTGGTAATCTTTTATGTACAAGTTAAAAAATGAATTGGATTATGTATATGTGTGGGTCCACTTTTTGTGTAAAATTGAATGTATTGTGACTTGTGAGGTTTAGTTAATGACGGGTTTTCCATGGTAAGGGTGTGAAGTTTATTTGGGGATGGGGGAGTAACATATAAGTATCCATTCTGGAAATTGGGACACTTATGATAGAGAATAATCTCTGCTTGTTTATGATGTCTTTTGAGCTGATGTGACAAGACAAAGGATTGTCGTTGCTTAATGGTTTCAGTTTGCATGGCAAGTTAAGAATAAAGGATAATTAGGACATAATGTTAACATGTGTCACAGTTGGACTCTCTCCCAGAATAGATGTGGCAGTGAGGAAGTCTAACTGTAAAGAATATTCCAATATCATTCTTTCCCTTTGTCTTTTATGCTAACAAGCCTCTATTCTTACAGAATTTTGTGATCAGTTTTCTATCATAAGAGCCCTTCTAAATTGGATACTGTAACGGGAATTATACGTTCGAGTTCTCTTCATTACTGAGAAATGTCTTGGTGCAGTAACTGCAGAACTGATGAAGATAATTTATTTGATACAACTGAGTAAATGGAAATGATTTATATTGGGTCAATAAATGTTTTAGTTTATATTGGGAAATTTTATTTGTTTAATTTTCCTTGTCCTTTAGCAGTTATGTCCTTGTGAACTTTTGTGCCAATTCTGAAATTTGGAGGCCTTAAAACAAATTTCCCCCGTCTACTTGGAAATATTGAACATTATATATGACCTACAATTTATGCTTAGGTTGAACTCTTAAAATTTCATATGCTTGTGTTCATGATGATTTTATGATTATTTTTTTTTAATTGTAGGGGGAGAGATGGCACACGCAGTCGGTGGAAGTTTTACACCCCATGTGATTACAGTTAATGCTGGAGAGGTACTTTCGTTTATCAGTAATTTTTCTGATATGTCAACTTAATTTTTTAAATATCTATTCTCTCAATGTATTCTGTTATTTCCGTTCCCCTTCATAAAATAAAATCCTACAGATATTACTAATGCCTGAAATGGTGGGAAGTGTCATTGATATCATCCTTTGGGTGGATTAAAGCTGTTATATTTTCTTAAGAAGGGGAATCAGGAAAAGAAAAAGTAGACAGTTTTCTTAATATGATTATGCTGTTATAGTTTGATCAACTGCTTTACTGTCATATGATAACTAACTTACTAAGAGTGCTCGTCTTTACCAACCCAAATATTAGTAGCATTTTCAAGGATACTCTCGGAGTCTTGGTTACTTGCTGTCTAACAAATTGAATCTTCAAACCGTGAAGCACTAGGCCAACTTCTGGGGGTTAATATATGTGGATGACTGAAAATCATGTTGTTCCTGGAACAATCCTGTATAAAACTTGGAAAATTCTACTATTCATTTGTAATTCTAGAAATAGAGGAGCTAAAGTGGTTGGTCATTATTTTTGTTATAATCTTCTTAATTTACTAATTTTTCCTTCACTTCACTCTTTTGTGACAGGATATTAATATGAAAGTAATATCCTTTTCTCAACAAGGATCTAGAGCCATTTGCATTCTGGCTGCAAACGGTGCCGTTTCAAATGTCACATTGCGACAATCTAGTTCTTCCGGTGGTACTTTGACCTATGAGGTGTGTACCCCTTCATTGAGGTTCATGGATTGTTTTTCTTGTAATCCATATTCTGAATTATGTCCACAGGGGCAATTCGAAATACTTTCCCTGACAGGATCATTTATAGCAAGCGATAATGGAGTTACGAAGAGCAGATCGGGAGGGATGAGCGTCTCTTTAGTGGGTCCGGATGGGCGTGTATTTGGAGGGGGACTAGCTGGGATGCTAGTAGCAGCTGGTGCCGTTCAGGTAAGGTGAACGTTCCATTACATATAAAACTCAATCAATTATGAGATCATTTCGATTAATGGAGCACGGGTGCAACAGGTTGTGATCGGTAGCTTTATTCCTGGACATCAACAACTAGAGCAAAAGCCTCCTAATAAGAAACCAAAATACGAACACACAATTTCTTTCGGGCCCATCCCTGCTAATCCCGTTCCTGAAGAAAGATACTGCAACAGACCGAATTCTGCATCTTTTCATGGGGACAACTTGCCTTCTGTTAACTCGGTGCCTGAAAATAATGTTCACTTGCCCCCCGGTGAAGATTCTAGAGTGATAACCTGCTGATCGTCGATCTGTGTTGTGTTTGTATCGTAGATGTTTTTACTAGGGTTAAGAGTATTAGGCTCACATGATTTGATTTTTCCCTTTTTACTTTTTAGTGAATTAGTCAGGAGTTTGTGCTTATATTATTAGGAAGGATTGCCCTGCTTTCCACATCACCTTCTCTTTGCCTTGTAACTCTTGTAGTATTTGACATGTACTATCAAACTGGAATATCATCATTTTATGGAAGATTGTCTCTGTTACACATATATAGTTAGATAGATACACTATGTATTGCATTCTAAAAGAGAAAAAGAAGCCAACATCCTTGTGTGGCTAATTCCACGCATATTGTTGCACAAATAGCTACTGCGTGTCTTAATGAGCAAATACAGATCTTTAATTCAAGGAATGTCTTGGCAATTTTCTGAATAAACTCTTCTATTAAAATCTTCGTCATTGTCTTTTTCATCTGGGCTCGTCATTGTTCATTTTTATGCTCATAAATGATACCACCTTTGTCTCAACTAATGTTGTTCTGACCTTCTCACATACTTCATTGTTGAAAATGGAGGGAACGTCTCCGATGATCATATTAAAGAAACAAAAAATCATGAGGGAGTTGGAAGGATGAGCTCAAATGTGGAGTTCAACATTTTGTTATTATTTTTGTATGATCGAGTTGAAGAAATAAAGAAAGAAAAGCGACGATATTTCTTCATCTTTGGTACTTTGATGTTAGGTGGAAGTGGAAGTGGAAGGAGTAAGTAAGGGCAGTCTCACTTATAAAGGCTTTGCTTTGAAGGAAAGAAGTGTGTGGAAGAAGCTGCTTCGAGGTGTGAAAGCTCCCCTAACTTCAAATTTGAATTATTGATTTTATATTATTTAATTCTCAAACTTCAATCCATGATTGCAGTCCCAATATTTTATTGTGTTTTCTTATTTAAATTATCAAACTTGGTCATATAAACAATACCTAATAATGAATACTAGTATTAATATATATACACACATATATTGACAAAGTCTTAGTGCAATGTATTTTTAAAATTATTAATTATTTTATTAAAATGTATTATTTTGATAGTATTAATTTTTTCATTAATTTTTTTATTTTTTATTATGAAGTACTCACTCCCTCCCCAAAAGTATGATCGTTTGTTTTTTACAGGTTTTAAGAAAACATAAATAAAATAGATAAATTAAGGGTGTTTTAGTGTATTGTATGATCCATTTATGAGTTAAGTGATTATTTGTAAGTGTAACGTCAATAACATGTAAAGTAATTAAGTGATGATTAAATGGTGAAAAAAAAATTATCGACATAAATAGAAATCATACCCTGGTAGTAATTGTATGGTCAAAACATTTTATATAACACCAACTCATTGAAAATTATAAAAATGAGATCAAACAATTTCTTTATCGGTGAATTGTCCCCGCGTTGCAATTGCTCCCTTGTATTGAGTGATGGGAAATTCTAGTTTCGAATCAAATGTTTTCTTTGAAGAGTTTTAGGAAGTGTTTTACGTTTTTCTTCTTCTTTTTATTAGTTGGATATTAATTGTCTTAAGTTTTTAGATATAACTCTGCGAAATAGAATTCTGTCAAAAAAAAACTCTGCGAAATAGATATATTAATATATGTTCGTTTTTGTTGTTAATAATAACACTTAAATTGAACCCATTAGCTATATAATAAATTTAAATGATAAATTTTAGTATGCACTTGAATTTTTAACTTAATCATAAATTTAAATTTAAATTGAATTTTAATGGATTTTTAAAAAAATTCAAAATTGGGTTTGAAAATAGAACTGATAATAGAGAGATTGAAATTGAAATTGTACCTTGCATAGAGCCATACTCCACTTGTTTTTTTAAGTATGTGATTATAGTTTGAAGATGCTGAAAATTAACCTCCTAGCAACTACCATGGAAAAAAGTAAATCGTTTAGTCAATTCGTAAGAAATAAACTAATTGTTGTAAATAAGTGCGTAAAATAAAAGACGAGATTTGTTCACCCAATTCGTCGAGAACGACTACGTCTGGGGGCGAGTCAAGCCAGGAGTTTCACTAATGTTCTTGTGTATATATATATATACAATTTTGGGTACAATGATATATTTATAAGAGTAAAACTCTAGTCTAAGATATGAAGCCCATTATGTTATTGGTTCATTAGTAATGTCCACATCAAATCTTCTAGATTTGGAATAATAAATCTTCTAGATTTACAACACTCCCCCTTGGACATTACGACATAACATAAATATCTTGTCATAAAAACTCCACGTGTTAGGTATCGGCCAAATAATAAGTTAGGGAGGAATGTAATCGATCTTCTAGATCAAATCTTATAGGCTTGCTTCGGGGTTACCGCTCCCCCTAAAGACAACAACATTTTGAGTCATTGCATTCCAATACCACGAACATACTTTTCAAAAGTAGACGTAGGTAAGGACTTAGTGAACAGATCTGCTAGAGTTCGTATGGGTAGAAAAACTTAGGTGAAATATGTTTCGTTAGGTTTCCCTTGACGTACCCATTACTCATTTGTGCGATGCAAGAGGCGTTGTCTTCAAATATAACGGTGGGAGGTGTATCGCCTTTGACGATACCACACGAGTCACCAATGTGTTTTACCAAGGACCACCAAACACATTCTCGTGCGGCTTCAAACAAAGCTATTATCTCTGAGTGGTTTGAAGACGTGGTAACCATGGTTTGTTTAACCGATCTCCATGAGATCGCGGTACCACCACAGAGAAAAACGTAAGCAGTCTGGGATATGGCGTTGTGGTGATCAGACAAATAGCCAGCATCCGCATAACCTACTAAGATTTTATCTTGGTTCGTACGGTAAAACAGTCCAAGATCTTGAGACCATTGGAGGTACCGTAGAACATGCTTAACACCATTCCAATGTCTCCTTGTAGGAGAAGCGCTATAGCTCGCAAGCAAATTGACAGCAAATGCAATGTCCGGCCGAGTGCAATTTGCGAGATAGAGCAATGCTCCAACAGCGCTAAGATAAGGAACTTCTGGCCCTAGAATTTCTTCTGAATCTTCTCTTGGTCTAAATGGGTCCTTATCCACTTCGAGGGATCAGACAACCATAGGGGTGCTAAGTGGATGAGATTTATCCATATGAAATCTCTCCAATACCTTCTTCACGTAGGTCGACTGATGTATAAGAATTCCTTCTGGGAGATGCTCGATCTGCAGGCCGATGCAGTACTTGGTTTTACCCAAGACTTTCATTTCGAATTCAGCTTTCAAGATTGAACTGGCTTCTTCAATCTCTTTGCATGTTTCGATTATGTTTAGGTCATCAACATAGACGGATATGATGCAAAAACCACTTTGCGTTTTTCTTCATGAATACGCATGGGAAAGCTTTATCGAATGTGTATTCCTTCTTCTGGAGGAATTCACTAAGTCGGTTGTACCACATGAGGCTTGATTGCTTCAGGCCATACAACGACTTCTGCAGTTTTATGCTATATAAACTGCGATTTTCACCATTCCTCATCTGGGGAATGTCAAATCCATCGGGGATTTTCATATAAATGTCGGCATCAAGTGATCCGTATAAGTACGCGGTTACTACGTCCATTAATCTTATCTGGAGATTCATTTTAACTGCCAAAGATATGAAGTAGCGGAACATTATTGACTCCATGACGGGAGAATAGGTTTGATCGAAATTAATCCCGGGTCTCTGCGAAAACCCTTGAGCTACAAGCCTCACTTTATACCTCTCCACAGTATTGTTCTCATTTTATTTTCGTACAAATACCCATTTATATCCTACAGGGATAGCGCGCGCGGGTGTACGAACGAAATAGTCAAATACTTGTCTTTTGTTAAGCGGTGTGAGCTCTGCTTCAATTGCATCTTTCCATTTTACCCAATCGGAGCGCTTCCGGCACTCAACGATAGTTTTGGGTTCTGGATCTAGATTGTTAAGGGAAAGAACAAATGTCGCTGCAAATGTGTCGTCGACGACAATAATATTTCTATTATATGTTTCTCCCGTATCTGTGAAATTCACAGAGACTTCGACGTTTACGTCAACCAGACCTTGCTCATTTCTCATTGTATTTGGGTCTGGTCGTTCCACAGTCCTAGTGCATTGAATATTTTGTGCACGTGCTTCATTACTAGGACACTCGTCTCCTCGAGACTTTGAGTTATCTAGACGAACCTCTTCTGGAGATTTTACATTCGACTGACCAGTTTTGCTAGTTTTTCGTTTAGGTGTACTAGTATCTTTTGAGGGTCTTTTACGCTTCTGGCGTAAAAGATCCTAATGCTCCCGGCATTCATTCAATTTTGAATTCAGATCTCCTCCTAATGTTGGGAAGTGATCTTCATCGAATGTGCAATCAGTGAACCGGGCCGTCAATTGATCCCCAGACAAAGGCTCGAGGTATTTCACGATGGATGGAGATTCGAATCCTACGTAAATACCAAGTTTCCTTTGTGGGCCCATAGAGGTTCGCTTTGGTATTGTTATCGGAACATATACCGCACATCCGAAAATACGCAGATGGGAAATGCTAGGTTCATTCCCACGCACTAACTGTAGGGGGGAATGATCATTATATGCAGTTGGACGGATTTGTATTAAGTGCGATGCATGTAGGACTGCATGCCCCCAGCATGAAGTGGGTAGTTTAGAGTTCATAAGTAATGGTCTCGTGATTAGTTTGATATGTTTTATTAGCGCCTCAGCAAGACCATTTTGGACGTAGGGGACCGAATGCTCCACTTTAATTCCCAGGGCCATACAGTAATCTGTAAAAGCTCTCGAGGTAAACTTGGCAGTATTATCCATGTGAATAGATTGGACAATCTGGGGACTGAGCTCGAGCTCGATAGTTTTCGCAATGAGCTCTGCAGGAGCTTGATTGCGGGTAGACAACTAACAGGCATATGTCCACTTAGTTGATGCATCAATAAGGACCATGAAATACCGAAATGGTCCTGATGCTGGGTGAATCGATCTGCAAATGTCTCCTTGAATTCGCTCAAGGAAAATCGGAGACTCTAGTCCAACCTTAGTGCGCGACAGACGCACTATTAACTTACCCTTAGAACATGCATCACAAATAAATTCATCAACAGGAGGGATTCTATTATTCAAAATATTATGACCAATTGAATTAGATAGAATCCTACGTATCATAGTTTGTCCCGGATGACCTAACCGCTGATGCCATAATTTAAAATAATTCGGGTCATGAAATTTCATACTCATAGCTAGATGGGGATTAGACGACCGGATGTAGGAATAGTACAATCCGGAGGAGAAGGAATGAAAAATACTTCCTATCTCTTAAGATTATATGTGTGGTGGCGCTATCTACCAAACATAAATCACTACCTCAATCCATCATGCAGAGGAAATAGCCCAAACCTAATAGCTGATATGTTTACTAGCCATGTATAGCAATATCCAAGTAAATTTGATGGACAGCGTTAAGGTAAACACATCGAAGCTAAACCATAATATCATCCATAAAAAATAAAGTATCCGAAAGAAAGGATCCAAAAACATAAATTGTTTTATCCAAATAAAGTACTAAAATAATCAAATACGCAAATCACTCATCATTTCCAAAGTTCTTGAGCTCGATGCCCAGAGGATCGACGTTGTCTTGGTCAAATTCTGCTTCAGGCTGGCTGGCATGGTGAGATTCGACTCTAGGGGCCTTCCCATTGTTGTCCTTCTGATGCTATTGATAAGTCTCAACCAAGTGCTTGGGAGTGCGACACGTGCGAGACCATTGGCCTCTGCATCCGCATCTGTAGCAGGACTGCTCAACCTTTTCTTGATTGCCAGATTTTTAAAGAGCGAAATTCGAGGTTCTGTGACCACCGAATGTACTACGACCTCGACCTTTAGCCCATATCATCTTACTCTCTCTCCCTCTTCCACGTTTGCAACCAATCATATAATTGTCCTTATACTGCTGCTGGAGTATAAGGTTGCTAGCGTGGAATGTTGACAGATTGTTCTGCATCAACAGGGTTACAATACGGTGCAAAGCAGAGTTGCACTCCGTTATAGACTTAAGGTCTTGGAAACGGAGTCTCAATCAATCGTATTGTACCGGAGGGAGGAGTATATCATTTTGTTGTTGGAAACGGTCCTACAGGGAGTTCCACAACATTCCGGGGTCCCTGAATAAGGATATGAATAATGAATTCCTCACTCAGGTGATTCATGAGAAAAATCAACGCTTTCGCCTTCAAGGCGTTAGTGGATTTCAAACCTTCGAGAATTATTTCGCTCAACTCATTTAAGGCTAGATGGATCTCGATATTTAGCGCCCATGTCAGATAGTTATTACCATCGAGAGCAAGCTCATCGAATTTTTTTATAGTAATATCATACATTTTTCACTACGATTTTAAAGTGACATGGTAAGAGTTGTGACCAATTTATTGACAACGGAGAAATAATGATTTATTTAATTAGTCCATAGCACATAAAAGCAAGAATTTGAGCGCCGTCTACCCAAAGCATAAATTACGATCCGACAAGTACCGACCGCCGCCTACCCGGGCATAATATGCGGACTATAAGAAATTAAACTATGTGCGCGAGTAATAATGCATGTAAGATAATTAATTCATAAAGACATGCATATTAGCTAATTTAGTTTGAACGATAATCACATGAAAATAATTTCAAAGAAAATTTACGACTTAATAAACATGCATATTCATCATTCTAAATATTTCATGTATATTAATAAAATTTAACGAAATATTTTCAGGATTTTAAATTAATTGGTATTTTGTGATGCCCTAAAACGAGCCCAAAAGGTGGGCTAGGATTTCACAAGATACACGACCATGTGCAACTGCGGGTGCGACGATGGGCACGTGGGGGTGGCGCCGGCCTCAACGCGACGCACGGAGACGTGCGGAGGCGCGGCGGCGGCCTACCCTAGGGCGGCTCACGTAGGGCCGCGGGGGCACGGCGGCGCACGCGCACCCTCGCGGGGCCGCGAGGGCGGCTTCACGAGGCGATGCACTCATATCAATTAAGCATATAAAAATAATAAATTTATTGAGAACTAATACTTGAAATTAATTCCAAAAAATTTGGGCTTAATTAACATGCAAGAATTATTACCTTTTAATTTTTTCAAGTATTTTCAAAACTTGATAAATTAATTTGAGGGCACAAAAAATATTATCAAAATTATATGAGGCCCAAAAGAAAGAATTAAATCTTTTACCAGCGCGGAACCCTACGATAAGGGTTTCCTAACATTTGTTGATGGATTTGGCTAGCATAGGACAGCCTTGAACACGTCTCAAGTGGGTGGAGCAATCATACAGGTATCGAATCCAAAAGAAAGCTCAAGCTCAACACGAAATGCATTAGTAAATTCCAAGAGACGGTATATTTAATATTTTGAGAACTAATATAAAAATTAATTCTAAAAAATATTGGACTTAATTATATGCAACAAATAATATTCCCCGGTTAATTAATAAAAAGGGTCATGTCTATAAATTAAAAGGTAAAGCACCTGCAAATTGGGCCATATCCATCAAGGCCCAAATGAATTAAATTAGTCAAGCCTGGGATAGTATGGTATGGAAGCCATGGCAGCACCATATACGACGGCGACTGGTCGCGGGAGGCGACGACGCACGGCGGCTACTCGATCGGAGAAGACATGACGGCTGCTTCAGGCATGGTGTACGGCGGAGCACTCTCGTCGGCGGCTCGATCGGGGACGGTGTACGGCGGTGGAAACAAGGGGAAATGAGGGCCACCGAAGGGCCACTTCGTTCTGCCCAGGAACCACCGCGGCGGCGGGACATCTCTTGTCGAGATGGTTGATCGCGATAATCGCGACCCTTGTCTTTGGCGTCTCCGAATTTGGGATTGGCATCAACTGGAAAAAAGAGAGCACGACTAATTAATTGCAGGATGTAGTTTGATCTCTTTTCCCAGTCACAAATTCAATTAGTCCCTTAATCCTTAAAACAAATTAAAAGGATAAATAACGAAGAAGTATTATTAAATTATTATTCTTCATAAATAATCAAATGAATATAAAATACTCCCTTCGTCTCAAACTCGTTAAAACCCCGTTTAGTCTCGGGCAGAGTCTCGTGCTGATAACTTGTTGTAAATAAGTGCGTAAAATAAAAGACGAGATTTGTTCACCAAGTTCGTCGAGAACGACTACGTCTGGGGGCGAGCCAAACCAGGAGTTTCACTAATGTTCTTGTGTATATGTATATACAATTCTGGGTACAATATATATTTATAAGAGTAAAACCCTAATCTAAGATATGAAGCCCATTATGTTATTGGTCCATTAGTAATGTCCACATCAAATCTTCTAGATTTGGAATAATAAATCTTCTAGATTTACAACACTAACAAACCATTGGACCATTTGTCTAACAAAATATTAGATCTGGGTAAATAATTCAAGTTTTATTTTACTAACACGAATAATATTTGTATCTGACGTGATGCGTACTATTTTAATTATAATATATTAGTATATAATAATTTAATTATTTCATTAATTTAAATAATTTATTTATACTCGAAATGGAGTTAAAATAGAACATTGCAACTATTTCAATAGACAAAAAAAAGAAAAAAAAAATCATGTTTTTAGATGTTGATATGATCCCTTACTATTAGAGCTGTCAATTCTTTGGAGTTTGAATGTTGTGCTAAACTTTACCAATTGAAAAAATATTATGAGACTTTTCTTTTTAACTTCATGTCTTGATCATAAAATTCAACATTTTCTGTGGAGAATTTTGCATGGTATTGTTCCGACGAGCATTAATCTTGTGGAGAGGTTCGTGGATGTATCACATTTTTGTGTGAGGTGTAGAAGCGAAATTGAGACTGTGGAACATGCCCTGTGGGACTGTATGTGGGTCAAGAAATTCTGGACTGACGGTGCTCCTTTTGTTCCCAATATTAATGATGGTCTGGTGGAGAAATGGGTTGATAGGGTGTTGGATCGGTTAGGTGATTTGAATATTTGTATCTTTGTGTCTTTGCTTTGGTTCGTCAGAAAGCAGTTGCTTTTTCGCAATAAGATTTACTCGTAAACTTCATTCAATGATCGAGGTGCAAAGAAAAGAGTATATGAAAGCCATTGGAGCGGGAAGGGGGGTGGGGTGGGGTGGGTTCTTTGGAGATGGAGGGTTGTTTGGTGTGGAGGAAACCACTTGTTAGGTGGGTAAAACTTAATTGGGACGCTGCGTTGAGGAGAGATGTAGGGGCAACAATTGTTGGTGTTGCTCGTGACTCTGATGGCAGTGTGATTGGGTGATAACTGATAAGCCCAATCATGTTCTGCATGGATGGAGGTGGAAGTTGTGGAGGGTTTGGCAGTACTGCATGGACTACGAATGGTTCGAGATTTGGAGTATTCGTCCATTTTAGTGGAGTCATATTCTCAAATTCTAGTTAACGCATTGAAGCAGCACAATCTTCGTCTTTCCAATCTTGGAAATATGATAGGGATATTGTTAATACAACAAATACTTTGGATAGTGTTTCTTTCGTCTGGATTAGGTGAACTGGAAATGTAGTGACTCATAGACTATCTTTGTTTTGGCTTTTTTGTGAAACATCTTTTTTCTCTTTCAGTATTCCGGATTCCATTCGTAATTCCGTTGTAGCCAATTTGAGACATTTACGTTGATGAATGAATGCATTTTCCTTAAAAATTAACTGTTGCAAAATGAAACACAAAAATGTGCAATTATCCCACAAAAATTATATTCCTCAAGAGATACTTATAGAGATATAACATGTGTGTATTGTTGAACCAACCAAGTTCAAGACCTAAAAAATTATTTTAAGAAATTGTGATCTAGTTAAAAGACTAAATAAAGAGTCTATAAACTCTTTTCATTTTTCCTCTTTGAGAAACTATCATAAAAATTAAGAACACTATCATTTTATAATCTTTGTAAAGTGATACTATAAAAGATAAATTTTGATTAATTATAATAAGGAAGAACTTGTGTGAGACTGTCTTATTGTGAGGCCATATCACTTTTCACTAAGATTGTCGTTATTTTTTAATATAAAGTGTATCACTTTATACGTATTTTTTGAAAAATAATTCACAATTTATTTTAAAAGTAATAACATTAATATTAAAAAACGATAATAAATTCACGATGAGGATGAGATGGTGTCACACTTGTTGGTTATTCCCACCTCATGAAATAGTAATTTCGAAAATGTAGCAGTGAAATAGTAAATGACTAAGAGACCATTTGATTAATCTCATTTGAAACATATCATGAGTTCTAACATTTTATAAGTTTTTTTTAAGTGCTTATAAAATGCAACTTTTAAGTAGTTTATAAGTTGTTAAATGTTTGACTAATACAACTAATAAGATATTTGAGAATTTATAATAATATTTTTTAAATTTTAAATATTATATAATTTTTTTTTTTGACAAAAAATAAACTTCTTGCAATTAAACAAGAGAGGAATAGGCTCACGCCTTTACATCTTCATTGACGAAGTGAAAAAAACAGTAGGGTAATTCATATTTCCAAATTTGTTCAAACCCTACCCTATCTCCAAAGTGTGCCAGAGTATGTGCGACTTTGTTTGCCGTGCGGCGAGCAAAAGAGACGAAGCGGATCCCCCCTTCAATCTTCAAAGCCATGATGTCCTCAACGATCATCATAGTGCATGTGTCTGCCACAGTCTTCCCCTGGAGGGCAGAGATCAAAGAGCTTGAATCTGCCTCTAAGATCGAGACTGAAAGACCACCATCAATAGCTGATTGTACACCAAAACGGAGAGCCATAGCCTCAATGAGAGTGATGTTACCGGTCTCAGCGATGCATCGTTTTGTTCCAGCCAATATAGAAACTCCCTCTTAACTTAAATCGAATATACTAGCTTTTACTAGTAGTTTCCCCGCAAGAGTATGGGTTCACTATAGTATAAGTAAGTATAATGACCAAGTATATCGAACCCAAGGGATGAAGTGTATGCAAATAGATCCCCGAAGATCTACGCGTCGTAGTTAATATGAGTGAAATGTTTTTGGATTTTTTTGGAAAGATTAATTGAAACTAAAATAAACTAATTAAACTAAAATACTAAAGAAGACGAATTAACTAAGGTTTGTGTTCAAGTAAGAGATGGTGATGCTCAGGATAGGAATCCCTACGTATACTAAAGGAGCAGGTACATAATCAAAATAACCGTGACACGCAAGAGATAACCTAAGTAAAAGAATGCAAGATAAAAGCTCAAGATTCTAAACCCTAATACTTTACCTTAACACTCGACTTCACTAATCCACTAACAAGTTAATAGATTGTGCTTAATTAATGAGACCCTAATTTAACTAAGGTGATGCGGTCGTCCTCCTTCACTAAACTGGTAGATGAATTAACCCTTTCTAAACCCTCTCGTTAAGTCTACTCGTTGTTAAGGAGTGATACGGTCGTCCTCTCTCTAACATTTTTCGAACGAAATTCAAAAGTAAAGTTAAGATTAATTTCAAGAATTCATTAATTAAGAGAATTAAAACCTAACATCACGAATTACCCTAATTAGGTACCCACGTCCTACTTCTACAAGTTCATCCTACCCCAAGCATACAAGGGTTTTAGCTGGACATGGTTATAACGATAACAAAAGTAATTGACGAAGTAACGAACATAAACATGATTAATTGAAGTGAAAAACTAAAAAGCATGAACTAGGGTTTTGAAAGAAAATAATTCTAAGAACTGAAATTAGATTAATAAAACGAAGTCTAAACCTGTTCAAGAACAAAGATCTGAAGAAACGAAACTAAAAAGTAAAACCGTGATGTGAATTCGTAAAGAAAAACCTCTAAAACGTAAAAGTAAGCTTACTCGTTCCTTCTCCTCTTTCTCTCTGTAAAAACTAAGTCTAAAAGTAATTTGGTATGTGATAATCCGTGTGTATTCCTCTCAAAACGTGTTCGGGGAGGTATATATAAGCAACGGGTCGAGTCGGGATCTCATGGGCCAAAATTCTGCGCTTGCTCGTGCACTGCTCGTGCACTAGTGCACGAGCACCTCCCACTCGAGCACTTCAATCTTCCAGAGCCGAAAAACTGCATGACCACACGAGCTCGTGCACTAGTGCACGAGCACATGCCTTGCTCGAGCGCCCTGCACGAGCACTCGTGCAGGGGTGCACGACCTGCGTTCTCTCGTGCGCTATGCACGACCACTCGAGCGCTAGTGCTCGAGCTCCTCTAGCTTGTGCACTCCAATGATACTTTTGCTCCCCCGAACTAGCACTTTTCGTATTTCTTCGATATCTTCTCATCCGGGCATCCGTTTGAGTCGATTCAAAGTCCTACGAACTCCTCTTTTCGCCCTCTATTCATCTATTAGCATCAAAGAGACAAATTCATTAGTTTATGAAGATGATACACAAATGACTCTAAATACTCAACAAAATCAACCAAAACTAGGACATTTCGAGTGACGAATCATGACAATTTCACGCCCAATCAACCCCCCCCCCCCCCTCCCCAAAATTACCATGTTGCTTGTCCTCAAGCAACTAAATAATAAGCCAAGTGAAATTGTTAGGAATGAGTCAACGAATCAAATCATGCAAGCAAATGAATTCGAGCTTCAAAGATCAATCACAAGTATACTCACTAATCTTCCCTCATCATACGCATGCAACAACAACGAGAATCACCAAAATCAAACATGGATGTGCACTCAACGATGTGTTTCACTCCCTCACAAGTGTATATCAATGATAAAGGGACTCACTCAAACAATCAATCACACATATTGGCAGCCATATGCTTGTAAGCACTCTTAACTCCGACCATACTCTAGAAATCAATGCCGAATCAAAAAGGTCTTTTCTCAAGGTTGTAATGTAGGCTCTTTGGGCAGGTGGGATAACAATATGGTAAAGAGACTCAAGTGAATGGAGAATAGAAAATCAAACTTTCGCACTTCGAGATTAGGAACATAATACTTCAAATATTTTCAATCAACACATTTTCAATTCCACTACTCTCAACACTTCATTTTTTTTTCTTTCTAACTCCTTTCACTTTTTTTTTCAATCATTTTTTTTTCTCTTTTTCGCACAAACACATGAGCTCATTTTTTCTTTTTTTGCTCATTCTCAATTTTTTTTTCTTTTTCCCACAACTCAAAACTTCATCACACCTTCTTCTCATACTCACTCAACAAACAACATTTTCCTTTTTCAACTCAAATCAATCCCTTCACATTCACACTTTTCCTATTCTCCACTCAAGTTGGGACAAAAAGGCTTAGGAATTGGAATAGTGTTCATATGTGCTAGCAAATAAAATAGGCTTTAAGCTCAAAGGGGCTAACAAGGGGTCAATGTCATTGTTAAGGAAAATTTTGGCTAAGTGAACTCAATCAAATCAAAGATGGTCTAAGATCATATTCGGCATATCAACTAGACGCAATCTAGAAGCAAGAGCACACACAAGTTCTAGCATCCTCTATGGTGACGATCCTCTCACAAACGAAGAGATTAATTCATGCATCAAAATCTCATAAAGCTCAAATCTCACGGCTTCCACATCCATGCTAGTTCTAGTGAATTCTCATTCTCATCACACAAGCACTCCAAAGAAAAAATTGCAAGCATACTAGTTCTCTCTCAAATCAACTTTCATTCAAACACTCACACAAAAGAGTCCCTAACTCAAATCTACAAATCACCCTACTCATCAAATCATACTCAAAGATAACAATCAACAAGCATAAGATGATTGATAGGCATGAAATATGTAGTAGCAAATCAAACAGCCCAAGGAATATCTCAAGATATCAAATTATCAAACTCAACTCAAAGATAAGGGTTGCTCCGGTGCAATGTAACAAGAAACATAAAAAAAACTCCACCCCCCCCAAACTCCGACCTTGCGAAGAGGTCTAAGTTTGGGGTTGTGGGTTACCTCAACCAAACAATTTAGTTTCTCTCAACAACGTTGCACACTCCCTTGCTTGAGTTCCTTCAATCTCCACTTATTTGACACTCCTTCGAGACAAGCCTACAAAATGAACTCTCAAGTACGAGGTTAAAACTTATGATTCAACAACACCCAAATAACATAAAAAGACACTAAAAATAAATAAAAATGGGTTGCCTCCCATTCAGCGCTATTTTTAAGGTCCTCATGCCGGACCGAGCTCAAAGGAGCTTATGGGACATCATACTCAAATTTACCTCTCTTACTCTCATAAGAGTGGTGCTTGCATTCCTTTCCTTGATTTCCCTCCATCATGAACTCTTTTGCTTCCTTCTCATCCCCAAGTGTTATGGGTCTCAACTCCTTCTCACCTTTACCTGGAGGAGTCTTACTATGCAATTTCTTGCGCTTGGATTTTTTCTTCTTAACTCCTCCTTTTCCCTCCAACTGGACCACGTCTATCTTTTTCACCTCTTCCTCCTTCAACTTCTTCACTTTATCCCTATCAAAAGAATCAAGATCATAGTGCTCATGGGTCAAATTATCAAGAGAAGGATTAACGAAATCATGAACATGAAAAAGATTAGAGATAGGAAGTGTGTCTTCAATACGAGGATCAATTGCATCCATTCAATACAAACTCTCATCCTCCTTCGGGTGCTTCATGGCTTCATATAGGGAAATCTTTATCTCTTGATCATCAACATTCAACGTGATCTTCCCGTTTGCCACATCTAACACCATCCCGGCCTTAGCTAAGAACGGTCTTCCCAAGATCAGGGGCACGTGCTCGTCTTCCTCCATCTCTAGGACTACAAAGTCGGCTGGAAAAATATGATCTCCAACTCTCATGAGGACGTCTTCAACCACACCTTGAGGTCTCGTGATGGACCTATCAGCAAGCTGGAGGTTCATCATTGTGGGTTGAAGTTCACCCACCTCTAACTTCTTGAACAACGAAAGAGGCATCCGATTTATGCTCGCTCCGAGGTCACACAACGCTCCCTTCTTGATCCTGTTCCCAATGTCACATAAGATGGTAAAGCTCCCGGGATCCTTCAGCTTTGGAGGAAGCGCCTTGTGCACTAATGCACTCACCTCGTGGTTCAACTGTACCAACTTCGGCTCATCCACTCGCCGTCTTTTCGCGATCAAGTCCTTCAGAAACTTTGCATAGTTGGGCATTGATTAGGCGTGAAATTGTCATGATTCGTCACTCGAAATGCCCTAGTTTTGGTTGATTTTATTGAGTATTTAGAGTCATTTGCGTATCATTTTCATAAACTAATGAATTTGTCTCTTTGATGCTCATAGGTGGATAGGGGGCAAAAAGAGGAGTTCGTAGGACTTTGAATCGACTCAAACGGACACCCGGATGAGAAGATATCGAAGAAATACGAAAAGTATTAGTTTGGGGGAGCAAAAGTATCATTGGAGTGCACAAGCTAGAGGAGCTCGAGCACAAGTGCACGAGTACTCGTGCATAGCGCACGAGCAAGAGAGCTGGTCGTGCACAAGCGCACGAGCTCGAGTGGTCGTGCAGTTTTGGCTCTCTGGACATTTTGAAGTGCTCGAGTTGGAGGTGCTCGTGCACTAGTGCACGAGCAGGCGCGAAATTTCGGCCCACGAGATCATCCACAAAAAAACACACAAATTATAAGATACAAAATTACTTTTAGACTTAGTTTTTAGAGAGAGAAAGAGGAGCAAGCTTTAATTTTACGTTTTGAGGTTTTCCTTTACGAATTCACATCACGGTTTTACTTTTTAGTTAGTTTCTTCAGATCTTTGTTTTTGAACACGTTTAAATTTTGTCTTAGTAATTTAATTTCAGTTCTTAAATTTATTTTCTTTCAAAATCCTAGTTCATGCTTTCTAATTTTTTAATTTAATTCATCATGGTTATGTTCTTTACTTCGTCAATTGCTTTTGTTATCGATATAACCATGTCCGGCTAAAACCCTTGCATGCTTGGGGTAGGATGAACTCGTAGAAGTAGGATGTGGGTACGTAATTAGGGTAACTTGTGACGTTAGGTTTTAATTCTCTTAATTAATGAATTCTTAAAATTAATCTTAACTTTACTTTTGAATTTCGTTCGAAAGTGTTAGAGAGAGGACGACCGTATCACTCTTTAACAACGAGTAGACTTAACTAGAGGGTTTAGAAAGGGTTAATTCATCTACCAGTGATTAGGCGTGAAATTGTCATGATTCGTAGCTAGAAACGCCCTAGTTTTGGTCGAGTTTATAGAGTATTTAGAGTCAATTGAGCATTATTTCTACACATTGATGAATTTGTCTCTTTGATGCTCATAGGTGAATAGAGGATGAAAAACGGAGTTCGTAGGACTTTGAATCGACTCAAACGGATGCCCGGATGAGAAGATATTGAAGAAATACGATTGGTATTAGTGCGGATGAGGAAAAGTATCACTTGGGAGGAGTTAGAAGTCACTCGAGTGACTAGGTCGAGCGCCCCCGCTCGAGCGCATTGCTCGAGCGCCTAAACGTATAGAAACTTTCTTGCGCTCGAGCAGCTCGAGCGCCACCGCTCGAGCGAATCGCTCGAGCGCCCAAAACATGCAGAATGATTTCATCGCTCGACCAGCTCGAGCGGAACCGCTCGAGCGATTGTGTCATTCGAGCTACACTGCTCGAGCGGGACCGCTCGAGCGTTTTGCTCGAGCGCCCATGGATTTTTGCCTCCGGATGCGTATTTTTGGCCCATTAACTCCCGTTTCGACCCGTGCCTATATATACCCCTTCCAAACACATTTTGAAGGATCCCCGACTTTTAGAAATAATTTTAGACTTAGTTTTTGGAGAGAAAGGAGACGAGCAAGCTTTATTTACGTTTTGTTGAGGTTTTTCATACGAATTCTTAGTTTCTTTTCTTTCTTAGTTGCTTTTAATTAGCTCGATTACTTTTAACGCTTTAAACTTCGTTTTTATCAATTCAATTTCAGTTCTTCGTATTTATTTTCTTTTAAAACCCTAGTTCATGTTTCTTATTTTCTTCGTTCAATTCGTTATGTTTATGTGCGTTGTTTCTTCGTTTGCTTTTATGTTTGTTACAACTATGTCCGGCTAAAACCCTTGCATGCTTAGGTTAGGATGAACTCGTAGAAGTAGGATGTGGGTACATAATTAGGGTAATTCGTGACGTTAGTTTTAATTCTCTTAATTAATGAATTCTTATAATTAATCTGAACTTTACCTTTAAATTTAGTACGAAAGTGTTAGAGAGAGGACGACCGCATCACTCAATAACAACTAGTAGTCTTAACGAGAAGGTTTAGGAAAGGTTAATTCATTTACCGGTTTAGCGAAGGAGGACGACCGCATCACCTTAGTTAAATTAGGGTCTCATTAATTGAGCACAATCCATTAACTTGTTAGTAGATTAGTGAAGTCGAGTGTTAGGGTAAAGTATTAGGGTTTAGAATCTTGAGCTTTCACCTTGCATTCTTAGACTTAGGTTAATTCTTGTTTGTCACGATTACTTTGATTATGTACCTGCTCCGTTAGTATACGTAGGGATTCCTATCCTAAGCATCACCATCTCTCATTAGAAAACAACCCGTAGTTAATTCGTTCTTTTTCATTCTTTAGTTAATTAGTTTATTTTAGTCTTTTAATTAATTTTTTTTAAAAATCCAAAAACATACACTCATATTAACTACGACGCGTAGATCTTCAGGGATCTATTCGCATATACACCATCTCTTGGGTTCGATAATACTTGGTCCCTATACTTGCCCATACTACAGTGAACCCGTACTCTTGCGGGGTAGCTACTAGTAGAAGCTAGTGTAGTCGCTTCAATTCAATGGCGCCGTTGCCGGGGATGGCGTTATATGCTTTTTGAATAGGACTTGTAGATAGCTTAGTAGTTAGTAGTGGGTGATTTATTTTCTGTTTTTTTTTTTTTTATTTGTATTCAATCGGCAGTTGCGTTTTGACCCTTCTGCTAGTGTGTTAGGTTTATGAAAACACGCTCACAAGGCAATACGAGCGAAGAGAGAATACCGTTGGACCCTGAGACAATAGCCAGAAGGAACCGAGCTTACTTGAGAAGAATGAACGCTGTCGAACTAGGAAAGGAACCAATGGATATCAATAATGAGTTGGACGATGCTGCCAACGATTTCAATCAGGCAGTAGGCCGAGTTGAAGGCACTGGAGTTAGTGGTAGCCAGAATCAAATTCCATTAGGGGATAGCCAGAGCCTAAACCCGGATACACGAAACGTAGGGAATCCAGCTCAGAACCTTGTCCATAATCCTCCTAACAACCCTGCTTAACCACAAAACCCAAATAACCCTTTCCACAACCCAGCATACCAACATTACCCATACCCACCTTATCCTTACCCACCATATGCATATCATCCACCTCCTGTCTACAACCAACCACCTGTTTACCAACCACCACCCCAACAAGTACCCGTACCAGCTGCTAATCCTCAACACGTTCCTCAGAACGTAGATCATAATATGGCGATTCGAGGGAGGTTTGCAGCGCAGCCACAGCGGTACTATGATGGAGTGGCTTTGCCTCCTGTTGAGGCGAACAACTTCTCAATATCACCGGGGATTTTAAAGCTGCTGACCGAGAATCAGTTCAAAGGGGTGATCGGGAAGGAGAATCCTCACACACATCTGAGGAGCTTTCTCATGATAGCCTCAACATTTAATTATAATGGCATGTCTGAAGATGCCAAGAGGCTTAGGCTGTTCCCATTCTCATTGACGGGAATAGCCAAGGAGTGGTACGATAATACGCTTCCGCGGGGAGGTATTACCACTTGGGCCGAGCTCGAGCGTCTGTTCCTCGAGCGATTCTACCCTCCATCTAGGACGATCAAAGCTAGAATTGAGATCTCGTCCTTTCGCCAGAAGCAAGGAGAGGACCTACGTCAAGCGTGGGAGAGATACTCAAACATGCTGATTGAGTGCCCGCAGCACGGGTACAATGAGGGAGACATTATGGCGTTCTTCTATAGTGGTGCCAACAAGGCGGGGCAAGACCATTTAGACGCTTGTGCGGGCGGAGCATTCCTCAATCAAGGCATAGAGAGGTGTAGAGAGATCGTTGACAACATTGTCACGAATGCCGGTGCTTGGAGTGGAGATGCAGATTTTCAGAGGGTGCATCAGGTTGAAGAGGGAGAAGGAACGAGAAGGCTATTTATGGCCATGATGGAGAAGATCAACAACCTCGAGTTGGGGAAGAGTTTGGGTGGAGAACATGCAGTAGAGAATGAGAGAGTAGACCAACCAAGTGGGCAGCAAGAGGTAGCCAATTACATGGGAGGTCCATATTACAATCAGAATGGCTACCAAGGTGGTAATCAGTATGGAAGGCCTTCTTATGGCCAACCATTTTTACTTCCAGGCCCTCAGCCACCTCAAAATCAATGGAGGAACACACAAGGGTATCAAGGAGGCCAGCAGCCTCCTCAAAACACATGGAGGAAAAATGATAATTTTTCTTATGCTAACCCAAAAGCTGGTGTTACTGTTCCTGCAGGTGTTGATCCGGGGTCTAAACCTCCTGGTGGAGAAGGCGGTGCATCAACCGAGGAGATGTTGAGAGCGATCCTTCAGAAGGTGGAGGAAGGGAGCAAGCGGTTGTCATCCTTGGAGTACGATGTGAAGGAGTTGCATAAGAAGGGTGATCAACGTGATCAAGAGCTCCAGAAGATGAACGTTGAGTGGACTAGAACTCAACAAGAGAACAATCGAAGGTTCACCTCTTTAGAGCTCCAGATGAGCCAGATTGCAAAATCAGTTAATAGAATGCCGGAGGGGAACCCGAAAGAGCAGTGCAAGGCGATCCAGCTAAGAAGTGGAACCAACTACGAAGGTCCTCAGATGCCTGCTGATTCTGAGACGCCCCAAGAAGAGATTGAGCCTAAAGGAGATGAAATTGAGAAGGGGATTGAAAGTGAAGGGATTGAGAAGAATAGAGATATGGATGAGTCCCAGAAGGGCAAGGAAAGTGAGGAGATTGAGAGAGTTCCTAAGTGGAAGAAAGCAAAGGAAGCAAGAGAGAAAGTGAAAGAAACAGAAAGAGATGAATGGGGGGTACCCAAATCTGTGATACCCGTCCCATATCCACAGCGCTTCATGAAAAAGAAGCTTAATGAAAAATTTGCAAAATTTCTTGATGTTTTTAAACAATTGCATATTAATATTCCTTTTTATGATGCTTTGGAACAGATGCCGCACTATGCGAAGTTTTCGAAGGACTTGATCGCGAAAAGGCGGCGAGTGGATGAGCCGAAGTTGGTGCAGCTGAACCACGAGGTGAGTGCATTAGTGCACAAGGCGCTTCCACCGAAGCTAAAGGATCCCGGGAGCTTCACGATCCTATGTGATATTGGGAACGGGATCAAGAAGGGAGCGTTGTGCGACCTCGGGGTGAGCATAAATCTCATGCCGTTGTCGCTTTTCAAGAAGTTGGAAGGTGGTGAACTTCAACCCACAATGATGACGCTTCAACTAGCCGACCGGTCTATTACTCGACCTCAAGGTGTTGTTGAAGACGTCCTAGTGAGAGTTGGAGATCACATTTTTCCAGCAGACTTTGTAGTGCTAGAGATGGAGGAAGATGAGCACGTACCCCTGATCTTGGGAAGACCGTTCTTAGCTACGGCGGGGATGGTGCTAGACGTGGCGAATGGGAAGATCACGTTGAAGGTTGATGATCAAGAAGTGAAGATCTCCCTATATGAAGCCATGAAACACCCAAGGGAGGATGAGAGCTTGTATTGCATGGATGCAATTGATCCTCGTGTTGAAGACACGCCTTCTATACCTAATCCTTCTGATATTCATGATTTTGTTAGTCCTTCACTTGATTATTTAACCCATGAGCGTTATGATCTTGATTATTTTGATAGGGATAAAGTGAAGAAGTTGAAGGATGAAGAGGTGAAGAAAGTGGACGTGGTCCAGTTAGAAGGGAAAAGAGGAGTTAAGAAGAAAAAGTCCAAACTCAAGAAATTGTTTAGTAAGACTCCTCCAGATAGAGGCAAGAAGGAGTTGAGACCCATAACACTTGGGAATGAGAAAAAAGCAAAAGGGCTCATGATGGTGGGGCATCAAGGAAAGGAGTTCAAACACCACTCTTATGAGAGTGGGGGAGGTAAATTTGAGTATGATGTCCCATAAGCTCCTTTGAGCTTGGTCCGGCATGAGGACCTTAAAAATAACGCTGAATGGGAGGCAACCCATTTTTATTTGCTTTCATTTATTTTTAGTGTCTTTTTATATTATTAGGGAGTATTTTGAGTCGGATGTTTAACCTCGTATTTGAGTAAGTTGCTTGAAGGCTTGTCTCTAAAGGAGTAAAGGTATCAAAGAAGTGGAGATTGAAGGAACCAACTCGAGACACGGGAATGTGCAAAGCTATTGAGAGAAATTGAATTATTTGGTTGAGGTAACCCACAACTCCAAACTTAGACCTCTAGCAAGGTCGAAGTTTGGGGGGGGTGGAGTTTTTTTTTATGTTTCTTGTTACATTGCACATGCATGCATGCCCTTATCTTTGAGTTGAGTTTGATTGATTATTGATTGTTGAGATACTCCTTGGGGTGATTTTGAGTTGACTCGCTATTGCATATTTTATGCCTATCAATCATCTTATGCTTGTTTATTGCTATCTTTGAGTATGATTTGATGAGTAGAGTGAGTTGTAAGAGTGAGTTAGAAATTCTTTTGTGTGAGTGTTTGAGTTTGAGCTGATTAGGGAGAGAACCCGTATGCTTGTGAATTTTTCTTTTGAGTACTTGTGTGATGAGAGTGAGAATGCACTAGGACTAGCATGGATGTGAAAGCAGTGAGCTTTTGAGCCTTATGAGATTTTTAATGCATGATTTAATCTCTTCGTTTGTGAGTGAATCATCACCTTAGAGGATGCTAGAACTTGCATGTGCTCTTGCTTCTTGATTGTGTCTAGTTTGATATGCCGAATGTGATCTTAGGCCATCATTGTTTTTATTGAGTCACTTAGCCAAAATTTTCCTTACCAATGACATTGAATCCCTTGTTAGCCCCTTTGAGCCTAAAGCATATTTTATTTGCTAGCACATATGAACACTATTCCAATTCCTAAGCCTTTTTTGTCCAAATTTGAGTGGAGAATAGGAAAAGTGTGAATGTGAAGGGAGTGAATTGAGTTGAAAAAGGAAAAGGTTGTTTGTTGAGTGAATATGAGAAGAAGGTGTGATGAAGTTATGAGATGTGGGAAAAAGAGAAAGAAAATTGAGAATGAGCAAAAAGGAAAAAAAATGAGCTCATGTGTTTGTGCGAAAAAGAAAAAAAAAGTGAAGTGATTAAAAAAAAAGTGAAAAGAGAAAGAAAAAAAATTGAAGTGTTGAGAGAAGTGGAATTGAAAGAGTGTTGATTGAATATGTTTGAAGTAGTATGTTCCTAATCTCGAAGTTCCCAAGTCTGATTTTCTATTCTCCATTCACTTGAGTCACTTTACCATATTGTTATCCCACCTGTCCAAAGAGCCTACATTACAACCTTGAGAAAAGTCCTTTTTGATTCGGTATTGATTTCTAGAGTATGGTCGGAGTTGAGAGCACTTACAAGCCTATGGCTGCCAATTTGTGTGATTGATTGTTTGAGTGAGTCCCTTAATCATTGATATACACTAGTGAGGGAGTGAAACACATCGTTGAGTGCACATCCATGCTTGACCTTGGTGTTTCTTATTATTGTTGCATGAGTACGATAAAAGAAAGTGAGTGAGTATACGGGTGATTAACTTTTGAAGCTTGAGTTCATTAGCTTGCATGATTGATTTTTTTTGACTCATTCCTAACAATTTCACTTGACTTATTATTTCATTGCTTGCGGACAAGCAATATGGTAAGTTTGGGGGGGTTGATTAGGCGTGAAATTGTCATGATTCGTAGCTAGAAACGCCTTAGTTTTGGTCGAGTTTATAGAGTATTTAGAGTCAATTGAGCATTATTTCTACACATTGATGAATTTGTCTCTTTGATGCTCATAGGTGAATAGAGGATGAAAAATGGAGTTCGTAGGACTTTGAATCGACTCAAACGGATGCCCGGATGAGAAGATATTGAAGAAATACGATTGGTATTATTGCGGACGAGGAAAAGTATCACTTGGGAGGAGTTAGAAGTCACTCGAGTGACTAGGTCGAGCGCCCCCGCTCGAGCGCATTGCTCGAGCGCCTAAACGTACAGAAACTTTCTTGCGCTCGAGCAGCTCGAGCGCCACCGCTCGAGCGAATCGCTCGAGCGCCCAAAACATGCAGAATGATTTCATCGCTCGACCAGCTCGAGCGGAACCGCTCGAGCGATTGTGTCATTCGAGCTACACTGCTCGAGCGGGACCGCTCGAGCGTTTTGCTCGAGCGCCCATGGATTTTTGCCTCCGGATGCGTATTTTCGGCCCATTAACTCCCGTTTCGACCCGTGCCTATATATACCTCTTCCAAACACGTTTTGAAGGATCCCCGACTTTTAGAAATAATTTTAGACTTAGTTTTTGGAGAGGAAGGAGACGAGCAAGCTTTATTTACGTTTTGTTGAGGTTTTTCATACGAATTCTTAGTTTCTTTTCTTTCTTAGTTGCTTTTAATTAGCTCGATTACTTTTAACGCTTTAAACTTCGTTTTTATCAATTCAATTTCAGTTCTTCGTATTTATTTTCTTTTAAAACCCTAGTTCATGTTTCTTATTTTCTTCGTTCAATTCGTTATGTTTATGTTCGTTGTTTCTTCGTTTGCTTTTATGTTTGTTACAACCATGTCCGGCTAAAACCCTTGCATGCTTAGGTTAGGATGAACTCGTAGAAGTAGGATGTGGGTACATAATTAGGGTAATTCGTGACGTTAGTTTTAATTCTCTTAATTAATGAATTCTTATAATTAATCTGAACTTTACCTTTAAATTTAGTACGAAAGTGTTAGAGAGAGGACGACCGCATCACTCAATAACAACTAGTAGTCTTAACGAGAAGGTTTAGGAAAGGTTAATTCATTTACCGGTTTAGCGAAGGAGGACGACCGCATCACCTTAGTTAAATTAGGGTCTCATTAATTGAGCACAATCCATTAACTTGTTAGTAGATTAGTGAAGTCGAGTGTTAGGGTAAAGTATTAGGGTTTAGAATCTTGAGCTTTCACCTTGCATTCTTAGACTTAGGTTAATTCTTGTTTGTCACGATTACTTTGATTATGTACCTGCTCCGTTAGTATACGTAGGGATTCCTATCCTAAGCATCACCATCTCTCATTAGAAAACAACCCGTAGTTAATTCGTTCTTTTTCATTCTTTAGTTAATTAGTTTATTTTAGTCTTTTAATTAATTTTTTTTTAAATCCAAAAACATACACTCATATTAACTACGACGCGTAGATCTTCAGGGATCTATTCGCATATACACCATCTCTTGGGTTCGATAATACTTGGTCCCTATACTTGCCCATACTACAGTGAACCCGTACTCTTGCGGGGTAGCTACTAGTAGAAGCTAGTGTAGTCGCTTCAAGTCAACCAGTTTAGCGAAGGAGGGCGACCGCATCACCTTAGTTAAATTAGGGTCTCATTAATTAAGCACAATCTATTAACTTGTTAGTGGATTAGTGAAGTCGAGTGTTAGGGTAAAGTATTAGGGTTTAGAATCTTGAGCTTTCACCTTGCATTCTTTTGCTTAGGTTATTTCTTGCGCGTCACGGTTATTTTGATTGTGTACCTGCTCCGTTAGTATACGTAAGGATTCCTATCCTGAGCATCACCATCTCTTACTTGAACACAAACCTTAGTTAATTCGTCTTCTTTAGTATTTTAGTTTAATTAGTTTATTTTAGTTTCAATTAATCTTTCCAAAAAATCCAAAATATTTCACTCATATTAACTACGACGCGTAGATCTTCAGGGATCTATTTGCATAATCACCTTCCCTTGGGTTCGATAATACTTGGTCGTTATACTTACTTATACTACAGTGAACCCGTACTCTTGCGGGGAAGCTACTAGTAGAAAAAAGTTAGTATTTTCGGTTCAAGTCAGGCATCTGTTCCAAAGCATCATAAAAAAGGATATTAATATGCAATTGTTTAAACACATCAAGGAATTTAGCGAATTTCTCATCAAGCTTCTTTTTCATGAAGCGCTGTGGATATGGGACAGGTATCACAGATTTGGGTACCCCCCATTCATCTCTTTCGGTCTCTTTCACTTTCTCCCCTGCTTCCTTTGCCTTCTTCCACTTAGGAACTCTCTCAACCTTCTCAATTCCTTCCCCTTCAAACTCTTTGCTCGCTGGAGTGCTTTCACCCCCAGCTTTCTTCTCAACTCATATCTCTTCAATCTCATCTCTATCTTGGGGCGTTTCAGAATCAGCAGGCATCTGAGGACTTTCATAGTTGGTTCCACTTCTTAACTGGATAGCCTTGCAATGCTCTTTCGGGTTCCCCTCCGGCATGGAAGGATACTTACCCGGCTCCCTATTCAATGATTTTGCAATTTGGCTTATCTGGAACTCTATTGAGGTGAATCACCTGTTGTTCTCTTGCTGAATTCGATTCAGCTCTACATCTCTCTTTTGGAGTTCTTGATCACGCTGATCACCTTTCTTATGCAACTCCTTCACATCGTACTCCAAAGAGGATAATCTCTTGCTTCCTTCCTCCACCTTCTGAAGGATAGCTCTCAACATCTCCTCCGTTGAGGCACCGCCTTCTCCACCCGGAGGTTTAGAACCTGGATCAACACCTGGAGGAACTTTAATACCCGTCTTTGGGTTAGTATATGAAAAATTCTCGTTCTTCCTCCATTGGTTCTGAGGAAGCTGCTGGCCTCCTTGGTACCCTTGTGTGTTCCTCCATTGATTTTGAGGTGGATGTGGCCCTGTAGGTACAAATGGTTGGCCATAAGAAGGCCTTCCTTGAAAATTTCCACCTTGTGGATACCCATTCTGATTGAAATAAGGAACTCCCATATAATTTACTACTTCTTGCTGAATTGTGGGCTTGTCCTCTTACTCATTCTCCGCTGCATTCCCTCCAACCATATTCTTCCCCAACTCAAGGTTGTTAATCTTTTCCATCATGGCCATCAACAACCTTCTCGTTCCTTCACCTTCCTCAACCTGATGAACCCTCTGGAAATCTGCGTCCACATTCCAAGCCCCGGCATTCGTGACAATGTTGTCCACGATCTCTCTACACCTCACTATTCCTTGATTCAGGAATGATCCACTAGCACAGATGTCTAGATGGTCTTGCCCAGCCTTGTTAGCACCACTATAGAAAAATGCCATGACATCTCCCTCATTGTACCCGTGCTGCGGGCACTCTATCAACATATTTGAGTATCTCTCCCACGCTTGACGTAGGTCCTCTCCTTGCTTCTGGCGAAAGGAAGAGATCTCAATCCTTGCTTTAATAGTTCTCGATGGAGGGTAGAACCGCTCGAGGAACAGACGCTCGAGCTCGGCCCAAGTGGTAATACCTCCCCGTGGAAGCGTATTATCGTACCACTCTTTAGCTATTCCCGTCAATGAGAATGGGAACAACCTAAGCCTCTTGGCATCTTCAGACATGCTATTGTAATTGAAAGTGGAGGCTATCATTAGAAAACTCCTCAGATGAGTATGAGAATTCTCCTTCCCGATCACCCCCTTGAACTGATTCTCTGTAAGCAGCTTAAGAATTCCCGGGGAAATCGAGAAGTTATTCGCCTCAACAGGAGGCAATGCCACTCCATCATAGTACTGTTGTGGCTGTGCCGCAAACCTTCCTCGAATAACCATATTCTGATCTGCGTTCTGAGGAATGTGCTGAGGATTAGCAGCTGGTACGAGTACTTGTTGGGGTGGTGGTGGTTGATAAGCTGGTGGTTGATTGTAAACTGGAGATGGAGGGTACGGGTATGGTGGATACGGATAAGGTGGGTATGGGTAAGGTGGGTAAGGTAAGTTGTTTTGGTGCAAGTTAGGATGTGGGTAAGTAGAGTTGTAATGAGGGTTTTGAACAATGTTATGGGCTGGATTGTCTACGTTCTGTGTATCCGGGTTTAGGCTCTGGCTATCCCCTAACGAAACTTGATTCTGGCTACCACTAACTCCAGTGCCTTTAACTCGGCCCAATTCCTGATTGAACTCGTTCACAGCATCATTCAACTTATTAGAGATGTCCATTGGTTCTTTCCCTCCTCCGACAGTGTTCATTCTCCTCAAGAAAGCTCGGTTCCTTCTAGCTATCGTCTCAGGGTCCAACGGTATTCTCTCTTCGCTTGTATTGCCTTGTGAGCGTGTTTTCATATACCTGACACACTCGCAGAAGGATCAAAACGCAACTGCCGAATATGTACGAAATAAAACAGAAAAGAAAATCACTCACTACTAACTACTAAGCTATCGACAAGTCCTATTCAAAAGACATACAACACCATCCCCGGCAACGACGCCATTGACTTGAATCGAATATACTAGCTTTTACTAGTAGCTTCCCCGCAAGAGTACGGGTTCACTGTAGTATAAGTAAGTATAATGACCAAGTATATCGAACCCAAGGGATGAAGTGTATGCAAATAGATCCCCGAAGATCTACGCGTCGTAGTTAATATGAGTGAAATATTTTTGGATTTTTTTGGAAAGATTAATTGAAACTAAAATAAACTAATTAAACTAAAATACTAAAGAAGATGAATTAACTAAGGTTTGTGTTCAAGTAAGAGATGGTGATGCTCAAGATAGGAATCCCTACGTATACTAACGGAGCAGGTACATAATCAAAATAACCGTGACACGCAAGAGATAACCTAAGTAAAAGAATGCAAGATAAAAGCTCAAGATTCTAAACCCTAATACTTTACCTTAACACTCGACTTCACTAATCCACTGATTAGGCGTGAAATTGTCATGATTCGTAGCTAGAAACGCCCTAGTTTTGGTTGAGTTTATAGAGTATTTAGAGTCAATTGAGCATTATTTCTAAACATCGATGAATTTGTCTCTTTGATGCTCATAGGTGAATAGAGGACGAAAAACGGAGTTCGTAGGACTTTGAATCGACTCAAACGGATGCCCGGATGAGAAGATATTGAAGAAGTACGATTGGTATTAGTGCGGACGAGGAAAAGTATCACTTGGGAGGAGTTAGAAGTCACTCGAGTGACCAGCTCGAGCGCCACCGCTCGAGCGCCCAAAACATGCAGAATGATTTCATCGCTCGACCATCTCGAGCGGAACCGCTCGAGCGATTGTGTCATTCGAGCTACACTGCTCGAGCGGGACCGCTCGAGCATTTCGCTCGAGCGCCCATGGATTTTTGCCTCCGGATGTGTATTTTCGGCCCATTAACTCCCGTTTCGACCCGTGCCTATATATACCTCTTCCAAACACGTTTTGATATATCCCCGACTTTTAGAAATAATTTTAGACTTAGTTTTTGAAGAGGAGAAGAACGAGCAAGCTTTATTTTACGTTTTGTTGAGGTTTTGCATACGATTTCTTAGTTTCTTTTCAATTCTTAGTTTCTTTTCATTAGTTCGTTACTTTGAACACGTTTAAATTTCGTTTTTATCAATTCAATTTCAGTTCTTCGTATTTATTTTCTTTTAAAACCCTAGTTCATGTTTCTTATTTTCTTCGTTCAATTCAATATGTTTATGTTCGTTGTTTCTTTAATTGTTTTTAGTTTTGTTAAAACCATGTCCAGCTAAAACCCTTGCGTGCTTAGGTTAGGATGAACTCGTAGAAGTAGGATGTGGGTACGTAATTAAAGTAATTTGTGACGTTAGTTTTAATTCTCTTAGTTAATGAATTCTTATAATTAATCTGAACTTTACCTTTAAATTTAGTACGAAAGTGTTAGAGAGAGGACGACCGCATCACTCAATAACAACTAGTAGTCTTAACGAGAAGGTTTAGGAAAGGTTAATTCATCTACCGGTTTAGCGAAGGAGGACGACCGCATCACCTTAGTTAAATTAGGGTCTCATTAATTGAGCACAATCCATTAACTTGTTAGTAGATTAGTGAAGTCGAGTGTTAGGGTAAAGTATTAGGGTTTAGAATCTTGAGCTTTCACCTTGCATTCTTAGACTTAGGTTAATTCTTGTTTGTCACGATTACTTTGATTATGTACCTGCTCCGTTAGTATACGTAGGGATCCCTATCCTAAGCATCACCATCTCTCATTAGAAAACAACCCGTAGTTAATTCGTTCTTTTTCATTCTTTAGTTAATTAGTTTATTTTAGTCTTTTAATTAATTTTTTCAAAAATCCAAAAACATACACTCATATTAACTACGATGCGTAGATCTTCAGGGATCTATTCGCATATACACCATCTCTTGGGTTCGATAATACTTGGTCCCTATACTTGCCCATACTACAGTGAACCCGTACTCTTGCGGGGTAGCTACTAGTAGAAGCTAGTGTAGTCGCTTCAAGTCAATGGCGCCGTTGCCGGGGATGGCGTTGTATGCTTTTGAATAGGACTTGTAGATAGCTTAGTAGTTAGTAGTGGGTGATTTATTTTCTGTTTTTATTTTTTATTTGTATTCAATCGGCAGTTGCGTTTTGACCCTTCTGCTAGTGTGTCAGGTTTATGAAAACACGCTCACAAGGCAATACGAGCGAAGAGAGAATACCGTTGGACCCTGAGACAATAGCCAGAAGGAACCGAGCCTTCTTGAGAAGGATGAACGCTGCCGACTTAGGAAAGGAACCAATGGATATCAATAATGAGTTGGACGATGCTGCCAACGATTTCAATCAGGCAGTAGACCGAGTTGAAGGCACTGGAGTTAGTGGTAGCCAGAATCAAATTCCATTAGGGGATTGAAAGTGAAGGGATTGAGAAGCATAGAGATATGGATGAGTCCCAGAAGGGCAAGGAAAGTGAGGAGTTTGAGAGAGTTCCTAAGTGGAAAAAGGCAAAGGAAGCAAGGGAGAAAGTGAAAGAAACAGAAAGAGATGAATGGGGGGTACCCAAATCTGTGATACCCGTCCCATATCCACAACGCTTCATGAAAAAGAAGCTTGATGAGAAATTCGCTAAGTTCCTTGATGTTTTTAAACAATTGCATATTAATATTCCTTTTTATGATGCTTTGGAACAGATGCCGCATTATGCGAAGTTTTTGAAGGACTTGATCGCGAAAAGACAGCGAGTGGATGAGCCGAAGTTGGTGCAGTTGAACCACGAGGTGAGTGCATTAGTGCACAAGGCGCTTCCACCGAAGCTAAAGGATCCCGGGAGCTTCACCATTCTTTGTGACATTGGGAACGGGATCAAGAAGGGAGCGTTGTGCGACCTCGGGGCGAGCATTAATTTGATGCCACTGTCGCTTTTCAAGAAGTTGGAAGGTGTTGAACTTCAACCCACAATGATGACGCTTCAACTTGCCGACCGGTCTATTACTAGACCTCAAGGTGTGGTTGAAGACGTCCTAGTGAGAGTTGGAGATCACATCTTTCCAGCCGACTTTGTAGTGCTAGAGATGGAGGAAGATGAGCACGTACCCTTGATCTTGGGAAGACCGTTCTTAGCTACGGCGGGGATGGTGCTAGACGTGGCAAACGGGAAGATCACGTTGAAGGTTGATAATCAAGAAGTGAAGATCTCCCTATATGAAGCCATGAAACACCCGAGGGAGGATGAGAGCTTGTATTGCATGGATGCAATTGATCCTCGTGTTGAAGACACGCCTTCTATCCCCAATCCTTCTGATATTCATGATTTTGTTAGTCCTTCAATTGATTATTTAACCCATGAGCATTATGATCTTGATTATGTTGATAGGGATAAAGTGAAGAAGTTGAAGGATGAAGAGGTGAAGAAAGTGGACGTGGTCCAGTTAGAAGGGAAAGGAGGAGTTAAGATGAAAAAGTCCAAACTCAAGAAATTGTTTAGTAAGACTCCTCCAGATAGAGGCAAGAAGGAGTTGAGACCCATAACACTTGGGAATGAGAAAAAAACAAAAGGGCTCATGATGGTGGGGCATCAAGGAAAGGAGTTCAAACACCACTCTTATGGGAGTGGGGGAGGTAAATTTGAGTATGATGTCCCATAAGCTCCTTTGAGCTTGGTCCGGCATGAGGACCTTAAAAATAGCGCTGAATGGGAGGCAACCCATTTTTATTTGCTTTCATTTATTTTTAGTGTCTTTTTATATTATTAGGGAGTATTTTGAGTCGGATGTTTAACCTCGTATTTGAGTAAGTTGCTTGTAGGCTTGTCTCTAAAGGAGTAAATGTATCAAAGAAGTGGAGATTGAAGGAACCAACTTGAGACAAGGGAATGTGCAAAGCTAGTGAGAGAAACAGAATTATTTGGTTGAGGTAACCCACAACCCCAAACTTAGACCTCTAGCAAGGTCGAAGTTTGGGGGGGTGGAGTTTTTTTTATGTTTCTTGTTACATTGCACATGCATGCACGCCCTTATCTTTGAGTTGAGTTTGATTGATTATTGATTGTTGAGATACTCCTTGGGGTGATTTTGAGTTGACTCGCTATTGCATATTTTATGCCTATCAATCATCTTATGCTTGTTGATTGCTATTTTTGAGTATGATTTGATGAGTAGGGTGAGTTGTAAGAGTGAGTTAGAAATTCTTTTGTGTGAGTGTTTGAGTTTGAGCTGATTTGAGAAAGAACTTGTATGCTTGTGAATTTTTCTTTTGAGTACTTGTGTGATGAGAGTGAGAATGCACTAGGACTAGCATGGATGTGAAAGCCGTGAGCTTTTGAGCCTTATGAGATTTTAATGCATGATTTAATCTCTTCGTTTGTGAGTGAATCATCACCTTAGAGGATGCTAGAACTTGTGTGTGCTCTTGCTTTTTGATTGTATCTAGTTTGATATGCCGAATGTGATCTTAGGCCATCTTTGTTTTTATTGAGTCACTTAGCCAAAAATTTTCCTTACCAATGACATTGATCCCTTGCTAGCCCCTTTGAGCCTAAAGCCTATTTTATTTGCTAGCACATATGAACACTATTCCAATTCCTAAGCCTTTTTGTCCAAATTTGAGTGGAGAATAGGAAAAGTGTGAATGTGAAGGGAGTGAATTGAGTTGAAAAAGGAAAAGGTTGTTTGTTGAGTGAATATGAGAAGAAGGTGTGATGAAGTTTTGAGATGTGGGAAAAAGAGAAAGAAAAGTGAGAATGAGCAAAAAGAAAAAAATTGAGCTCATGTGTTTGTGTGAAAAAAGAGAAAAAAAAAAGTGATTGAAAAAAAAGTGAAAAAGTGAGAAAGAAAAAAATTTGAAGTGTTGAGAGTATGGAGTTGAAAGGGTGTTGATTGAAAATGTTTGAAGTAGTCTGTTCCTAATCTCGAAGTGCCAAAGTTTGATTTTCTATTCTCCATTCACTTTAGTCACTTTACCATATTGTTATCCCACCTGTCCAAAGAGCCTACATTACAACCTTGAGAAAAGTCCTTTTTGATTCGGCATTGATTTCTAGAGTATGGTCGGAGTTGAGAGTGCTTACAAGCCTATGGTTGCCGATATGAGTGATTGATTGTTTGAGTGAGTCCCTTAATCATTGATATACACTTGTGAGGGAGTGAAACACATCGTTGAGTGCACATCCATGCTTGATCTTGGTGTTTCTTATTATTGTTGCATGAGTACGATAAAAGAAGGTGAGTGAGTATACGGATGATTGACTTATGAAGCTTGAGTTCATTTACTTGCATGATTTGATTCTTGACTCATTCCTAACAATTTCACTTGACTTATTATTTCATTGCTTGGGGGCAAGCAATATGGTAAGTTTGGGGGGGTTGATTAGGCGTGAAATTGTCATGATTCGTAGCTAGAAACGCCCTAGTTTTGGTTGAGTTTATAGAGTATTTAGAGTCAATTGAGCATTATTTCTAAACATCGATGAATTTGTCTCTTTGATGCTCATAGGTGAATAGAGGACGAAAAACGGAGTTCGTAGGACTTTGAATCGACTCAAACGGATGCCCGGATGAGAAGATATTGAAGAAGTACGATTGGTATTAGTGCGGACGAGGAAAAGTATCACTTGGGAGGAGTTAGAAGTCACTCGAGTGACCAGCTCGAGCGCCACCGCTCGAGCGCCCAAAACATGCAGAATGATTTCATCGCTCGACCAGCTCGAGCGGAACCGCTCGAGCGATTGTGTCATTCGAGCTACACTGCTCGAGCGGGACCGCTCGAGCGTTTTGCTCGAGCGCCCATGGATTTTTGCCTCCGAATGTGTATTTTCGGCCCATTAACTCCCGTTTCGACCCGTGCCTATATATACCTCTTCCAAACACGTTTTGATATATCCCCGACTTTTAGAAATAATTTTAGACTTAGTTTTTGAAGAGGAGAAGAACAAGCAAGCTTTATTTTACGTTTTGTTGAGGTTTTGCATACGAATTCTTAGTTTCTTTTCAATTCTTAGTTTCTTTTCATTAGTTCGTTACTTTGAACACGTTTAAATTTCGTTTTTATCAATTCAATTTCAGTTCTTCGTATTTATTTTCTTTTAAAACCCTAGTTCATGTTTCTTATTTTCTTCGTTCAATTCAATATGTTTATGTTCGTTGTTTCTTTAATTGCTTTTAGTTTTGTTAAAACCATGTCCAGCTAAAACTCTTGCGTGCTTAGGTTAGGATGAACTCGTAGAAGTAGGATGTGGGTACGTAATTAGAGTAATTTGTGACGTTAGTTTTAATTCTCTTAGTTAATGAATTCTTATAATTAATCTGAACTTTACCTTTAAATTTAGTACGAAAGTGTTAGAGAGAGGACGACCGCATCACTCAATAACAACTAGTAGTCTTAACGAGAAGGTTTAGGAAAGGTTAATTCATCTACCGGTTTAGCGAAGGAGGACGACCGCATCACCTTAGTTAAATTAGGGTCTCATTAATTGAGCACAATCCATTAACTTGTTAGTAGATTAGTGAAGTCGAGTGTTAGGGTAAAGTATTAGGGTTTAGAATCTTGAGCTTTCACCTTGCATTCTTAGACTTAGGTTAATTCTTGTTTGTCACGATTACTTTGATTATGTACCTGCTCCGTTAGTATACGTAGGGATCCCTATCCTAAGCATCACCATCTCTCATTAGAAAACAACCCGTAGTTAATTCGTTCTTTTTCATTCTTTAGTTAATTAGTTTATTTTAGTCTTTTAATTAATTTTTTCAAAAATCCAAAAACATACACTCATATTAACTACGACGCGTAGATCTTCAGGGATCTATTCGCATATACACCATCTCTTGGGTTCGATAATACTTGGTCCCTATACTTGCCCATACTACAGTGAACCCGTACTCTTGCGGGGTAGCTACTAGTAGAAGCTAGTGTAGTCGCTTCAAGTCATCCACTAACAAGTTAATAGATTGTGCTTAATTAATGAGACCCTAATTTAACTAAGGTGATGCGGTCGTCCTCCTTCGCTAAACTGGTAGATGAATTAACCCTTTCTAAACCCTCTCGTTAAGTCTACTCGTTGTTAAGGAGTGATACGGTCGTCCTCTCTCTAACACTTTTCGAACGAAATTCAAAAGTAAAGTTAAGATTAATTTTAAGAATTCATTAATTAAGAGAATTAAAACCTAACATCACGAATTACCCTAATTACTTACCCACATCCTACTTCTACAAGTTCATCCTACCCCAAGCATACAAGGGTTTTAGCCGGACATGGTTATAATGATAACAAAAGTAATTGACGAAGTAACGAACATAAACATGATTAATTGAAGTGAAAAACTAAAAAGCATGAACTAGGATTTTGAAAGAAAATAATTCTAAGAACTGAAATTAGATTAATAAAACGAAGTCTAAACGTGTTCAAGAACAAAGATCTGAAGAAACGAAACTAAAAAGTAAAACCGTGATGTGAATTCATAAAGAAAAACCTCTAAAACGTAAAAGTAAGCTTACTCGTTCCTTCTCTTCTTTCTCTCTCTAAAAACTAAGTCTAAAAGTAATTTGGTATGTGATAATCCGTGTGTATTACTCTCAAAACGTGTTCGGGGAGGTATATATAAGCAACGGGTCGAGTCGGGATCTCATGGGCCAAAATTCCGCGCTTGCTCGTACACTAGTGCACGAGCACCTTCCACTCGAGCACTTCAATCTTCCAGAGCCGAAAAACTGCATGACCACACGAGCTCGTGCACTAGTGCACGAGCACATGCCTTGCTCGAGCGCCCTGCACGAGCACTCGTGCAGGCACGACCTGCGTTCTCTCGTGCGCTATGCACGACCACTCGAGCGCTAGTGCTCGAGCTCCTCTAGCTTGTGCACTCCAATGATACTTTTTCTCCCCCAAACTAGCACTTTTCGTATTTCTTCGATATCTTCTCATCCGGGCATCCATTTGAGTCGATTCAAAGTCCTACGAACTCCTCTTTTCGCCCTCTATTCATTTATGAGCATCAAAGAGACAAATTCATTAGTTTATGAAAATGATACGCAAATGACTCTAAATACTCAACAAAATCAACCAAAACTAGGGCATTTCGAGTGACGAATCATGACAATTTTATGCCCAATCACCTCTCCATCACGAACCACAAAACCAAAACCAACTGAACCATCCGGGAATACCGCAGCGTCTGAGTTGAGTTTGAGTGCACCCAAAGGCGGTCTGATCCACCGTAATTCCTCGGGTATTGGAGAGTCACGAATCCTTACCCGAGTGTTTATTCGTCCAAACTCCTCTGCCAGTCCAAGAGAATGAACGATAATGAGTGCGGGATCCTGAGGAATTTGCTCAAAACAGAAAGAGTTTCTAGCCTTCCAAAGGTTCCAAGTGATAAATGCGAACAACGTAAAACCATAGTCAAGGAGATTCTCCAAGAGATCCCATAGAAGGAGTTTGAAGGATTGAATCTGAGCTTGTGGATCTAAAAGCAGAGGGCTGCGACCCCATGTATGGACAGCTATATGACAATGAAGTAGGATGTGGGTGATAGACTCTCTTTCGATACCACATGATTTACAAGTCGGGTTAATTGTGATTCCTCTACGTTGAATCTCGGAATGCGTAGGGAGAGAGTCAAGAGAAGCTCTCCAGAGGAAATGACCAATTTTCGGAGGAACTTTGCTCTTCCAAAGCTTTTTCCAGAAAGAAGCTTGAACACTAGACGAAGGAAAATCATGGCCACATTTCGAGAACTTGTTAACAGCGAGGTGATAGGCAGACCAAACCGTGAAAGCTCCGCTCTTCGTGTGGTTCCAAATTCTAGTGTCATTTGGTCTTCTTGAGCTTAGGGGAATTTTGAGAATTTCTTGTGCCTCCTTAGCTGCAAATGAGGCCCTAATAAGCTCCCGTTTCTAAGATAAATTTTGGCTATCAATGAGGTCTGAGACCTTTGTGATTATACCTCCCTGAGTTCCCACAAAAGAAGGCTTTCTTCGTTCCCCCGTTCCTATCCAGCGGTCCATTGAGCAATTAATCAGGGAGCCATTGCCCACTTGCCAGGCTGCACCTTCGATGATCAAACTCCGAGCGTTCATGATGCTCCGCCAAAGAAAACTTGGTTGGTAGCCCATGGTTGCCGACTCAATATTGCCTCTAGGAAAATAGCGCGCCTTGAGAATTTTTGCAGCCAAAGAATCCTCGTTATGTAAGAGTCTCCAATATTGCTTTGCAACCATAGCCAGATTGAAGTAGTACATCTCTCGAAAACCTAGTCCCCCCATATCTTTCGAACGAGAAATTCTTTCCCAACTAAGCCAATGTGTCTTTCGTTCTTGAGGTGTCGAGCCCCAATAGAAACGAGCTACAACTTTCTCGAGATCTTCACATAAAGATTTTGGGAAGAGGAAGTAGCTCATGGCATAGTTAGGTATTGCTTGAAGCACAGATTTTATGAGTACCTCTCTTCCCGCCTTCGTGAGTGACTTCTCTTTCTATCCTTTGAGTTTGCTGATTATTTTATCAACCACGGCCTGAAAAACACATTTTTTTCCTCTTCCAATGATTGTGGGCAGCCCAAGATATTTGGATTATTGGAGCACAGTTCGAACTCCCATTTTTTTTTATATTAAGGTAGAGGTGAGTGTGTATGAGGGTGGGGTGGTTCCAATGTGGGTGGTTGATGGTGGAAGTAGTTAAGAAAATAAGTTGATAAATTCCAACTTATTTTTTATCGTTTATAAATTGTTAGAAATTTATTCTAGGATCTTATAAACTATTAATCATCATATTTTGTCAAATATATTCATCATGCTTATAAGGTTATCCAAAGACGCTCTAAATGCCAGTATTAGATGATGGAAGCCCAAGAGGAGAAATTGACTCGTTACACAAATGGGCTTGGGCCCGAATTTTAATTTCCTTAAAATTCATAAAAGGCCCAGGTTATATGCACTCACATCTGTGGGCAGTACGACCACCTGTACACCCACTTGTTCGGAAATATACTCCGTAAAAATATCACATTTTCGGCCGAAATTACCGAAATTATTTCTATTTTTCAAAAAATATTTCCGAAACTCTGTCTGAATTTCAAAAATAATTTCCGAAATTTTATCTTAATTTCAAAAAACATTTCCGTACAGAAGGGTCGGCCAATTGTTAACAAAATTTTCGAAAATCTTTTCCAAAAATTTGAACTTTTTTCGGTAGTTTTGACCGAATTTCATTATATTTTTAAAAAAAAATCCGTAAAGCATAGTTGGTCCATTAAAATTTAAAATTGAACAATTGAATATCATATGTACATATTCCAATAACAAAATAACACATTATACTTAAAATAACACATTAAAATAATTATCATCGACAAACTCTTCATTAAAAAAATTATTCTTTATATCATCCCCATCTTCTAAATAGTCATCTCCATCGTCCTCCAAATTCTAAAACAAAACAAAAAAGTGATGTTAGCAAAACTTCAAAAAGAAGAATACAATTATATGAAATCATTAGTAAAGAAAAATAGAAAAAAAATTGTTAACAATTGGCTGACCCTTCTGTACGGAAATATTTTTTGGAATTAAGATAAAATTTCGGAAATTATTTTTGAAATTCAAACAGAGTTTCGGAAATATTTTTTGAAAAATAGAAATAATTTCGGTAATTTAGGCCGAAAATGTGATATTTTTACAGAATATATTTCCGAACAAGTGGGTGTACTTCTCAGGTGGGCGTACTGCCAACAGATGTGGGTGCATATAACCTGGGCCTTCATAAAATGACCCCCAACCTTTTCCGAATTTGTAAACGACCCAACTTTACCCCATTACCAAACACAGAGACAATCGGGCGAATGTTGGGTTTTTTTCCCCAAGGAAAGAACAAACGCAGAAATTGACGCTAGGCAAGAAACAAGAAATGGGGAGAGATCTGAAGATATCATCAATAAAGGAAGCTTTTAATTTGTTCGACACCGTTGGAGACGGAAAGATCGCGCCGTTGGAGCTCGGAATGGTTAGGCGTTCCCATGGCGGGAACCTCGGCTAAGAAAAATACACACAGTGGCAGAGACAGTAAATCATGCCTATGTACAAGGGTATGTGTTGGTAAATGGTAAATGGTAAATGGTAAATGGTGAACATTTAATTGCCTAAAAAGACAAAGAACAGGTCAGAGCTCAAAAGACTTGGAATGGCTACAAGGTTAGCTTTACAGCTTTAAATAATAAAACTGCCATTTCAACATTTGAAAGATAATAATACCTTTTTCCCATATTCCAATTAATATATTACAACTAATTAAAAATTGTATTTATTAAAATTCCAAGACGGACCTGAAACCACTTTATTAACCGTAATTAATAATTTCGAATTCTGTAATTAAAATATTGCTGGTGGCCTAATTAATTTCGCAATTATTTAATTATTTCCCCATTTATTTTTGAATTTCATAATTAATTTTTCTACTTTATTTCCTTCATCTGCTTTTTTTCTTGCAAAAACCCTAATTTCACAACTGCTCCAGAAAAAATATATTTTGACATCTACCAAGATTTTCAAATTTTCCATTCAATATCTGGAGTTTGTAGTTGCTCTACAATGGCAGAAGTTAGTACATGACAAGTTAAAAATGGTAAATAGTTTCTTGCAGCAGACTTCAGTTGTACTCAATTAAAGTTTATGTGATTTCTTGATCAGAATTAGAGTTTGTTGATGGTTTTTACCATTTCTTACTAAAGTTGGTTTTTTGCAGGTATTTCCAAGTGTTTGAGCTAAAAAATAATCCAAGTTTTCGCTACCTAGTTAGCTTAAGATTTGTAGTTTCTTTTAGGATTGTAAGATCTTTTTCCATAGTACATGAATGGAGGAAAAAGAAGGGCTGAACGGTTTAGGGGTCTCTGTGAAAGGTGATGAAGCTCCTGAGAGCTTCAGGGTTGAACAAAGATTTGAAAAACCCCAAGTGTACAGTGGATCAACAGCTCCTCCGGCAACGGCGGTGGTTCTGGCGGCGGCAACGACGGAGGTGAAGAAGAAAAGGGGGAGGCCGAGAAAGTATGCAGCCGATGGCTCTGCTGTGGCATTGTCTCCTATGCCAATATCGGCGTCAATTCCGTTTTCCGGCGACTATTCTTCAGCTTGGAAGCAGACTTCGGAGAGGCCTGTTGTTAACTCTTCAAAGAAAAAACAGAAACTTGATTTTGCAAGTCAAGGTATGGTTTGGGATTTAATATATTTGAATTGTAGTGGTGGTTAATTTACTATGATCTCTGCTGTATTCAGATCATGCTATGTAGATAAGTATACTTTATTATCGTGTTTGAGATCCAGTGATCTGCTTTTTATTTCATTTGAGGTGCTCTTTTCTGTTTGCTCAATTAATATAAGTCAACTTTGAATAACATATAAGTATCCCTTCTGGAAATTGGACACTTGTCAGTAAGTCATTTAGGATGTGATTTTTTTGGTGGTTTGGACGATGTGGAAAAATTCATGCTTGTTTGCTACTGATGAGGTCCTTTGGGTTGATGTGACATGACAAAAGATCTGTTATTACTCAATGATTGCAGTGTGCATATATGGAAAGTTGAGAATAAAGGATGATGAGGACATGAATTAAACATGTGTCACAGTTGGACTTTCTCCAGTGCGGAAGTCTAACTGTAAAGAATATTCCACATATCATTCTTTCCCTTTGTCTTTCATGCTAACAAGCCTCTAATCTTATAGATTTTACGCATTAGTTATCGATTTTAAGCTCAAAATGTTCCGCCCTTCTAGAATGGATAATGTAATAGGAATTGTGTTCAACTTCTCTTCACTACTGAGAAAAATCTTGGTGCAGTAACTGCAGAGCTGATGAAGATAATTTATGTTAACTTATCACAACTGATTATATGGAATGATTTATATTTATGTTTTTCTGAGCAAGTCAATTGGGGCTGGCTGAACATATGTGTAGTGTTACTTCTGTGTTGAACTCAAAACTTCGAGGGCCAATAAATGTTTTGATTAATATTGCAAAATGTTCTGTCCTTGTGAACTTTTGTGGCAGTTTGAAATTTGGAGGCCTTAAACAGTTTTCCCCTGCTTGTGTGTACGTGGAAATATTCAACAATTTTTTTATACTCGGTATCCGGCCCAAGGACCGACTAATCCGGGGGACCCATAACCCACCGTCCACTAGCGAGTGGACTCATTTCAAGCCAGAGCAAAGCTCTATATGGACGGAAATATTCAACATTATATATATCACCTACAATTTATGCTTAGATTGAACACTTATTGTTCAGATAAAATTTCATATGCTTGTTCTTAATGATTATGTGATTTTTTTTTTTTTTTTTTAATATTGTAGGGGGAGAAATGGCACACTCAGTCGGTGGAAGTTTTACACCCCATGTGATTACAGTTAATGCTGGAGAGGTACTTTTGGTTATGAGTAATTTTTTTGATATGTCAATTTAGTTTCTCAATGTATTTTGTTATTTGTGTTCCCCTTGATAAAGCTGTTGTACCCCGAGTTATAAAATCCTGCAGATATACTAATGTATGAAATGATGTGAAGTGTCATTGATCATCCTTTAGGTGGATTAAAGCCTTGTAATTGGAATAAGGGTAATTTGGAAAAGAAAAAGTAGAAAATTTTCATTTTATGATTACTGCTGTTATATTTTGATCAACTGTTTTACTCTCATACGGTTACTAGCTTAGTAAGAGTGCTCGTCTTTATCAACCCAAGTATACCATATATTGTAGTATTTTCAAGGATACTTTGAGAGTTTTGATTACTTGCTGTCTAACAAATTGAATCTTGGAAATGTGAACCTTACTCTAGGGATTTTTCTATCTTCTTTAAACCTATGAATGTTGTAGATGCTCGTGCTCCTGAGTTTTGAATATTTGAAAATGTGTTGCGGAGTGTGATTGAGTGAATTTTAATGCAACCATGATATTTTTTTTGAGACACAAGTATAGAGGTTTGATTTGTTTGTTAAGGTGGCTGAATTGCGTGCCCCGTTTCAGCATCATTTTGGGGCTCCGTGGTTCTATATAAAAACTTCACTTGAACTTTTTAAGGGAAGTTCTTTATTCCCGTGCCTCTTAATTTTACTAATTTTTCCTTCACTTCACTCTTTTGTGACAGGATATTAATATGAAAGTAATATCCTTTTCTCAACAAGGATCTAGAGCCATTTGCATTCTGGCTGCAAACGGTGCTGTTTCAAATGTCACATTGCGTCAATCTAGTTCTTCCGGTGGTACTTTGACCTATGAAGTATGTACCCTTTCATTGAAGTTCATAAATTGTTTTTCTCGTAATCCAAATATGTTCTTCCTCGCCACAATCCTCTACATGAAAATAATACGAATTATGTCTACAGGGGCAGTTTGAAATACTTTCTCTGACAGGATCGTTTATAGCAAGAGATAATGGAGTTACAAAAAGCAGATCGGGAGGGATGAGCGTGTCTTTGGTGGGCCCCGATGGCCGTGTGTTTGGAGGGGGACTAGCTGGGATGCTAGTAGCAGCTGGCCCTGTTCAGGTAAGACAAACATTCCATTAAAAATAAAAATTAAATCATGAGAAAATTGCAATTAAATCGAGCATGGGTGATACAGGTTGTGATCGGTAGCTTTGTTCCTGGAGATCAACAACTAGAGCAAAAGCCTCCTAATAAGAAACCAAAATACGAACACACAATTTCATTCGGCCCCACTCGTGCTAGTCCCGTTCCTGAAGAAAGATACTACAACAGACCGACTTCTGCTTCTTTTCATGGAGACAACTTGCCTTCTGTTAACTCGGTGCCTGAAAATAATGTTCTCTTGCCACCCGGAGAAGATTCTAGAGTAATAACCTGCTGATCCTCGATCTTTATGTATGATTGTTGTGTTCGTATTGTAGCTGTTTTTACTAGGGTTAAGTGTATTAGGCTCACTTCTACATGATATCTCAAAGCAGGGCATGATTTGGGTTTTCCATTTTTAGTGAATTATTATTAGTCAGGAGTTTGTGCTTATAGGATTGCCCTGTTCTTCCCTGCTTTCCTCATCATTTTATCTTTGCCTTGTAGTATTTGACATGTATCAAACTGAAGTATCATCATTTTTACTACATTTATGGAACATTCTCTTGCACATAAATAGTTATTGTTTATATCTTTTATTTTACAACGAATGGCTTCTATACTGCATTCTGAAAAGAAAAAAAGCCAACATCCTTAAACGAGATCTTTGGTATCACTCCCGATACTGGGGTATACAAAATAAGACCGATAAGTTGATTTTCAAGCTCAACATCAACTTATTGGTCTTGACAAAGGCAGTTGAGAAGGTTAAAATTGCGATTCTGAAGAGCTGGTCATTGACTCAAGGAGTATGTTCTCACTTTTTCATCCCTCCAACCCTTGTTAATTTTTTGAATGAACTCTTCTATCCTCCTCTTCAAATCATCGTCATTGTCTTCTTCATCTGGGCTCGTCTCTTCGTTGCTAATCATTTCCATGCTCACAAATGATGCCTCCTCTGTCTCAACCAATGTGCTTCTGTCCTTCTCACATGACGAAACTAATTTCTTCTCTGCACCTTTGTTGTTGAAAATGGAGGGAACGTCTCTACAGATTTGATCATTGGATTGAGGGTTAGGTTTCGAGGTGCCGAGGAGAAGAAGGACGATTATCATATTAAAGAAACAAAAAACCATGAGGGAGTTGGAAGCAGCAAGGCTGATAAACTCAAATGTGGAGTTCAACATTTTGGTACTATGATTGTATGATCAAGTGGAAGAAATAAAGAAGTTAAAGTGAAGGTCTTTGGCACTTTGTTGTTAGCTCCAAGTGGAAGGAGCAAATAGGGACTCTCACTAATAAATGCTTTGATTTGAAGGAAAGAAGTGTGTGGAAGAAGCTGCTTCTTTAGCACTATACATTTCTAACTTCTCTGGTGAGGTGTGAAAGCTCTCCTAACTTCATTTGATTTATTGGTTTTGTTATTTAATTGTCAAACTTCAATCAATTAATGCAGTCCCAGTATTTTATTGTATATTCTTATTTAAATTATCAATCTAACAAAGTCTTAGTGAAATTGATTTGTATTTTCTATGCATCTTTAAATAGTAAATTGGTTAGTTTTTTCTTTTAATGTATAAATTTAATAGTATTGATTGTTATATGATAAAATAGTAGTTGTTAATTAAATTGCATTATAACATTATTTTAATATAGAAGCAATTCATTGTAAATTACAATATGAGATCAAACAATTTTCACTGTGAATAATATTCATGGTGAAACTTGTTTGAAGGACATTAATAAATTAGAGTACTAAAAGTATCAATTTCGAAGGGTATTAATAATTTTTACTAAAAGTATTAATTAAAATGATATTAATTAATTTTACTAAAAAAAATTAGTTATTTTAATATAATGTATTAATAAATTATTATGCTAATAGTTAACTCGAGTATAATTCACATATAATTTTGCCTTTTCATTATCGGTGGATTGTCCCCACGTTGCAATTTCTCCCCTGTATTGGAGTGGTCGGAAATTCTTGTTTTGAACCAAATTCTTTTTCGAAGAGTTTTAGGGAGTGCTTTTAATTTAATTTTATTTTTAGGAAAAACTTATTTACATTGATATATTAATGTTTTTTAGTGTTAGTAATAATATATGTTCATTTTTTTGTTAATATTAACACTAGAATAAAAATATTAACACTTACAATAAATTCATTAGCGATATTTTAAATTAAAAGGATAGTTTTGCGTGTGTTCATCTCACAATCTCATTTCGTCATACAAATTTATATTAGACCTACATAAAGTTCAAATTAATCCAACTAAATTATTTCCTTATTAATATTGGTTAAATGAAACTCAATTTCACTTATTCATTCTATAATTACGAGTTTTCCCAATTTTTGCTTAAATTAAAATTATCAATTGATATCTACAATTAGTTCTCTTTGTTATAAAAAGAAAAGAAAAGAAAGAACTCTAACGGAGAAATATAAATTTTACTTTGCATAACACCATAATTTCACTTGTTTTTCAAGTATGTGGTTATAGATTGAAGATGCTAAAAATTAACCACCTAATCCACTACCATGGGATAAATCAAATTGTTTGTCAAATTGTGAGAAACTAAACTAACAAATTATGGGACCAATTGTCTAACAAAAATTTAGATCCAGACAAATTATTAAAGTTTTATTACACTGACAATGGTAATATTTTTATCTGACTCGACTCGTATAATTTTAATATATTAATATGTAACCATTCAATTATTTCATTTTCGTAATAGATTTAAAATATTACAAGATATTTCAATATAAAAAACTATCCCTTACTATTAAAGTTGCCAAGTCTTCGAATGTTGCTAAACTTTACCAATAAAAGAAATATTAGTATGTCCACAACATATATATTCATTCTTTTTATAAAATAATTATTTTATTATCATTTATTAACCATGTTATTTATTTTATATCCACAAATAATTATATTTTCACTAGATGGGTGCCCGCGTATAATACGGGATTTTTGTAAAAATTAATTATATATGTATTATAAATATTTAAATAAATTTGTTCACCATAAAATAATATAATTATATCATATAATAAATACATTCAAACAATATGTATGTATAAAATTATAGGATAATTTATTAATTCACGACTTTTAGACTGGATCTCAATTTAATTACTATTTTCAATATTCTTATGAAAATTCACATAATTTTTTTGTTTCAATTTGATATACAATTTTAAATTATGATATAATTTTCTCAACTACGGGCTAGATACTTCTCTTTGCCTCCCTAAAAGAATTTCCTCGATGTAGGGAGATTTTCAATCCAAGCACTAATGCACTCTCATGCATCGATTTTTTTTTCTTCTAAAAGTGCAAGTCGTAATTCGGATTGAAACAACTAAAGATGTAGTGAATTTTCATAAGATTATTGAAAGTTGTGATTAAATTGAGCTTAAAGATCATAAATTAATATAGAATTAACCCTAAATTTATTAATATTTTTGTGATATTATATTTTAAATTTTTATTTATTTTAAATATGTTAAATCTATAAATTATTTAAATAATATATTAAACAATATAAATGTGCAGCTATTTGCACATGTATAAAATATGTACATATGTCATTTAAATTATATAATATATAAAATAATTTATTTAGCATTTCAAAAAAAATAAAATGAATCATTAGTGGGTTTTAAATTTGTAATACGGCTTTCGAATTACTAACACATTATTTTTTTTAAATATAGAATATTCTCAAATATAGTTAAATAAAATATAAATTGCTATAATCACAATAAAATTAATATTATATTATATTATACACTCAGTTATATACAATAGTATTCAAATTTTATAAACATTCATAACTGATTAGTGTGATAATTGCTCGAAATTCATGCATTTTATTAGCATATTTTATTGAATTTTGTGTGATTATTTACATTGATTTGATATTTTGTGCTTAATTGTCGAGAAATGTAGTGTTTTGTTAGTTTCAAAGGAATTGAAGTGATTTTTGGTCAAAAGGGGTGAAGAATCGAAGAAAGATTGAAGAAAAATGAGTCAAAACAGAGCTCACTCGGCCGAGTAAAGAGGTTTTGGCCGAGTGAGGCAAAAATAGGAAGAACTCGGGCAAAAGAAGAAGCGCTCGGCCGAGTTGAGTCAACACTCGGCCGAGTGGACATTACACTTGGGCGAGTGAAATGGTTTTGCCCGAGTGAAATGCTGGCAAGCTCAAGAAGCGGAATTTTTGGATAATTCGGGGATTTAATTGCAATTTCGTCCTGATACCCTCACTCCCCACTATAAATACCTCCAATCATCAAATTTAGAGGGAGTTACCATCATACGACAGTTACCAACACAAGAGAGTCCCTAGAGTAGATTTCTTTCAGTTTTTTTTTTCATTTTTCTTTTCCATTTCCTTTCAATTCTTCCATAGATTAGAGTATATTTAGCTTTCAATTAATAGCAATTTACATTTCAAGCAAGGATTCAAGATGTTGTAGAGATTAATTTCCATTTCATGATGAGAGGTGATATTTTTCCATTTCAATTTCTGTTTCTATTACTATTTCCATTTCAATTGCACTTTATTTTGACTTATATTAGTTTAATTGCTTGTTTAGCTTCCTTAGCCATGGATATCTCTTCTAGAACCATGAGCTAAGTCTTATATGCTTTGGATGATTTAGATAATGTGATTATTGTAGTTTTGGTTTGATTTATGACTTGATTTGAATGATTTGATTCCTTGATTGTGGATTACTTGAGCTTTGATGATTTGTTTCTAGTAGATTATGTGTTATGTTAGGATTGGCGACATACGAGAGTTGAGCTAGTTCATACATGTGTTTAATCGAGCGAAATGAGTTATTGAATGCTATAGTTAGACGTCTAAGACATCGAGAGATGCTAGATAGTCTAGAACACTCCGAATCGGGCATCAAACCTTCGAAATGAGAGTTTGTTGATTAGATGAGATTAATTTGATCTAGTCTAATCATGATATGAAACATAAGAAGGACATAAGTTAAGCTAGTTTCGATAATTGCATAATCGACGTCATCTGAAGCATATCTCCCCTTGCACTTCGTCTCACGAAGTTAGGTAGATTTTAATTTTTTGTTTGACTTAGTGTAATCAACCCGAGCTTGTACTTTTTATTTCATAGCATGAAAACGTGAATCGACTTAGCTAACCACTTGTTTCCCTAGGGTTCGATATTTTTATTACTTGGTCAATTGCCTTACTATAACAACGATCTCGTACACTTGCGAGTAGTTCGATTTTGTGCTTTAACGAAATTGACAATCAAGTTTTTGGAACATGGCTTAATTGATAAACATCATAAATATTATTTAAGAGGTATAGGGTCCAAATCTATATGATTGCAATTTTTTTATTAGACTTCTTATTATATAAAAATGTCACATAGATGACACATATGATTCATAAATTGGTAAATATGACTTCCACAATCATGCCACATAGACGAATTTAACCTTAGAACGACACGTAAGCGAAACTAACCACATGATGACATATAAGCAACAAAAACTCCCTATTAGTATAATAGGAGATAAGTGGACTCCACAAATTTTTAGTGTCATAACTTGACCTCATTTTTGTTTTAGTCCTCTTAACTTTTTCACTTTAAATTAATCCTTTAACTACACATTTATTTTGATTTTGGTTTCTCTTACCTGCTATCACAAGTAACCTTTAGGTTATAAGTGAAGTAACACTTTCAATTTAATTATTTTTTACAAAAATTACATTATATTTGAAAATTAGAAAAGAGAAGTCTTAAAATATAATTAAAGCTTAAAAAATACGAATAATAATAAACTAAATATTCAAAAAATGACTAACACTAGATAAAATCTCTAAAAAAAATAAAACTATATAAAATCTGAAAAAATAATTAAGATTTGAACATTATTTTAAAGAATAAAATATATGATAGAAAAATCAAAAGTATAATTCCAAAGTTAAAAAAATATCTAAAACTTCAAAAGTAAATTGATTAAAAAATAAGTATCTTTGTATATTTGATTTTTAGAAAGAAAAAAATTGGAAAATATTAGATAACAAACCAACCTTTAAAAAATAATTAAATAAGAAAAAAATAATTTTGATTGTTGATTTATAAAAATATATTCAATTCTTTTTATTTAGTTTTACTAAAAGTTTTATTTAATTTTGAAGGTTTTTTTTTTAATTTTCACATTTAATATAAGATTGTGGCTAATCAAGCCCTTAATTCTCCCATACATAACTCAATTACTACACGAACCACATTAAAATATACTCCCTCCGTCCCCTAATAATATTCACATATACTGTTTTTTCGTGTTTTAGCGAGCGAGTTTTTTATTAGTATTTAAAATGATAAAATAATTTTCAAAGTGTTTTATAATAGAGTAGAGATGGATCTATCGTACCCCTTTCTTGAAATCACTTTATCATTTCAAATATTAATAAACAATTCGCTCGCTAAAACACGAGAATAAAGGTAATGTGAATATTATTAGGGGACGGAGGGAGTAATTATTTTAAAAGATTACTAAACATACCCAAATTTAGATAATTATACCATTTAAAAAAATCAGGCTTAATTGCAATTTAAATCACGACCTTTTATAATATTTAAATTTTTTCTGGGTTGTTGCCAAATGGACACTGCATAAACGACGGTCCTCTACAAATTTGCCCGTAAATCTTAACTGCAAAAAAAAAAAAAAAAGTTAAATTGGAGCTTTGTATAACAAGATCCAAAAGTTTAGCTTAAAATGCTATTTCGGAAAAGGTCGTGATTTAAATTGCAACTAAATCTTGAAGTTTTTTGCCACCTAATTTAAGTTTTTTTGGATGGTTGTCACGTAAATGCCATGTTAGCAACGGGCAGAGGCAAATCTGCTTGTAAATTTTAATTGCCAAAAAAAAGTTAAGTTGAAGTTTATTTAACAAGATTCAAAAGTTTAGCTTAAAATACAATTTTGAAAAAGATCGTGATTTAAATTGTAATTAAGCCAAAAAGTTAACCTAAATTTAAAAGTAAAACACAAAAAAAGTTATAATTATATGTAAACTCACAATTCTATTACTCACTCATATACAAGAACAAAACAAAAGTGAAGACTTCCCAATTTTCAAAGAAAGAACAATGCATTTGACCGCCGAAATCAATCAAACACAATGAAATAAGATGGTCTTCTTAATCTCCAAAAAAATAACGAGAAAAAATATAAAAAATCTGCCAAAAAAAAAAAAGGAAAACACAAAAATGTTGGCTTGTAGTCAATGGCAGATCCAGGAGATTGAAACAGGGTATGCACAATTGTATATAGTAATACGAAAAAATTAGACAAACAAAATATAAACAATCTAAAACGTAAAAACATATAATATTAAGAATCACAAAAAAAAAAAAAAGTGATTTACGAGTTATCATACTTTGAAAGTGGTTAAAAATGTCCTCATTGCTTACTTTTAAAAACACATCCTTCTCTATATAATTAAATCAACACTATCTATATGAGCAAGTAGATAAGACAAATATATTTCATGTTTATTTGTCTTGACAAATTTCATGGAGAGTTCTTTATATCTTTCAAGCTCTGAAATCTATCATATTTTCTTCAATGTTTTTCAAACTCTGAAATCTATCATCTCTTTTCATGCTATAAACGAAATTATCAAGTTCATCTTCAAGACACAATAATCCTTTTGCCAAACATGGTAAAGAGAAGAAAGTGACATGTATGCCATCTCCTTGCCTATCAATTGATTTATATTTAGATTTTAAGTTTTATAAAATATTGGACTTAGTATTTAATTGTACTTATGGTTCCAACAGAATGAGCCCATTTGAAAACGGGCCTCTTTTGGACACTTTTAGTTCGGTAGTTTTTTTCGACACTTTTGGGCCCAAAAATTGTAGTTTTGATCCCAAGATAATGAATAAATTGTATTTTTTATCCCAAGCAAATGGGTAAATTTATAATTTTGGTCCTGAAAATTAACAGATGAAGTCAAAACTGTAAAAAGAAAAATATAAGTATCAAAAGTGTTTTGCAATTATTTTTTTAGGACCAAAAATATACTTTTTCCTTTTTAAAAAAATAAATAAATATGGACTTTAGTATTAAAAAAAAGGTCGATCTAAAGTCCTTTGAATTATAATTCAAAGCCCATGTATAATATATTCTCATAGCAGTTTCTTTTAGATTATTTGACAAAAGTAAATTAAACCAAATACTACATGCCATATATATAATGTTCTTCTAAAAGAAGAAGAAGAGGGTATACATTTGCATACCCTTTCACCATGTGGATCCGCCACTGCTTGTAGTAAGAAAATGGTAAGTTTGTCTTATAATTTCATATTCGTTTGATGTTTTCGCTTGTATCTGTACCAGGCTAATCAAGTGTGTTTCAATTTTGTTCCAAGTACAATGAATTTGTTTTGCCTTTACAAAGCAAACGCGGACGGAATCACACAAAATAATATTGATGCACTACGAATACAGATTAACTTGTCATCCAACGTACAAAATAAAAATACTTACATTCATGTGATCATTTGTGTCATTTGACTCCATTAATTAAGCATTATGAACTTGAATTAACTTGTGTTATCAGATGTTTGTTTAGTCGGAACCTTAATATATTTTTTTAATAAAAAACTAAATGGAAAAATGCTATCATTTGTAAACTGAAGATTACTCGTGATAGCAGGTAAGAGAGATCAAAATAAAAATAAATGTGCAGTTAAGGGACTAATTTCAAAGTGAAAAAGTTAAGGGGACTGAAACCAAAATTGGGTCAAGTTAAGGGAATAAAGACTTACTTTACCCTAAAAATAATGTTCTCTTCGTCCTAGAATAAGTTTTTCACTTTTCTTTTCGAGGCGTCCACAATAATAAAATTTATTCCATAATGACAAAAACAACACTAAGATGCACTAATTTCATTCACTTTTCAACACTATTCATTAGTTTAACCCCAAAAGTTAACATGTGATCCATCATATATTAATAAACAAATATATGTTTTTTAAATAAAATACTAAAAAATTATGAAAAATTTACTCTGGGACGAAAGTGGTACACTTTATATAAAATTTATGAAAAGTAAATCAATTTATTTAATATAAAATGTATCGCTTTTCAAAATTTTGCCCAAGTATGATACTCATTAAATATATTTTGAAAATTATTACAATTTATTTTTAAAGTGATAATATTTATATTAAAAAATAATAATAATTTCATACTAAAACGGTCTCATACAAAACTTGTAAGTGAAAACAAAATACGTACGCATAAGTAAAATTAGTACACCTACCACTAGCTCTCTAAACTATCATTCCCTTAAAAAAAAAAAACCCTAATTTTTCTCACCCCTCTTCCAATTTCTACGTGCACCCTCTCCCCCTTAACTCCTTGCGCAACAGCCACCCCCATCATTTTTCTTCTCTCTTTCCCTTTCGTCCCCTCCCCTTCCTATCTCATGCGCAGACCTCTCCCCTTCCCATCGTTTCTTTTTTTTTTCTTCTCATCCCCCCTCCCCGCCCACTCACTCAACTCAACTCAACTCCATCCCTATGCCTCTTTTTTTCAGCCACCAACAGTCACTAACAGTAGGTTTATTGTTGCCGATCATTCCCAACGCCCTCAGGAAGCATATATTTTTTTTCCATCCTTCAAATATTATATTTTTTTATTGGATTCAAATAGTATGATTTTTAAAAAATATATACTATTTTCGAAACAAAAAATTCGATTTTATTGTCATATTTCGAATTCTTTTATCGGAATCTTTGTTAAAAAACTTTTTTTTTTTTACTTTTTTCGAATAAAATTTTTGAAAATTTTACAGTTTAAAAAAAAAAATTGACGAAAATAAAGTGACCCTGTTATGAAATAATTAATGGATGACCTTTTGTTTTTCTCAAATAATTACAAAATTAATATGGTGTCCTTTTATTTTCACAAAATAAATACACACATTCCTTTGGACTCCAAAGGATACTAGAAGCCTCCATGCATTTGTATAAATAGGTGGTATGCCACCTCATTTGAATGGATGAACTAAGTTGAATAAATATAATTCTCCATTCATTCTACATATTTCTATTAGTTTTACAACACGTTATCAGCACGAGTGCTCTACAATCCTCCATAGCACTCTTTTCCCGGAATAAGGTTCAACTTTTTATCGAAGGAACGGTATATTCTTTCTTTTTCTACAATATTTATGTCCCCCTCTATTGACTGTTTATTATATATATATATATATATATATATATGCTTACACAACTTGAGATTAAGTTTTGGAGAAGATTGTCAAGGTAGTAACTTTTATTGATTATTCGTAATGGTTTAATTGTGACAATGTTCATATTGCTATTTTATGATCTAAGAATTGATTATTCATGAATTCTATGAAAATTTGGAGACCTCTACTTGGGCCACCTATGTATTATATGTGTATACCTATCTAAGTATATATTGTCATGTGTGTGGATTTGCATCTAGTTTATGTGTATTAAACTAGGTGTAAATTTTCTACACTATTTGTGCATTGTCGTCGGCATTGTGTGTGATTCATGTGATAAATGATAATTAGTATTTAAATTTTATTATGATCGATAAAGACAAACAACTATTAATTATATATTTAATACTTTTGGTATTTCATTTGTTATATCTAATTCAACTATTCATCCCCAGTAAAAGATAGTTAGTGCTTTTCAAGAATAGTTACAACAAGTTGGATTGTTATTCATTATTATGTAACCATCACTAATGTGAAAGAAATTGACTCTTTAAGAAGATAAACTTACTCAACTTTTCATGGTGATTTTATTTCAGTATATAGGAATGAAATAAATTGAATTGAGAATTAAAAGTGATAAGTATATGAATATGTTTGTGCTATTAATTTATTTATTTTTTAGTGTCACTAATTGACTTTATATAATGCCACATAATTGTGGGTAGCTGTATAAATTTGTTCACCACGTGATTACTAATTAGTGTCGTATTTTTAGTTTATATTAAATAAATTAGTTGAATTTATTTTATGCACGTAACTAGAAAAATATATTTATGAGCTTGAGTAATTCCTAGTTTTCGGCTAAGTGCAATTCCTTGTATTAAACTTTTCAATCACAATAGACTGATATGTTTGTCCTTCCAATGTGATAAACTGAAAATTATTACAAATTATTACCAAACGTGACTCTATTAAATGTCACCTCCAATTTATTTTGGTTATCATATTGAATTTTATTTACTCGAGTTATTGTATTTATTTGGACGCCATAGTGGATAGATCAAAATGAAAAATACGATCACCTAAAGATGGCCGTCCTTCCAAAAGCCCGGTGTGATTGGCCTCGCCTATGACTTCAAAATTTCAATTATTTTAATAAATATAATTTAGTCATAAATACTTCTTAATTAAAGTTGTTTGGTGAAAACATACCGATGAAGATATGCTTGAGAAAGACTACTTTCATATCTCGAATATGTTCCTGCAGCAGCAATATCGAGGTAAGGAAGGTTTAAAAAATATTCAGAATTAATTGGTTGTCTTCTCTTGGCCGAACAAAATAATGCATTGTTGATGAAAAATAATGAGGCCCGACATACTAGTGTTAGTCCATTCCTTGAAGCGAATGTGACTCAATTTCCAAAAAATTCGGACACGGTTGTGGGCGTATATGAAGCCATTGGTGTGACCATAATAATTATGGATATGGTCATGATATATATATATATATATATATATATATATATCTCACATAAAATTAATAATCATGATCGTCACAATAAATATATTGTCTCCCAGAAGAGAGACTGTGGAGAAAAGAAAAAGTATGAATAACAGTGTTACTAATGTGGCATGGAAGGTCGGATACCGAATTATCTTATTAAACATTATTAAGCATCCCTGAAAAGAAGAATGGATCACGTTTGATAATATAATGTTTGTGTGGTGATAATGAAGGTATGTTTCATCTTGATATATTCTTAATCTTTGAAGATATCAAATAAATATATAATGAACCCCTTATACATATTTCATATTTTCATTATGAAATTATGAATTATAAATTTTACATTTTTTTTATTTATCTAATTGACTGTGTTTCTACATATCATGCTTAAATATAGAAAATGTGTTTCTCATTTGGAAGAGGAGGAGACAAATAATATTAATATTAGTAGTAGTGCAAATTAACTTAATTGAAGGCTCCAGAAGAGCTACTATACTTTTTCTTGAAGGAACTAAACTTGTTATAAAGAATGCACTATTGTCTCCCAAGTTTAAAAGAAATCTGTTGAGTTTTAAAGATCAACCGAAAAGGAATTCATTTGGAAAAATAACATTGAATTTTCTTAATCCTTGAAATGTGAACTAAAATTTCAAAGGATTGTATATTTGTAACAAATTGCAAATTAATTATCAGATGCACTTAGTGACTCCAAAAGAGTTACTAAATTACATATTTCAATAAAGATTGATGTCCCTGAAGGACAAATAACAAATGATAAACCTGAAACACGCCTGAAGCGTGGGAGACCTCTATGTCAAAAGATAAAAATCCTCGAAAAAAAAGGAGGATTAAATCAAAGTAATGAGTCAAAAGGTAAAAGACTTCATATTATGTGCAATAATAATGTTCAGCCTCCTGAAGAGGTTGTCTCTAGAAAAAATGTTGCTCCTGAAGAGCTAATTTTTGAAAAAAATGACTACTCCCCGTTATAACTAGTGTGTAAAAATAACCACCATTTTCCGTCTGCGAATATTTGATTGTGCAGTATATAGTCTTATATCACCACCACAATGTATCTCAATTCTCAAAAGCCCCTGACTGCACACTTGATAAAGATTATTTTCCGGCATTAGGGGGAGATAAAAATCCAAAATTATATGAATGCCGAGAAATTTCCCCGAAGGAAAAAAATCTTCAGTATTTAAAACCACACACTAGTCAAACTGAACCAGAACTTCGAAAGATAATTAACTTGCAATATTTAGCAAGTAATCTGCCAGATGTGTATATCAATCATAAAGGAGTGACTATGTTGCATATACCTGTAGTATATTCGCTACACAGTATAGATGTTCTAATAAAATCAGGTATATTTGTCTATGTCCTTACACGCTAGAAGCGTAAAGAACATCTTAACATGAAAGATATATATTCGCGGTAAATATTAAGTTACTCCTGAAATCTCCTGAAGAGATACGTCCTGAAGACGAATATCCTAGTAATGAAGCACGTGCACCAAATAAATCAAAATACTAGGATTGCGGAACAACCAGATCAAAATATATTGGGAAAGGATGATGATCTGGTTTATATGAATTTTACAGGAGAAACTTACAATACAATATTATCGTTGTCGACAATATATCTGTGTCCACTATTGCTTTTACTATAATAAATAAAATCTGGATCCAATACCTATGTTGGGTGCCAAAAGCACTTTGACTAGGTGAAATAGTAAGAAGCAAATTGTGACAGAACTAGACTCGCTAAACAAAACAAAGTATTAATTCTAGTGTACACCCAGAAGTGTGTACTTGTACTAAAATAAAATGAGAATTACAAGGTGGTGAGATACAAGGCGAGTTTAATAGCACAAGGGTGTTCGCAGACACCCGATATTAATCGAACATATTCTCCTGTTATGTATAGAATAATGTTTCGATATTTAATATTTCTGGCAGCAAATATGAAAATTTGGAAATGCATCAAATGATATAACCATTTCATATTTATATGGTTATCTTGAAAATGAATTTATATGAAAATTCATAAAGGATTTAACATGCCTGAAGCATGTCAATTAAACCAAAAGAAGATTATTATATTAAATTGCAGAATTTCTTTTATGGCTCAAATAATCTGGACATATGTGGCATAATAATATAGTTAAAAGAGGTTATATCAATGTTCCAATATGTCCTTGTGTTTTCTTTATGAGCCAAAATTTTGTATATGTTGATTATCTAAATTTAATTGGGAGTCTTGAAGAACTCCAAGAGGCAGTTGCACATTTAAAGAAGAAAATTTGAGATCAAAGATTTTGGTCAAACTAAAATTTGTCTTAGTTTACAAATCAAGTATCTAGAAGGTGGTGTTTTGCTCCACCAAACTGCTTATACCCAAAAGGTATTTAAGTAATTTTACATCCATTGAGTACTCTAATGGTTATCTGTGTTGATAGGCGACCAGACGAGCAACAATGATCGAAGATTAAGGAGGTAATGAACTAAGATAAAGAAGCAGACGACCATCAGAGTATTAAAGAGAATCAACCCCACTGGCGAGCAGGACTGCAATCAAATACGTTTTGCGCGACCAGAAGAGTAAAGGACAAGAGAAATACATAGTCAAAGCAAAAGATAAAGACGAAAGGCGGACAACCTTGCAACCACGCGAGCAAGCGTGCATCAAGCCCAAACACGAGGCGAGCAAGAGGTCCATAGCGCCCAACGAAGATGTACTAGCGAACAACTGGTCACCAAGGAAAGCAGCTGAGTGGTTATGAAGACCAAGTACAACTTGGGAATTCCAAAGGTCACCAAGCTTAGATATGGTCCAAGTGTCTTAACACTTGACACTCATCCATTGAGCAATGACCTAGATGTTGTACAAGTGTCCTAACACTTGGCAAAGATCCAATGGTTAAGCCATTAAGATGGTGACACATAGTCACTTTGTACATCTATAAATACTTCTTCATTTGCATGAAGAAATGGGGATTTCTCCATAATTGAAAATATTAGACAAACTCTTGCCAATTTATTTCTTGCTCTATACTTAGCTAAATTCCATGATCTTAGTATTTGTTTGATGATCTTGCTTAGTAAAAACAGCCACTAATCAACATCGATTAGAAAAGATCATCAACAAGTGGCGCTAGAAGGAGGGTTCGAACCTTCGATTTGCAAAAATCGAAGAAAGCTTGAAGATTTTCGCCGGAATCTGCAAAAGTTGGCCGGAATCCGGGAAGAAGCCACCGGAAATCAAGTGTGGATACCATTCGGAACAAAGTTATCCATATATACATCATTTTAAGGGTTTAAATGCATGCATGTATGAACTAGGGTTTTCAAACCACCATATTCATACATACAAGGCTAGTAACTCTTGAAAAATGTGTTTTTTAGAAGCAAGATCACCTCAATCCTCTATTTATCCCATACATTTCGACAACCAAGATGATTAGGTCACAAGAAGAACGACATTCGAGCACATCACCGAACCCTAGGTTAAGAACTAGGGTTTCTTCCACCGAAGGACATGCTCGGACGGTGAGAGCAACCTCGCAAAGGAATGTTCAAGTCACCATCGATACAATTCCACCGGAAGTTGAAGCTCTTGCTCAAAACCCCGAAGAACTAGCAAAAACGATTGTTGTCCTTCAATCTTTACAAAATCGGCAAACAGCTGGGCCATCGAGAGCAACAGCGAGCAGGGGCGAGCAAGGGCGAACAGGCGAGCAGAGGAGTAAGAGGAGAGAAGATGTGCGCCGTGATGAGGCTGACAGCGCGGAAGTCCGTAGAAACAAAGGAAAGGCTCCCATAAGTGAGCGTTTGGGAAATCGAGAGGAATCATCGCCGAGTCCGGCAAGTGAGTCGAGTAAAAGCACTTCTCGGACCAGTGCGTTGGAAAGGCTGGGAACAAGGTATGCAACCACGAGAGAACAATCTGGGAGAAATGATGGGCAACCATGCCCTGCTGCTCGCCCATCTGTACATGATCGAGTCAGGAGATCAGCTTTTGGCCGACTAGGGCCAAATGGAGCTAGCAACATTGCACGAAGGGAAACTCAAGAGAAACGTCCCGTTGAGGAGGGACTGCATCGGGAAAAAGTTAGACTTAATCACGATGAACAGCCTTCCGATGGGAGAACTCCCCCTAGCGAGTTGCAGGAGATGAAAAAAGCAATTGAAGAATTGCAGAAACAATTAGAATCTCAGAAAGGAGTCGGGTCAACTATTCTCCCGTCCTCGCCGTTGTCTCCATTAATCCTCAATGCACCAATTCAGAAAAAGATACAATTCCCTGCCATCAGCCTGTATGAAGGGACGTCGGACCCACGAATTCACGTGACAAAATATTCAGACTTCATGATCTCAGTGGGGGCAACCGACGCTACTCAATGTCGAAATTTCCCACTCACCCTTGGGGATGGTCCACACAGATGGTTTTCAGCACTGGCTCCTGGTTCTATCAACTCCTTTGCCCAATTGAGCAGGGAGTTCTTGTCTCACTTCTCAACAGCTGGGTCTTACTTAACCCACAGGCATCGGTTGGCAGACATTAAGCAAGGAGACAAGGAGTCAGACAAACAATTTCTGGAAAGATTTGATAAAGTTCTGCTGGAAGGCGAAATGGTGAGTGAAGACACAAAAATAGTTGCAGTGATGGCGGGGCTAAAAAAAGGAACCGAGTTGTGGAAGGAAATGCACTTGACATGTCCGAAAACGTACATGGAATTCTGACACAAGGCAGGGATTCATGTATCGATGCAAGAGGCTTTACACAGAGAGATGAGAGACAAGGCTGATCCAAAGAAGTTTGGCAAGAAATCTGGAGGGAGTGATTACAAAGCACCAAAGAACATGAGGTCATTCAACGAAGGAACGGAAATAAAGGAAAAGTTGAATCAAGTTCTCACGATGTCAGTAGACGCTGTGTACAACAATGTTAAAGACAATGAGATGCTATCAGAGCCCCGAAAAATAAGGCAGGAGAGAGGAAAGTTGAACCCAAACAAGTATTGCGCATACCATCGGAGTATCGGCCACTTCACCAGTGAATGCCGAGATTTATTAAAGCAACTGTGGAAATTCTATGAAGAAGGAAGGTTATCTGAGTTCGTGAAAAGGGAGCCTGGTAAGAGGCCGAGGGCAGCAACTCCGTCCAGCTCAGACGAGGATGATGGCGACGAGCAACCAAGCAGGACGGGCAAGAAAGGGAAAAAGGTCCCCGCAGCCCCAGCAAGACCAATCCCAGAGATCCTAATGTTAGAACCATTTGGGCCAGTAGGCGGGTGTTTCGACGGGGGACCACCTATGTCAAAAAGGAAAAAGAAGGCGGAGTTGAGAGCAGTAGCGCAAGTGATGGAGGTAGGTACAAATCCATCAACCAAACGAACGGGAAATCTCATTTTTTCAGAAAAGGACTTAGACGGGGTGCTCACTCCCCACAATGACTCATTAGTCATTTGCGCCAATATCATGGGAACGAAGGTGCACCGTCTACTTGTCGACACTGGTTCTTACACAAACATCTTGTTCAAAAGCACGGTGGACCAGCTGGGAGAATGCGCCGAATACATCAAGGATTGCGATCATAGAATAGTGGGATTCGGAAATGCTGTGACCTTCCCACTAGGAATGATTATGCTAGCAGTCGAACTTGTATCGGTCGAGGACCCGGAAAGGAGGCTGAGTAGGATGGTAGACTTCCTAGTTGTAGATCAACAATCTACCTACAATGGGTTCCTCGGCCGTCCTTTTTTACATGAATTCAAGGCTGCAGTTTCGACGTATTATTACTGTGTAAAGTTTCCCACATCAAAAGGTGCAGGCACAATTAAAGGTGACCAGAGGAAAGCTCGTGAGTGTCTCTTACAACTTCAACCCGGAGACCGCAAAGTTAGCATGATAGAAGAACAACTCAGCAGTCATAATGAAGATAAACCATCCACTCCCAACGAAACCATGGACTCTATCGATACGGAGATGATGGAGGTAGATGAGCAGCAGTACAGGGCGAACAGAAGTGTAATGACGAACAAAGGTGTAGTGACGAGCAGCGGAGTGGTGGCGAGCAGATGAGCAAGAACAAGCAGTTGAGCCATATGGAAGACAAGGAAACTGCAACAACCAGCAACAGAGCAGAGCATACAACAACGAACAGCATGAAGGCAGAGGATATCGAACAACGACTGGGCGCGGAATCAATGGAAGTCGAGGACGAATTAAATATGGAAGGGCCCATTATTGATCCCCGTTGGAAAGGCCAAAAGCGAAGAGCCACTCCGGTCGAAGAGTTAGAGGCAATAAAAGTCGACCCGAACCAAGAGAGCTTAGAACTCTTCATAGGATCTGAGCTCCCGGAGCCATACAGATCCGAAATGACGAAGTTCCTTAAAGCAAATCTCGATGTGTTCGCATGGTCGCATGCAGATATGGTAGGTATCAGCCCCGAGTATGCCTGCCATAAACTCAACATCGACCCAATGAAAAAGCCAATCCATCAGAAGAGGAGAAAATTTGGGCCCGACAAGTATGAAGCGCTCGATGTGGAAGTGAAAAAGCTTTTGGATAACGACTTGATTAGACAGGCCTTATGCCCACAATGGGTGGCGAACCCGGTGTTGGTTAAGAAAGCAAGCGGGGCGTGGAGATTGTGCATCGATTTTACCGACTTGAATGCCGCTTGCCCAAAGGACAACTTCCCATTGCCACATATCGACCAATTGGTTGATGGCACGGCGAGACATGAGCTCCTCACATTCATGGATGCATTTGCAGGATATCACCAGATTGCAATGCACCCAGACGACCAGGAGCACACAACGTTTTACACCAACAAAAATTTGTTGTGTTGGAAGAGGATGCCATTTGGGTTAATCAACACCGGGGCCACCTACCAGAGGCTGGTCAACAAGATGTTTGACGACCACATCGGAAAGACAATGGAAGTGTATGTGGACGATATCATCGTTAAAAGCTCAAGGAAGGAAGATCACTTGCAACATCTTGCCCAAACATTTGAAATACTCCGGACCTACAACATGAGATTAAATCCCAAAAAGAGCAGTTTCGGGGTCCATTCCGAGAAATTCCTGGGACATCTGGTCAGTCGACGGGGGATTGAAGCGAATCCATTGAAAGTAAAAGCAATTATAGAAATGCAACCACCCCGGTCAGTAAAAGAAGTTCAACGGTTGACCGGATGCCTAGCAGCGTTGAACAGGTTCATCTCCAGGTCCGGAGACAAATGTAGGCCATTCTTCGAGGCAATCAAGAAGGGGAAATTCCAATGGACGAACGCTTGCCAACAAGCGTTCGAGTAGTTAAAAGAATATCTCGGTGACACGAAGATTCTTGCTAAACCAATTCCAGGAGAAAAATTGTATTTGTACTTGGCGGCCTTAGAGGTGGCAATCAGCTCAGTACTTGTTCGAGCGGAAGGAAAGTTTCACCTGCCCATCTATTACGTAAGCCAGGCTTTACATGAAGCAGAACTCAAGTACTCGCCAACAGAAAAACTAGCATACGCGCTAGTGATGAGCGTCAGGAAACTACGACCATATTTCTTCGACCACCAGGTGGAAGTACTAACAACATTCCCGCTCAAACAAATATTGCATAGGCCTGACACAGCCGGTCGCCTCCTGAAGTGGTCCTTAGAAATCAGCCAGTTCGGGATCTCGTATGCTCCTCGAACAACGATCAAGGGGCAAGCATTAGCCGACTTTATAGTCGAGCTAACTTTCCCCCAAGATCCGACGAGAGGACATAGTCATCCCTGGCACATGTACGTTGACGGGTCGTCCACAAACACGACCTCGGGGGCAGGAATAGTTCTGATAAGTCCTGACAGACAGGTCTTCACTTCACCTGTTCGTTTCGAATTCATGGCAACGAACAATGAAGCTGAATATGAAGCATTGATCGCTGGATTGCGGCTAGCATTAGCGGTAGGAGTAAGAAAATTATAGATTTTCGGAGATTCTCAACTAATTGTTAACCAAGTTCGAGGAGAGTACGAAGCAAAAGATGAAAACATGGCTCTGTATCAAAAAATAGTTGCTCACTTGGCCTCCATGTTCGAGCAAATATACATCGAACAAGTACCAAGAGACAATAATGCGCAAGCAGATGCACTCGCTCGGTTAGCAACTAGTACCGGACCGGCGGAGTTGTCCGAAGTTACATTAACAAGGATAACCAACCCATCAACCGAGGATTACAAAATTTATCAAGTTAATGCAGAAATGGATGAAGATGATTGGAGAACACCGATCGTTAAATATCTGCGGGACGATGAAAAATCGGACAACCCGTTGGAGGCTAGCAAGATGATTAAAAGTGCGGCAAGATATACCATAATGAATGGACAATTGTACAAAAGGGGATTTTCTCTCCCACTGTTGAAATGTTTAACAAGAGAACAAGACCAAGAAGTCTTGCAAGAAATCCACCAAGGCGTATGTGGAAACCATGCTGGAGGACGTGCGTTGGCCTATAAAACAGTGAGACAAGGGTATTATTGGCCTACGTTGCTAAAAGACGCTATCAGAGTTGCGAAAACCTATCACAGATGTCAGATATTCGCCCCCAATATCCACAAGCCACCAACCGAGATGATAGCAGTCAATAGTCCATGGCCATTCGTGAAATGGGGAATCGACATCATAGGACCTTTTCCGATAGGAAAGAGAAATGTAAAGTTCGCAGTGGTGGCCGTGGATTACTACACAAAGTGGGCCGAAGCAGAAGCACTCGTGACAATTACGCAAGAAAAAATGATCAGCTTCATTTGGAAGAACATCGTATGTCGGTTTGGAGTGCCACAGGCAATTGTGACTGACAACGGGCGACAATTCGAAGGCAAGAAAATCAGAAGCTTCTGTGAGAAGTGGGGAATAAAGAAACATTTTTCAACTCCATATCATCCCCAATCCAATGGCCAGGTCGAAGCAGTTAACAAGATAATCAAACACATACTGAAGATCCGGTTGGTCGATAAGAAAGGAAAATGGTCGGAGGAGCTACCAGAAGTGTTATGGGCGTATCGAGTATCTCACAGGACGAGTACAGGCGAGACTCCATTCACAATGGCATTCGGCATCGAAGCAGTGATACCCATAGAATTGAAGGTTCCAACAGAACGAACTGCGACGTTCGACGAACAGACAAATGACCAAGCTCTAGCTGCAGAAATGGACCTGATTGAGGAAAAAAGAATCTCGGTAGAAATGAAAAATGCAGTTTACAAAAGGAGGATCACAAAGTATTACAACTCACAAGTGAAAGTCAGAGAATTCAAGATTGGAGATCTCGTGCTCAAGAAAGTTTTAACACCACCACCAGGAGTATTCGGACCAACTTGGGAGGGCCCGTACAGAATAACTAAAAAATGGGACAACGGCACATATGATCTGGAAGACACGAAAGGCAATTCGGCCCAATACTCCTGGAATGCATCTTTGCTAAAAAAGTATTATCAATAGACAAGTTTTGTTTGGCAGTTGTAAAAGTTAATTTAGTTTTTGTATCACCTGTATAGAGTTGTAAATATGATGAGATTCTCAAAATATTGTGAATATATATATATATGTATATAGAACTTTTGTTGCTTGCTAAGTTGTTCGCTCCACAAAGTAAAGTTGCTCGCTCCAAAATCACCATGCAGGGGGCGATCAACAGAGCTGAATGCAAATAAAGTGCCAGGCCAAGTCCACGAAGAGACCACAAGGCCCAATTGTCTAAGGCTAAGTCTTTTTAAAAGATACTAATAGCCCATCTAAGCTGATCAGGCGAGCATTAAGGCACAAAATATTTATTCTAAAAAAGGAAAATGCGCGAACAAGCGAGAAACAAAAGAAATAGAAACAAAGAAAAGAAAGTAAATTCGTTCAAATTTTTCATTCATTAAGGAAGCAAGTTGTTACATCAAAAGGAAAGTGAAGAGTACAAGCTAGCCCTAATACAGATCTAAAAGAAACAAAAAATACAAGATCTTCAGGCTGGAGGAGCTGGAGGCGCATCCGTGATCACCGGAGCAGAAGGTGCTTCTTCAGTAGTGGCCGCTACGATCGTGGTTGCCACAGCAGAGGTGCTCGCTCCGTCAATAGGAGTCAAGGGGAGAGAGTGAAGGCCATCGAAGATGTCCGCCTCCTTGCTCGGCTGCTCGCCGGAAGACTCGGGAGGAACAATTTCAACACCTTCCCCAAAAATATCCAAGGGAACTCCCATCTCCCCAAGATCAGCCAAGGGAAGCTTGAACCCTTCACCAAGGGGATTGTCTTGAACATAACCAATAAAGTCCTTTTTTGCAGTGGCCAAAACGTCTAAGTTATGGTCCAAAGCGAACTTCACCGATCTTAAGCTCTCAGCGTAAGCACAGACATATCCCAGGTTGGTGTTGTCCGCCACATCTTGAGCATAAAGGTCGTAGGCGACCATCCCAACCTTCTCTTGCTTGAGGCGAGCAACCTCGGTTTGAAGCTCCTCTACTTGGGCGACCATGGCCGTCTTTTCAGCCTCTAACACCTTTGCTCGCTCATCAGCCACTCCTAGCTCAAGAGAGAGCTTCTTCGATTGATTCAGAGCAAATTGCTCGCTGGCCACGGAAGCGTCATACATCTGCTCCAAATTCGCTATTGCTTTGGAGTGCTCGGCTTTCTCCTGCGTGAGCTCTTCATCCTTCTTCCTTAAGGCAGCAGCCTTCTCCACCTCAAAGCCTTCAATCTTGCGACCAAGACTGCGATTCGTCCTCTCTAGAAGTACGATTTGATCCAGGAGCCTCTGAGCCATCACAGCTTGATGACTAGCATTGTACACGATCAAGCGAGCATTGTCACTTGTGGTCTGCCCCTGAACAATGTCTTCGCAGGTCTTGGTCCAAGAACGAGGGACCATCTCAGTTGCTAGCAGGACATGGGAGTCCGCAATGTCCAAATAAGGAGGAGGAGTTTTTACGCAACTAAGCTGATGGAGCACTTCTGCCCGCCCAGGGTGCTCCTCAGGCTTATACCTAGAAAAGAGGGAAAAGTCATAAGTACAATATATAACGGAGGAGCAATCATCAGAGTAAGGATTTGAAAACTTACTCCCTCAGCTTTACGGGGTCATAACCCAGATACGAGCGATCACTGGATGATCGCGATTTCTTAGTCAAGATGGCAGCAACAGTTTGTTGCTCACTTGTAACTTCGACCAAGGCATGTTTGGGAGCAGGCGAGCGAGGAGCACGATTGCTCGCCTCCGTGACAACCTTAGAGCGCTTTGATGTTCGCTCGACTCCCTCCCCTTCCTCGCAAGAATCGTCCCGCGGAGCCTTCTTCCTCGTTTTTTCCTTCTCCACAGCTTGTGAAGAAGAAGCCGTCTTAGGAGCTCCATTGGAACGGACAGTAGATGCTCGCGGGCGAGCACGAGCGCCTGGCTCTTCTCCAGCCCGAAGGCGCATGAGTGACAAAGGCGGGTCTTGCCTTTTCCTAGTTGGCTCTTCAGCAGCCATTTGTTTAACCCTTGCAGCGAGCAGGTGATAAGATTGTGGGATGGTTGGCACAACTACAGTAACCCTTTGATCTGTTTAAAAACAAAAAGTCGAGCAAAAGGGTTAGCCAAGACGAGCGACCACGCGAGCAATAGTGTAAGGTTGTTGATAATGATTACCTTCAGGGATCTCTGCTTGAGCCTCTAAATGGTGAGGACTTGTGAAGAGTTGGACAATCTTACGGCAATGGGCCTTTGAAAGGTGCAAAACGTCGCGATCACCCGGATTCCGGAGTACGATTACAGCCAATGTATATAAAAACTCTTCACTAAGGCCTGGATTACCCCACTTCAGCAATTTTGAATCTACAAAACAAAAAGAAAGAAAAAATTAAAATTAGTTCCCAACGCGGTCCTAGGAAAGATGAAGAAAGGCATACGTTTAATTATGCCAAATCGCTCGGGAGTATTTATGCGCGCTTGGCCGCCAGAGAATCCCACTGATGCTCGCCAATCACCACCAATGAATAAGAATTGGTTGTGCCAACTCTTAACTTTGTTGGGGACTCCCTCGATGAGTTTAACCCCCGTCCTCGCCTTGACATAGTACCAGCCTACCCCTTCCTCGCTGCAAGCCGAGACAACCCAGGCATATAAAATCTCTGCCGTGCTGAGTTTATTCTTGTATCCTTCGAGGCCGAAAAGGGTCATCAAAGCGAGCAAATTACTCCACCCATTGGGAGTGATTTGGGTAATTGCCAAGTTAATGTCTTCCAAAAAGCGACCAACGATGGGGTGTAAAGGCAACGGGAACCCCGTATTGAGGATGTCGAGGTTGATCGCCGTACAGCCAGGCGGAGGGCGATCAGCAGTCTCTCCCTCCTTGGGGGCATATAGAAATATATCGTATGGAATTTTATACCGGGACCTTATACTATCCAAGTCATCCTCCACGACCATACTTGAGATCTTGCTCGCTGTATAAACATTTACTTCGGCGGACATGAACTCTCTGGCGCGAACAGGAAAGACCTCAGAGAAGCGAGCAGCGTAGTCTTCCCATTCATTTGAGCGAGCAACGCCTTCTGGGATTTGAGACTCAGAAGTTACTTTGGAAGTAGGAAAACCTATTTCTTCAAGAAACTCCCAAGTTACAGCCAACCGTGGTCGCTCCACTTCGGAATGGTCGCCCTCAGCATCAATTTCCGCGGCCACTTCCTCTGAATCCTCTCCCAAATCTGAGGAGGTCCTTCCTTCCGCATCTGGGCGACCAACAGAGTTTTGGACCTCCTCCTCGCCAGAATTATCTGAAGCCTGGGCTTCAATTGAGCGAACAACCGAGGACGCCTAGGATCCCGTCTCTTCGTCCACCAGTAAAGTCTTGGGGTTTCTAGAAAAAGCTTGGCGAACAGACCGGCGAGGAGCAGGGGAAGAAACTTCTTCCATGGGACGTTTCCCAGGATTACGCTCGAGGAAGCCATTCGAAGGGAATTTTTCAATAAACTTAAGAATGATAACAGAAGATTTCAAGAAAATGATAAGGTTTAAGAGTACGGCGGAAATAAATAGGCACATCGGCATTCGAACGATGGAGGTGGCGGATTTCAAACGGAAAAACAAAAGTAACAAAATCGAAGAAATAAACGAGATAAAGATGGTATTAAAGACTAAGATCAACTATTACCTGAAGAAAACACGCAAAATCAATTAGAAATCTTGTGGAAATCGGAGTAAGAAAGCTTGAACGAAGCTTCAATGGCAGATGAGAAAGTGAAAATTCGAAAGAATGAAATGAAGGGGGAAGAAGAGTATTTATAAGGCTCAAAATCGGGGGTCAAAATAGAATTTTTGAAAATTTTCTAGGCCCCTACTTGCAAAGAGGAGCACGCGTGGGCGGGAGGATGATGTCATCACCGCCCACGACGTTTCGATTTCCGAGAATCTCGGGAACTCAACCGTCACCAACGCTCGGAATGCCCCGATGTTCGCCCAAATGACTTAATGGTCGCCGATTTTCCCGCTTAAAAGAGTTCAAAAAATTTGTTACTCGCTCCACACATAACTATCATTCTATCAAAATTATGCCTTGTCCTTCATTAGGCAATAATTTCCCTAACAAAGAACAAGTCAGGGGGCAATGTTGATAGGCGACCAGGCGAGCAACAGTGATCGAAGATTAAGGAGGTAATGAACTAAGATAAAGAAGCAGGCGACCATCAGAGTATTAAAGAGAATCAACCCCACTGGCGAGCAGAACTGCAATCAAATACGTTTTGCGCGACCAGAAGAGTAAAGGACAAGAGAAATACATAGCCAAAGCAAAAGATAAAGACGAAAGGCGGACAACCTTGCAACCACGCGAGCAAGCGTGCATCAAGCCCAAACACGAGGCGAGCAAGAGGTCCATAGCGCCCAACGAAGATGTACTAGCGAACAACTGGTCACCAAGGAAAGCAGCTGAGTGGTTATGAAGACCAAGTACAACATTGGGAATTCCAAAGGTCACCAAGCTTAGATATGGTCCAAGTGTCTTAACACTTGGCACTCATCCATTGAGCAATGGCCTAGATGTTGTACAAGTGTCCTAACACTTGGCAAAGATCCAATGGTTAAGCCATTAAGATGGTGACACATAGTCACTTTGTACATCTATAAATACTTCTTCATTTGCATGAAGAAAGAGGGATTTCTCCATAATTGAAAATATTAGACAAACTCTTGCCAATTTATTTCTTGCTCTATACTTAGCTAAATTCCATGATCTTAGTATTTGTTTGATGATCTTGCTTAGTAAAAACAGCCACTAATCAACATCGATTAGAAAAGATCATCAACAGTCTGATCGCTTGATTATACTAAGAACCCATTTTAGACCGCATGTATAATATGAAGAGATACTTGGTCCTGAAGTACTATACCTCATGCATTTAGACACTAGTGTATTTTACCAATTATACAAGATATTAGTCAATACCGTCTGCAACATTTGAAAAGTCAGTGAAGCATATTGGAAGGCGTCGGTTAAAAGATTTTAAATGAAGTTCGAATCAGGGGGAGAATTAATACACTAAGTAATATGTACTCTTTTTCCTTACTTTGGTTTTTGTCCCATTGGGTTTGTTTTCCCTAGTAAGGTTTTAACGAGGCATATTAGTAGTGTAACAACAGACATCCAAGGGGGAGTGTTATGAAATAATTAATGGATGACCTTTTGTTTTTCTCAAATAATTACAAAATTAATATGATGTCCTTTTATTTTCACAAAATAAATACACACATTCCTTTGGACTCCAAAGGATACTAGAAGCCTCCATGCATTTGTATAAATAAGTGGTATGCCACCTCATTTGAATGGATGAACTAAGTTGAATAAATATTATTCTCCTTACATTCTTTTCTCTATACATTTTACATATTTCTATTAGTTTTACGACAGACCCCAAAATTAATGGGCTTGGCCCAAAATTTCAGTTTCCTTAAAATTCATAAAGTGATCCCCAACCTTTTCCGTTTTTGTAATCAAGCCCATCTTTAACCCCTTTACCAAACAGCAAAAAAAAAATCGCCAAAGAAAGAAGGAACACAAAAATTGAAGCCAGACAAAAGGGGGAAGGGAAAAGAAACGAGAAATTTGGAAGAAATGGGTAGAGATCTGAGCGATGATCAGATATCATCAATAAAGGAAGCTTTTAATTTATTTGACACCGATGGAGACGGCAAGATTGCGCCATCGGAGCTCGGAATCCTGATGCGTTCCCTTGGCGGGAACCCTACTCAGGCTCAGTTGAAGTCGATAATCGCCGAGGAGAAGCTCAATTCTCCCTTCGATTTCCAGAGGTTTTTGGACCTAATGTCGAAGCATTTGAAGCCGGAACCTTTCGATCGCCAGCTACGCGACGCGTTTAAGGTGCTGGACAAAGAGGGTACCGGTTACGTCGTCGTATCGGACCTCAAGCACATTCTCACCAGCATTGGCGAGAAGTTGGAGCCCGCTGAGTTCGACGAGTGGATCCGAGAGGTCGATGTCGGATCCGATGGCAAGATTAAGTACGAGGATTTCATCGCTCGCATGGTTGCCAAGTGAGAAGGTTAGTTTCAGTGAAGCCGATATTATGCATCGTGATTTGTGAGTTTATTTGTGTTGCTTTGTTGAAGGCTGAAATAGGAAGAGTAATGTCAATTAAATTTAGTCTCTTGCATTTTCCTTGTTGCAAATTAGGCTTAAGCTCCAGAATTATTTTTAAATATAGTTGGATTTAAGAAAGAACGAACTAGGTAAGCTTATATACTTGCAAACGTCTCATCTCATGTAACCATACCCTGCTTTGGAATATCCCTAGGCTTTCCATTCAAATGAAACAATAGAAAATGTTTCTATCATATGCCATCTCAGTGATATTTGAGAGCACAGACTTCGACTTAGGTCAAAACAGCAAAACACAGGAGACTGTCTTCTTTGTTCCACCGGTATGGAATTGGAAGGGCTCTACAGGGATGGTGGCAACATGGGTATCTCTAATTGGTATTGGTAGGAACTTTACCCCTCGCTGTGTACTAGTTAGGTTCTGACAACGTTTTTGCTATACCCCACTTAGAAAGTAGTGTGGCAGTGTCTGCATCTTGACTCTAGTACAGCGTAAAACTTGAAGTGAAACATGATGTGTTCTCTTATCCCCCCCCCCCCACACACACACACACAAAAGAAAAATAAAGCTTATGTTCATCCAACCTTTTATTGCGACTTTTGTTTGGCTTCATCTGTTTTCCTTAAATTATAACTGTATTATCATTCAAGCTTACAATTGCCATCATCCGGAATTTAGACATTTAAACTCGCCTTTTTTTTTTCATTGTTATCATGTTTCCATGTGGTTTTTATAATTTCTATTATTGGGAACTGGCCTTGTTGACAGTGTTAAGAGAAAATTTTCTGCAAATAGTTTTTAACCACAGTTTCCATATATGTACTATGGGAAATTAGCCTAATTAACAGTGTGTGGAGATTTATATGTGTAAATAATCTTTAACAACTTTTTACTCTGAGGCAAGAATAGTAGATATGGGCTTTTAAATAAAGATTTATATTGACTGTTTCTCAAACAAAACCCCCTTCTACTGTTGATGACAATTAAGATTGTCATGTGATCTAGATTGCTGAATACATATGCCTAAGGGGTGGAAGTTTTAGACGGTTGGAAAACTTGTTGCAACTAGGAACATTGAACTTTGATCCAAGCCACAGTTGAATATATTGGTCCGGGAGGAGCATTTATGCTAATTTAACAACCTCACTAGATAGAGGCTGCTGAGAAAGAAAACAGGTTTTGTTCTGAGTTCATATTTTAATGAAAAATAGTTATTATTCTTTTAACTGCTTCTTTCTGTTTTCATTCCTGACAAACTAGATGATCTATAGTTCAATGGAAATTCGCAAAACTCTAAATATAGATATGAGTTGATTTAACTTATTATGATGCTTTCTTTAATCTGAAGGTAATTGGCTGATATAGATTTTTCCATGACCATTTTTTCCATGGAACCACTGTATTCTTTGATACTACTGTAGTTGCTTACTTTAAAGAACTTGTATTTCGTTTCTTACTCCGTTGTTGCTTAACTTGCAGGTGTTCCAGAGTGCTCGTTCAGCTGTGTGGGCACTTGTTGAAGCAGGAGTACCATTTATTCATGTAGTGTAGAGTCTTATTTTCTTTAGCCGTTATGAATACCGTGTCTTGGTTACTTTTAGGCCTGGATTTGAGGCCCGTGACTTGTGTTTGGTTTAAATCTTTTGAATCATCTTTCTGTTTCTCCGTAGTTACTTACATTGTTGAACCTCTCTGTATATCCTTTTATGTATTGCCTCGCATCTAATTCTTGAGTATGGGGATTCTTGTTTCCACATTATTATTGTTTTTTATTTTATTTAGCTGGATATTAAATTTGCTGGAAAAAAATATATATAACAAAAATCAATTTAATTGAGGTTGACACTGAGTTTTCAAAACAATGGTATCTTTAACTTTACTGTTAGCAACATATTACATGTGTTGAAAAATATTTATTTCTATAAAATAAATTAATATTTTGTGCGGAATTAGTTTTTGTTTCGATGTTAACACATATTTTATTTAGGTAGTAACACATGTTTACCCAATTTTTTTGTTGTTGTAAAGACTCGCCCTACTTGTTAGAATTCGTGAAATTTTAAAATTTGGGTTATATTTTATGAATTTTAGACCGTAGAATATTTTATATGAGTTATAAATAAATAAATAAATATATATATATATATATATCACATAAAGTATTCAAAGCCCATGTAATTGGCATTTATTTTTGTAGAGAGTACACTACAAGGATGAATTCACTATCCATTGGGTGAATGCATTATCCATTTTTTTCTTTCTAAAATGCCCTAAATACTTGCCCCGCACATTGTTCATTTTTTTATACACTACCTCCCTTTCTTCTTCCCCACCCTTCACCACCCCGCGTTTCGCCGTCGTTTGTCAGAAAATGTGCCTCTTATGTCCGTCAAAGCCTCGCTGCGGCTATCATTCAAAGCCGACCTGCCGCCATCGAAGAGGTTTGTACCCAAAACATGACCACAATTGTTAAATATTTTTGCAGATTGGATAAATTTTTATTGGTGTTATGATGTTTTTATGCATATTGTTGATATGATAATATTGTTATTGTTTGCTTGTTTAGTGTATTTTTTTTTTAATTGCGATGATTGTTATTCAGCTCTAGTTATCCGAACATGACCACAATTATATATAAAAAAAAAATGTACTTAGTTTCGGAATAAAAGTTCGAACACTCTATCAGAATATATTTTTCCGAAAAATATGTCCATGTTCGGAAAATAAATTCGAAAATGAAGGCCATGTTCGGATAACCAGAGCCAAACAACAACCATCACGATTTCCAAAATAAAATACTCTGAACAAGCAAACAACAACAATATTATCAGTATCCATACATTCATTATACACTCAAAGAACAACAATATGCATGAAAAACATCATAACACCAACAAAAGTCTAATTTTTAAAAAATATTAACACGCTTATATATATGTATTCAGGACATGGAGTATCGTTCATTTTTACACGTAGACCTTAACAACATGTTTACATTCATGGAGTTTCAAGGTTTCATGTATTTTTTCCGTAGTTTGTAGCGTTGTTCGACTCTCTTCTTCAAATGAGGTGGGTAGTGTATTTACTAAGATATGTTTGGAGGGAAAGCTGAAAAGGGCATTCTTGACTTTTCTGCTTTAAAAATTAAAATCATGGGTAGTGTATTTACTAGAAAAGATAGTGTTAATAACCCTGGCCGAAATTCAATAATTGAAAGGCCAAGGTTATATACAGTCCTATCTTTTGTTAATACCACCTCACCAAAAAAAGTTCGGAAAAAAATCCGATTTTTTTTTCCGAAAAAAAAAAACTCTGAACTTATGATTTTTCCGAACAATTTTTTTGGTGGTTTTGTATTCACCAAACATGGGACTGTATTTAACCTTGGCCTAATTGAAAACCCAGTTGGTCCGAACTACACCCACAAAGCCATTTTACATTGGGCCTATTTTTGCGCACATTACTTTGATAGCGGCCCGGTGAAGATAAACCCAACCCAATCGCAATACCTGCGTATATTAAAACCCTAATCCACAAACTGATCTTACGGAGCTAGGGTTTGTGATTGTGGCCACCGCAGGTAAGACCTTCATCAGAGAGAACACACAGCCACCGCCGCCATGGGTCGTATGCACAGTCGCGGGTAAGCACTCTCTCCGCCATATCTTTAGACGATCAATCTTGATTTAACTAGAATAAAACTGCGTATATTTACACTGATTTTGTGCGTTCAATTTCATTTGATTTCAGTAAGGGTATTTCTGCTTCGGCATTGCCTTACAAGCGAACTCCTCCGTCTTGGCTCAAAATCTCCTCTGGAGATGTAAGCATCTCTAATGAGAACTTCACACTTGTGCAAGCATTTATATGTCATTTGCTTGTATCGTGTCATGTTAATAATGAGTTTGAGTCTAATTTATTATAAAATGAAAATCTTCAGGTTGAGGAGAATATTTGCAAGTTCGCGAAGAAGGGATTGACACCATCGCAAATCGGTGTGATTCTCCGTGATTCTCACGGTATTGCTCAGGTGAAGAGCGTTACCGGCAGCAAAATCCTTCGTATCCTAAAGGCACACGGTAAATTTATTTTACGCAATTGAATTTAAGTACTTTTTGAATCAAATGTTGATTTATGGTTATCGAATTCGGGTTTGGTTGTCGATTTATTAGGGCTCGCTCCGGAGATCCCCGAAGATCTCTACCACTTGATCAAAAAGGCCGTGGCCATCAGGAAGCATCTAGAGAGGAACAGGAAGGATAAGGATTCGAAGTTTAGGTTGATTTTGGTTGAGAGCAGGATCCATCGTTTGGCTCGTTACTACAAGAAGACCAAGAAGCTCCCACCTGTCTGGAAATAGTAATGCCTTTCTCTTGTTTAATCTTGCATTTTCTTTTGAGTTATTGGTTTAATGGTTGTTTATTTGTTAATAAATATTGGCAGTGCTTGTGAATTTGTTTGCGAAATTGTTTTGTCATCGGTGCTTGCTTTGTGTTGCATTTTCCCTGTAATTGTCATATGATGGTTTTACTTTGACATTACTGCTTTTATATAAATGTCCAATAACCAATTTTTTTTATGTGAGGTTATTAAGTTTGAAGAGTGTCTACACCTGTTTTGCCTTTCTCTTGACTAATTTTCTACCCTAGTAAACCATTCTCGGCAGGATTGATGGCATTGAAAAATTTGGTTTTGTATTGAGAATAACTAGAAAATCCATCTGTCTCTACTACTTTGCATAGTTGTTAAAGGCGCGCCTTAGGCACTAGGCACCAGAGCGCCTCGCGCCTTAAAATCCGGGCACATATATATGTTAAATTTTTTTTTTTGCTTAAAAACGTGTTTTAGCTTTAACACTTTTTTTAAATAGCAGTTTTAAGGACCTAGGGTTTACAAACAATTAAAAAAAACCCAAAACCCTGCCTTTCTCTTTCCCTCCTCCCAAGTCCCGCCTACTGCCGCTGCTTTCGCACCCTTCACTTTGAAGTTTATGTCCATAATTTGTGTCAATTACTCTTTTATGTGCTTATGAACTTCAATCTAATATTTATTTGCATGCAAATATGTTTAAATTAAGCTTATGTACTATATTTTCTATGTTTTTGCGCAATGGTTGAAAGGCGCGCGCCTTAGGCCCTAGGCGCACCCTTGCGTCTAGATGCGCCTTATCGCCTTAACAACTATGCTACTTTGGCATGTTAGTTTCTGTTATATAGGTCTATATATCCTTTTAAAAATGAGTTTAGTTTCTATTGAACAAAAAATGTCACTGTTATTCAACTACCTGTATCTGAAAAATATTGATAAGTAGTTGATTGCAAGAATTATTTTTTGAGCTTGAGTGTTGTCAGATGGGAGTCTTGGTTACCAAAAAATTAACATACTTTTGAAACACTATGAAGGTTGAAGAAGCCTAAGTAGACCTTCTGAACCTTTGTAATTTCTACACGACTTTTTTTTCTCTATATTTTTAACTGCTGTATTTCGCCTTGGATAATTTATGTGTCTGCAGTTCCCTTTTTCCATATAATTTTTAGGGCGTACTTTTCATGTTGTGCACTTGTAATCACTTTTCAACTTATTGATGAAAACCATTTTCTCGTGCAGTGAATCGACTACTGCCAGCACTCTGGTGGCTTAGGCTGATAACTTTCCTGAGGTGCACTTGGATGACCATAGCACAGAGGTGTTGTGGTCATGTGATAATATGTGGGGGCAATCCTTTAGTATTTTGGCAACAAATTTGTTGATTTAGAGATGCTTTCTTATTTGACTGTTTTATTCATAATGTATGACATTTGAATCTCAATTTCTTGTTCACTGCTCCACTAAAATTTTGATTTCAAGATATTGTGTTATATTTATCGTTGAATTTTGAGATTTTGCATTTAGCAGCTGCACCTTTCGTTATGTCATTGATTTGGTTGCATTTGATAATGTCCTGTTAATTCTCCACTCCCTCTTTTTGCTTATTTCCCTGCCAATAAATTTTGACATGTATGGTTTACTATATACTTTTGGATGTCCGTAACCAAGAATCATTACGACTTCCGTGCATCATATCCAAGTGAAAGTTTAGATCTTAATCAGAGATTAGAGATACCTTTTTCATGCTTGGTAGTACGGTAACCGCTTCTTGGTTACAGGCAATTTTTTTAATCCAAACTCGAGGATGATTGTTTCGGTTTCTCAATTGAAATGTGAATGGTTTTTTTTTTCTTTTTCACCTCCACCCTCTTAGATGTTGGATATATAAATTGTCTTTCATGTGGTTATATTATCAATATTGTGTTTGAATTTTGAAAAAATGAACAAAAAGAAAAAGTGGTTGGTTGTGGAATATGGGATTGATAAAAGGAAAGATTTTTTTTTCACTAATCTAAGAAGATGATTATAGAAATGTGTAAGGCCAAGGATATATACAGTCCTATATTTTATTAATACAATCCCATTAAAAAATGTTCGAATTTTTTTTTCCAAAAATACAAAAAAAATAACACTATGTATATGAATTTTCAAATTTTTTTTACGGAAATTGTTACATTTTTTTGAAAAAAATTTCGGAACATTTTTTTGGGTGAATTGTATTCATAAAATATAGGACTGTATTTAACTTGGACCAATGTGAAAATTTTAAACACTCATGACCCGCCCCACCTAAGGACTTATCAGGCCCAATTCCTCTTGTATTTTTATTTTCTTTTAAATTAAGTTCAATAAACATAATATTCTTATTGACATTAAAAACTTTAAATTAAAATATATAATATGCTTAAAATAACATTTAATAATCACTTTAACACTTAAAAACAATATATAAAATATATTTACACGAATATCGATATAAAAAATATTTTAATAAAGAAAATGCCCACTTTCAATTTTAATAAATTTATTTTATCCACTTAATCTATAAAAATATTTTATACCCATTTTCAATTTTCCCTTCAGAAGTGGATATAAAATATTAAAGGTATTGACATTGGCACTCACTCATCAACTTCAACACTCATTAATACATGATGTAAAATTTTAACTTGGTACCTAGTGGTTGTGGTACCGATTTTTTTGGGTGGTAGTATGTTCACCACTTGGGGTAGTGGCCAATGGGGGTTTAGTGGGCATGTGGGTGAAATAATTTTTTTTAATACAGGTATTATAGTATTTTCATGTCAAATTGAGTATAATTTTTTAAAAAAATTTGAAATGAGTAAAATAAATTTTAGGAAGATGTAAATGTGTATTCTAAATGTTTTCATCATATGCTCCCTCCGTCCCTGAGTAAACTTCCCACTTTTTTTTTCGGGCCGTCCCCCAATAAACTTCTCATTACATAAATAGAAAAAACAACACTCTACTACATATAAACTTTAACCTTCAAATTCATATAATATTACCAAAGTGTCGCTCATTCCATTCACTTTTCAACACTATTCATTACTTTATACCAAAAGTTAACATGCGACCCACCATATATTAATAAACAAATACACTTTCTTAAACCGTTCAATAAAAATAAGTGGGAAGATTACTTGGGGACGGAGGGAGTATAATTTTAATAATGATCATAAATTAAATAAGTTTATGAGTAAGTATTGGTAAATCAGTTTTATAAGGTGATGCTAGGTAAAAATGAAGGAATATGAAATACTATGAATATCATTGGAGAGATAAATGATACCCACACATCACCTTATTGGGAGGTAAGATGGATTCTCCAAAAGTGTGGAATTATTTTCATTCTTTGACTACATGATTAGGCGTGAAATTGTGATGTTTTGTAGTCCGATTAGTCCATATTTTGAGTGTATTTGAGCTACATTTTCATAAACTCATCAAATTGTTTCTTTGATGCTCATATTAGGAAAGAGAGCAAAAAACGGAGTTCGTAGGACTTTGAATCGACTCAAACGGATTCCCGGAGGAGAAGATTTTGAAGAAATACGAAAAGTATTAGTTCGAGCGAAGAAAAGTATCGCTATGTTCAAAAGGAGGAGGCACTCGAGCACAAGGGGAGGCGCCAAGTGCTCGAGCACGAGGGCTCGAGCGCCCCATCCGTGCTGTGACCAAGACCCGCTCGAGCGATGCATGCTCGAGCGGAATCCGCTTGAGTGCGAGGAGAAGTCGAGCGCCTGAAGCGTACTGTGAGAAGAGCCGCTCGACAGAAGGGAGCTCGAGCGCGAGGCGCTCGAACTAAGGCCCTGCTCGAGTGCTTTTTGCCCATTTCGGCCCATTACCCTACCCCTCCAAGCATATTTTTACACATTTAAACATATTTTTGACTTAGTTTTCGGAGGAGAAGAGCTTGGGAAGGAATTTGAGAGTTTTTAGCAAGGTTTTTCAACGTGTAATCGAGGTTTTTTAGCATACGAATTCTTTAGTTTAATTACTTCTTTGAACGGATTTTCTTTATTCTTGTTTTCTTGAGTACTTTAGATTATTAAACCTAGATTTTCCAGATTTTCTTAGATATTATTTTGAGACTTTAATTTATTGATTTCTTCTTTCGTTTATGTTCTTGAATTCTTTCTTCAATTTAATTATGCTTATGGTCATCGATCTCGTTATTGCTTTTATTATTGAAACAACCATGTTATGCTAGAACCCTTGCATGCTTAGGATAAGATGAACTCGTAGAAGTAGGACATTGGTACGTAATTAGGACAATTCGTGATGTATAGTTTTAGTTCTCTTAGTTATTGAATAATTTTAATAAACCCTAGAATAATCTTGAAATTAAGTACGAAAATTGTTAGAGAGAAGACGACCGCATCACTCTTTAATAACGAATAGGCTTAAGGAGAGAGTTTTTAAAGAGGTTTAAAATCTACCGGTTTATCTAGGGAGGACGGCCGCATCACCTTAGTTAAATTAGGGTCTCAATAATTAAACACAATCCATATAATTTAATTAATGGATTAGTGAAGTAGGTTGATAGAACTAAGTATTAGGATTAATTCTTGAGCTTTTATTCTTTCAATTCTTGTGCTAGATTAGGGAAATTGGTTGCCTAGTTTTAGTACACTTAGAATTTTAACTTGAACATCATGATTATTTTAATTATCGTACCAACTCCGTTAGTATACGTAGGGAATTCTATCCCGAGCATCATCATCTCATTTGCACTTCAAACCGAATTTAGTTTAGTTTAATTTCATTATTAGAAATTAATTAGTATAAAATAATTAGGAATATTAGTATAAACCAAAACATTACATTCATGTTAGCTGCGAGACGTACATTTCCAGGGATTTATTCGCATACACACTTTCCCTTGGGTTCAATACTACTTGGTCCCTATACTCGCCCATATTACAGTGATCACATACTCTTGTAGGGTAACTACTAGTTAAGCTAGTATTTTGCGTTCAAGTCACTACACCAAACACATTTTGTTAATTCCATTGTCATTCATTCCCTTTCAAAGTATCCAACCAAGCATGCTCCTAATTGTTCACTATTTACTATATAATAACTATTATCTTTTAATTAAACAACTCTTTTTGTTAAAAATACACGTGTAGATAAATATCACGATAAAATTGGTTCACAATATACTATATTTAAATGTATTTGTCTTTAGATATTGATTTAATTATTTTTAGATCGATATTTGTTGGAATCAATTGCTAAAATTTAAAAAAAAATTATATATTGAATTATATATGAATATTGATATTTATTACATCCTGCATAATTTCAGGAAAAAATACATTATATATAAATATAAATGCGCATTTAATAAATACTAACTTCATATAGTTAATTAGATATAATTGTTATAATTAAATTAATATTGACCATATACATACACCCTGTAGAGAGTATATTTGTGCACCACACCCTCTTGATGAAGGGTAGAAATACTCCCAGGAAGTTTTGAAGGCATCTAATGCGTGTTCTCTAAAACCAATCTATTTAGAGCGGGGCTGGGCAGGATTGAATTCTCTGCAAGTTCAGAAGAAAAAGAAGGCAAGTTAAAAGCTAGGAGTCAATTCCCTTTCGTATCGAAGAATATAAATCTATAAAAGAGAGACTTTTAGCGCCTCTTTCGGGTTCCCCTTTACCGCTATCCCTCGGGTGACATGAAGCACTAAGATAAGAAGAGGGTGCCTCAAAGACCTCCTCCTTAATTACTAATGAGAGATTGAGGGGTGCAGGAATTAAATCCCAGGTGTTGTTACGGAGAAGATCGTTGATTTCATCATCCATCGCACGATGCCAATGAGGCGATTTAAGAGCTCGTGAGGCACAAGTGGGTTCAATAGAATCTGGTGTAGGATGTCGAGCGGTGGTGGAGTTAAGGTACTTGGGACGATAAATGTTATTCTTGGAATGGGTGAGCATGGGATGGAGTAGTTGAGCTGGTACCTGATGATGTAGGTGGGTGTAACTCTGGTGGAGTATAAGAGCAAGTTGTGGGAGAGGAGGTCAGTAGAATCGAAGATGCAGAGGAGGGATCAGCAGGCTTGGATGGGGCTAGAAAAGAAGCATCGAGTGGGGTGAAAATGACTCATCGGTAGGAGATTGCAAGGGAGAAAAATGGTCATGGGTGGAGCCCGAACTAGCGGTATTAGGCAAGAGATGAGGTTGAATAGTAGTAGAAGGAGGGACATGTGGAGTTTGTAAGGATGAGAGGGACATGGAAAAAGGGAAGTTGTCTTCAATGAATTGAACATGACGAGATGTGAAGATTTTGTTTGAGTGGGGATCTAGTCATGAATAAGCGTGCTGAGTAATATCATAAACCAATAAAAACACATGGACGAGAATGAGGGTGAAGTTTAGAACTAGTATATGGGCGTAACCATGGAAAACAGAGGCAACCAAATTAGCGAAGAGACGTATAAGAAGGGGCTGGACCAAACATAGTAAAGAAGGGAGACGTGTTTGTTAAGGTGGAGGTGGGAAGCATATTAATAAGATAAACTGCAGTGCTGAAGGCAAACAACCAGTACTCAAGAGGAACAGATGCATGGTTAAGGAGTGTCCGACCCATTTCAACAACTTAACGATGACGTCTCTCAGCGAAGCCGTTATGCTTAGGAGTGTGGGGAGAGGAAATTCTACGAGTAATGCCAGAAGAATCAAGAAAGGTGCTAAGTGCAATATATTCACCACCACCATCAGAGTAAAGTAATTTTAGGGAACGATTAAATTGTTCCTAAACACTTCGCACAAATGAGGGAAATATAGAAGCAACATCAAATTTTAAGCGCATGGGAAAAAACCCAAATATATTTAGAAAAATGATCAACAAAAATAACTTAGTAACAAAAACTATAGTGTGAGGTAACAGTACTTGGGACCCAAACATCGGAGAAAACAATGTCTAAAGGGGCACGACTCAAAAGATTAGACATATGAAAAGGTAGTTTATGACTTTTATTACTTAAACATGAAACACAATGAAAAGAGGACGGAAGAGTTGAGACCATGGAGGGAAGTGTAGACAAAAGCTGATTCGTCGTATGAAGAGACGATTGTGCCATAGACTGGAATATACTCTGGTAACTGACAAAGTATTGTGGGAGGTGGGACAGTAAGCCAACAAAGACCACTCGTACAAATTACCCTTTGCTAGACCCTGATGAAGAATTGTGTGAGTATGGAGATCCTTAACAATAAATGAAGATGGAAAAAATTCAACAGAGACAGAGTTATCACGATAAAATTATGACACCGAAATAATATTACGCATCATATGAGGTACACATAAAACATTAGAAAGAGTAAAGTTAGGAGATAAAGAAGTAGAGCAAGTGTGAGAAATACCAAGTTTGGTGTTATTACCAAGGATCACATAGAGATGAGGATAAGATAACTCCGAGAGGTGCAATGTCACATGGTTTGAGGTGCCAGAATTAAGCAACCAAGAGGCTTGAGATGGAGCGACCCGAGAAGCAGCTGATTGAGATGTATGCACACTATTGCTGGCTGGACGAGGAGGATGTATACTTGGGAACAATTCCCAACACTTGTCAGTTGTGTGAACAAGACGGTGACAATATTGGCATTCAACAGAGTCGCATGTGCGACCCCATTGCTGATATCTTTGAGGCCCCCGCGAGGTTGGAAGTTGGAGGCTAGCCAGTTTTGGGATGAAGGTTGGCGGTATAATTGACGGCAATGGGTTGGTTTGGTGGTATATTTTCGGAGTCACACAAGTACGTCTCATGGTCGATCAGTTTATCGTACAATTCTTCGAATGACACAGGTGTATCATGAGTACGGAGAGCCCCAATAATCTCCTTGTAGGCAGGGTCGAGACCGCACATACAATATATTAATAGAGGAGCACCAAGTGTGGCAAGTTCATCCGCAATTATCTTTACTTTCAATAGAAATTTAGAGATAGATTGAGTGTCGCGACTTAGCGACGAGAGTTTATCCTTCAAATGGATTATGTGAGACTAAGAACGTTTGTAGAACACACGGTGGAGACAATTCCATGGGAGATAGTCGTTCCAATTAGTGGAATAATTGGCTCGGTGATTGATGCAATGAGTGCATGCAAAATCAGATGATCTTGACACCTCCAGTGATGGAAAGTGGTGCCATGAGTGATTGTTTCAGAAGGAAGGGGCGACGACCTGTCGAGATACCCCATGAGATCCAATCCGAAAAATTGAGACGTAAACTGAAGTTTCCACAAGACGTAGTTGGTGGAGAATATACGAAGAGGGAGTTGGGTGAGGGCTTTGAGTTGGACGAGGGGTGGGAGATCGGGCGGGTTTCCCGTGTTAGTCACGGTGGTAGTTTTGATTCCACTGGACTCTTCAAAAGTTGACATGATTACAAAAAAAATAAGAAGGTAACGATTTGGACGGTGGTTTGGTTATGAAGGGATACTAAGGAGAGTTATGTAACAGAGAATGGTGGAGGGATTATGGTGATGGGGACTAGAAGTATAGATTACAGAAGGTTGGACGGTGGTGTCTAACAAAGATGAGATGGTTTGGTATTATGATTTATGAGGAATTGGACGTTATATGCAAACCTTAGGATCGTAATTTCGGTGATACCATGTAGAGAGAGTATATTTTGGTGTACAAATTATTTTATTGATGCATATTGAATTATATACACAATGCCTTGAGTAGGCCATAAGAAATTTACAAAATCAAATCGGATATACAAGGTAAATCTTATCTTATCTTATTATACTATATTTCCAAACCTCTCCAAAATGATGTGTCAACACCACCTTATTCTTAGGGTGATGTGGCATGTCCAAAATCTCTCTATTTCAAAATACAGAATTCTCATTAAAAGTTATTTTAGGCATTGTTTAATTTTTACTAAGACTTAATCTACACCATATATTTTACACTTTTAATCTCAACCATACATTTCATTTTGTATTTTCTATAAATGTCAAATCTCTCTTTAGTTTCATTCTAATTCACAACCCTAATCCTCATCTCTTCTCTTCATTTTCTCATTTGTTGTGTACTATGTGAAGAAATATAATTTTATTTTTTGTTCGTTTGTTTGGATTATTTCTGTAATTTTTTGTGTAGATCACCATCCCTCTTTTTTTGCAGGTAAACAAATTTATTATGTACATGGAGATGATTAGGCTCACATTATAAGAAAATTATATGTGCATCTTGAAGATAATTCGAACGTATTCAGAAATTATTTGTAAGTTTCTAAAGTATATTTATATTCATATCTTTACATTTGTGTTTTTTTAGAATCCACCATCAATAATTTTTTCTCTTTCAATAAGAAAATTCTCTCATCACACGTCTACGATTTTGATCCAACTATTATTCTTTCCCGAATAAGGTGTGCGTTATTGTTTTATTTTTTTCGTTTTGTATTGCAGGTAACCTAAAAGTGATGTAGAGATATTTTTTCATGGTCGAACGATATCTCTTCTTAGATATTTTTGGAAGTTATTTTTGTAAAGTATTGATAGATGTGAAATTTTTGTAGGAGAAAAATAAAATATTTTGGAAAAGATATTGTTACCAAAATGATGTATAATACCAAAAATATTCTGCCATCAAATATAATATATTGTCTTCAATAATAGATTGTAATAAAAAAAAATATTTTTGGATAAAATTATGTGGCCAAAATAGACTATTAAACTGAAAGATATAGATATTTTTTCTATACTAGGATATCGATTTTTCTTTAATATTTTTAACATAAAAATATTTAAAAAATATTGTAATTTATAAATAAGTAAAAAGCTGTTATTTCTTATATAATTAATTTATATATTTTTTCTTAAAATATGTGGAATAAATTTTTTATGGATTGAAAATTATAGTGTTGGGAAAAAAAGGACATTAAATTTATTTACTAACAATTTCAGTACTATAACTTTTAAAGTATCTTACTCTAAAATAAAATAAATCTGAGTATATTTTAATCAATGAAAACATAACATTTACCTAAAATATGGAATATTATTTTAAATATTATATTAGTGCAAGTTTATTTTTTTCACGGTTGATTTCTCTTCTAAAATATTGATAGATGTGAAATTTGTAGGAGGGAATTGAAATATTTCATAACAGATATTGTTACCGAAATAGTGTATGATACTAAAAAAATCTTGACACCAAATATAATATCTTGCCTTCAATAATAGATTATAATACAAAAATTTATTTTTGGATATAATTGTGACGCCAAAATAGACTATTAAACTGTAAAGTACATATACTCTTTTATAGTCTAGGATTTCAATTTTTCTTTTATATTGTTTTAACATACAAATATTAAAATACTTTTTTCGAACGATTTTTTTCTTAGATATTTTTAGAATTTATTTTTGCAAAATATAGGTAGATGTAAAAGTTGCAGAAGGGAATTGAAATTTTTCTGAAAAGATATTGTCACCGAGATAGCATATAATTCTCAAATAATATTGCCACCAAATGAATATACCTTCAATAATAGATTGTAACACAATTTTTTATTTTGGATAAAATTCTACCTGCAAAATAGAATTTGAAACGGTAAAATATAGATATTATTTTGTAGAGTAGGATTTCGATTTTTTTTTTAACAATTGATTTTTTTTAACTTTTTTTATTTTCAAAATATCTATATGTAAATTGAATTAAAAAAAGACTAAGATTAATACCTAAACGCCATTTTTATTGTTGAATTGTGTTATAAATACCAACACATTAATCAATTGTTCCCACACAAACATCTACACAATATTTAATTTAACTATGACATCATTTTTGTCAAATGTTACCTTTAGATTTGAAATGTGTGATTCTATCTGCAGATTTAAACTTTTGTGTTCGATTGTTATTGTATCTTCATACCATGGGGAAAAACTGGGCATGCAAGTATACAACAACTGTAATTTTAAGTAATATTTAATGTGAGTTTGAATGTGAATTAGTTAATATTTTTTAAATGTTCTATTTATTCATGTTTAATTTTTTTTTTATTGTTCATTGAATTATAAGTACAATTTTAATATTATATCAAAATTACAAGATATTTAAAAAAAGTTAATGTCTATAATTTGAAATAATAATAATAGTTTTTTTCCAATCCGCGAAATTCGCGGGGATACACACTTGTAATAATATATTTTCAAACCCTCCAAGATGATGTGTCAACACCACCTTATTCTTAGGCTGATGTGGCATGTCTTAAATCTCTCCATTTTGAAATACTGCACTCTCATTAAAAGTTGGTTAAACTTTTAATCTCGACCCTTCGTTTTATATAATTAAATCTAAACCATAAATTTATATCTGCATAATTAATGCAAATAGATATTTTTTCCATTTTCTTATTTAGTTATTTTTAGAATTTATTATAAATCATATTTTTTGCAAACCTTAATGTAATTAAATATGATCTACTTATTGAATGAATCTAAATTTATCATTTCTAAGCTTGAGTTAGTATATATAGTATAATATAATGTTCGATTATTTTTTCCTAAAATAAAAGGTATATAGTTATATATTCCAAAGAATATTCTTATGTGATATATTCTTACTATGGACAAAATATAATATTGCATTCATTTTTTTTATTATAAATAAGAGCATATTGTATTTCATTTTTTCATATCAAAGTTTCATCTGTTCCACTCTTTTGCTGAGATTTCTCCCATCAATTGTTGGTTAGTTATATATCTATTGTTATTAGTATATTTATTTTATAATTAAATTCATCATTTTAAGTGCTCACAATTTGATTATATTTAAATATCAATATCAATATGAATGTAATAATGATTGTTGATTTATGCTCTGCATCGTCCAGTTTAAATATTCTTCATGTGCAAAAATAATAGATTTAACTATACCATATATTTTTATCTGAATAATTATGATGGTTTAATTGTTGTAATTTAATTCTCATTTTAGATTTCAAGAGTATGATACTTTAATTGTCTCTGATTTCTAATATCAAGAGTGAGAGCAAAAAATTGACCGTTAAAGTTAGGATTGAAAAAGTTGGACAATTTTTTTTAATTATTTTAATAGAGACAAGTTCTACTTGGAACTCATTTTGATTCGATGAACATGTATTTGTAACGTTAAAATTTATTTCAAATTTTGTATTGTTTCTTATATAAATTAATTTCTTACCGTATACTCCCAATAACTAATAATGTTGATTAATTTATAAATTATTCAATATTGAAATGGAAATTGATTATTATTAAATTATTAGTCTAAGTACCATAATTGTTATTAATTTATGTGAATTTTGATTTTTTTTTTAAATTATTTAGTTTGTAGGATATACCTATAGAGTTTAGTGAAAGGCACAGGCCACAGCTAAACAAACCCCATAATTTATTGTATATACCTCGAATTTTTTTAAACAAAAATACTCTTATATTAAATGTCTACAGATTATAAATATAATATATTTTTTCAGTACGCGAAATTCGCGTGGGTACACTCTAGTAAATATATATACAAATATAGAGAGTATCTTCGATATCTTGACTAAGGTGGTCACATATCTTCTGGAGTATTTCAGAGATCTTTATGATTTGGTGGATCATCTCTAATACCCTCATTAACGATATAAACTCCATATCAATAATTTAATATAATAATATAAATATGTGGAGTAATATAATTATGAATTATCGATAAACATAATTTTATTGGGTGTTTTTTCTAATTATTCTAAATTTGAGGTTGGAAAAATCAAACATTTTAAAATCCGCAAAACCCTAGTTTTCTTAAAACGTAGTCGAAAATCTGCTGCCCTTTTATTTGGAGGATTCATTGCAGCTTCGAGACTGTACATTTTTCTCAGCTCCGCCGCCGCACTCCTCTTCGATCCGCCTCCAGTACGTTGACTCATAGAATTTAAATTCTTAAATCACCAGTCTATATTTTATATTCTTTTGCTAAGATGCGTATGCCTGATAATTTAGTGTTTTGGTTTGTGTATATCTGATTCAGGCACAAAAAGAAAATAGTGTACGACGCGATGAAGCTGACAAAGGTGGGTTTGGAGGAGCCCCAAGAACAGATTCACAAGATTCGGATCACTCTATCCTCCAAGAATGTGAAAAATCTCGAAAAATGTTCTAATTACAACTATATTTAGCGTGCTGATCCTCTCATTCGAAAAATAGTGATTTACATAGTGTGATATGTGTAGTTGATGTTTGTTAAAAACCCGTCGGAGACCTGTGGAAGCTCTCACCGGAAACCTGCAAAAACCCGCCAGGGGGTTGCCCGACGTTGGGCCTCCGACGCTCAAGTCAATATATGATTTCTTGAGGAAGGAGTAATGATTTTAGGGGAAGAAGGGTGCAGAGAAATTAAGTGTTAAGATGAAGGAGAGAAGACTTTTGAGTCGGGGGTTTCGTGGACCAAATACGTGGCCGCTCTGGTTTCTCTTCGTCAATCGGAGTGAGGCGGCGCTCTGATCGCCACAACGAGAAATATCCACTACGGGGTTAAACATATACTTGGGGCTTCGATTTTTTATTTTTGGAGTTCATCTCCAGAACTAAAAATTCAGAAAAATAATTTTTGTGTTCTTCTAACAAGATTTTACTGAAGAAAACCATGAATAAAATTAGTAATATGCCTTAATCGCCATTGTTTTGGCAGAAGAAAGCTTAAAAGAAAGAAAGAAAACTTAGCTTAAATTTTGTTGGGAATTCTTGATGAAATCTTGGACGAATACATAAGAATTTTGCAGAAATTCTTACGTCTCAGCTCGAATTTCCCACAGACGGCGCCATTTGATGAGATATTTTACAAATTGAATAAAATACCTCGTACAAGAATGATCTTCTTGGTCGGTTTCTGGAAAAATTGGACAGCTCTCACTGGAGACCTGCAAAAACCCGCCGATGGGGTGTTCGACGTTGGGCCTTTGATACTCAAGTCAGTTCTCTGCAACCTTCTTCTCCTAAAAATCTTGTATGAGGTATTTTATTTGATTTATAAAATATCTCATCAGTCAGGAAATGAGCTTCGTCCTTCTCATCCCATGTTTTATTGCATACCTGTGATTCTGGTCCTGTCCATGTATCTCCAGTAAGTGTTATATTTCACTATCCTTTGTTGAACAGGGATGTCCATAATAATCTGAAATGTCATAATTAAATAATCACATTTTCTTTATGTGTTATCAAACCAGTTTAGCGAGTGTTTGGATCAAAAGCTCACTTGCAAATAGCAATGCATTTATTTTCACATCAAATTGTAAATAGTATAATTTCTATTGAATTATGATATTGGTTAAAATGCATTTCTTCAAGGGTCACATGTGGAGTAGCTTTAGAAAAATAGGGTCTTCAAGGAAGGAATCACAAACCCGATAATAGACTTGGTAACAATTTTGGTTAGACTGTGCAGCCTTGATAGTAGCTCTAGTGACAACCTCGATAACATCCCTAACGACAACTCTGATCCCATCCGTGTTGAGAGATTGTGAGCAAATGTGGTCAATATTAGTTGATTCACAAATAAAAGGACAATCTACTCGAATGTGGTGTGATGAAGTCTCTCCATAGATATTTCAAATGTGGAGGAATGCCCTCTCCATGGATACATTCAAATGTTAGGTGATCAGCAAAGGCGTAACATTAAAATTAAATGGAAAATCCAAGGCAGATGGTGCCTAATGTAACAATTTCCACAACTTATATGAATTTGTTCATTAAAAAAAGTCACCACATAAAGAGATAAAACTATGTGAATTATAGAAAATTAGAAAATAGTCCTATAATTATCTCGAAGTGGTGGTGATTAGCGAAGATTGAAGCACACGGTGCTTGGTGAAAATATTAAAAGTTCCTGACATGAAATTAAGAATATCCACTGTGTTAAGCAAATTGAATATTTTGACACAAACTCCAAAGCCTATCATTGGAAATGTAAGGGGTGTATTATCATAAAAAATCCTCTAAACAACTATACAATGAACTAAATATGATTGCATTTTGGCAAAGACCTAGCCCTTTAAAAATGAGATGTTTAAGAAGATAATGGATAAGGAGAATGAGGTCAAAACCCACTCATTAAAGAGTGTTCATAGTGGTAACTCTTGCATGATGGTTAGAGGATCTCGAGAACTTGGTTCATCAAGATAGTTAAGTTATGAAGCACCTAAATACGTACTTGAAAACTATTACAAGGTGCAGAAAATTTGTTGATGTGTGGTAAAGTTATGTTTAACAACTTATAATGGTTCCTATATTCTAAAGATGAAGTTCTTTTATTTTTTTATTTTTCTAAGGATAGAGTATTACATGGTAATCTTGATAGAAAATCCCCTATATATGTGCGAATTGAGACCCGCTTCAACTGAGAAAAGACTATGGACACCTATGAACTCATGACATGTTGTCAAAATGTATGACAATGTGAGAACTAAAAATATTAGGAAGTTTATTTTGGATTATTATTGTCTTGGTATACACAAAAAGATGACCAATTCAAGACACCATGTTCACTAAGCAGCGAGTATATTCACTATTATTCAACTAGAGAAGGTTTAAAGCCAGAAACTACTTATTCTGATGCAATAACTGTCCGCTCAAGTTCTCTTCATTGTCTGTGTCAAACTTCGTGTTGTTCTTTGCACTTTCTGTTTGAGTCAACTTTATCTGTTCTTAAGGAAATTGTTGGAATTTTTTGGTGAGTAAAGAAGTCACCTTAAAGTGGTGTGTATTAGACGAAGAGGTATGTGTGAAAAGATGTAAAACAATTATTGTGAACGTTCAAGAAAACCATTAAATCATGTCTTTTGTTGGAAAGACACAAATGAATGGTTATTCCTTGGTGACCTATTCACAAGAGACACCTTAGAGTTTATAAAACACCCTCCTAAAAATATCACTATGAAAATAACTCAAAATTGACTTGTGACGTCTATGATTGAATTCATATTCTTTTCTCTCATTTTCGTATTCTGAACTCTTGTTTGATCCGCCAATAGTTTCCAATTCATAGTACAACAAATGAATAGTTCTAAAGTCATTGTATTTAGGGAATGATTATCTTGAAGCCGTATTACACCTAAATACGGGACATTATCATCTTACGAAGAAAGAGTTTAACTCCACCTCGACTTATTCCAGGTCAATTTACTAAAGTCATCTTAATCTACACTCAACCAAATTTCCCAACACAATATTTCATTAACTTTTCTTTCTTTGTGAGTGTGATCACATCTACGATCGTCCATCCGAATTGATTGTTAGATTTCTTTCTTTGTAAAAAATTGAGTTGCAGGGAACATTAATTGTGTCGAATTAGTATCTCCATAACTGTATTTTTGATACCTCGATTGTGTATTTGGTTTGTTGTAGTTTAGTTATCAATCATGTCAAACACAGTATAGAATATTGTTAATTTTGATGCATGATTGATGAGGTCCCTTCTTTCGGCTATTTATCATATCGCCCCTCTTTTAATCATTGATGTTAGCATTATACTTAAGTAGCATTATCTCTTTTGATTAAAGCCTTTCACCAATTTCCATATATGGATTTTGATGTGCAATTATGCATCAATTTGATTGTAAAGTAGTATAATTTGTTTGTTATCAATTTTATTGTAAAGTAGTATAAGTGTTAACTCACTGCTATGCCAAGTTTGATTCCATTATGAACTTGAATTCATTAGTCACAAGTTGAGACATTTAGAGCAATCTCCATTAACAACGTGACCTTGTCACAACTGACTGAACAATTTATGTAAGACTAACACAACTATAATTAGTATTGAAACTGATACATAAAAAATATGATTTATTTATTTATTTATGTTGTATAATACTTTTTTCGTCTCATAAAAGACTTCACACCTTTTTTTTTTTTTTTTTTCTCTCATGAATTAGAAAAAGTGTGAAGTCTCTTATGAAATGGAGGGAGTATTAATTGAGTAGTGAGATTATATTAGGAGAGAAACATATAAGATGATTTCATATATGAAATGTCTCACTTTTAGTATTTGAGTCATAATTTTTAAGACAAAGTATAAAGTGAAAATGGTTTATACATGAATCATGGAAATATACTAATTGTTTCTACTAAAGAGTATTAGTCATTTTCACGGAAGGGTATTAGTTGTTTTCACAGAAAAGTCTTAGTTCATTTTCAATAAACAACTAATACTCTACAGTGAAAACGATTAATACTCCTCAGTGAAAATAGTTAATACTCTTTAGTGAAAATAACTAATATCCTTCAATGGTTCACAAAAAACCAATTTCACTCTATACATACTCAATTTAAAAATATGATTCAATTAGAGTCCATGAATCATAATATAATAAATGAGATCCGTTTTATATGTGAGATTATTTTGTACAAATTTTTATTTTATATTGTGATACGATTTATTTTAGAGGTTTACATGATTCTCTAAATTAAGAATCAAATACACTTACAACACTTTCATTTTTGCATGATTCTATTTCCATTTCTCTTCGTTGAAACTACCCATAATTAGTATGCAGTATGCACCAACTTATTGAGGGATTGAACGGTTTTTTTTCCTCAAGTTTTTATTTGAACTCTAAACAATCAACTTTTATTTTAAAAGACTCCTAAACTAATTTTTATTTAAAAAACTTTTAAACTGTTAATTTTGTTTCAATAGACCAATGAACTATTCTTTTATTTTAAAAAAATCATTAAACTATATAATTTTTGTTTTGTTTTACAAGATCCCATTTGATAATTCTTTAGAGAAATATTTTTTATTGGAATTCAATTTTATTTAGTAGCATTAAAATTAGTTGATTTGTCATTTTTTTAATGAAAAACATTACCAGACTCAACAAAATTCGCTAATCTTCATTATCAAGGTCTCATGATTTTTTTTATAGTTTAAGAGTTTTTTAAAACAAAAAATAGTTTAAGAATTCTTTGAAATAAAAATTGATAGTTTAAGATTTTTTTTTATGCATTATGCGTTATGTGTAAACTAGGAGTATATGTTTCTCCATACAATACGCGATGTACCCAATCCCTCTCACCCTGTAATAAAATATACCCATACAATATCTCAATTGAATAGAGCACTACTACCTATATTTTAGAGTTTCAAGTTATAGGGAGAAGATGGAAAAAAATTAAATAAAGTGTTCCTGTGAATTTGAGTTCACGTGAACTATTTTTTTAGAGTGTCTCTGTTATGTGCAGTCTATCATTATTATGTATATTAAATTATTAACTATCACTTTTTAAAAAAATGAGCTTAATTTTTAAACAATGATAATCTATATACATAATAATGATATTACATATGTAGAACAGTGATAGAATGTGTAGTCCCTCCATCCCATACTTGTTTGCTACATTGCCAAAAAGATTTGTCACATACTTGTTGGAGACATCCATTTTTTGTAAAAAAAACAACAATACTTTTTTAAATTATATTCTTCTTACACTTCTAACAAAAAACATCTACTTTATCACTTTAAATATTACTCCCTCCATTTTAAAATAAATGTTCTTTTAGCATTTTGTATCTTTTACAAAATAAATGTAATTTTATCCTTTAAAACACTTTTTAATGCATATAAAATAGCCTATAGATTGTTTTGAACTAATAAAATAATTTTTTTTCTTAAAAATATGTACAAACAGTGAAGTAGCAAATAAATATGAAACGGAGGGATTATATAATAATGATACATGAAAAAATCTAATTCATATCAACTTGGGTTCAAATAAATTTTTGTCGAAAATAAAAGCAAACTCCGGTCTTAAAGTCGCATGCTCACACACAATATATTAAATGCGTGAAGAAAGAAATACACATAATTTTTGACTAAACTCCCCTATTTATTACCTCATCTCCGGTTAACACCGTAGCGGCCCAAAAAGGATTTTCCCCTAACAAAGTCGCCTGAGCGTAGGGGTCACGCTCCGACACATGAAGATTGTCGCAACCTACACTTGACGGAGGTTTTAAGGCGCAGAGAAAAACAGTGGGCAAAGATTTCGCTATCGCTGTTTACACAAGACACGCGAAGGGACGGCGCGTGAAAAATGCGACGAAATAAAGAGTTGTGAGCGCACTTGTGGATTAGTGTGACCCGTTTAGGGCGTGTCAAGCCAAAGATGCAAGTCTGATGGGCCAATGGCCACACAAAATCTTCATAACTATCAGATGTGGGCCCAAAATATAGCCCAATAAGGGCTGTCTCTGATGCAGGTTTCTGAAGTGGGTGGGCCACTGTGTGGGCCCACAATTCCCTTTCTTGCTTGCTGGTCTTGTGGGTGGGCCTCTCTGTTGACGTTTGAACATAGCTAACTGCGCCTTTCACTCCGTGATTTACAATTATATACCCCATCCGTCCGCCCCTGAGATATAGTTTGGATGTCTTATTAGACCGTCTCCAAAAAAATAGTTATGTTACCTAATATAAAAATAATAAATTTTATCTATACTTTTTAATATATACACATAATATTTTTAAAATAATTTATTTTGTATTTGATGTGAGACAATATTCTTACTTTTTGCATATTATATCAATTTTCTTAATATTCTTAATAATCGTGCAAAAAGTAACATGACTATATTTTGGGGACGGATGGAGTAATATCTCCGATCATCCATTTTCATTTTCGATTAAAATCCTCCTCTATTATTATTTTTTTAGGTAAAAAATCATTACCTATTTTTAAAAACTTGCACAAAATTCCTAATATTTTAGAAAATGGACCAAATTCCTTCATTTAGATTTACTGAAAGTCTACTCTCTTCACAATTCGCACTCCCTAAGAATTTGTTTTGTGCAATTAGGAGGAGTACAATGAGAATTCTCATGATAAAAGAAAATAACTAATAACTATAATAATTGCATTGCTGCCACGTGCTCTTAAGTAGTGTCATATTTCTATGGAAATTTAAGAGGACGTTTGGTTTATTGCATGAATAGTAATGGTAATGATAGTAGTACAGAATGAAATAAATATAATTCATAAAATTATGATGTTTGGTAGACGATGGAGAATGAAAAATTATATTAAAATTTGTGAAATGACAAATAATTAAAAAAAAAATGTTAGGGAATGAAAGTCCTTTGGGAGGAATGGTTTTTTTTTTTTTTTTTTTTAAGTAGAAAATAATTACAACTCATTAGATACAACTAGATAATCACAATTGCTGGGGTATATTTCTAATTCTAATAGGAATTTCTATTACGCTCCAATCTTGAGGACCCGGAGAGTTAAAGACGAGTTTCGCTAATTCATGAGTCATTTCATTATGCTTTTTCTGAATGTAATTGATGACCCTCACTAAGTTGTCCTGCATCTCATCTCAAATGTCTTCGAGAATCGAACCTTCGGGGCTAAAACAAACTTCCTTTGAGTAAATCGCTCTGATAGTTTCCAAACAATCCGTCCAAATTCTGACTTGCCTCAGTCCGAGCAGTCTACATCTCCGCATCCCTTCCCGCACTAATTGAACTTCTGCTCCGAAGACCGAACCAGGGGAATTGATTCTTTTACATCCAGCAACTATCGGTTCATCATCTCCTCCTATTAAAATAAAATCCACCAGGTGAATACCAGTTTTTCTCCTTATTGAAGCTAGCATCAACTAAAACTGTAACTCCTTCATAGCTAGCACAATCGCGCTCATACATTTTCAGCTCCCCTTTCATGTTCCGAAATGATTTCAAATGATAGTTGGCTTCTTTGCATGCACGCAAGAGTTTCAACGCCCATTCAATTTTAATACTTTGCCGCCTCTTCACCTGTGGGATTTCATGTAGAATCCTACATCTCTCCCTCCAAATTCCCTATGCCACCACAGCTACCTCTTCCCTTTTCTCATCACTTTTGTTTGACCACAACAGTTTGGCAAACTCCATACAATCCATTTGTTCTCCTCTCTTAATGTTTTTGTACTTTCATTATCGCCATAGCAGGTATGAAGTTACTATTCATGGAATGAAACACCTCTACCAAACATATTTTTATGATTCCATTTCCATTCCCACCTCTACACCTCTCAACCAAACATACCCTAAGTTTGATATAGAACTCCAAAGTATATAGTAGTGTTCACTGTTTAGTGTATTTTCTAAGATACAACAAATTTTATATTCAAATCCCACCCCCTACCCCCCACATTATTTACTTGTCATTTTGTTATTTTTCTTCCACACTCTATTAACTTCAATTTTTTTTTGAAAATAAAATGTTATATTATATTTTCATACTTTACTTCTACTCAAACGTCAATAATATTTTATCTATATAATATCATATGAATAATTGCACTAAACCTATCAATCTCTCATCGATTTTATACTTAAACCAACAAACTTATATTGACACTAAACAAACTATCAAATTTTGACATACAAACCACAATATTTTTAATTTTTTTTTTTGAAAAAAATATATTATCGAGCACGTGCCTTAGAAAATGATATTTTTCTCAAAACTCTTCATAATTCATTCCAATTGAAACAAGAAATACACAAAAACTCATCATCACATCCATTGTCTATCACTTCGCGCCTTCGTTCTGCCGTACACAAACTCGTGCATCGACCTCTTGACATTGTTCTCCGTCTCATGTCCGTCAATTGATTTTTTTTTTTACAAAAATACCCCTCATGATATGTTAAAATCAGAGAAAATTTTGACTGAAAGTTAAGTTTAGTAGTTTATGTGTCAAAATTTGATAGTTTGCATTAGTGCCAAGAAATATATTTTGGTGGTTTAAATTCAAAATTGCCAATAGTTTGATGAATTTGGTGCAATTAGACCAATATCATGTATCATTCTCCATCACATCACTTGTATTATATCAATATTTTATGGCAAAGTATTATATGAAAATTATTTATGATAAGCTTATCATGAAATCGTTTAAAATATTAAATATTTAACTAGGAGTATCTATAACCTCAAAGGAGTATCATTAATTTGGGTTTGTGGTATTATATTGTAATTGTTGTAAATTTTCTTGAATCCGAATTAATGATACTCCTGGTAAAATTATCGATATTTCTAATAAAATATTTAATACTTTAAAGCAGTTTAATAATAAAGTTATTATAAACTATTTTTATATAAAATCTGATATTTTATTGAATGCCTAATACTTATATCCAACCAAAATAAATGAGAAGGGAGTAAAAAATTTCCATAATAGGTTTTTTTTTTCTTTTACATTTTATCCTTATTTTGCTTCGATACGAGAGTCCACCTGTCATTTCAAACCTTATACAGTAAAACCTCGTTAAATTAATACTCAATAAATTAATAACCTCGCTAAAACTAATAATTTATCCGGTCCCAAGTTGGGACCAGTACAAATTTGGGACCCAATCAACAAAATTATAAGATAATAATTTTTTTGAGATCCCAGTGTATATATATTGGTCCCGACGAAACTATAAATTAATAATTATTAAAAATAATCCATATATATATATATGATGCACTTGAATATTCTTAAGACAACTTAGTAAAATAAGAATCTACTGTAACTTGTTTTTTCTTGAACCTCAAATCTATGTTGATCTCATCTTTAAATCTCCTTACTGCACCCAATAGTTGTGGCGTTGTCTTCTCGTACTGCAATAAAAAGTTATGAAGAGTTGTTGATGCTTGCAATGCTTCTTTTAGAGTGACCGGTTGGAAAACTATTGAATCATCATCTGCTTCATCATCTTCCGGATTATGAATGACATCGGCCACTATCTCTTCTAGACTCTGAACTTCGTGACATTGATTATTTTCATCCGGAAAGTTGAGCAACTGATTCACATCCATTTTGTGGTGATATTGCATACCGGTGATCAAATTCTCAAGCTCACGAATGTCTTCTCCAGGAGTTGCATCATTTGCACTTGAGTCGCTTTGATTTTCCGAGCGAATTTTGCAGTGTCGAAAGCAATTTGCTATTGCTTCTTGATGAACATTTTCGGTCCAAGCTGACACAATCATATTAATAGCATCTAAAACATTGATCTTTTCTGGAGATGTTATGTCTAACTCATAGCCTTCGGAAATCTTACGGTAAAATCTTTTGCGGTAATACATTTTGAAGGCTCTTATTATACCGGCATACATGGTTGAATTTTTGAGGTCATGTTTGGGGGTAGGAAAAATAACTCGATGTTTCGTAAACCTTGAATATTGTTTGAATGAGCTGGACAGTTATCGACTACCAAAAGAATTTTTCTTCCATGCATTTGTTCATCCAGCCAACGAACATATTCTTCGAAAAGCACTCCAGTCATCCAAGCTCTCTTGTTGACACGGTATTGACAGTTCAAGCTATTCATATTGACATTCTTAAAACAACGGGGCTTTGCATACTTACCAATAATCCATATAGGAATTTTTTCAGAGCCATCTTCATTGCAACAAATAACAATTATCAACCTCTCCTTATCTTGTTTTCTACCTTCAAGTTGCTTTGTTGCAAGTGAATGATCAGCTTGTAACCTGTAAAACAAACCAGTTTCATCCATATTAAAAAGATATTTCCTTGGAAATTGATCAATTTTTTCCCTAATGGACTCCAATTTATTCTCCATATCATGCATGTCGACTGATCCACTCTCTCCGAAACGGCGATATGATTTGATATCATGCCTTGATTTGAATTTCTCAAGCCAACCTTGTGAAAGACGATGATCTGCGGGATCCTCTGGATGTAAAAGCTTAAGCGCCTCATTCGTCTTCTCTAAGATTAGTCCCCGGTTATATTCACACGCTCTTGATGTTGGAGAAACCACTCATAAACAACCTTCTCAAGGTCTGGATACTTGGCTGATTTCTGACGCTTAGACAACCCACCTTTCTCAAAGTCAGATGATAGGAATTCTGCAGATCTCTTAAGAGTGTTCGAAATTGTTGCTTGACTAACTTTCAAATTGAAAGATTTTTCAACCCATTTCACCAAATCATTCTGAGTGCATCCAGGTTGATCTCTCTTATACTCACATAACATCTTTCGTTGTTGGTTGGTCATGGTTGATTTTTGAATTCCTTTTAGATGAGTGGCCATTTTTGTGTGTGATTTACCAAGATTCCAATGGATAAATATATAGTGCTGACTTCTATCCATGATTCAATGCACAAATGTTAGTCCAATGAACCATATTTTTGTATTTTCCAAAACCAATTAATTTAAACAAACCATTCCAACTTCCACGTGAGTTTGTGTTCATGGAATTCTACTAGTACATTTGTATTTTAACTTAATTTTCACCAATAACTATGCATGTATACTTAAAGTTATTCAAATAATTTGGAACTTTGAAGGTCAACTGTGCATATACGTTAAAACCCCTTTAAATTAATAAATTATTAATTTATCGATATAATAATATCTCTATAAATTAATAAAATCCTCCGGTCCCAACATTATTAATATATAGAGATTTTACTGTTAATACATCTCGAATATATAAACACAGCTTTTGAGGTTTACTTAATCTTTTTTAGTACAAATAAATCTTTTGTTGTCGACCATGATTTGCTCAAAGAGTGTTTTCGTACATGTCTACGTATCAACACTCAACAGTCAACACAGTGCTTGCCCGAGCTTAATAGTAATTAGATGGACTAATATAGTAAAATCATAAACGTACCATGTTTTGTGCGAGACTTCAAGAATTGTATACCGTATAAAAAAGTAAAATTATTAATTTAATGTAACATAACCTAAAAATCAAGTTTGTGAGAAAAACATAAGTGATTGTCTACACTTTGAGCGTTTTTTTCCCTTTCAATTGAAGAATGATATATTTTCATCGGAATTGTATTTATTTATTCCAATGTATAAAACAACACTTCACATCCAATATGATCCCAATCGTTTTTATATTTATAATAAGACAAACAGATGGCTTAACCCATTTGGTTATTGAGTTTCTTACTTTGGTGAGTGATTTCGATTCCCTTTAATAACGAATTAAGGTAGTTATAAGGTGGCTTGCGATTTATTTTAATTTTATATTCCCTCCGTCCCAATTTTTTTTTTACATTTTCCTTTTTGGAACTTCCCGACTCTTTTTTCACATCTTTAAAAAGGAAATAATTCATACTCATAGAAGTCAATAAAATACATTTTATTATTTTATAATGACTTGAGATTTATTTTAATCTTATTGTCATATGTATTTTACATATTTTTATCTTATTTAAAAAATGATTTTAAGTTTACTCAATTTATTTTAGTTTAAACCAAATCAAACTTTACTTTTTTTTTTTTTTTTTTTTTTTAAGTTCACACGAATTAGACAATACAACTAGAGTACAAGATTTTTTCAAAATCTATTTGCATTCACACATTTACATTTGCTTTTTTAAGGGGAATCTTTATCTTTTCCCTTTTCCCTTTCTCCTCGAGGCATGCCACATTGACTATTGCACTTGTACTATGGATATAAATAATTCAACATTTAAGAAGAAAGGGAAATCGATTATTTGCATAAATAGTAGTGGTAGAATGGAGTGCACCTAATTCCTAAATTATAATGGGCAAGAATTTATAACATAAGGTACTGAAAATGGTGATCAATTTATGTGGGATGGTAACAAAGTTTAAGTGTGGGTGGTGAGGGTGGGGCCTCGAATTGGTACATCAAAAACCAATTCATTCAATTTCTATCTGTATTTTAATTGGTACTTCTGCAATTATAGATGGAAGCTGGTCTCTAAGTTATAAACCATAATTATTTCTCCGGACTACCTATACTTAAATAGTACATACTACATTGTAGGAAATTAAAGGCGTTACGGTGTGGTGTTGAAAATATTAACGCAGTACCATGAACTTGTCAATTTCGATCGATGTCATGAGAAATATACTACAAAAAAGTTGACTCGTAAAGACATAATTTTTCTTTTCATAGCTTCTTTAACTATCATGTCACTAAAAAATTATAGCTAGAGAAATTATAATAACACTTTTTTTTATTACAAGTCTTTTTTTTTTACAATGTATGGATTACATTGCTGGAGATGGAGTATACTATTTTTTAATTAAAACATGAAAAACATAAATATGATTATATAATTGAGACTAGCAATGCAATAAAGTTTTTTTTTGGTGATTACTGTTTATATATATATATATATATATTATGTATTTTATATTGGAATAATTGAAACTTGAGTTATGAGTCTTATGACATTCATTGCATTTGCACTTGATTCATATTGTTTCCTCTTCTTTCATATAGATGGATAGATACGTGAGTTAATTTGGGTGTTTCACCAAACTTACTTTGACTATTTGGTTAATAAAAGAAGTAGGAGTAATTAAAGTGGCAAAAAATTGTATAAAATTGTCTCATGACATGAGACAATACAAAATAACATCCACCCCTATTAAAGTGTAAAGCGTCAATGTCCAAGTTATACACAATTTCATTATCTCATGTCATGAGACGATCTCACACAAGACCTATTCAAATTAATATGGATAAAAACTATTGTCTTTTATGTAGTACTGACTAGTGAATATAAATGTACAGAGTGAAAGTAGTTCATATATGAACTATTTTGAAAGATGTGAGTTGTTTTATTAAATAATATGAGTTGTTTTAACTAAAAAATATTAGAAAGGTAAAAAAAAAATTTTCATTAAAGAATATGTATTATTCTAATAAAAAATATTACAAAATAATTTAAGTATAAACAAGTTCCACACCATACTTACTCTATAAATTTTACTATCCATTTTTATATGTACACAAATCTCGATCGTGTTTTGATGTGTGGTTATGTATAATTAATACATGTATCATAACTTAGTTAATTGAATAAATTTATAATAAGAATACTTAGAGTACTTGAAAAGTTGCTCAATTGTTTCACGGATGTTATTTTATAAGATGAATCTATATTTGACCATATAAAGATCAAACTAAATCAATTAATTTATTTTCTTAATAATATTAACTAAGTGGAGTTCCATTGCAAACAATTTCAAAAGGACACTAGAAGCGAATTCCAGTAAGCCAGTGTGGACTCTAATCTAGGACAAAGTTGAACAAATGTGAAAGTATCATATACACCTTGTGCACCATATATTATTAATACTTTTGTTTGTAAAAATTAATATTACTGCTATAAAAACTAATATTATTGTTGGTGAAAAACTAATATTATTATTTATAAATAATACTATATAATTCACAAAGTGTACATATAGTATAATACCTCCCGAAAATCATTAAAGAAAAAAAAAAATTAACACTCGCACAAGAATAGATATATAATTTTTACTATAAACTATTCGATCAGACAATTTAAATACATGAATGTGGTGGCCATCCTTGCATTAATTCTTCTTGAATATGTGGTAAAATAGTAAAATTATCTAAAAATACTATATATAATAATCTTTGAAAAGTGACTATCAGTAAATGTCATCTTAACTAACCGCGTATTAATATCTTTTGAAAGCTCATCTCTCATTTGTTTACATAATTTTATACTTAGATTTTTTTATTACGAGGGACTTATATTTGATCAACCTATTTAATTTTTTTACAATGTTTTACCCATGATATATTATCCGTGTACATCAAGCTTCGGTATAAGCAACCTGACACGGACAATTACTTCAATTGTGAATTTCATTTCCGGTAAAAAAAAAAAAATCCAACAATTTTTTTAGTTAACGTGATTTTTCTTTTAATAAGTTTAGGTCCGTCATAAAGTCATAGTTTGAACATGTGGGCTGCCCATAAAGTAGTTAAAAAATAAATTCACATAATGACATAATGACATAATGACATAATGCTTGCCCAGTTACTTACACCCATAAAAGTGCAAAACCTTTTGTAATTTAATTTTTTTAAACCCTTAGTCCGTAAGTCTATTGATTACATACCAAGCGTGGTTAATAAATTGGGATAATTCTTGCACATAGATCCTAGCGGCCTAGTGGTACCACGTACATTAATCCGAACAAGGACTCAGTATTTTAATTATAGCGCCAACTAATTTGCAAGCCAATTTATAAGATGGTATTTTGCAAGATCCCTTAAGTCTGAATAAAACTTAAAATGATTAAATATCAGTAAGATTAAAAAATATGATTAAATATCAGTAAGATTAAAAAATATGATTAAAACTTAATATGCATAAAGACAAAGTCATTATCTAAGCCTTAAAATTAAAAGAAACAAGAGCTAGATAGACGTAGCTAAAATTCAAAGTCATCTGAAAATATTAGTTGATAACTAACCAACTCTGCTGACGTGCGACAACGGAAAGTCGACATCAATATTTGAACACCGACATTTTTACTTTAATGTAGTGCAATACACAACTAAACACAAGTATGCATTTGAATTTATCCCACACCAATAATTTTAAAATTCACACTTTTAAATACAAATCAAATCCTTTAAATTCAAATCAAACCTTTAGATTGTGTTTGGTTACGGATGGAGCCATTCGGATGGAGATGAGTCATCCCCATCCCATCCGATTTTGAATGGGCACATCTCATTCCTCATTCAATCATATTATACACCTTCACACATATTTTAATTATATTTTATACAATCAAATTAGGAATGCTACACAAATTTTACATAATTGGTAAGAATCGTGGATTCTCCAAAAGTGATGAATCATTCAAATTCCTTTACCACCCCAAACCCTTTTTTTCATTTCATTTCATTATCATATCTCCCCTTTTAAATTTACAAACTTATTTGAAAAAGCAATCAGTCTATTAGCCTCCTTTAAACCTTTATCTTTCACTAATCACTTGATTCAGAACCTACATGAAATATTTAGCAATTCCCTCCCCGGTTGCCCATCAATTTCTTTCCCTAATTGTATATTTGCAATAAGTTCTTTTATAATTTTACTATTATTATTAATTATATTATTTAGTTGTTTCATAGGAAAGGAAATAAGTCGAGTCGAATTAGACTTCTTAATGGACGCCCTGAGTCTGACCTATCACCTGTCACAAACTTTTTCTATTAACTTGTCCTGACCTTTTTAAAAAATAGATGTAGTTCGAAAGTCTTTTAAGAGTATTTTTAATCATGTTTATTAAATTATATCATGCAATTGTATTATTATTAAATCAAAACAAATAAATATTTCAATAGTAAATGAAGAATATAAATAATTTACCGGATAATTATCAAAGAATATCATATAACAAATTCATCAAATAACATTTTGATTTATATTTAATAATATTCTATTATAAATATATATGTATTGAAATTTTATTTATTAAATTATATATTATGTATTGTATTATTATGCATTACATTTAAACTACAATAAAAATGCGGATTAACGACCGATTTTTTGTCACAAAACAGGATTAACGACCGATTGCAGTCGGTCGCTAAAACGCGGGTAGCTAATATAGCGACCACCTTACGCAATTGGTTGCAGATCAGAGACTGTTTGTGCGGTCTCTAATCATTAGCGACCGCCACCGGTCAGTCGCTGTTTCGACCAGGTCTGACCCGGTTGAGTCAGGTTTTTGCGACCGCCCAGGTGGCGGTCGCAAATTTAACTCTTAATAAAAATAATTGTTAAATTTAAAGTTTACGATTAGCGACCACCATGACAGCGATCGCTAATCCCCGAACCTTTGAAAAAAATAGCTCAGTGGGTTCGAACCTGTGCCCATTGGGGTCCGGGTGGGGCGCAAACCACTGACTCATTAGTTCATATTAGGCGAGACATATAGTATATAAGCCTTTGTAGGGCTTGTAGAAATAAATGAGCATATATGCGCCCAAGGGTAATCAAACTGCCGACCTCCGGGTAACTCGAAGGAGGCGTGGACCACTTGGACACTTGCTATTATTGTTCATTTTCTTGCATTTAATTGTATATAAGTTCAAATTGGAGAAAATTAGTTTTTTGGTCCCGTAACATATCTAGTGTCCAATTTTGGTCCAAAAAAATTTAACTTTTTAATTTTGGTCCCATAACTTAGTGAATCGTCCAGATTTGGTCCCAAATGGGACCAAAATTGGACGATACAATAAGTTATGGGACCAAAATTGAAAATTTATATTTTTTTGGGACAAAAATTGGACACCAACAAATTAATCATATATGCAGATTTTGGAATATATATATATATATATATATATATATATATATAATTAATCAAACACTACATAATTAATCATATATGCAGATTTTGGAAGATGAAATGACATTCTCTAAAATATCGATGATGGGCATGAGAGTTGTTGTTCCAATCTTATAATTTCATATTTTGCTCTGAAATAATCGTTGTAATAAAATTACATTACTAGTTAATATCATGAAAATCATAAATAATCATCTATATACTATTGATGGAGACGAGATCACGATAACAATTTGAGATTATTTTACGAAAATTTGGAGAATCAAAATTTAGGAAAATTATATACTTTATTATTTTATTTACTCTATCCCGATTTAAGTTTCTAGTTAGTAATTATAATTTCATTATTATTATTTATGAGAGTTTTGTAATTCATCTCAAATAATAATTATTGGGATAGATAAATATTGTATCTTTTTTCATGTTTTATAGATGTTTTTCAAGTATTCGTATTTGAATAAATGGAATTAGCACATTAATCGTGTTTTATATTCCGGATATTCTAAAAATTAATGGACTTTACATTATCGTATCGTGCTTCTGTTGTATCAACTATAATCCTAGAGTACAATATTATTTAAGAAGGTGAAAAAAGTGGTACATTTGTCCTATAATTTATCTAGTGTCCAATTTTGGTCCAAAAAATATAACTTTTCAATTTTGATCCCATAACTTATTGTATCGTCTAATTTTGGTCCCATTTGGGACCAAATCTGGACGATTCAATAAGCTATGAGACCAAAATTAAAAGGTTAAATTTTTTGGGACCAAAATTGAACACTAGATAAGTTACGGGACCAAAAAACTTTTTTTCTCGTTCAAATTGACTCCCATTTTTTTTAAATTCATCAAATTAAATTTTTTTTGTTTCTTGTCGTGTGACGAATAATCCAGCAATGACGAGGCCAAGACACTCCCGACTAGGCTTGGCAACGGGGCGGGGCCGGGGGACTAATCCCCATCCCCGTCCCCGCGAACTTCACGGGGAAAATTTTGTCCCCGTTCCCCGCCCCGCCGGGGAATCCGTCCCCACGGGGATTCCCCGTTCCCCGCTTCCATTTTTTTTTAATTTCAAAAATTCTAAAAAAATCACCATAAAATGCATAAAAATTTATAAAAATCATGTCTAAAATCCAAAATACAAATTAAAAGTATCAAGTTATATTTATAATTTATATATTTATATTTATTAATATTTATATTTATATATAAAATTAAGCGGGGTCCCGCAGGGAACGGGGCAGGGAATACAGTCCCCGTCCCCGATTCCCCGCCCCGTTCGGGGCGGATCCCCGCGGGGACCGGGGATTCCCGCCCCATTGCCAAGCCTACTCCCGACTAGACGAGGCTCAGCCTCTTTGGATGAAATACGAAGCAAAGGAGACTCAATCTCAGAGCCGATGAGGCTCGACCTCGGCAAGAAGAAATACTAATAAGACGACGAAGATGGATGGCGAGCCCGACTCCAACTTCATCATATACAATTTATGTCCAAGGCGACACGACGAGATCCGCAACGAGGGATGGGTAGGCCTCGGCTCTCTGCTCTAGGTGATAGATAAGGACGGTCATCCCAACAGGACAACATGAAGTTCAAGAAGAAAGGCTAAGTCTAAAATCAAGGAAGAAAATGGGATGCCTCGACAGCCTTCAAGACGAGGATGCCACGTGTTTGGCCTTATCTAAGGTAAGGCCAAATCCAGACGCCATCAGACAATCATTCCATTTATAGTACGAGGAAAAGTGTATAGGCACCAACTCTAGAGGGACATACCATACTTATAACAGGAAATCCTACAATCTCAAGAACAAGTAAATGTCACTTTCCACATGGACAACTCGTATTGGGTTGAGCTACTGATTAGGCGTGAAATTGTTATGTTTTGGTGCCCGATTTACTCATGTTTTGAGTGTTTTCGATGAGTGCTTGGAGTCAAATGAGTATCATTTTTATAAAATTATTAATTTGTCTCTTTGGTTTTCATAGATGGATAGAGGGCGAAAAGAGGAGTTCGTAGGACTTTGAATCGGCCAAAACGGACTCCCGGTTGAGGAGATATGAAGATTTTACGAACGAGTGCACAGCAGCCAGCGCTCGAGCGATTTGCTCGAGCGCCGGCGCTCGAGCGAATCACTCGAGCGGCCAAAAACTTACAGAACAGTTTTGGCGCTCGAGCGAATCACTCGAGCGCCACCGCTCGAGCGTTTTGCTCGAGCGCGCACGTATTTTCGCCTCCGGATGCGTATTTTCGGCCCATTAACTCCCGTTTCGACCCGGTGCCTATATATACCTCTTCCAAACACGTTTTGAAGGACCCCCAACTTTAGAAATCACTTTTAGACTTAGTTTTTAGAGAGAGGAAGAGAAGAAGAACGAGCAAGCTTTACTTTTACGTTGTTGAGGTTTTTCATACGAATTCTTAATTTCTTTTCGTTTCTTAGTTTCTTTTCATTAGCTTGATTACTTTAAACGCTTTGAACTTCGTTTTAGTTAATTAAATTTCAGTTCTTAGAATTATTTTCTTTTAAAACCCTAGTTCATGTTTCTTATTTTCTTCGTTCAATTCATTATGTTTTTGTTCGTTGTTTCTTCTATTGCTTTTATTTTTGTTATAACCATGTCCGGCTAAAACCCTTGCATGCTTGGGTTAGGATGAACTCGTAGAAGTAGGATGTGGGTACGTAATTAAGGTAATTGGTGACGTTAGTTTTAATTCTCTTAATTAATGAATTCATATAATTAATCTTAACTCTACCTTTGAATTTCGTACGAAAGTGTTAGAGAGAGGACGACCGCATCACTCAATAACAATTAGTAGTCTTAACGAGAGGGTTTAGGAAAGGTTAATTCATCTACCGGTTTAGCGAAGGAGGACGACCGCATCACCTTAGTTAAATTAGGGTCTCATTAATTAAGCACAATTCATTAACTTGTTAGTGGATTAGTGAAGTCGATTGCTAGGATAAAGTATTAGGGTAAGAAATCTTGAGCTTTCATTCTATGATCTTTTACTTAGGTTAATTCTTGTTTGTCACGATTACTTTGATTATGTACCTGCTCCGTTAGTATACGTAGGGATTCCTATCCTAAGCATCACCATCTCTTATTAGAACACAACCCTTAGTTAATTTTATTTCTTTAGTACTTTAGTTTACTTAGTTTATTTTAGTCTTTTAATTGATCTTTCCAAAAATCCAAAAACAACACACTCATATTAACTACGACGCGTAGATCTTCAGGGATCTATTCGCATATACACCATCTCTTGGGTTCGATAATACTTGGTCCCTATACTTGCCCATACTACAGTGAACCCGTTCTCTTGCGGGGTAGCTACTAGTAGAAGCTAGTATAATCGCATCAAGTCAATGGCGCCGTTGCCGGGGATGGCGTTTTATGCTTTTTGAATAGGACTTGTAGATAGCTTAGTAGTTAGTAGTGGGTGATTTTTTTTCTGTTTTTATTTTTATTTCCATTCATTAGGCAGTTGCGTTTTGATCCTTCTGCTAGTGTGTCAGGTTTATGAAAACACGCTCACAAGGCAATACGAGCGAAGAGAGATTACCTGCAGATCCTGAGACAATAGCTAGAAGGAACCGAGCCTTCTTGAGAAGAATGACTACTGCCGCGGGAAACAAAGACAAGATTTCAGATGAACTTGGGGAGTTAGACAAAATAGCTGCAGAGTATACTGTTTTAGTGGAGCAGGCGGTTGGAGTTGAGAGCAGTAACCAGCAAATACCCATAGGGGAACCGCAGAACCAACTCCCAAACCCGCAAAACTCAATCAACTCGGCACAAACACAACCCCAAAACCAGAACCAAAACCCTGCTTACCCACAAAACCCAAATAACCCTTTCAACAACCCCGTATACCAACATTACCCATACCCACCTTATCCTTACCACCCATACCCGTATCCTCCACCCCCAGTCTATAATCAACCACCTGTTTACCCCCCACCACCCCAACAAGTACCAGTACCTGCTGCTAATCCTCAACACGTTCCTCAGAACGTCGATCAGATGGCTATTCGAGGGAGGTTTGCAGCGCAGCCACATCAGTACTATGATGGAGTGGCGTTGCCTCCTGTGGAGGCGAACAACTTCTCGATATCCCCGGGGATTTTAAAGTTGCTTACCGAGAACCAGTTCAAAGGGGTAATCGGGAAGGAGAATCCTCATACACATCTGAGGAGCTTTCTCATGATAGCCTCAACATTCAATTACAATGGCATGTCTGAAGATGCCAAGAGGCTTAGGCTGTTCCCATTCTCATTGACGGGAATAGCCAATGAGTGGTACGATAATACGCTCCCACGGGGAGGTATTACCACTTGGGCCGAGCTCGAGCGTCTGTTCCTCGAGCGATTCTACCCTCCATCTAGGACAATCAAGGCTAGAATTGAGATCTCGTCCTTTCGCCAGAAGTCTGGAGAGGATTTACGCCAAGCGTGGGAGAGATACTCAAACATGCTGATTGAGTGCCCGCAGCACGGGTACAATGAGGGAGACATTATGGCGTTCTTCTATAGTGGTGCCAACAAGACGGGGCAAGACCATTTAGACGCCTGTGCGGGCGGAGCATTCCTCAACCAAGGCATAGAGAGGTGTAGGGAGATCGTGGACAACATTGTCACAAATGCCGGTGCTTGGGGTGTGGATGCAGATTTTCAGAGAGTGCATCAGGTTGAAGAGGGAGAAGGAACGAGAAGGCTATTGATGGCCATGATGGAGAAGATAAACAACCTCGAGTTGGGGAAGAGTTTGGGTGGAGAGCATGCAGTAGAGAATGAGAGAGTAGACCAGCCCAGTGGACAGCAAGAGGTAGCTAATTACATGGGAGGTCCGTATTACAATCAGAATGGCTACCAAGGTGGTAATCAGTATGGAAGGCCTTCTTATGGCCAACCATTTGTACCTCCAGGCCCTCAGCCACTTCAAAATCAATGGAGGAACACACAAGGAGTTCAAGGAGGCCAGCAGCCTCCTCAAAACACATGGAGGAAGAATGATAACTTTTCTTATGCTAACCCAAAAGCTGGTGTTACTGTTCCTGCAGGTGTTGATCCGGGGTCTAAACCTCCTGGTGGAGAAGGCGGTGCATCAACCGAGGAGATGTTGAGAGCTATTCTTCAGAAGGTGGAGGAAGGTAGCAAGCAGTTGTCATCCTTGGAGTACGATGTGAAGGAGCTGCATAAGAAGGGTGATCAACGTGATCAAGAGCTCCAGAAGATGAATGTTGAGTGGACTAGAACTCAACAAGAGAACAATCGAAGGTTCACTTCTTTAGAGCTCCAGATGAGCCAGATTGCAAAATCAGTGAATAGAATGCCGGAGGGGAACCCGAAAGAGCAGTGCAAGGCGATCCAGCTAAGAAGTGGGACCAATTACGAAGGTCCTCAGATGCCTGCTGATTCTGAGACGCCCCAAGAAGAGATTGAGCCTAAAGGAGATGAGTCCCAGAAGGGCAAGGAAAGTAAGGAGGGTGAGAGAGTTCCTAAGTGGAAGAAGGCAAAGGAAGCAAGGGAGAAAGTGAAAGAAACAGAAAGAGATGAATGGGGGGTACCCAAATCTGTGATACCCGTCCCATATCCATAACGCTTCATGAAAAAGAAGCTTGATGAAAAATTTGCAAAATTTCTTGATGTTTTTAAACAATTGCATATTAATATTCCTTTTTATGATGCTTTGGAACAGATGCCGCATTATGCGAAGTTTTTGAAGGACTTGATCGCGAAAAGACGGCGAGTGGATGAGCCGAAGTTGGTGCAGCTGAACCACGAGGTGAGTGCATTAGTGCACAAGGCGCTTCCACCAAAGCTGAAGGATCCCGGAAGTTTCACGATCCTATGTGATATCGGAAACGGGGTCAAGAAGGGAGCGTTGTACGACCTTGGGACGAGCATCAATCTCATGCCCTTGTCGCTGTTCAAGAAGTTGGAAGGTGGTGAACTTCAACCCACAATGATGACGCTTCAACTAGCCGACCGGTCTATTACTCGACCTCAAGGTGTTGTTGAAGACGTCCTAGTGAGAGTTGGAGATCACATTTTTCCAGCCGACTTTGTAGTGCTAGAAATGGAGGAAGATGAGCACGTACCCCTGATCTTGGGAAGACCGTTCTTAGCTACGGCGGGGATGGTGCTAGACGTGGCAAACGGGAAGATCACATTGAAGGTTGATGATCAAGAAGTGAAGATCTCCCTATATGAAGCCATGAAACACCCGAGGGAGGATGAGAGCTTGTATTGCATGGATGCAATTGATCCTCGTGTTGAAGACACGCCTTCTATCCCTAATCCTTCTGATATTCATGAATTTTATAATCCTTCACTCAATTACTTAACCCATGAGCATTATGTTCTTGATTATGTTGATAGGGATGAAGTGAAGAAGTTGAAGGATGAAGAGGTGAAAAGTGTGGACGTGGTCCAGGTAGAAGGAAAATGAGGAGTTAAGAAGAAGAAGTCAAAATTCAAGAAATTGTTTAGTAAGACTCCTCCAGATAGAGGCAAGAAGGAGTTGAGACCCATAACACTTGGGGATGAGAAGAGAGCAAAGGAACTCATGATGATGGGGCATAAAGGAAAGAAGTTCAAACACCACTCTTATGAGAGTGGGGGAGGTAAATTTGAGTATGATGTCCCATAAGCTCCTTTGAGCTTGGTCCGGCATGAGGACCTTAAAAATAGCGCTGAATGGGAGGCAACCCATTTTTATTTGCTTTCATTTATTTTTAGTGTCTTTTTATATTATTAGGGAGTATTTTGAGTCGTATGTTTAACCTCGTATTTGAGTAAGTTGCTTGTAGGCTTGTCTCGAAGGAGTAAAGGTATCATGGAGTTATTCAGATTGAAGGAACCAACTTGAGACAAGGGAATGTGCAAAGCTATTGAGAGAAATTGAATTATTTGGTTGAGGTAACCCACAACCCCAAACTTAGACCTCTAGCAAGGTCGAAGTTTGGGGGGTGGAGTTTTTTATGTTTCTTGTTACATTGCACATGCATGCACACCCTTATCTTTGAGTTGAGTTAGTTATTTGGTGCCTTGAGATGCTCCTTGGGCTATTATTAATTTGTTTTGTTACTCAATATTTTATGCCTATCAATCACCTTATGCTTGTTGATTGCTATCTTTGAGTATGATTTGATGAGTAGGGTGAATTGTGAGGCTGAGTTAGAAATTCTTTTGTGTGAGTGTTTGAGTTTGAGCTGATTTGAAAAAAAACTTGTATGCTTATGAGTTTTCTTTTGAGTACTTGTGTGATGAGAGTGAGAATCCACTATGACTAGCATGGATGTGAAAGCCGTGAGAGTTGTGCCTTACGAGATTTAAATGCACGATTTAATCTCTTCGTTTGTGAGTGGATCGTCACCTTAGAGGATGCTAGAACTTGCATGTGCTCTTGCTTCTTGATTGTGTCTAGTTTGATATGCCAAATGTGATCTTAGGCCATCTTTGATTTAATTGAGTCACTTAGCCAAAATTTTCCTTACCAATGACATTGATCCCTTGTTAGCCCCTTTGAGCCTAAAGCCTATTTTATTTGCTAACACATATGAACACTATTCCAATTCCTAAGCCTTTTTGTCCAAATTTGAGTGGAGAATAGGAAAGTGTGAATGTGAAGGAAGTGAATTGAGTTGAAAAAAGGAAAATGTTGTTTGTTGAGTAAATATGAGAAGAAGGTGTGATGAAGTTTTGAGATGTGGGAAAAAGAACAAAAAAATTTGAGAATGAGCAAAAGAAAAAAAAATGAGCTCATGTGTTTGTGTGAAAAAAGAAAAAAAATGAAGTGATTGAAAAAAGTGAAAAGAGTTAGAAAAAAAAAAAAATAAAGTGTTGAGAGAAGTGGAATTGAAAGGATGTTGATTGAAAATGTTTGAAGTATTCTGTTCCTAATCTCAAAGTGCCAAAGTTGATTTTTCTATTCTCCATTCACTTGAGTCACTTACCCCATATTGTTATCCCACCTGTCCAAAGAGCCTACATTACAACCTTGAGAAAAATCATTTTTGATTCGGCATTGATTTCTAGAGTATGGTCGGAGTTGAGAGTGCTTACAAGCCTATGGCTGCCAATTTGTGTGATTGATTGTTTGAGTGAGTCCCTTAATCATTGATATACGCTTGTGAGGGAGTGAAACACATCGTTGAGTGCACATCCATGTTTGATCTTGGTGGTTCTTGTTGTTGTTGCATGAGTATGATGAAGGAAAGTGAGTGAGTATACTTGTGATTGATCTTTGAAGCTCGAGTTCATTTGCTTGCACTAATTGATTCTTTGATTCATTCCTAACAATTTCACTTGACTTATTATTTCGTTGCTTGAGGACAAGCAACATGGTAAGTTTGGGGGGGTTGATTAGGCGTGAAATTGTTATGTTTTGGTGCCCGATTTACTCATGTTTTGAGTGTTTTCGATGAGTGCTTGGAGTCAAATGAGTATCATTTTTATAAAATTATTAATTTGTCTCTTTGGTTTTCATAGATAGATAGAGGGCGAAAAGAGGAGTTCGTAGGACTTTGAATCGGCCAAAACGGACTCCCGGTTGAGGAGATATGAAGATTTTACGAACGAGTGCACAGCAGCCAGCGCTCAAGCGATTTGCTCGAGCGCCGGCGCTCGAGCGAATCACTCGAGCGGCCAAAAACTTACAGAACAGTTTTGGCGCTCGAGCGAATCACTCGAGCGCCACCGCTCGAGCGTTTTGCTCGAGCGCGCACGTATTTTCGCCTCCGGATGCGTATTTTCGGCCCATTAACTCCCGTTTCGACCCGGTGCCTATATATACCTCTTCCAAACACGTTTTGAAGGACCCCCAACTTTAGAAATCACTTTTAGACTTACTTTTTAGAGAGAGGAAGAGGAGAAGAACGAGCAAACTTTACTTTTACGTTGTTGAGGTTTTTCATACGAATTCTTAATTTCTTTTCGTTTCTTAGTTTCTTTTCATTAGCTTGATTACTTTAAACGCTTTGAACTTCGTTTTAGTTAATTAAATTTCAGTTCTTAGAATTATTTTCTTTTAAAACCCTAGTTCATGTTTCTTATTTTCTTCGTTCAATTCATTATGTTTTTGTTCGTTGTTTCTTCTATTGCTTTTATTTTTGTTATAACCATGTCCGGCTAAAACCCTTGCATGCTTGGGTTAGGATGAACTCGTAGAAGTAGGATGTGGGTACGTAATTAAGGTAATTGGTGACGTTAGTTTTAATTCTCTTAATTAATGAATTCATATAATTAATCTTAACTCTACCTTTGAATTTCGTACGAAAGTGTTAGAGAGAGGACGACCGCATCACTCAATAACAATTAGTAGTCTTAACGAGAGGGTTTAGGAAAGGTTAATTCATCTACCGGTTTAGCGAAGGAGGACGACCGCATCACCTTAGTTAAATTAGGGTCTCATTAATTAAGCACAATTCATTAACTTGTTAGTGGATTAGTGAAGTCGATTGCTAGGATAAAGTATTAGGGTAAGAAATCTTGAGCTTTCATTCTATGATCTTTTACTTAGGTTAATTCTTGTTTGTCACGATTACTTTGATTATGTACCTGCTCCGTTAGTATACGTAGGGATTCCTATCCTAAACATCACCATCTCTTATTAGAACACAACCCTTAGTTAATTTTATTTCTTTAGTACTTTAGTTTACTTAGTTTATTTTAGTCTTTTAATTGATCTTTCCAAAAATCCAAAAACAACACACTCATATTAACTACGACGCGTAGATCTTCAGGGATCTATTCGCATATACACCATCTCTTGGGTTCGATAATACTTGGTCCCTATACTTGCCCATACTACAGTGAACCCGTTCTCTTGCGGGGTAGCTACTAGTAGAAGCTAGTATAATCGCTTCAAGTCAGCTACACGAGTGACCTCGGCTCATTACTCGAAACTAGGGCCAACCAGAGCATTAAATGTTGGGCTGCCTAAATAAGTTTAGGTCAGCCCAAGGGCATACCATTGGGCTATAAATATATGCTCATTAGCATTTAATACACACCTACCACTTCAAGCCCAAGTCTACACAAAGACTTGACAAATCTCTTTGCATTTATTGTTGTCTCGTATTCATTTATCACCTAAGAGCCTCAAGCAATTAACGTCCAATTATTCGATAATCATTAAGTTAGTTACTCATCCAAAAACCACATAAACCGTATTGAAATACATATTTTGAGTAACAACATGTCTAATTCATTTATATATATATATATATATATATATATATATATATATATATATATTTACTAACTTTTTTTTTAATTTTGTAAATTTAATATTTTAGACTTTTATAATTTATTAATTTATTAATTTTTATGCATTTAATTGTATATAACTTCAAATTGATTCCCGTGTTTTTAAAAATTCATCAAATTAATTTCTTTTTGTTTCTAATTCATATATATATATATATATATTTACTAATTTTTTTTAGTTTGTAAATTTAATATTTTAGACTAATATAAATTATTAATTCATTCATTTTTTATGCATTTAATTGTATATAACTCCAAATTGAGTCCTTTTTTTTAAATTCATCAAATTAAATTTTTTTTTTTGTTTCTACTTCATTTAATTTGACGAATTTTAAAAAAAAGTGACTCAATTTGGAGTTATATACAATAAAATAAAGTTCATTTTGAGTTATAATGAGACTCAATTTGAAGTTATATATAATCAAATAAAGTTCATTTGGAGTTATAACGGGACTCAATTTGGAGTTATATACAATCAAATTAAGTTCATTTAATTACTCTCTCTCTCTCTCTCTCTCTCTCTCTCCACCTACTCCCCATCAGAGACGAAGAAGTTCACATTCGGCTCGTTCTCCTCGTCATCCTTGCCACCTGTGACACCTGACCCACCGGTTGCACTCCCTCCGTGCTCGCTCCCCCCGACACCAAGCCCTGGTGGAGGTGGGGGGTTGACTCCCATCTGATGAGAGACAGTGGAGCACCAGTGAAGAAAAGTCTTGTTGTAGTTTGTCAGGAGCTCCATCTTCTTCTGGACGTCTGTCAGTTGACGCTTTATCTGAGAGGGAGCAAAGTCGATCGAGGAGGACGATCCACTGGTCTGGCGGTAGGATTGCAGGACGGCCTTACTGTGACCGCCTTGCCCAACGACCTTCTCCTTCTTGACTCAGGCCACATCTAAATAAATGCGGTCCTCGTCAATCAGGGGAGGGGTGGGGTTCTCCCCGCTGTCGTCGGTGGGAGCCACCTGCTGTGAGGCCTGGGCGAGACGATCTTTAAACCGGTTCTGAAATTTTATAAATAAAATACAATTATAATTAAATTACAATTATAATAAAAATAAAATTATAATAAAATTATAATTAATTAAAATTAAAAAAATACTTACGTGGATCTCGGTGGTGCGGACGTAGGTAGACGTCCCAGTCTCCGGGTTCACTGGGTGGGAGATCTCCATCTGCTCATAGAGAGAGGGCTTTCGTCCGTACTCCTTCTCCTATTACGAACCAAATTCAATAGATATTTAAATATTAAACATTTAAAAATGTATTAAAATGTAAATAAAAATTATAATACTTATAAAGGCGCGGGAGTGCTCAAAGATGGACCGGGATCCAGCCCAATTTCTAGCGACGCCAGCCCGGTGGGGTCATTCAACCAATTCTCCCTGGCCTTCGTGGACTTGGCTTTGAATGCATCACTATTCCAGTGATCCACTAAAGCGTCCCAGACGGAACTTCCGTCTGGCCCTCGGCCCAGCTCCAGCTACTTTCCCTCGTCCCACTGCTTCTTCAGATTGTAGATAATATTTTTGTACTGCTCCTGCGCTTTCGCGCAGAACAAGCCGTACATAACACTATCATGGACTTGGTCCCAGATGCACAACTTCTGCAATTAAATTAAAAATTAAATATTAATAAATAAATTTAAAATAAAATATTAAAAATTAAAATCATAATAAATAAATATTTTTATATCTTGAACTCCTCGAAGTAGTCCCCTCTCTTTCGCTCGCACACCATGGACCACGAGGAGGCGCCAACCTCGAACTAGAGAGCCAGTCTCATGGCCTAGAAGCATACTGTGACATCAAAATAAAAATTCAAGTTAATATTAATGAATATAATTAAAATTATTTAATTCATTAAAAAATACTTACATGTTGTCGCGCGGGACAACAGTGAGACGACTATCCACCACAGAATGCTGCCGTGAAGTCGAAGATCCGTCTACTCAAGAAGAGCCGACAACAACACTAGACTATTGTGAAGAGGATGGTGTCATCTCCAGGGCCCGTCAAACCTCCGGGATCTCCGGTCTCAACGTCCCCAACCTCCTCTTACCCCTCCCCCGAACCCGGCCTTGACCCCCACTCTGATCACTGTGATCTTGAGAGCTCATCTGTAATAATTATAAATTCAACAAATCAGCATATCAAATTATATATATACACATTCAACTAAATTTATACCTACGTATATCAATTAACTAAATTCATACCCACGTATACCAATCAACTAAATTCATACCTAAGAATACCAATCAACTAAATTCACATATACCTACGTATACCAATCAACTAAATTCATACCTACGTATACCAATCAACTAAATTCATACCTAAGAATATCAATTAACTAAATTCACATATACCTACGTATACCAATCAACTAAATTCACATATATCTACGTATACCAATCAACTAAGAATATCAATCAACTAAATTCATACCTACGTACATCAATCAACTAAATTCATACCTATGTATACCAATCAACTAATATACCAATCAACATGTAAAGATGTATATTCCTAACAACATATATAATTTCATATATAAAACATGTATATCAATTCCAACAAACACATAAAAAATGCATATAACTATCAATTCCTAACAGCATATATAATTTCGTATATATAACTATCCTACAAACATATATATATATATATATATATATGCATACAATTATCCTATAATTCATAAAACATGATTTAAAAATAATTTAAACGGTTAAAACTTAAAAAAATTATGGTTATTGTGTAGATGGGGATGCAACGAGTGGTTTGACCGGAATGTATTGCTCGACGGAGGTGGCGGCGGTGGCAAATAAGGTGTGTGGGAGAAATGACATACATATTCGAACCTAAAAAGGGTAAAAAAAATTAGCGTCCGCCTATGTCGATCGCTAATCACAGATTTTACTGGTCCCTATTGACCAATTTTAGGATTAGCGACCGCCTTTGGTGATCGCTATGTTACCGGCATTAATAACCATCAACCGTTTCCAAGAATGGGTCAAACTTACCGATCTGCGACCGCCATGTGGCGGTCGCTGAATATGAAATTGAAATTAGCGACCGCATAGGTGGTTGCTAATCTGGTGGTTAAAATTATTGGTCTGTTTTGACTGACCTTTGGGTTTTGCGACCGCCTTGGCGGTCGATAAACCTGTTCAACTAAGGATCGATCGTTCGCGGCGGTCGCTAATTGCTCAATTTAGAGACCGATTTTACTGGCGGTCGCAAATACTTTAATTTTGAGACTACTGGTCTGTTTCGGTTGCTGATCAATCACTAATACATTATTTTGAGACCGATATTTCGGTGGTCGCTAATTTCGGTCGCAAAAATGCGCCTTTTTTGTAGTGTTATATATTATATATTTATTGATTAATATAATAGGTCGATATGTTGGGCTTAAAAAAAACTCAAGTCTGTCCTATTTTAAATAAATTGGCTTTTAAATTTTTTGAGTTTGACTCATTTATTAAATCAAACTGATTTTTTTTTTTTTTAAGTTGAAAAGTAGGCTCCTAGGATAACTTGATCTATTCCCATCCCTTAATTCTAAAAGTTTTCGTGACATTTGTATTTCTTAAAGATATATCCACATTCAAATATATTTTCACAAAAATAATGCTACATTAACTTGAATGATCGTATGCGTACGACTCTCACATAGTACAATTAAAAAAATATATATACATAACATCAACCACATTTTTTTTAATCGTCAATTTTTATAAAGGAACCATTTCGGTTTTTCTAACATTTTTCACCGCACTTTCTAAAATTAATCTTTATATTTAATTAAAGATTAATTAAAAAAATCACAAATTTTATAACTATTATCAATTTTAAAAAGTGAAATTAAAGAGGCAATTAATAAAAAATATAATGTTCAAAATTTCTTTTGTAATTAACCCCTTAATTAAGACAAAGTATTATATGAAAATAGTTCACGATAAACTTATCATGAAACAATTTTAAAGTATCATTAATCTCATCGGGAGTATCATTAATCTCATCGGGAGTATCATTGGTAGAGCTGGCAAAACGGGCGGGCCGGCCCGGTCCAGCCCGTCGGGCCAATCACTATTCGCGGGCCAGCCCGGCCCATTTGCACGTCGGGCCTGTAAAATCCCAGCCCAGCCAAACCATAGACCGCGGGCTAACGGGCCGGCCCGACCCGTTTCAATTTTTAAATTTTTTTTTTCCTAATTTCAAAATAATGTTTGGTTTTTATTCCACGGTAGTGAAAATTGAGGGACTTCATTTACAAAATTTCTTATTATGACATCAACTATCAAGTCAAGTATGTTTAAAAAAAAAACTAAATATACAATACTAAATTTCATTTAAATATCACTAAATATCATTTAAAAATAAATATACAACACTAAATTCCTTATTATGGCAGTATCAAGTCAAGTATGTCCATATATTTGAAATTACAACACTAAATATCATTTAAAGAAATAACACTAATTATAATCTTTTAAAAATAAAATAGATAAAAAAAAAAACAATCGGGTCAAACGGGCCGGCCCATGGCCCGTCGGGCTAGCCCATTTGGCCCACCTGGCTAGCCGGGCCGGGCCCAAAACGGCCCGGTTTTTTTTGGGCCTAGCCCAGCCCATATGTCAGGCGGGCCGGGCCGTCGGGCCGGGCCGGGCCCAAATTGCCGGCTCTAATCATTAGTCTGAGTTCAAGAATTTTTTTTTTAAAATTTTCTTGAACTCAGACTAATGATACTCCTAATAGGTTTAATGATACTTCTAATGAGATTAATGATACTCCAAAATTATTTCATGTTAAGCTTATTATGAAGCGTTTTCATATAAAACCTACTCATTAATTAAAGCTAAAAACATTATATATTCGAATAGAGTATGTTTTATATGAAAATGGTTCATCATAAACATATTATGAAATAATTTTGAAGTATTTTTAATTTCATTAGGAGTATCATTAATCTGAGTTCATTTTTTTTTTTACAACAATTACAATATAATACCACTGACCCAAATTAATGAAACTCTTGATGAAATTAATGATAATTTAAAACTGTTTCATGATAAATTTATTATAAACTATTTTTATATAATCCTTTGCCATTCGAATAAAGAGAGGAAGAGGAGGATAATAATGTGCGAGGTTTTATCGACATAAATAATTAGAGTTGCTCGTTTTTCTATAGTAACTAACTCTACTAAATAAGAGGCCAGCTAGTGATTTGGTTCAACATATAATAAAATTTCTATAAATTAATACTCTTTAAATTAATAAATTCTCTAAAATAATAATTTTCTCCGATCCCAATTTGATCAGTTTAAAATTTTATCAATTTCAATAAAATAATAATTTAAAAAAAAATCCTATATAAATTAGTGGTCCAATCAATATAGTAAATTAATAATTCTTCAAGTTATATAAATAATTAGTCCAATTTAGTAAAATAAGGAGCTATTGATTGTTTCTTGTTAAACTTCAATTCTATTTGGATCACAGTTCTAACTTTTCTTATTTCATCCAATAGTTTTGGTGTTGTATTTTCATACTGCACTTCATTTTGTTGCGATAATCGAAATCACTTATCATTGTCTCTATTTCTTGAATATCTTCTTCAATGTTGAGATCATTTAAATTCATTGACCCTTCACCATCCGAACGAACAATGAGGAAAATAATTATGCATATTAGTTCAATGAATATAATGCATATATTAGTTAAATGCATTCACTTCTATAAAAATAATTTTTTACTTGGCATACTGAAAAATCACTCCTTAAATTAACAAATTATTAATTTATAGATAAATTAATACCTATCTAAAATAATAATTTTTTTTGGCCCCAACATTATTAATTTACAGAGGTTTTACTGTAGAGGGTGAAACAAATTTTCTCTCTGTTCCACATAAATTTGTACACTTGTTTTATTTGGATGATTTACATTTTTTTGCACACTAAAAAAAAAATGTGTGCACACTCTCAAAACTATAGACATATTTAATTTACTTATATGTCATTACTTAACAAAAAAAAATATATATATATTTTTCTTAATTTGTGTGCACAATTAAATGTGTGAATTTCTCTGGAACAGAGAGAGTAATATGATCATGAAATGAATAATTAGAGTCGTTCAGTGTTCTATAATAACTAGTTCTACTAATTAAGAGGTAAATTAGTAAAATGATTTTCAACTTAGAGGGTGAAAAAAATAATATGATCAGGAAATGAATCAATTTTTTCCACTAAACATATTTTAAACATCTTAGTATAAATTATTTTAAGAGTTTATATTATAATTTTACAAGAGCTTAGATAATTTAAATGTTTGGATAATAGAACACATAAACCCTTAGATAATCTTTTAATATTAAAACATTATTAAAACATTATTTTTTATTTTTATGTCAAGCCGATGGAGAAAAACCATTCAGCCACCGGCCGCCGCTGCCGGACCACGTGATCTGAGTGGGGCTAGCTTTACTCAAAACGAGCTCATTGACCTCTAAACCTTTTATAAACTATCTTAAGAAAGTAAATAGTAAATATGAGTTATAGTTTGGGATGGAGTAGTAGAGTTGGATGTAATTTTATGTCAAATCAACATTTTCAAGTGATGATATAATATGATAAGAAAAGTAGGAGAGAGAATGATTAATGTAAAAAAAAAAGGAAAAAATTAGTGATATGATTATTTTAAATAGAGAAATATATATAGAGATGGATATATATTTAGATAAAGGAATGAATCTGCAAATTCAACAATGAAACATATAAAGAAATCAAATTCAAAAGTGAAAACACACCGTTGCCCTCTGAATCGAGGGACACTTGTTTTTTACCCAACTTTTTTAAAAAAATATTTTTTGCCCCAAAAAGGGTGACAAAACGATTGGCACCGAGGTTGGCACGGTGTCAACCGTTTTGCCAACCTTGTTTAGAGCCAAAAAAAAAAAAAAATCTCTTTTTTAAAATACTGGGTAAAAAACAATTACTCTATAAATTTAAGAGCAATTTTGTTTTTCCCGCGATTCAAAATCCCCCAATTTTACATACCGAAAGGGAACTTGACCTTATTTTGTAATCAACATTTCGTTAAATAAAAAGGTGAACCAATAATATGATTTGGTTCACACTAGGGCGTGAAACAAATATCAGGGTCAGGGTTTGATTAAATTTTAATTTGGATCCCCATAGATTTTAGAGGAGTACAAAAGTGAGCGGTCCCAAGAATGCGTGCTTTAAGTTAAACCTGGAGTACCCCTGCTCCGTTTCCCGCCAAAATAACGAAAAACCGGGTCGGATTTTGTAGGTAACTATAGCAAATACACAATCATACCATACGGGTTCCCCACCGAGGCCCTACTTTTCCACCTACACTATTAAGAATCCATCTGTCCTCCATTACCACTACCCCAATTACCCTTCTCAAATTTTTGTTCTTACCTGCAATATTCATTTCTATATATAAACGCAAATTCACTTAAATTCCTCTACTATCCACTCGCCGTAACAATGTCCCCGCCACCGCTCCTCACAGCGGCTCTGCCACTCCTAGTTTTCTTCTTCACTGACCCTGTCCTATGTTGGCGCCCCTGGCCCAATTCAAAGCTTAATAACTCCACGGACTTGCTCTACGGCGGTTCTAAAAAGTACGAAGGCTCATCGGAATTTGTCCACCTGAAATACCACATGGGCCCCGTCCTCACCGCCAATATTACTGTTTACCCAATCTGGTACGGCACGTGGCGGACCTCACAGAAGAAAATTATCCGCGAATTCATCGGCTCCATCTCCGCCGCCGACTCCAAGCCGCCGTCCGTCGCCGGCTGGTGGAAAACCGTCCGGCTTTACACGGATCAAACCGGCGCCAACATCTCTCGAGCCGTACACATCGGCGAGGAAAAGAACGACCGATTTTTCTCCCACGGCAAATCCCTCACGCGCCTCTCCGTACAATCCGTGATAAAATCGGCGGTCACCGCCTCGACCCGCCCGCTTCCGGTCAACCCGAAGAGCGGGGTGTACCTCCTGCTGACGTCAGACGAGGTGTACGTTCAGGATTTCTGCAACAATGTGTGCGGTTTTCATTACTTCACATTTCCTTCGATCGTCGGGTACACGCTACCGTACGCCTGGGTGGGGAATTCTGCTAAGCTGTGCCCCGGGGTGTGCGCCTATCCCTTTGCCGTACCTGATTATATCCCGGGGTTGAAACCCGTTAAATCGCCAAACGGCGACGTTGGAGTCGACGGGATGATAAGCGTGATAGCCCACGAGATAGCGGAGCTATCCACGAACCCGTTAATCAACGCGTGGTACGCGGGTCAGGACCCGGTTTTCCCCGTGGAAATTGCGGATTTATGCGAGGGCATTTACGGAACTGGGGGAGGCGGGTCATACACAGGGCAGATGATCAACGGTAGAGATGGCGCCACGTATAACATGAACGGAATTCGCCGGCGGTTCTTGGTGCAGTGGATTTGGAACCACTTGCTAAATTACTGCACTGGCCCTAATGCACTTGATCAGTAAATCAACCTTTGCTGCTCTGTTTTCTGTTTTCTTTTTTATTTTGTATTGGCTTCTTTTTGTTTTAAAGAATATATTGTCTTATTTTTTGTTCTTATTGAAAAATTAATTTAATGTATGTATGATGGTGGTTGTTGATGACCTTTTTGTAATCGATGATGATTAGTGGCTGTTTTCTCTAAGTAAAATCATCAAACAAGAACTAAGATCATGGATCATAATCAAGAATGAGATTTGCAAGAGTTTAGTGTATTTTTTGAATTATGGAACCTCTCCCCTTTCATGTGAATGAAAGGGTATTTATAGACATACAAAAAAGCCACGTGTCACCATCCTAGCTATTTTACCATTAGATCTTTGCCAAGTGTTAGGACACTTGGACCACATCTAAGCTATTGACTGTTGGAGTTCCCAATGTTGTACTCGACCATTGGGGTTACTCAGCTGCTTTCCGTGGTGACCGGTTGTTCGCTTGTACGTCCTTGTTGGATGTGTGGACCTTTACTCTCTAAGTTGCTCGCTCCTTGTTTGCGGCCCTTGTGCAGATGCTCACCTTGGACTCTTTGAGCAGCTGCTCGCCTGGACCACTCATTAGCCTGGGTTTCTTACATAGCTGCTCGCCCTGATCATTTGCCAATCTTGGGATTCTTACTCAGCTACTCGTCCTACTGAGTTGTTAGCCCCACATTTAATATCCCGTCACTAAATTTAATGACAATCTCCCGTTTACTTTTTGTTCAGTTGTTCGCCCATCAACAGTGGTGAATTTTCATAATATAGTTTAAGTTTTGATCAAGACGTGTGCTTCGAATGGAAATAAACTCCAACTAAATTAATTAGGTGTTTTAAATTATATAAGTGAAAAATGGTCACTGTGCAAGGCTTTTTTCTTACTAATGCTATTGCTGCCATCATATCATCATATGATTTCTTTTTAATTTCATATCTGAAATTTAAAATTCTCATGTAATATTTCCTTCTAACTACAATAAACTTTACAATTTTCTTTTTTTATTAGTTATAAAATAATTTTCACACCTCCAAAATAAAAATAACACTTTTTTGTAATATTATTTTATATTCAAATAAAATCCTTTTTAAGTAAAAGATGTGTTCAACTACATATATAAAATTTTAATAGGGAAAGGAGGGAGTAATAAGCCATATCACGAGAAAAAAATGTAATGTTTACTTAGGGATGGAGGTGGATGAAGCACATCCGGATGGAGAAAAAAAGTGGAAAAAGTAAATCCTGTGAATAGTAAATTTGTGTTTACTTTGTGTTGGATGTGGTGGGGGTGGATGAAACTTTATGTCAAATCAATACTTTTGAGTGATGCTGATGTATTATTTTATTATTATTAGTCATTGGAATAATGATTTGGTGTAGGAAAAGTAGAAGATATAATAATTAGGTGTAAGAAAAGTAGGAGAGATAATGAGTTGATGTAAGAAAAGTAGGAGAGAGGATGAGTTGATGTAAGAAAAAGTTGTGAAGTGATAGGTTTAGAAGTGTAGGTGTATAATATGAGTGAATGTGTATTTGGATGGAGGATGAGATGTGCAAATCCAAAAAGTGACTGGAATGGGGGAAGTCCATCCCCCATCCGGATGTGTCCAGCGCAAAGTAAACACCCCCTTAGTCGGCAACATAAATATTAGATAATTCTATTTTCTTTTCCCCTTCCAGAATATAAATGTAACAGTAACATGCTCAGTAATTTTTGAATCACACATGTAGAATTATAAACATGTTGTCATGTATTGTTGCGTAAGAAAAAGAGAAAAAGGAAATAGTACAAAAAAAAATGTGCTCAAAAGTTGTAAATATCAAAATCAAGGTATTAAAAATATCAAAGACAGCAATGACCCACAACCTACATACTCAGCGAGCCAGTACTTGATTTAGCAAATCCCAAGGGGGGTGGGGGTCGCGCCCTTCTTCGGGATTTGAGCTCCTTCATTATGCATCAGCATTACTCTTTTAATATGCGTTCGTACCAAAAGTTTTCTCATCCTTTTTTCTTTTTTCATGTTTATTTTTCAAGTTTTTTTTTTTTAAATATATTCATCAATGCATATTATAAGCAAGGTTGAAAATATCGGTATCGATGGATATATCGAGACCTTAAATTTGTGGAAATATCGGTGGATATATCGATATCGATAAATTTTAAAAAATTATAAAAATTTAATAATAAACTTTTAATACATAAAATTTACAATAGAATTTGACCATATTTTACATTTGTGATATTTAACAAAATTATGAATATTTTCTCGATATTTCTCGATACTTTTTCGATATTTCTCGATATTTTTTCGATATTTACCGATATTTGACCGATTTTATGTTCAACTTGCATAAATATAGTCAAAATTGATTTTATATACTGATATTTATTATTATTTTTTTACGGATATTATAGAAATATCGTTACCCCCCCAATATCGATATCGGTGACCACGAAAAATGGATATATCGGGGATATATCGTGGAAATTTCCGGATATTTTCATCCTTGATTTGTTTCCTATGCCACCATTTTTACAATGCACATTTTCATCTAATTAAAAAAAATGATATTTGAACTAAGAAATATCAAATATCATTAAAAATGTAATCATCGCTTTATACAATTAAGAGTTTTTTTTTTTTTATATAAAATATATATGAACGAAACATAAATATCGATATCGGTGGATATATCGAGACCTTAAATTTATGAAAATATCTATGGATATATCAATATCGAATATCGATATCGGTAAATTTTAAAAATTATAAAAATTTAATAACAAACATTTAATACATAAAATTTACAATAGAATTAACCAAATTTTACATTTGTGATATTTATCAAAATTATGGATATTTTCTCGATATTTCTCGATTTTTTTTATATTAACCGATATTTTTCAATATTTACCGATTTTTTGCGATATTTTACCGATATTATGCTCAATTTGCAAAAAAATATAGTCGAAATTGATTTTGCATACCGATATTTATCGATTTTTTTACGGATATTATGGAAATATCGTTACCCCCCAATATCGATATCGGTGACCACGAAAAATGGATATATCGGGGAAATTTCCGGATATTTTCATCCTTGCATACACTGCAATGACTACACGCATAGTGATGTGCGTAGTGATGAGAGTTCTCCACAGAGATGAAAAGTGCCTAAGCCCTTATTTTTCACTAAGGGGTCGTTTGGTTCACGAGATGAGATTGATTAGATGGGATTGAATTAAATGAGATTGAATTAGATGACATTTGATTAGATAAGATTATTTGAGGAGGAATGTGTGTTTGGATTGAATGATCAAGTGGTGATTAAGTGGGTTTAAAGTGCAATATATCATTTTTAAAGCATGGAGCTATGTAGTCTCACCATCCCTAAAGACTATTTAATCCCTTATTTGATGGATTAGGTAGGTTTATGACTCGGACCCCAATTTTATCCCGGTCCGTAAATCTGCGGACCAAACACAATATTACATGGGATTGAGTGGGACTAAAACTTTAGTCCTACCCAATCCATCGAACCAAACGACCCCTAAGAGAACGGGTGTTAGGTAAGAATTGATAATTTTAGGGAGTGGCGGGGGACATCCCTCACGTGTAGAGAATATCATATTTTGATAAAAGCGAACAACTCTAGTAGCAAGAGGAACCATTGTGTTGTGCTGAAAATCAATTGTGGGGAAATTTAGATCACAATAGCAGACGTGGTAATTTTATTTTCCTATTTCCAGGAGTGAGGCAAAATGACAAAGAAACGATATCAATGATTCATGCACGTGTTAGACTAAATTTCTCCTTATAATCATCTATAAATAGGAGGAATGCGGGTAATGTATGGAAATACTCGAAAAATCATCAACACTTGCATACACATACTCCTCTTTCTTGAGAAATAGTTTAATCATGACAATTGACTAAAACATCATAGAATCTAAGTCGTAAATATATTTTTACAAATCTCTACTGAAGAAATATTTGACACCCTATTAACTTATTCTTCTCCCAGGATTCAATTCTTTAATTTAAACATGTGATAATAAATTTATCTTTGTGGGTGATGTCATCTTCACACTCAATCATAAAAAAACGTAAATCTAAACAAATTCATATTCAGTTATTCTTTAATTTAAAAAAAAAAGCCACATTAATAATAATGGCTATTTTTTTTTATATAAATAACATACATCCTCTCTATTCCTTTTACACATTCTTATTAAAATATTACACATCAATTTTTATTTTGAAATACAATCATCGGCAATGAAGTACTTTCTCGTTTATTAAAAAAAAAAATAGGAGAAAACAAAAGTACAAAATTATAGGTTACAAGGTTTGCTCTTCAAGAAGTGGGTAGGGGTTAGTTGGGTGTATTTATAATTTTTATCACAGGGTAAAAATGTGTAAGTTGTAACGAGTGTTTCAACTTTCTAGTGGTTAAAAAGATCTTTTAGATTCATAATCAAATCCTCAAATTCGGAGATCTAATTTCTTTGTCAACAAATTAATATATATTTACTGCGACTATTATGAGCAATTCACAGATCTCACATGTAATATAGCCCCAGCAATACTTAATTAATTAGATTAACCAATCAATCATTTTCACATTAAATTGGTACGTACATTCTCATAATGTAGCGTCCGTAACCTATTGTCTTATGGTTTGTAACTTATAAGGGTGTACTAACTACCCCCTTCCCCAACAAAGTATTTAATTGCATAAACTAATGGTTGGATAAGATTCACTTGTCTTAAAAAGAAAGGGCGAGTTGTCAACCCATCACTTATTTGGAAATAAAGGAAGGAAAGGATGTATCCCGGACGACTAACTAGTAACTAGTAATGAATGGGTCATCTTACTCTTTAACTATTAATTAAATTGTAGCTTTGATGTGGTAAAACGATAAAGATGTTGTTTTTGGATTTTAAAAATTGGAATTTAGATTTTGAAATTTAAAATATGTTTTAGTTTGAGTTTTAAATATTTGGTTTTATAAAATCTAATAATACATCTATAAATAATCTATTAAACCTATTAATTAATTTTACTCAATCCAATACCAATTTATACTATTTATCTCTCATATTTTAAAATAGACAAATTATTATATGAAAATAGTTTATGTAATCTTATTATAAAATTATATTAAAGTATTGAATATTTAAACCGTAGTATTGATAATTTCACCAGGAATATCATTAATGTGAGCCGGTCAATATAATACCACAGACCCATGTTAGTGATACTCCTGGTGAGATTATCGATACTCCTGATCAAATATTCGATAATTTAAAATAGTTTCATAATAAGATTATTACGAACAATTTTCATATAAAACTTTCACTTTAAAATAATAACAATTATCTAATCATTACAATCACACTTAATAAATAATATAATTTTTACTTTATAAAGTTAAATTCTACCCTACTCAAAAAGTCAAAACAAACACACATTTTAATACTCTAGATTAAAAAAACTACTAAATTTTAAAAGTTGGTTTTTAAAAGTTACTTAAAACCCCCAAAAGAACATCCCTAACGTTATTTACCAAATGTCACAACACCATCAATTAAGTATTTTTATTTGAGAGTATATCATTTATTTCAAAATATATTTCATTTTTTTTATATGCATATATATAATTACACAATTTTATCGCATTCAATTGTGTTGTTCGGAACCAAAGGGGTCACAATTTGAATGATCTTGAGAGAAAAGAATGGGTAAAAAAAAAAAAAAAAACTTCGACGTTTAATTTTTATTTTGTTTTATGTAAAATAATTTTATTTATTACTTCTATAGTATAATAATTAATACATTTGAATTAAGTAATTAATGCTGATAAACTAATATTATTTAAAAGTACATACAAAATTGAAATTAATTTTTTCAGTAAAATAGATTTACTTAAAACTTTGCTATTAACCTTATCTTGTTAAAAAGATCTGCAAGTTCTGGTTCCTCCGCTCATTCATTAAATATCCTGATAAAATCTTGTATGCATCATGTGTATACAATTCAAGTACATATTTAATAGGATCATTTGTTTTCATTAAAAAATAACTGCAATTTATAGTGAAACAACTACTACTCTCGTCCCAAATCAGTTTTCACAGTTGACTTTTTGAGACTTTAGTATGAGGGTTGGTTTGTACTACCTCCGTCCCGGAACACATTGCGGAGTTCACTTTATCTTCGTGTTTTAGCGAACGAGTTGTTTATTAGTATTTGAAATGATAAAATAATTTTAAGGCAGGGTATGATAGATCTACTTTTTCTCTATTACAAAGTAATTTTAAAATTACTTTATCATTTTAAATACTAATAAAAAACTCACTCGCAAAAACACGAGTGGAATAGTAGCCCCGCAATGTGTTGTGGGACGGAGGGAGTAATATTTAAATGGATAAAATAATTTTTTGATGATGAAATACTGTTCAATATAAATAGAAGAAACAAAGCAAACATATTTTTGTGCGTAATTATTAGTGAAATAAGATGTAATTTAAAAATCTTTGTAAGTGATGAATAATACACCGTGAAAACTGATTTGGGACGGAGGAGTACATGTTTTAGTGAAAACAACTATTGTTGTTTAAAAACACAAATGAGTTGCACATCACCTAGTGCACGAGAGACATACTCATTAGATTTACTTCTCACCCATCATACATTCATACTACATGTTAAAAAATGAGACATCACTGCATTGTTTAATTAAGGGTTAATTGCATATCAATACACCACTTTTTTTTTCCAACTTTCAATTTAATCCTGAACTTCACGATTAAATTATAAAAACTCAATCTTTTAACGAATTTAAACTCGATACATATTTTTGTGTCTCCGCCCGTCTTCGACCGATAGCTGGTGACGTGTCTCGCCGGACCGCTGATTAGGCGTGAAATTATTATGATTTATAGCTCGATTTACCTGTGTTTTGAGTGAATTCGATGAGTATTTAGAGTCAATTGAGTATTATTTTTATAAACTAATGAATTTGCCTCTTTGATGCTCATAGATGGATAGAGGGCAAAAAATGGAGTTTGTAGGACTTTGAATCGACTCAAACGGATGCTCGGATGAGAAGATATTGAAGAAATACGAAAAGTATTAGTTAGAGCAAGCAAAAGTATCAATTGGAGGTGCTCAAGCAAGAGAACTCGAGCACCAAGCGCTCAAGCACTCGAGCGGGCGCTCGAGTGGATTCAAGTCAAGCGCCTAGCGCTCGAGCATATGGAGGTCGAGCGTGGGATTCGTTCTGGAAGTGGAGGCACTCGAGCAACACTCACTCGAGTGGTGCGCTCAAGTTGTCGAGAGTCGAGCGCTAAGCGCTCGACTAGATCAGGTCGAGCGGTTTGTGGGTTCTGGACAATGTGAGCGCTCGAGTACGTGCCCAGCTCGAGTGGTTCTCGGGATTTTTCGGTCCATGACGTTTTAAACGGCCCGTGCCTATATATATCCCTTTTCAAGCATATTTTTAGATACCACTTCATACTTAGAGATAGTTTTTGATAGAGAAGAGCTTGGGAGAGTTGAGCAAGAGTTTTGAACGTGTAATCGAGGTTTTTGATCTTACGAATTCATAAATTAGAGTTTTATTTCGTTATTTTTTCTTCAACACTTGATACTATTGAACCTAGTTTTCGTAATTTATTGAGATTCATTTTGAGACTTTGATTCATTGTTAACCCTAGTTTATGTTCTTGAGTTCTTTCTTCAAATTCACCATGTTTATGTTTATCGTTAATTTAATTGCTTTCGTTATCGTAATCACCATGTTAGGCTAGAACCTTTGCATGCTTAGGGTAGGATGAACTCGTAGAAGTAGGATGTTGGTACGTAATTAAGATAATTCGTGATGTTTAGTGTTAGTTCTCTTAATTAATTGAATTCTTAAAATAAACCTTAGAATTATCTTGGAATTGAGTTCGAAAATTGTTAGAGAGAAGACGACCACATCACTCTTTAATAACGATTAGGCTTAACGAAAGAGTTTTAGAAGGGGTTTATCATCTACCGGTTTATCTAGGGAGGACGACCGCATCACCTTAGTTAAATTAGGGTCTCATTAATTAAGCACAATCCATATAACTTGTTTAGTGGGTTCGTGAAGTCGGTTGATAAGACAAAGTATTAGGGTTAATTCTTGAGCTTTTAGTCTTTCGATTTAATACACTTATGATTATTACTTGCACGTCACGATTATTTTAGCTATCGTACCAACTCCGTTAGTATACGTAGGAATTCCTATCCTGAGCATCATCATCATCCATATTTGAATCTTAAACCCAAGTTATTAGTTTAGTTTAATTATTTGCATTAATAGTGGTAGAATATAGAGTAGTTTAATACAATTCTTAAACCTGAACATACACTCATATTAACTACGACGCGTAGATCTCCAGGGCTCTATTCGCATACATACATTTCCTTGGGTTCGATATACTTAGTCCTTATACTTGCTAATACTACTGTGATCTCATACTCTTGTGGGGTAACTACTAGTATAACTAGTATTTTGCGTTCAAGTCAACCGTCATGCTGGAGTACACGTATTTAACAACTATTTTTTATTTTTTTTATTTCCACATAAAATATCATATCATATAATATATATATATATATATATATGTGTGTGTGTGTGTGTGTGTGTGTGTATGTGTGTATATATACACACAATAACTAAATTAAATACCCCCAATTTCAGAATCCAAAATTGACGAACAACCCTAAATCTAAAAAACCCCCAACCTGCGACCTCCACAATCATTCCATAAATGAGTGGGAAGATGAAAACTCAAGTTCAATCTCCATCGAAAATATCCTCCAAATGCTCTAAATTTGCCCTTTTATACTTCATGGAAAATTGCCACGTTCGGATTTTGCACTTAAGTCCTTGAAAATTTTGAAAACTCCGCTTTTGGAATAAGACAACATTTTCACTCGGCCAAGAATAGTGTCATTCGACCGAATGACATACTCACTCGTCGGCCGAGTGATTTCTTGATTCGGCCGAGTGACACTATTTTTGCCGAGTGGAAATGCGTGTATTCCAACATGGCAAACAGCGTGGCGGTCCGACAAGACACGTCACCAGTTATCGGTCGAAGATGGGTGGAGACACAAAAATATGTATCGGGTTTAAATTCATTAAAAGATTGGGTTTTCATAATTTAATCGTGAAGTTTAAGATTAAATTGAAAGTTGAAAAAAAGGTGGTGTATTTATATGCAATTAACCCTTTAATTAGTACTTCCTTTGTTCTATAATAAACTTCTCACCTTTTTTTTTAAATTGTGCCATAATAATTTTTTCATACTATTTATAGAAACTCATTTACTCGACTATACTAAATAATTATCCATAAACTTCATTTTTATTTACATCAACTATCACCATTTTTACTCTTATTTATCTCCACACAACACTTAATTTTATCCCTTCAATCACATCATTTATACTATAATACTTCATTTAATACTTCCTAATTTCCATGCAAATTTTCATGAGAACGTCATTGTTTGTCTGATGATTTTTTTCCCCAGGCAAATGGTGTGACTCTAACTCATAACCTTTCGGTCATAGATACCAGAGCTCTAACCACTTTGACTATTACACTTCGTCAACGTACGGAGTATTATTATTGTTGTTGTTGTTGTTATTATTATTATTATTATTATTATTATTATTATTATTATTATTATTATTATTATTATTATTATTATTATTATTATTCCTTTTGTCCTATAAAAATAGTTGCACTTTAAAATTACAGAGACAAATAAAATATTATAATTGGTGCTTGAAGTTGGATATATCCTAAAAAAATGGCAAATATAATTAATCCAAAGTACATTAAATAGAACTACTTTAAAAACTATTACACCTTCCTAATAAAAAATAACTAATAATGTGAGACAAATAAAAAATGTGACAATCTTTATAAAACAATTTTTATTGAAACGGGAAAATTATTAGAATGGTTTCAAATATACATTGGTTATAAAATTATAAAAACCATGGCCAGCCGGGCAGACAAAAGTTGTGTATATTCTTGAATTTGTAATTGTCGAGGTTACGTATTGTTGGAAAATCATACATGAATGCAGAATGTTTGCTTAAAAAAGCGTCGTATGCTTCTAGCTTGGCGTAGTTAAGACTATTAGGGAGTGGAAGAATGCAATTTTAAACAATGAGATGTTTTCGGTGAACAAATACATAAACGAATTGAAATTTGAAGGCAAGACTCTGTAATTGGTTCATAGCCAAAAAAAAGTTGCTGAATTCTGCATTTTCTATTAACAAATGGATAGCTAGCTAGCCAAGGCAGATCATATACGCTTAGATTGGCTATCTTTAGTCTTGGAGAATTCTATATTCAGTTTAGTATAATCTCTGATCTTGACATCTATCCTATGCTTCTTTATATTTTGGGTACTTTTATACTCACTTGTTTTATTCTTGCAATAAAAGTTTTTATTTACTGATTAAAAATTAATAATAAAAGTAGAACATATATATTCCATTTTCTTTACTGTTTATCATTTTAAATTAAATTAATTAATTAACAAATGTGAATTAGTATGCGTAAAAGTAATAATATGAGATGTAAATATACTAGTGTAGGGAAGATATAATGGTAAAAAATAATGTTGTTGTATTATAATTTATTGAAATATCGATTGAACAAGAGAAGGAATAATTTCGATAAGTAGCAATTAAACTTGAGATAGAGATACTATACATGAAACAAAGGGAAGGAATGAAGAAATCGTATTTATCACTTCAAACTATATATGCACAATACACTTGAGACAAAGTATTCACCATAACTCTTACTATAAACAACAATACTAATATCTTATTCTGAAACACTCTATTTTTTTTAGTAAAAATAATTAATACCACTTTAGTTAATAATTTTAGTAAAAATAACTAATATCATTTGGGTACTCCTCTGCACTTAATTATTACGTACTAATGGAATCTGTTATTTCATTTTTATCACGTTTTATATATTGTGTTATTTTTTTATAACTATAATACAAGAACTATTTATGTCATATGAATTATGATGTACTTTTTTACTACATTAAAACTAGTTAAATTATATCCAAATTATGCCTCGACTATTCGTGTATCATATGCGAATCAAATACATATGATATGTACGAGCTCAGAAATAATATCCATACAATATATAATCAACCTTTGGGGGGGAGAATGAATGCATTGCCCCAAACAATAATCCATGCTTGCACTTAAAGCAAGGAATTAATTGCTTATAAAAGAAAATTGTTTAATGCATTTTTATTCCAAAAAAAGAAGCAATGATAATACTAATTAAGAAGAAGAACAACTGTAATTCCACTATGGAAGAACAATAAGCAAATATTCCCGGAGTCAACATCGGCGAAAAAGAAGCAGCGCCGCTGATCAGCAAGTCATCCTTTTTTGCACAATTAAGGGACCAATTCCTTTTTGTTTCATTACCAATTACTAATAACTTATCACTTTTTTCCACTACTATAATCCAACTTTCTTGCAATGGTAATGATGGTTTTGTCTTTAGAGGGACTATGTCACTATGTGGCTAATCCAATTAATATTTTATTTGGTCTTTTGTTCTTTCCATAATTGTTTATTAATTGCTGGATTTTGGGTTACAGCTAGAACCTTATAATTAAATATGTGTCTAACTTGGTAATTTTATATGCACAAATATTAGATTTTATATGAAAATAGTTTATAATAATTTTGTCATGAAATTATTTTAAATTATCAAATATTTAATTAGAAATATTAAAATTCTCATCAAGAGTATTAAAAATTGGGGTAAAAAAAAATAATTACAATATAATACTCCTGATTAGATTTTTTATACTTTGATACTTTAAAATAGATTCATAATAAACTTATCATGAATTATTTTCATATAAAACTTTTCTAATCACAAACTCTTATGTGAAATTTGATTACTATATGAAATTGGATTCATTGTAATACTATGTTTATTTATTCAATAATATCACTCTTCTTATAAACTAATATTATAATATTTTATACATATAAATACGTCGAAGTGTGCGGGGATATATAGATGTTATGATCTCACTAAATTAATATAATGGTATCAATTTTATATGATGAACAAGTTTCTTTATAATATAACTGTTATGTGGTGTATACCTATTGTATAATATTCGTGTTAATTCTACATTTTGGAAAAGAATATATTTTGAATGAATGTGGTTTTATATCTTATGAATATTTTATATGAAGTAATGAATGAAATGTTTTAGAGAATATGAATTAATGTTCCCTAAAAATGTTAATTCTCAAAAAGATTTTTTATTACAAGAAGGGAGTCGATCAATGAGAATAACACCAAACAAGGTCTTGTTTTTGGGACACTACAAAAAGTAATTAATCCAAGTTTCTTGAATTTTATAAGGCACTACAGAAGTTCTTTTCTCCCTTTGTCGTGACTTTCTAATTTTATACATTACACCCAACAACTAAACCGCACTGCTGAGAGGATGGTTGACAAATTTTCACATTTTGTTTTTTCTTAAAGCTTATTATGTTAGAAAAATAAATAAATAAATCAATTCTACAGTTCTAACTTCGGAATGAGATGAAATTCTTCCATGATATAAGAGTAAAAAAATATTTACGTTCACGTTCTCATGTCTTGAGTTCAATTTCCGTTGAAAGCAACTCCACTCATATAAAATTGTTATGATTCCTCCTAAAAAAACAAAAATTTGAGAATTCATCCTATGAGTGGGGGAATTTTAGGAAAATAAATAAATGAATTATCTATACACCACTTTATAAGTTCAAACATTTAATTAACATGAAGTTCTTTCACTTATAATAAGGTATTTCAATTTTTTTTTAAATTGTGCTAATGGATTGGAAAAAAATAAGACCATATATTTGTAGTAATGGAAACCCATTAGTTGTGAATATTGTATGATTATGTAAGAATTTCGTGAAGGAAACCCATTAAATAAACAATTTAATACAGATGAATTTGCTTTCAGAATTCGATCGTAAAAGATAAGATCACATTGATGTACCATTTTGATAGACAAAATGCATGTTATATAAGTAGGACCATGCACCTAAGAAAAGTGTGTACGTAAATAGTTTGGAGTGGGGTGAAATAGTAAATATTCAAACCATATGTCTGATGACTGATTTAAAGTAAAAGCAAAAAAAAAAAAAAAAAAAAAAGGTATGGACGTGAGTAAATATATGGTCCTAATTAAGGGGAAATGTAAACAAACGAGTACGAGTGAAAAGTGTATTGAGGGGACCTCATATAATGGATAATTTCAACAGAAAAAAGCCAGCCATTTCTTTTGATTAGAGCAAAACGCCAGCCCATTTTGAATTAGCTGCAGACAAATTAAGGACCAACTTGTTTGTTTGGATGATTATTTCATAATGTAATCTAGTACACAAATATATATAGTGGTCCTTTATCTATATCTCTATATATGTGTCTTCATCATTCCTTCTAGCCTAGGTTCTCATGAATTTTGTGGCCCACAATCGATGGTGGGAAGTGGGAACTCTATACATACATATATGCGCGTATATATACACGATTTATAGGGAATTAATTAGGATTTTTCTGCTTTGATTAAGGTTTCCAAATATGAAAAGACATATTTATGATGGAATAGAATAATGATCCGCAATTTCAATTTTAATTTTAAGATTGTTTCCGTACTAACGCAATTTCTTTTATTTTCAAGGCATGGAATTATACTTGTAAAATATTTTGTAGCTCAAATATATACATCAAAGAATTGGTGTGGATGCTGAGCTATTTGAATTTCGTGAGGCTCTCCAAATTCAATTTCCTTTGGGTTATTGAGGATGTTGTTTTGATCCTCACTTGGGCTTCAGGAGAAAACTCAATTCTGTAGAGACGAACTCGTGGGATTTCTCTCTCAAATGTCGATTCTAACTTCTTTTTAAAGACATTTATTTTCTAATGAAAAAGGTTTTCTTTAACCTTATGTTATATTTAAACTCCTCAATTTATGTGTGAGTATCAAATAATACCCTTCAACTATTTTTTTTTACAACTAAATTCTTATTCTTTTTATTGGAGATCAAATAGACCCACAACTCAATGGAATCAAACAATCAAACATTTTTAGTCAAATTAAAATAAAGACAACTAGTATTAATTATAATATTACATATATATATATATATATATCTATCTATCTATCTTAGCATTTTAGAAATTTGATATTTTCCAAACAAATCAACATGACCATCATCCAACTAAAATTTTACAGTTTTCTAATTTTCTATTTTTTAAGAATAATACTTGTTCATATATATATCATAAACTGATTTTAAATTTTATTTCTAATAAAAAATAAAGACATATTTTTATTATTATTATATTTAATTTAACTTAGTCAACATTTAGATTTTTACATGATTTTTTTTATTTGAAAAATTAATTTTTGTATTCTAAATTATATCCAAAATCTATTTTTTTTCAGATTTAAAAAAAAATAAGGGTGTAGATACACACAAAAATAGTTGAAGGGTTTATGTGATCCTCATGGATAAGTTGAGAGACTTATGTAATCCCTTCCCCTATATTTATATATATATATATATATATATATATATTTTTAATTATTATCTCAATCGGAGAATGCATATTTATGTACTAAATAAATTTTTAGAGAAATATAAAAATTGACCAGATAAATTTTATGTGACAATCCATTAAAGTGTGTGTTTGTTTCGTTGAATTATGGGAGATTGATATTCTAATTGTTGATGGGCGAGCATAAACTACAGATTGACGAACAAGAGTTAAGACATAAATGTAACGTCCCGAATTCGGAATACATTAATTGTATCGAATTTGGGGTGCCACTTGTGACTAAAATTCGAACTATAAAATTTTTGATATAAAAAGGGATAATAAAATGAGAGATGAGTTTTTATGCAGCGGAAGAAATGAGTAGGATAATTTTTTATAACAAATTTCACACATATATATAAAGCTTAATATCAATAGCAACATTTTATTTAAGCGGGGAACTCCGTGTCGTCTCTATTACTGTCCTTGCTCCACGAAATCATAATCTGCAAGGGTTGTAAGGGGGGGAGGGGGGCGTGAGATTTGAATTCTCACTTATGGGTGATTTGCAACGTCATGTGATTGATAAATCCGAAGTATATTAAATTGTACTCATTAATAAAATATTTAATTTATTTAAGCAGTTGACATATAAATATGAATAACACATATCACAGAAGTAACAAGTTCACATAATAATTATTTGGGCATAGCAGGCTTCACATCATATAATGGATATATCACAAGTTGATTCACAATAAGGGACAAAGCCCAAAATCATTTTCACTTATCGGCCCAATCTGCCAAAATCATTTTCAACACATTGTGAATCTCCCCCAAACCATTTCTCACCAACAAATCATTCATGTGACCATGAATCTGAGTTATTATCACTCATGGTCACCACAAAATAATATCAGTGACCATGAATCTGACCTATTGTCACTCATGGCCATACGTGTCAATCCACAAACAAAACTACTATGCATTAGATCAATGATTACTCGCTTTCCTCTTTCCCATAAAACTGTAATTTCAAATTGTGTGGAGAATTCACATAATTCACACTTAAATTGGTTCATGCTCAGATAATGCCCTTAATCATGCAGTCGTGATTAATTTGAATAAAAACAATAGATATTTGTATCATATATCAGTGTTCTAAAAGTCGCTAGTCGCTAGTCGGTCGGTCGACTGGGGACTAGCGATTAGAGCGACTAGTCGGGGACTAGTTGAAACCACCTAAATAAATAAAATAATTAATATTTAATAAAATTTAATAATTAATAATACATTAAATACATAAATAATAAACACCACCACCTAGAACCCTTCAATATTAAAATTATCATCATCCTAAACAATACCAAAATTCAAAACTCAATAAGATAACAAAGATACACATTAATATAAATCAAAACTCAAAAGACGTCATCCAAATTCCAGATAATATCATATAGAATCATGAATTCATGATATATATATATATATACTAGGATAGTACCCGCGATTTTCGCGGGTTTTTTTTTTTAATAAAAAAATTCAGCCTTTCGAAAAGTATTGTGTAATATTTTATGAATGATTCATGATGCTAATTTTGTGAATTTTATTTTAAAATATATACACTATTCACCACGAATTGATATTTAATCCACATCAATTAGTACATTGTTCAAAAATACATAACGAAAAGTTAGATATTTTGTTTACGCTCATCCACTAATGGAAAATAAATATTATACTGTATTTTAATAATATTACATATTTATGAAGATTTCCCTATAGACAATATTTATTGTATACTTTGACGGTTTACCAACATAATCAAGACTAAAAAAATTCAGTCCTCTATTGCTTTTTACTCCAGAGACCGCAACGTACAACTGCCCACACGTAAAAGCCGATTTGGAAAGATACATTCCTACAATGGAACGTGATTGATTGTCATGGCAAAGCAAAGCAACATTGAAAATTGACGCCTAGTAAAATTCACAGACATAGTTTGATTCGAGTTTGTCAAAATTATTTTTGGAATGTAGGCTTTTCTACCAATATTTCTTCCAGAACTAATTTCAGCCTCAAGTATGTGATTCTCAAGTTTAGCGACAATCAATCTTATTTCGTTTAACAGACCGGACTTCCAGGTTGTATAAAGGTTGTATGTTACTGTTCAATGAGTTCAAATAAATCTATAACAGGTTGTATGTTACTCGTAGACGTTTCATCTATATTGATGGGTATAGAAAATCGCGAATGAGCAGTAGACCTCTAGGTAGGAAAAGGGCTGCTATGCCATTTGATGCAACGTTAAGAACAACATGACCCTCTGATCTTATAGCCGACGATAGTGTTCTCCAAATGAAAGTTTTTTTTTGTTCCGCCATAGCCGTATAATAAAAGAATCCACAATTTCCCATCCAAACTACATCAACTATTTCCTTCAGAACATTTTTTTTTGTTCTTCAGTTAGCATAGAACCCAGTCTGTTGTACTCTTCTCCAAGCTCATCACGATCATACATCAACTCTTCACGTATAATTTTATTTAGTCCATCATTAACTATTACAATTTGGGCAATGACACTGACGTAAATCTCCTCAACGCACTTATGTTTCTTTTCAGCAGCTTTTTAATATGTGAAAATCATCTTCAAGTTAATTATCTACGCAATTCTAGAAGTTGTGATTTATGACCACATCTTTCGCTTAAATGAAATTTAGGCTAAATTGTCAAATAAAGCCCGATTACGATATGCCTAGTTGACCATTTTTTATAAAATTTGGCTTAAATTGACCAAAATTAAAAGATAGTATCCTAATTAAAAGATAATATCACTTTAGAAAAAACTCATATAGTTAGAATTAGGGTTGTTCACAGAGTTCGAGTATTACCGAATCTATACCGAAATCCGCACAAAAAAAAAAAAAAAAAAACCGAACCGAAAAAATTATGGACTTTTTTATTTTAACTGTACCAAAACCGAACCGGATATTTTTTTGGTACGAATATGAATATTACCAAATTAACCATACCGTATCGTACCAAACCGAATAACCAAATTAAATATGTATTAAATTTAATTATTTTTAATTTTTAATTTATCAATATTATTATAATGTTATTGAATTCAAGTACAACTATACTATATCATAATTTTTCCTCCTTTTTACATTACAAACACTATACTTTCCCCGTCTCATAGTTGTTTTCTACCTTACTGTTTGCACAGGTTTAAAAAAAAATAGTTTATTAGTATTTAAAGTGATAAAGTAGACGCTTTTACTTAGAAGTGTATGAAGAATATAATATTAAAAAATATTGTTGTTGTTTTTCTTTTTTTTCCAATAATTGATGTAGCAACTGAGTATATGACATACATTTTTGGCAATGTAACAAACAACTTTGGGACGGATGGAGTATTATTTATCTTATTAAGTTCTTTTTATATTAACTTATTTTTAGGTGTATATCAAAATGATTTAACTTAATTTTTTATTCTTTTAATTTCATATTTCATGTATATTCACTTCTTATATAAATTTGGATATGGTGTACCCTGTGTCAAGAATTACGATCAATGCGATTTTAATATTGCACTTTCAATTCACAAGATATTTCAAAAAAATTAATTATATATTTTATATACTATATTTTAAATATTCTATTGCGGTGATTTGCCTTAATTTTTTAATCATACATTAACATATAATATATTATATTCGAGCTTATAATGATATATGTTTGATTGTGGTTGAAGTTGTGTAGTATTTGCGTGAGTGTACATTCATCAATATGTTTTTTTTTAAATTGATTAAAAATGAGAGAATGATAAAAAATGGGTAAAAAATCCGCTTCTCCACTCCGTTCCGCACCGATCTGATCCGGTCCGTTTATAACCGAAAATCTGTTCCGATTCGTATCGAAAAATAAAATATCCGTACCGTACCGAAATTTCGGTATGGACACGGACACACGAATTTTAAAATAACCGAACTTTGGTACGGACACGAATATCTTCAAATATCCATTTTAGTCCGTACCGTGAACAACCCTAGTTAGAATATTGAGAACCTAACATGATATATGTATTTGTAGCTTTATGTGAGGCCTCAAGTATTAGAAAAAAAGTTTATATCTTTTATTTCATGCACATCATGTCAAGAATCTCACATCTAAAAATAAGTCAACCACACATAAAATATATAAATTATAAGCATTAATTTTCTATGATAATAAATATAGTTTGAAAATCATGATCTAAAATTTCACATGATATTTGATTTGTAGACCACCACATACTCATAGGAATTAATATATCTTTCAAAAAAGTTCTCTGCCATAACTCTACTCAACATAACTTTATTATATTGGGTGCACTGTATTAGTAAGACATTAAGGAAAAATATATTTATTAAAAGAACTTAGAACATAAGAATTACATACAACTATCTATAATAATTAAGACATTTCAACACTAAAATATTGTCAAACAAAAAAATATATCACTACCATGAAAGCAAGTGGAACATGTCTTCAAAGTGCTCACATTACAACTTTTTTCTAAACTAATATTTTGTCAAAAGAAGAATAGAAATTGAATTACAAAATAACAACTTAAATTATGACAGTTCATGCATCTATTCTTATATTGTTTATGAGAAATATAATACTTGTATTTTCATAAATAATTTTTTTATTAATAAATGGATCTCGCAATATCTCATAATACCCTCCAACTTATGACAAATAATAACAGCCCAAAAAACAGGACTACTAATTTTGGACGGATGAAGTACTTTTTAGGGGAGGTCATCATAAGGTACAAAATAGAAGCAAAGATTACTCATTCCTCTGACGAAATACCTTTGTTAGCCATTACTACAAAATAGATCCTAATAAGACTAAAATATCCATCATTTAATTGTCCTAATAATAAGTCATAAACCTCCACAATAATAGCCCAAAATATACGCATCACAAAAACATTCCCATAAAAATAGTTATCAAAATAACTAAAATACTTAAAAATAAATTCTACTAAAATAAGTCAAAATCATCCCCCGACTGAAGCCATAAAATATGCTCAAACAAACAAACTCTTATATATGCACCGATAAATTCAACTCGCTTCTTCTTGCGAGAATACATATACAACACAACCGAATTTAAGAACTTCCCGTGAAACCCCCATCCGAAAATTCAAATTTACCTTGACACCAATTACCATGATGAAGTGGTTCATTGACCTAATTAATATAGTTCCAAATGCTTGAGAGATAAACGAGTTAGAGTATTATGGTTGTAAATTTTTTTCCCAGTTATTTAAAGATTATGAATTTGGACAAAAATATTCGTTTTCGTGATATGTTGAAACACAATTTTTTTAAATGTATTTTTTTAATTGAGTTTTGATTTGGAATCATGACATCATTTGTAAGAGGTATCACACAATGAATGCACAAAGTGTCAAATCTTTTGAACTAACTGCGTACATGCATGCACTGCTGGAGTAATACAATTGTCATTTATTAAACATGTTGATCAGAAAATTACATGAAAAAAAAATATATAATTTAGAAAATATTTTATATATGCAGTTGTATCTAGAGAAAACCTTGCACATGCAAAATTTTATTTCTAAAAAAAATAACACAGGAGATGAAAAATATGCAGATATTTAGTAAGATATGTCACATGAACATACCATACATGTGCAATTTTATCCAAGAGTAAACTTGAATTTGTAGAATGATATTATCTTAAATAATTACACATGTTCATTGAAATATTTCTAAGAAAATTGATAATGTGCAATCTAAATATTGAAATAAATGTACATGTGCAGTTATTTATTCAATAATTACACATGATCATTGAAATGATTCTATGGAATTTGATAATGTGCAATATAAAAGTAGAAATAATTGTACATGTGCAATTATTTATAATAAAAAATTGAATATGCCTAATTTTTTGTTATAAATTAATAACGGCACAAGTACAATTTTCAGACAAAAACATTAAATGTCTTAAACACATCCACACAAAAAATATGTACAACAGTTACATATATATTACATAGGTTTATGTATTAACCACATTCATACAAATGTTCATTAAAATATTAATAAGATGTAATTACAATGTAGAAAACATTACATTTGTGCAGTTGTATCTGCAATAAATATTGCACATGTATAAAAAAAATTATTTAAAAAAAACATGTATTGAGAAATGAACACATATATAATAAGATATTTCACATAGACATATTATACATGTACAATGTTATAAATGAAAAATAAATAGATTTTGTAGATAGGAACATGCAATGTTAAAATCAATTAGGCTTGCATTTTTAATAAAATAAAATTGTCAACAAACATCACACGTGTTCATTGAATTCATACAACCTTGCAATTTCAAAAATAGCTAGAACATAGATGTTCTATACCCAAAATTTAATAAAAATACATATTGAAATACAATATTTTGTCCAACATACACAAAACACATTAAAAATTAGATAAACCAATCACATTAATAGTAAAAAAAAATGGCACCACTACAAATGTTGGGTATCTTATTGTATGAAACAAAATCCTCAAAATAATGAACAAAATAAAGTAGGTTTAAAAACCAAAGCAAAATAAACAAAAAATATAATCTACAAAACCATTGATGAAATCATATCGATCTTGCACAAAAATATCATCTACCCAACATCTTGAAAAATCACCGATAACTTGAACAAATGTCAACACCTGTTGAAAAAACCAAAAATAAAAAAAAATCAAATTAATAAATTGTGCATATCATCAAAAAGTAATTTCAATAACAAAATTGCAAAAACAACTCACATGCCTTGAAAAGGATAAACTTAATCTTCAACTACAACACTACACGTGAAAATATCATGATTCATCATCTTACCACAATGTTCACAATACAATGATTTGTTCTTGGAAAATTCTCTATAATATCATCAACAAAAATCAATGATATGACAATTAATGGATAAATCATCTCTTCAAAAAACCGTTACAAACAATCAATCAATAGTTTACAATTTTCTTATATAAAAAACGTTACAAATAAAACATAAAAGGGCAAAAAGGACTTATAAGCAAGGTAATTGCATTAAAAGGTAATCCAAAATATTAGTAGTACCACATAATGAGTGACCCTAAGATATAGTACTAAATACTAATTTTCCCTACTTTTTTTAATGAATTTTCTATGGACATTTTGCCCGCCAAAGCGTGGATTTATTTATAAATTTTTCCTCGTTTTTGCTTTTTATTTATTTTTATTGATTTTTTCTTTTTGCATATTGTATATATTTAGTGAATTTTCTATTTGTTCATTATTTTTTTGAGTATGTATAGGGTGAAATTGGTTTTAAAATAAAATACTAAAGAGTAGTAGTTGTTTACACTAAAGAGTGTTAGTTGACTTCACTGAAGAGTATTGGTTATTTTCACTGAAGAGTTTTAGTTTATTTTCACTAAACAATTAATACTCTTCAGTGAACACAACTAATAACCTTCAGTGAAAACAACTAATACTCTTCAATGAAAACAACTAATATCTTTCAATGGTTCGTGTATAAACTTTCCTTACTCTATACTTTGTCTTACTTTTTATTATTTATTCATTAAGTTTTTTTCTCCCATCATTTCTTGATCCCACAAAAATAAACCCTGTGTGAAATAATCCACCTCATTTGAGTAAGTCTCTAGTGCACCAAGTGCTACGTGTAACTCAAATGTATTTTTTATAAGTTAGCCCAATTATGATAGATGTAGATTTTTAAAAATATACTTAAATAGTTAAATTGCACAATGCACCCGATGTATATTAGATTTATGTTTTGTTATTTGGGTCTTATATTTCCTTAAAAATATCATTGGATTAAAGTATTACCAATATGTGAAATGTAGTTTAGAAAAAGAAAATGAAGAAATAAACTGTTTATAAATCAAGAAATAATAGAATTAAAAACTCTAACGAATAAATTAAGTAAAGAGTAAGTTTTGCATGAGACCATCACATAGTGAGACGAAACATAAATTAAGTATGACGCATAAACACTTTAAAAGAAATAAGTGCTATTTTGTGTTAGTTTGTAAATTGTTTCACACAATTTTGTCTTAAGGTAAAATAATTAATAATGAAAAAATTAATAAATATATTAAAAAATATATAAATAGTAAACTCGAAGAAATTTAGCAAATAAATTCTAACCGTGAACAGAATATTGTTCATACAAATTCACTTCTTTTTTTTTTCTATTTGGTAGGTCACTAATTAAAGCCTTAAAGGCCGTGTAATGATACCTCTGTCTATTTTTTTTTTTTAATGTAAAAAAATGTCGATTTACCTAGCAAATTGTGTTTATTTTTGTAAATCTGCAAAGGATCTGCTCCCATTTATTGGTAGACCTTGATTAGAATTGTAACAAATAAGGTATATTCAATACAAATCTGCCATAAAAGAGTAAACCGTAGCAAAATTTGGCCGAAATTATTGTGGAACAAATGCGTCAAATTATAAGTAATTTAGTTGACTTATGTATATTTAATATGAGTATTTCATCAGTTGAATATTACTATTTAATAGAAATTTAATTAAGTTTACATATGTTCAATCACAAATTCAATTACTAATTAACATCTCATTGTGGTTGAGTTGAAATTAATTTCAAACAATTGAAAAATATGGAACACGACTAAAAAATATAAATAGTGGTCGGAATTGTTTAGGTTAACTTTTTGACAAAAAAATGTATATTATTTTTTATTATAAAAATTAAATTTTGATTTAAAAAAAAGTGAACTTTCAAATTTGAATTTAAACTAATTGGTCGACTTGCAAAATGATAAATACATCCTATTAATTACAGTTTGACATGCAAATTAAGATTATGCCCATTAATATAGAAAAAATAAATAATTTACACTCCAATATAGTAGTATAAATTTACAACTCAATCATGTGACCACATTAAATGTGTAATTTTATATAATTCAATGTAAATAGTAATTTAGTAGCAGACTTTATTAACCTTTCCGACTTAAAATAAACAATTAGTTGACTTGTATACATTATTTACGTCAATTTAATGTATAGATCATATATTTTCAGACTCTCGTAGTATTTCCCAATTTGACTCCGTATTTTACGTTCGAAATTACTCGTTTAAATAAGATTGAGAAAATGGATAAATGAAATAGCATAATCAAAGATCCTGCATTTTCCATGTGATCAATATTGATATTAATACACTTACTCAGCTCAATTAATTTCTTCCTATTTTAATCCCTAAAGTTTGCATAAGTCCAAATTAATTATATGGAAAGCAGCAACTAATACACGATATCAAAGGTAAAATTAATCCATAATTAATATTCTAAGGAGCCATCATAATTCTTTACGTAACACAATAAATAAATTAAGTACTTAATATTGTTAGTAAGGAAATAAATTAAAACTAATTTAGTAGTTGCTTAAATTTCTAGTAATGACTCGAGATGATCTATCCTATCAGTACCACCTTGGCTTTTCTATTTTATATATATAAATATTTTCTTACCACATATTCATAGGAGATTGATTTAATTAACATCGACAATTGTGCCACATCTTACTCGATTATGTTTATGTCGTGAAGTTATAGGCGCAATTATCCATTTTCTAATCATGTTCGAAATTAAATTTTGGCTAATGAACGTAAAAAAATTAATGAAAATATTTTGGTTGATATGGAGATTGATTTCTTGGCCGTTACAGAAACCATGGATGCAATGGATCCGTGATTGAAATCGAAAAGGTTGAGTTAAAAACACGGAAAAATGGAATCGAAAAATGAAGAACGGTGGTACAAAAAATTGGTTTCATTAATAGAAAATAGAAGTACATACAACGCGATTCAACGATATGTACATCTAAAAATCCCATACGTAAAATCAAAACATACAATATTACAATGTCTAGAAACCGACATACGGAAACAACCGAAAAAAACTAATCTAAGAATACAATACAATTCCAAAAAAAAAAGTACAAACCACACGGACAAATCCACCTGCAACACGACAACAATGGAGACACCATCGGAATTCCCCGAAATTCGCCCGAGAAGAATGCCTATTGGTCGGAAATGAACCAAACAAAGATCCACTGCAACAATGGACACGGCCAAAAGAAAGACAACAAAATTTTGTCGTAAACTCTCACACGAAGAAGAGAGAAAGAGAAAAAAAAAAAATGGATGAGTGATGAACGATCGTGGGAGGTGAATAACATATATATAGGCAAACAACAAAACAAATCAAGGGTCGAGATTGGTCAAAGAATATTGGACGGGTGAGATTGAAAAAAGCTTGAGTGAAGGTGAGAGCAATGTTACAAAATAGAGGATGGAGGGCTTGCCACATAGGATTTGGCAGCCTCTCCTATATAGTATATTATGATATATATATACACGGCTATATGCTTAGTTAATATCATATAGAATTATAGATGTATATATTATATTTATAAAACTATATAGTATATACGCAACCTGAATACTAGTGATGTGAAGCGTACGGGGCAGCGGCGGCAGCAAGGAGCGCTGTGCGTGGCGACAGCGGCCAAGGAGCGCCTGCGCGCGGCGGCTGCGATGACCAAGGAGCACCGGCGGTTCAGTTTCTTCCCCCCTCTCTTTCTCGCAGCGTGCGTGGTCGACGACTTATGGGCTTAGGTAGATCCCTAATTCAATTTTAATTTTTAGGGTTTTATTTTCACTTTTTTAGATTTATAATTATTATTAAAAAAACGTCGACTAGGCGGCTTAGTCGGCGACTACACGGCCCTAGTCGCCGGCTAAGCAGGGCAACGAGTAATATGGCCGTTTTGGAGTTTATCGGGTCGGCCTAGGGCCGACTAGCGTGTAGTCGGCGACTAGTCGGCCGACTAGGCCGACTTTTAGAACTCTGTCATATATAAATATATCACGTAATTCAAACAGTTATATAGTAGGTGTACATTTATGTTGGATAAGTTGTTTTAGATTGATTTAGTCGAGTTCAGAGTATACCAGCACAACGTATTATTAGCAGATCAATCAACAGATCAATCACCCACCTCTTAACTTTATAGATAAGTTACAACTGTCTTTGAATTCTTTTTGGAAGATAACTTGCGTTGTAGAGACGTCCAGAGAGCGATACGTTAATAGACCCCTCGTGCGTATCCCTCTTAGCGCAGAGTCCTAGTACGAAATCATTTAATTAATAATTGGTTGTTGGATTATCGAAAGGCCTAGAAGCTTGTGTTGCATAAACGAGAAAGTTGTTGTCTTATAAACTTGTTGAATAGACTTGCTTAAAGGTCACACTCTATTTTGATAAATACACTACTTTCAAAAGGTTAATGTATTGGGGGGTGTACTTACTAAATTTTCTTGTTGTATGACTATTTCGATTTCTATAAAACAAAAATAATATTCTACTACCCTAAGATTTTATAAAAGCCCTTTATATTTTTAAAGGTATATCCATAATTATTTTCTTAAAGAGAATTTATATAAGAAATATATATATATATATATATATATATATATATATATATATATATATAAATACTAATATAATATAGGTCCCAAATTAATAACTTTCTTCCTAAAATTCCATTTTCTTATTTTAAAAGATCATTGAATATAAATTATATTTTTATAAATAAACTCCCTTTATTAATAATAAATTTTATTTAGCAAGTTTTATATAATAAATTCTAAAATAATAATAAAGTATAGGTTTTTTCCTTATTAGTAGAAGTACTTGTTTTAAAAGAATTTTTTCCATAATAAATTGAATAAAAATATTATTTTTTCTATAATACTAGTATCACCAATCAAGTTGATTTGTGTCATCTTTCTTTTAAAAAAAATAAAAGGAGGTATTATCTACCAATTCCTTGTTTTTCATTTGCTACAAACACTGAATATGAGACAAGGGAGAAGATGAATTTCTCTTCGTCTACGGATTTAAAACAAAAGTGTTTAATCAATTGAAAGTCATCATCCAATCAATAATACCAACACATTAATTTAAAGATACTAATGGATTAAGCCAATAACACTATATTACCAAAACAGTGACACCAACCATCTACAAGAGTAATACTAGTCCATTAGTGTTCAAAAATTCCAACAATTCGAAACATCCATACTCAAGAAAACATATTTACTGTTAAACATCAACTCAAAAGGGGTACAACCCAACAAGAACAGAATATGATTTTAACAGAAAAAGAAAATAGAAAATAACAGTTCAAAACATCCTCTCCGTTTATACGGCTCAGAATAGTCTCGTTAAAAAAATTCTGGAATTGCGAAAAGGAGAAAACGAAGGTAGAAACCTTACATTCTCCGGGTTCGAGGTGGTAAACGGGCGGCCTAACAACGTCGTGTAAGGATTCATTCGGTTAATCGGGCGGCCTAACGGCGTAGTTCGGTCCTTCCGAAAATTCTGGCAGTAGCGGTTCGGGGAGGCGTTATCTCCATCAGAATTAAAATAAGAATTAAAGTGTTACGATATGAAATCGGATATTGACGAAATTAGAAATTGAAAAGGGGTTTTTAAAACTCACTGGAAAAGACGAGAAAAGGGGACGGCGGCGCGGCTGTGCCCGGCGACGATTGGGCGGCGCTTGACGCTGAAGAGGGCTCCGATCGATGGCGCGACAGAGGGCAGCAGCGCTTCGTCGCCGGAAGCAGAGAGGCGCGAGCGCGGCGCCGGAACCGAGAGCGGAGGCGGTGGTTTTGATCGGTGCGGGGGCTGGAGCAAGGCGGTGGCGTTCGGCCGGCGAGAGAGAGACGGACGGCTGTGAGCGGACCGCGTTGGAGACGACGGGCAGTGACGTTGATCGGGTTGGAGGCAGAGAGGCGGCGTTCTTCTTCTTCAATAAGAGAGAATGTGATCCGTTTTCTTTGATGAGAGAGAAAGAGACGCGTTTGGCTATTTAAGAGAGAGAGTGCTGAGAGTGAAATTTGGGGATAACTGATGGATTTCCAAGGAAAGGGACGTGTTTTATTTATAGAAGGAAAAGTTTAATTAATTAATTTGAAAAGGAAATGAATTAACTTGTGGGTAGGATTAAAAGTAGAATTTTAGGATATTTTCATTCTCAACTCATACACTTGAGGAATTCTTTAGTCCACCTATTTAATTCCGAAATCAAAATTAATACAATTTTAAAACTCAATTAATATTTTATTGTATTTGAATTATTCTCAATAAATTATATGGATCAAAATCCTAATTTTAAACTTTGAATATTTAATTTCTCGTAATCCTTTATTCGTTTGAAAGTTTTGATTCCTTTCTTCGAATTCGGGAATTTGAAATAGGGTATATAATTAAATTACACAATAGCACACAAAATAATAAAATTAAAAGAAAACAAGATAATAATAATATAAAATTATATAATTAAGGTTTCTAGGAAAATAAAAGGTACATAACGTGACGGGGTATTACATCCTCACCCCCTTAACAGAATTTTGTCCCCGAAATTTAACTTCTAGGTATTACTTGGCTAAACCCTAACCCTTATTTTAAGTAGTTTTTTTTTTGTCATAGTCTTTTCTGCTAGTGTCTACTCGGGATGTTCAGGTCCTTTCAATCGGAGTTGTCCTCCACTGGTTTCCCTTTCTTCTAGGTAATTAATAACACCCAAAATTGAAGAGACAAAGGCAAAGCTAAGATGGTGGATCACACAGAGGGCCAGGCAGAATCTGCCCACGGGTGAACAACAATGTCTAGTCATGGGACATCACGTTCTAGCGCACAGAATAGATTGGACCGACCCCAACTTCAACCAAAAGTTGCTCGCCCAAGGGAAGAGCAGGGGCGAACAACTTGTGAGCAAGCACGCCCGTCAGTACACGAAAGACTGACTAGGTTTGCCTTCGGGCGCCTAGGACCCAATGCGGCGAGCAATCCAAGGAGGCAACCTCTAGAGATTCCCCCTCCAAGTGAGGGACTGCGACGAGCAGAAGGACATGCATCCTTGCTCGCCGAACAGCCTCCAAGTCAGGGGGCATCTCTTGAGGAGTTGTCAAGCTTGAGAAAGGCTGTGGAGAGCATGCAAGACCAGCTTGACCTTCAAAGAGGGATTGGGGCGACCAGCATGCCATCCTGTTGGTCCCACTAGTCAGTGTAAATGAAATGCGGAAGCTATCTAATGAAAACCTTTTATAAAACTTTTTTAACAAGAGCACAAACAACACAAGAGATAATAAAGAAAGCAGTAAATAATACAAGATATATAGTGGTTCGGATATAACGATCCTATGTCCACCCTCCCTTTATCAAGGGGCCTTACTAACCAACCAACTTACTCACAATCACTGGAATTGTCAAGTACCAGCACCTTGTTACACACTTTAGATCTAACTTCGATCTAAAGTACAATATACTCCAACCTTATCTATCAAGATGAACAGGTTGAGTATATATTCCAACTACAAACTCCTAAGTAAATATGAATTAAGAGCTATAAGAGTGCTAATTTGCTAGAGAATAATTAAGCTTGAGTATGATCTTCGTGCGCGTGTCTAGAGCTTTTCTTTATACTGACACTCTTGTATTTATAGAGATAATTAGGGTTTAGCCGTTGGAGAACTAATCAAATCAGATCTCTATTTAAGGAAACTTTAATCAATCAATTTCCTAATTGATTGATTGGGTTGGTGAGATCCTTGGATTGATTTCTTCAATGACTTTCCAATCCGATCATGTTGACTTCATTCAAAAATACCAAAGGTCAAATACTTATTTTGCACAACTCTGATTCTTCTAGAGTAGGCTGAACCAGACACCAGATGACCCAGAGGTCCTCTGGTCCAGAGTCGGTTACGAACCAGATTATCCAATAGAATTTGGAGATGATTCTCAGTATCTTTAGTTTCACCAGACTTGTCTGGTCTGAACTCGTCTGGTCAGGGGAAAGGTCTTCTGCCTCTGATCTGATCTTCTCTGATGATGTCTTCTGGTGACTCTTCTGGTGAAGTCTTCTGGTCTGGCAGTTCCCCCTAGACTAAGTCCTAAACTATTTCCTCATCTGGCTAACAGGTCCAGATGATCCTATTACATCTTCTGGTATGTTTAACTCATCAAAACTAACAACATTTTTCCTAACACATCCTCACCACTATCTTCAATCATTTTGAAGGCCCCAATTCAGAAAAAGATACAATTTCAGGTGAGCATACAATATGAAGGCATTGTTGATCCCCGTGTTCATCTAACAAAGTATTCAGATTATATGATCTCTGTGGGGGCAAGCGATGATACCTAATGTTGAAACTTCCCCTGACTTTGGGGGACAGGGTACATAAGTGGTTTTCTGCAATGTCACCAGCATCCATTCACTCGTTTGCTAAGTTGATCCGAGAGTTCCTCTCACACTTTTCAACTGCAGGATCGTATCTTTCCCAGATGCACCGGCTGTCAGATTTAAAACAGAATAACGATGAATCAAATTGGGTTTTCATGGAAAGGTTCAATAAAGTATTGCTAGAGGGGGAACCAGTTAGTGAAGATACTAAGATTGTAGCCGTCATGACCGGTTTGAAGAAAGGTTCAGACTTATGGAAAAAGGTACGTCTGAAGTGCCCAAAGAGTTATGCCGACTTTCGGAATTATGCCGGCATCTTTGTCTCCATGCACGAAGCTTTGCAAGCAAATATGGGAGACAACAAAACTGATCAAAAGGAGAACAACAAAAAACCCGGCGGAACATGCTACCGAGTCCCAAAAAATATGAAGGCATTCAATGAAGGGACGGAGTTGAAGGAGAAGTTGAACCAGGTGTTAACAGTATCTATTGATACTGTGTACAATAACGTAAAGGAGAAAGAGTTGCTCACCCCTCCTCGGAAGATTCGTCGAGAAACTGGCAAACTCAAGCGAAACAAATATTGTGCCTACCACCAAAGTGTGGGGCACTTTACGAGTGAGCGTAGGGATTTGCTCAAACAACTTTGACGGTTTTATGAGGAGGGAAAGCTCTCTGACTTTGTCAAGAGGCAACCTGGAAAGAGAGGCCGGGAGAGCAGTTCAGGGGATGAGATAGACGACCAACCTCCGAGGAACAACAGATCTGGGTGACCAGCCCTCGCCCAGTGGAAGATGTATATATGATGGAATCCGCAGGACCAGCCGGAGGATGTTCTGATGGGCGACCACCAATATCAAATCGTAAAAGAAAGATTGAATTACGGGCGATTGATCACGTACAAGAAATGGGGGTTAATCCATCTGTCCTACAAACATCGGAGTTAACCTTTACAGAGAAGGACTTAGAAGGAATATTGACCCCCCCATAATGACTCTCTCGTAATTTGTGCCAATATTATGGGAACCAGGGTGCATCGATTGTTGGTAGATACCGGGGCTTACACTAACATCCTTTTCAGAAAGACGCTCGATCAATTGGGAGATTATTCGAGCTATATCCAAGATTCAAATCATCATATCCTAGACTTTGGTAATGTTGTAACAGTCTCTTTGGGAATAATTAGGTTGTCTGTACAATTTGCAACGACCGGGGAACCAGAGAAGTAATATAACAAGGATGGTGGACTTCTTGGTCGTAGACCAAGAATCAATATATAATGGGTTCCTTGGTCGACCCTTTTTAAATAAATTCAAAGCTGCATGTTCAACCTATCATTATTGCATAAAATTCCCAACAGCAAGTGGGGCCGGTTCGATAAAGGGGGACCAAAGGAAAAATCGTGAGTGTCTTCTACAAATGCAATCAAATGAAGAACGAGTTTCCATGATGGAAGCCATCATTAGTTATCCAATCGATGAACTGTCAGTGTGGAAGGACGTGATGGAGGCTGGGGAAGACCACATGGACCTGGACGAACAACTTCCCACCAACGAGCAACATTTGGACGAGCAGCTCATTACCACCTGGGAACAACTTATACTAGACGAACAATATCCAAGGGATGACGAGCAACTTGTTATCAAAGACTCGGAGGGCCATGACCCGACAAGCAACGATGAGCCAAGGCTAGCAGATGATCTTGAACCCCACCTAGAAGCAGACCCAATGGACATCGAAAATGATGCTGACCTTGAGGGACCAGTGATTGATCCTCGTTGGAAGGGACAAAAACGACGAGCAACTCCAGTAGAAGAACTGGAAGCCTTTAAAGTTAGTCCCGAAAATGAGAATCTAGAATTGTACATCGGATTTGAGCTCCCTGAGCCTTACAGGTCCTGAATGAAAGAGTTCCTCAAGGCGAATCTAGATGTTTTTGCATGGTCTCATGCAGACATGGTGGGGATAGATCCGAAACATGCTTGCCATCAACTCAACATTAATCAGACAAAGAGGCCGGTCCATCAGAAAAGGAGGAAATATGGCCCAGATAAGTATCAGGCTCTCAATGAAGAGGTGAAGAAGTTGTTAGGCAATGACTTGATTCGGCAAGCACTTTGCCCTCAGTGGGTAGAAAACCCGGTTCTTGTGCGGAAGCCGAATGGGACCTGGAGGCTATGCATAGATTTTACAGATCTGAATGCAACATACCCGAAGGATAACTTTCCTCTTTCGCACATCGATCAATTGGTAGACAACACTACAGGCCACGAAATGCTAACATTCATGGATGCATTTGCTGGTTACCATCAAATTCCGATGCATCCCGATGACCAAGAGAATACAGCATTCTATACAAATAAGAAACTTTTATGCTGGAAAAGGATGCCATTTGGCCTCATCAATGCGGGAGTAACTTATCAAAGACTGGTGAACAAGATGTTTGACGAACAAATTGGAGACACTGTGGAGGTCTACGTGGATGATATTGTGGTTAAATGCCCCAGAAAAGAAGACCATCTTCAGCATCTAGCTCAGGTGTTTGATATCCTCCAAAATTACAACATTAAGTTAAATCCAAAGAAAAACAGCTTTGGAGTACATTCGGGGAAGTTCCTAGGTCATCTTGTTAGCCAACGAGGAATTGAAGCCAACCCGACAAAGTCGAATTAGCCACTTTTACACGAATTTTCAAGTGGATAAGATCGGTCGAGTGGTCTCCGTTGCCCCGTTCAGTGAAAGAAGTTCACAAATTGACTGGCTGCCTAGCAGCTCTGAACAGGTTCATATCCCAATCGGGAGATAAATGTCACCCATTCTTCGAAGCTATCAAAAAAGGAAAATTTACATGGACGAGCAACTGCCAAATAGCATTCGAGCAACTTAAAGACTACCTGAGAGATGTGAAGATTCTATCAAAACCCGTCTCAGGAGAAAAACTATATTTATATTTGGCAGCATCTGAAGTGGCGATCAGCTCTGTATTGGTACGAGCAGATGGTAAATTCCATCAACCCATCTATTACGTCAGCCAAGCTTTGCATGAAACGGAGATCAAGTATTCACCAACCGAAAAGCTGGCGTACGCTCTTGTCATGAGTGTAAGAAAGTTAAGACCGTACTTCTTTGATCATCAAGTCTAAGTACTAACAACTTTCCCACTTAGATAAATTCTTCATCGCCCAGACACAGTTGGTCGTCTATTGAGATGGTCACTAGAGATTAGCCAATTTGGAGTGATCTATGCTCCTCGAACAGCGATAAAGGGGCAAGCATTAGCCGATTTTATCGTCGAACTAACTTTTCCCCAAGATCCGACGAGAGGACTTGATCATCCATGGCACCTCTATGTTGATGGATCATCCAACAACGTAGCCTCGGGGGCAGGCGTAGTTCTTATCAGTCCCGACAGACAAGTCTTCACTTCGGCTATCAAATTTGGATTCATGGCAACCAACAACGAAGCTGAGTATGAAGCTCTTACTATTGGTCTCCACCTATCCCTCGCGGTAGGTGTCAGACGTTTGCAAATATTCGGCGACTCACAACTAATCGTGAACCAAGTCCGAGGTGAATACGAGGCAAGGGATGATCATATGATCGAATATCAACGAATAGCTGCTCACCTGATGTCCTTGCTAGATCAAGTTTTTATTGAGCAAATTCCAAGGACAAGCAACACTCAAGCGGATGCACTAACTCGCCTAGCAACAAGTGAAGGTCCGGCAAAATTGGCGGATATTGTTATAACAAAGATGAATAACCCGTCAACAACAAATTACAATGTCAATCAGCTAGACGAGCAAACCGGAGATGAAGATTGAAGAACATAAATAGTTAAATATTTGAAGAGTGGAAAAAAACCAAACAAATCTTTTGAAGCAGTTAAACTAGCCAAGCGAGCTGCCAGATACACTCTGGTGGGCGAACAACTTTTCAAAAGAGGAATATCAATCCCACTCCTTAAATGTTTCCCTAGGGGGCAAGGATGAGCAATACTCGAAGAAATGCATGCAGGAGTATGCGGGAATCACACTGGGGGGCAAGCCTTGGTATACAGAACTATCAGACAAGGATATTATTGGCCGACTTTACGTCAGGACGCAATTAAAATGGTGAAAACTTGTCATCGATGCCAGATTTTTACCCTCAATATTCACACCCTGGCTCAGGAACTCGTTTCGGTTTACAGTCTCTGGCTGTTTGCAAGATGAGGGATGGATATTATTGGCCCTTTCCCAACAAGAGTCAGAAATGTTCGATTTGCGGTTGTGGCGGTCGATTATTATATAAAATGGGCAGAAGCAGAAGCTATGGTAAAAATCACACAGCAGAAGATGATCAATTTTATATGGAAGAACATTGTCTGTCGTTTTGGAGTTCCACAAACAATCGTAACAGACAATGGTCCGCAATTTGATGGGAAAGAGTTGAGAGATTTCTGCACAAAGTAGGGGATTAGAAAACATTATTCCACTCCCTATCATCCCCAGTCTAATGGACAAGTTGAAGCCGTCAACAAGATTATCAAACATACTTTAAAAATACGATTGACGGAGAGCAAAGGAAATTGGTCTGAAGAGCTCCCAAAAGTCTTATGGGCATACAGGGTTTCCCCCAGGTCTAGCACCGGAGAAACACCCTTTGCGATGGCTTTTGGAATAAAAGTTGTTATCCCAATTGAATTAAAAACCAATACAATCAGGACGACCAACTTTGATGAACAAGCGAACAACTCTGCTCTGGCTGCTGAAATGGACTTGCTTGAAGAAAAAAGACTAAATGCTGAGCTAAGAAATGCCACATATAAGCAACGAACAGAGCGTTATTATAATTCCCATGTCAAAATTAGGGAATTCAGAGTTGGAGATTTGGTTCTAAGAAAGTTGCTCGCTCAACCTCCAGGTGTATTGGGACCGACTTGGGAGGGCCTGTTGTTGGAATTTAGAGGCACATAAACACGTAAACATGCGCAGCGGAATAATAAAGTTCACCAACAACGAATGATTAATCGCATATTAATTGCAAGAATATTAAACGAAATTCTTACAGAGCTTCGTACGTGGAGTCCTCCAGTATGGTATCCACGCAACAGCTATTCACCGATCTGCACCGGGGTGCCAGCGTTGAATCTCGAGACGAACTTGATAGGAAAACTCGAACAAGAGATGTTATGGAGAAATTATATTTCTTGTATGTTTTGGAATTCCCATAAGACACATATTTATAGGGATTAACTTAGCTTAATTCTTAAGCAAGATATTGGGCCTAGCCCGTAATATAATCTCTACGGATTATATTTCCCTAGATATGTTCCTACGAATAATATATTTACCATATCTATTATTCTTGTATAATAATATTCCAAATATTATTATTGGGATTTAATATCTAATTAAATCTAATTTAATTAGATGATAATAATAATTAATTCTAAATATAGTTATTATTATATTCTCCATAAATTAAATATTATATCTAATATAATATTTTAATCAACCAACTATAATCAGTGAACTGTCATTGTTTGTTGTGTGACCCATAGGCCCTCGTTTATCGAGCGATTAGTCAAACTAACGGTCTTAATTGAACCCTAGACAATAAATCAGACATTCTCAATATACGAGGTACGTTGCGAGGAAATCTGCAACTACCTGTAATACTGTAGGCTATTGTGATATCTTCCTTTCATTCGCGAATACTCAATTAAGCCTTGAACATGATGAAGTGTCTATTCAAATAACTTAATTATATTATCTCAAATCACTAATTGATCGCTCGTGTCGCACTTGGCCACAAAGTCCAAGTCGACTTGAATCGGCCGATGTCTTAGATCCAATTATGATGAGAAGACGAGTATTCTCTCTTAAATCCACAATGAGGAATGAATCCTATTCTTGGCTCAACTCCCACGCACATGTACTTCGTGATGAACCCAATCCATGCCATATCTACCCAAGGAGGGTGCAAGCGTCGGTCATGGTTAAAGTTCAATACTCTGCACATGTCGTGCGTATTGACCTCAAGTCTGAGGAGTATCACATCGCTCCCACTAACCGAGACACCCGTAGACACATTATGTGGAATTACATCAAACGATTTCTCGGATGGGTATACCAATACCCTCTAAGGTATTTGTGCATGCATTATGAGATACCTATTATCTCGAAGTAAGTGAGATCTTATTACACTCTCTCCATAGAACATAATGCAGATCGCACACCAATCTTCATTGCATCATCAATATCCCATTCTTGATGATCCTCGATCGGGGCTATTTGAGAATCGTACTTTGGTCATCTGAGTTCTCACTCACTCAATGACAATATCAATTAAAGGGAACACAGATATGACTAATGCAAACAATCAAACATAATATTCAGATAAGTATAAAGCATTACATTTAATATTAAACCAAACAATAATATTAAACCATAAACTGAATATCATCTTAGTATTATGTCCTTACAAAGGATTGTCTCTAGGACACTAACACTAACACCCGTACCGTATAACGAACAAGTTCCTTAATAGGTATACGATATCGAAGATATGGAAGGCAACCCGGTCCAATACTCCTGGAATGTTGTACATCTTAAGAAGTACTATCAATAGGGCGGACAGGTTCAACTTATGGGCGAGCAAGAGTCTATGGGGGCAAGTAAACCAAAAACTTGCCTAATTTTTTGGAAATTTTGTTAAGTGTGGGATGAAAAGTTGTTCGGCACATTGTATAATTAGGTGTCATTCATTTTTGTTTCCATGTAAAGTTGTTCGGCAAAAAGATTATAAGTGAGCAACTATTTTACATAAGTAGTCAAAGTTGTTCGTCAGATTGTATATGTTAATGATGAACAATTTTAGGACACTTGTAAATTTTTGTGATGTAAATATAGTTGTTCGTTTGAGGATGAGTCTAAGCTCGAGGTATAAGTCCAATTTTAAGGACCAAGGCCACTTAAAGGTTGTTCGTCTTTTAAAATGAGCAGAACCTAAGGCTAAACCTTTATTCTAATCAAAGGCCAAGTTCAAATTAAACAAAGCCCAAAGTCATATGTTATAATTGCAAGCATTGAACAAAATGTAAATGCAATTGACATGTGCAAGAAGATGAGCAATCAAAAGACATTTCCATTAATAATTAAGGCATTAAGCCTAAAAAAATTACAAGGATCAACAAAAAGACGAGCAACTATTACAAGAGGAATACATCAAGAAATTCTAAGTCCTACTCTTGTCTTAACTCGCCAAGGGGAGGGTCTTGAGGCTGATCAACTGAGGGATCGACAATCATTTCACTAATCATGTCCTCAGTTGCTTTTTCTTCTTGCTCGGCCGTATTTTGCTTGTCATCAGTAACCTGCTCGCCCTCCTCAACTAGAACTGGAGGACGAGTAAGGATAACACTGGGATCAAGTTTATCAATCTTGATCCCATAGTCTTCCATGTCTCCTAGTTGGAGTTCAATTCCTTTGGGGGGAGGATAGTGCTCGACAAATTCGACCAGATCCTTTATGATATCCTCAATAATATCGGGTCTATCGTACAAACTGACTGCACGAATGCAATCAGTGTAAGCACGAATGTATCCCAAATTTGAAGAAGGATCAGTTCGGACCTGTAGCTCTGCCTCGAACTGTTCTGGAGTGTACATTCCCCCCATCATTTCTTTGAGGCGAGCAACTTCTGCCTCGGCCTCGCCCATCTTTTGCTCGGCAGCAGCTTCCCCTTTCTTCTTCTCCTCGAGCTCAACATCTTTATTCTTGAGCTCGACCGACAACGCTTGATAATCTTCAATGTATTTTTTTCTCAATATCATCAGCAAGCTTTAGCTGGTTATTCAGGCGAGCAATTCTGGCCTCTTACTGGCCAATCAGGCTATCCTTCTCTTCAGTTAGTTGCCGAGCAGATGCTGAGTAACGATGAGCAGCCTCCTCTAGTTCGGCCAGTTGGGCCATCCCTTTTTGGGCAGTTACGAGGGAGTTGGCGGCCTGCATCATTGAGAAGTGAAAGTTGTCCCCCACTCCTTGTATAGAAATTGATTTGTCCAGAGGCCTTGTCCATGATCGGGCGATCAACTCTGTGGCCCGGCAAACATGCTCGTCTGGAATCTCCCTTATGTTGACAGGGATCTTGGAACAAGCATATTGATGACAGGACTTGCTCACCCAGGATGATTATTCGCCCAGTATCTGCGAACAAAGATACGAATGACACTTAGAAATTTTCTAAAAACATGAATTTGCAAAGACCTAAATACCAAGTTATGGCACAAACTTACTCGGCAAATTTCTTGTCGTCCCAGCCAAGATAAGTAATATCCTCCGGCCCTCTCGGGGGAGTCTGCCTATCCTTGTCAGCCTTGCTCGCCCGCTCCACTGGCTTGGTTGAAGTGTGGCGAGCAACTTCAATATTTTGGGCACGGGTAGTACCCTTTCCCACTTTCTCCTTCCCTTTTGTCACCAGTAGGGGCATCCTGGGCTACAGGGGTCCCACCTCCCCTTTTTAATCGTTTGGCCCCGTGGGGAGATGATTCTGGGGGAGATGGTGGTGTGACACTTGGAGGAGAGGCAGCTTGCCGAGCAACAAGGGCCCCTGTGGGCTTGTTCATCATCGCCAGGACTTTGGAGGACGGGTCTCCTTTAACCTTCCTTCCCTTGGGGGACGACATTTCGTGGACCCTTTGTTCTAGAAGACCGAAGCAAGGAGGAACAACTACAGTAACTTGCTCGGCTATAAAAAAGCATGTTAGATGAGCAAGTATTGAAATAAGAAATTATTGACGAGCAAGTTTGCCTTGGAGAGTTAGAATTTTTGTGTGCCTGGGGGCACCTCAACTTGGGCTTCAATATGATGTGGGTATGTGAAGAGGCGAGCAGCTTTTTTGCACCTTTCCTCGTTCACGTGTTGAATGGTCCTATCTGTCTTTTTCGAAGGGCGACCAAACAAGAAGTGAAGAGGAACTCTGAGCCAATTTCTCCCACTTCAGTATTCCACTTGAGCAACCAGAGACCTGTGAGCAAACAAGAAGAGTTAAATTAGAACAATGTAATTCAAAGACGAACAGAAGCAAGCTTACGTTTAATTTTTCTATATGAGGCAAGAGAATTCATGCGCCCAACACCACCGTATGGGCCAAAGATGCTCGTCAATCCCCCCCCTATGAAGAAGAAGTGCTCCTTCCAGTTTCTAGTCTTGTTCGGCACTCCCTCAATAATTTTTAAGTCCAGTCCGGGCCTTCAAGTAATAATATCCTTCTTCGCCCACATGACATTTTGTGATCATCATGAGATAGTTGACCTCTTCAGCAGTAATACGAACAATGTATCCTTCCAAGGCGAACAAGCCCATGACGCCGAGCAGGTTCATCCACCCGATAGGAGTAATCTGGGTAATGGCAAGGTTGGTCGTCTCAAGAAAATGACCAACAATTGGGGGCAATGGTAACCTCAGGCCGACAATCAAGGTATCAATGTTGATCATCGTGCATCCTGACGGAGGGTGATCAGCTCTCTCTTTCTTTTTTGGAGCCCACATATGAATATCGTACGAGATCTAGTACGTCTCTCGAATTAAGGCGAGATCGTCGTTGTGAACAACACTCCTAATCCTGCTCGCCTGGTATTCAGTCCTCACCAAATCCATCACTTGTTGTTTAAGGGGAGGAAATCTGTTCGCAAACTCATCAACATATGCTCGCCATTCAAATGGGCGAGCAACTCCGGAAGGGATCTCGTTCTCAAGCATTTTGTGGTTTGGAAAATCTATCCCCTCCAAGAATTCTCGGGTTAGTTCGTCAAACTCGGGATTCAAGTCTTCTTCATATTCTGAGCTTGAAGAGGACTCTTCATTTGAATCCCTGTCCGCAACAATCACAACTCCCTCACCAGACGGGCGAGCACCTGTATCTTCTATTGATCGAATTACTGAACCAACTTCGGGAGGAGTTGCCGATGAAACATCAAAGGGAGGTTGGTTTGTGTATGCCATGATCAGGAAGAGGGGATCCAAATTTTCCACAGAGTCGTGGTTACTCGAGTGAGAGGAGATGGGTTTGGAGAAAAAAGAGTAATTTTGAAAATTCTAGGAGAAGTTAATGAATTCCAGTAAGAAAGCTTCAAGAATCACGGCGACGATCTCCTAGAATCACGGCGGAAAAAATCATCACGGTGGTGGTGGAGCAAATTTCAAAGGAAAAAATGGAAAGAAAAAGAATAAGAGGAAGTAAACAAACAACAAAATGAATTAAATACCTTGAAATTGGGAAGAATTCACCGAAAAAAACTCAAGGGGGCGCTGGAAATGGAGTAATCGCCGGAGTTCCTGTAGCTAAGAAGTAAATAGTGGGAAAATTTTCATTTCCCACTCGATTTTATACCAAGATAAAAAACGGGTTAAAACCTGTTAATTCCCAAAAAATTTGGGGTTAAAATGCAAAAAGATGGGGTCTCATACGAATAAAGATTAAATTTGAAGGGCCTAAGCACAATTGTAGGGGTGCGTCGCCTCGATTTTAATCGCGCGTGGGCGGCGCACAATCATGCCGCCCACGCTATCTTTGAACGATCCCCCAAACCACGGAAGATGAAACGACGCAACCAAATTGCACGATATTGAAGGAGTTGTTTGGCCTAATCCTCACCAAGATAATATCCTGACTATAGTTGCTCGCCACAAAGTTGTTCGTTTGAGGCAACATCTAGCCAGGATAAGGGGCAATAAACTACAGATTGGCGAACAAGAGTTAAGACATAAATAAGGATTATGAGCCAAAATACATAAACCAGAGATGACTAACAGGAATAATAAAAAAGGGAGTGTATAAATCAATCCAGGTAGTGTATTACATGACGAACAACCTTCTGGACGAACAGCATTCTGGCGAAAAAGTAATAAGATCCCAAACCGGATCTGGACCCAACGCTAGGTCATGGATGATAAACAACATTACCAAAAGGTGGTGTGATTATCAGCTTATGGAGTGTATGACACCAATCAGCCTATCAAGTCAACCAGACTATAGACGAACAAGAATTAAAAGATCCAGAGGCACATCAACATTGAACAACGCAGGCGACCAACTCATGGATCCTCCAACCCCGGAGCGAACAACTTCTACAAAAGACAATCGAATATTAGACCTGTTGAGTTTTAGAGGCACGAACACCATGTTCGGCGTAGCGGAAGATAACGATTCACCAACAACGAATCTGCATATAGTTGTATAACATAAAACATAAAGGATAAATAACAACATATAAATCCTTACATCGATTTGTAAGCGGAATCCTCAACTATGGTATCCACGTAACGACTTTCTACCAACCCGCACTGATATGTCAGCGTTGAATCTCGAGACGAATTTGCTAGAAAAATTCCGACTGGAGATTTTATGGAGAAATTATATTTCTTGTGTGTTTTCGGAATTCCCATAGGACACATATTTATAGGAATTAACTTGGCTTAATTCCTAAGCAAGATATCGGGCCTAGCCCGTAATATAATCCCTACGGATTATATTTCCCTAGATATGTTCCTATGAATAATATCTTTACCATATCTATTATTCTTGTATAATAATATTCCAAATATTATTATTGGGATTTCATATTTAATTAAATCTAATTTAATTATATTCTCCATAAATTAAATATTATATCCAATACCATATTTAATCAACCAACTATAATTGGTAAATTGTCATTACTTGTTGTGTGACCCATATGCCCTCGTATATCGAGCGATTAGTCAAACTAACGGTCTTAATTGAACCCTAGACAATAAATCAGACATTCTCAATATACGAGGCACATTGCGAGGAAATCTGCAACTACCTGTAATACTGTAGGCTATTGTGATATCTTCCTTTCATTCGCGAATACCCGATTAAGTCTTGAACATGATGAAGTGTCTATTCAAATAACTTAATCATATTATCTCCAATCACTAATTGATCAAGTATATCACACTTAGCCACAAAGTCTAAATTGATGTGCATCGGCCGACGACTTAGATCCAATTATGATGAGAAGACGAGTATTCTCTCTAAATCCACATTGAGGAATAAATCCTATTTTTTTACTCAACTACCACGCACATGAATTTCGTGATGAACCCAATCCATGCCATATCTACCCGTGGAAAGGTGCAAGTGTCAGTCATGGTGAAAGTTCATCACTCCACACATGTCGTGCGTATTGACCTCAAGTCAGAGGAGTATCACATCGCTCCTACTAACCGAGACACCCGTAGACACATTATGTGGAATTATATCAAACGGTTTCTCGGATGGGTATATCAATACCCTCTAAGGTATCTGTGCATCCATCATAAGATACCCGGTATCTCGTAGTAAGTGAGATCTTACTACACTCTCTAAGAGTATGATGCAGATCGCACATCAATCTCAATTGCATCATCAATATCCCATTCTTGATGATCCTTGATCGAGGCTATTTGAGAATCATACTTAAGTCATCTGAGTTCTCACCCACTCAATGACAATAATGATTCATGGGAACACAAATAAGAATATATGCAAATAATCAAACATCATATTCAGATAAGTGTAACGCCATACATTTAATATTAAACCAATAATAATATTAAACCAAATCTGAATATTATCTTAGTATTATGTCCTTTCGATGGATTATCTTTAGGACACTAACACTAACAAGACCAACAAGCAAACTACGACGAACAACTATGGACATGAGATAAGATCAAGTGCAAGAATTTGTAATTAAGTTTCAACATAGATAAGGTCAAATATGGTTAAAAGGACACATGTCAAGCATGCAAGCTTGATAGTCCAAGAGTCATGTACACCACCTACTTGGTGGTTAGTATAAATAAGTTGTTCTCCAGCTATAAAAATAAGTTCAAATTCACAAACACTCCAAATACACACTCATACACCTAAATATACACACACACAAAATAAATACGAATTCAATACTCGTATTTACGATTTTATAACCCGAACTATCAAATTTACCATTTACGGTGGTAATCAATCACACGAAATTGTTTGGTGATCCCAAAACTGATTAAAAAAATCACTAGTCCACGTGATTAAAATCGATCACTAACACTAATCTCATTTAATCATATGTTTGGTTGATGTAACACCGATTTGAAATAAATGATCACAAATATAATTGACACATAGAGGAAGTTAGACTAATTATCCAATGAAAAAAAAAATACTCCCTCCGTCCTGAAAAATGGTCCTAGTTACCTTATTAGACCGTCTCCAAAAAAGGTCATATTGTCTAAAATGAAAATAATAAACTTTATCTACACTTTTCAATATACATGCATAATATTTTTAATCTATTTTGTATTTGATATGACACAATATTCTTACTATTTATATATTATATCAAATTTTTTAATAATTGTGCTAAAAGTAACATGACTAAATTTTGGGAAACGGAAGAAGTTATTATTTAGAGGGGTGTATTGGTTATAAAGTTTGTAGGATTTTTTAGACTTTTAAAGTTTTGGTGTATTCAATCTGGATTTTCAAAAGTCTTTAAAAATCCTGAGCTATTCAATACGGATTTTAAAAAATCCAAAAAAATCTTCAGGTATTCAACAGTCTATGGATTTTAATACTCCTTGGATTTTCTTTGATTCTCTTACAAAATATAAATAGATTTCACTCTCCAAAGTCTCTTCTAATAACCAGAGATTTCTACGGATATTAAAAAGTCTTAAAAAAATCTCTAGGTATTCAACAGTCTATGGACTTTCTTGTTGGAGTTATACGTGAAAGTATGCTTTTACTTTGTATAACTCGTGTATCAAACACTTGTTTATGAGAATAATTCTTTTATCGCATATGCTTTAGATATGATTGAATGTTGAATATTTATTGCAAACAGTTCATAATTGTAACTAAACGTACATTTTTACGACCTAGGAGGAATTTAACAATCCACCGTGAAAGGTCGATGTGTAAGTCTCAGATTGGTCTGTCTTGACTAAGAGATTGCACTAGCACATTTAGTATGTGTTGAAGAGGACCTACACCGAGGATAAATTCTTCTGTTCTGAAATGTGAAGAATTAGACCTCAGTGGTTGTTGATTTCTTAATCTCCGTCACTTAAATAAGACCGTGTGTGCTTAATGGTTACTGCTTTGATTCATGTTGGGTGAGAATCATTGTGACTTCGAACCTTGTGCTTTGGGTAGTAATATTAATCATACGACGGTTGCTAAGATTTAATACGGAGAAACGCGTGCGAGTACGGCTCGTGTGATTAGTCCCCTTGGTGGGCTCAGAAGTTTTTTCGTACCAAATCTTGCAAGTGAAAAATTAGTTTCTTCGGTACGGATAATAATGTTGAGCTGTCTTTACTCCAAGGTGAAATATATTAATTAATTTAGAGCTATTCAGAAGCTTAATTAATTAATGGACTTGATAATCTTAAACGCGGGAAATAATAATCGGGAGCCCATATTATCGTAATATGGATTAAGATGGATAGTGCAATATTAATTTATTAGTGGTAATAATTAATATTAATGGATTGAATTATATTGGGGCTCAATATTGAAATTCAGAAGTCCATTAGGAGGTCCAATCTTAATTTCTCCTTAAAGGCCCCTCAAGTAGCCCAATAATGATAAGGTGATTAAAATAAAAAGATAATATTATGCTGATTTTCTCCTTATTTTTTTTAAAATTGTGTATCAAGAGAAGAATAGATTTTGTTGATTTTCTTGGAAAGATATTATGGAAGATATGTATTTTTGGAATACAATAATATCTCATATATTCAAGAAAGATCCAAATCTTGGCTTCTTCACTTGTAATTTTCGAAAATTACATATTTATAAGGTGAGTGAGGTTTTTGTGGAATATTTTATTTTGGAGAAAAGAATATATTAGATATATTCAAGATTTCTTAGAGTCTAAGAAAAGATTTTTTCCAAAGCCCATATACCACCATATTTTCGGCCATCACTCTTTATAAATAGGGGATGATTATTTCATCCCCAAGTACATAATTCCATGTGTTGGAAAAATCAAGAGCATATATATTTTTCTTTTTCCTTAGTTATTAAAATTACTTGAAAGCATCTCCCACCGGTGATCTAGTAAGGCGAAAGGAAAATACTTGAGAAGGTTTTTGGGTTGATAAAACGTGATCGTGATTGTCCCGTTTATTCAAAGGCCAATTCTACAAGAGGTACGTAAGTCACATAAATTCTTGTTTATTTCGCCTAGATTTTATGTGAATTAATTCAACATGCATTATGATAAATTAGTTGTTGGAATTATTATTTGAATTAATTAGGATTCATTCATGCTAGTAATAATTGAATTTAAATTCGTATTTAAATTTCATCCCGAATAGATTCCGGGCACCCATATTTTCCCAACAACTGGTATCAGAGCCACGGTTTCGGGCTCTGATCTTTAAATTGGAATTTAAATTGTTAAACATTAAATTGAAATTGAATAGTAGAATTGCTTGATCTTTTTTGCAGGTATCCAATTGTCATGGTTTTAATGTTGTTAATTTTTCATGCGTGTGAATTAATTGTTTTTAATTCGATTCGTTTGAATTCGTTTTTCTCGTGAGAAAATCCACGAGTAGATTAGTTGTTTTTATTTTGATTCGATCATTGTAATAGACTAGTCTAGATCTAGTATTTATTTTTTTTAAAAATAAATTGTAACCGGATCGAGACGAAGAACGAAGAATTAAAGACGGCGTACCCGGACGATGCATGCATGCATGCGCGGCGCATGCATGGATATAAAATCATGCATGGGGTGAGAAATGAGAACGAACGGCGAAACCCGGTGCGCAGGGTCTGCGAGGCGCACGACCCGGGCGCACAACGGGGCGCGGCATGGCGCGGGCGCGCGCACAAGTAGGCGGCGCCCGGCGGCCAGCTGCTCGGCGCCGTGTCGGGTGGCCCGGGCCCACTCCGTGGGCCGACGCGCACCGTATCTCGGGTCGTGGAATTTTTTTAAATTAATTTCAGTTCTGCATTTTTTTGTGTGATTTTAAACGTCGTCCCGAACCCCAAACGATGCCTTTTTTGATGAAGTGTTGTTGTTCGAGTGGGAGCATGTCGAGACGAACGATGGAAGCTACAAGGATGATTTTTCGCATCAAGACGTGAAGAAATTAAACCATGACAATTGGATTTGAGTGCTCCAATGTGTTTAATTTTGTTTTGATGGATGTTTTATTTCGTGCACTTATTATTATTTGTTAATATGTGTTTGCATGAATTTTATTGTCCAAGAAAAACCTTACTTTCGAAAATTACTAAGTATGTTTATTTAATCGCAATTTTATTCCGGATATTAAAATTGGATTAATTTGGCCTCCATAATTTATTTATTTGTGAAGTTCTTTTGGAATATATTTCCCCCTCGGATCGGCCAAAAGGACGGATTTCACATGAATAAATTCCGAAAGGATGATTGTGGATTATTACTAGTGGCGGTATTGACCCTCACCACGAGTGGCTTGCTCAAAGCGAAATAATAATCCTGTATTTAATTGTGGTTATTACTTAGGCATAAGAAATTGATATTAACTTACTCCCCTCGGAGTCCCTGTCAATTTTTATGTGGTCAAAGTGGGAGCCAACTATTAATTTTGAATTAAGGATTTGTAACTTTTATGTTTGTGATCCGCTTGAATGTGTTTAAATGTATAGACCACCCCTCGTGGCGCATTTAAATTGTTTCGAGATGTTGGCTGATGCATGATTATATTATTTTAAGGTTTCAATATAATTGATGTGATCGAATTATGTGATAATTTCGTATTTTTCTAGATATTGATATGAATGTATGTTTTATTCTCAGTTCATCATGTCGCAACCTTTTAATCCACTGTTTAGTATACTTAAAGATAACAAACTTGTTGGTGAGAATTATGTTGATTGGAAACATAATCTTGATATTGTCCTAACCGCTCAACACCACAAATGGGTACTTACTACTCCTAAGCCCCAAGAGCCTGCCGAAGATGCGACCAAGGCGGTCAAAAAAGAGCATAAGAGTTGGTTTGACTCCGATGAGATGGTTAGGTGTACTATTCTGGCTTCAATGTCAGATGTGTTGCAACACCAACACCAACACATGGAGACCGCCTCTGAGATAATGCTCAATCTTGAAGCGATGTTTAAACATCAGAACCGTACAGCTAGGCAAATCACCATGCGAAAGATGCTTTCGTTGAAGATGGTGGAATGTACGCCCGTAAGGGATCACGTTATCGAGATGATGGGTTATCTCAACAAGTTGGAAGTACTTGGTGCGGAATTTGATCTCCCTACTAAGGTCGATTTTGTTCTCCATTCTCTGTCGAAGAGCTTTGAGCAGTTTCAGTTGAACTATCAAATGAATGATCGGGCAAATAGTTTGCCCGAGCTCTTGCAAGCTCAGCTGATATTGGGGCAAAACATCAGCTGGTCTTCTTGTGTATCTGCAGGCAATCAACTTTTTGGTACCCTACTGGGTCCAGGGGGGTTAGCACAATTTTTAGGAAGCCACAAGAATAGATCATCCCTTTTTGGATCAGGTGATCTTATCTTTCTTCCATATAGGTCCACAAAAACACACTCAACAAAAGAACCTTTGACATGGTTATTTCTTCTAGAGGCTCTTCTTCTCTTATGAGCTTGTCCGGTAGAAGGAATAACTTGTCTTAAAGCAACAGACTTGAAATTCTTTTGATAAGGATAAGTCTTACTAGAACCATTAAAGGTTCCAGCTGGTCTGGCAGATGACTTGAAAGTCCTCTGCAGGTGAGTAGGAGTCATTTGGTTCTGCTTCGTTTGAGAAGATCCAGACTGTTTTCTACTCTGCTGGCCTGGCTGAGGTCTTTTATTCTGGGTATAGCCCTTCTTAAAATTCCTCCTCTGCCTTTTGGGTTTTTGAGTTTTAGGACTCATCTGCCCATTAGGCTGAGTTGCCTGGTCAGCTGACCTCTTGCCCTTATCAATAAAATTTCTAGGCTGTTCTTCTTTCTGAACATGTGAGGATTCAGGTTTGGAATAACCAAGGCCTGTTCTATCATGCTCTCTTTGAGATGAGGCAGTTATGTGTGACATAGCATTGCTTGCTGTAGTCAGCTGCTCCAGTCTTATTTTGAGCTTGTCCTCACTTTCTCTTACAATTTTGTTTTGATGGAAGAGTTCATCAAACTTAGCTTTTAGCAGGTTATATTCATTGTCTTTCTCAACATTTTCAACAACCAACCTTTCTATCAGCTTAACTTGTTCAATACACCTGGTTGTCAAATCAGAGGACTCTTCAACCAGTGTATGATTTTGTTCAGCTGGTAGATTAGCTGAGTTGCCTAGGTATTGTGAAAGCTTCTGATTTTCTGCTTTCAGCTTTGAGTTCTCATCTTCCAATTTTTGACAAAGTTGTATAGATTTTTGGAGATCTAATAGCATCTTCTGCATATCAGACTCCTCTGATTGTCCAGAACAAGAAGAAGATGAAAAAGAAAAGGGAGTTCGATCACATACCTCGTCTGTTACCAGACATATCTCTTCGTCTGGTCCAAAATTGGATGATGAACCAGAAGTGGATACCTCATCTTCCTCATCTGCTAGGCTCCTTTTGGAGTACCTCCTGGTGTCTCTTCTACTGCATCTCTTTGAGCCCATTTTCTGCAAAAATTGTTAGCACAACAAATATTTGGGTTTTCAAAAAAATGGATCTGCCCTGGTGACCACCGAGATAATTTCAAAACAGTGGTCTGTAGGACACACTGCTCTGATACCACTTGTTGGTCCCAAAAATATCCAGCGGAAAGCGTTTTTAAGTTTATTTTTAAGAAAACCCTTTAAAGAAATGCTAAAAGAAATTGCAGAAATTTAAAGTGTAGAAAATAAAGAACACAAGGATTTATAGTGGTTCGGACAACAGGTCCTACGTCCACTCTCCCTTTCTCCAAAGGGGACTTACTCTCCAACCAACGTACTCACTAACCACTGGAATTTCGAAGTACCAGCTCCTTCGTACAACTGCTTCAATCTTACGATCTAAGCCTTACACCAATCTATCTATACAGATAAGGATTGTGTGAATGATCCAACTATAACTCCTAAAGAGTGTATATAAACTTGAAAGGACAAAATGAGTGAGTGGAAGAGTTCGTGTGTTCTTGCTGTGCTCTCGCGCGACTCTTATATATTGAACTCATCACAACACTCATATTTATAGTTGTGAGAATCAACTAGCCGTTGGAGTGCCAGCAATTCAAACAACCATAATTGGAGGAATATAATCAATCAAAGATTGATTATATGATTGATTAGTTGACTTCAATCAATCAATCAAATCCTCCATCAGTTGACTTTCCATATAGCCTTCTTCTCCATCATGAATCTCCAAAGTCTACTTGTCTCCAGATTACATGCAGCCTCCAGGTGGGTGAACTAATCCGTCACACTCGTCTGGTCTGGGGTCTTCTGGTCTGGTCTCATCTGGCAGGTAATACTTCTGCTCTGGTACTCATCTGGTAGAGGTCTTCTGGTGACTCCTCTGGTCAGACTCCTCTGGCCGGACTCCTCTGGACCTCATCTGCTCTGGTGACTCTTCTGCTCTGGTCAAGACACCTCATCTCATCTGGTCACCTCATCTGGTACCTTCTCTGGTCACCTCATCTGGTACCTTCTCTGGTCACCTCATCTGGTCTGCACATATTTCTTCCCCCTTAACCAAAGACCTATTCTAGACCCAAACTAATCTGTAGCTGACTAACAGGTTCAGCTATGGATCATCAAATTGTTGCTATGGTGGCAAACGGTCCGTCTGCCTCTTCGGGTCCCAAGGGAGGGAAGAAGAAAAAGAGGACGAAAGGCCAGACCCAAGCAAATTCAACCGTTGCGAAACCCAAGGCAAAGGGAAAAGAAGGTGGAAAGAAAGCTGCTATGGGTAAGTGCTTCAATTGTTGTGAGAAGGGACATTGGAGGGCGACCTGTTCTAAGCCTAAGAAGACGGTAAAGAAAGGTAAGTCTCATGCTTTAGTCGTTGAAACTTATGTTGCGGCGTATGATGCCCACGTTTGGGTAGTGGATACCGGGGCAACTGATCATATTTGTTTCACTCTTCAGGGGTTCCAGCTAACCCGACGACTTAGCAAGAATGAGATCACCATCACTTTGGGTGATGCTACGAGAGTGGCAGCCGAAGCAGTGGGAGTCGTGCACCTATCTTTTGAAGATAGAGTTTCAATTTTAAGAGATGTTTTATACGTTCCGAACTTTATGAAGAATTTAATTTAGTTTCTAAGTTGTTTTTTGATGGATATTCAGTTACTTTTAATAAAGTTGCTACTGTTTCTTTTAAGAATGATACTATCTGTCATGGAACGTTGGTAAACAATCTCTATACGATTAAGTGTGCACACCACTCAAATAATGAATCTAATAACACGTCGATCATTTCGAGTAATAAAAGAAAGCATTCTTCGGAGATGAACGAAACACTTCTATGGCATCTTAGACTAGGTCATATTAATCTAAAGTGGATAGAGAGATTGGTGAAAGACGGATCCTTGGAATCATTCCAAGTCAAACCGTTTCCAACTTGTGAATCCTGTTTAGAGGGTAAGATGACCAAGAGGGCATTTGGAGCCAAGGGGAATAGAGCCACAGAAGTGTTAGAACTCGTTCATACCGATGTGTGTGGTCCAATGACAATCAAAGCGAGAATGGGGTATGAGTATTTCGTCACCTTTATTGACGATTACTCGAGATATGGGTACATTTACCTTATGAGGCATAAGTCTGAAACTTTTGATATGTTCAAGGAGTTTAAGGCCGAAGCTGAGAAACATAGGGAAAAGAGTATCAAGTTTCTACGATTAGATCGTGGAGGCGAATACCTCAGCGATGAATTCTTGAACTACTTATCGGACGAAGGGATCGTATCCCAGTTAACCGTACCGGGAACCCCTCAACAGAACGGTGTGGCGGAACGAAGAAACCGGACTCTTTTAGAGATGGTCAGATCCATGATGAGTTATTCAGATTTACCCAAGTCGTTTTGGGGTAATGCCTTGGAAACGACGGCTTACATTCTAAACTTAGTGCCATCCAAATCGGTTCCTAAAACCCCAATGGAATTGTGGACCGGGCGCAAGCCCAGTCTAAGACATTTATGGATTTGGGGTTGTCTGGCATACGTGCTAGACAAGGAGGCCGGTAAGTTGGATCCACATTCGGAATTAAGGCTGTTTATAGGATACCCTGCGGGAACGAAAGAGTGTATCTTCTATAGTCCCAAGGATCAAAATACCGTAATTAGTACACACTTTAAATTCTTGGAGGAAGACTATATGAACAATCTGAAGCCTAAAAGTGAAATTACCTTAGAAGAATTGAGAGGTCAAACCTCGATACCAAGTATACAAGATGATGTACCACACGTCACATCTTCACAACCAGAACCCCGTCATAGTGGGAGGATTGCTAGGCAACCCGAGAGATTCATGGGAATAGGAGAATCGTCGGATTTGATTCCCGGTGATGAATCAGACCCATAGACGTACGACGAGGCAATCTAAGACAAAGATGCGGAGTCATGGCAAACGGTAATGGAAGCCGAGATGAGTTCGATGGATCATAATCAAGTGTGGGAGTTGGTCGAACCACCCAATGGGGTAGAACCCATTGGATGTAAGTGGGTGTACAAGAGGAAAAGAGGACCGGACGGAAGGGTTGAGACCATCAAAGCGAGGCTTGTGGCCAAAGGATATACTCAGAAAGAAGGGATTGATTATGAGGAAACCTTTTCGCCTGTAGCTATGCTTAAGTCCATCCGTATTCTCTTGTCGATCGCTGCGCACCTAGATTACGAGATCTGGCAAATGGATGTCAAGACAACTTTTCTTAACGGAAGTCTTGACGGGATAGATATCTATATGCAACAGCCCAAAGGTTTTATTGAAAAAGACCAAGAGCATCTCGTATGCAAGCTTAAGAGATCCATTTATGGACTTAAGCAAGCATCGCGTACTTGGAACCAGTGTTTTGATCAAGTGATTAAGTCTTATAGGTTTGATCAAAACGAGTTCGAAAGTTGTGTGTATAAGAAGCGTGACGGAACTGCTGTGGTATTCTTAGTATTATATGTAGACGATATTCTGCTCATTGGAAATAATGTAAAGGTATTGTCAGACGTAAAGGTATGGTTGTCAAAACAATTTGATATGAAGGACTTAGGGGAAGCCGGTCACATCCTTGGGATCAAGATTACTCGCGATCGTAAGAAGAGGATGTTGGGCTTATCGCAAGCTTCATACATTGACACTGTTTTGAAGCGTTTCAGCATGCAAGATTCCAAGAAAGGTTTTGTACCTTTTAGGCACGGAATCCATCTATCGAAAGAAATGAGCCCTAAGACGCAAGTGGAGATAGATGACATGAAAGGTGTTCCGTACACTTAGGCCGTAGGAAGCCTTATGTATGCAATGCTGTGTATGAGACCGGATATCTGCTTTGCCGTGGGCATGGTGGCAAGATATCAAAGTAATCTCGGGAAAGACCAATGGACTGCCGCAAAGTGCATCTTGAGGTATCTGAAAAGAACTCATGAGTGGATGCTGATTTACCAGTCAGATAGTCTTGTTCCCGTGGGATACACGGACTCAGATTTCCAAGCAGACATAGACTCAAGAAAGTCAACCTCGGGTAGTGTGTTTTGCATGGGAGGAGGAGCCATTTCATGGAGAAGCGTTAAGCAGAAATGCATCGCCGATTCGACCATGGAAGCCGAGTATGTAGCTGCTTGTGAAGCAGCAAAAGAGGCAGTTTGGCTCAAGAACTTCTTAGTGGACTTGGACGTTGTTCCGAATTTGCCCGACAAGATAACTGTCTTTTGTGACAATGCCGGAGCAGTTGCAAATTCAAAGGAACCGAGAGCCCATAAGGCCAGCAAACACATAGAAAGAAAATACCATCTTATACGAGAACTCGTTAAGAGAGGAGATATAGAGGTGACAAAGATAGCATCGGGAGACAACTTAGCTGATCCATTCACAAAGGGTCTGTCTCAGAGTACATTCGAGAGACATGTGGATGGAATGGGAGTCAAGACTATTGCCAATCTGCTTTAAGTATAAGTGGGAGGAATTATTAGGTTAGTGTAGGTTGACATGAGATGTCACGTAGAGCTACTACACTAAGACATGCATGATGTATACTAAAAAAACAGACTTTAAGTATAAGTGGGAGATTGTTGGAGTTATACGTGAAAGTATGCTTTTACTTTGTATAACTCGTGTATCAAACACTTGTTTATGAGAATAATTCTTTTATCGCATATGCTTTAGATATGATTGAATGTTGAATATTTATTGCAAACAATTCATAATAGTACTAGTTACATTGTAGTTAATGTGTTGATACCCGATCACGGAAGATAACATTAACAGTTTCCTTGTAACTAAACGTACATTTTTACGACCTAGGTGGAATTTAACAATCCACCGTGAAAGGTCGATGTGTAAGTCTCAGATTGGTCTGTCTTGACTAAGAGATTGCACTAGCACATTTAGTATGTGTTGAAGAGGACCTACACCGAGGATAAATTCTTCTGTTCTGAAATGTGAAGAATTAGACCTCAGTGGTTGTTGATTTCTTAATCTCCGTCACTTAAATAAGACCGTGTGTGCTAAATGGTTACTGCTTTGATTCATGTTGGGTGAGAATCATTGTGACTTCGAACCTTGTGCTTTGGGCAGTAATATTAATCATACGGCGGTTGCTAAGATTTAATACGGAGAAACGCGTGCGAGTACGGCTCGTGTGATTAGTCCCCTTGGTGGGCTCAGAAGTTTTTTCGTACCAAATCTTACAAGTGAAGAATTAGTTTCTTCGGTACGGATAATAATGTTGAGCTGTCTTTACTCCAAGGTGAAATATATTAATTAATTTAGAGCTATTCAGAAGCTTAATTAATTAATGGACTTGATAATCTTAAACGCGGGAAATAATAACCGGGAGCCCATATTATCGTAATATGGATTAAGATGGATAGAGAAATATTATTTATTAGTGGTAATAATTAATATTAATGGATTGAATTATATTGGGGCTCAATATAATGAAATTCAGAAGTCCATTAGGAGTTCCAATCTTAATTCTCCTTAAAGGCCCCTCAAGTAGCCCATTAAGTAGCCCAATAATGATAAGGTGATTAAAATAAAAAGATAATATTATGCTGATTTTCTCCTTATTTTTTCGAAAATTGTGTATCAAGATAAGAATAGATTTTGTTGATTTTCTTGGAAAGATATTATGGAAGATATGTATTCTTGGAATACAAGAATATCTCATATATTCAAGAAAGATCCAAATCTTGGCTTCTTCACTTGTAATTTTCGAAAATTACATATTTATAAGGTGAGTGAGATTTTTGTGGAATATTTTATTTTGGAGAAAAGAATATATGAGATATATTCAAGATTTCTTAGAGTCTAAGAAAAGATTTTTTCCAAAGCCCATATACCACCATATTTTTGGCCATCACTCTTTATAAATAGGGGATGATTATTTCATCCCCAAGTACATAATTCCATGTGTTGGAAAAATCAAGAGCATATATATTTTTCTTTTTCCTTAGTTATTAAAATTACTTGAAAGCATCTCCCACCGGTGATCAAGTAAGGCGAAAGGGAAATACTTGAGAAGGTTTTTGGGTTGATAAAGCGTAATCGTGATTGTCCCGTTTATTCAAATGTCAATTCTACAAGAGGTACGTAAGTCACATAAATTCTTGTTTATTCCACCTAGATTTTATGTGAATTAATTCAACATGCATGATGATAAATTAGTTGTTGGAGTTATTATTTGAATTAATTAGGATTAATTCATGCTAGTAATAATTGAATTTAAATTCGTATTTAAATTTCATCCCGAATAGATTCCGGGCACCCCTATTTTCCCAACATTTCTTTGATTCTCTTCCATTGGGATGTCAACGGGGCGGGATGGGGACGGTGGACCATTCTCCATCCCCGTCCCCGCGAAATAAATGGGAAATTTTTCCCCCCATCCCCGCCTCGCCGGTTCCCCGTTCCCCGCCTATTTTTTTTTATCTCATTTTAAAATATAAAAAATAATATTTAAATTAAATTTTTTAATCATACACAATAATTACTTTAAGTTGGTGTTAAAAAAATAATTTGAAGAACCTCTAATTCTAATATTTTTAATTAACATATATACTAAAGTGAAAATTATATAATTTGAAACTAATAACATAATATTAAATAAAATATAAATGTAAATAAATTTCACTCTCCAAAATTTCTTCTAACAACCAAAGACTTCTAATGAGAGCGAGGTATAACGGTGATGAAAATAAAGATGCGAATAATAATGTATTTTTTTTTTTAACTAAGGCATTTTTTTTCTAAACAATTTGGGTAACTTTTTTTTAGGGTTTATTAGTGTGTAGTACATAAATGTATAAAGTATTCTTCTAAACTACATAACCCAAAAAGCATTTAGTCTAAACTACATTGACTTCTTTATTGAATACCTTTTACGCCCCTATCTTCCTTTTTCATCCCAAGCTCTCACTTCTGCAGAAAAAGGTCACGTCAATATATTATGTACAATTTCAGATTCAAATTTCAAACTCATTTCTCTGAAAATATACAATTCTCATCTCCATATCCTTTCTTCTTCGTCCGATTTTCGTATCTCATAAATATAGCAGCTTCCTTCATACAATCTACCTAATGACGCTAGTTCTCTCTTCTTCTGTTGTTCTTAGTGTGAAATACGCCCTGGAGTCCAAGTTGATCGTGGTTAATGGCAACTCATCTTTTTCGAATTTTTCGGATCAGGTTATTTCTACTTGGCCCAATCTTCATATTAGCAATTTGAGGTTTCGTTATTCTGTGGGTGGCCTTATTAATTGTTTCCTTGATTCGGACTCTAATCTTAGAAACTTGATCATGTATTGTGAAGTGAAATCAGAGAAATTTGTAGAGATTATTTTAATTTCAACTGGATTTTCACACGAACTTTCCCCTTTTGTTGGTGAACATTCTAATTATTTCGATGATTTAATCCCCACGTATGATGTATGTCCATCTTTAGAGAAGAAGTCTTGTTTATCTGAGGATTGGTCTCATATATTTGACGGTAGAGTTGGGACTTATTTTAAAGGGGGGTCTGATGTATTTAAACGTCAACTTATTTTGTATGCAACTTCTAAAGGATTTGAGTTTCTCTTTCAACGGAATGAACGAAATTACGTAAATATTGTATGCAAAGAGTCTAATTCTGCCTCTTCTTGTCCCTGGTTTATAAAAGCAAAGATGGATCGTATTACGGGATCGTTTGTTGTTTGGAAAGTCAATTTACTTCATACTTGTCATTCAAATATGTTATGTAATGATCTCAAGAGGTTGACCCCAACAATTATTTCTTCATTTGTTGGATATACGGTTAAGGCCAATCCCAATATGGGTGGAATTGATCTTATTAAAACTGTTAAACAGTTTTACGGCTTAGATATTCCGTATTGGAAGGCTTGGCGTAGCTTAGTCGCTGCTAGGGGCCAAAATCATGGTGATTTTAATGAATCATACTCTCATTTAGGACGTTATGCCCAAGCAATCTTACACCGTAATCCTGGAAGTGTTGTTATTTTGGAGAGTAATGGTGAAACCTCTCGTTTCGAACGCATATTTGTATCACTTAAGGCTTGTATTGATGGTTTTAGAACTTGTCGTCCCATGTTATTCGTCGATGGAACTTTTATGAAAGGACAAGCAACAGGCACCTTGCTAGCCGCTGTTGCGAAGGATGGAAACAATGGTAATTGTTTATAAATCCATCTACTTTACTGCTTTTTCCCTGAATTTGGTCTCTTAGTCTAACTCATATAACTCTTATTTTTTTAGGATTGTTTCCTGTTGCCTTTGCACTCGTTTCTTCAGAAAACACTGAAAATTGGGTATGGTTTCTTGAAAAACTCCGTGAAATTATCATACATGATAAAGAAGTGTTCTACTTATCCGATCGCAATGTTAGCCTTTTGTCTGCATTCTCCATTGTATTTGACAAGCCTGTCCATTTTTTTGTTTGTATCACCTTCTTCTTAATCTTAAAGTTCAATTTTCTAGGGGCAGCTCTTTGAACCAAAGATCAAAGTTGTTAATATTATTCCGAGAGTGTGCTTATGCTCCCAACATGCGTTTGTTTAATGGCAAAGTAGTTGAATTCTTAGAATTAGGTGGAGATCTTGCTAGGGATTGGCTTTCACAATTGCCCTATGAAAGATGGGTTGTTTCCCATTCACCTCACTCAACCAGGTATGGGGAAATGACGTCAAATGCGGCGGAATCTTTTAATTTTTAGATTCGTCAATTCTGGGAACTCCCAGTTATGCTTATGATAGATAACATTATATCAAATATCGATCGTTTGTTTGTAGAAATGAGATCTCAGAGTTAAGAATGGATGAGCTTGTTATGTCCAGTTAAGCAGTATACTTAGCTTGAATATGGTGAAATTAGCAAGACATGGGAGGTGAAAGAGTGTTCATCATATGGTCAGTATAAAGTTGAGGCTTCCCCATCTGTTATTGTTGATTTATCGTTGTCTGTTTGCACTTGCTATCAGTGGGAAGTAACTGGATTCCCATGCTCACATGCCATAGCAGTAATACGTAAACTCTCTAAGAATATATACCTTCATATTGATCATGAGCTTTTTGTTGAGAAATATGTTCAATGCTACCTAACTAATATCTCTCATGTACCACAGACTAACAAGGTTAGAGTTCCCCCTAGTTGAAGAAGATGTTGTGCTCCCTCCTAATTTGAAACGTCCAGCCGGTAGGCCCAAGAAAAGACGACAACGGTCTTTCGGAGAGTCGAGAAAGAGCAAAAAGATGTATTGTGAGCTCTGTTGTAAGATGTCACTCCATGATAAGCATACTTGTTCATTGATTTGTCGTCCATAACAACTTGTAATAAGAGCTTTTTTTGTTTAACATTTCTATTATATATTTGGAGATTTGTACAATATTCATGAATTTAGAACATGAATATATATTGCTACATAGATTGGCCCATTACAATTTAAAAAAAAATGGCATTAACGGCCATAATATATATATATATATATATATATATATATATATATATATAGGATGATGTTAATACTTGTCACTTTTACATAGGTACTCATATTGAACTTGCATTCACTGTTATCTTTTATCTAGTAACAAGAAAAATCAACCAGCTTAACACTATTACAAAGAAGACCATACCCAAATTGGCAATTAACAAAGTTGAAAGGGTCACTTGGTATACTAGAGCCACTCCATGCTGTGGTGGTGGACTTTGAACTTCATCAATTTCATTGCCCACCAACTCTCCTTCTATAGGTTTACACCAATTACTCCATCCATGCTCTTCACAGTTGTAGTACAACCTTCCCGGATTCTTTAGCGTTTCCGAAACCTTAATTGTTGCATGTCGACCACATTTGATACAACATGATTTCTTGCACTTAAGATACATCTTACTTGTCCCCATATTGCTTGTGCTAGACATAGTCGTGAAGAAATAGGCAGATGAACATTTTTTTTTATCTTCCAAAGGATCTATATTTATAGAAATATGGATGCTTTATTTCCAACGGCTATAAAAGAGCCCATATTCATGTCATATGTGATAAGAAGAGCTGTTGTAAAAGTCATATCTAAACAGGGATGAAGATGAGATAATTGTTTTTTTTTTATTAGGAAAAGTAATTTTATAGCTTACTCAAAAGATAACTGGCTTAATTAATTGATATATATATTTATAGTTTGTTTTGGCCAAACTATTCTTAATTAATATGTGTCTTATCAAATTATAGTTCTTTTTCGGTTGGCACAATACAAGATTTTCTTTAGCACTTAAGATATCAATTACTTATGTTATTTAATGACTCAATGTTGTTTTGTAATACCCATTGAAAAAGGTATATAAAAGGCCCAAAATATAAATATATATTTTTAATAATGACCCAAAATATTCGGGCTTTTCAATAAAGATTGGATATGCCACGAACTCTATATTTTATATTTTACCATACATGTATAAATGGCCCACAAAATAAATGAATAAGATCATTGAAAAGAATTGGATATGAGCCCAATCTTTTTTTTTTACCATAATATACAATTCTGATGTAGATATACAAGGTACCAACATGCATATATACAATATTTGGCTTAATATACAAGTTTAAATTCTGAAATACAATTTAATCATACACATAACAAATAAAACATACATATGGTAGATAATAAAATACATCCATTAATATTATGAATAAAGTTCATCCAAAGTTGCCAAACATAAGTTACTACTAACCATAGACCATAGTTACAAAAGTGAAGGAATCAAGTTCATCCTTCTTGATACAAAATATCTGGGAACAAAAAAAACGAACCTTAACAAAGATGCTTAACCCAATAAACTTGTGTACATTGTCTTCCATAACCCCGCAAGTTCATTAACTAAGCATCTTGATTCTATAGATTGTGTAAATATCAAAAACTACTAATATGTTAATCATAACAAACTTGAATCCTCAGCAGGGCATAACCAAGACAAGTTCATTCTAATAAAAAGTGCTTCCCAAAAACTACTAATATGTTATATATTAGCCTAGATGCTAGCAAAAGGTGCTCCGTAGTAGATATGCTAGATGCGGCACACTGGAAAAGGAGTTTCCAAGCTTTCAACAAAACCAAAGACTTTACAGTAGCCTTCTTCAATCCTATCAGCTTCAATAAGGGCAAATGTTTCATCCCTTAAATCAAACAACCCAAAAACACCAATCGGATCAATCCGACACATGACAAGCACATTATGGGGCTTCATTAGGAAAAGAGGCTGAATATCAACGAACCTACGGTTATTGGGAATTACATTCCACACCCTCATTGAGAAATGAGTCCATGTATTCCCCTCATTCACACTCTGTTTCAAAATCCATAAATCTTGATTTTCAATAGGGTTAATCAATCTAGAATGAAGTGCTAGTGTTTGATTGTCTAACCCCACCATTGTGAAGCCAAAGAAACCCACATGGTTAAACACAGGTAATTCAATTCTAGAAATAACTCCAATCATTAATATTAAGAGCACATATGCCTTTTCTTGCTATCTGCCAATGTAGTTTACCATTAACGAAAATCCCAGGTTCCCCAATCGGATAATCGTATGGAAAACCTCCAATATCGGTCCAAGAATGGCTATTACAAGAAAATACACTTACCTCTGTCATCAGTTGGGGGTTGCTGAACAAACATATCCGCACCAATTTGTAATCATCTTCACCTTCGTGGTATCCCATACCAAAAAAGGTAATAGACCAGGTTGCCTCAGGGGGAAAGTTGATTTTGTGACTAGGAACCACAATCATCTTCATGGTGTGTGGATTGTACAGTACATACACGTCTGCTTGGTTACACCTGCAAACCAAACCATTACATGTTGCCACAAATTCTTCAGCCCTATCTCCATCATAAACGATTCTTTTGTTCGGCTTTCCAGGTGGTGATTCCTCATAGGCCAGATTGAAGCTTCCCATGCTCCTTTCAAAGTAAAAATACTTTCGATTTTGAAGAATCATGTTCTGCAAATGCTTTTTCAAAAAAAAAAAAACGGTTGTTGATATTTGAATACCACATCCTGGATACCCGCTTAAATCTCAACAAATCAACAACAGGCGCATGAGATATGATCTCCATCTTCATCTCTTCTGGTAGCTCCTGAACGTCATTCGCCATTTTTTAGAAGATGAATAATTCAAGGCCAACTTTATCTCTAAATTCTCTCAAAACCTGTAGAGTGTCACAATCAAGTTGACTGTAGGGTAGTGGTTTCCTTCCCAATATGTAATACAAATATTTTATTTTGATTTCATTAAAATATATCTAAATGTATATTAACTTGGATTAATAATTTGAAATCCGTGTATTGAGATTTTGGGCGGTCTTAGATTTTTTTTAAGGGGGTTGTCTTTTTTGGGTTAATTGTCTTGTACAATTTGAATTGGCAGTTTAAGTTGTATAATGGACTGGATGTTATTGGACATGTATAATTAATTCCTTTGTTAATTGGACTGTTCTATTACAAGTTCCGATGCATTTAATAATTTTTTTTATTTACCCTTACATAATGTGTTACTGGGAGTTTATCTATAAAAATACATATCTAATTAGGAGTCTTTTAAATAATAAAAGGCATATGTATAAAATACATATCTAATAAAATACATATGTATAAAAGGCATTATAATATTAGATAGGGCCGTGCTATCGGATAATATTATGATTTGGGCCGTATAATTTATGGATTTCCTTTGTTAATAAAATTAGAAATATCTAATATACAATGGCCTTTGTTAATAATTGTTGGGTTTCCATTTACCCTATAAAATACCAACTATACATTAATAACATACAATTGCCCTGGATAATGTACAACTAATAATATAAAATATATATTATTGTAAATCAAGCAATGTAGCGTAAAAATATGTATACTTATTAGGTGTTTTCAATAATCAAATTAATAAGGTAATAAAATAATAAGTAATAGGAGGACTAGTTCTCTCGAAGAAATACATCAATATACAATAATATATAAGTTATATAATAGTTGGGAGTATATACAAAAATTATAGACATGTACAATTTTCTATTATATATATAATTTAATTAGTTATGTACGACTTCACAATACTTGTACAGTTTTCAAGACAATATACAACATTACTGAGAGAACTATTGAAGCCTTTGACAACCAGAATTCATCCAACAGACATGTATACATAACCAAAATGACAATCCACTTTATAATACACAACATAAGAAATTCTAATAATTCATAGCAAATGCATACATAATCCAAATGGAAATTACTACATCAAAATTCTAAAAGTTCAACAATTAAACCAAAGGTTGTTAAATTCCATTTTCCACAAACCAGGAAACCATTTTTGATCGGTACTCACTCGCCTTTTTATTACTGTATGAACCCTTTCCCAACTCTTTTCCACATACCATGTCATCAATGTGTTGGCACACAACTACCCCACAATCTAAACTACCGGCTACCTGTTGTAAACAGGTTTCACTCTTTGCTTTAATAAACGGAGCTTTATTTAGTAGGTGTTTGGGGAACTTTCGACGAAATATTTCCTTCAGCTTGGATTCCACATAATCAACCTGTAAATAAAAAGAATTAAATGATAAGGGATTTTAGTATCAATATTATATATTAACTATTTATTTCCATACTTACTACTACAGATGAGCCCAACAAATGGGGGTCAGTTGATTCTCCTCTTCTTGGACGCAACGAATTATAAAATTTCCACTTGCATGTTGAAACATTCAACCGTAACAGGGTCCAATGGTTTCCTAACACTAGATTCCTACCAGACCCACTTGTTTCCTAACACTAGATTCCTACCGGACCCACTTGTTTCCTGTACTAGAAGTGGGAATACCAACACATCTTTTGCTCCCGATTTCTCCAAAATATCATCAACGTTTTTCATAACAAGCACGTGTTTTCTATTTTCAGGCTTTGGAGACAAAAGATCCTGAAATCAAAGTTAAACAACAAACTTATTAGATGACACGGTACTATTCGCAATTTCAAATAACTAACAAAAATTAAATATTACCCAAATACTTGAGGTAAATAAATGAGTTTGACTGATTGAATTGTGAGTTGCATGTTTTTTTTTTCAGCAATTCCATCCAGCCATCAATAATCTACAAATTCACAGTCCATAACAAAATATAAATAATCCAGATAACAACTTTAAATATATATCATGTATTACAAAATGCAAAATAAAATGTGACTATTACTGGAGTTGAAAGTGATTCATTGTGCAGGATCTTCATAAGTTCATCCACCCTAATTTCTGACAGATATCCAATCCCCCTCCATACAACAGCGGTGCAAACAAAAATTAAGATAGTTCACATGACAGAAAAAAAAAAACAGCTTGATTAATAATTAATTAAAGAAATTATACTTACTATTTCCCCCCTTCGTTCCAATATTGTGAAATCTTATCCCTAATCACAGCATCAGTCTTCTTCACTGCCAGTGAATCCTTCTTCAACTTTAACTTTCCAACATGCTTTTGCGTTTCAAAAGCATCCTCAACCTCATTAATTTCCAAAATTTCACGGGTATTGGGTTGAGGTTGTTGTGACCGTTTCGGACCACATGTAGGATCCGGCCGGAAGCAAGCCGAAAAAGGCACAGGGATGCCCAGGAGATGGGACCGACTTGGCCGGTCTATATCCGACCTCAGCGGGCCCCGATCACGAGTTTCCGACCTCGAAAATGAGACCGGAAATCTGCTTGGGGCGCCCGTCTGGGATTATCGCAGCCTCAGTAAAGTTCGGCCATGGCCGGACCGGCCTGGCCACGACCGGTGAAGACTAGCGAAGGCCACCCGGACGCGACCAACCGGCTGGAAGAATCTCCGACCTCACTTTCCACCAGGAGGCCGGCCTCCGATCGCTTAACGCCCCCGGCCGGCAAGGGTGATCTGGAGCACGTGATAGAATCAAGCGAAATCCTCCCCCAAGAGGGAAAAAGGCCGCCTCCGTACTCAGGGACTCAGAGAATATTCCATCCAAATGAGGGAATGTGCCAGAGAATCGTCCTTTTTGGACACGCGTCAACACCCTAGTGGCCGGCCGCCTGCAGACTTTGTCACGCCAGTGCCCGCGCATCCTCAGAGGCAGGGGGCATTTAATGCACCTGTCCCCCGAGAGGCCGGAAATGACCAGAATACCCCTGTAGAGAGAAAACTATAAATACCCCCACATTTGTAATGTAAAAAAGGTTCAATCTCTCCCAGTATAATCAATACACATACTCATTCAAGTCCAGGGACCAACAACCCCTGGCAATTCTTGGTGTTCTTAGTGTTCTTATGCATTTATTGTCTTTCTTCATTCAAGCATTCATTCTAGCATTTAAGAACCCAATCATTTGATGTTTTTACCAAAGCTCTTATAAATAGCCAGTTAATCCCAGCAACAAATATTTGGTAAACAACATTTGGCGCTAGAGGAAGGGGATTCTAACCCATCAAACTCATATTTTCTTCACCTCTCTATGAAGAACACTCACTGTTCTTGGTGTGCTGTCGCCGGCACCCAAAAATAAAATATTTCCTGAGCCAACCCACTAATGTAGTAGGGTAAGTACAGGGTCGAATCCACAGGGACTAGATTAAAATAATTAAATATAAACGTGCACGAAAGCAATAAAAATAGGGGGGATTGATTTGATTTTTTTTCTAAACTACTAAAAAGCTCATGCAAATAACTAAAATTGCAAAAGTAAATGCAACTCAATAAAATTATCAAATAATGGGTAAACAATCTAGCCCTCGGATAGCCTTTCCCTAGAATGATTCTTTCATCTCAACAAGCAATAATAATTTTCTTATTCCTATCTCGAATCTTGCCCCTAAACCAGTGGTACGACCAAACTAGTTCGAATTGTTTCTTATGTTTAATTAATTAGAAAGTACGACCCCTAATTAATCTATTCAATGAACAACCTCAAAACATGTATTTAAGATTCAATTCATCGAACGCATTAATGCACCAAAACAATAGAGCAAACTAGACCATGAAAACGAAACGTTCGAATCATGCAACCTAGACTTCGTTATCCCTAGCTACTCCGATCACACAAATATAACAATTACGGATTATATTGTGCAAATTAGCGATGATTAATAATTAAGCATGCAAGATGATCAGACTCACAATATTAATAAATTAACCCATGCATAGCAAAATACCAAATAACGAAAAAGACAAGATGAAATAGAAAATTACTACTACTCAATTAAAAATTAAGAATCATTCTAGGTTTGGCGTCTCCTCGGACTAGAACAAAAACTTAGCCTCTAAACATGGCTATAGAAAATTCAAAATAAATCATCCAAACAATAATTTAAATTTCAAAAGCAAAATAAAAACTCAAACTCTATTTTCTTCTTTCTTTTCCAATCTCTGCCTCCCCCAATCTTCCTTCTTAATTCCTCCTCCCCTTTCTTTTGTTCCTCCCTCACGCCTTCTTTTTAATGCCTTGATTTCTTTCTCATTTGTTTTTCCTATTTTTAATTATTTCCTTATTTCTCTCTTCCTTCTCACGTCCAGATTCATCCCCCCAAATCTCTTCTCTTTCTTTCCTTCTTTCCCCCTTGTTGACTTCTTGCCCTCAATTAATTATTTCCTTCTTCTCCTGAATTAAAAATAAAAATGCACAATCAATACATTCGGAGAAAATAATATTCACAAGTGGAATTTCAAAGATATAGCTAAAAATTAATTATAAAATAATCAACTTAAGCTCATAATTCAAGTACAAAAATCCACTTATCAAATCCCCCCACACTTAAATCATGCTTGTCCTCAAGTATGGACTAAACAAAAGCACAAGTGGATATAAATCAATAGCACAAACTCAATAAGTCTCACTCCTACCCAAAATCACCAAGCACTGAAATATTGAGTTAATAACATTCCAAAGAATCAGTGATCAAGACATTATTTCTCAAGATAAAATATAAGCACTTCATCAATACTCAATAACATCACGAAGTCAAACATGTCAAGATTCAATACCTCACGTGGGTATCACTCAATTCCCTCAAGTGTTTGCAAGGGAACAAAAAAATCACTCAATATCAAAACACAATATGTCATTACCATAAGCTTGCTTATATATCAAATCTTCACCACTGATTTATGAATATCATGCAAAAGTCAAAGGGTCTTCATAAGGGTTGTAATGGGGCTTTGGTGAGGGGTTGGATAAGGAGTAAAATGTGGGTTATATAAAATCAAGAAGTTGTGAATTCAAAGCACGCATAAGGAATTTATCCCCCATTCACTACACTTTTCAATACATATCACCCCTACTCATTTTTCACCTTACTTGGTAACTTTTAAATATATCAAGAATTAATGTACCAAGTAATCACTACATTAGCTTTCCCCAACAAAAATAACAACACTTTTCTCTTCTTCTTTTTTCAACTCTTCCCACAGTGACTCTTTTTTTTTTCTTTTTTTTTTTTTTGCCACAATTTTTTTCTTTTCAACTTTTTTTTAAACCCCCATTCTCCAATCACAATTATAGTTCACTATTGGCACATGCATTTTATTCAAACTTCTTGACAAGAAGGGTTCAAAATATTGGCCAAATAGAATAAAAAAAGATATAAGCTTATTATATGTATTCAATCAAGAAAAGGTCGTAAGCTCAAAGGGGCAAACTAGTGGAAAATTAACAAGGGTAAGAGTTTCAAAGAAAAGGCTATCAACACGGTTAATCCTAAGTGCCCTTATCATTCAAATGCATGAATTCACTATGTGGTCTCGAAATGCATAACAAAGCAAGTTCTAGAATGTACAAATCATGTTTGATCACTCATAGCACGAAAAAAATGGAGCATGATATAAATGTATTGCTCTTAAAGGCTCAAAAGCTCACATAAAACGGCTATTGTATTGAATCTTGCACATTTTCATTCATTCAATTATCAAGATCAACAAAATGTTTCACTTTATCCCAAAGAAAATTATCAATCACACCTAACCTTCTTCAAGTTATTAAACTCAACTCAACAAAACATGGGATTTTGAATCAACAAAAGAAAACCAAACCACCAAAATATAAGATATCTCCCCCCACACCTAAACATATGATAGTCCCTAGCACAAAACATGGGAAAGACAAGAGAATGGAGCGGGGTTACCGGGTCTAATCAGTGGGAGGATGGTGTTGCTCCCGTAGTAAACGCAAAATCTCTGAAATCTGAAATCCTTGTGCCTCCTGGCGAGCCTCTACCCTATCCAATCGGCGCTGCAACTCTATATCTCTAACACCGAGTCCATGTATAGGCGTCGAAGACGATGCGGGACTCGTGGGCCAAGATGTGAACATCATATGAACATTTAACATGTTCTCAATACTGGTGTAATCGGGGTTCGGTAATGGCAGCCGATGCTGCTGGGAAATGGTCCACCAATATGTGCCATGGTCGTTCTCAAGCACCCCCATCTGCTGCAACAACTCATAACCTAAAGTCTGAACAGGGGCGACTGGAACTCGTCCTGAAAGCGAGATGCCTACACTGACGACGATCCCGGTGATAAGGCCTCCAATGGCTATACCACCGTCTCTCCTGCATGTGGTCTCAAAATGCTCGAGCACATAGTCACTCCATGGTAGTGTCGTGCGATGAAAAATGGAATACATCACAAACATCTCCTTGAACTCCACCACGTTCTTGTTGGACTCCCTCCCGAAAAAAGTCCCTGCAAGAAGCCTTTGAATGTACCGGAAAATGGGATTTCTAATGGCACTCGCTTTGGCACTTGCTGGTTGGTACACAATCGTACCATCAGTGATGTCGTTCCAAAAGAAGTGAGGATGGAATGGAGGGACTTCAACTGTAACATCAGGGAGACCTAAAGCATCCATCAAACGACCAACAGACCAAGTAAAAGTATTCCCATCCAATCGAAACCGAACACCACTATTACACCTTTCAAAAGAGCTCAAAAATTCAAATGTTAAATCAGCATAAGCTGGCCAATTGCCAGTGACCAAATAACGCAAACATCCAACACTTAGCAAATTCATAACGTCATCTAACAGACCCAGAGAACGAAGCAGTGGCATATCTAAATACGTAGTAGCCCTAATCTTACGAGTACAAACATTACGATAACGAGATACCTGAGCCGGATTAGCCATCCGAATGGAATGGGCATTTGGGAAGCACCAGTGAAGGCCGGCACTCGGTTGTTCTTCTGTACTCTCGTCAGGCTGCTGCTCGTTCAACGGAGATAGGTCAGCCTCTAGTTCGTCGTCTTCGTCTAGTGTAATCACTGGAGGAGCCTGCGAGGACGAACCCCTACGTCCCTTACGTGGATGGAGATTCACCATTTGCGTGTGGGCTGTGCGATGCCGCTGCTAAGCAATCGCGGCTGCTGTTGTGGTCGGTGAAGAGAGGAAACCTGCAGGATAGCCTGGGCGTGGAGAATTACCGGTGGTCGCGTCGCTGGTGCGCGGCAGAATGTGGCTGAAATGGGGGCGGCAGCAATGGAAGAGCGCTGCTATAAGAGGTGACGCGCGCGACCTGCGGTGCGTGCGTCGTCTGCTCGCGTTGACAGAATGGCTGGGAAATTGCTGTCGGCGCTGTTGATAGGGGCGGCAAGGGCAGGGCCTAGGGCGACGGTGCTGGACGCTGATTTGCTGCTTTAACGGTGTTCGTGCCTAAATTTGGTAAGTCTGTTGAGGGTTTTCTATGGGCCCAATGGAAAATGAAGACCAACCATATTGAATGGGCCAAAACAAATGTTCGTTCAAACTCTCCCCTGTGGGCCTTATCTTGGTTCATATGTGTAAAGGCCCATATCCCACTTTGTAATATCTTAGTGATGGGCCGCCAACTTAGATGGAGAAATGAAGCCTAAGTCACAAATATTTTATCCACTTAATCAGAACCTGAGAGAGAAAATAGCCCTAAGAAAGAAAAAAAAATAAAGAGTAAGAATCAAATTATGCAAAGTAAAATAAAAAAAAAAAAAAAGCTGAAGAAAAATTAAAAATTAAAATATTGGGTTGCCTCCCAACAAGCGCCTTTGTTTATTGTCGTTAGCTCGACTTAGGAACTCCCTTGTTTGGCTCACGGAAATGGATCCTCCAAAGCTAAATATTCAACATGTTCATCATGGAATCCTTCACGATATTCTTTCAATTGGTGCCCGTTCACTTTAAAAATTTTATTCGTCTTCAAGCTCCTAATCTCAACTGCACCATGAGAAAAAATATTAGTGATCATAAATGGACCAATCCAACGGGAACGTAACTTACCTGGAAATAATTTCAACTTTGAATGATAAAGTAGCACTTTTTGCCCAACAGTGAAATTTTTTCGTGAAATCCTTGCATCATGGAAAGCCTTAGTCTTCATCTTATAGATGACGGAATTCTCGTAAGCCTCATTCCTTAATTCTTCAATCTCTTGCAATTGCAACTTCCGTTGCACCCCCGCTTCATCAAAATTCATGTTGCACTTTTTCACCGCCCAATAAGCTTTGTGCTCGAGTTCGACCGGCAAGTGACATGACTTACCATAAACAAGCCTAAATGGAGACATCCCTATGGGAGTCTTGTAGGCTGTACGGTACGCCCAAAGTGCATCGTCCAATCTCAAACTCCAATCCTTGCGGTTGGGCTTCACCGTCTTCTCCAAAATAGCCTTAATTTCCCGATTAGAAACTTCCGCTAGCCCGTTCATTTGAGGGTGATAAGGAGTGGACGTCCTATGCGTTACCGAATATTTTCGCAATAATGCGTCAATAGTTCGGTTGCAAAAGTGTGTCCCCTTATCACTTATGACCGCTCTCGGAATCCCAAATCTGGAAAAAATGTTAGAACGCAAAAAACCTGCCACCACTTTAGAATCATTAGTGCGGGTAGCTTTTGCTTCCACCCATTTCGAGACATAGTCAACTAGAAGCAAAATATAAGAATTGCCAAACGACGAAGGAAACGGGCCCATAAAATCCATACCCCAAACGTAAAAAATCTCACAAACAATTTGTTGGGATATGTTTAGTTTTGATGATTTTCCAAAACGACATGTAATAGGTTTGAAAGCAGTCAGGATAGTATCCTTTAGATCAGGTCAGGCTAGGTTAGCTCTCAGTAGAATAGGTTGCTCAGTTGAGGGGGAACTCAGCGAGGGGGAACTTCTCAACACAGCCTGAAGATATCAAGATGACAACCAGAAGAGCTGACTGAAGACATGCCATCAACCTGAACCAATGGAGAAGCCTGAAGGAAGTCCCACTGAGTGTAAGTCAGGCTGATCTAAGCCAAGTCTGGCGGACCACTCAGTGAAGAGCCTGATCAGGTGGATCAGTGCTGCACCAAGTAGGCCCTGAAGGAGTCAGGCTACTGTGGTCAGGGAAGTTTGTCATCCAGCCTTATGACAAACTTCTTGGAGTGATCTTCAAACAGTCCTTGAAGGACAACTACACTGAGGACGAGTCAGTCCAACTGAAGATCATCTTGTCAGTGAAGGAGAAAACTACCTAAAGTCAGTGGGTCTTAGTCAAACCCACTGAGTCAAAGATCCGTGAATCCAGGCCACGTGGACCAATCAGCACGAGGCAGCAACTCTGACACTGACAAAGGCCGCATTCCAAGAAAAGTGGTTGAAACCATTTAATGCTGGATTCAAATGTATTTCCTCTCCAACGGATACATTTGAATCCCCATTATAAATACAAGCTCATAGCTTGTTGTTAGAGTGTGTTGTTTTTGTTTGAGAGTTGTATTGTTGTATCTTGTAAGAAAAACAAACACCTACGAGCTGAGAGTGTGAGTAGTAGCATACGTGCATGGGAGATATAAGGAGGTTCTACTCATATCTATACACTGAGAGTTCACAAATATATACATAAGAGTGCTCAGCTTGTAACTCTAGGCTTAGAGAGGTTTTCCCTATCTTAGCTATTGGCTAACACATTGTAAAGGGAAAACCTCACCTAGTTGGAGAAAACCTAACTGAAACCAAAACCCTCTAGTCAGGTTTGTTGGTAGTAAGTGAGGAGAAGGGCAGCCCAGGGAGTGGCGTGAGTCCAGTTGTAAGTGCACCTTGGCACGTTAAAAACAAGAATCCAAAGGAGTGGATTTCCTGTTGAATCAGGCCGTGGATGTAAGAGCTTGAGTCTCCGAACCACGTTAAACCAAGTGTTATTATTTGGAATGTCTTTTCTTCTAAAGTATTGCGAAAATCTGCTCACTGAGAGCATTGTTTAAAAAGGAACTTTAGTTAAGCATTCAGGTCAGGGAGATTCCATCTCACTGACTAAATCAGGCAAGGCACTCGAGAGTTCAGTCTCTCGAGTCACTGCCTTGTTGAGAGCCTGAGCTTTCAAGTCTCATCATTGACTTGATAGCTCTGACTCTCAGCAACACAGTGACTTGAGTATTCCATCACTGAACTCAGTCAGGGTGCAACGCGTAAGGTTTTAAAAAAAAAAAAATTATGCTCCTGAATTCCCATTTTGCCCTTCGAAAACGGGACCATCACAATTATAGGATTTTGGGGCATTTCATTTCTACGAGAAATGTTTCCTGTTCGTTGACAATTATCACAAGACTTGCAAAAATGATAGGCATCACGAAACAAGGTTGGCCAATAAAAACCACACTCAAGGACCCGAAATGCAGTACGCTTTGACCCAAAATGTCCCCCACATGCATAACTATGGCAAAATGTGAGAATAGAAATAAATTCAGAGTCAGGTACGCACCTTCGTATTACCTGATCGGCACAATGTCTCCACAAGTATGGGTCATCCCAGACGTAGTATTTGGCATCACTACGTAGCTTATCTCGTTGGGCCCTACTCATATCTTCTGGATAAACTTTAGCAGCAAGGTAATTCACTAAATCAGCGAACCAAGGCACATACTGCACTGACACTGAGGGGGTCAGTGTTACTGGAACTGAACTCCATTTTTCAACATCGAGCAGCTGCTCGTCTGGGAATTTTTCCAGCAAAGGTTCAGCCTCTTCAGGCCTCTCTAATCTGCTCAAATGATCAGCCACCAGGTTTTCTGTCCCCTTCTTATCCCTAATTTCGAGATCAAACTCCTGAAGTAGTAGAATCCACCGAATTAATCTCGGTTTGGCATCTTTCTTCTTCATCAAAAACTTCAAAGCTGCATGATCAGAAAAAATTATAACTTTAGTACCAAGCAAATATGATCGAAATTTTTCCAATGCAAAAACAACAGCTAGAAGTTCTTTTTCAGTAGTAGAGTAATTGGCTTGAGCCTGATCCAAGGTACGTGATGCATAATAAATCACATGAGATTTTTTATCAACACGTTGTCCAAGTATAGCCCCTACAGCGTAATCGCTCGCATCACACATGATCTCAAAAGGCATGCTCCAATTCGGGGGTTGGATGATGGGCGGGGTGGTTAGTAAATTTTTCAATCTATCGAACGCCTCCTTGCATGCCTCATCAAAATTGAACTCCACATCCTTTTGCAAAAGATGGCAAAGAGGTGATGCTATCTTGGAGAAATCTCGAATGAATCTCCTGTAGAAACCTGCATGGCCAAGAAAAGAGCGTAATTCCCGCACTGTGACGGGGTAAGGCAAAGCAACAATAAGCTCAACTTTAGATTTATCTACCTCGATCCCCTTTTCAGAGACAACATGCCCTAAAACTATCCATTTATCCACCATGAAGTGACACTTCTCCCAGTTTAGAACCAAATTCGTCTCAATGCAACGCTTAAGAATTAAACCAAGGTTTTCAAGACAAATTTCAAACGTGTCACCGTACACACTGAAATCATCCATAAAAACCTCGATTATATTTCCTACGTATTCAGAAAAAATACTTACCATGCACCTTTGAAAGGTGGCGGGGGCGTTGCAAAGTCCGAAGGGCATCCTTCGATATGCAAAGATACCGAATGTGCAAGTAAACGTCGTCTTCTCCTGATCCTCTGGGGCAATTGCAATCTGAAAATAACCAGAAAAACCATCAAGGAAACAATAATAAGAATGACCAGCTAACCTCTCTATCATTTGATCAATAAACGGCAAAGGAAAATGATCCTTCCTAGTCATAGAGTTAAGCTTGCGGTAATCTATACATACTCTCCAACCCGTTTGGATACGAGTTGGAATCAATTCACCCGCATCATTCTTTACCACTGTTACCCCAGACTTCTTCGGTACAACCTGTGTTGGGCTTATCCACTTGCTATCTGAAATGGGAAATATTATCCCAACCTGCAAAAGTTTCAAAACCTCCTTCTTGACTACCTCCATCATTGGTGGATTCAATCGGCGTTGAGCTTCTCGAGTGGGGTGAGCATCCTCCTCAAGATGAATACGGTGCATACATATGGAGGGGCTGATCCCCTTGAGATCTGCAACTGTCCATCCTATAGCATTCTGATGTTCCCTTAACATCTTTACCAACTTATACTCTTGATCTGCTTTCAACTTCGAAGAGATACTGACTGGAAGAGTGTCATTGGGCCCTAGATAAACATACTTCAAATGGGCAGGTAGTGGCTTCAACTCTAACTCTGGAGCCTGCACAGAAGATGGAAGAATTTTTGGGTAAGAATCAGGTAATTTTACAAATGAAACTTGATACCTGTTTTCCATCTCGGTGACCTCAGCTTCCATATCCTCGCCTCGTATGTTTTGCACAAATTTTTCCTCCAATTTATTCCTGCTTTCAAGCTCAAATACTTCCTGTACAACTGGCTCAATAATACTCAAAGCACAAAGAGAGTCAGGCTCATCAGGGTATTTCATGGCATCAAATATATTGAAATGAATGATTTCCCCATCGAATTCCATGGTGAGGGTTCCCTCACGTACATCTATTTTTGTTTGGGAGGTATTCAAGAATGGCCTCCCCAACAAAATAGGTGTGGAACTTCCAAAGGTACCTTCCATATTCAACACATAAAAATCTGCAGGAAAAATTAAATGATTTACCCGTACGAGAACATCCTCAACAACTCCAGCTGGGTATGAATGGCTCCTATCTGCCAACTGAATAACTACCCCCGTCGTCTTCAATGGCCCAATGCCTAGCTTCTCATAAACGGACCAAGGCATAACATTGATAGAAGCCCCAAGATCAAGCATAGCCTGCTCGATCTTGTGATCACCTATCATGCAAGGAATCACGAACATGCCAGGATCCTTCCTTTTGGGAGGCAACTTCTTCTGAAAGACAGCAGAAACAGTTTCTCCCATAATGACCTTCTCGTCATTCGCCAACCTCCTCTTGTTGGTACATAGCTCCTTCAAAAATTTGGCGTATCTCGGAATCTGCTTCACTGCCTCCATCAAAGGTATGCTAAGCTCAACCTTTCGGAACACCTCAAGTGTCTGTTGATCCTTGACACTTTTTTCAACCTGGAAGGAAAAGGAACTTCATTAGTATCAAAAGGAATCAAATTATTGATTTTTACCTCATTTTTACGTTCTGGTACACTGACACTGAGGGGGTCAGTGTTAGCCTGAACGTCCAGTTTCTTCCCTTCCGACTCAACCAATTCATCCTCAATCTCAACCTGGTCCTTAGATGCCTCGGAACACTCTCCTTCTACTGCCACGTCACTCTTCTCCCCCTGCTTGGGTGGTGAGACTTCTTGCAATTGTTTCCCACTCCTCAAAGTAACTGCACTCACATTCCTAGGATTGGTCTCGGGCTGAGAAGGTAACTTGCCACTATTTTGTGCTTGCATTTGACTGAGGGCAGTGGCTATTTGACTCACTTGTGATTCCAAATTTCTTTGTCCCGACTGCAAAGTGTTTATCGCCACCTGAGTGTCTTGCTGAAATTTTATGGCATTGGATGCCATTGTTTTCATCATATCCTCTAAAGATGGTCCAGAATCTTTCTCACCCATTTGTTGCCCAGAGCTCTCAGCACCTCTTTCATTCCCCTTAAATAACTGAAATTTTCGGTCCGGGTATTGAGGCCTATAACTCTCTCCTTGTTGATTGTTTTGTTGGTTCCCGTAACGAAGGTTGGGATGATCCCTCCACCCTGGATTATAAGTGTTAGAATACGGATCATACCTTCTACCTTGAGAATTCCCAAAACCCACTGCATTAGCATGCTGCTCTATCTGCTCGTTCAGAACACGACAATCCTCAGTAGAATGCTCTATGGTATGACAAAGTTTGCATGTACGAACATCTGGAGTCTTAAATATAAACGTGCACGAAAGCAATAAAAATAGGGGGGATTGATTTGATTTTTTTTCTAAACTACTAAAAAGCTCATGCAAATAACTAAAATTGCAAAAGTAAATGCAACTCAATAAAATTATCAAATAATGGGTAAACAATCTAGCCCTCGGATAGCCTTTCCCTAGAATGATTCTTTCATCTCAACAAGCAATAATAATTTTCTTATTCCTATCTCGAATCTTGCCCCTAAACCAGTGGTACGACCAAACTAGTTCGAATTGTTTCTTATGTTTAATTAATTAGAAAGTACGACCCCTAATTAATCTATTCAATGAACAACCTCAAAACATGTATTTAAGATTCAATTCATCAAACGCATTAATGCACCAAAACAATAGAGTAAACTAGACCATGAAAACGAAACGTTCGAATCATGCAACCTAGACTTCGTTATCCCTAGCTACTCCGATCACACAAATATAACAATTACGGATTATATTGTGCAAATTAGCGATGATTAATAATTAAGCATGCAAGATGATCAGACTCACAATATTAATAAATTAACCCATGCATAGCAAAATACCAAATAACGAAAAAGATAAGATGAAATAGAAAATTACTACTACTCAATTAAAAATTAAGAATCATTCTAGGTTTGGCGTCTCCTCGGACTAGAACAAAAACTTAGCCTCTAAACATGGCTATAGAAAATTCAAAATAAATCATCCAAACAATAATTTAAATTTCAAAAGCAAAATAAAAACTCAAACTCTATTTTCTTCTTTCTTTTCCAATCTCTGCCTCCCCCAATCTTCCTTCTTAATTCCTCCTCCCCTTTCTTTTGTTCCTCCCTCACGCCTTCTTTTTAATGCCTTGATTTCTTTCTCCTTTGTTTTTCCTATTTTTAATTATTTCCTTATTTCTCTCTTCATTCTCACGTCCAGATTCATCCCCTCAAATCTCTTCTCTTTCTTTCCTTCTTTCCCCCTTGTTGACTTCTTGCCCTCAATTAATTATTTCCTTCTTCTCCTGAATTAAAAATAAAAATGCACAATCAATACATTTGGAGAAAATAATATTCACAAGTGGAATTTCAAAGATATAGCTAAAAATTAATTATAAAATAATCAACTTAAGCTCATAATTCAAGTACAAAAATCCACTTATCAGTTCTTCAAAGCTTCATATCCTCAAATCTTCAAGTCTTCAAACCACAAACTCTTTTTTTCCTAAAAGCAATGGATCCCCAGAGATCATCCCATGCCCACGGGAAAGCCACACGCGTGGCCTCCCCGATTCGTTTTCCGGAGGAACCCCTCCCATCCGAGGGTCGGGATTTCCTTACTCCTGACCAGGCCGGGTCAGGAAGACGCCGCCAGGCGGAAGAGGCGAGGGGGTGCCGGAGCACCACCTCTGCCTCCAAAAAGAAGGCCCAAGCTCGCGCTCTCAAGGGTAAGGCGAAGGCCAGAGAGCACCAAGGCGAAAGCCAATGTCGGGCGGAGATGTTCGCGAGGCTCCGCCCATCCGATTTTCGACCGTTTGGGCACGACCGACCCATCATGGTATCCGAGCTGCATTCCCAGTTACGACACTGGGTATGGTGACACTGAGTCCGTCTCCAACTCTGGGAGCACGGCCCAAATGCCCCACAAGAGGGCGGCTGAGGTCAGCCTGACCCCGGTAAACTCCGCCAGGCGCAAGCTAAGCTTCGCCCAAAGCGGCCTTTTGGGACGCGGAGTCCCCTGTGCGGCCGTTTTCGACTGAATCGGCCCCCTAGCCGACGGAGGTGGCCAACTGGTCGAAACCCCCAATCCTGAATTCGCCAAGATGCAAAAGCAACTTGACGAAATGAAGGCGCTCCTCGAAGCGCAAGGCCAAACTAAGGCCCGACCAGTCGCCAGCGAGCCTTTGGCGGTCGATATTGAGCTCGCGCCGGTCCAGCTCAAAATCGTCCCCCCGCCAACCCCTCTCTACGAGGGGAAAACAGATCCGGAGACTCATCTGAGCAAGTTCCGGATCTACATGACCGGGCGCGGCGCAACCGACGCCACGAAGTGCAGGCTCTTCCCTCTCACCCTGGGCGACCTCGCCCACAGATGGTACGTGCCTCCTGGCACGGTCCATCGACTCGTTCACCACTTTAAGCGCCCAATTCTCATCATACTTTGCGGCCAAAATTGCGCATCCGGAAAGCTGGCATCGCCTGATGCGGATCCTCCAGGAGAAAGAAGAGTCCAACGAGGACTACGTGGCCAGAGTGGACGAGGTCATGCTGACCGGCGAGGCGGTAAGCGATCAACTGGCCTTGCACGCAACTCTGGGGGGCTTCCACGGCCGGTCTCCTATGTTCAAACATCTCACCAAGGATTTCCCTAAAACCTACGCCAAATTCCGCGCCCGAGCCGGTGACTACCTGGCTCGGAGGAAACTTCTGGCACTAAGGCTTGGGGAATCCGAGCCGATCTCGAAAGAGACGGAGCCAGTGGCACAGACCTCCCCCAAGAATGGCCCCAAAGCCAGGAAAGTGGCCAAACCGCCCGGTAACTTCAAGTCCTTCGAGGACGTTGAAGTTCACCTAACTCAAGCCATGAGGCAGTCCCCCGTACATATCTTCAATGCGATCCAGCACCGGGACGTACTTCCCAGGCCAAGGCCCTATTCTGGATACCGGTCCCGGCTGGACCCTAAAAAGTTCTGCGCCTATCACGACTCTATTGGCCACAATACGAGCCAGTGTCGTGATCTCCTAAAGCAGCTTTGGAAGCTGTTTGACGAAGGGCGTCTGAACGACCTCCTTCAGAGGCCAGCCGGCTGGCAGAACCAACAGCAGCAGCAGCAGCCCCAGCGCCACCCTCGAAGGAACGAGGAAGGCGGCCGGCCTCTCAGGCCGGTCGCAGCTTTGGAGGAGGATGATGATGAGGATGACCTCCTCCCACCCATGAATCCCCGCGGTCGGGTCAACATGATCCAGGCCGGCGGAGGGAACCTAGGCGGCCTCATCCCCATCTCGACGCAGTCCAACCGAAAACGGAAAGCAGAGGTCCGGGCGGCGACCAACGTCAACTTGGTCACGCCCCCAGAACCAAAGATTCATAAGAGTTTGGAGATAACTTTCTCCAACCAAGACAGGGCCGGGGTGCTGTTCCCGAAGGGCGACGCGTTGGTGATTGCCACCCGGATCCTGGGCAAAGAGATTCAGCGTATACTGGTCGACAATGGGTGTTTTTGCAATATCATCTTCAAAACAGCCCTAGACCAGCTCGGAGACCTCGTCAACTTCATCAGGCCAATCGACCTTCAACTGAAGGGATTTGGGGACACAACGGTCGCTGCGTATGGGAGGATAAAGCTCTCCGTGGAACTCATCTGCTGCTACAATGAGGAGGTCAGGATAACTAGGCCATTAGATTTTATAATTGTAGATCAGCCAAGCTCGTATAATGGCTTTCTGGGTAGACCCTTTTTAGAAGTTTTTGAAGCTGTTGCTTCCTCCTACTATTACTGTATCAAATTTCCCACCCCCGAGGGGGTGGTCGGCACCATTAAGGGTGACCAGACAATGGCTAGAATGTGTTTGAACTATTCCAACTCTCATTTATTTTCAATTAGCAACGACCAAACACCGGACGGGCCACACCCTGACTCTGCCACTCCGGCCGCAGAACCCATCACGAAGGTCGGATCCACATCCGCCGACCCCTGGCCTATGCAGATCGACGATCCCGAGCCAAGAATCGGTTTCAAACCATCCGAGCTCGATCTCGACCCCAGATTCTATTCTTCCGACCGGCGGAGCTATGAACAAGCTACGGCCTTAGAGGAATTGGAACACATTCCAGTCGACCCCTCGAGGCCGGAATTGAAATTTCTGATCGGCTCTCGCATACCGACCGAAATGCGGGGGGAAGTGATCGAATTCCTCAAAGCCAACGTTGGGGTCTTTGCCTGGTCTCACCAAGACATGGTCGGGATAGACCCAAAACACGCATGCCATCGTCTAAAGATTGACTCCAACAAGAGACCGGTCCATCAGAAAAGAAGGAAGTTCGGCCCGGAAAAGTACGAAGCTTTGGCTGAAGAAGTCAAGAAGTTTCTAGACAACAAGCTGATCGAGCAAGCCCGGGATGAGCCCCAATGGGTCGCGAACGCTGTCCTGGTCAAAAAGACAAACAATGCCTGGAGGCTATGTATAGACTTCACCGACCTCAACGCAGCATGCCCAAAGGATCACTTTCCGATGCCGCACATCGACCACCTGGTGGATGGCACGGCCGGTCACAAGATGATGTCCTTCATGGACGCTTTCGCCGGCTACCATCAAATCCCCATGGCCGTCGAAGATATCAAGCACACCTCATTCCACACGGAGAAGAACATTTTCTCTTGGCTCCGGATGCCTTTCGGTCTGATCAACGCCGGCGCGACCTACCAGCGCCTGGTCAACAATATGTTTGCAGATCAGATCGGAAGGACCATGGAGGTCTACATCGACGACATTGTGGTGAAAAGCTTGAGGAAAGAGGACCATCTCAGGGATCTTGAAGAGACTTTCAAGATCCTCAAGGCCTACAATATGAAGCTAAACCCAAAGAAATGCAACTTTGGGGTGGAGGCCGGCAAATTCTTGGGGCACATCGTCAGCCAGCGCGGGATCGAGGCCAACCCGGCCAAGATCAAGGCCGTCCTTGACATGCAAGAACCAAGGACGATCAAACAAGTGCAACGCCTGACCGGATGCCTCGCCTCTCTCAACAGATTCATAGCCCGACTCAGGGATAAAAGTAAGCCTTTCTTCTCGACTATTAAAAATGGGAAATTTTCTTGGGATAGGGAAAGTCAAGTAGCCTTTGCAAGACTAAAGGAATATTTGGCAAACCCACAAATCTTAGTCAAGCCAGTTCCAGGGGAGAAGCTTTACTTATACCTTGCGGCCTCCGAGGTCGCACTGAGCGCGGTACTAGTCCGGGCGGATGGTCAGAACCACCTTCCGATCTACTTCGTAAATCAAGCCCTACACGATGCCGAGCTCAGGTACACTCCGCTTGAAAAATTAGCGTACGCTCTGGTCTTGAGCGTAAGGAAGCTAAGGCCCTATTTCTTCAACCACCAAGTAGAGGTCCTCACCACTCTACCCCTGAGGCAAGTCCTACACCGGTCGGACACAAGCGGCAGGTTGTTGAAGTGGTCGTTAGAGATAGCTCAGTACGGGGTCTCATACGCCCCAAGGACGGCCATCAAGGGCCAGGCCCTGGCCGACTTCATAGTAGAGTTAACTTTCCCACCCAAGTTCACAAGAATCAACCACCCCCCTTGGAAACTCTATGTGGACGGATCGTCAACCAATACTTGTGTCGGGGCCGGTATCGTCCTGATCGTCCTGAAGGGCCAAAATTTCACCCATGCAGTCCGCTTCAGCTTTCCGGCCACCAACAACGAGGCCGAGTATGAGGCTCTGGTCGGGGGCCTTGAACTCGCGATCGCCATCGGAGTTTGCCGACTGTACGTTTTTATGGACTCCCTACTCGTGGTCAACCAAATCAAAGGCGAATACGAGGCTCGGGGAGAGCAGATGATGAAGTACCTCGACCTGGTTACAACCTTATGCGAGAAATTTCATCAAGTTTTCATTGAGCAGATCCCAAGGGAGCACAACACCCAGGTGGACGCTCTTTCCAAACTTGCAACCGCGGAGGGAGCAGCCGACCTCGCCAATATTCAACTTTCCACGCTCGGGACGCCCACGATCATCCGAGCACAAGTGGCGACCGTTCTGAGCACGGAAGAAAATTGGATGACGCCAATCGTAAAGTATCTCAAGACTGGCGGGCTCCCCGAAGAAAGAACTCGGGCACGACAACTACAACTCCGGTCATCAAGGTACACCCTCATCGACAATCTTTTATATAAGAGAAGCTTTACCCTCCCACTCCTAAAATGCATAACCCCGGAGCAAGGCCGGACCATTCTGGCCGAGATCCATGAAGGAGTGTGCGGAAATCATGCCGGAGGCCGGGCCCTAGCTCACAAAGTAATCAGACAAGGATACTTCTGGCCGACCCTGAACAAGGACGCCGTCAACTTCGCGAGGTCGTGCCACAAATGTCAAATCTGGGAACCCCAACATCAAACTGTCCCCCGAACAGCTCTCCTCCATGTATAGCCCTTGGCCTTTTGCCCAGTGGGGCATCGACCCGATCGGGTCGATGCCCACTGCACCCGGGGGCCACAAATTCGTCGTCGTGGCCGTCGACTATTTCACAAAGTGGGCGGAGGCCGAGCCACTCAACAAGATCAGCCAGACTCAAATCATCAAGTTCATTTGGAAAAACATCATCTGCCGTTTCGGCCTACCTCAAGTGATCATCTCCGACAACGGGAAACTGTTTGACGGTCTCCAGATGATTCAGTTTTGTGAGAAATGGAATATCAAGAAAGTGTTCTCCACCCCCTACCACCCACAGACGAACGGCCAGGTAGAGGCCGTAAACAAAATCCTCAAACACACTATCAAAGCTAAGCTTGAGGACAAGAAGGGGAAGTGGGCGGCCGAGCTACCCAACGTGCTTTGGTCATATCGAACGACCACAAGGAACTCAACGGGCGAAACACCTTTCGCTTTAGCTTTTGGGACCGAGGTCGTTATTCCTTCAGAGGTCTCCCTACCAAGTCACCGGACAGCCCAGACGATCACCAAAGACAATGACACAGCCAGGATGATCGACTTGGACATGTTGGAGGAGAGGAGACTCAATTCCGACCTCCGAAATGCGGCCTACAAGAAGAAATCTGAAAAAAATTTCAACTCCAAAGTGAAGGCCAGACAATTCCAAGTCGGGGACCTCGTCTTTAAGAAGGTTCAAGTACCAAAAGAGGTATTCGGCCCGAACTGGGAGGGTCCGTTCAGGGTGTCCGAATGGCTCTCCAAGGGAGCTTACGAGCTGGAACTCATGGATGGAACTCCGGACCAATACCCCTGGAATGCAATCCACTTGAAGAAATACTACCAATGATTTTGTACTATGTATTCAAAGTCTTATCAATACAAAAGTTTTTCGCACAGCTGAATCTTACTCCAAACACCGGGCTAAGTTCAAAAGCATATGCCGACCGTATCGAGGTCGGCATATCACACTTGAGCTCGGAAAAGCCACTCTAGGCCACCCAGAAACCAAGCCCAGTTCAAAAGCATACGCCGACCATATCGAGGTCGACATATCACACTTGAGCTCGGAAAGGCCACCCTAGCCATTTTAAAAGCCGAGCTCGGTTCAAAAGCGTATGCCGACCGTATCGAGGTCGGCATATCACACCTGAGCTCGGCAAGGCAACCAAGGTAATTCCAAGAACCGGGCTCAGTTCAAAAGCATATGCCGACCGTATCGAGGTCGGCATATCACACTCGAGCCCGGGTCAAAATCTCATTCATACTTATGAAAATTTACTTTGATATATAAGAAAGCAAGTGAGCAATAACAAAACGATGAAGTTCAAGGAAAAACTGAATTTTATAAAGTCAAAACCGGTCTGAAAGCTGGGAAGAAGTACAACGATTTAAAACAAGATAAACCCGGTCGTAAGCTGGTTACATTCAGAAAAGCAGTATGAAAAATCTAAGGCAGTTTGAGTTCAAGGGCCGCCTTCCCCGGCCGCCGGGCTTGCCTGCCCTCCGGTCCCGGCCACATAGTCGGCCACTTCATCAACCAAGGCCTCCACCACAGCCCCATCTCCGCCCGGTGCCTGGGGGCCCTCCGGAGGGACATCCTCCCCCTCTTCTTCTTCTTCTTCTTCTTCTTCTTCTTCTTCTTCTTCTTCTTCTTCTTCTTCTTCTTCTTCTTCATCACCGGCCGGAGGATTCTCGCCGTGTTTGAACAGCCTGTGCCGATGGGGGAACCATGAGAGGTCCATCCCGTGGTCGGTCTCGAGGTCGAGGAAAGGGAACCAGAAGCCATCGCTGACCGGGTTCTTGGCAGCATACTCCCGAAAGTAGTCCTCCTGGGATTTGGTATCGAGATTGGCCTGGCACCCTACCCGAATCATGCTAGCGGCTGCCACGTAGAAGCAGAACTCGGAGAACAGCGCCGGGTTCGCGGTCGGATCCGCGGGATCATACGCCGGCCGGTTCAGTGCGGCGGCCAGATCTTCATTCTTCTTCTCGAGCTCTTTCTCCATCTCGGCCTGCCGGGCCAAAGCCTGGTCGGCGTCCCCTCGGGCCCGGTGTGCCTCCAACCGCAGATCGGCGTTGGCATCTTCCATCTCAGAGACCCGATTCCGGGCACCTTCCAGGGCTTTGAAGGCCATTTCCGCCCGGCCCAGGGCATCGTCCTTTTCCTTCAGAACGACCTCCATTTGACCGACCGCGCCATTTCTTTCCTTCTTGAGCTGGGCGACTTCGCTCTCTAGCCCGACCTTCTCCTCCCGGGCGCGGGTCAGGGCACTCTCGGACCTCCGGAGCAACCTGGAAATCTCGGAAAGCTCGTTCTCCATCGTGTTGACCACGATGGCCGCCTGACTGATCAGCGCGACTCCAGTCCGGCCCGCGTGCCGGGGACGGCGCTCGACGATGTCGGCCAGATCTTTTGTCCACGCCTGGGGAAGGGAGTTCGCAGCCCGGCGCATGTAGTCCGGCATCTCAGCCGTTGAACTCGGGGCACGAGAGGAGAGGAAATCGAGCACCATCGGAGGAAGATCAGAGTCATTTAGAGTCAACCTGGACAAATGAAAGATCAAATCAGGTACGGACAAATGAAATAGTTTAGAAGAATGAAAACGTTAATGTTAAGACTTACGCTTGGAAGCGGACCGGATCGCGACCGAAGTAGGTCCGATCATCATCTCGGCCGAGAACGGGCTCCAAACGAGCCGCAGCTTCTGCCCCAACCGGCCCGGCCCCAGGTGGGGTATCGTCGGAAACGTCTATCGGGGCCGGACCCGACCCATCCTGGCCGGCTCCCTCGATCCCGGCCTCCTCCCAACTCCTTTTCTTCCCCGTGATCGGAGAAGAGGTCGGGACCTCAGCAGCTACTGCCCCAGCGGCCGGAACGGACTGGAGGGGGAGAGGCTCCTCTATCACGACCCCGGTCCGGGCACCGGTCCCCTTTTTCTTCTTCGCTCCCTTAGCCGCTTTCTTCGCCGCGCAAGCTCCCATCAAGGCAAACATTTCCGGACAACGGTCGAAAAACTCAGGGGAGAGCTGCCTAACGATCGGAAAATCTGGCACTGCACAATCAAAATCCAAGTTAAAAAAAAACCCTAGTTACTTACCCGTCAACTTTATATGACGAGGAAACTGGAAGAATCGGCCGGAAATGCGAGCTTCTCGAGTCCGGAGGACGGCTTGATTCCTTTCGGAGGCCGGCAGTGACAAGATCCGCTCTCTGACAACCGCGAAATCGAAGTTCAATTCTCGATCGGAAGGGCAGGGATAACCTGCAAAAGAAGGCAAATATTAGATCAGTACTTTTAGTTCAAAGGCAAATTAAAGATTCCTTACTGGGATTTTTAGGGCGGATGTCGGTCGGAACGTCGATCTCCGCTCCATCAGGGTACCCGGTCTTCCACGCCCCACCAACAAAGAACCATTTCTTTCGATCGTTCCGGCCTTTACTGGGCAGGCCGGTCACCAGTTTCTGCCCTTTCGTCTGGATGTAGACTTCTCCAGTCCCACTCCTTTCGCTCTGGATCCGATAGAGATAAGTCATCTCTCCGGGGTTCGGCATCCGGTAGAGTCGGTTTCTGCCAAATAAGGTCATGACGCTCACTATTATCATCCAGGCGTTCGGCAGCAGCTGGATGGGCGCCTGATTCCAGAAGTTCAACAGGTACGATACGGCCGGATGGAGGGGAAAGCGGAGCCCGACCTCCATCATATCCTGGGTTACGGCCACCATCCCACGCGGAGGCTGGTCCGCCCGTTCATTCGGCTCGGGGGCGTAGAGATGGACGTCAAGAGGTATCTCCCATCCGGCTGGGCCTCGTCGAGTTGGCACTGAGACATCTTGCTCTGTACTTGGCCAATGGTCCATCTATGGGACTCCTCCAAATTGGCTATCCGAATGGTGGCCGGATCGCGAACGGTCGGCCCGCGCGGGAAGTGATCCAGATACTCCTCATAGTCGAAGGAGAGAGACTCGACCTCATCCTTTCTCTCCACGTATTCCGACCACAGACGAAAGGCCTGTCTGACCTGGTTTCGCCGATCTTGGCTGACACTCCGTACAACGGCGGCCGGCCTCTCAACCTCCTCAGAATCAGACCCCGAGGCCTCTCCCGCACTCCCGAGCCTTTCTTTAATCATCTCGGCCGCGAGATTTTTGAGGAGCAAGTTAGTGGCCCGGTCGTCGCCCTCGCCTCGGCCACCTTCTTCATCGTCTTCCTCCAGGAGGTCGTCCAGTGGATCCCTATCCCCCACGGGTCGGGCTGCCTCTTCACCCTGGGATCGTTCCGTAGCCAAAGGAACTCCCTCCCGGGCACCTTCACCCAGTAGTGACCGTCCTGGGCGTGGGAATAGGGCATCTAAACCATCGTCATCGTGCGCCCAGATCGAGCCCGCCAGCGGGAAGGAGAGGCGCCACTCCCACCGCGAGAGCTTCCTCCCTCGTCAAAAAGGCACCGATTGGCACCACCACCTCCTCCGCCGCTAGAGGAGGCGCCATCTCTCTGCCCGGGCGGAGGACCCGCCCACCGTCGCACCATTGTATAAACAAAAAGAGTTGAGATACGAAAATTTGAAATTTACCTTCAAAACACCAATCGCCGTCGTGCAAAGCTTGTCGCCGCAGTGAGAAGTTCACCGGAAATCGCAAAAGAACAGCTCCAAATCGCGAAAGAGTGAAAACCCTTGAGAGTGGAATGACTCCCCTACTTATAGGAAATGGGCAGGGACCTATTTCGAAATAAAAACCTAGGCTTAGGGGCCTAGGTGCAAGAAGATGAAGAGACGGTTTCGGCGTCAGACGTCTCGTACATTGCACGCATTAAATGCGTGAGATTCGAGGAAATCAAATCATGTCACGCACGTCAGACTTTAATGCGCATAATCTGAGGCGTCGTCTGACATCGTGCACACCTTTTTATGCAAACTGTACAACGCACGTCCTTCCAGTCTTCGTATAGCCATTGGCCGGGCAGATCGAGGCCGGCACCAACAAAAACGGCAAACGACCACCTCCCCCCTCACCAACTTTGAGAGACGAGCTGGGGGCCAATTGTTGTGACCGTTTCGGACCATATGTAGGATCCGGCCGGAAGCAAGCCGAAAAAGGCACAGGGACGCCCAGGAGATGGGACCGACCTGGCCGGTCTATATCCGACCTCAGCGGGCCCCGATCATGAGTTTCCGACCTCGAAAACGAGACCGGAAGTCTGCTTGGGGCGCCCGTCTGGGATTATCGCAGCCTCAGTAAAGTCCGGCCATGGCCGGACCAGCCCGGCCACGACCGGTGAAGACTAGCGAAGGCCACCCGGACGCGCGACCAACCGGCTGGAAGAATCTCCGACCTCACTTTCCACCAGGAGGCCGGCCTCCGGTCGCTTAACGCCCCCGGCCGGCAAGGGTGATCTGGAGCACATGATAGAATCAAACGAAATCCTCCCCCAAGAGGGAAAAAGGCCGCCTCCGTACTCAGGGACTCAGAGAATATTCCATCCAAATGAGGGAATGTGCCAGAGAATCGTCCTTTTTGGACACGCGTCAACACCCTAGTGGCCGGCCGCCTGCAGACTCTGTCATGCCAGTGCCCGCGCGTCCTCAGAGGCAGGGGGCATTTAATGCACCTGTCCCCCGAGAGGCTGGAAATGACCAGAATACCCCTGTAGAGAGAAAACTATGAATACCCCCACATTTGTAATGTAAAAAAGGTTCAATCTCTCCCAGTATAATCAATACACATACTCATTCAAGTCCAGGGACCAACAACCCCTGGCAATTCTTGGTGTTCTTAGTGTTCTTATGCATTTATTGCCTTTCTTCATTCAAGCATTTATTCTAGCATTTAAGAACCCAATCATTTGATGTTTTTAACAAAGCTCTTATAAATAGCCAGTTAATCACAGCAACAAATATTTGGTAAACAACAGAGGTGTTATTTCTACTGCCTTTCTAGCAGCTAATTCAGTCCTCTGCTTCACCCGTTTAACCATAGTGCTAGGTTCTTTTTTACGTTTGGAATGCTTTTTTCTTATCACAGGAGTTCTCCACTCTTCACCAGCATGTACATCACCACCATCTACATCACCAGCATTTTCATCACCGCCATCGACATACCCATCATCTACATGGCCACCACCTACATGCCTGTCAATCTCATTATAAATCTGAAGCAGCTCTTCCAATTTCCTATTCTTTTCAACGTGCTCCTTGTTTATTTCTTTTTCCTTATAAAGTTGCGTCACTGTCTCAACTAGGTCTAAGTTCTCTGGGTTCTGCCAAATTTGTGTTGCGCCATTAAAATTTACTAAGCTTAAACTTGTCCTCATCTCTTTATTTTCTGCACCGATCTTATCCATCTCCCCTTGCATCTGTCTCACTTGCTCCTTTTGAACAACATCTTTTGATAATAATTCAGTCCTCAAATCAGTCAGTTCTTTATCTTTCCTAGCCACTGTCTTTTTCAACTCTTCAATCTCTAATTCCTTTACCAATATTTCTTCCTTTGCCTCTTTCAACTTTTTCTGAAGTTCATCAACTTCACTGCTACCTGTCCTCTGTTCCCTTTCTAAGGCATCACTAACACCAGAATTTGGTTGTGCCGGTGGGGTGGACAGGTTCTGTTGTTGGTCAAATGTTAACGGAGAATCCCATAAAGTCCATGACGGGCTGCCAAACCCCTCTGTTATTAGCTGGTTTCCCGTCTTCACACTCCGTTCGCTTTCTTCCCCAACAGTTTTACCCTTTTGACAAACAGGTGTGCTCATCCTTTTGTCCCCCTTTACACCAACCGACTCATTTCCCGTCTTTCCACTCTCTTCGCTTTCTTTCCCAACAGTTACATCCTTTTGAACAGCAGCTGTGAGCAATCTTTTCCCCCCCTTTTGAACAACCGGTGTGCTCAACCTTATTGTAGGGCAGATTTCCTCCTCACTATCAGATATATCCTTGTCTGAATCAGAGTGAGAGTCTCTATTACTCTCATCATCCGAATCATCCCCATCATTGCTCTGTTCTGATTCCCAACTTTTCATTAGTTGCTGTAAAATTCTTTTTTCCTTTTCAGTGGTTTCCAATTTTACAGAATGTACCTAATATAAAAGTCCCAACATCAACATTGTCGGAGTTATAAATTAATTTTGACATATAAACTAGACAAAATTATGCATAATACCTCTAGTTCTGCAACATTTATCCTCGAAATCTTCTTCTTAAGATTATTCAAATCCCATTTCAAGAAACGCGGAAAACCATATCTTTTCAGCGGATTAATCAAAGCGGTGTGCTCGCATAACCAAAACTAAATCAAAATAAATAGTGTTAGTATTTAAACTAATTAAATATCAAAATATGTACCATAACTATATATACACTTACAGGAATCAACATTGTACAACCTCCCGCAGCAAGATTTTTTGTTGACATAATCTGTTGCTTTAACATATCAACAATATAACCGCACCAATTATACTCGCAAATATTCCCAATATCCTCGAACAAAACTGTTAGGTGGGTAGCAGTAGCTGCATTTTGATTAGGTCCCAAAAGGCATGCAAACATATAACACAAAGTCAAACGTATTGTGTCCTCATAACTCTGTAAAGTGACCTTGCTAACAGCAACTTTCAACTTTTCATATATCATTTTTTCACCAACACTAATGGCCCTTTACTTTTTCTAATCTCTACACCAAAACACCTATGAACCCAAGGTGGATATTTATAATCAATTGATTTTAAAGGTATAGATACCTTACCACAGACCACACCAAATATAAGTTGAACATCACGAGTACTAATTAACAATTTTTTGTCTCCAATTAAAACACTTTCAGAGTGCTTATCAAAAGCCAAGATTACTTCTCTGATGTTTTCTTCAATTTTAACACATCTCCTTTTCAATATGTTCTCTTCGGACTCCATAATCGAATTGAACAACAACCAAAAAAGAGTCTTCTTCATTAATTTAAAATGATTACTGTTATAGCGCACACCCTTCAATTCCTTGATGCATGTTCGAAGATTACTCCGGTAGTAAGTTGTGTTCTTTTTTATAATGACCTCAGCTAATAAACAAAAAATTGTTATTAATAGGTTATACATAAATATCCCCCAAATAAAATTAGAAAAAAAATATTAAGCTTAACCTACCAAAATGGTCTTTCTGCATAATTCTTTCCTTTCTATATTTTGATTTCCCCCTTTTCCCATCATTTGGGCTTGATTCATCATCTGATTTATCAACCTTCCCTTTCCTTGTTGGATTGACATATATGATATCCATATCTGTCGTACAAGTGTAAACAACATATTATGTAACACATTTACCTAACTATTTATTATAAATTATCACTCGTTTTCCTCCAAATGCTTACCAGATTCCGACTCCTGTTCTTAAGTATTGAAACCTAAAAATGCATTTACGGTGGGTTGGTGTTGGTTAAAAACTCAGATTTACCATTAAATCGCATTAATTTAATGCTAAAATTAAAGAACAAGTATAAATTTGTACATAACTTTCACCTGGGTTTGTCTTCGCCTCTTCTTACCAAATTCATGCCCTAGGTTACCTTCAACATTTTTCTCCTCAGCGAACTTCTTTCTTTTCCGATCTCTTTTCCGATGCAACCCCATCTCTCCTTCTACCATGTTTTAATGTTCCCTAAGCTTCACCTAATTCGAACAAAGATATGAATTTCTGGACGATTTGTAAAAAAGGTGAAAAACCCGTATAGAGAATTTCGAAATTCTCGAATTTTGGGGGGGAAAGGATTTCTGCCTGGGTTATATTTTGGAAAATGGTAAAAATGAAAAAAGTTCCTATATGGCAGCTTATTCAGTTTTTTAATGAATGGTACATGTATATAAATATTACAGCAGAAGGTAGCGTGTGTTTTCCAATAAAGTGGAAGGTAGGGGCTTAATTGTACATTACCTTTTTCCCTAGACTTAAAGGAGTTGACTGATGTTGTGAGTGATGTAGTTTAGACTAAAGTAAATATTGGCTCATGTAGTGGAGGATTTTTTTCCCCCTTTTTTTTATATACAATTGTGTTTCATATACATTTGCATCAATGGTTTCAACGCAAAAGTCTATGGAAATTCATGTAAATCAATAAAAAAATGTATTCCACAATCCTGTAAAGTCTATGAAAATCCAAATAAATCAATAAAAAAAGTCAATCAAACTCTACATGGAGTCTATAAATTTTTTAAATTCATAAACTTTTTAAAGTCCAAAAAAATATAATAGAATCTCAATTAAATACATCCTCTTAATGTTGATGGAAGCTAGGTCGTTTTTTGAATATGCTCAAGAAGTGGGATTGAAATAATTTAATATAAAAGGACCATTCGAATTTCGATCCTCAAAATTTGATACAACATTAAAATAAACGTCCTTTTTCAAGAAGTGATAGTCAAGTTTAGAGCTCCCGTTTAACAAAAAAAAAAGAAAAAGAAAAAGAAAAAGTGAGTCAAGTCTAGAGGATGAGCTAACGAATTTAACTCTCATTGTTGGACAGACCCATCAAATTTTGTGGATGGACTTCCGAATTCTCTTTGCACGATTGCCCTTTTAATAATGAAAAGGCCACACATATTCTCTCCAAAAAAATAATTCAGTAGTTCACTTTCCTAAATTTTGTTCAGTACATTTTTCTTTTCTTTCGAGCAAATGTCTTTTGTTTGAAAATACAAATAGAATAATTTTTAATTTTAAGCATTTTCGTGGGAGTAAGAAGATTCAGGGCCTAATGAAAAATTATTTAAAACTCAAGTGAGTCGAAGTTGAAAGTATGAAAAAGTACAAAAAGTAAAAAAAAAAAAAAAAAAGTATGAAAAGATATGCTCTTTTAATTTACGTGCAAATCGACGATTTAAATAAGCTAATCATCCATTAAAGTAGTGAGTTTTTATCCTATAAAGTTAATCAACATTTAAGTACTATTTTAATTATTGCCTGAAAATTATTAGATATTTTAAATTGCAAAATTTTAAAAAAGGGTGTATTAAATTGCAAAAAAAAAAAAAAAAAAAGTTCATATTGTAATTGATAAAAACCATAAAGTTCGGATTTTTTTTTTTCAATTAACTCTTATTTTTATGATTATCAAACAAAGCATTTTTAATTAATATCCAATAATTATCGGGAAAGTAATATTAAAAAATATAAAATAAACTGGACTAGCTAAATTTATACAACTACAAGGTGGATTTTTAATCCACTAAAATTTCAGTGGCTAAATCGAGCCCAAATATATTTTATTTTAGGGTCCGGTTAAATACCCTTTATCTTTAATACATACACCTCTTTATAAGTTTACCCAACTAATAATTATATTATTAGTAGATACACTCCACCAAAAATTTCAATCTTGCTCTTTTTTAGATTTCCTTCTCCCCTCAATACATCCCACGTTCTGTAGTTCCCTCCCATCCAGAAAAGAAGAAGACGGTTTACAGAAAAAAGAAAAGAAAAAAAGAGACTCAATTACCGCGCAACCCTGCTGCACGTTTCGCTCTCGTCCCCTAGCCACACAACGCCGCTTATAGATATGGACCAAGGTAAATTTTTGTACTCTTACATCTTATTTATATTATCATGTTTAATTTTAGTTTAGGGTTTAAGTGTTTAGTTGATGATGTTGATTCTATGGTGCCACTGTCAGGTTCTCCAGTGGTGACGTTGACGCCACCCTTGCCGACTGACTTGAATCGAAAATACCAGATTTCTACTAGTAGTTTCCCCACAAGAGTATGGGTTCACTGTAGTATGAGCAAGTATAGAGACCAAATATTATCGAACCCAAGGGAAGGTATGTATGCGAATAGATCCCTGAAGATCTACGCGTCGTAGCAAATATGAATGTATGTTTTTAGATTTTTCAAAGAATTAATTCTAAACTAAAGTAAACTAATTAAACTAAAGAACGAAAGAGACGAATTAACAAAGGTTTGTATTCAAATAAGTGGTGGTGATGCTTAGGATAGGAATTCCTACGTGTACTAACGGAGCAGGTACATAATCAAGATAATCAAGACAAACAAGAAATAACCTAAGTAAGAGATTGTAAGATGAAAGCTCAAGATTTCAAACCCTAATACTTTATCCTATCAATCGACTTCACTAATCCACTAACGAATTAATAGATTGTGCTTAATTAAAGAGACCCTAATTTAACTAATGGTGATACGACCGTCCTCCTTAGCTAAACCGGTAGATTAATTAACCTCTTCTAAACCTTCTAGTTAAGTCTACTCATTGTTATTGAGTGATACGGTCATCCTCTCTCTAACACTTTTCAAACGAAGTTCAAAGGAAAGTTAAGATTAATTTTAAGAATTCATTAATTAAGAGAATTAAAACTAACGTCACGAATTACCCTAATTACGTACCCACATCCTACTTCTACGAGTTCATCCTAACCTAAGCATGCAAGGGTTTTAGCCGGACATGGCTTTGATGATAATAAAAGCAATAGAAGAAGTGACGAACATAAACATAATGATTTGAACGAATAAAAGATCAAACATAAACTAGGGTTTAAAGAAATACTTGCAAAGAACTGAAATTTAATTAATAAAAACGAAGTTTAAAGTGTTTAACGTAATCGAACTAATGAAAAGAAACTAAGAAACGAAAATAAACTAAGAATTCGTACTAAAACCTCGATTAAACGTAAAGTAAAGCTTGCTCGTCTCTTCTCCTCCTTCTCTCTCTAAAAACTAAGTCTAAAAGTAATATCGTATCACGTGGTGTATGTCGTAGTCTGATGTGATGTGCTCCTACTGGGTATAAATAGGCAACGGATCGAATCGGGAGTTAATGGGACAAAAATCACGTACGCTCGTGCACTGCTCGTGCACAAGTGCACGAGCTCACCCCTGTCGTGCGCTCCAATTCTTCCAGAGAGCTAAAAGTGCTCGACCTCCTTTGCTCGTGCACTAGTGCACGACCCGCGTCTGCTCGTGCACCCTGCACGAGTGCTCGTGCACTATGTGCACGAGTTGCACCTTCTCGAGCACTATACACGACTGCTTGTGCACTATGTGCACGAGTGCTCCTTGCTTGTGCACTCCAATGATACTTTTGCTCTCTCGAACTAATATTTTTCGTATTTCTTCGATATCTTCTCATCCGGGCGTCCGTTTGAGTCGATTCAAAGTCCTACGAACTCTTCTTTTCCCCCTCTATCCATCTATGAGCATCAAAGAGAAAAATTCATTAGTTTATGAAAATGATACTCAAATAACTCTAAATACTCATATTAATCAATCAAAACAAGGGCATTTCGAGTGACGAATGATGACAATTTCACGCCTAATCAACCCCCCCCCCAAACTTACCATATTGCTTGTCCTCAAGCAACGAAATAATAAGTCAAGTGAAATGGTTAGGAATGAGTCAACGAATCAAATCATGCAAGCAAATGAACTCGAGCTTCAAAGATCAATCACAAGTTTACTCACTCACCTTCCTTCATCATACTCATGCAACAACAACAAGAAACACTAAGATCAAACATGGATGTGCACTCAACGATGTGTTTCACTCCCTCACAAGTGTATATCAATGATAAAGGGACTCACTCAAACAATCAATCACACATATCGGCAGCCATAGGCTTGTAAGCACTCTCAACTCCGACCATACTCTAGAAATCAATGCCGAATCAAAAAGGACTTTCTCAAGGTTGTAATGTGGGCTCTTTGAACAGGTGAGATAACAATATGGGTAAATGACTCAAGTGAATGGAGAATAGAAAATCAAACTTCGTACTTCGAGATTAGAAACATAATTCTTCAAACATTTTCAATCAACACACTTTCAATTCCACTACTCTCAACACTTCAATTTTTTTATTTTCTTTCTCACTCTTTTTACTTTTTTTTTCAATCACTTCACTTTTTTTTTTCATAACACATGAGCTCTTTTTTTTTTCTTTTGCTCATTCTCAATTTTTTTTCTTTTTCCCACAACTTTTTTTCATCACACTTTCTTCTCATAATCACTCAAGCAATCACATTTTCCTCTTTCAACTCAACTCAATCCCTTCACATTCACACTTTCCCTATTCTCCACTCAAATTGGGACAAAAAGGTTTAGGAACTTGGAATAGTGTTTAAATGTGTTAGCAAATGAAATAGGCTTTAGGCTCAAAGGGGCTAACAAGGGACAAATATCAATGGTAAGGAAAATTTAGGCTAAGTGACTCAATTAAAACAAAATTGGCCTAAGATCACATTAGGCATATCAAACTAGACACAATCTAGACGCGAGAGCACACACAAGTTCTAGCATCCTCTAAGGTGATGATCCACTCACAAACGAAGAGATCAATTCATACATCAAAATCTCATAAGGCTCAAATCTCACGGCTTCCACATCCATGCTAGTCCTAGTGAATTCTCACTCTCATCACACAAGCCCTCAAAAAGAAAATTCACAAGCATACTAGTTCTTTCTCAAATCAACTCCAACTCAAACACCCACACAAAAGAATTCCTAACTCACCTCACAATTCACCCTACTCATCTAATCATACTCAAAGATAGCAATCAACAAGCATAAAATGATTGATAGGCATGAAATATGTAGTAGCATCTCAAAACATTATCAGCTCAAGGAGCATCTCAAGACTCAAATAACCAAACTCAACTCAAAGAGACGTGTGCGCATGTGCAATGTAACAATAAAATCTATAAAAACTCCACCCCCAAACTCCGACCTTGTGAAGAGGTCTAAGTTTGGGGTTGTGGGTTACCTCATCCAAACAATTCAGTTTCTCTTAACAACGCAGCACACTCCCTTGCTTGAGTTCCTTCCTTTTGAATAACTCCATGATTCCTCTACTCTCTCGAGACAAGCCTACAAAATAAAACTCTCAAGTACGAGGTTAAAACTTACAATTTAATAACACCCTAATAACATAAAAACAATAAAAAACAAATAAAAATGGGTTGCCTCCCATTCAGCGCTATTTTTAAGGTCCTAATACCGGACCGAGCTCAAAGGAGCTTATGGGACATGGTACTCAAAATTACCTCCCTTACTCTCATAAGAGTGGTGCTTGCATTTCTTTCCTTGATGCCCCTCCATCATGAGCTCCTTTGCTTCCTTCTCATCCCCAAGTGGTAGAGATCTCAACTTCTTCTCACCTTTATCTGGAGGAGTCTTACTAAGCAATTTCTTGCTCTTGGACTTTTTCTTCTTAACTCCTCCTTTACTCTCCAACTGGACCACATCCTCACTTTTCACTTCTTCATCCTTCAACTTCTTCCCTTTATCCCTATCAACATGATCAAGATCATAATGCTCATGGGTTAAATTATTAAGTGAAGGATTATCAAAATCATGAATATGAGAAAGATTAGAGATAGGAGGTGTGTCTTCAACACAAGGCTCAATGACATCCATGCAATAACAGCTCCCATCCTCCTTCGGGTGCTTCATGACTTCATATAGGGAAATCTTTATCTCTTGATCGTCAACTTTCAACGTGATTTTCCCACTTGCCACATCTAGCACCATCCCGACTGTTGCTAAGAACGGTCTTCCCAAGATCAATGGAACGTGCTCATCTTCCTCCATGTCAAGCACTACAAAGTCGGCTGGAAAGATGTGATCCCCAACCTTCACGAGGACGTCTTCAACTACACCTTGAGGTCGAGTAATAGACCCGTCGGCAAGTTGAAGCGTCATTATTGTCGGTTGAAGTTCTCCACCCTCCAACTTCTTGAATAACGACAAGGGCATAAGATTGATGCTCGCTCCAAGGTCGCACAATGCTCCCTTCTTAACTCCATTCCCGATACAACATAAGATGGTGAAACTCCCGGGATCCTTCAACTTCGGTGGAAGCGCTTTGTGCACTAATTCACTCACCTCATGGTTCAGCTGCACCAACTTGGGCTCATCTACTCGCCATCTCTTCGCAATTAAATTCTTCAGGAACTTGGCATAATTCGGTATTTGTTCCAAAGCATCATAAAAAGGAATGTTAATATGCAATTTCTTAAAAACATCAAGGAATTTAGCGAATTTCTCATCAAGCTTCTTTTTCATGAAGCGATGTGGATACGGGACGGGTATCACCGATTTGGGTACCCCCCCATTCATCATGCTCGGTCTCTTTCACTTTCTCCCTTGCTTCCTTTGCCTTCTTCCACTTAGGAACTCTCTCAATCTTCTCAATGCCTTCCTCTTCAGGCTCTTTGCTCTCATCCATATCTTTACTCTTCTGATTGCCTTCACCCTCAACCCCTTTCTCAACTCCCATCTCCTCAATCTCAATCTCTCCTTTGGGCGTCTCAGAATCAGCAGGCATCTAAGGACCCTCATAGTTGGTCCCACTTCTAAGCTGGATCGCCTTGCAATGCTCTTTCAGGTTTCCCTCCGGCATAGAAGGATACTTACCTGACTCTCTACCCAATGATTTTACGATCTGGCTCATCTGAAACTCTATCGAAGTGAACCGCCTATTGTTCTCTTGCTGAATTCGATTCAGCTCTACATCTCTCTTCTGGAGTTCTTGATCACGCTGATCACCTTTCTTATGCAACTCTTTAACGTCATACTCCAAAGAGGACAATCTCTTGCTTCCTTCCTCCACATTCTGAAGGATAACTCTCAACATCTCCTCAGTTGAGGCACCGCCTTCTCCACCCGGGGGTTTCGAACCTGGATCAACACCTGGAGGAACTGTAATTCCGGCATTCGGATTAGCATATGAAAAATTCTCGTTCTTCCTCCATGTGTTTTGAGACGGCTGCTGGCCTCCTTGATGCCCTTGTGTGTTCCTCCATTGATTTTGAGGCGGTTGTGGACCTGGAGGTACAAATGGTTGGCCATAAGAAGACCTTCCAAACTGATTGCCACCTTGTGGATAGTTAGGCCTTCCCATATAGTTGGCCTCTTCTTGCTGACTCGTGGGTGGGTCCACTTTCTCGCTCACTGCTACATTCCCTCCAACCAGATTCTGCCCCATCTCAAGGTTACTGATTTTCTCCATCATAGCCATCAACAACTTCCTCGTACCCTCATTCTCCTCCAACTTACAAACTCTCTGAAATTCTGGATCCTCGTTCCATGCCCCGGCATTCGTGACAATGTTGTCGACGATTTCTCTACATCTCGTTATCCCTTGGTTTAGAAAAGCTCCACTTGCACACGCATCGAGATGGGCTTGCCCAGTCTTGCTGGCTCCACTATAGAAGAATGCCATGATATCTCCCTCATTGTACCCGTGTTGCGGGCACTCAATCAACATGTTCGAGTATCTCTCCCAAGCCTGATGTAAATCCTCTCCTGGCTTCTGGCTAAAGGAAGAAATCTCTATCCTTGCTTTAATCGTTCTAGATGGAGGGTAGAATCGCTCGAGGAACAGACGCTCGAGCTCGGCCCATGTGGTTACACCTCCCCGTGGGAGCGTGTTATCGTACCACTTCTTGGCTATTCCCGTCAAAGAGAATGGGAACAGCCTGAGCCTCTTGGCATCTTCAGACATGCCGTTATAATTGAATGTGGATGCGATCATCAGAAAGCTCCTCAAATGAGTATGAGGATTCTCCTTCCCAACCTCCCCCTTGAATTGATTCTCGGTAAGCAGCTTAAGAGTTCCTGGGGAAATCGAGAAGTTATTTGCCTCTACAGGGGGCAATGCCACTCCATCATAGTACCTCTGCGGTTGTGCCGCGAATCTTCCTCTAATAGCCATGTTTTGATCCGCGTTCTGAGGAACGTGCTGAGGATTAGCAGGTGGTACGGGTACTTGTTGGGGTGGTGGTGGTGGTTGATAAGCTGGTGGTTGGTTGTAAACAGGAGGTGGAGGATACGGGTATGGTGGATACGGATAAGGTGGGTATGGGTAAGGGTAGGGTAAGTTATGTTGTGGAAAGTTGTTCTGTGGGTAAGAAGGGTTGTTTTGAGGATGTTGGACAAGGTTATGAGCAGGATTGTTCATGTTCTGTGTACCAGAGTTTAGGCTTTGGATATCTCCTAACGGAACTTGATTTTGACTACCACTACCTCTAGTGCCCTCAACTCGGTCCACTACCTGATTGAACTCATTCGCCGCATCATCCAACTCATTACTAATGTCCATGTTCACATTCTCGGTCTCTCCTCCGGCAGCGTTCATCCTTCTTAAGAAGACTCGGTTTCTTCTTGCTATTGTCTCAGGATCTAGCTGTAATCTCTCTTCGCTCGTATCACCTTGCGAGCGTATTTTCATAAACCTGAAACACTAACAAAAGAATAAAAATGCAACTGCCGAATACTTACGAAATTAAACAGAAAAGTAAATCACTCACTACTAACTACTAAGCTATCTACAAGTCATATTCAAAAGACATACAACGCCCTCCCCGGCAACGGCGCCATTGCCTTGAATCGAAAATACCAGCTTTCTACTAGTAGTTTCCCCACAAGAGTATGGGTTCACTGTAGTATGAGCAAATATAGGGACCAAGTATTATCGAACCCAAGGGAAGGTATGTATGCGAATAGATCCCTGAAGATCTACGCGTCGTAGCTAATATGAATGTATGTTTTTGGATTTTTCAAAGAATTAATTCTAAACTAAAGTAAACTAATTAAACTAAAGAACGAAAAAGACGAATTAACAAAGATTTGTATTCAAATAAGTGATGGTGATGCTTAGGATAGGAATTCCTACGTGTACTAACGGAGCAGGTACATAATCAAGATAATCGAGAAAAACAAGAAATAACCTAAGTAAAAGATTGTAAGATGAAAGCTCAAGATTTCAAACCCTAATACTTTATCCTATCAATCGACTTCACTAATCCACTAACGAATTAATAGATTGTGCTTAATTAAAGAGACCCTAATTTAACTAATGGTGATACGGCCGTCCTCCTTAGCTAAACCGGTAGATTAATTAACCTCTTCTAAACCTTCTAGTTAAGTCTACTCGTTGTTATTGAGTGATACGGTCGTCCTCTCTCTAACACTTTTCAAACGAAGTTCAAAGGAAAGTTAAGATTAATTTTAAGAATTCATTAATTAAGAGAACTAAAACTAACGTCACGAATTACCCTAATTACGTACCCACATCCTACTTCTACAAGTTCATCCTAACCTAAGCATGCAAGGGTTTTAGCCGGACATGGCTTTGACGATAATAAAAGCAATAGAAGAAGTGACAAACATAAACATAATGATTTGAACGAATAAAAGATCAAACATAAACTAGGGTTTAAAGAAATACTTGCAAAGAACTGAAATTTAATTAATAAAAACGAAGTTTAAAGTGTTTAACGTAATCGAACTAATGAAAAGAAACTAAGAAATGAAAATAAACTAAGAATTCGTACTAAAACCTCGATTAAACGTAAAGTAAAGCTTGCTCGTCTCTTCTCCTCCTTCTCTCTCTAAAAACTAAGTCTAAAAGTAATATCGTATCAAGTGGTGTATGTCGTAGTCTGATGTGATGTGCTTCTACGGGGTATAAATAGGCAACGGGTCGAATCGAGAGTTAATGGGCCAAAAATCACGTACGCTCGTGCACTGCTCGTGCACTTGTGCACGAGCTCACCCCCGTCGTGCGCTCCAATTCTTCCAGAGAGCTAAAAGTGCTCGACCTCCTTTGCTCGTGCACTAGTGCACGATCCGCGTCTGCTCGTGCACCCTGTACGAGTGCTCGTGCACTATGTGCACGAGTTGCACCGTCTCGAGTGCTATACATGACTGCTTGTGCACTATGTGCACGAGTGCTCCTTTCTTGTGCACTACAATGATACTTTTGCTCCCTCGAACTAATACTTTTCGTATTTCTTCGATATCTTCTCATCCGGGCGTCCGTTTGAGTCGAATCAAAGTCCTACGAACTCCTCTTTTCGCCCTCTATCCATCTATGAACATCAAAGAGACAAATTCATTAGTTTATGAAAATGATACTCAAATGACTCTAAATACTCATATAAATCATTCAAAACAAGGGCATTTCGAGTGACGAATCATGACAATTTCACGCCTAATCACCGACGCCCACGTTGGTGCCGTTGTTGCTTGGTTTTCCAGTGTTGACATTCATTCTGCCCCTACCCCCCTTAATTGAGGTGCTATTCTTTTCTAGCCATTCTAGACGGAGGCAAGGAAAACGTGTTAAACCGTTTTAATGAACATCAGATTGGATAGAGGAAATTATGTTAAATGTATAATTTTTTTTTAATTTTTTTTTGGATTTTAGGGTTTAGCGTTAAGAAGAAAAGAACGACTGAAAACTGAAAAGGGGGCAGGGGGTGTATGGATGGGTAGTATTTAGGTTATTTTTCATTACAATGGGCATATAAGTAATTTAATAAATATATTATAATAAAAAAAGAATTAAGAGGGATGTATGTATAAAATATAGAAGGGTATTTAACCGGGCCTTTTACCTTATTTTTGAAAAGTAGCAAAATTAAGAACAACTTGGCAAGTGATGAGAAAGTCATCCATAAAATTTGAAGCTCAATCCAATGAGGAATCTCATTAAGGCAAGAAGGTGCAACTCATAATAATTCAAATATATGGATGATTTGCGCTAATACCACAAAAAAAGAAAAAAAAAGAGTTATATGATTGACTCTTGTTAATTTTTTCATATAGTATATAGTTGAAAAATTGAATTATCCATCTAGCCAATTGGGGTGAATCAACTGGGTCGGATCCGCGGATTTCTACACTGGGCTGGTAAAAGTTCATTTTAGCGCAGCTTGACTTGGGCCAATGGATTAAAGTGTCATGTACCACGAAATTTAAAAAAGTGCTTCACTATTTACACCTCCAACTGTAAGGGATACACTTCCTCTCATACTTTTTTATTTTGAAATAATTATAAAATACCTAAATTGCCCCTAATGATTAAAAAAATTCTACTTCAGTATATAAAACTAAAAATTAATATTATTACCCCACCTCACCTCTTCTTCTTTCCCAAAGCCCCAACTCTCAACCCCAAATACCTCTCCCGTAAACCACAACCCCAATCCTAACCTCTCATCTTCCCCAACATTCCGCCCCAATCTCCTCTTATTTCCCACATCCCGCCCTAATCTTCCACCCACCCTTTTTTTTTTATAAACGTCCCAATTCACATCCCTACTCTAAGTTTCATTTGTATTTTTCAATTAATCTAACAACAATAACAAAAAGTTATAATTAAACGTTCAAATAATTGAGACTGATTACATAAAACGAAGAGGTAATTCAGAGAAAAAAAATGTTGAAACTCAACCTAATTACGACAGGATAGAGGCGGCGGTCCTTTGCGAAGTGATGGTGCCCCTTGGATTTCGCTCCCTGTGTGATACGAGGACAGAGATGGCGGTGGCGTGAAGGATACGATGTTCTTTCTCTCTCAATAGTCAATAATCTGATTTCTTTTTGTGCTATTTTAGTTTTATTTTTAATTCAAGGGTACTTTAGACTTTTTATAATTATTTTGAAATTAAAATATATGAAAGAAAGCGTATCTCTTAAAATTGGAGGGGTATATAAGTGGACTCTTTTAAAAAAAAATTAATTGAAAGGCGAAATAATAAAAGTAAATGACTGCAATATATAAGGTTTTGAGTAATTAATACGAATTTATCTTTTGATTTATTTAATTTTTTAAAAAAATGGTGTTAAATTGTAAAAAATTGTAAGAGTCGTTAATTTATGTGCAATTAGCAATTTTTTTTTAAAATTTTTTATTTCTTTTTAGGAATTGCAAAAAAATAGATTGATCTACGTCAATATCTCAATTTTTTTAATTTACCATGGATTTTCTTTTCTAAATAATTATTATGTTCTTTTAAAAATTCCAGACATGCTGCTGGGCAGGTCTAGGCCCAACGAGTCAGATTCGCCTGAGCCCATTTAGCCAATTGGCAGGGCTCAAAAGTATGACCACGGTTATTTGCACCAGCCTCTGTGTTAAATACACTACCTGGTTAAATACACTACATATTTTTCCGAAAATTTGCAACATTTTCAAAAAAAAATTATGAAAATAAACAAACAATTCGATTTTTTTTCGAAATATTGTGCATTTTATTATGTTCGGAAAAAAATTCGAAAAAAATTCCGAACAAAAAATATTGTATTAATCATGTTAGTGTCTTTAACATAGAGGCTAGTGAAACTAACCTGGGCCCAAAAGTATTTATTAGAGTAATTCCTGGCCCATACTAGCGTTTATATTTTTGTGCTAACCCACTGGCTCAAACCCTCGTTATTAGGTAGTACCTGTACTTATGAATTTTTGAAAAAGAACTCAGCTAAACCTACGGTCCTATCTTTTGTCAATACATTCCATTTAAAAAATGTTTGGAAAAACATTCAAAAAATTTCTTAATTTTAGGAAAATTTTGTATTTTTTTTTTTTTGGTTTTTGTATTTTCGGAAAATATTTTTGAAAATTGTCAAGTTTTTCGGATATTTTTTGGTGGAGTGTATTAGAAAAAAAAGGGACTGTATTTAATATGTGCCGTTATATTTTGGAAAGCTAGGGTACAATTACAACTAATCCAAAGATTTTTGTACTCGTTTATTGAGTGTAGTAGCTATAAATGGGACGTGCATAACCTGGGCCCAGAAACTTAGTTTAGTTGAAACCACGTTTATATTGTATGCAACTTTTTTGGCACGTTTATATTTCGGTTTACCATGTAGTTTTAATTTTCCACTTTTATTTTTAAAATCTTTTTTCGAATTCTCCCTATTTTTTGTTAAGGCTTGCGAAATATATAGTGTCTACACATCATATACTATAATTCTTCTAGTGGATTCAAAATTAAAAATAAGCATATTCAATGAAATGTAAAATAATATAACAAATTAAAGTTTATTTTTAGAAGGCAAAACATTAAAATACCACTCAAAGTTGGCAAACTCTCATATGCACCAAGTGCACGGTGCACTCACTCAACAGTTGACCATGTTTATATTGAAAAGTTTGTTTCAATTACACTGAAAAGTATGGTTGTATTACACTGAAAAGTTTACACTAAAAACTAATTTTCAGTGCAATCCAACCACACTTTTCAGTGTAATTGAAACAAACTTTTCAGTATAAACATGGTCAACTGTTGAGTGAGTACACCATACACCAAGTGCACAAGAGAATTACTCTTCAAAGTTTGGTCTCTTACTAAATTTCTCATATCATAAATAATACTCCCTCCTCCATCCAACATAAGTACGCATAATATCTTCTTTGATCCGTCCAATATAAATAGATATGGACTAAGAGTCCATTTGGCTAAACTTATTTTAAATATTTTATTAGCTCTAGCATCTTATAAGTTGTTTTAAAAATTTATTAAATGTTATTTCTAAATAGCTTATAAGTTGCTAAAGTGATTGACCAATTAAACTTATAATTGTTTTTAAAATTTATAATAAACACTTTAAATTTTAATTTTAATATATATAAATTTTTTTTTTTTTTTATGTTGAAGTAGATGTGAGGGTGTGGGGGGGGGGGGGGGGGTGTCCAGGATTGGGTGGGAGGGGTTGGTGAGAAAAATAAGTTAACATATTTCAACTTTTTTTTTATTGCTTATAAGTTATAAGAAACTTATATAAAAATCTTATAAACTATTAAACATTTTATTTTACCAATCACTTTGATGGTGCTTATAAGCTCCTACACAACTTATAAACTATTTTAAAGATCTTATAAGTTTAGCAAAGTGAGTTCTAGAAAAGAAAGTTTTAATTTATTACCACCCTCACAAACAATTACTTAATTTATAAAGGGACCCCACAATACTCTCCAACATATATCTACTTCATACATAAATAATTAGTATCTTTTAAATTTGTGTAAAATATTTTTTGCTCACTTATATTGGATGGAGGGAGTAATAAAGTAACACAATATTTTAAAATTATTCATTTAAAATATCTTTCTTATTATACAACACTAGATGAGTCCCCACGTAATACGCCGGATTTTCATAAAAGTTAGGAAAAATTAAAATTTTAGGACACTATCGTATAATCATTTGCAAAAATAGAACACTTTCTTTACGAGCCGGCAATTTCAGGACAATTCCTTTTAAATTTTGCAAATTTAGGCCAATTGATGCTAATTTAGGGTCAAACAGACTTAATCCTCCAGCGTGGCTGCTTCGTGGACGCCACATCACTAAAATCTTTCCACATCATTAAGTATATGGAGAACTTAAAATCTAAAAAAAAAATCTGGACAATAAAAACACGTTGATCCCGTCAAACAAAAATTTGGAGCCCTAGCGCAGCTTCAGGTGAGAAAAAAATCGCCTAATTGAAGAAATCTACTGGAAGAAGAACCCTTATCTATATATGCATATTTATGAATTAAAAGCTCCCATGTGTAAATTTTAACAGCACAACCTATTATTTGGCTATGTATATATTAATGTTATGTGGAGGGGGTTCATCACTTGCCCAAACTAATTAAAAGAAAGGATTAATATTGTATTTATTTATTTTTATGCCTGCAATTAAATTGTTTAAGTTAATTATAGCGAAGGCCCTACAATTAGTTCTTTGCCCTTTGCTTCATTTTTAATGCAAATATTTATTCTTTGCTTCGTTTTTGCAGATTTGGTTGCTCATGATGGTACTATTGTGTTTTTATTATCCATTTTTTTTTTAAGTTCGCCAGATATTTAATGACGTGGAATTTTTTTAGTGATGTAACGTCCACAAAGCAGCCAAGCTGGAGGATCTAGTCCGTTTGGCCCGAAATTAGCATCAATTGGCTCAAATTTGCAAAACTTAAAAGAAAGTGTCATGAAATTGACAGCCCATAAAGAAAGTGTCCTATTTTTGCAAATGGTTATAAGATAGTGTCCTAAAAATTTAATTTTTCCTAAAAGTTAATTATATATGCATTATATATAAATAAATTTGGTTATTGTATAATATAATTACATATTAATAAATATATTCAAATAATTTGTTGTATAAAATTATGGATTAATTTATTATCACTTTACGACCTTTAGACTCAATCTCAATTTAATTACAATTTTCAATATTCTTATATGAAAATTCACGTATTTTTTTTGTTTTAATTTGATATACACTTTTAAATTATGACATGACTAACATAGTCCCCGTGTATTACAAATATTTTTTTATGTTGTTCTATTTAAAATTATTATAAATAAATTATAATATTTGACTACTAAATATTAGATGGTTATCTATAAAGCAATTAAATATTAAATTTTTACATAATTAGGATTTTAAAATTTTCATCAATCAATCAATTCATTAATATAATACATATATTTAATTTTCATATTTAAATAATCATAAATTAGAGATTTTCTAAAGATATGACCATTTCAAATATAGTGAAATTGAACACAAGTTGATCCACTGAAGATTAATACAAATTAGTGTTCAATAAAATAGATATTCCACTATATATAAATTTATAGATTGAGTTAATTGGTAAGTAGTATAAAAACCATGTAAGAGGTGCAAGGTTTGAAATTTTATTATGTCTTTTTTTTTAATTAAACTACAAACTAAAGTGCCACTTGGATGCCACATAATAAATATAAATCAATAGAAAAATGACACATAAATACATTAAATAACTACACTATATATACCCATGTAACTCATCATCTAAACTTCGCAAGAAGTTTCACATCATCTAAATCAACCATAAAATGACACATCATCATATCAAACTCTCTATTAGTATAATAGGAGATATCATTATTTTAAAAGGAACTCTCTTGTGAAATATTTCACATGTGAAATATACCTAAATAGACAAATATTTTTAAAAAAAATCTTGGGTCGGGTCGCTCCAGGTAAAAATTCACAGATCTTAGCCTGGTCGGGTCGGGTTTGGTGGGTTTTTTTTTCAAAATCTCGCGCAAGTCAAGTTTCAGGATTTTCGCTCTCAGTTTGTGTTACTATGTAGACAAATGTATGTTACTATATGGGCAAATGTGTGTTACTGATCATTAAAAATAGGTTTTTTTTACTTTAAAATAACAATAATGACAAATATATATTTTTACAAGAACAAATATGTGTTTTTAATTTATTTCTCATCCCTTTAAAATTTAAATTTATTGTTTTATATATTAAAACATATTTTCTCAAACAATAACATACATTTGCTCTAACATCAATACATTTTTGCTCCAACATTAACACACATTTGCAATAATATACAGTCGTTTGGTTTACGGGATATGATTGGATTAGCTAGGATTGGATTAGAACGACTATTGAAAAACGGATAAACTAGAACCAGGAAATTTGGACTGGAACCAAATTTTCTGGATCAAATTGTAGACGAGATAGTCGTTCTAGTCTATCCAGGGTCATGGTCTTGTGCAATCCCTCAAACCAAACACGAGATTACTTGGAATTATAAAGACAATCTCAGACAATCTCTCAAACCAAACAGATACCTCTAATATTAACACACTTTGCTTCAATAGTAACACATATTTCCTCTAACAGTAACACATATTTATTCTAACAGTAACATACATTTGCTCCAATAGTAACATATATTTTTAGTAACACATATTTTCTCCAATAGTAACACACACTTGCTCTAATAGTAACACGCATTTGCTCCAATAGTAGTACATATTCTTAGTAACACATATTTCTTTTTACATTAACACACATTTGCTCAAATAGTAACTATTATAACCCATATTGTAACACATTTTAAGAATCAGAGTCAATGTGGGTATATAATTAGTTGTGAAATGAATCCATATTGATTCTTATATATTTAATTGAAATCAAATAGATATGGTGCAGGATGTTGCTGGGCTGCAATAGAAAGTATCATCAAGATACGTAAGGGGAATTTGGTGTCGTTATCCTATTCCTAACAACAACTCGTTGATTGCAATACTAAAAATGGAGGATGCCAAGGCGGTTGGATGAATACAGGAAGCTGACGGAAGTTGCAAAACTAAAATGAAATCGACCCACTGTGCGGATTACAGGATACGAGAGAGTTCCACCCAACAGCGAGTCAGCGGCTAACCAACCCGTGTCTATATCCATCGATGCCCACCAACTACAGGTGAAACACGATCGGAAACTCGGACAGGGTTAGATTTGGATTTTAATATGGGTTTAAATATTTCATATAACACTTTGTTGCATTATTTTAAAGACAGAGAAAACGTTTCTACTCTCTACTTTATCAATAAAAATACTGATAAACTATTAAAATTACTAAGCGACAAATTAACTCGGGGAAGCAGGGATTATATTTTATGAAAATAAAAACAAGCGTGCCAATAAAGTTTTGTCCACATTGTTCACATTTCTTTCACACCCAGAGTTCTAACTTCCACCGCGTTCCACGAGTGCGGATATTCTTTAATGCCATGTGAGTTGTGACTTTTGTTCTCCATCTTTTTCGTTCACATATTTTATAATTCCTCGTTTTAACTTATTACTGCCACTTTGTAAAAATGTTTTTGATTTTCTAAGATATATTAATTTTTTCCAACTTTACTCTTTTCTTAAAAGAACATAGATGTAAATATTTTTACATAAATAAATAATTATAAATGATTCATTGATAACATGTAAAAACAGTATAGTGATCCTTTTATACAAATATTATTAAGTAGTACTCCCTCCGTCCACCAAATTTTTACCCGCTTTCCTTTTTGGTCCGTCCACCAAATTTTTACCCATTCCTCTTTTGGAAATAAACTACACTCACAAACAAAAAATGGGTCCCACAATACCCACCTCAATACTCTTACTTTATCTACTTTATTCACTTTTTCAATAAAATACCAATTTTCATTAAAAACTGTGATCTACAGTAACCGGGTAAAATTTTCGTGGACGGAGGGAGTATTAAATAACTTTCATAATCAGTGTTAAATACCAAAAATGAGATCGCATAACATGTTCTTATGAATAATATTTTTTTGGTCAAAATGATATGTTTTTATGGGTCATTTAAATATGTTAGGTAAAAATCATCTCATATGAGACTTCCGTTTTATAATAAAATGACATTTTTGTACAATTTTGGAAAATGGAATTAAGTCCTTATTAATGGGATATTTTTTTTGATAATTATATAAGAAGATTCAATAGAAATTATAGGCTTGTTTGGTTAACATTTTATAAGCTCTTAATTTTTTATTTTTTTGAACTTACAAGCTATAAAGAGCTTATTTTAAGATTGTTTCAAAAAATATTTGACAAAATATTATTATATAGCTTATAACCTCCTAAACAACTATTATAACTTGTTTTAAAGAGTTTATAAGTTATTAAATAATTTACAAACTATTTTAAAGAGCTTATAAGCTCCAGCAAACCTGCTCTGACTTCTGTATTTGATACATAATGATTAAGCAAAACATTAATTACATCTCAATGAGTATATATATTAATTTTTTTACATTTATTTTCCATCAAGATACATTTTATGATATTTGTTAAATTATATGAATTACATTAAACTTATTTTTAAGAGTAAGAGACATTTAATGTGTTTGATATAATTATATCGTATTATACTACTCACTTCATTCCACGAAAAATTCACACTTTTGTTTTTATCCGTCTCCAAAAAACTTTAACACTCTAGCTATATATAAATTTTCAATTGCCTTAAAATGATAACCCCTAGTCCCATTAAAAATTTCAAATGATATTATAAGGATGAATTTTATAAAGGGTATATTTATTTTAGGAGTATGAAAGCTTTTATCGAATAATTTTTATGGGACGAAGAAAGTATAATTTATTTGTACATTATTATTTTCAATATCCCACAAATTCTAGATAAAATCAAAGCAAATTCAATTAATTATGTAGTTAAAGGGTACAATTAAATTAAGTATTTACTATTTACCCCTAATGCCAAAAATAAGTAACCAAAATAACTCTCAGCTGTTCACCTACTTTAAGGAAAAGAAAAGAGAAGAGGGAAAGAAATAAAAGGGAAAACCACCGTCGACACAAATTGTAGGCGCGTAACACTAACATGACGGTGAGGTTGAATATATGTCGGTAACTAAAGTACAAAGTTGTCAAGATATAATCTATGTTGCACGGGTGCGGGTGCGGGGTGCGGGAGCGATACAATACGAGTGCGGGGATACGGAGTTTTTCAAAAAGTTTAGGATACGATTCGGCAAGGATACGTCTATTTAAATTTATTTTTATTATATATATTACATGTAATAAATTTAAAATATAGATAAATTTTATCTAAATATGCAACAATTAAATATTAAATATCATTAACTTACACAAGTCATAATAAAAATTTCAATCTACATATTTATACAATGGCCAACTCACATTAACATCATTATCATTATCACTTGTCATAACCATTATCTCTAGAAAATTGAATTATTACTAAAAAATTAGAAAGCATATATATATTTTAGAAATTTCTCCAAATTATTTAATTATATAAGAATTAAGAAATTAAAATACTTGGTTGAATGATGTATTATTTGATTTATTTTTTTTACTAATATATTTAATTATTTATATTTTAATATTAAATTTTAAAAAAATTTACAAAAATTAATAAATTTTTGCAATATTTTATCAGATTCGCGTATCCCCACGTATCCCTCACGTATCCCCCACGTATCCCTCGCGTATCCTTGGAGGGGGATACGCGTATCCAACTTAAAAAAAAATAAAAAAAATTCGGATACGCCACGTGGCGTATCGGGTGCGAATCCGACGCGAATCGCACCCGCACCCGTATCCCCCGCGTATCCGATACTGCATACCCCCAAAATTTGAAGAATCCGTGCAACATAGGATATAATAGAAACCAACTTTATACTTGTTAATTGGTAGATCTCTGTTAAAATCAAAACTAACCAATTAATTCGTTACAAGTAAGATTTTTTATTCTAAGGTTTCACATGTAAATTGTTCTGTAATGCATTATTGAAAGAGCTTTATAAAGTTAATGAGCTACTTTACATTTTTATTTTAAGATGTCACATGTAAAATTGTTCTATAATGTATTATTAAAAGAGCTTTGTAAATTTTAATGACCTATTCAAATTAGGATATGTTTGTACTTGAATTAATTAGTGTTTTTTTTAATTGAATATCATCACCCTTATAAAATTTTCGGAATTTCTATGTTATTAGACATAAGTCAACAATTCTAATTGTTAAGAAAAACATACACACAATCACGATAAACAGATGAACACGAAATTTGTTTACCCAGCTCGTCTTACGACTACGTCTGGGGGCGATGTCAAGCCAGAGTTTTTCACTATAATTTTTTGATACCGGATGCAAGGAGAAAACATCTATTTATAAGAAACGAATCCTAACCCTAAAATCAGGAGCGACTGAGCCGAGAAAGTGGGCCTTAGTAGGCCCCGTTTGGTTCACTGATTTGGTAAGGATTGGACTGTTAGTCCCAAGTAATTTGATGTTTGGTTTACTTGACTTGGCCCAGGACCCAAGTCAGGCCCGAGTCTCAATTTTTAGTTAGTCCCACCACATTGGGACTATTTGATCCCATGGGTGGGATCAATAAGTCCCAGCATGAAGAATGTCCAAAATGTCCTCCAATTTTAACATAAATTTCCAATATTATCCTTTCTAAACAAATAATTTAGAAAATTGAATGCATATCAACAAAAACCCTTGGGGCCATTTTCGTCGGCCTTCGAGAAGTGAAGATCAACGTCGTATTTCGTCGATCCTAAGAACTGAAGGTGAGTACATCCGACGTAATTTCCGTCATTTCCGACCAAATCGGAGCTTCAAATTGCAATTTCATCGACCCTGGTTCGAAATGGCGCTGAGTTTGGCTAAGATTGTCTACGAATCGTCGATCTCAAACCAAATACCAGTTAATTTGGGTGCGAATTCGTTGACCTCATTCGAAATCACAGAGAACAAGATAGTGACTACCGGTGGCGAACAAGACAGTGAGTACTGGCAGCGAACTTTGTGGAGAGAAGTGAAGAGCGACAGGAGGCGACGAGCGACACACGATTTTCCAGCGATGACTACAACCGATTCACTTCGGCAATGACTACTTGCGTGGACCAAGACAGACGGGAAATTTTGCAAGAGTGGGAATTGGGGATGGATGCCTTAATTCCTAATTTCCCGTCAGAAATGAAGAAGAGAGGGTGAGAAATGAGTTAGATTTTGGGGGTAAAATTGGTAAAAGTATTTTTAACATTATAATATAAAAAATGCAATCATGTGATCCAAACATACATTCAATTCAACTAATCTCATTTAATCCAATCCCTTTTAGTCCAATCCCATCTAATCCATTCCCTTCTAGTCCAATCATGTCTCGTTAACCAAACGACCCCGTAGTGTACAGTCCTTTCAGCCTCCATACTTCAACACTAACACCATGAAAGATTTCAATTTTATCTAAAAATTCTAATTTCATTTAACTAGTAATTAACTTTAACATTGACAATTTACTTTATCTGTCAATAGATTTGTCCACTTCATTGTGTCTAGTAGTTTCATTTTTTTTTTTTTTTTTTTTTTTGTGACCAGCAAAAAAAAATTCTAGTAAGAATTGAAGTATAAAGGGTAGTTTCGCCCTTACAAACTACAAAAAAAAAAAAAAATGCACCCATAAGGAAATTACAATTGAGCCAAAATAAAATATCAGACTCCATTTCAAATATTCAAATTTATAACTAACAAAAGCTGTGGGATCCTCATGCCATTTCGAGAAAGAAAGACTCATAGCCACTCTTCGCCACAATTCATGACCATGTTCTTGTTTTTATTTCATTCGTAGATTTAAACAAATTCGGCCTAGTACCAAATGAAATCTCATTTCCATTTATACCGAATAATTCCAATCTAAATGGTCGAGGCAAAAATACCTTTTGAGTTTGACGAAAATATATTTCTATGCATATCGAGTATTATATTTATTATTAATGGATGAAAATAGTATGTTAAATTAGTGCCTGATTGGCGGACAATTTTGGCTCTTTCCCACTAAACTAAGGGAAATTTGGTGTTTTGTTGACTTCATATAATTCATCGTGAAAACAAGTTTCGTCCTCGACATTAATCTCTTTTCATAGAATCTCAGTAAAAAACAAATTAAATTTGTTTAATTAATCGAATTAATTCTTTAATTAAATTTAGTCGAATTATTAAATAAATTTAATATATTTAAGTTTGATAAAATTTGCGATTTTATTCAATTTTAGTATTTTAAAATATATAACAAGATCAAACTACCCCTTCAGTTTTGACTTGGTTTAAAACTAAAAATGTCTAAATCACTACAAAAAAAACGCGGATTAACGGCCGATTTTCGTCACAAAATAGAATTTGCTACCGATAAACGCCGGTCGCTATAACGCGCGTAGCTAATATTAGCGACCGCTTTTTAGGTCGGTTGCTAATCATCGACCGCCACGACGGTCTCTAATATTAGAGACCGCCTCAGGTCGGTCTCTAATCCGCCCGGGTATGACCTGGTTGGATTGTGTGATTTGCGACCGCCTTAACTGGCGGTCGCTAATCTTATTTTTATTTAAAATGATTTTTTAATTTAAAATTCACGATTAGCGATCGATACCATATCGGTTGCTAATCGTCAAACCTGGCGAAAAAAATGGCTCAGTGGGTTCGAACCCGCGCCCATTAGGGTCTGGACGGGGCGTGAACCACTGAGCCACTGACCCATTAGCTCATATTAGACGAGCCATATAGTATACAAGCCTTTGTAAGGATTGTAGAAATAAATGAGCATATATGCACCCATGAGGAATCGAACCGCTGACCTCCGGGTAACCCGGAGGAGGCATGGACCACTCGGACACTTGCAATCAGTCGGTTTTAAGACCAATTTTGTAGGAGGTCGCAATTTTTTTTTAGAGACTACCGATCAAATTCGGTCGCTGATCGGTTGCTAATATATGATTTTGAGACCGATTATTAGGAGGTCACTAATATCAGTCGTTAATCCGCATTTTTTTGTAGTGAATATAAGTTTTAAAACGTAATTACAATTAATCTATACTAATATAATAATAAAATGTTCTAAACATAGTAACTAAGTATATCAAAAGACTTTCTAATTTTGATTAATATACTTGATATTTACACCTAATTAAAGTTGCATATGCAATTAAAAAAAAATCTTTTCATATTCTAACAAATAATATGTATCAAAGATTTTAATTCATTAAAATAGAATCAATACATAAAAATTAACTATTAAATTTTGTTTGGTTAAGTCTGTTTTATTTATTAAATTTATTTTTTTAGTTATTGTAACTTATTGTATTATAATATTGATTAATTTAAAATTATAAAATATCAACTTTGATAACAATGACTTTTTCTTTAACAAAATATATTAGAAATTAAGTCATACCAAAAATTCTTTATAATTTTAATAAACATAATATTTAATATTTTGACATAATTAAAATTAAATGTGCAGTTAAAAGAGGTCTTTTCAATGTAAATATTTTTTAAAAAACTTTAAATAATAATAGAGTATGTATAGAGAGAAATTGGTTCATACATAAATCATTGGAGAATATTAGTTGTTTTCACTGAAGGGTGAGTTGCTTATACTGAGAAGTATTAGTTTGTTTTTACTAAACAACTAATATTCTTTAGTAAAAACAATTAATACACTTCAGTGAAAATAACTAATACTCTTTAGTGAAAATAACTGATATCCTCCAATGGTTCATGTATGAAACATTTTCACTCTATACTTTGTCATAATAATATGTATAGAATGTTTAATCCCCTAAAATATTAAATAACATAAAAATGCACTATTACATTTTGTTTAGTTAATTCTGATTTTGATTTATCTAATTTGTTTTTCTTTAAATAATGTAATTTGATATTAATTAATTAAAATCATAATTAAAGTAGTATTTTTTATGATATCAATTGAAAAGTTTACAGTGTATTTAAATTATCGTAATTTTCATTGATATTCATTAGATAAGACTCTTTATAATTGTCTCCTTTAAAATACAGTTGGTTGTAGCTCTCTAAACTTATGAGTAACATTAAATGAAATTTAATTCATGTGTGAGACCATCTTATATGTATCCTTTTTTTAGCACATCTCATATGTATCATTATAAAAGTCTTGAAACATCTATTTTTGATAGGAGTATAAATTTACAATTGCTTATTTTAAAAATAGGGACTCTTGCGTGAGATTTTTTTTTTATCGGTAAATGTTAGTTGTTAGTAGTTAGATTAGTTCACCAAGTCTCCAAACACTCCAAGAAATCTCAAAGTCCACCTTATAACTCCCATAATTCGTTCCCAAAGGGAATCGAACCCGGGTCGCTCACTAGAGTGAGGTCGCTCACTAGAGTGAGGAACCCGGTGGCCAGGTGGACTAAGCCACCTGGTTTCTTACACATGAGATGATGATCCACTTAAATATTTGGGTCATACTCTCTTTTAAATCATAGTTGAGTTGGAGTCCAATAAACTCATAGGTCATATAGTAAATATAATTCGTTTCATGTATTAGAATGTTGCATAATAAAATTCTAATTATAAGACACGAAAAAAATCTGAAATAAAATCATGCAAATATTGGAACACTAAACACAACCCATATATTTATGGAGAACTTATTGAGTAATATATATCAATGTGTTATAAAAAAAATATAATATAGAGACATTTCAAAGTATCCCAAAAATATTTTAGTACCATATATTTATAAACTACATTGAGACTTTTACTTTTCTTGCGTGAGATGGTTTGTCTCATACACATGAGATGATGCTCCACTTAAATATTTGGGTCATACTCTCTTTTAAATCATAGTTGAGTTGGAGTCCAATAAACTCATAGGTCATATAGTAAATGTAATTCGTTTCATGTATTAGAATGTTGCATAATAAAATTCTAATTATAAGACACGAAAAAAATCTGAAATAAAATCATGCAAATATTGGAACACTAAACACAACCCATATGTTTATGGAGAACTTATTGAGTAATATATATCAATGTGTTATAAAAAAAAATATAATATAGAGACATTTCAAAGTATCCCAAAAATATTTTAGTACCATATATTTATCAACTACATTGAGACTTTTAATTTTGTTGTAGCATTTATAAGAAAAGGTGTGTGATGGCGATAAGTAACCAGAAAGATAATATAAAATGTTATATATTCATGTTCTGAAATTTATTGTTCTATTTTAATTTTTTTAATATGAATTTATTATCATTATAATTATTTATATTACAAAAATTGAATAATTATAATTATGATAAATTCATATTTAAAAAAATAGAGATACAAATATATAGATAAAAACTTATATGAGACATACATGAGACTAAATTAATTTGTCAATTTTTAAAGGTAAATATGATGTAAATACAAAGTAAAGCTCCATCTCATATACCATCTATTTAAATTTTAAAAATTATAATATATATTATATGTATGTCAATCGTGCATCGCACGGGTAACATACTAGTTTAATAATAATAGTAACATTTTTGGCTCCACTTTACTATTTAGGAGTGTCAACCTATCTTAGGAATCTGGTCCCAAGATCCATATTGAGTAGACTGATCATAATTAGATTAGATCAAAAGAATATTAAATCTAATAAAAATTGAATAAATTTAAAGTAACATCAGTTAAATATAAACTTTATCCTAATCGAACTGTATAAAAAAATCTTCTTATAGGATCATTGATAATAAAAGGAGTGTGTGTAGAATCTATTGTATGTATCATTCTTTTGATAGGATCATTTTTTGTATGTATCATTTATGTAATAATGTAGACATATATTAAATTTTCCATTCTATGATCTACACTTCAATTTTATTAATTATACATTTTAAATTTCTTAATAATATTAGATAAATATAAAATATTTTTCCTATAAACTCAAATTATAAATTTGAAGAGTGAATTTGACATAATGTTGTAGACTATTTATAGTTAAATTTTATTTTAGCTTCTAAAGTAATATATATATATATATATATATATATATATATTTTTTTTTTTTTTCTTTTTCACCTTTTTGTTGGAATGGTCATGACGAACTTGATTTAATTTGATCAGTTATTTGATTTAATTCAAATGCATTTTAGTTTTATTTGGATTTATTTTTTATATTCCATGTAAAATATAATTTAATTTAAGGTTGTGTTTGGATAAGTTCATTTTAAATATAAAAAATTTAAAGATGAATGAATTTGAGTATCAATAAATTTCAAATAATATGTTTTTGCTAAATATGTGAGAATTTTCCAATTTAAAAATAAAATTAAAATTAAGTATTTAAAATTCATTGAATAATATTCCAAACAAGAGTGGTGAATTTTTTTTTTTTTTTTGAAAGGACAAGAGTGGTGAATTTGATTTTACGGTCATTGGATTCTTTCAAACCGTACCATTCTGTTAGGCGTAGGTGTACATAACCTGACTACTAGTACTATTTATAGTATTAATTTCGGAAGAATTGTTTTCGTTCCCCGTAATTATGAATTGCATAAAGTGTGAACTGTGAACCCTTGTATTAAAAAGAATATAATAATAATAATACTATAATAATAATAAAAGATAAGGATGGAACATCCTCTATAAATAAATGGTACCACACTCCACTTTCCTAACCTAATTAATTGTCACACACCACCACCACCCACACAAATATGGCTTCACACACTACTCCTCTTGTCTTCTCACTACTACTCTTGTACGCTTCCGCTTCCGCCGCCGCCGCCGGCACCAACCCCGCCGCCAGTTTCGTGAGAGCATCCTGCCGAGCCACCACGTACCCCGCCGTGTGCGTCCAGTCACTCTCCTCGTACGCCGCCTCCATTAACAAAAGCCCCAACAAATTGGTGATGACCGCGCTCTCCGTGAGCGTGGATCGGGCCGAGTCCACCAAGGCATTCGTGACCAAACTCACCAAATTTCGCGGGCTGAAGCCCAGAGAGCGCTCCGCCCTCAAGGACTGCTTCGAGGAGATCAGTGACAGCGTCGACAGGCTGACCAAATCCGTCAGGGAGCTCAAGAATATGGGCCGGTCCAGGGGCCCGGAGTACATATGGCACATGAGCAATTTGCAGACCTGGATTAGCGCTGCGCTCACTGATGAGGGCACTTGTATGGACGGCTTTTCGGGCCGGGCCGTCAATGGCCGGATCAAGTCCTCAATTAGGACCCGGATGACTCATGTGGCTCAAGTGACCAGTAATGCTCTGGCACTTTGCAACAAGTATGGGGGGAAGCATTAAGGGATAAGTATGTTACTTTCAATAAAGTGAGTGTAAAATTAGTGTTTTTATTTGGTTGTATGTATAATAGTGTTGCTATCCAAATTTTGTAATATTATAAGTATTTCAATGTTTGTAATTGTAATATGGAATGGAGTTTTTCAATTGTCGTCTTCTTTCCATTTTTTACTCTCTCTATTGAGGTGATACTACTACATCCCTGAAAGTTGATTCTATTTCATTTACACTTGGTTCAATGTGATATTGTTGAGGGTGTTACGGAATTTTTTGAGATCCATATTTTTAATAAAATAATCGTTAATGAAAATTTCGTTTCACATGCTTCTTATAAAAGATTATTTTATAAAAAAATAGACCCCAGAAAATTCCGTAATACCCTCCAATATATCGCATTAAACTACGTTAAAAAAAAACATGATTAATTTTTAGGGACGGAGGGAGCAATTTATTTTAATTTAAATTCCCTAACTTTTTTCATTTAAACAATGTTATTAGTAACACTTTAATAATCATTTCAACCATTCCACCACTCATAAGTTAAGAAATACTATTATTTAAATTGTTTAGAGATAAACATCTTTCCTTTTTTCTAAATACTAGTAATTTTTATTTCTTACATAATAATTAATTGCACTATTGATGATCCTAAATACACCTTTTTAAAAAAAAAAAAAAATTGACGGGAATACACCTTTTTTAATTTATGAAGTATATGTAGTAGTAATATTTTCTTGAAAAATGTGACGGTGCCCCGTCCCTACCTCCGTCCATGACCGAGAATGCTTTGTTTATTGTTTTGTGTACACTCCCAATAAAATTTCCTTAAATAACTAAATACATTCTCCTTATTTTTTTTTCAAAAATCAGAGAAGCCTTTCTTTCAATAATTGTAGTTTGGTGGGCTCCCGTTGGGATGACTTTTTAAGTTGAAACAAGTGGAGACGGTGCATATGCCGCAGTCGCAATTACTGTTGGCAGCCGTTGGTCGTACGCGTTACACTAAATTAATTCTATCTCATCTCATGCCCATACACTTATTGGCAAAAAGAAACAAGACCCTGATCCTCCTGCGGAGAAAAGGCTGGACTTTACTCGAATTAGAGTATTAAAGAAAAAGTAATATCTCCATATGCCTAGATGTAGGGTGATAATACAATTATAAACATAATTTAATTTCAATAATAATTGCATAAATAAGAGAGAGTTTTAATGTGATACGGTTCCACTAATGACATAAAATTTCACTCTAGTACGTAGACTTCAAAATATTGTTTGGATAGAACTGTAAGTCTATTGCCCGGAGTCCGTCACATATATGAAACCGTCTCATATAAATTTATCGATAAATAATACCTCCTCGTTCTCAAAACGGTATTAGGTCTTTAGTTACATTTTCAAAATCGATAGTTAAAAATCGACGAGAGATCAAACCCATTATCTTTGTTTGGGCGTGAGCCTTTTAACTCCGGTACAATGAAAGATTTCGCTTTATTTAAAAATCTGAACTTGTAAAATATTGTGAAATTAAATTATTTAATTAATTCTCTTATATAACCTTTAATCTCTGTCCATCTTTTCTACAAGGAGTATTTGTAGGTAAATCCTCATATCATTAATTGAAAAGACAAGACCATTAATTAACTTGGTGATCTTGACATCATCTGCACATTTCCCATTTTTTAAGAGTTTTCTGCAGACATTTCCTTGCGTCATATTTATATATATTTTTTTAAACAGCAAAATTTATATTATAGCCGAATTGGGGCAAATTTTTTTATTTAGGCCAAATCACAAATTAGATTGCAAAAATAGGGAGTTTTGAAAAGTATTTACGAATATAGGTTTGATCGCGCCTGGGAGAGGCGATCAACTGAGTAGATCGCGCTCCCCAGGCGCGATGCTTGTAGGGCCTCCTTTTCTAAAACGAAGATTTGCCACGTCGTTGATCGCCTCTGGCAAGGGCGATTCACGACAACTTCTGACGCACATCACATGGCAAGATTCCATCGTTCCGCGTGCAGGCTCCTTCCCACGCCAAGACTTATTTTGTTGGAAAGTCAGCATATATGTTTTATGGTCATGGTTCAAATTTCTTGCATCTTTGATTAAAGTAGGTGGATACGTGTTTTATTTATTTTATTTATAAATGGAATAAATGACATTTTAAAATTATTTTTAAGCTATTAAAGTAGGTGTGTGTGTACGTGGTATTGTAATAAAAAATATAAAAATTAATTCAAACAACGTGTAATTTAAATTTTATGGTCATTTACGTTGTCACTAATTGTATGATATTTTGTATATATATTTATTTTAATTGATAAATTTTTTTATGTCTGCAATTTTAAATACCGCTACTTGTGATATTTTTTTAAATTAATTTTAATTCCTTAATAAGAAAATTATGTCCAGTAAAATTTGTTCCCATATAAAATTAAATTTATTCATTAATACAATTACACAAATAATTTAATTAGTACTACCTCCGTCCCATTTTTTTAATTAATTTTAATTAACTAATTTGTTCCCGTATAAAATTAAATTTATTCAATAATATTATTAAATTTATTCTCGTATAAAATTAAATTTTAAATACCCTCATCTTTCACCCGCTATTTTAGTATTCCTCCTCCTTCCTTCATTTTGACCGAAATTTCAGTCCAAAATATAAAATAAAATTCCTTTTAGAAAAAAAAATGAGGGCTACTTCAATTAAACCAATATTTACTATGGAAGAAAATATTATCTAAAATTTAAATTACACGTTGTTTGAATTAATTTTTATATTTTTTATTACAATACCACGTACACACACACCTACTTTAATAGCTTAAAATAATTTTAAAATGTAATTTATTCCATTTATAAATAAAATAAATAAAACATGTATCCACCTACTTTAATCAAAGATGCAAGAAATTTGAACCATGGCCATAAAACATATATGCTGACTTTCCAACAAAATAAGTCTTGGCGTGGGAAAGAGCCTGCACGCGGAACGAGGGAATCTTGCCATGTGATGTGCGTCAGAAGTTGTCGTGGATCGCCCTTGCCAGAGGTGATCCACGACGTGGCAAATCTTCATTTTAGAAAAGGAGGCCCTGCAAGCATCGCGCCTGGGGAGCGCGATCTACTCAGTTGATCGCCTCTCCCAAGCGCGATCAACCCTATATTCGTAAATACTTTTCAAAACCCCCTATTTTTGCAATCTAATTTGTGATTTGACCTAAATAAAAAAATTTGCCCCGAATCGGAGTACAGGGTATAAGTAATACCCTTTACAAAACAAGTTCAGCCATATTCAACAAAATTTCAATACCTATTACTTTAAACATTCCAAATGCATTTCAAGCTATTGTTCCACATCCTAAAATTCACATTACTCAGATGTAAACAATCACTCCGTAACCAACTCCAAACTCGTGATTTGAGTTCCTCCAAGACTTGTTCTTCCGACATTTTTTTATCATTAAATACCACTTTATTTCTCGCCTTCCATAAGATCCAACTCAACCCGACCCAAATGCAATTAAGAATCATATGTTCTTTCTTGCGTCATATTTATATATGTTACATTATTTTATTTTCCTTGTCGACGTTCCAACCCAATTACATCAAAGATGTCAAACGCTCTTCCTTAGCCAGACTTGGCAGAGTAGACTAGCAAGTATAAGTATTACTAGCATAAAAAAAAAAATTGTCGTCATTAATATATATACACCAGTGGTAATTGTGTACTCTTAAGGAGAATCAATGGGTGCATATTGTGTGAATTTTTGGCATAAACATACCATTAATGCACAGGGTTACGACACTAGCAAAGAACACAATACACTAGTGTATTATTTATGATATGCTTGATTCAATTGATCCTAAGGCACAGGCCCACAATCACATTTTAAAGTTCAACCAAATAATTTCGAAGCATCGGGATATTGATAATAAGTAGAAATAATTGCAGAGCACACAAGAAGAAAAAAGATTAACATTTTGTGGGGACCATGAAAGAGGAGATATTTTGGAAATAATGTGATCATGAGAGTCAAGCAAATCCCAAATTACACCATGAGCTATTTTCTGTTTCCGAAGACTCTTTGTGAGGATATTGAAAGGGAGGTCGCTCACTTCTACTGGGGATCGAGCATGAATGATAGGAAAACTCATTGGATCAGTTGGGAAAAAATATCAAGGTCAAAAGAGCAAGGGGGCTTAGGATTCCGGGAAATGTACTTCTTCAATCTAGCCATGGTTGCGAAACAATTTTGGAGACTCTCACACGACGAGGGGTCCTTGGCTACACAAATTCTTAAAGCCAGATACTTTCTGAGGGGCAATATTGTTACTGCAACCATTGGATATCAACCAAGTTTTTTGTGGAGAAGCCTATTGAATGCTCGAAAGCTAGTGTTGGAGGGTTCGGCTTGGCAGGTGGGTAATGGTCTTTCAATCAAATGTTGTGAAGACCGCTGGATTGGAACATCTTGGAAAAGGCAACCGGAGTCGAGACAAGGGGGTTTGGAAAGTTTAGTACGGTTGGCGGATCCCATCTGCACTGAAAGCAAATCCTGGAAGCAGGAGCTCACCTATGGGTTGTTCACTAATCAGGATGCAGAAGAAATTATCAAAATGCCTGTCAGCACAAGACTTCCTCCGGATCGCAAAATCTGGAACCCTTCAACTAAAGGGGACTTCACTGTAAAATCGGCATATTATTTGGCAATCGACAAATTCTCGAAATGTGGCCGCAATATACCATCTTCGAGTGCTCAACACACGCTGTGGAAAAAGCTCTGGCATAGCAAAGTGACGCCTAAAGTAATCCATTTCATATGGAGAGCAGCCCATAATGCCTTGCCCACCTTGTCTAAACTATATCGGCGAGGAATCTTTGTGGATCCGATATGTCCAACATGCGGTCTGGAAACTGAAACGATCTCCCATGTCTTGTTTAAATGCCCGATTGCCATCCAGACCTGGGGCCGAAGCTACATCCAGATCGACCTGCATACGGACATCAACCTTTCCTTTAAGCTTCGGGTATGGGAGATTTTGTGCAAACAATCTGAGCGTGGTATCATCCTTTTTGCAATCACAGTTTGGAGTCTCTGGAAGGCACATAACAGAGCTTTTTTTGATAACCGCCCACAAGACCCGGCTTCCATCTCAACCTCAGCCCATCACACTTTCGAAGAAATCTGTTTAGCGAGAGGAGGTGGCAACCAAAGAGGACAACCGCGGACAGTTAATGAGCCATGGAGCTGCCTGCCCCAAGGACATCTTAAACTAAACTCTGACGCAGCGGTCTTCCCGGACGGGTCAGTGGGCCTAGGCTTCGTCGTCAGAAATGATCGGGGCAAGGTGGTAATGGCGGGAGCAAAACGGTGTTTGGTAAGCAGTAGTAACAGTACTTTGATCGAGGCTCTTGCTCTACGTTTTGGCTTGGAAAGGGCTTTGGAGAGAAAAGTGGCGGTGAAGATCGTGGAGTCAGACTCCAGTTGTCTGATCTCGGCCATCAAAAGGAAAATGAGGATAGATGCCACTTCAATGGTTATTGTTGCGGACATTTGGGAGATGTTTGAAAGAGGAGGATGCAACCTCTCTATCTTCGCTAGAAGGTCGGCAAACCGGGTGGCACATGCATTAGCCCACTTCGACACAGGGGTAGGAACTGAGCGAATATGGAACTATGTAATCCCCGAATGTTGTACTGATCTCGTCTTGGACGATGTTAAGGCGCGAGCCTGATTCTCTTTGAGTAATGAAACATGTTTAATTTCTGTCAAAAAAAAAGAGTCAAGGGTAGAGAGAACGAGCAGCGCAATGTCGGACATGTGAAATTGTGAATATAAATGTGAGGGCGAATTGTAATTAGAACACAGTACACTTTCTATGTGTTATTCGTTTAAATATTACTATAATAAAACATGTATATACATTATGTATAAAATAATGACTTGAAAATATAAACTCTCGGTCATAGATAGTGAAGCTCTAACCATTTGAATTATATCACTTCGTTGATACATTATCGACTCGTTTGGTAACATGTATATGATAACACGTGATAGTTTAAACTTTGATTCATTAAAGAAGTTTTATGTATATATCAATTGTTTGGTATACAAAATGGTGTATTCTATATTTCATTTGCTAGTATTTATAAATTTATTGATAAGTTTGAAAATGTCATTTTTACCCTCAATATTCTAGCACAATTAATTTACATTTTTACCATTACTAAAAATTATTTTTCTTTGTCCTTGATCCCTTCACATCGTCTTCCCTATGCGAAGAGAGGAGAGACAGGGTTCATTAAAAATGAAGAACATTTATCCCTTTAAATAAGTTACATTAAAGAGTCAAAGAACATAATTATAAAATATGAATAACAACCCAGCAACACTGTTTTGATTTCCCTCTTAATGCATTTTCGTTTTCCTTGTCAAGCAGAAACAGACATCCATGGCGATCCACTTCTATCATCAATAAATTATCATTTTTGCAGAATATAAGTTAGATAAATCTAATCCTCATTGAACTCTTGCCATTTTTTTACAGCACATTCTCAATCTTTTGAGAAACAAAAAGAAATATTGAAAAACAGATATACTAATTCAAGACTTTTTCGATAAAATATTATGTTACGTTTCAGATCAATGAGTAAATTAAAATGAGAAGAAATAACTTTTTATATTGGCAAAAAAAACTGAATCTGAAACTGGAAAAAAAAACTTCAACTAAAAAACTGTAAAAACCTACTTATCTCAAAATTAAAATAATAGAAAACTAGGTCGGATAAAATCTCTCCTACGCTTTCGGGGATTTCTTGAATTGAAACTTGTTGGACCTCCCAACACAAAACTCTGAAGAGGGCGATGAATTCCTCTGCCTCCAAGATTTGAATGCGGTTATGCAAGATATGGACAACTCCTTGGTTTTGAATGATTCAAGGAGTAACTCATCCTTTGCGAGGTTATAATTGGGAAAAATTATTTTACGTATTAATGGTTTTATGAATAACACATATTGAGTTGTGATACATTAACATATGAATTAAGTACAGTGGAAACCGGGCCCAGCCTTTTTAAAGGGCTTGCGTGTTTATGCATATATCTTAGCAAACATCATATTACGTGGGTTAGTGTATCTATCATTCACTAATACCTCCTACCAAACGTGTCCTATATATATTATTTGAGTTATATATATATTTTTCTGAAACCTAGCAATAAATAATATAATTGAGAGTTAACCGTCAGGTGAATATGTTGAGGCCATTTCATTGCCAAGTCGTTGTCAAATGCAAGTGACATTATACTTGTTTAAACAAGCAAATGAGATACAACAAAAAGTCGGTGGACCGATCTCGAGATTTTTTAGCCCTGTTTGTTTTTTGAAATATATATATATATATATATATATATATATATATTAATTCTTGCCCTTTTATATAAATATCTATCTTAATATGTCGACTCACTCGCATTATACAGATGTTATAATATCACGAACCATAGGGTAAAAATGCTCCATATATAAATTATTGAAATATATTAGTTGTTTTAATTATAAAATATTAATTGTTTTTCATACGTTTTCCGTATAAACAACTCATACCCTTCAATGAAAACAACAAATACTCTTAGATGAAAACAACTAATTATTTGGGAATTTTACAAGTAACTAACAAAATAACAAAAGAAAAGTGCAAAATAGAAATTACAATGAAATAGTTTTTTTAATTTCTTCAAAAATCTCTCCAACAGAACGAACACTGGGACTGAATACACCTGTTTAAATGTCACGAGCACATGTACTGGATAACTCCTTTCTGGAACAACGAACACTCGAACAGGAAAACTTAATTCCTCGAACACAGGTACATGAAACACCATAAACATTCATGATCACAGGCACTTGAAAAACTTCAGTAACCAGGCAAGTCGAGCCAAGGGAAACCCTTTTCCCACAAAACAAATATGTCCCAGCTAGTGTTGTTGACCTACGATGTAATATTTTAAAAGGTAAAACGACTCTTGTCCTTTATTGTGTAGCACCACACGAATAAAGGCTCCGACAAACTGAAAAGAACGCGAAGAGAGAATAGCCCTAACGTGTATGCAGAGAAGAAGATAAAGTAGAGAATTTTTGTGTGTGTGTTTTTACATATGAATTATGCTCGTATTTATAGGCTTCCAAGACCCACGTATATATGCAGGGAAGGTGGAGTTAATTACATGTCAACATACGAAACTGGACATTCAACAGTTCGGGTTCGTTTCAGCCAAAAAGAAAACAAGTTAATTTCAATCCTAATTAGCCAACAATCATGAAGTTACTCATCAAGGAATTTATCACATGTTTTTTCATGTTCCGTCACCTCATTCATACGCAGGATGGATCTTTAGTTTCTGAGCTAAACCCAAAACTTTGGGTTCCAAAATATTAGAGAACTCTCTCAGGCCCAAAGTACAAATATACCCAATTCCAACCCAAAGTTCAAGGACCAAATTCCATGAATTCATTCACGATAATTTTTCACTTTCACATATTATTGATAAATACCAATAATTTCACCACTAATATCCTTCAATGATTTATGTATGGATCAATTTCATCGAACCCACGACCTTCGGGTAAACCGGAGGAGGCATGAACCACTAAAACACTTGCTATTATTGTTCGTTTATTTGCATTTAATTGTATATAACCTCAAATTGACTCTCGTTATTTTTTTAAAGTCATCAAATTAATTCATTTTTGTTTCTAATCCATTTATATATATATATATATATATATTTACTAATTTTTTTTTATAAATTTAATATTTTAGACTATTATAAATTATTAATTTTTTTGTTTTTCATGCATTTAATTGTATATAAATTCAAATTGACTTCCGTTTTTTTTTTAAATTCATCAAATTAATTTTTTTTTTTTTTTCTAATTCATTTATATGTATATATTTACTAATTATTTTTTAATTTTGTAAATTTAATATTTTAGACTATTATAAATTATAAATTTTTTATTTTTCATGTATTTAATTGTATATAAGTTCAAATTGACTCCCGTTTTTTTTAATTCATCAAATTAATTTCTTTTTGTTTCTAATTCATTTCAAATTGACTCCCTTTTTTTTTTTTTTTTTGTAAATTTTCATACATTATATGCAAATCTTGATTCATGCAAATTATTTATTAAAGCATAATAAAAACATAAAATTAACTAAATTCACTGAAATATTGTTTAAAAAACATAAATAAACATAAATTAAATAAAAGTCACAAGAAAACACAAATTAAATAAATTATTTTTTAATTCCCCCCCCCCCCCCCCCCTCTCTCTCTCTCTCTCTCCCTCCCTCCCTCCCTCCTGAATGGATCACTGTTCCAGTGATTCACCAGATCATCCCAGATGAAACGTCCGTCTGGCGCTCTGGCACTACCCTCCACGAGTAGGCACCATACTCAAACGGGATCATCTTAATGACCTCTGAGACGTGAGCGCTAGTCTCATGGGCTGGAAGCAGCCTGTGACAACAAATTAAAAACTCAAGTTAATATTAATATAGTTAAAAGTATATATAATTCATTAAAAAATACTTACTTGTTGTCGACCGGGATAACATTGAGACGATTATCTTGAGCTAGGTTCATCTGTAATAAATATAAATTCAACAAATCATATCATGTTATAAAATTCATACCTACACACACACACACACACACATATATATATATATATATATATATATATATATATATATATCAATCAACTAATTAATTAAATTCATACCTATGTATATATATCAATCAACTAATTAATTCATACCTACATAAATATAATACTATTTAATCAACTAAATTTCATATCAATCAACTAACATATATGTATATATAAAAGTGAAGCTAAACATATATAATTAAACTAATTAAACATCATCTATAACATAATTTCAACAACCACATAAATATATAATTTTCTGAACAATATTAATATATAATTTCATAACAAGCATACATAACTATCCTACAAACATATATAATACCTACGTATATATATAATTTATACCTACGTATATATATAAAAGTGAAGCTAAACATATATAATTCAACTAATTAAACATCATCTATAACATAATTTCAACAACCACATAAATATATAATTTTCTGAACAATATTAATATACTAGATGTGACCCCGTGTATTACGCGGAATTTCCATTGAATTTAATTTTACAATATAATGCATTATATCTAAATGTGTGTGTATAATTATATTGTTTAATTCAATTAATGGTAATTGAAATCATAAATAATATTATTTATAATTTAATTTTTAGTCAATTTTAAATTAATCTATTATAATTATATCATAATACACGTATTTAAATTATTATAAGCATGTGAAATAATATTATAATATTAATTTCAATTTATTATACAATTAATAAAAAAATTAATGGAAGTCTATATTGTATATTCATAAATATATATCATATATTATTGTATATTCAAATTTAAAAAGAAATAATATGTACACATATATGACTAATAAAAAATTGACTGAATCAACTATTTTTATAATAATTTTACTTTACATAATCTATTAATACAATTGTATAAACGACTAATTATATTTTAATTAGCGTATCATCATGCAATTATATCAAACACTCTATATACTTGACACTTAATAATACACAAAATTCTAGCTATTCAATTGATGACACATCATAAAAAAAAATTGACACATAAGCAATATAAACTCTCTATTAGTATATATGGAGAATCCATTGTCTGAATTTTCATAAGTTATTATTTTCTAAATAAAAAACTCTCAAATATAGTAAAACAATAAAGATAAAGTAAATTAAATGTTTAGATTTCAAAAAATTTTGTACAATTTAATTAACCAATTTAATAATAGCAGAATAAATATATTTAAATTCGGATTTGAATTGTTAAGATTTTATTTAAATATAAGGTATACTCAGTTTTTTTTTTAATCATCCTTAAATATATTTTCTTTAGTCATCATCAAATGTAGTTGGATAAATATAAATTGGTAAAATCACAAAAATTTAATGTACTTTATAGACTCAAGTTAACTATAATATGTATTCAAAATGTACGAACATTCTTAGTTTGGTTTAATTGGTAAGTCATCATTTAATTATCACATGAGGTGCAATGTTCAAATCTATGTAAATGCAATTTTTTTTTTTTTAAATTAGACCTATTATTATAAGGCCACATATAAATTAACATAAATTGTCAACTCATCTTTAACAAAATGACATGTATTATAAAATGACACATAAGACAAATTAATGATATAGATTGCTAACTCATATGATATAAAAATGATGTGTATTATTCAAAAAAATTCTTAAAATGACACGTAAGCCAAATCAATGTGAGAATGACACATCATTATGATGAACTCCCTATTAGTATAATAAGGGATAATTTCATAATAAACATACATAACTATCCTACAAACATATATAATACCTACGTATATATATATTTTATACCTACGTATATATATAAAAGTGAAGCTAAACATATATAATTCAACTAATTAAACATCATTTATAACATAATTTCAATAACCACATAAATATATAATTTTCTGAACAATATTAATATATAATTTCATAACAAACATACATAACTATCCTACAAAAATATATAATACCTACGTATATATATAATTTATACCTACGTATATATATAAAAGTGAAGCTCAACATATATAATTCAACTAATTAAACATCAACTATAACATAATTTCAACAACCACATTAATATATAATTTTCTCAACAATATTAATATATAGTTTCATAACAAACAAACATAACTATCCTACAAACATATATAATATTGTCTCAACATTATAATTAATAAAACATGATTTAAAAATAATTTAAACGGTTAAAATTTAAAAAACTCACTGTTATTGTGTAGAAGGGGATGATACTAGAACTTTGATCGAGACGAAATCCTCGGCGGCATGGCGGAGGAGTCAAGTTTTATGTGTATATATCAAATGGCATACGGAGCCGGTTTTTAAAGTAGTAAAAAAAATTAGCGACCGCCTATTGTCCGATTTTTGGTCTTCTTGATCGAATCTATCGATTCATTTTGACCAATTTAAGATTTGCGATCGCCCTCCGACGATCGCTAAATCGCCTGCATTAATGACCCACAACCGTTACCAAGACGGGTCAAACATTACTGATGTGCGACCGCCTTAGCAGTCGCTGATCAGGCGGTAAAAAGAGTTGGTCAATTTTGACCGTCTTTTTGTTGGAGTTATACGTGAAAGTATGCTTTTACTTTGTATAACTCGTGTATCAAACACTTGTTTATGAGAATAATTCTTTTATCACATTTGCTTTAGTTATGATTAAATGTTGAATTTCTATTGCAAACCGTTCAATATATGGTACTAGTTACATTGTAGTTAATGTGGTGATACCCGATCACGGAAGACAACATTAATTGTTTCCTTGTAACTAAACGTACACTTTCACGACCTAGGTGGAATTGAACAATCCGTCGTGAAAGGTCGATGTGTAAGGCTCAAATTGGTCTGTCTTGACTAAGAGATTGCACTAGCACATTTAGTATGTGTTGAAGAGGACCTACAGCGAGGATAAATTCTTCTGTTCTGAAATGTGAAGAATTAGACCTCAGTGGTTGTTGATTTCTTAATCTCCGTCACTTAAATAGGACCGTGTGTGCTTAATGGTTACTGCTTTGATTCATGTTGGGTGAGAATCATTGTGACTTCGAACTTTGTGTCTTGGGCAGTAATATTAATCATACGACGGTTGCTAAGATTTAATACGGAGAAACGCGTGCGAGTACGGCTTGTGTGATTAGTCCCCTTGATGGGCTCAGAAGTTTTATCGTACCAAATCTTGCAAGTGAAGAATCAGTTTCTTCGGTACGGATAATAATGTTGAGCTGTCTTTACTCCAAGGTGAAATATATTAATTAATTTAGAGCTATTCAGAAGCTTAATTAATTAATGGACTTGATAATCTTAAACGCGGAAAATAATAACCGGGAGCCCATATTATCCTAATATGGATTAAGATGGATAGTGCAATATTAATTTATTAGTGTTAATAATTAATATTAATGGATTGAATTATATTGGGGCTCAATATTGAAATTTAGAAGTCCATTAGGAGGTCCAATCTTAATTCTCCTTAAAGGCCCCTCAAGTAGCCCATTAAGTAGCCCAATAATGATGAGGTGATTAAAATAAAAAGAAAATATATTGCTGATTTTTCCCTATATTTTTCGAAAATTTGAAATCAAGAAGAAAGAAGATTTTGTTGATTTTCTTGGAAAGATATTATGGAAGATATGTATTCTTGAAATACAAGTATATCTCATATATTCAAGAAGATCCAAATCTTTGGATTTCCTCTTGTGATTTTCGAAATTTTCAAGCTTAATAGGAGAGTGAGATTTTTGTGGAATATTTTATTGTGGAGAAACGAATATATGAGATATATTCAAGATTTCTTAGAGTCTAAGAAAAGATTTTCTCCAAGCCCAAATAAGCCTCAAAATTCGGCCACTTCACTATTATAAATAGGGGATGATTATTTCATCCTCAAGTACATAATTCCATGTGTTGGAAAAATCAAGAGCTATATATTTTTCTTTTTCCTTAGTTATTTAAATTGTTCGATAGCATCTCCCACCGGTGATCGAATAAGGTGAAAGGGAATACTTGAGAAGGCTTTTGGGTTGATAAAGCGCGTACGTGTTAGTCCCGTTTTATTCAAAGACCAAGTTCTACGAGAGGTACGTTAATCGCATATTATCTTGTTTATTCCGCCATAGATTATATGTGAATTAATTCAACATGCATGATGATAAATTAGTTGTTGGAATTATTATTTGAATTAATTAGGATTAATTCATGCTAGTAATAATTGTATTTAAATTCGTATTTAAATTTCATCCCCGAATAGATTCCGGGCACCCTATTTTCCCAACAACTGGTATCAGAGCCACGGTTTCGGGCTCTGATCTTTAAATTGGAATTTAAATTGTTAAACATTAAATTGAAATTGGATAGTAGAATTGCTAGATCTTTTTTGCAGGTATCCAATTGTCATGATTTTAATGTTGTTAATTTTTCATGCGTGTGAATTAATTGTTTTTAATTCGATTCGTTCGAATTCATTTTTCTCGTAAGAAAATCCACGAGTAGATTAGTTGGTTTTATTTTGATTCGATCATTGTAATAGACTAGTCTAGTATTTTTTTTTTTTTTGTAAAATAAATTGTAACCGGATCGTGACGAATAACGAAGAATTAAAGACGGCGTACCCGGACGACGCATGCGTGCACGGCGTATGCATGGATGTAAAATCGTGCATGGGGTGAAGAAAACGAGAACGAATGTTGAAACCCGACGCACGAGGTGCAAGGCGCACGACCCGCGCGCGGCGGGTGGACGGCGGCGCGCAAGCGCGTGCACGCGCCTCGAGGCATGGCCTGCAGCGCCTCGACGCCTTGCGTGCGGCGCTTCGGCGCCCGGCACGCAGCGCCTCGGCTGCTTAGCCGAGAGGCGCGCGGGGCCACTCCGTGGGCCGACGCGCGCCGTATCTCGGGCCGTGGAATTTTTTTTCAGTTCCTTTTTTTTTCGTGTGATTTTAAACATCGTCCCGAACCCCAAACGATGCTGTTTTTGATGAAGTGTTGCTATTCGAGTGGGAGCGTGTCGAGACGAACGACGGAAAGCAACAAGGACGATTTTTCGCATCAAGACGTGAAGAAATTAAACCGTGACAATTGGATTTGAGTGCTCCAATGTGTTTAATTTTGTTTTGATGGATGTTTTATTTCGTGCAATTATTAATTGTTAATATATGTATGCATGAATTTAATTGTCCAAGAAAAACCTTACTTTCGAAAATTACTAAGTATGTTTATTTAATCGCAATTTTATTCCGGATATTAAAATTGGATTAATTTGGCCTCCATAATTTATTTATTTGTGAAGTTCTTTTGGAATACATTTCCCCCTCGGATCGGCCAAAAGAACGGATTTCACATGAATAAATTTCGAAAGGATGATTGTGGATTATTACTAGTGGCGGCATTGACCCTCACCCCGAGTGGCTTGCTCAAAGCGAAATAATAATCATGTATTTAATTATGGTTATTACTTAGGCATAGGAAATTGATATTAACTTACTCCCCTCGGAGTCCCTGTCAATTTCTATGTGGTCAAAGTGGGAGCCAACTATTAATTTTGAATTAAGGATTTGTAACTTTTAAGTTTGTGATCTGCTTGAATGTATTTAAATGTATAGACCACCCCTCGTGGCACATTTAAATTGTTTCGAGATGTTGGCTGATGCATGATTATATTGTTTTAAGGTTTCAATATAATTGATGTGATCGAATTATGTGATAATTTTGTATTTTTCTAGATATTGATATGAATGTATGTTTTATTCTCATTTCATCATGTCGCAACCTTTTAATCCACTGTTTAATATACTTAAAGTTAATAAACTTTTTGGTGTGAATTATATCGATTGGAAATGTAATTTTAAATTTGTCCTTACTGCACGAAAACACAATTGGGTTATTCACGTTAATAAACCCGGCAAGCCTAATGATAAGTCAAGCAATGGGAAAAGGCAGTTGATGATTGGCAGCGTGACAATGAACACATGAAGTGCATCATCTTGACATCTTTGTCTGAGGATTTGAGGCGCGTTCATGAAGACATTGTATCCGCTGTTGAAATCATGAAAACCCTTGAAGAGATGTTTTACATCAGAATCCCATGACTAATCAGTTCACCAAACATAACTCGGTCAAGTTGGAAATGGTGAAAGGAACACCCGTGAGGGAGCACGTTCTCGAGATAATGGCATACCTTAACAAGTTGGAAGTACTTGGTGCAGATTTTGATGTGCCTTCTCAGGTTGATTTCATATATCATTCTCTACCGAGAAGCTTCGAGCAGTTTCATCTTAACTGTCAGATGAATGAACGGACAAGTCGTTTGCCCGAGCTCTTGCATGCTTTAGTTTCGGTGGAGGTGATAATGGAGCACCAGTCTAGTGCTATGGTGGCTAATGGTCTGTCTACCTCTTTTGGTCCCAAGGGAGGGAAAAAGAGGAAGAAACCATAGGCCGGATCCAAGCAAATCCAATTGTTGTGAAAGGCAAATGCAAAGGCTAACATCGAAGGGGAAGTGTTTTAGTTGCGCTGAGAGAGGACAATGGAGGTCTGCCTGTTCCAAGCCTAAGAGGCTAGGAAAGTTAGGTAATTCACACACCCTAGTCGTCGAAACTTGTGAAGTGGCATATGCTGTCTATTCGTGGATAGTGGATACGAGAGCTACTGATCACATTTGTTTCATGGGTTCAAGCTAACCCGACGACTTAACGGAAGTGAGATCCCCATCACATCGGGCAATGCTACGAGAGTGGCAGCTGAAGCAGTGGGAGAAGTGCGCCTATCTTTTGAAGATAGAGTTATGGTCTTGAGAGACGTTCTTCATGTTCCTAGTTTAGAAAGAACTCAACCTTCAGTTTCTAAACTGTTTTGAATAGATACTCAGTTTCTTTTAATAAGGATGTTATTATTTCTTGAAACGATGAGTTTATCTGTTCCGGAACTTTAATGGATGATCTTTATACCATTATTTGGGCACACCACTCACAAAATTGAATCTAATAACACATCGATTATTTCGAGTAATAAAAGGAAGCATTCTTCGGACATGAACGAAACACTTTTATGGCATCTTAGATTAGGTCATATTAATCTAATGCGGATACAAAGGTTGGTGAAAAATGAATCCTTGGAGTCACTTCAAGTTGAGTCATTTCCAACTTGTGAATCCTGTTTAGAGGGTAAAATGACCTAGAGGGCATTTGGAGCCAAGGGGAATAGAGCCACCAAAGTGTTAGAACTCGTTCATACCGATATGTGTGGTTCAATGACGATCATAGCAAGAAGGGGTATGAGTAATTTGATGATTACTCGAGAAATGGATACATCTACCTTATGATGCATAGGGAAAGAAGTATCAAGTTTCTACGATTTGATCGTGGAGACGAATACCTTAGCGATGAATTCTTGAACTACCTATCGGACGAAGGGATTGTATCCCTGTTGACCGCATCGAGAACCCCTCAATAGAACGGTATGGCGGAACGAAGGAAGCAGACTCTTTTAGAAATAGTCAGATCCATGATGAGTTATTTGGATTTACCCAAATCGTTTTGGGTAACGCCTTGGAAACGGCGACTTACATTCTAAACTTGGTGCCATCCAAAGCGGTTGCTAAAACCCTAATGGAATTGTGGACCGGGCGCGAGCCCAGTCTAAGACACTTGCGTATTTGGGGTTGTCCGGCATACGTGCTAGACAAGGAAGCCGGTAAGTTGGATCCACGTTCGGAATTAAGGCTGTTTATAGGATACCCTGCAGGAACGAAAGGGTGTATATTATATAGTTCCAAGGATCAAAAGACCGTGATTAGTTTGCACTTTAAAATCTTGGAGGAAGACTATATGAACAAAAGAAAGCCCAGAAGTGAGATTACCTTAGACGAGTTAAGAGGGCAAACTCCTATACCAAGTATACAAGATGATGTACCACACGTCACACCTTCACAACCGGAACCCCGTCGTAGTGGGAGAATTGCAAGGCAACCCAAGAGATTCATGGGAATTGGGGAATCTTCGGATTTGATTCCCGGCGATGAATCAGACCCATGGACGTACGATGAGGCAATCCAAGACAAAGACCGCGGAGGCGTGGCAAACCGCAATGGAAACCGAGATGGGTTCGATGGATCATAATCAAGTGTGGGAGTTGGTCGATCCACCCAATGGGGTAGAACCCATTGGATGTAAGTGGGTGTACAGGAGGAAAAGAGGACCGGACGGAAGGGTAGAGACCTTCAAAGCAAGGCTTGTGGCCTGTGGCCTGTAGCTATGCTTAAGTCCATCCGTATTCTCTTGTCGATCACTGCGCACTTAGATTACGAGATCTGGCAAATGGATGTCAAGACAGCTTTCCTTAACGGAAGTCTTGACGGGATCTATATGCAACAGCCCAAAGGTTTCATTGAAAAAGGCCAAGAGCACCTCATGCAAGCTTAAGAGATCCATTTATGGACTTAAGCAAGCATCGCGTACTTGGAACCAGTGTTTTGATCAAGTTATTAAGTCTTATGGGTTTGTGATCAAAACAAGTTCAAAAGTTGTGTGTATAAAAGGTGTGACGGAACTGCGGTGGTATTCTTAGTATTATACGTAGACGATATTCTGCTCATTGGAAACAATGTAAAGGTATTGTCAGACGTAAGGGTATGGTTGTCAAAACAAATTAATATGAAGGACTTAGGGGAAGCCGGTCACATCCTTGGGATCAAGATCACTCGCGATCGCAAGAAGAGGATGTTGGGCTTATCGCAAGCTTCATACATTGACACTGTTTTGAAGCGATACAACATGCAAGATTCCAAGAAAGGTTTTGTACCTTTTAAGCACAGGATCCATCTATCCAAAGAAATATGCCCTAAGACGCAAGTGGAGATAGATGACATGAAAGACGTTCCGTACGTTTCAGACGTAGGAAGTCTTATGTATGCAACGTTGTGTACGAGACCGGATATCTGCTTTGTCGTGGACATGATGGCAAGATATCAAAGTAACCCCGGGAAAGCACATTAGATTGCAATTAAATGTGTTCTTTAGTTTATAAAAAGAACTTGGTATGGAATTCTGATTTAACAGTCAGACGGTCTAATTCTCATGGGATACACGGACTCAAATTTCTAATCAGACATAGACTCCAGAATAACTACCTCGGGTAGTGTGTTTTGCATGGGAGAAGGAGCCATGACATGGAGAAGCGATTAGTCGCTGATTCGACCATGAAAACCGAATAAGTAACTGCTTATGAAGCAGCGAAAGAAGCGGTTTGGCTCAAGTACTTCTTAGTGGACTTGGACGTTGTTCCGAATTTGCCCGACAAGATAAACTGTCTTTTGTGACAATGTCGGAGCAGTTGCAAATTCAAGGGAATCGAGAGCCCACAAGGCCAACAAACACATTGAAAGAAAACACCATCTTATACGAGAAATCGTTAAGAGATGAGATAAAGAGGTGGCAAAGATAAATGTCGAAGGACAACCTAGTACATCCATTCACAAAGGGTCTGCCTCAGAGTACATTCGAGAGACATGTGGATGGAATGAGAGTCAAGACTATTGCCAATCTGCCTTAAGTATAAGTGGGAGGAATTATTAGGTTAGTGTAGGTTGACATGAGATGTCACGTAGAGCTACTACACTAAGACATGCGTGATGTATACTAAAAAGCAGACTTTAAGTATAAGTGGGAGATTGTTGGAGTTATACGTGAAAGTATGCTTTTACTTTGTATAACTCGTGTATCAAACACTTATTTATGAGAATAATTCTTTTATCACATTTGCTTTAGTTATGATTGAATGTTGAATTTCTATTGCAAACCGTTCAATATATGGTACTAGTTACATTGTAGTTAATGTGGTGATACCCGATCACGGAAGACAACATTAACTGTTTCCTTGTAACTAAACGTACACTTTCACGACCTAGGTGGAATTGAACAATCCGCCGTGAAAGGTCGATGTGTAAGGCTCAGATTGGTCTGTCTTGACTAAGAGATTGCACTAGCACATTTAGTATGTGTTGAAGAGGACCTACAGCGAGGATAAATTCTTCTGTTCTGAAATGTGAAGAATTAGACCTCAATGGTTGTTGATTTCTTAATCTCCGTCACTTAAATAGGACCGTGTGTGCTTAATGGTTACTGCTTTGATTTATGTTGGGTGAGAATCATTGTGACTTCGAACTTTGTGTCTTGGGCAGTAATATTAATCATACGACGGTTGCTAAGATTTAATACGGAGAAACGCGTGCGAGTACGGCTCGTGTGATTAGTCCCCTTGGTGGGCTCAGAAGTTTTATCGTACCAAATCTTGCAAGTGAAGAATCAGTTTCTTCGGTACGGATAATAATGTTGAGTTGTCTTTACTCCAAGGTGAAATATATTAATTAATTTAGAGCTATTCATAAGCTTAATTAATTAATGGACTTGATAATCTTAAATGCGGGAAATAATAACCGGGAGCCCATATTATCCTAATATGGATTAAGATGGATAGTGCAATATTAATTTATTAGTGGTAATAATTAATATTAATGGATTGAATTATATTGGGGCTCAATATTGAAATTCAGAAGTCCATTAGGAGGTCCAATCTTAATTCTCCTTAAAGGTCTCTCAAGTAGCTCAATAATGATAAGGTGATTAAAATAAAAAGAAAATATATTGCTGATTTTTTCCTATATTTTTCGAAAATTTAAAATCAAGAAGAAAGAAGATTTTGTTGATTTTCTTGGAAAGATATTATGGAAGATATGTATTATTGGAATACAAGTATATCTCATATATTCAAGAAGATCCAAATCTTTGGATTTCCTCTTGTGATTTTCGAAATTTTCAAGCTTAATAGGAGAGTGAGATTTTTGTGGAATATTTTATTGTGGAGAAAAAAAAAATATGAGATATATTCAAGATTTCTTAGAGTCTAAGAAAAGATTTTCTCCAAGCCCAAATAAGCCTCAAAATTCGGCCACTTCACTATTATAAATAGGGGATGATTATTTCATCCCCAAGTACATAATTCCCTGTGTTGGAAAAATCAAGAGCATAGATATTTTTCTTTTTTCCTTAGTTATTTAAATTGTTCGATAGCATCTCCCACCGGTGATCGAATAAGGCGAAAGGGAATACTTGAGAAGGCTTTTGGGTTGATAAAGCGCGTACGTGTTAGTCCCGTTTTATTCAAAGGCCAAGTTCTACGAGAGGTACGTTAATCGCATATTATCTTGTTTATTCTGCCATAGATTATATGTGAATTAATTCAACATGCATGACGATAAATTAGTTGTTGGAATTATTATTTAAATTAATTAGGATTAATTCATGCTAGTAATAATTGTATTTAAATTCGTATTTAAATTTCATCCCAAATAGATTCTGGGCACCCTATTTTCTCAACACTTTTGAGTTTAGCGACCGCCTAGGTGGTCGTAGGCAGTCGCTAATCTTTCAATTTAGAGACCGAATTTTGTGTCGGTCGCAAATTTTTTTAATTTGAGACCAGTGGTCTTCTTCGGTCGTTGATCGGTCGCTAATTACATTATTTAGACACCGATTCAAAGGCGGTCGCTAAATTCGGTCGCAAAAATGCGAGTTTTTTGTAGTGTTCAATGAGACCAACGAACCGATTGATTCAGGCCACAATCTTTTTCAACTTTTTAAGGGGCGTCCAGTATTTCTAAGGCTATGTTTATCGGCCTGCGTAGCAATTGATTTCCAAAAAAAAAAAAAATGCAAAAGTAAAAGAACAACCACGGTCCGAACGGTGAACTGGCCTGGATTGTGATAAACATTTTCTTTTCTTTTTATTGTGACATAACATGTGGCAGCAGACTATTGGATATATTAAATTTTAGTAAATGAGTTTTGTATTTTTATCTTTAGATATTCATTTATAAAATAATAAAAATAATAATTATTTCAAAATTAATAATTTTTTATTATTTATAAATAGAGACCAATATTAATATATTTTGAATCACAATTTTATATTATCTCTTTTTTTCTATTTTTAATCATTTCACATAATATCTTTCATTTTTCATATATATATTTATATTCCAACACTAGAAAATTTAATTTTGATATTGAAATTGTAGTTTGTATGATAATTTTTTAATTATAATTTTGAATAAAAAATAATTTAATATATTAATTTATAAGTATAATTTAAAATTGATTACAGATAAATGTTATTATTAAGTAATAAAAATAATTATTTTAGATTGTGTTGGGTTGTTGATAAAGTATGAAAAATATGAGATTGAATTGAATTATAAATTGTCTATGTGGAGGAGAGAGAAATAAATTATTTATTGAGAGATTGGGTTGAGGGGGGTTGTTGATAAATATAGTCTAATAATACCTTATACACATATACTAAATTAAATATAACTAAATATTGCAAGTTGCAACCTAATTTATTGATAAATTCTTATTTAGTGTATGACACATTAACACTCATTTGAGTTTGAATTCTCGAAATCTAATTCTTTTTCCTTCATATATTTTAATCACACACAATAGTAAAAAGAGACCTAATAGAATCATCGAAAACAACTTCATTTTTCTTTATTTTTTATTGCATTCACATTGTATAGAATATCGATTTACACAGTTCAAATTATGAAGATGTTTTTGGATTTTTGTTCAATTTAGAATGGTTGCGAAGTGCTGATGATAAAAGTTTGTTTTGAATTTTATAGTTTTCATTTTTAAGTATTCTTGATATGGTGGATTATTTGATTTTTTTTAAAATTATAGTAGTATATATCTGAATGGAACAATTAATATATACGTATAAAATTCAAACTAATTGCATATTAAAGATGATTTACTTGATATATTACTACAAATTCTTGGCTGGAAAAACATCAAGTTATTAATTCAGCGACTAAAATAAATTAAACCCCCCCTCAAAATCCATACATATTTTGGATCAAGAGTAATCAAGATAATAAAACACGAAATGCAATATATATATATATATATAAATGAAATAAAGGATGTTAATTATTAGTAGAGATGGTTAATAAGGGACAAAGCGTTGCTTATCGATTGCTGGACTTGAGACACACAGCTCTTGATCTTGTTCTTCACCGCCGGATTGAGTTTCCGGCCGAGAAAGCCGTCGACGCAGGTCTCGGCGTCGGTGATGGCGGCGCTGGCGTACGTCTTGGCGGTGGCCCACTGAAACTCCCGGTCGGCGTCCCTCAGATGGCCCATCGCGTTCACCGTCTGCCTCAGCTCATAAACCGCGTCCTTCATGTCGCCGATGCACTCCTTCACTGCGCCCGCCTCGCCCCGACTCAGCCCCTTTTTCTTCAGCAGTTTGGTCACGGTGGAGGAGCACTTTCCCGTTGCTTTTATCGCCACCGTGAGGGCGGCGTTGCATAGTCTCAAGGGACTGGTCCCCACTTTCGAGGCGAGGGGCTTAAGTGTCTTTAGGCATAGGGATGGATACGTCGTCGTGTTGCATGATTTCGCGACGAATTTGATTGAAGATGAAGATGAAGATGAGGAACCGAGGTGGGAAGTGATTAGGAGGAGTGTGGAGATTGTGAGTAATTTTGTGATGAGTGCCATGTTGTGGATGAGGATGGATGATTAATGTGTAGAGATCAATTATGGAATTAAAGATGTATTTATAAGGGCCCGGGGGGAAACATGTAGTTTTGTCAGGTTAGTTTATTGTTGAATAACATGTAGGAATGATCATAGGAATTTATAAATTGAAATAAAATGAGGGGTTGCTTGTTTGAATTTTGAAAGCACATGCATGAAAATGGTGATGATTTAGATTCGTGTTTTGATAGTTATTTGCTGTTGAAGTCATGTGCTTGTTAATTATTCAACTCCATTTGCAGATCATGTCATATTGATTGACGGAATTAAGTCAAATAATTATTTATTCATATGCAATTAGATCGTGGTGTAGAAATCACACATACATAATTAACATTTTTCTAAGCAACACAGACAAATTAAAAGAAAGTCCAAAATCTCGGACCAACAACATTCAGGATCAAATTAAGTTACATTTAGCAAAACTAGGTTGCTTGCGCATAAGTATTTTTGTAATGAGGTTATTTGAACACTCTTTTGAATTAAAGAAGAAACATCTTAATTCCAACAATAGTTGCAAATAGATACACAGTCAGAATCACGAAAAAATCCATCAAGCCACGAGGTAGGACAAGAGAAAGTGATTTTCGAAGCCAGAAATTATGATTTGTAGTAATCAATTGAATAAATTTTGAATGAAATTTTGTGTATTCGTTTGATTTACATTTTATTTTTTCTTATAAGTGATTGATTATTTTTGAGTCGGCCTCACAAAACTATCTTTACTCAATTAATTTTATCCCATACTGATCATCACTCAAATTAAGTTTAGGGGTATTTTAACGTATAAGAGCTAGCTCATTAATTGAAATGAGCTGCAATTCATGAGCAAGATTTGTGGTTTGATATATAATTCATAGCCTAGCTAGCTATCATCCCTAACTGATCATGTGCAACTCTTAATTGCAATTGGGATTGAGGACTCGGAATTAAAATTAATTATAGCATCTGTGATAGTAGCGCTGTTGAATATACACATAGTATTGTTTATTTCATTTAATTTTTATATTGAATATATTTGTGCACCCACTGGCGGTAGCTTCATATATCATCTGCAAGTCTAATGTTTAACAAACCAAAATCATCCTGTAACTTTTTACCTTTATTGAAATGGTCCTGTATCTATTTGCTTTATTGATTTAGCCATGTATGTTTTTAAAATTTGTCAATTTCGTCCTAGTTGGACGGAAAAGGCATAAAACTGTGTCGTTTCGGTCACGTGGTCGCATTTTCCGCCTAGAATGTATGATGTGGCATTATTTTATGATGTGGCACGCTGAGTGGGAAATTTGACAATTAAAATAATAATATTAATAAGTTAAAAATTCCAACTCATTTATTTGAATAAAAATTAATATAAAATAAAACAATTAAAATAAATTTAAAATTTAAAATCTTTAGAAATTAGATTAGAAGTTAAAATCAAAGAAATAAAAAAATTAGCGTTAGAAAAGTGGAAATATTTACCAAAAATTTCTTGTAAATTAGTGTTATCTAAAATTGGTTGTAAATTAGCGTTACTCGATTTCTCCAACAATTTGATCTCCAGCGAACTCCAGGAATACCTCGCCGGAAGCCTCCGTCTTCTCAACCTCTCCGACAATGCCCTCGTCGGAACCCTGTTTTATTTTATATTAATTTTTATTCAAATAAATGAGTTGGAATATTTAAGTTATTATTATGATTATTTTAATTGGCAAAATTTCCACTCAGCGTGCCACATCGTAAAATAATGCCACATCATACATTTTCGCCGGAAAACACGATCACGTGGCTTGCACGTGACCGAAACGAAACAGTTTTATGTCTTTTCCGGCCAATTAGGACGAAATTGACAAATTTTGAAAACATACAGGACTAAATCAATAAAGCAAATAGATACAGGACCATTTCAATAAAGGTAAAAAGTTATAGGACGATTTTGGTTTAAATCCCTCAAAACCATTATTTGGGCCAATGTTGCCGCAGATTCCATATGTCCTACTTTAAATAATTTCCTTTTCCCTTTTTTTTTTTTTAAATTTGTTCAATTGTTATTATAATTTAGTTTTATATTTTTTTGTGTAATTATATTAACTGTGCATATTCTTTTTATGCAAGTTTATATTAATTGTGCATATTCTTTTTATGCAAGTTTATGTTAATTGTATTTTAATTAATTATTTATATTTGCTTATGTGTCATTAACACATTCGCGGTGGGTATATAATATTATGTCAATCGGTGGAGATGTGATAGTTTCCGATGTATACTATATGATTAAGTTATTAAAAAAATCTAAAGTAATAATATGCTATAAATTAAAATGTTACAAATAAAATTCCACAATAAAAAATTTCAAATATTATATAATAACAGGCACTAAGTGATTATTTGTTGAAGGAATATTATAAAAAAAAATCTAAAGCTAAGTAATATAAAAGTAATATGCTATGAATTAAAGTTTTTTATATAATAAGACAATTCAAATATTACAATAACGAGCACTAATTGATCATTTGTGGAAGAAATATTCTAATTCAAATATTTAGTACCTATCGTCATGTAATTTAAATTTATATATTATGACTAATTATTAATTTTAATTTACATGATTTTTATCAGTTTGACATATTTTTTTTCTAAATTTCATTGATAATAACATAAAGCGAAAATCATTATTTTATTAGAAATTAATTCAAGATAAATTTACAAATGTTATATGTGTGATATATTCTTGGGCATTCAAGTGCATAACATGCACTTGGATTTTGAATCAAATTTAAAATTAATTTTGACTTTAAAACCCAATTTATGAGCTTTGAAAAATTAGAATTTATTTGAAATTTGACCCAAAATTCAAGTACATGCTATATACTTGGGTGCATACAAGAATTTGCGATGTTATATAAACAATACTCCCTCCGTCCCAAGATGTTGTTCACACTAAGGTTTGACACATTTTTGAAGAAAAATTGGAATATGTGAGTGTGGAGTTGAATAAAATAATGATAACTTTATGTTTTATTGACTTTTGTGAGAGAGAGTTAATTCCTTTTTTGGGGTGTGAACAAAATATTGGGACGTCCACTTAAGACAAGTGTGAACAAAATCTTGGGACGGAGGGAGTAGTATGAAATATTCAATGGTACTCACTCCGTCTCAATTTTATTTTCCTATTTAACTTTTTTTAACTTTAAATGTGAAGCTTAATTTGTAGTATTTAAATGAATAAAATATTATTTTAATAATGAAGTATTATTAAATTTAAGTGAATGGAATAAAATAAAAATATTTTTTTATACAATTATTAATGGAATAAAATGTAATTTAAAGGTGTTCAAATGAAATGAATAATAGAATGAGAATACAAGCAAAATAATAGAAATGAATTATTAATTTTATAGTATAACTAGTCACAGACCCGCGAAATTTCGCGGACTTAAAAAAACTACTTTGATTTAATTCTACACCAATCATTTCTTCAATGTATATGTAATTAATAAACTACAAATGCATCTTGTACAAACGATAAAAAACCTTTCTTTTTATACCATCAACTTTATTAAACAAACGCTACATTCACCGCTTTATTTCGCAAGATGCATTTCACAACACCTTTAATAATAATATTTCTAAAAACATTGTATATTATCAACTATAGAAATTCGAACACAACAGAGTAAATCAACCAAATACGCACACATCTAAACAGCAAACAACACCAAGCTATGTAATATAAAATAATATTTCATAAATTTCTAAAAACCTCTCTGTAAACCACATTGGTTGTGTACTTTGAAGCTTTCCTTCGGAATCAAGATATAAAATCTTCAAGCCATACCTCCTCTTAACCCTCAAAACTGCAACGTGTAGATGGACATGCACAAACACTGGTTTGGGTAGTTACAATCCAACATTGAAAAGAGATTGACTCTGTCTTTTGTTAATAGTCATTGCAAAGCAAAACAAAACAAGAAACTATCTTCTAGTAAAATTTACATGCATGGTTATATCTGAATTAATCAAAGTCATCCTTGGAATGCAAAACCTTGTTCCCAATATTTCGACCAGATATAATTCAGCTTCGATCACATGATTTTCAAGTCTCACGACAATCAACCTTATACCGTTATACAATCCAGATTTCTGGTCGATATTCCGTAGAAGAACAATTGAACATCATCCTTAAGAACCAAACGATGACACGACATTCCAGGACACCTTAGGGAGTTTAAAAAATTAACTGAAATCAATTCTCATTGACCACTTGGACGAAATTCTGTCTTACACACGCTGTAAGAATTCAAATAAATTTTTGTATCTCCGGGAATCATGGAAATGATCTTATCATTGATACAATCCACATCCCTGTGTGTAGGTGCAAGAATAACCATATCTTCAAAGTATTTATGTGATAACCAAAATAGGACCAACTTCATCACAAATCTACTATTAATGATAGCCAAAACAGGATCAACTTCATCATAAATCAAATTATTCAAAGGAATCTCGATTTCAGAAAATCCATCCCTACCTTCTCCAAGTTTGTCATCGCCTATTTTGAGAATCTAATCAGAAAAATCAACAATCTCCAAGCCTCTATCCACACTGTGTACACCACATTCCAACCGCATATTTCTGGTTACCGTGAGTACCTGAAAAACAATCAAATAAAGAATATATCAAAGGAATAGTATGTACTATTAATTTTTGCCCAAAATATTGTAATAAACTAATTCACCTTGCAATATTGCCAAAGGTAAGATAAATTAATCATAGAATGAACAACATCCTCTCTACTCCCTTTTGGTATAACTGGTAGAATCTGCCTAAAATTCTCACTGAGAACAACTGTCTTTCCTCCAAATGATAAATTGTTCATTGAACCGTTAGCCCTCATATCAATATCTCGCAAAGTACGATCCAATGCTTCAAAATAAAACTTGTTAACAAACGGGACCTCGTCCCATATAATTAGCTTTGCCTTTATCAATAGCTCAGATATTCAGACCCAGAATTAACATTACAAGTAGATGTCTCTTCAATATTTATTGGAATAGCAAATATAGAGTGTGCAGTGCGACCACCGGGTAGAAGAAGCACTGCAATTCCACTGCCATAACAACATGGCCCTCTGACCGTATAGAAGCGGACAGTGTTCTCTAGATGAATATTTTTCCAGTGCCACCATAGCCATACAAGAAGTAAATTTCACCCCTGCTATGCAAAACTGCATCAAGTATTTCATGAAATACATCTCTTTGCTCAGGCATAAACATTACACTCAACCCATAAAATTCACCCCTCAACACCGCACGATCATAACGCAGTTCCTCACACATTAATTTATTGATACCACTTGTCACCAAATGCTGAATTAGCTGAGGCATAGAAGGGAACATAGCCAGGGTACTGCCATTCACCTGCAGTAACTTTTCAATCTCAACCAAAGTATGGTTTCTCGACCCTTCATTAGCTAATACCATATTTTAGAAAAATACACCATATCAAATGTAATTTAACATACATAGAAAACAAATTTAGATGTTTGAACTCAGTACGAATACTTGACTGATTTAGTAGTTGTCGCTGCCTAAACTGAATATCATCGGATGAACAATCAATATTCTTTCAAACACGTTTTCAGGAGAGGTCATAGGCGATGGCAACAAAATTGAAAACAAATTTTGGATATAATGGGTCAGTGCCCAGTAACTTGCCTCAACTATCCCATCGATATATTCCCGATCATCTTCCAATAATCCGAGAGAATAACATGCATCCTTGAAAGTAGGGTACACAACAACACTGATGGTTCGGGTCTCTTCATGCGACTCAGGCCCATTGTTGTGCGGTAGTAGGATACATAAATAAAAAAAAAATCGCCAGCACTTGGTGGAACATTATACAATCTCCACAATGCAAATCTACTGTCACTCCTTTTCACCAAAGAGTATTTCTTATTGTCCCAAATGTACTTCAAATGAAACTCCATATACGTTAGACTATTTGCATAATGATCACCTCTATTACGCTACCTAATGGGATGAAAGAGAGAGCTTATGAAAGCTATTCTATATTCTATAACTATCGTGAAATGCGCATTGCCAGTTGATGGGAATAATGCCTCACTCCTTACTTTAGAGTAAGAGGTGCCTACCGCTCTTTACAATAACCGCAGTTGATAGGGAATAAGCCCTAAAGGCTATGTTCAGACAGAGTCAACTCAATATTATGCCTTGAAGAGGACTCGAACCTCCGCGTTCTTTAGCACGAGATTTTGAGTCTCATCCACGCCAAAAACTTTGATAGTTTATGTGTAGTAATGATAATTTAAAATTATATAATTGAACATGGTACAATAAACATAATGAGTGCATTGTGATTTACTCATTGTACATTTATAATATATGGTTTAGTTTCACCATGCTTCTATTTTTGTGTCTTTAGACATACATTACTAATTTAAAATTATATAATTGGGCATCATCCTAAAAATTTTAATTTGTTCATATGGTACATAAAATCTAATAAGTGTAGTTTGGTGTAGTTATTCAACATTGGTGTAGTTTGGTACATAAAATCTTATAAGTATAGTTTGGTTTGTACATTGATATTTCATCCTTACATAAATATAACAATTTAGAATTTTTTATTTTGACAAATATCAGTTAATTAATTAGTATAACTCTAATATTTTTTTTAAATAAAATGATTAACCCAAATTGCAATATTATTTTCTACTGGTAGTAGAACATAATTTCTGATTATATTTTAATAACAATTGTATTTACACACGAAATACTATTCAAACCAAGTACATCATTTATATTTCAACCTTTTATATTCACCATAGAAGAACACACGTACAAAAGAACAGAATAATTATTCAACTCCAACCTTGCAACTCAAAAAATGTATAGCACACCAGTAGCGAAGAAAAACAGAGAAATTTATTATCAACTGCACAAAATGATGCATCACAAAAGTATACAAAAAATGCAAAGGTTGAGAAATAAATATCCACAAGTGCGCCACCGAGAGTATTTTATTAAAAAAAGAAAAAGAAAAAAGGGGTATTAATTCAGGACTTCAAGACACAGTGTCAATCTTCAGAAAATAAAAGTTATTGCTCACATAAATTAAAAGTTATTGGCCTAAATTCAAATTATTACATTGTTAAATAAATTTTGGACTAATTATGGTTTATGTAACACAATATTTTTTAAAAACTAATAGTATTCCGCTTAAAAAACTCGGCCCCTTAACCTAACTTATAATATATGGCTTAGTTTCACCATGCTTCTATTTTTGTGTCTTTAGGCATACATTACTAATTTAAAATTATATAATTGGGCATCATCCTAAAAAATTCAATTTGTTCATATGGTACATAAAATCTAATAAGTGTAGTTTGGTGTAGTTATTCAACATTGGTGTAGTTTGGTACATAAAATCTTATAAGTATAGTTTGGTTTGTACATTGATATTTCATCCTTACATAAATATAACAATTTAGAATTTTTTATTTTGACAAATATCAGTTAATTAATTAGTATAACTCTAACATTTTTTTAAAATAAAATGATTAACCCAAAATGCAATATTATTTTCTACTGGTAGTAGAACATAATTTCTGATTATATTTTAATAACAATTGTATTTACACACGAAATACTATTCAAACCAAGTACATCATTTATATTTTAACCTTTTATATTCACCATAGAAGAACACACGTACAAAAGAACAGAATAATTATTCAACTCCAACCTTGCAACTCAAAAAACGTATAGCACACCAGTAGCGAAGAAAAACAGAGAAATTTATTATCAACTGCACAAAATGATGCATCACAAAAGTATACAAAAAATGCAACGGTTGAGAAATAAATATCCACAAGTGCGCCACCGAGAGTATTTTATTAAAAAAAGAAAAAGAAAAAAGGGGTATTAATTCAGGACTTCAAGACACAGTGTCAATCTTCAGAAAATAAAAGTTATTGCTCACATAAATTAAAAGTTATTGGCCTAAATTCAAATTATTACATTGTTAAATAAATTTTGGACTAATTATGGTTTATGTAACACAATGTTTTTTAAAAACTAATAGTATTCCGCTTAAAAAACCCGGCCCCTTAACTTGACATAATAGTGAAGAGAATCTATTATCTAATCACAAATCCATAACCAAATCGTTCTATATTGGTCCTTCAATTGTTTTATCAATTGAAAAAGTTAGAGGACCAATATAAAAACATGTATAGTATCTTTACTATGGGCGCTAAAATCGACAGTAAAATGCTATCTAAATAGATGCAAATAAATTTATGTTGAATTTGCCTACTCACAAATAACAGCTATTTTCTATAAATTGAAAGTTAAGAATTTTTTTAAAAGGAACAACATTAATCTTGGCGAATATTTAATTGCAACATATATGATGAATACCTGCAACTACTTCCCTACTTGCAACTCAACGCGACTTGTCAAGAAAAATAAAAAATGGTCCAATATCTTGAACTAAAATATATAAATATAAATTGAACTAAAATATGCACCGATTATTTAGTTGTTGTTTAACCAACACATACATTAGATCATATTATTTAGCGCACAATTTTAAAGGCCAAATTTGATCAAATAAATTGAGTACATTGTAATGAGAATTAATTATTTTTCTATTATTTTCAAATATAAAAAAAATTCTAGTTTATTTATGTAATAGTAGTATTAGTTTAATGTGAATACATATGCAGTATTAGTTCAATTAAAATATATAATAGTAGTACATCAGGTCCTTAATTATAGTAGCTAATAATTATTTGTTAACAAAAATATATTCAGGATGATCTAAAACACTTCCTTCACATTCTTAAAAACCAGTTGACCAAATCCAATATTGCAAGAAGTTACACTTTGATACTTAATTATAATATTAGTTTAATATGTAATAGTAGTGTTAATTTAATTCGAATATATATATACATAGATTAGTTCAATTAAAATATATAATAGTAGTATATTAGGTCCTAAATTATAATACCTGTTAATTATTTAGAGCACATTTTTAAAAACCAGTTAACCAAATAAATATAGAATACAATATAAAGGTTTGACCCAATTTTTAAATTATATATTTGGTATATTATTATTGCCTAATTACCTAATTTAAATAGATTTGACCCCTTATTCATATTAAAAACGTGAGCACTAACTTGTATGAATATGGAAATTTGCAATGACAGTTAAATATGGATATTAACATGCAATTACTATTTCAACATATGGGAATTTATCAAACTAAAACTAATATGGGGAAATATGGGTAAATTATCCAATTATAAAAATTATCGGACTAAATCTAATAAGAAATTGTTAACATATATGATGAATGAACGCATTTTCTTGCCTTCTTGCAACTTAAACCCACTTGTCAGGAAAAATAAAAAATAGATGATAATATTTAGGGCACATTCTTAAAAACCAGTTGACCAAAGAAATATAGAATATAATATAAAGGTGAATATAATTTGACTCAATTTTTAAATTATATATTTGGTATATTATTATTGCCTAATTACCTAATTTAAATAGATTTGACCCCTTATTCATATTAAAAACGTGTGCACTAACTTGTATGAATATGGAAATTTGCAATGACAGTTAAATATGGATATTAACATGCAATTACTATTTCAACATATGGGAATTTATCAAACTAAAACTAATATGGGAAAATATGGGTAAATTATCCAATTATAAAAATTATCGGACTAAATCTAATAAGAAATTGTCAACATATATGATGAATGAATGCATTTTCTTGCCTTCTTGCAACTTAAACCCACTTGTCAGGAAAAATAAAAAATAGATGATAATATTTAAGGCACATTCTTAAAAACCAGTTGACCAAAGAAATATAGAATATAATATAAAGGTGAATATAATTTGACTCAATTTTTAAACTATATATTTGGCATATTATTATTGCCTAGTTACCTAATTTAAATAAATTTGACCCCTTATTCATATTAAAAACGTGTACACTAACTTGTATAAATATGGAAAAATGCAATGACAACTAATATGAATATTAACATGCAAGGAGACACTACATATGAGAATTTATTGGACTAAAACTAATATGGGAAAATTATCCAATTATAAAAATTATAGGACTAAAAATAATAAAAAAATGGCAACATATATGATGAATGCATGCATCTACTTGCCTTATTGCAACTTAAACATACTTGCCAGAAAAAAAAATGGCCCGCTAACTTATCCGAGTTAAAGTATGGTCCTGTAACTTTATATTATTACCTAAATATGTGCACCGATTTTTTAGCTTATGTTTAAAATTAAAATATTAAACTATCAAAGACATTAGCTCCTTAGACGTGTGATAGATAATTATCTGTTACCATAAATATATTATTGATGATCTAAAATATCCGCTTTTATTTAGCACACACCTGTAAAAAATGGTCCACTATCTTGGATTAAAATTATAAATACAGGTTTAATTAAAATATGAACCGATATTTTAGCTTATGTTTAAAATTGAAGCATTTAACCGACACATACATCATATCATATTATTTAGCGCACAATTTTAAAGATTAACCTTGATCAAATATAAAAATTATCATAATCCAAAAAAACACAAACACCAATAATGCATCAAATTACTATTTCAAAAAATATGAATGTCCAATAATTTTCCAAGCCTAATAATATGCACACTAAAATTTAAAAGCCTAATATCATGCACTCTGAACTTGTAAATTAAAAGGCCTAACGTATACTTTGTGTTCAATTGTTGGACTTCCAAGGGTTAAAAATTGGTCGTGGAGTTAAAATATTTAACTATCAGAGTATATTTTTTAATTATCACATAAATTAATGAATTTAAAACTTATTTTATTTTATCAATTTTTTAGTGTGGTGCGATAATTTAATCTAAATTACAAAGTGTGTAGTTTCAATTTTCTTTTAGTATTACGTAACCTTCTGGAACTAAATTATTTGTGAACTTGTTATTTTATCATAATCCAAAAGAACACAAACACCAATAATGCATCAAATTACCATTTCAAAAAATAAGAATGCCCAATAATTATGAGAATTTAACCATAATTCATTTGAATTAAATACAATTTATGTTGCCTTCAAATTAAATCTAAATAAGGGGAATTATTACAATTTATTTAGCCTTCAACATAATTAATTTGGAATAAATACAATTTATGATGCCTTCAAATAAATCCAAGGATGAAAAGGTGTCTATACGATTGTGAAGGGATCGTACAAGATTATATTCATTCAAATTATCTTCAAGTGACACTTAATAATTAAAGGGCATTAAGTTATAATACAATCCATGTAGGACCATTGTCGATTATTTTTTAATTTGGAAAAAAGGGAAAAAACTATATCTTTAAAAGAGCAATTACACAAATTAGTTGGTCATATACTATTTTAAGACCTAACCTACACAAAGGGGATTTTAATATCAAGGGGCACTAAATTATCAAGAGATATTAAATTATAATTACACATTTAGAATAACAACTATCTTTAAGGAGAATTTAATATCAATAAACATTAGATTATCAATATTGAAAGACCAAAATAAAAAAAAACTGAAAAGTTAATTGCCCAAATAAATTTTACTACTCCATTATAAAATTAAACAACAACCACGATACGGAGCCTAACAATGAATCGAAATTAACATTCCAAAAAATAAGAATGCCCAATAACTATAAGATTTAATCACATTCAATTCGAAGTAAATACAATTTATATAGCCCTCAAATTAAATCCAAATAATAGGGGACTATTTTATATAGGCATCATACATATAAATTAATCAAATGAACCAAGTACAAGATGGTCTACAACAAAATTCAATGTTAGTAGACACCAACATATAATAATCATCTTGCTATAGCAAAAGAAAAAAATAAATATTAAAAGTAAAAAATAGAGGACCTAAAAAAAACTGGATAAATTACACATAAATTTCGTCCAAAACAATATTTTTTAATAAAGAGACTTAAAATCAATTATTTTCTAATAAATTCAATCATTAAATAGTATTAAAAAAATAAATTGAATTTAACTTTCAGAATTTAGTAACTATGAGCCCCTAAAACAATTCATTGAACTAAATATAATTTATGGAGTATTCTAATCAAATTATTAGAATAAAAAAGAACACAAATCGTTCATATATATTGCGCAGAATCAAACACCACTTCTGCTAACATGTCGAAAAAAAAAGAGGAATAAATATTTAAAAGATACGGGGCTCTTTTCTTAGGCAAATATATCTGATATACTTTCTAAATCCGAAATTAAATACAAAATTACGCTTATTAAAAATTCTATAGTCAAATTATAAAATCAAAAGCCGATTTATTTAAGCAAAAAAGGAAAAAATCTTCAAAAGATATGGGATCACTATCTTGGTCAAATATATAAAAGGTATCACGTATTTCCGATATTATAGTGCAACAAAATCTCGGTGTTTTATATAGTAAATATTATATATCAAATATATGGTATAATCACGATTTTAATTAGAGTCTATCATGAATTAAAAAATAGTAAATATTGACTATAGAGAGAATTGGTCTTAGGCAAATATATCCAAATAAGCACGTAACTTTCGAATCCAAAATATTTCCAAACAAATCACATTCGAATCCAACCAAATTAGGATATTAAGGTACAATACTATTGTTTTAGATACATTTAAATACATAGTCCAATTAAGAGATACAAGATCCTTTTATTGGTCAAACATGGTCCAATTAAAAATTCAAAAACCAAGTCATTGAAGTAATCAAATTAGCATACCTAGCTAATGGAAGAATTTACGAATCAAAAAAAAAAAATCAGGGCAAAACTATCTCAGTCAAGTTAGGTTAATTTATTGGAAAAGGATTAATCACATGCGAAAACCATAAATTGGAAACAAATATTTAGGACGAACTGAGGCAACATTAATAGAATCAATTTATGATGTTTAGTCAATGGAAGAAATTCCTAAATTGGCGAAATATTAATTAAACAAGTTTACGATATCTAATTGGATGTTTCAGCTATAAATTATTAGAGGTACTATAATATTAATTTAACTACATTTATCACAATGACAAAATTCAAATAAGGCAAGTGGTTTACCATTATAACTGAAATCTAAACCTAAACTGGCGCTGTATGTGCATCTACTTTCCAATATAGCCGAAATCTAATAATAATCCGGTGCAAAATACGCGGCAAAATATTAATAATCCAACACTAAGTAGGTGTCAATTAAGCTACATTAATATTATTTTAAATATATGTGTTTTAGGTACATCCAAGAATCAAATACATTAACATTATTAGATATTTACATAATAACCAATATGAATTCCTAATTGGACTAATATCCAAATCAGGGCAAAATTATCTCAGTCAAATTAGGATAATTAAATGGCAAAGGAATAATAACATGTGACAACCAGAAATTGAAAAAAAAAATCGGACCAATTGAGGCAACATTAATAGAATCAATTTAGGATGTTTAGTCAAATGGAAGAAATGCCTAAATTGGCGCAATATTAATTAAATCAATTTAGGATATCTAATTGGATATTTCCATGATATGCGTTATAGGTATTCTAAGGACCAATTTACGACAGATATTCTAAGTAACTGATAAACCAATTTATGACGCGTTCTATTGGTACTCTAATATAAATTTAGCCACATTTATCATAAGGACCAATTTCAAATAAGGCAAATGTTACACCATTATAACTAAAATCTAAACCTAGATTGGCGGTATATGTGCATCTAATTTCCAATATAGCAAAAATCTAATAATAAACCGGTGCCAAATATGCGGCAAAATATTAATAATCCAACACTAAATATGATATCCAATAAATACCCTGCGAAATATTCAATTCAATTGAATAAGGCATTCAACAATAATTAAGAAATTCCATTCATATGAATTTAATCAGTTAAGGCGACGTCATATCTTAAAAAAAATTAAAAAATAAATGTTAAGGGACCAATTTAAAATAAAAGAATCTTCCGATATGTAAACATCGCCATGTGTTAACCCTTCTTCATGGGACATTAACTAATAATCTAAAAATTCCATTCATAAGAATTTATTCATACATTAATCGAATTAAATTGGGCGATATTCGAACACACACACGCGCAAACATAATGCAATCTAGCTAAGGATCAATACGGTTTGCTCTATAAGCCGGATACTTTTCGTGGAAAACGAAATATAGAATGGAAACGACGTATATCACGATCAATGGAATAATGATTAATTGCAACTTTAAAATAAACGAATCTTCAGATTTGTAAACATCGCCATGTGTTAACCATTATTCACGGAACATTCATTAATACTTTAAAAATTACATTCACAAGAATTTATCCATACATTAATCAAATTAAATTGGGCGATATCCGAACACACAAACGCAAAAATAATGCAATCTACCTAAGGATACCGTATGTCTGTTCTATAATTCGGATACTTTTTGCGGAAATGGACTCTCGTGCATGGAAACGACGTATAAATCGATCAATGGAAAAAGGATTAATTGCAACAAAATACGATAAATCAACAAACAAACAAATTCGAATGGGAGGAAAAACAATCGCAAAGAAACGTCAAAAAACGTAATTAAAAGAGGAGAATAGAGACGTGGATACATTAATGAATTATTTCACTACATTTCAAGGAGAAATACAACACGCTACATCCGATTTTGCCGGCAATAGATCCTAGCCAAAAAATAAAAAAAAATAACATAACCATCCAGCAACATATCACTACAAACCGCCTACACGGAATACCAATCGCAAGGCACCGACGACGGACATTTTAAAAAAATTAAAATGTACGATATCGCGCGAGAGGAATACAAAACCGCCATGAGGCAATTAGGCCAACACATAAAGAAAATCACAGGGAAGCGTCCGAAATCAATAAGCTGATTAACTGAAACGATACAATCAAGACACGGAAGAAGCAACATTTCCCGGACGACGACTAATGGGGTATCATCGACCCCACTGCAAGAGCCGAATTTCAACCTTCCAAACTGAAAAATGAAGACGAAAAAGAAGGATACACTTGACGATGAGAAAAAATTAATGACACAGGAACAAATTTATAGAAAAAATATAAAAAGATCAAGGGCCGAGATCAATCATAAAATTAATCAATGGTCAAAAAACTTGGACACCTAAAATGCACATGAATCAAAAGAAGTGAGAATTGATGGATTTGGAGGATGCCACGTAGGCAAAAAATGCTTTACAAATATAAAGAATTTGATAAAGTTGAATAGCTTGGCGGCCGGAGATGAGGTGTAGAAAGTCAAATAATTATTTATGCAATTCCAACGAATGTAAGCAAAGCAATTGCCGCCGCTTAACTTCACCTTGTTTTCTCATTGGTGCATCAAGATGATCCCCATCACTTGCGTATTCAAATTTACAAATATTAAATGTTTAAATAGAAAAAACAAAATATATTTCTTTTTTATGAGAAACGATTTCATTCGTGAAATAATAAATAAATATTACTATTACAAAGTTAAAGGGTAAATGGAAAAAGAAGAAGAGCCAGACTATATATAATTTTATTTTTATTTATCGGTAAATGTTACTCCCTCCGTCCCAAACTTAAGTTCCCTTTTACTGTTTGCACGGTTATTAAAAAAAAAATTGTTTATTAGTATTTAAAGTGATAAAATGATAAAGTAGATGTTTTGGTTATTAGTGTATGGAGAATATAATATTAAAAAGTATTTTTACATTTTTGCCAAAAGTAGATGTAGCAAATGAGTATGGGACGGACCTTTTTGGCAAACGGGAACTTAAGTTTGGAACGGAGGGAGTAGTTGTTAGTAATTAAAAGTTAGTTCACCAAGTCCTCAAGCACTCCAAGAATTCTCCTAGTCAACTTCCTTAATTCGTTTTCAAAGGGAATCGAACCTGGTCACCCACTCAAGTAAGGAACCTATCCTGGTTACCAGATTATATATATTTCTTGTGCTTCAGATAATACGAGGCAGATAGGTTTCCAGTTCAGAATTGACGAGATAACTTTTTTCTTTATGCTTCACTTGTATTGATGGAATGATTATTATTATGGTAGTTTCGTCACTAGTATTGTGTATCAATTTTAGAAAAAATAGACATAGAAAGTTGTTATTGTTGAGTGAAATGATTAACGAGAATTGAAAGAGGGAAAAAAAAATTAGTAATAATTATTTTTTGGGTTAATTGAAAAAAAAATCACTAATTTTATGACTTTTATCAATTACATCATGAATTTTTTTTCTTTGCAATTTAATGCACCAATTTTATAGTTTTGCAATTTGAAACATCTGATAATTCTCCGTCAATAATTAAATGTCATGGTTGTCGAAGATGTCACATTGAGCTCACGTAGATGCCAACAAATACAATTATATAATTTTCTATAATGAGATTAATATTCTTAAAATGCGTTTTAACTTTAGAAGCGTACTTAAAAATGCATTTTAAAGATGTTATTTTTATTTTTTTTTTAAATAATTTTATTTGTTGGTATCAACGTGAGTGTTTATGTGACATTTTCGGCGGGGACTTCGTTTAATTGTAAACGAAAAATTATCAGATATTTCAAATTGCAAAACTTATAGGCTATGTTCTTTTTGGGTTTTAAGTGGTTTTTAAAAATCGGTTTTTGAAAACCAGTGGTTTTTGTAATCCATGAGATTTAAAAAATGTGTGTTTTTTTTGGGTTTTGAGTAGGGTAATATAAAAGTAAAGGAGTGTTGTATAGGTTATTTATAGGGTTGTAAGATTAGAATTTCAAAAATCTAATTTTAAAACTCAAACTCGAATGAGTTTTAGATTACAAAATCCAAATCCAGGTTTTTAAAACCAAAAAAAGATATAGCCATAAAGTTTAAAAAAGTTCATGTTGTAATTGATAAAAATCATAAAGTTCGTGATTTTTTTTCAATTAATCCTTATTTTTATTTAGGAAGAGAAATAGTGTGATTAATAATTTTATATTCTCATTAATCACCATAATTGCTTCTATAATTATTTTTATTTCAATTAAAAAAAATTCCAACCAATATACCCTTATATTTAAGCAAGAATTAAACGCATGGTTATTGATATAGTGAGTTTTGGCGCATCTACTTGTATGGCTTCAACTCCAACACATGACTACAACACATCCAATCAGGGATCTATATAGGATATAGAGGTGTCCTCGGAATTTAATTTTTTTTACAATATATATATAGATTTTTTTATATTTTTATGTCCTATATTAGTAGAATTTTATTATTTTGCCTCCTTAGTTATAAAATTTGTCCCCTCAGATCTACTTAAAAGTATGTTTGCCTGTTTTATTTCATCGTTCATTAAAAATATGTTCATTCTCTTTATAAAAATAATTAATTTTTTACCACTTTTCAACCTTAACTTTATTACAAACATGTCATTAACTTTACAAAAAAAAAAAAATTATTTGTAAACGAACTCCTCAATACCCCTACTTTATCTAACTTATGTATTTTTTGAAAAATACAATTTTTTGTCTTTTAACTTTGGTTGACTTTGATTTTCATCAAGTTAACTTTGGAATTTTGAATTTCACTCAATAACTTACAAAAATTGTGGGTTTTGTCATGTTACCTGCTACACTAAGTAACTCTTCCAGTAAATATGATGTGACGCCAATTTTTTGAAAGTTATAATTCGAAATTCAAAATGTTGCGTCAAGTTTACCGAAAGAGTTGCCTAGTATAGCTTGTAACAGAATTTTTTTTAATTTATTGGACAAAATGCAAAAGTTCAAAGTTAACAGGACGAAAATCAAATTTCAACCTAAATTTAAGGACAAAAAAATATATTTTTTTTTTCTTAAAATTCGTGTCCAACTCTTTAAACATTCTTTTAATGGCTAGAGGGGTACATATACTTGTGTGTTAAAATCACTAAATAAAAAATCCGCTATATAATTCATTTATTTCTTATTAAATGTCTTCATGAGACTTTTTTTTTTATTTGTAATTATATGTCTTCTTAGCTATTTTCACAAGCTTTCTTCTCATTATTCCTTTCAAAGATCTCAGAATTTTTTGATAGTTTTTTTATTCATTCGCATATCTTTTCTATATTATAAATGATTCTTTCTTATAACTTTTAATTAATTATAGGTAAAATTTTCTAAGTTTTAGCTTCTTAATTTTTTTAAAACGTATATAAAGACATTTAATAAAAAAACAGAGGATGTATAAAATATGTCGATACAATTTTAGATACAATATATCCCATGCATAAACTCACAAGTGATTCTTAACTGTACCAAAATCAACCATTTAACAAGAGGAAATTAAAGAGAATCAATAAATTTGACAGTAAGACCCTTTTGAGCTTAAAATTACTCCCACCATTTCCATATGTTTGTAGTTTTATATATGCAATTAAATATGAGGAAGAGAGAGGAAGGAGGGAATGCAAGTAAAAAATACTAATTTAGTGGGTGCAAAATATGTTTCCTAATTAAAAAGAATTTTATTTTAAAGTAAACCTAAGAACAACATGAAAAAAATATAAAATGACAGAGAATTTGAGATACAATTTAAACCCAAAAGCGATAATCATATATTGAGAAGGATGGATTATTTAACTACTTTGTTTGTTTGTTGTGTTATTTTTGGGTTAATCTATATAATTAATTTTAATAATTGAGCTGGTTATAGATATAAAAATAGGGGAAATGAAGGAATAAATTATAAAAAAGAAAAAGATAAGGCTATATTGAGCTTAGGCCCATGTGAACTCACAAACACAAAATCGGAACGACGTGTACAGGTGAGGACCAATTGTCAACAAATCAGAATGGGGCACGTCACATGTGTTTCTTGGCGTGCGTAATTGCATTTGCTGCTGAACAAAAGGCGGCTTGAGTGGTCCTGGTCCTGGTCCTGGTCCTGGTCCTGGTCCTGGAGTAATTGTTTTCAACTACCTCCAACTCCAACTGAATTTTCTTTGTGTGAAAGGATATTTTATGAGAGATTATTGGTATTTAACTCATTTTCTCTTTTTAAATATGCTTCTATATGGGGAGTAAGTGCAATTCTTCTCATTCATGAATTCAACTTTTGCAAATTTAAGAAATACTAAAAATAAAGGGCCGCTTTTCATTACTGGCAAAAGCAAACAATATTACAAGGATCAACCATAATAGAGCTAGCTAGGGACTTTGATCCAACAACAAAAATTAGGAAAAAACCTAAGAACTCTAACAAAATGATATGCTAAAGTATTAGTATTAGTATTAGACTCATAAGCCTCCACGCTTGTGCCCGTCCAGACCATATCATTCCTTTCCCCCAAATCCTTCATAAGATTAAGATACAAACAAATAATTCAGCCCGTTCTTCATCTAATCTGGTAATCATTTTAATTGTTCCAAATTTGCATATTTCATTATAATTTATAAAATAACCAATTTTCTTGCCTTTTAGACTTTGATCTTTTACATTTCTCTATTTTGATGTACCGTGAAGTCAATTTGCAGCATAAATTATTTGTATTTTGATTTAAGTACAAACATTGGTTGTGTTAAGATCTATGTTGCACAGGTGCGGATGCGGGAGTGCGGGGGCGATACGATACGGGTTCGGGGATACGAATTTTCAAAAAACTTAGGGTGCGATTCGTCAAGGATACGTCTATTTATTTATATTTTATTATATATAAAAACTAAAAATTAAATATATTTTAAAATTTTGTAAATTGAATATATATAATTCACATTTTCTCTGACCCAAAACTTAAACATATGCAATAATTTAATATAATTAAGTAACCAAAAATCAATTTAAATTCAATTAGCCTAATATATATGTCATAACAGTGAGTACAATATAAAACAAGTGTTACATTGTCAATTTGAATTAATATTATATAATAAAATTCAATTGAAATAACACATTTAATGCTTAATAAGTAGGATACACAAGGAGGATTCGAGTATCCGTTAGTGAATTCGCCACGTGACAGCCGGATTCGCCACGTGGAGACTCCGATTCGCGGATTCAAGAATCTCACCCCTTTTAGGGGGCGGGTGCGAATCCGATACTGCATTGTGATATTTTTAGAAGAATCCGTGCATCATAGGTTAAGATTGAGTTCTGTACATATGTATAAAATTAACAAATATATTTCAGATCAACCTATTTTTCCACTCTTGTCAGTTGTTACAATAAGTTACAGCGAGTAAAAATGCAAGGACTTAGTGTTTATAAATAAAATATTAAAAGAACAAGGGTGAACTGAAAAAAAATATCAAGAATTTTATGGTTTTTATCGATTATAAGATAAACTTTTTTTGGTTGCAATTTAATACACAACCTAGCTATTTAAATCTTGTAATTTAAAATATCTGATACTTTTTCGATAATAATTAAATAACATTTCTGCAAGAAATGTCACTTACATATCCACGTAGACTCCAACAAATACAATTATTTAAAAATATATAAAAAAATTATAATACATTTTATTATTATGTTTCTAAAGTTAAAACGTATTTTAAGGACATTATTCTCATTATAAAAAATATAATTTTATTTGTTGGCATCTTCGTAAACGTTGTGTGGCATATCCTACAATCATGTCATTTCATTGTTGATAAAAAAATGATCAATTGTTTCAAATTGCAAGGCTTATAAAGTTGGTGCATTAAATTGCAAAGAAAAGAAAATTTATGTTGTAATTGATAAAAGTTACTCCCTCCGTCCTAATTTTGTTTACTCATTTCATTATTTACCCCTTTCAAATACCTCTAAATTACACCATATAACATTAATAATTATGTAAAAAAAATATCTTCATTTTATTTCATGCACTTAAATTGAATAATACGCAATCATAAAAAAAAAATCATTTTATCCATTTAAATATTACAAATTAAGTCTCACATTAAAGCCAACAAAAGTCAAATAGGTAAACAAAATTGGGACGGAGGTAATATAAAGTTGGTGATTTTTTTTTTTTAACAATTAACCCTAATGATAATTTTGTGTAAAAGAACTAAAAGTTTAAGAATAGAAACTAAGCTTAGTTGCATTAAATCCAACAAATCTATTATCGAAGTTGGACATAAAGTATTAAACTACTTTTTGTTGCACCAAACTATAAATCTTGTTAAGGGAAATAATTAAATGAAAGAATTCCGCCTCATCTAAAAGTTAAGGGAAATAATTAAATGAATTAATTTCACACCTTCTACAAGTTCGGACTTTTAGATGAGGCGGAATTCTTTCATGATATTAGAGCCACAAGGCTCACGCCCAGACAAAGGGACTTTTAGATGAGGCGGAATTCTTTCAAATCTTTTTTTTTTTTTTTTTTTACGCAGAAACACTAAACTAATTTTTCAAGCCAACTTTCTCCCAACTTTTGATATGTGCGGCGCACATATATTTAAAAGGGTATTTTCATCAAATATTGTATACTAAGCACCATCTCTTTTTCCTCCATCTATTTTGCAACATATCCACGAGTCAAAAACTTAAAATTGAACTATTTATCATTTTAAAAATCCTAAAAATCGTGAATTTGGGAAGTAAGAGTTCACCAGTCAGTTGCAAAATGAGTGGGGAAATAATTTTTGCACTGAGTGTGAACGATTTGATGGCAATACCTTCTTAAAAACTATTTGTGATGCACATGTAAAAATCGGGAGAAATTTCTAAAAAAAAAATAGTTTTGTGGCTTAAATTGTGAAAAATTAATAGTTTGTATAGTTCAATTGAAAATAAAATAAAATTAATGGTTTATATTCAAATTCAATAACTTTTTGATGGGTTTGGTGCGATTAGCCAAAAAATAAGATAATTTTGAGTTGGCAAGGCCACACAAGTCATGAGAAGATGATACTTTTGCTTGCTTATATAAGTGATGGAGATTTGAAGCACTTAGAAAGGGCATTTGGATCTGCTGATTTAACATTTGATTTGAACTTGTCAAATTTTTTATGGTACAGCTCCAAGATTAATGATCCCTCCTTACTTAGGCCATGACAAAGAAAATCAATTATGGGGTCTCGCATATTCTGACTTGCTAGATAGTGACTAAGTCAAATGAATTGTGCATGATCATGTTAAATTGGGACTTCCCTACCCTCAAGTTCATTATATGTTGATTTGGGTTGAAGTGGGATTTTTAATGTGAAAATTTTGATAAATATTAGTAAAAAAAAAATTGTTTTGAAATTTTATAATGTAATGATTGTAAAAAAAAAAAAAACAATATTATCATATAGTAAATAGTAAGATATAATAATTAAATTATTGAATAAAAATTGATGTGTTGTATTGAAAAGATTGATGTGTTGTGTTGGAAAAAAAAGAGATTGAATAGAGGGTGACAAAAACTCCACTCGACCCATTTTATTTGTTTTTCTAGAGGAGATTTTTTTTTTTACTAAAGTTGTCATTTTGCATTAATATAGGAGAATTAAATATCACATTACAATTTTATCATTTTATTTGTTCTTTGTGATAATATGCATTACACATATATCTATTGTTATTTAATGATTTTATTAATCCGTGTGAAATATTTTTAAATGACAAATAAAATAGATAGAGGAGTAGTTTTTCTTTCCAAATCCTTAAGTTGAATCTATCCAGCTTATACCACACATTATTTCTCGGTCTTTATAGCGTGAGGCAAAGTATTATTTGAAAATAGTTCATAATAAGTTTATTATGAAACAATCTTATCACGGATATCATTTATTTGGGTCAGTGGTATTATATTGTAATTGTTGTAAATTTTCTTGAACCCAGATTAATGATACTCCTGATGAACTTTTAGATACTCCTAGTCAAATATTCAATATTTTAAAATAATTTAATGATAAGCTTATCATAAATAATTTTCATATAAAACCTACCCCTCTCGTAAATAGAGGCTATCTATTTATTATTCGAGAATATGTTATAGGGTTGGATAAAAGGTCCGCCCCATCTGACCCTGGTTGGGCCAGGACAACCCCGCTCTCTCTTGAAAAAGAGAGTCAGTTAACCCATCCCGCACACATGGTAGATTGGAGATATATATATATATATTTTTTTTTACTTGAAATGAATTATATTATGATACGTAATACATTTAATATGAAGATATGCATGTGTTTATATTTAAAATCTATATATTTTTTTTGGGAGGACATGGAGGTGTGGGGCAGATTTGCCCCGTGAAGGACAGCATGTGGCTCAAAATGCTATCGCACAATAGGACGCACGGTGGAACGAGATGGCTGTAAGACTGAAAATTTATATACTTGCCCTGTTTCGCCCCATTGTCATCCCTACTATGATGCTCTGAAGTGTGGAATCTATATATTTATTTGTGAATCACCCCCACCTCTCAAAAGTCTCTATTTTGAAATACTTTGATTCCATACATTTGTGCTACATATGATATTATATTTATCTCAACTATTTATGTTCTCTAATTTTAATCTATTTCTGAATCACTCCCTACTTTTCTAAAGACTCTATTTTTGTATTAGTTTGATTTATAACTTCTTTTCTATTACTAAATGAATTTTTTAGTTTTTTTTTTTTTAAATTACAACTGATTAATGAATTGTGTTTTATTTTAGATATATTACAATGAAATCATCTATTAAATGATTGTGTCTCTATATCATAATATAAGAAATGATCGATTTTGGTGGTTCACTCTAAATATATTATCTATTTTTTTAGTTAATATATTCCTTAAAATTATAATCATAAATTTAATTAAAACAATAATCAATTAACACAAATTTAAATTAAGATAAAATAATTAATTAATTAATTAATTAAAAGAATAAATATAATTCTAATTTCTAACTGAATTAAATTTTTTAAACATTTGATTTAAACTAATAACATAATATTTATAAAGCCGTGTAATAAAGCTAGTGGTAATTATACAAGAATAAAAGGGAATGATGATGAATATCGACTTTCATCACATTTCCTATTGAGTTTTATACTTCTATTATTCCTATTTAAGAGTGAAATAAGGTATTCCCCGCAATTGTGCATTCATTAATTTCTTCAGTTCATGTATATTAATCATTATGTTCCCATCTGATATGCCTGAAGCTGTTGATCAACCCGTGTCCCTGAACTAGATGGAGGACCTCCCAAACGCACGTAGAAACAATGCGGTTGAAGGACTACAATACATGTGACACAATCGGCACATACAATTACAAAATTTCATCTAATTCTCACCTTTTATAATCACAGTAACACACACCTGTAGTTCCACTTTAGAGAATAACAATATAGGCAATGCCCATAAAGTGGATTAATACTTGAGATATGTAGTTCGAATGAATTTGATTAAGAAAGTGGCTTCTACGTCAAACATTTACTATAGTCAGGTGTTATAAGAAAGATTTCTTGGTTTACAAGAAAAGTACAAAACTACACTCAACTCTCAACATAGATCTGTGTACCTCAGAAACATGACAGAAAAAACAGCATTCTTCTAGCCTTCCACGGTCCCTGAAGTTGAAACCAGAAACCACAAGTGTCCATAATCATCATGATGCCCTCTTGGGAGGAGCCATATTGTGAATGAGGGAGCTCGCTACACGCAAAGCAAATACCTGTACCAGTATTCCTGCATAGACAGTGTCATTACAAAGTAAACAACAGCTTATTATCCTTCCATATTTTATTAGAGCAACAAAGAAATTTACCTATTGAAACAACAGCAATACTCAAGAGTTCCAACCTCGACGTTTTCCATCTACTCAAATCTTTGATAACCTATTCATTTGATCAGGTAGAAAGTCAGAGTTTTGATAGCGTTCAGACAATCAAAATGTGACAGTTTGAGATGATTATTATCTCAACATGGATTATTGGAAATTTACAACCCAGAAGACCCGAACCATACAACCCACTTGAATATTATGTTGGCTTGGCAGAGTTTAGTATCCAGGGCCAGAGGATGGATTACTGATATCATGTCTAGCTAATGATTTAAAAGCTTTATTTTTCGTACATGTAAATAGTTGTAGAATAGATAATTGCTACAGCTTCTAGACAACTTACAGTCAGCTTAAGAGTAGAACGGAAAAATTTGACAGGACCACTTAATACGGACACAACGTGCAAATATGGATTTTGTTGTGAAGTTAACATAATGTAAACAACTTGGATGGGAACAACTGGATTATACTTGGGGGTACTTGGTTCGAAATTCCTCAGTGGGAACGGACAATAGGTAATTGTGGTGGTTAATAAAAATAAAAGTTAATCAATTCAGCTTCATCATATTTAGTACGGATAGTGAGACTTAAAATGAGCTAATCGTTAATTACCTCCCCTCCTATAGTCATTTCAATATTCCTCATCCAACAATCATTTTTATCTCCAGTTTGTTTTTCAAGAATAGAGCAAAACATCTCTGAATTATCAATAGGCATCATTCTTATTTTAATTCACTATTCAATCATTTTCATACAATTCTCATTGAAGAATTTGAACCAAGTGTGCCCTTAATCAACAAACATCTCTGAATTATCCACTTATTGTACCTTTTTCTGCCAAAGTAACATATAAATTTTCGAAAAAGATTTCCTACATAGAGTCTCACAAACTTTCAAATACAGTCTCTCCCCAAAGCATAATCAGCATCGAACTAGTCATCAAATTGTGCTAGTTTTTCTTTCTCATATCCATAATAAGCATGCTGAAATTTGAAAATGGAAAAACTTACCTCAATTGATTTCTCACTCTTAAGGACACAAACAACTGAGATAAGAGCAGCAACTGATGATCCAAACAAATACAGCTTCAAAAGGATAGTGCGGCTGCGCTTTCGACCTACAAGATATCTTCATTAAAAACCACAATCTGCGTGAAGCGTTTCATGTGTTACAAGAGGATGTTTTGACTCACCCAATTCTCCTATTAACAGAGATATAAAGGAAATAACACTAGAGGAAACAGAAAGTATATCAAGTGTAGCCCCTTCTAGTGTCCATAGAAATAGAACTACTGCAGCTACAAATTGAATAAAACCCTGCAAAGAATTTACAATGCACAATAAGAGATCATAAAACAAAGTCTATAATTAAAGGAATAACCGCAGCAATGAGACAATTGTAGCTATCAATGACTTCATAAAATTCACAAAATAGAAAAAATGGAGAAAAAAAATGAATTTACACTAGTTTTTTCCTATACCTAACTAAAGATCTATTCCCCGCCTAAGAATTCTACTCTATAAATCAGTTAAATAAATCAATCGGAAAACATAAACCCAAAGATACCTGGGTTAAGATCAGTGAGCAGAGACGAGATTTCCCTTTTGCTACCTTTTGATATCCTGCAAATTAAAACGATAAATCAATAAATAGGAATCCACGAAAACGAATTCAGAAAAATCATTGGAAAATTCAAAAACAAAATTATAGGAATTCAGAAAGGAGAGCGTACTGGAGTCGACAACCATGCGAAACGAAAAATCTGAACCGTCTGTCCCTGATGGCCTCCCATTTACAGATTTTCTTTGACTCATTTCTTCCCTTTTTCTATTTCCGTGGTTTTTCCAATTGTTATTATGTATTGCCTGATAAACTCTTGTGCTCTAGATTTTCATTTCTTCTTTAGTACAAAAAGCAGTGAAATTAATGTTAAATTTAGCGACTTTAAGACCCCGGAATGGGCGGGCCGACTCGCAACCATTCAAAATCCATCAGTTGATGGACTCTAGACATTTAACCAAGTCCAAAAGGCCAAGGTTATCAGCATCATCCACTTTATTAAATACACTACCGAATTTCTTTTTTTAAAGTTTACTCATAAAGTTTAATCAAAATATACACAAATTTTTCAGGAAAAAAAAATTAAAAAATAACATTAAAATTTCGGAAATTTTCGTAAGAATACTAGAATTTCAAAAGAAGAAAAAAACGAAAAGAAGTACAGATTCTTTTTCGGAAAAACACAAAATTTTCGAAAAAATAATTCGAAGGAAAGCCAAAAGTTCAATTCTTGCAGCAAATCTTAGGAATGTTCTGAAAAAAAACGTTGAAAACTAACAGAAAATTCATAAAAAAAGTTTCGAATTCCTTTTAATATGTTTCAGCTCTGGAAAAACACTAAAATTACCAAACATAATCCAAAATCAATTTGGAAAAAAATAAAAAACAAAAAGAAGAGAAGAGAAGAAAAACATTACCGCACGTCGTGGAGGAGATCGGTGCAGATGTTATGCTTGGCCGCCTGGTGTGGCAAGGCGACATCGGGAGGAGGAGGGGTGGGGATAGTATTTTTACCACAGAGGCTACTTCCAGTGCCAATTGTTGGAAATTGGATAATTAAAAGGGTTTATACCCTGAATTTTACTAATTTTTTGAGAAATAAAAACGTTAAGTTTTTTGAAAACAAAAAATAACTAGTTGTTCTACTTGCATAGTAGATGAACGTGGTATCTAGTTGTTCTACTCGCGGAGTAGATGAACGTGGTATATTTAATATCTCAAAATCGATTTCCGATGAGTGAGAAATTAATTTGGGAAGTTATAGGATTATTCACTTGTATTAAATAATTCCATGGGAAATGGAAATTGAAGTTTCATCCCACATTGGAAAATTACAAGGAAAGTTTCCAGTATATAAGAAGAAAAGTATTCATGTTCTTCAAATTGGTACATGGGGACCCTTACAATGGACCACAGGCGCGCGCCCCGCCCGAGCCCGGGTTCTTGGTTCTTGGCAATTGGGCTTTGGGACCTACTTATATTTTTAGAGTACCAAAAATATGAAAAGGCTCAATACCTTTTGGGACCGAACCGTTTCGGGTGGCCCATCCGGACGTGGGTCGGCCCACGAACATGATTAATACACTCATTGAATGATTAATACACTCCAGAATCGTCTGGAATATTCCGTTCTTGCTTCCCAAGAATGAGAAATGCAGTTTTTCTCCACTACTGAACGTGGGTGCCCCATGATCACCACGTACTCCTCTTCAGCACCCCTCATCTGGGTCGGATTTTCGCCTATATATACCCCTTCGTATTCAGACTTTCATACTCACTTAGCAACCTACGAATTTCCAGTTCAGAAAGCCTTTCGCAACATATTTCCGTTCAGCTCAAAATTCCGATTTCGTTCGGCGAAAGTTTATACACGGTGGTGCTACCGGTGTAAACTGACACCGTTTTACCTTTGGAGACTCATACGCAAGATACCGTAAGCACTATACGGGGCATATGCAGTCTTGCAGAAAAATGATTTTCCTTGAATCGGTTTCCATTTACGAATTCATTTCGTACATCCGTTCTACTTCTTTCATTGCAGTGTTCGAGTGCACACAGAAAATAACAATTGCAAGACTGAATATTTATGTTTCGAATCACTGCCATGTCAAACCACAATTCTGACAACGAGATGGATACGACACCTTCAACGCCTGTTACCCCTACCAAAGATGCTGGTAATACCACTGACTCTACTGCTGTACCAACTGGACATCCTACGGATGGACCAGTACCTTAGGGTACAGCACCGACTCAGGCTGGTAATATGATTCCTGTTGTAGGAACATCCTCGGATAATCAGGTAATCCCTACTGCTTCCCAATTTGGAAACTTTGGCAGTACTCTTGCTGAGTGGTTCAAAGCTAATCCCTTCGTGGGAAATTACAATGCCAGTCCCTTCGTGGGAAACTCAAGTGATAATCCCTTCGGGGGAAATTTGGGCGGCAATCCTTTCGTAGAAAATGCCGGTGTCAATCCTTTCTTGGCAACCAATCAGACCTCCCTCCCAGGGACTGTTAGCCCAGTTGTGGTGAAAGGAGAGAAACCCGAAAAAAATTCGGGTAATAACTTCAACAGGTGGCAAAAAAAGACGCACTTCTATTTGACCACCATCTCCTTGGTGAAATACGTCAAGGAGGATAGCCCGAGTGCTCCCGCATAAGATGCTGATCAGGAAACCAGGATTGCCTATGATACTTGGGTCCATGATGACTATTTGTGCAGGAATTACATCCTGAATTGGCTGTCTGATGTCATCTGTGATGTATACGATGAGTATCCAACTTCCAAAGCCTTGTGGGAGTCGTTGGAGAAGAAGTACAAAACTGAAGACGTGGGAACTAGCAAGTTCGTCGTCTTCGCTTTGTACAACTTCAAAATGGAAGACAACAAATCTATTGTCGAACAGGTCCAAAAGCTGCAAGTGGTGTTTCAAAACATTGCAGTACAAGGGATGGAGCTGCCTGAGCCATTTCAGGTAGCCACTGTGATTGACAAACTGCCTCCGTCTTGGAAGGGGTTTAAGTCCTACCTCAAGCACAAGCGAAAACAAGTGACCATGGAGGATCTTGTTACCCGACTCCGGATCGAGGAAGATAACAAGAAAAGAGAGAAGAAGGGCTCGACTGCTTCTATCGAGGCAAAGGAAAACCTGATGGAGAAAGGTGAGCCATCGAAGAAGAGGAAGCGTTAGGATGACAAAGGTAAATGCAAGGTTGTTGATGCTGCTGCTGCTCCGAAGAAATTTAGTGGAAAGTGCTACAACTGTGGCAAACCCAATCATCGGGCCGCTGATTATCGTCAGCCCAAGATGGATGACAAATGAAAGAAGAACTCCGTGAACGTTGTTGAATGTGAGCTCACGGAGATGGATATGTCCTCTGTAGTGACCGAGGTCAACATGGTGGACAACAAGAAAGGGTGGTTCGGGGACACAAGTGCCACCTGCCACGTTTGCTCGGAGAAATCTGCCTTCTCCACATATTCTTCTGCTGCGGGGAGAAAGCTCTACATGGGAAACCAAGCCTCGTCTGAAGCGGCTGGTGTAGGAACGGTGGTGATCAAGCTAACATCGGGAAAGGAGCTCAAGCTGAAGGATGTGCTGCATGTCCCAGACATCCGAAAGAATCACAGTTCTGGCTCCTTGTTAGTAACCAGTTTAAGCTAGTGTTTGAGTCCAATGGCGTTGTACTTAGAAAATTTGACGTCTTTCTAAGGAAATGTTACCTCGAGAAGGGCCTTTTTAAGATGTCAGTCATGACTGTAAGCCGTAATGGCACAAACACTACTATCAATGAAAATGCTTCAGTTTCCGTTTATATTGTTGGGTGTTCCTTTTTATGGCATTTTAGATTAGGACATGTTAATCTAAATTCTATAAAATGTTTGGTAAATTTAGATTTACTTAAAATTGATAAAGTGGACACATCTAAATGATGCGAAACATGTGTTGAAGCAAAAATGGCAAAATTACCATTTAAATATGTTGAAAGAAACACAACTCCTCTAGAATTAATTCACACGGATTTATGTGATTTAAAATTCGTGCAAACTAGAGGTGGAAAAAAGTATTTTATTATTTTTATTTATGATTGCACAAGATTCTGCTACATTTACTTACTACGAAGTAAAGATGAAACTCTTAAAAATTATAAAAGTGAAGTAAAGAATCAATTGAACACTAAAATTAAAACAATTCGTAGTGATAGAGGTGGAGAGTATGTGGCTCCATTTGAACAATTATGCGTCGAATCAGGCATCATGCATCAAACGACAACTCCCTACTCACCTCAATCGAATGACATTGTGGAGAAGAAAAAACGAACCTTGAAAGATATGATGAACGCAATGTTAATCACCTCGGGTTTACCTCAGAACATGTGGGGGAAGCTATTCTGTCAGCTAATCACATATTGAACAAAATTCCACTAAAGACTCAAGATAAGACACCTTATGAGTTGTGGAAAAATCACAAACCATCTTACAAATACCTCAAAGTGTGGGGGTGTTTGGCTAAGGTTGAAGTGCCACTTTCTAAACAAGTGAGAATCGAGCCTAAGACGGTCGATGCGATCTTTATAGAATACTCCTTCAATAGTAGTGCCTATCGGTTTTTTATTCACAAATCAGAAATACCCGATATGACAGTAGGTACTACAATAAAATCAAGGAATACTATTTTTTTTTTTGAAAATGTGTTCCCGTGTAGGGACAACGAAAAAGTGAGTTCAAATAAACGAACTCATGAGGAATCAAGTGAAGCTGCAGGACCTTCCACTCAGCAGAGTGAAGAACCCAGACACAGTAAACGAGCTAGAATTGATAAGACCTATGGTCCAGACTTCATCACGTATGTGTTAGAATAAGAACCTCGGACTATCAAAGAAGCTATTTCCAGACCGGATGCAACTCTCTGGAAAAAAAACAATAAACAGTGAATATGATTCGATTCTGCAAAATCATACATGGGAGTTGGTTGACCTCCCTAAAGGTTGTAAGACCTTAGGATACAAGTGAATCCTTAAAAGAAAATACAAAGCAAATGGATCAATTGACAAGTATAAAGCCTGTTTGGTTGCAAAAGGTTTTAAACAAAGAGAAGGGTATGATTTCTTTGGCACCTATTCTCCGATTACAAGGATTACATTCATTCGTGTACTTATAGCGATTGCTGCTTTGCATAATCTCAAAATACACCAGATGGATGTAAAGACTGATTTCCTTAACGGAGAGATAGATGCTGAAATATACATGGATCAACCAGAGGGTTATGTTGTACCCGGGAATGAGAAAAAGGTTTGTAAACTCGTTCGGTCGCTGTATGAACTTAAACAAGCTCCTATACATTGGTATTTGAAATTTGACAATATTATGTTGTCAAATGAATTTCGAATTCACGAATGTGATAAGTGTGTATATGTGAAAGATACACCAAATGGGTTTGTTATCATATGCTTATATGTCGATGACATGTTAATCATAGGTAACAACTCAAATGTGATCGTTAATACGAAGAACATGTTAAAGAAGAATTTTGACATGAAAGACATGGGTTTATCAGACGTGATTCTAGGAATCAAAATAGAAAGAACATCAAATAGAATTTCTTTAACACAATCTCATTACGTTGAGAAAGTCTTGAAGAAATTTAATGCATTTGATGATCCACCTGCTAAAACTCCACTGGAACAAAATGTTCATCTGAAGAAGAACAGAGGTGAACCAGTGAATCAGTTAGAATATGCAAGGATCATTGGAAGCGTGATGTACATTACTAATTGCACACGTCCTGATCTTGCATGCTCTGTGAACAAACTGAGTAGGTACACGAGCAATCCAGATCACGAACATTGGAAAGCTCTGAAAAGGATCTTGAGATACTTAAAGTATACTATTGATTTTGGGGTACACTACACGAGACATCTTGTTGTACTTGAAGGATACAGTGATGCTAATTGGATATCCGATAGAAAGACACGTTCTCAACTAGTGGATACGTATTCACTATTGGAGGAGCAGTTGTATCGTGGAAATCCACAAAGCAGACGTGTATTGCCCGTTCCACCATGGAATCTGAGTTCATCGCTTTAAATCAAGCTGGTGAAGAAGCTCAATGACTTCATAACTTTTTAGAAGACATTCCTTGTTGGAACAAACCGGTACCATCTGTAATGGCACACTGTGAATGTCAAGCTGTTATTGGAAGAGCTCTGAGCAGTATGTATAACGGAAAGTCGAGACATATTCGTCGTCGACATAATTCCGTTAGACATTTGATCTCAACTAGTATTATAACAATTGATTATGTAAGATCAATTGATAACATCGCGGATCCGCTCACGAAGAGCTTAAACCGAGATCAAATGAATAAGCTGATAGAGGGAATGTGTCTAAAATCCACAAATAAAACTGAAACAGTGGTAACCCAACCATGATGACTGGAGATCCCAAGAACTTGGTTCAAAAGGGATAACTAAGCTGTGAATGTTAGTTGTACAACACTTGAAAAATCATGACCATTCCTGACAGCACTTTGTCAAGTGTTAGTAGACCCGTGAGTTGTGGTAAAGGGTAAGTCATTGACTTTTAATGATTCCTATAAGTCCATGTGGGACTGAGTATGACGGGATACTCGAAAGGAGATCACTTATATAATAAGAAGTGAGGGCCGCTTCGATCAAACATTTATGAATACAAAGGGCGTCCAGGGCCAAAATGGACAAAAACGTGAGAACAAATCGGAATCGAGACTGACTTGTGTCTGCACTTTCTGTAAGGTATACACTAAGGAGGATTAGTTCAAGGCATTATGTCCACTAAGCCGCCGATATACCCGATGGTGCCGGGCTACGGAAAGTTCAATGACATTGGCTACTTATCCGGAAGCAACGAGGTCTCAAACGAGCTGTGGGGGATTGTTGGAAATTGGTTAATTAAAAGGGTTTATATCCTGACTTTGACTAATTTTTTTAGGAATGAAAACGTTAGTTTTTTGGAAAACAAAAATAACAAGGTTGTTCTACTCGCGGAGTAGATGAACATGGTATATTTAATATCTCAAAACCTTGTGGATTTCGCTTTGATAATCAATTCATAGACATTCAAAAATTATTTAAGATTAGATATACATCATCGTTAGTTATATCAGGACAACTGTGGTGAAAGAATTTAATTTAAATTGGAAAAAAAAGACACAATAAAAGATAGATGTATATAATTTGAGAAAGTATAACTTAAATCACTAATATTCCTGAGAACAATTAATGTGTGTAGGAACGATCTTGGATCTTGGTTTCCCATACATTGAATTTTCTTCAACAGAACCTATCAGTTAAAATTAATAAAATCAAGTAGGTAGGATGTTATAATTTAGAAGAACGTGATTTGAAGTAAGCCAAGAGACCAACAAGAGGTGCATTGACATATGTAGCTGGTTCTGAATTAGTTGCATCAACACGATCATCCGCAAATGAGTCGTCGACACGTGGCCCTCCCACCACTGCCCCTATCAACAGATTCGGATTAGAGCTTCCACTCAAGAAATAAGGTGTGCCCCCTTTGCAATCAATATGTTGAGGATGTTTATCTATGGAGGGCAATGAAGATCCCCGATGGTGTATTCTTTCCGGAAATTTATTACCATATCCCACCATATATGACATTTTCATTGGATTATCTCCTAGTATATAATCCACCTACAACATTAATAAATTTTAGTACAAAAAAAAAAGTAATCTTTGTTAATATGTATATACTGAAGTCAATATTAATAAATACCTGACTTTTTATGAAGAGAATTAGATGGGTTTGAGATACGATCATGTTATTACATCGAATAACATGGTCTGATTTTTTCAAGTAACGAGTGTATGCTAATAAAAGAAATGAGATAGCAGTTGTGTGTTGCATATTGCACATTCCCGACTTAAATAAAAGCCCACCTGCCATAAATTAATGTCACAACATCAATTTTTTTACTTAATAATTTTAAACAAGACGGTAATTATTTAAATTTTGAAGAGATGCCTACCAGGGGTGAATTCCACTGTTTTGGAGGGAGAATTGGGCAAAACTGAACATACAAAGTTGTCCGCGTAGGAAAGGAAAGGAGTAGAAGCTTCGAAGATGCGATTTACGACAACGTACTGCAAAGATAATTGCACCAAATTGATGAGCCCGTTCTATTTTTTGTTTTTTTATCATATATTTAGAGGGGTGTATTCAATTGAGATTCTATCGGATTTTTTTGGACTTTAAAAAGTCAGTGGATTTAGAAAATCTATAGACTCCATATAGAGTTTGACTGACTTTTTTTATTGATTTATTTGAATTTTCATAGACTTTACAGGATTGTGAAATACATTATTGATTTACATGGATTTACATAGACTCCGGCGCTGGAACCATTGATGCAAATATATATGGGACACACTTGTATATTAAAAAAAATTATCCAAATTATTTTAAAAAAATACATTAGTTAAAAAAATACATTATTATTTCATCTTCATTTCCATCACCGTTATACCTCGCCCTCATTAGAAGTCTCAGGTTGTTAGAAGAGATTTTGGAGAGTAAAATTTATTTATATTTTTTTGAAGAGTAGACTTGACAATGAGGCGGGTAATCCCCAAAGCAACAGGGACGGGGAATATTTTTGCCCCGTAGGGGGGGACCGGGATAGTATTCTCAGCCCGAGGGATCCCCGTCTCGTTCCCCGCGGGGAGCCGCATTATTTTTTATATAATTAATATATTTATATATAATTTTAATGTGAAAGTAAATTACAAATAAATATTTCATAGTTTCCTACTCAATTAACTATTTATTAAAAATTACATTTTTTTATTTAATGTTATGTTATTAGTTCCAAATTATATTATTTTTATTTTAGTATATATGTTAATTAAAAATATTAGAATTAGAGGTTCTTCAAATTGTTTAAATTAATTTTTTTTAACACCAACTTAAAGTAATTGTTGTGTATATTTAAAGTTTTTAATTTAAATATTTTTTTATATTTTAAAAATGAGATAAAAAAATAAGTAAGCGGCAAACGTGGAATTATTGCGAGACGGGGATCCCCGGTGAGACGGGGATGGGGGAAAAAATTTCCCATTTATTTTGCAGGGACGGAGATGGGGAATGACCCCCCGTCCCCGCCCCGTTAACATCCCAATGGAAAAGAATCAAAGAAAGTCCATAGACTGTTGAATACCTAAAGATTTTTTTAAGACTTTTCAAAATCCGTAGAAATCTCTGGTTATTAGAAGAGATTTTGAAGAGTGAAATCTATTCATATTTTGGAAGGAAAATCTAAGAAAATTCGTGGAGTATTAAAATCCATAGACTATTGAATACCTAAAAAATTTTTAAAACTTTTTAAAATCCGTATTAAATACCTCAGGATTTTTAAAGACTTTTGAAAATCTAGATTGAATACCCCCAAATTTTAAAAGTCTAAAAAAATCTTACAGACTCTATAACCAATACACCCCTCTTAATTAATACATTTATTTGTATTAAATAGCATATTATATCACTTTTATCGCAAGTTGAAACATTATAATGGAATATAAATAAATATTTAAATTAATGGGAGTACCTTTGAAACTAGAACACTTATTCCAGCATGTTTTGCATCCCATCCAAATTGTGAAATACTTGGTTCGATCTGTTTTTTAAAGTTGTTGATGTTTTGTATAACATAATTCAAGTAAACAGAGCTTTTGGTGGCTCTGTGTAGCCATGCTGCTGACCATAACAATTCGTCCTGTAAATAAATAAATAATTTAAAATTTTCCATTTAATTAAGAGATATATATATGACATATATTATTTTTATTTATTATTTAAGTGTAATTAATACCTGATATCCACTGTAATCACAATAAAAAGGGCAGACTCCAGACCCAATGCTGTCATTGTAAGACCCTCTATACTTGTCTGCAAACTGAAATACCTAGTATACAACAAATTGAATCGTATAACAATTAACAATGCTAGTATTAATGTATAGTTTTTTCCGCACAAATGTTTCGTATAAAAATCTACTCCCTCCGTCCCACTCTAAGTGTCTCACTTTTCTTTTTTGGTTGTCCCACACTAAGTGTCTCATTCCATAAATGGAAAAAGCAACACTCTACTACATATAAATTTTAACCTTCAAATTCACACAATATTACCAAAAATGTCACTCATTCAATCCATTTTTCAACACTATTCATTACTTTATTAAACACTATTCATTACTTTTCAACACTATTCATTACTTTTCCACCATATATTAATAAACAAATACACTTTCTTAAACCATTCAACTAAAAGAAATGGGACGCTTAGACCGAGACGGAGGGAGTAATTTTTAGGTTGCGTCTTAGTTTATATTTTAAATTTTGAAATGTTTCGATGCATGACTTTATTTATATACTTGTAGTTTTCCTCTTTCTAAAAATAAAATTAAGTACTGACATAACTTGTATGACTGCTAATTTCCATATCTTGTGTGCTAATTTTTATACCTTAATTGCCCTTTTCAAAAGCACTTTAGAATACTCCCTATCGCCGAAAGATTTGAACACCAAAGAGGCCGCGGCCATCGCCGCCGCAATCTCCGCCGAGACCTCTGATCCGGGAGCTTCTTTACTAACAGCGTAAACAGTTCTGGGGGTGTCCATATCTTCGGGCCTTTCCCAACAATTGTGATCGGCGTCGGGATCGCCGACCTGAGCGTAAACGATGCCTGCGGTGGCGGTGGCTTTGAGGAGGTAATCCGTGGACCATCGGACGGCCTCCAGAGCGTGCGGCAACTCCGGGCCCATGGACTTGCCGTACTCGATCACTCCCCACGCCAGCATTGTTGTTGAGAATGCCATTGGAAAATTGAACTTCACATTGTCACCAGCGTCGTAGTAGCCCCCTGTTAAGTCCACCTGGATAAAGTTTTAATTATCTATTTATTAAAATATGGGGACGTAAAATGTATGTGTTGTGCACGTACGCCACTAATCATACTAGTATTTTCTCTAGCTCATAATTGTTTTCTATATTACTGTTTGCACGAGTTTTTAAAAAATAGTTAATTATTAATATTTAAAGTAAAGAAGTGGATTTTTTTGTTAGAGCGTATAAATAATATAATTTAAAAAGTATTATTGTTTTTTTTTTTTGTCAAAAATGAATGTAGCAATTGAGTATGAGATATACATTTTTGACAATGTAGCAAACAACTTTGGGACGAAGGGAGTATTAGTTCTTACAAGAAATAATACTGGTAGCCAGATTCAGGATTTCGTACAAATGCTGACATTATTTTCCTCTTTGGGAGACCCAATTAGTGGATAATTTACTATGAGTGTAGTTACTCTCAGTGGAAATCGAATCCAAAATCTTTGTCTAAGAGTGTACCTTTTGGCTCAAATACCATGAAAGAATTTCATCTCATCTAAAAGTCTGAACTTATAGAGAGATGTAGAATTAACTCATTATAAATATATATATATATATATATATATATTATAGAAAATTTAAATTCCAAGAGGGGGGGTTCGCCTCCCTTCCCTCCAAATCCGTCTGATTAGTATGAAAATTACTTGAAATTTGTGTATTTAAATTGCTAATTTAATTGAATTTTGTGCGACTATTTACATTAAATTGACTATTTGTATTTAATTATCGAGAAATGTGGCATTTAAGATTTTTAGAAGCAAATCACTAAGGGTATGTTTGTTTTGGGACTCACACGGATGGACTTTGGACTTTGCAATTCACGCCCTGTTCTAGTTTGGGATTTAAAACCGGGTTTTCAAATCTCAAACGCAATCCCTACCTATAAACCTATTATTACTTTTCACATAATTAAATACAATCACATCATCACTTTTTTATCATCCACTCAATCTCTCTCCTACTTTTCTCTTACACAATATAATAAAATAATACAACATCTATCACTAAAAGACATTGATTTGATATAAAGCAAAATTCCACCCTACTAAAATCTCAAAACAAACATACACTTATATTATTCATCAAGAATTTCACATCCTAAGATTTCAAAGTCATGACTTCCCCCGCACACCAAAATCCCAAAACAACAGTCTTTTAACTTATGGAAGGTGTGAGATCGAGAAAAGAGATAAAAAAAAGTGAGTGAAACCAGTAAAATTGGAGAAAATTTACTTGGGGTCAACAAATAAAAAAAAGTTGGTGCCCATTTTAATTGAATTGACTGCCCAAGTTGGAGGCCCATTTACTTGACAAATTGGTATAAGTGAGCTCCCTCCCATTCTAGTTAGAAGGTATTTTCTAAGATCTCCTATAATACAGTGGTGAAACATTTTCTATTACACTGCTAGATTGTTGACACGTGTTATAAATTGATAGAAATTAACTTAATCAAATTAACAATAGTTAGAGAAATCCCTATATTCTCTCCATTATATCTTATTAAATCTTACTAATAAATAATAATTAATTCAATAATAATGTAATTCAAATCAACTAAGATTTAGAAAAAAACACGCTTATTTTTTATTTAAAATCTTAACCCACATTCAATTTTTTTAAAATTAATTATAAAGGTATAAATATAATATTTTAAATATATATATATATTGAAATAAATAAATAAAGATTTTAATAAATTTAAAATGGAACGTAAAAATTAAATTAACTAAAAAAAGGTTGTATACATACACAAATATTTAAAGACAAAGTATAGAGTGAAACTGGTTTATACATAAATCATTGAAGATTATTAGTTATTTTCATTGAAGAGTATTAGTTGTATTTACCGAAGAATATTACTGATTTACACTAAAGAGTCTTAGTTGTTCAGTGAAAATGAACTGAGACTTTTTAGTGTAAACCAGTAATACTCTTCAGTAAAAATAACTAATACTCTTCAGTAAAAACAACTAATACCCTTCAGTGATTCACATATAAACCAATTTCACTCTATACATACTCAAATTTAAAACTAAATTATATTATGTCTTATATATTATTTTCAATTTATTTTAAATGGTCATTTATATCAATATTAATTTATTTGTAAATGGTCATTTATATCAATATTAATTTATTTCAAATATATTCAAAATTTTAAATAAAAGGATTAAACATATTTTAAAAAATATAAAGTTATTTCAAATTAAAGTTTACTCAATTATATTTAAAAGCAAATTATACATGCATCAAATAAAAAAATCCACATATATATAAAATTAAATTTAAAATTATTAACCAATCAGGAGGCTAAGATTTCCAAAATATCCAAATATATATATAAATAAATTTAAAATTAATATTGATATAAATGGCCATTTAAAAATAAATTAATATTGATATAAATGACCATTTAAAATAAATTGAAAATAATATATAAGACATAACATAATTTAGTTTTAATTTTGTGTGTACGTATACAACCTTTTTTTTTTTAGTTTATTTAATTTTTAAATTCCATTTTAAATTTATTGAAATCTTTTCTTTTATTTATTTCAATATATATATATATATTTAAAATATTATATTTATATCTTTATAATTGATTTACAAATTTTGAATGTGGGGTAAGATTTTAAATAAAAAATAAGCGTGCTTTTTTTAAATCTTAGTTGATTTGAATTACATTATTATTTATTAGTAGGATTTAATAAGATAAAATGGAGAGAATATAGAGATTTCTTTGGTTAAGTTAATTTCAATAAATTTATAACACGTGTCAACAATTTAACGATGTAACAGAAGATGTTACACCATTGTGTTACGGGAGATCCCGTCTGGTTTTGAAACATTAAAAATTGCTTTAAAAAAAAAAATATATATATATATATATATATATATATTTTTTTTTTTTTTAAATTAATGAGAAATTGAAAAAAGTACTTCCAAAAGTAATTTTTAGTCTTCCAAAATAATCCCTTAATTGTTGGAGCTAAAGAGATTTATTTAGAAAAAGGGCTCCAAGTTGGTATTCTTCCAGAAACCACGACCACTTTGAGCAAGGAATTTAGAATGAGAAAAAGGGTTGCAGTTGTTTCCTTTATGAGAAAAAGGGTTGCAGTTGTTTCCTTTAATTGAGAGTCACATGACATGACATGCCATCTTCACACATTAATTTTCATTTAGGAAGAAAGAAGGTTTGAGAATTAAGCACTTTGAGATTCATTTACGGATTCGTACAATTAATATATTGATATACGGAAAACGAGACTTACGCCCTTGTGGAGGCCGTCGTGGAGACCCGAATCCTTCCTCCAAGACAAACGCTGCGTAGATGGCAGCTTCCCTGATCTTTGCCCCTCAAAAAACAGTATGCTTTTCGACAAGGCATCCCCATAGTCGGGCGAAATTGCATTTGTACTCCTCATACAAACTAGTAGTATCACATAGTACACCAATTCTCTCTTCATTTCTTTATATATATCTCACCAATTCTAACATTCCAAACGAACAATAATGAGCCCCCCCTCCTTTTTTTTTTTTTTATAAAGATGATTGCTTTGGGTAAAAACAAATAATCTCCCAATTACCACAGTATGATCGGTTCTTTGAGTGGTATTACGTTTACTCACTTTAAGTGAACCTCACACATTAATTGCACAAACCCAATTTTGCACTAGAATTAAAAATTTTATATGCATGTTTGCTTTTTACCTAATCATTTTCTTTCTTAATCACTTTCTTTCCATTATTTGGAATTTTTTTATTTTTTGAGATAATTAAATTGAATTATCATGAGACGATCTCGCAGGTTGGCCATTGATTTGAGAATTCTTCAATATTAATGATAATAAAGATAAATATATGGTGATTATAGCGGTTAATAAAAATAAAAAATTGAAAATATTACTATTTTTCCTGTAATCATTACCGCATTCGACTATTTTTCTCCCTTCTTGTTATGTCCTCCTAAATCATTCTACATGTTACAGCTATAAATCTTTAAAAAAAAAAAAAAAATCTTTTTTAATATTAGAGCACAACACTAGTAATAATGTAATCACCACGCAAATAATTATTCATTCAACATACCTAAAAATAAAAAAGGAAAAATATTTCTTATTCTCATTAATATTGAAGATTTCGAAACAAGCGTCACTTTTTAAATATCCCTTTAATTTTAGAATGTAGGTATTTCATGGATATTATGAGAAATTTGAATATTGTGAATTAAATGATGGGTGGATCTCAGTAAATTATTTATGTAAAATATTCTGAAAGACAAAATGATTCAACAATCGGTCGTTATTAGCTACCGCTTTTTATCATCGGTCGCTAATCTGCGACCGAGTAGGCGGTCGCTAATATCAGCGACCATCTTTGGCCGGTCGCTGAATCTATCGGGTCCGACCCGGCCGGGTCATGATATAGCGACCGACTATCGGCGGTCGCTAAATTAATTTTTTAAAATAAAATTAATCTTTTAATTTATTTTGTGATTAGCGACCGACCATGAGACGGTCGTTAATCAGCGAACCTGCGTAAAAAAAAGTGGCTCACCCATTGGAAACTGGGCGGGGCGCGAACCACTGAGCCACTGATCAACTAGCTTATATTAGGCGAGTCATGTTGTATATAAGTTCTTGTGAGGCTTGTAGAAATAAACGGGCAATATGCACCCAAGGGGAATCAAACCCACGACCTCCGGGTAACCCGGAAGAGGTGTAAACCACTAGGACACATGCTATTATTGTTCCTTTATTTGTATTTAATTGTATATAACCTCAAATTAACTCCCGTTTTTTTTAATTCATCAAATTCAATTTTTTTTCTAATTCGTTTATATATATATATATATTTTTTTTTTTACTAATTTTTTTATTAATTTTATAAATTTAATATTTTAGGTTATTATAAATTATTAATTTATTCATTTTTTTTTACATTTAATTGTAAATTCCAAATTGACTCCCGTTTTTTTTTAATTCATCAAATTAATTCTTTTTTATTTCTAATTCGTTTATATATATATATATATATATATATTTACTAACTTTTTTTATTAATTTTATAAATTTAATATTTTAGGCTATTATAAATTATTAATTTATTCATTTTTATACATTTAATTGTATATAATTCCAAATTGACTCCCGTTTTTTTTAAAATTCATCAAATTAATTTCATTTTGTTTCTAATTTGTTTATATATATATATATATTTACTAACTTTTTTTATTCAATAAAATATATATGCAAATTTATAATATTTAATAAAAAAATAAAATATTCACCAAAATAAATTAAAAACATTCTACAAATAAAATATTCAACAAAAAAATATAAAAATTTCTCTCTCTCTCTCTCTCTCTCCCTCTCACTCTCTCTCTCTCTCTCTAATGATCATCTCCAGAGAGGAAGTGCTCGATATCGAGCACATCATCATCATCCTCCTCACCCTCACCCTCACCACCTCCATGCCCGCTCACCCCGACACCGCTCCCCTCAGCACCGCTTCCCCCGTTAACAACATTTTGTGGGAGTGGGGGAGGAGGTGGATCGGATACGCCCATATGTTGGGAGATGTTGGAGAACCAGTTCCGAAGACTCTCGTAGGCGGTGAGGGCCTCCATCTGCTCCTGGACGTCTCTCAGCTCACGTTTCACCTGAGAGGGAGCAGAGTCGATCGAGGAGGATGATCCACTACTCTGGCGGTAGGTCTGCAGAATGGCCTTACTGTGACCGCCCTGCCCCACAATCTTCCCCTTCTTGACTCCGACCACATCTAAATAGATGCGGTCCTCGTCAATCCGGGGAGGAGTGGGGTTCTCTCCGCTGTCGTCTCCGGGGGAAACCTACTGCGAGGCCTGGGCGAGACGATCCTTAAACTGGTTCTGAAATTATATAAATAAAATACAGTTATAATAATTAAACTACAATTATAATAAAAATTAATTAAAATTAATTAAACACTTATGTGGATCTCGGTGGTGCAGGCGTAGGTAGACGTCCCAGTCTCCGGGTTCACTGGGTGAGAGATTTCCATCTGCTCATAGAGAGAGGGCTTTCGTCCGTGCTCATAGATATTTAAATGTTAAACATTTAAAAATTTATTAATATTCAAATGTAATTAAAATTATAATACTTACAAAGACGAGGGAGTGCACGTAGATGGACCGGGATCCAGCCCGATATCTTGCGACGCGTTGCCCGGTGGGGTCCTTCAACCGGTTCTCCCTTGACTTCTCGGACTTGGCTTTGAATTGATCACTACTCCAGTGAATAACCAAAGCGTCCCAGATGGAACGTCCGTCTGGCCCTGTGCCCAGCTCCAGCTGCTCTCCACTATTGAACTTCTTCATCAGCCCGTAGATAATGTTTTTGTACCGCTTCTGCGCTTTCGCGCAGAACAAGCCGTACATAACACTATCATGGGCAGGATCCCAGACGCACAGCTTCTGCAATTAAATTAAAAATAAACTATTAACAAATAAATTCAAAATAAAATATTAAAAGTTAAAATCATAATAAATATACTTTGAACTAGGGGTGTGCAAAATACGGTCCAAACCGAAAAAACCGACCAAACCAAACCAAAATATAAAATTTGGTTTGGTTTTTGGTTTATGGTTCGGTTTACGGTTTTAAAAATTGAAATTTTTTTATTTCGGTTCGGTTTACGGTTTTTACAAATAAAAAACCGTAAAATCCAAACCGAACCGAAATAATTAAATAAATAAAAAAATATATATATATATAAAATAAAATATTAGTTAGATAAGTTAATACTAATACATAATGATAACTATGAATTGTTAATATAATATATTAATAATATTAGTTACATGAAATTGAAGATGACGTCTTTTTGGTTGCTTTTCGTTGTATTTATGACCTCTGTTGATTTTGTGTTTTGGTTTTATTCAAGAGTTGTGTTTATTTTGTGTATTGAAGATGAATTTTTGCAAAAATTAGTATTTAGATGTTGGAATGTTGCAAATAATTGAATAATACAAGTATTTTGATGTTAAAAAAAAGTTAGGTTGAATTAGAAAAAAAAAAGCCTAAGAAATTTCAGTTTTCGGTTTGGGACCGAAACCGAACCGAAATATTTCGGTTTGGGACCGAACGGTTTTTTAAAGTATGGTTCGGTTTTCGGTTTATAAAAAAATGTTGGTTTGGTTTACGGTTTGGATAGTATGGTTCGGTTCGGGGACCGAACCGACCGTTGCACACCCCTACTTTGAACTCCTAGAAGTACTCCCTCTTCTTTCGCTCGGGCACCATGGACCACGAGTGGGCGCCAACCTCGAACGGGAGCTTCTTAATGGCCTCTGAGACGCGAGCACTGGTATCATGGCCTGGAAGCATACTATGACATACAAAAAATTCAAGTCAATATTAATAATTAATATTAATGAATACAATTAAAATTATTTAATTCGTTATCTAAAAATACTTACATGTTATCGCTAGGGACAACAGTGAGACGGCTATTCATCGGGGGATGCTGCCGTGAAGCCGAGATCCGGCAACAATAGTAGAGCCAGCAACACTGGACTGCTGTGAGGAGGATGGTGTTATCTCCGGGGCCCGTCGAACCTCCGGGATCACCGGTCTCAATGACCCCGACCTCCTCTTGCCCCTCCCTCGATCCTGTCCCCGACCCTGTGCCCCACTTTGACCGGGGTTATCATGAGAGCTCATCTGTAATAAATTTAAATTCAAAAGATTAACTTTTCTAATTATATTTATACACATTTAACTAAATTCATATATACATACGAATATAAATCAACTAAATTCACAACTACGAATATAAATCATCTAAATTCACAACTACGAATATAAATCAATTAAATTCACAACTACGAATATAAATCAACTAAATTCACAACTACGAATATAAATCAACTAAATTCACAACTACGAATATAAATCAATTAAATTCACAACTACGAATATAAATCAACTAAATTCACAACTACGAATATAAATCAACTAAATGCACAACTACGAATATAAATCAACTAAATTCACAACTACGAAGATAAATCAACTAAATTCACAACTACGAATATAAATCAATTAAATTCACAACTACGAATATAAATCAACTAAATTCATATATACACGTACATATATATATATATATATATATATATATATATATATATATATATATATATATATATATATATATATATATATATATATATATATATATATATTCATGCATTATTCAAATATACAAAGATATATAATAAACAGTTAAAGTTTGAAAAACTTACGTTTATTAGATAGACGGAAAAGCAAGGAGGGTATTGACCGGAACGGAACGCTCGACGGACGGCGGCGGACTTTTTTTTGTGTGTAGGCCGAAAGTGAGTACGGCCTGTAACTAAAAAGTGAGTATTGCGGTCGCTAATCACGTATATGGACGGTCCCAAATGACCAAACTTGTGATTAGCGACCGCTTGGTCGCTAATCCCCCGGCATTAAATGACCATTGTCCGTTTTCAAGAACGGGTCAACTGATAATTTTGCGACCGCTCAAGAGCGGTCGCTAATTAAAAATTCAATTCAGAGACCGCTTAGGCGGTGGCTGAACATGCGGTAAATTGAGTTGGTCAAGTTTGACCGACCTTTGAGTTTTAGCGACCGCCACGACGATCGTAGGCGGCCGCTAATCCTTCGATTTAGCGACCGTCTTCGGAATCTGTCGCAAATTTTCTTATTTTAAGACCGGTGGTCTTTTACGGTCGCTAATACTCACTCCGTCCATGAAATATAGTCCTGTTTCTTTGCACGTGGTTTAATGCAAAATGTCGGAGGGTGTTACGAGGTTTTCTGAGATTCGTTTTTTAATAATATTATCGTTAATGGAAAGTTTGTTTCGCATACTTTCCATAGACGATCATTTTATTAAAAAACGGACTTCAGAAAATTTCGTAATACCCTCCGACATATCGCATTAAACCACGTGCAAAAAAACAGGACTATATTTCATGGACGGAGATAGTACAATATTTAGCAACCGATACACAGGCGGTCGCTAATATCGGTCGCTAAAACACGAGTTTTTTATAGTATTATCGAGCAAACCAAAGATTAATTAATAAAAACACGGACAAAGTCCAATCTTAATTAATGATAGAATAGACCAACAAAATTAATCGGGAACTGGAAGCTCGATTTAACGTTATATTACTGATGATTTAACTAAGGGGGCGCTTGGTTAGCAATTCTTCAATGGTAATGGGAATGAAAATTTATTTCCATCTATGCCCTCATAAGAAAAATGATATGTTAGGAGAAGAAGTGTTCCAATGGTGACACCATTGCTAGTGTCATGCCCCAATTTTCGAATAGAAGTTGACAACAAATGGTTGTTGGTGGAGAAATAGGGGAATAATTGGGGAGGATGATTGTAGGAAGATAATATGGTAATCAAAATGGAGTAGTGATTACCTTATTTAGGGGGAGAGGTGTGATTTTGTTCTCATGAACCATGCTAATTACACTAATTCTCAAATGGGGAGTTTTAATGTCCTATTTTACACGTAAATTATTTGATCAAGCAATTATTGCAAAACCTAAGGTGCATTGGTACAATACTACAACAATTGGCTCGTAATTGACACTTATCTCGACACAATTTACATGAGATTCTGACAATAACATTCATTTTAGTATGTCATTGATTTTGGTAAACTGAATTCCAAAATCACTATGTGAGTTCCTTAAAATTGACTCTTCCACTCAAATCCTATGATAGAATATCAACCAATCGAGGGTTGATTTTCAGCTTTTGACTGCATGTACGACCTCAACTTAAAAGAATAATATATATTTTTCATACATAAATCATTGAAGTGTATTAGTTATTTTCACAAAAGAGTATTAGTTGTTTCACTAAAGAGTATTAATTTATTTTCACTAAACAATTAATATTTTTAGTGGAAACAACTAATACTCTTCAGTGAAAACAATTATTACCCTTCAATGGTTCATGTATGAACCATTTTCACTCTATACTTTGTCTATATACATATATATTAGATAAAAATAATGTTTAAAAAAATATTAATTAAGAAATTCAAATTTATAAAGAGGTATATAATTAATTAATTTATATTAATTTTCTTATTAAAGAGTAAGATATATATAGAGTTTATAGTTCCAATTTTTATATTTTATTTTCTGAAATAGAGTGCCCACTTCTTCATTTTAGAATATAATATTTTTTTTATTTTGAAGTTTTTGGTTAGGGTTACGAACTTACGTATGCTATATAACTAATAAAATTGGCAAAAACTTGTATGAGACCGTCTCATGGCATGAGACCACACAAATTAACACATACCCCTATCAAAGTGTTAATGAGTCAATGTCCTAGTTACACTCATTTTCATTGTCTCATGCCATGAGACGGTCTCATACAAGACCTACTCAATAAAATTTGATTAAATAATTTATACTTAGATTTGATTCAAACGTGATTATTAATTCTACCGTAGTGGCTCTGCCGTACTTATCGGATATTTAATTCTGATGGCGCAACTTGCAAGTTGCACATTGCAAGTGGCATTTGAGTGAAACTAGATGCTCTAAAATAAGAAGTGGATGATATTGGATGAGGATCAAGCTTACTTAAATTTTTAGATTCAAGCTGAACTTTAATGGACAATAATTTGTATTAAAAGTTCTCACGAATAAAACAAACCTCAATTGCTATATTATATAATCTACGAGTTTGTGGAGTTTTATGAATTCAGGGTTTACATTAAAATAATTCAAGCTTATTAGTTTATTATAAAATTATTTTAAAATATCCCCTATTATACTAATAAGATAGGAAGTTTCTTTTGCTAATGTGTCGACATCATTAATATTTTTTATTATGTTTATCAGTTAAGCTAACGATGTTGTTATGAAATTTGAATATTTATTATATATAACTTGAGTTAAAAAAAAAAAAAAAATATATATATATATATATATATATATATCTTTATTCTAAAATACTCTTGGTTATTTGCAATTTAATTATCCCGAACTCTAAATTTTTTCTTATTCCTTCTTTGTCATTTTTTTTTCACAATATTTTAGTGGTGTTCCTCAGTTATTTGTCCACACATAAATGTTTAATATCTAATATTCGGCGTTTAGTTTATTTAAAAAAAAAAATTTCTTCATATAAACTCTACTTTCTTTCTCTCTTCTTCTATCTTAGACGATATTATGTTTATTTTCTATGTATTGCAAATTGACGGGTGAAGATTTTTAAGGTTATCTTTGGTGTTTAAAAAAAAAAATCATTTTGACTGAATAATTTTTTTAAATAGATTGTATTATATAACGTCATAATATTGAATAATGTGATAATAAAATATAAATTTTTAAATTAATTTTGCAAACAACCCGCATAAAATGCGGGGTACTCATCTAGTTAAATATTTAATCAAAAGTATAAAAAATCTCACAATGAAGATTAAAAGTTGGGTCAAAAAAATCAATAACAATTACTACAATATAATACCACTGATCTCGATTTTTTATATTTCTGGTCAGATTTTTGATAGTCTTGAATAAATATATGATACTTTAAAATAATTTTATGATAAATTTATTATGAACTATTTTCAATTAAAACTTTGCCTCAATCATATATTAAAAAGAAACTACATGATTTAAATATATACTCCCTCCACCTCACAAAATAGGCCTGCAAATATTTTTCCACATATTAAGAAATGAAAGTTATTATAGTTAGAACATTAAATTTTTGCATTGTTTTACCATTTAGTCCCTATAGGCTATAACTACTAATTTTTCACGACAATTACTAATAACAAAATACATTAAATAAAAAAAATTAAAAATACATAAAATTTAATGATATCTTAAATATAGTAATAGGCTTATTTTTGTGGGGCAGATGAAAATGGAAAGTAGGTCTATTTTTGTCGGACGAATATAGTATATTAAAGTGGAGTTTCATCTAATATATGGAATTATTGCCCACAAAATCTCCTAAAACAATCTACCAGACAACTTCTAAATGATATTATCTCATCTGTCCATGCTAAGTACATCATCAAGTTTTTCACCTTTACTGAAATGATTCTCCATTTATTTGTTTTATCAAATGTATATAATAAATTTCACAAATTAGGGATGTATTCATTTGAAATTCTATTGAATTTTTTTTTTTAACTTTAAAAAGTATGTGGATTTAGAAAATCCATAGACTCCATGCTGAGTTTGACTGACTTTTTTTATTGACTTACATGTATTTTCATAAACTTGACAGGATTGTGGAATACAATTTTTTTTATTGATTTACATGGATTTCTGATTTTCATAGACTGTTGAATACCTAAAAAAAATTTAAGACTTTTTAAAATCCGTAAAAAATTCTGGTTGTTAGAAGAGATTTTGGAGAATGAATTATATTTATATTTTTGGAAGAGATTCAAAGAAAATCTATAGAGTATTAAAATCATAAACTGTTGAACACTAAAGATATTTTTAAAGACTTTTGAAAATCCGGATTTGATACCCCCAGATTTTGAAAATCTAATTTTTTTTACAGACTCCACAACCAATACACCCCCCTAGATCTTAATTGACAGGAAAATACATAAAACACCATTGGGTTTGACCTCTATTTATTTATTTTACCAATTTAATTTTGTATCCGCTCATTAAAAAAAAAATTGTCACATTGCATGCTAGATGGAAAAAAGATCACATCATAGGTTGTCACCATAAAACGAGTACATATGATGAGCACATGATCAAAACGGTGGTGTTTTGTGCAATTTTTGTTTAATTAAGACCTAATTAACGAAATTTGAATAGATGCAGAATTAAATTAATAAAATAAATAAATAAAGATTATTTTGATAAATGTGAAAAAATAAATCCCATAAAATGACAACCTATGTCCTATTACCATACCCACTATCTCATTTTATCGTGCAAAGCTTGGGATAAAGGGTTTGACTGCTCTGTTGATCTAGCCCAATTTCATTTACATATGATGTTTGTATACGACTAACTAGTGATCGTAAATCTTGTACTTCGCACGACTAGAATTTACTACATTATTTAAACTATAATAATTACTATATTTTAATTATAAAACTAAAAATCTACAAAAATTTGAAAAATATATATCTAATTCTTTTTCTTAAACTCATAGTAATGATACTTCTCATTACATTTTTTATATTTTATTTATGATATTCAATACTTTAAAACAATTTCATGATAAGTTTATCATTAAACAATTTCACATATTACTCCTGGGATAGGATATAAATTGAATTTATCACACTAACATTTCAACATAGACGTATTAAAATTTGTATTAAATTTGGTTTCACATTCTTGCAGTTAATTGATTTAAAGCAATGTCCTAGATTTAGTAAAAAACTTGTGTGAAATTGTCTCATGGTATGAAACAACACAAATTTACATCCACCCTTGTCAAAGTGTTAATGTGTCATGCCCAATTTATATTTTATCTCACCGTCTCATGTAAGGTTGGCAATGGGGCGGGGAATCCCCGATCCCCGCGGGGATCCGCCCCGAACGGGCGGGGAATCCCCGAAGCAAACAGAGATGGGGGCGGGGAATTTTTTTTCCCTGTAGGCGGGGACGGGGATAGTATTCCCCGCCCCGTTCCCCGCGGGGACCCGTATTATTTTTATGTAATTAATATATTTATATGTATATAATATATAAATTTAGAAGTAAATTATAAATACATATTTCATAATTTTCCTACTCAATTAACTATTTATTTAAAAATTACTTCTATATTTATTTTAATATTATGTTATTAGTTCCAAGTTATATAATTTTCACTTTAATACATATGTTAATTAAAAAATTTAGCATTATAGACTCTTCAAATTGTTTAAACTAATTTTTCTTAACACCAACTTAAACTATTTGTTGTGTATGATTAAATTTTTTAATTTTTATATTATATTATATTTGTTTACATTTTAAAAATAAGATAAAAAAAAAACACTAGACAGGGAACGGGGAATCCCCGCGGGGACGGGGATCCCCGCGGGGTGAGGATGGGGAGAAAAAATTCCCCGTTTATTTCGCGGGGACGGGGAATGACATCCCCGGCCCCGCCCCGTTGCCAAGCCTAGTCTCATGACATGAGATGGTCTCACATAAGACATACTCTCTAGATATTTTTTTATGCACATTTATTAAGAAATATTTTCTAATTTCTGATAGAGCTTAAAGGTTTTGATTAGAAAATTATAAATTGGTTAAAAATATTAAGCAAATGGGGTAGAGAGTTGGAAGTTAATCTTGGATTCTTGGTAAAAAGTTGTCAGTGAGGAGAGATTATTGAGCCATAAAGCCCAAATATAATCAACAAAGTTGGTTTGTAAAGTAAAAAATCCAGCAAACATAGCTGGTTAAAATTTAAATCTCTAAAAATACAAAAATAGATAGAATATACAAATTGTTATAGGAATTACAAAATAAAATAGTTCTTATTATTTTCAAAAAATACATGATAAGAATTTCCTACATTCCTTTTTTAATCATCCCACAATAAGTTTTTTGTTCTATAAATGGCAAAAGTAACTCTATATTTAATCTTTAACCTTCAAATTCAAACAATATTATCAAAAATATCACTCATTCCATTCATTTTTCAACATTATTCATTACTTTACCTCAAAAGTCAACATGCGATTCATCATATATTAACAAATAAATATAGTTTTTTAAACAAAACAACAAAAGGTTATGAGAAGTTTACTTCGGGGCGGATGGAGTATTATTTTCAATTTCACACTCACAAACTTTTTTATTTCTTAAAAAATGTGTCATCTTCTACTACACAATTAGTTTCAGGACTGAGGGAGTACTAATAAAGTTACTGTAATAATAGGAATGATATTTTTTTAGGCATGTAACTCAGAGGGGGTTGTGTTTCAAGGACAACAATTTTTCGAACTTGTGTATGTAGACCATTAGATTTAAGAATTTAAAGCATTGAAAAATTTAGGAGTATGCACTTAAATTTAAAATTAATTTATGGATATTTAGGAAATCAAGAAGTCAAAACTATTAATATGAGTTATTTATGACTCATATAAACAACTTATGTATACAATAGTCTATGAAAAAATTTGTATAATTGTCAATACTTTCTCCTTAAATAGACTTACTGATCACATGTTATTAACTGGATTAGAAATATTATCTTATAATCCCTCTATATACTAATAGGGTTTTTTTTTTGCTGATGTGTCGATTTGTGGTGCGTTTTGCTTATGTGTCGACTTCTGGTGCATTTCGCTTATGTGTCAAGTCTTATGTGGCATGATTGTGCGTCACTTTATCCTATGTGTCATTCATGTGGCATTGTGACCTTTCATAAGAAGAAGTCTAAAAAAAAATTGGTTTTAGTTGGGTTTGAACCAAAGGCCTCATGAGTGTTTTAAATTATGTTTACCAATTAATCTAACTATGTATCATTGTGAAATTTAAATATTTATTATATACAACTTGAGTTAAATATATATATATATATATATATATATATATATATATCTTCTGAAAGATTCTTAATTATTTGCAATTTTATTATTCTAAACTCTATATTTTTTCTTATTCCTTCTTTGTCCTTTTCTTTTCACAATATTTTAGTTGTTCCTCGATTATTTGTCCACACATAAATGTCTAATTGCTAATATTTGACGATTACTTTATTTTTTAGGAAATATTTTTTTTCATATAAACTCTACTTTCTTTCTCTCTTCTTCTATCTTGACAATATTATATTTATTTTCTATGTATTGTAAATTGACAGGTGAAGATTTTCAAGGAAAATTTTAAGGTTATCTATGGTGTTTTTTTTCATTTAGACTAAATCATATTTTTTAAATAGACTGTATTATATAATGTTATAATATTGAATAATGTGATGTTTTAATAAAATATAAATTTTTAAATTAATTTTACGAACAACCCGCATAATATGTGGTATACTCATCTAGTTCTATCCTAAATTAGAGTTTTGTCGCATGACCTGGTACTCTTTCTCCTTTCTAAAACAACATGGAAAGATATAATTCATATTTTTTGGAAAAAACATATTAAAAGGAGGAAAGACGTCGATGATTGATTAATTACATATACTATAATTTAATGAATCAAAATTAAATATAATTTAAATTTGAGCATGGAAAATACGTATAATGAGGACTTAATTGGTCAAAATTAGGAAATCAATAATGCATTAAATTTAAAATTAATTTATGCAATTTAGGACTTAATTGGTGAAAACTAAGAAGTAAAAATTGATAATTTGAGTTATTTGTGACCCAAACGAACATATCATGTATACTGTACTCTAAGAAAAAAAAATGAATAATTGTCAACACTTGCTCCTAAATTGAAGAATTGTCTTACCTTGTTTCATAATTTAATAAATAATAATTTCCTAATTAAATAATTTAATTAAAGAAATTGAGTAATAATTGAAATCTATACTATTTCTTCATAACATATGAAGAACGAAAAAAACTGAAATTTTCATACTAGTTTTTTCAAAATGATTTGTATGTAGAATTTTATAATGAGTGTATTAATTATTGACTTGAACGCACTTTACTAGCTTCAACTAGTAGCTACCCCACAAGAGTATGAGATCACAGTAGTATGGGCAAGTATAGGGACCAAGTAGTATCGGGCCCAAGGGAAGGTATGTATGCGAATAGAGCCCTGGAGATCTACGCGTCGTAGTTAATATGAGTGCACGTTCTGGTTTAAGAATGGAATTAAGCTACTCTAAAGTCTATTCTAACAATGCGAATTATGAAATCAAACAAAATAACTAAGGATTTTAATAAGATATGAGATGATGATGTTCAGGATAGGAATCCCTACGTATACTAACGGAGCTAGTACGATAACTAAAATAACTGTGATGTGCAAGTATTAATCCTAAGTGTACTAAAACTAGGCAATCAACTTCCCTAATCTAGCACCAGATTGAAAGACTAAAAACTCAAGAATTAACCCTAATACTTCGTCATATCAATCTACTTCACAACCCACTAAACAAGTTATATGGATTGTGCTTAATTAATGAGACCCTTATTTAACTAAGGTGATGCGGTCGTCCTCCCTAGATAAATCGGTAGATGATAAACCCCTTCTAAAACCTTCTCGTTAAGTCTATTCGTTATTAAAGAGTGATAAGATTGTCCCCTCTCTAACAATTTTTGTACTCAATTCAAAGATAATTCTAGAATTTATTTTAAGCGTTCATTAATTAAGAGAATCAAAACTAAACATCACGAATTATCCTAATTACGTACCAACGTCCTACTTCTACGAGTTCATCCTATCCTAAGCATGCAAGGGTTCTAGCCTAACATGGTAATTGAAAGAACAAAAGAAATAACGATGATAACGAACATAAACATGATTGAATTAACTATGGAATTGAATAACATAAACAAAAAATAAATTAAAGTCTCAAAATAATCTCTAATAATCTGAAAAAGTTAGGGTTTATCGTCTCAAAGAGTAAAGAAAGAAAGAATTAATCTAAAAAGTTCAAAAGAAATACTAAAACTAAGAATTCGTAAATTAAAACCTCGATTACAAAGTATAAAACTCTTCCAATCTCTTTCCCAAGCTTTCTCCCCACTCAAAATATGTAAAAATGTGTTGGTATCTGTTGATATGCTTGGAAAAGGGTATAAATAGGCTTGGGATCGAATTTGGGCGTTCATGGTAGGGTTGTAAACGAATCAAATAATTTTGGTTCGATTTGGTATTTGTATTCGAAATTCGGTATTCGTATTCTAAATTTTATAATTCGAATTCGGGTAAAATAATTTTCTTGATTTGATTAGTTATCAAATACAAATACAAATACTATGATATTTGATTCGATATTCGTAAATATTCGATTAAATATTCGGTTAAATATATAATTACATAATTATATATTAATAGTAATAAAAAATATAATTATTTATAAATTTAAGTTCATTATAATTATTATAAGGATATTAACCTTTATAACTTCATCCAACAAGTGGGCTTCTAGGAAATTCTTAATTAAGTATTTAATTAAAAACATATAATGTAATTTAATTATTAAAAAACTTAACTAATTAAAAAAGAATTGTAGTTCAACACTCTTAATTTGATTATTAAAGTGATTTTCCATGAATTTGATAATTTTTTATTTTCATTTACTTATTTGACTTAAAACGGATATACTAACTTCTACTAGTAGATTCCTCGCAAGCGTACGAGTTCACTGTAGTATGAGCAAATATAATGACCAAGTATATCGAACCCAAGGGATGAAGTGCATGCAAATAGATCCCTGAAGATCTACACGTCGTAGTTAATATGAGTGAAATGTTTTTTTGGATTTTTGAAAGAAATAAAATCTTAGATATAATACTCTACTAAGGCAAAAGAAAGAACTAAACTAATTATCTAAAGGTTGTTTTCAAATATGAGATGGTGATGCTCAGGATAGGAATCCCTACGTATACTAACGGAGCAGGTACATAATCAAAATAACCGTGACGTGCAAGAAATGACATAAGTAAAAGAATGCAAGATGAAAGCTCAAGATTTTAACCCTAATACTTTATCCTAACACTCGACTTCACTAATCCACTAACAAGTTAATAGACTGTGCTTAATTAATGAGACCCTAATTTAACTAAGGTGATGCAGTCGTCCTCCTTCGCTAAACTGGTAGATTAATCAAACCCTTCTAAACCCTCTAGTTGAGTCTACTAGTTGTTAAAGAGTGATGCAGTCGTCCTCTCCCTAACACGTTCGTACGAAATTCAAAGGAAAAGTTAAGATTGATTTTAAGAATTCATTAATTAGGAGAATTAAAACCCTAACGTCACGAGTTACCTTAATTACATACCCACAACCTACTTCTACGAGTTCATCCTACCCCAAGCATGCAAGGGTTTTAGCTAGACATGGGTTTTACGTAAACAAGAACAATTGAATAAGTAACGAACATGAACATGATAATTATAACGATGAAAAGATAAATCATAAACTAGTTCAAGAAATAAAGGAATAACTTAAATTAAATCAATAAAATGAGTCTCAACGTGTTCAAGAACAAAGATATGAAGAAACGAAACTAAAAAGTAAAATTGTGACGTGAATTCGTAAGAAAACCTAAAAAACGTAAAGTAAACTTGCTAGTTCCTTCTCATCTTTCTCTCTCTAAAAACTAATTCTAAAAGTGATTTGGTATGCGATTATGTATGTTCCTTCCTTCAAAACGTGTTCGGGAGGGTATATATAAGCAACGGGTCGAGTCGGGATCTCATGGGCCAAAATTCCGCGCACGCTCGTGCAGTGCACGAGCACATCCCACTCGAGCATTCCAATCTTCCAGAACCAAAATAGTGCACGACCACACGAGCTAGTGCACTAGTGCACGACTGGCTCTTGCTCGTGCGCAGTACACGAGTGCTTGTGCACTAGTGCACGAGTTGCACTTTCTCGAGCGCCTTGCACGGCCGCTCGTGCACCCTTGCACGAGTACTCCTTGCTTGTGCACTCCAATGATACTTTTGCTCCCCCGAACTAATACTTTTCGTATTTCTTCGATATCTTCTCATCCGGGCATCCGTTTGAGTCGATTCAAAGTCCTACGAACTCATCTTTTCGCCCTCTATTCATCTATGAGCATCAAAGAGAAAAATTCATTAGTTTATGAAAATGATACGCAAATGACTCTAAATACTCAACAAAATCAACCAAAACTAGGGCATTTCGAGTGACGAATCATGACAATTTCATGCCTAATCAACCCCCCCAAACTTACCATGTTGCTTGTCCTCAAGCAACGAAATAATAAGTCAAGTGAAATTGTTAGGAATGAGTCAACGAATCAAATCATGCAAGCAAATGAATTCGAGCTTCAAAGATCAATCGCAAGTATACTCACTCATCTTCCCTCATCATACGCATGCAATAACAGAAAGAATCACCAAAATCAAACATGGATGTGCACTCTACGATGTGTTTCACTCACTCACAAGTATATATCAATGATAAAGGGACTCACTCAAATAATCAATCACACATATTGGCAGCCATAGGCTTGTAAGCACTCTTAACTCCGACCATACTCTAGAAATCAATGCCGAATTAAAAAGGACTTTTCTTAAGGTTGTAATGTAGGCTCTTTGGACATGTGGGATAACAATATGGGTAAGTGACTAAAGTGAATGGAGAATAGAAAAACAAACTTTCGCACTCCGAGATTAGGAACAGAATACTTCAAATATTTTCAATCAACACATTTTCAATTCCACTACTCTCAACACTTCAATTTTTTTCTTTCTAACTCCTTTCACTTTTTTTTTTCAATCACTTCACTTTTTTTTTCACAAACACATGAGCTCATTTTTTTCTTTTTTTGCTCATTCTCAATTTTTTTCTTTTTCCCACAACTCATAACTTCATCACACCCTTATTTTATCACCAAACAACATTTTCCTTTTTCCACTCAATTCAATCCTTTCATATTCACACTTTTCCTATTCTCCACTCAAATTGGGACAAAAAGGCTTAGGAACTGAAATAGTGTTCATATGTGCTAGCACATGAAATAAGCTTTAGGCTCAAAGGGGCTAACATGGTAAGGAAAATTTAGGCTAAGTGACTCATTCAAAACAAATATGACCTAAGATCACATTCGGCATATCAAACTAGACACAATCAAGAAGCAAGAGCACACACAAGTTCTAGCATCCTCTAAGGTGACGATCCACTCACAAGCAAAGAGATCAAGTTATGCATCAAAATCTCAAAGGCTCAAATCTCACAGTTTTCACATTCATGCTAGTCCTAGTGGATTCTCACTCTCATCACACAAATACTTAGAGAAAAAATGTGCAAGCATACTAGTTCTCTCTCAAATCCACTCTAACTCAAACACTCACACAAAAGAATTCCTAACTCAACCTCACAATTCACCCTTCTCATCAAATCATACTCAAAGATAGCAATAAGTAAGCATAAGTTGATTGATAGACATGAAATACGTAGTAACGAATCAGATCAAAATCATCCCAAGGAGCATCTCAAGGCACCAAATAACCAAACACACTCAAAGATAAGGGGTGCTCCGATGCAATGTAACAAGAAACATAAAAAAAAAACTCCACCCTCCAAACTTCGACCTTGCGAAGAGGTCTAAGTTTGGGGTTGTGGGTTACCTCAACCAAACAATTTAGTTTCTATCAACAACGTTGCACACTCCCTTGCTTGAGTTCCTCCCTTTTGAGTAACTCCATGATTCCTCTATTCTCTCGAGACAAGCCTACAAAATAAAACTCTCAAGTACGAGGTTAAAACTTACGATTCAACAACACCCTAATAACATAAAACTCCAATAACTAAAAACACTCAAAAGCAAAAAAAAAAAAATGGGTTGCCTCCCATTCAGCCCTATTTTTAAGGTCCTCATGCCGGACCAAGCTCAAAGGAGCTTATGGGACATCATACTCAAAATTACCTCCCTTACTCTCACAAGAGTGGTGGTTGCATTTCTTTCCTTGATTTCCCTCCATCATGAACTCCTTTGCTTCCTTCTCATCCCCAAGTGTTAGGGGTCTCAACTCCTTCTCACCTTTACCTGGAGGAGTCTTATTATGCAATTTCTTGCGCTTGGACTTTTTCTTCTTAACTCCTCCTTTCCCTTCCAACTGGACCACATCCTCCTTTTTCACTTCTTCATCCTTCAATTTTCTCTCTTTATCCCTATCAAAATAAGTCAGATCATAATGCTCTTGGGTTAAATCAACAGGTGAAGGATTATCAAACTCATAAATAAAAGAAGGATTAGGGATAGGAGGTGTGTCTTCAACACTAGGATCAATGACATCCATGTAATACAAACTCTCGTCCTCCTTCGGGTACTTCATGGCCTCATATAGGGAAATCTTCACTTCTTGATCATCAACTTTCAACGTAATCTTCCCATTTGCCACGTCTAGCACCATCCCCACCGTCGCTAAGAACAGTCTTCCCAAGATCAGGGACACGTGCTCATCTTCCTCCATCTCTAGGACCACAAAATCGGCTGGAAAAATGTGATCTCCAACTTTCACGAGGACATCTTCAACCACACCTTGAGGTCGAGTAATAGACCGGTCGGCAAGCTGGAGCGTCATCATTGTGGGTTGAAGTTCACCCACCTCTAACTTCTTGAACAACGAAAGAAGCATCAAATTAATGCTCGCCCCGAGATCACATAACGCTCCTTTATTGATCCCGTTCCCAATGTCACATAAGATGGTAAAGCTCCCGGGATCCTTCAGCTTTGGAGGAAGCGCCTTGTGCACTAATGCACTCACCTCATGGTTCAACTGCACCAACTTCGACTCATCCACTCACCGTCTTTTCGCGATCAAGTCCTTCAGAAACTTTGCATAGTTGGGCATCTGTTCCAAAGCATCATAAAAAGGGATATTAATATGCAATTGTTTAAACATATCAAGGAATTTAGCGAATTTCTCATCAAGCTTCTTTTTCATGAAGCGTTGTGGATATGGGATGGGTATCACAGATTTGGGTACCCCCCATTCATCTCTCTCGGTCTCTTTCACTTTCTCCCTTGCTTCCTTTGACTTCTTCCACTTAGGAACTCTCTCAACCTTCTCAATGCCTTCCTCTTCAAGCTCTTTGCTCGCTTGAATGCTTTCACCCTCAACCTTCTTCTCAACTCCTACCTCCCCACTCTTATCTCCATCTTTCTTATGTTATTTTCCTTCTATCTCAACCTCTCCTTTGGGCGTCTCAGAATCAGCAGGCATCTTAGGACCATCATAATTGGTCCCACTTCTAAGCTGGATAGCCTTATAGTGCTCTTTAGGATTATCCTCGGGCATTGAAGGGTATTTGCTAGGCTCTCTATTCAATGACTTTGCAATCTGGCTCATCTGGAACTCTATAGAAGTGAACCTTCGGTTATTCTCTTGCTGAATTCGATTCAGCTCTACATCTCTCTTCTGGAGGTCTTGATCACGCTGATCAACTTTCTTATGCAGATCTTTCATATAGTACTCCAAAGATGATAAACGTTTGCTTCCTTCCTCCACCTTCTGAAGGATAGCTCTCAACATCTCCTCAGTTGAGGCACCACCTTCTCCACCCGGAGGTTTAGAACCTGGATCAACACCTAGAGGAACTGTAATACCCGCATTCGGGTTAGCATATGAAAAATTTCGTTCTTCCTCCATTGGTTCTGAGGAAGTTGCTGGCCTCCTTGGTACCCTTGTGTGTTCCTCCATTGGTTTTGAGGCAGCTGTGGACCTGGAGGTACAAATGGTTGGCCATAAGAAGGCCTTCCTTGAAAATTTACACCTTGTGGATACCCATTCTGATTGTAATAAGGACCTCCCATATAATTTACTACTTCTTACTGAATTGTGGGCTTGTCCTCTTGCTCATTCTTTGCTGCATTCCCTCCAACCATATTCTTCCCCAACTCAAGGTTGTTAATCTTTTCCATCATGGCCATCAACAACCTTCTCGTTCCTTCACCTTTCTCAACCTGATGAACTCTCTGGAAATCTGCGTCCACCTTTCAAGCCCCGACATTCGTGACAATGTTGTCCACGATCTCTCTGCACCTCACTATTCCTTGATTCAGGAATGATCCACTAGCACAGACGTCTAGATGGTCTTGCTCAGCCTTGTTGGCACCACTATAGAAAAATGCCATGACATCTCTCTCATTGTACCCGTGCTGCGGGCACTCTATCAACATGTTTGAGTATCTCTCCCACGCTTGACGTAGGTCCTCTCCTTGCTTCTGGCGGAAGGAAGAGATCTCAATCCTTGCTTTGATCGTTCTGGATGGAGGGTAGAATCGCTCGAGGAACAGACGCTCGAGCTCGACCCAAGTGGTAATACCTCCCCGTGGAAGCGTATTATCGTACCACTCTTTAGCTATTCCCGTCAATGAGGATGGGAACAACCTAAGCCTCTTGGCATCTTCAGACATGCCATTGTAATTGAAAGTGGAGGCTATTATTAGAAAACTCCTCAGATGAGTATGAGGATTCTCCTTCCCGATCACCCTCTTGAACTGATTCTCGGTAAGCAGCTTAAGAATTCCTGGGGAAATTGAGAAGTTATTTGCCTCAACAGGAGGCAATGCCACTCCATCATAGTACCGTTGTGGCTGCGCCGCGAACCTTCCTCTAATGGCCATATTCTGATCTGCGTCCTGAGCAACGTGTTGAGGATTAGCAGCTGGTACGAGTACTTGTTGGGGTGGTGGTTGGTAAACAGGTGGTGGATTGTAAACTGGAGGTGGAGGATACGGGTATGGTGGATACGGATAAGGTGGGTATGGGTAAGGTGGATAAGGTAAGTTGTTTTATGGTAAGTTAGGATGTGGGTAAGCAGGGTTGTTATGAGGATTTTGGACAATATTATGAGCTGGACTGTTTTGATTCTGTGTCCCAGGGTTTTGGCTTTCCCCTGACGTATCTTGGTTCTGACTACCACTTCCTCCAATGTCGTCAACCCGGTCTACTGTCTGATTAAACTCATTAGCTGCATCATCCAACTCATTACTGAGGTCCATTGGTTCTTTCCCTCCTCCGGCAGTGTTCATTCTCCTCAAGAAAGCTCGGTTCCTTCTAGCTATCATCTCAGGGTCCAACGGTATTCTCTCTTCGCTCGTATTGTCTTGTGAGCGTGTTTTCATATACCTGACACACTAGCAGAAGGATCAAAATGCAACTGCCGAATGAATAAAAATTAAAATAGAACAGAAAATAAAGCACTCACTACTAACTACTAAGCTATCTACAAGTCCTATTCAAAAGACATACAACGCCATCCCCGGCAACGGCGCCATTGACTTAAAGCGAATATACTAACTTCTACTAGTAGATTCCTCGCAAGCGTACGAGTTCACTGTAGTATGAGCAAATATAATGACCAAGTATATCGAACCCAAGGAATGAAGTGTATGCAAATAGATCCCTGAAGATCTACACGTCGTAGTTAATATGAGTGAAATGTTTTTTTGGATTTTTGAAAGAAATAAAATCTAAGCTATAATACTTTACTAAGGCAAAAGAAAGAACTAAACTAATTATCTAAAGGTTGTTTTCAAATATGAGATGGTGATGCTCAGGATAGGAATCCCTATGTATACTAACGGAGCAGGTACATAATCAAAATAACCGTGACGTGCAAGAAATAACCTAAGTAAAAGAATGCAAGATGAAAGCTCAAGATTTTAACCCTAATACTTTATCCTAACACTCGACTTCACTAATCCACTAACAAGTTAATAGACTGTGCTTAATTAATGAGACCCTAATTTAACTAAGGTGATGCGGTCGTTCTCTTTCGCTAAACTGGTAGATTAATCAACCCCTTCTAAACCCTCTAGTTGAGTCTACTAGTTGTTAAAGAGTGATGCAGTCGTCCTCTCCCTAACACGTTCGTACGAAATTCAAAGGAAAAGTTAAGATTGATTTTAAGAATTCATTAATTAGGAGAATTAAAACCCTAACGTCACGAGTTACCTTAATTATATACCCACAACCTACTTCTACGAGTTCATCCTACCCCAAGCATGCAAGGGTTTTAGCTACATGGGTTTTACGTAAACAAGAACAATTAAATAAGTAACGAACATGAACATGATAATTATAACGATGAAAAGATCAATCATAAACTAGGGTTTCAAGAAATAAAGGAATAACTTAAATTAAATCAATAAAACGAGTCTCAACGTGTTCAAGAACAAAGATATGAAGAAACGAAACTAAAAAGTAAAATCGTGACGTGAATTCGTAAGAAAACCTCAAAAACGTAAAGTAAACTTGCTAGTTCCTTCTCCTCTTTCTCTCTCTAAAAACTAAGTCTAAAAGTGATTTGGTATGCGATTATGTGTGTTCCTTCCTTCAAAATGTGTTCGGGAGGGTATATATAAGCAACGGGTCGAGTCGGGATCTCATGGGACAAAATTCCGCGCACGCTCGTGCACTGCTCGTGCACTAGTGCACGAGCACATCCCACTCGAGCATTCCAATCTTCCAGAACCAAAATAATGCACGACCACACGAGCTCGTGCACTAGTGCACGACTGGCTCTTGCTTGTGCGCAGTACACGAGTGCTTGTGCACTAGTGCATGAGTTGCACTTTCTCGAGCGCCTTGCATGGCCGCTCGTGCACCCTTGCACGAGTACTCCTTGCTTGTGCACTCCAATGATATTTTTGCTCCCCCGAACTAATACTTTTCGTATTTCTTCGATATCTTCTCATCCGGGCATCCGTTTGAGTCGATTCAAAGTCCTACGAACTCCTCTTTTCGCCCTCTATTCATCTATGAGCATCAAAGAGACAAATTCATTAGTTTATGAAAATGATACGCAAATGACTCTAAATACTCAACAAAATCAACCAAAACTAGGGCATTTCGAGTGACGAATCAGGATAATTTCACGCCTAATCATTATTTGATTATGTTATGCAAATTTTTAAGTTTATAATAAGATTGTGAATTCAAACAATTACAATTTTGAAATGAATATTTGAATATTGGCAAAGTATTATGTGAATAATACTCACAGTAACTATTACCGTGAACAACAAATTACTAATATCTGATGAAGTGGTATAACTCAAGTCAAATGGTTTAAATCCCACTACCTATGAGACAATGGTCTTGCGTTCGAGCCACAACTTTATCGATAAAAAATGCTAATACCTTATGTTGAAATAACTAACACCTTTAGTGAGAATAACTAATACCACTTCAACTAATAGCTTTAATAAAAAAAAACTAAATATTATTTGGAGCTGATAAGTTTAGTGCAATTCACTGATACTTTTAGTTTAATTTACTAATATCATTCAAACAAGTTTCATTGTGAATATTGTTCACATAATACCTTCTCTTGAATATTATTTGTTAGGAACATGCTTGAGAAAAAAAATCGATTCGAATATTTGACTCAAGTATTCGTATATTTTCTAATAATTCGATATGAGTTTCAAATCAAATATAAATCACATTTACTATTCAAAAAATATTCGATTCGAATTCGATATTCGAAATAATTTTACGAATACTAATTCAAATATTGTGGTATTCGACTCGATTCGATTCGTTTACATCCCTAGTTCATGGGCCGAAATCCACGTTTGCTCGAGTATATAGTACTCGACCTGCTTCAGCTCGAGTACTATACTCGAGTGGTCGAGTACTTAGTACTCGAGTGACTCTGCTCGAGTACTTTTCGGCAGTAGGACACTTGTTCGTAAAATCTTCATATTTCCTCAACCGGGAGTCCGTTTTGGCCGATTCAAAGTCCTACGAACTCCTCTTTTCACCCTCTATCCATCTATGAAAATCAAAGAGACAAATTCATTAGTTTATAGAAGTGATACTCAATTGACTCCAAACACTCATAAAAAACACTCAAAACATGGGCAAATCGGACTACAAAACATAACAATTTCACGCCTAATCAATTATCCAGTAAATTTAAAAAAGTCAGATTGACTAAACCCATTATGCATTGATTAAAACCCAATAATATATATTATACCTAAACACAGAAAATATCAAAACTAGTCCTGTAACTTAGGTTGATTCCAATTTTAGTCCTGTAACTTTTTATTTTCTCAATTTTAGTCCTGGAGTTGTCAATTTTAGTCCTGTAACTAAGGTTGATTCCAATTTTAGTCCTGTAACTTTTTATTTTCTCAATTTTAGTCCTGGAGTTGTCAATTTTAGTCATGTAACTTTTCATTTTTTTAATTTTAGTCCTGTAAATTTTCATTTTCACAGTTTTAATCCTGAAGTTGTCAATTTTAGTCCTTATATTGACTCAAAATTAAAAAAACTAACTGATTTGGGTCGGGGCCATTTTTGTTTCCAAACGGGCCAATTATAATTAGATGGTCGTTTAATTATTGATTATGTGGTAGTCCACGTGTACAATTTACTGAAAATAAAAAAACTTCAATTCTTCCGGTGAGTATTTTAATTTTAATACAAAAAAAGACTGAAATTGATAACTTTAGGACTAAAATTGAGAAAATAAAAAGTTACAGGACTAAAATTGACAACTCCAGGACTAAAATTGAGAAAATAAAAAGTTACAGGACTAAAATTGAGAAAATAAAAAGTTACAGGACTTAAATTGGAATCAACCTAAGTTACAGGACTAATTTTGATATTTTTCCCCTAAACACATGACAAAAAAAATGTGATATTACATGTCAAAAAATATCTGGAAATTACACGAATACTCATATCATATAATTTACCAGCATTTTCCAAGTATAAGAAGGAATAGTAAGTGTTGTAAATCTAGAAGATTTATTATTCCAAATCTAGAAGATTTGATGTGGACATTATTAATGGACCAATAACACAATGGACTTCATATCTTAGACTAGGTTTTACTCTTATAAATATACCATTGTACTCAGAATTGTAAATACTCATATACAAGAATATTAGTGAAACTCCTGGCTTGGCTAGCCCCCAGACGTCATCGTTCCCGACGAACTGGGTGAATAAATCTCGTCTTTTATTTTATGCACTTATTTACAACATGTTATCAGCACGAGACTCTGCCCGAGACTAAACGGTACGCCCTAAAATAAATTCTCTACAAATCATATGAATTAATCCCCGTACCGAATTATTTGATCCATGCGTTACATAATTTATATATTCTAGAATTATTAATTTGATTTGTTCTTATAACTAATTGAATCATATCGTTTTTGAATTGGATTAATTTCAAATTGAGAATCGAACTACGAACGGCCGCCGCCGCCTAGTGCAATGCCCGCGGCACAGCAGCCGCCGCCAATGCGGCGCTCTCCGTGTGCCGTCCGCCTGTCACCCCTTCGCTGCCTCCGCACGCCTTCGTGCGCGGCATCGAGGTGGCGCAAGCCCTGCGCACGTGGCGCCATTCTCCCCGGAATTTTGTGAAATCCTAATCTAATTTCGGTTTCATTTTAGGATAACACAAAATTCTAATTAATTTATTTTAAAATCCTGAAAATATTTCGTTAAATTTCATTAATATACATGAAATATTTAGCCTCATGAATATGCATGTTTATTAAGTCGTAAATTTTCCTTGAAATTATTTTCATGTGATTATCGTTCATAATATATTATTTAATTTGCATGTATCTATGATTTAATTATCTTACATGCATTATTCCTTCTGCACATAGCTTATTTCTTATAGTCCGCATATTATGCCCGGGTAGGCGGCGCCCGGTATTTGTCAGACCGTAATTTATGTTTTGGGTAGACGGCGCCCAATTCTTGCTCCTATGTGTCATAGAATAGTCAAATAAATCCTTATTTCTCAGTTGTCAATAAATTGGTCACAACTCTTACCATGTCACTTTAAAATCGTAGTGAAAAATGTATGATATTACCATGAAAGAATTCGATGAACTTGCTCTCGATGGTAATAACTACCTGACATGGGCGCTAGATTTCGAGATCCATCTAGCCTTAAATGAGTTGAGCGAAACAGTTCTTGAAGGTTCGAAATCCACTTACGCCCTGAAGGCGAAAGCGTTGATTTTTCTCATGAATCACCTGAGTGAGGAATTCATTTTTCAGATCCTCATTCAGGAACCCCGGATGTTGTGGAGGTCCCCAAAGGACCGTTTCCAACAACAATACAATATACTCCTCCCTCCGGTACAATACGATTGGTTGAGACTCCATTTCCAAGACCTTAAGTCTACAATGGAGTACAGCCCTGCTTTGGAACGTATTGTAACCCAGTTGATGCAGAACAATCTGTCAACATTCCATGCTAGCAACCTTATACTCCAGCAGCAGCATAGGGACAATTATATGATTGGTCGCAAGCGTGGAAGGGGGAGAGAGAGTAAGATGATCTGGGCTAAAGGCCGAGGTCGTAGTACATCCGGTGGTCACAGAACCTTGAATTTCGCTCTTCAAAATCTGGCAAGGTTGAGAAGTCCTGCTACAGATGCGGATGCGGAGGCCATTGGTCTCGCACGTGTCACACTCCCAAGCAATTGGTTGAGGCAGCAAAAGGACGACATAGGGAAGGCCCCTAGAGTCGAATCTCACCATGTCAGCCTGCCTGAAGCAGACTTTGACCAAGACAACATCGATCCTCTGGGCATCGAGCTCAAAGGACTTTGGAAATGATGAGTGATTTGCGTATTTGATTGTTTTAGTACTTTATATTTGGATAAAACAATTTATGCTTTTGGATCCTTTCTTTTGGATATTTTATTTTATGGATAATATTTGCTTTAGCTTCGATGTGTTTACCTTAATGCTGTCCATTAAATGTACTTGGATATTGCTATACATGGCTAGTAAACATATCAGCTATTAGGTTTGGGCTATTTTCTCTGGCATGATGGATTGAGATTGTGATTTATGTTTGGTAGATAGCGCCACCACTCATGCAATCTTAAGAGATGTGAAGTATTTTCATAACTTGTTAAAATGTAAGGGGAGTATAACTACAATAGCAATGATAGTAGGTTGATAGTGGGGTCCAGAAGAGCTCCCATTATCCTCCCCGTGGGTACCGAACTCATAATGAATAATGCCTTATTGTTTCCACAATCTAAGTGTACCCTACTCAATTTTAGAGATATTAGAACTAATGGCTACCATATTGAAACTGGAACTGAGAACAATAACGAATACCTTTTGATGACTATTACTCGAGGTAGCCGTAAACAAGTTATAGAAAAACTTCCTCCCTTCTCCCCCGGATTGTACTATTCCTACACCCGGCCATCAAATCTCCATCTAGCCATGAGTATAAAATTTCATGACCCGAACTTCTTTAAATTATGACATCAGCGGTTAAGTCATCCAGGACAATATATGATATGTAGGATTCTACCTAATTCATTTGGTCATAATAATTCGAATAATAGAATCCTTCTTGTTGATGAATTTATTTGTGATGCGTGTTCTAAGGGTAAGTTAATAGTGCGCCCGTCGTGCACTAAGGTTGGACTAGAGTCTCCAGTTTTCCTTGAGCAAATTCAAGGAGACATCTACGGACCGATTCACCCAGCATCAGGACCATTTCGTTATTTCATGGTCCTTATTGATGCCTCCACTATGTGGACATATGCCTACTTGCTGTCCACCCGCAATCAAGCTTTTGCGAAGCTCATTGCAAAAACTATCGAGCTTAGAGCTCAATTCCCGGATTATCCAACCAAGTTAATTCGCATGGATAATGATGTTGAGTTCAGCTCAAAGGCCTTTACAGATTACTGTATGGCCCTGGAAATTAAAGTGGAGCATTCGGTTCCCTACGTCCATACCCAAAATGGTCTTGCTGAGGCGCTAATAAAATGTATCAAACTTATCGAGAGACCATTACTTATGAACTCCAAACTACCTACTTCATGCTGGGGGCATGCAGTCCTACATGCATCGCACTTAATACAAATTCATCCAACTGCATATAATGATCATTCCCCCTACAGTTAATGCATGGGAAAGAACCTAGCATTTCCCATCTGTGTATTTTTGGGTGTGCGGTATATGTCCCGATAACATTACCAAAGCAGACCTCTATGGGCCCACAAGGAAACTCGGTATTTACGTCAGATTTGACTCTCCATCCATCATAAAATACCTCGAGCCTTTGTCTGGGGATCAATTAAAGGCCCGATTCACTGATTGCACGTTCGATGAAGATTACTTCTCAGCATTAGGGGAGATCCGAATTCAAAATTGAATGAATGTCGGGAGCTTACGTGGAACGTAAGTAATCTTCAGTATCTAGATCCACGCACTAATCAATCTGAACTAGAAGTTCAGGAGATCATTAACTTGCAAAATTTAGCAAACAATCTGCCAGACGCGTTCACTGACCATAGAGGTGTAACTAAATCGCATATACCTGCAGTAAATGCTCCCAAAGGGTTGAGGTCCCAAGCAAAACTAGTACTCATGCCCCCACACACCAAAAGCGTAAAGGACCCTCAAGAAATAGTAATACACCTAAACAAAAAGCTAGTAAATCTGGTCAGCCGAATGTAAAATCTCTAGAAGAGATTCGCCAAGATAACTCAAAGTCTCAAGGAGACAAGCGTCCTAGTGATGAATTACGTGCACAAAATATTCAATGCACTAGGACCGTGGAACGACCAGACCCAAATACAATGGGAAATGAGAAAGGTCTGGTTGACGTAAACGTCGAAGTCTCTATGAATTTCACAAATAGGGAGAAATATATAATAGATATATTACTGTCATCGACGACACATTTGCAGCATCAATTGCTCTTTCCATTATAAATGATCTAGATCCAGATTCCAAAACAATCACTGAGTGCCGGAAGCGCTCCGATTGGGTAAAATGGAAAGAGGCAATTGAAGCAGAGCTCACATCGCTTAACAAAAGACAAGTATTTGACTCTTTCGTTCGTACACCAGCGCGCGCTATCCCTGTAGGATATAAATGGGTTTTTGTACAAAAATAAAATGAGAACAATACTATGGAGAGGTATAAAGCGAGGCTTGTAGCTCAAGAGTTTTCACAGAGACCCGGGATCGATTTCGATCAAACCCATTCTCCCATCATGGACCCAATAACGTTCCGCTACTTGATATCTTTGGCAGTTAAAATGAATCTCCAAATGAGATTAATGGACGTAGTAACCGTGTACTTATACGGATCACTTGATACCAACATTTATATGAAAATCCCCGATGGATTTGACATTCCTCATATGAGGGATGGTGAAAACCGCAGTATGTATACCATAAAACTGCAGAAGTCGTTGTATGGCCTGAAACAATCGGGCCTAATGTGGTACAACTGACTTAGTGAATTTCTTCAGAAGAAGGAATACACATTCAATAAAGACTTCTCATGCGTATTCACGAAGAAATCACAAAATGGTTTTTGCATCATATCCGTCTATATTGATGACCTGAACATAATCGGAACATGCAAAGAGGTTAAAGAAGCCAGTTCAATCTTGAAAGTCGAATTCGAAATGAAAGCCTTGGGTAAAACCAAGTACTGCCTCGGCCTGTAGGTCGAGCATCTCCCAAAAGGAATTCTTATACATCAGTCGACCTACGTGAAGAAGGTATTGGAGAGATTTCACATGGATAAATCTCATCCACTTAGCACCCCTATGGTTGTTTGATCCCTCGAAGTGGATAAGGACCCATTTAGACCAAAAGAAGATTCAGAAGAAATTCTGTGGCCAGAAGTTCCTTATCTTAGTGTTGTTGGAGCATTGCTCTATCTCGCAAATTGCACTCGGCCGTACATTGCATTTGCTGTCAATTTGCTTGCGAGACATAGCACTTCTCCTACAAGGAGACATTGGAATGGTGTTAAGCATGTTCTACGGTACCTCCAAGGGTTTCAAGATCTTGGACTGTTTTACCGTAAGAACCAAGACAAAGCCTTAGTAGGTTATGCAGATGCTGGCTATTTGTCTGATCCCCACAACGCCATATCCTAGACTAGTTACGTTTTTCTCTGTGGTGGTACCGCGATCTCAAGGAGATCGGTTAAACAAACCATGGTTACCACGTCTTCAAACCACTCAGAGATAATAACTTTATTTGAAGCCGCACGAGAATGTGTTTGATTAAGGTCCTTGGCAAAACACATTGATGACTCGTGTGGTATTGCTGAAGGCGATACACCTCCCGCCGTTATATTTGAAGACAACGCTGCTTGCATCGCATAAACGAGTAATGGGTACATCAAGGGAAACCTGACGAAACATATTTCACCTAAGTTTTTCTACCCATACAAACTCCAGAAGAGAGACGTGATTACCATTCAAAAGGTGCAATCTAGTAACAATCTAGCAGATCTATTTACTAAGTTCTTACCTACGTCTACTTTTGAAAAGTACGTTCGTGGTATTGGGATGCAAAGACTCAAAGTGTTGTTATCTTCAGGGGGAGCTGTAACCCCGAAGCAAGTCTAGAAGATTTGATCTAGAAGATCGATTACATTCCTCCCTAACTTATTATTTGGCCGATACCTAGCACGTGGAGTTTTTATGACAAGACATTTATATTATGTCGTAATGTCCAAGGGGGAGTGTTGTAAATCTAGAAGATTTATTATTCCAAATCTAGAAGATTTGATGTGGACATTGCTAATGGACCAATAACCCAATGAACTTCATATCTTAGACTATGGTTTTACTCTTATAAATATACCATTGTACTCAAAATTGTAAATACTCATACACAAGAATATTAGTGAAACTCCTGGCTTGGCTTGCCCCCAAACGTAGTCGTTCCCGATGAACTGGGTGAATAAATCTCGTCTTTTATTTTACGCACTTATTTACAACAGTAAGATCAACGTGAGGAAAACACGTGACACATTACATGCCCAAAAATTTTTAATTAACAAATACTTATGATATAATTTAAAGGATATCTCAAGTATAAGAAGGATCAGTAAGATCAAGGAAACTGATAATTTGAGTTATTTGTGACCCAAACGAACATCTCATGTAAACACTACTCTAAGAAAAAAATTGAATAATTGCCAACACTTGCTCCTAAATTGAAGAATTGTCCTACCTTGTTTCATACTTTAATAAATAATAATTACCTTATTAAATACTTTAATTAAAGAAATTGAGTAATAACTGAAATTTATACTATTTTTTCATTACATATGAAGAACGAAAACAACTAAAATTTCTATTCTATTTTTTTAATTGATTTATATGTAGAATTTTATAATGAGTGTATTAATTATCCAGTACATTTGAAAAAGTCAGATTGATTAAGTCGAACCCATTATACATTGATTAAAAACCAATAATATTATACGTAAACACGTGGCAAAAAAAAGTGATATTACATGTCAAAAAATATCTGAAAATTATCTGAATACTTATCATATAATTTACCAGCATCTGCCAAGTATAAGAAGGATTAATAAGATCAACGTGAGAAAAACACGTGACATTACATGCTCAAAACTTTTTAAAAATTAACAAATACTTATGATATGATTTAAAATGATTTTCCATATATAAGAAGGATCAGTAAGATCAAGGAGACTAAAACAGAAAGACTAAATTAGGGTTTCTTCCACACAATTAAAATGGATGTCAAAGGGGATCGATTAGAAACCTAAATTGTTACAACCATTTTAATCAAATAATGTGTCTTATATAAATCGTAAATATAACTTAAACCCATAAAATTTAAATTTATTTACAATATAATATTTAATAACCACAAAAGACATTAAAATATGCATCTTCTATGATCAATATTTGTAAGTTATAACATCAATTACTAATAAAATTACAGTAATAACGGAACACTCTCAAATATATACTTATGTAAAATGTTTCACAATTTCTTGTAAAACACAACAATATACAAAAGACCCAAACAATTTACATTAGTTTTTTAATAATTAATGATAATTTTTTTGTAATTAATTTAATACAATATATTATAGTATTTCATATAATTATATACTAAATTAATTTTCTAACGCATATTTAAAAGTTAACATCCACATAGAATAATAAATATTCGATAAAATAACAAAATATTATACTACTGTTGAAATTGATAAAAAAAAAGAACCAACAAATGAACTTAATTAAAAAGATCCAATCAAGTAGGCAAATACTATTTTTAAGGACCATAACTTGAGGGTGACAAAATGAGAACTGTAACTCTTCGAACTTGCAAAATGAAGATCGTAACTCTTCAAGGTAGCAATTGAATAACAATAACTTAAAAAAAAAAACAAATTCAGGCAAAATCGGTCTGAACCAACCCAAAAAAACAACCGAAATTTAAGCCAATTAGCCCGACTTGGTTTTAGTTTTTACCTCAATTCGTGACTTTTAAAATTATTGTTCTTAAATTATTTGCTCGGAGAGTTAACATCCTAATTTTGCCACCACCCTTAAGTTACAGTCCTTAAGAAATTATTTTCTATCGAGCACACAACCTTGGTACACAAACAACAAAAATCATTCTTACTCTTATATCAGTACCATTATACTTGTTAAAAATAATTTAATCATCTTTACAAAATCCAACACTCTATCAAATTTAAACCAAACTTTAGTGAGCAGAAACATGCACAGATTTGTGTCACCAATAAACATGTATTTATAAGAAATTGGGCAAAATATTCAGTACTTCAATATAATAAAATTCAATTCAATATCCAGTACTTTAAACATTATAGAATTTCATAGAAAGTCAAGTAATTTGACCAACATTTATTGGTTCTAATTTTCCTTCAACATAATTTTCAAATAATCCATTTGACTTTCAGTAGAAATATTTGGAGGAAAACTTAATTTCCTATGCATGGTCTAATATTTATTTTTCATCATTCAAATAGAAACTAAGGGGATGCTTGGTTGACACCTTTGAAATTGAAGAATGGTAATGGAATGAAAGTGTGGTGTTTGGTTGAGGGTAATCATATCTCAAATAGTAATTTGATATCTTGAAACTAAGGAATGAAAGTTATAAATCTATTATTCACCTTTTTGGGAGGAATGAAAGTCATACCTCCTAAAATTTCATTTATAATATGTTTTTGTCTTCTAAATTAGTTGTTATTATTATTTATAATAATTTTAAGCCTTATTAGTATATAATACATTTTATAACATAAAAAATACAGTTAATAATAATTTTTATTATCAATGGTTTTCATTATAACAATCACCATCAATAGTAATGATAGTCATACCTATATATTAACCAAACAATTCAAGAATAACTAACATACCCATTACCATTCCTCACTACTATTATACCCATTTCCATTCCGATTCCTTTCAACAAACCAAACACCCCCTAATAAAAGAATATAATAAAAAAGAAAAGAAAAAAGACCATCGCGTTGACATTAAAAAAAAATACGGATCAATAGATTACCTTGCTTTGGTGGTTTTTTTTCACATTCAACTTTCAATCCTTCTGTCTAATAGACATTCTTGCGTTAAAATATTAAACTTGTTTTTTACCAATGGAGTAAAGAGGTGAGGTAGTAGATATATTATGTGGTTTTATTGAAATTGAATGAGATTAGTGGTTGAATATTTTCAGGGATGTACGTGTATGTTGAATAAAATTATAATTGTATAATAGGTATATTTAGTAAATATTATAAAATAAGGTGAGTGAACTTTGAAGTAGGTGAACTTAGTGAAATATAAGGTGTAAATCATTGCATCCCACAATAAATTTATTTATAAACAATTTCATATTTGATTAATAATTGAAAATTTAGTATGTATAGTGTGGAACTTTTTCATACATAAACCACTTTGCATGAATTTTTAGTAGAACAACTCATACACTTTAATAAGGAAAACTAATATCTTTTAGTGCAACAATTTTAACTTTTTAACTATATTTTAAATACATGTCATTTTTATGATTTTTTTTCTCAATTATCCCAGTATTACCCTTAACATTTTTTCCTTTTTATTAATTTTTCCACAAATTTTTCCATTAATTTTTTCCCATAATTTAAAGATTAAGGGCAATATTTGCTAGGTTTTATAATCTTAACTTGTTATTTAATTTCGAAAAGACATTTTTAATAAAAAAGGGAAGAAGTATATATATTACATTGAATTTTATGTTATTGATGTTAATGTTGGGAAAATTGGGGTGCCCGCATCTATTTGAGATGAAATTTAAATCCAATTATTACTAGCATGAAATTTTGTTAATTTTTTGGAAACATTTTGCCGAAACTTTGTGTTAATTTTGGGAACAGTTTGTTGAATACTGCTTATCATAATTTTTTTTATTAATAAAGGTATAAATGGTTGTATAAGGGTTGTGTGTCCAGTAATACCAATTAAATTGAGCAGATGAATTTAGACGGAGGTGTATCTCCAGTTGGAGGGGTATTTAGTCTGTGCCTTCTTGATATGATCGAGTGGGCCGCATGCTTTTCCTTACCTTTTTGGGCTCATAAGCTTGGGATGTTACTACCTTGGGCTTCAATCTTATTTTTCTACCTCGACTTCTCTAGTTTTGATTTTCCCTTCTATTGACTTCAATAATATACTTAGATATGTGTTTTTCTTTTAAAAATCTTCATTTTGCCAATAAAAATAGCAAATAATATGTATTTCTCATTTCATGTGTAATTAGTTAAGTTAGTATAAATGAAACATGAAATTCTATCAAATAAAAAAAAATACATGTAGAAATTTCAAACAATTTTCACATAATCATGGTCTTACAACAATTAAAAAATATCACTTTAAAATTAAAAAATGGGCACCATATATATTTTCCTCGAAAAGTAATTATCAAACTTTTTTTCTTTTTGATCCGCCACAAGATTAGTTTCACACACTTAAAAATGAAAATTTCTTTATATTCCTAAATTCCTACTCATTTCTCTAATTTTATAAAATGTGTACCTAACAGAATGTGAAACTAAACTTAAAATGGAAGGACTACTTTTTATTCTCAAAATATTTTTTCCTCACGCAAGAATTTTCCTTTATAATTTATGCGTACATAAAGATTAGTTATATATTCCACCGTTCAAGGTGCACCTGATCGACCTCATTCCTTATGTCAGCAATTTCATTTACTTAATCAATTAAAGAGAAATTTCCAACCTATTATAAATTTTAAAGCAGGATCAACGTAATTAGAACTCCAAAGCACATGGGCTAACCTGCAAATTTTTTTATATGGTTTAATTAATTAAAGTTGAGACATTTGGTTTTTTAGTAAATGCAAGTTAGACGGAATATAGGCTCCTTGCTTGACGCCCAAATATATTGTTGTGTACTGTGCTTCGTATCATAAAATCAGATGAGGTACGGAATCACGTTATGACGTTAATTTGACCTAGCTCTTATATATATATAATATATAATATATATATATAATACTTCCTCTGTTTATGAAAAGTGTGGTCGTTTATTTTTTACAAGTATTAAAAAAATGTAAATAATATAGATAAAGTAAGTGTATAATGAGCATTATGCAATCCATTCATAATTTAAGTGGTTGTTTATAAATATAAAGTTAACGACATGTGAAATAATTAAATGATAGTTGCAAAATGAAAAAACAAAATTGTTGTATAGACAGAATGAACACCATATTAATAGATAGATGAAATATATTATAATATACAGCTAGCTACTAATTACTTATATGCACAGCTCGCCTTTTCAATATTCACACTTGGCCGTCGCGCAAATATCGTTAAGCATCCAATGACTTAGAACTTAGAACCAAATCTCAATGTATAATAAATTCTTTGTTGAGTTAAAAATGTACTTAGAATGTCATTCTTATGTTTTTATGAGTAAAAATGCAATTTCTTGCAAGATTTCTTTTCATTCTTATATAGTTGCAATAGTTGTACAAATGTGGCATAAATGATATTGGCGAAGAAGTTGAATGAACAATTTAATATGGGTGGAGTTGCTTTCAACAAATGATTTTTGGATTTGGATATGAGTCGTTTGACTCTAATATCATAAAATAATTTTCATTTCATCTAAAAGTTCGAATTTATAGAGAATTGTACCATTTATATTATTTCCCTAACAGTCCCACAAATATAATTCATTTTCCTTTTATATACAGATGAATAAAGTATCATTTATTGTGCTTGAAATTCTCGCTTTACCTAAATTTTTTTGATATACTCTTATTTATTGAATACAAAAATAATAAAATTAAATCTTAATATACGTTAAATTGGTGTATTTTAAACAAAACAAAGTATACTGAGAACCTAAAAAAATTTCGATTTGGATACCCGATTTCAACATTGTATTTCATCTACTATTATACATCACGGATGAATGACACATATCATTTTATTTTCATAAGAATCTTCCGTAAAAAATCGCAAGGAAATATTTTCAAAAAGAGTATGTATAGAGTGAAATTGGTTTATATATGAATCATTAAATGATATTAGTTGTTTTCATTGAAGAATATTAGTTGTTTTACTAAGGAGTATTACTGGTTTACACTGAAGAGTCTTAGTTCATTTTCACTGAACAACTAAGACTCTTTAGTGTAAATCAGTAATACTCTTCAGTAATATAACTAATACTCTTCAGTGAAAACAACTAATACCCTTCAGTGATTCATATATAAACCAGTTTCTCTATACTTTGTCATTCAAAAAATTGGAGCAAATCTTTACCAAAAATTAAAAAGATAAATCAATAATTCATAAAATTTGAAATACTTTAAAAACTCCAAACAAATTATTATATATTTAAAAAAATAAAAATGAAAATTAAAAACTTGTAATAGATAAAGTATGAAGTTTTCCGAATTTAAATATTAAAAAATTTGAAATTAACAAAACTACAAAAAAAAAAGTTGATTTTAAAGTGTAAGACGAAAATATTTTGCATATATTTATTAAAGATAACAGTAAATATTAATAATATATCTAAACAAATAAAATATTACGATAATATTTATATAAAAACCAAAATTTAAAAATAAATTAAATCATTACAATATGAATATTATGTTATATATTATCTCCCGGTAATTTTAATAGTATAGAATTCTCCTCAAAATAAATACCTGAATAATAAGCTATATCCTGTCAAAATAAATAAATAAACTACAGAATTTATATAACACAAATTGTTATATGAAATATTCTATTGATATAGGATCCGTAGGATAATTCATATTAAAAATATTCAAGTTTCATGATATTCGCTCCAAATTTTGTGTTACTATATGGACAAATTTATGTTACTGAATGACAAAATGTGTGTTACTATTAGATTAAATGTTGTTTTTATTCACCATTTTTTGCGTGTTTTTACTGAAATAAATATTTTTCCATACAATATAAGAGCAAAATGTGTGTTACCATCTATTCAAATATTGATTTTCACAAAAATAATTACTTTTCCATACAATAACACATATAATAACACAAATCTCTTACTCAGTGGATAAAGATGTGTTTGCATAAATACATAAAAGCACCCTCCTAGGTTGTGTTACCATAAAGACAATCATATGTTACTGTAAAAGTAAATGTATGTTATTGTTAGAGCAAATGTGTATTACTGGTGGAAGAAATGTATATTAATGTTAGAGTAAATATGTGTTACTGCAAATGTATGTTAATATTAGAGTAAATGCGTGTTACTACAAATATGTGTTACTACAATTTAAAATGTGTGAAAGATTTTTCCTATCGATTTAGGGTCTGAAAGATAGAAAACTATCAATCCAGGATCTGAAAGATAGAACTTATCAATTTAAGACTCAAGAATATTAAGACTATGTACGACATATTATAATTTATATTCTTATCTTATTTATATACATTATTATTTTTTCATTAGTTCTTTTGTTTCTTAATTTTTCAATTACATGAAATTAATATATCTTCTATATTTTTGAAAATATAATTTATAAAAATATTATCGAATAATAAGAAATTATTAAAGCCCAAACATTGTCTTAAAATGAGTAAGTTCTAAATTAATAGTTTTATCTTTCAGGTCCTAAATCAATAGTTTTCAATCTTTCAAGTCTTGAATCGATAGGAAAAATCTTTCAGACCTTAAATTGATAATCTTACTTTCTTTTAGGCTCTGAATTGATAAAATTTCGTATAATTTAATGCGACTGAACTAGTTGTTAGCAGGGTTTGAACATAGGATGTGGTGTGAACCAGAGACTCTAACACCATGAATTAATTGTGTCTCATTAAGAAGTTTAAACTTGTAGAGAGATGTCTCGAATTAATTCATTTATATGGTTCCCTAATAAAAATATTATCACCGTAAAATTTATTTGCATTTTATGTGTAGTTTACTATAAAACAATTAACACTATTTTGAGTTGCACAAAAAAACTGATTTACTAGAGACTTATTCTTTAAACAATTAACATACTTTTAGTAAAAAAAAAACAAAGTATAATTTGAGACACACCAAACAAAATGTGACTATATTTCTTTTTGGGGGGGGATTAAAATTCATGGCAACCTAACTCATATATAGCTCCGTTGTATACCTCATATAACATAAATTACAAATATAATTAGGACCAAAAACAAAGTTACATATAATTCATGTGTAGTCCAATTTTACGCAATATCATTAGATCAACGGAAGACTTTTAAAATAGATGCCACCCCTTTCCAACAAATTTATGATAACTTTGATTTGTTCTAATCAATGGCTCTTGACACGATGACTAGACAAAATATTTATCTAATAAATTACTCTCTCTAATTTAAATGCATTCACCTTGAGTGTAATGGCCGTGATCCATGAAACAAGGATCTCTTCATTTTAAAGATATATAGTTGAATTTGAATTCATTGGATTTAATTATATATTTAACTCCTCCATTTCAAACAAGCCAACTGTCAATTCCATCCATAAAGACATCAACCCTTGAAGAAATTGAAGATCTTAACTCCTTAAATTCCCGTATCATGCTAAACTCTTGAAACAAATTAAACTAACATGGCTTCATCTCCATCATTAATCTCCCCTCCCTTTTTCGTCTTAGTATTCTTAATCTTTTGTTTCGTATGTTCATACGAAGCACAGGCTGACGATACATTCAGCAGTAACGCTATACAAGAGTGGTGCAGCACCACCCCGCATCCCGACCCATGCAACTACTTCATGAGCCGCGACTCGGTCCAGTTCAGCCCGAAATCCAAAGAGGAATTTCGGGTCATGACAATACTGGTGGCCCTGGAACGGGCCGCGGAGGCCCAAACCGAGGCCACCAAGCTGGCGGGCCGTTGCCGCGGCAAGCGAAAGCTCCTCGTTTACCGGGACTGCAACAAGCTCATTGACAACACAATCCTCCAACTAAACACCACTCTACAAGGCATCCAAACAAACGCATCCTTCACCGACATCGACGTCCAAACCTGGCTCAGCACCGCCCTCACCAACATCGAGATCTGCCGGAAAGGCTCCTCCGATCTCAACCTCACCAAATTCAGCTCCCCGATCCTCTCCGGCAACGTCTCCGAGCTCATAAGCAACAGCCTCGCCACCAACGGCGCTCTGCTGGATAGTAACTCCTCCTCAACGGCGTCGTACCGGGGGGGCGGGTACCCGGGCTGGGTGACGGGTCGGGATAGGAACCTGCTCCAGGACTTGGCGCTGGCGTCGAGGGCGAACGTGGTGGTTGCGCAGGACGGGTCGGGTAATTTTAAGTCCATCCAGGCGGCGATTAACTACGCCACGTCGAGGCGCGTGGGGAATGGGAGGGTGGTGGTGCATGTGAAGAGAGGGGTGTATAGGGAGAATATATTGGTGAGTAGAACGCAGAATAAGGTGATGCTGGTCGGAGATGGGTTGCGGTATACCGTCATCACCGGTAGCCGGAGCGTTTCCTCGGGTTTCACTACTTACAGTTCTGCTACTGTTGGTAAGTAATTTATATATTTAATTATCATTTTTCATTGAATTGTTACTCCGTACAAGGTTATAACTTGTTTTCCAATTCCATTCTCACAAAAAATTTGTCAATTCGATGATTAAATTGAATATGATATAATATTACTCTAAATTGAACTGTTTACTTGGAATTTGCAAAGTTCGTTTGGAAACTAGAATTCACGCAATGAGTTTGACAATTACGTACGGCTTAAATGTACTTTGAGTGCAATTTTGAGAATAGTGCTTTGAAATTGAGCTTTTAGTTAAAATTATTAAAATCATTCCATATCCCATGCATAAAATTGCATGATTTAATTTGCATCGGAGTTATTGGAATATTGCATGCATAATTACCACTTTTCATAGGCATAATAATTCGAGACTGACATCTAAAATTTATTTGTAGTCACATCCTTATATAAAAAATTAATTAAGACCACATCGAAAGATCTAAAAAGCAATTAATTTGTAGTAGGCAATGCCAATATAGATTGTCAAGATTCTAGATTACTATTTCATATGCTGCATTCACTACTGTCACGTGCAATTGTGTCATAGATAATTCGATATTCATTTTTGTGCTATTCTTTCTTTTGTGTATCCAATTAGTGCCCCTGATTTCCCATGTATATATTTTTATAGTCTTACAGAAAGTACATGAGAAGTTATGGCTTTCAGAATGGAAACTCTTTTTATATAAACATAAGTAGTTGACTTTTATAAGTGATTAATTCAAATAGAAATGGAATCATTCAGTAGGATGGCAGAATTCCGTCCCTTGCTCCAAAACAGTTCTACTTCTTTTATATATATATATATATATATATATATATATATATATATATATATATATTCAGTGGGAGAATTTTTTTTAAAAATATGAAAATTTGAAAGTGGGAATTTCACATCATTCTCAGAATATTCGAAACATTAATATAACAATTCATTTGCCTTATTGTTTATTGTTTAAGTGTTAAGGATTTTTAATAATATTTGATTTATGTTTGCAAACTCTACCGAATTACTTTTATTTAAAAATATAAAAATTGATTTAAAATATTTAAAATCACTAAATTATTAACTTATTTTGAAGAAGCCATTGGGGACTGCTTTTGAATTATGAGAATTCATTTTTTATGGGCTCCACACAACATGTTTCTCCAACTTATGAGAAGTAATTTTTTTTTACGAACACTTTTATTTCTAAAATTATTTTATTTTAAAATACTTTTCACTTTTAATTTTACTATCAAAGTTACTCAATTTTAATTTTGCAATACTATTTCAAAACATAATACAGTACTAGCTAGTCATTAATTTAACAACTGCTTCATCACCTAGTTTTTCGATGTATATAGTACTCCCTCCAATTTAAAATACATGTCACTTTAGCTATTCACATCATTTGCAATTTAGATGTCACTTTGCACTTTTCAAGGTTAATTAATTATGTTTTTTCCAAATTTACCCCTAAAAATTATTAAAAATAACTTAGATAATGATAGATTTTAAGGTGTTATGTAGAATCTCAAAGTTATTAATTAGGGGTATTGAAGGAACTCAAATGACATCTATTTTAAATAGGAGGGAGTATTTTTTTAGGTGCAGTGGTGGTTATTTAATTATATTATAGTACATGCTAATAAAGTACAATTAAGGTAGTTTCAAGAGCAAACGACCCACATCTCACTAGTCACTAACCTTGATGACCGCGTTCGATTTTATTATTTTATTCCTCATTTAACTTTTTTTTATCATTACTCGGTCGTCGACTTCATTAAGTTACCTATCTTAAACTCCATCAAAATGTCCATATTCTCACACTACAATCAATCTTTGTCTTTTTTTTTTTTTTTAAGATTAAAACTATTCCAAAAAATAAAAATTAATAATAACAAGAAATGTAGAAAAAGCTATCCACAAATAAGGAAGCTCAACCCAATAATAATGGCTCTCGCTAAACTGTGTGTTAAACTATTAGCATCGAGATTGATCCATCTTACTGAACATAACGAGTAAGATCTTAAACTCCTCTTGCAGTTTTCAATGAGTGGACAATTTAATATAAGTAGAGTTGTTTTAACGGGAATTCGAATTAATTCCCTAATGATATCAATTTCGAAGTCCATGCAATATTTTAGCACAAATTAATTTAAAGTAAAAATTGAGAGCTGAGATTTGATTTGTATTCAGGGATTGACGGCATAGGATTCATAGCCCGAGGAATCACATTCCGCAACACTGCCGGGCCACAGAGGGGGCAGGCGGTGGCTCTCCGATCAGCCTCCGATCTGTCCGTCTTCTACGCCTGCTCTTTCGAAGGGTACCAAGACACTCTGTTCGTCCATGCACAGCGTCAATTCTACAAATCATGTTACATCTACGGAACCATTGACTTCATCTTCGGAAACGCCGCCGTCGTTTTCCAAAACTGCATGATCTACGTCCGGAAACCCTTGGTAGGTCAAGCCAACGTCATAACTGCCCAGGGCAGAGGCGACCCGTTTCAGAATACGGGCATATCCATCCACAACTCCCGGATCATGCCCGCGCCCGATCTCAAACCCGTTGTCAGGTCCTTTAAAACTTATTTGGGTCGACCCTGGCAGCAGTACTCCCGGACTGTGATTATGAAGAGTTTCATCGATGGTTTTGTGGTCCCGGAAGGGTGGTCAAGGTGGGAAGATTCGAATTTCGCGTTGACTACTTTGTATTACGGGGAGTATCACAATATCGGGCCTGGAGGATCCACCAGGAACCGGGTCAAATGGCCCGGTTACCATGTTATAACGAGTGCGAATGTGGCGTCTCGTTTCACGGCCGCAAACCTCATTGCGGGTCGGGCGTGGCTGCCTTCCACCGGGGTACCATTCACTGCCGGGTTATAATTAATAATGTATTAATGTTCGTCCTGCACATTTTTTTAGTGATTTACTAGCTGATTAATTTTTTAAATGTCATGCCATTATGACATATATTAATGAATACTATATCAGAATTGTTTTTCGTCATGTTTTTTAAAGAAATTTCATTTCGCAGTAATTATATATATTTCGATTTTTTTTTTTATTTTTTATAATAGAAAGATACGTTTATTTCTCAAGGCTTCGTCAAATACATCGATAAAGCTCTTGATATATATGAAAATCACACTCAAGATTCTTCAACAACGAAATTTCCAACTTAATTACCCATTTTTATCATTGTTTTAGATTATTTAGTTTTTTGTAAGATGGTATAGTCATCATGTTAAGACTATTTGGTTAAATTTTAATTGATCTAGTTGCAATTTTTAATAAATTAAATAGCAGTTGGGCTGAATATATGGTTGGTATTTTCGTTATTTTTTCTTTTTTCTTATCAAATTCAAATTATATATTATGAAATGAATAGAAGTATATATATATGCTCATAATTTTCAAAACTTCAACAATCAAAATTGAGTATCGACGTTCTTACCAAGTACATAAAAAATAGACAAAAATTTATATGTCACAATTTCATACATAAAACGATGTTCAATTTACCTTATAATATGATTTATGAACTTGTCACCACAATTCAATCATGTCATGTTAAAGAAAAGTGTGGCCGAATATCAAAGTGAAATTCTATTGCATGTATCACACAAGATCCCTTCTGTAAAAGATAAGGGAAAAAAAAAAGGACGTAAAAAATTTTTTGTTGAAAATTTTATAGTCATATTAATAAATTTCGTAGACTTTTTTTTAGTGGTTAATGAGGGATGGGGCCATTTGAAAAAGAAAGTCCTATTATTCTTATCCTTAAAAAAAAACAATTATAAAGATTATTTAAATAAATTATTATTTTTCGTGAAACAGTAAATATATAATTTTTAAATATAGTGTATGCCAGTATTTCCCCAAGAATTAGTATATAACTAGATGAGTACCCGTGTATTTACGTGGAATTTTCGTAAAAATATAATTATACATTATAATGCATTATATATACAATAACATTATAAATTTGTTCACCGTAAAATAATATAATTATATTGTAATATATATATATATATATATATATATATATATATTTAAAATAATGTCACATGTTAAACACATTTAAGTCAATATAACGACATATTAAATTCGATTTGAGATTAACATTCTCAAATAATTAAAATATTGTCGCACTGTGTTTTCTCGTCAATAAAAATTTGTCACTTAAAAGTTAAAATTTTAAATTATTCACTTTTTTTAAAATTCAGTTAGTTATTTAATTGATAAAAAACCAAAATTATTTAATATGCTTAGTTCCATTTTTAATTTACTTTAATAAATTAGGATTTTTTTAAATTGAAAATCCTCAAATACAGTGAAACAATAAATATAAGTTCATTAAACATTAAAATTTTATATAATTAGAGTTTTAAATTTAATTAATCAATTCAATTTAATATATTTTTATAGACTCAAGTTATATACAATAGACATTCCAATTTTGTTTAAATTTCTAGTGTAGCTTAATTGGTTAACATCATAACATGTACCCATGTGGTCCTAGGTTCGAATCCATGTACTCATGTGTTCCATGTTGTGTAGGCAGAATCAACCATAGAACGACACATATACAAAAACAATCACGTAATGACACATAAGCAAGACCAAACTCTCTATTAGTATAATATTACTAATAGAGGATTTTTTTTGCCTAGTATTTACTATTGGGCCGGAAATTAAGAATCCGCTCTTAGACTAAATTTGAGTGGAAAGTTTATATGGCCAACTAATTCAAATAACACAAAGTGCTGGGCTGGAACATGAAAGTAATGACTTGATCCAAATTGGTTTAGAACTAAACTTTACAATAAACCACTATAAAGAAAGACCCATATTATATACGGTCTCATGTTTTATTAATACATTCTCAAAAAAAAAAAAAAAAAAAAAAAGAATGGAATTTTTTTTCAAAAAATTTATCAATTTTGAGAAGAAATTCCATTTTCTTTTTAAAATGCATATCTTTGGTTTTATTTTTTTGGATTTTTTTAAACACTTTTCTGAAAAGAATATATAAATAAAATATGAGTAAGAAATAGGATAATGGGTACCCAATAGTAAGAGAAAATAATGGGTTAAATAGGTGAAGGATTATGGGTTCCAATACCAAGATGAATATTACGTCGCTTAAGGTTACCTACAGTCCACCTAAAAAAATAGTAGGATTTTTTTTTTCGAAAAATTTGATAATTTTCAGATTTTTTTTTTTGAAAATGTGATTTTTTTTTTTAATTTTCGAAAAAGAATTCCGAAAATTGTCAAATTTTTCGAAAAAAATTTAGAATATTTTTTTGGTGGAATACATTAACAAAAGTAGGGACTGTATTTAACCTTACCTATTACATCAGCTGTATGCTGCAATACAAGTGGTCCACTCAAATATTAGCCCATAAATATAATTTACTTTTTAAATTTGATATATATTTTGGAACCTAAATATTTCACATATATATTGAGTCACTCCTATCCAAACCGAGCCACCTAGTCCCTTCCCTTCGAACCCACCAATACAAATGCACCATCTTTTTTGTAACTTTTCTCGTCCATTCATGAACTGATGAACATATGATTTTTTATTTGGATTTCAAAATCAGTATCAACTACTTATATTACATTACAATAAATAAGTGTTTTATGCTAGTGTTAAACTTTAAAAAAAAAAAAAAAACAACCGTAGGGCTCCATATCATTATTATCATTACAATATGTATATATGAATTGGTTTTGTAAGAGAAGGATTAAATGAATTAATTTCACACATTTTTATAAGTTCGAATCTTTAGATGAGGCGGAATTATTTCATAGTATCAGAGTAAAAAAAGTTCGATGCACAAATAAAAATCTTCAATACTCCTACCTGCCTTGTAATTGTTGATTTTTATTTACAGGTTATTGACTTGATCTTTTGGTAAAGCATAGTTTTTGCCCACTCTTGTTTAGCTATTTACGGCCAAGATGACGATTTCTTATCTTTTTCTGTACTTATAGTGTTGGCTCTTCAACATATTTTATTACCAAATTTTTTTATTTTCATTTTTGAAAAAGTTCATTATTTGCCTCTCTCGTCTCGATTAATTCAGAATGTGGTAAATATAAGAATGTGTGATAAGAATTAATGTAGTTACAATAAGTCGATGCATGCTAAACATATAAATGTTTTGGGAGCGCATTTTAATATTTCTGTCACAACTATAATTTTCAATCAACCCTGTGACTGGCAATTAATCAAGTGGAAATAGAAGACTGGTCATTAAACCTATAGTATGTTATAGCTTCGCGAGTTTCACAGATTTTTTATTAATTATTTTTAAAAGTTTTGATATAATAGAAAAAATCATTTAAATATTTTATATAAATAAAGTAATTAATAATTTATTCGATCGTTAAAATATTATAAATTTAATTTAAATATTTAATTGAAAGATTTAATATATCTTATTTACAAATGTATTAAATTGTAAAATCAACAAATTTTTCATTTTTCGCAATAATTATCAGATTAATTATTACAAATTTTTAAAAACTTTTTGTGAACAATATTTGTTGTATATTTGGATGGTTTTCCTTCTGAATCAAGACGCTAAACTTTCAATTAATTCATACTTTTGACTCAGAATACTGCAATATATAGTTGACCGTGAACGAAAACTGGCTTTGGCTTCAATACGATTTCTTTTATTGAACACTTTTTTTACATTTGAAAGCTAATAATACGCAACACCATCTGAAAAAAGTATCAGAAGATCTATTGTAGAGATATGCCTGAGTGTATGTTGGTCCCAAAAAGGTTATCCAACAGAATGCGTTTTGAAATATTTTTAATGAAAAACCAAATTTTAAAGTAAGTGCTAAATTTGAAATGCAGAAATCTAAAGTGCAGAAAAGTAAATAACACCGGATTTATAGTGGTTCGGACCAACTTGCCCTACGTCCACTCTCCCTTTCTACGAAGGGGGCTCACTCTCCAACCAACTTACTAACTTCTGGAATTGGGAAGTATCAGATACTTCGTACAACTTCAACCTCACTATCTAACTCTTACACCAATCTATCTAGGAAGATAAGAATTGTGTAATCGTCCAACTAATGACTCCTAAAGAGTATATAACGTGAATGAACAAGGTAGAGTGATGGAAGAGTTTGTGTGTCTTTGTGTGCTCTTGTCCGACTCTTGTGTGTTGAACTCATCACTATGCACTCCTTTTTATAATTGTAGGAATTAACTAGCCGTTGGAAGCTAAAAATTCAAACATCTATAAATCAAGGAATATAATCAATCATCTTGATTGATTATATGGTTGATTGGTTGACTCATTCTTTGATTGATTTTTCTTTGATCTTCAACCAATCTCTCTTGATATCAGTGGACTCTCCAGATTGCTTCATCTCTATCATCGAAATCCAAGATCTCCTTGTCTCCAGATTACTACGAAGCCTCCATGTGGGTGAACTAATTTGTCTCCCTCATCTGGTCAGGACTCGTCTGGTCTGGTCTGGGTCTACTTGTAGAGGTCTTCTGGCCATCTCATCTGGTCAGAGCTCGTCTAGTCAGAGCTCATCTGGTCAATTCCTCTGGTCAGACTCCTCTGACCAGACCCCTCTTCTCTCATGACTTATCTGCTCTGGTCTGGACACCTCATCTGGTCTGCACAGATTTCTTCCCCCTTAACCAAAGACTTATTCTAGACCTAGACTAATCTGTAGCTGACTAACAGGCTCAGCTAGTCCTATTACAAGTTCTTGTTTTAACATCTTCAAAACATCTAATCTATATCCCAACAATTTCTCATTTTTTGATGATGTTAGAACTGGAAGAACTGAAATAAAATAAGACAAGAAAATTTGAAATAACAGGATAAAAAATCTAGCAGGCTGGGTCAATTGATCTTCCCCCTCAAAATATGCTCAGCTGATATTTGGGGCAAAACATCAGCTGGTCTTTTTGTTAATCTGCAGGCAATCAAGTGTTTGGTACCCTACTGGGTTCAGGGGGGTAGCACGATATTTAGGAAACCACAAGAATAGATCATCCCTTTTTGGATCAGGTGATCTTATCCTTCTTCCATATAAGTCTACAAAAACACACTCAACAAAAGAACCTTTGACATGGTTATTTCTTCTAGAGGCTCTTCTTCTCTTATGAGCTTGTCCAGTAGAAGAAATAACTTATCTTAAAGCAACAGTCTTGAAATTCTTTTGATAAGGATAAGTCTTACTAGAACCATCAAAGGTTCTAGCTGGTCTGGCAGATGACTTGAAAGTCTTATGCAGCTAAGTAGGAGTTAGCTGGTTCTGCCTCTTTTGAGAAGATCCAGACTGTCTTCTACTCTGCTGGCCTGGCTGAGGTATTTTATTATGGGTATAACCCTTCTTAAAATTCCTCTTCTGCCTTTTGGGTTTTTGAGTTTTGGTACTCATCTGCTCATTAGGCTGAGTTGTCTGGTCAGCTGGCCTCTTACCCTTATCAATAAAATTACTAGGATGATCTTCTTTCTGAACATGTCAGGATTCAGGTTTGGAATAACCAATACCTGTCTAATCATGCTCTCTTTGAGATGAGGCAGCTATATTTGACACAACATTATTTGCTGTAGTCAGCTGCTCCACTCTCATCTTGAGCTTGTCCTCACTTTCTCTTACAATTTTGTTTTGATGGAAGAGTTCATCAAACTTAGCTTTAAGCAGGTTATATTCATTGTCTTTCTCAATATTTTCAACAACCAACCTTTCTATCAGCTTAACTTGTTCAGTACATCTGGTTGTCAAGTCAGAAGACTCTTCGACCAGTGTATGCTTTTGTTCAGCTGGTAGATCAGTGATTAGGCGTGAAATTATCATGATTCGTCACTCGAAATGCCCTAATTCTGGCAAATTTTATCGAGTATTTGGAGTTAATTGAGCATTATTTCTATACATTGATGAATTTGTCTCTTTAATGCTCGTAGGTGAATCGAGGGCGAAGAACGGAGTTCGTAGGACTTTGAATCGACTCAAACGGATGCCCGGATGAGAAGATATCGAAGGAATACAATTGGTGTTAGTGTTGAAGAAGAAAAGTACTAATTGGAGCAATTTTGGGCGTCATTCGAGTGGACCACTCGAGCACTAGCGCTCGAGCACATTGCTCGAGCGCCCAAAACTTATAGAAAAATTCGAGCATTCGAACAGCTCGAGCGTCACCGCTCGAGCGTGTTGCTCGAGCGCCCCAAAACTTGCAGAGGAATCCGAGCGCTCGACCAGCTCGAGCGCCACCACTCGAGCACTTGCACCATTCGAGCTCCACGCTCGAGCGCCACCGCTCGAGCGGGTCTGCTCGAGCGCCTTCATGTTTTGCGCTTTAAAAGTCGTTTTTCAGCCCATGAGTTCACGATTCGGCCCGTTGCTTATATATACTCGTCTCAAGCTCGTTTTTGGAAGATACCACTTACCATCATTAGATTCAAGAGCGTTTTAAAGAGTTATTTTTTGGAGAAGAAGGAACGAGCAAGTTTACTTTACATTTTTGAGGTTTTCTTACGAATTCACGACACGGTTTTATTTATTTTTAGTTTAGTTCTTCATATCTTTGTTCTTGAACACGTTGAGACTTCGTTTTATTGAATTAATTTCAGTTTATTCCTTTATATCTTGAAACCCTAGTTTATGATTTATCTTTTCTTCGTTATAATCATCATGTTCATGTTCGTTACTTCTTCAATTGTTCTTGTTTATGTAAAACCCATGTCTAGCTAAAACCCTTGTATGCTTGGGATAGGATGAACTCGTAGAAGTAGGTTGTGGGTACGTAATTAGGATAATTCGGGACGTTAGGTTTTAATTCTCTTGATTAATGAATTCTTAAAATCAATCTTAACTTTACCTTTGAATTTTGTTCGAAAAGTGTTAGAGAGAGGACGACCGTATCACTCTTTAACAACGAGTAGACTTAACGAGAGGGTTTAGAAAAGGTTAATTCATCTACCAGTTTAGCGAAGGAGGACGACCGCATCACCTTAGTTAAATTAGGGTCTCATTAATTAAGCACAATTTATTAACTTGTTAGTGGATTAGTGAAGTCGTTTGTTAGGATAAAGTATTAGGGTTTCAAATCTTGAACTTTCATTCTTTTACTTAGGTTAATTCTTGCGCGTCACGATTATTTTGATTATGTACCTGTTCCGTTAGTATACGTAGGGATTCCTATCCTGAGCATCACCATCTCTCATTTGAAAACAACCCTTCGATTCTTAGTTTAATTTTGCTTTTTGCATTCCTAGGATAATTTTAGTCTTTTAATTAATCTTTCAAAAAACCCAAAAACATTACACTCATATTAGCTACGACGCGTAGATCTTCAGGGATCTGTTCATATACACTCCATCTCGTGGGTTCGATATACTTGGTCATTATACTTACTTATACTACAGTTAACTCGTACGCTTGCGAGGAATCTACTAGTAGAAGTTAGTATATTCGCTTCAAGTCAATGGTGCCATTGCCGGGAATGGCGTTGTATGTCTTTTGAATAGGACTTGTCGATAGCTTAGTAGTGAGTGATTTTCTTTTCTGTTTTTTTTATTTCGTACATATTCGGCAGTTGTATTTTGATTCTTTTGTTAGTGTTTTAGGTTTATGAAAACACGCTCACAAGGCAATACGAGCGAAGAGAGGTTACCCTTAGATCCTGAGACAATAGCAAGAAGAAACCGAGCCTTCTTAAGAAGGATGAATGCTGCCGGAGGGAAAGAACCAATGGACATTACTAATGAGTTGGACGATGTCGAGAATGAGTTCAATCAGGCATTGAACCGGGTTGACGGCACTGATGTCAATACCAGTAAGAATCAAGATCCGTTAGGAGAAAGCCAGAGCCAAAACTCGGGTACTCAGAACTAAAATAGCCCAGCTCATAACATTGTTCAAAATCCTCATAACAGCCCTGCTTACCCACATCCTAACTTACCACAAAACAACTTACCTTATCCACCCTACCCATACCCACCTTATCCTTATCCACCATACTCGTATCCTCCACCTCTAGTTTACAATCAACCACCTGTTTACCAACTACCACCCCAACAAGTACCCGTACCAGTTGCTAATCCTCAACAAGTTCCTCAGAATGCAGATCAAAATATGGCTATTCGAGGGAGGTTTGCAGCGCAGCCACAACGGTACTATGATGGAGTGGCATTGCCTCCTGTTGAGGCAAATAACTTCTCGATTTTCCCGGGAATTCTTAAGCTGCTTACCGAGAACCAGTTCAAATGGGAAGTTGGGAAGGAGAATCCTCATACTCACCTGAGGATTTTCCTCATGATAGCCTCCACATTCAATTATAACGGCATGTCTGAAGATGCCAAGAGGCTTAGGCTGTTCCCATTCTCATTGACGGGGATAGCTAAAGAGTGGTATGACAACACGTTCCCACGGGGAGGTGTAACCACATGGGCCGAGCTTGAGCGTCTATTCCTCGAGCGATTCTTCCCTCCATCGAGAACTATTAAAGCAAGGATTGAGATCTCTTCCTTTCGCCAGAAGTCAGGAGAGGATTTACGCCAAGCGTGGGAGAGATACTCAAATATGTTGATTGAGTGCCCGTGAGTGCCCGCATCACGGGTACAATGAGGGAGATATCATGGTGTTCTTCTATAGTGGAGCCAGCAAGGCTGGCCAAGCCCATTTAGATGCATGTGCGAGTGGAGCTTTTCTGAACCAAGGGATAGCGAGATGTAGAGAGATCGTGGACAAAATTGTCACGAATGCCGGTGCATGGAACGAGGATCCAGAGTTTCAAAGAGTTTGCAAGTTGGAGGAGAATGAGGGTACAAGGAAGCTGTTGATGGCTATGATGGAGAAGATCAGTAATCTTGAGATGGGGCAGAATCTGGTTGGAGGGAATGTAGCGGTGAGTGAGAAAGTGGACCCACCCACGAGTCAACAAGAAGAGGCCAACTATATGGGAAGGCCTAACTATCCACAAGACGGGTATCCACAAGGTGGCAATCAGTTTGGAAGGCCTCCTTATGGCCAACCATTTGTACCTCCAGGCCCACAACCGCCTCAAAATCAATGGAGGAACACACAAGGGTATCAAGGAGGCCAGCAGCCTCCTCAAAACACATGGAGGAAGAATTAGAATTTCTCATATGCTAATCCAAAGGCTGGTATTACAGTTCCCCCAGGTGTTGATCCGGGTTCTAAACCTCCTGGTGGAGAAGACGGTGCCTCAACTGAGGAGATGTTGAGAGCTATCCTTCAGAAGGTGGAGGAAGGTAGCAAGCGATTGTCCTCTTTGGAGTACGATGTGAAAGAGTTGCATAAGAAAAGTGATCATCGAGATCAAGAACTCCAAAAGAGAGACATAGAGTGGAATCGAGTTCAGCAAGAGAACAACAGAAGATTCACTTCTATCAAGTATCAAATTAGTCAAATTGCAAAGTCTCAGCCGAGAGAGCATGGCAAGTATCCTTCAATGCCAGAGGATAACCCAAAGGAACATTGCAAGGCTATTGAGTTGAGAAGTGGGACCAAGTATGATGGTCCTGAGATGCCTGCTGATCCTGAGACGCCCAAAGGAGAGGTTGAGATAGAAGGAAAAGAGCCTGAGGTGGTTAGAGATGAGATTGAGGAGGTAGGAGTTGAGAAGGGGATTGAGGGTAAAGGCATTCAGAAGAGTAAAGATGTGGATGAGTCTCATGAGAGCAAAGAGCCTGAAGAGGAGATAGAGGAGATTGAGAGAGTTCCAAAGTGGAAGAAGGCAAAGGAAGCAAGGAAGAATGCAAAAGAGACTGAGAAAGATGAATGGGGGGTACCCAAATCGGTGATACCTGTCCCGTATCCACACCGCTTCATGAAAAAGAAGCTTGATGAAAAGTTTGCTAAATTCCTTGATGTTTTTTAAAAGCTACATATTAACATTCTTTTTTATGATGCTTTGGAACAGATGCCTAACTACGCCAAGTTCCTGAAGGACTTGATAGCGAAGAGACGGAGAGTAGACGGACCTGAGTTAGTGCACTTGAACCACGAGGTGAGTGCGATGGTGCCCAAGGCGCTTCCTCCTAAGATGAAGGATCCCGAGAGCTTCACCATTCTTTGTGATATCGGGAACGGGATCAAGAAAGGAGCCTTGTGTGATCTCGGGGCGAGCATTAATTTGATGCCTCTTTCGTTGTTCAAGAAGTTAGAGGTGGGCGAACTTCAACCCACGATGATGACGCTCCAACTTGCTGATAGGTCCATCACGAGACCTCAAGGAGTAGTGGAGGATGTTCTAGTGACGGTGGAGAATCACGTTTTTCCAGCCGACTTCGTAGTACTTGAGATGGAAGAGGATAAGCATGTTCCGCTGATTTTAGAGAGACCGTTTCTAGCTACAGCCGGGATGGTACTTGATGTAGCGAATGGGAAGATCACGGTCAAAGTTGATGATCAAGAAGTGAAGATAGCTATTTATGAAGCTATGAAATACCCAATGGGAGAAGAGAGTTGTCACTTCATTGACATCACGGACACTTGTGTTGAAGACACACTTCTAGACCCTTGCTCTTTCTATGTGCATCAGTTTGATTATCCTATCCTTGACGATCTATCTTATGATTCTTATGATCTTGATTATTTTGACAGCTTTGAAGACAATGAAGATGTCAAGTTCTTGGAGATGAATAAAGTAGAGGATGAGGACGAGTTGGAAGCTGAGGAGTTAACTTTTGAGAAGATGTTCGATAAGGCGCCACCATTGGAGGTGAAAAAGGAGTTGAAACCACTTCCCGACCACCTCAAGTACGCCTACTTGGATGAGACCGACAAGTATCCGGTAATTGTATCTACCCTTTTATCTGATGATCAGCTTGAGAGACTTCTAGTAGTGCTTCGTAAGCACAAATCTGCTATAGGATGGTCGATCGCGGATATTAAGGGAATTAGCCCCTCGATTTGCATGCATAGGATTAGATTAGAAGAGGGTAGGAAACCGATTGTGCAAACTCAGCGTAGAATTAATCCGATAATTCAAGAGGTAATTCATAAGGAAGTGTTGAAGTTGTTAGATAGCAACATGATTTTTGCTATTTCTGATAGTCCATGGGTGAGTCCGTTACACGTAGTTGCTAAGAAAGGGGGTACCACGGTGATTAAGACAGAGTCTAATGAATTGGTAGCCACTAGATTAGTGACGGGTTGGCGTGTGTGTGTTGATTATAGGGAGTTGAACAAGGCAACGTGTAAGGATCACTTTCCTCTACCGTTTCTTGATCAAATGATTGATAGATTAGGTGGTTTTGAGTATTACTGTTTCTTAGATGGGTACTCGGGGTATAATCAGATCATGATAGCCCCCGAGGATCAAGAGAAAACCACCTTCACCTGCTACTATGGGACTTTTGCTTTTAGGAGGATGTCGTTTGGGTTGTGTAATGCACCCGCCACCTTTCAAAGGTGTATGATGGCTATTTTTCATGGTTTGATTGAGAATATTATGGAGGTTTTCATGGACGACTTCTCCATCTACGGGGAATCGTTTGATAAATGTCTAATCAATCTTGAAGTTGTGTTGAGCAGGTGTGAAGAGACGGACTTAGTGCTTAATTGGGAGAAGTGTCACTTCATGGTAAGAGAGGGTATTGTTCTTGGACATCACGTGTCCTCGAAAGGTATCCAAGTTGACAAGGCGAAAGTGATTGCTATTGAGAAGCTTCCACCACCTTCGACCGAGAAGGGGATTCGGTCATTTTTAGGACACGCGAGTTTTTATAGACGTTTCATAAAAGACTTTTCACAAATAGCTAAACCCCTTTCGCGGCTTCTTGAAAAAGAAGTCGCCTTTGAGTTTACTAATGAGTGTTTAGTGGCTTTTAACAGATTGAAAGAAGCGCTGGTGAATGCCCCAATACTTGTGACCCCGGATTGGTCTAGCCCGTTCGTGCTGATGTGTGATGCTAGTGATTATGCGATGGGGGTTGCTTTGGGGCAAATTCGCGAGAAGCATTTTCAAGCTATTTACTATGCCTCGAAGATGCTAAATTCTGCTCAAGTGAATTACACTACAACTGAAAAGGAGTTGTTAGCGATCGTGTATGCCTTTGACAAATTTCGACCCTACCTAGTAGGGACGAAAACAATTGTATATACGGACCACGCAGTGATTCGGTACCTTATAAGTAAGAAGGATGCAAAGCCCCGTCTAATTCGTTGGATCTTGTTGCTCCGGGAGTTTGATGTCGAGATTCGAGATAAAAAGGGACGTGAGAACGTGATAGCCGATCACCTTTCGAGATTTGAGCTTATAAAGGAGAATACCGTGGAGGATCGAGAGGTGAACGATGAATTTCCAGACGAGAAGCTCTTTGGCTTAGGAGACATTCCGGTATATCGAGTTGAAGGGAAGGCGCTGTGGTTTGCAGACTATGCTAATTATTTAGCAAGTGGAGAGTTGCCCGCTGAGATAGACTCGGTGCATCGAAAGGCATTTCTGAAGAAAGTTCGGGAGTTTATTTGGGACGATCCCTATTTGTTCAAAAGAGGGATTGATCATATTTTGAGAAGGTGTGTACCAGAGGAGGAGTGGAGTGATATCATAAGGCATTGTCACGCCTTGCCATGTGGAGGACATTTGGGTGGAGAGAAGACCGGAAGTAAAGTACTTCAATCTGGTTTTTATTGGCCAACTCTATTGAGAGATTGCATGGAATGGGTTAAGAGGTGTGAGAAGTGCCAACGATTCGGCTCCATTACTAAGAGGGACGAGATGCCGATGCACGTGTTCATGGAAGTCGAGATATTTGTCATATGGGGGATTGACTTCATGGGTCCATTTCCTCCAAGTAATGGATTCTTGTACATTCTCGTGTGCGTTGATTACGTCTCGAAGTACATTGAAGCTGTCCCAACTAGAGTGAATGATTCCCGTGTGGTTATCGAGTTCTTGAGGAAGAACATCTTTGCAAGATATGGAGTTCCAAGAGCTTTGATTAGTGATGGGGGGAGTCACTTTGTGAACAAGTGGATGGAAAAGCTGCTGTCAAAATATGAGGTAAGTCATCGAATCTCTACTGCTTATCATCCTCAATCTAACGGTCTTGCAGAGGTATCGAATCGTCAAATCAAGGAGATCCTTGAAAAGACGGTGAGCATTAGTAGGAAAGATTGGGCGATGAAACTTGATGATGCACTTTGGGCATATAGGACAGCTTTCAAAACTCCTCTTGGTATGTCTCCGTATCAATTGGTTTTTGGAAAGGCATGTCACTGACCCGTGGAGTTGGAGCACAAGGCATATTGGGCAATCAAAAAGCTGAATTTTGATAGTGCCTTGGTTGGTGAGAAGAGATTACTCCAATTGCATGAGTTGGAGGAGTTTCGAGACAGTGCCTACGAGAATGCCCGAATTTTCAAAGAGAAGACCAAGAAGTGGCATGATGCACGATTGAAGAAGGAGTTCAAGGTGGGTGATCAAATCCTCGTATTCAATTCGAGGATGAAGCTGTTTGGTGGAAAGTTCAAGTCTAAGTGGAACAGACCATATATTGTGAGAGAAGTACATAAGAGTGGATTCCTCGAAGTCGAGAAGTAGGATGGATATAGATTCATGGTGAACGGGCATCGAGTAAAGAAATTCTTCAACTTCTCTTATGAGAATAAGGGAGGTATTTTAGATTCTCAAGTCCCGTGAGCTCCTTTGAGCTCAGTTCGGCATTAGGACCGTAAAAATAGCGCTTAATGGGAGGTAACCCATTTTTACTTGCTTTTATGTGTTTTGCTTCTTTTGGTTGTTTTGTGAATCGTAAGTGTTAACCTCGTTTATTGAGAATTTTGTGTAGGCTTGTTCGTACTTATTTCGAGCACGAGAGCTTAAGGTGAAGAAATTCATGAAGTTGAACATGTTTCGAGTAGGAAAGCATTCGAGTGATGGAGTTTGAGGAAAGTATTCGAGTGATGGAGTTTGAGGTAAACCGAACCCCAAATGTAGGCCTCTTTGCGAAGTCGAAGTTTGGGGGGTGATGTTTCTTTTCGTTCATTACTTTGCATCGATAGTGATTTGAGTTCATGAGAATTTAATGTACTGACTCGTACGGACTCATTCTTTTCAAACTTTATTATTGCGTAGCAAGAACAAAGTTTTGGGGGTGTGTATTCATATTTCGAGTTTGTACACGAAATTCTAATGAAAAATTGGTCAAGTTTTTTCACAAATATCGGTGCATGAGGGTCGTTGGATTGAATTAAGTGTGAGTGCATAAGTCGACTTGAAGTGGATTGGTGATTTGCACGTTTGGAAGAGACCCCAACTCCTCGGTCGAATGAGCGACCTGGCTTAAATCGAGGAGTTCTCAGGTTAGTTCATGTTTTGGATAAGTGTTTTGATTGTTTGAGTGTAGTTCGTTGGGAAATTTCGAGTTTTGAACGTCGGAAATTGAAGTTTAAATTTGGAGCTGCTCGAGCAGCTCGAGCGCCCCAAATTATACAGAACATTTTTGCCGTTCGAGCAGCTCGAGCGCCTGTGTCATTCGAGCTCCATGCTCGAGCACGACCGCTCGAGCGGGTCGCGGGTTTCGGCCCAGATTTTGCCCCATCTATAAATACTTCTTTCCACACATTTTCACACACTCACACACACTCAGAGGGGCGAATTGGGAGAATTCCGGCGGATATTGACCAATTCTCACGAATTTCTCACGAATCCATTCAATTTCTTCACATATATTCCTTAAATCCTCAAAGAAGGTATGTAATTTCTATCTATGGTCTTTCAATTCGTAGTTTAAAGATTGATTTAGGCATGAATTGAGGACATGAATTAGGGTTCTTGAGTGGTTCGAAATTTTGGGGATTTATGCAAACACTTGTTGATTCTTGATTCCTTGTTGATGAATGTTGATAATTTGTTATGGGTTCACTTGTTTTACTTTCAATTTTGCAATTGCATGAGTAGAATGGGTGAATTTCTAGAGTGAGAAAGTAGGAATTTGAGGAAAGAATATGGGTTTTTGCATGTTGAGATGGAATTATTGTGAATTGAGATTGAATTGAGCATGAATAGGTAAGAATTGAGTCTTGAGCATGTAAATTACACAATTTGGGGTAATGTTACTTCATGATTAGTGGTGGCAAAACGGGCGGGCCGGGCCGGGCCATTTGCAATCGGGCCACAAAAAAACTCAGCCCAGCCCAGCCCACCTTAGCCCACGGGCTATCGGGCCAGCCCGACCCGTTTAATTTTTTATTATTATTAATGATTGAATGAGCATATTGATATACTGGAGTATAGGCTTAACATATACTGGAGTCATTTAGGATGTATTATTAAACTATTTCAATAAATTAGCAATACAACTAATAAGATGTATTTAGAATTATAAATAAATAATGCAACTAACAGAAATAAGAATAGTACACTAAAAAATAAAGAAATTAAGAAAAAGCAGAGAGTAATGATAGGTGCAAATTACTTCATGATTTGTGGAAAAAGCAGAGAGTAATGATAGGTGCAAATTACTTCATGATTTTACTACCTATTCAAAAGCACAAGAAAGGAGGAATATGAAGAAAAAAAAAAAGGTAAAAAAAGAATAAGTATTACTAGATATTTAAGGACCGCATATTCTCTTATCCATTTTATAGGAAAAGTCAGAAAGGAAAATACACAAACGTGTTACTTCTTCTTTACTTATTTCTAATAATTAATATTCTAAATTCTAATAAGTAAAAAGTAATAACAGATTTAATTATTAAAAAAAAAAACATAATGACCGGGCCAGCCCGGCCCGAGTCCATTTGGCCCGTCGGGCCAGTCGGGCCGGGCCAAAACGGCCCGATTTTTTTGGGCCGCTATATTCTTGGCCCAACCCGGCCCATATACCGGGCGGGCCGGGCCAATTTTGCAAGCTCTATCATGATAGACTTGATTGTAGGCATTATTGAGTTGAGATTGATGAATTGTTTGAAATTTCCTTGAGAACTTTGAGATGAAAGCATGCGGTTTGAATTGAGTGAGTAAACTCAAGTTTAGATTGAGAGAAAAGAAATCGAGATTATTACTTGAGATGTGTGGAATTGATTTGAAGTGCATAGAATGATATGAATGAAATTGAATTACTCTATGTTGTCTCAGGTACAATGGCTCCTAAAAAGAATGAGGATAGAGTGTTGAGCATTGCCGAATTGGAGGAAGTCACGGACGATCTTAGGCGGAGGAGTTTGTTGCCCTCGAGGTGGAACAATCTGGATTACCAGGGAAGTTGGAGGTACATTGCATATCGATGGAGCTTGATCACGGGGAAGGTGGAAAAGACCTGGAGACCCGTTGTTAGCTTCATGAGAGATTTGGGGATTGAAGAAGAGATTAGGAGAATTTTTGTGAGGAATAATATGACTGAGTTTTTCGAGATGCTGTTATACATGGAGACGAATGCAGATTTGGTTGAACAGTTTCTCGCCACAGTCGAGAAGACGGATGAGAACTCATTCAAGTTCAAGTACCAGAATGATTGGCAGTATTGTGAGGTTGGAGCTGTCAACCTCGCATTTGGGCTTCCAGCTTTATCTCGGCCGAACCGTGTGTCGAAATCGTACAATGCTAATGGATTTTGGAAGGACATCACGGGCGGAATGGCCGGGGATTACAAAGGCCAGAATGCACGAGCGTCAGCAATCAGAAATCCAGTAATTAGGTACTTCGAGCGGATTCTTGAAAACACTATCTACGCCCGCTCTGAGACGGGAACAGTGGCAAGCAAGCAGCTATACGGGATTTGGTGTCTCTTGTACAAAAAAGACCATGATTTTGGAAGAGACTTCCTAGAGCACCACTACGAGGCTCCATTTAAGCTTGGTGCTAGGACTTCGAAGGTTCGAGGAGGGGGATTGATTTCAGTATTCATGAAGAGTCTTGGATTCGAGCCGTGTTCGGGTCCTTGCCCGGGTATGGATTTAGGGTTCGAGCAGATGAACAATACTCTGATGTTCGAATATTGGCTTGGAAGCTATTGCATAAGATACAAGGATGATAGCTTCTTTCCTTTGCCGAACAACAAGCTCGTGACTCTGATTGGAAAGAAGAAGCAGAACATAGGAATGAATGGAGAGCAGCACCTCGCTATAGGTGGTAAGTATACGGTTGAGGTTGACAATAGAGGACTCCGAGATGTGAGGCTTGTGAAGAGGAATCGAAGTAAAGGTACGAGTGGTGCCGGCACGAGCGGAGCGGGAGCGAGTGGAGTAGCCGAGTTGTAAGAAGAGGAGGAACAAGAATATGAAGCGGGACAAGCTGAGGAATGAGAAGCAGCGGGTGAAGGCCCACAAGAGATGGAGGTAGATTCACCGGGGATGCAGTCGCCCGGGCAGTGGTATCCATCGCACGAGGATTGGAATCAGATGGGCAACCAGATTCAAAACCTTCAGACTGATGTGACCTACTTGTGCGAGATGCAAACTAGGTTAGATACGAATAGCCCGCATGGAGGATCAATTCTCGGACATGCACCGTTGGATGGAGTCGTTGTTCGTTTCTCACTTGGGGGCTGATCACCCAAACTACCGCCCACCACCACCTCCGGATGCTTGAGAGTCATGGGAGTTCCCCAATTTCTAGTTCCTTTTTCTTTTTCTTTTTCTTTTCTCTTCTGGTTTGTTTCTGCTTTTGAGTGTGAATTTTATTGTTTAAGTGGTGTGCACTTCTTATGGGATTGTATCGGCAGCATTTTAAATTATTGGGGATGATTTATGTTGAATTGATTGATGATTGAGTTATTTCACGCTTATTAACTTTTCGAATTTGCTTATTGTCATTCTTGGGCATGACTTAGTGAGAAGAATGAGTTGTGAGGGTGAGTTAGAAATTCTTTTGTATGAGAGTTTGAGTTTGAGTTAATTTGAGAGAGAACTTGTATGCTTATGAGTTTTTCTTCTGAGTGCTTGTGTGATGAGAGTGAGAATTCACTAGGACTAGCATGGATGTGAAAGCCGTGAGACTTGAGCCTTTTGAGATTTTAATGCATGAAATAATCTCTTCGTTTGTGAGTGGATCGTCACCTTAGAGGATGCTAGAACTTGTGTGTGCTCTAGTTTCTTGATTGTGTCTAGTTTGATATGCCGAATGTGATCTTAGGCCATCTTTAATTTGAGTGAGTCACTTAGCCAAATTTTTCCTTACCATTGATATTTATCCGTTGTTAGCCAGTTTGAGCCTTAAGCCTATTTCATTTGCTAGCACAATTAAACACTATTCCAGTTCCGAAGCCTTTTTGTCCCAATTTGAGTGGAGAATAGGAAAGTGTGAAAGTGAAGGGATTGAATTGAGTTGAGAAAAAGGAATTATGATGGTTGAGTGGTGATAAAATAAGGGTGTGAATGAGATTTGAGTTGTGGGAAAGAAAAAAATTGAGAATGAGCAAAAGAAAAAAATGAGCTCATGTGTTTGTGCGAAAAAAAAAGTGAAGTGATTGAAAAAAGTGAAAAGAGTTAAAAAATTTTTTGAAGTATTGAGAGTATGGAATTGAAAGGGTGTTGATTGAAAATGTTTGAAGTATTCTGTTCCTAATCTCGAAATGCCAAAGTTTGAGTTTCTATTCTCCTTTCACTTGAGTCACTTACCCTATATTGTTATCCCACCTGTCCAAAGAGCCTACATTACAACCTTGAGAAAAGTCCTTTTTGATTCGGCATTGATTTCTAGAGTATGGTCGGAGTTGAGAGTGCTTACAAGCCTATGGCTGCCAATATGTGTGATTGATTGTTTGAGTGAGTCCCTTTATCATTGATATACACTTGTGAGGGAGTGAAACACATCGTTGAGTGCACATCCATATTTTATTTTGGTGATTCTCGCTGTTGTTGCATGAGTATTATGAGGTAAGATGAGTGAGTATACTTGTGATTGATCTTTGAAGCTCGAGTTCATTTGCTTGCATGATTTGATTCTTTGACTCATTCCTAACAATTTCACTTGACTTGTTATTTCATTGCTTGAGGACAAGCAATCTTATAAGTTTGGGGGGGGGGGGGGTTGATTAGGCGTGAAATTGTCATGATTCGTCACTCGAAATGCCCTAATTCTGGCCGATTTTGTCGAGTATTTGGAGTCAATTGAGCATTATTTCTATACATTGATGAATTTGTCTCTTTAATGCTCATAGGTGAATCGAGGGCGAATAACGGAGTTCGTAGGACTTTGAATCGACTCAAACGGATGCCCAGATGAGAATATATCGAAGGAATACGATTGGTGTTAGTGTTGAAGAAGAAAAGTACTAATTGGAGCAATTTTGGGAGTCATTCGAGTGGACCACTCGAGCACTAGCGCTCGAGCACGTTGCTTGAGCGCCCAAAACTACAAAAAAAATCGAGCATTCGAGCAGCTCGAGCGTCACCGCTCGAGCGTGTTGCTCGAGCGCCCCAAAACTTGCAGAGGAATCCGAGCGCTCGACCAGCTCGAGCGCCACCGCTCGAGCACTTGCACCATTCGAGCTCTACACTTGAGCACCACCGCTCGAGCGGGTTTGCTCGAGCGCCTTCATCTTTTGCGCTTTAAAAGTCATTTTTCGGCCCATAAGTTCACGATTCGGCTCGTTGCTTATATATACTCGTCTCAAGCTCATTTTTGGGAGATACCACTTACCATCATTTGATTCAAGAGCGTTTTAGAGAGTTAATTTTTGGAGAAGAAGGAACGAGGAAGTTTACTTTACGTTTTTGAGGTTTTCTTACGAATTCACGACACCATTTTTTTTTAGTTTGGTTCTTCATATCTTTGTTCTTGAACACGTTGAGACTTCATTTTATTGAATTAATTTCAGTTTATTCCTTTATATCTTGAAACCCTAGTTTATGATTTATCTTTTCTTCGTTATAATCATCATGTTCATGTTCGTTACTTCTTCAATTGTTCTTGTTTACGTAAAACCCATGTCTAGCTAAAACCCTTGCATGCTTGGGATAGGATGAACTCGTAGAAGTAGGTTGTGGGTACGTAATTAGGATAATTCGGGACGTTAGGTTTTAATTCTCTTGATTAATGAATTCTTAAAATCAATCTAAACTTTGCCTTTGAATTTCGTTCGAAAAGTGTTAGAGAGAGGACAACCGTATCACTCTTTAACAACGAGTAGACTTAACGAGAGGGTTTAGAAAAGGTTAATTCATCTACCAGTTTAGCGAAGGAGGACGACCGTATCACTCTTTAACAACGAGTAGACTTAACGAGAGGGTTTAGAAAAGGTTAATTCATCTACCAGTTTAGCGAAGGAGGACGACCGCATCACCTGAGTTAAATTAGGGTCTCATTAATTAAACACAATTTATTAACTTGTTAGTGGATTAGTGAAGTTGTTTGTTAGGATAAAGTATTAGGGTTTCAAATCTTGAGCTTTCATCTTGCATTCTTTTACTTAGGTTAATTCTTGCACGTCACGATTATTTTGATTATGTACCTGCTCCGTTAGTATACGTAGGGATTCCTATCCTAAGCATCACCATCTCTCATTTGAAAACAACCCTTCGATTCTTAGTTTAATTTTGATTTTTGCATTCCTAGGATAATTTTAGTCTTTTAATTAATCTTTCAAAAAACCCAAAAACATTACACTCATATTAGCTACGACGCGTAGATCTTCAGGGATCTGTTCGCATACACTCCATCTCGTGGGTTCGATATACTTGGTCATTATACTTACTTATACTACAGTGAACTCGTACGCTTGCGAGGAATCTACTAGTAGAAGTTAGTATATTCGCTTCAAGTCAATCAGCTGAGTTGCCTAGACATTGTGAAAGCTTTTGATTTTTTGCTTTCAACTTTGAGTTCTCATCTTCCAACTTTTGACAAAGTTGTATAAATTTTTGGAGGTCTAATAGCAAATTTTGCACATCAGACTCCTCTGATTGTTTAGAAAAAGAAGAAGAAGTTTGATTACATACCTCGTCTGTCACTAGACATATCTCTTCGTCTGGTCCCAAATTAGATGATGAACTAGAAGTGGATATCTCTTCTTCCTCATCTGCGAAACTTCTTTTGGAGTAACTTCTAGTGTCTCTTTTACCACTTCTCTTCGAGCCCATTTCTGCAAAACTTGTTAGCACAACAAATATTTGGATTTTTAAAAAATGGATTTGCCCTGGTGACCACCGAGATAATTTCAAAACAGTGGTCTGTAGGACACACTGCTCTGATACCACTTGTTGGTCCCAAAAAGATTATCCAGCGGAAAACGTTTTGACATATTTTTAATGAAAAACCAAATTTTAAAGTAAGTGTTAAAATTGAAATGCAGAAATCTAAAGTGCAGAAAAGTAAATAACACCGGATTTATAGTGGTTCAGACTAACTTGTCCTACGTCCACTCTCCCTTTCTCCAAAGGGGACTCACTCTCCAACCAAGTTACTAACTTCTGGAATTGGGAAGTATCAGATCCTTCGTACAACTTCAACCTCACTATCTAACTCTTACACCAATCTATCTAGGAAGATAAGGATTGTGTAATCGTCCAACTAATGACTCCTAAAGAGTATATAAACGTGAATGAACAAGGTAGAGTGATGGAAGAGTTTGTGTGTCTTTGTGTGTTCTTGCCCGACTCTTGTGTGTTGAACTCATCACTATGCACTCCTTTTTATAGTTGTAGGAATTAACTAGCCTTTGGAAGCTAGAAATTCAAACATCTATAAATTAAGGAATATAATCAATCATCTTGATTGATTATATGGTTGATTGGTTGACTCCTTCTTTGATTGATTCTTCTTTGATCTTCAACCAATATCTCTTGATATCAGTTGACTCTCCAGATTGCTTCATCTCTATCATCGAACTCCAAGATCTCCTTGTCTCCAGATTTCTACGAAGCCTCCATGTGGGTGAACTAATCCGTCTCCCTCATCTGGTCAGGACTCATCTGGTTTGGTCTGGGTCTACTTGTAGAGATCTTCTGGCCATCTCATCTGGTCAGAGCTCATCTGGTCGATTCCTCTGGTCAGACTCCTCTTATCAGACTCCTCTGCTCTAATGACTTATCTGTTCTGGTCTGGACACCTCATCTAGTCACCTCTAGTCTGGTCACCTCATCTGGTCTGCAAAAATTTCTTCCCCCTTAACCAAAGACCTATTCTAGACCTAGACTAATCTGTAGCTGACTAACAAGCCCAACTAGTCCTATTACAAGTTCTTGTTTTAACATCTTTAAAACATCTAATCTATATCCCAACAGTGTATATTATTACATGCAAAAAATGTAAACGGCAAGTGACATATCACTCAAAATATTAAAAAATAATAATTAAGGGACTTAAATTTCAATGGAATAGTAAATAATACTTAAGGGACTTAAATATTTAAGCATGACAATTTGGGTATGGACTTTAATACACACTTAAATAAGGAGATAATCAAGGAATATCACATGTTTTTCTTTATCAGCGAAAGAGAATTATATTAATAATTCGGGAATGAGGGCATAAGGGATACCATACAACAGAAGAAAAACAACTTGCCAAACACCTAGACTATTGTTCCAGAATACAATGAATGCTCCTAGTATAGTCTCTAAAACAGACACTATTTAACTTCGAATTTCCAACTCGTAGCCATCTCCAGACTCTGGTTTTAAGCTCTCTAACTATCTTCTCTTCTGAACTTTGTGTGTTATTGAAAATGGCTTTGTTTCTTGATTTCTAAATTAACCATAACACACATTCCCAGATACAATACAACACCTCATTTGCTCTTTTTTCTATAATGAGTTTACTAAGTGTATGAGATTTGTGGATGGTTTAGACGAGAGAACAGTCTTCACCCCAACCCACTCACAACACTTCATCCACACATTATAGGAAAAATTACACTCAAAGAGAACATGTCTAACCGTTTCCTCTTCATCCTTGCACAAGATGCATTTTAGTCCCGAGTCATTTGGAATGATTTTTTTAAGCTCTAAAATCGTTGGTAACCTCTCCCAGATCGCTCTCCATGCGTGTATCTTGACCTTGTGGGGAACCCATTTGGTCCACAGTATTTTGAATTCCTCTCGTTCTTCTCTATCATTCGCGTACGTGTATCCTCCAAAATAGCCAGTCGTACACCTCCTTCGTCTTATAGAGTCCATTTTCTGTTGGAGACCACCTCCAAGTATCTTTCTCGCCTCTTCTCAGAGGGTACCTGTTTAAAATATTTAACAAATCATTAACGACACTCTCCTCTCCCGCAAACAAGTTTCTCCTCCATTTCCATTCCCAGCACCACTCTCCATCTCTCCAAGGAATAGCACATGTAATCCAAACCTTTATATTTGCAAAGCATAATTTGCCTATGTGGCATCCTCCAAATTCACCCATTCCAACATCCTTTGGTTCATGTTCATTTTAGGTGTCCAAGTTTTGTAGCCATTGATTCATTTTATGATTAATCTCGGCCGTAGATCATTGGATTTTTTTCCTATAAATTTGTTCATTTGTTTTTCCTATTTTTTCATCCTCAACTCTATCCTCCTCTTTTATCTACATTTTTCTCATTGCCGTGCGATTTTGATTCCATCTTGGTAATTTCGGATGATTAGTTGATCGATCATGTCGTTTTGGTTTTCATTTTTTTTCATTGTTCATATTCTTTTGTACAGTGAGATCGTTCATCGTGCATATGTTTCCGTCGAACTTGGATGTAACATATTGTATTTATCTTCGAATTTTAATGAAATATTCTTATTTAAATTTTGTCCATGTATATTGATTTTCGTTCTATGTATTGCAAAGTTGATGTGGATCATATCTTTGTATTTTTATCGCATCTATGTCCATTGCCGCATTGCCGTATCTGCTTGGTCTAAATGTGCCGTATAGAGATTGATGAGGCGTATGTGTTTGAGTTCATTACGAAATAGGCCCTGTAATATTTTTTTCTTCTTTGGCGTCAAGGCCTTAGCCATCTGTGATCACGTCGATGGCCTTGATTTCGGTATATAATCTGTTGGCCGACTGCGCATCAATGGCCGACTATGTTCACATCAACGGGATTAATCTAGGAATGTACTCTCATTCATGGAATTTGTTAATTATAAATTAATATGATATTTAATTTAATTAAATGTGTAATTAGTGCTTTTTAAATATCCTATCCCGACTAAATTTGCCATGTAGCCTAATTATTCTAATTGTAACGTATGTCTTTGAATGCATAGCGAAAACCAAGAAGGCCGAGAAGAAGAGGTACGTGTTGTCGATGGCGTACGTCGCATCGGACAGCCTGGAGGACCCGGCATCGAAGCGGCACGACGCAACTCATGGGGTTAGCCATGCCTGTGGTTGCTTTCATGTTTTCGAAATTGGTCCTTTAATTTTTTTTAATTATGGCATCAAGGCCTTGGCCGACAATGTCCACGGCAGTAGACTTAATCTCGGATTATACTCTCGAACTTGATCTCGAATTATACTCTCGGACTTAATTTAAGCAGTATATGTATCCATTTTGTAGATATATAAATATTATTGAGATGGTCTTAAATTCGATTTGAGATGAATTTTGCAAAGAATGGATTTTGATTTCGGTATATAATCTGTTGGCCGACTGCGCATCAATGACCGACTATGTTCACATCAATGAGATTAATCTAGGAATATACTCTCATTCATGTAATTTGTTAATTATAAATTAATATGATATTTAATTTAATTAAATGTGTAATTAGTGCTTTTTAAATATCCTATCCCGACTAAATTGGTCATGTAGCCTAATTATCCTAATTGTAATGTATGTCTCTGAATGAATGTGGTTGCTTTCATGTTTTCGAAATTGGTCCTTTAATATTTTTTTCTTCAAATTATGGCATCAAGGCCTTGGCCGACAATGTCCACAGCAGTGGACGTAATCTCGGATTATACTCTCGGACTTGATCTCGGCTTATACTCTCGGACTTAATTTAAGCATTGTATGTATCTATTTTGTAGTAATATAAACATTATTGAGATGGTCTTAAATTCGATTTGAGTTGAATTTTGCATAAACTAATTAGAAATAGAATATACTCTACTTTTCAAATATTCAAATTTTAGTTGTTTTTAGGCGTGATGTGACTTTAAAGTTGATATTATTTTGCATGTATTTTGGAGATCAAGATTGTTGGGACATTGTCAGTTTTGATTAAGATCCCAAAGCCCCTGAAAAAATGTTTGCCTTAATCTGTCTTTGTCAGCCTAGTCTTGATTAGAATTAGTACTTAGTCATTTTACACTTCACAGGTACTCAGTGAGAGGAGAACTCACTCAAGACAATCAAGACTCAGAGCCTGAAGACGAAAGCACCATCCTAAACTTATGGCAGTCCTCTAAGCTGGCTGAGTAAGTGTCAGTGATGAAGAGTATGACCCTGAGGTCATTACTAACTCAATCTTGAAGGGAACATGATGTCACTGAGTTTATGAGAAGACTTGGAGTAGAGCCAAGCAATGCAAAAAGAATTTCAGCGTCAGGACAAGACCGGTGAGCCCAAGACAAAATGAACTTAATAAGACAAGCCTGAAGCTCAGGAATAAGTTCTGACATTCTCACCAACCTGATGACGTGGACCAATCCTGGAAGGACACGCACGTACGGAACCTGACATGAAGACTGAATTCAGACTGCATGTTCAACGGGCAAGCATTCAATGTGCATTTAATGCAAATACCAAATCCATGCAAGGACGGCTGTTGCATAAAGATATGTCCGTTTGAAGCCACTCTACATAGATGACTCGAAGGCTATCTCTCCAACGGATAGTTTTTCAAATCACCTATAAATACAGAAGACCTTGAACCCATTCAAGGTTACGGGAAATTTCCAAGCCAGAAATTACTCAAACTCTCAAGCTTTCAAAGCATTCAACCTTTAAGAGAAGCACTCGAAAACATCCAAATTTCCCAAGTGTTTCTTAGCAACTGAGAGTTATTCTGTATTCCAAGAGCTAAATAGCAGTACCTTAAGCTTAGAGAGATTATCCAATCCTTAGCATAGCTTTGCCTTGTAAGGATAATCTCAACTTAGTTGGAATCCAAACTGAAACCAAAACCCTAAGTTAGGCTTGTTGGGAGTAAGTCGGTTAGTGTGTTAGTAAGTGGAGTTGTATAGATCAGTGAGGATAGCTGGTCTTGGTGCACCTTGGCACGTTAAAAACAAGAATCCCTTGAGTGGATTTCCTGTTAAGTCAGGCCGTGGACGTAGGAGCTTGAGACTCTGAACCACGTTAAACTCCTTGTGTTCTTACTGCTTTGATATTGTGCATACTTGCCACATTATTCGTTCATTCATTGCATTCAAGTTTATCAGGCCTGAATCATCAGGCTGATCTTCAAAAGAGCACTGCCCTACTAAACACTATTCAGAATTGAGTAAAACAAGTTTTTCAGAAAGCAAACTAAACAAGACTTTAAACTTTCAGGGCTCAAACATTTCCGCACTGAACCTGAACTGATAGTTAGCCAACTGACCCGCACCAAGTGTAGTCAGTAGGTGTGTTATCAGCTCCTAGTTCTTTACCACTCTGAGTAAAGGGGACTCAGTCAGTTTTAAGTTTGAAAAATTGGCATACGTGTATTCCCCCCCCCCCATACACGTATTCCTCAGTCTTGTACCGGGACCAACAAGTGGTATCAGAGCAGTGGTTCGAAAGACCACTGACTTTGAATACTAATAGTTTCAGAGGAGAAACTGTTGGTGGTCACTGAACAGATCTGAGTTTGCTTTTCATAAAACTTGCATCATCATGACTTCAAGGAGACTTGAAGCTTCATTACCTGAATTTTCTGTATCTAACTTTGTCTACTGGAAGTTCAGATTAGAGGCACATCTAGATGCCATCCATGACCAGATACCGCGTGCACTCAGGGAAGGACCGATCAAGATCACTATTCCTAACGTCAGAGGACTGGGATACGAGGATCTTGCGATTGGTGTGCAGGTTCCTAAAGAAAGGAAAGACATGACCAACGATGAAATAAAGATGGTGGGGCTTGACAACGTCTCCAGAAACATCATCTTGCATACGGTGCCCTTCGAGGAGTCAACCAGACTGAAGAACTTAAAGACGGCAAATGAGGTTTGGGATGAGCTGACCAGGATGTGCGAGGGGTCAGAAAAGATAAAGGAGAACAAGAGAAATATTGCCATTTAGAAGTTCAAAGCGTTCGAGATGCTGCCTGACGAGAGCATAGATCAAATGGAGTCTCGATTCATCAAGTTGATGAATGAGTTGGTGATGTTGGACAAGGATGTCCCAAGAAGAGATGTTGCTTCAAAGATCCTGAATGCCCTTCCCGAGAGATGGGATAACAGTGTAATTATGCTTAAAAATACTCAGGATATGAGTAACATAACTTCTGCTTTACTTTTTTCAGAGCTCAAAACGCTTGAATTCGATCTTAACAAAAGAAAGAAGAAAGTTCAGTCAGAAGAGGAAGTAAAGGAGAAAACTCCTGAGAAAAGTGTGGCGTTCAAGGCCAGATCTGAACCTGTTGAGCCCTCATCAAACTCTTCATCAAAGTCACTGATGGAGATGAGCGGGGAAGAACTCGCTGAAGAGTACAGCCTGATGGCCAGACGATTTGACAAGCTCAATTCCAGGTTTGGTCGTAATAAAAAGTTTTATCAGGACTCACGTGACAGGAAACCTGAAGGAACCCACCAAAGCTCAAGGAGATATAAGGAGCGAAGGAATACTGACCAGAGGAGAGAACGTGGTGATGAAAGGAGATATTCTGAACCAAAACCTGAAAGAAGAGACGAACAGAGACGTACTCGCGATAATTGATATCCAACCAAGGCTGAAAGCTCACCAAGAACCAGGGAACCTGATTCAAGGAGGAACCCTGAACCGAGAAAAGAAAGAGTGAGTGAGCAGGTAGCATGTTACAACTGTAACAAGATTGGTCACTATCAGTACGACTGCCCGGAGCTGAGTGCGAGGGAGAGAGAGGAAAGGAGAGCCAATAGGGATCTAAGATCTGCTGATCGGAGAGCAATGATCGCTGAAGATGCAACAGATTCTGACGGTCCAACTGAAAGGTCACCTGAACTCTTCTCAGATGACGAGTACGATGATGTCTGTCTGATGGCTAGGGATGAGCCTGAGGTAACATCAAATTCTGTTTGTGCTTCTTACACTGGTCAAAATCCTGAGCTTAGCTCAGAGTCAGTCAGAGAAATGAACCTTCAGATCTGCCTTGATCAATTGATGGTTGATTTCTCCAGATTGCAGGAAACTAATGTCTTCTTGGTAGAAGAGAACAAGAAACTGAGTACTGAAGTTCAAAACCTGAATGAACAACTCACTCAGTCTGATCTTAAAGAATCAGCTCAGATTGTGAGACTAACTCAGGAAATTGATATGATCAATGCTGAGCGTCTCCCAAGAGAGAAGATTCTGAAGGAATTGGCTGAGGAAGAGCTGGCCAGGAAGGAAGAACTAAAAGTACTTAAGAGTAAGTTTGATGACCTCTTTACCAGACATGAAATCCTGAAAAAGAGTGAGGACTCTCTCAAGAAAAAGGTTGCAGCAATGAATAAATCCTTAGTGGCTAGAGAGGAAATAAATAGCAGCCAGATACTTGGGAACAAGAAAAAGGGACTTGAATATGTTCCTGAGAAATCCTCACAAGGTCAGTCTCATGTTGCTTCAGGGAGCAACACTGAGAGGGTATTTGTTCAGACAGGCCAGAGTGCACCTAAGGTTGTGCTCCAGGCCCGTCAAACTGATAAGGGCAAGGAAACCGTTGACACAGTCAGGGTTGCTCCTAAGGTAGCTAAGCCAAAACCCAAGGGAAAGGCGAAGCAACCTAAGGAAGCCCCTGAGAGCTCAGGCCAGGGAAAACCTCAGCGAAAGCAGAGGAAGACTCAGGCCAAGAGCCCTCAGACTGGTCAGCGAGGGTACCATCATGCTTGGCAATACCAACAGGGAAGGCCAAATATGATGACACCCCCGTGGTTTTGGCATCCTGAGGCCTTTAACTGTTTTCCATTCCCTCACTTGCCTAGGGGGAATAGAAATCAGGGTCCTTATAAAGAACAAGGCCCAAGACCTGCTGCACCCAGACCTAGGAAGAACAGGAGGCCAGCCCAAAAGGCACCCACTCAGGCTCCTGTGAAGCCTAAGTCTAGCACTCATACACCATCTTCCTCTCAGGCAAAGAAGAAGAAAGTTGTGTATGTTGATGTTTCAGGGAGACAGATTTACCACTCTGAGGCAATCAGGGTTGTGAAGCAAGTCTGGATCCCGAAGGGTACAACTGACACGATAGGACCCAACACCCAATGGGTACCTAAAGCCTGATTTGCTTGCAGGCGGCTGTGGATCACAATAAGAGGAGAGGAGACTCAATCAAAGTTGTTTGGTACCTAGACAGTGGTTGCTCAAGGCACATGACTGGAATGAAGAGTCTTCTCCAAGAATATCAAGCTAAAGATGGTCCACAGGTAACCTTTGGTGATAACTCAAAAGGTGTTACTAAAGGTTTTGGTGTTCTAATTATAGGTACAGTCAGAGTGGAAAATGTGTCCTTTGTGGAAGGACTGAAGCATAACCTGCTGTCAGTAAGTCAATTCTGTGACAAATGGTTCAGTGTTGAGTTCTCATCGAATATATGTTCAGTCAAGGACAAATCAACACAAGTGCTTCTATCAGGTATAAGGAAAGGTAATGTTTATCTCGCTGATTGGAGCAGCACTATTCCTAATACTTGTTTTGTTGCTAAAAGCTCTCTAGAGCTCAGTTGGTTATGGCATAAAAGATTAAGCCACCTGAACTTCAAGATTCTTAACAAAATTTCTAGACAGTCACTTGTTGATGGTCTACCTAATGAAGTTTTTAGCAAAGATCACGTGTGCAAAGCTTGTCAGGAAGGGAAGCAGGTCAGAGCATCATTCAAGGAGAAAGCTTCCTATTCCACTAACAGAATACTTCAGCTCCTGCACATGGATTTATTTAGCCCCATAACACCTGTGAGTATGAATGGTAGAAAGTATACCCTTGTGGTTATTGATGATTATTCTAGATATACTTGGGTTATTTTCTTGTTAAATAAGAAGGAAACCCAAGTGAAGCTTCCAGAGTTGCTCAGGAGACTCGGCAATGAGAAGAATCAGTCCATTACTAAGATCAGATCTGACAAGGGCACTGAATTTATAAATTCATATATTTCTGACTTTTGTAATGAACTTGGTATAGCTCATGAGACTTCTGCAGCTAGAACCCCACAACAGAATGGTGTCGCTGAAAGGAGGAACAGGACACTGAAGGAAGCTGCAAGGACCATGCTGGCTGAGTCAGGATTGCCCAAGAAATTCTGGGCTGAGGCAATCAACACTGCATGCTACACTCAGAACAGATCCATGCTGAATAAACAACATGCACATACCCCATATGAGACATGGAATAAGAGGAAACCTCGTATTTCTTATTTTCATGTATTTGGTTGTAAGTGCTTCATCCTCAACAATGGGAAGACCCAATTGAAAGCCTTTGATAGCAAATCTGATGAAGGAATATTCTTAGGATATTCTGAAGTTAGTAAAGCCTTCAGGGTTTACAATTGTAGGACCCTTGTTATGGAAGAATCACCTCATGTTGTCTTTGATGAATCTGCTAATGAGTCTAGGGCAAATGTGTTGAATCCTGACACTGAGGAGGTCACAAGGAGTGTGACAAGGCTGAGCTTGAAGAATCAACCTGATCCCAAGATCAAGACTGTGCCAATTCCGAGATGGGATGATGATGACGATCAGGATGATGAATCAGGTATCACCCCTAAGCCCAGCACATCAGGGATTGTTGAGCCTCAGACTGAGGAACAGGCTCAACCTGAGGTAAGCACCGTCTATGAAGATGCTGTTGCAGCTGAGACGGTTCCTGAGTCACCTCATCAACGGGGAATCAATGTCCCTGACATTGAGCTTGTTAATCCCTTTGGTATAGACTCAGGATCATCCCCTTCTGTTCAATTTCCTGAATTTTATGAGCCTGTAGACACTAACATTGCAGGTACTTCAGGAACAACTCCTGGCAAAAGAACATGGTTAGAAGATCATCCCATTGATCAAATCATTGGTGATCCAACTGAGGGAGTCAGGACCAGACGGTTCCATGGTGAGAGTACATTGTTCTGTTGCTTTCTCTCTGAGCAAGAGCCTCAGAACATTGAAGAAGCTCTCACTGACTCGAACTGGATCATTGCCATGCAAGAGGAGTTAAATCAGTTCACAAGGAATCAGGTTTGGGAACTGGTAGATAGACCTAGGCATCAAGGTGTGATTGGTACCAAGTGGGTCTTTAAGAACAAGAAGGATGAGAATGGTGTTGTGGTAAGGAACAAGGCTAGACTGGTTGCAAAAGGGTATTGTCAATCTGAGGGAATAGACTATGATGAGACTTTTGCTCCAGTGGCTAGGTTGGAAGCTATCAGGTTATTCCTTGCCTATGCAACATATAAGAAGTTCAAGGTGTATCAAATGGATGTCAAGAGTGCCTTCCTGAATGGTGTACTCAATGAAGAGGTATATGTTGAACAACCTCCTGGGTTTGAGGTTGGAGATAGAGTATACCATTTGAAGAAAGCACTCTATGGACTTAAGCAAGCACCAAGAGCTTGGTATGATACCCTCTCTCAATTCCTGATAGACCATGGGTTCAAGAAGGGAACTGTGGATAGGACATTGTTCAGGATCACTGAAGGTGATGACATTCTCCTGGTCCAGATTTATGTGGATGACATAATATTTGGATCACCAAATCATCAGCTCTGTGAGAAATTCTCTAAGTTGATGACTGGTAAATTTGAGATGTCCATGATGGGAGAGATGAACTTCTTCTTAGGATTGCAGGTCAAGCAGACTGATCAAGGTATCTTCATAAATCAGGCCAAGTATACAAGAGACTTGATTCATAAGTTTGGTGTTCAGAACAACAATCCAGCCAGGATCCCTATGAACACAAATTGGAAGATGGATCCTGACACTGAAGGGACTTCAGTAAATCAGACTGAGTATCGAGGGCTGATAGGCTCTTTGTTGTACCTGAGTGCAAGTAGGCCTGACATTACGTTTGCAGTTGGTGTGTGTGCTATGTATCAGTCTGATCCCAAGAGAAGTCATTTGGAGGCTGCTAAGAGGATACTTAAGTATTTGAAAAGGACAGTCAATATGGGACTATGGTATCCTTCAGATGACAACTTAGAACTGACAGGTTATTCAGATGCAGATTATGGAGGTTGTAGGATTGATAGGAAATCAACCTCAGGGACATGTCAGTTTTTGGGAAGTAAGTTGATCTCGTGGTTTAGTAAAAAGCAGAATTCAGTGGCTACATCCACAACTGAGGCTGAGTATATGGCTGCAGGTAGTTGTTGCGCTCAGATTTTATGGTTGAGGCAACAGTTGAGGGACTACCAAGTATTTGCTAATCAGGTTCCAATCTATTGTGATAACAATAGTGCTATAGCAATTACTCAGAATCCAGTGCTTCACACAAGGTGCAAGCATGTGGACATTAGACATCACTTCATTCGAGATCATGTGGAGAAGAAAGACATTAGGATGGAGAAGATTCACACTGACAGGCAAAGAGCTGACATCTTGACTAAGCCTCTGGCTGAAACAAGGTTTATGGAACTGTCAGTGGAGTTAGGACTCTTAGATCCGGGAGAGCAGTCAGTGTAGGGTTCTAGGGGGAACTCAGGCCAGACTCGACTCAGCGAGGTATCAGGGTGCTACAATGTCTCCCTGATAGGTATGAGTTCTAACCTGACTCATGTGAATTTCAAGCGTCTCCCTGAGTCCTTCGTCCTGAAAATCTTTATTAAATGCATTCCGTTTTCATTAAAAGCGCGCCTTTTCATATTTAAAACCCACGCGCACGGAGCATTTAATGCTACAGTTACTTTTTCATATATGTGTCCGTTTTATACGGAATATGACTGACATGGGGTTTGATTGAAGCTGAGATTAATCCTGGCCCCTCATTTCAAAACCTTTCGAATTCAGGGATCAATCTCAACCCCACGTTTGAGTAACTGACTTAGTCTTATCAATCAAGAGTGCCATTTGAGGTTTTTACGCAAACACAACGCACAATCTACACACTGAGTTTTCTCTTGCTCAAACACAGCAATTTCAAAAATCTCTTCCTTTCTAAAAACAATGGCATTTCTTGATTCCAACTGGACAACCGACAAGATCGTAGACGTTGTCGAAAACAAGCTGATACACATGGAGCAAGTCATCTCCATGGAAGGTATCTGTCTTACAGTTGAGGAAATCAAACCAGTATTCAAGTGGATTTCCGATGCTGGGTTGGAAACATACTTCACCACCCGCCCCATTTCCGTGCTCCCAAGAACAATTGTAGAAGCATACTTAAATATGTTCTTACGGAAGGGGGAGATTTATACGAAGGTGACTGCGCTTAAGCCGACGGGAGAGAAGGACGGCGACGACAAACCTCTCTACAACTCAGAGGTGGTCACTATTGACATCAGGAGGGCGGTGCGGGAAGTCTTCAAGTTGCCATTCTCAGGCATCAACCCAAAAACGTACAAGGAAAACTCGGAGGGAGAATTCCTTGGGAAATGGACCAAATCTGGGTCATCAGAGTTCAAGGCTCGACAGAACAAGAATACGTTAAAACCTGAGTACAGAGCTCTGGTGGATTTGGTGTCCAAGATGGTAATGGGTGCAACTGGCTCTCACGAGCAACTGAGTCTGCCCAAGCTGAGACTCATGGGAGCAATTGCTGATGGAGTGGAAGCGAACTGGGAGCAGTTCTTCCTTGATCAACTCCATCAGGCTGGATTGGACAAGCTTAAGCGAGATGAGGAGAAGAAGCACATATCCGTCAGTGCCATCTTGCCATTCGGCACGAGGATGTCCATCCTGATTGCTCATGCTTGCCATGGGTATACCTTCGATTTTGAGGACAGTCTCTCCTCAAAGAAGGTAGTGTTTTCCTCACTGAGTGATACCTATTTAGTGCTAGGGCTGACTGATCCCAATGCGAAAGCAAAGGGTCAGGCCAAAAAGCCAGCTGGTAAGGCCAAGAGAGTGGCAACCAGTCTCTTTGAACGGGTAGATGACCTCTTTGAGAGGAGTAAGGACGGTGAGGAGGTTGCAGCTGAAGAGGTGGAGCAGCCTGAGGCGGAAAAGGCTGAGAAGAAGAAGAGGGTGAAAATCGTGCTGTCAGGGAAGAGCACGAAATCAGGGACTGAGTCTCATCCCAAGAAGGCCGGGTCTGAGGCTGAGGGAACAGACGATGACGTCAGGAAGGAGGGTAATCAGGGAGAGAGGCCCCTAAAGAGGCTTAGGAAGGGAATAAAAAGGTCCCCTGCTAAGAAACTGCCTGAGGTGAGTGAGAGGGAGAAGTCAAGCTCTCCTGGAGCCTCTGACTTGGAGGAAGTGAGAAAATCTGTCGAGACGGCTGAGTTGTTGCAGCCTGAGACAGTACCCACTCAAACATCCCCACACCCTGAAACCCAAATACCTTCTAACCCTGACCCTACTACCCGACCCACTGAAACACCCCAAACAGAGCCATATCATCCTACTGAGTCAGCGCCATCAAATTCACCCACGAATGAGCCTGACCAGTCAGCCGAGCCAAATCTTCCAAACCCCACAGACTTTCCCTCATACCCCAATCCCAAAGACTGTCCCAAATCCATTTCAGCTGAAGAGGATGAATTCCTTGAAGTGGAGGAGGAGGAATTAGATGAACACATGGCTGGTGGGATTCTGGAGAGCACTCTCAGGGGGAACGCCACAGAATGGGCAGGAAAGTGCTGGCCAGGGCTGTACAAGTACAATGAGCTGCTGGCGTATGTGATTGAGCTCAAGGTTTGGTTGGACTTCAAACAATCAAACATGCAGGAGCAACATCTGCTAGTAGACGCTCGTGGCTGGGAGCACTGGGAGACTGAGGAAGCCAAGATTTGCTCCTTCTTTGGACTGACTAGCTGGCTTCAACTTCTGAACTTTGACAACCTGAAGCAGTTAGTGGCTGATATGATGTCCAAGAGCAAGGCTGACATCCGGTCTGATGAAGAGAAGGATGATGAGGATCATGATGAAGCTCAGGGTGGAGACATGGAGAAGGCAGTGGAGGAGACTGCACAGGAGGTTGATGAGATGATCTCTGAGCCTCAGGCTCAGGGGGAAGGTGATAAGGACACTGGTGCCAAGGGTGGACCAGTGGCTGAGGATGTTTTGAACATCTCAGCTGCCAATGAGACATCTGTCGATGAAGGGATTCCCTGCCCTGAGACAAGAGAGGAAGATGTTGAGGCATCCAAGGAGACTCTCAGTTCCGAGGGACAAGTTCCTAAGGTTCAAGATAGCTTAGCTGAGCCTGAGGAGGCGGCTATGACTACTTCTCAACTGCCTTCAGTGCACCTTGAAGAAGGGACTGATGCTGCAGGGGCTGACAAGGGAAAGCAGCCAATCACTGATGAGGCCGTTGATGATGCAGATGTGATAATAACTGGGGTCGGCCGTGCTGAATTCACAAGCATAGTGGAGGTCAAGCAGGAGAAAACCACAGAAAATCTAGCTGAACTTCAGGAGGAAGTAATGAGGCTACGAGCTAAAAAAGAAGAAGACTCCAAGGCCCTGGCAAAACACATCAGGTGGACAAAGTCAGCCTACAACACCCTTGCCAACAGGGAGCTGATTTTGCTAAAGAGGACGATGACTGACACGGCCAAGTCAGTGAGGAATGAGAGGAAGCGCACCAAGAAGATGCTTAGGAACACTCTCAAGAAACTTGATGAGAGGGATGCGATCAGGGATGAGAGGTTGAATCAGGCAGTTGACAGGCTTGCAGTTCAGACTGGAGCTATTGTCACTCAGGCCATGAAGGACTCAGCGTCCAAACTGGAGCTGGAGTCAGGGAAGTTGGATCGCACCTCTCAGTCAGTGGCAGACATTTTGGCGAAGACCACTGAGGAGTCGGCAAAGATACTAACTGAGGCCAGCAGAGTCAGCGGTGAGTCCTTGAAGGTGGAGGAAAGGATCACCAAGGCTGAACAAAGACTCCAACTCTCTATGGAGGTCTTTGAGAAGAAAGTCAATGCTGCTATCAGTTCGGTTTCTTACGCAGGCACTGGGATTGCCACGGGAGTTGAGATGCTGAAGGAGGGCGTATTGGAAGTTCAATCTTTAGCCTCTTTTGTTATCAACAGTGGAGCTGAGTCACTCCCATCCCAGGCCAATGATGATGCCAAAAAGGGAAAGAAGAAGAAAAGATCCCGCCCTGAGGCATCGGAGGCAGTCAACCAAGGTGAGACCGTTCTAGCTGACCCTGAAGCCAATCCTGAAGGGAATATACTAAGGGTGAGGAAGTCAGCTAGGTTAGCGGCAGTGGAGAAGGAAGGAGAGGATGTTGTTGTCAGGCTGAGAGTAGAGGCAACAAAGGCAAAGGCTGATGAACCTTCCAAGCAACAACCTGAGCCAGTTCAGAGACCGTCTCCCATGAGCTCAAGGAAGAATCCCATCACTTACTCAGGGGAGTTGGTGGCGGAGCTATGTGCTGAAGCATGGGGAGATCACTCTGAGAAATCTGAGGCTATGCGCAGAGCTGAAATTGCTCAGAAGGAGAAGATGCGCATCTTGGAGAAAAAGGTTGAGAAGCTGACTGATATCACTGAGTTTCAACAACGAGAACTGGATGATGCGGTGATCAGCTTGCTAAGGAGGAAGAAGGCGAAGCCTGAGCCTAGGAAGTACAGGAAGAAGCCAACAGTTAGGAAATCAACAATTCTTCAAGTCAGTAGGCCTGAATCAGGAGTAAGGGAAGCTTTTGTCGATGAGTTCGTCTCAGAGGCATTAAAGGAGTTTTGGACTGATGCAAGGGATGAATTTGTTAGATTATGGTATGTTGTGAAGAAGTGGGGCGACACTGAGGATATCAATGCCCACTTCACTGACTACATGATGGACAATCATCCTGAGCTATTCCAGAAGATCTTGGAGGAGGCTGATGCAGCTCAAGTTCAAGTGAAGGCTCCTGAGTTCACCATTCGAACTCCTCCCTTGGTTCCTGGAACTCTAAAGCATGACACAAAGGCCATCATGATGGAAGTATTGAAGATAGCCAAAGCTGAAGGATACGTGAACCAACTTAGAAGACTTGACGAGCTGAAGGCAAGGGTTTATGCAGGATATGGACTCAAACCTGAAATGAGATTAGTCTAGGTGTTCACAGGCTTCTCTGTAATAGACTAGATTCATTGTAACCATTTCCACATCAATCAATGAAGTCTATTATTTTTGCCCACAGACAAAAACTCATTGTCTTTTTTGCTGTTATTTAAATTCTGTACTTTATCAAGAATTGCTCTAACACTGACTTATCTTATAGATAGGCTCATATTTCCTCTAAGTGTTTTTAGGATCTTTTCAGTGTTTTGGCATCATCAAAAAGGGGGAAATTGTTGGGACATTGTCAGTTTTGATTAAGATCCCAAAGCCCCTGAAAAGATGTTTGCCTTAATCTGTCTTTGTCAGGCTAGTCTTGATTAGAATTAGTACTTAGTCATTTTACACTTCACAGGTACTCAGTGAGAGGAGAACTCACTGAAGACAATCAAGACTCAGAGCCTGAAGACGAAAGCACCATCCTGAACTTATGGCAGTCCTCTAAGCTGGCTGAGTAAGTGTCAGTGATGAAGAGTATGATCCTGAGGTCATTACTAACTCAATCTTGAAGGGAACAGGATGTCACTGAGTTTATGGGAAGACTTGGAGTAGAGCCAATCAATGCAAAAGGAATTTCAGCGTCAGGACAAGACCGGTGAGCCCAAGACAAAATGAACTTAATAAGACAAGCCTGAAGCTCAGGAATAAGTTCTGACATTCTCACCAACCTGATGACGTGGACCAATCCTGGAAGGACACGCACGTACGGAACCTGACATGAAGACTGAATTCAGACTGCATGTTCAACGGGCAAGCATTCAATGTGCATTTAATGCAAATACCAAATCCATGCAAGGACGGCTGTTGCATAAAGATATGTCCGTTTGAAGCCACTCTACATAGATGACTCGAAGGCTATCTCTCCAATGGATAGTTTTTCAAATCACCTATAAATACAGAAGACCTTGAACCCATTCAAGGTTACGGGAAATTTCCAAGCCAGAAATTACTCAAACTCTCAAGCTTTCAAAGCATTCAACCTTTAAGAGAAGCACTCGAAAACATCCAAATTTCCCAAGTGTTTCTTAGCAACTGAGAGTTATTCTGTATTCCAAGAGCTAAATAGCAGTACCTTAAGCTTAGAGAGATTATCCAATCCTTAGCATAGCTTTGCCTTGTAAGGATAATCTCAACTTAGTTGGAATCCAAACTGAAACCAAAACCCTAAGTTAGACTTGTTGGGAGTAAGTCAGTTAGTATGTTAGTAAGTGGAGTTGTATAGATCAGTGAGGATAGCTGGTCTTGGTGCACCTTGGCACGTTAAAAACAAGAATCCCTTGAGTGGATTTCCTGTTAAGTCAGGCCGTGGACGTAGGAGCTTGAGACTCTGAACCACGTTAAACTCCTTGTGTTCTTACTGCTTTGATATTGTGCATACTTGCCACATTATTCGTTCATTCATTGCATTCAAGTTTATCAGGCCTGAATCATCAGGCTGATCTTCAAAAGAGCACTGCCCTACTAAACACTATTCAGAATTGAGTAAAACAAGTTTTTCAGAAAGCAAACTAAACAAGACTTTAAACTTTCAGGGCTCAAACATTTCCGCACTGAACTTGAACTGATAGTTAGCCAACTGACCCGCACCAAGTGTAGTCAGTAGGTGTGTTATCAGCTCCTAGTTCTTTACCACTCTGAGTAAAGGGGACTCAGTCAGTTTTAAGTTTGATAAATTGGCATACGTGTATTCCCCCCCCCCATACACGTATTCCTCAGTCTTGTACCGGGACCAACAAAGATTTATATATTATATAATTTAATTAGAATTGAATCGTTGAATTACAAAGTCGCTAGGAATCGTTGAATTTAGCGCAATTTGAATTGGTGATTTTTTTAATATATCTTTTGTAAGTTAGTCAAATTCAATTCAATTACTATATATGTCAACTAGTAAAATTGGACTAACAATAGTACTATAAAAAATCCTCTAATTGATCTTACTTAAATATGATTTTATTTGAATTAATTCCTTTAACCCATGCTATTTAAGTCAATTGAATTGCATTGAAGTCTCATAATTTTGGTTTAATTTAAATTAACATTGCAACCTTATATAAAGGAAGATTGTATACTTGCCGAATTATATCACGGTAGTCTTGTGAACTTTTTTTGTTAGATTTTATTCATTTGTATTTTTGCTATGTATTATATTATTGTATGATCTTCAAATTTGGCCCTATGTTTATGATGATTTGCGGATAATTAGGGTGTTTTGTTTTAAAGTATTGGTGTCCATGAATTGAGGCTACATAAATAGGAGTTAATTTGAAATAAATCTTTTGTTCCATACTATTTAGTCAAGTGATTTGTATTTAGGTCTCATAATTTTGTCTTTAAATGTGGCCCTATATTTTTTATGATTTGTGAATAATTAGAGTGTTTTGTTTTAAAGTAGTGGTTGTCCATGAACTGAGGCTACATAAATAGGAGTTAATTTGAAATAAATCCTCTATCTCATACTATTTAGTCAAGTGATTTGTATTTAGGTCTCATAATTGTGTCTTTAAATTTGGCCCTATATATTTTATGATTTGTGAATAATTTGAGTTTTTTTGCTTTAAAGCAGTGGTTGTCCATGAATTGAGGCTACATAAATAGGAGTTAATTAATTTGAAATAAATCCTTTGTCCCATACTATTTAGACAAGTGATTTGCATTTACGTCTCATAATTGTTCTTTATTTGAATTAATGCTGCAATCTTACATATAGTAAGATTCGTACATTTGATTATAATAAATTGTGTTGAATTTATATAGTTGGATAAATTTCCGAGATTTTGAATTTGGTCCTACAGTCTTGAGGTTAATAAGCAACCTAATTTTTTTAATATAAAAGTTGTATTTCCAGATTTTGTCGAAATTTTAAAATTTTGGATTGTGAGTTTCATAGTTTATTTGAGGTATAATTATTTTTTTGTGATGGTAGATGGTTATGGAGAGGCTTGCAAAAACAATGGTGAGCTAATTAAGCTTACATAAAATATGATTTAATTTTAATTAATTTTTTTAACCCATGCTATTTAATCAAGAGATTTGTAGTTAAATCTCATAACTGTAATTTAATTAGAATTAATATTGCAATCTTCAACTACCTTTATTAGGATATTTAAACATACTTTATTACACATTTAATAAAAATAAATAACATAATAATTTATAATTCACCTATCTCAATCATGCTTTAAAGGTTAATATGACCCAAAATGGAAATTTATATTACTTAAATTAAAATGCCGTATATTAATGTCACATCAAGGGGCTTAAACTAGGAATAGACGTATGTGTTTGAATGATTTTTGTTACTTGACCGATTTTGAAATTGGTCCTTTATTTTTTTTTCACATCAATGGGATTAATCTAGGAATACACTCTGATTCATGGAATTTGTTAATTATTAATTAATATGATATTTAATTTAATTAAATATGTAATTAGTGTTGTTTAAATATCCTATCCCGTCTAAATTTGCCATGTAGCCTAATTATCCTAATTGTAACGTATGTCTTTGAATGAATGTGGTTGCTTTCATGTTTTCGAAATTGGTCCTTTATTTTTTATTTTTTAAATTATGGCATCAAGGCCTTGGCCGACAATGCCACGACAGTGGACTTAATCTCGGATTATACTCTCGGACTTGATCTCAGATTATACTCTCAGACTTAAATTTAAGCATTGTATGTATCCATTTTGTAGATATATAAATATTATTGAGATGGTCTTAAATTCGACTTGAGTTGAATTTTGCATAAATTGGATTCAAGGACATTGATTTCTTTAACTACCTTTATTAGGATATTTAAACATACTTAATTACACATTTAATAAAAATAAATAACATAATAATTTATAATTCACCTATCTCAATCAGGCTTTAAAGGTTAATATGACCCAAAATGGAAATTTATATTATTTAAATTAAAATGTCGTATATTAATGTATCCTAACTATGTCTTTGGAAGAATTTGATTCCTTTCATGATTTTGCAGATTTAGTCCTTTTTTCTGCCACCAATGCCTTGGCCGATAATGTTCACGGCAATGTTCATGTTAATATTGTACTCTAACGCAACGTATAGTTAACATACATTAAATTAATTTAAGCAATAAAGGTATCCATTTTTTGTTATAAAGACTAATAATTATTAAGTATTATTATTATTTGGGGTGTTAAATTCGAGTTAATATGAATTTTACATAAATTTTGCGAAAAAAAATATATGTTCGGTGTCTGAATAAAAATTATTATATGAATTCTCATGAAACCAATGGAGTATAATATAATAATAATGATTAATTTCATTGAGTAATTCTTGGTCACAAAATGATTTATGCAATTTGATATTGATCATGGTATAATTTGAATCATCCAAATTTATGTAAAATTAAAATTAAATTGAATTTAGCACCCCAAATAATACAAATGCTTAATAATTATTAGACTTTATAACAATTTAACCAGCATAATAATTTGTACGATCCAATTTTTGAGGACGACTTAATTTTATATTTCAACCATCTTAATCATAATTTAAAGGTTAATAACCCAAAGTGGATATCTATTTTTCTTAAATAAAAATAATGTATATTAACTATACCGTGCATCCGAGTATACCATTAACGTGAACATTGCCGTGAACATTATCGCCAAGGCCTTGGTGCCAGGAAAAAAAATAAAGGACCAATTTTGCAAAAACATGAAAGCAACCACGTTTTAAAAAATAATTAATTTCCTTGGGATGAGTAATGATTGGGCACAAAATGAGATATATATGCAATTTGACATTGATCTTGATATAATTTGATGTTGGTCCACTATATCCAAAAGTTCGACTAGATTAATTATAATACAAAAAGTATGATTTATTCGCGGACCAATTCGCGGATCAATTGTAAGATTGATGTATCTTCTCATATTTTTACGTCTACGGACTTAAAAATGACTTCATTAAGATTGATGTATATGAAATTAAGATTGCCTAAATTTAAATTACTTTCTATGTAATTTCATCTGAATAATTACACATTCCCTTGGTTAAATTGGCATTTTTTTTTAATTATGGCATCAAGGCCTTGGTCGACAATGTCCACAGCGGTGGACTTAATCTCGGATTATACTCTCGGACTTAATTTAAGCATTGAATGTATCCATTTTGTAGATATATAAATATTATTGAGATGGTGTTAAATTCGGCTTGAGTTGAATTTTGCATAAATTGGATTCAAGGACATTGATTTATTCAAATACCTTTATTAGGATATTTAAACATACTTAATTACACATTTAATAAAAATAAATAACATAATAATTTATAATTCACCTATCTCAATCATGCTTTAAAGGTTAATATGACCCAAAATGGAAATTTATATTACTTAAATTAAAATGCCGTATATTAATGTATCCTAACTATGTATTTGGATGAATTTGATTCCTTTAATGATTTTGCAGACTTGGTCCTTTTTTTTTTTTCTGGCGCCAATGCCTTTGCTTATAATGTTCACGGCAATGTTCATGTTAATATTGTACTCTGATGCAGGGTATAGTTAACATACATTAAATTAATTTAAGCAATAAAGGTATCCATTTTTTGTTATAAAGACTAATAGTTATTAAGTATTATTATTATTTGGGGTGTTAAATTCGAGTTAATACGAATTTTACATAAATTTTGCGAAATTGGTCCTTTATTTTTATTTTTTCCTGGCATCAAGGACTTGGCCGACAATATTTGTACGTGTCCATACTTGTGAAATTGGTGTTTAGTATCAATGTATTATGCAATTAACATGAATGATAATGATTATAATTTATCCATTTGATTTTTTTTATTCATTGAATTTAATTGGAATGATTCATAAATTATATCTAACTTAATTAATTATTTTAAACTCTGATAGTTATTAAGCATTTCTATTAATTGGGATGTTAATTCGATTTAATTTGAATATTATATGTGTTTGATTATATTGTAGAATACTTCATTGGTTTCATGAGAATTCATATAATAATTTTTATTCAGACACCGAACAGATATTTTTTTGGTGGAAAAAGTCAGTGCTTTAAAATATATTGCTACAACGTGTGATGCTAATAGGATGTAACATCTACAACTTGAATAGAGTGAAGATCTTCCAGGTACTTAATTCCTTTATATGCAGTATATGAGGTTGCAGTGAGACAAATTGGAGGTTCAGGCCTTAATTTTTAAAACGATTTTGGCAATATTACTTAAATATATATATATATATATATATATATATATATATATATATAACTTTATTTTGAAGGCAAGATAGTTTAATGTTCGAATTGGATGAATTCTATCTTACGAAGACAACTCATGTGTAGTGTCTAAGAAAATATAGATTTGCATGACATTTAAATAATTGAATAGTTATCGATTTGACAATGTGTATATATATGATGAGTAATGAAATTGGGCTTTTAGAGGAAATGTGGATATATTTAATTGAATTTTTTTTTTCAGTTTCGCTGTTGTTCATTAATATTTTGTACAACGTGTTCGTTGCATGGCACAATGGGTGATGATTATTTTACAAATGTTGCTGGTAGTATATCGTTGTCTGGTAATTTTTAATCTGCTTGACTTGCGGTGTATTGTGGCCATCTTGCTGTGATTTTGTATAAAATCCGTAATTTTTTTGGGAATTTGAAGTAATATTTTAATAATGGTCAATTAATATGACCAAAAGCATAATACCAGTGATATAAACAATTAAATATCACATTTTATTTTCTCTAATACTCGCACTATATTTTTTGCTAATTGTATTAGAGTTATGTGCCTAATTTGGACACTTACGTTGTTCAGGTTGCCGTAATGTTCGATCAGCGAGGATATTGCATTACTGTGAGTGTAGATTGGATAATTTTTTTTATTTATCTGATTGATTAGGTTTTATTTTTCTTTTCTTTTTTCATATAATTTTTTATTCTCATTTTATAAGCTAAATATGTTGTGTCTTTGTGGACTTTATTTTATTTGCTAATAACAGGGAATTGTGCAAGGCATGCTCGAATGAGGAGGAGATCAATAATCCTGGGAAAACGTGGTAGAACACTTGAAATGGGTAAATTTTGTGTGTTATGCAATCTTGGGATTTAATTTAGTGATGTGATAATTTGAATGTTGTTATTCATTTATTTGATATCTGATTTATACTTTTTAAATATAATGTAGATACTGTTTTGGAAAAATCCATGCAATGTAGTGCAAGGTTGCTTAGGAGATGTATTGTCTCTGATAAACGTTCTAGAGGTTTATCCGTTTTAATTGGTATGTTCAAGCTGAAGTCAATTTTATAGTTTGTTGTTTATATTTAACAACTAAATATAATTCCTCAACTTTGTTTATTCAGACAATCTCCCTTTGCGTGGTGGTGTTGCTTGTCCGAACGTTCCTACACTTGATGGCAAGTGGAAATACATATATTAATATTTTACGTCGCTAAGTTTGTTGTGGTTTATATTTGTTCCTTATTTCTTCTCTTGGACCTATATTTAGTGACGAGTTCTGCGCCTGCTATTCGTGCAAGTGTTTTGTCGGGTAACACATGTCCAGAAAATATACAATTCACCGCCAAAAGTTTTTTTTTTCATTCGTTTATGTATCTTTGTATAGTCCTTTTCTTTTTCATAATATTTTTAATCTTGCAGAAAAGGGAAAGACACACATTGTTGGTGATGTTGGCGATGTAATTTTTAGTGGTCTCCATGTGCGAGTGAATGTTGAGAATTTTGGTTCAAGGATAATAAATCTGGGTGGTGATTATTCTGTTCAAGATGGGCAAACTGCTCGAATTAGTAAGTTTATTATATTTCGGAATTTTTAATTCAATATTTATTTTGAATTAATGGTTTTTCTTTGCGTGATGGTGTTGCTTGTCCGAACGTTTCTACACTTGATGGCAAGTGGAAATACATATATTAATATTTTGCGTCGCTAAGTTAGTTGTGGTTTATATTTGTTCCTTGTTTCTTCTCTTGGACCTATATTTAGTGACGAGTTCTGCGCCTGCTGTTCGTACAAGTGTTTTACCGGATAACACATATCCAGAAAATATACGATTCATCGCCAAAGGTTTTTTTCCATCTGTTTATGTATCTTTGTATAGTCCTTTTCTTTTTTATAATATTTTTAATCTTGCAGAAAAGGGAAATATACCTATTGTTGGTGATGTTGGCGATGTAATATTTAGTGGTCGCCACGTGCGCGTGAATGCTGAGAATTCTGGTTCAAGGATAATAAATCTGGGTGTGATTATTCTGTTCAAGATGGGCAAACTGCTAGAATTAGTAAGTTTATTACATTTTAGAATTTTTAATTCAATATTTATTTTGAATTAATATCTTTTTACTAATTTGATTATCATCCATTGTGTTATTCATATTGTATATTGCTGACTGTGTTGCATCGGTGTGCAGATAGGGGATCATCAATTGATGTCCTAACTGGGTCAAAATTAAGAAAAAAATATGTTCGTGTTGGAGGTATGTGTAAGTGTGTACGTTCATGAGTGTTAATTATTAATTCTTTCCATGTGTCTACGTACGTATGTGTGTATGATCGTTTGTATGCGTGTTTGATGACTTATTGATTATATTTCAGAGTATCTTGATTTTGGTGATGCCACGTACGTGTGCATTTATTGAAATGCTTCTATGTGGTGTGAGGAGAGGACATAAAAAAATGGAATGAGGTTCCGCCTAAATTCCCGTCGTGCTGTAGCAATGGAAAGATACGTATTCCATTTATGAAGCCGTCTCCAGATACACACTAGCGAATCTATTTTCATCGAATGGAGCAAAGAGCAAGCAGTTTCTGGAAAACATTAGGGCTTATAACATGATGTTTAGTTTTACATCGATAGGTGGTACGGTTGATACTTCGGTGAATAAAGGCAGGGGACCTTATGTATACAAAATTCATGGGGCTAACTATCATCGGATTGATAGCTTGTTGCCTATCCGTGGAAAGCAGCTAAAGTTTTCGCAACTATATATCTGTGACACTGATAACGAGTTACATAATAGAATTAATGCTCTCAGGTATGTTATTTTTTTATTTTGAAAATGAAAACATTTCGTAGTGTTTATCGTTTGTTTTTGTAATACGGTAGTCTTTTTTGTCGTAGTGTTCGTGAAAATGAAAAGGCTGCGGGTCTTGACAAGGCTATTGTGCGTGAGTTGCGGTCGATGGTAGACCGACATAATCCATTTGCTATGCAATTTTGGACTCCTAGAGATGGTATTATGTCTGGTCGTGATCACTCATTGAGGTTGAATTTGGTTCAAAGAAGAAATACAGATGGAAGGACTCATAATCTCCCCACTGCATCTGAGGTAGCTGCTCTGATTCCAGGATGATGGTCCCGTTTCGAATACCAAAATGGGAATTCAGGGAATTTTTTTTTTGTTTGGAACACTTTGCGTTGCGCTCTGAAGAAGTTTAGTGATAGAATACTCAAGTCACTGCGTTGCTAAGAGTCAGAGCACTCAAGTCAGTGCAACTGACTTGCGAGCTCAGGCTCTTAACAAGGCAGTGACTCGAGAGACTGAACTCTCGAGTGCTAGCCTAAGCCTGTCAGTGAGATTGGTTCTCCCTGACTAAAATACTTAGCTAATTTCTTTTCAATCTTTCCAAGTACACTCAATAAGCATACATTACAAATAATTAGCAAGTGCTTAAACAATAAATAACGCTCAGTTTAACGTGGTTCAGAGACTCAAGCTCTTACATCCACGGCCTGATTTAACAGGAAATCCACTACATGGGATTCTTGTTTTTAACGTGCCAAGGTGCACAAATACACTGGACTCACGCCACTCCCTGAGCTGCCTCTCCTTCCTCACTAACTCACTGACTTACTCCCAACAAACCTAACAAGAGGGTTTTGGTTTCGGTTTGGTTTCTCCAACTATGTGAGGTTTTCCCTTACAATGTATTAGCCTCTAGCTAAGATTGAGAAAACCTCTCTAAGCTAAGAGTTACAAGCTTGACACTCAATGAATATTTAGTGAAACCCTAAAGGTCAGTGTCGTGGGTGTAAGAAATTCTTCCTTATAACTCCCTAACAACTCACACACTCTTATAGCTTGTAGGTGTTGATTTTTCTTTCTTCACACACACATTACAACGAAGCTATGAGCTTGTATTAATAGTGGGGATTCAAATGTATCCGTTGGAGGGAAGATACATTTGAATCCAACATTTAATGGTTTCAACCACTTTTCTCGGAATGCGGCCTTGTCAGTGTCAGATATGTTTGACTTGACTTGATTGGTCCACGTGGACTGAATCCAACGGATCTTTGACTCAGTGTGCTTGATCAGGGCGCACTGACTTCAATTAGCATATCCTCAACTGACTCTGACGATCTTCAGTAGACATACTTGTCTTCAGTGATGTTGTCCTTCAGGGACTCTTTGAAGATCTCCTCCAAGAAGTTTGTCATAAGGCTGAATGACAAACTTCCCTGACCACAGTAGCCTGACTCCTTCAGGGCCTACTTGGTACAACACTGATCCTCTTGATCATGCTCTTCACTGAGTGGTCCACCTGACTTAGCTTAGATTAGCCTTGTTTACACTCAATGGGACATCCTTCAGGCTTCTCTTCTGGTTCAGGTAACTGGCATGGCTTCAGTCAGTTCTCCTTGGTGTTATCTTGATATCCTCAGGCTGTGTGGCTGAGTTCCCCCTCACTGAGGTCCCCCTCAACTGAGTGTTCCCTCAACTGAGTTCTTCTCAACTGACAGCCTATTCCTTTTAGGAGCTAACCTAGCCTGACCTGAAATAAAAGATACTATCCTGACTGCTTTCAAACCTATTACATGTTGTTTTGGAAAATTATCAAAACTAAAACATATCCCAACACAGGAGATATTGAAGTAGTTGTTGATAGAAGAGATGTTTTGCTGAAGACATGTGATGGAAAGTTGTTAAGGATAAGTGAGCTGCAGCATCCGTCATATGTACCATTGCAGTAGCCTTTGTTGTTCCCATATGGTGAGGATGGATACCATATTGATGTTGACCATAGTGATGCTGGTTTTACTTCGAGAAAGAGGACTAGGCTAATAATGCACGAGTTCTTTGCGTTCAGAATTCACGAGCGCCTGAACGAGCCGAATACATTATTCTTATCCCATAGACTATTTCAGTAATTTTTGGTGGATTGGTATACGATGATAGAAGCAGAAAGGTTGAATAATTTAAAGTTTAATCAGGTGAAGTTAAGATCTGGTAGAGTTTCTGACATGTCGAGTGCAGTTCAATCAGGTCTTACGGACCCATCTTCTACTGGTAAAAGAATAATGTCGTTTTCGTTTACTGGTGGGCCAAAGTACATGATCCAGAATTTTCAGGATGCTATGGCAATTTGTAAGTACTACTCTTATCATGATCTGTTCATTACGATAACGTGCAACCCTAAATGGCCAGAGATATCGAGATTTCTATCTTCGAGAGGACTTGAGACAACTGATAGGCTAGACATTCTGTGTCGTTTGTTTAAGATGAAACTTGACAAGATAATCTCTGATTTCAAAGATCTCCGAATATTTAAAAAAATTGATGCAGGTAATTCTTGATCTCTGATCTGTTAGAACTTTATGTCTATATATCTGTCTGTATATGGGAATTGCATGATTAAATTTGTAGGATGACTGTTGATATACTTCATTTTTTTGTGTGTTTAATTGAATATTTTTTGTAATAGTTGTGTACACCGTGGAGTTTTAGAAGAGGGGATTGCCACATGCTCATATTCTCCTTTTCTTGAACCGTGATAACAAGATTCCAAATCCAGATGATGTTGATCGATTGATATCGGCTGAGATCCCTGGTAAAAATGATGATCCTTTGTTGTACGATTTGGTTAGTGAATATATGATGCATGGACCTTGCGGTTTTGCTAGATTATATTCACCTTGCATGAATGGAAAATATTGTTCGAAAAAATTCCCACAGAGGTACATAGAGGGTCAATCTCTTTCCAATGTTGGATTGTATCTGCCCAAACCAGTGTTTACTCACGGTCAGCTTTAAATGGCGATCACTAGGGTTAAGAGGATGGATGGGTTGAAGATCTTAAGCCTGGATTCAGAGGGAAAGACATCGAAGTACACAACCAATGTTGTTTACAGAGATATTTTTAGGAATGTATGAGGCATTATTTCGGACCATGGTGGTGAATTTGGTATTTGATAAATTGTTTTTGTTTGTGTGAAAAAATAATTTTTTGTTTATTATTAACAATGTATCTGTTGATGTGTTTGGTTTATAGATACGAAAATTTTATATTTTAAATCCGCGAATTTTTGCGGGTCTGTGACTAGTAATAATTATAATTATAAACACTAAAGAATAATCATTAAGGGACTTAAATTTGAATTAAATAGTAAATATGGTTACCCTACCTAACTAACCCAGCAATTACGACCAAATGTAATCGAGGAATAACACATGTAATAATAATTATAATTACAAACACTAATCAATAATAATTAATGGACTTAAATTTGAATTAAATAGTAAATATGATTACCATATCTAACTAACCGAGCAATTAGGACCAAATTAATGAAATATTCACCTAAAAAACAACCATAAAATAAATACAATTTTCAAGCATGACAATTTGAGTAAGGTAATTAAGAAATAATATTAAGAGACTTAAATTTAAATGAAGTAGGAAATTATACTGAAAGGACTTTAATTTGGATGAAATAGTAAGCATGACAATGTGAGTATGAACTTTAATACACACCTAAACAATGAGGTAGTCAAGGACTATCAAATGTAATAATAATTATAATTACAAACACTAAAGAGTAATAAATAAGGAACTTAAATTTAAATTAATTAGTAAATATGGTTACCCTACCTAACTAACCCAACAATTACAACCAAATTAATGAAATACTCCACTAAAAAACAGTCATAGAATAAATACAATAAATTGTAGAACTTAAAATTTTGAATGAAATAGTAAATAATACTTAAGAGACTTAAATTTTTAAACATGACAATTTGAGTATGGACTTTAATACACACCTAAATAATGTGGTAATCAAGGAATAACACATGTAATAATAATTATATTTACAAACACTAAACAATAATAATTATTGGACTTAAATTTGAATTAAATAGTAAATATGGTTACCCTACCTATCTAACCCAGCAATTACGACCAAATTAATGAAATATCCACCTAAAACGGTCATAGAATAAATACAATTTTTAAGCATTGCAATTTGAGCAAGGTTATCAAGGAATATTTCATTCAAAGACAATTCTCACTCCAAAATTTGGTCGTAATCAAGGAATAATACTTAAGGGACTTAAATGTTAGATGAAATAGTAAGTATGACAGTGTGAGTATGGAATTTAATACACACCTAAACAATGGGGTAATCAAGGAATAACACATGTAATAATAATTATAATTACAAACACTAAACAATAATAATTAATAGACTTAGATTATATTTAAATTTGAATTAAATAGTACAGATGATTACCCCACATGACTAACCGTGCAATTACAACCAAATTAATGAAATAAATAGTAAATATGGTTATGGACTTCAAAAATGCAATCTTAAAATGATAATGAACAAATACAATTTTTAAGCATGTCAACTTAAGAAAGGTAATCAAGGAATAATAATTAAGGAACTTAAATTTGAAGGAAGTAGTAAATAATACTTAAGGGACTTAAAGTTGAATGAAATAGTAAGCATGACAACTTAAGTATGGACTTTAATACACACCTAAACAATGAAGTAGTCAAGGATTAGCAAATGTAATAATAATTAAAATTACAAACTCTAAGCAGTAATAATTAATGAACTTAGATTAGATGTAAATTTGAATTAAATAGTATATATAGTTACCCCACCCAACTAACCGTGCAATTACGGCCAAATTAATAAAATAAATAGTAAATATGGTTATGAACTTCAAAATTCAATCTTAAAATGATGATGAACAAATACAATTTTTAAGCATGGCAACTTAAGTAAGGTAATCAAGGAATAATAATTAAGGGATTTAAATACTAATTAATGGACTTAAATTTGTATTAAATAGTAAATATGGTTACCCCACTGATTAGGCGTGAAATTGTTAGAATTTATAGCTCATTTTGCCTTTATTTTGAGAGAATTCGATGAGTATTTAGAGTCAATTGAGTATAATTTTCATAAACTGATGAATTTTCCTCTTTGATGCTCATAGATGGATAGAGGGTGAAAAATGGAGTTTGTAGGACTTTGAATCGACTCAAACGGATGCCCAGATGAGAAGATATTGAAGAAATACGAATAGTATTAGTTCGTGCAAGGAAAAGTATCACTTAGTTGAAAGTAAAGAGCCACTCGACCAAGAGAGGTTGAGCACCACCGCTCGACCAAGTGTGTTGCTCGAGCACCAAAACTTATAGAACGTTTTGGGCGCTCGACCAAGAGGGCTCGAGCACCCCATTCAACCACCAGAACTGCTCGACCAACATAGGTCGAGCGCCCTCATTCGACCGTCGGAATCATTCGACCAACATAGGTCGAGCGCCACCACTCGACTAGTGCTAGGTCGAGCACACTGAGAGCTCTGGAAGAAGGACCTGTTCAACTATCGCATAGGTCGAGCACCACTGCTCGACCACCATTAGGTCGAGCGTCTATGCTCGACCAAGCCCAGATTTCACGTGATTTTGGCCTTTTACACCCGATTCCGGCCCGTTGCTTATAAATACTCGGTCCCAAGCTTGTTTTGGACCATTTTGTTCACTTTTCATATTTTGGCATACTTAGAGCTTGGTAGAGAGATTTTGGAGAGTTTCACACTTGTAAACAAGGTTTTGATCTTACGAATTCTTAGTTTAGATACTTCTTTTGATTCTTTTCGTTTAATTCTTTCTTTCTTGAACCTTTGAGACTTCTAAACCCTACTTTACCAGATTTATTGAGATTTTTAGATATTCTTTTGTTTATGCTTTCAAATTCTCTTGATTATTCAATTATGCAAATATTCATCGTTATTGTGATTGTTTTCGTTATTTCTTTTACCATGTTAGGCTAGAACCCTTGCATGCTTGGGGTAGGATGAACTCGTAGAAGTAGGATGTTGGTACACAATTAGGATAACTCGTGATGTTTAGTGCTAGTTCTCTTAATTAATTGAATTCTTAAAATAAACCCTAGAAATATCTTGGAATTGAGTAAGAAAATTATTAGAGAGAGGACGATCTTATCACTCTTTAATAACAAGTAGACTTAACAATAGGGTTTTAGAAGGGGTTTATAATTTACCGGTTTATCTAGGGAGGACGACCACATCACTTTGGGTAAATAAGGGTCTCATTAATTAAGCATAATCCATATAACTTGTTTAGTGGGTTGTGAAGTAGGTTGATATGACGAAGTATTAGGGTTAATTCTTGAGCTTTTAGTCTTTCAATCTGGTGCTAGATTAGGGAAGTTGATTGCCTAGTTTTAGTACACTTAGGATTAATACTTGCACATCACGGTTATTTTAGTTATTGTACTAGCTCCGTTAGTATACGTAGGAATTCCTATCCTGAGCATCATCATCTCGTATTTGATTACAATCCTTAGTTATTTGTTTGATTTTATTATTTGCTTTAATAGGAGTAGAATATAGAGTAGATTAATATAATTCTTGAAACCAAACACACACTCATATTAACTACGACGCGTAGATCTCCAGGGCTCTATTCGCATACATACCTTCCCTTGGGTTCGATATTACTTGGTCCTTATACTTGCCCATACTACAGGGATCCCATACTCCTGTGGGGTAACTACTAGTATAGCTAGTATTTTGCGTTCAAGTCAATGGCGCCGTTGTCGGGGAACGCGATGCATGTCCATTGAGTAGGACTTGAAGATAGTTTACTAGTTAGTAGTGAGTGCTTTTATTTTTTCTATTTAATTAGTAGACATCAGGCAGTTGCATTTTGATATTTCTTTTGTGGTTTCAGGTATATGAAAACACGCTCACAAGGAGAATCGAGCGAAGACCGAACAAAGTTAGACCCTGAGACAATCGCAAGAAGAAACAGAGTCTTCAATAGAAGGATGAACATTGCCGGTGGTGAGAACGACAACATGAACATAAGTAATGAGTTGGATGCAGTTGCGGCTAAGTACAATCAGGAAGTGGAACGAGCTAAGGGAACTGGAGGAAATGACAGACATAATCAAGTCCCTTCAGGGGAAAGCTAGAGCCAAAACCCAGTCCCACATAATCAAAACGATCCAGCTCAAAACCTAGTCCAACATCCTCTAAACAACCCTGTCTACCCACAAAACAACCCATCTTATCCTTACCAATACCCACCATATCTGTACCCACCATACTACCCTCTACCTCATGCTTATAACCAACCCCCAATTCCGCAAGTACCTCTACCACCAGTCTATCCTCAGCACGTTCCTCAAAACACTGATCCTGGTATGGCAATAAGAGGAAGGTTCACAGCACAGCCGCAACAGTATTATGATGGTGTAGCATTGCCGCCACTGGAGGCAAACAACTTTTCTATCTCCCCAGGGATCCTGAAGATGCTAGTCAAGAATCAATTTAAGGGGGAGGTCGGAAAGGATAATCCTCATACTCACTTGAGGAATTTTTTTTATGATTGCCTCAACTTTCAACCATAATGGCATGTCTGAAGATGCCAAGAGGCTCAGGTTGTTCCAGTTCTCGTTAACTGGAATCGCAAAGGAGTGGTACGATAACACGCTCCCATGGGGAGGTGTAACCACATGGGCTGAGCTCAAGTGTCTGTTCCTCGAGTGATTCTATCCTCCGTCTAGAACGATCAAAGCAAGGCTAGAGATCTCGTCTTTCAAGAAGAAGCCAGGAGAGGACTTACGTCAAGTTTGGGAGAGATACTATAATATGCTCATTGAGTGCCCGCAGCATGGGTACAATGAAAGTGACATCGTGACTTATTTCTACTATGGAGCCAACAAGGCAGGTCAAGACCACCTCGATGCATGTGCTAGTGGAGAATTGTGGTGCAGCTCGGTGCAGAGAGATAGTTGACAACATTGTCAAGAATGCGGGGCAATGGAATGAGGCACAAGAATTTCAGCGAGCTTATCAGATGGATGAGAGTGAGGGTACTAGAAAGCTGTTGATGGCGATGATGGAGAAGATAAGTAACTTGGAGGTCGGTCAGAGTTTGAGTGGTCAAAATAATGTGATGAGTGAGAAAGTGGACCAACCAGCGAACCAACAAGAGGAGGCCAACTATATGTGAAGTCCTAATTACAATCAAGGCAGATACCAACAAGGTGGCAACCAGCATAGAAAACCTCTCTACTGTCAATCGTTTGTACCACTAGGTCCACAACCTCCTCAAAATCAGTGGAGAAACAACCAAGGTTATCAAGGAGGCCAGCAGCTTCCTCAGAACCAATGGAGGAAGAATGAGAATTTCTCGTATGCCAATCATAAGGTAGGAATCACTGTACCTCCCGGAGTAGATCCAGGTTCGAAGCCCCCAGGTGGTGAAGGAGGTGCCTCGACCAAAGAGATGTTGCGAGCGATCCTTCAGAAGGTGGAAGAAGGGAGTAAGAGATTGTCCTCATTGGAATACGATGTAAAGGAGTTATACAAGAAAGACGATCAGCGTGATCAAGAACTCCAAAAGAGAGACATGGACCTGAATAGAGCTCAGCAGGAAAATAATCGCAGGTTTACTTCTATAGAGTATCAAATTAGCCAAATTGTAAAGTCCCAAACGAGAGAGCCGGGTAAATATCCCTCAATGCCCGAGATAAATCCAAAGGAGCAATGCAAAGCTATTGAGTTGAGAAGTGGAACCAAATATGATGGTCCTGAGATACCTGCTGACTTAGAGACGCCCCAAGGAGAGATTGAGATGGAGGGTCAAGAACATAAGAAAGATGGGGATGAGAAGGTTGAGGTAAAAGATGCTCAGAAAGGTAAAGACAAGGAGGAAGAGATTGAGGAGATTGAGAGAGTTCCAAAGTACGGAAAAAGGTAAGAGAAGCGAGAGAGAACATGAAGGAGACCGAGCGAGATGAATGGAGAGTACCAAAATCTGTGATACCGGTCCCATATCCACAGCGATTTATGAAGAGAAATTAGATGAAAATTTTGCCAAGTTTCTTGATGTTTTTAAAAAGCTGCATATTAACATACCTTTTTATGATGCTTTGGAACAGATGCCTAATTATGCCAAGTTCCTAAAGGACTTGATAGCTAAGAGGAGGAGAGTTGATGAGCCCAAGTTGGTGCAGCTGAACCATGAGGTAAGTGCATTAGTGCACAAAACGCTTCCCCCGAAATTGAAGGATCCCGGTAGCTTCACGATCTTATGTGATATCGGGAATGAAGTCAAGAAGGGAGCATTGTGCGACCTTGGAGCGAGCATTAATCTGATGCCATTGTCGTTATTTAAGAAGTTGGAATGTGGAGAACTTTAGCCGACAATGATGACATTTCAACTCGTCGACCGGTCTATTACTAGACCTCAAGGTGTGGTTGAAGACGTCCTTGTTAAAGTTGGAGATCATATTTTTCCAACTGATTTTGTGGTGCTCGACATGGAGGAAGATGAGCACGTTCCTTTGATCTTGGGAAGGCCTTTCTTAGCTACGGCCGGGATGGTGTTAGATGTGGTGAATGGGAAGATCACGTTGAAAGTTGATGATAAAGAAGTAAAGATTTCCCTATATGAGGTAATGAAGTACCCGAAGGAGGATGAGAGATGCCATTCCATTGATGTCATTGATCCCTATGTTGAAGACACACCTCATATCCCTAACCTTTCTTATATTCATGATTTTGATAGTCCTTCACTTAATGATTTAACCCATGAGCGTTATGATCTTGATTGTTTTGATTGGGATAAAGGCAAGGAGTTGAAGGATGGAGAGCTGAAAAGTGTGAAAGTGGCCCAGTTGGAGAGAAAATGAGGAGTTGATGTTAAGAAAACAAAATCCAAGAGGTGGGTACCTCCGTGGAGAGCGAAAACGAAAGTGAAACCACCGCTTGAGGTTGAGAAGGAAGGAAAGGAACTCATGATGAGGGGGCATCGAGCGAAAAACTTAGACATCTTCTCTTATGAGAATAAGGAAGGTAACTTTGAGTATCATATCACATAAGCTCCTTTGAGCTCGGTCCGGCATAGGACCTTAAAAATAGCGCTGAGTGGGAGACAATCCACTTTTACTTGCTTTTGAGTGTTTTTAGTTATTAGAGTTTTTATTTTGAGTCGTAAGTTCTAACCTCGTACTTGAAAGTTTTATTTTGTAGGCTGGCCTTGAGGGTGAAGGAATGCCTAAGAAGTGGAGATTGAAGAGACTAAATCGAGACAAGGGAGTGTGCCAAGTTGTTAAGAGAAACTGAATTATTTAGATGAGGTAACCACCACCCCAAACTTAGACCGCTTCACAAGGTCGAAGTTTGGGGGGTGGAGTTTTTATATGGTTTATGGTTACATTGCACAGGCGCACACCCTCTCTTTGAGTTGAGTTTGGTTATATATTGTTCCTTGAGATGCTCCTTGAGCTGATATTGTTTTGATGTGCTACTACACATTTCATGCCTATCAATTCTCTTATGCTTGTTGATTGCTATCTTTGAGTGTGAGTATGAGTTAGTGATTTGTGAAGTTGAGTTAGAGTCTGAATTGTGTGAGTGTAGGAGTTAGAGTTGATTTGAGAGGGAGCTCGTATACTTGTGAACTTCTCTTTTGAGTACTTACGTGATGAGAGTGAGAATTCACTAGGACTAGCATGGATGTGAAAGCTGTGAGATTTGAGCCTTTGTGAGATTAAAATGCATAAATTGATCTCTTCGTTTGTGAGTGGATCATCACTTTAGAGGATGCTATAACTTGTGTGTGCTCTCGCTTCTTGATTGTGTCTAGTTTGAAATGCCGAAAGTGATTTTAGGCCATCTTTGATATATTGAGTCACTTAGCCAAATTTTTCCTACCAATGATATTTATCCCTTGATAGTCCGTTTGAGCCTTAGCCTATTTTATTTGCTAGCACATTTAAACTTAATCAAATTCTTAAATTCTTTTTGTCCTATTTTGAGTGGAGAATAGGAAAAGTTGTGAATGAGAAAGGGATTAAGTTGAGTTGAAAAAGGAAAATTATTAATGCTTGAGTGTATCTGAGAAGAAGGTGTAATGAGATTGTGAGTTTTGGGAAAGAACAATGAAATTGAGAATGAGCAAAAGAAAAATGAGTTCATGTGTATGTGTGAAAGAGAAAAAGAGTGAAGTGATTAAAAAAAAGTGAAACGAGTTAGAATTTTTTTTTTGAATTGTTGAGAGTAGTGGAATTGAAAGCGTATTGCATGAAGATGTTTGAAGTATTCTGTTCCTCGTCTCGAAATATTGAAGTTTGATTTTCTATTCTCCATTCACTTGAGTCACTTATCCCATTTAGTTACCCCACCTATCCAAAGAGCCTACATTACAACCTTGATAAAAGTCCTCTTTTATTCGGCATAAATTCTAGAGTATGGTCGAAATTGAGAGTGCTTACAAGTCTATGGCTGCTGATATGTGTGATTGATTGATTGAGTGAGTCCCTTAATATTGATATACACCTGTGAGGGAGTGAAACACATCGTTGAGTGCACGTCCATGTTTGATCTTGGTGTTTCTTATTGTTATTGCATGAGTATGATGAAGGGGGTGAGTTTGTGTATGAATGATCGATCTTTGAAGCTTGACACTCGAGTACTTGCATGATTTTGTTCTTTAATTCATTTCTAACAATTTCACTTGACTTATTATTTCAGTGCTTGAGGACATGCAATATGGTAAGTTTGGGGGGGTTGATTAGACGTGAAATTGTTAGAATTTATAGCTCATTTTACCCTTGTTTTGAGATAATTCGATGAGTATTTAGAGTTAATTGAGTATAATTTGTTGGGAAAAAAGGGGTGCCCGGAATCTATTCGGGATGAAATTTTAAATACGAATTTAAATACAATTATTACTAGCATGAATTAATCCTAATTAATTCAAATAATAATTCCAACAACTAATTATCATCATGCATGTTGAATTAATTTCACATATTTAACTAGGCGGAATAAACAAGTAAATATGCGATTAACGTACCTCTTGTAGAATTGGCCTTTGAATATACGGGACAATTATAATCTCGCTTTATCAACCCAAAGCCTTCTCAAGTATTTCCCTTTTCACCTCACTTGATCGTCGGTGGGAGACGCTTTCAAGCAATTTAATAAACTAAGGAAAAAGAAAAATATCTATGCTTCTTGATTTTTCCAACACATGGAATTATGTACTTGGGGATGAAAAAATCATCCCCTATTTATAGAGGGTGTTGGCCGAAAATTGGAGGCTTCATGGGCTTGGAGAAAATCTTTTCTTAATCTCTAAGAAATCTTGAATATATCTCATATATTCTTTTCTCCATAATAAAATATTCCACAAAAATCTCATTCTTATTTTCAAGCCTATAATTTTCGAAAATTTCAAGGATGAAATCCAAGATTTGGATCTTCTTGAATATATGAGATATTCTTGTATTCCTAGAATACATATCTTCCATAATATCTTTCCAAGAAAATCAACAAAATCTTATTTCTTTTTTTTATTCCTTATTTTCGAAAAATATAATGAAAAATCAGCATTGTTATATTCTTTATTTTAATCACCTTATCATTATTGGACTACTTAATGAGCTACTTGAGGGGCCTTAAGGAGAATTAAGATTGGACCTCCTAATGGACTTCTGAATTTCAATATTGAGCCCCAATATAATTAAATCCATTAATATTAATTATTACCACTAATAAATTAATATTGCACTATCCATCTTAATCCATATTACGATAATATGGGCTCCCGGTTATTATTTCCCGCGTTTAAGATTATCAAGTCCATTAATTAATTAAGCTTCTGAATAGCTCTAAATTAATTAACATCTTTCACCTTGGAGTAAAGACAGCTCAACATTATTATTCGTACCGAAGAAACTAATTCTTCACTTGCAAGATTTGGTACAATAAAACTTCTGAGCCCACCAAGGGGACTAATCACACGAGCCGTACTCGCACGCGTTTCTCCGTATTAAATCTTAGCAACCGTCGTATGATTAATATTACTGCCCAAGACACAAAGTTCGAAGTCACAATGATTCTCACCCAACATGAATCAAAGCAGTAACCATTAAGCACACACGGTCCTATTTAAGTGACGGAGATTAAGAAATCAACAACCACTGAGGTCTAATTCTTCACCTTTCAGAACAGAAGAATTTATCCTCGCTGTAGGACCTCTTCTACACATACTAAATGTGATAGTGCAATCTCTTAGTCAAGACAGACCAATCTGAGCCTTACACATCGACCTTTCATGGCGGATTGTTCAATTCCACCTGGGTCGTAAATTGTACGTTTAGTTACAAGTAAACTGTTAATGTTGTCTTCCGTGATCGGGTATCACCACATTAACTACATTGTAACATGTACTATATATTGAACAGTTTGCAATAGAAATTCAACATTCAATCATAACTAAAGCACATGTGATAAAAGAATTATTCTCATAAAACGAGTGTTTGATACACGAGTTATACAAAGTAAAAGCATACTTTCACGTATAACTCCAACAATCTCCCACTTATACTTAAAGTCTGCTTTTAGTATACATCACGCATGTCTTAGTGTAGTAGCTCTACGTGACATCTCATGTCAACCTACACTAACCTAATAATTCCTCCCACTTATACTTAAAGCAGATTGGCAATAGTCTTGACTCCCATTCCATCCACATTTCTCTCGAATGTACTCTGAGGCACACCCTTTGTGAATGGATGTACTAGGTTGTCCTCCGACATTTATCTTTGCCACCTCTTTATCTCCTCTCTTAACGATTTCTCGTATAAGACGGTGTTTTCTTTCAATGTGTTTGCTGGCCTTGTGGGCTCTCGGTTCCCTTGAATTTGCAACTGCTCCGGTATTGTCACAAAAGACAGTTATCTTATCGGGCAAATTCGGAACAGCGTCCAAGTCCACTAAGAAGTACTTGAGCCAAACCGCTTCTTTCGCTACTTCACAAGCAGTTACTTATTCGGCTTTCATGGTCAAATCGGCGATGCATTTCTGCAAATCGCTTCTCCTATGCAAAACACACTACCCGAGGTAGATATTTTGGAGTCTATGTCTGATTGGAAATTTGAGTTTGTGTATCCCATGGGAATTATATTGTCTGATTGTTAAATCAGCATTCCATACCAAGTTCTTTTCAGAAACTAAAGAACGCATTTAATTGCAATCTAATGTGCTTTCCCGGGGTTACTTTGATATCTTGCCATCATGCCCACGGCAAAGCAGATATCCGGTCTCGTACACAACGTTGCATACATAAGACTTCCTACGTCCGAAACGTACGGAACGTCTTTCATGTCATCTATCTCCACTTGCGTCTTAGGGCATATTTCTTTGGATAGATGGATTCCGTGCCTACAAGGTACAAAACCTTTCTTGGAATCTTGCACGCTGATATGCTTCAAAACAGTGGCTTTGTATGAAACTTGCGATAAGCCCAACATCTTCCTCTTGCGATCTCGAGTGAACTTGATCCCAAGGATGTGACCGGCTTTTCCCTAAGTCCTTCATATCAAACTGATTTGACAGCCATACCCTTACGTCTGACAATACCTTTACATTGTTTCCAATGAGCAGAATATCGTCTACGTATAATACTAAGAATACCACCGCAGCTCCGTCACATCTTTTGTACACACAACTTTCGAACTTGTTTTGATCACAAACCCATAAGACTTAATTAATTGATCAAAACACTGGTTCCAAGTACGCGATGCTTGCTTAAGTCCATAAATGGATCTCTTAAGCTTGCATACGAGGTGCTCTTGGCCTTTTTCAACGAAACCTTTGGGCTGTTGCATATAGATCCCATCAAGACTTCCGTTAAGGAAAGCTGTCTTGACATCCATTTGCCAGATCTCGTAATCTAAGTGTGCAGCGATCGACAAGAGAATACGGATGGATTTAAGCATAGCTACAGGCCACAGGCCACAAGCCTTGCTTTGAAGGTCTCTACCCTTCCGTCTGGTCCTCTTTTTCTCTTGTACACCCATTTGCATCCAATGGGCTCTACCCCATTAGGTGGATCAACCAACTCCCACACTTGATTATAATCCATCGAACCCACCTCAGTTTCCATTGCGGTTTGCCACACTTCCGCGTCTTTGTCTTGGATTGCCTCGTCGTACGTTCATGGGTCTGATTCATCGCCGGGAATCAAATCCGAAGATTCTCCAAGTCCCATGAATCTCTCGAGTTGCCTTGCAATCCTCCCACTACGACGGGGTTCCGGTTGTGAAGGTATGACGTGTGGTATATCATCTTGTATACTTGGTATAGGAGTTTGCCCTCTTAACTCGTCTAAGGTAATCTCACTTCTGGGCTTTCTTTTGTTCATATAGTCTTCCTCCAAGAATTTAAAGTGCGAACTAATCACGGTCTTTTAATCCTTGAGACTATAGAACATACACCCTTTCGTTCACATGGGATATCCTATAAACAACCTTAATTCCGAACATGGATCCAATTTACCGGCTTCCTTGTCTAGCACGTATGCCGGACAACCCCAAATCTGCAAGTGTCTTAGACTGGGCTTGCGCCCAGGTCCACAATTCCATTGGGGTTTTAGGAACCGATTTGGATGGCACCAAGTTTAGAATGTAAGTCATTGTTTCCAAGGCGTTACCCCAAAACGACTTGGGTAAATCCGAATAACTCATCATGGATCTGACTATTTCTAAAAGAGTCTGGCTCCTTCGTTCTGCCACACCGTTCTATTGAGGGGTTCCCGATGTGGTCAACAGGGATACAATCCCTTCTTCCGATAGGTAGTTCAAGAATTCATTGCTAAGGTATTCGCCTCCACGAACAAATCGTAGAGACTTGATACTTCTTTCCCTATGCATCATAAGGTAGATGTATCCGTATCTTGAGTAATCATCAAATTACTCATACCTCTTCTTGCTATGATCGTCATTGAACCACACATATCGGTATGAACGAGTTCTAACACTTCCGTAGTTCTATTCCCCTTGGCTCCAAATGCCCTCTTGGTCATTTTACCCTCTAAACAGGATTCACAAGTTGGAAACGGTTCGACTTGGAATGATTCCAAGGATCCGTCTTTCACCAATCTCTCTATCCACTTTAGATTAATATGACCTAGTCTAAGATGCCATAGAAGTGTTTCGTTCATCTCCGAAGAACGCTTTCTTTTATTACTCGAAATAATCGATGTGTAATTAGATTCAATTTTGTGAGTGGTGTGCCCAAATAATGGTATAAAGATCATCCATTAAAGTTCCGGAACGGATAAACTCATCGTTTCAAGCAATAATAACATCCTTATTAAAAGAAACTGAGTATCTATTCAAACAGTTTAGAAACTGAAGGTTGAGTTCTTTCTAAACTAGGAACATGAGGAACGTCTCTCAAGACCATAACTCTATCTTCACAAGATAGGTGTTGGTGAACGAATCTAATCGTAAGGATTAGTGGCTGTTTTAATCCGTTTTTACGTCACCAATCAATAACGTGTGATTGATTACCACCGTAAATGGTAAATCGGGGTATGAATTTATTGAATTTGTAAATTCGGTAGTCGAAATTGGACTTATTTCGTGTATGTGTAGGTTTTGGTGTATTTGTGTGTGTTGGGAGTGTTTATCAATTTGAACTTGTATTTCACAGCTGGAGAACAACTATTTATAGAGACTAGCAAGCATGAGGTGTCCAAGACTCTTGGTCTCCCTAGCCTGTATGCTTGACATGTGTCCCTTTGATCTTATCTAAGCTGAATCTTAGTTACAAGGTCTTCTTTGGTCTTATCTCGAACTCATTGTTGTTCGCCTAGGTCGGCTTGATTGATCTTGTTGATTCTATAACTGAAAGTTGTTCGCCTCTTAAGGTTGTACTTTGGAAATTGCTCGCCTTATGGCTTTGTTCAGCTTGGCTTTGGGATCTTTATCCTTTGTTCACTTGTACATACCTCCTTGGCTGTTTGTTGTATCATAGTTTGACCAAGTTGTTCGTCATTGATGACTTCACAGTTGGCTCATTCTTGGTCTCGGATCTTAATACCTGTTCGCCCATTAGTTGTTCGTCGGGGGAGTTGTTCGTCACTTCATACACCTCCCAGATTGGTTAATGCACCCGAATCGTACATGTCAAGCATACAGGCTAGGGAGACCAAGAGTCTTGGACACCTCATGCTTGCTAGTCTCTATAAATAGTTGTTCTCCAGCTGTGAAATACAAGTTCAAATTGATAAACACTCCCAACACACACAAATACACCAAAACCTACACATACACGAAATAAGTCCAATTTCGACTACCGAATTTACAAATTCAATAAATTCATACCCCGATTTACCATTTACGGTGGTAATCAATCACACGTTATTGATTGGTGACGTAAAAACGGATTAAAACAGCCACTAATCCTTACGATTAGATTCGTTCACCAACAATTTGGCGCTAGAAGGAGGGTTCGAACCTTCGGTTTCAGTGTGATTACTCAAGAACTTCAAGTTGAAAATTTGAAGATTCATAAGAAATCTCAAGAAATATTTGAAGATACAAACAAAAGTGTTCTTGGTGTTCTTGGTGTTCTTCAATTTATAAATTAAGAAGTAATTTAAATTGAAATGCCTCAATCTAAAGAGACCCAAGGATCACGTTTGTCAAAAAGAGCATCTCAGACCCGGGCCACGTCGGCCGACCACCAGGACCGTGACCCGAGACATGCGAACAGGTCGCAACATACAACCATAACACATAACCTCCCCCCTGAGATGGAGGCTTTGGCGAACAACCCCAACGAGTTGGCCAAAACCATAGCTGCTCTCCAGGCCCTCCAGAGGCAACAAGAGCAGGTTAGGCCAACACAAGCAAGGCCAAGGGACAAGTCCCTAGAGGTTGTTAGACCCAGGACTATTAGGGGCGAACAGCGAGAGGTTGATAGTGCCCAAGTCAGACGGAACAAGGGAAAGGCCAAGGTGGTCGACCAACGAGAAGTACAGGCTGAGTCTAGTCGCGGACGAACAACTATGTCTAGCCATGGAACAACACGTTCCAGTGCCCAAGACAGGCTTAGCCAACCCCAACGGGAAGCTGCTCGCCGGGGAGCAGAAGATGGGCGAGCAACTTTTGAACAGCCTCGCCCATCCGTCCATGAAAGACTCTCCCAGTCAGCCTTTAGGCGCCTAGGGCCAAATGCGGCGAACAACATTAGAAGGCAAGCCCAGGAAGTGCCCACTCCAAGCGAGGGACTGCGACGAGCAGAAAGGTTAATGCCTTTGCTCGCCGAACAGCCTCCAAGTCAGGGGGCACCTCTTGATAAATTATCAAGCCTAAGGAGGGCTGTGGAGAACATGCAGGGGCAACTAGACCAACAGAGGGGGATGGGAACGACCAGCATGCCATCCTCACCTTTGGCAGCCCACATTTTGAAGGCCCCAATACAGAAAAAGATTCAATTTCCGGCTAGCATTCAATATGAAGGCATCGCCGACTCCCGGGTCCACTTAACGAAGTATACGGACTACATGGTCTCCGTGGGGGCCAGCGATGCCACCCAATGCCGGACTTTTCCGTTAACATTGGGCGATCGGGTTCACAAGTGGTTTTCATCAATGCCGCCGGCATCAATCCACTCATTCGTCCAACTAAGTCGAGAATTTCTTTCTCACTTTTCAACGGCGGGGTCGTATCTTTCCCAAAAACACCGGCTGTCAGATTTGAAGCAAAATGATGATGAAACTGACCGGGCGTTTATGGAAAGATTCGATAAAGTTTTGCTAGAAGGAGAACCGGTGAGCGAAGATACAAAGATCGTCGCTGTAATGGCCGGATTGAAAAAAGGGTCGAAGTTATGGAAGGAGGTACGTCTAAAGTGCCCAAAGACTTATGCCGAGTTCAGAAACCAAGCTGGCATTTTCGTTTCCATGCACGAGGCCCTACAAACAAATTTGGGGGAGAACAAAGCTGATCCTAAGGAGAATAACAAAAAGCCCGTCGGGACAAGCTACAGGGTCCCGAAAAACATGAAAGCATTCACTGAAGGATCGGATTTGAAGGAAAAATTGAACCAAGTATTGACAGTATCAGTTGATACTGTGTATGAGAGCGTAAAGGAGAAAGAGTTGCTTTCCCCACCACGTAAAATCCGCCAGGATACTGGCAAACTCAACCCAAACAAGTATTGTGCCTACCATCAAAGTGTGGGGCATTTTACAAGTGAGTGTAGAGATTTGCTTAAGCAACTCTGGCGATTTTATGAGGAGGGAAAGCTCTCCGATTTCGTTAAAAGGCAACCTGGGAAAAGAGCTCGGGAGAACAACTCAGAAGACGAAGAGGATGGTCAACCTCAGAGAAACAACAAACCCGGGCGACCAGTTCCCAGTATGCCAGCTCAACCTTTAGAAGATCTGTTCATGATGGAACCCGCAGGTCCCGCGGGAGGGTGTTTTGATGGACAACCACCCGACTCTAATCGGAAGAGGAAAGCGGAGCTACGAGCGATTGGCCAAGTACAAGAAATGAGAGTTAAGCCGTCTATCATGCAAACGGCAGAATTAACTTTCACCGAAAAAGACCTTGAAGGCGTCTTAACTCCGCACAATGATTCACTCGTAATCTGTGCCAAGATTATGGGGACCAGAGTCCACAGACTGTTGGTGGACACCGGAGCCTACACCAACATCTTATTCAAGAAGACCCTCGATAATCTGGGAGATTATTCGGGTTATGTTCGGAATACAACACATAGAATCATAGGCTTCGGGAATGCTGTGACAACACCGTTGGGAATTGTAACATTAGCAGTACAACTTGTAACGGCTAATGAACCCGAAAGAAATATAACAAGAATGGTAGATTTCTTGGTTGTAGACCAGGAGTCGACCTATAACGGGTTTCTTGGCCGACCTTTTCTCAATGAATTCAAAGCTGCGTGTTCCACTTACCATTATTGTTTGAAATTTCCAACAGCTAGTGGAACAAGCACAATTAAAGGAGACCAACGGAGAGCACGAGAATGCATTCAACAGCTACGAGCAAAATTTGTACAAATATCCATGATGGAAGCAACAAGTTATCCCGTCAACGAACCATCAATACTGAACAATATGATGGACATGGACGACCACATGGATACGGACGAACAACACTTGGACGAGCAAGTGTTGGATGAGCAACTCGTTACCACCCGCGAGGAACCTCCATCTGACGAACAACAAAGGGGTGATGACGAACAACCCTCAGTGGGGGACTTGGAGGGCCAAGTACAAACGAACAACAATGGGACGGAGCCAACTGATGATCTAGAACCCCGCCTGGGGGCAGAACCCATGGACATCAAAAATGATTTCAACCCTGAGGAACCCATACTTGATCCCCGTTGGAAGGGACAAAAACGACGAGCGACTCCAGTCGAAGAGCTGGAGGCGTTCAAAGTTAATCCCGACAACGAAGATCTTGAATTATTCATAGGATCTGAGCTCCCAGAGCCTTACAGATCCCGAATGAAAGAGTTCCTCACCAAGAATCTAGATGTCTTTGCTTGGTCTCACGCAGATATGGTGGGGATAGACCCGAAACATGCTTGCCACAAGCTGAACATAAATCAAGCAAGAAAGCCCGTCCATAAAAAATGAAGGAAGTACGGCCCAGACAAATACCAAGCGTTGAATGAAGAAGTTAAAAAGCTGTTAGACAACGATCTGATCCGTCAAGCACTTTGTCCACAATGGGTAGCAAACCCTGTGCTGGTGAGGAAATTAAACGGAACCTGTAGGCTATGCATAGACTTTACAGATCTGAATGCAGCATGCCCAAAGGACAACTTTCCACTCCCACACATCGATCAATTGGTGGACAGCACTGCGGGTCACGAAATGCTAACATTCATGGATGCTTTTGCAGGATATCATCAAATCCCAATGCATCCTGATGATCAAGAAAGCACAGCTTTTTACACTAACAAAAACTTGCTGTGCTGGAAGAGAATGCCCTTCGGCCTCATCAATGCCGGAGCAACATATCAAAGACTGGTGAACAAGATGTTTGATCAACAAATTGGAGACACGGTTGAAGTCTATGTAGACGATATCGTAGTCAAAAGTCCCAAGAAGGAAGACCATCTTCGACATCTGACTCAAGTGTTCGAAATTCTTCGACACTATAACATGAAGTTGAATCCAAAGAAAAGCAGCTTTGGAGTTCACTCAGGGAAATTCTTGGGCCATCTTGTTAGCCAACGGGGAATTGAGGCCAACCCTTCAAAGGTTAAAGCCATCATGGATATGCAACCACCACGTTCGGTGAAAGAAGTGCAAAGACTCACCGGGTGCCTAGCAGCATTGAACCGGTTCATATCCAGATCAGGGGACAAGTGCTGTCCATTCTTCGAGGCCGTCAAAAAAGGAAAGTTTACATGGACTAACAACTGCCAAGCGGCCTTCAATCAACTTAAAGAATACCTGGGAGATGTCAAAATCCTATCAAAACCAATCCCAGGAGAAAAGCTCTTTCTATACTTAGCCGCATCAGAAGTTGCCATCAGCTCCGTTTTGGTGCGCGAAGACGGCAAATTTCACCAACCTATATATTACGTCAGCCAGGCTTTACACGAAGCAGAGATCAAATATGCTCCAACCGAAAAGCTGGCGTATGCTTTGGTTATGAGCGTGAGAAAGTTACGACCATACTTCTTTGACCATCAAGTCGAAGTTCTAACAACTTTCCCGCTCAGGCAAGTTCTCCATCGCCCCGATACTGCAGGTCGTCTCTTAAGATGGTCACTGGAGATTAGCCAATTCGGGGTGACCTATGCTCCTCGAACAGCGATCAAAGGGCAAGCATTAGCCGACTTTATAGTCGAACTAACTTTCCCACCAGATCCGACGAGAGGACTTGATCATCCTTGGCATCTCTATGTGGACGGATCATCAACCAATATAGCCTCGGGGGCAGGGGTAGTTTTAATCAGCCCAGATAGACAAGTATTCACCTCGGCAATCAGATTTGGTTTCATGGCAACCAACAACGAAGCTGAGTATGAAGCTCTTATTGCTGGTCTCCACCTATCTCTCGCAGTTGGTGTCAGACGCTTGCAAATATTTGGCGATTCACAATTGATCGTGAACCAAGTCCGAGGTGAATACGAGGCAAAAGATGATCATATGATCGAGTATCAACGGATTGTTGCTCACCTAATATCCATGTTGCAGCAAGTTTTCATACAACAAATTCCAAGGACGAGCAACACTCAAGCAGATGCGCTTGCTCGACTAGCAACAAGTGAAGGACCCGTAGAGTTGGCAGATATTATAGTTACAAAGATGAAAGATCCATCAACAGTAAGCTATAATGTCAACCAACTCGACGATCAAACCAGTGAAGAAGACTGGAGAACAAGTATAGTCAAATACTTGAAAAGTGGGGAAAAACCAAACAATCCTTTTGAAGCTGTCAAGCTAGTAAAGCGAGCCGCCAGATATACTCTGGTAGGCGAGCAACTCTTCAAAAGGGGAATATCAGTCCCACTTCTCAAGTGTTTGCCTAGGGGGCAAGGGCAAGCAGTACTCGAAGAAATTCACGCCGGAGTATGTGGAAATCACACTGGGGGGCAAGCCTTGGCGTACAAAACCATCAGGCAAGGGTATTATTGGCCGACATTACGTCAGGATGCGATCAAGAAAGCAAAAACTTGCCATCAGTGTCAGATTTTTGCCCCAAATATTCATACACCGGCCCAGGAGCTCGTGTCAGTATACAGCCCATGGCCTTTTGCAAAATGGGGGATGGACATCATTGGTCCTTTCCCGGCTGGAGTAGGAAATGTTCGATTTGCCGTTGTAGCAGTCGATTATTACACTAAATGGGCAGAAGCAGAGGCCATGGTGAACATCACACAGCAGAAGATGATCAACTTTATTTGGAAGAACATTGTTTGTCGTTTTGGAGTTCCACAAGCAATTGTGACAGACAATGGTCCACAGTTTGATGGACAAGAGTTGAGAGAATTCTGTGCAAAGTGGGGGATCAAAAAACATTACTTCACACCTTATCATCCCCAGTCAAACGGACAAGTTGAAGCTGTGAATAAGATAATCAAGCATACATTAAAAATAAGACTGGCAGAGAGCAAAAGTGGTTGGTCTATCGAACTCCCGGAAGTCTTGTGGGCATACAGAGTTTCTCCCAGGTCTAGCACCGGAGAAACACCCTTTGCTATGGCTTTCGGAACAGAAGCAGTAATACCTATTGAGTTAAGGACCAGTACGATTAGGACGACCAACTTTGATGAACAGGCAAATAATTCTGCTCTAAGTGCTGAAATGGATTTGCTCGAAGAAAAAAGACTCAATGCTGAGTTAAAAAATGCAACATACAAGCAACGAGCGGAGCGTTATTATAATTCCCGTGTAAAAGTCCGGGAATTCAGAGTTGGAGATTTGGTTCTAAGAAAACTGCTCGCCCAATCTTCAGGAGTATTGGGACCAGCTTGGGAGGGCCCATATCGTATAACGGAAAAATTCGTAAATGGCGTATACGATCTCGAAGATATGGAAGGCAAGCCGGCCTCATACTCCTGGAATGCCGTACATCTCAAGAAGTACTATCAGTAAATGGGCGAACAATTATCTTGGGGGCAAGTATGACGAATGCAAGTGAATCAAGCAAATGGAAGCAAATGGAATGGATCAATGGATTGGAATGGATCAATGGATCAAATGGATCAATGGATCAAAAACTTGCATAATTTTTTGAAAATTTGGTTAAGTATAGATTAAAAAGTTGCTCGCCACATTTGTATAGTCTGGTGCTGCGTCTTTTAATTTTGAATAGAGTTGCTCGGCAAAAATCTATAAGCGAGCAAGTTTTTAGTTTATGTTCAAAGTTGTTCATCATATTGTATATGTAAGTGATGAACAGTCTTATAACACTTGTAATTTGTTCAAAATGTAAATACAGTAGTTGTTCGTCAGCAAAGGAAAAAGTCCAAAAGCTCGAGGTACAAGTCCATTCAAAGGTTGTTCGTTTTACAAATGAACAGAACCTAAGGACCAAATCCACTTAAAGGTTGTTCGTTTTTTAAAAAAAAAATGAACAGAACCTAAGGCTGAACCCTGATTCCACTAAAGGCAAAGTTCAATTCGAACAAAAGCCCAACACTATATGTTATAATTGTAAAGGCATTGACAAATGTAAAGGCAATTAACATATATAAGAAAATGAGCGAACAAAAGAAAGACATTCCATTAAAGAAAGGCTTTAAGCCCAAAAAATAGTACAAGCTGGAAGCAGCCATTACAAGTACTACAAAAAGGAGCGAACAACTATTAAAAAAAAAAATTAAGTCTAAAGCCTATTGTTGCTCGGCGGGTGGAGGATCTTGAGCCTGCTCAACAGGGGGTTCAACAATCATTTCACGGGCCAGATCTTCAGCAGCTTTATCCTCGGCCTCTTTTGCATTCTGCTCGTTAGCCGCGACCACCCCTTCCTCTTCTTCGCCTTCATCAACTGGAAGAGGAGGATGAGTAATGGAAATACTAGGGTCGAGTTTGTCAAGTTTAACCCCTAGTACTGCCAAATCCGCCAGCTGAATCTCGATATTGTTCGGCGGAGGATAGTTCTCCAAAAATTCATTCAGATCCTTGCTCATCTCTTCAACTAAATCCTTGAAGTCATAAGCATCCGCCGTGCGAATGCTGTCCGCATAGGCGCATATATAACCCAAGTTTGAGATGGGCCCACTCCGAGCTTGAAATTCTTGCTCGGCTTCTTCCCTTGAGAGCATCTCAGACATTTGCTTCTTTAGCCGAGCAACTTCTTCTTCTGCTCCTTCTCTCCTCTTCCTCTCTTCATCCAGCGCAGTCTTAGAGGAGAGCAGCTCGGCCTTTGTATCCTTAAGCTCGCCGGAGACAAGCTGATAGTCCTCAATGCGCTTCTTCTCCAGGTCATCAGCCAACTTCAATTGATCCTTTAGGCGAGCAATCTGGCCATTAAAGTTGTTCGCCATTTTATCTTTTTCCTCAGTGAGCTGGCGAATGGAGGCGGCATGATGACGAGCAGTCTCCTCTAGCTCGGCTACTTGAGCCATTCCCCTTTGAGCTGAGACAAGGGAGTTTGCAGCTTGGACCATTGATAAGTGAAAATTATCAATGGGGCCCTGGGCGAGGACCGCTTTGTTCAACGGCCGTGACCAGGCACGAGCAACAATTTCAGTTGCTCGGCGAACATGGTCGTCCGTAATATCACGGAAGCTCGTCGGCGTCCTAGAGCAGGCAAACTGGTGAATCAGATCTGCTCGCCCTGGATAATCGTGGGGCCGGTATCTGCGAACAAAAAGAAGGTCAACACTTGAAAGATTTAGCAAATAAAAAACTTGTTCGGCAAGAAAGTAAAAACTTACTCAGAAAATTTTCGTTCATCCCGGCCTAAGTATGTGGTGTCCTCGGGGCCTCTGGGGGAACCTATATCTTTGCTCGCCTTGCCGGACCTCTCCGTGAGCTCGACAGATGAACGGCGAACAACGTCCCCTTCTGGGCGAGCATGGCTCGAACCCACTTTCTCCTTCCCCTTGCCAGGGACATCATAGGACAAGGGAGTCCCGTCGGCTTTCTTTAAACGTTTCCCCCCATGGGGGGGAGAGGTAGGAGGAGAACGGATTTGAATGGGGGGAGCAGCCTGCCTTGGAACCTTAGCCCCCTCGGGCTTGTTCGTCATCGCGAGCACCTTTTGTGGAGGGTCCCCTCTCCTTTTCTTCCCTCGAGGCGGCGCCATTTCGAGAACCTTTGCTCTAGGAGGGTGTATGAGGGAGGAATGGCAACTGTAACTTGTTCGGCTAAAAAAAAAAAAAAGAGAAGTTAGAATTAGACGAGCAAGTTAAACAAGTTAACGACGAACAAGACTTGAGCAAGGAGTTAGAAATTTTCATACCTGGGGGCACCTCAGCTTGAGCCTCCAGGTGGTGTGGGTAAGTCAAAAGGCGAGCAGCTTTTTGACACCTTGTTCGGCAGAGATAGTCAATGGTTCTATCTGCTTTATTGCGAAGGCCAACCAAGCACGAAGTAAATAGGAACTCCGAGCTCAACTCCTCCTCTTTCGAATTCCACTTGGGTAGACGAGGGCCTGCGAACAAACAAGAAAAGTTAAATTAGAACTACTTAGCCCAAAGGCGAGCAAGAGACAAACTTACGTTTCAGTTTTCCATAGGCTGCTGGAGAATTTATTCGTCCAGGGCCGCCGTGTGGACCAGAAGATGCTCGCCAATCACCCCCAATCCAAAAGAAGTGTTGCTTCCAGTCACGAATCTTGTTCGGCACCTCTTCCACCATTTTCAACCCAGTTCTTGCCTTGAGATAATGATAGACTTCTTCTCCTATGGGGCAGCTTGTAATTGTCATCAAGTAGTTGATCTCTTCCGCAGTGATCCGATCAACATACCCCTCCAAGGCGAACAAGCACATAGAGCCTAGAAGGTTCATCCACCCAATTGGAGTAATTTGGGTGATGGCCAAGTTGGTCGCCTCCAGGAATCGACCAACAACGGGTGGAAGAGGCAGCTTTAGTCCGGCAATCAAGGTGTGAAGGTTGATCGCCGTGCATCCTGGGGGTGGGCGATCAACTCTTTCCTTTCTCCGGGGGGCCCACAGGTGAATATCGTATGGGATTTTGTAGTCCTTCCGGATAGAGTCCAGTTCATCTTCGCGAACAACACTTTTTATTTTGCTCGCCTGGTAACTAGTTTTCACCTTGTCCATTATTTCTCTCTGAGGACGGGGAAAGCTGTTCGCATACCTTTCAGCATATGCTCGCCATTCAAATAGTCGAGCAACCCCAGCTGGGATCTCATTTTCCCGCATCCTTGGGGATGGGAAGTTAATACTCTCCAGGAACTCGCGAGTGAGTTCGTTAAGGTCTGGATCTCTAGATTCGGCAGAAGACGAAGAGCTTACGTCCAAATTGTTGTTCGCCGCAACTATTAATTCTCTCCCAGATGGGCCCGCACCGGTGTCCTCCACAGAGCGAACAACAGAGTCCACGTGAGCGTTTGACGCTGAAGAAACTTCAACTGGCTCTAGATCGCGAGCAACAATGGGAAAAAGGGGATCTAGGGTCTCCTCAGTTTTATTGCTCGATTGCGAAGACATAGAAGAGGAAGAAAAATCCAAACGGTGGTAGAAAGAGTTGCAGACGGCGGCGCTATCCCGGAGAAGACGGTGGAGCTCGAACCCACACGGCGGCGATGGCGTTTTCGAGAGAAAAAGTAAAGAAGAAGATAGGAGAAGAAGAGTAACTACCTGGGAATTGAAATTTGAGGCCAAATACTGTGGAACGGACGCCGGAAAGCTCGAAATTGCCGGAGGAAGGAAGGATTCGCCGGAGCGCTGTATCAAGAGGGGGAAAAGTGGGAAAATTTTCAGTTTCCCCACTACTTATACCCCAAGCAAAAACGGGGTCCCAGGCGTAATTTCCCAAAAGCCCCGGGGATAAAATTGAAAGAAAACGGGGTTAATTCCTAGCTAAACCACAAATTGAAGGGCCTATAAACAATTATAGGAGCGCGTGGCCTCGGGGTTGCTCGCGCGTGAACGGCGCGCAATCATTGCGCTGGCGTCATCTTCGTGATCTCCCCAGACCATGGGAAGACGAAACGGTTATTCCAATGTTGCTCGCCACAAAGATGTTGTTCGTCCAAATCTTGGCCAAGACGATATCCTAACTACAGTTGCTCGGCACAAAGTTGCTCGTCTGATGCAACATCTATTCAGGATAGGGGGCAATTGTTGATAGGCGAACATCATCTAAATATGGAGCGAACAATTATTGAAGTCTAAACAAAGAAAATCACGATTCGGGTGCATTAACCAATCTGGGAGGTGTATGAAGTGACGAACAACTCCCCCGACGAACAACTAATGGGCGAACAGGTATTAAGATCCGAGACCAAGAATGAGCCAACTGTGAAGTCATCAATGACGAACAACTTGGTCAAACTATGATACAACAAACAGCCAAGGAGGTATGTACAAGTGAACAAAGGATAAAGATCCCAAAGCCAAGCTGAACAAAGCCATAAGGCGAGCAATTTCCAAAGTACAACCTCAAGAGGCGAACAACTTTCAGTTATAGAATCAACAAGATCAATCAAGCCGACCTAGGCGAACAACAATGAGTCCGAGATAAGACCAAAGAAGACCTTGTAACTAAGATTCAGCTTAGATAAGATCAAAGGGACACATGTCAAGCATACAGGCTAGGGAGACCAAGAGTCTTGGACACCTCATGCTTGCTAGTCTCTATAAATAGTTGTTCTCCAGCTGTGAAATACAAGTTCAAATTGATAAACACTCCCAACACACACAAATACACCAAAACCTACACATACACGAAATAAGTCCAATTTCGACTACCGAATTTACAAATTCAAAAAATTCATACCCCGATTTACCATTTACGGTGGTAATCAATCACACGTTATTGATTGGTGACGTAAAAACAGATTAAAACAGCCACTAATCCTTACGATTAGATTCGTTCACCAACAATAGGCGCACTTCTCCCACTGCTTCAGCTGCCACTCTCGTAGCATTGCCCGATGTGATGGGGATCTCACTTCCATTAAGTCGTCGGGTTAGCTTAAACCCATGAAACAAATGTGATCAGTAGCTCTCGTATCCACTATCCACGAATAGACAGCATACGCCACTTCACAAGTTTCGACGACTAAGGTGTGTGAATTACCTAACTTTCCTAGCCTCTTAGGCTTGGAACAGGCAGACCTCCATTGTCCTCTCTCACCGCAACTAAAACACTTCCCCTTCGATGCTTGCCTTTGCATTTGCCTTTCGCAACAATTGGATTTGCTTGGATCCGGCCTTTGGTTCTCTTCCTCTCTTTTCCTCCCTTGGGACCAAAAGAGGTAGACGAACCATTAGCCACCATAGCACTAGACTGGTGCTCCATTATCACCTCCACCGAAACTAAAGCTTGCAAGAGCTCGGGCAAACGACTTGTCCGTTCATTCATCTGACAGTTCAGATGAAACTACTCAAAGCTTCTCGGTAGGGAATGGTATATGAAATCAATCAAAATCCGCACCAAGTACTTCCAACTTGTTAAGGTATGCCATTATCTCGAGAACGTGCTCCCTCACGGGCGTTCCTTCCACCATTTCCAACTTGACCGAGTCATGTTTGGTGAACTGATTAGTCATGGGATTCTGATGTGAAAACATCTCTTCAAGGTGTTCCATGATTTCAACAGCGGATACAATGTCTTCATGAACGCGCCTCAAATCCTCAAACAGAAATGTCAAGATGATGCACTTCATTCATTGTCACGCTTCTGATCATAAACTGCCTCTTCCCATTGCTTGACTTATCATTAGGCTTGCCGGGTATATTAACATAAATAACCCAATTGTGTTTTCGTGCAGTAAGGACAAATTTAAAAAAAAACATTTCCAGTCGATATAATTCTCTCCAAAAAGTTTATTAACTTTAAGTATATTAAACAGTGGATTAAAAGGTTGCGACATGATGAAATGAGAATAAAACATACATTCATATCAATATCTAGAAAAATATGAAATTATCACATAATTCGATCACATCAATTATATTGAAACCTTAAAACAACAATATAATCATGCATCAGCCAACATCTCGAAACAATTTAAATGCACCACGAGGGGTGGTCTATACATTTAAATACATTCAAGCGGATCACAAACTTAAAAGTTACAAATCCTTAATTCAAAATTAATAGTTGGCTCCCACTTTGACCACATAGAAATTGACAGGGACTCCGAGGGGAGTAAGTTAATATCAATTTCCTATGCCTAAGTAATAACCATAATTAAATACAAGATTATTATTTCGCTTTGAGCAAGCCACTCGTGGTGAGGGTCAATACCGCCACTAGTAATAATCCACAATCATCCTTTCGGAATTTATTCATGTGAAATCCGTTCTTTTGGCCGATCCGAGGGGGAAATGTATTCCAAAAGAACTTCACAAATAAATAAATTATGGAGGTCAAAATAATCCAATTTTAATATCCGGAATAAAATTGCGATTATAAAAACATACTTAGTAATTTTCGAAAGTAAGGTTTTTCTTGGACAATTAAATTCATGCAAACACATATTAACAAATAATAATAAGTGCACGAAATAAAACATCCATCAAAACAAAAATTAAACACATTGGAGCACTCAAATCCAATTGTCACGGTTTAATTTCTTCACGTCTTGATGCGAAAAATCGTCCTTGTTGCTTTCCGACGTTTGTCTCGACGTGCTCCCACTCGAACAGCAACATTTCTTCAAAAACAACATCGTTTGGGGTTCGGGACGACGTTTAAAATCACACGAAAAAAAAACACGAACCGAAAAAATTCCACGGCCTGAGATACAGCGCGCGTCGGCCCGCGCGCTTCCCGGCCCGAGAAGCGCTGAAGCGCTGCCCGAAGCGCAGCCCCGAGGCGCACTCGAGGCGCTGCACGGAGGCGCGTCGAGGCGCACCCGAGGTGCCCCGAGGCGCTGCAGCCCGCGCCCGAGGCGCGCCCATGCGTGCGCGCGGCGCCGAGCCCCCGTTGCGCACGGCGTGCGCCGTGCACCCCCGTGCGCCGTTTTTTTCGCCGTTCGTACTCGTTTTCTTCACCCCTTGCATGATTTTACGTCCATACACGCGCCACGCTTGTATGCGTCGTCCGGGTACGCCGTTTTTAATTCTTCGTTCTTCGTCACGATCCGGTTACAATTTATTTTTACAAAAATAAATACTAGATCTAGACTAGTCTATTACAATGATCGAATCAAAATAAAAACAACTAATCTACTCGTGGATTTTCTCACGAGAAAAACGAATTCGAACGAATCGAATTAAAAAACAATTAATTCACACGCATGAAATTAACAACATTAAAAACCATGACAATTGGATACCTGCAAAAAAGATCTAACAATTCTACTATCCAATTTCAATTTAATGTTCAACAATTTAAATTCCAATTTAAAATTCAGAGCCCGAAACCGTGGCTCTGATACCAGTTGTTGGGAAAAAAGGGGTGCCCGGAATCTATTCGGGATGAAATTTTAAATACGAATTTAAATACAATTATTACTAGCATGAATTAATCCTAATTAATTCAAATAATAATTCCAACAACTAATTATCATCATGCATGTTGAATTAATTTCACATATTTAACTAGGCGGAATAAACAAGTAAATATGCGATTAACGTACCTCTTGTAGAATTGGCCTTTGAATATACGGGACAATTATAATCTCGCTTTATCAACCCAGAGCCTTCTCAAGTATTTCCCTTTTCACCTCACTTGATCGCCGGTGGGAGACGCTTTCAAGCAATTTAATAAACTAAGGAAAAAGAAAAATATCTATGCTTCTTGATTTTTCCAACACATGGAATTATGTACTTGGGGATGAAAAAATCATCCCCTATTTATAGAGGGTGTTGGCCGAAAATTAGAGGCTTCATGGGCTTGGAGAAAATATTTTCTTAATCTCTAAGAAATCTTGAATATATCTCATATATTCTTTTCTCCATAATAAAATATTCCACAAAAATCTCATTCTTATTTTCAAGCCTATAATTTTCGAAAATTTCAAGGATGAAATCCAAGATTTGGATCTTCTTGAATATATGAGATATTCTTGTATTCCTAGAATACATATCTTCCATAATATCTTTCCAAGAAAATCAACAAAATCTTATTTCTTTTTTTTATTCCTTATTTTCGAAAAATATAATGAAAAATCAGCATTGTTATATTCTTTATTTTAATCACCTTATCATTATTGGGCTACTTAATGGGCTACTTGAGGGGCCTTAAGGAGAATTAAGATTGGACCTCCTAATGGACTTCTGAATTTCAATATTGAGCCCCAATATAATTCAATCCATTAATATTAATTATTACCACTAATAAATTAATATTGCACTATCCATCTTAATCCATATTACGATAATATGGGCTCCCGGTTATTATTTCCCGCGTTTAAGATTATCAAGTCCATTAATTAATTAAGCTTCTGAATAACTCTAAATTAATTAACATCTTTCACCTTGGAGTAAAGACAGCTCAACATTATTATTCGTACCGAAGAAACTAATTCTTCACTTGCAAGATTTGGTACAATAAAACTTCTGAGCCCACCAAGGGGACTAATCACACGAGCCGTACTCGCACGCGTTTCTCCGTATTAAATCTTAGCAACCGTCGTATGATTAATATTACTGCCCAAGACACAAAGTTCGAAGTCACAATGATTCTCACCCAACATGAATCAAAGCAGTAACCATTAAGCACACACGGTCCTATTTAAGTGACGGAGATTAAGAAATCAACAACCACTGAGGTCTAATTCTCCACCTTTCAGAACAGAAGAATTTATCCTCGCTGTAGGACCTCTTCAACACATACTAAATGTGCTAGTGCAATCTCTTAGTCAAGACAGACCAATCTGAGACTTACACATCGACCTTTCATGGCGGATTGTTCAATTCCACCTGGGTCGTGAATTGTACGTTTAGTTACAAGTAAACTGTTAATGTTGTCTTCCGTGATCGGGTATCACCACATTAACTACATTGTAACATGTACTATATATTGAACAGTTTGCAATAGAAATTCAACATTCAATCATAACTAAAGCACATGTGATAAAAGAATTATTCTCATAAAACGAGTGTTTGATACACGAGTTATACAAAGTAAAAGCATACTTTCACGTATAACTCCAACATAATTTTCATAAACTGATGAATTTGCCTCTTTGATGCTCATAGATGGATAGAGGGCGAAAAAATGGAGTTCGTAGGACTTTGAATCGACTCAAACGGATGCCTGGATGAGAAGATATTGAAGAAATATGAATAGTATTAGTTCGTGCAAGGAAAAGTATCACTCAGTTGAAAGGAGAGAGTCACTCGACCAAGAGAGGTCGAGCACTACCGCTCGACCAAGTGTGTTGCTCGAGCACCAAACCTTACAGAACGTTTTGGGCGCTCAATCAAGAAGGCTCGAGCACCCCCATTCGAACACCAGAATTGCTCAACGAACATAGGTCGAGCGCCCTCATTCGACCATCGGAATCATTTGACCAACATAGGTCGAGCGCCACCGCTCGACCGATGCTAGGTCGAGCACACTGAGAGCTCTGGAAGAAGGACCCGTTCGACTATCGCATAGGTCGAGCACCACTGCTCGACCACCATTAGGTCGAGTACTACTGCTCGACCACCATTAGATAGAGCGCCTATGCTCGACCAAGCCCAGATTTCGTGCGATTTTGGCCTTTTCCACCCGGTTCCGGCCTGTTGCTTATAAATACCCGGTCCCAAGCTCGTTTTGGACCCTTTTGTTCACTTTTCATATTTTGGCATACTTAGAGCTTGGTAGAGACATTTTGGAGAGTTTCACACTTGTAAACGAGGTTTTGATCTTACGAATTCTTAGTTTAGATACTTCTTTTGATTCTTATCGGTTAATTCTTTCGTTCTTGAACCTATGAGACTTCTAAACCCTACTTTACCAGATTTATTGAGATTTTTAGATATTCTTTTGTTTATGCTTTCAAATTCTCTTGATTATTCAATTATGCAAATATTCATCGTTATTGTGATTGTTTTCATTATTTCTTTTACCATGTTAGGTTAGAACCCTTGCATGCTTGGGGTAGGATGAACTCGTAGAAGTAGGATGTTGGTACATAATTAGGATAACTCGTGATGTTTAGTGCTAGTTCTCTTAATTAATTGAATTCTTAAAATAAACCCTAGAATTATCTTGGAATTGAGTACGAAAATTATTAGAGAGAGGACAATCTTATCAATCTATGATAACAAGTAGACTTAACGATAGGTTTTTAGAAGGGGTTTATAATTTACCGGTTTATCTAGGGAGGACGACCGCATCACCTTGGGTAAATAAGGGTCTCATTAATTAAGCATAATCCGTATAACTTGTTTAGTGGGTTGTGAAGTAGGTTGATATGACGAAGTATTAGGGTTAATTCTTGAGCTTTTAGTCTTTCAATCTGGTGCTAGATTAGGGAAGTTGATTGTCTAGTTTTAGTACATTTAGGATTAATACTTGCACATGACAATTATTTTAGTTATTGTACTAGCTCCGTTAGTATACGTAGGGATTCCTATCCTGAGCATCATCATCTCATATTTGATTACAACCCTTAGTTATTTGTTTGATTTTATTATTTGTATTGATAGAAGTAGAATATAGAGTAGATTAATATAATTCTTGAAACCGAACACACACTCATATTAACTACGATGCGTAGATCTCCAGGGCTTTATTTGCATACATACCTTCCCTTGGGTTCGATATTATTTGGTCCCTATACTTGCCCATACTACATGGATCCCATACTCTTGTGGGGTAACTACTAGTATAGCTAGTATTTTGCGTTCAAGTCACCCACCTAACTAACCATACAATTAGGATCAAATTAATGAAATAAATAGTAAACATGGTTATGAACTTCAAAAATGCAATCTTAAAATGATAATGAACAAATACAATTTTTAAGCATGACAACTTGAGAAAAGTAACCAACGAATAATAATTAAGGAACTTAAATTTGAATGAAGTAGTAAATAATATTTCAAGGACTTAAAGTTAGATGAAATAGTAAGAATGTCAACTTGAGTATGGACTTTAATACACACCTAAACAATGAGGTAATAAAAAAATATCAAATGTAATAATAATTAAAATTGCAAACATTAAGCAATAATAATTAATGGACTTAGATTAGATTTAAATTTGAATTAAATAGTAAATATGGTTACCCCACCCAACTACCGTGCAATTACGACCAAATTAATAAAATAAATAGTAAATATGGTTATGGACTTAAAAAATGCAATCTTAAAATGATAATGAACAAATACAATTTGTAAGTATGTCAACATGAGTAAGGTAATCAAGGAATAATAATTAAGGGACTTAAATAATAGTTAATGGACTTAAATTTGTATTAAATAGTAAATAGTAAATATGGTTACCCCACCCTAACTAACCGTGCAATCAGGACCAAATTAATGAAATAAATAGTAAATATGGTTATGGACTTCAAAAATGCAATATTAAAATGATAATGAACAAATACAATTTTTAAGCATGACAACTTGAGTAAGGTAATCAAGGAATAATAATTAAGGGACTTAAATTTGTATTAAATAGTAAATAGTAAATATGGTTACCCCACCCTAACTAACTGTGCAATTAGGACCAAATTAATGAAATAAATAGTAAATATGGTTATGGACTTAAAAAATGCAATCTTAAAATAATAATGAACAAATTCAATTTTTAAGCATGTTAACTTGAGTAAGGTAATCAAGGAATACTAATTAAGGAACTTAAATAATAATTAATGGACTTAAATTTGTATTAACGGACTTAAATTTGAATTAAATTTAGGCTAACAAAATGCAATAATAACTTTGAATTTAAGGTAAAACTTAACCAACATTGAAGAGGGGATAAAAATTAGTGTGTAATCTTGTAACATCAAATCAACTACTGCTGCAAATTTTAGCTAATTTGATTTTAGGAAATTATTTGTTAATCTAAATATTGGCAAGTAATCTAATGCGTAAAACCCACGATGAATCAAGACTTAGAGGACGAAGATGAAAAGCACTGATAATGGACATTATATAGACGAAGAAAAAGGCAAAACTAAATAACAACATAATACAAATCCTCCGGAAAGCAGATAATCGTACGCGGGAATCCAAATGACAAAAAGTTAAAAAATGTGGAAGTTAAGAAACAAACAAAAATCGATATTTTTTTATAACAATGAACAAAGAAAGAATACAACGTCGCGAGGATATTACATCATTGATTAGCGAATGGATTGATCATTCATTGACACAAAATAAAAATGAAAGATGGAACATTCTATAAAATAACAATCTATAATGGCTACATTAATATTACATGAATAGTTCCAATGCGACGGATGGATTTAAAAAACACAACGACAGTGGCAAATACTATGCATGAAGTCGAGCGAAGAATCGAAAGAAGCAAAGCCTCGATAACAACCGGCAACTGCGGTGCCGGACGGAAGAAACCGGAGGAATGGGAGAGCAAGACGAAAAATGAATGAAAGAATGATAGGTGTAGTCCAAATTTATAGATAAGATTGAGGAAAAATGGACGAATACGATCAAGATGAAAAGAAAGAACGGTAGAGATCAATTTGCATTAAGTGCATGAATGAGAGGGGGGAGTTCTTGAGAGAGAGCATCCATAGTCTTGCCACATAGGCAAATGACTTTGTCTATATAAAAGGATTAATTAATAATCATTTGTATTTTATAGTATTTACTCAATTCCCCCCTTGAAAACTATGCTCAAATGAATGGGTACAAGTTATAAGAAAATAGATATAGTGATTATTTGTGAGTAGGATTAGGCATCAGGTCGGGTTTGGGTACCCAATTTCGGGTATTTGGTATGAGGATCAGACCCGATCCGAAAAATGTCGGGTAGCTACGGATCCAAAATCGGGTACCCAAATGTTTTTCTTTTTTCTTTCCTTTTCGGACAGTTTGTAGGCGCACAAATCGATTGAAATTGAACCTTCTCAAATTGCAAAATAAGAACAGCATATTGAAAATCCAAAAGTGATTATTTCCAGCATACATTAACTAAAACCCTGTTCCTTCATATATGGAATTTGGAACAATATCTCTTCCAACTGAAAGAAATTAGGACTATAGTACCAGTTCTGGATCAACTACCACAGAGGCATCGTTCGTTCGTCGTGCGCAGCAGCGTCTACAGTGGTAGTGACAGGTTGATGACGGGGCTTCGGGAGGAGATATGAAGAAGATCGGGAATCAATTTTAGCAAAATTGACAATAGCAGAGCCGGTCACTGAGAAGCAGCGACCGATCAACAACGATCGTCCGATGGTCCAGCTGATCAACTAACGTGGAGGCACCGTCGGTGTTTGGCGGTGGAGCTTCGGATCTAAATGTGAAACAGAGGTCTGATAGAGAGGTAGAGTGCAATTGGGTATATTTTTTAACCTATTCCTTTCGGGTACCTGATCTGGTATGTTTAATGGATCTGAGATCCGACCGATCGGGTAACGGGTACCCGATATCCAACAACTTAAATAAGTATCCGACATTACCCGATCGGATCGGGTCGGGTACTCGATACCCGGTTTTTTTTGCCCACCCCTATTTGTGAGTTTTAAGTCAATGACATGCTTGCAATTAAGTGATAATTGAAGGGTGATAATAAATTGAATGTTTCCATAAAAAATAATGAGCATACTTTCAATACACGAACAAATAAGCAAATGAACTTATTTTCGATGGACAAAAAGATTATTTTTAGTCTCTTTTACCAAAACTAGTTGTTAATAACGTGTGTTGCACGTTGCGAATAAATTCGCAAGAACAGTTTGCATGCTTTTTTTTTTCAAGTTAGATAATAACTTGTACGGCAAATAGTTAGATAATAACTTGCATGTCTAATAGTTGGTATAAAGTATTTGTATAGTTTTCTTTTTTAACGCGGATCCTTTTTTTTTTAACTTAAATATGTTTCAAATTATACTCAAAATTTATTGTATAACTACTGTATGGAAAACAAATTTTAGTATCACAAATTTGCATTTTTTAAAATGACTACCAAAATATATCACATTTTGATTACTAAAAAGATATAGTGCATAAAAAGACACTTAAAGAAATTCAAATTAAGGTGTTTTAATTTAACTGTCTTAATGCTTCATTAAATAACCAAAATAAAATAAATAGCTTTACTTAAATATTTAAAGACTACAAAAAAGATAATACAAACAATGATTCACACTAATACATTCATTTTTCCTGATTTTTTTAGGCTATCAACCACTCATACGTGATCCTCCTATGCACTTCTATGGAGTGAGCAACAAGTGCATTGACTTCAGCAATTTCAGATAGTTTCTCGGCTATGATTCATGTTCAAACCCTACAATACTTATGAACTTAACATAAATTCTTTAGAGATACAACCCAAAAAAGAGGAGAATGATCCACCTGAAATAGTATTAACTTTTACTACCTCCGTCCCGGATTTTTTTTCATAGTTATATTTGGCACAATTTTAAGAAAAATGGAGAATGTGAGTGTAAAGTCAAGTAATAAAATAATAAAATGTGTTTTATTGACTTTTATGAGTATGAATTATTTCCTTTTTAAGGATGTAAAAAAAGAGTTGGGACGTCTCAAAAAGGAAAATGTGAAAAAGAGTTGGGGCGGAGGGATTATTAAGGTTTAGGTTTGACATTACCTCCTCGGGAACACCCTTATTGGGTCGGATCCAGTTTCGAGTAGTTTCATAATAGGTGATGGCTAAGCGCTTCTCCACTGAGTCACCACTGTAATTCTTGTTCTTGCCTAAAGCACACCGAAAAAATAAAGTATACAAGAATTGCAAATTTTCAATTATCAAATAATTTCATATATAACTTCTTGGGATCATGTAACATATATTAAACTTGTGAATTCAAACCTCTTGTCTTATTAACCCATCCTAAGCCCAAAATAAAGAACTTCGGATGAGGGGACTTTGAATTTAAAATATTGCAAATCCAATGAGGGGTTTGAATTCCCCTATCAAACCACAAATCAGAAGCAATTTCGAATTTTCTGTGAGCAAGATATAAGTAAGCAAATTTGCTCACAAAGATACAAACTCTAGTTGCTTTTCTACAACTAGTTAACTACGAAAGCAAAATGATTAAGTTATGCATTAATTCTTCAAATTTATCATTTCACTCACATAATACATTAAACAAATGTTCCAATATATATCCTAATTTGGAACTGACCACAAATTTCACAAGACTCAACATATAAATCAAACTTCCCAATCACCTTGTCCTATTAATTTCTGATTTAAAAAATAAAATTAATACTTTTACAGGCAACCTCAAAAAATTATTTAACATAACATTGCTTTCGCTCATTCAAACAGAATTCAAAATTGATTAGCATGGAAACTTACTTATTGACCGCCTCGCAGCTGGCCTTGCTTTTGGCAGAGTCAAGGGCTTTCTCATGGTCCTCCTGGTAGTCAAAAAATACATAATATATATATATATATATATATATATATATATATATATATATATATATGTGTGTGTGTGTGTATGTGTGTGTGTATAGTAGTGATAGATTCATAACAGCTGCTAAAACATAAAAATAAAGCAAGATATGAAGCACAAATATTTTTACATCAGGAAACTGATTCATTTATTACTGAGTACAGATGTTGTGAAGTTGCATGAGAACATTCAGAAAGAAGTTTATATTTATAAGAAGTGGGAGACAAATGCAAAATGTTATACTCCTAAACCTGGCGAATCGAGAAAATTTAGCGGCATATTGCAATAGTTGAACATTAGTAAACAGGAAATATAATTGGGTTAAGAAAATACCTTCAGCAATTTCATGAAAATTTGTTATCTTGACATACTTGTTCTACATAAAAATAGAAAAGTGTGAATATTACCCGTGGCTAACATAAGAAATTTTGATGGTTTAATTAAAATAAATTCACCCACATGCCTTCCTTATTAACACCAGGAAGGTCATCAGCAATCAAGGCCATCAATGTCGTATGGTATTTATATGATAAGCTATTGATTCAGGATCCTTTATGCCACGATTGATCTAACCTTTTCGTTTTGTAGACTGTTAGAGAGAAAGAATGATTAAAATCATCCAACTAAAATGAAGATAACATGATAATTAAAATGCAGATAACATGAAAGTGTAAGCAATACCCACAAAACATCAGATTGTTCACTAACAATTCCAATCACATCTTGCCAAGAAAGCCAAAAACATGGGAAAACAATCACCTACCCTTCCAAAAGAATAAGTATTCTAGCAACCAATTACTAATCTGGGACACAACAACCAGTCTTTTTACTTAAAGGTGTCGCACATAGTCTCTCTTGCATGAATCCCCAATTGACCAATCATATGGAATTTTTACCATACCACTGACCAATTGTTTGTAAATTGACAGAGTTTTAAAATGGCACATGCAAAAAAAAAAAAAAATGGCTGAAATGCTATACTTCAAGATCAAAGCAATAACTTAAAGGGTGAGATTGAGCAAATTAGTAAATGTAGCAGCAGGTATAGAAATTTAGAAAGGAATACGATGAAGAAACAAAAAATGTGCGCCAAGGATTCTTTTTGCAGTCTGTTTAAACTAAAGCTCAACCCCATATAAAGTAGAAAGAGGCAGAAATCAACGATGGGGTAACCGGTGATCGTTGATGGTGAGAGGCGGCGGAGTACGAAGGAAGGCTGGAAGGAACATGCGATTTGGTAGACGAAAAGGAATTGTTCAGTGCTCACGATTTTGTACAACAAAGGGTAAAAATATATAGAACAAAAAGGATTAGGGGTAAAGATGTCCAAAAATGATTTACCATTGCTTGAAAACCTCCTCCTCCTGGCAATTGAAAACCTCTTATTTTAGGTAGGGCTATTAATAAAGTTGCAAGCTGCCAAACTAAAACGAGAGTTGGGAACCAGCCTAATCAAACAGATTGAGGCCATATAATCTAAGAGCTTCACAAAAGAGAGAAACTCATCGAGTGACCTCTTTCATGGAAAACCCATTTGCCAAATAGATTGATGCTCAAGATTTCTGCTTGTAAGATGAAAGAGTTGAACCCTAATTTTGACAAAGAAATTCAACTCATATAAGGGTCACTCAAAATTACTAATTTCATGATTGGAGTAAAAATAATACTAATAAGACACGTTTAATTATACCGTGAGAAATAGATTGAATGATCATAATTGAATGATTAAGGCAAAACTCTTTCTGAAACACAAAACAGTGATCTCATAAGCAACAACCACAGTACCTTATGTTCCAAAACCCTCTATCAAATAATAAACAAATCAAACCATAGAAAATCATCAAAGAGTTGAGACACTCTCCTACCCTCAACCATAGAAAAGCAATAAGTGCATTACATACAATAAAAGAAATGGTTTTGTACAACTTCAACAACCAAAATGAAACCCGAAACTGCAACAAAAATAAAACCGAGATTGAGTAGAAATAGAGAGGCACAAAGTTAAATTAAAACACTCTCAAATTAAATTTGCCTGATACAGAGTTATATTAAAATACTCCCAAATGAAATTAGCCTATCAAATTTATGAACATCAAAAAAAGAAAACAGAGAGAACGTTAGCAGTGCATCAAACAATGTTTTTCATAGAGACCGTTGATTGACGAAGCAACGTTTGGGTATATATCACAGTCAGAAAAGGTCCTAAAATCGAGAATCAAAAATTTATTGGAGATGGTGTACCTTTCGTTGCTTGTAGATTAGAAATCGTTTTTCAGTAGAAAGAGGTGGAAATCGACGACGGGGTAAGCGGCGATCGTTGATGGTGAGAGGCGGCGGAGTACGAAGGAAGGCTGGAAGGAACATGCAATTTGGTAGACGAAAAGAAATTGTTCGGTGCTCACGATTTTGTACAACAAAGGGTAAAAATGTATAGAACAAAAAGGATTAGGGACAAAGATGTCCAAAAATGATGCTCAAGATTTCTGCTTGTAAGATGAAAGAGTTGAACCCTAATTTTGACAAAGAAATTCAACTCATATAAGGGTCACTCAAAATTACTAATTTCATGATTGGAGTAAAAATAATACTAATAAGACACGTTTAATTATACCGTGAGAAATAGATTGAATGATCATGATTGAATGATTAAGGCAAAACTCTTTCTGAAACACAAAACAGTGATCTCATAAGCAACAACCACAGTACCTTATGTTCCAAAACCCTCTATCAAATAATAAACAAATCAAACCATAGAAAATCATCAAAGAGTTGAGACACTCTCCTACCCTCAACCATAGAAAAGCAATAAGTGCATTACATACAATAAAAGAAATGGTTTTGTACAACTTCAACAACCAAAATGAAACCCGAAACTGCAACAAAAATAAAACCGAGATTGAGTAGAAATAGAGAGGCACAAAGTTAAATTAAAACACTCTCAAATTAAATTTGCCTGATACAGAGTTATATTAAAATACTCCCAAATGAAATTAGCCTATCAAATTTATGAACATCAAAAAAAGAAAACAGAGAGAACGTTAGCAGTGCATCAAACAATGTTTTTCATAGAGACCGTTGATTGACGAAGCAACGTTTGGGTATATATCACAGTCGGAAAAGGTCCTAAAATCGAGAATCAAAAATTTATTGGAGATGGTGTACCTTTCGTTGCTTGTAGATTAGAAATCGTTTTTCAGTAGAAAGAGGTGGAAATCGACGACGGGGTAAGCGGCGATCGTTGATGGTGAGAGGCGGCGGAGTACGAAGGAAGGCTGGAAGGAACATGCAATTTGGTAGACGAAAAGAAATTGTTCGGTGCTCACGATTTTGTACAACAAAGGGTAAAAATGTATAGAACAAAAAGGATTAGGGGCAAAGATGTCCAAAAATGATTTACCATTGCTTGTCACTTTTAAATTTAAATAAATATATTATAGATATTATAGATATTTGTTCAAGGCATGATCCAGTACTTAGGGATGACAATATTGGTCTGCCCCGTGGGTACCCGGCCTGCCCTGAGGCATTTGGGCCAGGTTGGACCCGCCCCGTTTTGAGTATGGGTCGGGCAACCCTGCCCCATTTTGAGAATGGGGCGGGTCTAGTATTATGATGGCCCCGTGGATACCCGCCTCTTACATATATACATATTAATATTAATGTATATATATATATATATATATATATATATATATATATATTAATGTATAATTAAATTGATATATTAACATGTGATATGTGTATATTTTAGTACAATAAAAATAGATTAAGGGAATTGAACTTGATATTTCATCTTTTATTTTCTAATTATTTTTTCAATTCATTTTAATTTTTAATTGTGTCAATATTCATTCCTAGTTTTGTTTAAATAAATCAAATTATTATGTCTCACATGTCTTCAATCTGTGGTTTGACCATATGATAATCGAGTCTAATTTTATCATAGTATACTTATGGTAGTAGACTATCAAAATAAAAAAAGAGGTAAAAAAAGAAAAAGTGAAAATTTAAAAACAGAGCGGGCGGGTCGAGTCGGACCCAGGGCCGTCTCGGACATTTTTTGGGCCCCAAACGAAATTAAAAATGAGGCCCTTCATTAAACACATATATTTTCAATATCTTAACAAAAATAATTAATTTATAAAAATATCATTTTAATAAGTCTCGTCCTCCGAGAATATCAACTAGAGAGACGCAATTTTATTATGGAGAATATCAAATATTTATATATATGGTAAAGAGTTTCACAATATACGAAAATCACTAAGAAATAAATTCTCTATTGATTATGCTCCACAAAAATACATATACATACATAAATGTAAAGGATTACATATATATTTTTTAAAAATACATATATAAAAAATAAATTAGACACTAAAAAATTGGGTCCTAAAAAATTGGGGGCCCTGTGCGAGTGATCACTCTGCACACCCTAATAGCCGGCTCTGGTCGGATCCACACGAGGCAGGTCACGAAGCGGCTATTCAGGACCCGTGCGGGTCGCGGGACGGGTCTGGGACAGGGGAAATAAAAATGGGGCAGGTCTAGGTCATCGACTACCCGCCCCGACCTGACCCATTGTCATTCCTAGATCAACTTCATAAATCTCACTCTCGTATCAGTTATAGTGCATGTCACGTGACAAAATAGTGTGTTAAATCAAGTACAAAATAATTTATTTTAAAAATATTATGTGTGGATGTTGAAGAATGTAGATAAAGTTTATTATTTTTATTTTAGGAAACATGACTATTTTTGTAGACGGACAAATAAAACAATCAATTGACTATTTTTTATGGACGGATGGAATAATATATTACACGATGTACAAAACAGTACATATATATACATGAACAACATTAGTGTATGATTTTTTTTGCAGAACTAACTTGAACACTAGTATTTTTGTGTCTTAGTAGTTTGTGTTGAGTAAATTAGAACGTGGACATGAATTCAAGGCTTTTAATACAGTGAAAAATTACATCTCAAGTTCAATCCTGTAAAGAAGTGTTCATTAATTTTAAGACAGTCTCATGTATGAGGTGTAACTCTATTTTTGTTTTACACCACATTTTATTTTAAAATTAATATAATTTAAGTAGGATTGTAAACCCACAAATCATATTATAATTTGACTACATGTAACAATCTATCTTATTTATTTCCTTGTTCTGGACTTGATTGCCCAGTTGACTCTACGTGAGTTTTACGTGCATGTGGAGTTGTTTATTACTTCATCCGTCCCGATATTAACTTCTCATTGTTTTTTGGCACAACATTTAAGGAAGATATTTAATTTAATATAAATATAGTACAGGTGATGTGAAAAAGAGGGAAGAGAATAAAATGTAATGCGTTTAAATAAGTAAATATTAATAAAGTGTATGCATATAATATTATTAGTTGATATCCAAAAAAGGTACTAAAAGATAAAAGTGGGATAGACGAAAATGAAAAAATGGGAAGTTAATAGCGGGATGGAGGGAACAATATTATATGTAAAAAAAATTACTTTCAGTGGTATTGTGGTAAATAAAGAAATAAAGTTATTTATTAGAAGCATTGTGGTAAATAAATATGATCATTTTAAGCTATGTGCAATTGAAAATGAGACAATCAATTATGGAATGGAGGGAGCATGAGACTATCTTGTACTCCATTCGTTCGACTAGTGTTTGCACCATGAAGTGAACACACTTTTTAAGAAAGAAAAAATATAATGTGTTGAGCATTGAGATGTAAAAAGTGAAATGTATTATGGGGCTAAAAGACAAAAGTTAGTATAAATTTTTTTAAATATGTGAATATTTTTTTAATTATTTTTTTGAAAAATAATTGTGTGTTTTATAATTATTTTTGAAAAATAATTATGGGGCTAAAAAATGTGTGTTTTATAATTTTTTTTTTTTATGTATAAATAATTGTGTAACAGGCAATAATGTAAATGTACAAATAATGGTGAGTACACATTTTTGTCACATAAATCGGGCATATTCATAGAATCACACATTTTTTTGTTTGTTTGTTTTTTTGAAAATCTATAGAATTACATTACATATATTCTTGAATAAAGAGGATATTGTGGTCTTTTCAAGGTCTTGACTTGAGAAGTACCCAAAGGCAGTGGCACAGGCACAGCGCGTTAGGCTAATGCCTACTACTATACATTAATGTGTGGCTTCTCCTTGTATGTAGGAAGAATTCATGTGTGAGACTGAGTGGGTGTGGGTACGTCGTTAGATTACAATGCTGATGGGCCCCAACTAATAGTACGGATTCCGCAACGCCATTGGTTGACGTAAAATCCATCCAACCACGCATTGTCACGTCATCATAAAACGCCGTTACCCTCATCATCCAAACCGTTACAACGGGAGCACTGATGTCATATAAATGTATTTCCCGTTTTCTTTTTTCAACTTTTATCCAGGAAGAAGAAGAAGTTAAATCGAATTTGGTGTTTGTACAAAATATAAAACGTGAGGGCAGTTGACATGATCGCAAAGATTGAACAAAGTGAAATATAAGAATAATATCGAATTACATTTAACTGATAATTGATGTAAATAAAACTAAATAGAAGTATACTTATTTAATGCAATGAGATTAATAAATTTCAAAAATTTGATGAAAAGCTTGTATTAAAACAGTCAGAAATAGAAAAAACGAGAAATTTGTATTAAGACAGATGGGAGTACCAATTTTCTACATTAATGTTTTAACAACTATTAACAGAAAACAGTTAAATATAGATTCAAATTCAATTATAAACTAAATGAAATAAAATCAAGCTCAAATATTTTTGTAACAAGTTCGGATATGTTTATTAAAATACTATTTTATCATTTTTTTTTTTTTTGTACTCAGTATCCGGCTCATTAACCGACTAATTTTGGGGGCCCACAATCCACCGTCCACTAGCAGAGGTTCTCATTTTAAGTTAGAACTTAGCTCTGTATGGACTAATTCATCTCAGGAATTAATCGCACCAAATGAATTTCGAACCTGAAACTTATAAATTAAGGATTAAAATCATAAATCTCAAGTCATCACCACTGGGTCAATCTCTGAGATTTAATCTCAGAAATTTTATCTTTCCACAATTGTTTGAACACATTTGTTTTATTTGTACATTTCACATTTATACACATTCCAACCATTTTTTTTACTAGAGATTTATCAAATTACTTTTAACTACACTATCTATTACATTTATTTTTTATTAAAATATGTGCTTGTTTGCGTATGTAAACATTTCTGAGATTGAGGAAGTAATATTTAACAAGTCCAGTTCGTACTAAATATGTTTAACATGCATGATAAACCAGTTATTTGTTAACTCAATTCGAATAGCTCAAAAATGGACAATCTTTAAATGAACTATATTCATTATTATTCAATTAAAAGAATATAATTAAAAGATGAGATATTGTATTAAAGTCAATACATCTCATGACTATTTACATGTACACCGTGTCATATACAAAAGTTTCGATACGCTTTAGTGTGTAATACATTACTGTAAAAACAATGCGATAATTATAAAACATATGTTTTGCTTATAATAGATTATCTTAAAAGCGCATCCTTTTTTAATTAAGAAATTATCTCAAAAGAGCTCCCAGTTGATTATAATACGGCACTCGGTGGGCAATATTCTGTTTATTTAACAATTTAGAAATAAGAATTCAACGTTATTTTCCGTTTAGTCGAGTTTATAAGCTTTTTAAAAAAAACTTATAAATTGTTTAAGAACATGTATAATATCTTTAAAATAGTGTATAAATTATTTAAAAGTTTATAAATACTCTCAAAGTGTTTGATAAAATAGAATACTCTGGTTCCTCAATTTCAAAATAAGTGTGTTCTACAGATTTTATGTCAAATTAAAAATCATAAAATTTTAACATATATTTCCTCATTCATATATATATATATATATATATATATATATATATATATATATATATATATATATATCTAAAAGATTTTATATTATTCTCATAATCTCTAAAAAAACATATATTGTATTTTAATAATTTCCAAAAGATCTCTTATAATTTAAATTTGGAATAAATTAGGAAAAAGTGTGAAAAATAGCTAAAATGACACTTATTTTGAAACAGAGTGAGTATTTAACAGCTTATAAAATCATAAAATAAACTCTAATTAACAACTTATGAGCCATAAAAAAATAAGTTGAAAATTTCTAACTTATTTTCCTAGCTACCTCCATTCCCCCACTCTTGGACCACCCCATCCCCCACCTTCACTTACCTTATCTTAGCATAAGAAATAATTTTTTTATTTTATATTAAAATTAAAAAATATTTATTATAAATTCTCAAATTTTTTATAAATTGTTTTAGTCGAACACTTTAATAACTTAACTATAAACTACTTGAAAATTACATCTTGTAAACTAGCTAAACAAATTATAAAAAAAATAGATCTTATAAGATATTTTAAATAAATTTAGTTAAATTGGCTCTTAAATAATTTAAAGCCTAAAAATTGACATAACGTCCACTCTAAAGTGCACAATATTATGTATAATTCTCTATTTTCTATTTAAATTTTATACAAATTTATTTTTCAATACATAATGTTGGAAACTAATTGTAATATACTAAATACTCATGTATATATAATGTGAATGGGATGACATGCATATCAAACTAGTACAATTTGTAATATAGAAATTCAGCTCTAACAATAACATCATTGTAATGCTTGTAAATATATACACAATTTATCCCAAATTAAAGGCTTATTTACTTTACCACACATATTAAGGCCTCATTTGGTTTTTCTTAATTAGGAGTTAATAATTTCTAATACCCCACTAATTTGATGTTTGGTTTAATTTCCATACAACCAAATCTTGCAGCCCGTTTAAAATTTTGGTATTACAATGAACTAGTATTACACCCGTGCAATGCACAGTCAGTACATACATAATATCTATAATTTTTATATTTAAATAATTAATTTTTAATACATTGCTAATATTTTAAACTTATGTATACACAAATTTTGTAATAGCAACAAATTTATATTGAAAAAACAATTATAAAGTTAGTACTTAATTTTGAAATATAAATACACAATTTTTTTTTTTTTTTTTTTTTGCTATTTTTCTCTAAAAATCATCATTGTCACACATTTTTGTGTAGCATTAACTTACATAAAATGTTGCACTTAATAATTTTTTTAAAAAACTCTTTTTTTTTAACAAATAACTATTTCATATTAATACACTCTTTTTTTTCTTTAACTCTTTTTTTCAAGTATTCATTTTATGTATATTAAATATCATTGTTAAAAAAAATTCTTGATTTATATACAATGATAGTGTATATAATTAACAATGATAGTTAAAATACATTACAATGATATTTGAATAAATCTAGTTCATGTGAACTTGGGTTCACACAAGTTTCTATCATTTAGGATCATGTAAATTTAAAACAATATTGACACATTTAATGTTTTTCAAAAATATTTTTTAAAATTAAATTTAATTTTAATATAAAACCCATTAATAAAAAGAAACTTTTCTTAAGAGATATAACAAAATTTAATTAAAAAAATTTAAAATAATATTAAAAAATCATAGAGTTGCACAAAAATATTGTCCCAATTGTATGATTCTTAAAGAAAAAACTTTAAAAATCAAGTAGTATAATTTTATATAAAATATGAAAAGATATAGTTACGAATTAATAATAAGATTCAAAAATTATTTAATATTTTTTTAATTAAAAATTGTTAAATTTTATCTCCCAAACTTAATTTTTGCCTCTTCTTCCCAACCCCAACCGCACGCAAACCCTTCCTCTGCCTCTTCTCCAACCTCTAGCCCTCCCTTCCATCACGATTCTCGTCGTCTCGGCGAATTTGCTGGACTCCCTGTCGTTACGCACGTCTTGGTGGATTTTTCTTCTCAATCCCTCGACTCCTGCGGCTCAAAGTCACAATAGAGTAAGTTCTGTGTATTGTTTACATTATGATGATACATAGTTCTAATTTAGAGTGGAATAGGATGATTACTTCTTTTTAAAGTGCAATTGTTACCTCTTGTGTCTGATCTGAAGGGAAGAATCGGTTCAATGCCAATTTCATGAATATATTTTTTTTCAAAGAAAGGCTTCTCGTGAGTATAAAATTCTGACTTGCATATTAGAATATTTCATTTCAAATTGATAATTTGAGCTAATCGTGATTGTCCCTGTAATCGCCTATAAATGTCCTCCCAAGAGTACCACTCTTCTTCGGTGCCTTACAAAATCAACCGATCTCCAAGAAAAAAAAAACAACAATAATTGTGCCATATCTAGAGGTAGCATGGTCAAATCTATTTAATTTTTATCTCTATATCGATATGTTTGTTAACACTTGATATTATTTTGACGACTCTATTCTTTAATATTTGTAGATCAGAACATGACCGAGGAAACATCCATTATATGGTTTGAATTTGTTCAAACTGACATTTTTCTTTTTTTTTAGCTTAGTTGCTTCTGGAAATTGAAAAAACTTAAAAGGGGATTTTGTTTCCATAACTTATATAGATGAGTTTATAACCAAATTCATTATTTTCTTAATTATAGGTCGAAGGACAAACAGAAAAAGTCAAATTTGATCATTTACATGCGCTTTCTTGTACACAACACTCAGAACTGTTGAAATTACCAAGATAATCAGCAAGGATATTCTACGGAGTTTCCATATTTTTTTCCAGTTGTGAGTCTACTAATTTTATCTCCCAGTCTAATAAAAAGTTATTTTGCTGTAATTTCTAAATCTTTGTATTTCCTTAAGGTCTCTATCCCATATGGAAGTCCGATAGTTTTCTCCATAGTTGCTTCTTTGAAGCTTGACAGATATAAGCTGGTAAGTTTTGATCCCCACACCTATGTACTTTATCATGTCTAATGATCCATTTTTTTGCCATCAATACTCTAAAAAAAAAGACATTTCTATTTTAGAAAGTGTAACGAAGAAAAATGTAACTGAAAACCTTGGGACATGTTTAATAAGAAGGTTAGGACTACTGTTTGCTGATGTAGTCATTTTGTTTTCTAGCTCTGAATCTTCGACCTGGTTATAGAATCAGTTTACTGCAATAATAAAGGTGTGAAGAATCAATAAACAGTATATAGAGGTAGGCTTTGTGTTAATGATATATTAAACATGAACTAAATTACATGATTACTTGTCTTTCAGTAGAAGTAAGGGTATTGATCAATAGGCTCCAATGTAATTTGTAATATGTTCTGGATTTACCTCAACTTTGAGAATTACCTGTTGATCAACCATGATATTTCAAGGCCGTAGACTGTAAACCACTATGCTCATCTTCTAAGACCCATGTCACATTCTTTCCAATCAAATCTTCACAATGCTGGTACATAAGTCAAAACAATATGTTATCAATATTATCTTATTCCCAAGCCTGAATTTTATACACAGACAATGCAAATCTGTAATTTAGGATTATTGAGAGATACCACACTCAATAACTTGTGCAATAAAAATAAATATGAGGTTACCCGACTCAGCCAATATAACATTGATAGATATAACTTTGTTCTTGCTTCCATCTATCCATTATTGCGTGATAAAAATATACAATGTGCATAATATTACAATTATAAATTATATTACCTTTTTTCGTCATGGAAGACACATTCTGTGTCTCGGCTAACCTTTTGATTTCCATGTGCATGTACTCAATATGCCTGGATTAATCACATCTTCATGCCCCATTGTCGTGCTAACATAATTTGATATCATTGTAGAGGTGTTACAAATATTTGTGCTTATATTTAATTGCATTGCAAATGTAATGAATCTCAATTATGAATCTGCCAAGAAAAAAAGAAAGAAAAAGGAATCTATAATAGCTTATTCAATTTAATGAGTTATGAAGATGGGAGAATGCCGCTGCACACTGAAGTTTTGATATGATGAAATTGGAATTCAGTATTTATATGCGTTTAGAAGGAAGGTGAAAGGTATAATAACAGTTTTGGGGAGAGCAGAAGTCTATGGTTTAGTAAGAAAGAGGAAGTGTTAAATGTAATTTTATTTATTTGTGAATTGTAACAAATGTGAAATTGGTTTTTACCATTGTAGTGGGAAGGTGGATGGCTTAGTGCTTGACATATATATTGTATTTATTAGTTCACGTGTGTTTCAACAAATGAAATTGTTCATTTCAGTTTTAGTAGAGAAGTCGAATAGTTTAGTATGATGAGAATATGTGTTTTATTTATTAGTTCACCTGTTTTGTCTTAATTATAGTTTATTTACAAAAAATTTCTCCCGGGAAGTTTATTTAAAGATTTAGTAAGGAAATTTTTTGGGACAACAAAAGTTTCTAAAAATGGCATAAGTTTTTGTTATTATATAAGTATAGATTTAGTGTCTGAACTAGTACTTTCTATATAACTAAATAAGGTATTATATGTAAGAATTTTTTTTATAAATTTTAAACCAAAACGAAGTATATATGTACAGAAGTATAATGTAATCCATATCCTGGTATACATAATCACTGATTATCTATATTATACGGATTCTTATAAGAATACCATATTGCGGTATTAGATTGCGATTCTCAAATTTGCGAATTCAATTGTTACATGGTGATCCTAACAAACTCTAGCGATGATGGGTTAGTTCTTGGCGATGATGCATAGTGGAATCTGGTACATGAATCCAACTTGATGATTAGATATGGTCATACTATTAAGTATAAAATATATTATTTCAATTGAACTTTACTATATCATGTAATTTAAAGTGACAATGTGACATTCGTTTTAAATTGAGTTTACTATTATAATTTACGTATTCGACTGGTAGAATTTGAATTGTTGTTTTGTCACTTAATTATATTAAATTATTGAGGATGCTTAAGTTTTGGGTGAAAGAAAATATGAATTGGAATAATTGCATTTTTTGTCCCATAACAATGAGTTCAAAACACTTTTGGTACCATGTGTGAAAGTGGTCCTTTTTGTTGCAGTGTTGGTTCAATCCGTTAACTTTCCAAAAGTGCAATTTACTAATTGTCTTGGGACTAAAAGTGTTGAAAAAAATGATCATTTTAAAATGAACTCATTCTTTTGGAATTAAAAGTGCAACTTATCCAATATGAATTACATATATTTAATTTATGATTTTTTTTTTAAAAAATTTATATATTTTTAAGTGTTATACATAATAAAATATAAATAAACTGATATATAATAGTTTAAGAATTAAATTAGAATGTTACTAAATACTCCCTCTGTTTTAAAATAAATGTCATTCTAGAGATTTTAGGACAAATTAAGAATTATAAAATTTGACATATATACCCCCATATAATCTCTAAAAGATCTATAATATTTTGATAATTTTTAATAGATTTTTTATATTTTAATATAATCCCCAAAATATCTCTTATATTTTGAATTTGAATTCGGGTTAAATCAGGAAAAAATGTGAAAAATAGCTAAAACTACACTTACTTTTAATTAACCAAACTTTAACCTCTAAAATGACACTTATTTTGAATCGAAGGGAGTACTTTTTTATAAAATAAAATGAAAAGACTATTAAAAGTAGAATAAATACATCGCCTAAATCAACTTCTCTTGTTTGGTGGAGAAATTTGAGTTATGAATTTTAAATTTACAACCTGATTTTTTTTTTTTTTTTGAGTAAAATATTCAAATAGATAAATTTTAAATACTTATTAATTCTAATTTAAATGGGAAGAATTTCAAATATTTAGTAAAATTATATCTTTTGAAATTCATAAATTCATTTATTTTATATTCTTTATATTTCAAATTACCTAACCTAATATATGTGGGTGACGATGGCAGAAAAGGTTGGCACGAAGGCAACAGGAGCATAGTAATTATATCATTTACAAATCCAACATTAATTAATAATGGTATGTCATTATTTTATAACTCTGTAATTAATTACGGTGTCCCTCCTCCTCCTCCATGTGCCCTCTAAATGGGATTATTAATGGATTAGCGAAATAATTAAAGCAACAAAGTGACACGTGTAACGCAGCCACAAGTTGCCGAAGCCGAAGAAGCCAATAAAAAGTATCACGCCAGAGCACCCACATCGCAAATTACAGAACAGAAAAGCAGTACAACATAATATGATCATTTATCAAACCCTCCCTCCTTAATCCACCATAACCACCCAATGTTGAGCTGCCAACCCTAGCCGCGGCTTAATTAGTCGACCTGTGCTACCTGACTTTGACTCTAAAGTTTGAGGGCATGTCGCAATTCTATTAGTGGGATTAATTTGGTCTTCTTCCCCTTCTTTATAATGAAGCAAAATAGCATGTAAAATATATATTTTATATTGAAATAAGTACTATTTTTATTTAAAATAACTAATATCCTTCGAAAATGATACATTTAGTGTTATTCATTCATATATTTAGTGTAATTTACTAATATTCTTCTAACAAGTTTCACTCTAAATATCATTCACATAATACTTTCTCTAATATTATAAAATACTAAACTCCATATGTCCATCAAATTTATTCTCAATTGCTTTTGAAATTAATTAACAGCACTTACAGATACATAAATGAATTTCACAATATATGTTGGGATGCCTTGAACCCCCGCGCTGAGCTGGTCGGGTCTCGCTTGGAGTTTTGGACCTACTTTCGAGGCCCAGTCTGTTAGGAGTTTATAAATACTCTTATTCTCGATTTAGGTCATTCTGTACTCAGAAAACGCTGATCATAATAATATACGGATTCTCTCTTCTGATCGTGGACGTAGCCAACACAACATTGGTGAATCACGTAAATCTGTGTCGTTTCTTTTTAAGTTTGTGATTCTTTCTTGCATCTCATTATAGCAATATCCTTAATTACTTTATCTATATTTCCAATAACATATTCATTTCTATTAAATATTGTGTCCAACAATAAAAAAGAATAAAATTTATGGATGGAGGGAGCAATAATTAAATAAATTATATCCCAAATTATTTTAAATCTCATTATTCACAATTAAATAAGCGATACAAATTAATGTATATACAGGTTATGCACATCATTATGATATTATTATTTTTTTATAAAAATAGTGATATTTGTATAATATGTTAAATCTCATTAATTAATGTGCATAATTTTTATCCAATAGTGGAGTTGCAGACATAAATAATGTGTTAATGCAATTAAACGTATAAATATAATAATCCTTGGAACTTCAGATTATATAAATATAAAATCATAATGAAACGGGGAGGATATTTGAAACAAGGGGCGTTAAAACAGGCTTAAGCCCCGTTTTAGTCAGCTTAACCCTGTTTTTATTTAAATAAAATATATAAATGTATATATACTGATGAAAAGTACTTGATGATGACACATATATTGATATATAAATAATATATTAATATTATATACATAGATATATACATTACGGGGTACAATGATGACAGTCGGTGGTGGAGTGTGAGGCGTATTGTTCACGAGCAAGAAGGAGCTGGTAACTTCAATGATGTCCTTCAAATATTTGATATCATGAAAGAGTGAATTTCATACCTAATTTTTAATGGGTTTTATTTTGTGTACTATTTTTCTCAAGTAATACTTGTGTGCATCAATTGCACTCGTGTAAACCATTGATATTGTTCAATAAAAATAATTAAATACTGATCAATTAATATTAATTTTAAATAATAATAATAATAATTAAAAATGCATGTTTAATAAAGAACTAATAATTTCTAAACATTTTTATGGAAAAGAACTAATAATCTATCATTTCTCAGTGGTGTATAGGCAGAGGACAATTAATGTCTCAGGAATTTTCCTATCCAATTCAATACTAGAACATTAAAAAGAAGTATAACTTTCTTGCTTACTCAGTAGAAATTTTTATGAGTGCTTCTATTATGAGGCAACATTTTATTTTCAAGGGCAATCCTTTCGCAGGCTCAAAAGTAGGGATGTTAATCGCGCTGACCCTATAGGGCTACAGGTCTAAACGGTTTCGGGTCTTATCGGTTCATTTTAATCGGTCCACTAACCCTCGAAACCTAACCCTAACCCTAGCGGTCCGCGGGCTAAACGGGCTACTAACGGGATCCGGGAAAAAAAAAAAAAAATTTTTAATATAAAATATAGATTTGTAATTATGATACGCTACCATTTAAACTAAATAATTTAAATATTGTTTAAAAAATTGTTCATAAAGTTCATAATTAATACATTTAATAAAAAAAAAGTTAAAATAACTAAATAATATGAAAAATAAGCTATTTAGAACCTATTAAAGGGACTACAGAACACACACAAAATTGTAAAGTAATCACCACAATTAAAGAGAAGTTTACATAGTTCAAGCAAAGAAAATTCTCATAATCTGGCAAAATTAAAGATGAACCTTTACTAAAAAAACTATTATAATGTAAATAAATGAAGTCATAGTAACAATAAGTAAATAGAAGTAGAAAAAAAAATCGGGCTAACGGGCTAGCCCGGTAAACCGGCGGGCTAGCCCGTTTAGCCCACGGGCTAACCAGTCCGGGCCAAAAAAAGATCGGGTTTTAATCGGTCCATTAGACCCCTCGAACCTAGCCTTGCGCGGTTCAGGGTTAAAGGGGCTGGCCCGCCAACCCGCGGTCCTTTTAACATCCCTACTCAAAAGATGTGGCTACTTAGTAAATAATTAAATCGAGTTGGGTACGCATTTTGTTTGTATTTCATTAATCTGAAATTAAGTAGATTTATTCGTAAATTTTGTGTTCGAATTATTCTTATTCAAATTATGTACTCATATATAATAATATTTGAATATATTTAAAAATTAAATTGCAATTGAAACTTATAAAATCTATTTAGTAAGATGAAGTAAGTTTTTTTTTTTTTTTTTTTTTAAACTCGACCACTTATATAGTGTTTAAGATATGACACGCACATTACTGCTTTGTATAAATGCATATATTTACAATTATAAATTAGTGGTATATATATATATATATGTGATGTATTAGCTATTAGAGGAGATTTTATATGAAAATTGTTCATGATAAGTTTATTATAAAATTGTTTTAAAGTATTGAATATTTGATCAAAAATATAAAAAAATTCATTAGATTAATCTGGATTTAAGAAAATTTACAACAATTATAATATGATATCACTGATCTTAATTAATGATACTCCTGATCAAATATTTAATAATTTAAAATTATTTTATGATAAGCTTATTATGAACTATTTTCATATAATACTTTTGTCTAGATATTAATGGTTAAATAAAAAAAGGTGCATGTATAAATCATTCAAATACAAATACAAATGAAATATAATAATATTCACATTCATTCTATTAATATAAATAATTCTTATTTGTATGTTATTTGAATTCGAATAAGTTTATATTTGAATTCAAATGTCAAATCAAAATTAAGGATACACCATGCATGACTAAAATGGAAGAGAAGTTTTATTATAAGACTGTTTATTAATATGAGACAAATCAAATTCATTAATTAGTTAGAAAGAAAAATACATATCAAATTGATAAATATGTAAATAATATTAGGAAATTAATATAGATGAATTGATTCGGTAAGGAAAATAATTAAATGAATTAATTTTCATATATTTCTAAAAATTCGGACTTTTAGATAGTTGGAATTCTATCATGGTATCAGAGTTAAAGACTCACGCCCAAATAAATATTTTGGATTAGATTTCCGTTTAGAGCAACTTCACCCATATTAAATTGTCCATTCGCTGGGCCTCCCAAAAGAGTGGAAGTTGAGTTCGGCCTATAAGTGGGAGGAGTGCAAGGAAAATTAATAAATTTCACACCTTTTTTCAAATTCAAACTTTTAGAGACGAAATTCTTTTAGATTCTATATTTTTCTATAAATTTCAATTTTTAGATGTGATGAAATTATTTTAAATTAGTTAACTACATTTATTTTGAATCTCATCTGATCAGAAAGAATTGTCCTATATATTATATTAAAAAATGAATATAATTTACACAAAATTATTTGATTCTTTTCACATTCATTTTTTTACCACTCAAATAAAAAGTTGAAATATAAATGACAAGTTGGGGACAAAATGGGTGGAATAATGATAGTGGTAATAATTGAGAAAGTAAACAAGCTAACAACCTCAAATAGATGAGATAGGACAAGAATTAATTAGAATGATTAACATAACAAACGCCAAAGTTTATTTGTCACCACACAAAGTCTAATGAATTACAAGCCATTCCCAAAATGAAATGTACAAACAAATTAAATCAAGTATGCACCGTGCGCATTTGGGGTCCCAATTAGTGATGGACAAGAATTGGTAGGGACAACAAACATATGTAGCCCGGGGGGTCCATTTTTCCCCATTTTGACACATGGGTCTAGGATTTTCAATTTTGGCTTTCACAATGTCTCTTTTAAGTCACTACCCCAAAAAATTAAAATTAAAATCTAATAGTAAGAATAATAATGAAGAGAGATGGCCCCTGTGATTCTGTGAACAATTTATTGGTCCTTTTTGGTGTCTTTTTGGAGTCTTGGGAAAGACAATTTGTTATTGGTTAGTTGGTTTTTGCTTTCAGTCACTTTTAGTTTCATCTCCTTTTGAAACGATTTTTTGATCAAGTCAATTCTTAAGAATATAGCTAGCATAAAGAATTAGTATTAATGTTGCGCATATAACCTAACAAGCAATCTCTCTAGTTCCTCATATTAGGACATTTCCGAGGGAAAGAAGTATTGGTCACGAAGTGCTATGCATGTACTTATAACTATTCGATATTAAATTAAATTTATACTTGAAAAATATAACTAAATTGGCCTATATATATATATATATATATATATATATATATATATATATATATTATGATATTATATTTTCTTTTCATGAGTACTTAAAACAATTATTATTTCTTCTATATACCTCTTCATGCATTCTTCTTAATCTATTTGAATGATTTAAAAATTATATTTAACTTCTATATAGACGCAAATTGACACAATTTTAAAGGATTTCGATGGAAAATATATAAGTGAACACTAAAAATAATAATTAAGACCTCGTTTTTAAATTCATGATGGAAATAGATATTTAAAGACATCAAAATAACAACAAATTTTTTTATAGGAAAAACAAATTAATTAATTCGTCAATGAAAAACATTATGTCCAATTCACTTTCTATTATGTACTTTTGAAAATATATTTATATATATATACTCTATAATACGCTATGTTAAATTTGTAAGAGTCAATTTGTAAGCTCTTAATACGCTATCATTACTCCTCCAACTAATTACTTTAAATTTTATCATTATAATATTCTTTTTTAATAATAATAAGACGGGAGTTGGGAATGATTTGAATCATTTTCTTTATATTATACCCATCTAACATAGAGTTAAAAATATGCAGACATGAATGATCGATCAAGCTGTAATTGAGTACATTATTTAAGTGAACTTTAACACGTATTTTAACCAGGGATACATGTAAGAGAGATTTGTTTAAGAGAGATCTTGGGTTTACCACTGTTATGTTATCTGTTTTTTTTTTTAACCCAATTCAATGCGCACTAATTTGGTTTAATTTTTCTAACTAATCGATTAGATTTGACCATTTCACATCAGGGTACGTCTCTTATAAATCAATTTTACCGTACAACTCAGCACAATACTAATTTATTTTCATTTTGCAATTTTTTAATGTAATTAATACTACTTGGAAGAACTTGCACATTAGCTTTTACGATCCGTCTCAAAAGAATTTGTACACTCCAAAAAAGAAAGCATCGATTTGTGTGCGTACACACAAAAATATACACATGCTTATTCATATGTCACTACTTTATTCATAAAGTGACATTTTTCTAGAAGTGTGTCAATAAAAGTTTGCAAGTTGTTCCGGAATGAAGAGAATACTTTTTAATGAAACACCTTATATTGTTTAAAAATACACACAATATGCGAACAAGTTTTTGTGCTGATTCACAATATATTTTGTCTTTGTTTTAATACTCCTTTGATCCTAAATAAATGATGTTTTAGAGTAGTGTATTTGTTTCTAATTAATTGATATTTTGGATGGTTGTTTTTTTTACTCAATTTTAAAAATTTATTTTTGAGCTCGCCTTTATTAAAGGACAAAAACTTATGTGAATTCAACTTCATATATATAAACTCGATTTCTTCATATATCACTTATATATATACTATCACTATTATGCATTTTCATTATAATTGTTTATGCTTATATAAGCACTATCACTATTTAAAAATCAAGTACTTTTTGAACAATTATAGTTGATATGTATTTTAATATACATGAAAAAGAAAGAACAGTCTGGATATTTTTGTCATTAAACACCCGTAATTAATTCTACAAACTATAGAACATCACTTATTTGGGATCTAAGTGGTAGAATTTTATTATATATAAACCAAGGTAGAAAATTAATTAATTAGATAAGATCCTATATATTTCTGAAAAATCAGTACCACTTATTCCTGAAAATTTCCAATTCAAAGAATTAAATTGAGTTAAAAAAGGGGGAAAAAATGGACATAATAAGTTTGTTTAGTAGTAGAACAAATTAAGAGAAGTCATAATCAGTTGCGGTTGGCCAATTCCGCCCTGCCTTTTCTCGCGCCCAAAATAAAAAACTTTCCCCACAATTCAGCTGACAGCGAAACACAATCGTAATACATATGTTGCAAAGCCTACTTAATTAACCTTTCATCATTAGGGTTCCACTCTCTCTCTCTCTCTCTTCTCTCTCTGGAATTTGGTAGTGTTTTTAGCTTCAAATATATAAGTCCCACCCCTTTCCCTTCTTCCATTCTCCCCTTGCTCAGCCACTAGGGTTTTCTTTTCTTTCTTTTCTTTTTTAGTAATTCTTTTTTCAATCACACAAAGTTTTCTCGGGATCAGATCCGGCAAACATCAACAAGACATTGCGTGCAGTCAAGGGTTTTATCCCGAGGAGAAGCTTGTTTAATTGTCTTCTTCTTGTCTGATTTCTTCATTTTTAGGACTTTTCTAGATCGTAAATCTTGGGATTCGGGTCGGGTCATGTTCTTGCTCCTAATTCTTCACAAGACAAGATTTTGCTTCCACTTTTTAGCAGAGAGCTCGATCCATCGATCCAACCAGTGTGATTGGCCAATTAATCATCAAAGTTCTCAAGGTTCAATTTTCTCGATTTATTTTATTTCTCTCTCTCTTTCTCCGTGAGCTTTTTGCATATCATCAGCTAGCCATCAAAAGGTACTTCAAATTAATTTGATTTTGATGCCATTATTTTGCTTCAAAAAAGCTCTTTAATTTGTTGTCCTACTTTAATAAAAAAATTACTTTATATTATCTTGAAAATTAAACACTAAAACCTTTTATAGATTGATCGAAATCATTTTTTCACGTTTATTTCTTCTTTCTATATAGCTAGCTAGTTTCATTACACTTTTCTGTAGAGGAACATTGTTGTTACTATGAATATGTGGCCCTGAGAACATTTCATGGATGGATCGATCCTACAAAATAATAATAAGGGGAGTGATTACGGTTTTGCATGCATTTGTAGTGATATCACATGTCATATTTTTTACCTCATAATGATCCCACCACTATAACCAAACTTATGGTTTCTAATCCGTCCATCCATACATTTCTCGGTAATCATCGAAACATGGGATGATTAATTATAATCTGAGATCAATTTCTTATTATTTATTGGAATCTCTCATGATTAAGTAATTACACGCTTAAGAAATGTTTTTTTTAACAATAATAAGCTATTAATTAAGTACGACCTCATGTGATCTCAATTTATTATTTTTGAGTTATGCAAAATATTAAAATGTGATCGAGTGATCAGATCTAGCTAGCCAGTTGTACAAATTTTTAAGAACTTCTATTGTTTCCGCTAAATAAATCGAGATTTATTTGTTTTATTTTATTAAGATTTATTATGATGAATAACATTTGTTTTGATCGTCCAAATTTCTTTGGTGATATGTGAGAACCAGTCATTTATTTCCAAAAACTTCTTCCAAGTTTTGTACTCATATCATTATTCTTTGTTGTCTACTTGTCTTGCTAATCCTAGAGCCACATTTAGGCACTGAGAGTTTAGTGCTTTTTTAAGTATTTCTTTTCAGTACCTAATTAAATATATATACTTTATAATGTTCTATTAAATAATTTTAATTAGCAATTTGGACCACATGTAACATAGGTTTAATTATCATCTTTCTGAATATATATATATATATATATATATATATATATATATTAAATAATTAATCCGTCTTCGTTTAACCTTAAAGATATTTTATACTAGTTAGGTAACCTTCTTCGTTGTACCGATATTTAAAAAAAAAACCTTCTTCGTTGTAACGGGTATGCCTCATACCCGGATTATATCTATTGAAATAATATCTCTTTTCCCTGATTAAAATTATAATAATAATCAATCCTTTAATTTTTGCTGCACAATAATTAATCTCGGACACAGCAAATGATTCATGAAACTAAATTGTATTTATAAGCTAAATCTTGCACATTTTTGGTAAATTGCAGGTCTCGGATTAATTAATTAAGTAGTTATATATCGACAATGAATACATTTTCACACGTTCCTCCCGGCTTCCGGTTCCACCCGACTGATGAAGAGCTGGTCGATTATTATCTACGGAGGAAGATTACTTCCAGGAGTATTGACTTGGATGTAATCAAAGATGTTGATCTTTACAAAATCGAGCCATGGGACCTTCAAGGTATTACATTATTAATTTCACAATTAAAAAAAAAAAAATATAACAATGAATAATTTAATTTTTGCAACCCAAAAAAAAAAAAATTTGACATATTGTTTGGGTGATTTTGTTAGAGCTATGCAGAATAGGAACGGAAGATCAAAATGAATGGTACTTCTTTAGCCACAAAGATAAGAAGTATCCGACCGGAACTCGAACGAATCGAGCCACCGCGGCTGGTTTCTGGAAAGCAACGGGCCGCGATAAGGCCATTTATTCAAAGCATGACTTGATCGGAATGAGAAAAACCTTGGTGTTTTACAAAGGGAGAGCTCCCAATGGTCAGAAATCTGATTGGATCATGCATGAATATCGACTCGAGACCGACGAAAATGGAACCCCTCAGGCAAGTCTTCTTATCAACACACAAAAACATAAAATCTCTATTTATTGTACTAATTAAATTACCATGTGAAATGTTACATAATGTGCCTAATAATTCGTAAATGATCAATGACATTTTATGACTATTTTACGCGTCATTTATTTGGCCCGTAATTTTAGGTGTTGCGACTTGCAATATATTTGTTTGTCAGTAAATTAAGGAAACTGTTTTTTTTATTTATGTAAATGTAGGATACATATATTAAATAATGTGGTTGTTAGGGATAATTCAGCCTAATTTGGCATAACATAAATTAAAAGGTATTATTATTATTTACATGCATATCCACAATTAATTACATACTAATATCCTTCTCTTACAACCCAAAACCAAAGAGGAAATAAAAAAAAACATGTTTCCCTCATTTACCATGTAACAAGAAATGTAGCTCAACTATAAAATTTTAGTATCATCAGGGTCACATGCATAATGCATTTTCCTAAATTTCTATGCTTGTTAAATGAATGGCAGTGTAGGTGCCATTTAATTATCTAGACTAGAGCGTGCGTAACAGAAAATGTGAGATGCATTTTTGGTATAAAACGCAGGAAGAAGGATGGGTGGTGTGCCGGGTGTTCAAGAAACGAATAGCGGCGACGCAGAAGCTGAGCGAGCACGATTCACCCGTGTGGTACGAGGACCACGTGTCGTTCATGCCGGACATGGAATCGCCCAAGCAGCAGCAGCACCACTCCTACAACCCAAATCTCTCATACAACAACTATCCTCCTCATGCAGCTTACAACAACAATGCCGCCTCATGCAAGAAGGAGATGAGCCTGCCCTACGGAATCCCCCCCGACCACTTCCTCCAGCTCCCCCTACTAGAAAGCCCCAAGCTCAACTGCCGCCCCATCATGCCCTCCCCCGCCACCTTCACTCATCAAACGCTCGATCACAACAATAATTTCCACGCCGTTTTCAGAAACGAAGAGCAGGTTACGGATTGGCGCGTCTTGGATAAGTTTGTGGCATCTCAGCTCAGCCAGGAGGAGGTAGTTTCTAAGGACAACGAGAATTTTCAGGCTAGTGAAGACGGAGATTTGAGCAAGCAAGAGAATGCGACCACTTCCTCTTCGATTGATCTGTGGAAGTGAATTATATATTTGGGGGGAGGGACAAGGCTGTGTTGCAGTTTCTTGTAAATAATAAAACTGATGATATTATTATAACCTAGAGGAACAACTGATCGATATTAATTGTTGCAATATATGCATTGCATGCGTATAGAATTAAATTAAAAGCCCCAAAAAGATATATATATATATATATATATATATATAGTAAATATATTCTTGTAAGATTATTGTTGAGTTCTGTGGCGGCGCAGCCCATCCTTCCAAATATGTTTAATTACGATGTTAACATGTTTTTATATGTATAATAGCATATATATCCGTGTAACCCTTTGTATTGAACACTAATGAAATGAATTAATGCAAAAATTATATTTTTTATTTTTGTATTACGATAATTGCATTGTTTCTTTACAGAAATTAGATTGAAGAATTTTTTTTAGAACTTATGTTAGAAACTTTGTACATGCGAGGTTTATAATGAGCAAACTAATTGTGTGAGCTCTAAATAAAATTGAAATTTTGTATGCAAAGGATTTGCATATCATCTAAAAAATATTCCAATTTTGAGAAAAAAGTGAAATTAATTAATTTATATTAATTCCCCTTCCATGACAATATACAACAGATCAGGTTGCAAGTACTTAAATTGTTAAGAAGAGAATTTATCGATAAATATGCGAATAAAGACAAGATTTTGTATATATCAGTTGCATCGTATACCAATATTAGTGTGTGTGTTTTTTCTTTACATGGTACTAATTATTTCATTAAAAAATATTAGACAGTTGTACATCAGTTGACCGTGCAAATACTCATAAATAAATTATATAGCTCGATCATCAATTTGGTAATTAATTTGATGTGACTCAATAGTTAGAGAAGTAGTGTTTAATACCTAAGTAAAATAACATGATTTTAATAGAGGACTTATATATGATCAATTGATTGATCTCAACAGAAGAATTTCCTTTTCGATTATGGCCCAGAAGATGGAGAACGTCACTTAGAAGGGCAGGTTAATGCAATATATGATTGTTGTCTGTCTCGCCAGCTGCTCTCACATAATTATAAAATCAAAGCAGGTTACACAAAAAACTTTATGCAAAAGGTTTTCTTATCCTTTACACATAAGTAAACCAGTAGTAAAAGCTACGAAGAGAACGGTCCAATTAATGTCGACTATCTAGCTAGCTACTGTATTTGTCAATACTAGCTAGTGAAATTAATTAATACACTTTGTACACAATCCAACAAATAGTAGGTAGTTTGAACTTTGAAGGTACAAAACGATAATATGAGTATGCATGTAGTTTGAATTAGACTCAACAATAGCTAGCTAGGGTTTTCGTGTTAATTAAGATGAACTTTCAATGCAGATTAAAAAAAAATAACTCATATACTAGACGTTATATATATTGATGAATAATAAGCTTAGTAAATTTATGGGTTATGATATTACTACTATATATATTTGTGGCGCCAAAAAACATATACAAATTAATAACGTTGCTCTTCATCTACGAAACTCTATAATATAAACTTCATCACGCACAATATATATACACACACACACACTTACTCATAGAAATGAACCCTAATAAATATATTACCAGCTAGGGTGTTGTGTTGAACCCGGCCTAAATTTAAGAGTTAATACTTACATGCAGCAGAGGCAAGAAGTGAGAGCCAACATTGTTTCTGTGTCTTGGCTGAATTTAGCACGAAAATGGATGTCTGAAAAGTGTGTATGTATAGTAGGAAACATTTATAGGGAGATATGGTAATAAGCTCAACTGTCTATTCAGAAGTTGAATATAATGTAGCAGAATTGAATTGTAGTAGTAGTATATATGCAATGTACTCATGAGAATGTTGAATTCCAAACTCGATCTTTGACCTTGATAAATCTTTGGAAGTGGAATCCTATCCTAGGAAAAGAAGCAGGGAGTTAGGTTGTCTCAAGTCAATGCACATGGTCAACAAACATGTATGTGTGTGTGTTTGTGTGTGTTGTACCTATATATAGGGAGTCATGCGTAGCGGCGGCATGATGAGTTATTTAGGCGGATAAATCATGGTAACACCATATATAGATATAGTATTATATTTGTGTGCAGAGGAAGTTAAAATGATTAAGTAACACTAGCATGACAAAACTTCATGTGAAATGGTATAATTAATGTTGCACCACCACTTTCTTCATTCAATTATTATTCCTCTCCTTTGTTCCCCTTCCCCTTATAGTAAAATAAAGTCCTACATCGTATCTACCTATTCTGCTCTCTCTCACTCTCACCGGTGTATATTGAGACACACAGACAGACACTGAAATTGTGTACATATAATTCACGTTTATATATATATATATATATGGGGGAATGTCGCCTGAAATTCAGTGCCTATATATTCCGTTTGATATGTTCTATTTTGTATCACTACATTTCATACTTAGACATATGTAATAAATGACGTCACAATTCATCATCTATAAATAACCGATGTTATTCCGTTCGTCCCAAATGATGTCACAATTCACCATCTATTAATAACAGAGGTTATTCCGTTCGTCCTGCAATTATATAGTGTTAGGGAACTAAATAAATGAATTAATTTCACACTCCTATACAAGTTCAAAATTTTAAATATATGAGATTAAATTATTTTATGGTGTTAGAGCCAAAAAGTCATATTAAATAAATAAATTATACACCTTCTATAAATTTAAAACTTTTAGATTGTTGAAAGTTTAACCCATAAACAAGAAGGAGTGTTAGGGAACTAAATAATTGAATAAATTGTACATTTTTCTATAAATCTAGACTTTTAGATGAGATGAAGTTCTTTCAAATAGGTTGATTTTCTATTTATAGATGTCTCAATTGTATATATTTGTTTTTATATATTTTGGTATCTGCAAAATTATAAGTTCATTTATTTCTTATAGTGATTAATTATTTTTCAATTGATAAAGTTATTTTTTATTTTAATGAGCGTTTAATATTTATGTCACCTTGCTTATTGAGGTTATAAAAATAGGAAGAAATGAGAATCTAATCATATTAATTTTTTTTAACAAGTAAAAAATGAAATAAATTTATTTTAATATTACGGATATATAGTACTAGGGATTTAAACCAAAATCATCCTGTAACTCTTTACCTTTATTGATATGGTCCTGTATCTATTTGCTTTATTGATTTAGTCATGTATGTTTTTAAAATTCGCCAATTTCGTCCTAATTGGCCGAAAAAGGCATAAAACCGTGTCGTTTCGGTCACGTGCAGGCCACGTGATCGTATTTTTCGACGAGAATGTATGATGTGGCATTATTTTACGACGTGGCACGCTGGGTGGAAAATTTGCCAATTAAAATAATAATAATAATAAGTTAAATATTACAACTCATTTATTTGAATACAAATTAATATAAAATAAAACAGTTAAAATAAATTTAAAATCCTTAGAAATTAGATTAGAAGTTAAAACCAAAAATTTCTTGTAAGTTAGCGTTATCTAAACGTGGTTGTAAATTAGCGTTACTCGATTTCTCCAACAATTTGATCTCCGGCGAACTCCCGGAATACCTCGCCGGAAGCCTCCGTCTTCTCAACCTCTCCGACAATGCCCTCGTCGGAACCCTGCCGGAAAGCTTCTCTACCCTTCCGAATTTAATCGTAGTTCCGTTGAAGAATAATTACTTCTCTGACCCACTTCCTAAACGGGTCAATTCGATTGAATTCCTCGACCTGTCTTCCAATTTGATCAACAGATCACTGCCGCTGGGCTTTGGCGGCGCTAATTTATCATACCTAAATGTTTCCTACAACAGACTCTTCGGTCAAATCCCGCAGGAATTCGCTTCCAAAATACCCACAAACGCCACCGTAGATCTCTCGTTCAACAATTTGACCGGCCCAATCCCCAAATCAATCCCCTTCCTTAATCAAAACACAGAGTCATTCTCCGAGAACTCCGATTTATGCGGTAAACCGCTGAAAAACCTCTGTCAATTCTTTGTAACGCTAAATTCCACTTTCCACAGAAAAACGCATGATTTTTTTCCACTTTCCTAACACTATTTTTTTCATTTCTTCGGTTTTAACTTCTAATCTAATTTCTAAGAATTTTAAATTTATTTTTAATTGTTTTATTTTATATTATTTTTATTCATAAGTTGGAATATTTAACTTATTATTATTTTAATTGGTAAAATTTCTCACTCAGCGTGCCACATCGTAAAATAATGTCACATCATACATTCTTACCGAAAAACGCAATCATGTGGCCTGCACGTGACCGAAACGACACATTTTTATGTCTTTTCCGGTCAGTTAGGACGAAATTGACGAATTTTGAAAACATACATGACTAAATCAATAAAGCAAATAAATACAGAACTATTTCAATAAAGGTAAAAAGTTACAGGACGATTTTGATTTAAATCCCATAAAATGAAGATATCTTACATGGAAAAATCGATCATGTGAATTAGTACTGCGTGGGTATGCGATTCCAAATTAAAAGTGCAAAATAATGTCGTACCACCTTCATTTTCTCTAATTTAACCATCACTTAATTATTTCACATGACATTAATTTTATATTCACAAAAAAACTATTTAATTCATAAATAGACCTTATAATACTTAAAAATACCCTTTTTTTGTTATCTATTTTATCTACTTTTTTCTTAAAATCTATCAAAACAAAGAACCATATTTTTTGGGAATTGAGGTAATATAAGCCTAGTTAAAATAAAGACATGGCTATTAATTACAGTGTTTAAATTTCTTATATAAAATATGTTATAATTTATTATACCTCTTTAATTACTTTTTAGAGTTAATTTATATGTAAATTTTAGTTTATTTTTAGAATTTTAGGCGTTCAAAATGCACACCGCTTAAGATGTTATTGTTACACTTTTTTAGATATATTTATTAAATATAAAGGGATCTTATCAAAATAAAATTTATTTAAAAAAATTAAATTGGATTTAGGGACAAGACCGATTTGACAAATATTGCATATTTAAAGACGGAGAAAAGGTAACAAAATTTTAATACTATTACATTATGATATTTATAGATCGACGGTGTTCTACATGTCAACTTACAAAAGAAAATGTGAAACTGTGTGAAGAAAAAGAAGATTAATTTTTGGCTCTTTATAGTTGAAAATTTTAAAGCTCAAAAAAATAATTAATCAAATATTTTTCTCGAACTTTCGAACTGCCAAACATCTTATTATATTATATTACATTACATATTACAAACTCCAGATACATAACCATATATGTTCAATTTTTTTTACCACGTGAATCTTAATTTATATAACAAAAATTAATCGATGAAATACTTAATTATTTAGGAATAAAAAGGGATAAAAAGGGGTATGAAAGTATGAAACTATACAGTAAAACGTCGTCGACCTCTAGGCAGTCAGTCTGCCATAAGGGAGACAACACATTCTTTACTTAATCATTAATGTTCCTCCCATGTGTCTCATCCTTATCTACCAATTCTAATTATTCTTTTATTTTTTTCCCTGTTGAAGGAGTTCAAAGTAATACATATTCACTCATGACTTAAGAGCTTGCTTGTAGGCTGCTATATTCCTGGCTTTGACTTTCTTAATTTTAATTATGTTAATAAATGATCATATAATTTTTATTTGTCGTAGTTAGCGAATTTATAACATTAAGGAAACGCTACAAATATATGGTACGTTATGGGAGTGGTTGCTTCTATATTATTGCTAATCTAATCTTTGGAGCTCAATCAAGTTGGATCGACGGCTAATGACGTCGGAGATATAAAATATATTAATTTAAAATTAATATGAGAGAATAACAGGAAACACAATGAGCTAGAAATTTAACCATTTAGACATGGATATAAGTATTTATATAACGATGTAGCGTCACTCTATGGTAAAACTTGTTTACTATATAAAATTAATATCATTTTATTTATTGATAAAAAATTGTGTGAACATTAATTCACATGAACTTATTTTTTTAAATATCGTTGTTAATTATGTGTATACACTATCATTATAATATATATTCACCACTATCATTAATTATTATACATGTGTACTATATGATCATTATTTTAAAAATCAAACATTTATTTAAACAATTATAGTTGATATGTATTATAGTGATAACAAATGTGTATACATAAATAATGATATTTGAAAAGGATAATTAATTCAACAATATTTACTTATTAATATCCTTATATTATACTACCTCCGTCCCAGATCTGTTTTCACGGTTGACTTTTTGAGACTTTATTATGAGAGTTGGTTTGTAGTGTTTAAATGGATAAAGTAATTTTTTTACGATGGAATATTGTTCAATATAAGTTGTTAATCGGTTTTGGATTCACAAGGAAACTTGTAATCAGGGAATCGAAATTACGACAACAAAATAAGAATAAAAATTGAAATCAACAAGAACACCAGTTTTACGTGGTTCAGAGATGAATACTCCTACGTCCACGGGATCGGAGAGGATAACTTTTCACTAAGAAAGAATGGAAGGAGTTACAATTCACTCAATCTCACAACTCTTTGTGTTTGCACTCAATAATGATCTCACTTAATGTGTGTGTTAACTTCTCTCAGCTGAGAAGCCCCCTTTTTATAGTTACAGAGATTGAGATGAACCCTAAATTCGATTTAGTTGTAACAAACTCAAATATAAGGTAGTTATCCAGCTGGCTAACGAATTCAATAACCACTCCAGTTGATTCAGTTAGAACCGACATTGCGCTAGCTTCAATTTGGTGTAGTTCGCGTATAATGAGCTTAGGATCAAATGACTTGACCTCTTCTGATTCTGGTCACTCACAACAGATGACTTCTGGTCCAGACCTCCTCTGATAGGACTCCTATGGTATACCTCATCTGATGGACCTCCTCTGATAGCTCATCTGCCAGACTACTCTGGTCAGACTCCTCTAGTCATCCTCATCTGGTCCATCTCCTCTGGTACCCCAAATTTGACTAACTCTCACGGCCAACACTTTAACAACATAGCTTCTTATTGAATCACGCACAGCAGACAAGATACTTCACATAAGACACTCCACAATTCTCCACCTCAGATGAGAAGTATCAATCCTCTCTTCCCCTCCTCCACACTCCAGCTTGGGTCAAGGAACATCCCATACACTCATCTTTACCAATTCAATACAGAATTTGAATTTCGTACCTGGGACTTTGTACACATATCTGCAGCATTGTCCTCTGTAGATATCTTCTGGATCTGAACCACTCCCTTGTCAATGATTTCCCTTACAAAATGCAACCTTACATCAATGTGCTTTGATCTCTCATGGAACACTTGATGTTTAACTAGATGAATAACACTCTGATTATCACAATGAATGACCACAACCCTTTGATTTATACCAAAATCCTTAATAATGCCTTTCAACCATAAAGTCTCATTAACAACCTCAGACACTGCAACAAACTCTGCTTCGGTAGTAGATAATGCAACTCCACTCTGCAGAACAGATCTCCAGCTCACAGCAGTATTGTACAGAGTAAAGATATACCCTGTTAAGGACCTTCTGGTATCTAGATTAGCAGCAAAATCAGAATCTACAAATCCTTCCAGTGGACTCTTTTGGTCAGTCATCCTTTCAAACATCAAACCAAGATCAGATGACCCATTGAGATATCTGAATATCCATTTCAAAGCTTCCAATGTAATCTTCCAAGATTAGACATGTATCTGCTTACCATACTCAATGAATAAGCTAAGTCTGGTCTGCTGCAGACCAGAGCATACATCAGACTTCCAACCCCATTTGCATAAGGTACTTCCATCATAGTCTTCTTCTCTTCTTCAGTCTTTGGTTCCATTTCCTTAGATAGCTTAAATTGTTGTCCCAGGGGAGTTGATACAGACCTACTCTCATGCATGTTGAACCTCTTCAAGACCTTCTCAATGTAACTCTTCTGGGATAAGAATAGTCTTCCAGCTGCTCTGTCCCTAAGAATATCCATTCCAAGAATCCTTTTAGCATTTCCCAAGTCCTTCATATCAAATCTGGCACTGAGCTTCCTTTTGATACTCTGGATCTTCAAAAGACTCTTACTTGCAATGAGCATATCATCTACATAAATCAGAAGATAGGCTATCACATCACTCTCTTGTCTTTCCAGATATACACAAGTATCATACTTGCTTCTTACAAACCCAATGGATAGCATAACTTCATTGAACTTCTTGTGCCATTGTCTTGGACTTTGCTTGAGGCCATACAATGATTTCTTGAGTAGGCATACCTTCCCTTCTCCTCCTGGTTCAACAAACCCTTCTGGCTGGTGCATGTATAAACTCTCAATAAGATCCCCATGTAGAAAAGCTGTCTTCACATCTAGTTGATGTAGCTCCAGATCTTCTTGGACTACTCTGCTGAGAAGTAATCTGATTGAACAATGCTTAACCACAGGTGAAAATACCTCATTGTAATCAATTCCTTCTCTTTAAGTAAATCCTCTGGCCACTAACCTGGCTTTAAACCTCACTTGATCCTTTACACCAGATTCAAGCTTCCTTTTAAACAGTCATTTACAACTGATTAGCTTCTGCCTAACTGGCTTATCAACAAGAATCCAAGTATGATTCTTCTTAAGAGACTCCATCTCTTCTGTCATGGCTGTAATACATGACTCCCTATCATCACATTCAAGGGCTTCCTTGTAGCTTTTAGGTTCTTGGTACTCTATGGCTTCTGCTGTAACAAGTGCATAAGAGACCAGATCAACACGACCAAATCTTGCAGGAGGATGTATTTGTCTTCTTGTTCCGTCTCTTGTCAAGCTATAATTTCTCAAATCTGTCTCTGGCTCTCCTTCCTCCTCTTCTGCTGGTGCACTTTCCTCATCAGATGACTCATTACCTCATGTCTCCTGCTCTGGTTCAGAACCAGATTAGCTACCCTGTTTATCTTGATCAGGCTCCACCTCAACTTGAGTAATTGGCTCAGAAATAACACTATCCATCTCTTCAGCTAATGGCTCTACATCACCTCCATCAGACTTGTATCTCATCTGTGATTCATTGAACACTATATCTATGCTGGTAATACACTTCTGATTTCCAGGCTCTAGACACCACAACTTATGCCCTTTAACACCCTTTGGATACCCAATGAAAATACACTTTAAAGCTCTAGGTTCAAGTTTGTCTTGCTTCACATGAACATAAGCTAAGCATCCAAAAACTTTCAACTTTGAGTAATCTGATATCTTTCCGTACCAGATCTCATATGGGGTTTTAAAATCAATAACAGATGATGGCACTTTATTAATGAGATACACAGCTGTGTTAACAGCTTCACCCCAAAAACTCTTAGGTAGATGAGCATCAGATAACATACACCTAACCCTTTCCAGAATAGTTCTATTCATTCTCTCAGCTAGTCCATTCTGCTGGGGGTTTGAAGGAACAGTTTTATGCCTAGTAATACCCTTCTCCCTACAAAATTGTTGAAACTCTTCTGATAGAAATTCAAGCCCATTATCAGTCCTTAAGTGTTTGATAGTTCTACCCCTCTTATTCTCAAGTTCAATCAACCATTCTTTGAACTTAGAGAAGGCATCACTCTTCTGTTTAAGAATGTAAACCCAAACCTTTCTGGAATAATCATCAATAAGGGTAAGGAAATACCTGCCTCCACCATGAGTGGATACCCTTGCTGGTCCCTATACATCAGAATGTATGTAATCCATAACCTCCTTGGTGGTATGCTTCCCCTTCTGGTATGCTTGTTTCTTTGATTTCCCCAGAACACACCTCTCACAGAATTACAGCTTACATATCCTCTTCCCAGGAATTACTCCCTTCTTGGATAACTCCACCAGGCCCTTCTCACCAACATGTGTCAATCTCTTGTGCCACAAGTTGACATCAGAAGACTCCATAGCAACATCAGATGATCCTGTTACAGTTCTGCCTATCAAAGTATACAAACCATTCTTGAGCATACCCTTCATAACAATCCTTCCAGACTTGGTTATTGACAGAACTCATTTGTCTGTCTTGAACTCAAAACCTTTGGAATTCAAAGTTCCAAGAGAAACACGATTTCTCTTCAACTCAGGAACAAACCTGACATCAGATTAGATCCTATCAACTCCATCAAACATCTTGATCTTGATAGAACCAGATCCTTGCACTCTGTTGATAGGCGGCCAGGCGAGCACCAGTGATCAAAGGTTAAGGAGTTGATGAACTAAAATAGGGAAACAGACGACCATCAGAGTTTTAAGAAAAATATTTTACGCGACCAAGAGTGTGGTCTAATGCATTTTACGCGACCAGGAGCGAACAAAGTGTCCACTGCGCCCAACAAAGATATACGAGCAACTAGCCACCAAGGAAGACAATTGAGTAGTCATGTGAGCTAAGTACAACATTGGGAACTAGTCACAAGTTTAGATATAGTCCAAGTGTCTAAACACTTGGCACTCATCCAAGTGATAATAGTTTAGATGTTGTACAAGTGTCTCAACACTTGGCATAGATCCAATGGTTGAACCACCAAAATGGTGACACATGGCTTTCTTGTATATCTATAAATACCCCTTCATTTGCATGAAAAGGGGAGGATTTTTCCATAATTCAAAACATTGCACAAACTCTTGCAGATTTATTTCTTGAACATTATTTGATCAAATTCCATAATTTCTTGATCTTGTTTGGTGATCTTAACTAGAGAAAACAGCCACTAATCACCTTGATTAGAAAATATCATCAACAATTGGCGCTAGAAGGAGGGTTCGAACCTTCGATTTCTAAAAATCGTAAAAAGATCGAAGATATTCACCGAAATCTGCAAAAGTTGGCCGGAATCCGGGAGCAGACCACCGGAAATTAAATGTGCACACTATTCGGAGCAAAGTTATTCATATACACATCACTTTAAGGGTTTGAATGCATATATATATGAACTAGGGTTTTCAAAATCACCATATTCATATATACAAGGCTAGTGACTCTTAAAAAGGTGTTAGAAGCAAGATCATCTCAAATCCTTCGCTTACCATCCATATTTTAACAATCAAGATGATAAGATCACAAGAAGATCGTCCCTCAAGTTCATGTCCGAGTCATAGGTCAAGAACTAGGGTTTCGTCCACCGAAGGCCATGCAAGAACGGTTAGAACAACTTCCCGAAAGAATGTCCAAGTTACAATTGACACAATTCCACCGAAAGTAGAAGCCCTAGCCCAGAATCCTGAGGAGCTAGCAAAAACGATAGTCGTGCTACAATCACTGCAAAAATAGTAAGAGCTGGCTGGGCCGTCTAGGATCGAGCAGGCGAGCAGGGAGGCGGACAACCAACCAAACAGGCGAGCAGAGAAGTAAAATACGAGAAGATACACACCATGATGAGGCTGATAGCGCTGAAGTTCGTAGAAATAAAGGAAAGGCCCCCATAAGTGAACGATTAGGGAATCGAGGGGAATCATTGCCAAGTCAGGCAAGTGAGTCGAGTAGAAGCACGTCTCGAACAAGTACATTGGAAAGATTGGGTACGAGGAATATAGCTAGCAGAGAATGGTCCAAAGGGAACGGAGAGAAACCGCGCCCTACTGCTCGCCTGTCAGTACACGACAGGATCAGAAGATCAGCTTTTGGCCGATTAGGGCCAAACGGGGCCAGCAACATTGCTAGAAAGGCCACCCAGGAGAAACATCCCGTCTGAGAGGGACTACATCGTGAGGAGGTCATACCCAATCATGATGAACAACCTTCCGATGGGAGAACTCTCCCAAGCGAATTGCAGGAGATGAAAAAAACGATCGAGGAATTGCAAAAACAGTTGGAATCCCAGAGGGGTGTCAGATCAACTTCTCTCCCGTCTTCACCGTTGTCCCCGTCAATTCTCAATGCACCAATCCATAAGAAAATACAATTTCTGGCCATCAACCTGTACGAGGGAACTTCAGACCCCCATATTCATGTGACAAAGTATTCGGCTTTCATGATATCAATGGGGGCAACGGACGCCACACAATGTCGAAATTTCCCACTCACCCTTGGAGATGGCCCTCACAGGTGGTTTTCAGCACTGGCTCCCGACTCCATTAACTCCTTTACCCAGCTCAGTAAGGAATTCTTGTCTCATTTCTCAACCGCTGGGTCTTACCTAACCCACGGGCACCGGTTGGCAGACATCAAGCAAGGAGACGAGGAGTCAGATAAACAATTTCTGGAGAGATTTGATAAAGTTCTGCTGGAGGGCGAGATGGTGAGTGAAGATACTAAGATAGTTGCAGTGATGGCCGGATTGAGGAAAGGGACCGAACTTTGGAAGGAGATGCATTTGACTTGTCCAAAAACATACGCAGAGTTCAGACACAAGGCAGGAATTCATGTATCGATGCAAGAAGCTTTGCATAAATAAATGGGAGATAAAGCCGACCCAAAGAAGTTTGGGAAGAAAACTGGAGGAAATGACTACAAGGCTCCGAAGAATATGAAGTCATTCAATGAAGGAACAGATTTGAAAGAAAAGTTGAATCAAGTCCTCACGATATCGGTGGATGTTGTTTACAACAATGTCAAGGACAAAGAGATGTTACCAGAGCCACGGAAGATAAGGTAGGAAAGAGGAAAATTGAACCCGAACAAATACTGTGCATATCATCAGAGTATCGGCCATTTCACCAGTGAATGCCGAGATTTGTTAAAACAATTGTGGAGGTTCTATGAGGAAGGAAAATTGTCTGAGTTCGTGAAAAAGAAATCGGGTAAGAGGCCGAGAGCAGCAGCGCCGTCCAGCTCAGAGAATGATGATAGCGACGAGCAACCGAGCAGGACGGGTAAGAAAGGAAGCAAAATCCCAACAACCCCAACAAGACCAATCCCGGAGATCCTAATGCTAGGACCATATGGGCCTGTGGGTGGTTGTTCTGATGGGGGACCACCCATGTCAAAAAGGAAAAGGAAAGCGGAATTACGAGCAGTAGCGCAAGTGATGGAAGTCGGTGTAAATCCATCAACCAAAAGAATCGGGAACCTTACTTTTTCAGAAAAAGATCTAGACGGGGTACTCACCCCCCACAACGACTCGTTAGTCATTTGCGCTAACATTATGGGAACAAAGGTACATCGTTTGCTTGTCGACACTGGCTCCTACACAAACATCCTATTCAAAAGCACGGTGGATCAGCTAGGAGAATGTACCGAATACATAAAGGATTGTGATCATAGAATAGTGGGATTCGCAAATGCTGTGACCGTCCCATTAAGAATGATTACGCTAGCAGTTGAACTTGTATCGGTCGAGGACCCTGAGAGGAGGCTGAGTAGGATGGTAGACTTCCTAGTTGTAGATCAACAGTCTACCTACAATGGGTTCCTCGGCCGTCCCTTTTTGCATGAATTTAAGGCCGCTGTTTTAACGTACTATTATTGTGTAAAATTTCCCACATCAAAAGGTACAGGCACGATCAAAGGTGACCAGAGAAAAGCTCGTGAGTGCCTCTTGCAACTCCAACCAAAAGAACACAAAATCAACATGGTGGACGAACAACCAAGTAGCAATTTCAAAAATAAACCATCCACGCCCAACGAAACCATGGATTCTCTCAATACAGAAATGATGGAGGTGGACGAGCAGCAGTGCCGAGATGAGCAACCTAGCGAGGAGAGGCATGAAGTCACATCGGCTAACAACAAAGTAGTGCCTGCAGCACCGACCAATAGTGAGGAGGGAGATATTGAACCACGGCTGAGCCCGGAGCCAATGGAGGTTGAGAATAGATTGAGCATGGAAGGACCCATCATTGACCCACGTTGGAAAAACCAAAAATGGAAGGCTACCCCGGTAGAGGAGTTAGAAGCAGTAAAGGTCGACCCGAACTAAGAGAGCTTGGAACTTTTCATAGGATCTGAGCTCCCGGAGCCATACTGATCCAAAATGATAGAGTTCCTTAAAGCAAATCTCGATGTGTTCGCATGGTCGCATGCCGATATGGTAGGCATTAGCCATGAGCATGCCTGCCACAGACTCAACATCGACCCGAGGAAAAAGCCAATCCATCAAAAGAGGAGGAAATTTGGTCCCGATAAGTATGAAGCGCTCGACGTAGAAGTCAAAAAGTTGCTGGACAACGATCTGATTAGACAGACTTTATGCCCGTAATGGGTGGCAAATCCGGTATTGGTCAAAAAAGCAAGCGGGGCATGGAGATTGTGCATCGATTTTAACGATCTAAATGCCGCTTGCCCAAAGGATAACTTCCCATTACCACATATCGACCAACTGGTTGATGGCACAGCCGGACATGAGCTTCTTACATTCATGGATGCGTTCGCAGGATACCATCAGACCGTGATGCATCAGGACGACCAGGAACACACAACATTTTACACTAACAAAAATTTGTTGTGCTGGAAGAGGATGCCATTTGGGTTGATCAACGCCGGAGCTACTTACCAAAGGTTGGTCAACAAAATGTTTGATGACCACATTGGAAAGACAGTGGAAGTGTATGTGGATGACATCGTTGTTGAGAGCCCAAAGAAAGAAGATCATCTGCAACATCTGGCCCAAACATTCGAAATACTCCGGACCTACAACATGAAACTAAATCCCAAGAAAAGCAGTTTTGGAGTCCATTCGGGGAAATTCCTGGGGCATTTAGTCAGTCAACGGGGAATTGAAGCAAATCCGGTAAAAGTGAAAGCGATCGTGGAGATGCAGCCACCTAGGTCAGTAAAAGAGGTTCAACGGTTAACTGTGTGTCTGGCAGCTTTGAACAGGTTCATCTCGAGATCCGGAGACAAGTGTAGACCATTCTTTGAGGCGATAAAAAAAGGACAGTTCCAATGGACATATGACTGTCAACGAGCGTTCGAACAACTGAAAGGATATCTCAGCGATACAAAGATTCTTGCCAAACCGGTTCCAGGGGAGAAATTATACCTGTACCTGGCAGCTTCAGAAGTCGCAATCAGCTCAGTACTCGTTCGAGCAGAAGGGAAGTTCCACCTGCCCATTTACTATGTAAGTCAAGCCTTACACGAAGCAGAGCTCAGATACTCACCAGCAGAAAAGCTAGCGTACGCACTAGTGATGAGTGTTAGAAAGCTCAGTTCATATTTCTTCGATCACCAAGTGGAAGTCCTCACAACATTTCCACTAAGACAGATATTGCATAGACCTGATGCAGCCGGTCGCCTCCTGAAGTGGTCCTTGGAAGTTAGCCAGTTTAGAATTTCGTATGCTCCTCGAACAGCGATCAAGGGGCAAGCATTAGCCGACTTCATAGTCGAACTAACCTTCCCCCAAGATCCGACGAGAGGATATAATCACCCCAGGCATTTGTACGTTGACGGATCATCTACGAACACATCGTCGGGGGCAGGAATAATTCTAATAAGTCCTGACAGACAAGTCTTCACTTCAGCTATCCGATTCGATTTCATGGCAACAAACAACGAAGCCGAATATGAAGCGTTGATAGCCGGGCTCCGTCTGGCACTAGCAGTCGGAGTCAGAAGACTACAGGTATACTGGGATTCACAACTGATAGTTAACCAAGTCCGGGGAGAATACGAGGCTAAGGATGCGAACATGGTGCTCTATCAAAAAATCGTAGCCCAGCTAGCATCCATGTTCGAGCAGATTTTCATCGAACAAATACCAAGAGAGAACAATGCTCAAGCAGACGCACTTGCCCGCCTGGCAACCAGTACAGGCCCGGCAGAGTTGTCAGAGGCCATCATTACAAAAATCGGTCGACCATCAACATATGATTACGAAATTAATCAAGTGAATAAAGAATCCGAGGAAAACGACTGGAAAATTCCCATTATTAAATATCTCAATGATGGAGAAGTCCCAGAGAACCCCCTGGAAGCTGCCAAGATTAGCAAGCGGGCAGCAAGGTTTACGATCATAGACGGCCAGCTGTATAAAAGAGGCTTCTCACTCCCACTACTGAAATGCTTGACAAGAGAACAAGGCCAAGAGGTTTTGCAAGAAATCCATCAAGGCGTTTGTGGAAATCACGCGGGAGGGCGTGCATTAGCCTACAAAACAGTGAGACAAGGGTATTATTGGTCTACACTGCTGAAAGACGCTATCAAAGTTGCGAAAACTTGTCACAAATGCCAAATATTCGCCCCCAGTATCCATAAGCCACCAACCGAGATGATAGCGGTCAATAGTCCATGGCCGTTTGCGAAATGGGGAATCAACATCATAGGACCTTTTCCGATAGGAAAAGGAAATGTAAAGTTTACAGTGGTGGCCGTGGATTACTACACAAAGTGGGCCGAAGCGGAGGCACTCGTGATAATTACACAAGAAAAAATGATAAGTTTCATATGGAAGAACATCATATGCCGGTTTGGGGTCCCACAGGCAATATTGACTGACAACGGACGACAGTTCGAAGGCAAGAAAATAAGAAGCTTCTGTGAAAAATGGGGAATAAAAAAGCATTTTTCAACTCCATACCATCCTCAATCTAACGGCCAGGTCGAAGCAGTTAATAAAATAATCAAACACATACTGAAGATCCGGTTAGTGGATAAGAAAGGAAAATGGTCAGAGGAGCTACCAGAAGTGTTATGGGCATATCGAGTATCTCACAGAACGAGTACCGGTGAAACTCCGTTTACTATGGCATTTGGCATCGAAGCAGTGATACCCGTAGAGTTGAAAGTTCCAATAGAACGGACAGCAATGTTCGACGAGCAGGCAAATGAACAAGCTCTAGCTGCAGAAATGGACTTAGCCGAAGAAAAAAGAATCTCGGCAGAAATGAAAAATGCAATATACAAGAGAAGGATCGCGAAATATTACAACTCGCAAGTAAAAGTTAAAGAGTTCAAGGTTGGAGATCTCGTGCTTAAAAAACTGTTGGGACCACCACCTGGAGTATTCGGACCGACTTGGGAGGGCCCGTACAGAATAACTCAAAAATGGAACAATGGCACCTATGACTTAGAAGACATGAAAGGCCATTCGGCCCAATACTCCTGGAATGCAGCTTTGTTAAAAAAATACTATCAATAGACAAATGTTGTATAGTAAATGTAAAAGTTAGTTTATTCGTATAAAGTCGTAAAAACGTTGCAATTTTCAAGATTTTATCGTTGTAAGTGAAACTTTTGTTATAAGGTTCGATTTATTAAGTTATTCGTTTTATAAAGCAAAGTTGCTCACTCAGAATAACCGGATAGAGGGGCGAGCAACAGCGCAAAAAACAAAGGGACCCAAAGCCAAGTCCGTAAGGGGACCATGAGGCTTGAATTATCTGAGGCTAAGTCTTTTAAAAGACAAAGAAAGCCCATCTAAGCCGGCCACGCGATCACTAAGCACAAAGATGCCATGATCGCTAAGCACAAAAATGCTTGTCATAAAAAGAAAAAGTACTAAGTTTGCCAAATTTAGAAAAATTCAAGGCGAACAACAGTGCAAAACGCGAACAAGCGAGAAATAAAAAATAAAAACAAAGAAAAGAGATAGTGAATATGTCCAAATTTTTCATTCATTAAGGAAACAAAATATTACATAAAAAGAAGGCAAAAGTACAAGCCAGCCCTAATAAAAATCTAGAAGAAAAGCAACGAAGAGTCTTCAGGCTGGAGGGGCTGGGGGTGCATCCGTGGCAGCAGGAGCAATAGATGTCGTGTCAGAGGTGGGAGCAGTCGTGGCCGCTGCAGCCGAGGTGCCCGCCCCATCAATAGGGGTCATGGGGAGAGAGTTGAGGCCATAAAAAATTTCCGCCTCCTTGTTCGGCTGCTCGCCAGAGAACTGGGGAGGAATAATTTGAACATCTTCTCCAAAGATGTCCAAAGGAACACCCATCTCTTCCAGATCAGCCACTGGACCGAGAACTCGGCGGCAATAGGGTTGTCTTTAACATATTCAGTGAAGTCCTTCTTGGAAGTGGCGAAGACATCCAAGTTGTGGTCCAAGGCAAACTTCACTGACCTCAGACTCTCGGCGTAAGCACACACGTACCCCATGTTGATGTTATCGGCCACGTCTTGAGCATAAGTTTCATAAATGACCAGGCCGGTTTTTTCTTATTGGAGATGAGCAACTTCAGCCTGGAGCTCTTCGATCTGGGCGACCATGGCCGTCTTCTCGCCCTCTAGTGCTTTTGCTCGCTCATCAACCACCCCCAGCTCGAGAGATAATTTCTCTGACTGATTTAGAGCAAATTGCTCGCTAGCCACGGAGGCATTGTACATCTGCTCCAAGTTAGCCACCGCCTTGGCATGATCTGCCTTTTCTTGGGCAAGTTCTTCGTCTTTCTTCTTCAAGACGGCAACCTTCTCCTCCTCAAAACCTTCAATCTTGCGACCAAGACTGTGATTCGTCCTCTCCAGGAGTACGATTTGATCAAGGAGCCTTTGAGTCATCACAGCTTGATGGCTGGCATTGTACGCGATCAAGCGGGTATTATCGCTGGTGGTCTGCCCCTGGACAATTTCTTCGCAAGTCTTGGTCCAAGAGCGGGGAACCATCTCTGTTGCTCGCTGGACATGGGAGTCCGCGATATCCAAATAAGGAGGGGGGTCTTTACACAGCTAAGCTGATGGAGCACTTCTGCCCGCCCAGGGTGCTCCTCAGGCTTGTACCTAAAAAAAAAATCTTAAGTAAAGATACAATAAAGAGGCGATCATCAGAGTTACGGTTAGAAGACTTACTCCCTCAGTTTTACGGGGTCATACCCAAGGTATGAGCGATCACCAGACGATCGCGACTTCTTGCTCAGAATGGCAGCAACGGCTTGCTGCTCGCTTACAACCTCAAGCGAGGTGTGTTTAGGAGCGGGAGAGCGAGGAGCGCGATTGCTCGCCTCCTTAGTGGTCTTGGAACACTTCGATGCTCGTTCAACAACTTCCCCCTCACCACGAGCATCGTCCCACGGGGTTTTCTTCTTTGCTTTCTCTCTCTCCTCATCCTGGGAGGAAGTAGAAGTTTTGGAAGCTCCTTTTGAGCGACCACCAGGTGCTCCTTTTGAGCGAGCAGGGGCGTTCATGCCTTCCCAGTCCTTAGGCGCATGAGTGACAAGGGAGGATCTTGCCTCTTCCTGGTCGGCTCCTCGGCAGCCATATGCTTGACTCTATTAGCGAGCAAGTGGTAAGACCTTGGAATGGTTGGAACAGCAACAGTCACCCGTTGATCTATTCAAAAGGAAAATCACATGAAACGATTATGAATAATAAGCGATCAAGCGAGCAATAAGGTAAAGTGAATAATAATGGTTACCTTCGGGGATCTCTGCTTGAGCCTCCAAATGATGAGGACTCATGAAAAGCTGGGCGATCTTTCGGCAATGAGCCTTCGAAAGATGTAAAATGTCGCGGTCAGCCGGGTTCCGGAGTACGATTACAGCCAATGTATACAAGAACTCCTCACTAAGGCCTGGATTACCCCACTTCAACACTTTTGGACCTGCAAAACAAAAAGAAAGAAGAAATTAAAATTAGTCCCCAACGCCGTCCCACAAAGGAAATAAGAAGGCATACGTTTAATTATGCCAAAGCGCTCTGGAGTATTAATGCGCGCTTGGCCGCCCGAGAAGTCCGCCGATGCTCGTCAGTCGCCCCCAATAAAGAAGAATTGGTTATGCCAGCTTCTAACTTTATTAGAGACTCCCTCGATAAGCTTCACCCCCGTCCTCGCCTTGACGTAATACCAGCCTACACCTTCCTCATTGCAGGCTGAAATAACCAGGGCATAGTGAATCTCGGCCGTGCTGAGCTTGTTCTTATATCCTTCGAGGCCAAAGAGTGTCATCAGGGCGAGCAAATTACTCCACCCAACAGGAGTAATTTGAGTGATAGCTAAATTTATGTCCGCCAAAAAGTGACCAATCAGGGGATGGAGTGGCAATGGGAACCCCGTGTTGAGTATATCCAGGTTGATCGTTGTTCAACCTGGCGGGGGGCGATCAGCAGTCTCTCCTTCCTTGGGGGCGTACAAGAATATGTCACACGGGAGCGAGCAGGGAAGGCCTTTGAGTAGCGCTCAGCATACTCTTTCCATTCATTTTGGCGAGCAACACCTTGAGGAATTTGGGACTCAGGAGTCACCTTGGAAGTAGGAAAAACTATTTCTTCAAGAAACTCCCAAGTCACGGCCAACCGTGGTCGCTCAACTTCGGGATGGTCGCTCTCAGCCTCGATTTCCGTGGCCACCTCCTCCGAATCCTCTCCTAAATCCGAGGAAGTCCCTTCCTCTGCATCTGAGCGACCAACAGAGTGTTGGATCTCTTCCTCGCCAGAGTTCTCCGAAGCGTAAGCTTCAACAGAGCGAACAACCGAGGATGTCTCAGATCCCGTTTCTTCGTCCACCAATAGAGTTCTTGGGTTCTGAGCAAGAGCTTGACGAACAGATCGGCGAGGAGCAGGGAAGGAGACTTCTTCCATGGGACGCTTCCCGGGGTTACGCTAAAAAATCTCAATCGAAGCAGTTTCACTCGATGAGGAAACCATTTTGAAAATTGTTAACGGAAGAAATAACTGGAATGACAAAGAATTTCGAAGGAGAAATCGAAAAGAAGAAAATTTGTGGCAAAGACGACGGTGCACGGTGGAGCACGATGGGGGCACGGCGGCGTTAGGAAGAGCACGGCAGCGGAAAGAAAATTTTAAGAAAAAATGGCAAAAATAAACGCAAAATCGAAAGCAAGAACAAAATTCAAGACTAAGATCAATTATTACCTGAAGAAAACACGCGAAATCAACCAGAAATCTCGTGGAAATCAAAGTAGAAAAGCTTGAATAGAAGCTTTAATGGCGGAAGAGGGAAAACAATTTTGAAAGAATGAAAGAAAGAAATGAAGGGAGTATTTATAAGGCTCGAAAATGGGGCCAAAATGAAATTTTTGAAAAATTTCATAGGCCCTTATACGCAAAAAAGAAATATGCGTGGGCGGCGATGACGTCATCGACCGCCCACAACGTTCCGGTTTTCGAGGGCCTCGGGAAATCAACCGTTACCCACGCGTAATACACCCCGTTGCTCGCTTCAATGCCCTGATGTTCACCCGTCTTCCCGCCTAGTGAGATTCAAAAATTTATTGCTCGCGTCACGTAAACCATTATACCAAAATTGTGCCTTGCCCTTCATTAGTCAATAATTTCCCTAACGAAGAACAAGTCAGGGGGCATTGTTGATAGGCGACCAGGCGAGCACCAGTGATCAAAGGTTAAGGAGTTGATGAACTAAAATAGGGAAACAGGCGACCATCAGAGTTTTAAGAAAAATATTTTACGCGACCAAGAGTGTGGTCTGATGCATTTTACGCGACCAGGAGCGAACAAAGTGTCCACTGCGCCCAACAAAGATATGCGAGCAACTAGCCACCAAGGAAGACAATTGAGTAGTCATGTGAGCTAAGTACAACATTGGGAACTCCAAGAGTCACAAGTTTGGATATAGTCCAAGTGTCTAAACACTTGGCACTCATCCAAGTGATAATAGTTTAGATGTTGTACAAGTGTCTCAACACTTGGCATAGATCCAATGGTTGAACCACCAAAATGGTGACACATGGCTTTCTTGTATATCTATAAATACCCCTTCATTTGCATGAAAATGGAAGGATTTTTCCATAATTCAAAACATTGCACAAACTCTTGCAAATTTATTTCTTGAACATTATTTGATCAAATTCCATAATTTCTTGATCTTGTTTGGTGATCTTAACTAGAGAAAACAGCCACTAATCACCTTGATTAGAAAATATCATCAACACACTCTACAGCTCTCATCATTACCCAAAAGAACAAGACCTCCATCAATATTCTCAAGATTCAGGAACCAGTCTTCATGTGGACACATATGAAAAGTACACCCAGAGTTCAGGACCCATTCTTGACTTAGTCTCTCATGACTAACCATCAAGACTTCTGCACTATAGTATCCTTCAACCTCCACCACAGCTGCATTTCCATCTTGATCATTTTGATTGTCTTTCTTCCTCCTTTCAGGGAAATTCTTTCTCAGATGACCTTCCTTATGGCAAGTGAAACATTTTCTCTTCTCAACAAAATCAGATTTCTTCCCACCCTTATTCCCTTTTCCATCATCCTTCTTCTTGGTCTGAAACCCCTTCTTCTTCTTGGATTGTACATTTAATCCTTCAGCAGGCTTCTTCCCTTCAGTCTGGATCTGTAGAAACTTGGTTTTCAGGGCAGTTTGAATATCATCAAACAACAAGGCTTCGTACAAACCATTGTGTACCAGGAGAGCCTTCATCTTAATCATCCATAAGCTGGCATCGTTCTTCCCCGTGAACTTCTCAATGTCGAACTTAGTTGAAGCCATCATTGCTTCCCACAGACGGCGCCACTTGTTAATTGGTTTTGGATTCACAAGGAAACTTGTAATCAAGAAATCGGAATTACGGCAACAAAATAAGAACAAAAATTGAAATCAACAAGAACACCAGTTTTACGTAGTTCAGAGATGAATACTTCTACGTCCACAGGATCAGAGAGGATAACTTTTCACTAAGAAAGAATGGAAGAAGTTACAATTCACTCAATCTCACTACTCTCTGTGTTTGCACTCAATAATGATCTCACTTAATGTGTGTGTTAACTTCTATCAGCTGAGAAGCCCACTTTTTATAGTTACAGAGATTGAGATGAACCCTAGATTCGATTCAGTTATAACAAACTCAAATGTAAGGTAGTTATCCAGCTGGCTAATAAATTCAATAACCACTCCAGTTGATTCAGTTAGAACCGCCATCGCGCTAGCTTCAATTTGGTGTAGTTCGTGTATAATGAGCTTAGGATCAGATGACTTGACCTCTTCTGATTCTGGTCACTCACATCAGATGACTTCTGGTCCAGACCTCCTCTGATAGGACTCCTCTGGTATACCTCATCTGATGGACTGACTAGGCGTGAAATTGTTATATTTTGGTGCCCGATTTGCCCATGTTTTGAGTATTTTTTATGAGTGTTTGGAGTCATTTGTGTATCATTTCTATAAACTGATGAATTTGCCTCTTTGGTTTTCATAGATGGATAGAAGGTGAAAATAGGAGTTCGTAGGACTTTGAATCGGCCAAAACGGACTCCCGGTTGAGGAGATATGAAGATTTTACGAACATGTGTACAACTGCCGAAAAGTGCTCGAGCTCAATTGGCCGTGCACTCGGTCGTGCACTGAGTGCACGACCACTCGTGCACTGTGCACGAGTGGAATCAGGTCGTGCACTAAGTGCACGAGCTGTGCACGAGTAGATGCGTATTTTGGCCAAAAAATGCCCAAATTGGATCCCAAGCCTATTTATACCTTTTTCCAAGCGTATCAACACATACCAACACATATTTTTACATTTTTTTAGCGAGGAGAAAGCTTGGGAGGGAGATTGGAAGAGTTTTATACGTTGTAATCGAGGTTTTAATTTACGAATTCTTCGTTTTAGTATATCTTTTGAACGTATTAGATTAATTCTTTCTTTCTTTACTCTTTGAGACGATTAAACCTAGTTTTTCAGATTTATATATATTTCTTTAGAGACTTTAATTTGTTCTTTCATTTATGTTCTTGATTTCTTTCGTTAATTTAATTATGCATATGATTTTTGTTCTTGTGATTGATTTTATTATTCAAACAAGCATGTCCGGCTAAAACCCTTGCATGCTTGGGGTAGGATGAACTCGTAGAAGTAGGTTGTGGGTACGTAATTAGGGTAACTCGTGACGTTAGGTTTTAATTCTCTTGATTAATGAATGCTTAAAATTAATCTAGACTTTACTTTTGAATTTCGTTCGAAAAGTGTTAGAGAGAGGACGACCGTATCACTCTTTAACAACGAGTAGACTTAACTAGAGGGTTTAGGAAGGGTTAATTCATCTACCAGTTTAGCGAAGGAGGACGACCGCATCACCTTAGTTAAATTAGGGTCTCATTAATTAAGCACAATCTATTAACTTGTTAGTGGATTAGTGAAGTCGAGTGTTAGGGGTAAAGTATTAGGGTTTAGAATCTTGAGCTTTCACCTTGCATTCTTTTACTTAGCTTATTTCTCGCGCGTCATAGTTATTTTGATTATGTACCCGCTCCGTTAGTATACGTAGGGATTCCTATCCTGAGCATCATCATCTCATATTTGAAAACACTCCTTAGTTAAATTGTTTAGTTCGCTCTTTAGTTTAATTAGTTTATTTTAGTTCATAATTAATTCTTCAAAAAATCCAAAAACATTACACTCATATTAACTACGACGCGTAGATCTTCAGGGATCTGTTCGCATACACTCCATCTCGTGGGTTCGATAATACTTGGCCAGTATACTTACTCTTACTACAGTGAACCCGTCCGCTTGCGGGTGAGCGATTAGTAGAAGTTAGTGTAATTCGCTTCAAGTCATGGACCTCCTCTGGTAGCTCATCTGCCAGACTACTCTGGTCAGACTCCTCTGGTCATCCTCATCTGGTCCACCTCCTCTGGTACCCCAAATTTGACTAACCCTCACGGCCAACACTTTAACAACATAACTTCTTATTGAATCACGCACAACAGACAAGATACTTCACATATGACACTCCACATAAGTGGATGAAACCAAACAAACATATTTTTGTACGTAATTATTAGTGCAATGAGATGTAATTTAGAGGTCTTCGCAAGGGATGAATAATGCACTGTGAAAACTGATCTGGAACGGAGGGAGTAGATTAATATTATACATTAATCCACCTAAATTGGTGTGTAATAGAATTAGTATTATTAAATGAATCTAGTTTTGTACCATCAATAATTTCATTGCGAATTTGCTTCCTTGGTAAATCCCAATATTCAAGTCTTTGAGTCGTTTCACAAGGAAATGTATCATATAGTGTATTATTTGATCGTGGTGTGTATCATTTTTGATCATTTTTTGTTATAAATTGATTATTTTTTAAGAAGAAAATTTCGTCAACGGTATGTGATACACCATGCTAAAACCCATGATATAGATATAACCTCAATTGTTGTAAATAAGTGCGTAAATAAAGAGAGAGCGTTTGTTGACCCAGTGACTTGAAGCGAATACACTAACTTCTACTAGTCGCTTCCCCGCAAGCGGACGGGTTCACTGTAGTATGAGTAAGTATAATGACCAAGTATTATCGAACCCAAGGGATGGAGTGTATGCAAATAGATCCCTGAAGATCTACGCGTCGTAGCTAATATGAGTGTAATGTTTTTTGGGTTTTTTGAAAGATTAATTAAAAGACTAAAATAAACTAATTAAACTAAAATACTAAAGAAGACGAATTAACTACGGTTTGTGTTCAAGTAAGAGATGGTGATGCTTAGGATAGGAATCCCTACGTATACTAACGGAACAGGTATATAATCAAAATAATTGTGACGCGCAAGAAATAACCTAAGTAAAAGAATGCAAGGTGAAAGCTCAAGATTCTAAACCCTAATACTTTACCCTAACACTCGACTTCACTAATCCACTAACAAGTTAATGAATCGTGCTTAATTAATGAGACCCTAATTTAACTAAGGTGATGCGGTCGTCCTCCTTCGCTAAACTGGTAGATGAATTAACCCTTTCTAAACCCTCTAGTTAAGTCTACTCGTTGTTAAAGAGTGATACAGTCGTCCTCTCTCTAACACTTTTCGAATGAAATTCAAAAGTAAAGTTAAGATTAATTTTAAGCATTCATTAATCAAGAGAATTAAAACCTAACATCACAAGTTATCCTAATTATGTACCCACAACCTACTTCTACGAGTTCATCCTACCCCAAGCATGCGAGGGTTTTAGCTAGACATGGTTTTAACGTAAACAAAAGCAGTAGAAGAAACAACGAACATAAACATGATTAATTCAAGAAAGAAAATATATAACATGAACTAGGGTTTTAAAGAATTAAAATATTAAGAACTGAAATTTAATTGATAAAAATGAAGTTTAAAGCGTTAAAAGTTACCAAGCTAACGAAAAGAAACTAAGAAACAAAAATAAACGAAGAATTCGTATGAAAAACCTCAATCAAACGTAAAGTAAACTTGCTCGTTCCTTCTCCTCTTTCTCTCTCTAAAAACTAAGTCTAAAAGTGATGTATTTCGTGGATGGTTCCCCAAAAACGTGTTCGGAAGAATATATATAAGGATCGGGCTGAAACGGGAGTCAATGGGCTGAAAAAACGAATCTTGAAATTTTGCTCTCGGAGGCGCTCGAGCTGGCCAGCTCGAGCATGTTGGTCGAGCGGATCAGGTGGTCGAGCGGAGGCGCTCGAGTGCTCTCGCTCGAGCACTTTTCAGCAACAGTACACTTGTTCGTAAAATCTTCATATCTTCTCAACCGGGAGTCCGTTTTGGCCGATTCAAAGTCCTACGAACTCCTCTTTTCGCCCTCTATCCATCTATGAAAACCAAAGAGACAAATTAATGAGTTTATAAAAATAATACTCAATTGACTCCAAACACTCATAAAAAACACTCAAAACTAGGGCATTTCGAGTGACGAATCATGACAATTTCACGCCTAATCAACCCCCCAAACTTACCATGTTGCTTGTCCTCAAGCAATGAAATAATAAGTCAAGTGAAATTGTTAGGAATGAGTCAAAGAATCAAATCGTACAAGTAAATGAACTCGAGCTTCAAAGATCAATCACAAGGATACTCACTCATCTTCCATCATCATACTCATGCAACAACAACAAGAAACACCAAGATCAAGCATGGATGTGCACTCAACGATGTGTTTCACTCCCTCACAAGTGTATATCAATGATCAAGGGACTCACTCAAACAATCAATCACTCATATTGGCAGCCATAGGCTTGTAAGCGCTCTTAACCCCGACCATACTCTAGAAATCAATGCCGAATCAAAAAGGACTTTCTCAAGGTTGCAATGTAGGCTCTTTGGACAGGTGGGATAAAAATATGGTAAAGTGACTCAAGTGAATGGAGAATAGAAAATCAAACTTCGGTATTTCGAGATTAGGAACAGACTACTTCAAACATATTCAATCAACGCACTTTCAATTCTAATTCTCTCAACACTTCAATTTTTTTTCTTTCTCACTCTTTTCACTTTTTTCAATCACTTCACTTTTTTTTTTCGCACAAACACATGAGCTCATTTTTCTTTTGCTCATTCTCAATTTTTTTCTCTTTTTCCCACATCTCAAAACTTCATCACACCTTCTTCTCATATTCACTCAACAAACAACATTTTCCTATCTTTTTTTCAACTCAATTTACTCCCTTCACATTCACACTTTCCTATTCTCCACTCAAATTGGGATAAAAAGGCTTAGGAATTGGAATAGTGTTCATATGTGCTAGCAAATAAATTAGGCTTTAGGCTCAAATGGGCTAACAAGGGATTCAATGTCATTGGTAAGGAAAATTTTGGCTAAGTGACTCAATAAAATCAAAGATGGCCTAAGATCCTATTCGGCATATCCAACTAGACACAATCAAGAAGCAAGAGCACACACAAGTTCTAGCATCCTCTAAGGTGACGATCCACTCACAAACGAAGAGATTAATTCATGCATCAAAATCTCACGGCTTTCACATCCATGCTAGTCCTAGTGCATTCTCACTCTCATCACACAAGTACTCAAAAGAAAAATTCATAAGCATACAAGTGATTAGGCGTGAAATTGTCATGATTCGTAGCTAGAAACGCCTTAGTTTTGGTCAATTTTATTGAGTTTTTAGAGCCAAATGAGTTCTAATTCTATACATTGATGAATTTGTCTCTTTGATACTCATAGGTGAATCGAGGATGAAAAACGGAGTTTGTAGGACTTTGAATCGACTCAAACGGATGCCCGGATGAGAAGATATCGAAGAAATACGATTGGTATTAGTACGTGAGAAGAAAAGTGTTAGTTGCAAGGAAGGAAGGCCCATTCGAGCACCATCACTCGAGCACCCTCGCTCGAGCAACGTAGGTCGAGCGCTCCGGACTTACAGAACATTTTTTCCGCTCGAGGGGCACAGCTCGAGCGCCCCGCTCGATCTCTTGAATCATTCGACCAAAAAGGGTCGAGCGCCTCCGCTCGACCGGGACGGCTCGAGCGCTTCCGAGGCTTATTTGCCAAATTTCATTTTTCGGCCCATGAGATTCCGTTTCGACCCGGTGCCTATATATACCTCTTCCAAACAGGTTTTGAAGAACCCCAAACTTTAGAAATCACTTTTAGACTTAGTTTTTAGAGAGAGGAAGAGGAGAAGAACGAGCAAGCTTTACTTACGTTTTGTTGAGGTTTTCATACGAATTCTTAGTTTCTTTTCGTTTATTAGTTCTTTTCATTAGCTTGGTTACTTTAAACGCTTTGAACTTCGTTTTAGTTAATTAAATTTCAGTTCTTAGAATTATTTTCTTTTAAACCCCTAGTTCATGTTTCTTATTTTCTTCGTTCAATTCATTATGTTTATGTTTTTTGTTTCTTCTATTGCTTTTATGTTTGTTAAAGCCATGTCCGGCTAAAACCCTTGTATGCTTGGGGTAGGATGAACTCGTAGAAGTAGGATGTGGGTACGTAATTAGGGTAATTCATGACGTTAGTTTTAATTCTCTTGATTAATGAATTCTTATAATTAATCATAACTTTTCCTTTGAATTTCGTACGAAAGTGTTAGAGAGAGGACGGCCGCATCACTCAATAACAATTAGTAGTCTTAACGAGAAGGTTTATGAGGGGTTAATTCATCTACCAGTTTAGCGAAGGAGGACGACCGCATCACCTTAGTTAAATTAGGGTCTCATTAATTAAGCACAATCTACTAACTTGTTAGTGGATTAGTGAAGTCGAGTGTTAGGGTAAAGTATTAGGGTTTAGAATCTTGAGCTTTCACCTTGCATTCTTTTACTTAGGTTATTTCTTGTGTGTCACAGTTATTCTGATTATGTACCTACTCCGTTAGTATACGTAGGGATTCCTATCCTGAGCATCACCATCTCTCATTAGAACACAACCCTTAGTTAATTTGATTTCTTCAGTATTTAAGTTTACTTAGTTTATTTTAGTCTTTTAATTAATCTTTCCAAAAATCCAAAAACAACACACTCATATTAACTACGGCGCGTAGATCTTTAAGGATCTATTCGTATACACTCCATCCCTTGGGTTCGATAATACTTGGTCCTTATACTTGCCTATACTACAGTGAACTCGTACTCTTGCGGGGAAGCTACTAGTATAAGCTAGTGTAAATAGCTTCAAGTCAATGGCGTCGTTGCCGGGGATGGCGTTGTATGCTTTTTGAATAGGACTTGTCGATAGCTTAGTAGTTAGTAGTGAGTGTTTTCTTTTCTGTTTTATTTTTATTTTTATTTATTCGGCAGTTGCATTTTGATCCTTCTGCTAGTGTGTCAGGTATATGAAAACACGCTCACAAGGCAATACGAGCGAAGAGAGAATTCAGTCAGACCCTGAGACAATAGCCAGAAGGAACCGAGCCTTCTTGAGAAGAATGACTACTGCCGCGGGAAACAAAGATAAGATTTTTGATGAACTTGGGGAGTTAGACAAAATAGCTGCAGAGTATACTGCTCTTGTGGAACGGGCAGAGGGTGCTAATGGAAACAGCAGTAATCAGCAGATACCCATATGGGGAACTGAGAACCTACACTCGAACCCACAAGACCCAATTAACTCTGCACAAACACAACCCCAAAACCAGAACCAAAACCAGATCATCCACCAGAACCAAAATAACCCTTTCAACAACCCAGTATACCAACCATACCCATACCCACCTTATCCTTATCCACCTTACCCGTACCCTCCACCTACAGTTTACAATCAACACCCTGTTTACCAACCACCACCCCAACAAGTACCCGTACCTGCTGCTAATCCTCAACACGTTCCTCAAAACGTAGATCAACATATGGCCATTCGAGGGAGGTTTGCAGCGCAGCCACAGCGGTACTATGATGGAGTGGCGTTGCCTTCTGTTAAGGCGAACAACTTCTCAATTTCCCCGGGAATTCTTAAGCTGCTAACAGAGAACCAGTTCAAGGGGGTGATCGGGAAGGAGAATCCTCACACTTACCTGAGGAGTTTTCTCATGATAGCCTCCACATTCAATTATAATGGCATGTCTGAAGATGCCAAGAGGTTTAGGCTGTTCCCATTCTCACTGACGGGAATAGCTAAAGAGTGGTACGACAACACGCTCCCACGGGGAGGTGTAACCACATGGGCTGAGCTCGAACGTCTGTTCCTCGAGCGCTTCTACCCTCCATCAAGGATAATAAAAGAAAGAATTGAGACCTCTTCCTTCCGCCAGAAGCAAGGAGAGGACCTACGTCAAGCGTGGGAGAGATACTCAAACATGTTGATAGAGTGCCCGCAGCATGGGTACAATGAGGGGGATATTATGGCATTCTTCTATAGTGGTGCCAACAAGGCGGGGCAAGACCATTTAGATGCCTGTGCGGGTGGAGCATTCCTGAATCAAGGCATAGAGAGGTGTAGAGAGATCGTGGACAACATTGTCACGAATGCCGGTGCTTGTAGTGTGGATGCAGACTTCCAGAGAGTGCATCAGGTTGAAGAGGGTGAAGGAACGAGAAGGCTATTGATGGCCATGATGGAGAAGATCAACAACCTCGAATTGGGGAAGAATTTGGTTGGAGAGCATGCAGCAGAGAATGATAGAGTAGACCAGCCAAGTGGACAGCAAGAGGTAGCCAATTACATGGGAGTTCCGTATTACAATCAGAATGGCTACCAAGGTGGAAATCAGTTTGGAAGACTTTCTTATGGTCAGCCATTTGCACCTCCAGGGCCACAGCCGCCTCAAAATCAATGGAGGAACACACAAGGATTTCAAGGAGGCCAGCAGCCTCCTCAAAACACATGGAGGAAGAATGAGAATTTCTCATATGCTAACCCAAAAGCTGGTATTACTGTTCCTGCAGGTGTTGACCCAGGTTCTAAACCTCCTGGTGGAGAAGGCGGTGCATCAACCGAGGAGATGTTGAGAGCTATTCTTCAGAAGGTGGAGGAAGGAAGTAAGAGGTTGTCATCCTTGGAGTACGATGTGAAAGAGTTGCATAAAAAGGGTGATCAACGTGATCAAGAGCTCCAGAAGATGAACGTTGAGTGGACTAGAACTCAACAAGAGAACAATAGGTGTTTCACTTCTATAGAGTTCCAGATGAGCCAGATTGCAAAGTCGTTGAATAGAGAGCCGGGAAAATATCCTTCCATGCCGGAGGGAAACCCGAAAGAGCATTGCAAGGCTATCCAGTTAAGAAGTGGAACCAACTATGAAGGTCCTCAGATGCCTGCTGAATCTGAGACGCCCCAAGGGGAAGCTGAAATGGGGGAAAGAGAACACAAGAAAGATGGAGGTGTTACTGTTGAGAAGGGGATTGAAAGTGAAGGGATTGAGAAGCATAAAGATATGGATGAGTCCGAGAAGGGCAAGGAAAGTGAGGAGATTGAGAGAGTTCCTAAGTGGAAAAAGGCAAAGAAAGCAAAGGATAAAGTGAAAGAAACAGAAAGAGATGAATGGGGGGTACCCAAATCTGTGATACCAGTCCCGTATCCACAGCGCTTCATGAAAAATAAGCTTGATGAAAAATTTGCAAAATTTCTTGATGTTTTTATACAACTTCACATTAACATTCCTTTTTATGATGCTTTGGAACAGATGCCGCATTATGCAAAGTTTCTGAAGGACTTGATTTCGAAAAAACGGCGAGTGGATGAGCCGAAGTTGGTGCAGCTGAACCACGAGGTGAGTGCATTAGTGCACAAGGCGCTTCCACCGAAGCTGAAGGATCCCGGGAGCTTCACGATCCTATGTGACATTGGGAATGGGATCAAGAAAGGAGCGCTATGTGATTTAGAGGCGAGCATCAATCTCACGGGATCAAGAAAGGAGCGCTATGTGATTTAGAGGCGAGCATCAATCTCATGCCCTTGTTGCTTTTCAAGAAGTTGGAAGGTGGTGAACTTCAAGGTGTGGTTGAAGACGTCCTCGTGAGAGTTGGAGATCACATTTTTCCAGCCGACTTTGTAGTCCTAGAGATGGAGGAAGATGAGCACGTTCCATTGATCTTGGGAAGACCGTTCTTAGCTACGGCGGGGATGGTGCTAGATGTGGCAAATGGAAAGATTACGTTGAAGGTTGATGATCAAGAAGTGAAGATCTCCCTATATGAAGCCATGAAGCACCCGAGAGAGGATGAGAGTTTGTATTGCATGGATGTCATTGATCCTCGTGTGCAAGACACACCTCCTATTCCTAATCCTTCTCATATTCATGAATTTTATAATCCTTCACTTGATTATTTAACCCATGAGCATTATGATCTTGATTATTTTGATATGGATAAAGTGAGGAAGTTGAAGGATGAAAAAGTGAAGAAAGTGGACGTGGTCCAGTTAGAAGGGAAAGGGGGAGTTAAAAAGAAAAAGTCCAAACTCAAGAAATGGTTTAGTAAGACTCCTCCAGATAAAGGTGAGAAGGAGTTGAGACCCATAACACTTGGGGATGAGAAGGAAGCAAAGAAGCTCATGATGGAGGGACAACAAGGAAAGAAATTCAAACACCACTCTTATGAGAGTGAGGGAGGTAAATTTGAGTATGATGTCCCATAAGCTCCTTTGAACTTGGTCCGGCATGAGGACCTTAAAAATAGCGTTGAATGGGAGGCAACCCATTATTTTTTATTTGCTTTGAGTTTTTTTAAGTTATTAGGGAGTTATTTTGAGTCGTATGTTTAACCTCGTACTTGAGAATTTTATTTTGTAGGCTTGTCTCTAAAGGAGTAAAGGTATCATGGAGTTATTCAGATTGAAGGAACCAACTTGAGACAAGGGAGTATGCAAAGCTATTGAGAGAAACTGAATTGTTTGGTTGAGGTAACCCACAACCCCAAACTTAGACCTCTAGCAAGGTCGAAGTTTGGGGGGGTGGAGTTTTTTATTTGTTTTATGATTACATTGCACATGCATGCACGCCCTTATCTTTGAGTTGAGTTTGATTGATTATTGGTTTGTTGAGATACTCCTTGGGGTGATTTTGATTTGACTCGCTATTGCATATTTCATGCCTATCAACTATCTTATGCTTGTTGATTGCTATCTTTGAGTACGATTTGATGAGTAGAGTTGAGTTGTGAGGTTGAGTTAGGAGTTTTATTGTGTGAGTGTTTGAGTTAGAGTTGATTTGAGAGAGAACCCCTATGCTTACCAATTTTCCTTCTGAGTGCTTGTGTGATGATTGTGAGAATGCACTAGACTAGCATGGATGTGAAAGCCGTGAGATTTGAGCCTTATGAGATTTTGATGCACTAATTAATCTCTTCGTCTGTGAGTGGATCGTCACCTTAGAGGATGCTAGAACTTGTGCGTGCTCCTGCTTCTTGATTGTGTCTAGTTTGATATGCCGAATAGGATCTTAGGTCATCTTTGATTTTATTGAGTCACTTAACCAAAATTTTCCCTACCAATGACATTGAATCCCTTGTTAGCCCCTTTGAGCCGAAAGCCTATTTTATTTGCTAGCACATATGAACACTATTCCAATTCCTAAGCCTTTTTGTCCCAAGTTGATTGGAGAATAGGAAAGTGTGAATGTGAAAGGGAGTAAATTGAGTTGAAAAAGGAAAAGGTTGTTTGTTGAGTGAATATGAGAAGGTGTGATGAAGTATGAGATGTGGGAAAGAACAAAAAAAGGGTTGAGAATGAGCAAAAGAAAAAAGAGCTCATGTGTTTGTGCAAAAAAAAAATGAAGTGATTGAAAAAAAAAAAGTGAAAAGAGTGAGAAAGAAAAAAATTGAAGTGTTGAGAAAAGTGGAATTGAAAGAGTGTCGATTGAAAATGTTTGAAGTAGTCTGTTCTTAATCTCGAAGTGTCAAAGTTTGATTTTCTATTCTCCATTCACGTGAGTCACTTTACCCTATATTGTTATCCCACCTGTCCAAAGAGCCTACATTACAACCTTGAGAAAAGTCCTTTTTGATTCGGCATTGATTTCTAGAGTACGGTCGGAGTTAAGAGTGCTTCCAAGCCTATGGCTGCCAATTTGAGTGATTGATTGTTTGAGTGAGTCCCTTACTCATTGATATACACTTGTGAGGGAGCGAAACACATTGTTGAGTGCACATCCATGCTTGATCTTGGTGTTTCTTGTTATTGTTGCATGAGTATGATAAAGGAAAGTGAGTGAGTATACGGGTGATTGATTTTTGAAGCTCGAGTTCATTAGCTTGCATGATTGATTCTTTGACTCATCCCTAACAATTTCACTTGACTTATTATTTCATTGCTTGAGGACAAGCAATATGGTAAGTTTGGGGGGGTTGATTAGGCATGAAATTGTCATGATTCGTAGCTAGAAACGTCTTAGTTTTGGTCGATTTTATTGAGTTTTTAGAGCCAAATGAGTACTAATTCTATACATTGATGAATTTGTCTCTTTGATACTCATAGGTGAATCGAGGATGAAAAACAGAGTTCGTAGGACTTTGAATCGACTCAAACGGATGCCCGGATGAGAAGATATCGAAGAAATACGATTGGTATTAGTACGTGAGAAGAAAAGTGTTAGTTGCAAGGAAGGAAGGCCCATTCGAGCACCATCACTCGAGCACCCTCGCTCGAGCAACGTAGGTCGAGCGCTCCGGACTTACAGAATGTTTTTGCCGCTCGAGGGGCACAGCTCGAGCGCCCCGCTCGACCTCTTGAATCATTCGACCAAAAAGGGTCGAGCGCCTCCGCTCGACCGGGACGGCTCGAGCGCTTCCGAGGCTTATTTGCCAAATTTCGTTTTTCGGCCCATGAGATCCCATTTCGACCCGGTGCCTATATATACCTCTTCCAAACACGTTTTGAAGAACCCCGAACTTTAGAAATCACTTTTAGACTTAGTTTTTAGAGAGAGGAAGAGGAGAAGAACGAGCAAGCTTTACTTACGTTTTGTTGAGGTTTTTCATACGAATTCTTAGTTTCTTTTCGTTTCTTAGTTCTTTTCATTAGCTTGGTTACTTTAAACGCTTTGAACTTCGTTTTAGTTAATTAAATTTCAGTTCTTAGAATTATTTTCTTTTAAACCCCTAGTTCATGTTTCTTATTTTCTTCGTTCAATTCATTATGTTTATGTTTGTTGTTTCTTCTATTGCTTTTATGTTTGTTAAAGCCATGTCCGGCTAAAACCCTTGTATGCTTGGGGTAGGATGAACTCGTAGAAGTAGGATGTGGGTACGTAATTAGGGTAATTCGTGACGTTAGTTTTAATTCTCTTGATTAATGAATTCTTATAATTAATCTTAAATTTTCCTTTGAATTTCGTACGAAAGTGTTAGAGAGAGGACGACCGCATCACTCAATAACAATTAGTAGTCTTAACGAGAAGGTTTAGGAGGGGTTAATTCATCTACCAGTTTAGCGAAGGAGAACGACCGCATCACCTTAGTTAAATTAGGGTCTCATTAATTAAGCACAATCTACTAACTTGTTAGTGGATTAGTGAAGTCGAGTGTTAGGGTAAAGTATTAGGGTTTAGAATCTTGAGCTTTCACCTTGCATTCTTTTACTTAGGTTATTTCTTGTGTGTCACAGTTATTCTGATTATGTACCTGCTCTGTTAGTATACGTAGGGATTCCTATCCTGAGCATCACCATCTCTCATTAGAACACAACCCTTAGTTAATTTGATTTCTTCAGTATTTAAGTTTACTTAGTTTATTTTAGTCTTTTAATTAATCTTTACAAAAATCCAAAAACAACACACTCATATTAACTACGACGCGTAGATCTTCAGGGATCTATTCGTATACACTCCATCCCTTGGGTTCGATAATACTTGGTCCCTATACTTGCCTATACTACAGTGAACTCGTACTCTTGCGGGGAAGCTACTAGTAGAAGCTAGTGTAAATAGCTTCAAGTCAACAAGTTCCTTCTCAAATCAACTCTAGCTCAAAACTTACGCAAAACAATTCTTAACTCAACCTCACAATTCTACTCTACTCATCAAACATGCTCAAGAATAACAACTAACAAGTAGAAGGGGTCAATAAGCATGAAATATGCAACAGTGAATCAAATCAAAATCACCCCGAGGAGCATCTCAAGACACCAAATGACCAAGCACACTCAAAGATAAGGGGTGCTCCGGTACAATGTAACAAGAAACATAAAAAAAACTCCACCCCCCAAACTTCGACCTTGCGAAGAGGTCTAAGTTTGGGGTTGTGGGTTACCTCAACCAAACAATTCAGTTTCTCTCAAACGTTGCACACTCCTTGCTTGAGTTCCTCCCTTTTGAGTAACTCCATGATTCCTCTACTCCTTCGAGACAAGCCTACAAAATAAAAACTCTCAAGTACGAGGTTAAAACTTACGATTCAACAACACCCTAATAACATAATAAGACACAAAAAACAAATTAAAGCAAATAGAAATGGGTTGCCTCCCATTCAGCGCTATTTTTAAGGTCCTCATGCCGGACCGAGCTCAAAGGAGCTTATGGGACACCATACTCAAATTTACCTCCCTTACTCTCATAAGAGTGGTGCTTGCATGTCTTTCCTTGATGCCCCTCCATCATGAGCTCCTTTGCTTTCTTCTCATCCCCAAGTGTTATGGGTCTCAACTCCTTCTCACCTTTATTTGGAGGCGTCTTCCCAAACAGTTTCTTGAATTTGGACTTTTTCTTCTTATCTCCCCCTTTCCCTTCCAACTGGATCACGTCCACACTTTTCACCCCTTCATCCTTCAACTTCTTCACTTTATCCCTATCAAAATAGTCACGATCATAATGCACATTGGTTTAATCATCAAGTGAAGGATTATAAAATTCATGAATATGAGAAGGATTAGGGATATGAGGTGTGTCTTTAACACTAGGATCAATGGCATCCATGCAATACAAACTCTCATCCTCCTTCGGGTGCTTCATGGCTTCATATAGGGAAATCTTCACTTCTTGATCATCAACCTTCAATGTAATCTTCCCATTTGCCACGTCTAGCACCATCCCCGCCATCGCTAAGAACGGTCTTCCCAAGATTAGGGACACGTGCTCATCTTCCTCCATCTCTAGGACCACAAAATCGGCTGGAAAAATATGATCTCCAACTCTCACAAGGACGTCTTCAACCACACCTTGAGGTCAAGTAATAGACCGGTCGGCTAGTTGAAGCGTCATCATTGTCGGCTGAAGTTCTCCGCCTTCCAACTTCTTGAAAAGTGACAACGGCATCAAATTAATGCTCGCCCCGAGGTCGCACAACGCTCCTTTCTTGATCCCGTTTCCAATATCACAAAGAATGGTGAAGCTCTCGGGATCCTTAAGCTTTGGAGGAAGTGCCTTATGCACTAATGCACTCACCTCATGGTTCAGCTGCACCAACTTCGGCTCATCCACTCGCCGTCTTTTCACGATTAAGTCCTTCAGAAACTTTGCATAATTGGGCATCTGTTCCAAAGCATCATAAAAATGGATATTAATATGCAATTGTTTAAACACATCAAGGAATTTAGCGAATTTCTCATCAAGCTTCTTTTTCATGAAGCGTTGTGGATATGGGACGGGTATCACAGATTTGGGTACCCCCCATTCATCTTTCTCGGTCTCTTTCACTTTCTACCTTGCTTCCTTTGCCTTCTTCCACTTAGAAACTCTCTCTACCTTCTCAATACCTTCCTCTTCAAGCTCTTTGCTCGCTTGAGTGCTTTCTCCCTCAACCTTCTTCTCAACTCCCATCTCTTCAATCGCATCTCTATCTTGGGGCGTCTCAGAATCAGCAGGCATCTGAGGACCTTCATAGTTAATTCCACTTCTTAACTAGATAGCCTTGCAATGCTCTTTCGGGTTCCCCTCCGGCATGGAAGGATACTTGTCAGGCTCTCTATTCAATGACTTTGCAATCTGGCTCATCTGGAACTCTATAGAAGTGAACCTTCGATTGTTCTCTTGTTGAGTTCTAGTCCACTCAACGTTCATCTTCTGGAGCTCTTGATCACGTTGATCACCCTTTTTATGCAACTATTTCACATCGTACTCCAAGGATGACAACCTCTTACTTCCTTCCTCCACCTTCTGTAGAATCGCTCTCAACATCTCCTTAGTTGATGCACCGCCTTCTCCACCCAGAGGCTTTGAACATGGGTCAACACCCGGAGGAACTGTAACACCCGCTTTCGGGTTAGCATATGAGAAATTATCATTCTTTTTCCATGTGTTTTGAGGAGGCTGCTGGCGTCCTTGATAGCCTTGTGTGTCCCTCCATTGATTTTGAGGTGGCTGAGGACCTGGAGGTACAAATGGTTGGCCATAAGAAGGCCTTCCATACTGATTTCCACCTTGGTAGTCATTCTGATTGTAATACGGACCTCCCATGTAATTGGCTACCTCTTGTTGTCCACTTGGCTGGTCTACTCTATCATTCTCTGCTGCATGCTCTCCAACCAAATTCTTCCCCAACTCGAGGTTGTTAATCTTTTCCATCATGGCCATCAACAGCCTTCTCGTTCCTTCACCCTCTTCAACCTGATGCACTCTCTGGAAGTCTGCATCCACACTCCAAGCCCCGACATTCGTGACTATGTTGTCTACGATCTCTTGACACCTCTCTATTCCTTGATTCAGGAATGGTCCACTAGCACAGGCGTCTAGATGGTCTTGCTCAGCCTTGTTGGCACCACTGTAGAAGAATGTCATCACATCTCCCTCATTGTACCCGTGATGCGGGCACTCTATCAGCATGTTTGAGTATCTCTCCCACGCTTGACGTAGGTCCTCTCCTTGCTTCTGGCGGAAGGAAGAGATCTCAATCCTTGCTTTAATCGTTCTGGATGGAGGGTAGAACCGCTCGAGGAACAGACGCTCGAGCTCGGCCCAAGTGGTAATACCTCCCCGTGGAAGCGTATTATCATACCACTCTTTTGCTATTCCCGTCAATGAGAATGGGAACAGCCTAAGCCTCTTGGCATCTTCAGACATGCCATTGTAATTGAAAGTGGAGGCTGTCATTAGGAAAATCCTCAGATGTGTATGAGGATTCTCCTTCCCGATCACCCCCTTGAACTGATTCTCGGTAAGCAGCTTTAGAATTCCCGGGGAAATCGAGAAGTTATTTACCTCAACAGGAGGCAATGCCACTCCATCATAGTACCGTTGTGGCTGCGCTGCAAACCTCCCTCGAATGGCCATATGTTGATCTACGTTCTGAGGAACGTGTTGAGGATTAGCAGCAGGTACGGGTACTTGTTGGGGTGGTGGTTGGTAAACAGGTGGTTGATTGTAAACTGGAGGTGGAGGATACGGATATGGTGGGTAAGGATAAGGTGGGTTTGGGTAAGGTGGGTAAGGCAAGTTGTTTTGTGGTAAGTTAGGACGTGGGTAAGCAGGGTTGTTCTGAGGATGTTGGAAAATGTTATGAGCTGGGCTATTTTGGTTCTAAGTACCCGGGTTTTGGCTCTGGCTTTCTCCTAACGGATCTTGATTCTTGCTGGTATTGCCATCAGTGTCGTCAACCCGGTTCAATACCTGATTAAACTCATTCTCGACTTTGTCCAACTCATTAGTGATGTCCATCGGTTCTTTCCCTCCGACAGCGTTCATCCTTCTTAAGAAGGCTCGGTTTCTTCTTGCTATTGTCTCAGGGTCCAACTGTATTCTCTCTTCGCTCGTATTGCCTTGTGAGCGTGTTTTCATAAACGTGACACACTAGCAGAAGGATCAAAATGCAACTGCCGAATGAATAAAAATAAAAATAAACAGAAAATAAAGCACTCACTACTAACTACTAAGCTATCTACAGGTCCTATTCAAAAAGCATGCAACGCCATCCCCGGCAACGGCGCCATTGACTTGAAGCGAATACACTAACTTCTACTAGTCGCTTCCCCGCAAGCGGACGGGTTCACTGTAGTATGAGTAAGTATAATGACCAAGTATTATCGAACCCAAGGGATGGAGTGTATGCAAATAGATCCCTGAAGATCTACGCGTCGTAGCTAATATGAGTGTAATATTTTTGGGTTTTTTGAAAGATTAATTAAAAGACTAAAATAAACTAATTAAACTAAAATACTAAAGAAGACGAATTAACTACGGTTTGTGTTCAAGTAAGAGATGGTGATGCTTAGGATAGGAATCCCTACGTATACTAACGGAGCAGGTACATAATCAAAATAACTGTGACGCGCAAGAAATAACCTAAGTAAAAGAATGCAAGGTGAAAGCTCAAGATTCTAAACCCTAACACTTTACCCTAACACTCGACTTCACTAATCCACTAACAAGTTAATGAATCGTGCTTAATTAATGAGACCCTAATTTAACTAAGATGATGCGGTCGTCCTCCTTCGTAAACTGGTAGATGAATTAACCCTTTCTAAACCCTCTAGTTAAGTCTACTCGTTGTTAAAGAGTGATACGGTCGTCCTCTCTCTAACACTTTTCGAATGAAATTCAAAAGTAAAGTTAAGATTAATTTTAAGCATTCATTAATCAAGAGAATTAAAACCTAACGTCACAAGTTATCCTAATTACGTACCCACAACCTACTTCTACGAGTTCATCCTACCCCAAGCATGCGAGGGTTTTAGCTAGACATGGTTTTAACGTAAACAAAAGCAGTAGAAGAAACAACGAACATAAACATGATTAATTCAACAAAGAAAATATGAAACATGAACTAGGGTTTTAAAGAATTAAAATATTAAGAACTGAAATTTAATTGATAAAAACTAAGTTTAAAGCGTTAAAAGTTATCAAGCTAACGAAAAGAAACTAAGAAACGAAAATAAACGAAGAATTCATATGAAAAACCTCAACCAAACGTAAAGTAAACTTGCTCGTTCCTTCTCCTCTTTCTCTCTCTAAAAACTAAGTCTAAAAGTGATGTATTTCATGGATGGTTCGTGGATTGCTCGTGGATGGTTCCCCAAAAATATGTTCGGAAGAATATATATAAGGATCGGGCTGAAACGGGAGTCAATGGGCCGAAAAAACGAATCTTGAAATTTTGCTCTCGGAGGCGCTCAAGCTGACCCGCTCGAGCGGAGGCGCTCGAGCATGTTGGTCGAGCGGAACAGGTGGTCGAGCGGAGGCGCTCGAGTGCTCTCGCTCGAGCACTTTTCAGCAATAGTACACTTGTTCGTAAAATCTTCATATCTTCTCAACTGGGAGTCCGTTTTGGCCGATTCAAAGTCCTACGAACTCCTCTTTTTGCCCTCTATCTATCTATGAAAACCAAAGAGACAAATTAATGAGTTTATAAAAATGATACTCAATTGACTCAAAACACTCATAAAAAACACTCAAAACTAGGGCATTTCGAGTGACGAATCATGACAATTTCACGCCTAATCACCCAGTTCGTCTGGAATGACTACGTCTGCGGGCGATCCAAGCCAGGAGTTCCACTATTATTCTTGTGTATGAGTGTGATTACAATAATGAATACAATGATCTATTTATAAAAATAAAACCCTAGTCTAAGATATAAAGCCCGTTGGGTTTCTTGGTCCATAATAAGTAATGTCCACATCAAATCTTCTAGATTTGGAATAATAAATCTTCTAGATTTACAACACTCCCCCTTGGACATTACGACATAACATAAATGTCTTGTCATGAAAACTCCACGTGCTAGGGATCGACCAAAATAATAAGTAGGGAGGAATGTCATCGATCTTCTAGATCTAAATCTTCTAGATTTATTTCGGGGTTACCGCTCCCCCTGAAGATAACAACACTTTAAGTCTTTGTATCTCAATACCACGAATGTACTTTACAAAAGTAGACGTAGGTAAGGATTTAGTAAACAGATCTGCTAGATTGTTACTAGATTGCACCTTTTGAATGGTAATTACGTTGCTCTTCTGGAGTTCGTATGGGTAGAAAAACTTAGGTGAAATATGTTTCGTCAGGTTTCCCTTGACGTACCCATTACTCATTTGTGCGATGCAAGCAGCGTTGTCTTCAAATATAATGGTGGGAGGTGTATCGCCTTTGGCGATACCACACGAGTCACCAATGTATTTTACCAATGACCTTAACCAAACACATTCTCATGCAGCTTCAAATAAAGTTATGATCTCTGAGTGGTTTGAAGACGTGGTAACCATGGATTGTTTAACCGATCTCCATGAGATTGCGGTTCCACCACAGAGAAAAACATAACCAGTCTGGGATATGGCGTTGTGAGGATCAGACAAATAGCCAGCATCCGCATAACCTACTAAGGTTTTGTCTTGGTTCTTACGGTAAAACAGTCCAAGATCTTGAGATCCTTGGAGGTACCGTAGAATGTGCTTAACACCATTCCAATGTCTCCTTGTAGGAGAAACGTTATATCTCGCAAGCAAGTTGACAGCAAATGCAATGTCCGGCCGGGTGCAATTTACGAGATAGAGCAAAGCTCCAACAGCGCTAAGATAAGGAACTTCTGGTCCCAGAATTTCTTCTGAATCTTCTCTTGGCCTAAATGGGTCCTTATCCACTTCAAGGGATCGGACAACCATCGAGGTGCTAAGTGGATGAGATTTATCCATATGAAATCTCTCCAATACCTTCTTTACGTAGGTCGACTGATGAATAAGAACTCCTTCTGGGAGGTGCTCGATTTGCAAGCCGAGGCAGTACTTGGTTTTACCCAAGGACTTCATTTCGAATTCAGCTTTCAAGATTGAACTGGCTTCTTCAATCTTTTTGCATGTTCCGATTATGTTTAGGTCATCAATATAGACGGATATGATGCAAAAACCATCTTGCGATTTCTTCGAGAATACGTATGGGAAAGCTTTATCGAATGTGTATCCTTTCTTCTGAAGGAATTCACTAAGTTGGTTGTACCACATGAGGCCCGATTGCTTCAGGCCATACAACGACTTTTGCAGTTGTATGCTATACATACTGCGGTTTTCACCATCCTTCATCTGAGGAATGTCAAATCCATCTGGGATTTTCATATAAATGTCGGCACCTAGTGATCCGTATAAGTACGCGGTTACTATGTCCATTAACCTCATTTGGAGATTCAACTTAACTGCCAAAGATATCAAGTAGCGGAACGTTATTGAGTCCATGACGGGAGAATAGGTTTGATCAAAATCAATCTCGGGTCTCTGCGAAAACCCTTGTGCTACAAGCCTCGCTTTATACCTCTCCACGGTATTGTTCTCATTTTGTTTCTGTACAAATACTCATTTATATCCTACAGGGATAGCGCGCGCGGGTGTACGAACGATAGAGCCAAATATTTGTCTTTTGTTAAGCGATGCGAGCTCTGCATCAATTGTCTCTTATCATTTAACCCAATCGGAGCACTTCCGGCACTCAGCGATTGTTTTGGGTTCTGGATCTAGATCATTTATAATGGAAAGGGCGATTGATGTTGCAAATATATCGTCGACGACAGTAGTATTTCTATTGTATGTTTCTCCCGTATTTGTGAAGTTCACAGAGACTTCGACGTTTACGTCAACCAAACCTTCCTCATTTCCCACTGTATCTGGGTCTGGTCGTTCCACGGTCCTAGTGCATGGAATATTTTGTGCACGTGCTTCATCAATAGGACTCTCGTCTCCTAGAGACTTGGAGCTATCTAGACGGATCTCTTCTAGAGATTTTCCATTCGACTGACCAGATTTGCTAACCTTTCGTTTAGGTGTGTTACTATCTCTTGAGGGTCCCTTACGCTTTTGGCGTGTGGGGGCATGAGTACTCATTTTGCTTGGGACCTCAACCCTTTGGGGAGCATTTACTGCAGGTATATGCGATCTAGTCACACCTCTATGGTCAGTGAACGCGCCTGGCAGATTATTTGCTAAGTTTTGCAAGTTAATGATCTTCTGAACTTCCAGTTCAGATTGATTAGTTCGCGGATCTAGATACTGAAGATTACTTACGTTCCACGTAAGTTCCCGGCATCCATTCAATTTTGAATTCGGATCTCCCCCTAATGCCGGGAAGTAATCTTCATCGAACGTGCAATCAGTGAACCGGACCTTTAATTGATCTCCGGACAAAGGCTCGAGGTATTTCACGATGGATGGAGAGTCATATCCGACGTAAATACCGAGTTTCCTTTGTGGGCCCATAGAGGTTCTCTTGGGTATCGTTATTGGTACGTATACCGCACATCCAAAAATACGTAGATGGGAAATGCTAGGTTCTTTCTCACGCACTAACTGTAGGGGGGATGATCATTATATGCAGTTGGACGGATTTGAATTAAGTGCGATGCATGTAGGACTGCATACCCCCAGCATGAGGTGGGTAGTTTGGAGTTCATAAGCAATGGTCTCGCGATAAATTTGATACGTTTTATTAGCGCCTCAACAAGACCATTTTGGGTATGGACGTAGGGGACTGAATGCTCCACTTTAATTCTCAGGGCCATACAGTAATCTGTGAAGGCCTTCGAGCTGAACTCAGCTGCATTATCCATGCGAATCGATTTAATTGGATAATCCGGGAATTGAGCTCTAAGCTCGATAGTCTTCGCAATGAGCTTCGCAAGAGCTTGATTGCGGGTGGACAGCAAACATGCAAATGTCCACCTAGTGGAGGCATCAATAAGGACCATGAAATAATGAAATGGTCCTGATGCTGGGTGAATCGGTCCGCAAATGTCTCCTTGAATTCGCTCAAGGAAAACCGGAGACTCTAGTCCAACCTTGGTGCGCGACGGAACATACTATCAACTTACCCTTAGAACATGCATCACAGAAATATTCATCAACTGGAGGGATTCTATTATTCGAAATATTATGACCAGTTGAATTAGATAGAATCCTGCGTATCATTGTTTGTCCTGGATGACCTAACCGCTGATGCCACAATTTAAAGGAATTTGGGTCATGGAATTTCATACTCATCGCTAGATGGGAACTAGACGGCCGGATGTAGGAATAGTACAAACCGGAGGAGAAGGAAGGAAGTTTTTCTATAACTTGCTTACGGCTACCTCGAGTACTAGTCATCAAAAGGTATTCGTTATCGTTCTCAGTTTTAGTTTCAATATGATACCCATTTATCTTAATGTCTCTAAAACTGAGTAGGGTACGCTTAGATTGCGGAAACAATAAAGTATTATCAATTATTAATTCGGTACCCATGGGGAGGACAATGGAAGCTCTTCCAGAGCCCACTATCAATGAACTGTCATTAGCAATTGTCGGTATACTCCCCTTACGTTCTATCAAGTTATGAAAATACTTCCTATCCTTTAGGATCGTATGTGTAGTGGCGCTATCTACCAGACATAAATCACTATGGGTGTCCATCGTGCAAGAGAAAATAGTCCAAACCTAATAGTTGATTTGTTTACAAGTCATAAATGAGAACAACAATATCCAAGATAAACACATGTACAACTATTAAGGTAAACATATCAAAGCTAATAAATTCATTCATAAATAAAATATCCAAAAGAAAGGATCCAAAACATAATGAGAAATTATTTTATACTGAAAACAAAGTACTAAGCATAACTAAATACGCGAATCAATTTGCTGTCTCCCCTATCTCGAGCTACAGGCTCAAGAGATCGTCATTGTCTTGATCAAATTCTGCTTCAGGCAGCTTGTCATCTTCAGGTTCATAAATTGGAGTATTCTCCTTGTCGTCCTTTTGCACCTTTAGGTAAGCCTCGACCAAGTGTTTGGGAGTGCAACGCATGCGTGACCAATGGCCTTTGCATCCGCATCTGAAACAGAACTACTCAATCATGCTTTGAGAGCTAGGTTTTCGTGGAGCGGTAAACCGAGTTTTGCAACCACCGAATGAACTATGACTTCGGTCATTAGTCCAGAACTTCTTACTCACTCTTCCTCTTCCACGGTTGCGACCAAATGAGGGTTTGGCCCTATACTTCTGTTGGAGTACTGGGTTACTAGCGTGGAACGCAGATATAGAGTTCTGAATTAGGTTGGTTACAATGCGCTGTAACGCAGAGCTGCACTCCGTTATTGACTTCAGGTCTTGATAACGGATGTTCAGCCACTCGTATTGTGATGGAGGGAGGGGTATATGTTCTTGTTGTTGGAAACGTTCCTTCAAGGATTTCCACAACATTCCAGGGTCCCTTTGTGTGATATATTGAAATTTCAGACTTTCATTCATGTGGTTTCTAAGAAAAATCAACATTTTCGTCTTCTAGGCGTTAGTAGATTTCGAACCTTCCATGATGGTTTCGCTCAACCTATTTGATGCTAGATAGAATTCTGCATCTAGCACCCATGTCGGGTAGTTGCTACCATCGAGAGCAAGCTCATCGAATTCTTTCATAGTGATGTCAAACATATTTCACTACAATTAATTAAAGCGACATGGTAAGGGGAGTGACAAAGTTCATTGACAACGAGGGAAATACAAAGATTCATTTAATTATTCTAAGGCACATAGATGCACGTACTGGGCGCCGTCTACCCAAGGCATAAAATTTATGGTCCGTCAAATACCGGGCGCCGCCTACCCGGGCATAATATGCGGACTATGAATAAAATAAACTATGTGCGCAAAAGTAATGCACGTAGGATAATTAAATCACATAAACATGTAAAAATAAATAAGGGAGATAATCATTAATCACATGAAAATAATTTCTAGAAAATATACGATTTAATAGACAGAGGGAATAATCATAAAAATAATTATTTCATGTATATTAACGCAATTTAACGAAATATTTTCAGGATTAAAATAAGAATAAACACGGATATGTGATATCAAGGATGAAAAACGTAAATTACAAAAATCTGGAAAAATACCGGGAGTGTCGCGTATGGGAACGGGCGACGAGGTCGCGAGACGCGACAGGACGGCTACTCGCGGCGCGACGGCGCGGCGGCAGTGGCGCGGAGGGGCGGCGGCTTACGCGTTACGCGGCAGCGGGCTCGGGGCGCAGTGAGGTCAACAGCGCCCGGCGCTGCAGGGCAGCAGTGCTCGGCGTGGCGGCACACGGCGCGACGGCAGTGCGCAGCGCTTCGGGGTGGCAGCGCTTGGCGCGGCGGCGCATGGTGCAGCAGCACAGCGCGGTGGCGCGGGGAGGCAGTACACAGCGCGGCCGGGCGACGGCGCAAGGTGTGACGCGGGCGGCGGCTTGCGGCGGCAGTGCACGGTGCTTCGGGGCGGCGGTGCACTTCGTGGCGGTAGCGCGCGCGACTTGGGGGGTGGGCACGTCGCGGCGGCTGCTCGCGCAACAGGGCGGCAGCGCGCGACGGCGCGCCAGAGGCGGTGGCTGCGCGGGGTAGGCCCATGGCGGCGCGTGGTGCGTGGCGGCTGCGGGTCGGCGGCGGTCGGTCATCTTCGGGGCGACGACCGTCGCACGTTGATTCAATTCACAAAATAATTTTCACGAAAATTAATTATACGCTCAGGAACGAAATTAAATTTCAAAGTACACAACAAATCATGTGTTTCATACAAAAATAGATTAAAGGTGTATTGTATAATCTCGATTAGAGACTCATGCTGATAACGTGTTGTAAATAAGTGCATAAATAAAGAGACAGCGTTTGTTGACCCAGTTCGTCTGGAACGACTACGTCTGCGGGCGATCCAAGCCAGGAGTTCCACTATTATTCTTGTGTATGAGTGTGATTACAATAATGAATACAATGATATATTTATAAGAATAAAACTCTAGTCTAAGAATTAAAGTCCGTTGGGTTTCTTGGTGCATAAGTAATGTCCACATCAAATCTTCTAGATTTAAAATAATAAATCTTCTAGATTTACAACACCAATAATGTCATCCCTCTTCATATTATTTTTCCGCTAAGACGATTTTTCATCATTCATACTCACAAGGATATGTAAAAGAATTATGATTATTTTATTGATAACATAAATTACCTGTTTATGATTAAATAAAAAGTTTCTTAATAATGATAATACATATTTATATTAGCATCTCTTTTTATTCGAGAGTTGTTAATAAAATGCATATTTTTGAACATAGATAGCTCTTTGGTGTGAGTAATGGATCATCTATAGCCCATTGGGCCGAGAAGGGTCGGCCTAGTTTCTCATATTCTGCGTGAAATTATAGAGGTGTGTAAATGTGAAGTAATTCGATAAAGGTTTACGCACGTCTATTTAAATAGTTCAAATTTCTATTTTTCTAAAACTCATTTACGTCCAATAAATCGACTCATTAATTTTTTATAGCATATAAGGGTAAAATTAAAAGAACTGGGAGGGAAACTTACACTATAAAGAAAAAATATTGTTTATAAAATTTGTTGATATGATTACGAAATTTTCAAAAAAAAAAAAAAATTGAAGGGAGAATTGGGTACGACTTTTCTATACAATTTTTTTTTTTAAATTATATAGACATCTTACTTTTCTACTGACAAGCAATTTGTCAACAAAGAGTATGTATAGAGTGAAACTTATTCCTATATGAAATTGGATCCATTTAGTAAAAATGATCTTGTCAATACCAGCAACTTATTTCAAATTTGAAACGCGGATTCGGCTTCGTAGTCTTGGGTTCTATTTCAAATTCAGTGCACTTTGCCCACTTTTGCCCACCATTTCTCCATGTCTTTTCCTTTTTCTTATTTTTCAGTTTTCCTCTTCAAATTTTATTAATTATTCTACTTTTTTTCAGAGTATTTATAGAGTGAAATTGGTTCATACATAATTATTGAAGGTTATTATTTATTTTCACTAAAAAATATTAGTTGTTTTCATTGAAGGGTATAGGTTATTTTCAGTAAATAAGTAATATACTTCAATGAAAACAACTAATATTCTTCACTGGAAAAAATTAATACCTCCAATGGCCATGTATAAACCATTTTCACTATATCCTTTGTCTTTTTTTTTTTTTTTTTTTTTGTCAAATGCTTCTTTTAATTTTTTTGTTAGTTTAATAATCAATATAAATGAAAAATTACTAAAGAGCATGAACAACATTATAAAGGTATTAGCCGTGATAATTGAAGAGTATGATCTATATTAGTATAAGGTATTAGTTGTGATAACTTAAGGTGTTGATCAACATCACAATATGTATTAATTGTGTTAATTGAATGGTATAATTTGTATTACTAAAGAATATTACTTAAGAGTATTAGTCGTGATAATTGAGGGCATGCACTATATTACAAATGAGTATTTGGACGTGATAACTGAAGAGTATGATCTGTATTACTAAAGGGTATTAGTCGGGATAACTGAAGGGTATTAGTCGGGATAACTGAAGAGTATTAATCGTGATAATTGAAAGGTATGGCATAAATTAGTTTATTTAGTTGTGATAATTGAAGGGCATGACGTACATTCGTAAAGAGTTTTAGACGCGACAAGTGAAGAGTGTTAGTCACTATAACTGAAGAGTATGACATATGTTATTAATCGCCATAATCGAATGGTATGACATATGTTATAAAAGATATTAGTTGTGATATCAAAGAGTATGTCTTATATTACAATAGGGTATTAGTTGTGATAACTGAAGAGTATGACTCATATTACTAAAGGGTATCAGTCGTGCTATGAAGGGGATGGCCTATTTTATTTTTACCAGATGGTATAAGTCGAGATATTAAATTATAGAATTATTTTTAGATACCCTTTAATATTACAACTAATACATTTCAAAAATTTAAGTGATACACTTAATAATTAAGCTAAATATATTTCAATAGTTCATTAGTATTACAGCTAATACTTTTAAATAGTTTGAGTAAATTTAGAATAATTAAAAGATTTACTAAAATTATTAAAGTAAAAAAATCAATGCAACTAGATTAACTTTTTTCTTTTCCTTTTGGATTTAAAATGTAAATTAAAAGATAGAAAATGACAAAAGGAAAAAAAAAATAAGTAAAAATGAAAGAAAGAAAAAAAAAAGGTTAAAAAAAGAAGGAAAAACACATAAAATAGCTAAACAAGTCACGGCCCTCGGCAAAAGCCGCAAAACCAAGCCCAGCCGTTTTGACAACATGGCCCGCGAATTTAATATGAGTAAATGGATCCAATTTTATATAAAACAAGATTCACTCTATACTTTGCCGTCAACAAATTTTTTTGTAGATAAATTTTATTAGATAAATGGCTTGTTGGTAATTAATTATATATAAATTTTATTTCGTAGGCAAATTATTTATAGATTGAAAAAAAGAAAATGCTTGCATGATTAGTATATTTTGTAGACAAGTCGCATATAATTTTCACTATCAATTTTGTTATGGAAAAATTTCATAGGTTATTTTAATTTCATGGATAATTCTTTATTTTCTTATAGCATTAGAATTCTAATCATATTAAATATATTTTCTTACTCTATGTAGAAAATAAACAACTCTATCTTAGTTTTAAAACAACTAACAAATATATCAATTAAAAAAAAAACACCTTATACTAGATGATCTACATTAGACAAACTCCAATCACATCAATATTAATGATTCATGAGCATATGATCATATTCGAATTATGTATTAAAATAAACTTTGACCTAAAAACTAATAAAGTTACGTCTCATGCAAGACTCCTGATGCAATAATTACATACCAAAGAAACATATTTTTACAAGCTCAAAACAGAATAAAAGATAAAACTAAGTAGTGCCAAATTCATGAAACTGTGTATATAAATCTAGGCAAAGTATCGTGGGATCAAGTTTTGCTTTGAAAGTAATTTAAAAGATATAATTATTTACACTATAAAGTATTAATTTTGAATAGTATTACATATTTTACTAAAAGATATAAGTTGTTTAAGGTATGCATTGTAAATCAATTTAAAACAGATTATACAAATACTAACCCATGAATCTTTTCTTATAATTTGAACTTGGCCCATCGATAATGAAAATTACACCAGGACTACATCGAACATTCTACTAATTGAGCTTAAATTATACATGACTGGCCCACTTCCTTAACCCAATCTGGAATTTAACCTCACGGATATTTCCAAAGGCATGAATGCACATGAAAACATCCCCTTCAAAGATCAGGACAAATATATAAAAAGAAGAGAAATTGAATGTGAAAAGGTCGATTTCTGTTTTTTCATTTCTTGGATAAATAAGTGGATAACCACCTAGTCTAAAAGCAAGAACTTGACTATTGCTGATCTCACTCCAACAAACACGGTATACCAATTAGAAAGTTCAAATAAATAAAAGAAACCAATCCTATCATGACTCCCAGTCACACAACAACACTTACCATCAAAAACAAAAAGTGCTTCCACCTTTACAATATTTGCAGTTACTTCTAAGGTGGGGTTTACCAGTTTACTGTAACATCAAAACCAATGTAGAAACCACGAGCAGCAGAACGACATAGAGGTGCGGATGCAAGTGCAAAGTTGATGTAGCTGAGGCTTTCTGAGGCCTGCAAATAACATCAAATGTTATAAGTTGATATGTCATGCAAGATAAGAATATTGTGTGGTTAAAACTGTAATTATATATTCTTTACTTTTGCATATGTCTGAGGGCACCACAGAAGAGAACATTGTCCGGTGGAGGCAATTCTGTTTCGAAGTTTGTATCTTCGGGGTTGATGATTCTCATATACGTTTCTTGGCCGAGATACCATCTATCAAGATTCTCTGTCCTAAAATTCCACACACCAACGTTGTCGAGAGATACAAAGACTGCTGTCCATCCTCCAGCAAAAACCTGAAGGATATATCATATGTAGAAGACGGTCATTTTTTGTAGAGATTGAACCAAGCGCCCCCTTAGTCATGTTGTAGATTCAGTAAAGGCATATACAACATAGTGTTCATGTGTGAAAAGAGTGATCTGAATGATTATCAATTCTATCATCTAAATAACCAAAGCAAAAGACGACGATCATACCTGAACTGTAGATCGAGATATTGCATCCCACCTGTTGTACGAGCCTCTACTGTTCTCAGTCCAATCACCATAGCCCATCCTAGAGACAAAATAATGAAAAAATGAATAAACAGAAACGTGACAAATTTATCTGTGAAGTACCTTGAGCTTTAAAATTAGAGCATATACCCGACTACAAAGAATGAATAACCATCCATGTGAAAGGTCTGCATAACAGTGTCATTGTTCTGCAATATGATTTCTATGAATCCCTTGTAAGTAGCGTTAATAATGGATCTGTCGGTTATAGGTGTTTTATTGAGTGGTTTAATAGGAAAATCAAGCTTATAAGCACCCTGAACTTTGTAAGTGTCTGCAAGCCGTATAGGGGTATCAGGATTGACAAATGATATCCCATTATATGAGGCTCTCTGTTTCCCGTTAATTGTAGAGAGTGGAAGACTCCTGAGCACATACACATCAGTCACGTTGATTGAACCATAACGGAACGAACCCTGTGGGTTAGGACGAGCTCCACTAGCACTCCCATTTTGCCTGAAAATATCAACGCAAAGAAATTAAACAAGCAATTACGCTTTTTCCATTGCTATGTGCGGGTGAAGAAATATAAACGTCTAAAGAACAGAAACTAACCTGATTGACATAGCCTGATTTAGTGAGTATGATTTATCATAGACATCGTTTGGAGGGTCTGGCAGAGGACCAGAAGCCTTTCCTTTCGAGTTGGAATAATGCAATACCGCTACACCAGTGACCCTCTGCCAAAGTGATTCATTCACAAACCTAGCACTTGCGACAATATAGTAATCGCTACTTGCATTTTGATCCATGGTAACCAGAAAAGAGTAGGATTGGCCGACATGGATATCCAAGCTCGTATAGTTCTGCTGAGAAGTGTAATAACCCTCCGTTTCTGCTAGAAGCAAATTATGGCTTTGAATTCGAAAATTCAAACTTGTCGAGACTCCAACATTGTGAACCCGAATACGATAAGTTTTACCTGCATTAGACACAGAAATAATGCTGAGATTCAAACCAGTTTAAGGTTTACAAAAGTTGTCATTACAGAAAACAAAACCGACTAAAATTAACAACTTTGTAAGTTAGCCTTTTGCAGGTAAGAAGGAAGAAGCATACAATAAAAGATGTAATTTATAAAAAAAAATGTTGGATATTTACTTGTTAATAATTTGGAAAACTCAGTAGATTGAATGGGACTTTACCAGGATCAACGTTAATAGTCTCGTACTGAATGCCATCAGGAACAGAGGTGTTGTATCTGTAAGGTCCCTTTCCATTAATAAGAACTCCATCCGGCATTCCCAATTCTTTTCCAGCATCGAGGGCTTTCCGAAGACTCTGATTTTTCATGAACAACCGAAATTATAAAATATAAATCAAGATTCAAATGAAATGAATAAAGTTTAAACTAAACAAGAACCCACCGTATGGTTGCGTATATACCAATCACCAATTGTGATTACAATATCCCCATCAGGCATGTTAAATGGAATAGGAATAATATTACGATTTGTGACAATAAACGAACCAAATCCACCAGATGCTCTCTGCATGTTTAATGATGGGTAGTAAAAAAAGCTACCGATTTGATCCTTGACCTGAAACTGGTAAGTCCAGTTCCACTTGGGAGGAATAGGGCAATTTGTGCCCAGGACCCCATCTTGCCACGAAGCTCGACGCATCTGGATTCCAGGCCTATAACAAAACACCAGAGTAATTAGAAAATGGCAAACACAACTTAATTCTGTTTAATCAGGAGATCATCCAATTTGAAGAAGAAATTATACCATGTGACCAGGAGGTTTTCATCCAATTTGTTCTTCACATTTACCACAACATTGTAATTAGTTGTGATATTGAGAACAGGGCCAGGAAACTTCCCATTCACAGCTATTACCTGCAGTGAATGTTGTGGTGTTATGTACCAGAATTAATCAAAATTTTCATAATGGGAAAACAAATTTAAAACTAAAATTCAGAGCTATGGAAATCAAAATGTAACATGAAAACAAATTGGCACTGCAGTTTCACAAATTTATTTAACAAAAATCAGAAAACGTAGTCAAAGATTTAACTTATGATCCTGCCAAAAAAAAAAAAGTGTGATTTCTTTGCTAAGATTAAAATTGATTCCCTGATTTCCTGTTAACTGTATGTGGTCCTTCTTCCATAAAGGCCTTTTGCACTTACCAAGACATGTTCTCTCTTTCCAACTACGCTACTCAGAAAGAGACAAACATAACGGTAAACTAGGTAATGCGATATGGCATCAATAAAAAAATAAATGAAATTAAAAGCGCCTCCATTAACATTGCTAATCAGTAATTCACTCCCAAAATTCAATTAAAAAAAAAAAATTGAAAAGGCACAATCCAATACAGCAAAAGCAGATTAATTTTTTTTTTTTAATCAAATACATAACCACACTTATGATTTAATCCAACATTCAGAACAAACTGAAAAAAAAAAAAGAAAAAAAAAAAAACTGGAGCCAATTCAGAAACAGCAGAACTGAAAAACAAAATGGGGAATAAATGAAAACTGAGTTAACCTGTTGAGGAACGCCTAAGGGAGAAGCAGTGATGTAAGAGTAATCCAATTCAAAGTTGACAAACGGGTCGCCACACAAACACACTCCCAATAGCCAACCAACGCAGATCGAATACACCAAACCGAGCGATCCCATTACCAATCTGAGTCAAGAATTTCTCACAACAAACTGGAAAAAATAATTTAAATATAGTTCCAGGAACTTTCAGAAAGGTCGTCTATTAATTAATTTTTCACTGAAAAAGAAGAGACTGGAGTCCGGGGAATGCGTTCCAACTACCACTGATAATAACTTTGAAATGGATAGAGAGAGAGAGAGAGAGAGAGAGACAGACAAAGAGACCGGGGCTGTGTAATAAGCAAAGCGGCTGGAGTTTCTTTTATTTTCGGTTCGCCCCTAAACGCTGGTCTTCTCCTTTTGAATTTATGTCTTTTTCGTTCTAGAAATGAGTGGCGTGATGAGCGTTTTTTTTTTTTTTTAAATTTCCGGTTGGCGGTCACTAGGTAGAGTGTCAGTCAACTGGAGTATCTAGTATCAATTGCACAGTATAAATTACTCCCTCCAATTTAAAATACATGTCACTTTAGCTATTCACATCATTTGCAATTTAGATGTTATTTTGCACTTTTCAAGGCTAATTAATTATGTTTCTTCCAAATTTACCCCTAAAATTATTAAAAATAACTTAGATAATGATAGATTTTAAAATGTTACTATTTAAAATCTCAAAGTTATTAATTAGGGGTATTGAAGGAACTCAATGATTACCTTAATATATGTGCATTTATCTAAAATGACATCTATTTTAAATAGGAGGGAGTATAACTTAGTCAACATGATAAAATATGTAGGTTAGTATAAATGCAATTTGCATTAGATGCATATGAGAATTTAATTCTTCAATTTGTTGGGATGATGAATAATTCTATGTGCTTAGTACCTTTATGCTTTTTGGATATTGAAGAATTTTATACTATGTCTTTGAGAAAAAATTAATTTTCTTAAGATGTAAGATAAATTTCTATGCATCTTATTTATGTAAAAAGCAAAAGCAAAATATATAAGATCCTTAATATATGGAATACTATTATGAAATTAGTATTATTTTTTTATATATGGTAAATTTTATTTAAAGATTAAGATACAATATTAATGATTAGATTTGAACTGATTGTTTTCTTTCTCACATAAAATTTCCTCATCATATAATGTAAATTATTACCATTTTCGAATAAATAATAATGGAAGATAAAGGAAAGTTGTAAAGGCAAATATAAATACTATTCCTATTACTTTTCATTTAATGCAGTTTTCCTTTCATTATCTAACTAATATTATACATTTTTATCCAAAATTGTGTTCCTCTTTAATTGTCATTTTACTATTATCAGCGCATATTTTAGCTAATTTTTTCAACAATGTCCGTAATAAATAGTCGAAGTAATTAACATCTTGTACTCCCTCCGTCCCAGCATTTTTTGCACACAAAAATGGAAAAACATATTAAGAAAATTTTATTTTTTGAGTAAAGTAGTAGCATATGAGTAAATATGTGTATATTATTGTGAGTGTGCACGCAAATCAATGTTTCCTTTTTTTAGAGTGTGCAAATAATCTTGGGACAGACGAAAAAGAAAATTGTGTAAATAATGGTGGGACGGAGGGAGTAATAAATAAGGGTAATAAATAATGCAAGTGTTTTTTGATACCCTAATAAAATGAAAAAAAAAAATTTATGTAAATAAATAAAATGAGACAGAAAATAAGATATTGAGGAATAAGTCATTAACTCTAAATGGGATGAGTCCTCTGTAATGGATACTAAACAAGTTCTAATTGCGTATTATGTAAGATTCTCGTTTAAGTAAATATTCATAAGTATACAATATTTTAATAATTTAAAAAATAAAATTCTTATTTTAAAATATTTATTAGTATATTTTGTATAAATTCATAATCTGAAATTTTTATTATATATTTAATACATAAAACACTTTATTGTAATATTTAAGTTTAAAATATCAAATTTGAAAAAACATTAAAAAAAAGTACTACATTAGATTTTGACAAAGAGTATCAAGAATTATATAGTGGTTCATGAAATTGAATGTGATTTTGATTTATATTATGAACCACTTTCATATAAAATCTCTTCTACACAAATAAAATGATACGATTTATTATGTTTTATAAAATGGTAATAACACTGTCTCGCTATATCATTTCATATTTAAATAAAACTATTTAAAAATTATACATGTGAAGTTTTATTGAAAACGAAAGAAGTACATTATTCTTCCCTAAAAAAAATAAAAAATTACATTATTCTTTAATGATACATCCAAATTCAAAAAAATCAACTCAATCAAATCACAATGCATTTATTATATTCATCATCTATACTATATATGACACGTAACGAAATTTAACTACATTTATCAGAAATCAATGAAAAGATCAGTTAAGTATATTAGAAGATTTATATTTATTTAAGATTCTTTTCCAATTTGAATGGATTTTAATTTGGAAAGCAACCGGCTATTGCCGGTGAGTAAACAAATGAGAGTCAACCGGCGCGCTAACTCCCCCCGCCCCTTTTCCCCACTTATGATATCCTGTGCAAATCTGTGGGCCCACATCCTGGCCGCAGATACGTGGGTCCCAACTGAGACCAACCCCCAATATGAAAATGGTTATCCATGTCCATATTTATTTATGCCCCACCTGTACGTCTACTACTATATTTTGTTGCCGCCAATTCGGCAATTAACGTTTCTATGACTTGCTCAGCCCTAACTGTACAGGTGTGTTCTCATTTTAATTTCCTAGAGTGTTTAGAATTTGCAAACATCATTTATTTTTGTTAAAGATAAAAATTAAAGTAAATTTGATTCATAAAAATTGTGGTGAATTTTTTTTCATCTATTTAATATATAAAATATCATTGTTTTATGTAAAATGTTCATAAATTTTTTTTTACAACATAATGAATTATATATATATATTATATTATATAATGTTATATAATAAATATATTAAAATAATATGTATATACAAAATTATATTATGTTAATATATCAATATTTTAAATATTTACATTCCAAAAACATTAAATTTATAGTTAATTTAATATATTTATCAGTGTAATGGAAATATAAAGTTTATTGTACATTAAAAAAGGTAAAGTTTTGTATCAAAATAGTTTAGATTAAGCTTATTATAAAACTGTTTTGAAAGTTCTAAAATATTAATTATTTGATTAAAAGTATAAAAAATCGGAGTCAGTTGATATCATATTATTATTCAATAATATCAACAACAATTATTTTATTTTAATTATTTAAATTATTTATATAATATAAAAATATAGCATTATATATAAAGTATCAAGTATTTTTTTTAAAATATATCTAATATTTGATCAAATGTATCAAATATTAGACAAGAGTATTAAGTACTCCCTACGTCCCCTCTTAACTTTCATAGGAGTGGTGGCACAAATTTTAAGAAAAATTGTTTTATTGACTTTTTCAACCAATGAAAGAAGAGTATTTTGAATTAAAGTAGGTATTATGAGAGTGTTTTATTTCCATATTTGGGGTGTGAAATTTATTGTGGGACGTCCCAAAAAGAAAAGTATGAAAGTTATTAGGGGACTGAGGGAGTAATAGATAGTGATTCATGAGATTGAAAAGTGATTCACACCCATTTTTATGTCAAACATACACTATAAAATATTTATACATATGCAAAGTATTTTGTAAATGATACACACGTTAACTACTATCGTAAACAACAATTTACTAATATCTTCTGTTGAAAAAACTAATATCTTTAGTGAATTTAACTAATATCACTTAAATTAATATATTTAGTGAAACCAACTAATACTCTTAAAAGCTGATATCTTTATTGTAACTTATTTATACCCTTCAAATAAGTTTCATCGTGAATATCATTCACATAATAACTTCTCTTATGCATATTATATTTAAGGAGTATGTATACTATGACAAATTTCCCGTAAAATTAATTCAACGAATATTTCTTTTAGTGAGAACGACTAATAATAGTTAAACACTTTATATTTTTCAATAAATACTTATTAGTGAAACAACTAATATTTTTTAGTGAAACCAACTAATACCCTCTAAGCTTGTTAACAATGAAACTTGTTCACTCTATACTCTGTCATATTTAAGAGTTTATAAGTATTATTATTTCAATACAAAAAAATTAAAAAATAGGTTGAAATTATAAATTCATTTATAATGAAAGTTAATCGTTAGATGATGTTAATATAAGTGTTAATTAACAAATGAATATTCAAAATATGTAAAACCCTCTATTTCCTACGGAAATGATCATATGTCCATCAATGGGCATAATATAATATATCCTCCGTGAATATAATATAATTTAATTGATAGATTTTATCTGCTTATATGTCATTATCATATATATTATATTATGTTTATCGATGGGCATGAGATAATTTTCGCTATTTCCTAATAAATTTTATAGGAGGGAGTGTACACTTTTTTTTAGAAAAGTTAATTTATTAACATTATTAATTAATTAATTGAGAGTATTTTAAAATAAAGTGAATATTATGAGAATATTCCATCCCAATTTTTTTGAGGAAGTATTTGTCTGGTTGTTAATTTGGTATGCATGAGGTGGAGCTTGGAACTCAGATCATGTGATGTGCTTGCAATTTTCTCACATAACGCACTATATTCCAGGTTAGGATAAGTGATTTAATAAATTTGGGGATGAAAGATTCTAAATTATAATCATGTGGTCCATATTATAGTAACTAGCGGAAAAAGTTTGGTAACTTTAAAAAAAATTAGGGTTACAATGGTAACTGTTAGTTACTCAAATTACTTATCTAATGCAATTTGAATGACAACTATAATAAAATGATTTAAATAGACATTAATTGCAATGAAGATTGTATAATAAACGAAGAACAAGAAACAATAAATACAAATAGATTTGTCAAGTCTTTTGGTAGGTTTGGACTTTAAGGTTGGTGTCAATGAGCTTGTATTTATAGCCCAAGGGTATACCCTTGGACTACCCTAAAGCTACCCGGACAACCCAGCATGTAATGCTTGGGTTGGCCCTAGTTTCAGAAGTTGAGCTGAGATCCCTTGAGGAAGTGAACTTGACCCAATACGACGAGATACATGTAAAGTGCGTTGTACTTCTTCCTGAAATTTCAGGATTTCCTGCCATAAGTATGGTCTGTCTCTCTGGAATAGGTGTCGATTCACTGTAGATCATCATTTTATGGAATGATTGTCTATGGTGGCGTCTGACACCGCTTCTTTTGGATAAGATCGAATATGTGGCATCACCTCGTCCTCGGCCTGGACAAGATCCTTTCCAGCTTGTGTTGAGCGCCTGATCGTCTGTGGTGGTCTCGTGCATCGTCTCTTTGCCGAGGTCGTGACCCGATGCCGACTTTGAACTCGTGGCCAAGATCATGAGCTTCGGAACCGATTTGACCTGGGGCTTCGTCAATCCATGGCTGAGATCGGGCCCCAAGACGAGAGTATTATCTCATCACGACAGTCCCATGTGTCTCGACCTCGTTGTGAAGGCGGACGAATACAGTCACAATAGTAACCAATACATTACAATGTAATTGAGATTAATCTAAATTTATTTTTTAAAGTTATATATACTAATTATAATTGAATATTATTTATATCAAAGAAATTGGGAAACTAAAAACATGTTGCAAATAATCTTTCTTTTTTTTTTTTCTTTTTTAAAGGGAAAAGATACAGATTGGACCCTGAACAATTGTCTCAGGTACAAATTGGACCCTAAACTATTTTTTGGTATAAATATGCCCTCCAACTTTTAAAATCAAACAAACATGCCCTTCAACTAATAAAATCAAACAAAGAGGTCATTCCGTCAACTTAAATGCAAACGTCGTCTGATATAATTGTGATACTAATTTAGTGATTTATATAGGAGGAAAAGGCGCCAAAATGGTTCTCATCTAGGGCATATCACCGATCAAATCAATACCTATCAGATTAAAGATCAGAAATTCTACTTTTCCAACCCCACGATATCACACTCAAACCGATATTAGGAGTTCTGCAGAAGTATGCGATCAACATAACTTTCAAAGGTTCACATAAGGTTTGTAATTTTGGATCACAACATGCATACTTTTTTTTTTTTTTTTTGTGAAACAATATAATGTGGGTATTGGAAACCATACAAATGAGGATTGCAGTGCAAACATTTCATCAAACACTTTGTCTACATTTAGCAAAAAAAAAAAAAAAAAAAACTCAATTACATAATATAGAGACATAGTTACTAAATTAAAGATACTAGCCGCACACGGCCATTGCAACTTCCAATTAATTGACTGCAACTATCCCAAATTATGAAGAAGATGTAGAGAGAAAAGAAAAAAGAAAAAAAAAAAGTCTCATTGTAATCTCATTATTTGATTTCATAGAGATAGAGAATAGCATATACTAACCTGTGTTGAGATTTTTGTCATTGCAAAGGCCCTAATTCTTGACAGCGACCATTTTCTCTCTTTCGTGAGTTGGAGCAGGAGCAAACGTCGTTTGTCTCTTAATTTCACAGAATGGCCTCTTTGTTTGATTTTATTAGTTGAAGGACATGTTTGTTTGATTTTAAAAGTTGGAGGGCATATTTGTACCAAAAAATAGTTTAGGGTCCAATTTGTACATGAGACTATAGTTTAGGGTCCAATCTGTATATTTTCCCTTTTTTAAATAAAAATTTGAGTGTAAAGGTTAATTAGAATTTGTATTTTTAATTTTTATCGCAATTGACTTTTGAAGTCGTTCATAATTGATTGCTAGATTAGAAGAAAGCGTCGATGGCATATAATTGAGTGCTAGATTAGAAGAAAGTGTCGATGGAAATTGACCAAATCCACCCTCGGTAAAGATTACTAGCATTTACTCATGTATGACTTTTATCCCATAAATTTCAAGTTTTTCTTGATAATAATAATTAGGTGGGCATTAGCGGCCGAGATTAGGGTTGTTTACGGATTTCGAATATTATTGAACTCGTACCGAAATTTAGACTAAAAAGAATTGAACCGAAAAAATTATGGACTTTTTTACTTTAATTAACTGTACCGAAAATAAACCGAATATTTTTTTGGTACGGATATGGATATTACCAAATTAACCGTACCGAAAAATCGAATGTGACCGTACCGAACCAAACCGAATTAAATATGTATTAAATTTAATTATTTTTTATTTTTTATTTATCAAACATTATTATAATGTTATTGAATTCAAGTACGACTATACTATATATATCATAATTTCTCCTTCTTTTCACAATACAAACACTATACTTCTTCCGTCCCATAGTTGTTTTTTATCTTACTTGCACAAGTTTTAAAAAAAAATAGTTTATTAATCCCTCCGTCTCGCTATTCTGTTCCAATTACACTATTCACCTCCCTTCAAACTTGTTTAAATTACATCTCATTACACTAATGATTACATAGAAAAATATATTCGGTTTGTTTCATTGACTTAAAATGAATAATATGTCATTTTCGAAAAAATATTTTATCCATTTAAATACAACAAATCGAGACTCACATTAAAAATTAAAAAAAGTCAAATGGGAAACAAATAGTGGGGCGAAGGTGGTAATATTTAAAGTGATCAAGTAGACGATTTTAGTTAGGAGTGTATGAAGAATATAATATTAAAAAATATTATTGTTTTGCCAAAAATTGATGTAGCAATTGAGTATGTGACAAACCTTTTTGACAATGTAGCAAATAACTTTGGGACGGAGGGAGTGTTATTTATCTTATTAAGTTCTTAAAATGTTAACTTATTATTAGGCGTATATCAAAATGATTTAACTTAATTTTGTATTCTTTTAATTAATTTCATTTTTCATGTATATTCATTTCTTATATAAATTTGGATATGATGTACCCTGAGGAATTACGATTAACGTGATTTTAATATTGCATTTTCCATTCACAAGGTATTTCAAAAAGTTTTTTAATTGGGATTAAAGATTTATAAGTCCAGTAACTTTGCTCAAATTTAAACTTGGTCCACACTGAATATACATTTTGAAATTGATCCTATAAGTTTAGATTTTTTTTTTTAAATCAATCATTTGACCTGTTATCTCAGGTTATCCTCCCGGTAACTGCCACACTGTATTATTAATTTAGTTTTTCTTTATTTTGAAATGCCACAGAGATAAATCTAATATTATTATATTATGTGGGTGAGAATTAAAAATATTGTGTTGGGGTTTTATCCACCGGGTCTCAAAACGGGTCAAACATGGATCTGGGTTTGGGGCATCCATTCCTGAGATTAAATATAGGGGTATAGGTAGTCGGATCGGGTCAGATCTTCTCAACCCAAATTATTGTTCATGTTGTTCCTCAACCCTCCCTAATTATTGTTCATCCTTTTTCTTCCATCCCCTTCATCTTATTTTAAACAATCAAACTTTGCAAATGGAAAAAATTCACTATAACTAATCCCAATTTCTACGGGAAGGTTGCAATATCTTCTACATAAAGAATAAAACCAAATATTTGGAAATCCAAAAAAAAAACTGCGGCGGTGCTTTTTTGGATCTGCATGGTGGTGGAGACTGACTTGAAGCGAATGTACTAACTTCTACTAGTCGCTCACCCGCAAGCGGACGGGTTCACTGTAGTATGAGTAAGTATAGCGACCAAGTATTATCGAACTCACGGGATGGAGTGTATGCGAACAGATCCCTGAAGATCTACGCGTCGTAGCTAATATGAGTGTAATATTTTTGGGTTTTTTGAAAGATTAATTAAAAGACTAAAATTATCCTAGGAATGCAAAAATCAAAATTAAACTAAGAATCGAAGGGTTGTTTTCAAATGAGAGATGGTGATGCTTAGGATAGGAATCCCTACGTATACTAACGGAGCGGGTACATAATCAAAATAATTGTGACGTGCAAGAAATAACTTAAGTAAAAGAATGCAAGGTGAAAGCTCAAGATTCTAAACCCTAATACTTTACCCTAACACTCGTCTTCACTAATCCACTAACAAGTTAATAGATTGTGCTTAATTAATGAGACCCTAATTTAACTAAGGTGATGCGGTCGTCCTCCTTCGCTAAACCGGCAGATGAATTAACCCTTTCTAAACCCTCTAGTTAAGTCTACTCGTTGTTAAAGAGTGATACGGTCGTCCTTTCTCTAACACCTTTCGAACGAAATTCAAAAGTAAAGTCTAGATTAATTTTAACAATTCATTAACCAAGAGAATTAAAACCTAACGTCACAAGTTACCCTAATTACGTACCCACAACCTACTTCTACGAGTTCATCCTACCCCAAGCATGCAAGGGTTTAGCTAGACATGGCTATAACGTAAATAAGAGCAATTGAATAAGCAACAAACATAAACATGGTAATCAAGACGAAGAAGAAATCAAACATAAACTAGGGTTTAACGAAATAAAAGAATAAACTGAAATTACTCAAGAAAAGAAGTCTCAACGTGTTCAAAAACAAAAATATAAAGAAACAAAGCTAAAAAGTAAGATCGTAGTATGAATTCGTAATGAAAACCTAAAAAACGTAAACATAAAGCTTGCTCCTCTCCTTCCACTCCAAAAACGAAGTCTAAAAGTGATTTGATATGTAGTATATGATGTGTTTCTCTCAAAAAACGAGTTTGGAGAGGTATATATAGGCAACGGGCCAAAATGAGAGTTAATGGGCCGAAAAAAATGCATCCGGAGGTAAAAATATGCAAGTGCTCGAGCTAGCACACGCTCGAGCGGTCCCATTCGAGCATATAGGTCGAATGGTGCAGGTGCTCGAGCGCTAGCGCTCGAGCTGGTCGAGTGGTTTCGGCTGTTGTACACTTGTTCGTAAAATCTTCATATCTCCTCAACCGGGAGTCCGTTTTGGCCGATTCAAAGTCCTATGAACTCCTCTTTTCGCCCTCTATCCATCTATAAAAACCAAAGAGACAAATTAATAATTTTATAAAAATGATACTCATTTGACTCCAAGCACTCATCGAAAACACTCAAAATATGGGCAAATCGGGCACCAAAACATAACAATTTCACGCCTAATCAGAGACGTAGCGCCGGTGAGTCTTGTGGCGGTGGTTGCGACGAGGCAGAATGACGACAAGGGCACACAAATCGCACAATGGAGTGACTGGTGGCAGAATCAAAAGGAGAAGGAGATATCATGTCCCAAATCGTTTTTTAGATCCGAACCCCCCACGAGTCCACGACCACATACTCTTTCTCTTTTTCTCTCTGATTTGACAACCTATGTCCTCTCGCTGAAGAATAAACACTCTTGAAGAACCAAGAAGAAGGTTGGGGGATGGAAGATGAACTGGGATGATTTTATACATTTATATTCATATTTTTTGTATTTTAAATATCATTTATTATTTGTTAACATTTATCAATACAATTTTCCAGATTTTATTTATTATCTGTTCAAATTTTATCATACTATAATTAAGATATATAATAAATACTAGTTTACAACAGTTTTTGGATTTATTACAATATTTATAGTTTATAGTATTATTTTAATACTAATTTTTAGAACATTTTAATTTATACAATTATTTTAATTAAATATTTTGTATTATAATTTTTTTAGTTTGACCCGCCCGGAGACCCACCAAATAAAATCCCCAACCCATTTCTTTTAATTCACACACATAATATCATAGTATTAAATTTATCTACATGGTACTTCAAAAATAAAGAAAATTGAAATTAAAAATCCAATGTGGCAGTTACCGGAAGGGTAACCTGCAGGAGCAGGTCAAAGGACTTATTAAAAAAAAAAATTGAACTTATAGGACCAATTTCAAAATGTGTAATCAGTGTAGACCAAATTCAAATTTAAACAAAGTTACTGGATTTATAAATCTTTAATCCCTTTTTAAATATATATTTTATATACTATATTTTAATATTCTGTTTGTGGTGATTTGTCTTAATCTTTTAATCATCCATTAACACATAGTATATTATATTCGAGCTTATAATAATGATATGTGTTTGATTGTGCTTGAAGTTGTGTAGTATTCGCGTGAGTGTACATGCATCAATTTTTTTTTAATTAATTAAAAGAGGAGAGAATGATAAAAAAAGGGTGAAAATCCGTTTATCCACTCCGTTCCGTACCGATCCGATCTGGTCCATTTGTAACCAAAAATCCACTTCGATCTGTACCGATAAATAAAATATATGTACCGTACCGTACCGATATTTCGGTATGGACACAGACACACGAATTTTAAAATAACCGAACTTTGGTACGAATACGGATATTTTTAAATATTCGTTTTGGTTCGTACCGTGAATAGCCCTAGCCGGGATCGTGGTGATGTAGGTTTTGCTAGAATGACAATGTAACAGCAATAAAATAAACAGCTACTATCTAACTTCGCGAGAAGCACAGGGGTGAGAGTATGTTTCGGATGATGTTGATTATGTTATTGTTAAAGTTTATTCAATTTATGTCCCTCATGTGCCTCTTTTCGTAATTAGACTAGACCGAATGAATCTCATCAAATCAATAAACTCTCGTTGAGAAAATTTGACGTTCGATTTGACGTTCGATTTGACTATCTAGTCTCTCTCGATGATCACTACAAAAAAAACACTGTTTTGCGACGGAATTAGCGACGGAAAATCCGTCGCAAATAGTGTTTTGCGACGGGATCTGCGACGGACACGTATCCGTACCTAAAACAGCCGTAGCAAATTTTTGCGACGGATTCAGCCATCCGTCGCAAATTAACGACGGACAAATCCGTCGCAAAATCGGCGGGTCAGATCCGACCGGGTCACACAGAATTTGCGACGGACAGTAGTCCGTCGCAAACTTTTCGGGTCAGACCCGATCGGGTCAACAACATTTGCGACGGCTAAATTCCGTCGCAAATGTTTTTATATATTTTTTATACTTTTTTGTGTTATAATTTGCGATACAAAAAAAAAAAGTGGCTCGCGTGGTTCGAGCCCGGGCACCCGAGGCGGCCTGGGCGGGCGCGGACCACTGGGTCAACCGGCCCATTCCTTGTTATATGCAGCCCACCTTCTATATTAGTCTTATTAGGCCTGAAACAATTAATCCATTTTTTGCGTCCAAGGGGAATCGAACACGGGACCTTTTATGCAAGAGGAGAGGGCGCGCGCCACTGGGGCACAAGCTACTTTCGTTTATTTTTTTGCAATTAATTGTATATGTATTCAAATTAAGTCATTTTTTTATAATTCACCAAATTAATTTCTTTTCGTATCTAAGTTGTTTATTAAAATATTTTGCCCAACTATTTTTTTTATTTTGTAAAATTATTTATTTCGACTCCCGCTTAAATTTATAATTCGTTCATTTGTACGCAATTAATTGTATATGTATCCAAATTGACTCATTTTTTTTTTCTACAATTCACCAAATTAATTCATTTTCGTTTCTAACTTGTTTTTATAAATATTGGGGCCATTTAATTTTTATTATTTCTGTAAAACTATTTATTTCGACTCCCGCTTAAATTTATAATTCGTTCATTTGTACGCAATTAATTGTATATGTATCCAAATTGACTCATTTTTTTTTCTACAATTCACCAAATTAATTCATTTTCGTTTCTAACTTGTTTTTATAAATATTGGGGCCATTTAATTTTTATTATTTCTGTAAAACTATTTATTTCGACTCCCGCTTAAATTTATAATTCGTTCATTTGTACGCAATTAATTGTATATGTATCCAAATTGACTCTTTTTTTTTCTACAATTCACCAAATTAATTCATTTTCGTTTCTAACTTGTTTTTATAAATATTGGGGCCATTTAATTTTTATTATTTCTGTAAAACTATTTATTTCGACTCCCGCTTAAATTTATAATTCGTTCATTTGTACGCAATTAATTGTATATGTATCCAAATTGACTCATTTTTTTTCTACAATTCACCAAATTAATTCATTTTCGTTTCTAACTTGTTTTTATAAATATTGGGGCCATTTAATTTTTATTATTTCTGTAAAACTATTTATTTCGACTCCCGCTTAAATTTATAATTCGTTCATTTGTACGCAATTAATTGTATATGTATCCAAATTGACTCATTTTTTTTTTCTACAATTCACCAAATTAATTCATTTTCGTTTCTAACTTGTTTTTATAAATATTGGGGCCATTTAATTTTTATTATTTCTGTAAAACTATTTATTTCGACTCCCGCTTAAATTTATAATTCGTTCATTTGTACGCAATTAATTGTATATGTATCCAAATTGACTCATTTTTTTTTCTACAATTCACCAAATTAATTCATTTTCGTTTCTAACTTGTTTTTATAAATATTGGGGCCATTTAATTTTTATTATTTCTGTAAAACTATTTATTTCGACTCCCGCTTAAATTTATAATTCGTTCATTTGTACGCAATTAATTGTATATGTATCCAAATTGACTCATTTTTTTTCTACAATTCACCTAATTAATTCATTTTCGTTTCTAACTTGTTTTTATAAATATTGGGGCCATTTAATTTTTATTATTTCTGTAAAACTATTTATTTCGACTCCCGCTTAAATTTATAATTCGTTCATTTGTACGCAATTAATTGTATATGTATCCAAATTGACTCATTTTTTTTTCTACAATTCACCAAATTAATTCATTTTCGTTTCTAACTTGTTTTTATAAATATTGGGGCCATTTAATTTTTATTATTTCTGTAAAACTATTTATTTCGACTCCCGCTTAAATTTATAATTCGTTCATTTGTACGCAATTAATTGTATATGTATCCAAATTGACTCATTTTTTTCTACAATTCACCAAATTAATTCATTTTCGTTTCTAACTTGTTTTTATAAATATTGGGGCCATTTAATTTTTATTATTTCTGTAAAATTATTATTTCGACTCCCGCTTAAATTTATAATTCGTTCATTTGTACGCAATTAATTGTATATGTATCCAAATTGACTCTTTTTTTTTTCTACAATTCACCAAATTAATTCATTTTCGTTTCTAACTTGTTTTTATAAATATTGGGGCCATTTAATTTTTATTATTTCTGTAAAATTATTTATTTCGACTCCCGCTTAAATTTATAATTCGTTCATTTGCTTAAATTTTTTTTCATAATTCACCAAATTAATTCATTTTCGTTTTTCACTTGTTTTTATAAATGTTGTGTCCATTAAATAAAAGTAAATTCAAACTAATAAATTCACAAAATTATAAATTAAAGTAACAATTCAAAAATTAAATTAAAGTAACAATTCAAACTAAAAAAAAATTGTACTTCATAGTTATTAAAAATCAAATTTTTTTAACAATCGGAATTAAATCCGTCTTCCTCTTCATCCTCGCCCAGGTTAACAATCGGCGACATCGATGGCTGGGTCGGCGGGATCGGCGGCATCGATGGCTGGGTCGGCGGCATCGGCGGCATCGGTGGCGCAGGCATTTGCGCTCGTGGCATTGAATCAGAGGCGAATATCTGCCACCACGCCTGCATGGCGGCTGTATACTCCTGCAGCTCGGCCCGATACCGCTCCACCTCAGCTGTATACCGGTCGTGCGCCTCTCGCTGCTGCCTCTCATACTCTTCCTTCTCTCGCTGCTGCCTCTGCATGTTCTTCATCTGCTCCACCACCGTGGCAAACTGCCTCTCGACCTCACTGGGATGAGAGTCGATGGAAGACTGAGAGGAGGATGAGCCTGAGCCACGAGGTCGGAAAAAGTTCTTTCCGAAGCTGCCCAATCCAGCGAACCGCCCCTTTTTAGCCTTGACGTTCTTGAAGTACAATTCATTTTGAACGTCAACAGAAGACTGTGTGGGGGGCATCGACCCCGACCCCGACCCCTCTGCCGTTTCCTCAGGCTGAGGCTGAGAGGCAAGATCCTCGAGCATCTTTCTCTGCAAATTAATTATACAAAAAATTAAATAAATTGAACACAAAATATAAAAAATACTTTTAATATTAAAAATTTAAATAATACTATTAATATTAAAATAATACTTACGTGGATCTCGGTGGTACGGCCGTAGGTAGACTTCCCAGTCTCCTCGACGAATGGGTGGGCGAGCTGCAATCTCTCAAAATGAGAGGGCTCGCGTCCTTGCTCCGCCGCCTAATTAGAAAAAAAGATAGTAAAAATTAACAACACTCATAAAAATTAGGAAAAAAATAATATAAATTCAAAAACTACAAAATTGAAGACGAAACTTACAAATCTCAACCCGTGCTCATAAATGGACCGAGAACCGGCCCGATGTCTTGCCATCCCTTCTCCATCAGGGTCACTACGCCGATTCGCCTTGTTTTTCGCCGACTTCTCTTGGAATGCAGGGGAATCCCAGTAGCGGAGGAATTGGTCCCAAATCGACCGTCTTTCACTGTCAAGCCCCAAGTCGGTGGCCTCTCCCTTCTTGTACCACTTCTCCCTCATTCTGTAAAGGAGGTCTCTGTACCTTTCCTTTCCATATTTATCGAAATTCCTCCACATCTGGTCATCGTGCTCCGGTGCCCAGACACATTCTTTCTGCATTTACAATTTAAATGTAAATATATGTTTATATATTTGATATTAATAAACGGTGAATTAATAAATTAAATTAATACCTTAAACTCCTCGAAGTATGTCTTTTTTCTTGCATCGGACACTAACCTCCAACTGTAAACGGTGGGCTCGAATCCACCGCGAAAGATGGAGTCGGAAACCTGATTAGCAGCCTCATGACCCGGAATCCAACTGTAAAATTAAAATTTCAAAGTTAGTAAAATAATTAGGTTTTAATTAATAAAAAAATTGAGTATAAAATATTAAAACTTACATATGACCACATGGCTTAACAGGCATCCGTCCTTCAACAACCGGATGCTGGCGGGAGGAGGATGAGCCCTCAGCAGTCTGCTGTGAGGAGGAGGAGGAGCCCGCACCAGGCTGTGAAGAGGTCTCTATGCCTGAAAATAGGTGGAACCACGGGTCTTAGTGAGGGCCGTCGTCTCCTCCCTCCTCGTCCTCCTCGACTCGCCTCCTCATCCCTCGGAGGCTGCTGACTGTCGTTGCCACTGCCTTGTCCGCTCATCTATAACAAATTTCACGAATTATTCATTCAACTAAATTAAAATCAATCAACTAATAATATTATTTTATAAATTATATATTAAACTAAAATCAAACAACTAATATTATTTAAAATCAAACAACTAATATTATTTAAAATCAATTAACAACCTACTCAACTAAATTCATTCAACTAAATTAAAATCAATCATCAACTAATATTATTTTGTAAAATTATTAAACTTAAATCAAGCAACTAAAATATTTTGTAATATTATTTAAACATGCTTAACAATTAAAAATTAACAAATTACTAAAACAATTCAACTAAAATCAAACAACTCAGCTAAAATCAATTCTAAACTTAACAAATTAAACTATTTCTAAACATGCTTTAAAATTAAATTAAAATTCGATCAACTAATTAAATTATAATTCAACTAAAATCAATTCATTTCTAATATAATTCAAACAATTCAACTAATTCAATTCTAAACTTAACAAAAATTAAACATACTTTAAATTAAAATTCGATCAACTAATTAAATTATAATTCAACTAAAATCAATTTATTTTTAATATAATTCAAACAATTCAACTAATTCAATTCTAAACTTAAAAAAAATTAAACATGCTTTAAATTAAAATTCGATCAACTAAAATCAATTCATTACTAATATAATTCAAATAATTCAACTAAAATCAATTCTCTAAACATGCTTTAAAATTAAATTTTAAACGGTAAAAATGAAGAAAACTTACGGTTTATTTGTAGAAGATGACGAAACGAGAACTCGGTGGGGACGGATTGGCTCTACAGCGACGACACCCGACTTCTCCTTCCTTTTTCTCTCTTTTTCCTCTTCTTCTTCTTCTTTTCTCTCTTTCTCCGTCTGCAACGCGGCGGGCCTGTATAAATAAGTGGAAAAAAATTTGCGACGGACGCCTGTCCGTCGCAAATTTTGCCCGTCAAACGCAAAACGACGCCGTTTCTTACTGATTTGCGACGGAAAAGCCGTCGCAAATCAGTCAACGCACCGTTTCCCGATAAGAGGCTTAAAACGGCTCGAATTTGCGATGGACATTCCGTCGCAAATCAGTCAATGGGCCGTTTCCCGAGAGGTCGCGAATATAAATGTAAGCATTGCGACGGCTTTCGTCCGTCGCAATTACAAAGTTTAAAATTGCGACGGCTTCTTCCGTCGCAAATCAGTCAAACGGGTCGCTTCCCGAACGGTCACCTTTAAACGGGTATGTTTTGCGACGGAATTGACCGTTGCAAACTCAAAATTGAAATTTGCGACGACCTTTCCGTCGCAAATGTAGCCGGTTCAAGACCAAGTCGGTGGGCCCTAGATTTTGCGACGGCTTATCCGTCGCAAATTACTATCATTTGCGACGGACTTCCTAAGTCGTCGCAAATTTTCATTTTTTGCGACGACTTACAAAAATCTGTCGCAAATGATAGTAATTTGCGACGGATATTCTTGCCGTCGCAAAATTTCCGTCGCTAAACTCCATCTTTTTTGTAGTGGATCTTAGACATCTAACTATAGCACTTGATATTTCATTTCCCTCAACTAAACACCCGATTGAACTAACTCAACTCTAGCTTATTGCCAATTCAATTGAAATGTTTAAGCTATTAGAAACAAGTCATCAAAGCTCAAGTAATCCATAATCAAGGAATTTAATTATTCAATTCATCATAATTAGGGCTTAAATCAAAATAAAACTTCAATTCTCACTTAATTCTCATCACCCAAAGCATATATTTAGATATTTAAATCTGTACATTCTTTTTTCAATAAGTAGAACTTTTTTTACAGTTGGTCCTTTGGTCGGGTAAAATGTAAATTGAGAGACGTGGCTAACTGGCTGACATATGTGGAAAAGAAGCAACATGATTCAATTCTCAAACAAACCTCCATAACATTCTAGTGAAAATTTATATCACTCTGGGTTTGAATGTGCGTTGCCAGAGAATTTATCCCCACATCTTCAGAAGCCTTACCAACTCGGTTATACCTCTGGGGCGAATCCATCACATTCTTTTAATAGGGTTTTTATTTTTATAAAAAAACACATACATATATTTTTAGATATATAACATAAAATTAAGATCTTAATTGAAAAAATAAATAAATAACGTTAGAAGCATGATTATGAACTTATTTTCACGATCTAAGATGTTTATATATATTTGACCTAAAAATGTTTATAAAATTGAATTATTATCATTATATTAATAAATATGAAAAATACAGAAATATGTGGTACGAGGTAACGGGCCAGAGTAATCTCAAACCCCACTCTGTGGCGTGGTGCTGGACAACATAAACAACGCGAGTTAGAAAGGATCGAGAGAAATGGGTTGACAATGTCATCCTAATTTTTACTATGTGACTTCTTATAAAATTCCAAAAAGAAAAAAGTATCTCACATATAATATATTTTAGTTTTGACCTAGTTTTTATATACAAAAAATTTGACAAACTAATGAGCGCTTGATCACAAATTTTCGATAAAAATATAATGAAAATGATAATAATGGTGATTGAAATGAATAAAAGATAATCCATTCATTTTTTCATACCTCATATCAAATAATGAGATTAAAAATAAATTAATTATTAGCTCATTTGAATTAACTACGTACCTCCTTCTGTAATTATATATCCTGTATTTCTGATCTCAACTAATTCTTATGATTAGAGCAATAAATCATCCACATGTAAGAACATAAAGTAATACTGTTAGATAGGAAATAAAGAATTTGGTGCTATCATATGTTAAATTTACGTTGGGGGGCGTTTGTCTCTGGGGGGTGAATTGGATTAAATAGCATTGGACTAGATGAGATTGAATTGAAAGGGATTAGATTATTGAATATGAATGTATATTTAAATGGTAGGATTGAATTGTGTGATTAAGTAGGATAAATTGCGCGATGGTTATTTTGTATGAAGATAAATCGGGCAACGGTTATTTTTATTTTGAATAAGGGTAAATTGGTCACTTAAAATAGATAAAAGAGGACGAAATGATAATTGTAATTCAGTAGAACAAATGATCTCACCTATTTGCCAAGATTCAATATATAGTCCTTAAAATTGGGGATTAGCTGGGATTATGGACCCTAGTTTAGTCCAGAGTCATGATCATTTCCTTCAAATCAAACATGAGGTTACCTAGGATTATAAAGACAATCTCAAACCGTCCTTCAAACCAAGTGACCCGTAATAGATTAGAGCAATAACTCATCCTCATATAAGAATATAAAATAATACTATCATATAGGAAATAGGAAATAAAGAATTTGGTGTTATCATATGTTAAATTCACTTAATCCCCTATTATACTAATTGGGAGTTTGAGATTGCTGAAATGTCATTTTGTGGTTAATTTCGCCTACGTCGAATGCTGAGGAATCAAGGATCTCACAAGTATTTTTTTTATTATGTTTACCAATTAAGCTAACTATGAATCCTTATGAAATTTGAATATTTATTGTATATAACTTGAGTTAAAAATAATGTTTTTTTTTTAAAGACTCTTGATTATTTGCAATTTAATTATCTCAAACTCTATATTTTTCTTATTCATTTTTTCCACAATATTTTGGTGTTGTTCCTCGATTATTTGTCCACACATAAATGTTTAATTGCTAATATTCGGCGATTAGTTTATTTTTAAAGATATTTTTTTCTTCGTATAAACTCTACTTTCTTTTTCTCTTTTTCTATCTTGACGATATTAAGTTTATTTTCTATGTATTGCAAATTGACGGGTGAAGACTTTAAAAGAGAATTTTAAGGTTATTTTTGGTGTGTGTTCCTTTTTTAAATTTTAATTCGATTGAATTATATTTTTTTAAATAAATTGTATTATATAACGTTATAGTATTGAATAATGTGATGATGTGTTAATAAAATATAAAATTTTAATATAATTTTGCGAACAACCCGCGTAAAGCGCGGGGTACTCATCTAGTAGAGATAAATTATGAGTTATTATGTAATATACAATCTTTTGTTTAAAAATATGAGTAGTTCTAGTGTGCATTTGAATTTTGAAAAAAATATCTCAAGCAACAATTAGCAATACCCCAAGAGTTAATCAATGATACCCCAAGAAACAATTAGTAATATCCCAAGAAGTAATCAGTAATATTTTAACTGCAGAAAAAAACAAAACAAAACAAAACAAAATACACAATTCAATGTGTTTGTATGTATTTTAAAAAATTAAAATTGAAGTCAAAACTAAGCTAAAAATTTAAATGCATATTATACACTTGAGTGCATGCAAGAATTTGCGTTAAACGGTTAAATTGAGAATATCTTTTTGTCATTACTTAACTTGAAAGAAATAAAGCCTGAACAGATGGGCTTGGACATAGTCATGAAATCATGCCTAAAAGTAAGTAAAAAAACCATAAACAACTCAAAAGGGACCAAGTGGTTTATATTTCTAAGGCACCGCGAAAACAACTAGAGATTGTCTTGGAAACAATATGAATACCTTCGATTTCCTTTGTGAAAAGTTATTGTGGATGCATCGATCCTCCAAAACAACAAGCAATTTTTAATTCTTGACGTTTTTTCAATTGATTTGCTTTTTGATTTTTATACTGCACAAGAGTTTCAACATGTTAGAAACAAAATATATCCCACATCGAATTCATGGGGAAGAATATCATATTCATGGAAGATCGAGATCCATCAGTCGGAATCCCAAAATACTGGTATTAGAGTCATGGTTCTCGACGAATCGATGGTGTCGAATAAAAAGAAGGATTTGATTCTGGTGAAATGACAGAATTCTTCCTGAATTGAGTGAAGTTGTCTCAATGGTTTTTGTTTAAGTGGGGAATTGTTAGGAACAAACAATATCACACATTGTATTCACAAGGAAGGATCATGAGATTAATAAAGATGGACAAGTATTTCAATTGGTACAAGGCCATTTTGAGTGAAGTTCAAAAATAAATTTATGCGGACTATAGACCAAAAGTGGATAATATCATACTAATATAAGATTGAGGTCCATCCGTAGGGGTTCTAACTCCTAACCCATAGGAAGTTCTATGTTTTGGATCATAGGTGGTACGACGATTTATAACTCCAATATTTCATATTAATATGATATACTTATGCATTAAGTTGAATATTTATGTTAGATCATTTTTTAAAGTATAATGCTAATTAAAAAAAATAGGACATTATTTTATAAACGTATGCAAAAATAGGACACAATATTTACGGGCTATCAATTTTAGAATATTATCTTTACAAATTTGTAAAACTAGGAAACTACCTTTTAAATTTGACAAATTTAGATCAAATTTTATAAAATGTGGGTCAAATAAAACGCGAACATTATGTGTCCTCCACCTCAGCGCCAAACTAATTATCAATAAAACTAAATCAAAATAAATTAAAAAATTATAAAAAAAATTAAAAAAATCAATAAATTAAATATTTTAATTCATAAAAACCCGATTTTTTAAGTAAATTTATATAAAAATTGTTTAAAATTTAAAGTCTATTTAGTGAATTTGTTTAAAAATTGTTGAATTAAATAGATTAACTAATTAAAATTAGTGAATTAAAAAAATTAGTGTGTTAAAATTTAAATAAAAAAATTTAATTTTCTTTGTAAACCTATTTAATTCACTATTTTTTTAAAACAAATTTATTTAATAGATTTTAAATAATTTTTAAATATATGTACTTAAAAAAGTAAATAGGTCTAAATAATTTTTAAATATATATAAAAAAATTAAATAGGTTTCTTGTAACTTAAACTGCATTTTGTAAAAATTGTCCTAAAATTGCAAAATTTAAAAAGTAATGTCCTAATTTTACAAATTTGTAAAGATGGTACTTAAAAATAGCAAACCCATAAAGATAATATTTAGTTTTTACAAATATCTATAAAATAATGTCCTAAAAATATAATTTTCCCACTTTCTAAAAAATATATTGTTACACCCGATATTTATTACCCGACCCATCGGGTATCGGGCATGAACCCACTTACTATGGCAGGCTCGGATAAGACTAATCCGCCGCCTGGTCGAGCATACGGGCGGAAAACTAGAGGCTACCCGACGCGGACCTCTGGGGACTGCCGGGCAGGGTACTTAGAACCCATGGGCCCGAGTATCGGGCGGCCAGCGACGAGCTCCGGGGTTGACGCTCTACCCGCCTACCCGTAAATGAACCACCAAGGTACTCGCGTCCGGACTCGTCTCCCGGTTATCCGAGTACCCGTCTGCCCGACCCCAGGCTGCGCCAGCTGTGAGAGGACGTCGGGTGCCATCAGTCCAGAGGATGTGATAGGGTCAAAGAGGGCAGTTGGGGCTAAGTCCCATCATCTCAGGGGAGACAGTGCCATGTGACGTCTTCTCATTGGCTCATAGGGGAGGCTGTAGCCACTCATTACCTTCCAGCTAGGAGTAGGGGGGGTCCACAGGCCCACCAACCAAGTATGGGAAAACCCACCTGGTACACTATAAATAGGGCTTTAAATGCCCAAATGTAACACATCTCATTTATTATAAACCTACCCTTGAGAGCTCATTTACTCTCATATATTACTTCTTGTTATCATAAATATCGAATCCTACCCGCTAGGAACCCGGCAGCGAGATCCGATATAAATCGCTGTCAACATTTTGGCGCTAGAAGGAGGGTGACTAATATCGAAGTACACTCGGTTTCGTTCATCTAGTCACCTCGAACAAAACCCCATCCGTTTTCATTCCAAACATGACCACTTCAAAAGCTACACGAACCCAGCAGCAAGTCGAAGATGTCGGCGAAACCGCCACTCCGGCCACGGCGGAAACCCTCTAGGGTCCTTTCGAGTTTTTGTCGGCCATAAGAACTCCGGAGGACCTCCAGGCCGCAAGGGCCATGATCGAACGCCGTCAGGTCGAGATCGACGCCGCTCCTATCCGCACTCATCGACCCGGAAAGGAGCCAGCCCGGACCAGGGCCACCAGCCAGCCACAGCAGGAGCAAGAGGCGGCCAGGAGGGCCGCCAGTAACCCACGGCCTCAGAACCTAAATAGGTGCCTCGACGAGGAGGCCAACTCACAGCGGGTTTCTCGCCGACCTGCGGGATCGGTTTTCTCCCGATTGGGATCCCAGGCTCGGGGAGCTGCCCGGCCCTGTGAGTCCAACGCCAGCTCCAGGCCCCGGGAGTGAGAACAGGCGCGCTCTCCCAAGAGTCACAACGACGCGGCCCCGAGGCCGTCCGTCCGTGACCGCTTGGGAGACAACCCTCGTCCCCGTTCTCCCCCCGCGGCCGACAACGCTATGGCCGCTATCTTAAAGAAGGTCACGGACCTCGAGGCCAAGCTCGAGAGGCGAGACGGGCAACATCATGTCCCCTACATGCCCAACTCGCCCCTCGCAGACATCCTGGTGTGGGCCCCAGCCCAACCAAAAATCAACGTGGCCGCTGTGGGCCAATATGACGGGGAAACGGATCCCGTCACCCACTTGAGCAAGTATTCTACTTACATGATCTCCATGGGGGCCACGGATGCGACCCAGTGCCAGATGTTTCCATTAACCCTCGGTGACCGAGCACACCGTTGGTACTCCTCGCTGCCCGCGGGGAAGGTGGTTTCGTTCCACCAGTTGGGGGAGCTGTTCCTGGAACATTTCTCCTCGATGGCACCACGACTGGCCGGCGCCAATCGCATGGCCAACCTAGCCCAGGGGAAGGACGAGACGGACCGGGCGTACATCGACCGGGTCGACCAAATCATCATGGAGGGCGAGCCCGTCGGGAACGAGGTCAAGCTCGTCGGCGTCATAGGCGGGCTCCGCCTAAAAACAAAATTGTGGAGGTCCATGAACAAGGACTATCCCAAGTCCTACTCGGAGTTCCGGCAGCGGGCTGAGAAGATCATCTACAACGCCGACATTCTGGCGCAGCGGCTGGGCGAAAGCACGCCGAAAGAGAAGGAGAAGCCACGCGGCACGCCATCCCGAAGAAGCTTTTCCTACCGGGCCTCCCAACCGTTCAAACCCTTCGATTCCGTCGAAGTGAAGCTGGCCGAAAGATTGTCGGCCACCCCGGAGTACGTCTATGTGCAGATCCGGGACAAAAACATGATGCCCAAGGCACGGCCATGGGTTCACAAACCAGGGGTACAGATCAATCCCAACAAGTACTGCCACTACCACCAGACCACCGGGCACAACACAAGCGAGTGTCGCGACCTCCTGAAACAACTCTGGCGACTCTTTGAGGAGGGGAAGCTGGAGGAATTCGTGAAAAGACCGGCGGCCAGGCCGGAAGCTCAAGCCGCTGCCCGCCCCGCGGAGCAGAACCGGGAGGCAGCCCTCATATGCCTGCCAATGCCGGAAAACTATGCCCATCGCGCCGTCAACATGCTCTCCCCGGTGGGAGGCTTCGCACCCACCACCTCGCTCTCCAACCGCAGGCAGAAGAGCGAGCTGCGAGCGATGGACAATGTCCACCAAATCACTATGTCGGTCAACGTGACAGCAAAAGAATCAGACCTCCCCACCTTCAAGGAGGAGGATCGCACAGGGGTCATCTACCCGAACCACGACGCCCTGATCGTATCGGTCAACATCATGGGCTTCACTGTCCACCGCATGCTCGTCGACAACGGAGCCTACTGCAACATCCTCTTCAAGACCGCGTTCGACCAGCTGGACAGCTCCTTCGAGAAGTACATGGAGCCATGCGACCAGGTCATCAAGGGATTCGGCGACGCCACTGTGAAACCCTACGGGATAGTTAGGCTAGCCGTAGAATTAGTTTCTAGTATAGACGCTGAGGTTAAGGCTTCGAAACAGCTCGACTTTATTATTATCGACCAGCCGTCAACCTATAACGGGTTTCTCGGCAGGCCGTTCGAGCACGAGTTCAAAGCCGCCGCCTCAACATTCTATTATTGTATCAAATTCCCAACCCCCTCCGGGAAGGTTGGGACTCTTAAGGGTAATCAGAAAATGGCACGCGGATGTTTGGCGTATATCGATGTTATTTCAAATTCTGCAAATCTAGATTATATCTGCACGATCGGGGAGGGAGACATGGAAATAGACGAAGAAATCCCACCCACTGCCCGCCCAATGGAAGAAGATTCACAAGATTTTGAAAACATCCAAGTCGACCTGGAGCCAAGGCTCGGGTACGAACCCATGGAGATCGACAACACCCTAACAGGGCAGATCGACGATCCACGCTACGGCGAGCGGGGAGCCAGTCCGATCGAAAATTGATTTCGGTCACGATGAAGAATCGGCCGGAAGTAAGTGTTCAACTCGGTTCATCAATGCTCGACGAAATGCAGGCAACGATGACCGCATTTTTAGAAGAGAATTTAGACGTATTCGCATGGTCCCACGAAGACATGGTCGGATCGATCTAGCCGTATGTTCACACCAATTGCACATTGACCCATCCCGCAAGCCAATCTCACAGAAGAGAAGAAAATTCGGCCCTGACAAATACGCGGTCATTGCCACTGAAGTCAAAAAGCTACTCGACAACAAGCTCATCGGAATGGTCGACCCCGACGACAAGCCCCAATGGATATCCAACGCTGTCCTCGTCAAGAAGAGCAACAACACCTGGCGGTTGTGCATCGATTTCACGGACCTAAACAAAGCTTGCCCAAAAGATCACTTCCCGATGCCACACATCGACCATCTGGTGGACAGCACGGCCGGGCACGAGATGCTCACTTTCATGGACGCATTTGCCGGCTACCACCAGATCCCGATGGCCACAGACGACCAGAAACACACCACCTTCCTCACCGAGAAAAACATGTACTTCTGGAAGCGGATGCCATTCGGGCTCATGAACGCAGGGGCAACCTACCAAAGGCTGGTCAACCACATGTTTCACGACCAAATCGGGACGACCATGGAGGTATATATCGACGACATCGTCGTCAAGAGCGAGAAGAAAGAAGATCACCTCACTCACTTAGCCGAAACGTTCGAAATCTTGAGGAAGTATCGGATGAGGCTCAACCCGAAAAAGTGCTGTTTCGGCTTCGAGTCGGGCAAATTCTTGGGGCACATGGTTAGCCAGCGAGGAATCGAGGCAAACCCGACCAAAGTACAGGCGATCCTCGACATGATCCCCCTCCCCCCCCCCCCCGCACGGTGAAGGAGGTGCAGAGGGTGACGGGCAGCCTGGCCGCTCTCAGCCGTTTCATCTCCCGCATGGGGGACCGATGCAAACCATTGTTCGACAACATGCGGAAGGGGAAACTAAACTGGACACCCCAGAGCCAGCTCGCCTTCGATAACTTGAAAGCATATCTGTCAAACACCCAGGTGCTGGCCAAGCCCGTCCCCGGCGAGAAGCTTTTCCTATACTTGGCGGCCTCAGACTCAGCTCTCAGCACCGTGCTAGTGCGGGCTGAGGGGCAGGCACATCTGCCAATCTACTATGTCAGCCAGACACTCCACGACACCGAGCTACGGTACCCACCCCTGGAAAAATTAGCTTACGCTCTAGTAATGAGTGTGCGCAAGTTACGCCCATACTTTTTCGATCACCAAGTAGAAGTACTAACCACGATGCCACTCCGCCAAGTACTACATCAGCCAGACACGGCGGGCAGGTGCCTCAAGTGGGCAGTTGAAATCGGGCAATTCGGAGTCACATACGCTCCTCGAACATCCATCAAAGGCCAAGCCATGGCCGACTTTATTGTCGAGCTCACTTACCCGGAGGCGATGTCTAAGATCGAGCAGCCTCCGTGGAAAATGTACGTTGACGGATCCTCCACGACTATATGGGCGGGAGCGGGAATTGTCCTTCTCAGCCCGTCCGGCCAGTCGTTCACGACAGCCATCAGGTTCGGTTTCCACGCGACCAACAATGAGGCCGAGTACGAAGCATTAATCAACGGCCTGGAAATGGCCATGGCCATGGGGGTGAAGAGGCTCCAAGTCTACAGCGACTCACAACTAGTCACATGCCAAATCTCGGGAGAATACGAGGCACGCAGCGACAGGATGTTGGCCTACCAGGGATTAGCCAAGAACCTCCTCGAAAAATTTGATCAAGTCCACATAGAGGTAGTGCCCCGATTCGACAATACTCAAGTAGATGCCCTCGCCCGCCTCGCAACATCCGAGGGGGCAGCCGACATGTCACAAATCACAAATCACGGTCACTTACCTGACCGCTCCTTCGAGCTCGAACCAGCGGGTGACCAATCTGGGGCAGTAGGAGGACAGCTGGATGACTCCCATCCTGAAGTACCTCCGCGACGGCCAACTCCCAGTTGATCGGGTAGCGGCAAGACAGTTGCAGCTTCAGACAGCCCGGTACACGATCATCGGGGACCAGTTGTACAAGCGAGGCTTCGCCCTACCCCTCCTAAAATGCATAACGTCGGGGCAGGGAAGGAAGATCTTGGTAGAAGTCCACGAAGGACGCTGCAGGAACCACGCCGGTGGCCAGGTGCTCGCCCAGAAGGTTATCCGGCAGGGATATTTCTGGCCCACCCTAAAGAAGGACGCGATCAACTACGCGCGGGCATGCCACAAGTGTTAAGTCTATTCACCAGCAATCCACCAGGCTCCAACCGAGCTCGCCTCAATCCTGAACCCGTGGCCATTCGCAAAGTGGGGGATCGATCTCATTGGTCATTTGCCTACGACCCCGGGCAGCGTCAAGTATGCAATTATCGCCGTGGATTACTTCACCAAATGGGTGGAGGCGGAATCACTGAAAACGATCGACCAGGAGCATGTTATCAGGTTCATCTGGCGCAACATAATCTGTCGATTCGGCCTCCCACAGATAATCATTTCGGACAACGGGAAATAATTCGATGGGCTGGAGATGGAAAGATTCTGCCAGAAGCACAAGATCAAGAGGCTGTTCTCGTCACCCTACCACCCCCAGTCGAACGGGCAGGTCGAAGCAGTAAACAAGATAATCAAACACACGCTGAAGGCAAGGTTGGAGGAGAGCAAGGGAACGTGGGCGAGCAAGCTACCCGAAGTGTTATGGTCATACAGAACAACCTGTCGCACCGCAACCGGAGAGACTCCTTTCGCTCTAGCATTCGGAACGGAGGCAGTCATCCCGGCCGAGGTCATCATCCCAAGCCTCCGCACCTCACAACCCGTGGGGACCGAGAACGACCAAGCCATGCTAAACGAGTTGGACCTGCTGGAGGAGAGAAGGTTGTCCGTCGAGCAAAGAAACATAGCTTATAAACGGCGGGCTGAAAAGTACTTCAACTCGAAAATCAAAATCAGAGAATTCGAAGACGGGGACCTGGTACTTCGACGGAAGGTCGGACAACCCAAAGGGGCATTTGGTCCGAATTGGGAGGGACCCCTAAAGATCTCCAGGCGCCTAGCCTACGGAGCCTACGAGCTAGAAAACCTTGAGGGCAACCCGGCCCAATACACTTGGAACGCCTCCCTACTCAAAAAATACTATCAGTGATGGCGAAATAATTTATCCCACATCATCATGACGGGTGACCTCAATGTAATCGCTCTCCGAGCGCAAAAGTTGTAATCAATGCAAGCGGTTGTTAATTCAATCCCATCTTCGTGAAGTCGCTGCCCGACATTTGGCTAAAGCACTTCATTAATTAATCTATTGGTTAATTCTTTAAGCGGTTGTAAATTTAATCCCATCTTCGTGAAGTCGCTGCCCGACATTCGGCTAAAGCACTTCATTAATTAATCTGTTGGTTAATTCTTTAAGTGGTTGTTAATTCAATCCCATCTTCGTGAAGTCGCTGCCCGACATTCGGCTAAAGCACTTCATTAATTAATATGTTGGTTAATTCTTTAAGCGGTTGTAAACTCAATCCCATCTCCGTGAAGTCGCTGCTCGACACTCGGCTAAAGCACTTCACTAATTAATCTGTTGGTTAATTTTATAAGCGGTTGTTAATTTAATCCTATCGTCGTGAATTTGTTGCCCGTCTATCGGCTAGAGACAATGCCGTTATTAACTCGATCGTCAAACCAAGTTCAAAGAGACAAGAGCGAAAGCGAAATAAAGAGCAAAGGAGATTTCATTAAAAGGTTCGCGAAAGGGAAAGTACAAAACAAAAGAAAAAACAAGAGAGTTCACGGGGCCGCCGCGTCCACCACTCCCGGATCCTCGGTCGCCTCCTCGTCGGCCAGAGGGTAGATGAAGGTCGCCGGGTCTCCGAGGAACGAAAGGTCCAGCCCGCGATCGACCAGGTCCTTCAAGGTAATGTCGTAGTCCGGGAAGGGAGGATTGGACTCGACGTAACTCTTCAAGTCCTCCAAGGGCCCGGAGTAGTCGGCCTCGGGATTCCGACGGAGCAGGGAGCGGATCGAGTCGGCGTAGGCATTGATGTACACCATGGATCCGACAGACTCGCTCTCGGCGGCCAGACGGGCACGCTCAGCCTCCAGGCGCGTTTCAGCCTCGGCCGCAAGAGCCTCCTTGGCTTGGCGGACTTCTTCAGCCATCCTCGCCTCAGCTTCGACGAGCAACCTCTTCTTCTCCTTCTCCAGCTCCGCCCGGCTCTTGCGGGCAACCTCCAGCTCCTCCCGGAGCTTCTGGTTCTCTTCATCCAGCCGAGCGGCCTCATCGCACTTGGCCTGGAAGTTGGCTTTGTAAGCGGCCAGAGTCCGCGCATCCCGCTCATAGTCGAGCATGATGCCCTACAAAGCGATGGCATCGCGGGAAGCTCTGATGGCGGCAGAACGGAGGCGGTCGGGCACGGAGACAGTCCGGGAGGCCTTCTGGCAGTTAATCGTCCAAGAGCGAGGCAAGTTCACCACTGCCCGGCGAATCTCCTCCGGCCAAGATTCCGGGACGGCCTCCGCATAAGGAGGATCCTGCGAGCGCAGGAACTGGAGAACCTCAGGAGGGGGCAGGGGGTCAGGCCTACAGAATGCCGGGAAGACAAGTTAGGAGAAGTGAAATACACGAAAAACATGAGGCGACGCGGGTAAAACACTTACGTGAGGTGGTTGCCCTAGTTGAGGAAGGAGAAGTCGCTTCGATCGCGAGAGGCCGAGGCTGATCCTCCAAGGGTCGCCTCGGCGGTACCTGCTATCAGCCCGCCGCTAGCCGGATCCACGTCCACGGTCACCATAGCCGGGTCGACCGAAGTTTGACCCTCCACCCGGGCCTGTTTCAATGGCCGTTGGCCGTCCGTCGGGGAGGAGGTTGTCGGGGGCACTGGGGTCGCGGGTGGACTGCGAATAACCACCCCCGTGGCGCGAACAGCTCCCCGCTTCGTCAACTTCGCCAGGGCGCTCTTTTTAGGAGCCATATCAACGGTCTCCTCGGAGGATTCTACGTTGACGACCGGGATGGCTGCCTGACCGGCTTCGGGTACTGCCCTCGGGGAGGCTGCCGGGGAAGTAGACGGTGTGGAGGATTCGGCCGGGAAGCGCTGCGCTGCAAGAGAAGTAACGTGTTAGAAATCGAGAAGGCTAGAGCGAGCATGAAAAAGAATCAGGCGGGAAGAGCTTTACCACCAAAATCCAAATGGCGCGGGAAGGTTTGGAGCCCGGACAGCCTGCGGAAGTCGTTGCTGTTGAGAAGGTCGACGTCGCGATTATCCAAGCTCTCAGACTTCACCAAGGCAAGTGCCTGGCTGAAATCGTCGGTCAGGTTGGCCTGGTTTGGGACCGCGCAGCCTGCACAATGAAAGAAGAATTAGATCAGTACTAAGGGATGAGAAAGAGATTTAATGTTTACCTCGACGGTTGCGATCCCGATACTCCCGGGGAATCGGGATGATTTGCCCATCGACGCTGATGCTCTCCCAAGCGCCGCCGACCCACCAACACTTTTCCTGCCAATGTGTCACTTTCGACGAAATGCCGAAGACAATGGCGTCACCACCCCGGGGCTTCATGGAGTAGTATACGTGGTTCATCCGACCCACCGAAGCCACAGTGTAGTACAAGTAGTTGATCTCGGACGGAGTCGGCATCCGGTGCAGCCCGCGACGACCGAGAGCAACCATCGCTCCCAAAATGTAGCTCCACCCGTTTGGAGTGATCTGGGTGATCGACAAGTTCCATGCAGCGAGCAACTTGGAAATGGCCGGGTGAAGCGGGAAGCGGAGCCCGACATGGAGTGTGTCTGAGTTAATGGCGATTAGGCCTTCCGGAGGTTGGTAGGCCCGTTCGTCCTCCCGGGGAGCGTAGAAGAAGACGTCGGAGGGCGCCTGGAAAGTCCAATAAAGCTCCTTTAGATCGGCATCCGGGGGGAGGCAGCTGGGGCGGCGAGAGGCTCCAAATTCGGTGTCCCGGGCCTCGAGGTATGCGCGGGCAGAGCGCCTTCGCACAAACCGGCTCATATACTTCGAGTAATCGAACCCGATTAATCGGCTATCCGCGTAGTCTATTCGGTCAGGCACGGCTTCCTGCTCGAACAAAAAATCTTCGGCCCTGGGCTGGTAGGCTGAGACCGGGGAAACACTTAGGGCCTCCCCCTCTCGTTGGGGGCTCATCCCCTCCAAATCTTCAGCGAAGGCATCCACATCCGTGGAATTTGCCTCGCCCTCTCTGGCGGCGGCGGCGCGGGACGTTCCCTCCCCGGCCGGATGGAGAGGCCTCTCGGTGTCGGCGGCGGCGCGGCGGCAGAAGTGAAAAGCATCGGCGGCCCCAATGCTTTCAGCGGAGTCACTCATGGCGAAGGGAGAGTAGAAAGAAGAGAGTTTTGAAGAAGAAAACAAGAAATTACCTCGGGATTCGAAAAAGATCGCCGGATTCTGGGAAACTCGCCGGAAAACTTGAATCTTCCTAAGGGGGGCACGAGTTTGCAAGAGAGCGAAAATGGGAAAATGGGCTGAGAGCCCCTATTTATAGAAGAAATAGGAGGGACTGAATTGCAAAAAAATGGGGTCAAAAATGAAATAAAGCAAAACTCAGGGGGGCGCGTGGGGGCCACGCGCGCAACGGTTAGGAGGCAGGTTCGGCGGATGTGACCCCTGAATTTCTGCGCATCAGTCACGCCATCTCATGACGTCATCAGGCGCGGTATACGAAGCGTCACCTCGGAAGCCGAAACGTCACCCCAAAATTCAAATTCAAATTCGAAATAGTCTGCAGTTCGACCAGCCCGCCACCCGACGACTGTAGCCCCCGATGTCGGGCTGGTGGGGCAATTGTTACACCCGATATTTATTACCCGACCCATCGGGTATCGGGCATGAATCCACTTACTATGGCAGGCTCGGATAAGACTAATCCGCCGCCTGGTCGAGCATACGGGCGGGAAACTAGATGCTACCCGACGCGGACCTCTGGGGACTGCCGGGCAGGGTACTTAGAACCCACGGACCCGAGTATCGGGCTGCCAGCGACGAGCTCCGGGGTTGACGCTCTACCCGCCTACCCGTAAATGAACCACCAAGGTACTCGCGTCCGGACTCGTCTCCCGGTTATCCGAGTACCCGTCTGCCCGACCCCAGGCTGCGCCAGCTGTGAGAGGACGTCGGGTGCCATCAGTCCAGAGGATGTGACAGGGTCAAAGAGGGCAGTTGGGGCTAAGTCCCATCATCTAAGGGGAGACAGTGTCATGTGGCGTCTTCTCATTGGCTCATAGGGGAGGCTGTAGCCACTCATTACCTTCCAGCTAGGAGTAGGGGGGGTCCGCAGGCCCACCAACCAAGTATGGGGAAACCCACCTGGTACACTATAAATAGGGCTTTAAATGCCCAAATGTAACACATCTCATTTATTATAAACCTACCCTTGAGAGCTCATTTACTCTCATATATTACTTCTTGTTATCATAAATATCGAATCCTACCCGCTAGGAACCCGGCAGCGAGATCCGATATAAATCACTGTCAACATATATATATAGTTTTCCGTAAAAAAAAATCATGATCAATCTTATGTGTTTAGTCGATTAAGGTTGATTTGATTACAAGCGTATATCTGAAATATTTTTCCTGTTTTCTAGATATGCCAAAATGACATACTAATCTTTAACTTTTCTTTTACTTAATTAAAAATAATTTGGCATATTGTAATTTAATCTAAAATATTTGAGTTTTGGTAAATAAATCTCAAATTAACTTTGAGTAACTCTCTTGTACACTTAGTGTATGATGCACTCACTCATCAGTTGACTCTGTTTACACTGAAAAGTTTGTTCTAAATACACTGAAATGTGTGGTTGGATTACACTGAAAATCCATTTTTAGTGTAAATTTTTCAGTGTAATTGAAACAAACTTTTCAGTATAAACATGAACAAATGTTTAGTGAGTGCACCGTGCACTTAGTGCATATGAGAGTTTGTCATTAACTTTTTGTTTAGTTTTTTGTTTTTTGCAATTCGTATCAACAGATAGATTTGCACCTGCTCAAAAATGACGATTAATTATTTAATGTCATCTGAATATATCTAAACGTGCTAATATGATTAAATATTTGTTTTTAGGTGGGTGCCACATCATTTTCGAGTTTGATTGAACCAGTGTGTTAGTTCGAATTGCGAAAAAAATTATTTATCAAAATTTAAAAAGTTAGATTAAATTGTAAATTGTATGTTGTAAATTTATCTCCGTTAAGGGGGTTTTTTGGTGGTGGTGGTGGTGGTGGGGGTGGGGGTGGTGGTGGTGGGTGGTGGTAGTTTATAAGAAGTAGCAATGACTCAAACTATTGGTTCAGCGACAATGCAACACGATGATAAAAAGGAAAGGCCCATACGTGTTAAAATCAAATCAGCTTAATGCCAGCTTTTATCGTAATAGCCTTGGATTTTGACATATCCAGTTACGCAGGCCCAAACTCATCCGGCCCAACATATACTATCCTTTTCTTATTCTACCAAATAGTAATGTAGAATAAAATGAAAATGAATATGAAAGGTGTTTTTAAAGAATTAACCCATAGATTAAGGGCTAAATAATAAAAAAATTGGCTAATTTATTGCTTAATAGTTAATACCCTGTTTTAGTGAAATCGTATTTAAATTCGGGGTCTAAAAAAAAGGATAAATCACACTACAATAAAAGCATGTAATTAAAATTCCTAAATTTGATTAAGAAAAAAAATTTAAGGTGAGTTGTTGAGAGATACAAAATTGAACCAAATATTGTTGGGAGAGAGAAGTTCAAATTTTTAACTAACTTGAGTATAGAGTGCAATAATAATATACGTAAGTTCAATTTTAAAACAACACAAGTTCAAATAAAAAATTAAATTTATGTACATCGGAGTAAATTATTTAAAAGTCGATAATTATTCCACAAAAAATGGAAAAATTGTTGAGCAATTTCCCAAAAAAAAAAAAAAAAACTCAATATATTTAAAAATAGCGAGCGGGACTTTGTAATAAGCTACAATGTTGTGCAATAAGACGCCCAAAAACAAACAATTACCTTTCCATGTGTAGGATATGGTACACAAATTTATGCAAGAATGTACCACTTAATTTGATACTTTGGATCACTTTCACTAGTTGCAAGTGAAGGCAAAAAAGAAAGAATGAGAAATTTTTTTTTGTAAGGAATACAGATTCTAGAGGTGATCGAAGGAGGAGAAGGGGCGAATATCAGCAGACCCCATTTCCCATATCTTCACCGATGCGGTCACGCTGACTCCGGTGGCGTTGTTAAACAAGAAAACACGGGCCGCCCCGTCGATGGCCTTTGTCGGATATATTCTTGATGTGATCACTCTTCTTCCTCCTTGACCAAAGCTCTCCACAATCGAGTGATCCACCTGATTGATTACACGTTAAATTGAGAATTAATGAGCTAGTAGATGAAACACATCTTACGATTTACCTCCTCCATCATTTCCCAACACGGCTGTAGCTGTAGGGCCCTCGTTTGTTTATATGGAATGAAAAGATACGAAAAGAAGAAGCATCTTACCAATGATCTAAGAGTGAAGTTTTCACCATCAAGGACAGGGACACTGCTCCCATAAACTATTTTATCTACATCAGGAGCCTCAGATGATCTACAGACACCAATTAAAAAAGATATATTTAGTGTTTCTTAGCCTAACCAAGAAAATTGAACTTAGAATACAAGGACTAGAAGTCCGAATTGTAATATTCAAATAACATTTCAAAAGATGTCAATTCAAGTTAGTAACGACTAACCTTAACTCATCGGCGCAGAAATGAGTGTCGACCTTGCCATTAGGCCCTTTGGCGACGTAGAAGTAAATCGGTGTAAGCTCAACTAGTGTTTCATCAGCAAGAACAACAATACCAAACGGTCCCAAAACTCCTCTTCTAGCAGCACCGCCACTAGTAGGGCAATCGTAAACTTCTTCTTCGCCTATTGCATCATCAATCGCCTCTTTATCATCGATCTCAAACGACGCAATTATGTCAAGCTGCATCACACATATAATAAGCATTAGTACATCGAATTTCTATACCTAATGATCATTGCATTAATAAATAAATACAGAGCAATTAATAGAAACCGGCCTGTGATGAAGAACCAACTGCAACCGGAACACTTGATCCTGGCCCAAGCTTCACATTAAGCTCAACACTATCTTTCCTCAAGCTCTCCACTTCTTCAACAGGCCATTGGAGCAAATTGTTACCTGTTTTTTCGTCGAATACAATGCTTCTCGGTATAGACTGGACGCAAGCCCATCCTTTCAATAAATCAAGACTTTCGGCATCAGTTTCCCTTATCCAACCCCACAAAATTCTCCTCTCCTTATTCTGATCATAAAACGTCTTTGATGCATAAAACTTTCCGTAATCATATCTTAATCCAATTCCCACATCCAACGCCGGGTCATCGGGTGTCCACTTATTCTTGAACGGGTCATAAGTCCCAAGCGCATAATAATCATTCTTGTCATCATCCAAGCTCACTTTCATCACATGTTTTACGCCCGCCCCGTTAACCGACGTGTCCAGCCCGTTTATGTCCGTCAACGAAACCGGGTAAAAGTCAATGCACTCCCACATACCCGTACCCGCAACTTGGTGCAGGTACCCATCCAACAGCTCATACTTCAAAAAGTCGGCAGTCTCGTACACAATTGAAATGCCGGTTTTGTTAACCTTGGAGCCAATCGTGATCCGCCACTTGTCACCACCGGGGCTAAGCCAGGCGGTGGTGGGGTCCCTGAAATCCTTGGAGCCAATGCCGGGCGGTGGGACCAGAACCGGGTTAGCTGGGCTCTTGACCCATTCGCGGAGGAGGGGGTCAGATAGGTTGGCGGGGTAGGCTACACACTGCACCTGCACCACGTCATTGGTGTCCCCGGTGTAGAGCATCACGATCTGACCGTCGGGAAGGATGGTGGCGGACCCGGTCCAGACTCCGTTGATATCGTACCATTGATCAGGGACCATTGCGTACGGGAGGTGGAACCAGTGGATTAAATCCCTTGATACTGCGTGGCCCCATGTGATATTGCCCCAAATGGCTGATTCTTGGTTGTATTGGTAGAACAGGTGATACCATCCCTTGTAAAATAATGGACCTGTCGATTATATGCAACAAAATTCGGTATTACTCATTTTCAATTCAAATTGTAAATTTGTAATTCCACCTCCTCATCTTTGGAGTTTTGCAATGCTACATACATTTGGTTCTACCAATCAATTCAACAATCCTTCAATCAGGCCAACAAATTTTTGAAACTTTTTAAAACTATGAATATAAATAAATGAAATACAAACAATCAAAATTTTGGAGAAGGAAACAAAAGGGGGAAGAAAACTTATTGAGAGGGTAATCAGTAATGTAGTAAAATGTTTTCTTTTTGTTTTCGAGGGGTGTTTTTAATTTTATTTTTTCGTTCAAGTTCATCATCAAATATTTTTTATAAACATGCCCATATAACTTTGACAATTTTTTTTTATTTTTTATTTTTTTAATCAAAATGGTGACTCTATATTTTTGGTTATAGATAGTGAAGTATACACTTTGTCACTTCGACAAAATTAAATAACTAATTGTAATATCTACAAAATTTAAAAATAAATGGATACACACAAATCTACAGGAATTGGTCTAATTATTGCCCCAAACAATTATGCAAACACAGGGCCCTCAATCCTCATTGGTCCACGACTTAATATATACCCACCACTCATTTATGTTTCAACTTTCCTTAATATCCTCGTTCATATGGAGTATTATTTTAACTATTTATGAAAAATGACACTTTTGTTTGATTAATATTATTACATAATATCATTATATATATATTTATTGATATTATGACATTTTGTAAATTTCATAATAAAATTATTTCTCCAAGATTTTGCACAAGGAAAAAGAAAAAAAGAAAAAAAACAGATTATTCAAATTCACTCAATCGCAGACCAGACCAGACATGTAATATACAGCTGTATTAGCTAGGCTAATTATAAAAGGAAAAAAGATGTCATAATTTTAAATTAATACTTACCGTTAGGATCTGCAGCACCAGATATTCATCCCACGAACGTATTTCAAAAAAGAAAAGGAAATTAAATCATGGTCGAGATCATATAAATGAAGATTCATCGAAATTTAGGAAAGACGCATAAATTAATAACGAGATATAAATAAAAGAAAATGAAAAAATGGTAACAATTAATAAATGTGCATTAGGATTGGTGCGAACAATACCATTCATCCAATTTTTTTCCGGTTGAAAATGGAAAGCCGTTCTTTGCCACGTCAGCATAAGATTATTCCAAGAAAATTGCACTCCGCCGCTGACTCGCCGGAAAACCTTCTCCGACACTCCCTGCGACACCCCTCTCGACGGCGGCTCAGCCGAGTGTCTAACCGGAGATTGCGAATCATTTGAAATTGAAGGTTTGGGGTTGGATTGAGAGATTAATAGAATTACGGATAAGAGCAAGAAAGATGAAAACAAAATGCTGGCCAAGAGCTTCTTGGGCCGCCGTTGCTCCGCCGTGGAGGGAACGTCGGTGATGGGAAAGTAGGAGGCGTCGCCTTCGAGATCATACGGCGGCGATGCGGTGGCCATTTTGGTGGTGGAAAATGGGAATGCTCGGAGGGAGGCTTTTATAAGTCGTATTGAAGATGATTTAGTTTAATAATTATATAATAGAACAGGATTGGGGAAGATTGCAAGAGTGTCTATTTTTTGTTGAGTTGTACTTTTGTCAGGGTGAATGCAATAATGTTGTATAATAATAGTTGTGACGAATTTTTGCCATACATAATTTATATAAGACGTGACAATAAATTATATTTACATAAATACAAGGAAAATAATACTAATAATTTGGTACTCTCTCTATCCATTATTATCTACCTCATTTTATTTTTTTATATAAACTAATTTTTTTATTAGAATATAAAAAACACAAATACCCTTATTTATTACTTCTATTTATTACAAAATATTGATTAGTTATTATTAGTAGGAGTATTGTTGAAAAAAATAAATAAAGAATACATCATATTAATAAAGTAACAATTAGAAAAGAACGAAAATGATCATACCCACCAGTGAACACATATTAATATACTCACTGCGAATATGTTAATGACACATAAGTAGGGGGTCACTATTATTTTAATTGATTATTTTTTTATATGTATCATTACCACATTCGCGGTGAATATATTAATATGTGTCCACAGGTGGGTATGTGATCAAATCCGTAAAAAAAGGACACTATTTTTTATGAATTGGAACGAAAGTACGTGTAAATTAGAGTGAACCAATTATTAGGAGAGAGGGGATGTTTCTTAGATGCTTTTATTTTTCCCCATCCCATCTTTTGAATTTAGAGACTTCTCACCTGACTTGGATGGAATAATTGCAGATTTGTTTTCATATTTTAAGTATTTGATAAATATTTATGTAAAACGATTTTAATAAGGAACTAACATAAATTGATGATCATTCTCAACTTATTAATTTATCATCGTCTCACGCAAAATCTATGCTAAATATTTATAAAAAATAATTATAATTTTTTAAAATGTGTCATACATATAATATACCAAACACCACATGGATGATTTAAAATTTTCGGATCAACCACCTAATGTGAATACATTAGCATGTGTGATGTGTATACTTTTGATGTGTTAAAATATCGTATCACTAAATTTTAAATAAGAAAATATATTTTACAATGTGAGCTTGACATGCTTCCGTAGCAATTTGATCATTCATATATCATAACACAAAAACAATTTATTTCCAAAAGCACCGTAAAAAGCGTGATTTAAATGTTGTTCCTTGTTAGTATTTTTAATTGTGATCTAATTAGACTCGTTAATTGAATATACAAACCTCCAGTTTTACAAAAGTGTATGATTAAATAACTAGCCACTTTTCTTTACCTTTTTTTATTAAAAAAATACGACCTTTTACAAAAAGCATCAAAACTTTGTACCAGGCAATCAAATTAAAAAGGATATAAATGGGACCCACAACGTGAGAACGTGCTACAACCTTCATTCACGTGGCCCATGTGCTTAACTATTCAAATTTTAGCTAAAATATAATATTAATAAATTCAATTTTATAGGGACAGATTTTGGCAAATACCCGCAAAAGTTTTGCCCCTTTCTACCATTCTTCAGTGTTCTTTTGCTGACTTGGCTTGATTGGATACCGACCAAAGACAGTGCAGGAAAATTAATACTAATAATCTATTGGTAATTATTTGGTCAATGAATCATGAAAACATCTTAATGCAAATCTAGCGGATCTGATTCGATCCTGCACAAATTTCACAGATCTGTGATGTCTTGTGTCATCATTGTAATATTGTTTGACATACAATATAATATTTCCTCCGTCACAATTTAAATTGCTAAAAAAATACTGAATTTTATTAAAATGTATAAAGGGGGCGATCGGCCCCCTTGGAATTTAATTTTTTTGTATTATATATGTAGAATATTTTTTATATATGTCTTAAATTCATAATTTTTTGTCATTTCGCCCCCTTTGAAATAATTTTTTTTACCCCCTATACATTTCACCCCCTTTGAAACGAATTCCTGGTTCCGTCCCTGATCATGTGAATCCTATAAAAGAAAAATTAGTTTATTGTTTAAAAGTTTATTAGGATAAAAGTGACATTATGTTAAAAAAATGATGTTTGTAAAAGATTAGTTTGAGAGAATAGTGTTGTTTTTTTTTGCCTTTTGGATGATGGGGCAAAAAAAAAAAAAAAAAAAATTCTCTTTTGAATTTTTGAGCAATATAAAATAGAACAGATGTAATACAATTTCATAAGACAAGTAATATTATATCACACTTATTTTTAAAATATATTATTTTAATTATTTTATAAATTATACCATACTCAAAACCTATTTTTGAACATCATCTTATAAGTCAAACAATATTACCTTACAAATATGATACAACATAAAGATTCAAAATTCAAAATAGTGTTCTAAAGAAAAGTAATGCTATTTCTTTTTCTCTGTAATAAATAGTTTTAGTAATTTACAGGTGTATTTTTACATATGAGCAATGTAATTATTTCTCAATAATTAGAATTGCGATAAACTAAAAGATGAAACGAAAAAAGTGAAAGCTGCTCAAATCTAATATAATGTCCTCACTGTTTTGCTTGTTACGAGCAGTAAAGATAGAGACTTTTATTAAAACAAACTGAATATCAATTCATCACAAGTAATACCCATTAGGCAATTACTTGAAAGTGTCCAGTAAAAAAAAAACACACTTACACATACACCCAAATTATTATTTAGGGGCCGTTTGGTTCACGGGATGAGATTGATTAGATGGGATTGGATTAGATGACATTGGATTAGATAGGATTATTTGAGGAGGAATATGTGTTTGGATTGAATGATTAAGTGAGTTTAAAGTGCAATATATCATTTTTAAAGCATTGGACTATGGAGTCCCATCATCCCTAAGAGATTATTTAGTCCCTCATTTGATGGATTAGGTAGGTTTATGACTCGGGCCTCAATTTTATCCCGGGCCGTAAACCTGCGAACCAAACGCAATATTACATAAGATTGAGTGGGACTAAAACTTTAGTCCCACCCAATCCACCGAACCAAACGACCCCTTATTGTTTAAGGGGAGAAGATCTTTTATTAATTCCAATCTACCTCTAGTCAATGGGGAAAGTATTCCCAATCCAATCGTGAAAATTTAGTGGGAGTCAACTAAGCAGCAGACCTGAATCTTTGTTTCATCAAGCGCAATAATTCACGGCCCAGGTTATTGGCACTACAATGTGGAGTAAATACACTAAGGGGTCGTTTGGTTCGGTGGATTGGGTGGGACTAAAGTTTTAGTCCCACTCAATCTTATGTAATATTGCGTTTGGTTCGCAGGTTTACGGCCCGGGATAAAATTGATGCCCGAGTCATAAACCTACCTAATCCATCAAATGAGGGACTAAATAATCTCTTAGGGATGATGGGACTCCATAGTCCAATGCTTTAAAAATGATATATTGCACTTTAAACTCACTTAATCATTCAATCCAAACACATATTCCTCCTCAAATAATCCTATCTAATCCAATGTCATCTAATCCAATCCCATCTAATCAATCTCATCTCGTGAACCAAACGGCCCCTAAATGGATAAATTCACTATACTTAGGATGAATACACTACATTTTATTCCTTAAAAACCCTACATATTTTGAATACACTCCATCTTCAACATTCTTCGTCGTCGTCCATAACCACGGCCAGAACACCGTAGCTCATAGCCACAACACCGCCGTCCGTCGCCATCGCAAAGAGAACTTATCTGCCGCCCCACCGTCTTCCCCCGTAATCCGCTTGTCGTCAGTCAAATTCGAAAATCATGATGACTGTTGTTCGACTCTGGTTATCCGAACATGACCATACTGTTTCGGAATTTTTTTCCGAACATGAACACAAGTTTTGGAAAAAAAATATTGAACACTTTTCTTCAAAAAAAATTTCCGAAAATTATGTTCATGTTCGGAAAAAAATTCCGAACATTATGGTCATGTTCGGATAACCAGAGCTGAACAAGTGCAATCGCGATTTTAAAAAAAAAATTGTTCGAAACAAGCAAACAACAATAATATTATCATACCCATACAATTTTATACACTCAATGAACAATAATATGCATGAAAAACATCATAGCACCAACAAGAAATATACTATTCAACATTTAAAAAACCTAGTTTCTAAAAAATACCAAAATACTTACATATCGTCCATCCTTATAATGTAGGCTGTCACAACACGTTTCATGTGCCTAGTGGTCGATTGATGGTGGGTCACATTCTTGAAGTATGGAGCTCAGTTGAATTGTTCGAAATGACTTTCTTTATTCGAAAGTGAAGTATGAAAATGAGGTGTAGTGTATTTATTAAAATTATTTTTGGAGGGAAGACTAGAAAGATAATATTATCATTTCAAGTATTTATCTTAGGATTAAATTTTGTATAGTGTATTTATTCCATCTTGTAGTGCCAATAACCTTGGCCTAATTCACGTGTCTAGCCACAGCCTCACAGACTAGTATCAGGCCCATTTGAAAGGATACTTTAGGATGGGCTTTAAAGTCCAGTACACCTGCGCCCAGGGCCCAAAAATCATAAAGTTTTCGAAGGCCCAGGTTAAATACATCCCCATGTTTTATGAATACACCCCACCAAAAAATATATTCGGATTTTTTTTTCGAAAATTGTTACATTTTTTGGAAAAAAATCGAAAATTCATATGTTTAGTGTCTTTTTTATTGCATTTTCGGATTTTTTTTTCCGAAAATTATCAAAATTTTCGAATTTTTGGTCCGAACACTTTTTGGATGGGTGTATTAACAAAAGATAGGACTGTATATAACCTTGGCCTTTTCGATTTTTTTTTTTGTGAAGTACAGTAAAACCTTCATAAATTACCCCATACTCTATAAATTAATAAACTCTCTAAAATAATAATTTTTCCCGGTCCCTAATTGGGCCAATTAAAAAATTTACCAATTTCGATAAGATAATAAGATAATAATTTTTCAAAAAACCCTATATAAATTAGTGGCCTCATCAATATCATAGATTAATAATTTCTTCAACTTACAGAAATAATTAGAACAATTTAATAAATAAGAATTTATTGATGGGTGTATTCGTAATGGTAGCTTGACTACCTTTCAAAAGATATTTTTCATAATGTTAAAGTATTATTAAGTTATGATATCAAATCTTTTTAAGTGCGTGTGAAATGATCTCTTTTATACTCGCATAAAATTTTACGAATTTTAATCAATCATTGTTGATTTTGGAATCCCTTTAAAATGAGAAGTCATTGTCTTGTATGATTTTTAAGATTTTTTTTTCTATTTATATAAATTTTCCTTAGCCGATGGATATGATGTATATTATTAAATGCAATGACTTTCAGCTTCACATATACATCGATAGATATGACGCATGATGAATGTATATGTTTTATGTCATGTGTAATGAATATATTTGTTATATTAGCAGTTTAATGAATATGATGCATATTGAGTATTAATTTAATAATTCACTTTTATAAAGATAATTTTTTTTATTTATAATACTCTTTAAATAAATAAATTATTAATTTATAGATAAATTAATATCTTTCTAAAATAATAATTTTTTGTAGTCCCGATATTATTAATGGGGGAATTACAAATTGGTTCCTTTCTATAGTAGTAATTAACATTTGGTTCTCTCTTTTTCATTAAATACAACTAAGTTCTTTTTTTAGTGGTCCCCACCCATTTATTGACCATCCACTCAACCGCACCCACCCCCACCTTTTGTGCAGGTTCAAATTCCCACGCCCTCCTTAATCATTTCATATACCCTTCTATTTTTTTTTTTATATTTCCCATCTTCTTTTATTTGAATTTTTTTTTCTATTAATTATTCATTTTAATTATTCTGAACTTTTTTGCCAACCCAAACGCCCTATCCCACCCCCCTCCTTTTATGCCACCAGATTCTAACCCCCACCCCCCTACTGCACGCAATCTCATCGCATTAACCTTTAATTTGAATTTTTTTATTAATTATTTATATTTATATGTTGTGAACTTATTTTTTAGCATAAAAAACTTGAACATATATTTTGAATAATAAAATTTGAACATATTTTGAACTTATTTTTACACAGTAATAATTTGAACATATATTTTGAATAATAAAATTTGAACATATATTTTAAACATCCCATGTTTCATTTCATCAAATTCGTATATTAAATTCAAAAATTACATATATGAATTTAAAAAATTGACAAATTCATAACTAAAATACACATTTTGCCTATGTTCCAAAAAAATGTGCTAAAAACATAAAAATTTGAAAATCTGTCTTCATCTTCAATAATTGATCTCCTTTAAATCTCTATGTCTTCGTCTTCGTTCTTCTCCACAAAGATCTCCCAATCATCTAACAAAAAATTACAATTAAAATGAAACAATAAATCCACCAATAAATTACAGCAAAACAAAAATTACCCCCCACAACCCCACCCAAACATTTGATCCACACAACTGTAGGATCCTCTCCAAAATCAGAAAGCTTCTTCTTAACTAAAACTGTCACAACACATTTTCACAAAAATCCACACAAAACTTACGGCTAGTTCGAAATATTAGAAGTGCCCGAAGTCTGGATCGCGTTGACCACGACTAGATCGTCGACTTGTGATGGAATTTCCATGGGCGGTGGAATCTGGAACGATTCATGCATCGATCGTCAACAGATCTGGGCGTTCGGCCATGGAAGCTTCGTGGTGGGGCTAAGGATTTTTTCCGGCAGCGCCGCCGCGTGAGTGAGAAAGGGAGCGCAGCGGCGCCGCTGCGTGCGTAGGAGAGGGACCGCGACGCTGTGTGAGTGGGAGAGGGAGGGCGGCACCGCGCGAGGGGAGAGGGAGGGCGACGCCGCGCGAGAGGAGGGGGAGAGAAGCGCCACGCGAGGATAGAGGGAGGGCGGAGGAGAGAGGGAGGGCGGCGCTGCGCGAGGGGAGAGGGAGTGCGGCGGCGGCGCGCGAGAGAGAGAGAGAAAGTGAGAGAGAAAAAAAGAGAGAAAGAAGAGAGAGAGAGGAGTGGGGTGCGTGGGTTTATTTGGGAAGAGGGAAAGATGCCAGGCATAGGTGATGGAGTGGGGTGGGGTGGGGTGGGGTGAGTTGGGGTGGGATTTTTTTATTAATATTTTAGAACCTATTTTGAATTTTTTAAAATGGAAGTAATCAAAGATTAATAATGGTCTTAATAGAGAACCAAATTGTAATAATCTCATTATTATTTTACAGAAGTTTTACTGTATATTAACAAAAAATGAGACCCTATGCAACCTGGACCTTTAGTAATGGAAATGCTAAGTGTAGGCACATGCTAAGTGTAGCCTACCATGTGACCCCTTTGGGCTTGTCCAATCTAATTGATGTTGTTTTTATTCTTATCATAGCTTCATGAAGTTTTTTTTTTTTTTTTATCTTTTTTCTTTTTATCAGAAATAATATTATCTACGCTTCCATTTTGACTATCCGTCATTTTGCAGGTATCAAGAAAAACTGAAATACGAAAGGGCCCGGATATATACCCCTCCATCATTTAGAGATACACCCTAAATCACCATAAATTACCCATTATACCCTGCTTTAAATTAAAAACCATGATTTTTCTCCTTCTTCCCCTTTATACACCCCCTTCTTATTTTTCTGTAATACGATTGCGCCCCACTGCCTCTATCCGCTCATAACCTCTCTGCCATCATCTAACAAAAGATTTGTGAGGTTGCAATTTTTTTTTCTTCCTTTTTCTCAAATCGACAGACCATGATGATTTCTGCTTTTTTTCCCCTCATTTTTCATCCTTTTCTCTTTCAATTTTTTTGTTGAAAATTATTATTTTTAGATTTTTTATTGCTTTCTTGTTTGATTCCGTCTTCTTTTTTTTTCTCACTGTCTTTTTTTGATTAAAAAGATATGCCGGGGTAGACGGTTATGGCGTGGCGGAAGGAGTGGTTAGATTTTGGAGGTGTATCCTCTGATAAGGGTATTATAGGATTTTTATTATATTAGAAGGTGTATTTATCAATAATGGAGGGGTATATAGCTGGACCCAATACGAAATTATCACACTCCAGCTTATCCCTTTGTTATATACATTTAATTAAACAATGGGCGCGACTATTCACACCCACAATTTTACTTAGTATACACACTATTAAGTTAACTCACTATATATTTTTGTTACATTTTATTTTTTCTTAGTACACTCACCTTAAAAATTTCAACTATAATCCTAACATTTACACCACACCTACCAATTTAATTTGTAATTTAAATTTAAAAAAATTGCATATCCCACCCCAGTTTCGTTGTTCCCCCTTCTAACCCACCCTCATGACACCCCTACCCGCCCTCTCCACCCACCTAAAATAAAAAAAAATAAGGGAAATTGACTTCTAGGTCCATAAAATTTTGACATATTACTATTAGGTCTTTAACTTTTTAAACATTACTACTAGGTCTAAAAACCTATAAACTCTCACCTGCCACATAGCCTTTCTCCTAGCTCCCTCCTCCTAGTCAATTTCTACTTTATTTTGAAATTCAAATTTAATAAGACCAAAATAAATCAACTAGCTTGAAACCTGGGAAATTGCTTTCCAGAAGCATTAAGAGGACGAGAAAGGGCCAAATTGGGATTAACAGTAATTATGCGCCCCAAAGCGCAACATGTCGCGGTCGGAGGTGCCCTGATCCGAATATTGATCAGCCAATTCAGCAATTAGCGCAAACACCAGGCATACAATAAAGATACACAATTTTTAGAGGAAGCTTGTCGGAATTCAATGCTCGAAGCCTCAAGCACCGAAAAAATCACTAGAAATTAATTCGCCGGAATTGATTCAAGCCGCAGCCACATCGAAAGAGGTCGTCGCCGGAACCGGAGTTGTTTGTCACGTGATCGATTTGAGAGAGATGGACATCTGTTTAAATAGCAATAAGTGTATATTTTTTTCTTTGTTTAATTTTCAAAATTATCAATTTTCTGTGGATGAATTATCAAACTTATTGGGCTGGAGATGAATTTTGTGGTATGGCAAGGTTAAAATTTTCTGCAAAATTGAAGAGGGGATAATGGAGTGGAGATTAATGGATGCGGGGTACTGGGACCAAGGAGAAGTTATAGTTTGACTTGGTTTAAGATAAATTATTTATTGTTAAGTTGAAGTAGTCATTATATTAGGATTTACCACTTTATTTAAATAAATACAAGTTAATTTGTATATATTAATTAACTTCTATTACTCTATTTTAACTGAAGGGTTCATTAATTTGTGCCAAAAATTGAAGGGTTTATTTGTCCCTAAAATATAATATAATACTAATAAGTACTTAGCAAATTAAGCATAAGATCATCATTATTGTTTTGAATTGTAAAATTTTCACTTTCAATTTTGTAATTGAAATTATAATAAATTTGAACCTATGAATATAATGTGGAACATTAATAATATAAATTTGAACTTATAGTCAATTTTCAATTGCACTTAAAAATAAAAAATTTGAACTTTTATACATGTATGGTCGAACTTTAAAGAAAATATTGCACTTTAGAATGTTTCAACGGGGGGTGAAGATATTATTGAACTTAAAAATTGTAATTGCAATTATTTTAAATTTTTTATTTATTGAAGTGGGATATTGAATACTCAAACTCAAATTTTATACTCTCTCGTCCCCATTTTGATTACCCATGTTGATAGGCGACCAGCAGGGACATAATATTAACATAAAAAAATTATTAATCTAATAAGATTAAGAAGTCATCAAAAGTGATAATGTGGAAGAGGACGAGCAACAGGGACTATATGCCCTAAGAGGCGAGCAGCAGGGACTGTAGACCAAATGGAAGAGGACGAGCAACAGGGACAAGTATCCATATGAAGGCGGCGAGCAACTGGTCATAAAGACCATTACGAGGTAGTGAACAACAAGAGCAAGAAGACCCCAAAGTATTCAACAAGAGGCGAGCAGGCGAGCAACTTGGATTATAAGGGTTTCCAACACCCAACGAAGACATACAGACGAGTAGCTGGGCACCAAGGATAGTAGCTGAGTGGTTTCAAAGACCAAGTACAACATTGGGAATGTCAAGAGTCACTAACTTTAGAAATAGTCAATGTTTCTTTACACTTGACACCCATTCATTGGGCAATAGATTAGTTGTTGTACAAAAGTCATAACACTTGGCAAAATCCCAATGGCTAAGCCATCAAGATGGTGACACCTAGCCTCTTTGTATGCCTATAAATACCCCTTCATTTGCATGAAGGGGGGGGGGGGGGGGGGGGGAGGGGGTTCATAATAAAAAAGTTGTCAAACTCTTGCAAATTTATTTCTTGCACTATATTCAACTATATATCATGATCTTAGTATTTGTTTGATGATCTTAACTTGAGAAAACAGCCACTAATCATCATAGAGAAAAAAGTCATCAACAACCCATTTTAAAATGGGCCAAATTTTAAGAAAGAAGTTGTTTATTAATACTTTTGAGTATAAAATAGCTTTTAAAAAATTATTTATTAATACTTTTGAGTATAAAATAGGAAATGCTTAAACAAAAATAAAAAAACTTCTTTTTTGTGTTTTTGGGTAAATAAAATTGGGACGGAGGAATGAGTATTTTGCTAGTTGCATTCACCATTTTTAATGAAGATATAAAAGTGGATGCAAATACTCTCTTAGTAGTACTCCCTCCATCCCAGGAATTTGTTCACAGTTACTGTTTTCTCGTGTTTTAGCGAACGAGTTTTTTATTAGTATTTAAAATGATAAAGTAATTTTTAAGTCACTTTATAATAGAGTAGAGATAGATTTATCAAACCCTACCTTAAAATTTACTTTATTATTTCAAATACTAATAAACAACTCGTCCGCTAAAACGCGAGAATAAAGGTAGTGTGAACAAATTCCTGGGACGGAGGGAGTATATTGCTAAATACTCTTCGTGTCAATTATGAGATTTTTATTAACGCATTCAAAGGATATGCTCCCATCAATTTTTTTTTTTATTTTTAAGAAAGGTATTCTTGTATGAGCGTATAATAAATGAGATGGTCTAGTTGTTAGCATTAATTGTTAGAAAAGATTTTGTTGAAAGCGGTCTTCCTCATAATCATATGGAAGCCACGTTTCAAGGTTACTTTCTTTGACCATCTATCTTCATCTTCTCCCCACGTACATAACACACACTGTATATGCATATGTGCTGCCAAATTGTGTTGCATAGTTCTGGTGAAAGCGGGCTAAAAGTTTTTTCCTTTCCCAAAAAAAAAAAAAAAAAAAAAAAGTTCTTCAATATAAGTGATTCAAAAAAAAGTTGATCATAGCCCACGTCGAATTATTAGAGGAAAAACAGGGAAACATATGCAAGAAGGAATAAAAAAACGTATTATTTTGAATAGTAAAAAAATTTCACTTTCAATTTTTGTAATTGAAATTATAATTAATTTGAACTTATGAATATGATATTGAACTTTAACAATAAAAATTTGAACTTATAATCAATTATTAATTGTACTTAAATTTTTTTTTTGAACTTTATATATGTATGACCGAACTTTAAAGAAAAAAATTGCAATTTAGAATGACATATTTTGATTAGGAGGGAGTACATTTTCTAGTGATAACATAGTAATTTTTCAAAAACGAATTTAAATTGCACGGTGTACCTGAATACATTGATCAAACAAGATTTAATTTGAATTTTTACAAGATTAAATAATCATAAATCATTAATAAAAGTTCAGGAATAGTAATAGAAACATTTCATTTGTGGACATATACCCATTGAATTCTTTACTTCAGGAAGTAAAGAACTTTACAACATTATCAATTCTTCTTGTGAGAGCAATTGTTTTGATTTTCAATACACACAGAGAGGCAAACCAAGCAGACACAGTTTGGCAAAGATTTGATGATATAGCCATCGAAATCGAATCTGTAGGTGACCTGTGCATTTCTTGCTAAATTAGGTACAAAATCTGCAGAATTAAAAATGTTAATATAACAAGTTGGCACATCTATTAGATGACAATATAATATGTAAAAATGACAATATAATGAAGCTTGTTCCAACATGTTTAAATTAGAAACCAAGTTGTTCATCTGTTCAGATGTAATTCACCAACTTGTTCCGACATGTTTAGATTAGAAACCAAGTAGTTCATATGTTCAGATGTAATTCCAGCACCCATGTGGTAGCAACACCAGTTGGAACACCTTGAGCAGTTTTAGAAGTCCATTGACCATCCTGAAATATTGCAACGGAGCAAACAAAAACCACGCACTATGTTTGATATTGTTCTACCAATCTCAAAGAAGTAAAATGTACTGATAATTTATGATTTCAGGGGAATAAAATTTATAATACTTCTCAATCAATAGAGCAAATTTAATAAGCCTTTTCTATATCATCTCCAGTAGCAACAAACAACCTTGAGTTGAGAACATATAAAGTTAATATCTCACAATAATAAAGCAAAAAGGAGAGGAAAACTATTCAATTTTTCAAGAAACCTGTGATTGTTATCATCTAAATGTTATCTTCAAGAACTATTAAAATTCTAAACAGAAAAACACTAATATTTACCTCATCAGCAACAAAAAATGTGAAGGAACCAAGGAATCCCCGAATCAGATGCCAAGCTCACTAATGCAGCTTTAAACAATGGAGACTCAAATCTACCCACATTCAATATTCAATTTTGAACTTACGTTTTTTTGAACTATCTACATAGGAATCAATATAGTTTGGAATATTTCCAAATCAGCTTTGTTAAGTAAAAAAAAAAAAAAAAGAATAAATATAAGAACAATAAAAGAAAGAATGAGTAGCTATCTACACATTCACAAAATCAGAATCCATTAGTCAAATTTTCTAAGAGGCATTTCATCAAACACCAGCCATGAATCTGCCATCGTTATTATTATTTCACGAACCGTACTCGACCTAAATGTTGGATGTTGAAAATCTTAAGCCTATTTAAAATTTCATTTCTCGAATCACAAATTATCGCTCAGTAACCGTCTCGACCACCATCGGTAAAACAAACTGGTTTCTTGTTGAATTTTTTTGGAAAAGTTACACTGAATAATCGAGCGAGGCAAAAAATAAGGAGGAGAAATACCTGAGGTAGTAGCAGATTTGAACACGAAATATCATAATTTCCCAAAAAAACCTGAGGAATTGAACAGATCCGTCGATCTCGGAGCCACCTAGCCTTGCCGTGTTTTCCCTGTCGTCTGCCGCCATCGCGGTTCTCACCGGTCATCCCAGCATCGTGTCGTCACCTATCTGTAACAGATCCGTCTTCGCCGCGCTCGTTGGTATTCGCCGATCCAGAGTCGCGTCTGTCGCCGCCCGTATCAGCGCCGCTGCGCCTCGCCGGAGCCACCGCGCCCGCCATCCCCTTCAACAATGGTCTCCCAAGAATTTTGAAATGAAGAATTTTCTTCACCTTCTCTCTCCTCCAGTTCAAAATTTCAAAAAGAATTGCTGAATAGTGAAACTTGTAAGCTGGTATAGAGGGTAAAAGGTGAATAGGAACTGATGTGATGACTTGCAACCGGGTTCTGGATGGCAGATTTGGGCTGACTGATTTTAGGGGCATACTTGTAATATAAAGCTCATTTTTGCACCTCTTGGAGGTATGGGATTTTTCAAATACCTATTGACACGATCACACTCACACCCACAAGCATAATACCATTTTAAATAAAATATAACCCTAAAAACCTGCTATAATTTTTTTTTTCTTTCAACTGCAAAAGCAAAACGTTATCACAAACCCGACAACCTGTTCACATTAACAAAAACAGGCTTCAAGCCCAAACCAACTAACCAGTGTAACTCCAAACCAACACATAAGTACAAACTAGTTTATATTACAATATAGTACATATCCAAAACTAACACAATATACAGTAGCGGAAGCAAAACAAAGCAACGGTCCTACCCGCAGGTCGTCATCTATGTACACCGCAACCCAAAAGCCTGCAAGAGCGTCACAGCTAGTCCAGTATGAACAGGTCGTCACACGTCATCAGGATTACCTACAATGCATAAACTATGTGAGATTTACAAATCCCAGTAAGCAGAAATTATGCATGATGTGATGTTCATCTCAAAATCCTCACAATGCACAATGCACTCTCATTCAAAAACACCAATTTAGATCTGAAATACTCGTTAAGGGCCCCTGACTCACTATTATGCACCGGCACAAACATCAATGTCAATAAAATATAATCAAGTGGCCACAATAAGTATGATCCGACGGGGGTCCATCCTCCTGTGGCCATCGAGGGTCCCCCCCCCCCCATCGCGCCCCTCATGTCCACCAAGAAGTAATCCCCTACACGCCGACTCACACGGTGAGGATCCATCCCTCTAACGGCCTAGCGAGGTCCATCACCAAACTTGACCCCCTATCCGTTCAGAAGTCCCATCTACAAACATGCACACAACATAACGTATAAGACGGTGGCCCACGCTAGGTAGCCTACGCTAGGTTTCCCTAGGTCGCTCCTTCCCAGGTCGCCCCTTCCGCCCTCGGTGCATAATCAGTGGTCAATCACACCAGTTTTTTTTTTTTATAAAAACATACTTTCATTTCAATGCATGATATGCATGATGCAATGCACAAATAATATTTCACAGGATTCATAACTCAACCCACTCGCAGGTTTAATCCACATCACATATTGAGCTCACAGGCTCACTCCACATCAAATAGCTCACAGGCTAAATTCCACATCAAATATTGAGCTCACAGGCTCACTCAACAATAATCACTGAATATCAGTTCACGTACAATTCATGTATCACCATTTAAATGTAAATAAATCACAAAATACTATGTTTATGCATTGTAGTTGCAAATGAATTTCTACTTACCTTGAGTCTGCAAAGCGTTGATAACACAAACCCTTAAACCACCTTATTGGTCTCCAATGTCAAATCTAATAAAACAAATTATAAACATCACTGTTTTTTTTTAATTACCGGCCGATATTAACGATAAATAACTTCATTGTTGTACCCAAACAAAATTTGAATGCAACTATAAAAATCGAAGTGAACTAAAAAAAATAGAACAAGCACTAATTCCATCTCCCAGAATGTTTTATAATCACAAACATAATGATCCTATTCATACCTAAATATTAATTGGAAGAAGTTTAATTAACAAAAGTATAAAGACAGACATCACTTTCCGCAATAAAACCCTAGTTGTACTAAGGTAGCGGCACCATTAAACTCACAAGCTAAAATATATATATGCATATGTCTAAATAATTACCTGATCCTTCTTTCTTCAATACCCTGTTGGGCTTTTCTTAGATCAGACACCTTATCGAGTTGCCTGATATCAGGTATGGTCTATAATTGTGCCACGTGTCATTGCACTATATCGCACTGACCTACTACCTGTTGAGTTAAAATATTATATTTAAATTATATTTTAAATTGTATTTTCTTATTTACAATTCTACCCTTTTAAAATTAAATTACCTAAATTAATAACATTCATCTATATATAATTTTCTTTTACAAAAATTCATATATTAATTAATTAAAAATATAAATAAATAAATTAATTAAAACTAAAGAATTAAAAATAGGTTGGATGGACCTTTTCCCCGTTCGCACAACGGACCTTCTTTTACTTCTGCCATTGTTTTCCTTTATATACTTTCTCTGGGTAAACAAATTCACAGGACACTTCTTCAAACTAAAATTTCACAACAATTAATTCACTACTAAATTTTACAACAATTAATTCACTACTAAATTTGGTTTCTCATCAGTTTTTAAATATTTCCTCCATTGCTGGATTTTGATTTCTCAAATTTAAATAGAAGTACCCTAAATTTGGTTGCGAATTTTGCCAGAAAATTAAGTATTTGGAGTTTTAATTATTCATTAAAATGCTTGAAGGCTCAATTGAAACTAAATCTCCTTCTAAGAAAGAGTTCATTGAAGGACTGATATGTGCAATCATGGCTAGTTAGAGCAAAATTAATTTCCCCTTCTTCATCGTTTTCGTTCACGGATATTTCTCCACCATCCGATTCACTCTCCGTCTCATCCCATCCCAGTGCTTTAGGGTCTTTTTTTTTTCTGGATTTTTTTATTATTTTTTGTTGCGGCCCGTCTTCGTCGGAGCAATAAGACCAGCTCACCGCCTGTTTAATTCCGCCGACGATAGCTACTGATGAATGATGAGCAATGATGATGAACTTGAATGATATAATAAGCATAGGGATAAAAAAATTAATTTCAAATTTAATTAGAATATTTTTTAATTGTATGATTAAAAATTAATTAGAATATCTTTTTATAAATTAAATAAGGACAAATTTGTAAATTTGTAATTTCAGATTTATAAAATATTAAATTTAATATAATATTTAAATAAAACGACAAACTCGATACCACTCGATGCAACTCGATAGAAAATTACATCATTAATTCAACAGGTAGCAAGTTATCAAATATAAACCATTAGATTTTATTAGATTTTAGATCTGATGGTTTATAAAGCATACCTGATATCAGGCAACTCGACAGGATGCCTGACCTAAGAAAGCCCCTACCCTGTTTCCTTCTCCCCAAAATTTTCTCAGGTACCTCTAGTGGAGTATGGTTATACAAACATGAATAAGGGTTTTTAGAGAAGCATTATATTCTTACCACTAATTACCGTCTTTTCTGTTAGCTTATTAGAGAAGATTTTTTTTTTTTTTTTAATTATTATCCTTAGCTTACGCAGTGTATATACACCCACGTATATACTGTAAACCGCCCTAGCTAATTCTATCTCCAAAAGGATTACGTAGTATATAATTTATACCTTAACTAGGAAGTATACATATTTTACTTTATTATTATATTATTATTATTTCTAGTTAATTAACTAGCATGTGCATACTTATTTACTAAACTACTTAGTGCACGCATATATATATCACTATATATAAGAAAATAATTTGTTTAATTACTATTATTTCTAAATTAACTACTTTCATACATATACATATATATTTAATTTACCCTTAACAACAAATAATTTGCAATAGACACTCAAATATCACTAGGGTCTCAAATAAATTGCAATAGGGTTTACTCACCACCAAATATATAATAGCGCATAAATAATTTAATATTTAAAAACACTATAAAATAATGCAACATCACAAGTAACACTTAAATAATTATATGAAATTCACTTAAGTAATAAATAGAAATCAAATATTTAAAATGCACATAAATTATGAATAACACATAAATATTTAAAATGCACACAATGCATGAAATATATTGACCAATGAGCAGTGAGAAGCTCGGGTATTACATCCTCCCCTCCTTATAAAAATTCCGTCCCCGAAATTTAACTTACCTGAACAGTTCTGGGTATTTGGATTTCATCTCATCCTCTCGTTCCCAAGTGGCTTCTTCTACTGACTGATTTCTCCAGAGTACTTTGACTAATGAAATTTCTTTGTTCCTGAGTTGTTTTACCTCTCGCAGTAAGATCTCCACTGGAATTTCTTCATAACTCAAGTCTGCTTTCAACTCTGCGGGTTCACTGTTCAAAACGTGTGACGGATTTGCAATATATTTTCTCAACGCGGACACGTGAAACACATTGTGTATCTGGGACATCGATGCAGGCAGATCAAGTTTATAAGCAACATCACCAATTCTTTCAATAATAGGAAATGGGCCAACATATCTCGGACTGAGCTTCCCTTTCTTTCCAAACCGCATTATGCCTTTCATTGGAGAAACTTTCAAAAACACTTGATCACCCACTCCAAACTCTAATTTTCTTCTTCTTTTATCTGCATAACTCTTTTGTCGACTTTGAGCAGTCTTCATTCTTTCACGAATTTGTACCACTGCTTCACTCATTTCTCGAATCATATCTGGACCCAAAAGTTTTCGTTCCCCGACTTCATCCCAATGCACTAGAGATCGACATTTTCTGCCATATAATGCTTCGTACGGAGCCATCCCGATAGTGGACTGATAACTGTTGTTATAAGAAAACTCTATCAAAGGTAAGAATTTACTCCACTGGCCCTGAAAATATAACACACAAGCTCTGAGCATATCTTCCAGAATTTGTATCGTTCGTTCTGATTGTCCATCTGTCTGAGGATGATAAGCAGTACTAAAAGATAACTGTGTTCCCAATGCTTTGTGTAGGCTCTTCCAGAAGTTAGACAAAAATCTGGAATCTCTGTCTGATACAATAGTGAGTGGTACGCCGTGAAGCCTGACAATCTCTTGTATGTATAACTGAGAGTAACGGTCCATAGTGTTGTTGGTGAACGAATCTAATCGTAAGGATTAGTGGCTGTTTTAATCCGTTTTTACGTCACCAATCAATAACGTGTGATTGATTACCACCGTAAATGGTAAATCGGGGTATGAATTTATTGAATTTGTAAATTCGGTAGTCGAAATTGGACTTATTTCGTGTACGTGTAGGTTTGGGTGTATTTATGTGTGTTTTGGGAGATTATAATTTTGAACTTGTATTTCACAGCTGGAGAACAACTATTTATAGAGACTAGCAAGCATGAGGTGTCCAAGACTCTTGGTCTCCCTAGCCTGCATGTTTGACATGTGTCCCTTTGATCTTATCTAAGCTGAATCTTAGTTACAAAGTCTTCTTTGGTCTTATCTCGGACTCATTGTTGTTCGCCTAGGTCGGCTTGATTGATCTTGTTGATTCTCCAACTGAAAGTTGTTCGCCTCTTGAGGTTGTACTTTGGAAGTTGCTCGCCTTATGGCTTTGTTCGGCTTGGCTTTGGGATCTTTGTCCTTTGTTCACTTGTACACACCTCCTTGGCTGTTTGTTGTATCATAGTTTGACCAAGTTGTTCGTCATTGATGACTTCACAGTTGGCTCATTCTTGGTCTCGGGCCTTAATACCTGTTCGCCCATTAGTTGTTCGTCGGGGGAGTTGTTCGTCACTTTATACACCTCTCAGATTGGTAGATGCACCCCAATGTTGACTATCTTTGTTTAAGCCCGTAACTCTCGTTCGCTTCATGCTGGATGATGTTCGCCTATCAACAATTGCCCCCTATCCTGACTAGATGTTGCATCAGACGAGCAACTTTGTGGCGAGCAACTGTAGTTAGGATATTATTCTGGTCAAGACTTGGACGAACATCATCTTTGTGACGAGAAACATCGGGATAACCGTTTCATCTTCCCATGATCTGGGGAGATCACGAAGATGACGCCAGCGCAATGATTGCGCGCCGTTCACGCGCGAACAACCCCGAGGCCACGCGCCCCTATAATTGTTTATAGGTCCTTCAACTTGTGGGTTAGCTCGGAGTTAACCCCGTTTTCTCTCCATTCGGCCCCTGAGTTTTCGAAAAATTATATCTGGGACCCCGTTTTTGCTTGGGGTATAAATAGTGGGAAAACTGAAATTTTTCCCACTTTTCCCCCTCTTGCTACAGTGCTCCGGCGATTTCTACTTTCCTCCGGCGATTCCAAGCTTTCCGACGTCCGTCCCTCAGCGTTTGGCTTTAAATTTCAACTCCCAGGTAGTTACTCTTCTTCTCCTATCTTCTTCTTTACTTTTTCTCTCGAAAACGCCATCGCCGCCGTGTGGGTTCGAGCACCACCGTCTTCTCCGGGATAGCGCCACCGTCTGCAACTCTTTCTACCGCCGCTTGGATTTTTCTTCCTCTTCTATGTCTTCGCACTCGAGCAATAAGACTGAGGAGACCTTAGACCCACTTTTTCCAGTTGCGGTCCCCGTCGATCAACCTCCCTTCGAGATTTCTTCGACGTCGGATCTTCACGTGGATTCAGTTGTTCGCTCTGTGGAGGACACCGGTGTGGGCCCATCTGGGAGAGAACTAACGGTTGCGGCGAACAACAATCGGGACGAAAGCTCTTCGTCTTCTGCCGAATCTGAAGATCCAGACCTTAACGAACTCACTCGCGAGTTTTTGGAGGGTATCAATTTTCCATCCCCAAAGATGTGGGAAAGCGAGATCCCAGCCGGGGTTGCTCGACTATTCGAATGGCGAACATATGCTGAAAGGTATGCGAACAGCTTTCCCCGTCCCCAGAGGGAAATAATGGATAAGGTGAAAACTGAGTACCAGGCGAGCAAGATAAAGAGTGTTGTTCGCGAAGATGAACTGGACTCTATCCGGAAGGACTACAAAATCCCATACGATATTCACCTGTGGGCCCCCCGGAGAAAGGAAAGAGTTGATCGCCCACCCCCCGGATGTACGGCGATCAACCTTCACACCTTGATTGCCGGATTAAAGCTGCCTCTTCCACCCGTTGTTGGTCGATTCCTGGAGGCGACCAACTTGGCCATCACCCAAATTACTCCAATTGGGTGGATGAACCTTCTAGGCTCTATGTGCCTGTTCGCCTTGGAGGGGTATGTTGATCGGATCACTACGGAAGAGATCAACTACTTGATGACAATTACAAGCTGCCCCTTGGGAGAAGAAGGCTATCACTATCTCAAGGCAAGAACTGGGTTGAAAATGGTGGAAGAGGTGCCGAACAAGATTCGTGACTGGAAGCAACACTTCTTCTGGATTGGGGGTGATTGGCGAGCATCTTCTGGTCCACACGGCGGCCCTGGACGAATAAATTCTCCAGCAGCCTATGGAAAACTGAAACGTAAGTTTGTTTCTTGCTCGCCTTTGGGCTAAGTAGTTCTAATTTAACTTTTCTTGTTTGTTCGCAGGCCCTCGTCTACCCAAGTGGGATTCGAAAGAGGAGGAGTTGAGCTCCGAGTTTCTGTTTACCTCGTGCTTGGTTGGCCTCCGAAATAGGGCAGATAGGACTATTGACTATCTTTGCCGAGCAAGGTGTCAAAGAGCTGCTCGCCTCTTGACTTACCCTCACCACCTGGAGGCTCAAGCTGAGGTGCCCCCAGGTATGAAAATTTCTAACTCCCGGTTCAAACTTTGTTCGTCATTATCTTGTTTTAACTTGCTCGCCTAATTTCTTTTTTTTTTTAGCCGAGCAAGTAACAATTGCCGTTCCCCCAAGTTACGCTCTCCTTGAGCAAAGGGTCCTTGAAATGGGGCCACCAAAAGGGAAGAAAAGGAGAGGTGACCCTCCTCAAGCGGTGCTCGCCATGTCGAACAAGCCTGAGGGGGCTAGAGTTCCGAGACAGGCTGCCCCCCCAGTCCAAATCCGGTCCCCTCCCGTTTCCCCTCCTCATGGGGGGAAACATTTAAAGAAAGCTGACGGGACTCCCTTGTCCCACGATGTCCCTGGCAAGGGGAAGGAGAAAGTGGGTCACAGTCATCCTCGTCCAGATGGGGATGCTGTTCGTCGCTCTACTGAGCCTGTGGAAAGAACAGGCAAGGCGAGCAAGGATTCTACCTCTGGTCGCGGCCCTGAGGATCTCACCCATCTGGGTTGGGATGAGCGAAAATTCAAGGAGTAAGTCCACATTAGCTTCTGCCGAACAAGTTTCATCATCATATTTTATTATTCTTCTAAGTATTCTTTCCTTTCTCGTTCGCAGATATCGTGCTGACGATTATCCTGGTCGAGCAAGTGTTGTACATCAGTACGCTTGCTCGAAAACTCCCGTTAACATAAGGGAGATTCCTGGCGAGCATGTTCGCAAGGCGACGGAGTTGGTCGCCCGAGCCTGGACGCGTCCCCTGGACAAAGCCATCCTCCAACAGGGGCAAATGGACAATCTCCATCTCTCAATGATGCTCGTCGCCAACGGCCTCGTTACTGCCCAGAGGGCAATTGCCCAAGTTGCCGAGCAAGAAGAGTCTACTCGCCTTTATGCGAATACTGCTCGGCAGCTTACTGAAGAAAAGGATGGCCTGGTCGGCCAATACGAGGCTAAAATTGCTCGCCTCAACAACCAAATCAATGTTTACATTGATTCTGAGCACAAGCGCCTTGAAGAGATTCAAGTCTTGTCCAAAGAGCTGAAGGACAAAGAGGCCCTGCTTGGGGACAAGGAGGTTTTGCTCGGTGAGGGGGAGAAGAAATTGACTGCGGCTGAACAAAGAATTGTTGAGCTTGAGGCGGAGAATGCTCGTCTCCGGGAGGCAGAAGCCAACCTCTTCACCCGCGAGCAACTTGAAGAGGAGGTTCAAGCTCGCACCGGCCCCATCTCCAACCTTGGATACATTTGTGCCTACGCGGACAGCATCCGCACAGCTGATGCCTATGATTACAAGGACATGGTGGAGGAGATGAGCAAGGATTTAAACGAGTTCCTTGAGAACTATCCTCCGCCGAACAACGTTAAAATCCAGTTGGCGGACTTGGCTGTGCTAGGGGTTAAATTTGATAAACTTGACCCCAGTATCACTATTACTCATCCTCCACCAATTGTTGATGATGGCGAGCAGGGAGATGAGCCGGCTGCCGCAGGCGAGCAGAATGCCGAAGAGATTGAGCGGAAGGCCGCGGAGGACTTGGCCAAAGATTTGATTGTTGACCCTCCTGCCGAGCAAACTCAAGATCCTCCCCTTGCCGAGCAACAATAGTTTTAGGAGTTAGTCTTTTCCAGACTACTTTTTGTAATAGCTGTTCGTCTTTTTTTTTTTTTGTAGTACTTGTAATGGCTGCTTCCAGCTTGTACTATTTTTTGGGCTTAAAGCCTTTCTTTAATGGAATGTCTTTCTTTTGTTCGCTCATTTTCTTATATATGTTAATTGCCTTTACATTTGTCAATGCCTTTACAATTATAACATATAGTGTTGGGCTTTTGTTCGAATTGAACTTTGCCTTTAGTGGAATCAGGGTTCAGCCTTAGGTTCTGTTCATTTTTAAAAAACGAACAACCTTTAAGTGGCTTTGGTCCTTAGGTTCTGTTCATTTGTAAAACGAACAACCTTTGAATGGACTTGTACCTCGAGCTTTTGGACTTTTTCCTTTGCTGACGAACAACTACTGTATTTACATTTTGAACAAATTACAAGTGTTATAAGACTGTTCATCACTTACATATACAATATGACGAACAACTTTGAACATAAACTAAAAACTTGCTCGCTTATAGATTTTTGCCGAGCAACTCTATTCAAAATTAAAAGACGCAGCACCAGACTATACAAATGTGGCGAGCAACTTTTTAATCTATACTTAACCAAATTTTCAAAAAATTATGCAAGTTTTTGATCCATTGATCCATTCCATTTGCTTGATTCACTTCATTCGCCATACTTGCCCCCAAGATAATTGTTCGCCCATTTACTGATAATACTTCTTGAGATGTACGGCATTCCAGGAGTATGAGGCCGGCTTGCCTTCCATATCTTCGAGATCGTATACGCCATTTACGAATTTTTCCGTTATACGATATGGGCCCTCCCAAGCTGGTCCCAGTACTCCTGAAGATTGGGCGAGCAGTTTTCTTAGAACCAAATCTCCAACTCTGAATTCCCGGACTTTTACACGGGAATTATAATAACGCTCCGCTCGTTGCTTGTATGTTGCATTTTTTAACTCAGCATTTAATCTTTTTTCTTCGAGCAAATCCATTTCTGCAGCCAAAACAGAGTTGTTCGCCTGTTCATCAAAGTTGGTCGTCCTAAATGTAGTGGCCTTTAACTCAATTGGTATTACAGCCTCTGTTCCGAAAGCCATAGCAAAGGGTGTTTCTCCGGTGCTAGACCTGGGAGAAACTCTGTATGCCCACAAGACTTCCGGGAGTTCGATAGACCAACCACTTTTGCTCTCCGCCAGTCTTACTTTTAATGTATGCTTGATTATCTTGTTCACAGCTTCAACTTGTCCGTTTGACTGGGGATGATAAGGTGTGGAGTAATGTTTTTTGATCCCCCACTTCGCACAGAATTCTCTCAACTCTTGTCCATCAAACTGTGGACCATTGTCTGTCACAATTGCCTGTGGAACTCCGAAACGACAGACAATGTTCTTCCAAATAAAGTTGATCATCTTCTCCTGCGTGATGTTCACCATGGCCTCTGCTTCTGCCCATTTAGTGTAATAATCGACTGCCACAACGGCAAATCGAACATTTCCGACTCCAGCTGGGAAAGGACCAATAATGTCCATTCCCCATCTAGCAAAAGGCCATGGGCTATAAACCGACACGAGCTCTTGGGCCGGTGTATGAATATTCGGGGCAAAAATCTGACACTGATGGCAAGTTTTTGCTTTCTTGATCGCATCCTGACGTAATGTCGGCCAATAATACCCTTGCCTGATGGTTTTGTACGCCAAGGCTTGCCCCCCAGTGTGATTTCCACATACTCCGGCGTGAATTTCTTCGAGTACTGCTTGCCCTTGCCCCCTAGGCAAACACTTGAGAAGTGGGACTGATATTCCCCTTTTGAAGAGTTGCTCGCCCACCAGAGTATATCTGGCGGCTCGCTTTATTAGCTTGGCAGCTTCAAAAGGATTGTTTGGTTTTTCCCCACTTTTCAAGTATTTGACTATACTTGTTCTCCAGTCTTCTTCACTGGTTCGATCGTCGAGTTGGTTGACATTATAGCTTACTGTTGATGGATCTTTCATCTTTGTAACTATAATATCTGCCAACTCTACGGGTCCTTCACTTGTTGCTAGTCGAGCAAGCGCATCTGCTTGAGTGTTGCTCGTCCTTGGAATTTGTTGTATGAAAACTTGCTGCAACATGGATATTAGGTGAGCCACAATCCGTTGATACTCGATCATGTGATCATCTTTTGCTTCGTATTCACCTCGGACTTGGTTCAAGATCAATTGTGAATCGCCAAATATTTGCAAGCGTCTGACACCAACTGCGAGAGATAGGTGGAGACCAGCAATAAGAGCTTCATACTCAGCTTCGTTGTTGGTTGCCATGAAACCAAATCTGATTGCCGAGGTGAATACTTGTCTATCTGGGCTGATTAAAACTACTCCTGCCCCCGAGGCTATATTGGTTGATGATCCGTCCACATAGAGATGCCAAGGATGATCAAGTCCTCTCGTCGGATCTGGTGGGAAAGTTAGTTCGACTATAAAGTCGGCTAATGCTTGCCCTTTGATAGCTGTTCGAGGAGCATAGGTCACCCCGAATTGGCTAATCTCCAGTGACCATCTTAAGAGACGACCTGCAGTATCGGGGCGATGGAGAATTTGCCTGAGCGGGAAAGTTGTTAGAACTTCGACTTGATGGTCAAAGAAGTATGGTCGTAACTTTCTCACGCTCATAACCAAAGCATACGCCAGCTTTTCGGTTGGAGCATATTTGATCTCTGCTTCGTGTAAAGCCTGGCTGACGTAATATATAGGTTGGTGAAATTTGCCGTCTTCGCGCACCAAAACGGAGCTGATGGCAACTTCTGATGCGGCTAAGTATAGAAAGAGCTTTTCTCCTGGGATTGGTTTTGATAGGATTTTGACATCTCCCAGGTATTCTTTAAGTTGATCGAAGGCCGCTTGGCAGTTGTTAGTCCATGCAAACTTTCCTTTTTTTACGGCCTCGAAGAATGGACGGCACTTGTCCCCTGACCTGGATATGAACCGGTTCAATGCTGCTAGGCACCCGGTGAGTCTTTGCACTTCTTTCACCGAACGTGGTGGTTGCATATCCATGATGGCTTTAACCTTTGAAGGGTTGGCCTCAATCCCTCGCTGGCTAACAAGATGGCCCAAGAATTTCCCCGAGTGAACTCCAAAGCTGCTCTTCTTTGGATTCAACTTCATGTTATAGTGTCGAAGAGTTTCGAACACTTGAGTCAGATGTTGAAGATGGTCTTCCTTCTTGGGACTTTTGACTACGATATCGTCTACATAGACTTCCACCGTGTCTCCGATTTGTTGATCAAACATCTTGTTCACCAGTCTTTGATATGTTGCTCCAGCATTTATGAGGCCAAACGGCATTCTTTTCCAACACAGCAAGTTTTTGTTTGTATAAAACGCTGTGTTCTCCTGATCATCTGGATGCATAGGAATTTGATGATACCCGGCGAAAGCATCCATAAATGTCAACATCTCGTGGCCTGCAGTGCTGTCCACCAATTGATCAATATGTGGGAGAGGGAAATTGTCCTTTGGGCATGCTGCATTCAGATATGTGAAATCTATGCATAGCCTCCAGGTCCCATTTGGTTTCTTCACGAGTACCGGGTTTGCTACCCATTGTGGACAGAGTGCTTGTCGAATGAGATCGTTGTCTAGCAACTTCTTAACTTCTTCATTCAAGGCTTAGTATTTGTCTGGGCCGTACTTCCTTCGCTTTTGATGGACGGGCTTTCTTGCTTGATTTATGTTCAGCTTATGATAAGCATGTTTCGGGTCTATCCCTACCATATCTGCGTGAGACCAAGCAAAGACATCTAGATTCTTGGTGAGGAACTCTTTCATTCGGGATCTGTAAGGCTCTGGGAGCTCAGATCCTATGAATAATTCAAGATCTTCGTTGTTAGGATTAACTTTGAACGCCTCCAGCTCTTCGACTGGAGTTGCTCGTCGTTTTTGTCCCTTCCAACGGGGATCAAGTATGGGTTCCTCAGGGTTGGAATCATTTTCGATGTTCATGGGCTCTGCCCCCAGGCGGGGTTCTAGATCATCAGTTGGCTCCGTCCCATTGTTGTTCGTTTGTACTTGGCCCTCCAAGTCCCCCACTGAGGGTTGTTCGTCATCACCCCTTTGTTGTTCCTCAGATGGAGGTTCCTCGCGGGTGGTAACGAGTTGTTCGTCCAACACTTGCTCGTTCAAGTGTTGTTTGTCCGTATCCTTGTGGTCGTCCATGTCCATCATATTATTTAGTATTGATGGTTCGTCGACGGGATAACTTGTTGCTTCCATCATGGATATTTGTACAAATTTTGCTCGTAGTTGTTGAATGCATTCTCGTGCTCTCCGTTGGTCTCCTTTAATTGTGCCTGCTCCACTAGCTGTTGGAAATTTCAAACAATAGTGGTAAGTGGAACATGCAGCTTTAAATTCATTGAGAAAAGGTCGGCCAAGAAACCCGTTATAGGTCGACTCCTGGTCTACAACCAAGAAATCTACCATTCTTGTTATATTTCTTTCGGGTTCATTAGCCGTTACAAGTTGTACTGCTAATGTTACAATTCCCAACTGTGTTGTCACAGCATTCCCGAAGCCTATGATTCTATGTGTTGTATTCCGAACATAACCCGAATAATCTCCCAGATTATCGAGGGTCTTCTTGAATAAGATGTTGGTGTAGGCTCCGGTGTCCACCAACAGTCTGTGGACTCTGGTCCCCATAATCTTGGCGCAGATTACGAGTGAATCATTGTGCGGAGTTAAGACGCCTTCAAGGTCTTTTTCGGTGAAAGTTAATTCTGCCGTTTGCATGATAGACGGCTTAACTCCCATTTCTTGTACTTGGCCAATCGCTCGTAGCTCCGCTTTCCTCTTCCGAGTAGAGTCGGGTGGTTGTCCATCAAAACACCCTCCCGCGGGACCTGCGGGTTCCATCATGAAAAGATCTTCTAAAGGTTGAGCTGGAATACTGGGAACTGGTCACCCGGGTCTGTTGTTTCTCTGAGGTTGACCATCCTCTTCGTCTTCCGAGTTGTTCTCCCGGGTTCTCTTCCCAGGTTGCCTTTTAACGAAATCGGAGAGCTTTCCCTCCTCATAAAATCGCCAGAGTTGCTTAAGCAAATCTCTACACTCACTCGTAAAATGCCCCACACTTTGATGGTAGGCACAATACTTGTTTGGGTTGAGTTTGCCAGTATCCTGACGGATTTTACGTGGCAGGGAAAGCAACTCTTTCTCCTTTACGCTTTCATACACAGTATCAACTGATACTGTCAACACTTGGTTCAGTTTTTCCTTCAAATCCGATCCTTCGGTGAATGCTTTCATATTTTTTGGGACCCTGTAGCTTGTCCCGACGGGCTTTTTGTTATTCTCCTTAGGATCAGCCTTGTTTTCCCCCAAATTTGTTTGTAGGGCCTCGTGCATGGAAACGAAAATGCCAGCTTGGTTTCTGAACTCGGCATAAGTCTTTGGGCACTTTAGACGTACCTCCTTCCATAACTTCGACCCTTTTTTCAATCCGGCCATCACAGCGACGATCTTTGTATCTTCGCTCACCGGTTCTCCTTCTAGTAAAACTTTATCGAATCTTTCCATAAACGCCCGGTCAGTTTCATCATCATTTTGCCTCAAATCTGACAGCCGGTGTTTTTGGGAAAGATACGACCCCGCCGTTGAAAAGTGAGAAAGAAATTCTCGACTTAGTTGGACGAACGAGTGGATTGATGCCGGCGGCATTGATGAAAACCACTTGTGAACCCGATCGCCCAATGTTAGAGGAAAATTCCGGCATTGGGTGGCATCGCTGGCTCCTACGGAGACCATGTAGTCCGTATACTTCGTTAGGTGGACCCGGGGGTCGGTGATGCTTTCATATTGAATGCTAGCCGGAAATTGAATCTTTTTCTGTATCGGGGCCTTCAAAATGTGGGCTGCCAAAGGTGAGGATGGTATGCTGGTCGTTCCCATCCCCCTCTGTTGGTCTAGTTGCCCCTGCATGTTCTCCACAGCCCTCCTTAGGCTTGATAATTCATCAAGAGGTGCCCCCTGACTTGGAGGCTGTTCGGCGAGCAAAGGCATTAACCTTTCTGCTCGTCGCAGTCCCTCGCTTGGAGTGGGCACTTCCTGGGCTTGCCTCCTAATGTTGTTCGCCGCATTTGTCCCTAGGCGCCTGAAGGCTGACTGGGAGAGTCTTTCATGGACTGATGGGCGAGGCTGTTCAAAAGTTGCTCGCCCATCTTCTGCTCCCCGGCGAGCAGCTTCCCGTTGGGGCTGGCTAAGCCTGTCTTGGGCACTGGAACGCGTTGTTCCATGGCTAGACATAGTTGTTCGTCCGCGACCAGACTCAGCCTGTACTTCTCTCTGGTCGACCACCTTGGCCTTTCCCTTATTTCGTCTGACTTGGGCACTATCAACCTCTCGCTGTTCGCCCCTAGTAGTCCTGGGTCTAACAACCTCTAGGGACTTGTCCCTTGACCTTGCTTGTGTTGGCCTAATCTGCTCTTGTTGCCTCTGGAGGGCCTGGAGAGCAGCTATGGTTTTAGCCAACTCGTTGGGGTTGTTCGCCAAAGCCTCCATCTCAGGGGGGAGGTTATGTGTTATGGCTGTATGTTGTGACCTGTTCGCATGTCTTGGGTCACGGTCCCGGTGGTCGGCCGACGTGGCCCGGATCTGAGATGCTCTTTTTGACAAACGTGATCCTTGGGTCTCTTTAGATTGAGGCATTTCAACTTAAATTACTTCTTAATTTTTAAATTGAAGAACACTAAGAACACCAAGAACACTTTTGTTTGTATCTTCAAATATTTCTTGAGATTTCTTATGAATCTTCAAGTTTTCAACTTGAAGTTCTTGAGTAATCACACTAAACCGAAGGTTCGAACCCTCCTTCTAGCGCCAAATTGTTGGTGAACGAATCTAATCGTAAGGATTAGTGGCTGTTTTAATCCGTTTTTACGTCACCAATCAATAACGTGTGATTGATTACCACCGTAAATGGTAAATCGGGGTATGAATTTATTGAATTTGTAAATTCGGTAGTCGAAATTGGACTTATTTCGTGTATGTGCAGGTTTGGGTGTATTTATGTGTGTTTTGGGAGATTATAATTTTGAACTTGTATTTCACAGCTGGAGAACAACTATTTATAGAGACTAGCAAGCATGAGGTGTCCAAGACTCTTGGTCTCCCTAGCCTGCATGCTTGACATGTGTCCCTTTGATCTTATCTAAGCTGAATCTTAGTTACAAAGTCTTCTTTGGTCTTATCTCAGACTCATTGTTGTTCGCCTAGGTCGGCTTGATTGATCTTGTTGATTCTCCAACTGAAAGTTGTTCGCCTCTTGAGGTTGTACTTTGGAAGTTGCTCGCCTTATGGCTTTGTTCGGCTTGGCTTTGGGATCTTTGTCCTTTGTTCACTTGTACACACCTCCTTGGCTGTTTGTTGTATCATAGTTTGACCAAGTTGTTCGTCATTGATGACTTCACAGTTGGCTCATTCTTGGTCTCGGGCCTTAATACCTGTTCGCCCATTAGTTGTTCGTCGGGGGAGTTGTTCGTCACTTTATACACCTCTCAGATTGGTAGATGCACCCCAATGTTGACTATCTTTGTTTAAGCCCGTAACTCTCGTTCGCTTCATGCTGGATGATGTTCGCCTATCAACAAGTGTATGTGGTACAAATTGGTAGAAAATGAGCTGATTTAGTCAATCGATCCACAATAACCCAGACCGCATCATAACTTTTGACTGTCTTGGGGAATCCTGTAACGAAATCCATCGTGATATTCTCCCATTTCCACTCTGGAATAAGTAAAGGTTGCAAAGTTCCTGCAGGTCTCTGATGTTCTGCTTTGATTTGTTGACAAGTCAAACACTGTTCTACGTATTGAGCAATGTCTTTCTTCATACCTGGCCACCAATAATGCAATTTCAAGTCTCTATACATTTTAGTAGCTCCCGGATGTACAGAATAGGGTGTCGAATGTGCTTCAGTCATCACATCTTCACGGGTTTTGTCAACATTGGGTACATACAATCTGTTCCGGTATCGCAATACACCATTCTCTGATACTGGAAGTCAGAGGATTCATCTGAAGTGATATCTTTCTTCACCTTAGTGAAATATTCGTCATTTTGTTGCCCTGTGTGTATTCTATCCAGCAAAGTTGGTTTAAGTGTTAAAGCTGCAAGTTTCGCAGTCACAAGTCCAGGTTCAACAAGTTCTATGTTCATCCTTTGCAAATCTAATTTCGGGTTTCTGAATCCAATTCAAAGCTGCCATCTTCTCGGCTGATTTTCGACTCAATGCATCTGCCACCACATTAGCTTTACCTGGATGATAGTTAATGACACAGTCATAATCTTTCACAAGTTCTAACCATCTTCGTTGTCTCATGTTCAACTCTTTCTGAGTGAAGAAATACTTCAAACTTTTATGATCAGTGTAGATCTCACAATGTTCTCCGTACAGGTAATGTCTCCAGATTTTAAGTGCAAACACTACTGCTGCCAACTCCAGGTCATGTGTGGGGTAGTTCTTCTCATATTCTTTCAATTGTCGGGATGCATAAGCTATTACTTTATCATCTTGCATCAGTACGCAACCGAGACCATTCTTCGAAGCATCACTATAAACTTTGAAACCTCCAGTCCCTGTAGGAATTGTTAAAATAGAAGCTGATGTCAGTCGCTTCTTCAGTTCTTGAAAACTTCGTTCACATGCCTCCGTCCATTTATAAGCCACACTTTTTCTGGTTAATCGCGTTAATGGTGAAGCAATTTTAGAGAATCCTTCGACAAATCGACGATAATATCCTGCTAAACCGAGAAAACTACGCACCTCTGACGGATTTGTAGGCTGTGGCCAATTATTAATTGCTTCCACTTTGCTCGGGTCAACTGAAATCCCTGCTCCCGATATCACATGTCCCAAGAAAACAACCCGATCCAACCAGAATTCACATTTCTTGAACTTCGCATATAACTGTTTTTCTTTCAGAACGTCTAATACTTTCCTCAAATGCACTGCATGTTCTTCTTTAGTCTTGGAGTAAATCAAGATGTCATCAATGAATACAATCACAAATTTATCAAGGAAGTCTTTAAATACCCGATTCATCAAGTCCATGAACGCTGCAGGAGCATTTGTCAGTCCAAACGGCATCACTCGAAACTCATAGTGCCCATATCTCGTACTGAATGCAGTTTTAGGAATGTCTTCTTCTTTTATTTTTAGCTGATGGTACCCTGACCGCAAATCAATCTTTGAAAAGATAGATGCACCTTGCAGTTGATCAAACAAATCATCAATCCGAGGTAGAGGATATTTGTTCTTGATTGTGATTTTGTTCAATTCTCGATAATCGATACACATCCTCAATGTACCATCTTTCTTCCGCACAAACAAAACTGGCGCTCCCCAGGGTGAGAAACTAGGACGGATGAAATCTTTCTCCAGTAATTCTTGTAATTGTATCTTCAGTTCTTTTAATTCAGCAGGTGCCATTCTATATGGTGATTTGGAAATAGGAGAAACCCCAGGTTGCAAATCAATCACAAACTCTATTTCACGATCTGGTGGTAATCCCGGAAGATCATCTGGAAATACCTCTGGATATTCTCGCACAACTGGTACATCAGTAACAGCTGGACTCTGTTGCCCCTCAATACTCATTACACTCACCAAATAACCCTCACAACCACTTTCCAACAATCTTCGTGCTTTGGTAGCTGATATCATAGGGATTCTGAAGCGTTCCTTCACACTGATAAAAGAAAAAGCTTCTTCCCCCGCTGGCTGAAATGTGATACTCTTCTTCTGGCAATCAATTGTAGCACCATATTTTGATAACCAATCCATACCCAGAATTACATCGTAATCGTTCATGTCTAGCACAATCAGATCAGCACACAATTCCCTGCCTTCTATCGGAATAATACACCCTCGTAAAATTTGATTGGTTTGTTTTGAATCACCAGAAGGAATCATCACGTCAAATCTGGCTTCTGTTAGGTTAGGTGTTTTACCCAGCTTCCTCACATACTTAGTGGATGCAAATGAATGGGTCGCTCCAGAATCAAATAACACAAAAGTTGAAATGCCAAAAATAGAAAGTTTACCCGTAACAACTGGATTGTCTTCAGCATCTTCTTTGGTTATAGTGAAAACACGTGCTGGAACTCTTCCCTGCTCCCTTTGTCTACCACGGTTCGGACACATACTGGCTATATGACCTTTCTGTCCGCAAGTGTAACAAGTTCTAGGCATAAAAGGGCATGCTCCATCGTGTGATTTACCACAGTTCAGGCAAAGATGTGGTGGTGGGGGTGTTCCACTCTGATTAGTCTTGAAACGTTTGTTCGGGTCTCCTTGTTCCGGTCTTTGTCCTTGACGAGGTGAAAAATTTGGTCTTGGCCCTTGGAATTGCAACGGTCTCTTCTTGCTATCGCCATTCCACTGTTGTACCGGCCTCTGTTGAAAGTGACGCCGAACCTCCTATGCATGACGTATCTTCATCTCGGCTTGTTCAGCAACTTGTGCTCTCTCCGCAACTTGTGCATAAGTTACCCCCTGAATCCCTGCCATACTCACATCCCTGTATAGCTCAGGCCTCAAACCCTCCATAAATCTCTCCACCTTCAGCATTTCAGTACCAATCATGTGTTCCGCAAACCTGGATAGCTGTTCAAATTTGCGGAGGTACTCTGTAACAGTCATGGTTCCCTGCTTAAGATGTATAAACTCGTTCATCTTCATCATTCTAACGGGGGCTGTGAAATATTTATTTCTAAAAATCTCCTTGAACCGCTCCCAGGTCATAGCAGCAACGTTCTCAATAGCCTTAACAGTGTCCCACCAATATCCAGCACTACCGCGTAGCATGAAAGAGGCACACAAAACTTTTTCCACGTCAGGGATCTTGCTGTACTGAAACATGTTATCTAAGGTCCGCAACCAGTCCTCAGCAGCTAAGGGATCAGTAGCATCCTCGAAGATCGGGGGATTCAATTTTCGGAATCGCTCAGAAACTAGCTCAACATGCGCTGCTCCTGGCTGTGGCTGATTCACATCAACATGTTGTCTATTTGCATCTCTTTCCTGCAAAAGTTGCTGAAATTGTTGAGCCTGACGCTCAACCATATCTGCCAGTCGAGCAATAAGATTATCTCGATCGACACCAACAGTCGGTGCTGCCTGTTCGAGAGTTCGCTCCATACCACTACCCCCACCTTCTTCTCTCACCATATCTGTTTAACTTACTACAAGTCCTACACCACATGGCCAATATAATTCATGATGTAAATAATTTAAACAAAACACAAATAAACACTTACTGGCATAGCTGGGCTCTCCAAGTTCTGAGCTCGTGTACATAGACAGTCTACAGAAGGCGAACCGTGCTCTGATACCACTCTGACACGACCACACTCACACCCACAAGCATAATACCATTTTAAATAAAATATAACCCTAAAAACCTGCTATAATTTTTTTTCCTTTCAACTGCAAAAGTAAAACATTATCACAAACCCGACAACCTGTTCACATTAACAAAAACAGGCTTCAAGCCCAAACCAACTAACCAGTGTAACTCCAAACCAACACATAAGTACAAACTAGTTTATATTACAATATAGTACATATCCAAAACTAACACAATATACAATAGCGGAAGCAAAACAAAGACACGGTCCTACCCGCAGGTCGTCATCTATGTACACCGCAACCCAAAAGCCTGCAAGAGCGTCACAGCTAGTCCAGTATGAACAGGTCGTCACACGTCATCAGGATTACCTACAATGCATAAACTATGTGAGATTTACAAATCCCAGTAAGCAGAAATTATGCATGATGTGATGTTCATCTCAAAATCCTCACAATGCACAATGCACTCTCATTCAAAAATACCAATTTAGATCTGAAATACTCGTTAAGGGCCCCTGACTCACTATTATGCACCGGCACAAACATCAATGTCAATAGAATATAATCAAGTGGCCACAATAAGTATGATCTGACGGGGGTCCATCCTCCTGTGGCCATCGAGGGTCCTCCCCCATCGCGCCCCTCACGTCCACCAAGAAGTAATCCCCTACACGCCGACTCACACGGTGAGGATCCATCCCTCTAATGGCCTAGCGAGGTCCATCACCAAACTTGACCCCCTATCCGTTCAGAAGTCCCCTCTACAAACATGCACACAGCATAACGTATAAGACGGTGGCCCACGCTAGGTAGCCTACGCTAGGTTTCCCTAGGTCGCTCCTTCCCAGGTCGCCCCTTCCGCCCTCGGTGCATAATCAGTGGTCAATCACACCAGTTTTTTTTTTTTTATAAAAACATACTTTCATTTCAATGCATGATATGCATGATGCAATGCACAAATAATATTTCACAGGATTCATAACTCAACCCACTCGCTGGTTTAATCCACATCACATATTGAGCTCACAGGCTCAATCCACATCAAATAGCTCACAGGCTAAATTCCACATCAAATATTGAGCTCACAGGCTCACTCAACAATAATCACTGAATATCAGTTCACGTACAATTCATGTATCACCATTTAAATGTAAATAAATCACAAAATACTATGTTTATGCATTGTAGTTGCAAATGAATTTCTACTTACCTTGAGTCTGCAAAGCGTTGATAACACAAACCCTTAAACCACCTTATTGGTCTCCAATGTCAAATCTAATAAAACAAATTATAAACATCACTGTTTTTTTTTTTAATTACCGGCCGATATTAACGATAAATAACTTCACTGTTGTACCCAAACAAAATTTGAATGCAACTATAAAAATCGAAGTGAACTAAAAAAAATAGAACAAGCACTAATTCCATCTCCCAGAATGTTTTATAATCACAAACATAATGATCCTATTCGTACCTAAATATTAATTGGAAGAAGTTTAATTAACAAAAGTATAAAGACAGACATCACTTTCCGCAATAAAACCCTAGTTGTACTAAGGTAGCGGCACCATTAAACTCACAAGCTAAAATATATATATGCATATGTCTAAATAATTACCTGATCCTTCTTTCTTCAATACCCTGTTTCCTTCTCCCCAAAATTTTCTCAGGTACCTCTAGTGGAGTATGGTTATACAAACATGAATAATGGTTTTTAGAGAAGCATTATATTCTTACCACTAATTACCGTCTTTTCTGTTAGCTTATTCGAGAAGATTTTTTTTTTTTTTTAATTATTATCCTTAGCTTACGCAGTGTATATACACCCACGTATATACTGTAAACCGCCCTAGCTAATTCTATCTCCAAAAGGATTATGTAGTATATAATTTATACCTTAACTAGGAAGTATACATATTTTACTTTATTATTATATTATTATTATTTCTAGTTAATTAACTAGCATGTGCATACTTATTTACTAAACTACTTAGTGCACGCATATATATATCACTATATATAAGAAAATTATTTGTTTAATTACTATTATTTCTAATTTAACTACTTTCATACATATACATATATATTTAATTTACCCTTAACAACAAATAATTTGCAATAGACACTCAAATATCACTAGGGTCTCAAATAAATTGCAATAGGGTTTACTCACTACCAAATATATAATAGCGCATAAATAATTTAATATTTAAAAACACTATAAAATAATGCAACATCACAAGTAACACTTAAATAATTATATGAAATTCACTTAAGTAATAAATAGAAATCAAATATTTAAAATGCACATAAATTATGAATAACACATAAATATTTAAAATGCACACAATGCATGAAATATATTGACCAATGAGTAGTGAGAAGCTCGGGTATTACACCTATTAGTAATAAGACACTAAAAAAAGTACCTAGTAGTACTTTACCCAAAATTTAAACCCCTTCTTAACTTAAAACTACCATTCATCGTATTCATCTTTCTTTCATTTTCTTTTCTGGTGCTCCCAGCCCTACACCCCCTCCCCCGACCATATGAAGAAGACTCATTAAACTTCCTTGTAAATGAACTCATAGAAGAAAAATATTAATATCATTTAATATTGTATGTATATTATATATACTTATTTGATTTTTTTTTATTATATTAATGGTTTTACTGTTTGTGAAAGAGCACTTGTGTGGGCAAAAAAATAGTGAGTGAGTATGTGTGTTTGTGTGCGTGGTCTTGAAATTTATGTGGGTTTAAATAGTGGGAGTATAAATTAATGTTTATATTAAAATATAAGGGTATATTAGTACTTTTTATTAATAATATTTTTTTCAAATTAAGAGATGGGTGAACAAAGTATTTTTGTGTGGGTGAATAGTCATGCCCTTAAACAATTTTATTCCACCTTTTGAAATATATACCTTTGTCCTTAAATCTATTCCCCTTGAAATGTACACAATTTTTAAGAAAAATGAGATAAAATAAGGATATTGTGAGATCTATTAATAAATAAAATAATTGTTTGCAAATATAGTAAAAAAGTAGTAATTTTCAAAAATGGAATGAGAATAAATTTTTGGGACGAACGAAAAAGAAAAGTGGTAATAAATTAGAGGGTAGGAGGAGGAGGGAGTAATATATAAAATAGTGGTCGATAATATCATTTAATCTATAAATGTTTTTGTTGTTATTAAATCAATTCCTTTGAACCATGCATATACTGTTATTTTGTTTTGAATTAGTTCCTTTTATATAAAACTAAGACTCACTTCAAAATAAAATGAAAGCGCAGGCTAAACTTCTACAAACAAAAATGCAGGAATCTTGTTCAAAATAAATTGAGTACAATAAATTGTTTTTTTACAAATAAAAGCACATTAAGGAAATTCAAGAAGAAAAATGAAATGGAAGAAGAGGTGAAAAGTAGATGGGCAAAATATGCATATTGTTCTCCCTAAGGCTTCTCCAAATGTGATATATTTACTTGGTTATTGTACGATTTCTAACTCTGTTGGTGTTGGTGGTTTTCTTATTAGAAGTGGTTTCAGAGTGTACAACTTGACTTGAGTGTTTAATTTTAGTGATGCATGTTTTAGTTGAAGTGTATGGTTTGTCCAATAGAGTTTTTCTTGGAATATATGTTTGTATATTTAGGAAGTAATGAATTATGCAGCAAATTGTTTGATTTTTCTTTCTCTTCCTAATAGTTTTTTTGGTTTGAAACTGTTTTTCATTCTTAATTTGAGGTTTTTTTTTACACACATATATTATCTTCTTTAATTTCTTGATCAACATTACGCCCTTTCTCCAAAACCTAATTTTTTTTTAACCATTCTAGTCGTGCGTAGATACTAAATTTCATGATCTAAGCAAGTGGAAATTACCAAATTTTAATTTATACGAGTAAATCATATTATCCACTTTAGTGGTCCAACTTAAAGCATCTTAAATATTGAGAGTCGGAGATGGATATGCTTGAGTCATAGTGGATGGTTGGCTGCTATTTGGAGCTTTTCTATTACTAGGTTTTAACCCGTGCGATGCACGGACATATTGTAACTTTATTTTTTACAGTTTAGTTATTAGTTATATGTAAATACACTAAGGGTGTGTTTGATAGCCTATATAAGCCCCTTAATAAGGGCTAATATTGGTGTTTGATACTCCATACTAGGCCATGTAGCAAAAAGATGACCCTTCATTCTAATGTGGACTAAAAACGGGCTGGCCCTAAAAATACTAACACCCCCCCCCCCCTATTACTTAATACACGGCATAAAAAAAGAAAACCAAAAAAGACAAGGGCAGCGAAGGCGGGTGCGAGCGCGAGGCAGATTTACCAGCGACGACGGCTGATCGAGCAAAGCGGCGAGGAGTACCACCGGAGTGACGACGAGCGGGCGACGTCCAGCGAACGAGCAACGATAGGAGTACTACCGGAGGAGCGAAGACGAGCGGCGGACTGCGGACTTCTTCGTCTCCAGACGGCGGCTGATTCGTTGACTCCGGCGGCGGTTCTTTCCAGCAATCGAGCGGCGGACTCGAACCAGGCGGCGGCGCACTCGAACCAGGCGGCGGATTTCTTCTTCGTACAACCGTCGGCGAGCAAAGGTAATTAGCTTTTTTTTTTTCAATCGATTAGGGCTTTTCTTTAATCAATTAATTAACAGATTTATTGCAAATAGTATGTTGATAATTGTTTGTTTTTCACTTCAAATTTAACCGAATGAGGGTTAAATCCTCCGATTGGATTGGGTGTGTTCGTTTAACTCTCATTCATACTCGTTTGGTTAAATTCAGTGACAAACCATTAAAACATAGTTTTTCAGTTATTGGTGTGTGCATCCTCGTGTCTATTGATCTCAATTTTCATACTGTAAAGGGTTCATTTTTCATATACTGTAGACATGATGAGGGTTTAGAATTATTGTTGTATGTGTTCGACTATGTACTACTCCCGTTGGCGGTTCTTGGTTCAACGAATTTGTGAATGGATTTGTGAATGGAAATATACAGCGGAATTTTATTTGGAAATTTGATAATTTATTTGAAATTCATGAAGTTGAGGTTATAGTAAAGTGCACATTAATCTTGTCTATAGTCTTGGTTGAAGTTGAGGGAATATTTTCCTTCTTGTTTTGACAGTACATTAATAGCTATTTGTTCATCAAATTCTCAAGCACACTCAACACAAAGACATGATAATTGCAATATCAAATGTGTATAAATGTTTTGATTTTTTGGAGAGGAAAATGGGGAAAAAACTGATATTTTGAGATTGATTATTTCAGCAAAATGTGGTCTTTTTCTAATTTTAACAAATGTTGCGGTTTTCTGGAATTTTTCAATGAACACAACATTTTTTTCCTTCTATTTGAGTAAAATAGAAAAAAGGAAATACAAAAAAAAAAAAAAAAAAACTGATCGGTGATTGAGTGCCTTGGTGTTGATGTTAGAAATAATAAATTAAAAATACCATGACTAAGCCTTGACGCACTGCGATCGAATCCTTCATTTATTAAATGATAATTTATTTTGTATTTTATGTCATGACCACATGATGAGTATCTTGCAATTTAATCCATTACTACTGAACAAATGCTAGAGATGATGTTTTGCTGTCTAATTTTCATTTCATACACATATATTTGATTATGAATTATTTTCAAATGCAGATTGGTCTGATGGTCGACCATAATACTAGAATGAGAACCCTTTTTTATTTCTTAGTTGATGAACTAATCTTTAGAAACTTCGTTATTGCTGCATTCATAATCTACATCAATAGAGGCAATAATAGAAATGTCAGGAGACGCACACACAATTGGGAAATGATATATAAGATTCCTAAACAAGTATATAGACTCAATAGATTGTACGAAGTTAGGGATGCTGAATGTATCGCAAACATAAGAATGGATCGAAATACATTTGCTAGGCTATGTTATATCCTGAGGGAGAGAGGAGGATTAAGAGACAATAGATATGTGTGTGTCAAGGAGCAAGTCTCAATGTTCTTGGGTGTATTGGGACACCATAAAAAATACGGACTGTTGGGTTTGATTACGAAAGGTCAGGTCAAATTGTGTCTCACTACGTGCATCTTGTCTTGAAAGATGTTTTAAAACTTCATCACTTATTCATGGTAAGACCAATCCCAATTCCAGAAGACTCAACCAATCCGAGGTGGAAATGGTTTAAGGTAATTTATTCAAATCCAATGTCATAAAAATAATAGGAAGAATCGATTGATAATCAATGTTTGATCCTTTATCTCTTGTATTAATTAGGGATGCCTAGGAGCCCTAGATGGTACTTATATTGATGTTCACATTGCGTCATCAGACAAACCTCGTTATAGAACATGAAAGGATCGTGTTTCCACTAATGTCTTAGGGGTCTGTGACACCAACATGAGATTTGTATATGTCCTACCTGGTTGGAAAGGATCTGCTGCTGATAGTAGAGTTCTCAGAGATGCCATTGGCAGACCTAATGGATTGAAAGTTCCCAGGGGTAACGTACTTTGGAAATGAATTATCTATTTAAGTCGTTAGATTATTTAGTAGTTAACTAAAACCAATCTTTTTATATTTTAGGCAATCCAAACAGCGAAGGTTTTCTTGTACCTTATAGAGGGACCAGATACCATCTGAGTGAGTAGGGTCCCGGATCTTCACGCCCAACTAACCTACACGAGCATTTCAACATGAGGCACGCTCGAGCACGTAATGTTATTGAACGTGCTTTTGGTGTCTTGAAGAAGCATTTTGGCATACTGGCAAGTCAATCTTTTTATCCTATCAAGATCCAAGTGAGGCTTATTATGGCTTATTTCCTTCTACACAATTTCATACGCTCTGAAATGCCCGTTGATCCTTTAGAGGAACTTTTAGACAACGAAGAACAAGATGGAAATGATCTCAATGATGTTGACTTCGTAGAGAATGTTGAATTTTCTAATGAGATTAATGCGTGGAGAGAAGAGAAAGCTTTGTCTATGTGGAATGAATTGAGAGTCGGAGTTTAATATATTTGTGTTAGTTTGTGATTTGAAACTCATTAGACTTTGCTTGATTGTTGTTATCATTTGACTATTCAACCAAAATGAACTATGTAATGCTTGGTTACATTCTTGACATTCTTGCAATTATTTACCTATTGGGATTTACTTATGTATTAATGTTTATTCGTTATAATGTTGAAATATATATTGATTCTCAATAATGTCCTGTCCAGTGAAATGGCAACTCCCGAGTGTTTGTGTGGAAATGGGTTTATGTTACTCAGGTGTGCTGGTAAAGACAAACCAAATGCAGGACGATACTTCTACGTTTACCCAAGTAATGGCAATCATAAGAAGCGTTTTATTTGGTGTGATGAGCACCACAAGAACGAACCACCTGAATTAGTGCCTGAGTTTCTTGCGAGTCAAACATATAGACCTACACAAAATAAAAAAACAAATTCCTGCACTAGTGTGAATAGCAGAAACTTTGTGAATCGTCGAGTCAAATAGGATTTCTTTGAAAGCCACTCACATAATGCGGGCAATTCAGTTGACAAAACTTGGAATTTAGTCGATGAAAATGGTGCTCCATCCAAGTTCCTTCTTTGGTTGTTGGTTGTAATTTTTATTATATTTGTGTTGTTCGTTGTAATGTTGTTGGGGTTCATTCTGGGACGCTTTGTTTGAATTTGTAGTGTTTAGGGTATTCAACCCTTTTTGTTGAAGTTGTAAACAACTTAATTAAATACTTTACTTTTTATTTTTCATTTATGTAGACTGCTTTCTTGTGAGTACTGTTCTTGTGATGTGAAAACTCTTGTAAGTACTATTTTGTTTTCAGAACAATATGGCAGAATAGGTTTAAAAAGCTTTTCAGGGACTTAGTAATCAATATCCTGTACACATGTGACCATTACTTTTCTATTTAATTCCAAGAACTACGTTAGATCACATGCTAAAAAAATTCTTCCTTTTCATATTTTCTAGAATAACGAGATTGAGGCAAGGGGAATTCTTGTACGGGCTGGAATAGGACTCTACTGTTGACACCACGTTTGCTGAAGCTCTTTCTGATCAAGCATTGAACGGGAACTTTCATGCATCATAAGGAGATAACACTGACGCGATCGAAACTGCACAACTTGTTGTTAACATGTGTTCCAAGAAGAGATTCAGCTTCAAGGAATGTTGGCGTCAAGCTCGTAAGCCGTGAAAGAGATACCGTGTTTTCTCATGGTTGCTTTCTGTACCTGGTGTGACTTATGATGCGTCCCTAAACCGAATTGAATGTGAAGCAAACCTCTGGCAGACCATAGTTGGTGTAAGATCGATAATTTTGTATTTAGTTGAAAGTCTCACTATGTGTTGCTCAATTTTATTTTTTGTGGTTAACAGGTGAATGCTTTTGCTGAAGCTTATGCGGTGTATGGTGATCCGTGTTGGACAGAATTAAAAGTTCTATTTGGCGAGCCACCTGCTGGGCAAACTCAGACCAGTCAAATGATTGAAATCATGATATCCCATCTGATGAGGATGATAAATCAACTATTGTTAAGCCTACTGTGACTGAGGTCGTTGACCTTGAAGGTAATTCGAGCTCTAGTTCGATTAACACAGAGTCAAGCTCGTCCAAACCAAGTGCATCTCGTGGCCCAAAGAAAGGGAAAAATACTTTTGGCGATGCATTCTGATCTTGATTTAAGAAATGATTGGTGTTTCTACCTACCGTAAAGTTTATGTATGTGTTATTTCTACTTTAAAATATGTATTAGGATGATCTTGTCTACTTATTATGTTGTTATCCCATACATGTGTCGTGGCTATCTCAAACACGTGTCTTATGTTGTATTAGGATGATCTTGTCTACTTATTTAAATTACGCGTGACTTAATGAAAATTATGTTTGTCTTAATTTAAATTCCATCGAAATCTAAAAAGCATTATGGAAGCAGTAATGTACACAGCTGTATTTACCTTGTCATATTGACGAGACTTATCAACCTTGGTGCACTAGTGTACACTGCTGTATTTACCCTGTCAGGGGCAAGTCTTATCAACACTGAATTGACATCTTTTTTCTGAGTAAACATTTTTCATGTAAAGAACTATTTTTCGTATCCTACAATATTAATGGCAACATAAACAAGCCCAAGATGTACATTGTTGTACTTACTGTGTCATTGGTATGCCTTATCAACGGTACACGACAAAATTATACTAATTAATATTTTTCACATAAACAGCTGCTACTATATTCTGATTCAATAAAGGCCAAAAAGTAGATGCACAATATACAATAAAATATTATTTTGAAACCCTAAACTCCTCCTATAAATACTGCAACTTAATTGAGTTTTTATTCATACCAAACAACTCTAACAAAATTTGAATCTATTAGCATGTCTTTCCCACAAATCCCCCCTCAGGAAACATTCCTCTATAATGCTAATTGGAGTTACGAGATGGACCACGTGTTCATTAATACACTGGTCATTGAGAAAAACCTAGGTCGCTGGTATGGAAGGTCTGAAGTTAACTTTAATGTAATGGTATCTGCCATTGGAAAGGTTAACGAAGTTTGCTACACCAAACTCACTTGGGCCGATGCTATGGAGCGTCGTACTAATCTTGAAAATCGTTATGATCTGTTCAAGTTGATGACCGAGCATCCTCGTGTGTGGTGGGATAGATCTTCGAACACCATCCACACCTCTGAGAATATGGAATCGAATGATTCAGGTATGTATGACTGTGATTTTTTTAATATATTTGCAACTTTTAAAAAAATGTTAATATTTTTAACTGGTTGGGTATTTTGTATTATTGGACATGTCTTAGGAAAACGAGCTTGCACGAGCTTACGTTCACAATGGGGAGCTAGAGTATGCAAAGCTCCGCATCCTTTTTGCTAATGCCGATGAACTTGGTCCAGAAGAGGCAATTGTGGCTACTGAGCCTGAAAGAAATGTTGAGATAATAGTCATACCCGATAGTCCGGTTGTCACAAATCAACGAGCTCGTCGTAATACTTCTCCGATTGTTATCTCTGATGATGATCATGAAACTGCTGCAATTCAACGTCGTCGTCGTCCCATCCAAGTCAAGTTGTTTGATGAACCTGATGAACCAGATTCCGACCCCTCTTTGATGGAAGAAACCCCACTTGAGTAGCCTGTTCCGGTGAGCATTGTAAATTGGCCGCCAAGACACTCATTTTCCATACAGCCAAAATTCCTACTGTGGCCAGGTGCATCTTCAAGCAATACTAAAAAATATGACAACTGAGAGTTTCAAACGTGCTTAAACATTCTGGGGAATGGATAAACTGCATGGGTCTTTGTATCATTTTATGTCACTTTTATTGTATGGTTCTGCATGTGTTCCCTTAATAAGTATTCTCGTATTGTCTTAGTTGTAATGTGGCAAAAAACAATAACCACAATACCTTAAAATAAGACAAAACGATAAACCCTACATTACAAAAAAGTTCAACCTACAATACCATAATGAGTTCACACATCACAACCTACATTACCATAAGTTCAACCTACAATACCATAAACATCACAACCTACATTACCAAAGGTTCCAACATCACAGCCTATATTACCACAAATTCAACATCACAACAAGTTAATAAGTTCATACTACAATACCATAAAAACAATTTTTCCACCATCTCCTAAACAACACGGTCAATCAAGGAGCATCCACGTTTAGCAAACAGACCACGTAACGAGCTCGTGCCTCCCAGGAAAATCCCATAAACATTTCCAAACACCCACTATCTCTCGCAAGTACCTTTGAAACATCAATCTTCTGATCCAAAGTTAAGTTGGGAATGCAATCAAGCATCTGGAATATCTCTCTCTGAGTTTTACCAAGATCGGCCTCGTACCCAATGACACGGCAAATGGTATCAAGACGTTGATCAGAACTAGTCACAAGCTTACCAAGAATTTCAACAAGGGGATCTACTGTAGTGGATGTGGAGGCAGATCTCTTCCTCTGTGCATTCCGTGTTGCAGGCGGGGTTGATGCATCAGCATTCAGGCCTATAGACCCATCCATCCCGTAGAATTCATCAGTCTCCATGTTGAACTCGGTTTCATTCGGAGCATATGTAGATTCGGGAGTACCGCCAGCACTTTCTGTTGCTTTACGACCATTTTCCTCCTCCACAAGGTTTGAGTAGGCATCAGACACATTCTCGGCTGTCTTCCCAGTAGTCCGATCATTCCCGAAGACTTCTAGCCAATCCTCGTACATTTTCCATGATTTAAGTCTCATATTAGTAGCACTTGGATCTTTCTGTTTAAATAAACAAGAATACATTTAGCTTTGACAATTATTTTGCAAAAGAAAATAACAAATTATTTATAGTCTTATTTAGATTGTATTTAATGAAAGCAACAGTTTACCGCTACAGCTTTTGTCCACTGCTCATCGTTGCAATCAATCAAGCCTGTGGTGGTGTTGAAACCGATTCCCGAATGCTTATCATCGATCATTGTTCACATTGATGAATACAGCCTCTTCCACATGGTGATCTTAGAGTTAATGTGGGGAAGAGCTCAGATGTCAGTACCCGGGAGTTGCTCCATCATCATGTCCTCCAGCCTCTTCTGATATCCGGGTTTAAACCCGTTATCTGTCTTCCAGCGCGTGGCAACCAACTCTTTCAAATTATCCATCAACATGCGCTCTTCCATGTCGGACCATTGCCTACGAGTAGTGCTGTTATTCGAGCCGAGCGAGCTCTTATCGAGTCGAGCCGAGCTCGGCTCGTTAACATTAATGAGTAATAATTTGAGCTCTGCTTGACTCGTTAACGAGTGTAACGAGCCTTCGAGTCCATCGAGTCGAGCCGAGCCTATCGAGCCTAATGGAATTTTAAGAAAAATCTTAGTTATCGAGCCTAACGAGCCGAGCTCGGTTGGGCTCGTTAAGAAATCGAGTATTTTTCGAGCTCGAGCTCGAGCTCGTTTAACCTAACGAGTCGAGCCGAGTCGAGCCTTAACGAGTTGAGCCGAGCCGAGCTCACGAGCAGCTCATTTCGTGTAACAGCTCTACCTACGAGTTCCCTTCTTGTCCATTCTAGATTAGCAGTTGTCTAACAAAACGAGAGTCAACAGCTGCTATTAGCACTATAACACAAACGATACCCCAATTGTTAATCCATTGCAGCTCTTACAAGACATGTAAATTTAATTCTTAACCCTAAAAGCTATAACAGTAGAGATTTGATAATTGAACAAGATGCACAATGAGGAACACAACGCTGCTTCCAAATGTAATAGCTATTTGATAAGAGGAACATAAACAAACAAAAGTATAATCCTACAAAATGACCAAGACGAACTGTATTATTGCGCATTTAAACATGAAATACCTAAAACAAAATTTAGTGTGCATTGTATAAGAAATCATGTATGTGCAGTGTGATTGATTCAAAATATTTAAAAAGGTTCACATTGGAAAAATACATATAATTAGATAGAGTTCATTAAATTCAGATTCCATAAAATGAACGTGGGTATTATAATGTAGAGAAATTTTAATTAACGTGGGTATTATAATGAAGAGAATTTTTAATTAACATCAGATTCTATAAAATTAATGTGGGTATTATAATTCAGATTCTATAAAGTTAACATGGGTATTAAATCCAGGTATCAAAATTATACAAACGAAAGTGGGTATTTTTCATGAAAAATTGACTAATTTTTTTAAGCATTTGTAACATTTCCTTCACGCTACCGGCCGACATCGTAGAGTTTCCGTTCAATCATCAAGTCAATGTTCCAGTGAGAGTGTACAGTGTATAATCCCAAATAGGCCCAAGCATCGGGAAAAAAAAAGAGGGGCTGACCGATCTGACCTGGGCGAGTGCCGAACCGTTGCTACGGGCGACGGCGAGGTGGCGCCGGCGACGGCGAGTCGGGCGGCGCACTTTGAGTAGATGGATGCGGCGCTGGTATGGACTTTAGTTTGGTTTGGGGAGTGTATCCCCAAAAACCACGCGGAAACGTATATATATTTTCTGCCTCTTCTTAATTTTTTTTTATTGCTTATATAAGGTATCAAACGACTGTATAATATAATATATCTTTTAGTAACCCTTATCAAACAGATTATTAATTAATATAGGGATACATTTACAACCTATCAAACACCTATTATACAGTATGTCCAATACAATTTAATACTACATATTATTTTATCTCATACAGCTAGTAACCCCTATCAAACATGCCATAATAGAGAAAAGAACATTTAGGGGTTATATATATAAATACCCATTAGAGAAGGGAACATTTAGACCACATGTGTATAATAATGTTGAGCTTAACCACATCACAACATAATTTTAGATTATAATCATTATTCTTTTAATTTAATTCTATTCAAGTTGATTTTTATTAATTTTATGTTTGTTCAATATTTTATGCAAAAGAAATTAAAAAAAAAAAAAATTGGGCATGATAATGTAGTTGTGTAAGAATTTAAGGGTTACAAATGTAGTTTTGAAATCTTTATGCATCGATTTTAATATCATTTTACTTGCGCTATAATATATAGATTTAATGTATTGAGATTAAAGTCAAAATTTTGACTATTTCATTCTTTTTAGGGGTGGAATTTTAGAGCCCGTTTCATTTTCATTTGATTCAAAATCTCAATTGATTCATCCTTCTTTTTAGAAGTCATCATTCTTTGCTGCAGCAAGTTACACGTGTCCTCTTAAGCTCACTTGTATATAATTTTTAAACTACTATCATCCTCTCTATATATATATGTGTGCGCGCGCATATGGCCATTTAGGCAGGAGGCACTTTAGCCAAGTAAATATTTGCCACCAAAAAATATACTCGCTCTCCGTTTTGGCGTGCAATCGACAAATAATATTGGCTTGCGCCTTTTAATTCTGGAATTTGATTCAAGAAGTCAGATAATGAACAAAAAGTTCAGATCACCAGTCAGAAAATTTCATGTGAATGAAACAAAAAGGCTTCTATTAATTTGGAGCACTTTTTGTTTAAAGTTGAAAGTACAATCTCCAAACCTTGGAGTTTTGCTTACACTCAGTAGAGTCATCTTCTGGAGAGTTGTCGAGTTTATTTTTGTGGATTTGTAAGGATTGACCTCAATATTACTTATTTTGGCATAATAGACAAAATAACACTAACATAAGCAATCTTCATACAAAGAAAGATATGCTAAATTGGATGATCAAAATATACTCTATCCCAAATTGCATAGCAATGACATATAGACGTGCAAACAAAATTGTAATAGAGCAACTTTTCTAATATTGAAGCTCCCATAAATGATATAACTCAATCAAATGCAAGCAAAACACTTGCTTAATTATCTTCTCTTCTTACTCGGAAGCATATATTTATTAATGCTTCATCTAACAAATTTGAAAATATATTCGATATGTGATAAATTTGCATAATTTAAATATTCAGTATTCTTTAAGAATTAAGCAATAACAGTGGCATAAGAAAAATATTAACATGCACAGAGAAACTAAAAAAAATAGTTTCTATTACACGGGGAATGCACAATTAATTTTATAGTTTTCATTAAGTGTTTGCTTACTTCTTCACATAACCACCGAATATCAAGGTGAATTTTTTTGAAAACAGTATCGTGTATGCAACATTATTCAAAATGTTTGCAAAGTGTTAGATTGTATTTTAAAAGTCATTTTTATACTCCAATGCAACACTTCTAATCATTAACATTAATATTAGGGCATCCAGTTTACAGGTGTTCTCATTATGTATTAGTAAGTTGATGCATTTTTCTTTTTAAAAACTGAAAGTGCAAAGCCCCACAATAAATGAAATTAGAGATATATAAGGCTTTGTATCTCATAAGCACCATGAGCAAGACAACGGGTATTTTGTCACGACTACTTCAGGTTCTTCTAAGTCAAAAGATGTTACTAATCATTGACATTAAAAATTGTGTGTCCAACTTCAACAACTGATCTGATTTAAGTATAAGAAAGTTGTGTGATCAGTTTGATCCTCAACTCTAAATTATAGGTATCAGTACCATTTTCATACAATTTTGAGGCCTTTTGAGATTTCTTTATCATATTAAAGCACCCCTTCATCCTACCGTTAAAGCAGTTTAGTCCTGAACCTTTACTAATTTTATCGGATTGCGAAACAAATACTACAAACATATGTTTATTACTAACCAAAACCATATAGGAATACTGAATCGTAATACTCAGATGCGTGTATGAATTCCAATCCCTTAGACCCTCATTTAAATAACTAAAAATTCGTGCAACACCATGCCTAAGAAAACCTGACAAATAATTTGGTATCATAAAATTCCAAACAATTGATGCAAATTCAATTGAATAAGTTTCCCTTGATGGGGGAAAAATTCGCAGACATGTTGTTCGGTGTGGGTTAGGCATTTGTAAATAATTTAACCTTGATAAACTAATCATCAATTAATCAAATTGAACTCAAATCAGAGGACATCGTTTGATAATTCACGAACCCAAAATGTATTGACAATTCATCCAACTTGGGTCAAAAGAGTACAACAGTTGGAGAGACAAAAGTTGATCAGATGACAAACGGGGTTGACATCTTCAATCCATTTACCGTGACACTAAGATCAGGCTTCGTGGCATAAAAAAAGAACATAAGAAACAACAGAATCTTGTACCTGTTCTTTTTTTTTTATCTTGACCTTAACAAATATTTTTTGAATCGAAACTCAAATAATTTGCAAACGTCTTGACATGATTTGATTATATTTCGAAAGCTACTCAATCTCCGTACTACAATTTTCAAAATAATCAAATTAATGGACAAGTCTTGGGGAAACAAACATATTATATTCATACTTGCACTACTCAATTTCCTTTCTTCTTCTTTTTTTGTTCTACGGTGAGAAATAAGCATTCAAATGAGTGATACAATGAAAACTTAAAGTTCACAAGCACCAAATTAATTAAAAGTAGAAAGCATACCTCATTTCACCAGAGATAGATAATCATGGCGGACAAAGGAGAACATTCTGTCTTATTCAAAAGAATAACGACGTCGCCACTGGCACCAGCTACCAATACTTTATTTTTCTTCACTGTGCCAGTGCGATGCATATTATCACTGTGCTTCTTATAAGCTTTTAACCCTTCAAATAATCCCTACAATTTTAATACTTCTGAAACGTGAGAGAGATGAAAGAAATATGAGAGATGGAGCGTTTCTTGTAACCTTATAATAGAATTAATGCAATTAAAGTAGAGGGGGAGAGGGAGAAGTGGTCACCGGGAAAAATTGTTTGGCATTTTTTAAGGAACACATGTGACTTCTTCTAATTTGCAGTTAACATAATTAACGGGTTAATTAAGGGAGCATTTCTTCTGTTACTTTTCTCATTTAAGGGTCCACCATTACATTTTTTTAACGTGCACCCTTAGGAGTTATCCCATGATTTAGGTGGAATAATACTTAATCAGTTACTGCATCATAATGAAGACATAATTAAGGGACCATTTCATATGTTACTGTTCTTACTTTATGATCTTTCATACTAACGTTTCTTTTTAAGATACACGTGGCGACGTATGAAGGTTGACATGTGGCGACATTTGAAGTAGGGAGTGTCTCCTTTTATAATATAAGATTGCAAATTCACTTATGCATACTATTGTTTACTTAATACACATATCGGATCAATAGCAGTAAACGAGTATTGTGTTCTTTTTTTTATGAGTATGTATAGAGTGAAATTGGTTCATACATGAATCATTGAAGGGTATTAGTTATTTTTATTAAAGAGTATTAGTTGTTTTCACTGAAGGGTATTCGTTGTTTTCATTGAAGAGTTTTAGTTTGTTTTCACTGAACAACTAAGACTCTTCAGTGTAAATAAGTAATACTCTCCAGTGAAAACAACCACTACAAAAATAAGATGATTTAAAGAGGGTTTTGGAGAGGGAATTGAAGATAGAGAGGGTATTGAAGAGGGATTTATTCCCTCTCCAAAATGCTCGTCGCCAATCTATACACGAGGGAAAAACGAATCCCTCGAAAAATGGAAAGGGCTTTAACGAGGGATTTCGCGTGGGAACAGACGAGGGAAAAAATCCCTCGACAAAATTTCCCTTGGCTAAGCCCTCGGGAAGGGCGAGGGAACTAAACCCTCGGGAATGAGGCACGAGGGAATTATCCCTCTTTAAAGCCCTTGGGAAATGTGCGCGAGGGAATTAAATCCCTCTTCAACCCTGACGTGACAGGCGGGCATTGGCGAGGGAATTTTCCCTCGGCTGACGTGGCGAGGGAAATTTCCTCGTGTAGTTCCCTCGTCTAGTTCCCACCGAAAAAAATGTAATTTCGTGGGTTTCGAACCCACGACCTCTAGCACAACCCCTCCCCCGCGGATCCGCTAGGCTACCACCCTCCCACCTCACTCTCAGCTTTATTTGGGCGAAATTCGCCCCCCTCAAGTTTCGAACACGCGACCTCCGTGTATGCGGAGGCCTTGCATGTTTCGCCGTGCCGCTTGGACAATGCTATTTACTTGTTATGTTTTAGGGTGTAATATATATATTTCATATATTTTTGTGTTATATATTTTAAATATCATACTAATTAATATTAATTGTTTGTTATACTTTATATGTAAATTATTATTACATATAAAATTAAACTATCACTTGTATATATTATTTTTATTATTTATAATATTAAAATATTTTTAATGAACACATCAATAAATTCTTTTTCACTACTTACTAATATGTGTACATTTATATTTAGCTTTTTAAATTCTTTTTCACTAATTACTAATATGTGTATATATATATATATATATATATATATATATATTGATTGTTTTTTTTAAATCAATAAAATTATAAAATACATACTTTTTAAATTATTTTTCACTACTTACTAATATGTGTCCATATATACACATATATATTGATCTTTTTTTTTTAAATCAATAAAATTTTAAAATACATACTTTTTAAATTCTCTTCACTAATTACTAATATGTGTACACATATACACATATACACTTATATTGATGAATATATTTTTTAAAAATTAATAAAATTTTAATGTTCAATAATGCCATCAGTCCCAACTAACGCTCGATACTTATCCTTCCTTGTAAGATTGGTGCACTTAAACCCTAAAGTTTTGGCAATAATTTCCTAAACATTATTCGCAACCTCGTGACTCGATTTTCCGGCCTTACATGTTTGGTCCGGCGACAACTTGTTCAAGAATGTAACCTCGTATGTCGGCCTAGGATTCAAATAAAGGAAGAAAGGGTCCAACCATTTGTACCCACGCGCCGTTGACCAGTAAAACATGCTCTTTTTAACATCAACGGCCACCGGAACAATCTGATCCGTTAGCTCGGCGAACAACGCCGAAAACCTAAGCAGATAGGGCTCTCTGCTCTGCATGTAGTACCTATAGAAAATTAAAGCATTCAAAATATAGAAGTTTCATGTGACTTCGGGTTCCCAGTAGACTTATTATGACTTTATGAGGGTGTTTGGTTAGGTTTCACTACAAAAACAAAAAAAAAAATTGTTTACGAAATTTGTCAGTATAACTACAAAATTTCCTACAAATTTTTTTGTCTACGAATTGCCTACTAAAGTTTTTAATTATATAGGCATCTTCCTTTTCCATCAATAAATAATTTGTCTATAAAAATTTCGTAGACAAATTGTGTTGTAGGTAAGTTTTTTTAGGCAACTCCTCCCCCGCGGATCCGCTACGCTAGCACCCTCTCACCTCACTCTAGGCTGAAATTGGGCGAAATTCGCCCCCCTCATGTTTCGAACACGCGACCTCCATGTATGTGGAGGACTTGCGTGTTTCGCCGTGCCGCTTGGACAAGACTATTTACTTGTTATGTTTTAGGGTGTAATATATATGTTTAATATATTTTCTGTTATATATTTTAAATATAATACTACTTAATATTAATTATTTTTTATATTTTATATGAAAATTATTATTACATATAAAATTAAACTATCACTGTATATATTATTAAAAATCAATATAACTTTAAAATAAATATCTTTTAATTATTTTTCACTTACACATATATTGATTGTTTTTGTTTTTAAAAATAAATATTTTTTTAATTTATTTTTACTATTTACTAATGTGTGTACACATATACACATATATTGATCGTTATTTTATGTAAAAATCAATAAAATAAAATAAAGTACTTTTTAAATTCATTTTCACTATTTACTATTATGTGTACACTAATACACTAATACACATATATTTATTTTCACTATTTACTAATATGTGTACACATATACACATATAGAGTTTTTTTTTTTTTTTTAAATCAATAAAATTTTAAAATAAATATTTTTGAAATTGTTTTTCACTAAAATCAATAATAATAATAATAACAAACCAACATATATAGTTCGAATTATATCCAGACATATAAATTAAAATATCCACACATGCTCAAATATCCAGACAGTTAAATCTAGATAAACAGTAAAATCTTAAACCAACATACATGTATTGTGAGTGTGTTTTATTTCCATATTTGGGGTGTGAAATTAATTGTGGGACGTCCCAAATAGGAAAGTGTGAAATTTAAGAGGGGACGGAGGGAGTAGTATATATACAATTAACTTATCTAATGAATCAAAGTTTAAAGTGTATGTATAGAGTGAAATTGGTTTATATATGAATTATTGAAGGATATTAGTTGTTTTCACTAAAGAATATTAGTTGTTTTTATTGAAGAGTATTACTGATTTATAGTGAAGAGTCTCAGTTCATTTTCACTGAACAAGTAAGACTCTTTAGTGTAAATTAGTAATACTTTTCAGTAAATACAACTAATACTCTTCAATGAAAACAACTAATATCCTTCGCTGATTCATGTATAAACCCGTTTCACTCTATGCTCTGTCAAGTTTAAACAATTTTACCTAATCATATGCATGCTACGTAATAATAAATTTAGAATACTAAAAATAAGTTTCACATTAAAAATATATATATATATATATATATATGAAAACAAAATTGGCAAGGGAGTAGAATCTACTCTAGGTCAGTGAGAGTCAATTTGTGTCTACGAACCAACCAATCAATCAAATCAAATTAATAATGGCAAAAACCATACTCATTAGTATGCTTGCAGAATGCAAACCAAGTGGCTCTTAGTTATTTGTGCAGTGTCTGCATTAAGCTTAAGCTTAAGCAGGCGGGATTTCTAAAAACACGATTCAAATTGAAGAGGGTTAGAATCCCTCGTGAACTGACAGCGGTACAGGACGAGGGATATATTCCCTCGTGAACTTTCTTTTGGTGCATGACGAGGGATCATTTCCCTCGAGAAATGGCAGAGGTGCAGGACGAGGGAAAGAAAACCCTCGTGGAGCTCTGACACATGCATTCCCTCGTCTGTACCCTCGTGAAATTGTCGTGGGATCCAAAATCCCTTGTGAAATCCCTCGTTTTTATCGACAGAAAAAAATCCCTCGTATAAACCCTAGTTTAGTGTTTTCCCTCGTCTAATCCCTCTTCAAATACGAGGGCTATTTTTCCCTCTTTAAATACCCTCTTCAAATCACACTTTTTTTGTAGTGAACTAATACTCTTTAGTGAAAACAACTAATATTTTTCAATGATTTATATATGAACCAGTTTCACTCTATACTTTGTCTTTTTTTTTTTTATATATATATCTATTAGTCTAGATTTAAAATACAATAAATTCATTCTTCTAATGTAATGTTTGGATCAAATTTATAAAAAAATAAAAGGTTTTTATTCCCCGAAATCTCGTACAAATGCATCATTCATTACGTACATCTTCCAATATTAAATTTATTTGGCAACTCGTTGTCCATGGTTTCGCTGGCCTTACCTTCTAATATTTATTTTGAAGCATGGACATTGATAAAATTCGAATAATCAAATAGAAACAAAAATGCGGTATGAGTGGGAAATTTTGGATAACCTTAATCAAGATATTTTATTTTATTCATCAATTTATGACATTATCATGAATTACATGACCAAATATTAGAGCACTCATGCCATATATTATGAATTAGAAGATAAAGTAGTTCTATTTCAGATTTATTCCCTCGAGCATCTTACCAAAATAGCTTATGTCAACCTTTATCATATCTATCGTGATCCCCTTATCAACCCAAAGATAAGACAATTTATAAAGAGTAATTTAGTTTCTCTTTAATTATCCGGTGTTGATGAATTATGCTCTGGTTGATTAAGTTTATTTAAAAAAATTGCAAGTTGTAATATTATATGAATGTTTCAAAAGCTTATAAAAAGTAAAATTTTAACAGTGTGTAATAATTTTTTTTAAGAGTGTGTAATTTGTTAAGAGTATTTGAATAATTACATGCTATAAATCATGAGTAGTTTTAGTATGCATTTGAGTGCATGATACGCACTTGTGATTTTGAAAAAAAAAAAAATTCAAGCAAAAATCAACAATACCCCAAGAATTAATCAGTGATATCCCAAAAAACAATCAGTAATACCCTAAAAAATAATCAGTAATACCTCAACTGAAAAAAATACACAGTTTGGTGTGTTTCGGAAAAATCAAAATTGAAGTTAAAATTGAGATTAAAATCCAAGTGCATGCTAAAATTTGGGATAAATCATGGGATAATATGAGATTTATTTTATTTTCCTTTTGATTAATTTTAGAATACATATTTCTCCATAAAAGGAAGGTCTCTTTTTCCTTTTTCCCAAAACATTACAAGAAAATATAAAATTGTCTACGGAAATTGCTAATATGGCTACGAAAATTCCAACAAAAAAATTCATAGTGGAGATTACCTACGAATTGCCTACAAAAATTGCTAATTGTATTGACATTTTTCTTCCCCACCTAAATAAAAATTACCTACGGAAATTCCGTAGGTAAATTGTTATGTAGGTAAATTTTTATAGGTAAATGACTTGTATGTAATTATACCTAGAGATTTTATTTCGTAGGTAAATTAATTATGTAGACAAAGTTGTTTAGGTTGAGAAATATAGATGATTTCATAATTAGAAAATTTCGTAGGCAAATCGTAGGCAATTCTTACTATGAACTTTTTTTTTGAAAATTTTTTGTAGTCACTTCTAATTTTATAGGCAATTCTTTATTTTCTTGTAGTGAAATAGCAAAAAAAGTAAACTCCATCCCTTTAAATTTACCTAAAAGTTAAAAGAACATTTTTATCCTTACTGCACTACAAGAAATTCCAGAATTCGCGACGACAAAATTCGTCATAAAAACATCAATTTTCGTCACGAAAGGTATTTCATGACGATTTTTTTTTCGTTGCAAGGAACGTCGTTGTAAGTGCGTCGTATTTGGTAAATGCGACGTTATTTGAATTCGTCATCTAAAGTCATCTTTTGACGACGCTACAGGTCACCGTCGCTATATCATTTAATCTACAGTGACAAATAAATTGTCACATTTGGTTTCAAATTTCGTCACTAAATATGGAATTTTGTCACTAAAAGTTTTACTTTACAAGACGAATTTAATTTATTGTCACTAAAATATTAATTTTAGTGACGATTGTCCATTTAGTACCAACTTTGCCAAATTTTAGTGACGTAATTTTCGTCACAATCAAATTAACTAATTTGTCATGTTTTATATTATTCGTCATCAAAGAATCATAATTTAATGACGAAATTTTAATTGTTACAAAATGTATTTATATAATGACGACAAAATGCGTCATAAAAAAGTAAGATTTAGTGACAATAAATTTGTGGTCACTAAAAAATATAGAAATCATGACGAATTATTTATGTCGTAAATAAAATATTATTCAGTAACGAATAAGATAATTGTCACTAGAGATTTAGATATAGTGACAACATATACTTCGTCTTTTTTAAAAGATTTCGTCACGAAATAATTACACTATGGTGACCAAATCTTATCGTCATTATATGTGTGTATCTTTAATGACAAACCCTTTAATGTCACTAAAGGATGTGAAATGGTGATGAAATATTTTTGTCATAATAAAATATTATTAAGTAGCGAAGATGGCAATTGTCTAGCATGAACATATATCGTCATTATTGATAAGCTTATAATAATAATATTTTTTGTCATAAATTTTTTGCTGATACATATTCATCATGAAACTATTACTTTTTTTTTGGATTTGATTGAATAATATACAAATATTTATATATATTATAATTGACAGAAAAAATTGTCATGATAAATCATTTTAATTGCTATATTACAATAAAAAAAATTACAATGGCCACTAAATTGAGGATCATAAATTTAATTTTCATTTATATAATGAGATAAGAAATACAATGAATCAAATTGTTCTAACATCCAAGCATAATCATATTTGAGCTAGAAATAAAAAGAATAACAAAAATTATATACTTAAAAAAAAAATATATATATATATATATTTAAATATCATTCGTCTACGCTTCTATCCCATGCTCCCAGTCTGATGCTTTGTGCAGTTGCTTTAAACTTCCAATAATCTAAGCTTTGATAGCATAATCCGACGATGCATCCTTTGCAATAGGCCTCAGGTCCTGCAAAAGAAGTATATATATGATAAGGTCAAAAATTTGCAACAGCACAAAAGAATGATAACAGATCCTAATAAAACTTGAAGCATCGCATCAATCCAAAACCAATTTAGAAATCATGTGTGCTATGCAAATATAATGAACCGAACACAATCTATTTAAAAAAAAAAAAAAAACTGCAATAAAGCATTCAATGTAAACTCTATAAGAATCTCTATCCAAAGAATAAATGACAAGTGATAAATAATTCTAATTATGATAACATTAGGAGAAGTGGAGATAAACAATCCAAAAAAAGCGCCCAACCATATTTAAATACGACAAATTCATTCCGTTCAGATTAGACGAGTTTAAGTAAAAAAAGACCCGTAAACATCATACTCAATTATAATTGAATAAACAAATTTACCTGGACGATAATAATTCATCATCATTGCTCGGTTGGGTCTTTCCAATGGACAGTTGCTCAGGGGGAATCATTAGGGAAAAATAATTGATGCAAAATAGATATACTCTGTTCTACAAGCAGTACAATTGATGCAAATCTAAACACTCCATCTTTCAAAAGAAAAATAGTTGCGAAGAATCCCCACCCCTCTAAAGTCCTCAAGTCCTAAGTCAAACTCAGTGCAAAATATTAATCGATGTGGCGATGTGAAATTAGGGATATGGAGGTACTCGAAACGTGATGAGCGTCGTGATTGATATTTGCTCTCTAATTTCAATATAGATTTTCTTTTAAAGAAGAAGAATATTTTATATCTAAAATTTAAATTCTACTATTAACATAAATATCTACCAATTATTTTATCAGAGTATCCTTTTAAATGAAATAAAATATTATTTTGATCATATAGTTACTATATTTTAGGCAAATATTCTTTTCATATATCTAATTATGGGTGATGTGATATTTAATAAAGGATGAAGTCAGACGTTTTCCTTGGACAAATTCTATTATGGTGGGATTCTTCTAATTCAAATTTTTTTAAGTTCGGCCATTATAAAATTGAAAAGGCGCCAACAAAATTTTTTTATCTCAAATTTTGTTATTAACATACATATGCACGTGTGAACACAATTATACGAGATCTTCGTAAAAATAAATTTTACATCATAAATTATTTTATATATATATATATATATATAAATATAAAAATAATTTATTTATCATAAAATATAATATTGTATTATTAATATATTTAAATGATGAGTATGTATAGAGTGAAGTTAGTTCATACATGAATCATTGAAGGATATAAGTTGTTTTTATTAAATAATATTAGTTATTTTCAGTGAAGATATGAGTTGTTTAAACTGAAGAGTATTAATTTGTTATCACTAAATTACTCTTCAGTAAAAATAACTAATACTCTTCGGTGATAACAACTAATACTCTTCAGTGATAACTACTAATATTCTTTAGTAAAAACAACTAATACCCTTCAATAATTCATATATGAATCATTTTCAGTCTATACTTTGTTTTAAATGATATATGCATAAAAAATTACATAATATTTTAAAAATATTTTTCTTTTTCATTTCTTTCAAAAAATTATTATAAAATTTTAGTTTTCAAATACATTGAATTTAAATAATGATTTAAAAAATCCTATTATAAAACCGAAATTGTTTGGCTCATGAAAAGTACAAGTTAGTAAGAATTAGTAAAGAGTCAATCTCCCATTAAAACTTGTTCACCATATTAATTTTTCATTCATTAAAATTATGAAAAAATATAGAGTGAAAATGAGTCATATATGAACAATTGAAGGATATTAGTTATTCTCACTAAAGAATATTAATTATTTTCACTAAAAAATATTAGTTATTTTCACTAAAGATTATTAGTTGTTTAGTGAAAATAAACTAATAATCTTCAGTATAAACAATACATACCCTTCAATGAAAACAACTAATACTCTTTAGTGAAAACAATAAATACCCTTCAATGATTCATATATGAACCAATTTCACTCTATACACACTCTAAAACTATATAACAAATAGATAATATCATTACAATTATAAATTAATAATACACACAGTTTTGCATGCTTTGGGTGTTAGTTTTGATATGATATTCGTTTATTAGAATAGCAGTATTACTAAATAAATATTATAATATTATTGGATGAATGAAATGATGTTACTTCATTTCATACTATGAACTTATTCATAGTAGAGTTTGCGATTATGAGTAATTCTCTTATGAAACTTGAAATCATAACATTCATTCAGCGATACTCATAGCATTTTAAATTGTAATATATATATATATATATATATATATGTTTATAAGTGCAATAATATCACTAAATGAATGTTAAAATAATAATGAATAAATATAATTATATAATTTTTTTGAGTTATGAACAAATTTAATTGGAGAGTTTGTGTACAGCTATGACATCATGTAGTTCAATGACCTTTTAAACTTTCAGTAATTTATACCATTGCCCATATAAATTAATATCACAGTGTAAAATGATATGAGTATTAGTTTATAAGAACGATGATATCAACTAATAACACAGAGTATAGAGTGAACTTGTTTAGTGGGTATTCGTTGTTTCACTAGGTTAATTTCACTAAAGGGTAGTCATTGAAAGGTAAATATTAGTTGTTTTCGCTAAATATATTAGATGTTCTTACTATAGAGTATTAATTGCAAACTAGTTTGAAACTTGTTTACACTCCATGTACGCATGAAAGAATGATGTGATGTTAGTTTCATACTTAAAAACAAATTTGACTCTAGCTTTTAATATCTATACATGTGACACTATGTAAGATTTATCTTATAAAATACATCAAATTCATAAAAAATATACAAAAAAAATTAATAATTAAATAGAAAAATCATTTAATTTAAATTTGTCTCATTATCCTTAAAAATAAAAATGAGAAAGTGTAAACTACAATCTAAAAAATATGTTTTATTTGAAATGCTTTAATGATTTTAATTACAATGTGAGATTACAATACTTTTTAATAGAAGAACTTATACATTTAGTGAAAACAACTTATATTCTTTAGTAAAACAACTCATACCCTTCAATTCATACTCTTTAATAAAAAAATAATGTGTACCATTCAAAACTAATACTAATTAATAAAACAATTCATACCCTTAAAAAGTGATTGTATAAATTAATTTCAATCTATACATAGCCTTTTTTTTACCCTCTTTTATGTTAGTTTCATTTTAAAAATATATAAAATATTTTTGCCGCTTCTTCCTGCCTCCATTTTTTGTTTTTATCTTTCCTTCTTCCCGCCTCCTCATTCTCGCAAGTTAGATGTAATTAAACCCCAAACTTACAAACTTCATATACATTGAGAACGTGCTCCTAACTTTATATTTTCCTTCATTCAAAAGTAAATAACTCATGAATCCAAAACCTGTAGTATGTTTATATATATATATACACACACATATATATTTATATATATTTGCTCTTCGATGTCTATAATATGTTGGAGTTATACGTGAAAGTATGCTTTTACTTTGTATAACTCGTGTATCAAACACTCGATTTATGAGAATAATTCTTTTGTCACATTTGCTTTAGTTATGATTGAATGTTGAATTTCTATTGCAAACCGTTCAATATATAGTACGTGTTACATTGTAGTTAATGTGGTGATACCCGATCACGGAAGACGACATTAACAGTTTACTTGTAACTAAACGTACATTTTCACGGCCTAGGTGGAATTGAACAATCCACCGTGAAAGGTCGATGTGTAAGGCTCAGATTGGTCTGTCTTGACCAAGAGATTGCACTAGCACATTTAGTATGTGTTGAAGAGGTCCTACAGCGAGGAGAAATTCTTCTGTTCTGAAAGGTGAAGAATTAGACCTCAGTGGTTGTTGATTTCTTAATCTCCGTCACTTAAATAGGACCGTGTGTGCTTAGTAGTTACTGCTTTGATTCATGTTGGGTGAGAATCATTGTGACTTCGAACTTTGTGTCTTGGGCAGTAATATTAATCATACGACGGTTGCTAAGATTTAATACGGAGAAACGCGTGCGAGTACGGCTCGTGTGATTAGTCCCCTTGGTGGGCTCAGAAGTTTTATTGTACCAAATCTTGCAAGTGAAGAATTAGTTTCTTCGGTACGAATAATAATGTTGAGCTGTCTTTACTCCAAGGTGAAAGATGTTAATTAATTTAGAGCTATTCAGAAGCTTAATTAATTAATGGACTTGATAATCTTAAACGCGGGAAATAATAACCGGGAGCTCATATTATCGTAATATGGATTAAGATGGATAGTGCAATATTAATTTATTAGTGGTAATAATTAATATTAATGGGCTGAATTATATTGGGGCTCAATATTGAAATTCAGAAGTCCATTAGGAGGTCCAATCTTAATTCTCCTTAAGGCCCCTCAAGTAGCCCAATAATGATAAGGTGATTAAAATAAAAAGAAAATAATATGCTGATTTTTTCCTTTAATTTTCGAAAAATACATGATAAGGAGGAAAAAGATTTTGTTGATTTTCTTGGAAAGATATTATGCAAGATATGTATTCTAGGAATACAAGAATATCTCATATATTCAAGAAGATCCAAATCTTGGATTTTCTCCATGTAAATTTCGAAAGTTTCATATTTATTTAGGGGTGTGAGATTTTTGTGGAATATTTTATTTTGGAGAAAAGAATATATGAGATATATTCAAGATTTCTTAGAGATTAAGAAAAGATTTTCTCCAAGCCCATTAATCTCTAATTTTTCGTCCAATACCCCTTATAAATAAGAGATGATTATTTCATCTCCAAGTACATAATTCCATGTGTTGGAAAAATCAAGGGCATAGATATTTTTCATTTTCCTTAGTTATTAAATTACTTGAAAGCGTCTCCCACCGGCGATCAAGTGAGGTGAAAAGGGAAATACTTGAGAAGGCTTTGGGTTGATAAAGCGAGATTATAATTGTCCCGTATATTCAAAGGCCAATTCTACAAAAGGTACGTTAATCGCATATTTAATTGTTTATTCCGCTTAATTAAATATGTGAAATTAATTCAACATGCATGATGATAATTAGTTGTTGGAATTATTATTTGAATTAATTAGGATTAATTCATGCTAGTAATAATTGTATTTAAATTCGTATTTAAAATTCATCCCGAATAGATTCCGGGCACCCCTATTTTCCCAACAACTGGTATCAGAGCCACGGTTTCGGGCTCTGAATTTTAAATTGGAATTTAAATTGTTGAACATTAAATTGAAATTGGATAGTAGAATTGTTAGATCTTTTTTGCAGGTATCCAATTATCATGGTTTTAATGTTGTTAATTTCATGCGTGTAAATTAATTGTTTTTAATTCGATTCGTTCGAATTCGTTTTTCTCGTGAGAAAATCCACGAGTAGATTAGTTGTTTTTATTTTGATTCGATCATTGTAATAGACTAGTCTAGATCTAGTATTTATTTTTTTGTAAAAATAAATTGTAACCGGATCGTGACGAAGAACGAAGAATTAAAAACGGCGTACCCGGACGACGCATACAAGCGTGGCGCGTGTATGGAGGTAAAATCATGCTAGGGGTGAAGAAAACGAGGAAGAACGGCGAAAAAACGGCACACGGGGGTGCACGGCGCACGCCGTGCGCAGCGGGCGCACAGCGCCGCGCGCACTGCGCGCGCGCGCCTCGGCGAGGGCCTGCAGCGCCTCGGGGCGCCTCGGGTGCGCCTCGGCGCGCCTCCGTGCAGCGCCTCGGGCGCGCCTCGGGTGCGCCTCGGGGCTGCGCTTCGGCGCGCCTCGGGCGCTTTTCCAGCGCTTCTCGGTTCGTGTTTTTTTTCCGTGTGATTTTAAACGTCGTCCCGAACCCCAAACGATGCTGTTTTTGATGAAGTGTTGCTGTTCGAGTGGGAGCACGTCGAGACGAACGTCGGAAAGCAACAAGGACGATTTTTCGCATCAAGACGTGAAGAAATTAAACCGTGACAATTGGATTCGAGTGCTCCAATGTGTTTAATTTTGTTTTGATGGATGTTTTATTTCGTGCACTTATTATTATTTGTTAATATGTGTTTGCATGAATTTAATTGTCCAAGAAAAACCTTACTTTCGAAAATTACTAAGTATGTTTTTATAATCGCAATTTTATTCCGGATATTAAAATTGGATTATTTTGGCCTCCATAATTTATTTATTTGTGAAGTTCTTTTGGAATACATTTCCCCCTCGGATCAGCCAAAAGAACGGATTTCACATGAATAAATTCCGAAAGGATGATTGTGGATTATTACTAGTGGCGGTATTGACCCTCACCACGAGTGGCTTGCTCAAAGCGAAATAATAATCCTGTATTTAATTATGGTTATTACTTAGGCATAGGAAATTGATATTAACTTACTCCCCTCGGAGTCCCTGTCAATTTCTATGTGGTCAAAGTGGGAGCCAACTATTAATTTTGAATTAAGGATTTGTAACTCTTAAGTTTGTGATCCGCTTGAATGTATTTAAATGTATAGACCACCCCTCGTGGCGCATTTAAATTGTTTCGAGATGTTGGCTGATGCATGATTATATTGTTTTAAGGTTTCAATATAATTGATGTGATCGAATTATGTGATAATTTCATATTTTTCTAGATATTGATATGAATGTATGTTTTATTCTCATTTCATCATGTCGCAACCTTTTAATCCACTGTTAAATATACTTAAAGTTAATAAACTTTTTGGAGAGAATTATATCGATTGGAAATATTTTTTTTAAATTTGTCCTTACTGCACGAAAACACAATTGGGTTATTTATGTTAATATACCCGGCAAGCCTAATGATAAGTCAAGCAATGGGAAGAGGCAGTTTATGATCGGAAGCGTGACAATGAATGAAGTGCATCATCTTGACATTTCTGTCTGAGGATTTGAGGCGCGTTCATGAAGACATTGTATCCGCTGTTGAAATCATGGAACACCTTGAAGAGATGTTTTCACATCAGAATCCCATGACTAATCAGTTCACCAAACATGACTCGGTCAAGTTGGAAATGGTGGAAGGAACGCCCGTGAGGGAGCACGTTCTCGAGATAATGGCATACCTTAACAAGTTGGAAGTACTTGGTGCGGATTTTGATTGATTTCATATACCATTCCCTACCGAGAAGCTTTGAGTAGTTTCATCTGAACTGTCAGATGAATGAACGGACAAGTCGTTTGCCCGAGCTCTTGCAAGCTTTAGTTTCGGTGGAGGTGATAATGGAGCACCAGTCTAGTGCTATGGTGGCTAATGGTTCGTCTACCTCTTTTGGTCCCAAGGGAGGGAAAAAGAGGAAGAGAACCAAAGGCCGGATCCAAGCAAATCCAATTGTTGCGAAAGGCAAATGCAAAGGCAAGCATCGAAGGGGAAGTGTTTTAGTTGCGGTGAGAGAGGACAATGGAGGTCTGCCTGTTCCAAGCCTAAGAGGCTAGGAAAGTTAGGTAATTCACACACCTTAGTCGTCGAAACTTGTGAAGTGGCGTATGCTGTCTATTCGTGGATAGTGGATACGAGAGCCACTGATCACATTTGTTTCATGGGTTTAAGCTAACCCGACGACTTAATGGAAGTGAGATCCCCATCACATCGGGCAATGCTACGAGAGTGGCAGCTGAAGCAGTGGGAGAAGTGCGCCTATCTTGTGAAGATAGAGTTATGGTCTTGAGAGACGTTCCTCATGTTCCTAGTTTAGAAAGAACTCAACCTTCAGTTTTTAAACTGTTTGAATAGATACTCAGTTTCTTTTAATAAGGATGTTATTATTGCTTGAAACGATGAGTTTATCCGTTCCGGAACTTTAATGGATGATCTTTATACCATTATTTGGGCACACCACTCACAAAATTGAATCTAATAACACATCGATTATTTCGAGTAATAAAAGAAAGCGTTCTTCGGAGATAAACGAAACACTTCTATGGCATCTTAGACTAGGTCATATTAATTTAAAGTGGATAGAGAGATTGGTGAAAGACGGATCCTTGGAATCATTCCAAGTCGAACCGTTTCCAACTTGTGAATCCTGTTTAGAGGGTAAAATGACCAAGAGGGCATTTGGAGCCAAGGGGAATAGAACTACGGAAGTGTTAGAACTCGTTCATAACGATATGTGTGGTTCAATGACGATCATAGCAAGAAGAGGTATGAGTAATTTGATGATTACTCAAGATACGGATACATCTACCTTATGATGCATAAGGAAAGAAGTATCAAGTCTCTACGATTTGTTCGTGGAGGCGAATACCTTAGCAATGAATTCTTGAACTACCTATCGGAAGAAGGGATTGTATCCCTGTTGACCACATCGGGAACCCCTCAATAGAACGGTATGGCGGAACGAAGGAGCCAGACTCTTTTAGAAATAGTCAGATACATGATGAGTTATTCGGATTTACCCAAGTCGTTTTGGGGTAACGCCTTGGAAACAATGACTTATATTCTAAACTTGATGCCATCCAAATCGGTTCCTAAAACCCCAAATGGAATTGTGGACCGGGCGCAAGCCCAGTCTAAGACACTTGCAGATTTGGGGTTGTCCGGCATACGTGCTAGACAAGGAAGCCGGTAAATTGGATCCATGTTCGGAATTAAGGTTGTTTATAGGATATCCCATGGGAACGAAAGGGTGTATGTTCTATAGTCTCAAGGATTAAAAGACCGTGATTAGTTCGCACTTTAAATTCTTGGAGGAAGACTATATGAACAAAAGAAAGCCCAGAAGTGAGATTACCTTAGACGAGTTAAGAGGGAAAACTCCTATACCAAGTATACAAGATGATATACCACACGTCATACCTTCACAACCGGAACCCTGTCGTAGTGGGAGGATTGCAAGGCAACCCGAGAGATTCATGGGAATTGGAGAATCTTCGGATTTGATTCCCGGCGATGAATCAGACCCATGAACGTACGACGAGGCAATCCAAGACAAAGACGCGGAAGTGTGGCAAACCGCAATGGAAACCGAGGTGGGTTCGATGGATTATAATCAAGTGTGGGAGTTGGTTGATCCACCTAATGGGGTAGAGCCCATTGGATGCAAGTGGGTGTACAAGAGGAAAAGAGGACCGGACGGAAGGGTAGAGACCTTCAAAGCAAGGCTTGTGGCCTGTGGCTTGTAGCTATGCTTAAGTCCATCCGTATTCTCTTGTCGATCGCTGCGCACTTAGATTATGAGATCTGGCAAATGGATGTCAAGACAGTTTTCCTTAACGGAAGTCTTGATGGGATCTATATGCAACAACCCAAAGGTTTCGTTGAAAAAGGCCAAGAGCACCTGGTATGCAAGCTTAAGAGATCTATTTTATGGACTTAAGCAAGCGTCGCGTACTTGGAACCAGTGTTTTGATCAAGTTATTAAGTCTTATGGGTTTGTGATCAAAACAAGTTCGAAAGTTGTGTGTATAAAAGGTGTGACTGAACTGCGATGGTATTCTTAGTATTAAACGTAGACGATATTCTGCTCATTGGAAACAATGTAAAGGTATTGTCAGACGTAAGGGTATGGCTGTCAAATCAGTTTGATATGAAGGACTTAGGGAAAGCCGGTCACATCCTTGGGATCAAGTTCACTCGAGATCCAAGAGGAGGATGTTGAGTTTATCGCAAGTTTCATACAAAGCCACTGTTTTGAAGCATTTTAGCATGCAAGATTCCAAGAAAGGTTTTGTACCTTTTAGGCACGGAATCCATCTATCTAAAGAAATATGCCCTAAGACGCAAGTGGAGATAGATGACATGAAAGACGTTCCGTACGTTTCGGACGTAGGAAGTCTTATGTATGCAATGTTGTGTACGAGACCGGATATCTGCTTTGCCGTGTGCATGATGGCAAGATATCAAAGTAACCCCGGGAAAGCACATTAGATTGCAATTAAATGCGTTCTTTAGTTTCTGAAAAGAACTTAGTATGGAATGCTGATTTAACAATCAGACAATCTAATTCCCATGGGATACACGGACTCAAATTTCCAATCAGACATAGACTCCAAAATACCTACCTCGGGTAGTGTGTTTTGCATGGGAGAAGGAGCCATGACATGGGGAAGCGATTTGCAGAAATGCATCGCAGATTCGACCATGGAAGCCGAATAAGTAGTTGCTTGTGAAGTAGCGAAAGAAGCGGTTTGGCTCAAGTACTTCTTAGTGGACTTGGACGTTGTTCCGAATTTGCCCGACAAGATAACTGTCTTTTGTGACAATGCCGGAGCAGTTGCAAATTCAAGGGAACCGAGAGCCCACAAGGCCAGCAAACACATTGAAAGAAAACACCATCTTATACGAGAAATCGTTAAGAGAGGAGATGAAGAGGTGGCAAAGATATGCGTCGGGGACAACCTAGTAAATCCATTCACAAAGGGTCTGCCTCTGAATACATTCGAGAGACATGTGGATGGAATGGGAGTCAAGACTATTGCCAATCTGCTTTAAGTATAAGTGGGAGGAATTATTAGGTTAGTGTAGGTTGACATGAGATGTCACGGAGAGCTACTACACTAAGACATGCGTGATGTATACTAAAAGCAGACTTTAAGTATAAGTGGGAGATTGTTGGAGTTATACGTGAAAGTATGCTTTTACTTTGTATAACTCGTGTATCAAACACTCGATTTATGAGAATAATTCTTTTGTCACATTTGCTTTAGTTATGATTGAATGTTGAATTTCTATTGCAAACCGTTCAATATATAGTACGTGTTACATTGTAGTTAATGTGGTGATACCCGATCACGGAAGACGACATTAACAGTTTACTTGTAACTAAACGTACATTTTCACGGCCTAGGTGGAATTGAACAATCCACCGTGAAAGGTCGATGTGTAAGGCTCAGATTGGTCTGTCTTGACCAAGAGATTGCACTAGCACATTTAGTATGTGTTGAAGAGGTCCTACAGCGAGGAGAAATTCTTCTGTTCTGAAAGGTGAAGAATTAGACCTCAGTGGTTGTTGATTTCTTAATCTCCGTCACTTAAATAGGACCGTGTGTGCTTAGTAGTTACTGCTTTGATTCATGTTGGGTGAGAATCATTGTGACTTCGAACTTTGTGTCTTGGGCAGTAATATTAATCATACGACGGTTGCTAAGATTTAATACGGAGAAACGCGTGCGAGTACGGCTCGTGTGATTAGTCCCCTTGGTGGGCTCAGAAGTTTTATTGTACCAAATCTTGCAAGTGAAGAATTAGTTTCTTCGGTACGAATAATAATGTTGAGCTGTCTTTACTCCAAGGTGAAAGATGTTAATTAATTTAGAGCTATTCAGAAGCTTAATTAATTAATGGACTTGATAATCTTAAACGCGGAAAATAATAACCGGGAGCCCATATTATCGTAATATGGATTAAGATGGATAGTGCAATATTAATTTATTAGTGGTAATAATTAATATTAATGGGCTGAATTATATTGGGGCTCAATATTGAAATTCAGAAGTCCATTAGGAGGTCCAATCTTAATTCTCCTTAAGGCCCCTCAAGTAGCCCAATAATGATAAGGTGATTAAAATAAAAAGAAAATAATATGCTGATTTTTTCCTTTAATTTTCGAAAAATACATGATAAGGAGGAAAAAGATTTTGTTGATTTTCTTGGAAAGATATTATGCAAGATATGTATTCTAGGAATACAAGAATATCTCATATATTCAAGAAGATCCAAATCTTAGATTTTCTCCATGTAAATTTCGAAAGTTTCATATTTATTTAGGGGTGTGAGATTTTTGTGGAATATTTTATTTTGGAGAAAAGAATATATGAGATATATTCAAGATTTCTTAGAGATTAAGAAAAGATTTTCTCCAAGCCCATTAATCTCTAATTTTTCGTCCAATACCCCTTATAAATAAGAGATGATTATTTCATCTCCAAGTACATAATTCCATGTGTTGGAAAAATCAAGGGCATAGATATTTTTCTTTTTCCTTAGTTATTAAATTACTTGAAAGCGTCTCCCACCGGCGATCAAGTGAGGTGAAAAAGGGAAATACTTGAGAAGGCTTTGGGTTGATAAAGCGAGATTATAATTGTCCCGTATATTCAAAGGCCAATTCTACAAAAGGTACGTTAATCGCATATTTAATTGTTTATTCCGCTTAATTAAATATGTGAAATTAATTCAACATGCATGATGATAATTAGTTGTTGGAATTATTATTTGAATTAATTAGGATTAATTCATGCTAGTAATAATTGTATTTAAATTCGTATTTAAAATTCATCCCGAATAGATTCCGGGCACCCCTATTTTCCCAACATAATATTCATAGCAATGTTGATTTGGAATGGCAGACTGCTTTCTTTCATGGTGGAGACCTCCACCAGGTTCTCTCATAATTAATTACTCTCTTGATCTGTCTCATTAATAATTGGAAACTTCTAATTTTCCAAATTCCGTTAATTAATGAAAATCCTCTGTATGTTCTTTTTGTTCTCTGCTGTTCTCTGCCTTGTTGCATATCTTATAATTTGGAAACCTGTTGAGGCCAATTATTTTTTGAATTATAATTTTTTTTTAATGGGAAGCCCACGATTTTTTATTTAGGAACTTTGTGTGTTCCGGGAATTTTGTTTTTAAGTTAGAAAAACAATGAAACTAAGAAAATCGCCAACCAGTTGTTCTGTTTTTATAAGTGAACACAATTGGGGTTTTTGGGTGGAGGGGTGGGTGAGTGTTGTGACGAATGGTCCATATTTCCTTACTGTTTTTATTGTTGTTCTTAATTCTAGATTACCAATTGTCCATTTTAAAGTTGGGGGAATACTTTGCTTTTGATGTAACTGAGTTTGGTAAAGGACTAGATGCTTCTAACTATTTCATGGGGGTTAAGCAAGTTTTTGTCAAACTAGGACCCAAAGGTTTCGTTCTTTTCGCAGCAGACGGAGAACCAACTAGACAGGTATCAAATTAGCTCTCAAAGTAATAGATATAAAAAAATTCCTAAAAACAGTTTGTATGCTACTGTATTTCTATAAGCTTTGCCTCAAACATATTTATGAATTCCCAATCTAGGATTTTAGATTGAATTTGGTATTTTCGGTATTCTTTTAAGGAGATCTGGTGGTATATTTCGATATATCGCTGATTATTTTCTTAGTCTAGTGAAATCATTTAGGGGTTTTAGTTCTTCCAATGATTCAGTGTAAAGTTATGGCTCTACTTAAGAACGATATCATTGATGATGCTTATCGGCTATTCAAGAGTTCTCCAATAGATTTTCCATCATTTCAGTCTTTTCAAGTACTTCAGATAAATTGGGCTTTTAGATTTATTTCATTTACATTGATTTCTAGAGCAATGCAGAGTATTGGTGAAGTGCATTATGATTTCATTGCTTGTTAGTTGTATGATATTGGTTATGGAAATTTTCTCTTGTTACTCCTAAATTAAGGTTTAGTCACTTAATAACATAATAGTGGATTTGAAATTAGAAACTTTTTATGTTCCATTGCCACTTTGGCAGCAATTAATATCAATCGACTTCTAGAGGATTTAAGACAAAAGGATGAATTACAAAGTATACTTTCTTTGGTGAGCTTTCTTTAATTTATTGATGCTCTTTAATTGAAGCACTTTGAGGTTGGCGTGTGATTAGTTTTGTTCCCTATCTAAATTAATTTTCTGAATTATTCTCATTTTCTGGTGCTTTATTTAGATTTACTATTTCTTTTCCTTCTATTTTGTGGTGACTCAAAATTTTTGTCAGGTATCTAGCAAAACTTGAGGTATACTTTTTGGTATGCCTTCTACAAAATTGAACTTTTGGGAAGATTAATGAACTTGAGAAAACAATAGTTAAGCCTACAAATTGTGCGCACTCTTAAAGATATAGAAAATACAAAGAGCCACTATATTATAGTTCTAGCAGTAATAAGGAACTTTCTCTAAATAGACAAGTTATGGTGCTTTTTTTTTATTTTCTTCTTGCTTCCTAATCAGTTTTTCTTATCATTTTTTATTATAAAAAACTGTCAAAAGTTTTGACTAAATGTCTTCATATGCTCATAGTCCAGTTTGTAGTTTATGTTTTAATAATGTGTATTTGTGTGTATTTTTTCATTTTTTAGTTGATGTATAGGCAACATGGCAGCGGCATGCCCTGAATTTAAGGAAACATGTTCAACTAATTGCATTTTCACTTGTAAGATTTTATTTTAAAAACAATTCCTAGGTTATAATTTTTTTCCAAATTTTTTCCCTTTTTTTTTTTTTTATAATTTGACAACTACTTTTAGAAGGCAAAGTATAGAGTAAACAAGTTTCATTGTGAACGATTTTGGAAGGTATTGATATTTTTATAAAGAGTATTTGTTTAAAGGAATTAGTTTGTTTCACTAAATATTATATTATTGAAGGGTATTAATTATTCTCACTGAAGTATATTAGTTACTTTATGTTTCTATACTAATTATTTTTACTAAAAGGTATTAGTTAAAAATTAATTTCACAGTAAAAATTGTTTACCCCATGCATACTCCATTTAGAATTATCTTTTAACAAAAAAAAGGAATAAACAAGTAAATTGTAGTCATAGATAAGTTGGTAAGTGCGTTATTTTAATTTGACAAAATATTGCATTAACAAGTTTTATGGTGTAACTTGTTTGGAGAGTATTAGTTTATTTACTATACGGTATTAATTTTAAGGAATACTAGTTACTTCACTAAAAGATATTAATTGAAAATATTAATTATTTCACTAAAAGATATTAGTTATTATACTAAAAGATATTAATTATAAATTGATTACACACCCAAACTTGTTTACACTACTAAACTCGTTTATTTTAGTTTTTTACTCTTTACACTTAACAAGGTATTGTGTCACTTAAATATTTAATAAAAATATATAATATCATTATAATTTTTTTATAACATTGAATATCGTAAAATATTATTCATATATATCACTAATTATTATTATGATGAAATATCAATAGTTATTATTGTGATGAAATAGTTTCATTACTAATTATTCAAATAGCACTGTAAGGAATTGCATTTTTATTGACGTTAAATATCATCACCAATTATTATTGTGGCGAAATAATTTTGTCACTATATATATCGACTAATTAAAGACGACAAATGGCATTATCATGAAATATTTTTTTATGCGTTGAATATCGCCATAAATGATTATTAGAATCGTCATCAATTATTATTGTGACGAAATTTGGATAGTGATAAGTTCAAATGTTAAATGACGAAAAATAACGTCGTCATAAAATATATTTTTTATGACATCAAAATTTGTCACCAATAATTATTAAAATCGTCATCAATTATTACCATGAAAAAAAATATATAAATTAATTAACTTGAATAATTAATGACAAAAAATAGTCCCGTTGCAAAAAAACATTTTTTTATAACGTCGAATAACTTCATTAATTATTATTCAAATTGTCACTGATTATTATTATGACGAAAGGATTTGGTCACTAATTATCTTGAATAATTAATGACAAAAAAAAGTATTGTCATGAAAAATTATAATTTCATGACGATAAATTTCGTCACGAATTATTATTAAAATCGTCACGAATTATTATTGTGACGAAATAATTAAAATCGTTATGAAATTTATAAATTAGTGACGAAAAAAATTATCAATGGTGATAAAATAATATTTTGTCACAATTTCTAGTAATTTAATGACGAACATAAAATTTGTCATCTTTAAGTAACAAATTGTGACGACTTTTATGTCGTCGCAAAAAAATCGTCACGAAATGTGTGATTTCTTGTAGTGATATGACCCACCACTCTTTCTCTCTCTCTCTCACACGTCCATGTGCATTTAATTCTATCAGGAAACCAAAATGAATTCAAACCATCAGATTTCTCTCCCTCTTTCTCTCTCTCTCCCCTCTCAAATTCACCTTTCTCTCTCTCTCTAGTCGCGAGAAGAGCAACAACGCTAGGAAAGACGAAGCGCGACAGCACTAGGGAAAGACGAAGCGGCGATGACGCTAGGGGAAGACGAAATGGCGGCGGCGCTAGGGGAAGACGAAGCGGCGGCAGCGGTATCACGGTGGGGGTAGATCGAGGGTTTTAAAGGCGGTGTTGCGACGCCGCGAGCAACTCCATGGCCGCAGTGAACGATTCATGTGCCACCGCCGCGTTCTTCTCTGTTCTTGGTCCGATCGGTGGTTGAATTTAGGGAAATATCAACAGATCTATACGGATTTATCCTCTTCAAGCGCAACCTCGGTCTAGATCTTTAGTTTCGAGACAAAGCGGATGAAGGTAGTATTTATCATGATTATTTACTGTATTTTTTGAATAAATGGCGGTGATGTTTTTGTTGCTGAATGTTAGAATCTGTGGACGAAAATTGTAAAGTGTGCGCGTGCATGAGTGATGGGGAGAATGTGAATGTGTGTACATGAGTTGGGGGAAGGGAGGATGGGGTTTTGGCTGTGCGTGTGTGTGAATGGTGTGTGCAAGAGGGTTGGGGGGAGGGGGTTGTGGCTGTGCGTGTGAATTTTGTGTGTAGGTGGGTTTGGGGGTGGGGGGGCAGGTTTCTGGGTAGAATGTGTATGTTGGGAGGTGGGGGCCTGGGCGTGTGTATGTTAAATAGGTTTTGCAGTGTGGCGAAAGTGTAGGTGTGGGGAAGATGATTGAAAAGATTGAGATGATCTATTTTTTGGTTAATTGATGATTTTTTTTAAATTATACAGATTATAGAATCACTAAAAAATACATCATGTTCATAATTTTTGTTATTTTGTTTTTCAGGCATTCAAATACAAGTAGAATTGAAGATTGTTGGAGTCTCAAACGCGAAAAAGACTCTATGTTCATGATATTTTAGTTATTGTTCATTTTTCTTTATCGATTGTTCATAATTTTTGTGCGTCTGTGCACATTTTTTTTTATCAGCTGTTCATAATTTTTTGGGCATTATGTGCCCAATTCTGCGTATGTAATATTTTGGAATTTTTTTTAGATGTAATTCTCAAATTAATTATAAAGGAGGAGTTTAGTAATTTAAATTTGCCTGAATTCACAAATATTTATATTTTATGTTTAAGATATTTTATATGTGTGTTCATAAAATTTATATTTATGTTCAAAATTATTAAAATCTTAAAATAACAGATATTTTTTGTCAAAATTATGCCTCGGGAAATGTGCAAAAAGGTATCAACCAGTGTCAGTTTCATACTGCACACGGCCCCACCCAATTGTATCATTTTGAGATTTTTGTTAAAAGATGGGGGTCACTAAATGTAGCAAAATGTGCCATGGGATTTCTTGTCCCCCATTTTGATTTTAGGCTTTAGGATTGTAGTAAATATTAATTGCCCCTTTATTTTTAAATTATAAATTCTCATGATTTTTGTTAATTTTTAGAAAAAATAAAAATAAATGGATAAAGAGAACTAATAATTGAAGTTTTAAAAGTGAAGCGCGCGGATATAGAGATTTGTACTTGTGATATTTGATGATCCGCGATCGACTATTGTTGCATGTCGGTATATATGGGAGGAGGGGACATAGAGATATTTAGAAGCCCTTTAATTACTTTATTGGTGAATATCTTTAGTCAATTCTTCCTAATGTGAACAACTCGGTCATTCCCCCACCTAGGCTTGATGTCGATGCACCAAGAAATGATGCCAAGTGTTTTAATTTTTTGTTGGAATTTGTGGTGTAATATTCGAAAGTTTTCTTAAATCACTCTAATGCAAACCTTGATAGTACTAGAATGCTTTGAAGGTATTTGTATTCAAGAGGCTTTGTGGCACGTGGAATGACTAAAATACAATATGTGAAAGGTCTATCTATAATAGTTGAAGAGTTATGGTGTCCCTTGGCATAAGGGTGTACTCTTTGGATTCAGATCAATCAGAGCCCTTCGATCACATTTGTTGACGATGCGAAGTGCAAGTTGCGCCTCTAATACATCCAAGTGCGATGTGTGCATGCGAGTCAATGATCTTTGGTACCCAAAGACCTTGGTCAAGATTACTTCCTTACCATACAAGTCTATTTATATTGAGGGGTCGTTTGGTTCACGGGATGGGATTGATTAGATGAGATTGAATTAGATGGGATCGGATTAGATGACATTGGATTAGATATGATTATATGAGGAGAAATGTGTGTTTGGATTGAATGATTAAGTGAGTTTAAATTGCAATATACCATTTTTAAAACATGGATTATGGAGTCCCACCATCCCTAAGGGATTAGTTAGTCCCCCATTTGATGGATTGGGTAGGTTTATGACTCGGGCCCCAATTTTATCTCTGGCCGTAAACCTGCGAACCAAACGCAATATTACATGGGATTGAGTGGGACTAAAACTTTAGTCTCACTCAATCCAGCGAACCAAACGGCCCCTGAAGAAATTTTTCTTATAATTTCCAATATGAGACAAGGAATTCTTATTCCTCCACATTTTACCTCGAATTCCATAACAAATTTTCAACTTCAAGTATTAATATTTCATTCGTCCAAAATTGGTTTGAACGTAATTAATTACGAATTATCAATTTATTTCTATTTTTCACAAATAAATCATTACAATAAAATTGATCAAACTTGGGTCAACATCCAAATTTCAAATTAATTTCCAACCGTTTTCTCAAAGTAATATTCTTCTTTATTATCCTATTATTTTTATATATAAATGAATTATGAAGTAACATTAGTAGACTGCTTTTCAATTCCACGTATGTTAATTCTAAGATAACTTTTACGATCTATAAGACTATAATATATATTAATTAAATATAAATTATTCATAAACTCTTTAAGGAAAAAAAAAGGTAAAAGACCAACCCAAATGCTTCGAGACAAATTATGATGAATTTTAATTAATTAATTAATATATATATATTGTAGATAATAGTAGTAGGTATTACAGTTTTGATTCTTTGGAGTTTATGCATCAGCTGTCGTGGACCATTCACTACAAAAAAGATGGAGTTTAGCGACGGGAATTTTGCGACGGCAAGAATATCCGTCGCAAATTACTATCATTTGCGACGGATTTTTGTAAGTCGTCGCAAAAAATGAAAATTTGCGACGACTTAGGAAGTCCGTCGCAAATGATAGTAATTTGCGACGGATAAGCCGTCGCAAAATTTAGGGCCCACCGACTTGGTCTTGAACCGGCTACATTTGCGACGGAAAGGTCGTCGCAAATTTCAATTTTAAGTTTGCGACGGTCAATTCCGTCGCAAAACATACCCGTTTAAAGGTGACCGTTCGGGAAGCGACCCGTTTGACTGATTTGCGACGGAAGAAGCCGTCGCAATTTTAAACTTTGTAATTGCGACGGACGAAAGCCGTCGCAATGCTTACATTTATATTCGCGACCTCTCGGGAAACGGCCCATTGACTGATTTGCGACGGAATGTCCGTCGCAAATTCGAGCCGTTTTACGCGTCTTATCGGGAAACGGTGCGTTGACTGATTTGCGACGACTTTTCCGTCGCAAATCAGTAAGAAACGGCGTCGTTTTGCGTTTGACGGGCAAAATTTGCGACGGACAGGCGTCCGTCGCAAATTTTTTTCCACTTATTTATACAGGCCCGCCGCGTTGCAGACGGAGAAAGAGAGAAAAGAAGAAGAAGAAGAGGAAAAAGAGGGGAAAAGGAAGGAGAAGTCGGGTGCCGTCGCTGTAGAGCCAATCCGTCCCCACCGAGTTCTCGTTTCGTCATCTTCTACAAATAAACCGTAAGTTTTCTTCATTTTTACCGTTTAAAATTTAATTTTAAAGCATGTTTAGAGAATTGATTTTAGTTGAATTATTTGAATTATATTAGTAATGAATTGATTTTAGTTGATCGAATTTTAATTTAAAGCATGTTTAATTTTTTTTAAGTTTAGAATTGAATTAGTTGAATTGTTTGAATTATATTAAAAATAAATTGATTTTAGTTGAATTAGTTGAATTATAATTTAATTAGTTGATCGAATTTTAATTTAAAGTATGTTTAATTTTTGTTAAGTTTAGAGTTGAATTGTTTGAATTATATTAGAAATGAATTGATTTTAGTTGAATTAGTTGAATTATAATTTAATTAGTTGATCGAATTTTAATTTAATTTTAAAGCATGTTTAGAAATAGTTGAATTTGTTAAGTTTAGAATTGATTTTAGCTGAGTTGTTTGATTTTAGTTGAATTGTTTTAGTAATTTGTTAATTTTTAATTGTTAAGCATGTTTAAATAATATTACAAAATAATTTTAGTTGCTTGATTTAAGTTTAATAATTTTACAAAATAATATTAGTTGATGATTGATTTTAATTTAGTTGAATGAATTTAGTTGAGTAGGTTGTTAATTGATTTTAAATAATATTAGTTGTTTGATTTTAAATAATATTAGTTGTTTGATTTTAGTTTAATATATAATTTATAAAATAATATTATTAGTTGATTGATTTTAATTTAGTTGAATGAATAATTCGTGAAATTTGTTATAGATGTGCGGACAAGGCAGTGGCAACGACAGTCAGCAGCCTCCGAGGGATGAGGAGGCGAGTCGAGGAGGGAGGAGACGACGGCCCTCACTAAGACCCGTGGTTCCACCTATTTTCAGGCCGAGGTCTCTATCAGAGACCTCTTCACAGCCTGGTGCGGGCTCCTCCTCCTCACAGCAGACTGCTGAGGGCTCATCCTCCTCCCGCCAGCATCCGGTTGTTGAAGGACGGATGTCTGTTAAGCCATGTGGTCATATGTAAGTTTTAATATTTTATACTCAATTTTTTTTATTAATTAAAACCTAATTATTTTACTAACTTTGAAATTTTAATTTTACAGTTGGATTCCGGGTCATGAGGCTGCTAATCAGGTTTCCGACTCCATCTTTCGCGGTGGATTCGAGCCCACCGCTTACAGTTGGAGGTTAGTGTCCGATGCAAGAAAAAAGACATACTTCGAGGAGTTTAAGGTATTAATTTAATTTATTAATTCACCGTTTATTAATATCAAATATATAAACATATATTTACATTTAAATTGTAATTGCAGAAAGAATGTGTCTGGGCACCGGAGCACGATGACCAGATGTGGAGGAATTTCGATAAATATGGAAAGGAAAGGTACAGAGACCTCCTTTACAGAATGAGGGAGAAGTGGTACAAGAAGGGAGAGGCCACCGACTTGGGGCTTGACAGTGAAAGACGGTCGATTTGGGACCAATTCCTCCGCTACTGGGATTCCCCTGCATTCCAAGAGAAGTCGACGAAAAACAAGGCGAATCGGCGTAGTGACCCTGATGGAGAAGGGATGGCAAGACATCGGGCCAGTTCTCGGTCCATTTATGAGCACGGGTTGAGATTTGTAAGTTTCGTCTTCAATTTTGTAGTTTTTGAATTTATATTATTTTTTTCCTAATTTTTATGAGTGTTGTTAATTTTTACTATCTTATTTTCTAATTATGCGGCGGAGCAAGGACGCGAGCCCTTTCATTTTGAGAGATTGCAGCTCGCCCACCCATTCGTCGAGGAGACTGGGAAGTCTACCTACGGCCGTACCACCGAGATCCACGTAAGTATTATTTCAATATTAATAGTATTATTTAAATTTTTAATATTAAAAGTATTTTTTATATTTTGTGTTCAATTTATTTAATTTTTTGTATAATTAATTTGCAGAGAAAGATGCTCGAGGATCTTGCCTCTCAGCCTCAGCCTGAGGAAACGGCAGAGGGGTCGGGGTCGGGGTCGATGCCCCCCACACAGCCTTCTGTTGACGTTCAAAATGAATTGTACTTCAACAACGTCAAGGCTAAAAAGGGGCGGTTCGCTGGATTGGGCAGCTTCGGAAATAACTTTTTCCGACCTCGTGGCTCAGGCTCATCCTCCTCTCAGTCTTCCATCGACTCTCATCCCAGTGAGGTTGAGAGGCAGCTTGCCACGGTGGTGGAGCAGATGAAGAACATGCAGAGGCAGCAGCGAGAGAAGGAAGAGTATGAGAGGCAGCAGCGAGAGGCGCACGACCGGTATACAGCTGAGGTGGAGCGGTATCGGGCCGAGCTGCAGGAGTATACAGCCGCCATGCAGGCGTGGTGGCAGATATTCGCCTCTGATTCAATGCCACGAGCTCAAATGCCTGCGCCACCGATGCCGCCGATCCCGCCGACCCAGCCATCGATGTCGCCGATTGTTAACCTGGGCGAGGATGAAGAGGAAGACGGATTTAATTCCGATTGTTAAAAAAATTTGATTTTTAATAACTATGAAGTACAATTTTTTTTTAGTTTGAATTGTTACTTTAATTTAATTTTTGAATTGTTACTTTAATTTATAATTTTGTGAATTTATTAGTTTGAATTTACTTTTATTTAATGGACACAACATTTATAAAAACAAGTGAAAAACGAAAATGAATTAATTTGGTGAATTATGAAAAAAAATTTTAAGCAAATGAACGAATTATAGATTTAAGCGGGAGTCGAAATAAATAATTTTACAGAAATAATAAAAATTAAATGGCCCCAATATTTATAAAAACAAGTTAGAAACGAAAATGAATTAATTTGGTGAATTGTAGAAAAAAAAATGAGTCAATTTGGATACATATACAATTAATTACGTACAAATGAACGAATTATAAATTTAAGCGGGAGTCGAAATAAATAATTTTACAGAAATAATAAAAATTAAATGGCCCCAATATTTATAAAAACAAGTTAGAAACGAAAATGAATTAATTTGGTGAATTGTAGAAAAAAAATGAGTCAATTTGAATACATATACAATTAATTGCGTACAAATGAACGAATTATAAATTTAAGCGGGGGTCGAAATAAATAATTTTACAGAAATAATAAAAATTAAATGGCCCCAATATTTATAAAAACAAGTTAGAAACGAAAATGAATTAATTTGGTGAATTGTAGAAAAAAAATGAGTCAATTTGGATACATATACAATTAATTGCGTACAAATGAACGAATTATAAATTTAAGCGGGAGTCGAAATAAATAGTTTTATAGAAATAATAAAAATTAAATGGCCCCAATATTTATAAAAACAAGTTAGAAACGAAAATGAATTAATTTGGTGAATTGTAGAAAAAAAAATGAGTCAATTTGGATACATATACAATTAATTGCGTACAAATGAACGAATTATAAATTTAAGCGGGAGTCGAAATAAATAGTTTTACAGAAATAATAAAAATTAAATCGCCCCAATATTTATAAAAAACAAGTTAGAAACGAAAATGAATTAATTTGGTGAATTGTAGAAAAAAAATGAGTCAATTTGGATACATATACAATTAATTGCGTACAAATGAACGAATTATAAATTTAAGCGGGAGTCGAAATAAATAGTTTTACAGAAATAATAAAAATTAAATGGCCCCAATATTTATAAAAACAAGTTAGAAACGAAAATGAATTAATTTGGTGAATTGTAGAAAAAAAAATGAGTCAATTTGGATACATATACAATTAATTGCGTACAAATGAACGAATTATAAATTTAAGCGGGAGTCGAAATAAATAGTTTTACAGAAATAATAAAAATTAAATGGCCCCAATATTTATAAAAACAAGTTAGAAACGAAAATGAATTAATTTGGTGAATTGTAGAAAAAAAATGAGTCAATTTGGATACATATACAATTAATTGCGTACAAATGAACGAATTATAAATTTAAGCGGGAGTCGAAATAAATAGTTTTACAGAAATAATAAAAATTAAATGGCCCCAATATTTATAAAAACAAGTTAGAAACGAAAATGAATTAATTTGGTGAATTGTAGAAAAAAAAATGAGTCTATTTGGATACATATACAATTAATTGCGTACAAATGAACGAATTATAAATTTAAGCGGGAGTCGAAATAAATAATTTTACAAAATAAAAAAAATAGTTAGGCAAAATATTTTAATAAACAACTTAGATACGAAAAGAAATTAATTTGGTGAATTATAAAAAAAATGACTTAATTTGAATACATATACAATTAATTGCAAAAAAATAAACGAAAGTAGCTTGTGCCCTAGTGGCGCGCGCCCTCTCCTCTTGGACAAAAGGTCCCGTGTTCGATTCCCCTTGGATGCAAAAAATGGATTAATTGTTCCAGGCCTAATAAGACTAATATAGAAGGTGGGCTGCATATAACAAGGAATGGGCCGGTTGGCCCAGTGGTCCGCGCCCGCCCCGGCCGCCTCGGGTGCCTGCGACGGAATATGGCCGTCGCAAATGTTGTTGACCCGATCGGGTCTGACCCGAAAAGTTTGCGACGGACTACTGTCCGTCGCAAATTCTGTGTGATCCGGCCGGATCTGACCCGCCGATTTTGCGACGGATTTGTTCGTCGTTAATTTGCGACGGATGGCTGAATCCGTCGCAAAAATTTGCTACGGCTGTTTTAGGTACGGATACGTGTCCGTCGCAGATCCCGTCGCAAAACAGTGTTTTTTTGTAGTGATTAAGCACCAATTTGTTTTGCTTGCCAGTTATAATAAGTTGAAATTATGGGTTTCAGATAAAACAAAACGAAATTGAAGTTTTAATGCTTGAATTTATATATGCCTCCTAGAAGCCGTGTCAAATATTCCAATTAAAGTGTATATCGGTTCTTGGTTTCTTTCTTTCTTTTTTTTTTTTTTTTTTTTGAAATTGTTGGAATTCACTTATATATATTTCATCTTTCAAACTCTTTCAGATGAAGCTAGGCTGTAGCTACTACGATAAAATCATAAGATCTGTCCCAATGTTGAAATCAACCAATTATATTTAGCAATAAATTGGATGATTCCCTATGTCTCCGTCCCCATATTCGGACAAAATAGAGAAAAGAGGGTTCTAAATCAAATATCATGATATTTCAACTGCCTATTCAACATTAGTGAAAACTGAAACATCATAATACTTTAATTGCATTTTTCAAATAAGATATACGAAATAGAAAGAAAAAAAATTCCGCGTAGTACAGACAAACAGTACACGAACAATTTACAACAAAAAAAAACATATGATATGCCTAGCCAGCTCTTAATATTCGTGAATATGCATTCGAAGAATAGCCATTTGAGGACATATTCCATTTCCAAGAATGAGGGATTACTAGATCAATCTTCACAATATTGACCAGATCCAGCATGAGAGACAGAGCAGCCAATTCTCTATCTATAACTATAACTTGTCTTCTCCATTGTTAAAGCCATATCCAATCACCTCTTCCCATTTTTCCATCTCCTTTATTGTAAAAATTTTCTGCAAGCTGCAATTGTAGAGTTTTGGGAACTTATATATGTATGTATGACAAATTTTTATGATATACACATATTGATATATCACAAACTTTTTAGATCTTTATTGTAATTATTGAAAGAATAACTATAAGACATAAGTTCTTTTAAAATAATTTGTTGTATTCAAATAAAAATATTTTTAATATGACTATTAGAAATAAAAAATAAACTTAATAGATTTTGTGTTATTTTCGTCGTGCTTGCATCGATGATTATAACATTTAGAGTAAGTCTTGTGTGAGACCGTCTCATAGTATGAGACCAATAATATTTGATCCACTTTTAACTTAAAACGTGTCACTTATTAATTAAAAAGTTGTCACTTTTAAAAAGTGGTAAAGTTTAAACAAAAAGTGATAATATATTTGTTAAAAGTGACTTATCACTTTTCTTTAAAAATACTATCACATTTAATTATAATCCTATCACTTTTTTTAATTTGATCGGTCTCATATTATGAGACGGTCTCATACAAGTTTTTGCCTAACATTTATTTAGACTATATATATGTATCACTAATATTAATTTAGGATATTTATTATGAATATTCAAAGAATGAAATATCATACAAATTTATTTCAAATGTTTTAAAAACAATTTATGGTATAAATAAAACTAATATTAATATTACTGGTTGAAAAAAAAAATGAAAATTAAGTACAATTAATCTATCTTATTTTTGTAAAAAAAAATTATACTAACTAATAAAATAACGAGGAAAATGGTAATTAAATATTTATTTCTTGTTGCCTTAATTATGGAATGGCTGAATTGAATAATGACACAAATTTCTGATAGATAGAAATTAAATAGCCATGATTTTTAAAATGTAAACGGAAAATTGGTACCAAAATAATCACCACGTAATTGGAGAAAAAAATTCCATTAATTTTGATTCACTATGCATCTTAATTTTTACATTACATTACATACCCTTCATATCATTTTAAGTTGAATATATGAAAAATACATACATATATATTCCTAGTATATTATAACCAGAGAATATGTGCTATTGGCAGATGCTGCCGTTGTGGATGAGATGAGAAACGCCGCAACCATTATAAAACTGATAGGCGAATTGATTTGGAATTTTTCGGGCAGATTTGGGGCTAACGATAGGGTACGACGGCGGCCTTGAAGATCGGCGTTTGGGGCACCTAGGTGGTAGGCCGGAGCACAACGGCGGTGAGACGTCGTTACTGCAGACAGAGGCGGAGGAGAGATGCGGAGACACTCTCTTTATGGCTTTGGGGGCGGAAAGGAAGACTCTCATCTTCGGCGCCGCCGCCGCAGAAGTAGCACAGTCGTATTCCTGGATGAGATGCGCCAGATCTTCATCGGAGGTTATGGATACCAAAGCGTCCAAGTCTTGGGTGGGCAATTGGCACCTGAGATTCACAGTTACAGACGAACCACACATTTCCCCCATTTTCACCACCAATTCTGCAAATTAAGCAAAACAAAATTAGATTACATAGAAAGAAATTGATAATTTGAAATTGCGAATTAAAATTAATACAGAGATATGAGTAATTGGCATTATCGGAACTAACCGGCAAATGAAATGGAAATATCAACGGAGAGGACACGGTTTTCGCCGCCGTGGTAACGGAGCTTGCCGTCGGGGTAACGGGGGAGGATCCGGCCACCATAGCTGCACAAAAACTTAACAGGCTTGAAAGTGAGATTGGAAGATCCAGCCATGATTAATTAATTTGGTTTTTGCTGTAGTGATTGCTCTTCGTTTTCGTAGATAGAAAAATATGAGAAGACGGAATTAAGAAGGTTTGGGTGGTTGCTCGTTGAAGCCTATGGGCTATGGGTGAGCACTTATTTATAGAGAATTCTTAGTTCAAGACCCTCCTCACCTCTGCTTAGGTCGACTAGATATTAGTTCACCTTGCTTTAGTGGGTCCCACTCTGTAAGCTCCTCTCCTATGACCTTCCTCTTCAACCCTCACAGGAAAAAAATTAAAGTCAATACAATACTTAGATTTTATTTTCAGAACCATCTAACTTGCATACTATACTTAGCAAATAAGATTAACTGTTGTGGGAATTTGTGATGATTTGAAGTGGTCTTTTGGGATGCGATTGGTAGAGATACACTATAGTAGATTGTTGTTTTAGGTTTACTTGGTCGACGCGGAGCTAGACAAATTTCTTTGAGGGGGCTAGAAGGAAAACTCAGACATGTTGATAATAATTTATATCAAATAATTAAATAATAATAAATAATGAGATATAAATGTATAATTATTTAAACCTAGAAAAAATGTATGCAGTATATTTTTATTGAATCGATTGTAACAAGTGGTTCTGAGGTCTAAAATAAATAGTGATAAATTCAAGTTGACAAAATACATAATCCTTTTTTTAAGACATGGGATAGAAATAATATGAATAATTAGCTACTAGTGAAGTGAAAATCTTGGTGATAGAGTTTAAGTTGAAATCGAAACAATGACTAAGGTGTGTGATTTGGATGAAGTGATAAAAATCATTACGAAGGAAGGAAAACAAATAGAATAAAAAGTGAAAAATATGATACATTGCATGAAGAGAAAATATTACTATCATAATATGAATAATTTGGTTGAATTTTGTATGCACCAGGTGCACCATACAACTCAAATGCATTTTTGTAAAACTACTTATATTATTATTGAAAAATCACTGCTATAATTAAAAAGTTACTCCTTATTGAATAGTAATAAATGTGACATTTTAGTAATAGAAGGAATAACTTTTTAATGGTAATAGATGTAATTTTTTAAAAATCTATTGAAATTATATTGTGCATCTGATGCATACAAAAAACTTACTCAAATAAAATTAAGTATATTTATAAATTATGTTTAAGACTACTTGGAACTTAATGGTATTTATTAGTGAATTTTAAAGATTTTGTGAAACTTAATATTAGTATATAAATATTGTTCCTAACTAATAATGCATACTTACTAATTAAATTTTGTATACAACTGGGGGGAGGGGGAGGGGGAGGGGGAGGGGGGAGGGGGTGCTGAAGCCCCCACAAGCATACACAAGGCTCCGCCCTTGCTTGGTCCTAACTTATTACTTAATTTTTTGTTAATTGATCAATCTTATGAAAATTAAACACTATCATATTTTAAGTAGAATTTTGCTTCATAAATGGATAGTTGAGCATTCCATGTGTCATGAAACCAACTTTTATTTTTGTTATTTTCATTAGCTTGTTGTTGATTTAGGTTGGATTAGCTTTAATTACTTCTTAGCGGCATTTTTTTAAGTTGTATTTATAATTAATCTTAGTTTTATAACTTTCTTTCTTCATCAATGGTTTCTAGATAAAATTGTACTAACGTAGATCGTTTTTACACTAACACCAATTTGTACTTATAACACTGGGATAATCATTGTACACTTGTGGTTGGTTATTATATATTGGAAAATGTGGAACAATTATACAACTCAAATATTTTTAATAATAGTTAGGGTTATTTTTACTGGATAATTAGAATTATTTTCACTGAATAATTAAAGGTGTTTACATTGTACATTTATAGTTGTCCGACCTTAGCTGTTCAATGTAAACAACTCTAACTATTTAAAAAAAAAAAACCGTTTGAATAGCATTGTGCACACTAGTTGTGTGTGATTTACATTATATCAAATCACCTAATTAATTACTACTTCCGCCTCCTAATAAATTCATAGGAGGAGTGTACATTTTTTAAGAAAATTTATTTTATTAATGTTGTTGACTAATTAATGAATGAAGAATATTTTTGAAATAAAGTAAGTATAAAATAAAAATATAACCTTTTTTAATAAAACAAGGAATATATCTAAACTAATTAAAAAATCCAAAAAATTATGAATAACCTAATATTTAAAAAAAAAAAGTTAATCTTCAAGATTGAAGCGCGTAGATTTCTAACTTAAGATAGTTGATTATCTACCCTGGCATAATGTTGAGTGGTTCTAGTGTGCATTTGAGTGCATATATTATGCACTTAAATTTTGAAAAAAAAATATTTTAAGCAAAAATTAACAATACCCCAAGAGTTAATCAGTGATACCTTAATAAGCAATCAATAATACTCCAACTACAAGAAAATACACAATTCAGTGTATTTCGAAAAATTCAAAATTAAAATTAAAATTAAAATTGAACTTAAAATTCAAGTGTATGTTATACATTTGAGTGTATGCTAGAATTTGTATGTAAGTCGGCACGAGAGCAGGGGCATGGAGGTATTCATGGTAAGGGAAGCTGATTTTTTTTTATTGAGTATATCATTTTTTCCTGAAAGGAAATTTGAATTTAGAATCCATTTAATTAAGAATGTATTCAAATTTCGTTATCGAACCTAGACATGTCAAACACTCAAACTTCAAAGTGTTTAAAATTAATTTGTTTATTATTGAATCAAATTGGAGCTTAATTATTGAATATACACAAACTTTAAAATTTATAACATTATATTTATTCAATGATATTATATACTACCTCCGTCTCCACTACAAAAAAACACTGTTTTGCGACGGAATTAGCGACGGAAAATCCGTCGCAAACAGTGTTTTGCGACGGTATCTGCGACGGACACGTATCCGTCCCTAAAACAGCCGTAGCTAATTTTTGCGACGGATTTTGCCTTCCGTCGTAAATTAACGACGGACAAATCCGTCGCAAAATCGGCGGGTCAGACCCGGCCGGGTCACACAGAATTTGCGACGGACAGTATTCCGTCGCAAATATTTCGGGTCAGACCCGTTCGGGTCAACAACATTTGCGACGGCCACATTCCGTCGCAAATGTTTATATATATATTTTTTTATTTTTTTCTGTTATAATTTGCAACGGGTTGTTTTCCGTCGCAAAATTCAATATTTGCGACGAAATTTGGCCGTCGCAAATTACCGAGCCTATACAAAAAAAAAAAAGTGGCTCGCGTGGTTCGAGCCCGGGCACTCGAGGCGGCCGGGGCGGGCGCGGACCACTGGGCCAACCGGCCCATCTCTTTTTATATGCGGCCCACCTTCTATATTAGTCTTATTAGGCCTTGAACAATTAATCCATTTTTTGCGTCCAAGGGGAATCGAACACGGGACCTCTTGTGCAAGAGGAGGGGGCGCGCGCCACAAGGGCACAAGCTACTTTCGTTTATTTTTATGCAATTAATTGTATATGTATTCAAATTAAGTCATTTTTTTTTATAATTCACCAAATTAATTTCTTTTCGTATCTAAGTTGTTTATTAAAATATTTTGCCCAACTATTTTTTTATTTTGTAAAATTATTTATTTAAACTCCCGCTTAAATTTATAATTTGTTCATTTGTACGCAATTAATTGTATATGTATCCAAATTGACTCATTTTTTTTTCTACAATTCACCAAATTAATTCATTTTCGTTTCTAACTTGTTTTTATAAATATTGGGGCCATTTAATTTTTATTATTTCTGTAAAATTATTTATTTCGACTCCCGCTTAAATTTATAATTTGTTCATTTGTACACAATTAATTGTATATGTATCCAAATTGACTCGTTTTTTTTTTCTACAATTCACCAAATTAATTCATTTTCGTTTCTAAATTATTTTTATAAATATTGGGGCCATTTAATTTTTATTATTTCTGTAAAATTATTTATTTCGACTCCCGCTTAAATTTATAATTCGTTCATTTGTACGCAATTAATTGTATATGTATCCAAATTGACTCATTTTTTTTTCTACAATTCACCAAATTAATTCATTTTCGTTTCTAACTTGTTTTTATAAATAATGGGGCCATTTAATTTTTATTATTTCTGTAAAATTATTTATTTCGACTCCCGCTTAAATTTATAATTCGTTCATTTGTACGCAATTAATTGTATATGTATCCAAATTGACTCTTTTTTTTTTCAAAATTCACCAAATTAATTCATCTAAGATCATGTATATGTTTGCTACAAGTAATTATGCTAATTAACACTGAATTAGTAATATCTTTGTTGAAATACTATTTGTAGCATCATTCCCGGTCACAAGGTTTCCGCCATTATTACAGAGATATTGAGGGATAATCTAGAGGAGAACGCAATGAAGTTCAAACTCGTCTCGTCGCAGCGGAAGCAGTACTACTTGGATGAGTTTCGGGTATATATATGCAAATATTTTTAACCAACTAATTGTTTATAAATATTTGCATATATATACCCAAAACCCATCCAAGTATTACTGCTTCCGCTGCGACGAGACGAGTTTGAACTTCATTGCGTTCTACTCTAAATTATCCCTCATTATCTCTATAATAATGGCGGAAACCTTGTAACCGGGAATGTCTTTACCAAAAATTGTTCAAAAAACATAAATAAATAGTTCAAAAAATATAAATAAATTGTTCTTCATCAGAATGATGGTTCACTGTTCCAGTGATCCACCAAACCATCTCATATCGATCGTCCGTCTGGTGCTCGACCCAACTCCACCCGATCCCCACGCTCCCACCGCTTCTTCAGGCCGTAGATAATATCTTTGTACCGTTCTTGCGCTTTCGCACAGAACAATTGGTACATAATACTATCGTTGGCAGGGTCCCAAACGCACTGCCTCTGCAAATAAATTAAAAATAGAATATTAACGAATAAATTAAAAAATTAAAAGTTAAATTAAAATCATAATAAATAAATTTTTTATACCTTGAAGTCATCAAAGTACTCCATCCTCTTTTGCTCGGACACTTGACTCCACGAGTGGGCACCATACTCAAATTGTCCCATCCTAATGATTTGTGAGACGATTAAGCTAGTCTCATGGGCTGGAAGCAGTCTGTGACAACAAAATTAAAAAATCAAGTTAATTATATTAATATATATATAATTAAAAGTATACATAATTCATTAAAAAATACTTACTTGTTGTCGACTATGATGACAGTGAGAAAATTATCTTGACCTGGGTTCATCTGTAATAATTTAACAATTCAACTAATTCAATTATAAACTTAACAAAAATTAAACATGCTTTAAAATTAAATTAAAATTCGATCTACTAATTAAATTAGATCAACTAATTCAACTAAAATCAATTCATTTCTAATATAATTCAAACAATTCAACTAATTCAATTCTAAACTTAACAAAAATTAAACATGCTTTAAAATTAAATTAAAATTCGATCTACTAATTAAATTAGATCAACTAATTCAACTAAAATCAATTCATTTCTAATATAATTCAAACAATTCAACTAATTCAATTCTAAACTTAACAAAAATTAAACATGCTTTAAAATTAAATTAAAATTCGATCTACTAATTAAATTAGATCAACTAATTCAACTAAAATCAATTCATTTCTAATATAATTCAAACAATTCAACTAATTCAATTCTAAACTTAACAAAAATTAAACATGCTTTAAAATTAAATTAAAATTCGATCTACTAATTAAATTAGATCAACTAATTCAACTAAAATCAATTCATTTCTAATATAATTCAAACAATTCAACTAATACAATTATAAACTTAACAAAAATTAAACATGCAAAATTAAATTAAATTAAAATTCGATCTACTAATTAAATTAGATCAACTAATTCAACTAAAATCAATTCATTTCTAATATAATTCAAACAATTCAACTAATTCAATTCTAAACTTAATTAACAAAAATTTAAAAATGATTTAAATTAAAATTCGATAAACTAATTCAACTAAAATCAATTCATTACTAATATAATTCAAACAATTCAACTAAAATCAATTCTCTAAACATGCTTTAAAATTAAATTTTAAACGGTAAAAATGAAGAAAACTTACGGTTTATTTGTAGAAAATGTCGAAACGAAAACTCGGTGGGGACGGACGCCTTCCTTTTCCCGACTTCTCCTTCCTTTTCCTTTCGTTTTCCTCCACTTCTTCCTTTTTCTCGCAGGATTCGTCTGCTTCGCGAGGAGAGTATTTATAATTGTAAAAAAATTTGCGACGGACGCCTATCCGTCGCAAATTTCGCCGGTCAAAGACAAAACGACGTCGTTTTTACTGATTTGCCACGGCTTTTCCGTCGCAAATCAGTCAACGCACCGTTTCCCGAGAAGACGCGTAAAAACGGTTCGTACTTGCGACGGAAATTCCGTCGCAAAACAGTCAAAGGACCGTTTCCCGAAAGGTCGCGGATATAAATGTAAGATTTGCGACGGCTTTGGTCCGTCGCAAACTCAAAGTTAAAATTTGCGACGATCTTATCTGTCGCAAATCAGTCAAACGGGTCGCTTCATGAACGGTCACCTTTAAACGGGTATATTTTGCGACGGAATGGACCGTCGCAAACTCAAAGTTGAAATTTGCGACGACCCTTCCGTCGCAAATGTAGTCGTTTCAAGACGAAGGCGGTGGGCCATAGTGTTTGCGACGGCTTTTCCGTCGCAAATTACAAAACTTTGCGACGGCAATCCTTAGTCGTCGCAAAATTTCATTTTTTTCGACGACTTAGTAAAATCCGTCGCAAATTCACTGAATTTGCGACGGATATTTGGCCGTCGCAAAATTTCCATCGCTAATCTCCGTCTTTTTTGTAGTGAAACACTCTTTACAGTTGATTTTTTCTCATATTTTAGCGAACCGATTTTTTTTATTAGTATTTAAAATGATAAAGTAATTTTGAAGTTATTTTATAATAGAGGAGAGATATCTCTATCATACCCTAACTTTAAATTACTTTATCATTTCAAATACTAATAAACCGTTTGTTCGCTAAAACAAGAAAAAAAGTCAACTGTGAAAAGTGTTTTGGGACGGAGGGAGTAATTTATTTAATGATGCAATTATACTTATAAACTAAAATCATAATGAAAAATTAATGTTATAGATATTACTTTATAAGAGTAATGTTATCATTAAATGAATATTATGATATCATTTTCATACCATAAACAAGTTTTTCAGGAGAATAACTCTTGAGTATAATGTTGATTCAAGAGCTTTCTCAAATCTTATCTAGTCTAAACGAGTTTGATGATATCAATCTTAAATTAGATCATTCATCAACTTGTTATAAAAATAAAATTATACTCCTTCCAATTCAATTTTGATTGTCCATAAGAAAATGACACGGATTTTAATAAAAAGAGTTGTTTATTAGTAGTTGTGGTATAAAATAGATTTTTAAAATGGGTAAGAGTTGCTTGTTAGTATTTGTGGGTATAAAGTTGATAAAGCAGTGTCATGAGTGTAAATAAATGATGTTTTTAAGAGGTAAGTTAAAATGAGTAGTGTTTATTTTTTGCTATTTTGGGTAGGTGGAAAAAAAATCTTCTCTTTATGGTAATACGGATAATAAAAATGAATCGGATGGAGTATATTTCTAAAAATAATATGTACCTGCTAAATTCTAATTTTATTGAATTAAATAAGCTTTTTTTTATCATAAGTGCTAAATGTTAGAACTATAAATTAAAATCTGACTATTCAATAGCTAGTAATTAATATGACCTATCTCACGAGATTACACACGATAATTTTGTTTATTGGGTAGGTTTTATATGAAAATGATTCATAATAATTTTATCATTAATTTGGGTTTGTTGATGTCAGGTCAATGTTGTCCAAAATGTTACAACATTTTCAGCAACATCAGAATTTACCCTTTCTTCTAACACTAACTCCGAATGTTGCAATATTGTCTTTAATGTCTAAACATGCAGAATAAAGACGTGGAAGTTACCAGGTCAGACGGTTGTAGTTTAGAGTGAGTTATTTGAAGCTACAACGTGGACGGTTATCAAGATCATGGAGGCTTAGTATTGGACGGTTTTACATCATGGAAAACCATGATTTTTGTGTTCACATGCAAGGATCGAATTCTATAAATACCGTACACATGAGACACTATCAAGTGAAGAGTTCGAGATACCTATTTTACATATTACAAGTGTAGATATTTCGATTTTCTCCTTTGTAATTTGTCATGAGCATGAATTATGGAGAAAAGGGTGATACTCAAACAATTGAAGTCATTTGGAGTTGGGCCTTTATCTTTTAATTACTTTATTTAAATATCAAGGGATTAGCAGTTAACTTTGTTGGGCTTTAGTATTTTATGTTTTAAGCTCATTTATATTCCTAGTTGTATTAAATAGGGCAAAATGAGGAATGAAGGAACAAGCAGAAATATTCAGTCTCTATCTCTCTTAAATTTCTCTCCCTCTCTCTTAGTTCTTCTCTCTCTCAATATTTCTTCTCGGTTACTCATCTCAACGCATATTTACCCAGAAAAATCATACAAAAATATGAAGCATAACTTTGGTAGTGATGGGTTCACTACATAATTCTAGAAGTGTTTTATTTCGACCTTTGAATAGGTTATTTGGTTTACACTCTTAGAATTATAGGCTTTTGATTATATACCTAGGGTATATGATCTTGATGCAAAATCCTACAGTTGGTTTTTACTTTGACTTTGTATCACTACTCGTTATAGTGAAGTTTCGTCATGAGGCATCATAGATTATTTTATAATCTATGAAAAAGTTTTGATATCCCGTTTGCGAATTTTATTTACTGTTTTTCAAAGTCTTCCGTTGGGTATGTTGTCGTTTATGTTTCAACACATTTGACAACATTCTGGAAAAACACTCATGCACACCCTTCAATTGGCACCAGAGCCATAACTAGATATACTTAGTTAGATCCTTACTGTCTGGATGGACTCAACCAAGGACTCCAACCAATGAGGACAATGAAGCACGAGTCAAACGTGAGTTGGATTGGACCAATGATGAAGTAACTGTGGCCAGTTACAATTCGAAAGCGTTGAACGCCATTTTTACATCAGTCGATGTATATATGTTCAAACTAATTTCGAATTATATATCTGCAAAGGATGCTTGGGATCGTTTGCAAGAGCATTGTGAAGGATCTGAAACTGTTCGTAAATTAAACTACGGATGCTAGGCACCAAGTTCGAAAACCTCAAGATGAGAGAAGATGAAACTATATCTGCCTATAATGAGAGACTCTCTGAGATTGCCAATGAATCTCACTCTCTAGATGATCTTATTTCGAATACCAGGTTAGTTCATAAAGTTCTAAGAACTGTTCCAAAATGTTTTGATGCTAAAATATGTGTTATAGAAGAAGCTAAGGATACTGATACTATGAGTCAAAATGAATTGATAAGTATTCTAAAAACCTATGAAATGAATCTTGATCAAAAGAATGATTCTTCTAATAAAAAGGTATATGTTTTTAAAGGAGAAACTTCTTCTAAAGATGAAAAACCTTCATTTGTAACTGAAGTCGATTCTGATTTTGAATGTGTTGATTTATGTGATGACAATTATGAGGACATTGCTTTCTTAACAAACCAGCTTAAGTCTTTTCTAAAGAATATGGCTAATAGGTTAAAAGGCAATATTCAACAAAAAGTAGAAATTAACAACAATAAACAAATGCCTGAAAGAAAAAATAGATTTAATCAAAGCAGAAGATCAGGTAGTAGTAGTAGCAAACCTAGGTATGATCCTGAGTATAGAAAGTCAGTAAGATGTGATGCATGTACTGGTTTTGGTCATTATGCAAATGAGTGTGCCAACACCCTGCTAAGAAAGAAACTGATTTTTAATGCTACTTTAAGTGATGAATCAGAAGATGAAAATGAGTCTGAGAAAAATGAAGAATGTGTTTTCTCTGCTAGATTTGTATATGGTGATACTCTTGATGATCATCTGGATGATTATTATTCAGATGTTGACACAAATGTTCCATCATTAGTCAAAACATCTGGTAATAACAGTCCAGATGTGAGCTGTTTTACAAGTTCTTTTGTGGAGACAGGTACTTCCTCACTGGACAAAACATGTTGGATCTTATGTCAAGACAACGTCAAGGAGATTGAATCACAATCACAGATTCTTAAGTCAATGACTTTAGAAAATGCTAATTTGAGAGATTCTCTAATCAAACTCGAAGTAATCCTCACAAGGAATGATATGGAACTTGAGAAGCTGAAAGAAGAGCTTAGAGGTTCAACCTTGAACTTCAAAAAATTCACCAAAGGCACTGAAATTCTGGACAATGCCTTGGTACTTGGTAATTCTGGTAGAAAAGGTCTTGGATATGTTGGTTCTTCTGAAAAGTCTAAAGTTAGTAATGAACCTGTTAAATTTGTAAAATCAGGAGCAGATTCTAGAATCAACACCTGACTCTGCAAATAAACTGTTTGAAAAATCAAGTGATTTTTTTATGTAATTACTGCTATAAAAAGGGTCATATCAAACCTTACTGCTGGAAATTGAAAAGTGATTTGAATGTTAAATCTGTGTCACCAAATTTGTCACCTCATTTAAAAGAACATTTTTCAAAAACTAATTGGGTCAGTAAGTCTAAAAGTTGTAATGTTGTGTATACTTCATTAAAAGCTCATGCACCCGGTTCTTGGTATTTTGATAGTGGTAGTTCTAGGCATATGACTGACAATATTGATTTTTTAACTGATTATAGATTAGATGTCGATGGTCATGTGATATTTGGAGGTGGTACCCGTAGTGTAGTCATTAGTAAGGGTACATTGAATGTTCCAGGATTCCCTAAACTGACTAATGTGTTGCATGTTGATGGATTAATTGCAAATTTGATTAGTATAAGTCAATTATGTGATGATGGTCTATATGTTGATTTTGATAAGGATTCATGTGATTGCCAATTTCGTGTAAGCACAAAATCGAACTACTCGCAAGTATACTAGATCGTTGTTATAGTAAGGCAATTGATCAAGTAATAAAAATATCGAACCCTAGGGAAACAAGTGGCTAGCTAAGTCGATTTACGTTGACATGCATGAAAAATTAAGGACAAGTTCGGGTTTGCTATGCTACTTAACAAGGAATTAAAACAAGCAAATAATGAAAATCTATCTAACTTCGTGAGACGAAGTGCAAGGGAAGATATGCTTCGGATGACGTCGATTATGCAATTATCGAAGCTAGCTTAACTTATGCCCTTCTTATGTTTCATATCATGATTAGACTAGATCAAATTAATCTCATCTAATCAACAAACTCTCGTTTAGAAGGTTTTGATGCCCGATTTGGAGTGTTCTAGACTATCTAGCATCTCTCGATGTCTTAGACGTCTAACTATAGCACTTGATAATTCATTTCGCTCGATTAAACACATGTATGAACTAGCTCAACTCTCGCATGTTGCCAATCCTAACATAATGCATAATCTACTAGAAACAAATCATCAAAACTCAAGTAATCCACAATCAAGAAATCTAATCATTCAAATCATCATAATCAAGGCATAAATCAAACCAAAACTACAATAATCACATTATCTAAATCATCCAAAGCATAGAAGACTTAGCTCATGGTTCTAGAAGAGATATCCATGGCTAAGGAAGCTAAACAAGCAATTAAACTAATAGAAATAAAAATAAACTGCAATTGAAATGGAATTAGAATTAGAAGCGGAAATTGAAATGGAAAAATATCACCTCTCTTCATGAATAGAAATTAAAATCTTCAACAATCTTCAATCATTGCTTTAATCCTTACTTGAAAAGTAAATTGCTGCTAATTGAAAGCTAAATCTAATCTAATCTATGGAGGAATTGAAAGGAAAAGAAAAGAAAAATGAAAAAAAAAACCTAATCTAGGGGATGAGAACTCTATTGTATTGGTAACTTCCGTAACTAATGATCTTCTATGATTCCTTCCTCTAAATCTGATGTTTGGGGGTATTTATAGAGTGGGATGAGGAGATTAGGACGAAATTGCAATTAGATCCCTAAAAATGATGATTTTCGCACCTTTTAAGTAACTGTCGAGTCAACTCGGTCAAACTCAGTCAAAATAGGTGTAAATACCTCCAAACTCGGTCAACTCAGCCCTGACTCGGCTTGACTCAGTAGCAACTCGCTGCGAACTCAGTGCTGGTCCCCTTCAATACACACACCCTTTTACTTAATACACCCACGTTCCAATCTTCAACACTCGGCCAAATTCTATTTCCACTCGGCCGAGTAGAAATGCATTTTGGGCGAGTGTTTCTTCCAGAAACTTTCACTCGGACAATCCTACCTCACTCGGCCGAGTCTCTTTCTTTTTGGTCGAGTTGCATTCGTTTCCGAAAAGACATCGCTTTCCTCCATGAATTCCGGCACTTGGCTACAATTTCTGGGCGCGATTCAGGCTCAGACGATCTTCCCGGTGTAACGCTCTTCTTTCTGGGTCGAAGCTTGAATTTCCCATGAAATCCTCCATTAATGGCGTCAAGTTACAGCATGAATCCTCCATTTCCGGTGTTTCCGAGGCGGTGGTTTCAATCCTAGATGTACGCTACGATTTTCCGGCGAGCTTCTTAAATTCAGACGTGAAGCTTTCCGCATAATTCCTCCATTGAAGCTTCATCTTCGGAAATGGCGTGGGTAAGCTTTCAAACCCAACTTTTCTTTCTTTCTTTTTTACTTTCTCTCTCCCTATGTTTTAAAAGCGGAAGCGGAGGTTGAACCGGACAGCCTCAGCGCTTTTGGTCGGACCGGTCGGATCGGGGTCTGACCGTTAGTAAAGCGGTTGAGCCGTTATGACATCATAATTATATAATATATAATTAAATATATAAAATTTTTATATATATAAATATTTTCCCCCTGTAATAATAAATCATATGTATAAATTATGATGAAAATCAAGTAAACATACATCTATCATTGCATATTAAAGTTAAATTTTAACAATCTTAATCAAATGTCAACATTACTAAAACAAGTCCACCAAATGTCATACAAACATCAAATGTAAAACCGAATTAACCAAATGTCATGCAAACATCAAATTTAAAATAAGTTCATAAAATGCCAACACCTACGAATAACAACATAAAAATATCTAATCTGAAAGAACATCCAAATTAAGACCGCTAGAACTGGATCCCATGCTTCCAAGTCCATACTTCGTCAAATCAATGTGATCGTTGAATATATCTCTCTCAACATTTTCATTACCTAGACAAAAAAAAAACATAAAGTATGTAAACTTAAATCTTATAGATAATGACTCAAACAATATATGAACATATATTACCTTCTTGTGATTGAGGTACTTCATCAGTAGCAATTTCATTATCAAGTTCTTCCAATATTGCATCATAATCAAGCTCTCCATTTGACACCTCGTCAATAATCCAAGTATCAACTTTATCAATGCACTCGTAATCAATCGGATCATATGTCTTGTGCATTTCTTTATTGCTGCAAAAAAAAAAAATCTAGTTTCAAATTTCAATAATCAATTGCATAATGATAAAAACATAACAAAAAGTAATAGATGAATATACCGATTTTTCAAACGCAAATTATAATGAATAAACACAAGGTCATTTAGTCTCTCATGCTCCAGTCGATTTCTCTTTTTAGTATGAATCCGCTCAAACACACTCCAGTTACGCTCACAACCGGAAGAAGACGAAGTTTGACTCAAAATTCTAATGGCAAGTTTTTGCAAGTGTGGTGCATCAATGCCAAATAGTCTCCACCATTCATCTAACATCATATGAAAAAAATAATTAATATAAGCATTAGCAACAATAAATTGATTATATGAATAATTTAATATATAAAGTAACATACCGGGAGTAGTGGTTTTTGCTTCTTTCTTGGCCAATGAAATCCCAAAACTCTTTTTACCATCTCGAAACATAGTAACTTCATTCATTATACCATCTGTCTCCGGGTGGAGGTCTTGAATGATTTCGAGTAGACCTTTGTAAGCTTCTGGCTCATTACGAAGATTGCTATTTGGATCGTATTGGAATGCAGGATTCAACCAATATGCAGCTGCATGGAGACGCTTTCTCAACATTTTATCCCATCTTTTGTTGATGATATCAACAAATGGCTTGTACTTAGACTCTTGATTATTGAAAACCTCTTTTGTGCCCCTAATTGCTCTAGACAACCCCTCATATACATAGTCCAACGAAGGCTTCTCATCAGTGTCACAAATACGCAACAACCTCATCAGTGGTTCCATGATTTTCACAATGATAAGACAATTATTCCAAAACCTTTGGTTTAACACAGTGTCTTTAACTCCTCTTCCTTTCTCAGTTTTCAAGAATTTCTTAAAGTCAGAACATATGACCATAGCTTCCAAATGTTCTTTATGATCATACAAACTTCTTAATGCAATAAAATTTGTGCCAAATCGTGTGGCTCCAGGAGTAACAATTTCGGTCCAACCATGTCTTTGTCTCAACCAAGCAAGAGACCACTTATGATTATAAATGAAAGTGGTAATCCTAGAACCCAAAATAACACACTCTTGAACTAAGTCCATTTTCCCAACATTTTCCAAAGTCAAACTAATAACATGAGCCGAACATGGGGACCAATAAACTCTAGGGTATTTCCTATGAAGTAACTTTCTAGCTGATTTATAGTTACTAGTATTATCAGTAACTATATGAACCACATTCTTTTCACCCACCATGTCAACAATATCAGAGAAGAGATTGCATAGATTTTCAGCACTTGACACAATATCAGACACATCACATGATTTTATAAAAGATATGCCATCAGGAGAATAAACCAAAAAGTTAATCAGTGATCTATGACTCCTATCAGTCCAACCATCACCCATTATAGTGCACCCAGACTCAGTCCACTTAGAACGAAGAGATTCAATGGTCAAGTGTACTTGAGTTTTTGCTTCTTTAAGCAATGGCACTCTTAAAGCATGATAATTAGGACCAGTGTACCCATGACCCATAGATGCTATCCTACTCATCATCGGCTTAAAGTATCTAGAGTTAACTGCATTCATGGGTATACAAGCATCATAAAACCATAAAGCTACGGCCATATCAGTATCATGTTTTCTTTCTTTATTATGCCATGATGCTTGTATACTAGGTTGAGTTAAATCTACCCCTGAACTTGAACCATCTTTCATGTCGTTTCCTATGGGTTTTTTCCTCTTTTTTTCCTTACCACTATCATGCACATTTGAATTTTCTTCCTCATCTATTGATTCATGCAAATTAGCTACATTCTTTTTACACTTTTTAGCCTCTGCAATCTCCTTTAAATTCCCTTTCATCTGAATATGGACATCATTGGGAACTTTAGGACAACTAGTGATATTGCCTGATTGACATGCTAAATGTTCTTTCATGCGATGTATTCCTCCCCCTCTGTATGTTTTACTACAATAAATACATCTAAATGTTTTATTGGCACTATCTGTTCCAGTTACCTCGCAATGCTTCCATGCCGGATCAACTTTCTGGCGAACATTTTGAGAACTACCACTACCACTCCTAGTCCTTGATTCTTATCCTCGTGGTTGTTGAGATTGTGTAGATTCATTGTCCACCATGATCTGAAATATAAAAAGTAAATTCATAATAAATTCACAATTTATCAAAAGTAAATTCATAATAAATTATCTAAATCTACAATATCTAATAAGGAAAAACATTAATTAAGAATTCATAATAATCTAAATGCAAACTATCTACTGGATAAAAAATGTTTTCCAATATTCCTTCCAATATTCCTTTACTAACTTACTGTTGCGAATTGCGATATCAAATTTTTAATATATATGTTAAGTTGCAAACTTTCAATTTACAAAGCATACGTCAGTTTTGGGTTCTAAATAATCAATAAATTTCTCATGACAAAGTAATTCATGACAAAGTAATTTATACCAAAGTAATTTTTCCCCGTGTGTGGAAAACTTTCGGTTGAACAAGAATTTAGATTAAAAAAAAACTTACCAAATAGAGAGAAGTAGTCGCAGCCGAAGAGAGAAGTCGTGGCTGCCTTGCAGCCCTCGCGGCCTCGCCTTGATTAGAGAAGCAGCTCGCCGGAGAAACCAGTCACCGGAGTGAATCAGTCGCCGACTCGCCGCAGAAAAGAGAAGAAAAACGGTAGAAAATTTGTGGAAGAAAAACGGGCAGAGGATATTAGGGCTTCCCCAAAAAAATATTGCAAAACAGGCCCATAAGTTTTATTTTTTTCCAATTCAAACAAAACCGTCGGGTTGACCGGTCCGATCGGTGACCGGTTCAACCCGATTTTGCCGTTTTTGGGCGGTTTGCATCCGTTTCGGGAAGTGACCGGCCCAATAGGATTGAGCCGCCCGCTGGGCTTGGCGAGCAGCGGTGGGACCGGTCCGACCCGCTTTTTAAAACACAGCTCTCTCCCCGATTTTAGCAGAAACATGGGTTTCTAATTTTGAAAAGTAATATTTGACTTTTCCTTTCTTAGAAAAGGTGGGACCCGCATGACTTTGCTTCTTCTTCATTCAAGAGATGAAATTGGCAGCTCTTTTGTTCCTTTTTCAAATTAATTCACGTGAGCTGCTGAGAAAAAGCAATTCCCATTCTCATTGGACTCCTTCGTATGGATCTGATGGATCAAATGGAAACAGAAAGTATAGATGGAAAAAGATATTCTTTTGTTTTGGTGGATGATTATTCCAGATATACTTGGATCGAATTTCTTAAGGAAAAATCTGAAACTTTTTCTGTGTTTAAAAATCTTTATAAGAAATTCAAATATGTTTTCAATACCAAGATCAAGAAAATCAGATCTGATCATGGTAGGGAATTTAAAAATAGTGATTTTACAAAGTTTTGTGAAAACAAAGGTATCTTACAAGAATTTTCCTCATAAAAAACACCACAGCAAAATGGTGTAGCTGAAAGAAAGAGTATGACTTTACAAGAAATGGCTAGGTTCATGTTAGTATCAAAATATCTTTCAAAAAGATTTTGGGCTGAAGATCTTAACACTGCATGTCACATTTCTAACAGAGTCTATTTGAGATCAGGAACCACAAAAGCCTCTTATGAATTTCTGAACAACAAAAAACCAAATGTTAAGTATTTTCATGTGTTTGGTTGTGTTTGTTATATTTTAAATGATAGAGAACAGTTGCACAAGTTCGATTCAAAAAGTGATAAATGATTCTTTCTTGGTTATTCAAGAAATAGCAAAATATATAGAATCTATAATTTAAGGAATGATACTGTGCAAGAGTCTGTTAATGTGGTTTTTGATGACAATGCTAGTCTTGCAGGACCAACTATCAAGGATGATGTTACTGGACTTATTGATGTACCAGTAAATTCTTCGGATTCTGGTCAAGATAAGGATGTTGTTCAAAATGTTCCAACAACTAGAACAACACCTTAAAAATCAAAATGTCCTGGGAATTCACTCGAGTACAACAAAGTTCCATCTTCCAGGATAATTAAGGATCATCATGCATAACAAATCATTGGAGAAAAGTACTCGGGAGTTCAGACAAGAAGAAGAATGGGTATTGTAAGCAATCTGGTAAGAACAATCTGTATGTCTTCCATCTGCAACAAGGTAAGTCATGAGTGTTATCATTCACTAATTGAGCCTAAAAATGTGATTGAAGCTTTGAAAGATGAGAACTGGATTAATGCCATGCATGAGGAATTAAATCAGTTTGAAAGGAATAATGTGTGGACTTTAGTACCTAGGACAGAACATACAAATGTAATAGGGACTAAATGGATTTTCAAAAACAAAACTGATGAATCTGGTAACATTGTAAGAAACATAGCTAGATTAATAACTCAAGAATACACTCAGGTAGAAGGAATTGATTTTGATGAAACTTTTGCTCCAATTGCTAGAATTGAATCTATAAGATTGTTGCTTGCTATTGCATGTTTTCTGGATATTAAGTTACATCAAATGGATGTTAAAGCCACTTTTCTGAATGGAATTTTGATTGAAGAAGCTTATGTGGAACAAACCAAAAAGATTTGAAAATCCTGACTTTCCAAATCATGTGTACAAACTGAATAAGGCTTTATATGGTCTTAAACAAGCTCTAGAGCATGGTATGGTAGGTTGACAGATTTTCTTGTTAATTTTGGTTTCATTAGAGGTGAGGCTGATAGGACCTTATTCATCAAACTAACTGAAAATGACATCATGGTTGCCCAAATCTATGTTGATGATATTGTGTTTGGTTCTACAAGTGATAAAATGATCGAATTGTTTGTAAAAGAAATGACAACCACTTTTGAAATGTCAATGGTTGGAGACTTAAATTTCTTCTTAGGTCTTCAGATTAAACAAGACAAATGTGGTATTTTCTTTTCACAAAGCAAGTATGCAAAGAATCTTGTTAAGAGGTTTGGACTTGAAATTACAAAATCAATGAGAACTCCTATGGGTTCAACACAAAAGCTGTGTAAGGATGATCCTGGATAAAGTGTTGATCCAACATTATATAGGTCAATGATTGGCAGTTTACTTTATTTAACCTCCAGTAGACCAGACATTATGTTTAGTGTATGTTTTTGTGCTAGATATCAGGCTAATCCTAAGGAATCTCACATGAATGCTGTAAAAAGGATTATCAAATATGTTGCAGGAACATATGATCTAGGAATCTAGTATGGTAAGGACACTAATTGTACATTGATTGACTATAGTGATGCAGATTGGGCTGGAGACAGTGATGCCAAGAAGAGTACAAGTGGTGGATGTTTCTATATGGGAAACAATCTCATCTCATGGCACAGTAGGAAACAGAATTGTGTTTCTCAATCCACTGTTGAGTCAGAATACATTGCAGCAGGGAGTTGTTGTACTCAATTACTTTGGCTTAAGAAAATATTTGATGACTATGGTTTGAACAGTGATATACTAACTATATATTGTTACTAATACGAGTGTTATCAATATATCAAAGAATCTTGTACAATATTCTTTGACAAAGCATATAAGTATTAGACATTATTTTATTAGGGATCTTTTTGAAAAAGAAATAGTGAAATTAGAATATATCTCCACTGACAAATAACTTGCAGATATATTCACTAAAGCTCTTGATTTTGAGAGGTTTTCTTCACTTAGAAAATCTCTTGGCTTATGCTCTCACTGAATAAATTAGTACTGTGTTGTGAAAAATGTTTCGACATTGTTCACAACATTAGAAAAACTTCAGTAAATTTTTCTAAGTATTTGCTCTATTTAATTCTTGTTGATTCGTACTTATTGATGGTTGTTTGAATTTGAAAATATGTTTATTTTTGTGGTCACATATCATTGCGTATTAAAGTATTTGAAATATCACAAATAAGATACTTTAATCACTGAGTAACTATGAGACACGGAGCTCGCTACTACGATGCGCTCTTTTCAAAAGGTGATTAAAAATGTATCAATTTGTTCATAAATCCATTGAGTAACTATTGGGCATGGAGCTCGCAACTACAATGTTATCTTTTCAAAAGGTGGATCAATGTGAAATCGTGTGATAAAAGTGGTTAATTGATAAAATAATCCAATGTTGATTGTGTTATTGAAATGTTGAGATATGTGTTCTAATAAAAATAACAACATTCTGCATATTTGAATTACTTATTAATTTGTATGAATTAATTAATTTTTTTATAGGATAAATATTGAGGGAGTATATTGAGAATATATTACAGTATTTATTTAAATTCAGTATTTAGCATAGAAATCGTGGGTAATATATTTTCTTTTTCATATCTATACCACATCTTCACACACCACGTTCGAACAGTTAATGGGGGAGGTTCTCAAAAGCCACCACATAATGCACGACATAAAGTGGAGCATATGTGATAACTTCCATATTTTCTTCTATATAAGATCTCTTAATCCAGTGTTGTTTCTATGTTCTTATAAGCTTATATCGAGTTTTGTTTTACAAATTCCTGAAGGTATTTTTTGATAAGGCACTCAAGTATCACTCATAATATTATTTAGTACTATCTTCTTCAGCCTATAAGAAGTTTATATGAGTAAGTTTTTGAATATTTTTATTCATTAATTTTTAATCAGAATTTCGGATTTATTGCAGGGTATAATGACATCTCAAGGAGACCTTCCATCTTCTCCTTATTCCCCCAAATTTCCTGCATCTTCTTCCACATCCGAAAACCCTCTCAACTTGCTAGCATCAATGGCCTTGAAAACCGATTCCCAGAATGTTACTACTAATGTTGGCGACTCTCCACCAACATCTCCTTCGATTACTATCGGTTCATTTGAAATACCAATTCCTCAAGAGGTCAATCCTTCTTCTTCAAATCCAATCCCTACTGTAATCAATTCTCCAATGAAGGACACGACTGATGTTCCTTCATCCTCTGTCCAACCCTCTACAAATTTGGCTGACTGTCTTGACCCTAATCCTATCTCCATAAACTTTAGTTTAGGAACCCCCTTCGAGCAAATAGCTGCTACTTATCAAGTTCTGAGACTTAAAACACAACATCCTAAAATACTTCTTGGTCATGAAGAAGTAGACCTTACTGAACTTGAGAAAATGTGTAATCCTCAACAAAGCTCACTAGGAGCTAATGATCAAGGAACTGAAGCAGTACCTGCTATGGACGTTCAACTTGAAACATCAAATGATACTGAAGGACTGGGAGAAAGGATCAGAAACGCCTAGAAAAAGAGAAAAGGAAGCCAACCAAAGAAAGGAGGAAAGAGAAGGAGATCCTATAGAAATATGGGAAAGAAGGTAGACTATGCAGAGGCAAAAAGAAAGGGAAAGAATGAGGATGCCTCAAAGCCTATCTTAATCGATGAGAGTTCAGAAGAAACAACTATAGATCCTGATGTAGCTGAAACTGAAGAAATACAATCTGGACCTACTCAAGTCCCAGATTCTGATTCCGAAATGAATGTGCCTCTTGCACAAGTAAGGAAGAGAAGCAAGGCCAAAAAGAGAATTGATCCAATGCCGTCTGTTGCTGAGAGTGAACCTACTACTGCCGAAAATGTGCCATCGCCTATGGAAACATCTGAAGAATCTGAACCAGAACAAAAGGAAAATGAGGAAGAAGAAGAAGAATTCTGAACCTGAATCCAGTGATCCCTCTCCGAGTGATTCTGATTCCAGTGCTAAGGTACTATCTGATCACACTTCTAGTGAAGAAGAATATAATGATATGAAGAGTGATAAGTAAAGAAAAATTTGCACTAGAATACTTGTGGGAGAAAAGGTAGTTAAAATGACTGACTTTAGAGAGTAGAATCTGGTGGAATATTTTAGGGAAAGATCACTGTTGCATGCTCTTGAATTTGCAACACCATATATTGTGGAATAGGTTTATGAATTCTATGCAAATCTGAGAGAAAGTTTGGGTAAAACAAATTCTAAGCACTATGGTATTGTTTGGTTTAGAGGAGTCAAGGTCAAGTTTACAACTAAGTCTATCAACTTATTCTTGAGAACTAGGACTATGATTGAAGAACATGTTGATGACATGAATGAGGTTATTAAGGTCATAACTGGTGGGCAGATTATGGTTTGGGAAAACAGGTTGAGTAGCTCTAAATTAACCAGTTTGTATTCTATTCTTCATAAATTATGTGTGTACAACTGGTTGCCATTTTCAAATACTACTGTTCAAACCAAAGAACAAGCCATCTTGATGTACAAGATTGGACACTTGAAAAGGTTCAATCTAGGGCAAACAATCTTTAATAATGTGCTGTCATACACTGGTGATACTGCTGGAAAAGGATTGTTGCCTTATCCGAGTCTCATATACAAGATGCTTGAGAACAAAAGTTTTGAGAGAAATCCAAGAGAAGAAACTATCAGTGGATTTACAGCTAGTTTTAGGATTTCCAGTGTGCTACTCACAGGACCAAGAGTCATTGATTTACCTTATCATGATCCAGCTGAAGAACATCAAGGACATGAAACTCAAGAAACCGTTAATGCCACTGAGAATGTTGGCAATACTTCTGCCAACATTCCTCATAATGCTACACTCACTTCAGTTTCTCTAACTCCCAATTATATTACTGAACAAATTGAAACCTTGCAGACAACCATCACAAATATGCAGTCACTCATTGAGGATATGAAGAACCAAAAGACTTTCTGGGAGTTGCTACTTTCTACTCCAACAGTGGGAGTAGGACCTGATGTTGCTGCTGCTAATGATGGAGGATTAAATTCAGGGGGAGTTGGAGCTAATGCAAGTGTTGAAGCTGATGCAAGAGGTGCTAGTTCCAGCGGTATAAGAATTGAAGAAATTCCTGCTGATGAAGATGTTGCTGCTCCAGTTGATGATCCTGTTGCTGAAAAAGATGATGAAGACCTAAGAGACATTCTATGGTTATCTAGGTGGTAACCAGGAAAGAGCTTAGAGTCCAAGGAAAAATGAAGACAGGGGGAGTTCGTGCTGACTATGTAGATGCAGCTGACTTGTGAAGATCAGCCCAATCCTCTCTCTACTTCATATATTCGAACCTTGTGAATCAACAGTTCTACTGATGTTATTTTGTTTAATTTACAAACTTTGTTTTAGTTACTGTTAGACTGTGTTACTGTTTTTATTTAGACTAGTTTGGTAACATTTAGTTTGTTTAGTTTTTGTGCAGTTTAGTCCAAAGCACCCACTTTGTGTTTTGTGTTGTTTTATTTTAATGTCTACTTTGTTCCTTAATTTGGTTAAACAATTAAATGTCTTCTCTTTGATGTTTAGTTGTGTTCTTACTTAAACACATTTTACTGCATGTTTATAACATCAGGTGTGTTTTAGTAGAAATGCCAAATTGGGGGAGATTGTTGATTGTAGGTCAATATTGTCCAGAATGTTACAACATTTTCCGCAATATCAGAATTTGCCCTTTCTTCTAACACTAACTCCAAATGTTGCAATGTTGTCTTTAATGTCTAAACATGCAGAATGAAGACGTGAAAGTTACCAGGTCAGGTGGTTGCAGTTTAGAGTGAGTTATTTGAAGCAACAACATGGGTGGTTATCAAGATCATGGAGGCTTAGTGTTGGACGGTTTTACATCATGGAAAACCATAATTTTTGTGTTCACATGCAAGGATCGAATTCTATAAATACCGTACGTATGAGACACTATCAAGTGAAGAGTTCGAGATACTTATTTTACATATTACAAGTGTAGTTATTTCGGTTCTCTCCTTTGTAATTCTAGAAGTGTTTTATTTCGACCTTTGAATAGGTTATTTGGTTTACACTCTTAGAATTATAGGCTTTAGATTATATACCTAGGGTATATGATCTTAATGTAAAATCCTACAGTTGGTTTATATTTTGTCTTTGTATCACTACTCGTTATAGTGAAGTTTCGCCATGAGGCATCATAGATTATTTTATAATCTATGAAAAAGTTTTGATATCCCTTTTTGCAAATTTTATTTACTATTCTTCAAAGTCTTCCGTTGTATATGTTTTTGTTTATGTTTCAACACATTCTGCAAAAACACTCACGCGCACCCTTCAGGTTCAAGAAAATTTACAATAATTACAACATACTACCACTAACACAAATTAATAATACTCCTGACCAAATTAATAATACTTTTAATTTAATATTTGATACTTCAAAATTGTTTTATGATAAACTTATTATGAAGTCTTTTCATATAATATTTTTCCTTGTTTGTTTATGTTGACGAATTTAACGATTGTACATATTTTTTTTAAACGACATCCAAATAATAACGAATTATTTGGTCTAAGCATATTCTCTCTCACTTTTTTTTTCCCCAGCTGTCTCTCATCTCTCTTTCTCTCATTCTCATGTAGTGAATTCCCTTCAATTGCTCCAACAATATCGAATTGGGATGTAAATGGGGTGGGTTCAACCCCACACCCACATTGAACCCGCCCCACTCGAGTGAATTTGGAGCTGATCAAATTGGTCCAGAGCGGATCATGGTTTTTATAAAATTTGTCTCATAAAATATTAATATTATTTCCATAGTTTTTTTTTTGAAACAAAAAAAGGACTTTATTTAACACTCAAACATTACAAAGAGCTGGAATATAAGAAATATACCAGTCCACTCCATTACATTAGAGCATAAACATTGCTACAGATATTAATCTCCTAACCAAATAAAGAAGCCCAAAAACTTACAGTAAGGTTAATTAATAGCCACCATGCCTATACTTGGATTCAATGACCATTAACTAGAAGATCCAATTCGAACTTTATCTCCTTTAGCAAATAGCCAAGACCATTTCCTTGCTACATTTTCTCCCAAGTTTTCTTAGCATTCGGAATGACCCCGTTGAAGATGTTGTCATTTCTTGTATTCCAAATCGTCAAAACCACTGCAATCCACAATGTATCTGCCACCATCAAATTCTTTTGTCCATCCAGCACCGAGCCATTCAAGAGAAAAGTTCCTCAATGGCTCAGAGTGGAGGGCTATACGGACTCGAAGTCAGCTCGTTTGATTAAGTTATCCTTTGTCACAAGTTGACCCCTGAGAAGTTTCCATGCCAATGCTTGATTTAGCCTTGGAGCAAAGCTACGCCATAGGTTCCTGAAGCCATGTTTCTCCCAACTGCTCTCCTAGTCCGGGTGTGATTCCTGCAGCAGCAGGGTATATGCCTCCTGCCATTCTTGGAGTGTATCCATTCCCACCCGTCTTTCCTATCGCGAACCAGGTGGTACCTGTTTATACGTGTAAGTAACTCATTTAATAAATTCAATTCCCTTGATAACAATGGCCTAGACCATTTGAATTCCCAGCCCCACCCACACTCCCCCTGACTTGACCGTAAAATACTAGCTTTTGCTAGCAGTTACCCCACAAGAGTATGGGATCACTGTAATATAGGGAAGTATGTAGACCAAGTAGTATCGAACCCGTAGGAAGATTTGTATGCAAGTAAATCCCTGGAAATCTTCGCGTCGTAGCTAATATGAATGCGATTTGGTTTTAATACTAATATTCAAAATTAAAGTCTAATTATCCACTGATTCGTTCCTTCATCTTCATATACCTCCCCACCAATAGATAGAGACAAATGGGAATAACCGAACCACGTCTACAAAATGCTTCAAGCATCCGAAATACGCTGGGGTTCTAAATGGCATAGCCTTCCTGATAGAAAATGACGACTCCTTCAGAAAAACTAAGTTATTCTTGTTCTTTTTCCCAAAGGCGCAGAAGTCAAAAAGGGATTTCCCGGGTCAAAGGAGCTAAAGGAAGGGTTCCGTACACATGGATAGATAGAAGGCAGATTCGATGGACGATCGAACCGTGTATTATGACTCTAAGAGAGGACTTTAGATCGTTCTTTTGGCCGGATTCTAAATATTATCTAGTAAACAAGAATAAAATTATACTAACTTCTGTTTGAAGTGCAAATAATATGAGTGATGCTTTGGATAGGACTCCCTGCGTATACTAACGGAGTTGGTAAGTAACTAGAATAATCGCGGTGTTCCAAGTTAAAATCCTAAGGGTATGTTTGCTTTGATGGATAGGATTGATAAATAATTATTCTTTGTTCATGGGACAATTAGTCCAACTCCTTTCATGTGTTAATTATCTCTATGACATTTATCCTGGGGCGATATCACATAAACCAAACACTTGATTGAATGAGATTAAAGTATCAATCCCTTCTAATCCCGCAAAGCAAACATACCCTAACTGTACTATAAACTAGACAATCAACTTCCCTATTCTAGCACTGAGAATTGTAAGAGTAAAAGCTCAGAAATAATCTCAATACTCAACTCTAACAATTTACTTCACTAACCCAATAATCAAATTATATGAGTAGCGCTTAATTACTGAGGCCCTTATTTAACTCGGGTGATTCGGCCGTCTTCCCTAGCTAAATCGGTTAATTATAAACCCCGTCAAAAACCCTCTCCTTAAGCCTATTCGTTGATAAAGAGTGATGCGGTCGTCCTCTCCTTAACAATTTTCGTACTTAATTCTATGATTATTCTAGGATTAATTAGAATTAATCAATAATTAAGAAAACTAAAACTCATCGCACCACGAATTATCCTAATTACATACCAACATCCTAATTCTACGAGTTCATCCTACACTAAGCATACAAGAGTTTAGCCTATTATGGTGATTACGAAAGTACAAGCAACAACTATAATAAACAAAGACATAATTAAAGAAATCAAGAAATTCAAGAACATAAATCTAACTATGAATTTAATTGCAATCAAATCTGGAAATCAATCTCAAAAGATTTCTCAAAACCTGGAATTGTAAACTCAGTCCCTAAAAGTATCGAAAATAAAAATAGAAAAATTAAACCGTTCAAAGCAATAATCGTTCTATGAATCTCGTATATTGTAAATCGTGTTTCTCTTCTCAAAATCCTTGCTAAACTCCCAAAATCACGTTCTCTCCTTGTTCCCCTTTGAAAATCGAGTCTAAGTCTGTAAAATAAGGGCTTGGAACTCTATTTATACGATTTGAGGAATTTTTCTACGCGGGCGCTCGAGCTGGGCCCGTGGTCGAGCGTCTCACGCTCGATCAAGGCGCGGTCGAGCGCCCCCTTTGTTCCAGTGACCTTTGCCGCTCGAGTGCTACAATCCTTCCAGCGTTCCAATGGCGCTCGAGCCCTGCTTGAGTACTGCTCGACTCCTGCTCGAGCGGTTCTCCCTTTTTGTGCCAAGTGGTACTTTTCTTCACCCGAACCAATACTTTTCGTATTTCCTTCATATCTTCTCATCCGGGAGTCCATTTGAGTCGATTCAAAGTCCTACAAACTCCATTTTTCACCCTCTTTCCTATAATGCACACCAAAGAGACAAATTGATGAGTTTATGAAAATAGTACTCAAATAGCTCTAAATACTCATAAAAATACTCAATATGTGAACTAAACGAGCATCAAAACATCACAATTTCACGTCTAATCGCCCCCCCCCCCCCCCCCCAATTTCCAATATCCTTCACCGACCCCTCTTTTTGCTCACTTAACCTAAACAATCTATTAAATTTTACACACAACAACTCATCTTCCATCCACAACTCCCTCCAAAACTTAGTATCTCCTCCATCTCTCAACACCTTTTTGAACTCACTATCGGCCCCCCCAACTCTCATATCCCGAAACAGCGAACATAAATCCCCCACCAGCCCAATGTCACATTTCTCCTCCCGCTCCCCAAAAAAAAAAAAAACTCACGTTCCTTTTGCCCTCATACAATTCCCCCAAACCACCATACTTAGATTTGACTACCCTTACCCATAATCTCCCCTACTCATTAAGATACCCTTCCCCAAAAGTGCCTTGTTAAAAATCCCCAAGTTTTTTTACTTTAAGACCCCCTTTTGATTTATCTTTACACACGTCCGCCTAGCTAACCCATGGGATTTTATGGGCATTATCACCCCCCCCCCCAAAAAAAAATTCTCTGTATGCTATCTAGTTCTCTAAGGGTTTTTTTTGGAACAAGATAAAAAGATAGACAATAGATCGGTATTGATGAAAGTACAGCTTGGACAAGCATAATTCTACCACCGAAAGACAATTTCCATAGTTTTTTGTTATGTGATGATCTCATACAAAACTTACTATATTTTGTGTGTATATATATATATGTATATATCTTAATATATTATAAAGACAAAGTTTTGGAATCCTATGTGGCAAGCTCTTAAGCCTCTATTTTAAAAATACTCTCCTCTCATTCACCCAATTCATTGACTTTTAAAACTATTTTCAGCCATTGAATCTTAATATCTAATCTAATCTTGACCATTGATTTTTTCACATTTCCTCTATATATACCATGTATCTCACACAACCATATTTTCTCCACATCCTATTCCAATTCTTCTTCTTCTTCTTTTCAATTTTGCTATGAAGTTTTATATTATATTTCTTTTCATCTAAATCTTCATGTTTTTCTTTTCTTGCAGGATGTTCATCCCAATATATTCAATCTTAATATTTTTTTTTGCAGGATCTTCATCTTAAGGTATTTACTTTTTGTTTTCTATTTTATTTTATAGATTTGATGTATGAATTTAATCTTCATATTTTGTCTAATCTCTTCTACCAATGATCATTTCCTTAAACTCACTTTTTTTTACATGTCTAAAGATATTTACTCTATTTACTAATTATTTAACTTTTTGTTTTTTTTTATTAATTATTGTTTAATTTTATTTTATTCGTATGAAAATGATTATTGTGTGATTTTTTTAATTATATATTTAGGATTGAACATCAACAATGAAGATGAAGTGGATGATCAATTTTTCATATGAAGATGAAGTGGAAGATCAATTTTATTGTGAAGATGAAGAATCATTGATTATATGTTAAAAATTAGATCTTTTTAACATTATAATGTATTAATTACTATTCAATGTATTATTTAACATTCTATAAATAATATTCTTTATGAGAAGTTATAATTTTTATTTTTATTTAATTCTATAATGATGAAGAATCGTTCAAATTTGGATGATGATGAATATATCTTTCGAAATATATTATATAATTCGAAAATATTAATTATACAAATATTCAAATAATACCTAATATTTTATGTAATAATTATATGAATATATATTAGGAATAATTAAATATACGAATATTCAAATATTTTAATTAATTATACGAATATTTTAAAATATACAAATATATCAAATATACGAATATATATTGGAATAATTAATTATACGAATATTAGGAATATATCAAATATACGAATATTCAAATATTTTAGGAATATATATTAGACTCTTTATAAAATATTAATTATTCGGATCTTTAACAAATATGGATGATGGATATATTTTATGTATTATTTTAAAAGATTAGATATGAAATAATTATATTAGGAACAATATATAAATTTATAATAATTATAAACTTTACTTATTTAATCAATTTTAAATTTCAATTTGAATATATTAGGAAAAGTTGACTAATTTTGAATGATAATTTAGTAAGATAATTTATTAGGTAATTTTATATTATCCTACATTCCTAAATCCTAAATTTTTTGTTAGTGGTATCTTTAAAAACAAAATAAGTAAATAATGTATTCTTCAAACTAATATTTTTCAACTATTTTTGGATGGTGGATATCTTTTAAAAAAAAAAATCGATCATGATTCATTAATAATAAATAATTTTTTGTGTATGAATTTGAATGTTATATATACAACAAAAATATGCCTTTGATAAATTCAACTGAGTAACAATTCTAAATATTTTTTAAATTCAAAAATAATTTAATGTCTTCAATATTTTTAGGGAAATTTGATTTTTTTAAAACATGTGATTTAACTATAAAGTCATACACCAATCAATATATAAATTTAAACTAATTATATACTTTACTTATTTACATCAATTTTAAATTTATTGATAAAAGATTGATTATATTAGAAAAAATTGACTAATATAATATGATGATATAGTCCCTAATTTCGAAATTACATTCCAAAATATTAAATTTCAAAATACTACATCATGTGATCTTTTATATATAAAATAATAATATTTTCACAAAGATTCTCAACTTACAATATACATTCATCTAATTAAAAAAAAAAAAAAGGTCAAATCTCTTTATGTCACTATACAACATTATTTATAAGCTATGAAATCCAATTGAAAGGAAAAAATTATGACATCTATAAAATCTATATTTAATTATTCATAAAAATAGAGTGCATTTAGACAAATTATAAGTTGAGATTGATTAAAATACATGTTTAATAAAGAGTCAAATTTACCTAATATTTTATGTCATTCGAAAATATATGACTTAAATCATACTATAAAAAAGTAGTCAACTTTTCCTAATATAATTAGTCTATATTTATATATTCATAAAAACGGGATGTATTTAGATAATATATAAATTAAGATTAATTAAAATACATGTTTTATAAAAGAGTCAAATTTACCTAATATAAGTAATCTATATTCAATGATACAAAAATAATAGCATAAAATTAAATTTAAAATTAATATAAATAAATAAAGTATATAATTAAGATAAATTTATATATTGATTGATGTATGAATTTACTATATTAAATCACATATTTTGAAAAGAGTCATTTTTTCCTTTAAAAAAAACTAAGAGCAACAATATTAACATATTTAATAAATATTCGAATTTAAAAAAAAATCAGAATTTTACTTAGTAGAAAGTATTCAACTATTAAAAATATTAAAAATATAAATTATTTTTGAAATGATTCATCATATTAAAATTTATTCTCCAAGGTTCGATGCTTATGTTTTATCTATAAAGAATGATTAAGAAAGTTTTCATCATATTAAAAAAATAGTCAAGAATTTACATTATTATCGATTTAAAAAAAAAAAACAGATTTGTTAATCAATTGAAAATATCAAAGGTATATTTTGATGTATCTATAACATTCAAATTAAATTATAATCAACGTAAATATTACTCCCTCCGTCCCCTATTAAACTTCACACTTTCCTATTTGGGACGTCCCACAATAAATTTCACACCCCAAATAAGGAAATAAAACACACTCACAATACCTACTTTAATTCAAAATACTCTTCTCCTATTGGTTGAAAAAGTCAATAAAGCAGTTTTTCTTAAAATCTGTGCCACCGAACCTGTGAAGTTTAATAGGGGACGGAGGGAGTATTATTTATAGAAATATAAATAAACATAAAAATTATTATTTAAAGAATTATAATAATATACATTGAAATAATCATTAGTAAAAGAGATTAAGCAAAAGATGTGGATTAAATTAATACAATTAAATGATCAAAAACATAAAATAAAATATAAATACCTTGACAATTATAGATTCATATCCTGCAAAAAAGAAATACGGATTCACAAGAAAGATGAATTGATGAAATTTACAATACCTTGAGATGTATAGATTCTTATCCTACAAAAGAAAAATATAAACAATATATTGAGATGTATAGATTCACCAAAAAAAATTAGAAGATTTAGACGAAATGAGAATCAATAAAGGAAAAAAATTCTCGCATTGTGATGAGTCTGATTCTTACTATATATTTTATATTTTGTATTATTTTAGTTGAACAAATTATAAAATATAATAATTATAATTAATTTTTTTAATAAATTCAATTATTTTATTTGTACTTGAGGAGATTGAAGGATAAACTGAATGATAGTATTGTTGGTGAACTTAAGAGGATGGTGGATACTTTCAATCCATTTGCAATGCAATTTCGCAAAGAAAAGTATTATGTCTGGAGGTGAGCCAAATTTGTGATTAAATTTGCTAGAAAGAAGGAGTTCAGTTGGAAGAGTTTATAACCTTCCTATTGCTTCTGAAGTTGTAGCTCTTATTCCAGGGGACATGATGCAGCTATGGAAAAAAGAGATGTGATACTAAAAGACCTGTAGCGGTGAATTGTAAAGAATAAGTGAATTACATCCATCTTATGTTCCATTATAGTATCATTTATTGTTCTTGTATGACGAGGATGTTTATAGGATTGATGTGATTCATAATGATGCTGGTTTTACAACAAGAAAAAAAATCAGACTAACAATGCGAGAATTCTTTTCGTTTAGGATACACGAGCATAATAATGAAACAAACTTTATTCCTATCTAAGAGACTTTTCCAGCAATTTTTGGTGGATTCATATACTATGATTGAGTCGGAAAGGTTGTTATTTATAAAATTTAATCAAGTTAAATTGAAGTCTAGCAGAGTGAATGATATGAAAATTGCAGTTGATAGAGGTGATGTGGATCCATCTTCTACGGGTAAAAGAATAATGTTTGCATCCATCACAGACAGACCTAGGTATATGATTCAAAATTTTCAAGATGTCATGACACTTTGCAAGTGTTTTTCTTACCCAGATTTATTTATCACAATTACTTGCAAGCTAAAATGGCCCCAGATTACAAGATTCTTAAATGAGAAAGGTCTTGAATCTGTTGATAGGCCATATATTCTCTACAGAATGTTTAAGATGAAACTTGATCGTATTGTGAAGGAGTTTAAGGAACTTCAAATATTTGAAAAAATTGATGCTTGCAAGTTTATCTTTTTATATTTATTAATTTTTTAGCTCCATAATATTTATCTTTCATGAATAAAACAACTTTATATTTCTATTAAATTATTTTAGTATATAACTTGATTCAAATATTTTCAATCTGTAGTGTTATACTCAGTGGAATTTCAGAAAAGAGGATTGTTACATGCTCAAATTCTTTTGTTTCTAAACCATGAAAACAAAATTCCAAATCCGAAGGATGTTGACCGTATCATATCTGTAGAAATACTAGATAAAGATGATGATGTATTTTATATGATTTGGTAAGTGACTACATGATTCACTAACCCTGTGGATTGGTGAAAATAAATTCTCCTTGCATGGTCAACAACAGTTGCTCAAAGAATTTCCCAAAGAGTTATAATGAGTTTACATATGTTGATGACGAAGGTTTCCCACTGTATAGAAGAAGAAGTACAGAGGTCACTATTGATAAAGAAATTGTTCATTTGGATAACCGTTTTGTAGTTTTTTACAGTCCAATATTGTTGCGAAGGTATCAAGGTAATATAAATGTTGAGTGGTGCAATGGGTATAAATTCATCAAGTATTTGTTCAAGTATATCAATAAAGGAGTCGATGGGTTATAGCTAATGTGGAGAAGAAAGGGGCCACTAAAGGTGAATAAAAATCAAAAGGCGAAGTGGAAAATTTCGTAAACTGCAGATACATATATCCGTGTGAAGCAGTTTGGAGAACTCTTCAGTTCGATATACATTATAGGTATCCAGCGGTTATGAGATTGGATTTCCATCTTCCTAATCAACAGAGAGTTATTTTTCGAGATGGAGATTACATTGATGATGTACTCGAAAGACCATCTTCAGGTAAATCAATGTTCTTGGCGTGGATGGATAAAAATAAAACTGATGATGAGGATGCAAAGAAGCTGACTTATCTGGAATTTCCAAAGATGTATGTTTGGGGTAGAAAATAATATCAGTGGGAAAAGAGAAAGTACAATAGATTTTCTCTGGGAATACTATACAGTGTTCTATTGGGGGCTGGTGAAGAGTATTATTTGTATCTCTTATTGTCTTATAGTAACGAATCAACATCTTTTGAGATGATACGAACCATTGGTGATATTGTGTATGTTACCTTTAAGGATGTTTGCTATTCAATGAGATTGTTGGATGATGATCTTGAGTACATTGATGGGATAACAGAGGCAAGTTATTGGACAAGCGCTCATCACGTGAGGAACTTATTCATTATTCTTCTCATGTCATCTTCAATGAACTCTCCAGAAACCGTGTTCGAAAAGACGTGGGAGTGTATGCCAGATGATATACTCTATAAAAGAAGATGAACATTGAATATTATAGGTATAACATCTTTAAAAAAATTAATTGATTTAGATTGTAAAAATAATTTACAATTATATTTTTTTGTAATTTTTTTTTAGATTTATAGCTTAACAGTGAAAAGTTGAACAAGTTGGCTTTAATTAAAATTGATAAGCTGCTGCAGATGAATGGATCCACTTTGAGTAGATTTACATCAATGTCAGTACCAGATTTTGAGTTTGAGAAAGATGTAGTAAATAACAAGAATTGAATTACGATCGGCCTGAACAAAGAGAAGAATATGACAAGTTAAGTTCAACTCTAACTCAAGAACAAAAATTTGTGGTTAGTGAAATACTTGAAGTTGTTTGCTTGCAAAAATGAAGAGTCTTCTTTTTATACAGATATGGTGGAACTGGAAAGACATTCATTTGGAGAACGGTCTCCGCAACAATACGTTCGGAAGACAATATAGTTCTTAATGTTGCATCAAGTGGAATAACATCACTCTTCTGTCCGACGGACGTACTGCTCATTCAAGATTTGTTATACCGTTTAATATTGATGAGACCTTCACGTGTAACATAAAGCTGGGGACACATTTGTCCTAACTATTATTGAAGATAAAGCTTATTATATGAGATGAGACACCAACGATTAACAGATTTAACTTTGGATAGAAACTTGAGGGATATTGTTAGATCTCTAGATGGAACCATGAGTGATATGTCTTTTGGTGGTAAAATCATTGTGCTTGGAAGAGATTTCAGAAAGAGACTCCATGTTATACCCAAAGGAAGTCGAGAGGATATTGTGCACTTAACTATCAATGCTTCATATTTGTGAGATCATTGCAAGGTATTTTATGCATCTTTTATTAAATGATAATATTTTTTAAAAAAATTATTATTGAAAAACTAAATACATCTTATTTGTTTTCAATATTAAGAATTTAAGATTGACGAAGAACATGAGATTACAACGTTCTGATCTCAATACGTCCTCAAATGATGATGATATTGTTAACTTCTCAAGGTGGAATTTGAAAGTTGGTGATGATAAAATTAGAAATAGGCAAGATGATGTCACTGAGATTGAGATTCTGAAAGATAATTTAATTTGTGATGTTGTTGCTCCAATTGCATCTATAATAAAAAATATTTATCCATCATTGATTGATAATTTAAGGGCACATAAATACTTTGAGGATAAAGCAATACTTGCACCTACTCATTGAGATGTGGAGTTTATAAATGATAAGTTTTTATCTGATTTCGGGTGATACTAAAGTATACTTAAACTCAGACAGTATTTGTGTCTCTAAATTTCGAGAATGAGGTAATGGACAGATGGTTATAGTTGAATTTTTAAATTCTGTTAGGTGTTCTGGAATGTCAAATCACCGTCTGATCTTAAAAGAAGGAGTGTCTATAGTGTTACTAAGAAGTATTGATCACAAATCCGATTTGTGCAATGGAACAAGATTGATCGTCACAAGACTTGATAACCACATTCTCTAGACTGAAATAATATCTGGAAGGAATATTGGAAATAAAGTCTTCATTTCAAAAATTACATTGACAAATTTTGATCCTACAATGCCGGTATATTTTACAAGGTGACAATTTCCAATTCTACTGTGTTTTGTCATGAAAATAAATAAAAGTCAAGGGCAATCGCTTTCTACTGTTGGATTGTATCTTCCCAAGCCTATTTTCACTCATGGTCAACTTTATGTTGCAGTATCCGGAGTTAGTTCGAGTAGAAGATTGAAGATTTTGTCACTTGATTCTAAAGGAAATCCTTCCAAATACGCCACAAATGTTGTTTATAGATAGATTTTCCGCAATTTGTAAGCATTATTTTCTAAACATTTGATCAATAATAGATGTCATGAATTTATAGTTTATTGTCATTGAAATAGAATTATTTATTATTAGCTAACATTTTAAAAAATACAATAAAAATATTGAATAATTAAAATAATAATAGTAACCACATTTATAATACTTAAAATAAATTAATTAATAACTTTACCATAAATTTTATATACAGTTCCGCGATAATCGCGGGTTTAACACTAGTATATATATATATATATATATATATATGAACTTATATTATGTATTTTTCATTTGTTAATATATTGATTATACATGTTATTTTTAAATTTGGTACACAACACCCACAGGGGCGGAGCTAGACTAATATATTTGCGGGGGCTAAAAAAATAAATTATCAATTATAATTAAGAAAAAAATTAATAGTATAAAAAATAGCTAGATGTAATATGTTACCCAAGTAGTACATATGTTCTTTTGCACCAATTAAAATGAAGGAATTATGTTTTTGGATTAGCTTGCAGCTGGTAGAAAATAAGTATTTTTGGCATATCTAAATGCCCCTTCAACTATTAGTTAATTTTTATGCTTGAAATTTTGGACTTTGCGTCTTATATTAAATATGAATATTTTTTAAATGAATATTAACAAATAGTCTTAGATTCGTGCTCGACAGAAATCAAGTAAAAATTACTTTTTCAATGGTATAACTTAGGCATTGCCTGTTGGACTAAATTTAAAGACTTTCTGTATAAATAATTAACCTAAAAATGAATATAAATGAAATTTTAATTAATCATAACATGAATTTGTTTATCAAATTTGGGGGGCTAAAGGCTAAAGCCCCCTAGTGCTTCTACAAGGCTACGCCCCTGAACACCCACCCCTCTCCCTTTTTTTCCTTCCTGTTTCACACACATGTAGTACCAAATTTCATTTGCTTTCTCCACTTTTAACTGATGGTGGGTGGGGAAAGGTGACTATTTCGTTCTTAATATAATTATTTAATGACATTTTAATGGTATATATGTTTTACAGATTAAAAAAAGAAAGAAAAGGAATTCTTCTATGAAATGGGTAAAAAAACAACAACAACTTCAAAGTGGGTAATTTGAGCTAAAAGAACCCCTAAAAAAAAATTTGAGCTAAATGGCAACAAGTTTGAAAGATAAACCTAGAGATTTAATATATTGGTTTTTTAAAAGGTAAAAGAAAAATTGGTACAGAACAATTATCACGTAAATCAGTAAATGGAGTTAAAATTAAGAGTGTCGAAGTCGAAAATCACTAGTCGGACGGATTTAGAACGTCTAGCGTCTAGGCCGCCCAGGCGGGGATTAGTCGGGAACTAGTCGATAGGAATTTTTTATTATATTTTTTACTTTCTATATTTCAATATAGTAAAAAATCATTTGATAACATTTTAAATATAACTAATTTTTTTAGCATATATAACTGTATAAATTAAGGATCCAACAAATAATAATCAATATATATATGTATAAACTACAAAATAATATAAATTAAATGACAAACAAAAATATATAACAAGTTAACAACATAATTTTAACTTCTAAATGCAAATAGTCAAACTAGACAATCACGCACATTTATCAAATTAATTGAAATTCTCTAAAATGACGTCATTTCAAGGCGGAAAAAAAAATAAAACAATGAATGTCTTGCCTGCCTAGGCGGATTGCACTAAAATCGGTCTGCTAGTGACCAACTAGCGCCTCCTAGGCGGTCACCTAAAGGGATATTTGCATCACTGGTTAAAATTTCATTAATTTACTATGGAATTTTACTACTCAAACCCCAAAATTCTCTAAACATACCCCATTAATTTAAAGACAATAATAGACCTATATAAAATGAAAGTTATCCTTATATAAACATGGATAAATTATCAGAATAAAAAATATATATGTGTGGATAATTTCATTTAATTTTTTGAAGAATAATTTCATTTTCTTAATTATTTACAAATTTATCTAATTTTTTATTTTTAAATAATTTGTGTTTTCAATTTAATTTATTTTTTAAAACATTATTTATATTTTACTTATTTTTAATATACTTTTTTAAGAATTTATTTTTGTAATTTATATATTTTTGCAATTTTATTTGATTTTTTTTATAATATTTTTCAAAATATATTTAATTTTTTAAGATTTTTTTTTTATTTTGATCAAAAGTTAAAGAATAAGAAAGAATAAATATTTTTTCTTGAGAAGAGAGTAGAATATGAAATAGAAAAATATTATTTTTTATTTTGGTAAAGTAAGGACATTATAGGAATAAAATGTAAGTATGTTTAGTAATACATATTAATTTTTAAATTTTATTGAGATATATTTAGTAAGTGGGGTGAATTTTCTTTACTATGCACCGTCGGAATCAACAAAAATGGATCCAATCACATAGATCTGCGAATACATATTGCATCTTAATTTTTACATTACATATCCTTCATTTTAACTTTCTATATATTAGAAAAATCCATTTTTCCTAGTAATAGTATGTATATTCAGTTTCGCTATAGCCAGATAATTTCTGCTATTGCCAGATGTTGCCGTTGTGGATAAGATGAAAAAGGGCGCAACCATTTCTCTGCCCATTATAATACTGATAGGCAAATTGCTTGGGAATTTTTCCGACAGCTTTCTGGCTAACAATAGGGTACGCCGGTGGCCTTGAAGACCGCTTGGCGAATCGGCGGGTGACCGAGATCGGGCACCTAGGTGGTACGCCAAACAGCGGCGAGGAGTCGCTACTGCTAAACGAGGCAGGGGAGGGAGGCGGAGATACTCTCTTTATGGTTTGGGGAGCGGAAAGGAATGCCCTAATTTTAAATGACGACGGCGCCGCCGCAGCAAGGTCGTATTCCTCGATTAGATGAGCAAGATCCTCATCGGAGGTTATGGATACCAAAGCGTCCAAGTCTTCGGCGGGCAATTTGCACCTCAGATTCACAGTCGCAGGCGAACCGCACATTTTCCCCATTTTCACCAACAATTCTACAAACAAATCAAAACAAAATTAATAATTAACTAAAAAAATTAAACAATTAATTAGAAATCAATTAATAAGTAACGTCATCGGGAACTAACCGGCAAATGAAATGGAGGTATCGACGGAGAGGACACGGGTTTCGCCACCGTGGTAACGGAGCTTGCCGTCGGGGTAACGGGGGAGAATCCGACCGCCATAGCTGCACAAAAATTTAACAGGCTTGGGAGAGGCAAGTGAAGATCCACCCATGATTTGGTTTTTGCTGATTGCTTTTCGTATTTGAATTGAAGAAAGAGGAAGGCAGAATAGAAGAAGTTTTGGGATGGGTGGGTGCTTGTTGAAGCCTAAAGAAGATAAAATTGGGGAGTTATTTATAGAGAAATTTCAGTTCAAAAGAGTAGAAACCAGGTCCAGATAGAGACCCTCCCCCGTCTCAGCTTAGATTGATTCCCCCTTACCTTGGGCCCCACTAAGGTTAACGTCTTTGTGAACTGGATAACTCAATTACGGAGGGGATACGAGACTTTTCGAGATGAATAATAGAAATTAAAGTTATAATAATTTATTATAACTTTGATTTTAAATAATAAAAAAATTCATATAATTCACTCGTTCAACAACTATGACTTCAGTTTTATATCCTTTTTATTTTTATATTATTTTCTTTTTTCAAATTTTATCAAATATCTTTCTAACTAGTGCATATCTTATTATTATTTTAAATTATAAATATTTTGCAATTTTGATATAATATTAAAATTGTAATTATAAGTCAACGACAATAAAAAAATATTAAACATGAATAAATGGAAAATTTAAAAAATATTAACTAATTCACACATTCAATCTCAAATTAATATAACACAATATTACTTAAAAGGTGGGAGTTATAAGGTGATTTGAAGATTTCTTAGAGTATTTGGGGACTTGGTGAACTAATATAACTACTAACAACTAACATTACCGATTAAAAAAACACAATATTATTTGGAGTATTTGTTGTATTGTTGCATGCCCAATTTCCCCCTATTGTATGAAAATACAATAACAATTGAACACAAAAATTTAATACTAAAGATAGAATCACACATTTCAAATTTAAATGTAACATTTGACAAAAAAAAAAAATCATAATTAAAATAAAATATTGTGTAGATGTTTGTGTGGGAACAATTGATTAATGTGTTAGTATTTATAATACACAATTCAACAATAAAAATTGACGTTTAAGCGTCAATCTTTTTTTTTTTTTAAATCAAGTTCCCTCCTAGACATTTCACATATACATATATTTTGCAAAAAAAAAAAAAAAAAATCAATATTGTTAGAGAAAATTGAAATCCTACTCTATAAAACAATACTTATATTTTACAATTTCAAATTCTAGTTTGCGAGTAGAATTTTATATATATATAAAAAAAACAGTGTTACAATTTATTATTGATGGTAAGATATTATATTTGGTGACAATATTTTTTTGGAATTATATGTTGTATCTTTTTCGAAATATTTCAATTTTCTCCTACAAATTTCACATCTATCAATAATTTGCAAAAAATAAATGTAAAAAATATCTAAGAAAAGAAATTGTTCAACCGTAAAAAAAATATGCTAGTATTAGTTTAATTTTTTAAATTATATTCCATATTATACGAAAATATTTTGTTTCCATTTATTAAAATATATTCAGATTTATTGTATTTTAGAATAAGATATTTTTTAAAGTTATAATACTTAAAATTGTTAGTAAAGAAACTTAATATCTTTTTTTTTTTTTTTTTTGCCAACACTATAATTTTTCAAACATGAAAATTTTATTCCACATATTTAAATATATATATATGAATACATTAAATATATAACATATAACAGTCTTACTTATTTATCATTTACAATACTATTTTAATATTTTTATGTTAAAATAATATAAAAAAATCGAAATCCTAGTCTAGAAAAGAATATATGTACTTAAAAGTTTAATAGTCTATTTTGGCGGCATAATTTTATCCAAATCTAAAAAAGAATATATGTACTTTTGTCACCGAAATATATATTTAAATAAACTTTTGGAATCATACACTATTTCGGTGACAATATCTTTTCTGAAATATTTCAATTCCCTCCTACAAATTTCACATCTATCAATATTTTATAAAAATAACTTTCAAAAATATCTAAGAAGAGAAATCATTCAACGGTGAAAAAAGATACACTAGTACTAATATAATGTTTAAAATATGATATTCCTTATTTTACATAAATATTTTGTTTATTGAAGGCAAGATATTATATTTGCTGGCAAGATTTTTTGGTATAATACACTATTTTGGTGACAATATTTTTTCCAAAATATCTCAATTCCCTCCTACAAAAATTTCATATCTACCAATATTTTGCAAAAATTACTTCCAAAATATCTAAGAAGTGAAATCGTTCAATCGTGGAAAAAGACATGTGTGCATTAATATAATGTTTAAAATAATATTTCATATTATATGTAAATATTTTGTTTCCATTTATTATAGATAAATTCTAGGGTGCATCCAAGTGCATACTATGCACTTGGAATTTGATCCCAAATTGAAATTAATTTTGACCAAAATTCAAATTCGCGGGTCTATTGACTGCCTATACAAAATTCGCGGGTCTGACAACAAACTGGATCGAAAATGGGTCGTGCGCGCTTCGTACTAATACCCAAAGTTATATCACTAATACCCCAAGTTATACACCAATACCCCAAGTTATATTCACCAATACCCCAAGTTATATTACCAATACCCCAAGTTATATTCACCAATACTCCAAGTTATAATCACCAATACCCCAAGTTATTATTATCAATACCCCAAGTTATAATCACCAGTAATCCAAGAATTACTCAACAATACATTGAACAGTAATATCCCAAAGAATTATTCAGTAGTACCCCAAGACTTAATGATCAATACCCCAAGTTTTAATCACCAATACTCCAAGAATAACTCTTCAATACCCCAAGTTATTATTACCAAGACCCTCAAGTTATAATCACCAGTAACCCAATAATTACTCAACAATATATTGAACAGTGATATCCCAAAAAATTATTCAGTAGTACCCCAAAACTTAATGACCAATACCCCAAGAATTACTCAACAATACCCTAGTTATAATCACCAATACCCAAAAAAATTACTCAACAATACATTGATCAATGATATTCTAAAGATTTATTCAGTAATAACCCCAAGACTTAAAAATTCTTGTAAGCAATGAATTCATGGTTGCCCACTTTGTCTAACATTAGAAGCTACAACTTGCAATGAATTCATGGTCGACATCAAACTTAAAAATTCTCGTTAGCCATCATTCATCCTTCTTTCTACACACACAAAACACGCATACCCCCCCCCCCCCCCCCCCCCCAACACAAACACACACACACATATCAATGGTTTCTTCCATTCTCAATAAATTCCTTCTCTATTTTCATTATCTCATTAATGGCAATGCCACAATCCTACACCCTCATCACCGATCCGGATACATCTCCGCGCGGCGGCTCTGTTGCGGATGGGACAACGGTGGAATACTCCAGAAGACGTTGGAGCGATGATGGGTTGACAGAGCGAAAAGATCGATTTTTAACAAAACTTGCAGCGAAGAAATTGGGGAAAAGATGAACAGCTGTACAAAGAAATTAGAGATAGGTAGAGAGAGAAAAAAAGAAAAAAAGAATGTGATTCAGGTTAGCCGTGCCCGTGACCCGTTAACTGACCTGAATTTGAAAAGGTAAAAAATTAATTACAAACTGTGGATAAAATTCAAGTGCATAGTATGCACTTGGATGCACCCTAGAATCACTCTTAGTTAAAATATATTCATATTTATTGTAATTTAGAGTAAGATACTTTTTAAAATTATAATATTTAAATTGTTAGTAAAAATTAATGCCCTTTTTTTGTCAACGTATAATTTCTAATCCATAAAAAATTTATTCCACACATTTTAAGAAAAAATATATACATTAAATTATATAAGATATAATAATTTTTTTTTACTTATTTATCAATTACAATACTCTTTTAATATTTGTATGTTAAAAAATATGAAAGAAATTTTGAAAGGGCACGGCTAAACAAACCCCGAATTTTGTTAGACCAAAATATCCTTATGTTAAATTATTAAATCACCCTTATACATGTTAAATTTCTCCACGCTGACCCCTTCATCGTCTTCTTCCTAGGAAAAAGAACCAGTATCATTCTCAAATCAAATAGCAAGATAGTCTTTAATTAGTCCACATTTTACTGCAATATGATGTGTAAAGACTAAGGAAGGAAAACATAATTAAGTGAACGAGAGGTGCACCTCAACTCCCAATAAAAAATGTTGAACACATAGACACTCTTTCATGGTACCTAGATCGATTCATTGTAGGCAGAGGTTGCTCCTTAATAAAACTTCTAACTAAACACTCTTGGATGGGGCATTGTTGCAATTTGTCACTATTCACAATAATTGCATCAATAAAAAACCGCCTAAGGGAGCGATACATCAGGCAAACCGCTCTTGCAAAGATTCCATTGCGGACACCATTCTCTACAATAGGAAATTATTTATCTTAATCGCATCGAATTTTTGATGTTGCAAGAAACCACACGAATTATAGAAACCGCATCTCCTTCGGCTATAATCTGGGATTGATGGGACCCGTCAGAGTCAAGATTAACTAACCACATAAACAATCAACCACAGATATTGATACTGTCGAATCAATCCCCGTTGCACATTTATGTGATCTTGATCCATCTTATTGAATGAAAAATAGTGAAATATTTTTCTTAGATTTTCAGGATAAAGGGTATATTGGTCATAACATGGGTGCTTATAGTAATTTTAAATATTTCATTCATTATTTATGGGGTATATCTAGGGGTGGCAAAATGAGCCCGGCCCGATGGGCCAGCGCGGTTAGCCCGCCTTTCAGGACAGGCTGGGCCTAGAAAATAGTGGCCCAAAAAGAACCGGGTCGATTTGGCCCGGCCCGGCCCGGAACTTTTGATTAGCCCTTTTTAAAAAAAAAAAAAATTTATATATCAAGTGTAGTTTGGTCTAATATGTCAAGTGTACCTATTAACATGAAAATAATTTCATGTGATGTTTAAAAGTGTTTGTTGAGTTAATATTACTATTTTCTTGTTGCAATAGCTTTTTCAAGAGATTAATATAAGTTATTTATTGGAAATGGATAGTCAAATCGTATCCTAAACTAATATTAATGGTCATTATAATTTATATCTTGACTACAAAAACAGGACTATAGAATTTGTTTAAAAATAAAATTATTTTATTGAATATAAATGATTTATTTGACAAATTTAATTTTTTAAAAAGACGGGCCATTTTGGCCCGGTGGCCCGCCTAGGGCCAGGCTGGGCCTTTAAAATAGAGGCCCGGTTGCAACCGGGCCGAGCTCGGCCCGGCCCGGCCCATAAAATGAAGGTGGCCCGACGGCCCAATGTCGGGCCGGCCTGGCCTGGCCCGTTTGCCACCCCTAGGTATATCTAGTAGTTGGGGTGTGTAAATAATTTTTGGGAGTTTATTTAGCCGCAACCATTTTGAAATCCTAGTTTATAAAAAGAATATTTGTATTTTGCAGTTTAATAATCTATTTTGGTCGCATAATTTTATCAAAATATAAATTTTTGTTTAACAATCTATTATTGAACACAATAAATTTTATTTGGTTGCAAGATTTTTTTGGTATCATACACTATTTCGGTGAAAATATATTTTCCAAAATATTTCGAATTCCCTCCTAAAAAATTCGCTTATATCAATATGTTGCAAAAAATTATATCCTAAAAAATAAAAAAAATAAAAAATCATTCAAAAGTGAAAAAAACATTGCTTGCAATTATTTATTGTTTAAAAGAATATTTCATATTACACGTAAATATTTTTTTCCATCGATTAAATTTTATTCAGATTTATTGTATACTATAGAGAAACAACAACTTAGTAACAAAAATTATATATTTTACAAATAAATAATTCTTAAAAAGTTAACATCAGTTTCCAAATTATCCTGATTAACTGGAGTCTTGAAAACGTTTCTGGTACTGTGGTGCTTTGGATTAGGATCGTCATATCAAGGATTTATTCATATATATGCAAGAAAAAAATGACGATTCAATTAGATTTAAAAAAAAATATTGATTTCTTACCTATGCGGCGGGTTGGGTGTTCCGATGCGATTCAAGGTTGCGGTGGTCCGATGCGGTTCAAGGGAGGAGATCTGTGAAGAGGGGGCACTTCCTAAATAACCTGAGAGAAGAAGAGAGGAGAAAAAAATCAGTAGTATACCGATAAAGAAAAATAAAGGAGCAGTGGTCCGGTACGGTAGACAACGAATGAGAAAATGAAGAGAAATGAAGATGATTAGGTTGTAAATCAGAATGAAAACTAAAGTGAATTTTGATATTTATAGAAAATATAAAATGAAATGTACGGTTGAGATTAAAAGTATAAAATATATGGTGTAGATTAAGTCTTAATTTAATTTAAAACATACCTAAAATAACTTTTAAGGAGATCGTATGATTTTGAAATAAAATTATTTCAAAGGTGTCACATCAATCAAAAAATAAGATGGTGCTAACACATCATTTTGAGAAGATTTGAAAATATAGTATAATAAGATGTTAAACTTGATATTAACCTTACAGGTGGCCATCTAATAAATATTTTGAGTAGATTCTCTTATAAAATATTTAAAATACCCTTTTATACTTCATATAGAAATTTAATATGCTACCATAATAATTTGTAATTAATTTAGTTTTTTTTGTCAGATTATAATTAGTTTTAAATGTTACTCTCTCCGTCCCCAAATAATCTTCTCACTTCTTTTTGTTGAATTGTTTAAAAAAGTGTATTTATTTATTTATTAATATATGGTGGGTCACATGTTGACTTTAGGGATAAAACAATGAATAGTGTTGAAAAATGAATTGAATGAGTGACACTTTGGTAATATTGTATGAATTTGAAGGTTAAAGTTTATATGTATTAGAGTGTTGTTTTTGCCATTTATGGAATGAGAAGTTTATTGTGGGACGACCCGAAAATGAAAGTGGAAAATTTACTCAGGACGGGGGAGTATGTGTTATTATTTTATTAAGTTTGAATTTTTTAATATTTTGACATGTCAATTTTTATTATTATGTTCATATATTGAATTTAATTAAACAATTACAATTATATGCGCTTGAACCTTGCAATTCATACTTACAAACTAAAAAATCTACAAAATTTACACAGTTTGAATATCCATTTATTTAATATTTATAGTTTTCTTAAATAGAGAGTCATATTAACATCTACTAATAATTAACGTTCGTTATTAATATATTATCTTAAATCTAATAAGTTTAACATTTAAAAAAATTGGAGTGCTAATAAATACTTATGTATTTTAAATAAAAGTCACATTTCTATTAAATGATTAGTTAATAATTTAAAATAATTTATGAATCCAATTTATTTTGGAAAATATAGCTTTAAAATATATATATTGTATATATATATATATATATATATATATATATATTTATATAAAAATAAAAAATTAATTTATACACATGATGTATTAATTATATTATAAAATTGAGCTTTATGAATATTTTATGTAATATTAGGGTCCATCTAATACTAATACCAAAATCGCAAATGGAGATAAATTGCAAGGATGGGCCGCATGTGCATCCAAGAGATGGTCCTAGACTTGACCGGTTTGTTTGAATGAAATTTTGATGCTTATTGCTTTGCTTGGTCCCCTCCTACAACTGTCCTGGATTACTTAGATAGCTGCCTTTTTAAAAAATAAAAATTATACTCCTATTATACAAAGAGAAAATAAAATCAATGTCGAATTGAAATACCAAATTGCACCCTGTCCTTTTTTGTCATATAATAATTTTTAGCCTCTGAATTTTTTTATTTAACAGTTGGACGGTGGATCTTGTTGTAAATAAGTGCGTAAATAAAGAGACAGCGTTTGTTGACCCAGTTCGTCGGGAACGACTACGTCTGGGGGCGATTCAAGCCAGGAGTTCCACTAATATTCTTGTGTATGCGTGTGTTTACAATAATGAATACAATGATCTATTTATAAGAATAAAACCCTAGTCTAAGATATAAAACCCGTTGGGTTTCTTGGTCCATAGTAATGTCCACATCAAATCTTCTAGATTTACAACACTCCCCCTTGGACATTACGACATAACATAAATGTCTTGTCATGAAAACTCCACGTGCTAGGGATCGACCAAAATAATAAGTAGGGAGGAATGTCATCGATCTTCTAGATCTAAATCTTCTAGATTTATTTCGGGGTTACCGCTTCCCCTGAAGACAACAACACTTTAAGTCTTTGCATCCCAATGCCACGAACGTATTTTTCAAAAGTAGACGTAGGTAAGGATTTAGTAAACAGATCTGCTAGATTGTTACTAGATTGCACCTTTTGAATGGTAATTACGTTGCTCTTCTGGAGTTCGTATGGGTAGAAAAACTTAGGTGAAATATGTTTCGTCAGGTTTCCCTTGACGTACCCATTACTCATTTGTGCGATGCAAGCAGCATTGTCTTCAAATATAACTGTGGGAGGTGTATCGCCTTTGGCGATACCACACGAGTCACCAACGTGTTTTACCAATGACCTTAACCAAACACATTCTCGTGCGGCTTCAAATAGAGCTATGATCTCTGAGTGGTTTGAAGGCGTGGTAACCATGGATTGTTTAACCGATCTCCATGAGATTGCGGTTCCACCACAGAGAAAAACATAACCAGTCTGGGATATGGCATTGTGGGGATCAGACAAATAGCCAGCATCCGCATAACCTATTAAGGTTTTGTCTTGGTTCTTACGGTAAAACAGTCCAAGATCTTGAGATCCTTGGAGGTACCGTAGAACGTGCTTAACACCATTCCAATGACTCCTCGTAGGAGAAGCGCTATATCTCGCAAGCAAGTTGACAGCAAATGCAATGTCCTGCCGGGTGCAATTTGCGAGATAGAGCAAAGCTCCAACAATGCTAAGATAAGGAACTTCTGGTCCCAGAATTTCTTCTGAATCTTCTCTTGGCCTAAATGGGTCCTTATCCACTTCAAGGGATTGGACAACCATCGGGGTGCTAAGTGGATGAGATTTATCCATGTGAAATTTCTCCAATACCTTCTTTACGTAGGTCGACTGATGAATAAGGACTCATTCTGGGAGGTGCTCGATCTGCAAGCCGAGGCAGTACTTGGTTTTACCCAAGGACTTCATTTCGAATTCAACTTTCAAGATTGAATGGCTTCTTCAATCTCTTTGCATGTTCCGATTATGTTTATGTCATCAACATAGACGGATATGATGCAAAAACCATTTTGTGATTTCTTCGAGAATACGCATGGGAAAGCTTTATCGAATGTGTATCCTTTCTTCTGAAGGAATTCACTAAGTCGGTTGTACCACATGAGGCCCGATTGCTTCAGGCCATACAATGACTTTTGCAGTTGTATGATATACATACTGCGGTTTTCACCATCCCTCATCTGAGGAATGTCAAATCCATCTGGGATTTTCATATAAATGTCGGCATCTAGTGATCCGTATAAGTACGCGGTTAATACGTCCATTAATCTCATTTGGAGATTCAACTTAACTGCCAAAGATATCAAGTAGCGGAACGTTATTGAGTCCATGACGGGAGAATATGTTTGATCAAAATCAATCCCGGGTCTCTGCGAAAACCCTTGTGCTACCAGCCTCACTTTATACCTCTCCACAGTATTGTTCTCATTTCGTTTTCATACAAATACCCATTTATATCCTACGGGGATAGCGCGCGCAGGTGTACGAACGATAGAGCCAAATACTTATCTTTTGTTAAGTAATGTGAGCTCTGCATCAATTGCCTATTTCCATTTAACCCAATCGGAGCGCTTCCAGTACTCGACAATTGTTTCGAGTTCTGGATCTAGATAATTTATAATGGAAAGGGCGATTGACGCTGCAAATGTATCATCGACGACAGTAATATTTCTATTGTATGTTTCTCCCGTATCTGTGAAGTTCACAGAGACTTCGACGTTTACGTCAACCAGACCTTCCTCATTTCCCATTGTATTTGGGTCTGGTCGTTCCACGGTCCTAGTGCATGGAATATTTTGTGCACGTGCTTCATCACTAGGACTCTCGTCTCCTAGAGACTTGGAGTTATCTAGACGGATCTCTTCTAGAGATTTTCTATTCGACTGACCAGATTTGCTAGCCTTTCGTTTAGGTGTGTTATTATCTCTTGAAGGTCCCTTACGCTTTTGGCGTGTGGGGGCATGAGTACTCATTTTGCTTGGGACCTCAACCCTTTGGGGAGCATTTACTGCAGGTATATGCGATCTAGTCACACCTCTATGGTCAGTGAACGCGTCTGGCAGATTATTTGCTAAGTTTTGCAAGTTAATGATCTTCTGAACTTCCAGTTCAGATTGATTAGTGCGCAGATCTAGATACTGAAGATTACTTACGTTCCACGTAAGTTTCCGGCATTCATTCAATTTTGAATTCGGATCTCCCCCTAATGTCGGGAAGTAATCTTCATCGAACGTGCAATCAGCGAACCAGGCCGTTAATTGATCCCCGGACAAAGGCTCGAGGTATTTCACGATGGATGGAGAGTCGTATCCGATGTAAATACCGAGTTTCCTTTGTGGGCCCATAGAGGTTCGTTTTGGTATCGTTATTGGAACGTATACCGCACATCCAAAAATACGCAGATGGGAAATGTTAGGTTCTTTCCCACGCACTAACTGTAGGGGGAATGATCATTATATGCAGTTGGACGGATTTAGATTAAGTGCGATGCATGTAGGACTGCATGCCCTCAGCATGAGGTGGGTAGTTTGGAGTTCATAAGCATGGTCTCGCGATAAACTTGATACGTTTTATTAGCGCCTCAACAAGACCATTTTGGGTATGGACGTAGGGGACCGAATGCTCCACTTTAATTCCCAGGGCCATACAGTAATCTGTAAAGGCCTTCGAGCTGAACTCAGCTGCATTATCCATGCTAATCGATTTAATTGGATAATCTGGGAATTGAGCTCTAACTTCGATAGTCTTCGCAAAAGCTTGATTGCAGGTGGACAACAAACATGCAAATGTCCACCTAGTGGAGGAATCAATAAGGACCATGCAATAATGAAATGGTTCTGATGCTGGGTGAATCGGTCCGCAAATGTCTCCTTGAATTCGCTCAAGGAAAACTGGAGACTCTAGTCCAACCTTGGTGCGCGACGGGCGCACTATCAACTTACCCTTAGAACATGCATCACATAAATATTCATCAACGGGAGAGATTCTACTATTCAAAATATTATGACCAGTTGAATTAGATAGAATCCTACGTATCATTGTTTGTCCCGGATGACCTAACCACTGATGCCACAATTTAAAGGAATTTGGGTCATGGAATTTCATACTCATCGCTAGATGGGAACTAGACGGCCGGATGTATGAATAGTACAAACCGGAGGAGAAGGAAGGAAATTTTTCTATAACTTGTTTACGGCTACCTCGAGTACTAGACATCAAAAGGTATTCGTTATCATTTTCAGTTTTAGTTTCAATATGATACCCGTTTATCCTAATGTCTCTAAAACTGAGTAGGGTACGCTTAGATTGTGGGAACAACAAAGCATTATCAATTATTAGTTCGGTATCCATGGGGAGGACAATGGAAGCTCTTCCAGAGCCCACTATCAACGTACTATCATTAGCTATTGTAGTTATACTCCCCTTACGTTCTATCAAGTTATGAAAATTCTTCATATCCTTTAGGATCGTATGTGTGGTGGCGCTATCTACCAGACATAAATCACTATGGGCGTCCATCATGCAAGAGGAAATAGTACAAACCTAGTAGCTAATTTGTTTACAAGCCATAAATGAGAACAACAATATCCAAATAAATACTATGGACAACTATTAAGGTAAACATATCAAAGCTAATAAATTCATTCATAAAATAAAATATCCGAAAGAAAGGATCCCAAAACATAACATGAAATTGTTTTATTCTGAAAACAAAAAAATTAGAAATAACTAAATACGTAAATCTACTCGTCATCCCCAAAATCCTTAAGCTCAATGCCCGTACGATCTGCGTTGTCTAGGTCAGAGTCTGCTTCGGGCAGACTGACATGGTGAGATTCAACTCTAGGAGCCTTCCCCTTATCGTCCTTCTGCTGCTTTTGATAAGCCTCGACCAAATATTTGGGAGTGCGACACGTGCGAGACCAATGGCCCTTGCATCCGCATCTGTAGCAGGACTGTTCAACCTTATCTTAATTATCAGATTTTTGGGTAGCGGAGTTCGTGTTAGGTGCAGCCTTCCCACGAACCTGAGCTTGATTGTCATTCAAGGTACCTAAACCACCGGATTTATTACGACCTCGGCCTTGGCTACGAGTTTGTTTACTCACTCTCCCCCTTCCACGCTTGCGACCTATTGTACCACTTTGAGCTTCAGCATGTGCTTCGGGCACCGCTTTCGAGCCAACTGGCCTCGCATTATGATTCTGCATAAGAAGCTGGTTGTGCTTTTCCGCTACTAGAAGTGCAGAAATTAGCTCAGAGTGTACAGTGTAGTTCTTAGCCCTATACTGCTGCTGGAGTACAAGGTTGCTTGCGTGGAAGGTCGACAAAGTCTTCTGGATTAAGTCGTCTTCAGTTATCATTTTCTGACATAACTTTAACTGAGACACAATACGATGTAAGGCTGAGTTGTACTCCGTTACGGACTTGAAGTCTTGGAAACAGAGGTTCAACCAATCGTATTGGGCCTGGGGGAGGAGTATATCATTTTGTTGTTGGAAAGGGTCCTTCAGGGACTTCCACAACGTTCCAGGATCTCTCTCAGTGAGATACTCATTTTTCAGGTCCTGATTGAGATGATGCCTGAGGAAAATCAAAGCTTTCGTCTTCTGGGCGTCAGTTGATTTTGGATCATCGACAATCGTGCCGCAAGGTTGTTTGAGGCTAGATGTATTTCAACATCTAGCGCCCATGTCAGGTAGTTACTACCATCAAGAGTAAGCTCATCAGATTCTCTTTTGGTAATATCAGACATTATTCACTACAATTAAAGTGACATGGGTAAGAGGATTGACCAAAAACATAGACAACGGGGAGACAAGGATTTATTTAGTTACTCTAAGGCACATAGATGCACGTACTGGGCGCCGTCTACCCAAGGCATAAATTTACGGTCCATCAAATACCGGGCGCCACCTACCCGGGCATAATATGCGGACTATAAAGAAATAAACTATGTGCGAAAAAATTAATGCACGTAGGATAATTAAATCACATAAACATGCATAAACAAATAAGGGAGGTAATCACATGAAAATAATTTCTAAAAAATATACGATTTAATAGACAGAGGGAATAATCACAAGGATAATTATTTCATGTATATTAATGCAATTTAACGAAATATTTTCAGGATTAAAAATTGAATTAAACACAAATTTTGTGATATCAAGAACGAGATTGCAAATCACAAAGATCCGGAAAAAACACCGCGTGTGTCGCGCATTGAGGACGGGCGTCGGCGCACGGAGGATGGCAGCGGCTGCACGCGACGAGCGGCAGCGGCGGTGCGGCATCGGGTGCGGGCGCACGGTGGCGCGGACAACAGCGGCGCGGGGCGCGCTGCGACGCGGCAGGCGGCGGCGGCTCGGGGCGCGCTGCGATGCAGTGAGCGACGACAGCGCGAAGGCGCGCTGTATCGCGAGCAGGCGGCACGGGGCGCGGGTGCGCGGTGCGCGCGAGCAAGCGGCATCCGGCGCGGGCGCGCGGTGCGCGCGAGCAGACGGCACCGGATCGGATCGGCGGCAGCGTGCAGTGCTACGGGCGCGCAGTTGCTGCCGGTCGGCGGTCGATCGTCTACGGGCGACGGCCGTTGCTCGTTGATTCAATTCACGAAAATAATTTTTAACGAAATACAATTATACGCATGTATATTCAGGAACTAAATCAAATTTCAAAGTACACAATAAATCATGTGATTCATATAAAAATAAATTAAAGGCGTACCGTATAATCTCGGTTAGAGACTCGTGCTGATAACGTGTTGTAAATAAGTGCGTAAATAAAGAGACAACGTTTGTTGACCCAGTTCGTCGGGAACGACTACATTTGGGGGTGATCCAAGCCAGGAGTTCCACTAATATTCTTGTGTATGAGTGTGTTTACAATAATGAATACAATGATCTATTTATAAGAATAAGACCCTAGTCTAAGATATAAAGCCCGTTGGGTTTCTTGGTCCATAAGTAATGTCCACATCAAATCTTCTAGATTTGGAATAATAAATTTTCTAGATTTACAACAGATCTAATAATAGTTCCACTTTTTGCAAAGTTTTGGAATTTTTAGGTTATTTTGAAAAAATTAAAATTTTTATTTATCCAATTATATTTTTATGAATTGCAATTTAAAAAAAACAAAAAAAATATACTACTAATTTACGAGAGTAAAAAAAAGTAATAATAATAAAATATAAATGTCTAACATGATTTTAATATTTATGAGTTATAAATTGAAATTTTATATTTTTCAAATTTCGGATTAATAATTTTCTTTAAAAAACAATAAATATCTTTTATATTTTGTATTAACATTATTCCTACAAGTAATTTACCTTAGAAATCAGAAAAATGGTAAGAAATTGACAAATATAAGCCCAAATTTTTTGGATTAAGCTAGCACCAAATATTAAAAAAAAAAAAAAAAAAAAAAAGCACTCCATTATTCAGGGATAGCTAAAGTATGGAAGCCAAACGACCTAACCGTATCCGCCCTCCCACAAGGTTGGGGTTGGGGAGGGCCAACTGCCAACCAAAGAAAAGGAAAAAAAAAACTATGGAGGCCATTTTGGAAACTAAACTTTTGAATTTTTATGTTAGAACTTAGAAGTGTCCATAGTGTGTGTGGACCATAGGTTTATTGTAAAAATGGTTTACCATTAATACTTTATAGCATGACTATATGTCATTTGAAAATTGCACTTTTACTATGTAGAATTTTGTCGGTGACAATCTCATATATAAAGTAAATCTTTGATTTTATGAGTTGATATTGTGCGAATCAATTTTATTGGTTTACAACTAATATTTTACTGTAAAACAACTCACATCCTTTAATGAAACAACTAATATATTTATTGAAATAGTTAATATATTATTGTAAAAATAAGTAATACTTTCAAAATAAATTTTAGCGTGAAACTTGTTCACACAATATTTTAAAAGATTAGTGACAATGATAATTGTTAAGAATTTTAATTTACTGAATTACTTGGCCGTAGCAATTTAGTTTTCGATTATCTATCCCCTCATTTATATATAAACATATATAGATAAAAAAAGAAGTCAATTTTTTTAATGAAAAAAAGTTAATTTTATAATAGAAAAACTATGGATAGACCTCGATCTCCCATTAGTATAATATTATTCACTTTTAATCGAGCTCGTACGAATTTATTTTTTGAGCTCCCCAAAAGGCCTCATATGTTTCTTCATCCTTATAATACCATAATTATTTGTTATGAATTCGATGTGAAATATTGTTTGTATTCCAACATTTTCTTTAATAAAAAAATTGTGATGAGTATATATATATGTTTAGTTTCTCTTTTTACTCATTGGCACAAATGGAGTGTTTTTGTTGGACCGAAAGAAATTCTTTCTATTTAACTTCTTCGGAAATTATTGAGGAGTATAAATAAACAATTAGGACAACAGTTCTAGTAACTTCGTAAACCTGTTGGCAACTACTGCACGTTATTGCGATTGATTATGCGACTTAAATAAGTGAAAACTAAAGGAGTCTAAACAAAATCGAGTTTCATAACATAAATTATTTTTCTCTAAAAAGTGTAAATTAAAGTAGTGTAAACAAAATTTAACATTACCCATTCTTAAACCACTATCTAATTCTAATTTTATGAAACTTTTTTTTAAAAGATTTGTTACTTTAAAATTAAAAATTTATAATAATTTTTTATATTAAAGATAAATAATTTAATAGTAAAATAATGTGATATTATTGACCCATATTCTGATGAGATTCTTAATACTCTTTATTAAATACTTGATATTTTAGAATTTTCAAAACAGTTTATGGAAAGTATTATCATGAATTATTTTCATATAAAATTCTGTGGACTAAAATTTTTATGTTGCATCATTCGATCATTCACTACAGGAGAATGCTCGATGCCTAAATTTTACTTTCGTGCAGTGTCTGTAAGGGTAATTGCACTAGTTATGGCCTGCACACTGAGCTAAATTACGAAATTACAAATAAGAAGTTAAACTTACAACATTTGATCTTCGTGTCTACTCCATCTAGTCAAACATTCTTTTAAGGATCATTAGGGTTCGTTTGGTTATGTTTTCGAAGGCTTTTAAGAGAAGATTTTGTTAAAAAAGAAACTCGTATGATCCGTATCAATAAAAATACATTGCTACTAGTAAATATATTGGGTCATGTTTTATAAGAATTGCTTACATTTTTACAAGTTTATTTATGGACAATTTGCTCTCTCAAAAGATTTTTCTAATTCAGTTGGTCAAAATTTAAATTTCTCATCTTGGTATAAATCGTTTTCATGGAAATGTAAATAATTGCATAGTTAACTAGAGTTCTTTTCCTCCTACTGTCGTAAATAACAAGGTTGTTCAAAAAAGAAAAAAAAAGTCAGTAAATAACATGACACTGAAATTCGTAAGAAATATCAAAATGATGCAACGATATAACGCTAGGCGGAGAGAGCACTTTTGAATTTTGACATTTACCACCTTACGTTCGAGAAAATTGCATTTTGGTCCTGAAAGAATGAGTGCAAAATATTTTTGGTATTTATGTGTAAAAGTGATATTTATTATTATTATTATTATTTTTTTTTTTTGCAGTTTTGGTTTTTTTTGTTAATTACTAGAACCAAAACTGCAAATTTATCCTATTTTTTTTAATCAAAATTACAATTTATTATATTATCTTGTGACAAAAAATGTTTAAAAAAAGAAACGAAAGAAACGATGCATTCTCTTGTCATTTAAAGTGCAATTAATCCTGTTACATTCTTAATTTTTTTTTTTTTTTAGTCGGCTGGTGTTTCAGGAATTACATGACTTAGAGGGTGTTTGGCTGAGCTTATAAGCTCCTTAAAACATCTTATAAGCTGTTTAAGAGCTTATAAGTACTACTAATGTGTTTGGCAAAATAAGATGTTTAACAGCTTATAAGATCATAAAATAAGCTCCTAACATCTTATAAGCTGTAAAAAAATAAGTTGGGATTTCCCAACTTATTTTTCTAACCACCTCCACCCCAACCACCCACCTCACCCTGGAACCACCCCACCCCTCCCCAACCCCCACTCACCCCACCTCAAGATAAAAAATAGAAAAAAAATTATTTTTTATAAATTAAAAAAATATTTGTTATAAATTATCAAAGATCTTATAAGTTGTATTAGTCAAACACTTTAGCAACTTATAAGCTACTTAAAAATTACATCTTATAAGCTCTTAAAACAACTTATAAGATGTTAGAGCTTATAAGATGTTTCAAATAAGCTTAGCCAAACACCCTCTTAATTTTCTTGACTATCCAACTAATATTCCTCTAATAATTGTCTCTTTCAGAGGTTTCATTTCATGAGACTAATAAATAATCCAAGAACAGTGTTATTTTCTTGGGCGAAAATGGGCCCCGCTTGAACATGCAATACTGGCTTTGGGTCCCGATTTCATTTTCCCTTATTTCGTTTTCTCTTTTCATAAATTTTGCAGCATACCCAATCCACCTTTATCAGCTTATCCTATTGAACATGGTGAATGAAAAGACAGAAAGATACATTTTCCTAGCAATCTTGCTTGGTTGATTTGTCGTAGATGCGTCGAATTAGCATGTGTAATGGAGAAACATGTATGTTCCTAGGTTCATTCCACATCTATATATGTGACACTTAATTTGATTGTGGTTTTAATTACGGGGGAATCAATCAAAGACTACAGCAATTAATTTGCCTACGAAATAAATATCTAGGTATAATTACCTACAAATCATTTTTGCCTACAAAAATTTACCTACATCAAAATTTGACTACGGAATTTCCGTAGGCAATTTTTTTTGTAGGTAGGAAAGAAAAACGTCAATACAATTAGAAATTTTATAGGCAATTCGTAGGTAATCTCCACTACGAATATTTTTGTTGAAAATTTTGTAGTCATATTGACAATTTCCGTTGACAATTTTATATTTTCTTGTAGTGGTAAAATGAAATCTAATCATAAAGATAACTAAAAATACTACGAAAAAAAAATTAAAATGATTAATTTCCATGTATGAGGGGGGCGCGCGGATCTAGGATTTGTGCAAAATTGCTACCAAAATAAAGAATTGTCTATGAAATTAAAATTGCCTACAAAATTTTCTACCATAGTAAAAATTGTTTATGATTGCCTACATAATTTTTAAATAATGTAAGCATCTTTATTTCTCAACTTATAAACAATTTGTCTATGAATTAAAATTTATAGGTAATTATTACCTACAAGTCATTTACTTAAAAAAATTACCTACAACACAATTTGTCTACTTAATTTTCATAGGAAAAATTATATGTAGGTGGAGAAAGAAGATGCCTATATAATTAGAAATTTGTGTAGCCATAATGACAAATTTTGTAGACAATTTTTTATTTTTTTATAGTGAACCGACTTGTTTCGGTGTTAATTAAAATTAAAATTTGTAACATGCTTTTAAAGAAGTGTTTTGTATTGTAAGTGTTAATCACGGTTTCGGATTCACAAGAAAACTTGTTTCCGGGAATCGGAATCAAATGCAGTAAGAACGAAATTGAAAATCACACAAGAACACCAGAATTTTACGTGGTTCGGAGATGAATACTCCTACGTCCACGGGATCCGAGAGGATAGACTTTTCACTAAGTCAAGAAAAAATGGAAGTTACAAGTTACAGAGCACTCAATCTCACAGTGTTTGCTCTCAAAGATGATCTCAAGTTCTAAGCTCTAAGTTACTTCTCTCAGCTAGAAGCACTTTTATAGTTCCAGAGATTGAGAAGAATCTAGTCTCGATTCAGTTGTAACGAACTCATAAGTAAAGCAGTTATCCAGCTGGCTAACAAACTTCAATAACCGCTTCAGTTGATTCAGTTAGAACCGCCTTCAGTTAGCTTCAACTTGGTGTTTCGCGTCTTTGTACTTTATATCAGATGACTTGTCCTCAGCTGACCACTTAACATCAGATGACTTCCGGTCTAGACATCCTCTGATGGGACTCCACTGTTAGACCTCATCTGATAAACCTCATCTGATATAACTCTGCTGATACCCCAAACAGACTAACTCCCACGGCTAACACTTCATCAACATAGCTCCTTATTGAATTAAGCTCAGTAGACTTCATACTTCACATATGACACTTCACAATTCTCCACCTCAGATGAGAAGTATCAATCCTCTCCTCCTCTCCTCCATGCTCCAGCTTGGGTCTAAGGAACATCTCATACACTCATCTTTACCAATTCAACACAAAACTTGAATTTAGTACCTGGTAAAGACTTTGTACACATATCTGCAGCATTGTCATCTGTAGATATCTTCTGGATGAGAACCACTCCTTTATCAATGATTTCCCTCACAAAATGCAACCTTACATCAATGTGCTTTGATCTCTCATGGAACACTTGATGTTTAACCAGATGTACTGCACTCTGATTATCACAATGAACAACCACAGCCCTTTGGTTTATGCCAAAATCCTTGATTATGCCTTTCAACCACAAAGCCTCCTTAACAGCCTCTGACACTGCAACAAACTCTGCTTCTGTAGTAGATAAAGCAACTCCACTCTGCAGAACAGATCTCCAGCTCACAGCAGTATTGTAAAGTGTAAAGATATACCCTGTTAAAGATCTTCTGGTATCCAGATTAGCAGCAAAATCAGAATCTACAAAACCTTCCAGTGGACTCTTCTGGTCAGTCATCCTCTCAAACATCAATCCCAGATCAGATGACCCTTTAAGGTATCTGAAGATCCATTTCAAAGCTTCCCAATGTAATCTCCCAGGATTAGCCATGTATCTGCTCACCATACTCAATGCATAAGCTAAATCTGGTCTGCTGCAGACCAGAGCATACATCAGGCTTCCAACCCCAATTGCATAAGGTACTTTCATCATAGTCTTCTTCTCTTCATCAGACTTTGGTTCCATTTCCTTAGATAATTTGAACTGTTGTCCCAGAGGAGTTGACACAGCTCTACTCTCATGCATGTTAAACCTCTTCAGGACCTTCTCAATGTAACTCTTCTGGGATAAGAATAGTCTTCCACCTTTTCTGTCCCTAAGAATATCCATTCCAAGAATCCTCTTAGCATTTCCCAAGTCCTTCATATCAAATCTAGCACTTAGCTTTCTTTTGATACTCTGAATCTTCAGAAGGCTTTTACTGGCAATAAGCATGTCATCTACATAGATCAGAAGATAGGCTATCACATCACTACCTTGCCTTTCCAGGTATACACAAGTGTCATACTTGCTCCTTACAAAACCAATGGATAGCATAACTTCATTGAACTTCTTGTGCCACTGCCTTGGACTTTGCTTGAGGCCATACAATGATTTCTTGAGCAGGCACACTTTCCCTTCACTCCCTGGTTCAACAAACCCTTCTGGTTGGTGCATGTACAGATCCTCAATAAGATCACCATGCAGAAAAGCTGTCTTTACATCAAGTTGTTGTAGCTCCAGATCCCCTTGGACAACTCTACTGAGAAGTAGCCTGATTGAACAATGCTTAACAACAGGTGAGAAAACCTCATTGTAATCAATTCCTTCCCTCTGAGTGAATCCTCTGGCAACTAGCCTGGCTTTAAACCTCACCTGATCTTTCAAACCAGATTCAAGCTTCCTTTTAAACAGCCATTTACAACTGATTAGCTTCTGCCTAGGTGGTTTATCAACAAGAATCCAAGTTTGATTCTTCTTGAGAGACTCCATCTCTTCTGTCATAGCTGTCACCCATGACTCCCTATCATCACACTCAAGGGCTTCCCTGTAGCTTTTAGGTTCCTGGTACTCTATGGCTTCTGCTGTAACAAGTGCATAGGAGACCAGATCCACACGGCCAAACCTTACTGGAGGATGTATTTGTCTTCTGGATCTGTCTCTTGTCAAACTATAATTTCTCAAGTCTGCTTCTGGCACTCCTTCTTCCTCCTCTACTGGTGCACTATCCTCATCTGATGACTCATTCTCCCCTGGTGCTTGCTCTGGTTCAGAACCAGATGAGCTATCATGCTTGTCATGATCAGGCTCCACCTCTACTTGAGTAATTGGCTCAGAAATAACACCATCCATCTCCTCAGCTGATGGCCCTCCATTACCTCCACCAGACTTGTATCCCATCTGTGATTCATTGAACACAACATCTCTACTGGTAATACACTTCTGGTTTCCAGGCTCCAGACACCACAACTTATACCCCTTAACACCTTTGGGATACCCAATGAAAACACATTTTAAAGCTCTAGGTTCAAGTTTGTCTTGCCTCACATGAACATAAGCTAGGCACCCAAAAACTTTCAACTTTGAGTAATCTGATATCTTTCCATACCAAACCTCATCTGGGGTTTTAAACTCAATAGCAGATGATGGCACTTTATTAATGAGATAAACAGTTGTGTTAACAGCTTCCCCCCAAAAACTCTTAGGTAAATGAGCATCAGATAACATACACCTAACCCTTTCCAGAATAGTTCTATTCATCCTCTCTGCTAGACCATTCTGTTGGGGGTTTGAAGGAACAGTTTTATGCCTAGTAATACCCTTCTCCCTACAGAATTGTTGAAACTCCTCTGATAGGAATTCAAGCCCATTATCAGTCCTTAAGTGCTTGATAGTCCTGCCTCTCTTATTCTCAAGTTCAATCAACCATTCTTTGAACTTAGAGAAGGCATCACTCTTCTGTTTAAGAATGTAAACCCAAACTTTTCTGGAATAATCATCAATAAGGGTAAGGAAATACCTGCCTCCACCATGAGTGGATACCCTTGCTGGGCCCCATACATCAGAATGTATATAATCCATAACCTCCTTGGTGGTATGCTTCCCCTTCTGGTATGCTTGCTTCTTTGATTTCCCAAGAACACACCTCTCACAGAATTCCAGCTTACATATCCTCTTCCCAGGGATTGCTCCCTTCTTGGATAACTCCACCAGGCCCTTCTCACCAACATGTGCCAATCTCTTGTGCCACAAGTTAACCTCAGAAGACCCCATGGTAACATCAGCTGACCCTGTAACAGTTCTTCCAATCAAAGTATACAAACCATTCTTGATAGCCCCCTTCATGACAATCCTTCCAGATTTGGTAATTGACAGACTTCCCTTGTCTGTCTTGAATTCAAAGCCCTTAGAATTCAATGTACCAAGAGAAACAAGATTTCTCTTCAACTCAGGAACAAACCTGACATCAGATAAGATCCTATCCATCCCATCAAACATCTTGATCTTGATAGAACCAGATCCTTGCACTCTACAGCTCTCATCATTACCCAAAAGAACAAGACCTCCATCAGTTTTCTCAAGATCCAGGAACCAGTCTTCATGTGGACACATATGAAAAGTACACCCAGAGTCCAGGACCCACTCTTGACTTAGCCTCTCATGACTAACCATCAAGACCTCTGCACTATCATATCCTTCAACCTCCACAACAGCTGCATCTCCATCTTGATCACCTTGATTGTCTTTCTTCTTTCTTTCAGGGCAATTCTTTCTCAGATGACCTTCCTTATGGCAAGTGAAACACTTCCTCTTCTCAACAAAATCAGATTTCTTCCCACCCTTATTCCCTTTTCCACCATCCTTCTTCTTGGACTGAAACCCCTTCTTCTTCTTGGATTGAACATTCAATCCTTCAGCAGGCTTCTTCCCATCAGCTTGGATCTGTAGAAACTTGGTTTTCAGGGCAGTTTGAACATCATCAAACATCACCTGATCTTGTCTTCCAAATAGTAAGGCATCCTTGAAATTTTCCAGAGACTTAGGTAGAGAATTTAACAACATTAATGACTTATCTTCATCATCAATTGTAACATCCAAACTCTCCAGATCATCCACCAATCTGTTGAACTCGTCCAACTGATCACCAAGATTCTTATCTTCACTCATTTTGAAGACTTGAAGCTTCTGTTTCATGTATAACTTGTTCGTAACAGACTTGGTCTGGTATAACTGCTCCAACTTATTCCAGATCCCAAGAGCGGTTTCCTCCTTCGATACTTCCCTCAATGGCTTGTCCCCAAGACACAAGATAAGGGCACTATGCGCCTTCCTCTTGTTCTCCTCCACCTTCGCCGGATTAGATCCAGAAGCCACCTGAGCCGGTGGCAACAAGGCTTCGTACAACCCATTGTGTACCAGGAGTGCCTTCATCTTGATCTTCCATAAGCTGAAATCGTTCTTCCCCGTGAACTTCTCAATATCGAACTTAGTTGCAGCCATGATTGCTTCCCACAGACGGCGCCACTTGTTAATCACGGTTTCGGATTCACAAGAAAACTTGTTTCCGGGAATCGGAATCAAATGCAGTAAGAACGAAATTGAAAATCACACAAGAACACCAGAATTTTACGTGGTTCGGAGATGAATACTCCTACGTCCACGGGATCCGAGAGGATAGACTTTTCACTAAGTCAAGAAAAAATGGAAGTTACAAGTTACAGAGCACTCAATCTCACAGTGTTTGCTCTCAAAGATGATCTCAAGTTCTAAGCTCTAAGTTACTTCTCTCAGCTAGAAGCACTTTTATAGTTCCAGAGATTGAGAAGAATCTAGTCTCGATTCAGTTGTAACGAACTCATAAGTAAAGCAGTTATCCAGCTGGCTAACAAACTTCAATAACCGCTTCAGTTGATTCAGTTAGAACCGCCTTCAGTTAGCTTCAACTTGGTGTTTCGCGTCTTTGTACTTTATATCAGATGACTTGTCCTCAGCTGACCACTTAACATCAGATGACTTCCGGTCTAGACATCCCCTGATGGGACTCCACTGTTAGACCTCATCTGATAAACCTCATCTGATATAACTCTGCTGATACCCCAAACAGACTAACTCCCACGGCTAACACTTCATCAACATAGCTCCTTATTGAATTAAGCTCAGTAGACTTCATACTTCACATATGACACTTCACAGTAAGAATTAATATAGATGGGTTAATTTCATATTTTTATATAAGTTTAAATTTTTAAATAATATGAAATGTTTTTCTGGTATCAAAGCTAAAATATTAGACTATTCACTTATTTAGTCTCCATCCAAAAAGATGAAATAGAAAATCCGGATAAAGTAATGCCGCACCTCAAATTTTAAACTCTCAGATCAAATGAAATTATTTCACACTTACATGTGAAAAATAAAAGTATGCCTAATTTGATTGAAAAAATAAAAAGCAAAGTTACATGTGAAGCACATGCATATTATCCATTGATTATAAGAATATCTAGATAATTGTATACAAATATGATTATGTGAATATTCCGTTGATTCAATATGAATATTTGAAGAACGCGTCCAAATTAAAACACGAACAAGGGATAAATTCAATGTATTTTTTTATTTCATTTAAAATTATCTATTAACATGACATACAAAGAGATTAAATTAAATATATAAATGGATAGAGTGTAATAAGCAATATTAATATTTAATTAGATTCATAAAATTTGGCTTTTTTGAACTAAGAGACGGTCAAACTTGTCCAAGAATATGATTGCAGCTTCAACTCCATCAGATAGTCTATAAAAGCAGTAATGAGACAGTAAACTTTTTGTGCGTCTAACATGCGTCCACGACAAATTTGGGAGCTTAACTTCTCTGCACAATTAGTTAAACAAGTCTCAACAAATTGGACCTCTTTCTTTCTTTTTTTTTTTTTTATTGAACAGGAAAATTCTAAGTAGAAGGGTACTCCAAGTCAAGAAAATCTGTTACAAGTTACAACAATACATACATATACCTAGGGGCTCACCTATTACAGCAAAACCAAACCAAAAGAAACTGAAGCAAACACTCAAGTGTTAAAAGACAAAAAGTTACAGCAACTACCAGCCAAGATAACTTCATACAAAGCATACATGCCCTCAACAATTAATATACCGGGCAGCAGGTTCTAATAGATCGGACCTAGCTAGTATATATAATATATTATTATATCAAATTAAACAACTTGAAATTGGGTTGCCATATACCGTCATGTTTGTATGAGGTTATCAATTTTCTAAATATAATAAATGCAACTATATACATACGTGAATAACCACGATTTCATCGATCTATTGCTCATGCTAAATTATATATATAAGCAATCCGAATTTATAAAACAACCTCATGAAAATTTGAAAAAATAATGAATCTAAACCAACTGATCATGCAATGAAAAGTTCTTTTTTTTCTTTTCTTTTTTTGCGAATTAACCCATCATATATGGTTCACAGTCACACACATTGTCCCTCATGTATGATTTGTGGATTATTGTACGAGAACAAAATTTACTATACATCTTCGAATAGCAATTGTGACATAATTAAAAAGATTCCAATTTCTGGAATATTCCAAACTTATATAACTATTGGAAATTAATGATGTAAACGTTGCATGTTAAAGTCATTACACATACACGATGACTCATTGCTCATCCAACAGCAACGAGCACCACACAAAATTTATTTGGTTGCATGTGACTATGTAAGAACAAAGCCAACATGCTTAATTACGCGACAAATATTCTAACAAATATGTTTTGTTTTGTTTTCTGGCACATATAATTGACCACCAAAGTGAATTAGAAAAATGCATGCTAAAATTTCATATATTTTCCAATGAGTAGATTGTATATGAAAATTTATAATAAATTTATTATGAAACTATTTTAAAATATCAAATATTTATCAAAAATTTCATTAGGAGTATTAAGAATCAGAGTTAATTTGTATCATATTTTAATTATTGGTATTTTTTTACCATCAATATAACACCAATGACCGCGATTTTGATACACTGATGAGATTTTTAATACTCTTAATCGAATATTTAATATTTTAAAACAATTTAATGATAAATTTATCATACACTATTGTCATATAAAACTTTGTCTTCCCTTATATATATAGTTTTTAAGCAAAGCCAAGTTCATGGTCAAAATGGAGAATTTTACAAATTTGGGTCGTTTATAAGGGCTAGCTAGAGGACCTACAGTGAGATTAGAGTAACGTGAAAGAAAGTCCTGATGTCAACAGAAGAAGGAATGTAAGTGTAACTATGTAAGTCCCTATTTCTATTTGGGGCGGCTCGACAGAAATTTCTTCCACAGATATGATGAATAATATTTTAGGGAGAATTTTAGGTTTAATAACATGAGTGATATCTCTATTGCTATGATGCACGGATTCTTTTAAAAATATAACTATGCGGTATCGAATTCGCACCCGCCCCCTAAAAGGGGTGCGATTCTTGAATCCACGAATCGGATTCTCCACGTGGCGAATTCAGCTGTCACGTGGCGAATCCACTAACGGATACTCGAATCCTTCTCGCGAATCCTATTTATTAAGCATTTTTCAAGTGAAATTTATTATATAATATAATTTAAATTTACAATGTGACACTTGTTTTATATTGAAATCACTCTTATGACGTATAAATTAGGCTAATGGAACTTTTTATTGATTTTTGGTTACTTAATTATATTAAATTATTGAATATGTTTAGATGTTTGGTCAGAGATAATATGAATTATACACATTCAATTTACAAAATTTCAAAATATATTTATTTTTTTGAAGTATTATATATAATAAAATATAAATAAACAGACGTATCCTTGACGAATCGCACCCTAAGTTTTTTGAGAAATCGTATACCACTACAAGAAAATAATGATTTGCCTACGGAATTAAATTGCCTACAAAAATTTACCAACAAAAAAACTTGTAGTAAAAATTGCCTACGATTTGCCCACAGAATTTTCTAATTATGAAAGTATCTACATTTCTCAACCTAAAACAATTTGCCTACGGAATTGATTTGCCCACGGAATAAAATCCCTAGGTATAATTACCTACAAGCCAATTGCCTACAAAAAATTACCTACAACACAATTTGCTTACGGAATTTCCGTAGGCAAATTATTGTGTAGGTGGGGAAGGAAAATGCCTATACAATTAGAGATTTTTGTAGGCAATTCGTAGGCAATCCCCCCTACGAATTTTTTTTGTTGGTAATTCCGTAGCTATATTGACAATTTCTGTAGGCAATATTAAACTTTCTTGTAGTGTACCCGTACCCGTATCGTATCGCTCCCGCGCTCCCGCTCCCGCACCCGCACCTGTGCAACATAGCTCTATTGCCTATTATTAGAATTCATCGAGTCTCTGTAAAAGCTCAAAATTTAAGTTCAAATTGTTAATATCATATGCTATTTCGATATTTGGATTTGAATTGATTCTGTCATCCTTGCCAAATTAGTTTTAGCGACCAGCATATTGCTCAAATATTTGCGTTACTAAAAAAAAAAAAAAAAAAAAGGATTAATTAGTTTATAAAAATCGTCTAGCAGTTTTTTTTTTTTTTTTTTTTTTCCGATTCTATATTCAACACAATAACTGACGAACAAAAAAGACTAAACATAAAATCTAGAGAACATCGCTCTTTTAAGTTCCAAGCCTACATCATCAAATCTAAATACACATTTTATTTTATTTCAAACCCACGATTTGAAATCCTCTCAAATCTATAAAAACATACCAAGACAATTCATGGTGACAAAAATAATCTAGCAATTACATCTATATTTTAATACTTAACTAATGTGTTTGTTTCTTATTTGGTTATTTTTCATTTATCTGATTTTATACATATATGTCTCATGTGCACCAAGCCGTAAGTGCACCTTGCCATTTAAATGTATCTTTTAACAATATCAGTTATTTTTATTAAAAAATGTAATTGTTTTTATTTACACATTTTAGTGAAAACTATGACACTAATTTTAATGAAAACAACATGAGTAAGTCTTGTGTGAGATGAGACCAATAATATTTGATCCACTTTTAATTTAAAACGTATCACTTATTAATTAAAAAGTTGTCACTTTTAAAAAGTGATAAAGTTTAAACAAATTAAAGTGATAATATATTTGTTAAAAGTGACTTATCACTTTTCTTTAAAAATACTATCACATTTAATTATAACCCTATCACTTTTTTTAATTTGATCGGTCTCATATTATGAGACGGTCTCATACAAGTTTTTGCCAAACAACATATATGACTCAAAAAAATATCTTTGTTGGACGACGCACTTAGTACATAAAAAGTTTTGTCATACCCTAAATGAAAAATTGAATATAACCCATTATTTGAATTGAAAATTTGAATATAACCCATTATTTGAATTTAGTCCATTATTGATATTTGGCAGAGCTAGCTAGCTGCTTTCGTTTCGTATGACATTTTATAATTGTTGACGGTGATGCAATTGTCATTAGATTGATAGATACTTTAGGTTCAAGATAAGTTTAGATTTAACATGTCTACCTTATTTGATAAATGATTTTTATAAATCATGATTTGATTTCCCTAGGTTTCGTCCTCCAGGTTTCTGGAATAGCCCAAGTGATCCATTATCTGATTTTTTGTTTCATATATATATATATATATATATATATATATTTTCAATATAAGGTAACTGCTATTGCTATTCAAACATAATTTTCTCATTGGATAAGGCTGCTTTCCTCTCTCTCTCAGCATATCATTTTAGTCTAGTTTTGTCTAGTACTTAAAACAACTAGATTAATCTCTCCAAGTAGTGTTACAAATTATCAAATTTGAAGATCTTGAAATCTTACATGTATACACATCACTAATAAAATATTTTGGAACCAATTGGTCTAGAAATTTGTCCTTTTTTTTTTTTTTGTTAATCTTATCATTTATCATAATATGAAATTTATTGTAGAAAATATAGATATTTTCTTGCTGATGGGTCGAGCAAATTATAAAATGGGCCTACAATTGTTAGTGGCCCACAGCTAAGCTAGAAAGTCCAAAAGATAGTTAGCCCAGGGACTGCATTCCATAGGGGTCCTGCTATATACCCCTCCATTTTTATTTGATACCCCCACCCTATTTTTGATTTATTATAATATACTTTTTGAATGACTTTTGTGTCCTTATAATAAAAAAAAAAAAAAAAAAGTTGAATGCTTGATACACCCATTGGAATACCAAAAGTCACAAGAACACAAATACAAAGAAAAGCATCAATCCAGGAAGAAAAGAGGAGAAAATCGATATTGTCCACCATTTTAGCATGTTTACGGCGGTGATGCAACATTAGTTCGTTATTTTGTTACAAAGATGGTGTACACTCAGGAGTCTTACGCTATGTGTGTAAGTGTATTTGTTTGAAATTTTTTTGATGAAGTATAATTTTGTTTTTTCTTTGAATGTTGTTTTTTGTTTATGAAATGAGTATTGTGTACCAAGAATTTCGTATTTTAGCCTACAATTTTCGTATATTGTGTACCAAGTTTGTGATTCCCGCGTTTTTTGAAAAAAATCACGACACCAATTTTCGAACCTGGTTCGTTGAAAAATAGTTAGTATTTCGACTATGAGTATTCGAAATCCTGGTAAGCGAAATTTCAAAAGTTTCTGGAACTCGTTTTCGATAATAAGTTTTCGAAAATGACAGGTTATTTCGACAAAATGTGTTCGAAAGTTTATGCAAAAGTTTCTGGAAGCCTTTTTCGACACGAAGTTTTCGAAATTTGATTACATTTTCGACTATGAGTATTCGAAATCCTGGTAAGCGAAATTTGATTACATTTTCAATCAAGGCATATTCTAACCATTAACAACACTAACCTTCGTCACTTTTCTCCACCGAGGCATTGCCGGAAGAACGTGGCCTTTTTCGGTGCTTCATAGGTAAGGGCAAACAACAATGGAGGCGGTCGGCGACGGCGGTCTCGAGAAAGAGGAAAGTGCCCTGGCGGTCGCGAGCCTTCGTGGCGGTGGCGGTCGTGAGGCCTCCGGGCGGTGGCGGTGGCGGTGGCGGTGGCGGTGGCGCCGCGGTTCGGCGCCGCTGAGTCCCACGGATTGCGCGCGGTGGTAAAGAGGACGAAGACGAACAAATGAAAACTGAAGGGTTTGTGGGTGTATGCCAATTTTGAATAATATTAGGGAGGGGTAATTTAGGTATATTGTGAGTGGTGTATCTAATAACTATGTAAATTTTAAGTGGGTAGATTAAGTGGGTGGGTGTATCAAATAAATATGGAGGGGTATATAGTCGGACTGCATTCCATAGTTATATGCTTGGCGCAGGTTATTTGCACTAGCCCCTTTGTTAAAAACACTACCGGATGAATACACTATTTTTTTCGAACTTTTTTTTCGAAACTTTTTCAATTTTTCGAACTTTTTTTTCGAAATTTTTTCATTTTTTCGAACTTTTTTTCCGAAAATAACTAAATTCACAATATTTCGGAATTTTTTTTCGAATTTTATGTTTATTTTCGAAATTTTTTGCCGAAAATGTTTCATTTTTTTGGAAAAATTGATAGTGTATTCATCCGGGTAGGGTATTTAACTAAGAGGCTAGTGCTAATAACCGTGGTCTATATGCTTGAATCGTGGCCCAATTCCATATGGTATGCCTAGAACCAAATTCTACTTTTCGTTTCCGCTTATATCAAGATTACACAAAACTAATTATAAAGGAGATGAATGTTTAGTGAATTGCAATACAGGTATAGGTTCTGAAAGGTGTCAGTTGTTTTCATTAAAAATATTAATTAAACAGGTATTAGTTATTTATATTAGAAATATTAATTACTTTACTGTAAGGTATTAGTAAATTGTTAATTACCGTGAATATCATATCATTCACGTAATATTTTGTGAAAAAAGGGTAGGTAAATTAGCTGGAAAAAAGAGCAGTTTGGATTCTTCTTATGCATCTATTTATTATATTTGTCGAGTTATTAGTTTGTATTAATTGCAAGAGTCAGAACTTTTGTGTAGAATTAAAAGACATACATTAGTCTTCTGCTTTGCTTAAATAGGTAGGATTTGCTTCTTTACTTGCTTCTCTTTATTTTCCTTATTTCGTCTGTCTTCTTGCCCTTTACTTAGAGCCCATTTGTTTGGTTTGATTATAAGGAATGTGTGTTGATTTTCCTCAAATTCCTTCATTTGTTATTCTGGATTTATTTGTTATTCTGGATTTAGGAGTGTATTGTATTATAATTTTAAAGGACTTTTTTAACTGGAAAAAGTCATGCAAAATAACAAATGAAGGAATTTGAGGAGTGTTATTCTGTAAGATTTTGTGGACTTTATAGAATTTCATGGATTTGTGACATACAAAGAGTTTAAGATTTTTTCTCATACATTCGAATTCAAAAAGAGTCAAAGACAAAAAAAAAAAAAAAAAATCAATAATATCATGTCTTACTAAATAGCATCCATCCACATATCCATACATATACTAGTCCTCCAAACATTAGCGTCTTGTCGCTCTTGCTCTTGGGTTTGAATAATAGGCTCAAAGTTATGTCTTCATTAATCGGTAATGTTGAAGTTGAAGGTTCGTCCACTGCTTCAACTGGAAATTCATCAGAACGACATTCTTTGCGTAGAAAGTTATGTAGAGTTGCACATGCTAATACAAGTTCCGCTTGTGTCTTAAATAAAAATGGAGGTGTTGACTTAAAAATTGTGAACCTTGATTTAAAAATACCAAATATACTCTCGATCACATTCCTTAAAGATGCATGACGAAGATTGAAAAATTATTTCTCATTTTCAGGGTTATTACCCTGATCTGCAAAATCTTGTAGATGATATCTTACACCTCGAAATGGAGCTAAAAACTAACGTCGATTAGGAAATTCACAATCCATCAAAAAATATTTACCTAATTACATATGCAATATATAATATTAGTATTATAATAATACTAATAATATTAATATAAAAATTAAGTATTTACATTGTGGCACTTTAAGTCCATTCCTCCTTATTGTAGCATCATTTAGTATCTTAGAATCATGAGCGGAACCTTCCCACCCACTAAGAACTTACATGAACTTCAAATCAAAATTACAAGTGGCTAATACATTTTGTGATATCTTTCCATGACGTTCACGATAACTGCTTACATCTCGTCCCCTTACCATTGCTGGAATATGTGCCCCGTCAATAGCTCCAATGCAATCCTAATACAACTATTTTTGCATTAAAAAAAAATATAGTAGTGTCAATTTATTTATAATTTTTATTGTTATATAATTATTACATACCTTGAAGAAAGGGAAAAACCTTGTGTTTTCTCTGATTTTAGCAGGTATGCTTGAACCTGGTTTTTGAGAAGTTTCACATGGTCCAAGTTTCTTATCCTTACACCAGTTATATCGGTCATAGGAATGGGTCGGTACAGTATATCGTACCCAAAATTGTTTACCGTATACCGTACCGAAAAGTTCGGTATGATAAAATTTCATACCGATCCCGTACCGAAGTTTTCAGTATACCGAAATTTTGGTATGCCTAAAAATTTATATCATACCGTACCGAATAATCGGTATACCATTTCATACCGAAAATACTGACATATACGGATATTTTTTACATACCAAAATTAGAAAATGTAAAGGTATACCGTTCCATACCGACATATACCGATAATATTTCGGTATATACCGGAATACCAAAAATTTAGAATATTCATACCGTTATTGTACCGAAATTTCCGGTATACCGAAATTCCGGTATTTTCGGTATTTTTTCGATACGATATGCACGGTATTTCGGTATTTTTTTCTTACCCCTAATCAGTCCAAGTAATTTTTCCACTCAACTCAAAAGTTCCAAAATACCCTGAAATTAATAGAAAAATATACAATCAAAGTATCGAGACTATAATAGCATAAATTGTACAATTACGAGTACAATAAAGAATTATTGTTATAAAACAATCAATCAAAGCACACAAAATAACACAAATAATTACGACTTATCAATTAAATTTACATACTCATTAACCTAGGTTGTCAATTCAAATTAATTAATCACACAATTTAAACATTGAAAACAGATGATATAAACAAACAAATATCCATTGAGAAACAACAATTATTAAACCAAACATAAAAAAAGGGATAAAATCAGTTGGTGATTTTACCTTAAAGGAATCGGCAAGGATGAAGATGACGATGGATTTAGGAATTAGAGGTCGGTCAAAAAAGGGATTTCAATATGTGTTGGAGTACAATGGGAGTGGAATTATGATGGCGTGGATAGTATAATATATATTCAAAAGTGAAAAGACAAAGGTGAAGACATTACCGAAGAAAGCACTTCTAAAAGTCACTTAAAAAAGAGTCATTTCAAAAGTCATTTAAAATCCTATGGGTTTTAATGGGATTGTTGGTATGTATAAAAACAACTAAAAAGTCATTCAAAATTCATCTAACACAACAATCCTTTAAAATCCTTATATTTTCTAATACCAATGGATTTGTTTTAAATAATAAAAAGTCTCGAATGAATATCAATGGATTTTAATGAACTCTTTAAAAAATCTTGAAAATTCAGATTGAATAACAATGAATTGTTTCCAAGTGACATAAAAACATGCAAAATCCTAATCCAATACACCCCTTAATTTACTGATTTACTATGCGCTTTTATATTCCATTAGATTATGCATACCACATGAGATGTGGTATTGCAATCCATCCCTTCTCATAGTCTCACTCTCCTATCTCCTATCTCCTATCTCCTATCTAGTCATAATTCACCATCCCTTCGAATCCAAACAATCAAACTCTTGAAAAGAAACATTAGAATTTTCGAGTAGAAAAGGGAATATTGATGAGGAAAGGAGCTTATTTGGGTTTCCAAGGAGCAATTACAATTCTTTAAAGTGACTTGTTGATTCAGAAGAATGAAGTTAAGGACAAATTAAAGGGAAATGGATATTGGATATGGTGGCCCTGAAATAATCTTCCACCACTCATTCCCATCGACCAACAATCCAAACTCACTCTTCCTTTCCATCCCCAAAAATCACTCAAAATTTCACAAAATGCAAACTCCCCCACTCTACTTTCCATGGCCTAATTCTCTTCTCACTTCATTACGCCATGACTTCCTCTTACTGCTTGTTTTCAACAAGAAGCACCACCTTACTCGGTAATTCCCATATTTATCTCCCAAAATTCAAGCCCCAAACCAGTGCATTTCTCATTTTCAAACCTCAAAAACCAATTTTTAACCCATCTCTTAAACTAGGGTTCAATGGATTCTCCCGCCCTTTCGCCGCGTTATCCTCCTTCGCAGAAGGCGAGCACATCGCATCCGAAGATCATACCAGAAACGCAAATTCCGACGGCGAATTGCCGGGAATGGCCCAGGCTTTCAACATTTCTTCGCGCACAGCTTCTGCTATATCCATCTGTATAGCGTTGGCAGCCCTAATTTTGCCACTCTTCATGTCTTCTCTAGGGCAGGGGCTTCCGTTGAAGACGAAAATGTTATCGTACGTAACGCTTTTGTTTGGGTTCTATATGGCCTGGAATATTGGGGCTAATGACGTGGCGAATGCGATGGGGACTTCCGTGGGGTCCGGGGCGCTCTCTCTCCGGAAGGCGGTGGCCGCCGCGGCGGTGCTGGAATTCTCCGGCGCCTTGCTCATGGGGACGCACGTGACTAGCACAATGCAGAAGGGGATTCTTGTGGCTGAGGTTTTTCAAGGGAAGGATACTCTGCTTTTTGCTGGCCTCATTTCTTCTTTGGCAGCCGCTGGTACTTGGCTACAGGTCCACTTTCGTTTTTATTTATCACATAATTATCTCGAAATTGGTCTACTTGGAGATTAATATCTGCCTTATTGCAACTTTTTCTTAGATAATCATAAATAACAGGGCATGTTGCTCTGCTGTTGATACTTCTTAACTTATATGCTGTATGTATGTAACTAATATCATCTCTTTTTGCATACACGGAAAAATGTGATCAAATTTTCGATCTTAAGAAATTGAGGACGTAGGGGTGCTTGGTTCATATATATATTTTATTTTTTAAAGTATGAATTATCAAATCGCGAATTATATAAATTATAAAATGGTGGCTATATTGATAGTATTTTGTTCTAATTTTAGAACAAAGGGGACAAAAAATATTGTTCGTTGAAGAGTGGTAGGATGATGGAGAAGAAATCATTATAGGGGATGGTTAATTAATCAAAATGGGACAATGATTAACGTATTTTGAGTCCCATTAACCCGTACAAAGTATGATGAACGTGAATTTGATCAGTTTTTATTCTTATTAATCACCACAATTACCCATGTTCAATCTCATACCATTTTCATTGAATAATTATGAACCACGTGCCCCCTTAGTAGATAACTGAACTAGTATGATGTTTATTTTCAAACTCGTGTCGTGTATTCAGGTCGCTTCATACTATGGTTGGCCAGTCTCGACTACACATTGTATCGTTGGATCAATGGTTGGATTTGGCCTTGTTTATGGAGGAACGGGAGCTGTTTTTTGGAGTTCATTAGCTAGGGTTACTTCATCTTGGGTGGTCTCACCTTTAGTAGGAGCTCTGTCATCTTTCCTCGTCTATAAATTCATCCGTAGGGTAAGTATGTTTTCATCGAAACTCCCCCAAAAGCAATCAATTTTTTTGATCTCATCCTGAATCTAACCCTTTTTCAATTCATCTAGTTTGTTTACTGTGCTCCAAACCCTGGACAAGCAGCAGCTGCAGCTGCACCAATAGCCGTTTTCTTGGGTATAACGTTTATATCATTTGCTGCCTTCCCTCTCAGCAAGACTCTCGCCATATCGATTGTGCAGGCCCTGGCCTGTGGTGCAGCTGGTGCTTTTCTCTTCGACAGAATTATACGAAAGCAACTAGGACACCTTCTAGACAAGTCTGCTAAAACCGATCAAGAAACAAAACCTGAACCCCACCCTACAAAAAACATTGGCTTCCTATCAGATATAGCTGGTCCTACAGGTACTCAGTTAGAAATTGTGTACGGGGTGTTTGGTTACATGCAAGTTTTATCAGCCTGTTTCATGTCATTTGCACATGGAGGAAACGATGTTTCAAATGCAATTGGGCCTTTGGCAGCAGCTTTATCAATCCTTCAAGGAGGTATGAGTGGTGCCCAGATTGTGATACCTAACGATGTCCTAGCGTGGGGTGGGTTTGGGATTGTTGCAGGGCTTATGATGTGGGGTTATCGAGTTATTGCAACAATTGGGAAGAAGATAACAGAGCTAACACCCACTAGAGGTTTTGCTGCTGAGTTTGCTGCAGCATCGGTTGTACTTGGTGCATCGAAACTGGGACTTCCTATCTCTGCTACTCATACTTTGGTGGGAGCTGTGATGGGCGTAGGATTCGCTCGAGGACTCAACAGTGTAAGGGCGGAGACGGTGAGGGAGATTGTCACTTCTTGGGCTATTACTATTCCTGCTGGTGCCACTTTTGCTGTTATTTACACATGGATTTTCACCAAGTTTTTATCCTACTTTTTATGACAAAACATTTATTGTGTATCTTGTTTCCAGTAGATTTACTTATCTTGAATTATCGATATAAGAATTGCATAGAATTGTGATGAAATCATATCTACATCAGTATTATAACGAAAACACAGGTTAGCAGGTCAAACATACCAAGAAATTAAAACAATCCGAAGGTCTCCCCATAAAGATAACCATGATCAGTTTTCAACTAGTACAGAGAAATCTAACCAGAGAATAGCAGAAGAGCTTTTAAAGAGACGATCATGGAGATAGCTCTTGTATGGAAGTTAAACTTGGCTCCCACTCAGGTTCCTTCCATATCCTTGGCTTCTGAATTGGCGGAACAAAGGGTTTCTTCTCTTTTACGCAATTTTTCTGTATAAAACTCGACCAAGTGTCGTTGGAAACGAAAAAGTCCTTAGCAGAAGAAACAGATTCCTCGACACTAGCATCTTCAATCGGCTCCTTAGCGGCAGTTTCACTGCTTCTCCTTCTCTTTGACCTCGAGTGCCTATGTTTCAGCTTTTCGATAGTACTCCAGCGAATAAGATAGTATTTACAGCCTGGTAGCAGGATTTCATTAGCTGATAAAAGAGAGTCGTACGGGTTGGTGAAGACATCAGGCCTGGTAATGCACATATCTGGATATTTCTGGATCAATTTAGAGGCTGGGATTGCAGATTTATACATTTCTATTCGACCTCCAGCATGAACTACTCGTACCATGATATCCTTTAGTTGTGAGCTCACACTGAACGAAACTGTAGGCTCTTTCAGCTCTTGTGTTCTCTCCGGTTTCTTCTTGTACACAACTGGATTGGGATTGAAACATGAACACATCTCTACAGCATTCCTAGAAAACAGAACCTTCTGATACAGTTGTGTGCTTTGACAACTTGATTATATTTCCTACTTTTTGTCTTCTGGGCTACCCTTGCTTTTTCAGTATGTACCACAAGAGGTGGTGGTAACTCCAATGACTGACTAAGCTGATTATATCGTTATCCAACTCCTCGGTTTCTCAGAAGTTATCAATGACCAAACATAGGAAAGAACAAAAATGGTTTTCAAAAGTAACTTGTGCGATTTGTCGTGTTCATGTGCCACCTTTGCAAACACATCCTACTGCTCATATCATACTCCCAAAGCCCAGATAAAACCTGCCTTTCTACCTTCTTCTTTCTTCCATTAATCCAATTGTTATGTAGAACGAGGCAACCTCTTTGTATACAGGCTTTCTTTGTGTCTTTTTCGTCCCACAGACCTTGATATGCCCCGTTTGGAAAGAGATTTCTATCCAAGAAATGGACAGACAAAGTTGTTTCGGGTTCTAAGCATCGGTTATCACCTAACCTGTAGGACCCACCTTCACCACATAATGTATCGTAGAAGCTTGGCTGCTCAGATAAATTGGAAGTAGCTGCATGCTTCACAACCTTCTCCAATGCAGCTATTGTTATACTGTCTGAACGAGCGTAATAGAAGCCAGAGTTGAGACGTCGAGGTAAGTTTATCGGTCCTGCAAGGGAAAAAAGTTCAGGAAATCAAAATTTGAATATTTTAAAGATGTACTAATTTGCATACCGGTCAAGTTGTATTCATCAGACTGTGCGACAAGCACTGCTGGGCCGAAAGTAGTAAGATAGTTCAATGGATTGTTGAACCAATATACATCTACATCACTCAAAAGCACATTATATCCAAGCTTCAGTATCTGCAGAACCGTTCTTGATTTAACTTTAGTTACTCTCTGGAAACATTCAGTTCCAAAATGGCAATTATCGAAGCTGATATTGGTTGGAGGTGATGCACACTTGATGACAGGTAGCCCCTACCATTATAAACACAAATGTGAGAGAGAAATCTGGAAATGAAACAACAAACAATCTGAACTTGATAATATATTTATCAGTAATGGAAGCAAGTCACCTGCAAGACTGCGAAATCATAAATTTCGTCATCAAGAGCACAGAGCAAGAAGTTCGATAGTTTAAGGTGGCGTAGCCTGCACACCCAGCTCATCAGCATATCCTTGTAGCTAAATCCAGCAATTCCAAGTACAATTGTGTTGTTCTGATCAGATTGCATTGAGAGTAGAGATTGTAGGGAGAGTGGAAGTGAAATTGATGTGGGTAATTTAAATGGGTCTTTCACGAAGGATGCTTCGATTCCTTCAAGTGATTTTAGGACTTCAATGCAAGCAAGCATTTCGTTTTGTTTTGATGATAAAGAGATACCCTTCCTGTATCCCAGTTGATATGCAATGTTTTGATGTTTATTACTCAAAAGATAGCTCCCACCACACACAGAAAATCTGAATACACGAGAGTAGTTAGGATCACGAAAAGAAAATGATCCGTAACTCCTTCCCAGAAGGGAATTCCCATTTGTTTCCCAGTTTCTCCTTTCAAAGTCAGATTGATTGATATCATTTATGTAGAAAGTGGAAACAGTCAAAGTTGCATCAATCACAAGTCGGAAGTCAGAGTCCAAAGCTTCGGAGACTAGCCACTGGTTGTGAATTCCCTTGCCGAACAAGAAGGGGGGAAGGACCCCCTTGTGGAGTGGAAGATCGCCATTGTTCCAGGCGATGAGCATTCTGTCTGAGCAAGGTTTCTGGGAAAGTGTCTGAGCAAGAAACTCCTGCAACTGATTGAGAAGGAAAGTTTTAATACGATATCTCTCATGTTCCTGCCACAATATGAACTAGGATATTGCGTACCTTTTGTATTCCAACATGTTTATTATCATCTTCAAGCCAACGTTTCCCATCAGAATCCATGCGAAAAGGAAAATTGGAAACATTTCGCGATGAAGCAACGAGGAGCCAATCCTCATCGAGTTTGTGAGCATATTTCAAAGTGGATAAAAGATCTGGCAAGAGAATGGTGTCTGGATCAACCACTGCATAAACATCTGATGATGATGATGCCAGAATTCTTGCAACCATTGAATGGAAAAATGGGGTCCCGAGGAACCTATTACACATACACGGAATTACTCCATTATCTAAGAAATTTCAGAAAAAGTATTATCCATTATCAAAAATCCTAGTGATGAATCATATGGTTGAGTAAGAGCTTAGAGAACACTCACGTGAAGTCAATTGAAGTTTCAACAGAGACCCTCGAGCCAAGTGAATCAGCAAATGAGAGAACAGATTTATGCTGGCTGAAAAGAACAACATTTATATTTACAGATAATCCAAGCCATGATCTTACAGCAAGAGCCTGCCTCTTGCCTATAGGACCAACAAAAGGCATTGGCGCTGTAAAAATGGTGATCTTGGGGGACCTTAAATCATAAAAAAAATGTGGCTTCTTAATCTTTATCTGATCTTTCAGAAAAGTAGGGAGCATTTGAGTACTGTAGAAGGAGACGCTAATCAAGAAAAACCCACACATCCAAACAAGCCATAGCCCACTTTGCAGAATCTACAAAATTACAAAGAAAAAACCATGAATGGTCGACCATGCACACAACATGCTCGATAATTTAACCCAAGGAGCTTGAAATTATTAAATCTTTCTTACCTTCTTGTTATAGATGAAAGTTGAACAGTGGGATTCCATCTCTGACCCTTAATTTGCAATTTTTGCGAATGAGATTGATCGGGTTTTCTAAGAATTTATGAGCATTGTGTGTTAAAGTTTCACATAAAAAGGGGAACTCAAAAGAGTGGAATTGCACCAACCATCTTGTGGCTGCTGAAAACATGTGATTGCGTCACAATTTTCGCCGCTTTTAATACTCCCGCAACAAATTTTCCTAAAACCATTTATTTTATTTTTTTAAATTCAATGTTTTTCAGCTGTAAACGAACTCTTAATTTCAATCTCAAGCAGCCCAAATCTGCTTGAGGGAGCTTATATTATATTATCATCACATTAATAAACGACATAACTTAAGACGGTAAAATATGCAGAATAATTAAAACCTCATACTAAACTCAGTTTCAATAAGTAGAATACCAGCAATATTAGTATTATACAACAGGTAAACTTCTAGTATTAAAATTATATTTATATCTGGCAATAGTGATGGTATCTAAATTTCCATATTAAAAGGAAGATTTTATTCAAATTCTTCAAAATCCCGTGAAAATTAGAAGATTATTATTGAAAAAATGTCACTATTTTGTAATATAACACACGTAAAAAGTAAAAATATTATATCAAATCAAGTACTACTAAATAGATTATTTTAAAAATATTAAGTGAGTATATTCAAAAATATAAATAAACTAATAAAGTTTATTATTTTTATTTTTAAAAATATGGTTATTTTTTATAAATGAACAAATAAAATAACCAAAATAATTTTACTATTTTCGTCCCTCTATTTAATAGCTAATTAATTAAAGAGACGCAACTCTAATTTTTGGGATGAATTAATTTGTGAATAAAGCTGAAGTCGTTGGAAATGTGAATGGGAGTTTGCCCACTACAACCAAAGCACGTGCATAGTTGACTTTAGTCTAGTGACTGTAGGGACACCCAAACACACTTTCCGTTATTAATAAGTTCGAGCCAAAAAATGGTTTGGCACTCTTACATCTCAATTTCGAGACCAAAACTTAATTTTGGTCATTAGCTTCCCAGTGCTTAAAATATTAGTACTATTATCGATCAAAATATAACTTTTTTTTAAAGGAATTATATATTTAAATATATACACAATTTTAAATTGATATGATGATATTTTTTAAGAAGCAAACATTAACCCAAAATACTCAAATATAAATTAAAATTAGCAATATAAATAAACTCCGTCCCATTCTTTTCCATTGTCATCCTTACTTTCATTTTCGAAACATTCCACTATTATTTACAAACTCAAAAATAAAAATAAAATTATATATTTCATTCTCACAATATGTATATATTTACATAAAATATTATTATTTGTTGGACCCTCTATATTGAAGGGCGTGCTTGATATATAGGTTTCCAACCAAAGAATGAAAATGGAATAACAAGTAATTGGTTAGGTTCACACATTTGATTTCCAAGTAATGAATTTTATATCCTTGGAAATGAAATAACAAGTAATTTGGTTGGTTCACACCTTTAATTTCCAAATAATGAATTTGATATCCATTAATGGGGAATACCCATTCTTCTCCTTCTCTTCAACCATGTTCTTCATTTTATTTTATTATTTATTTTATTTTTTATCTTCCAAATTATAATTTTTTTAATCATTATATTATATTTAAGCACTATTAGATTATAACATAAAAAAAAAAAATTAATGTAAAAAAGTTTATGCTAGTTTTTTATTAGTAAAGTTTATAATTAAATCAAAAATAGTCATTCGTATTGTCAAACCAAACAACTCAATAATAATAAAATGAATTTATCATTCTATTCTCATTCCTCTCTACCAAACGCCCTCCCAATTCAATTAATTTATTTCCTTTATACATAAAATTTACCAAATTACCCCACAAAAAATATACTCATTCCACTTTATTTTCAATGGGATAGAGGGAGGGAGTGCTGTAGAAGAGTGGTGCAAGATTCTCGCATTCCACCTTTTCGATTTTCAACCGATTTTTTTTTTCTCTTGCTCTATAATTCACAAAGATGATCCACTAATTAACTAGCGGGCAATATCTTTTCCCAAAATTAATTAGCATAAATGAATTAATGCTACGAAGAATTTGGCTTGCAAAACGAGACCAAGAACCAAATCGAGTGGAAGAGCTTGTAGAGCGAAAATATTCATTTATTTTCGGACAAAATATAAGATTATAAAGATTGTTACATAAAGGTAAAACCAAGACATAATGAACAACATGAAACTAGACTGGTGGTGTTAATGAAACACAAAAGCCACATAATTTGCAGTACCATTGCTAGTAATCAGATCAAGAAAAAAGTAGATTTAACTAGCATATTAGACTAGAGAAAAGGTACTTTTACCATAACACCTTCAGATATGTGTGTTGTCCATCCGATTCAATCAACTCCTTGTATGACAAAATTGCAGAATGGTGTCTGTTTTACAGCGTCAATCATATGACCTCCATCTATCAACCTTGAGAATGTATCTCAAATTTCTGCTACATACTAAAGCAGATACGTTGCCTTCTCATGCACTAATCTCCTACTATCGCCTCCTGTGTACAGGCGATCTGGACCTTGATCTTGATCTTGATCTTGATCTTGAACTTGACGGCGATCTTCTCCGCCTGAAATTTCAATTGATACCATACACTAATTAAAGCAGGGGTTGATACACAAGCTTGTAAACAAATATTTTCACCTGAGCTGCATACTGAGAGGTTGAAGTCCAGTAAAAAATAATTAGAGGATTCAATTAAAGGAGACTAGAAGAAAATACCTGGTATTCTCAAGAGAAGAAGAGTAGGGAGAATGCCTGCGCTTAGAATGCTTGCTATGAGGAGGAGACCGCGATACTTGTCTAAAAGGAAACATTACATACTAAGCCAGTGAGTCTCAATACGCCATAAAATTACTCATCTAATTTCTCTCAGCTTTAAATAATCCAACTTTTGGTTCTTCTAGTGGGAAAATGCAAACAATGACACTGTGAAAGTACTCGAGACAGCCGCGTAACCACAATTTTTCCCGGTTTTTAGAAGCATCTATTTCTAAGGATAACCCCTCAGGAAGCTTTAACAAAAGCTTCAAATAACCAAATCTGTATCTAAGCAGAGATATCGAGCGACAAGAATTATTGTTTTATTCTGTCAGAATGAAGATGCATGAATGACTGTAAATTCATAAAGGTGAAACACCAAGATAAAGAAGCAGCTTTCTCAAAATCATAAGACTCTCTTCGCACCAGCTCCCTTAATGACAACATTAAATTTCAATTTCATCAAGTCACAGAGAAGCTTCTGGGCCTTAATTAAGTATCAATGCAAGATTTGATAGGTTGCCCATAATGGAGACACAATTCTGTCCTTTATGGGTTATCAATCACAGATGCAGCAAAAAAATGGTAAGGAAAACAGAGAGTCCCAGAGTAAATAACCATCAAAATTTGTTGTACATCTAAGCGATCAGCTGCCAAAGAGATTGGAAAGAGCAGATGCAAACACAACACAGAATAGCCTTCTTAATATCTAAATCCTAGTCATGCAATGTTATAATCATAATCTAATCACCTACAGTATCTCAGATATAACTCGTCCTTAATTTTCTCTGACATACAATTTCACCTCCCTCAAGAAAGAGAGACTAAATGAATTTTGCTCAAAACTGTATAAATAGGCCATGGGCATCAATGAAGATTGAATTGATTTATTTTTGGACTTTAAAATCCAAATTTAGGATGTCAAAGAACATCACAAATCATTGTTTAGAATGTCACTGAAGTCACAAAATAAGTTTAATGATATGATGCATTTCGAGATGAGAAAATTGGTTGCAAAAACAGCCTTCTATCCATGTCGTTAAGTATCAATAGGCTGCCAAAGAAAAGTGTACTGTTCAATTTAAGTTTATATCATGGAAATTCAGAAACACACTGATCGACATTATAAAGCTATTGCCAAGAATACAAGATCATGGAGACGTAAACAGTGAGGATAAAACAACAGTGAAAAGGATAGTCAGGCAAGCACTTGCCTGATTTCACAAACGATAGCTCAATTACATGCCCAAGCAATCATATCCCAATTCATTTATTTAAAAGCAATTGGTGAGGATAGAATAAAACACAGAGTGGCTCTTTGGGCGATCACAGGAGGTATAAAACTCTGTTTGTAACAAATTTAGCTAGAGACTGATGTTATGCCCTGTAATTTACATTTGTACTTTGTGTGAGAGATTTCTCATCCTTTACACTTTCTACATTAATAAAATTTCAGGGTTTTTTTTTTATCATAAAAGAAAAGGCAGTCGGTGAGGAAGGCTCATTTTCTTCTCGTAGATTTTCCTTTTCTAGGGTATGTCGGCAGCAACCAAGCTGGATAAATCTACATTCTTTACTATAACTATTATATAAAAAAGCAATTGTTTCAGCAGCAAAAAAATCCACTATGCATACTACCCAAAAAAAAAAAAAAACATGCCCATCGTCCACAAACCCTCAACTCAACAGAAGTGCACCAGCAGCAGCAAACCACAAACTCATTGCCAACAAAGGAGTTGTCTATATTTAGAAACTTCAAACCACCAAACAAGTTCAACCACAGAATTTATGATTAACCATGACCTGTCAGAAGAAATACGTATAGGCGCAAGCAAGAAACTGGAACCATGAAGAGAGAAGATCCTAAAAATTACTTCCTGAAAAATAACGATGCTCCATTGTACAAGTTGTAGTTTGTCAGCCAGAACAGGAACCAGACAAGCATAGCAAGAATTAAAATGACTAATATAGTAACTCATTGCTTGAAGTCCGATGATGAAAAAGAGAGGTGTGAAGAAATGGAACAACACGAATTCACAAAACAATCAATCAAAAGTCAAATCAAATCAGCAAGTTCAGAATGTGAACTAACCTCTAAAATGAGCATTTGGTATCTATCAGAGTAAAATATTAATTTATAAACACAGAATGTAAAATGGGAAAAAAAAAAAAAAAAAAACTAAAAGCACGCAGGTTTAGGTTACAAGCCAATAAATTTTGTCATTGCTTCAATCTAATTGAATATTTGCCTTTTAAAAAAAAAAATTAAAATGATGAAATGTGACCCAGAGAACACTTCAGAATATCTAACTGCATTATTATGTAAACAGGAATTTGTAAGAGCAAACTTTTACAATTACCTTTTCCTTGGCCTGGGTGATGGAGAGTTGCGTCTTTTTGAGTGATGTGATTTTCTGGCCACCAAATCATATATTATAAGAAACTAGATAACGGATTATGAATGAGATGGGATAAAATAAATAAATAAAAAAGTTTCAGAGTGTACCTCTTAGGATCATCTGATGACTCATCACTAGAACCAATTGCACGAGCCGCTACATTATCTTTGCTCTCTCTATCCCTAGCACCAATTGAAGATGAACGGCGCCGTTTATGTCTGCTGGATTCACTACCACTTTTATGTCTAGAACGTTCTCTTTTCTCATCTGCTCTATCTTTCGATTTCTCATCATTATCCTTTCTATCAGTTCTTTTGTCTCTATGTGTCTCAATTGTTCCTCCTTCCTTGCCATCAGAAGGAGATGGCCGTTTCCTTGATTCACTATTCTTTACTTTTTCATCAGCCCTACCTTTCTCCTTCCCTTTCTCTTTTGAATTGTCATGATTGTCAATCCTTTCAGTTCTTGCACGCCTTTCTTCACGTCTTCTATGTTCTTCATCTCCCTTCTTATCCACTCTTCCCTTGGAACTTTCTGAGTCCCTGCGATCTTTCTTAACCAAGTTCTTTTTATTTTCAAGGCCATCATTCTTATCAGATCTAACCCTGGTATTTTGCATTTGAGAATCATCATTCAAATACCTTTTGTTATTTAAATTTACATCTGGTCTTTCATTTCTCTCAACACCCTTTTCAATTAAAGAACTGCTTAACTTGGAAGTATCGGAGCCATGTTGCAACTCATTTTCTGGAACACCCTTCATTTTCTTAGATGAATGGTGATTATCAGCTGATATCAACACTTTAGCTTCCAGATTATCATTTGATTCCATAACTGAAACACTACGATCAGAACGGGCACTGACTGGACTCCTTTTGTCGGAGAAACTAGTCTCCAATTTTGCAGGAACATTTCTTTGTTCTTCTGTTCCTTTAGGGGAACCACCATTCTCAATGTCAGGGTTACCTTCCAACAGATTGTTTGACGAAGATTGTGGAAGAGTGGAGCCCGCTTTTGAGTTTGGCTTACCTGAACTCTGTATCTCCTCATCCTCTTCATCTGAGGCATAATTACCCAGCCCTAGTAGATCCCCAGGGGCGCCAGAGGTAGATTTTTCACTAGCATCGTCATAATCGATTTCCTTCATTTTGGTTGGGATCAGAATCTTTGCAGAAGCCTTAGGTGTTAAAACAGCTGGGGCAGATGGTAATATTTTCTGGTTCGACAAGTCAATATCTTGACCAACTAAACAAAAGAAGACAGAGGCAATATTTGTAAGATGCAAGGACAACCTAGAAATGTACTGGATTATTTCTTCAAAAGGCTAACTAATCATCCATAGAGTACAAATGTATATGACAAGAAAATGGACTGAATATGGAAAGTATAAAATAGTCCATTGGAAGTCACCTTCAACTGAGAGATCATCCTCTTTTAAAACTTTTGTTGCTATTTCATCAAAGAGTTCATCAGTAACCTGCCAAATACCCTATGGTCAAAACATGTCTGGATGCCTATTGTGAAATTTATTAGTAATTGACCAACTGCAACCTTCAAAAGGACTTCTGTCAGAACACGCTTTATCTCCTTGTTGATAGCTGCTGTTCTAGCAACTTCGACCTCATCCTACAAAAAGCAAGAAGAATTCAGCACCTCATCTGAAACTCACTGTATTATTAACTTTGGACAATCAAATAAGAAGAACTATATTAGGAACAAAAAACAATAATATGTTGATATCCCCGCATAAAGACCTTATAAATCATATATCAGAGGTTCTTATTAAAATGAATGAGTGCAACACTCAGATTCTGTTATAGCATCTGAAGACAAAAGCTTTAGTTAATATGCGTACATGCATTTACAGTTAGGAAAGATGTATAAATAAATAATGGAAACCATTAAATGTACTATTTTGAACACCTGTCTCAATAGGTACACTATAAAACAAATCACGATTATGAGAATTTGCTAAATTTGATGCTCCAAAACAAAAGATGAAATTTCCATTCTCCAGTACCTTTGAAACAAAAATATATTTTAAGAGAGAAGACTATTACCTCATCCTCGTCCTCATCCTCATCTTCTGTTGATCTAGAAGATTCTATGCTTTTGCTATCTTCTTGATTTCCCTTTCTAGAAGGCTTATCATTATTATCATCATCTTCAATGGATTGTGAGTCCTCTTTCAGCAACTCTGGGGTAGAACTTGTGATAACAGTTTTGTTTTTTATGATCTCTTCCCTAAGCCAATTAGGTACTGATGCCTAAAATCCGAAACAATTTCTTTCAGAACATTGAAGTAGTTATATATTTTCAAGGCTGATAACAAAACAAAACTTGCCTTTTTAGGGCGCTCAGCAATGACATAAGTATCCCCTGGAAAAGCAGTAGGATGAGGTGTTACCCCTGCACCAACACCAAATGCAGCACCTATCATTGGGACATTTGGCTGGAAGCCATGCCCAGGAGGAAACATCGGAGCAGAATGTCCAGAAGCTGAAGAAGGCAAAGTCATTGGATGATCAACCTGAAAGAAGGCAAATGGCATTAAAAAACACTGTGAAGACATATTTACAAGAATAAGCAGATTTCACATTCAAAACCTGTGGCCCTGACGGCATCGTTGGAGGCACTGGAGGATAAGCAGAAGAGGGAGCCCATGCATAGTTTGAAGGCGGGTCCACACCCCTTACAGGGCCTCCAGAGGCATGAGTATAATTGGGTATGGCATGTACCTCTGGGTCACGATTAAAATGTGGTGCAAAATTCAGCGGTTGGTTGCTTAGATCAGTTACAGACTCCGCTGGTTGGTTACCACGTAAATGATGAGGCTCCTCCATCCATCCAGGTCTGCCTCCAGGCGGCAGTTGAACATGATGCTGTGGAAGAGAGTGAAGAGGTACAGATGAAGAGCTATTGAGCTTCTCATATCTATCTCCAGCCTCAACATTACCTGCAAAATAGAATATGAATCAGGAAGCTTTCCTGAAAGATACACCCAGATTCCTCCTCAACTAGAAAATTAGACCACGGTTAATATAGTGTAGCCCTGAGGAAACAAAAAATTCCATATCACCAACAAAATGCCACGCTTTTTTGGAAGTTAGAAGCCTTTTAAAGAAATTTTGATCCTACTATGTTCTCTGTCTGATGATGATTAACACTCACAACACTGACAACTCCTATTTGTTGGGCTTGGGCACTTGGCAGCTCTAAGCTATTATAGTAACTCTGCCTAAATTCAGTACATTCTTCCCAACTTTCAGTATGTATAATACTTATTTTATTCCTCTATGGCTCTATCCTATGCTCTTTATGGTTTCTTTGTGGAAATAGTTATATATTTAACTCGCTAACTCTTAATTACAGAAAACAGAATCAATAGTTGAGCACAAGATTCACAGGCAGAACCAGCATACTATTTAAGTTTTTACCTGCAATAGAAGAATAACTAGAAGGTACCTCCTGCTGATGGACTAATGGACTTATAGGCGATCTCTCTGGATGGAACGGTGAGGCTGAATCTGCAGTCATGCTTCCATTTCTAGCAGCAAATGGCAAAAGTGCATCTCCAGTATAAGATGATTGTCCAGGGCTCACGAACTGGGAATCCTGTAACTGTCCTACACCTGTCCTGTTTGACTGTCCCATAGCAATTGGGTACTGATGATGGTTTGATACTGGAGCTAAGTGAGGATCTGTAGATTGAGAATATTGATCATTAAAATGATTCTGCTCTTCTGGTCTTCCAGCTGATACAAACTGTGACTGAGTATGCTGATTGTCTGCGGAAGATTTTGCAGCAGCCCACGCCCGAGCTTTTGCTGCCCAGTCTTCTTCATTGTTATTTGCTGCAGGTGCTAATCCAATATAAGTTCATCAGACTCATAATACTATTAAACAATAACTGTGATCAAAACTTCAATCATCATGAGAGGTGAAAGGAAAAGAAACTGTGCAACTAAGATGAAGGAAATCAAGCCCAAGCAAGAAGTGCATGAAGTTTGCATGGAGCATAAAACATGCTTGAGAAGAGGGAGTTAAAAAAAAAAGGCTACAGATAGCTTCACAAAAGAATATGAACAAGCATAACAAAACATGATTTTTGGCACTATGTTCTTCCCGTTGGCTAATGTAAGAAACATTCAACAGAGGTGCCGAGAACTCTGATTATCGTGACCATTTTAGACACAATAAACATAGGAAAATAAACTTATCATTCATTCATATTGTTGATTCCACTCGAGTACAAACATCATATAGTGAAATGAATAAACAAAATGTCTTCAGACGAGTACTAGCACATCATTACTGGAAAGTAAAAACAAAACATGAAAAGAACACAGATATGCATATCAAAGTATAAACACAAAAAAGAGTAATAATCCAATGAAGTGTCATCTCATGCACTGACTTGGGTACTGCCAACTTTGATGATGACTCCAACTGCCATTCCCCCAATCCTACAATAATCACGAAATTAAGTTAACAATCCACAATTATTGATCTCAAGAATGCTTCTACAAAAACAATCAGACCAAATAGACAGACAAAGCAGAGAGGTTCGCCGAAAAATCATTCAATTCATATTGTATATGATGATGAAGTTAGTCATATGTGCTTTTTCATTTTCTTTTTTCGTTTCTCCAATAAAACACACCCGAGCTGATGAGATTAAGCCAGTATACCCAACCAACCAAAAGGTTACTATGTTTTATTAAAAAGACCAGAAGAATAACACGGAATACCACTCTAGTAGTTTATATAAGGTTAATGTATTAACATTCTTGAAGTGGATTATCAAAAGGTTCACATTATAAGGATCTTCAAGTGGACTGTTCAAATATCTCAAATACTATTAACTGTCTCATCATTTACATCACATTCTGGAAGCAAGTTCATGGATGTTTTTTCATTTATCATTTCCCAAGCTGCTGACCAATGCAGGAAAAAACTCACATATAATGTTGGATCACTAACGTACATAGCATCAACTATGAAGGAATGTTTCTTTCCAGTCGCATGACATTAAAATTTTCGGCACTAAGGCTTATAGAAAATATATAAACTATCGTCTTCCAACACTATACCAACACAAATAAAGCTTGGTTAAGAAGATAATTGGCAAGCATAAAAAGAACAAAATAACACCACACGACATTTTGTAAATACAACACTCCAAAAGCTAATGCAACAATGCTGAAACGTCTATTCAGTATCCTTGAAGCTAAATTAATTACAAAACATGATCATTATAAAAAACCTAGCTCCATCACAGAGCATACTAAGCGCTAACAAACCAATCCTTCATGAGGCAAAATCAATGTTCCCAGACGTAATTTTTAGTTAAAAAAAAAAAAAAAAAACCTGAGAATAAGATTGGGGAAGGTGAGGCGGTCTCGGCGGAAGCTGATGTGGGGGTGGGTAGTGAGGGTGTGCGGCGTAAGGCGGAGGCTGATGCACAGGATAAGGAGGGGGAGGAGGATGCGTAGGGTACTGAGAGTGGTCGGAGGAGTGCGGCGGCGGCCACTGCGACGGAGGAGAGGGAGAGTGTTGAGTTTGGGGTTGGTATTGAAATTGGGAAGGCGGGTAGGGCCAAGGATGGTTGGATGGTGGCGGAGGGAGTGGGGGAGGTGGTCGTTGGTAGGGATCCGCCGCGGACGGAGGTGGAGGCGGGGGCCTCATGTAGCCGTGGGGCTGCTGATACTCCATGTATGAGCTTGATTTGGGTTTAAGGGTTTTGTAGGTTTAACTCGGTGATTGAATCTATCTCCTGAATTGAATTGAGTGAGAAGGGAAATGGAGAATCAAAGGGGATTTCTGAGAAGAGGGATGAGCACTTTTAGCGTTTATAATTCATAGTAATAATAATATAGTAAAATAAATTTAATATGATATTTATAATTATTTCTTATTTGGGAACTATTTTTATTTGCTAAAACGTTACTTAAATATTCATTCTATTAATTAAAGGTTGTATTGATTCTTGAAATTAGTTGTATATTCGAAGTTTTACCGCGATTATCTAGCTGGATATGTGAGCAAAATTAAGATTTTTTTAGCTGTTTCTCTGGAGTTAAATCCATAATAATACTCATATGTCCACTTATTATTTATGCAGTCATAATTTAATTAAAATTGTCAAAAATGTTTCGTCGTGATCTTACTGGAAACTTGAGTAAACTTGCGATTTAAACAATTTCTACAAAGTTGCGTTTAGGTTGATTTTTCAAAATAATTGTTTTTTTATGATTTGATATTCGATGCAAGGTTAATTAATTTGAGGATCAATCACAACATCACTTACTAGCGGAAGACGAAGTAACCAATACATACATACATTAATAACACCTGTGGATTTTAAACTTGAAAATTAAAGATGAGTATATTTCTAAATCCCATCTCTACACCACCAGTCCAATTTATTTGGAGTGAAACGCGAGATGAATAAATGAATCAACATTCATAGTATTAGTAGGATTATATTTTTTAATTATTATATATATGTGAATTATTGACAATGATTTTATATTAACCGTTGATGTATGTCTTTCATTTATTAAAAAACACGCCTATCAATTCTGGAAAATAATATAAAAGAATTAATTCATTACCCCTTTATAATTTTGGATTTTAAATTCCCACACTGAAAAGAAGAGTATATATAGAGTAAAATTGGTTCATACATTAAAGGGTATTAGTTGTTTTCATTGAAAAATATTAATTGATTTCACTACATAGTATTAGTTTATATTCACTATACAACTAATACTCTTAAGTGAAAACAACTAATACCATTTAATTAAAATAATTAATATTCTTAAATGGTTCATATATGAACTATTTTCCTCCCTACTTTGTCGTAAAAGAAATGAATCAACCCTTACTTTTGAAGACTCTCTCTACTAAAATGAGAGCGATTAATTTCATTCGTCACATACAATCATGAATTCATCATGATAGGTAATAATGTACTATATAAATTTAATTTTAAATATAAAAATATTCCTATATATATTTAGATTTCGACTGGACCCAGTATCCCTTAAGCCCAATAGGGCCATCTATGAATATAGGTACAAGTATTTTCTATAAAAATAAAAAGAATTTATTACCAAATATAATATACATACAGATGACGTCAGCAGTTGTTGTGAGTTAGGAGGGAACTTGTATCCGATCTTTAGCTAACAAAATCAAGCAACTGCATCTGCCTGTCTTCTGATTAATCGCGCATATAACCCGTCTTTCCTTAACAGATCCGCGTGCTTCCCAATCTGAAAATTTGAAAAACGGTCAATTAAAATGCTCAATTTGGGAGAGTATCAAACAAGATTAAACAAAATTGTACGCTTGGGAAAAGTCATTAGGAAGGAAAAGGTCAAAAAAAAAATAAAAAAAAATCAAACTGCTGGAGTTAAGACTTGTGTTCATCTAGAATAAAATCCATACAAACTCGACTTGGTTAATTATCAAGCAGGGTCAAACGTAAATTTTGAATCCCAATAACATTTTGAACAGGCATGAATAACGGTGTGTTGGACTCGATTAATTGACCACCCTAGATGAATAAAACATATGTATTGATATCAATTAGCTCTGGTAATTATAACTAGACAAAGTTCTATATGAAAATTGTTAAAGATAAATTTATCGTGAAACGGTTTTTAAGTATTAAATATTTGACCAAAAGTATCAAAAATCTTATCAGGAGTTCCAAAAACCAGGGTTACTGGTATTATATTGTAATTTTTATTGATTTTTTTTACCCCAACTTTTGATACTCCTCAAATATTTGATATTTTAAAACAATTTCATGATAAGCTTATTACCAACCATTTTCATATAAAAAATACTCTTATGACTAATGATACGGGATCTCAAACCAAATTAGGATGTGTTTGGATGATGGATTTGAAATGTTCATCCAAACTGAAGTACAACTCAAATCCACACAAATCAACATTAAAAAATAGTTCAACATGAGGGGGACCGATTTAAAATCAACATAAATCCAAACAACTACACAAGGATATAGCAAGACAGCCTGGAAAACGTACCTCAACAATTTTACCAGTATCCATTACTATTATTCTATCTGCAGTTTGGATTGTTGAAAGCCTGCAAAAATACGCTCATTAGAACATCAAAAATTCATACTTCCTGCACATTAAGCATTTAAATTGTACCTATGTGCAATTACAAAAACAGTCCTGTTGCTTTGTGGGTCACTATGCACAGCACGAATTACACCCTATTTAAGATACGAGTTAGTAAGAAGGAAGATAAATAAAGCTTTCACTTTCGCATATAAATACTTCTTGTACCTTAACATTGTGTTCGCTCTCTGCATCTAGAGCACTCGTTGCTTCATCGAGGATCAAAATGGTAGGGTCTCTAAGGACAGCCCTAGCAATGGCGATCCGCTGCTTTTGTCCTCCACTCAGCAAATCATCATCAACTAGTGTTTGGTAGCCATTTGGTAGGGCCGAGATAAAATCATGAGCAAAGGCCTGCTTCGCGGCCCGTTCCACATCCTGCTGGCTAACATCCCATGGGCATCCGTATTTTATATTTGAACTAATATCCGTGCGAAAGAGTCGGGGCTCCTATATATGAAAATAAAATCAAGTAGAGTACCACTTGGTTGCACCGTGCAATTGGTGCACAAAAATTATTATTGTTCAGTTAAAACAACCAATATTTTTTTGTAAAACAACTAATACTATTTCAAAATGCACTTGAATAGCATGGTGCAACTGGAGCATAAATGTAATTGCTAATCAAGAACCGTATGCATGGGTTCAATTCAATATAAGATATGAAGTTATACCTGTCCCACGTATCCGATCCTTTCTCTTAGCCACTTAACGTCCAGTCCTTTCATTGGGTGGCCATCAAACAGTATCTGAAGTTGGAAATTGGGACTTCAGTAGGACTTATAATGAATCATAGAGGTAGGGATGGGCGTAATTATTTTTCTAACTTCTGAGCTGTTAGTTTGTTTAAATAGTTGCTTTATCTGCCGCTAAAATCTGCTTAGTTATATTCCCAACCCTGCCCCATCATCGTATGATATAAATGATTTAGTGGTTTACCTCGCCACTTGTTGGCTCATAAAGACGGAGCAAGAGGTTCACTACGGTGCTCTTCCCACTTCCACTAAGGCCAACCTGATAATTTTGAAAAATTAGGCTGCATTAATGTCTCGAAAATGAAAGATAACCCAAGAAAATCATCATACTACTGGAACCAATCTGAAAACAGAACTATGTTAAATATGAGAGAATAGAAAAGAAAAGCATCCACAAAGTTATCATACCCTCACACACAAAATTAATAACTAAATATACATGAAACAACCAAAAAACATGAACTTACAAAAGCAACTACTTCTCCAGGATGCACTGCTATGTTGAATTGTTGCAGTATTGGAACCTGTTCATTCCCAAAAAAATATGAGAGAGAAAATAAATTACAACGTATAAAAAAGTAGAACATCTGGCGTAAGCAAGAGTTGGGCTGTAAATAAGCACTCTATATCATATCTAAAATTCAGACAATTGTCCATGTGTTTTTGCTCAAGCAGAGGAACTATCCTTTTACTGTCACAACTCCCTCGTGAGGATTTTTTTAAATTAAAAAGATAATGGTTGTCAAAGTTTAGCCCAGACATAAAAAGGTGGTTAAGACTTAAGACAGAAATGTAAACATGGTAATCTAGTCAGAAAAGATGAGACTGAACTGCATTCTTAGTCCTTGTATAGATGCAATACGTAGTATATACTTGATTCCTCACAAAAGAAGAAACATATTGAACATGAAAAAATATTCCTAATTTCAATAATGAAAAGAAAAGGTGGCAAAATTGTAAATGTAAATGGGGATATGGAATATGGAGTTAGTGCTTAATAATATCAAAGATGACAAACACACCTCAGTTCTGGAAGGATAGTGAAAGGATACATCTACAAATTCAACTCGTCCCATCAACTTTTGCAGCTTTAACCCTGTGAAAAATAAGCATAGAAGTCACAGCTAAGAATCTCTAACAATCTGACATGTTCTTTTCACTAAATTTAGACAATCCAGACCATAAACGTAGTTGAACCCTCATGTATTGACAGACATGTAATTAGGAGAATTCGGTATCGATCTTAGCATCTTCCCTAAAAAAACAAAATAATAGAAGAAAAGGAAAGGAAAGAAGAATATTGATTTTTGCATTTTAGAGTTAATAATGCATGCCTTTTGCAGTAAACTGATCGCTGGGTGAAACATCTATCAGGTGAAAAACTTTTTCACTTGCTCCAATAGACTGCATTAAATTTGATAAATTGTCTCCAATCCACCACGTTGAATAGATTAGCCATTCACTGTATAAGATGAACTTTGTGAGCTGCTCTGCTGTTGTATGACCATTTAGAATAGACATTCCTCCTATCAGCACAGCAATCACCTATAAAATTATATATGTATAGTTAAATCTATGTCGGTATTTGAATTTTTGAATGGTCTAGCAAAAAAATTCAGTTAGTTGCTCCAAAAATAAAAATAAATCAAGTGCAATTTTCAGTGCACTAGTTGTTAGATAAAATAATGGAATTACATTCAATATTATCTGAGAATGGTTTCACCTGAGTAGCGTGATACAGAGTGTTGAAGCCGAAGTTCCAAAACCCGTATGCAGCACTTTGTCGCAAGCTTAACCCAGCTAATTTCTCCAGCCATTTATTATACCTACTCACCAACACAGTAGAACATGTTCATTGAAGCTGTCCCTTGTAGAAATGTTATGATCACCATTTCATAAGACAATCGAGTTATTTACACTTAAAAACTAAATTTGAACGATTAAGGGGGAGTTTAGTTAGGTGTTTGGAGGAGTAAGAACAGGAAAGGAATGACATTCGGGTGCTTGGAGTCAAGGAGGCAAAGGAACAGAACCCTACTCCTGGGATATGAGGCACGCCTCTCTTAAATGGAGGAATGAAACCCATTCCCCTTCAAATCACCAAGCAACCCCAAATTACAAACTCCTTTAGTTCCTTGTTCCTCTAAAAAGAACTGATTTGAAGAGGCAGCAAGTATAATTAATGCTACTATCATATGGTCATGCTGTATCCCAACAATGAGCAACCAAAGGTTATAATCGTGGAATTTTACCTTCCAAGTTCTTGTTGCTCTGTCCCATACACTCTAACAGTTCTCATCAAAGAGAATGTTTCTTGTGCAACCTACAAAGTACAACGAAAGTTAGTAGACAAGCTTAAACAAGTGATAATGAATTAATGTTAATATACTAAACCTTACTCAATCAAGTGACTGATAATAAATCAGTTGACAAGAATATTGTGACTTACTTCGTTGGCAGAAGCAGTGAACTCCTGAATTAACTTGGCAGATTTCTTTTGATACCTATACATGAAAGAAGAGTTAGTGTTTCTATTTAGTTGTCCAACTCCAAGAAGCATAAATGGTTTTATGCTGTTTTTAAAGTTTTCCTTTCAAAATTTTCAATTAACGAAAGCATTTCTCAATTTATTAAAACCAGATTGAATCCTATACATAATATCTTCATCAGTTCCACCATTTTCTTTGATGCTAAATCCTAGATACTTTATTTATTTAGATGCAGACATGCAGGTAATTCAGGCCACTCAAATTTCATAGTTATCCTATTGTTACTTCTATAATTACTAAAATGCCATTCTACGACATATTATATTTAAGCTCCACTCACGGTAAAACCTTAGACTCTGATGCCTCACACTAGGCTCGAAGTATCATTACCCAACTATAAAAAAAATCATTAAACGCCTAATGTATACACTGGAGAATGCAAATGAATACTCATTCTGCAATCAAATTTATAATTTGTTGTCAACAGATATAGATAATTAAATCAAGATACTTATACCCAAAAGACGGTTTAGATATACGGGAATAAAAAAAAAAATGATCAAATCATAAACAGAATCAGGATATTCTTACTGGCCATATATCAGCATAATAGTTGAGAGGGAGATGCAAATTCCCAATACACAAAGTCCAAGTGGCAATGACAAAATCAGCAAGTAAATCAAAGCACCTGAACCCTACAGGACGTAGTAATGAGATTCTCAGGTAAAAATCTAACTGTATATTGTGTTTTCATGTACAACAAATAACCGACCTGAAGAACATTACGCAATATCAGGTTTAAGTCATTTCCAATCACGCGCGATACTTGTTGACAATCTGAACCCAGCCTACTTGTCAAATCACCAACTGTTTCAGAGTCAAAAAAGGATATGTCCTACAAAGCATATATTCCAAAATAATGATGGTGTCAACATCTAAATTCATAAATATGTGGTGAAACAAATTAAATTATAAAAAAATTGAGGATATAAATTTATGAACCTGAAGAAGGAGAGTTGAGTATAAATTTTCCCTCAGTCGCTTGACCTGACCAACAAGATCAAAGTACTTATCAATTTTACCAAAATTAGAAAAAATAAGTCAATAAAATCAATGATAAGTTATCTTTTAAAGACATTCTAGTTTCTTTTTCAATTGAATTGCAGCAAGATGTATTATATCCTGCCAAATATGGGACACTATATACACCACCAACATTCAGGGCAGTAACCAAATAATTTGCTTCACCATTATTAGAAAGGCACATGAACCATTTTTATTTGACAGATACTCATCAGGGACTGCGACCTTTATTTAGTTAACTTCAGAAAGAAATTAATTATACTAAGCTATTAAAAAAGAAAAGGTCTCCGCTTTATTCAATTTTATGTGATGAATACAAAATACGCCATGCTCATTAATCTTCATTTGATCTTATTGAATACTGCTGTCATCTTTCTGCCAGATATATAAAATACAGATTGGAGAACTAACCAAGATCATATTTGCAACGCCAAACAAGCAACCTCGTATGCCACTGCAAGTATGAGGACAAAAGGAGGAATAAATGTGCAGGCATTAGTCTAGCAAATAGTGCAACGTTCACTCCACAGGTAGCTACTTATTTGGGATTGGGGATATCAAAATGACAGAACAGAAATGGATTATATTTCAACTCATTGGAAAAACATATATGCAGATTACAGCACAAGATTTGAAGCCAGCCAACCCTTGAATGCATGTATAGAAGAAGGGAGCCTATGACCATACAAGATTTTAACCTGCATATTGCTGCGGTGATGCACGCCAGAACCAAGATACGCACATTACGATGGAACAGCTGAATCGTGCTATTTTGCGCAGAAAATATTGATGCAGTCAGGTAATGTGGAATCGATATCTCTGCAAGCTGCAGATAAAAATGGAATTCAGCACCAAGATGACTTCAGAAAATAGCCTAAATATTGAAGTTAATGGAAGTAAACAAACTTACATACATCAAACTCATTAACAAAAATCATACTAGAGGAATCAGCTATTCTAATTGTTCCAGTCAAGAAACAAGATTAGTAGATAAACAACTCTTTTAAGCAGAAGTATTGAAAACGACTAATTTGAGTTGATTTTCATTCGCCCATCCATCATCCATTAACATCCACAGAGAACACGTTTACATCTAAACCACATATCTCCGCAACCACACTTAACCAAAACATAAAAAAATGACTTAATAAGTAACAATGGAATGCACATACTGCTGTGATAATGAGGGCAACAAAAGCAGTAAATATAACCCATCGATCCTGGGCAATCAAGTCCCACATTTTCTTAAGGGCCCGAAAAACAGTGACGGGCTTCGCCGTGATTACATCTCCGACCCCCTCACTTGAAAGGTTCCACCATTCTCCGCCGGGAAAAATTGCTCGCACAAACGCAGCCCATTTCTTAAGCTTCTCACTCAGCTCCACCTTTTCAGTTTCCGTGAAAGAAATATCATCTTCTTTATTAATCGGGTACCCATTAACTGAAGCTGATTTTACCTTGGAAACGTAATGAAATCGTTTACAAGGCGCGTGAAAATGGAGGTGGGCCTTTTGTTGATTGAAATGAGGATTAAAGGGAGGCGTTCTGATTCGTAGGTTTCTTTGTTGGAGTGGGAATGTGAGGAGGGGTTGGAGATTGCCGAGAGGGAGAGCCATGACATGAAGGATGAAGGAATCCCAATTGGAATTTGAAAAAAAAAAAGAGGAAAAAGGGGTGCGTAGCCTAGCTTGGTATAAATGGCATGATTTTTTTCTGGGAAATCGGAAGGAAAATGAGTTTAAATGAGAAGGAATGTAAGGAAGGAAAAGAATGGAATATGTGGCAATATTTTGTGCGGTTGATGGTGGCGGGGTTGTTTGGAGGTGATACCACATATTCAAGGTTAAATCGTTAAGAAACAAAAAACGTGCTCATTGCGCACCAAATTACTTGCACATTTTTTTTACTGATACGTTTAATATAACAGCCATATTTTAAAAAATAAAACACTAAAATTTGTGATATTTACAAAATTCGAACTAAAATCCCATCTCCTATTACACCTAGCAATATGGTAAAACGGCCCGCCCCGATTGGACCAGGTCAGCCACGTCCCGTCCTAAAAATGGGACAGGTCCGCCCCGCCCCGCCCTGCACGTGGGGCAGATCGGGTATGAATATGTATATTGGACTACTCTGCCCCGCCCCGCAATCTATTTAATATATACATATAGATATATCTCTATTAAATATTATATATATATATATATATATATATATATATATATATATATATATATCGTAAATGTATCAAAAGATCTCTCATAAATATATCAACAAACGTGCATATTAATTATTGACTCAATTGATTCAATTCTATCATTCAAATTAACATAATCACATCCATAATTAATATATATTAAACCTTAGGCTTACAATTAAATAATTAATTATGTCATTCACATATACTTTTTGTTAATTCTGAACTCGTAATTATCTTAAATTTGTTTATTAGATTTATTGTCATTTTTGACATGAGATTGTGATGAATTTGTGGTTTGATGGTTATGTTTGTTGTTTAATTTAATTTTGGATTTAATTTTATAATATACATGTGCTTATATTTTAAAATATGTATATTTTTCTTGGGATAAGAATGGGGCGGGGCGGGACGGACCTGCCCCGTGCAGGGCGGACATGGGGCACAAAATGCCGCCCCGCAGCAGGGCACGGGGCGGGGCAACTGGGATAGGCGTGGGGCGGGTCTGGGTACTTAGGTACCCGCCCTGCCCCGCCCCGCCCCATTGTCATCCCTAATTACACCGATTAATTACTATAATGTGATCTTACCTCAATCAAACTATAGTTAGAGTAGATCCCTATTTTCACTCAATCAATTCTTTTGAATTCTTCGGCCTTCTAAACAAATATTATGTTACCTTAAATTATTTTTACAAATTTTTTTATTTTTTAAAATAATCAAGAATTAAGTATATGAAATTTGTATAAAATTTAAACATATGAAATTTGTATATATTCCAAAATTGAAAAAGTCAGTATACATTGTTGACGATCGTTTCTAATCACGTGGAGTAGTGGTTGTTTTTAGTTGCTAATTAGATCATCAAACAATTACGTGTGATTGATCACTACCGTATATAGTGAATTCAATTATTCGGGTAGAAAAAAGATAGATGTATGTATTGAATACGTACTTGGTTCGTATGTGTGTAGATTAAGGTGTTTTAGTATGTGTGAGCAGAGTAAGGTTGCATTTGTGAATTTGTGCTCTTTGGTTAGAGTAGCTCGTCATGGTCTTGTTCCTCTTCGAGAGTTACCCACTTTATTATTGCTCGTCAGTCAAAGTAGTTCGCCTAGCAAGAATAGTAGCTCGTCAAGAGGACAGTTGTTCGTTCATATGGAAGCTGTTCATCAAGAGGAAGTAGCTCGTCTATGTGGAAGCAGCTCGTCCATGTGGAAGCTGCTCGTCAAGAGGAAGTAGCTCGTCTATGTAGAAATTGCTCATCCATGTGGAAGCTGCTTGTCAAGAAGAAGAAGCTCGTCCATGTGGCAGCTGCTCATCATATGTCAACAATTGCCCCCGTCATTCATTGGCAGTTGTTTATCCTCGACCATGGGCTTAATTTTCAAATCTTCAAATGAAGAACTCCAAGAACATTTTTCTTGAGTTTTGAATGAAAACTCAGTACACATTCAAATCTTCAAGCTTTAGACTTGAATTTCTTAAAGATTTCTTCGATAACCGAAGGTTCGACCCCTCCTTCTAGCGCCAATTTGTTGGTGATCAGTCCTAATCGCGTGGATTAGTGGCTGTTTTAACCAGTTTTGGGATCACCAAACAAGAACGTGTGATTGATTATCACCATAAATTATAAATACAAATTCAATACTCGTATTTACGATTTTATAACCCGATCTATAATTTTTATCATTAACATTGATAATTAATCACACGATCTTGTTTGGTGATAAGTACGAATTCAATACCCTTATTTACGATTTTATAACCCGATCTTTCGTATTTATCATTTACGGTGATAATCAATCACACGTTCTTGTTTGGTGATCCCAAAACCGGTTAAAAACAGTCACTAATCCATGCGATTAGAACCGATCACCAACATACATATTTATTTTTGGAAGGTGTTGTTTAACTAAAAATTGAGCTGAGAATTTATGGTTATCTAGTGGACTTAGGTAAAAATATCAATGAATGGAGAGATGTTGGTCCCGAAACGAGTAAACAGGTGTATGGGGGGGAATACACCTGTGGTTACAAATTAAAACTTCTTGAAAACTTATCAGGTTACTTAAGACAGTAGCTCGTCAGTGGACTTGAGGTCTGCTGAGAGTTACTTCGTGAAAGCTTACTGAGATAATACCTCCACTGAAAGCTCAAGACTTTCAGTTGAACTACTATCTAATTAGCTTTCAGATGCGGATTAGTGAGCCCTTAGAAAACTCGTTTTACTTTGATAAACTTTGAGATTAACACACACTTAGGAAAGCAGATAATAAGAACACAAGGTATAAAGTGGTTCAGAGAGAATCTCCTACGTCCACTGTCCTGATCAAACAGGAGAATTCCTTTCACTTGGAATTCCTTGTGTTATAGTGCCAAGGTGCACTGATCAACTGATCCTCTCTTAGGATGATTGATCACTAGGAAATTCCAGGTCCTAGTTCCCAAAACAAACCAGCTTTCAGACTGATACAACAATCAGCTTACTAACACTACTTAACACTAGCTCTCAACCTAAACACTGAGTAGGGTTTTGAGTAGGGTTTTGGTTCCAACTATTTTGAGATAATCCTTACAAGTTTAGCTCAAGGCTTAGGATTGGATTATCTCTTTCTAAGATTTGGATATAGCTTTAAGCTTGGTTACAGAAGGTTTGTTAGGCTCTCTACAAATGTGAAATACTTGGGAAACAAAGGTAATTTCGAGTGCTTCTGAATGTTATGAATGTAGAGATAGCTTTGATCTTGTGAGTTTCCCGTGCTTGGAAATGTGCACGTCCTTCTGTATTTATAGGCTTCCTTTAAAATCTTCCCGTTGGATTTGAATCTTCTCAAGTAAGTCTTCTTGTATCTGATTGGCTCAAACGGCTCTATTTGAAGCTTTAAGTCTTGTCAAGAAATGGCTGAAAGACCATGCCTGTTCACCAATTTTCTGTAGATTGCTAGAGAAGGACTTTTGGTACTTGTCAGGCTGGGGCAGGTCAGCTGTCAGTAAAGTACACTGACGTGTCATCTTCTCATTGGACCTTAAGTCTGCATGCCCAGATTCTTGTCTTGCTTTAGATGGAACTCCTCTGAGAGAACCTTCTTATTCCTTCATTTATTGTAAGCTTCACTGAAATTCGTTTTGCCTTGTTCCAACCAGATTAACTAACAACTTTTAATATGTTTTAGCATTGAATGTGCATTGTTAGTTACCATCAGTGGACCTTGGTCCTCTCCTGATAGTTTTAGTCTTAGTGAGAATGTACTTAGAAAACATTCAAGACTTAGACTTAGTCTCAGATCACTTGTCTTCAGCGGACTTTACTTCAGTGGACTTCATCTTCAGCGGACTTCATTCTTAAATACACTCTTGCATTTACTAACTGCACTTCAGTTCCTTAATAGTTGAACTGTTTAACTAAGTATTAACTCAACTGAATAATTTACTTACAAAACAACTTAGGAGGAACATTTTAGCATCTAATCAAAACATAAGTCTTATACATTTTCCCAACAATTTCCCCCTTTTTGATTATGCCAGAACCTATCTTATCACATATCTTCTTTCAGAAGAGGTTCTTCAGATGACATTCAAAGTTCACAGATTTTGTAAGTAAAACATTCAAGTACATAAGCCTAAATGATAATGAGATATTATCTTGGGCAAAGCATCAGTAGAGTTCAATCCATTGATAAAATGATGAAGTACATATTACATGAAGTCAATTCTCAAAAGTTTCAAACTTAAACACACCTGGGACTTATAAACAAATGCCCAGCAAAAGATACAACCTTCTCAGATGGACTCGAAAATGGGTTCAAGTCCATATTGCTTGAAAACTCTAATCTTCAGCTCGTTCTTCCTCTCCATTATCTCCTTCGAATGTCCTCTGAGTCCAAGATGCTCACACAAGGATGTCCACTCTTCAGTGATCCTTTCTCTATCAACCGCACCTGTTGCATCTTGAGGAGGCCAGTAGGTGATTGGCTCAGGGGCCTTCAGAGCTTGATCAGGGAAGGCATCATTCCAAGCATCACTGATCTCAGGATAGAGTTTGGGATAGGCATCAAACAACCATGAGTTGAAGACTTCTTGAGCATTGTCTCTTCCTAACTCTCCACTGACATAAAAGGAATACACAAATTCCCTTTTTGCAGTCTCCCAAGCATCATTGAGCTTCTTAGGAACCCAGGCATCATGATGAGGAAATCTGTTCAGAGATGGTGTGATCTTGTCTTTCTTCAGCTTAGCAGCCCACTTTAGATAACCACTCCTGAATTTCTTAGAAGTAGTTTTGTCAAAAGTGGCTAGCCTCTCCTTTTTTTTTCTCTCAGCTAGCTCTGCAATGGTCTCCATCTTACCAACCACCTTATCTCTCCTTTCTTGTTGTTGAGATGTTAGCTTCCTTGCTCTTTCATTCATACCTCCAGCCTCTTTAATTAGCTCAGCGAGCTCTGTGACTTTTGTGGGTGCAGACTTGGGAGGTTCAGAAGATAAGGGTTCAGGATTGAGAATAGGAAGTGCCTGAACTTCATCAGTAGAGGTTGTGGACTTCGCTGCCAACCTCCCTGAGGTTCTTGTCTTGTTGGCAACCTCTGCTGAGAGGGCATCAGACGTCTTTCTCTTTGTGGTTTCCCCCTTCTTCGCAACTCTCTCTTCCTTCTCCTTTAGATGCTCCTATTTGAACTTTGAAAGGTCAGCTGAGGAGGTCTCCTTGCCTTTCTTGGATTCTGCTATCTTCTGAGCTTCAGCTTCAACTCTCTTCAAGGTGCTCTTCACCTGTTGGCCTTTCTCGAAGTCAGGGGTTTCAAGGATAATGTTCATTTTATTCTTAGGATCAGCCTTCATGTCCTTAGCACTTATCCTCTTTTCCCCCTTTCCGGCATTAATCATGCATTCAGCTACCGTGATGTTGAGCTTCAGTTGATCATGGGCCAATGCCTTCAGCTCAGTTGAGCAATGGTCTACCTCATCTTCAAGCCTTTCCAAAGTAGCTCCAGCTGTCTGCCCAAACTGAACAAACTGCGCCAGCTTCTCATTGATCAGCACATCTGTTTTCTCTTGTGTTGGGAAGTCTTCAGCTGCCTTCTTCAGTACCTCTCCCAGTTTAGCTCCTAGCTCAGCATGCTTGGCTTCGAATTCAGACATCTTCGAGTTCCATAATCCTCCAACCTTTCCAAGTAGATCTTCTGAGAAGGCCTCTACTGACAACTTCAGGTTGATGGATACGTTCTCTACTGAGTCTTTGAGGAACTTGGTCCTGGCCTCTTCTTCAGACTTCTCCAGCTTCTTCAGGGCATCAATGACTAACACACTTTGTCCCTCAACTACATCAATCACCATTTGCTGAGAGTCTTCAACTTTAAGTGTGAGATTCTGAAGTGATGTAGTTGTGGACTCCATGAGTTCATCAATGTGGTCTGAGAGAATAACCATCTCATCTACCTCCTCTTGTACAATCTCCTGGACCTCCCTGAGCTGAGTTTGAAGAGATGGAAGGCTTTCTTCTCTGATTGAGTGAACAGCATCACTCAGTGGAGTTAGGTTGACCACAGCTGGGGGAATTTCTATGGTTTGAGTACCTGCATTGCAAGAAGTGTTAGTTCTAACTCCCTCAACCTCACCACCTAGATCTCCTGATGCCTCTATCTCCATGGGGACTCCTTCCTCCTCACTCTTCTTCCTCATCTCTTCCTCACTTTCCTTTTCAACTGTTATTTTTTCAGCCAATTCACCCTTTACATGGATGATTGCTCTTATCTCTCCACTCTTCACAACTGTGATTTCCACCTCCTTTTTTTTTTCACTAACTTTTTCAACTTCTCCAGTTCCAGACACCTCAGTTAACTCTAAAGCCACCACTGAGGGCTGTTGTGGGAGAGCTTCAGTAGACACCTCTACTGAGCCCTCCTGTGGCAAGTTTTGTGCCTCAGTATCCCTTGCCATGGATACATCCTTGGCTGCTTCACCACCACCTTGCTTAGGTGAAGCACCTCCTTCATGTCCAGACTCAACTACCTTCTCCTCTGCACTCTTTTCCTTCTCCACCTCCTTCTCAGCTATGGGTTCAGCTGGCTTTTCTCCATCAGCAGCCTTTTCTCCCTCCTTCTTTGCCTCTGCAATCTTCTCCAAGACCAAACTTTCAAATATCTTCTCATCACAGAGAAGTCTGGTCTTGTGCATCCCAGCTAATTGCAGCACTTCAGCTTCCTCCTTCTTCCACTCTTCTGCATTGCTGCCTCTTACAGCTAGAAGGATTTCACCAAGTCTTCTATCCTTGAGCTGGACAATGAGTCTCAGTCTCAAGAACAAGGCTTTGAGTGTGGGGAATTGATCAAGTTCGGGGTATTTAGACTCTAAAGAGTAAGCTACCTCATCCTTTAGAGTATCTAGGAATGAGTACTCTTCTTCATTGTCTGAAGGAAGGGAAGGGGTAGGGGATCTGCTTTCGGTTGGCTCTTCTGGGATAGACTCCAGTTGAGTGTGAATCAGGAATGGTTGGTTCAGTGGGGGTTTGGTTTAGAGTATCAGTGGAGGTAGAGTCTTGATCAGTGGGGGTTGAAGTAGGTTCAGAAGGGGTTGAGGGGATGGGTTCAGAGGGGGTTGGGATAGGGCCAGTGGGGGTTGTTTGGGATCCACTTTTTGGCTGTTGAGAGCCATCAGTGGGGGTTTTGGGTAATGTGGAGATGCGTTTGGTTTTGGCAGGAGTGCGAGGTTTAGTGGTTTTAGGTTTGATGGGGGTGGGTGCAGGAACATCTGAGTCAGACTCAGTTGAGATGATGTTAGGGGAAGAGTCTGGGTTACCTGATGAGGATTCATCAGTGGAGTTGGTGACTCTGACTTTCTTTGAGGCACTCTCCTTCTCTGCTTCAGGGGACCTCATTCTCTCCTTTTTAGACGCTTTCACTGCCTCAGCTTCTTTGTGCTGCGCCATCTTGTCACTCAGTTTAACCAGCCTCCTTTTTAGCTTGGTTTTCTTCCCTTCAGTAGGGTTGGCCTCCTCTTCCTCAACTGCCTCTGGGCTCTCCTCAGCAGGCTTGAGCATTCTTGTTTCCAGAGTTTTTCCAGATTTGAATAGGGTCTTCAGGTTACTCCACTTCATATCCTTTAACCAGTCTACTCCCACATCCACATTCTCAATTAAGTAAGAAATTTTAGTGGCAAAATTTAGCTTACTTGCCAACTGGGGAGTTTTGTCAGCCTGGAATTTTGAGTGTTCCCTGTTCAAAGCTCTAAAAAAGAACTGCTGCCAATTGTATGGCTTCTCCTTGCTCTCCACTATTGCCTTCATCAACCTGAGCTTCGGCTTGCTCACTTGCTCAGTACTTCCTTGGTTTCCCAAGATACATTTACCAATAATCTCGTAGAGGACATTGTATGCTGGTAATAGTAGGCTTCTGTTCATCGTGGGACTGTATTTCACCCTTTTCTCCATGATGGTGTAGACCCATTCCTCCTTTTTATCCAAGATACAAGTATCTGGATTTGGGCCTTCAGATGGGAGTTCAAATAACTCCTTCAGATCATCTCCGCTTATCTGAATCTCCTTTCTTATTTTCTAGTGCTCAACAACCTCCATATCGTCTCTCATCACCTTCTTCTTTCTTTGCACAAATAGACACGATTTAATTCTTGAGTCAGAGTTGGATATGTTGTAGAAAAATTCAAGAACCTGTCTATCATAACAGTACTCTGGATGTACTGAAAGAAATTTCTCTAAACCAGCAGCTTTGACCATTTCCAAAGCCTCCTTAATGTGAGAGAACTCTGGTCTTGATTCAATCTCTGGGTTGTTGAAAAGAATTATAGGTTCATACCAGAAATTCTCTTTGTTGTTCAGAAACCCTAGGTTAAGTTTGGCCATGTTTGTAAGTAGGTTTCGAAAAATTTGTGTTTGCAGAAAGTGTTTGAAGAGATAGTAAGTGTTTGCTTGGAAGTGTATTCGAAAAGGTTTACAAGCAAACATTTGGGGTTTTTATATGAGTAATGAGCAGTGAGATTAAATTCTGCAATCAACGTCTGAGATTATTTTGAGTGAAAGGTCGTGGACAGTTGCAAAGGTAGTGGGGAGGTTTTAAGAGATCTTGACGGTTAGAAAAGAACCGCCTAAAATAGATGGCATGGATTGGAAAAGTTGGTAGCCGGAAGGTGATTAGGCGTGAAATTGTCATGATTCGTCGCTCGAAATGCCCTTGTTTTGATGGATTCATATAAGTATTTAAAGTCATTTGAGTATTATTTTCACAAACTAACAAATTTGTTTCTTTGATAACGAGGATCTTGAGCTTTACATAGGATCTGAGCTCCCTGAGCCATACAGATCCCGGACGAAAGAATTCCTCCTCAAGAATCTAGATGTTTTTGCATGGTCTCATGCAGACATGGTGGGGATAGATCCAAAGCATGCTTGCCACAGGCTCAACATTAATCAAGCCAAGAGACCAGTCCATCAAAAACGAAGGAAGTACGGCCCGGACAAATATCAAGCGTTGAATGAAGAAGTTAAAAAGTTGTTAGACAACGATCTGATCCGTCAAGCACTTTGTCCACAATGGGTAGCAAACCCTGTGCTGGTGAGGAAGCCAAACGGAACCTGGAGGCTATGCATAGACTTTACAGATCTGAACGCAGCATGCCCGAAGGACAACTTTCCTCTCTCGTACATTGATCAATTGGTGGACAGCACTGCGGGTCACGAAATGCTAACATTCATGGATGCATTTGCAGGGTATCATCAAATCCCAATGCATCCCGATGATCAAGAAAGCACAGCTTTTTACACTAACAAAAACTTGCTGTGCTGGAAGAGAATGCCCTTCGGCCTCATCAATGCCGGGGCAACTTATCAAAGGCTGGTGAACAAGATGTTTGACCAACAAATCGGAGACACGGTGGAAGTCTATGTAGATGACATCGTGGTCAAAAGCCCCAAGAGAGGAGATCATCTCCAGCATTTGACCCAAGTGTTCGAGATTCTTCGGCATTATAACATGAAGCTAAATCCGAAGAAGAGCAGTTTTGGTGTCCATTCGGGGAAATTCTTGGGACATCTTGTTAGCCAGCGAGGAATTGAGGCCAACCCAGCAAAAGTTAAAGCCATTATGGATATGCAACCTCCACGATCAGTAAAAGAGGTGCAAAGGCTCACAGGATGCCTAGCAGCTTTGAATCGGTTCATATCCAGGTCAGGGGACAAGTGCCGTCCATTCTTTGAGGCCATCAAAAAAGGAAGCTTCTCATGGACTAACAACTGTCAAAGGGCCTTTGATCAACTCAAAGACTACCTGGGAGATGTTAAAAAATCCTATCAAAACCAGTCCCAGGAGAGAAGTTATTCTTATACTTAGCCGCGTCAGAAGTTGCCATCAGCTCTGTTCTGGTGCGCGAGGACGGCAAATTCCACCAACATATATACTACGTCAGCCAAGCCTTGCATGAAGCAGAGATCAAATACTCCCCAACTGAGAAGCTGGCGTATGCTCTGGTCATGAGCGTGCGAAAGTTAAGACCATACTTTTTCGATCATCAAGTCGAAGTACTAACAACTTTCCCGCTCAGACAAATCCTCCATCGCCCTGACACTGCTGGACGTCTTTTAAAATGGTCATTAGAGATTAGCCAATTTGGGGTGACCTATGCTCCTCGAACAGCGATCAAAGGGCAAGCTTTAGCCGACTTTATAGTCGAACTAACTTTCCCACCAGATCCGACGAGAGGACTAGATCACCCCTGGCATCTCTATGTTGATGGGTCCTCGACAAATGTGGCGTCAGGTGCAGGAGTGGTACTAATTAGCCCTGAAAGACAAGTATTCACCTCGGCAATCAAATTCGGTTTTATGGCAACCAACAACGAAGCAGAGTATGAAGCTCTCATTGCTGGTCTTCACCTATCCCTCACCGTAGGTGTTAGACGGTTACAAATCTTCGGAGACTCACAACTGATTGTAAACCAAGTCCGAGGTGAATACGAGGCGAGAGATGATCATATGATTGGTTATCAACAGATTGTTGCTCACCTTATGTCCATGTTAGATCAAGTCTTCATCGAACAAATCCCACGGACAAGCAACACTCAGGCAGATGCTCTGGCCCGACTAGCAACAAGTGAAGGGCCAGCAGAGTTGGCAGACATTATAATTACAAAGATGAATGATCCATCAACAGTAAGCTATAATGTCAACCAATTTGACGATCAAACTGCCGATGAAGGCGACTGGAGAGCAAATATAGTCAAATACTTGAGAAATGGAGAAAAACCAAACAACCCTTTTGAAGCTGCCAAGCTAGTGAAGCGAGCCGCCAGATATACTCTGGTGGGAGAACAGCTTTACAAAAGGGGAATATCAGTCCCACTTCTCAAGTGTTTGCCTAGGGGGCAAGGACGAGCAGTCCTCGAAGAAATTCACGCCGGAGTATGTGGAAATCACACTGGGGGGCAAGCCTTGGCGTACAAAACCATCAGGCAAGGGTATTATTGGCCGACATTACGTCAGGATGCGATCAAGAAAGCAAAAACTTGCCATCAGTGTCAGATTTTTGCCCCGAATATTCATACCCCGGCCCAGGAGCTCGTGTCAGTTTACAGCCCATGGCCTTTTGCAAAATGGGGGATGGACATCATTGGTCCTTTCCCAGCTGGAGTCGGAAATGTTCGATTTGCCGTTGTGGCAGTCGATTATTACACTAAATGGGCAGAAGCAGAGGCCATGGTGAACATCACGCAGCAGAAGATGATCAACTTTATTTGGAAGAACATTGTCTGTCGTTTTGGAGTTCCACAGGCAATTGTGACAGACAATGGTCCACAATTTGATGGACAAGAGTTGAGAGAATTCTGTGCGAGGTGGGGGATCAAAAAACATTACTCCACACCTTATCATCCCCAGTCAAACGGACAAGTTGAAGCTGTGAACAAGATAATCAAGCATACATTAAAAGTAAGACTGGCGGAGAGCAAAAGTGGTTGGTCTATCGAACTCCCGGAAGTCTTGTGGGCATACAGAGTTTCTCCCAGGTCTAGCACCGGAGAAACACCCTTTGCTATGGCTTTCGGAACAGAAGCAGTAATACCTATTGAGTTAAGGACCAGCACGATTAGGACGACCAACTTTGATGAACAAGCAAACAATTCTGCTCTAAGTGCTGAAATGGATTTGCTCGAAGAAAAAAGACTCAATGCTGAGTTAAAAATGCAACATACAAACAAAGAGCGGAACGTTATTATAATTCCCGTGTAAAAGTCCGGAAATTCAGAGTTGGAGATTTGGTTCTAAGAAAACTGCTCGCCCAACCTTCAGGAGTACTGGGACCAACTTGGGAGGGCCCATATCGTATAACGAAAAAATTCATAAATGGCGTATACGATCTCGAAGATATGGAAGGCAAGCCGGCCTCATACTCTTGGAATGCCGTACATCTCAAGAAGTACTATTAATGAATGGGCGAACAATTATCTTGGGGGCGAGTATGGCAAATGAAGTGAATCAAGCAAATGGAATGGATCAAAAACTTGCATAATTTTTTGAAGATTTGGCTAAGTATAAATTAAAAAGTTGCTCGGCACATTGTATAGTCTGGTGCTGCATCTTTTATTTTTGAATAGAGTTGCTCGGCAAAAATCTATAAGCGAGCAAGTTTTTAGTTTATGTTCAAAGTTGTTCGTCATATTGTATATGTTAGTGATGAACAGCCTTATAACACTTGTAATTTGTTCAAAATGTGAATACAGTAGTTGTTCGTCAGCAAAAGAAAAGTCCAAAGCTCGAGGTACCAGTCCATTCAAGGACCAAAGTCATTCAAAGGTTGTTCGTCTTTTAAGATGAGCAGAACCTAAGGCTAAACCTTATTCCATCAAAGGCAAAGTTCAAAAAGTGAACAAAGCCCAATACAATATGTTATAATTGCAAAAGCATTTTATGAAAATGTAAAGGCAATTAACATATAAGAAGATGAGCGAACAAAAGAAAGACATTCATTGAATTAAAGGCTTTTAAGCCCAAAAAATAGTACAAGCTGAAAGTAGCCATTACAAGTACTACAAAAAAGGAACGAGCAACTATTACAAAAGAAGATAAAAAGTTAAGTCCTAAAACTACTGCTGCTCGGCAGGAGGAGGATCTTGAGGTTGCTCGGCAGAAGGGTCGACAATCATGTCTCGAGCAAGGTCTTCAGCTGCCTTATCCTCCGCCTCTTTAACAGTTTGCTCGCCAGCAGCGGCCAGCTCTCCCTCTTGCTCGTCTTCAATAGCATTGTGAGGAGGGTGGGTAACAGTGATGCTAGAGTCAAGCTTGTCAATCTTGACCCCTAATTCAACCAGGCCCGCCAGCTGTATTTCAATGTTGTTCGGCGGCGGATATTGCTCGATGAATTCATTCAAGTCTTTACTCATTTCTTCCACCAAGTCCTTGTAATCATAAGCATCGGCCGAGCGGATGCTGTCCGCATAGGCACAGATATACCCAAGGTTGGAAATGGGAGCAGTTCGAACCTGAACCTCCTCTTCAAGTTGCTCGCGTGTGAAGAGGTTGGCTTCTGATTCTCGGAGACGAGCAACCTCCGCCTCGAGATCGGCGATTTTCTGCTCGGCCGCTGACAGTTTGCTCTTCTCCTCGCCAAGCAAGGCCTCTTTGCTCTTCAGTTCGGCAGATAAACCTTGAATGTCTTCAAGGTGCTTTTTCTCGCCGTCAATATAGAGAGAAAACTGGTCATTGAGCCGAGCAATCTGGCCGTGCAGGTTGTTCGCCAATTTGTCTTTTTCCTCGGAGAGCTGCCGAGCAGTACTCGCATAATGACGAGCAGACTCTTCTTGCTCGGCAACTTGGGTAATTGCCCTTTGGGCTGTAACGAGGCCGTTGGCGACGAGCATCATTGAGAGGTGGAGATTGTCCACTAGCCCCTGTTGAAGGATGGCTTTGTCCAAAGGACGCGTCCAGGCTCGGGCGACCAACTCCGTCGCCTTGCGAACATGTTCGCCAGGAATCTCCCTTATGTTAACGGGAGTCTTCGAGCAAGCGTACTGATGTACAACACTTGCTCGGCCGGGATGATCGTCAGCACGATATCTACGAGCAAGAAAGAGATTGATACTTAGAAAAATTAAGAAAAAAATAAGAATAAAAGTTGTTCGGCAGAAGAGGGAAGATACTTACTCGGCAAATCTCCGTTCATCCCATCCAAGGAACGTGAGGTCTTCTGGACCACGGGGTGAGCCCATATCTTTGCTCGCTTTTCCCGACCTTTCCGTAGGCTCCGCGGGAGAACGCCTAACGACATCCCCTTCGTGGCGAGCATGACTTTGGCCCACCTTTTCCTTCCCCTTGCCGCGGACATCTTCGGCCAGTGGGGTCCCGTCTGCCTTCTTAAGGCGTTTCCCACCACGAGGTGGGGAAACGGGAGGGGAACGGATTTGAACAGGGGGGGCAGCCTGTCTGGGAACTCTGGCCCCCTCAAGCTTGTTCGTCATTACAAGCACGTGGGATGGGGGGTCACATTTCCTCTTCTTCCCTTTTGGGGGCCCCATTTCAGATACCCTTTGCTTGAGGAGGGCGTAACTGGGGGGAACAGCAACTGTTACTTGCTCGGCTAAAAAAAAAAAAAAAAAAAAGAAGTTAGGCGAGCAAGTTAAACAAATCAATGACGAACAAGACTGGAATCAAAAGTTAGAAACTTTCATACCTGGGGGCACCTCAGCTTGAGCCTCCAGGTGGTGAGGGTAGGTCAAAAGGCGAGCAGTTCTTTGACACTTTGCTCGGATTAGATAGTCAATGGTCCTATCTGCCCTGTTGCGGAGGCCGACCAAGCACGAAGTAAACAAAAACTCGGAGCTCAACTCCTCTTCCGAATCCCACTTGGGTAGACGAGGGCCTGCGAACAAACAAGAAAAGTTAAATTAGAACTACTTAGCCCAAAGGCGAGCAAGAAACAGACTTACGTTTCAGTTTTCCATAGGCTGCTGGAGAATTTATTCGTCCAGGGCCGCCGTGTGGACCAGAAGATGCTCGCCAATCACCCCCAATCCAGAAGAAGTGTTGCTTCCAGTCACGAATCTTGTTCGGTACCTCTTCCACCATTTTCAACCCAGTTCTGGCCTTGAGATAGTGATAGCCTTCTTCTCCTAAGGGGCAGCTTGTAATTGTCATCAAGTAGTTGATTTCTTCCGCAGTGATCCGATCAACATACCCCTCCAAGGCGAACAAGCACATGGAGCCTAATAGGTTCATCCACCCAATTGGAGTAATTTGGGCGATGGCCAAGTTGGTCGCCTCCAGGAATCGACCAACAACGGGTGGAAGAGGCAGCTTTAGTCCGGCAATCAAGGTGTGAATGTTGATCGCCGTGCATCCTGGAGGTGGGCGATCAGCTCTTTCCTTTCTCCGAGGGGCCCACATGTAAATATCATATGGGATCTTATATTCCTCCCGAATAGAGTCCAGTTCATCTTCGCGAACAACACTTTTTATCTTGCTCGCCTGGTACCCCGTTTTCACCTTATCCATTATTTGTCTCTGGGGACGGGGAAAGTTGTTCGCATACCTTTCAGCATATGCTCGCCATTCAAATAGTCGAGCAACCCCAGCTGGGATCTCGTTTTCCCGCATCTTTGGGGATGGAAAATTGATACTCTCCAGGAACCCACGAGTGAGTTCGTTAAGTTCTGGATCTTCAGAGTCAGCGGAGGACGAGGAGCTCTCGTTCAAATTGTTATTCGCCGTAACTATCAGTTCTCTCCCAGAAGTGCCCGCACCGGTGTCCTCCACGGAGCGAACAATTGAGTCCACGTGAGCGTTCGATGCTGAAGAAACTTCAACGGACTGTGGATCGCAAGCAACAGTTGGAAAAAGGGGATCTAAGGTCTCCTCGGTTTTATTGCTCGAATGCGAAGACATAGGAGGGAGAGGAAAAAATCCAGGTAGTGGCAGATAGTGTTGCAGACGGGGCCGCTTTTCCGGAGAAGACGGTGGCGCTCAGATCCACACGGCGGCGATAGAATTTTCGAGAGAGAAAGTAGAGAAAAAGACGGAGAAAGAAGGGTAACTACCTGGGAATGAAGATTTGAAGCCAAATGCTGAAGGACGGACGCCGGAAAACTCGAAATCGCCGGAGGAAAGAAGAAATCGCCGGAACACTGTAGCAGGAGGGGGAAAAGTGGGAAAATTTTCAGTTTCCCCACTATTTATACCCCAAGCAAAAACGGGGTCCAAGGCATAATTTTCTGAAAGTTCAGGGACTCAACTGAGAGAAGACGGGGTCAATTTCGAGCTAAACTAAAAGTTGAAGGACCTATAGGCAATTATATGGGCGCGTGGCCTCGGGGATGCTCGCGCGTGAACGGCGCGCAATCATTGCGCTGGCGTCATCTTCGTGATCTCCCCAGATCATGGGAAGACGAAACGGTTATCCCGATGTTGCTCGTCACAAAGATGCTGTTCGTCCAAGTCTTGACCAGAACAATATCCTAACTACAGTTGCTCGCCACAAAGTTGCTCATTTAATGCAACATCTAGTCAGGATAGGGGGCAATTGTTGATAGACGAACATCATCCAGCATGAAGCGAACAAGAGTTACAGGCTTAAACAAAGATAGTCAACATTGGAGTGCATCTACCAATCTGAGAGGTGTATAAAGTGACGAACAACACCCCCGACGAACAACTAATGGGCGAACAGGTATTAAGACCCGAGACCAAGAATGAGCCAACTGTGAAGTCATCAATGACGAACAACTTGGTCAAATTATGATACAACAAACAGCCATGGAGGTGTGTACAAGTGAACAAAGTCATAAGGCGAACAACTTCCAAAGTACAACCTCAAGAGGCGAACAACTTTGAGTTGGAGAATCAACGAGATCAATCAAGCCGACCTAGGCGAACAACAATGAGTCCGAGATAAGACCAAAGAAGACTTTGTTGCTAAGATTCAGCTTTGATAAGATCAAAGGGACACATGTCAAGCATGCAGGCTAGGGAGACCAAGAGTCTTGGACACCTCATGCTTGTTAGTCTCTATAAATAGTTGTTCTCCAGCTGTGAAATACAAGTTCAAAAAAAGTTAAAATACATAAACAATTCCAAAACACACTCAAATACACCTAAAACGCCCATACATACGAAATCAGTTCAATTTCGACTATCGAATTTACTAATCCGATAAATTCACACCTCGATTTACCAATTACGGTGGTAATCAATCACAAGTATTGATTGGTGACGTAAAAACAGATTAAAACAGCCACTAATCCTTACGATTAGATTCGTTCACCAACAGTGGGTACGTAATTAGGGTAACCTGTGACGTTAGGTTTTAATTCTCTTGGTTAATGAATTCTTAAAATTAATCTAGACTTCGCTCTTGAATTTCGTTCGAAAGGTGTTAGAGAGAGGACGACCGTATCACTCTTTAACAACGAGTAGACTTAACGAGAGGGTTTAGGAAAGGTTAATTCATCTACCGGTTTAACGAAGGAGGACGACCGCATCACCTTAGTTAAATTAGGGTCTCATTAATTAAGCACAATCTATTAACTTGTTAGTGGATTAGTGAAGTCGAGTGTTAGGGTAAAGTATTAGGGTATAGAATCTTGAGCTTTCACCTTGCATTCTTAGACTTAGGTTAATTCTTGTGTGTCACAGTTATTTTGATTATGTACCTGCTCCGTTAGTATACGTAGGGATTCCTATCTTAAGCATCACCATCTCATATTTGAAAACACACCTTTTAATATTTTGTTTCATTTTCCTTTTGCATTCGTAGGATAATTTCAGTTTAGTTTAATTACTCTTTCCAAAAAAATCCAAAAACAATACACTCATATTAACTACGACGCGTAGATCTTCAGGGATCTATTCGCATATACACTGTCCCTTGGGTTCGATATACTTGGTCGTTATACTTGCTAATACTACAGTGAACCCGTTCACTTGCGGGTGAGCGACTAGTAGAAGTTAGTAAAATCGCTTCAAGTCAGAAGGTCACATCATCCGGCTTTTAGGGCGCGTGAGATAGGTAATTGAAAAAGCATGTCTGACTTGTACCACGCGCATTAAATGCTTGCCATACCAAAATCTCTTCGGAACAGTGGAAACAGATTTAATTTCCCAGAAAGCACTCATTAGTAAGTTTTGAACCCAAATAAATATATATAAAACTAAGAGGTTTTAGATTTGAAAATAACATAAGTATAGACTTTGACCTCTACTGAGGTTCGACCTCGTCTGATATTCAGACCTCTTCTGAGATGAGGAGCTTCTTCTGAGAAAGATCCTCTTCTGAATATGAACCTCCACTGAGTTGAAGGTAACTCTTCTGAGATTAAATCCTTTCTTTACTCTCCTGGATCTAGGAGTCCAAGCTCCACTGACAACTCTTGAAACCTTGCTTCAGCCAAGGGTTTTGTGAAGATATCTGCCTTCTGCTTGTCAGTGTGGATCTTGAGCATTTTGATGTCCTTCTTCTCCACATGATCTCTGATGAAATGATGCCTTATATCCACATGTTTGCATCTTGTGTGGAGAACTGGATTTTCTGAAATAGCAATTGCACTATTGTTGTCACAGAAAATAGGGACTTCATTGGTAAAAATGTTGTAATCTCTCAGTTGTTTTCTTAGCCAAAGAATTTGAGCACAACAACTTCCAGCTGCCATATACTCAGCTTCAGTAGTGCTTGTGGCTACTGAGTTTTGTTTCTTGGAGAACCAAGAAATCAGCTTACTTCCCAAGAATTGACAAGTGCCTGAGGTTGATTTCCTGTCAATTCTACAACCTTCATAATCAGCATCTGAGTATCCTGTGAGTTCCAGATTGTCATCTGAGGGATACCACAATCCCATATTCACAGTACCCTTAAGGTATTTGAGAATCCTCTTAGCAGCTTCCAGATGACTTTTCTTGGGGTTTGCTTGATATCTTGCACAAATCCCAACTGCAAATGTGATATCAGGCCTGCTTGCTGTGAGATACAGTAGAGATCCAATGATGGCTCTGTAATGAGTCTGGTCTACTGATTCACCATCCTCATCTGGCTCCATTTTGGTGTTGGTGTTGAGTGGAACTCTTGCTACTTTGCTGGTCTGGCATCCAAACTTGTTGATCAGCTCCCTTGTATATTTGGCTTGATTGATGAAGATTCCTTCAGGGGACTGCTTAACTTGAAGTCCTAGGAAGAAATTCATTTCTCCCATCATAGACATCTCAAATTTTCCCTTCATCAGTTGAGAGAACTTTTCACAGAGGACTTGGTTGGGACAACAAAAAATGATATCATCCACATAGATTTGTACAAGCAAAGTGTCCTCTCCTTTTGTGATCCTGAATAGAGTCCTATCAACTCTCCCTTTGATGAAACCATGATCCAAAAGGAATTGTGACAAAGTATCATACCAAGCTCTTGGAGCTTGTTTCAGTCCATATAGAGCTTTCCTCAGTCTATATACTTTGTGACTTTCTTCAAAACCTGGGGGTTGCTCCACATAGACTTCTTCATTGAGTACTCCATTCAAGAAGGCAGTTTTAACATCCATCTGGTACACCTTGAATTTCTTGTGAGCAGCATATGCAAGAAATAACCTTATTGCCTCCAATCTGGCTACTGGGGCAAATGTTTCATCATAGTCAAATCCTTCAACTTGAGAGTAGCCCTTTGCAACTAGCCTGGCCTTGTTTCTGACTATGATATCATTCTCATCCTTCTTGTTCTTGAATACTCACTTGGTTCCTATCACATTGCAGTGATATGGTATGTCCACCAACTCCCAAACTTGATTCCTTGTGAACTGGTTGAGCTCTTCTTGCATGGCAATGATCCAGTTTGAATCTTGAAGAGCTTCTGCTATGGAACTTGGTTCCTGGTTTGATAAGAAACAACAAAACAAAGCACTTTCTCCATGAAAACTTCTAGTTTTGACTCCTGAGGAAGGATCACCTAGGATTTGCTCAACAGGGTGATCTGAGAGCCAAGTTCTCCTAGGCTGATGCCCTTCAGTAGAGTTTAACTCTTCTGAAGTTGAGTCACTAGATATAGGAATGAAATCGAATTCAGGAAATAAAACAGAGGGTTGAAGTACTGAGTCATCATTCAAGGTATTCTCATTCTCAATGGTAATTTCATTGGTTCCCCCTTGAATGATGGGTTCAGTGAATGTCTCAGCTGTGACCACATCTTCATTGACATTGCTTACCTCTTGAACTGGGATAGTGTTCATCAGTTCAGTTGCTTGTTCAGGAGAGCTCTCAGGTGAGCTTTGAGGGGTGGTTTGACTTTGGGTAACCTCCTTGAATTGTTGATCTTCTAAATTGTCCCATGTTGGGATGTATGTATCAACATAATTCTCAGGATAGCCTTTAGACTTGATACTCAGTCTGGTTAGTCTTTTGCTAATTACCTCCTTATTCTCCTTACTCCTGACTCAAAAGTAGATTCATCAAAGACCACATGAGGTGTTTCTTCCACAACAAGAGTTCTACAGTTGTAAACTCTGAAGGCTCTACTGATTTGGGAATATCCTAAGAAAATTCCTTCATCAGCTTTTCTATCAAAAGCTTTCAGTTGAGTTTTCTCATTGTTGTGAATGAAACACTTGCAACCAAAAATATGAAAGTAAGATACATGTGGCTTTCTGCCATTCCATAATTCATATGGAGTTTTTCCTTGATGTTTGGTTACCATGGATCTATTTTGAGTGTGGCAAGCAGTGTTGATAGCTTCAGCCCAAAATCTTTTAGGAACTTGAGCTTCTGCAAGCATTGTCCTTGCTACCTCCTTGAGAGTTCTATTTCTTCTTTCAGCTACTCCATTTTGTTGTGGAGTTCTTGCAGCTGATGTCTCATGTGAAATACCTAATTCTTTGCAGTAATCAGATATAATAGAATTAATGAATTCAGTGCCCTTATCTGATCTTATCTTTACAATGTTTAGGCTCTTCTCATTGCTAACTTTCTTCAGGAGCTCTGGCAGCCTCAGTTGAGTCTCCTTTTTGCTTGCAAGGAATATCACCCATGTGTACCTGAAGAAATCATCAACAACAACAAGTGTATACTTTCTCCCATTGATACTTACAGGGGTTACTGGACCAAAAAGATCCATATGTAACAGTTGAAGTACTCTGTCAGTAGAGGTTGCTACTTTGCTTTTGAAAGATGCCTTTACTTGCTTTCCCTCCTGACAGACTTTACAGATATGTTCTTTGTTGTATACTTCATTTGGCATTCCTTCTACCAGTCCATGTCTTGCTATCCTGTTCATCATCTTGAAGTTCAGATGACTTAGCCTTTTGTGCCATAACCAATTAGTGTCAGTAGAGCTTTTAGCAATAAGACATGCATTTGGTGTGCAAGACTTCCAATCTGCAAGATAGACATTTCCCTTTCTAGACCCAGTTAGTAGTACCTGTTGTGAAGATATATTCTTAACAAAATACAGGTTACATGAAAATTCAACACTGTATCCTTTATCACAGAATTGACTTATGGACAGAAGATTATGCTTAAGTCCACTGACAAAGGATACATTGCTTACCCTTACTGAGCCAATGATTAAAGTACCATAACCTTTAGTGGCTCCTTGTGAGTTGTCACCAAAGGTGACTTGTGGACCTTCTTTCTCAACAAATTCTGTAAGGAGATCTTTGTTACCAGTCATGTTCCTAGAACATCCACTGTCCAAGTACCAGACTGAAGATTTAAGAGCTTCTCCTTTGTTGAGGTCCACTGAGCCCTGCAAACACAGATCAAGCTTTAGGTACCCATTTGGTGTTGGGTCCTACCAGGTTAGTTGTACCTTTCGAAATCCAAATTTGCCTCACAGTTCTAATCACTTTAGATTGGCTAATTTATCTTCCATAAACATCTACATAGATTGTTATCTCCCTAGGTGCCTTGGGAGTAAACTTTCTATGGGTGTCAGCCTTTGAAGGAACAGGAACCTTCTTCACATTCTTTCTATTTGGCTTGGGTGCACCTGGTCTTGGTTTTTGTTGATAAAGGTATGAAGGACCTTTTCCTTTAGGCACAAAAGGAATATGTCTTCCATATGAGTCATTCCTTGAGGACTGCTCATGCCTGGGTGCTTTCAGTTGAGGTTGCTTCATTTGAGAAGGCCTCGGCTGATAGTACCTCTGCTGAGATCTAGTCTGATAAGTCACCTGAGCCTTTCCATTTGGTTTTGGCTTAGATTGACTTTTCTTTTGAATGATCTCAGCTGGTCTTTTTCCTTTATCCACAGTCTGTGGTTGAAATGTCACAGACTTGACAAAAACTCTCTTTGTGCCACTTGAAAAAGCAACACTCAGAGGACCTTCTGAAGGTTTTGGAATAAAGCCTATCTCACACTTGTTATTTGGATTGATTTGAAAGTTTTGAATCTCCTCTATGGCAAGAGAGGGTTTGTTTAGTGCATCAATCCTTTTTAACAAGGTCTCTTCAGATTTTTGTAAGACATCAATTTTCAGGAGATAATCTTTTATTTGGCTTACCAATTTTAAATTCTCTTCAGTTAACTTTGTCTTAGATTCATTGAGATCTTTTATCAGTTGATCTCTACCATTTCCTTGACTCCTGAGGGTTTCCACCTCTTTTGTCAGTTCAATGGTAGATTTGGCTGAGTTCAGATCTGCTTGATTCCCAGACTCAATTAACTTGGAGTTTTCACTCAAGAGTTGTTTGTTCTCATTTTGGAGACAGAAACTTGCTTCTTGCAACCTTGAGAAATCAATCATCAACTGTTCCAAAGGGGACTGAAGATTGAGTTCCTCAGTTGACTCTGAGCTTAGCTCAGGTGTGTGTTCTAGAGAAATGGATGGTTTAGATTGTACCTCAGGCTCTTCTCTTGCCATGAGGCACACATCATCATCACTGCTGTCAGAGAACAGTCTATCAGATGACTCCAGATTTTCATCCACATCCTCAGCCACCATGGCTTTCCTTTCTCCATATCTTCTGTCTCTTTTGGCTTGCCTTTCCTTTCTTTCTTTAGTGCTCAGTTGAGGACAATCATATTGAAAGTTCCCAATCTTCTTGCACTGAAAACACCTGTTGGCATCATCATTCTTTTCCTCAGTGGACTCTCTGGTCTTTGATGATGATCCTTCTGCCTTGGTGTAATTCTTGTATTCCTTCTTCTTTTCCAGCTCAGATGAGCTTTTCTCTCCTTCTCTGGTAGTCTTTTGTGGATAACTTCTACCTTCCCTGTTATCCCTGTAAAATCTTTTATACTTGCCAAAGAGGCTGTTAAGTTGTTCAAACCTTCTAGCCATCAGGCTGAGTTCCTCCTGCATCTCAGCCTTGCTTTGTGACTTGCTTGCCTTTGTACTCTTCTGAGGCTTTGGGGATTTTGGCTCAGACTCTTTGGCTTTGAAGGCTACTCCCTTCTCAGCTGAGGTCTCATCAGGAGCCCTTTTCCTGTTCAGATCAAACTCATAAGCCTTGAGTTCAGAGAATACCTGTTGCATAGACATGCTGGATAGATCCTTGGTATTCTGCATCATCACAGAGTACACATCCCATCTTGAGGTTAGACCTCTCAGGATCTTTAAGGCAACCTCCCTCTTGGTATAGACTTTTCCCAGAGAATTTATCTCATTCATGATGTCTGTGAACCTCCCATCAAGCTGATCAATGGTCTCAGTGGGCTCCATAGTGAACTGCTCATACTTTTGAACAGCTACTGAAAGCTTGTTCTCCTTTATCTTGTCAGTTCCTTCACACATGAGAGCAAGAGTGTCCCATAGTTCCTTTGCAGTCTTGCAGTGGATCACTCTTCCCATTACAGAATCTGGAATGGTGGTGTAGAGAATGTTCATGACTATGAAGTTGAGGTTGTTTCTCCTCCTTTCATCTGCAGTGGAGTTATCTTCATCTTTGGGCCATTCTTCTCTAGGATCTGCAATAGTTTCAGCTGTAGTTCTAGGGTTAGGTGTCATAAAAACAAATGGACCTTTAGTAATAACCCTCAACATTTCATCATGCACACGTGCAAGATGAACTCTCATTCTGATCTTCCAGAAGTCATAGTTTTCCACTGAGAATTGTGGAAGCTTGTGATGAGACATATGGTTCAAGGGATTAACTCCCATGTTGTTCTCTGCTGGTGGTGCTACCCTAGCTGCATTGTCAGCCATAGTATATAAACAAGTTTATCAAAAGATCAATTCAGGTGACCTTGAAAAAATACCTTTAAGCACAAGGTATACTTAGAACAATGGTCTTTTGAACCACTGCTCTGATACCAATTGTTGGTCCCGAAATGAGTAAACAAGTGTATGGGGGGGGGATACACCTGTGGTTACAAATTAAAACTTCTTGAAAACTTATCAGGTTACTTAAGACAGTAGCTCGTCAGTGGACTTGAGTTCTGCTGAGAGTTACTTCGTGAAAGCTTACTGAGATAATACCTCCACTGAAAGCTCAAGACTTTCAGTTGAACTACTATCTAATTAGCTTTCAGATGCGGATTAGTGAGCCCTTAGAAAACTCGTTTTACTTTGATAAACTTTGAGATTAACACACACTTAGGAAAGCAGATAATAAGAACACAAGGTATAAAGTGGTTCAGAGAGAATCTCCTACGTCCACTGTCCTGATCAAACAGGAGAATTCCTTTCACTTGGAATTCCTTGTGTTATAGTGCTAAGGTGCACTGATCAACTGATCCTCTCTTAGGATGATTGATCACTAGGAAATTCCAGGTCCTAGTTCCCAAAACAAACCAGCTTTCAGACTGATACAACAATCAGCTTACTAACACCACTTAACACTAGCTCTCAACCTAAACACTGAGTAGGGTTTTGAGTAGGGTTTTGGTTCCAACTATTTTGAGATAATCCTTACAAGTTTAGCTCAAGGCTTAGGATTGGATTATCTCTTTCTAAGATTTGGATATAGCTTTAAGCTTGGTTACAGAAGGTTTGTTAGGCTCTCTACAAATGTGAAACACTTGGGAAACAAAGGTAATTTCGAGTGCTTCTGAATGTTATGAATGTAGAGATAGCTTTGATCTTGTGAGTTTCCCGTGCTTGGAAATGTGCACGTCCTTCTGTATTTATAGGCTTCCTTGAAAATCTTCCCGTTGGATTTGAATCTTCTCAAGTAAGTCTTCTTGTATCTGATTGGCTCAAACGACTCTATTTGAAGCTTTAAGTCTTGTCAAGAAATGGCTGAAAAACCATGCATGTTCACCAATTTTCTGTAGATTGCTAGAGAAGGACTTTTGGTACTTGTCAGGCTGGGGCAGGTCGGCTGTCAGTAAAGTACACTGCCGTGTCATTTTCTCATTGGACCTTAAGTCTGCATGCCCAGATTCTTGTCTTGCTTTAGATGGAACTCCTCTGAGAGAACCTTCTTATTCCTTCATTTATTGTAAGCTTCACTGAAATTCGTTTTGCCTTGTTCCAACCAGATTAACTAACAGCTTTTAATATGTTTTAACATTGAATGTGCATTGTTAGTTACCATCAGTGGACCTTGGTCCTCTCCTGATAGTTTTAGTCTTAGTGAGAATGTACTTAGAAAACATTCAAGACTTAGACTTAGTCTCAGATCACTTGTCTTCAGCGGACTTTACTTCAGTGGACTTCATCTTCAGCGGACTTCATTCTTAAATACACTCTTGCATTTACTAACTGCACTTCAGTTCCTTAACAGTTGAACTGTTTAACTAAGTACTAACTCTACTGAATAATTTACTTACAAAACAACTTAGGAGGAACATTTTGACATCTAATCAAAACATAAGTCTTATACATTTTCCCAACAAGAGATAATGAACTCCATAAATGCTTGATGATTAGCAATGATTGATTGAAGAAGATGAAGATAATAAATGTAGTAAAAAGACCAAAAACTGTCAGGGGTTTTATTCCCTGGACTTGAATATATGCTGAGTTTTTTATTGATGAATCGTTTTTTTCTTGTACAAGGGGGAACCTATTTATAGGTCTTATATTCGAGGGTATTTCGGTCACTTCCAACCTCTACGGGGAACAAATGCATTAAATGCCTACAACTCCTGAATGCGCGCGGGCGCTCGTTCGTCCTCGTGCTCAGAAATCCAACCACTCTGGTGCCGCCGCGTATCCTGGAAGGACGATTCTCTAGATTATTTCCTTCTTTGGATGGAATGTTCTCTCTGTCATAGCGTACGAAGGCGGCTCTTTACTCTATTTGGACCGATCCTGTTGGATTTCATCACGTGTTCTATGGATCTTTTGATTAAGAAAGACTTTGTACGAGGTCGGAGGTCGGTGGGTCGCTGTCCTTGATGATCGATCGCCAGATCGGAGATCGGACGGAGATGACGTCGCCCATCGCTCCGCATTTATGACGCTTTGTCTTTGTGAAATACCTCCGCCTAGGTCGGGGTCGGTACATGCCCGACCCCCGGTAGATCGGCCGGGTTCGTTGATTGCCAAATTCGTTAAAGCACAAATTTGAACTCACTCGCAAATGTACGGGATCGTTGTTATAGTATGGCAATTGACCAAGTTATAAAAATTATCGAACCCAAAGGAAGCAAGTGGTTAGCTAAGTCGATTCACGTTGGCATGCAAGGAAAATAAAGGATAAGTTCGGGTTGATTACGCTACTAAACAAGGAAATTAAATCAAGCAAACTAGCAAGCAATAAAAGAAATTCATCTAACTTCGAGACGAAGTGCAAGGGGATTGATATGCCCTAAATGGTTTCCGTTATGTGATCCTTAGGTTCAAACATTGACTTATGTCAAAATCTTACTTGTTCATGGATTATAACAAGTATTACTTCACCTAAACATTCAACGGACTATCAAACGTTTAAAGCTTATTGACGGTATCCTACGTTCTAACTCTCTCTCGACGAGTTAGTACGAGATACACGCATCTAAGCACTCTTTGCTCATACACAAAGGTTTCATCAAATCAATATAACTCTCGTCGACGCTAAGATGAATTCACACATCAATATGAACAATTCATGCTTAGAGCAAAACTAAATTCCAATCAATAAGGATATAATTCCACAAACAATCAAAATTAGGCATAAATCAACAACCCAAACTTAATTCTCACATAACTTCCACTATTCAAGGCATAAGAAGGTTGTGATGCTTAGGATATCTTCAACTTAGTGAAACTCAAATAGGATTGTTAAGCAATTCTATGTGTCAATTTGGATTTACTAGGAGACCTCACCAATTACCTAAACAATCATCCAAGCAATTGATGTCTAATGATGGGGTTCTTTGCGATTAACTCTCTCTCGACGAATCAAACACAAAATAGACGCATTCAATCATAAATCTCACACTCATTCATCTAATCATGTTCATGTAACTCTCGTCTACGCTAAACATGCCTCAAGAAACAAGCTACAAGAGATCAACAATCAAAGCTCAATACAAATCCATCATTAGAATCATAATCCAAATATCAACATAGAATAGGCAAAGAGCAATCTCAACTCAAGATTTCACATGGTATCTAACATTTCAAGCATCAAAACAATTAGCTCATGGTTTTACAATGAAAAATCATAGCTAAATAAGAACACAATATTAAACACATAACTAAATGAAATAAAATTGCAATGATAAGGAAATAAGTCACCTCTTGGGTTTACAAGTTTGAAATAGAACTTAAATCTTCTAATCATATGCTAAATTACTCTAATGAAGCAAAGAAAAATAAAAACCTAGAAATGAAAGGTGAAATTTAATTAATCTAGTGTGTAGGGTGTGTGTGGGGAGAGCCAATAGAATATCCTAGAAATTATATGTGCTCCCTTTCTCAAATATGATAAAAAAAAAAGTATATATAGTGCATGAGATAAAAATGGGTCGAAAATGAATTGAAAATGTAAAAATGGGCAGAATTTCGGACCTTGCACGACCCGGATGGTCGTGCTACAGTGCACGACCGTGCTCCCTTGAGAATTCTGCGAAGCTGAGTAAATTAGAGGCTGCGCGAGCTGGCTGTTGGTCGAGCAGATTTGCTCGATCAAAGCCTCAAGTAAAGTGAAAATGCGTTTTTTCTAATTGAATAAAGTGTTGAACACCTTTTCATGTGGGGCCCAGTCCACTTTCTCTCCTTTTCTGCACATGGCACGTGGCCCAAGAGGTGGGCCCAGGACCTCTTTCTCTCTCTCTTGGCTGGAAATCGGCCATAGAAATTACCCGAATCGGCAGCCGCTTCTTTTCCGGCCATTACTTCGACTTTCCGGCGTACTCAGCTTCAGGTGTGAAGCTTCCATGGATTCCGGTTCGGGCAATTTCAGGTGTGAGCAGCTCCGATTTCGATTCCGGTACCGAAAACAAGCTCGAAGCTTTCCTGTAAATTCCGGCGATGAAATTGTAGTTATGAGCTCCGTAATTCCGGTGCTGCGACGAATTTCCTCAAGTGACAAGTTTCAGGCGTGAATCGCCATTGATATATGGCGTCGATCTCTGCAACTTCCGGTGAACTTCGGCTTCAATTCGTACGCGGCTGTGCTGCTCCAAATTTCCAGTGCTGTTCCTCTTCGATTCCGTCTCCGACGTAAGCTTTTTCCGGCGCGACGGCTTGCAAGTTTCCGGTGCGTTGACGAGCTAATTCCGGCGGGTTCCTTCTTGGTGATGAAGACTTGGTTTTCAATTATGAAAAGGGGACTGATATTTCTCTCTCTTCGAAACATGGGCAAGACAAATTCTTTTTTATAAGGACGTGGGACCCGCATCAACTGGCTGCTTTCCTTTCCTCTACATTCACGTGATTTTGCTGCACATGAATATTTCAACTCTCAATAATAGACTTTCCAATTATTTGCTTAACATTGGGCCACCCAAATGGGCTTTGAAATTTAATTAAAAGAACTTCTTCTCTTGAATGTGGGCGGAATTTAATTCATTTGAGCAGCAACTTTCAGTTCTCGGCCCAATTCGTTTCCTTTTTCAACTCGTTTCTCATTCGACCTCAATTAACACGTATTTGCTTCTAAAAATTCATATTTTCTGCAAAAAAAACAAAATATACTTTTCTCGACTATTAAGCACAAATGATCAATTTAATGTAAATAATTGCAAGAAACTCAATAAAATAAGCAATTTAAGTGCACGAATTTCGAGCAAAAATCACACTAATCATTCGTCAAGGCCTAAAAGCGCTTGAGCCCAGTTTATTGGTGAGGTCGGAGACCGAGGTGGTAGGGAGCGGCCAGCGAGAGCTTGGAGACAGCGACGATCGGGAACGGTTAGTGTGAGGTCGGGGACCGTGGAGGTCGGAAGTGGTGTTTGAGCTATTCCAGAATAATTAGGTCGGTTTTCTTCCTAATACCCTTTTTGAGGAGGTCGGTGCCGACCTCGTATAAAAATTGTCACAACCGAAAGGAATAAAATATCATTTTTCAATTTTCGTTATATAAAATATCACCTAACATTTTATAATTGTAAAAATATTATAGAAAATGGTCGCACAAAGATCGCGCGTGGCATTTTAAGAAAATGTTGGGTGACATTTTTTAAGATGATAACTGGAGAGTGACATTTTGTAATGTTTCCCATAATAAAAATGTATTTAGTAGTTATTAATAAAATGAAAGCAACTATTTTGTAATATTATACTTTATATTTTTAGTAATTTTTCGTAGTCAAATAATTGGTTTTGTACAAATTAATAATAACTAGCATTTCTCCCGTGCGATGCACGGATCAAATTATAAATTTTAAACGCAAGAATATACAATGAGCGAATTAGATAAGTTTAAATTTTAAATTAAATTTATTTATTCATAAACAAATTAATATGTAAATTTTTTACTATATATATGTGAGTATTACAATTATTTAATGGGTAAGTCTCGTGTACACCAGTTGAAGTCGTTTCACTAAAGAGTATTAATTATTTTTATTTAAGTGTATTAATTATTTACTGAATTTAAATTAAAACTCTTTAGTGAAAACAACTAATATTCTCTAATGGATATACACATACAAAACTATCCTTCAAATCTAATCTCATTCCTTCATTTCTTTTTTAATTTGTTTGTCCTACTCTTGTGAAAATTATACCTACACCAAGGAAGTAATTATTACTATTTCCTCTGTCCCTTATTAATTTTTATAGGTGGAGTGACACATTTTTTTAGAAAAACTGTTTTATTGATTTTTGGAAATGAATGAATATTATTTTGAAATAAACTGAGTAGTGTGAAAGTGTTTTTTTTTTTTTTTGCCAAAATGATTGTGGAATGTCTCATAATTTATTAGAGGACGGACGGGGAATAATATTTATCCAGATATGTGATACTCCATTTGTTATCTTGTGGTGTAACATTTAGTGATACCAAAAAGTTGATACAAAACATTGAATAAAATTGAGAACTTGAAAGATTAAATAAGAAAAATCAATTACAATATCTGGCTAATGATGTCTAAATAATATGGTGTTTAATGAACTTATGAGAATAATAATAAACATACAAATTAAATAAAAAAGAATTTACAATTTTAAGTTATTAGGTTTGAATAAAAAAATTATTTGAGTTTTCCCCATTTCTTAATTTTCATTCCTCACCTTATGAGGAAATCAACATTAATTAAATAATAACACAACATAAAATAATACTATAAAAATTAAAATAATGATAATTAAAATAAATCACATTCAAATTAGATGGTGGATTATTTTTTAGTTAGAAAATGTAGTCATAATAAGATTTTTAATTATAAAATCAAATGACAATTTTATTGTTTTAAGGAACATTTTCCTAGTAAATTAAAAAACTTGGGAAATAATATTAAAATACAAAATCTAATCCCATGTCCCCAAGGCTCCAACCCACTAACAGAGAGTGCTCCTCATTTCCATCAACAATTCAACCTACAGAAATTAATGCGGAATAAAGAAAAAGAAAAGAAGGAAGAATATGGATGCATATCAACGTATACACTCTCAAATTTAATTATGTCCCCAATTGTTGAACAAACCCAGAATCCCGGTGAACAATGAAATGGTACCGTAAATATTCAAAAGGTAAACCTCATGTATCTTCTTTTAGGCCTAAATCTGTAATCTCCTTCACTTCATAACATCTAATCAAGCCATGCTTCAATTTATATTAATTTCTTCCCATTCTGCCATCATTCTCCCCTCATCCCCTTAAACCCAATAATTTCAACCCTGATCATAACCTTCGGTCAGAATGGATTTAAGGGGAGGCCCTTCGATTATGTGTATTTTTCTTTCACTAAAAAGAAAACTTGATTATGATTTTTTTTAAATCTCTATTGTTGCAAAATAGAAAAAAAGAGAGACTATACAGAATGGACACTCCATTACCTTCAATTTGGAGAACCACGAAACCAAAATTGATATTTATAGTCATACACTAACACGGTGATTGAAAAAATTCTACTCGAAGCCACTGGAATTCGAAGGGGTTTAGCTTCTTTGAGAAGGCAGGCACGATATTTTAGATTAATGGCACCGAGTAGCAGTATTTGATAAGTGAAACAATAAAGTAATTGGTAAATTCATACTGAATTAACTCATGCGCCTATTTTTTTCATATTTCAATATTCACGCGTTTAGATAGTGCGTGAAAGCCACAATTGCATAATAGAGCGAGTACAATCAACGTCAGCAGCATAAGCTCTCCCCATTTTAACAGTTGCTGCTGTTTTTATATATGTATAGATATTTTTTTTGCTGGATATATCATTTTTAATTTGATTAACTTATATGTTTAAGATTTTAAAGATAATAATAATTTACATTTAAAAAAAACTAAGTTTCTTTTTACAATTTTTAACTTAGTTTTTAATATGGTGTATGTTGATTAGGCGTGAAATTGTTATGTTTTGGTGCCCGATTTACCCATGTTTTGAGTGTTTTCGATTAGTGTTTGGAGTCAAATGAGTATCATTTTTATAAAATCATTAATTTGTCTCTTTGATACTCATAGGTGAATCGAGGACGAAAAACGGAGTTCGTAGGACTTTGAATCGACTCAAACGGATGCCCGGATGAGAAGATATCGAAGAAATACGAGTGATATTAGTACGTGTGAAGAAAAGTGTTAGTTGCAAAGGAAGGAAGACCCGCTCGAGGGAGATAGCTCGAGCGCCCCACTCGAGCTAAGGGCTCGAGCGCATCAAAACATACAGAACATTTTGGGCGCTCGAGGGGCACTGCTCGAGCGCCTCGCTCGACCTCAGGAACCGCTCGACCACTTTAGCTCGAGCGACCCGCTCGAGCGGGTCTGCTCGAGCGCCTCCAAGGCATTTTTTCCAGATTTCGTTTTTTGGCCCATGAGAGCCCGTTTCGACCCGGTGCCTATATATACCTCTTCCAAACTCGTTTTAAACGACCACCAGATCCCGAACTTTAGAAATCACTTTTAAACTTAGTTTTTAGAGAGAGGAAGAGGAGAAGAACGAGCAAGCTTTACTTTTACGTTGTTGAGGTTTTTCGTACGAATTCTTAGTTTAATTTCGTTTCTCAGTTTCTTTTCCTTAGCTTGATTACTCTAAACGTTCTAAACTTTGTTTTTATCAATTCAAATTCAGTTCTTAGTATTTATTTATTTAAACCCTAGTTCATGTTTCATCTTTTCTTGGTTCAATTTACCATGTTTATGTTCGTTGTTTCTTCTATTGCTTGTATGTTTGTTAACGTCGTGTCTAGCTAAAACCCTTGCATGCTTAGGTTAGGATGAACTCGTAGAAGTAGGATGTGGGTACGTAATTAGGGTAATTCGTGACGTTAGTTTTAATTCTCTTAATTAATGAATTCTTATAATTAATCTTAACTTTACCTTTGAATTTCGTATGAAAGTGTTAGAGAGAGGACGACCGCATCACTCAATAACGATTAGTAGTCTTAACGAGAGGGTTTAGAAAGGGTTAATTCATCTACCGGTTTAGCGAAGGAGGACGACCGCATCACCTTAGTTAAATTAGGGTCTCATTAATTAAGCGCTATCTATTAACTTGTTAGTGGATTAGTGAAGTCGATTGCTAGGATAAAGTATTAGGGTTAGAAATCTTGAGCTTTCATTCTACGATCTTTTACTTAGGTTAATTCTTGTTTGTCACGATTACTTTGATTATGTACCTGCTCCGTTAGTATACGTAGGGATTCCTATCCTGAGCATCACCATCTCATACTTGCATACACACCTTAGATACTTAGTTTAATTTTTCTTTTGCATTCGTAGAGTAATTTAGTTTAGACTTAATTCTTTTAATTTTCAATCCCCAAACATACACTCATATTAACTACGACGCGTAGATCTTCAGGGATCTATTCGCATACACACTTTCCCTTGGGTTCGATAATACTTGGTCCCTATACTTGCCACTACTACAGTGAACCCGTACTCTTGCGGGGAAGCTACTAGTAGAAGCTAGTGTAGTTCGCATCAAGTCAATGGCGCCGTTGCCGGGGATGGCGTTATATGTTTTTTGAATAGGACTTGTAGATAGCTTAGTAGTTAGTAGTGGGTGATTTATTTTCTGTTTTTATTTTTATTTCCATTCATTAGGCAGTTGCGTTTTGATCCTTTTGCTAGTGTTTCAGGTTTATGAGAACGCGCTCGCAAGGAGATACAGGCGAAGAAAGAATTCTGTCAGACCCTGAGACGATAGCCAGAAGGAACCGAGCTTTCTTGAGAAGAATGACTACTGCTGGAGACAAAGACAACATGAATCTGGATGGAGATGGGGACTTAGACAAAATAGCTGCAGAGTATACTGTTTTAGTGGAGCAGACAGTTGGAGTTGAGAGCAGTAACCAGCAAAGACCCATAGGGGAAACTCAGAACCAACTCCCAAACCCGCAAAACTCAATCAACTCTACACATACACAACCCCAAAACCAGAACCAAAACCAGATTATCCACCAAAACCCACAACAACCATTTAACAACCCTGCTTACCCACATCCTAACCTACCACAAAACAACTTACCTTATCCACCCTACCCATACCCACCGTATCCTTACCCACCATACCCGTATCCTCCACCTCCAGTTTACAATCAACCACCTGTTTACCAACCACCACCACCCCAACAAGTACCAGTACCTACTGCTAATCCTCAACACGTTCCTCAGAACGTAGATCATAATATGGCCATTCGAGGGAGGTTTGCAGCGCAGCCACAGCGGTACTATGATGGAGTGGCATTGCCTCCTGTTGAGGCAAATAATTTCTCTATTTCCCCAGAAATTCTAAAGCTGCTGACCGAGAATCAGTTCAAGGGGTTGATCGGGAAGGAGAATCCACATACACATCTGAGGAGTTTTCTCATGATAGAATCTACTTTCAATTACAATGGCATGACTGAAGATGCCAAGAGGCTTAGGCTGTTCCCATTCTCATTGACGGGAATAGCTAAGGAGTGGTACGATAATACGCTCCCGCGGGGAGGTATTACCACTTGGGCTGAGCTCGAGCGTCTGTTCCTCGAGCGATTCTACCCTCCATCTAGGACGATCAAGGCTAGAATTGAGATCTCGTCCTTTCGCCAGAAGTCTGGAGAGGATTTACGCCAAGCGTGGGAGAGATACTCAAACATGCTGATAGAGTGCCCGCAGCACGGGTACAATGAGGGGGATATTATGGCATTCTTCTACAGTGATGCCAACAAGGCGGGGCAAGACCATTTAGACGCCTGTGCGGGCGGAGCATTCCTGAATCAAGGCATAGAGAGGTGTAGGAAGATCGTGGACAACATTGTCACGAATGCCGGTGCTTGGGGTGTGGATCTAGATTTTCAGAGAGTGCATCAGGTTGAAGAGGGAGAAGGAACAAGAAGGCTATTGATGGCCATGATGGAGAAGATCAACAACCTCGAGTTGGGGAAGAATTTAGTTGGAGAGCATGCAGTAGAGAATGAGAGAGTAGACCAACCAAGTGGACAACAAGAGGTAGCCAATTACATGGGAGGCCCATATTACAATCAGAATGGCTACCAAGGTGGAAATCAGTTTGGAAGACCTTCTTATGGTCAGCCATTTGTACCTCCAGGCCCACAGCCACTTCAAAATCAATGGAGGAACACACAAAGAGTTCAAGAAGGCCAGCAGCCTCCTCAAAACACATGGAGGAAAAATGAGAATTTTTCTTATGCTAACCCAAAAGCTGGAATTACTGTTCCTGCAGGTGTTGATCCGGGGTCTAAACCTCCTGGTGGAGAGGGCGGTGCATCAACCGAGGAGATGTTGAGAACGATCCTTCAGAAGGTTGAGGAAGGTAGCAAGAGATTGTCATCCTTGGAGTACGATGTGAAGGAGTTGCATAAAAAGGGTGATCATCGTGATCAAGAGCTCCAGAAGATGAACGTTGAGTGGACTAGAACTCAACAAGAGAACAATCAAAGGTTCACTTCTTTAGAGTTTCAGATGAACCAGATTGCAAAATCAGTGAATAGAATGCCGGAGGGGAACCCGAAAGAGCAGTGCAAGGCGATCCAGTTTAGAAGTGGAACCAACTATGAAGGTCCTCAGATGCCTGCTGATTCTGAGACGCTCAAAGAAGAAGTTGAGACAGAAGGGATAGAGTCTCAAGGTGATGGAGTTGAGGTTGAGAAGGAAGGAGTTAAGATGAAAATTGATGATAAGAGTAAAGAGAACAATGAGTCCCAGAAGGGGAAAGACTTTGAGGAGATAGAGAGGGTTCCAAAGTGGAAGAAGGCAAAAGAAGCAAGGGATAAAGTGAAAGAAACAGAAAAAGATGAATGGGGGGTACCCAAATCTGTGATACCCGTCCCGTATCCACAGCGCTTCATGAAAAAGAAGCTTGATGAAAAATTTGCAAAATTTCTTGATGTTTTTAAACAACTTCATATTAACATTCCTTTCTATGATGCTTTGGAACAGATGCCGCATTATGCAAAGTTTCTGAAGGACTTGATTGCGAAAAGACGGCGAGTGGATGAGCCAAAGTTGGTGCAGTTGAACCACGAGGTGAGTGCATTAGTGCACAAGGCGCTTCCTCCAAAGCTGAAGGATCCCGGGAGCTTCACGATCTTATGTGACATTGGGAACGGGATCAAGAAGAGAGCGTTGTGCGACCTCGGAGCGAGCATTAATTTGATGTTGTTATCGCTTTTCAAGAAGTTGGAAGGTGGTGAACTTCAACCCACAATGATGACGCTTCAACTTGCCGACCGGTCTATTACTCGACCTCAAGGTGTGGTTGAAGACGTCCTAGTGAGAGTTGGAGAGCATATTTTTCCAGCCGACTTTGTAGTGCTAGAGATGGAGGAAGATGAGAACGTGCCCCTGATATTGGGAAGACCGTTCTTAGCTACGGCGGGGATGGTGCTAGACGTGGCAAATGGGAAGATTACGTTGAAGGTTGATGATCAAGAAGTGGAGATCTCCCTATATGAAGCCATGAAGCACCCGAGGGAGGATGAGAGTTTGTATTGCATGGATGCAATTGATCCTCGTGTTGAAGACACACCTTCTATCCCTATTCCTTCTGATATTCATGATTTTGTTAGTCCTTCACTTGATAATTTAACCCATGAGCATTATGATCTTGATTATTTTGATAGGGATAAAGTGAGGAAGTTGAAGGATGAAGAGGTGAAGAAAGTGGACGTAATCCAGCTAGAGGGAAAAGGAGGAGCTAAGAAGAAGAAGTCAAAATTCAAGAACTTGTTTGGTAAGACTCCTCCAGATAAAGGAAAGAAGGAGTTGAGACCCATAACACTTGGGAATGAGAAGAGAGGAAAGAAACTCATGATGGAGGGGCATCAAGGAAAGGAATGCAAACACCACTCTTATGAGAGTAAGGGAGGTAAATTTGAGTATGATGTCCCATAAGCTCCTTTGAGCTTGGTCCGGCATGAGGACCTTAAAAATAGCGCTGAATGGGAGGCAACCCATTTTTATTTGCTTTTGAGTGTTTTTAGTTATTTTCCTTTTATGTTACTAGGATATTGTTGAGTCGTATGTTTAACCTTGTACTTGAGAGTTTTATTTTGTAGGCTTGTCTCGATGGAGTGCCAAAGAAATGGAGATTGAAGGAACCAACTTGAGACAAGAGAGTGTACAAAGCTATTGAGAGAAATTGAATTATTTGGTTGAGGTAACCCACAACCCCAAACTTAGACCTCTAGCAAGGTCAAAGTTTGGGGAGGGGGGTGTAGTTTTTTTTATTTGTTTTATGATTACTTTGCACATGCATGCACCCCTTATCTTTGAGTTGAGTTTGATTGATTATTGGTTTGTTGAGATACTCCTTGGGGTGATTTTGATTTGACTCGCTATTGCATATTTCATGCCTATCAATCATCTTATGCTTGTTGATTGCTATCTTTGAGTATGATTTGATGAGTAGAGTGAGTTGTAAGGGTGAGTTAGAAATTCTTTTGTGTGAGTGTTTGAGTTTGAGCTGATTTGAGAAAGAACTAGTATGCTTGTGAATTTTTCTTTTGAGTACTTATGTGATGAGAGTGAGAATGCACTAGGACTAGCATGGATGTGAAAGTCGTGAGATTTGAGCCTTATGAGATTTTGATGCATTAATTGATCTCTTCGTTTGTGAGTGGATCGTCACCTTAGAGGATGCTAGAACTTGTGTGTGCTCTCACTTCTTGATCGTGTCTAGTTTGATATGCCGAATGTGATCTTAGGCCATCTTTGATTTGAATGAGTCACTTAGCCAAAAATTTTCCTTACCATTGATATTTGTCCCTTGTTAGCCCCGTTGAGCCTAAAGCCTATTTTATTTGCTAGCACATTTAAACACTATTCCAGTTCCTAAGCTTTTTGTCCCAATTTGAGTGGAGAATAGGAAAGTGTGAATGTTGAAGGGATTGAGTTGAGTTGAGAAAAGGAATTATGATGGTTGAGTGGTGATAAAATAAGGGTGTGAATGACATTTGAGTTGTGGGAAAGAAAAAAAATTGAGAATGAGCAAAAGAAAAAATGAGCTCATGTGTTTGTGCGAAAAGAAAAAAAAAGTGAAGTGATTGAAAAAAAAGAAGTGAAAGAGTTAGAAAAAAAATTGAAGTGTTGAGAGTATGGAATTGAAAGAGTGTTGATTGGAAATGTTTGAAGTATTCTGTTCCTAATCTCGAAGTGCCAAAGTTTGATTTTCTATTCTCCATTCACTTGAGTCACTTACCCAAATTGTTATCCCACCCGTCCAAAGAGCCTACATTACAACCTTGAGAAAAGTCCTTTTTGATTCGGCATTGATTTCTAGAGTATGGTCGGAGTTGAGAGTGCTTACAAGCCTAGGGCTGCCGATATGAGTGATTGATTGTTTGAGTGAGTCCCTTAATCATTGATATACACTTGTGAGGGAGTGAAACACATCGTTGAGAGCACATCCATGTTTGATCTTGGTGGTTCTTGTTGTTGTTGCATGAGTATGATGAAGGAAGATGAGTGAGTATACATGTGATTGATCTTTAAAGCTCGAGTTCATTTACTAGCATGATTTGATTCTTTGACTCATTCCTAACAATTTCACTTGACTTATTATTTCGTTGCTTGAGGACAAGCAACATGGTAAGTTTGGGGGGGTTGATTAGGCGTGAAATTGTTATGTTTTGGTGCCCGATTTGCCCATGTTTTGAGTGTTTTCGATTAGTGTTTGGAGTCAAATGAGTATCATTTTTATAAAATCATTAATTTGTCTCTTTGATACTCATAGGTGAATCGAGGATGAAAAACGGAGTTCGTAGGACTTTGAATCGACTCAAACGGATGCCCGGATGAGAAGATATCGAAGAAATACGAGTGGTATTAGTACGTGTGAAGAAAAGTGTTAGTTGCAAAGGAAGGAAGACCCGCTCGAGGGGCACTGCTCGAGCGTCTCGCTCGACCTCAGGAACCGCTCGACCACTTTAGCTCGAGCGACCCGCTCGAGCGGGTCTGCTCGAGCGCCTCCAAGGCATTTTTTCCAGATTTCGTTTTTTGGCCCATGAGAGCCCGTTTCGACCCGGTGCCTATATATACCTCTTCCAAACTCGTTTTAAACGACCACCAGATCCCGAACTTTAGAAATCACTTTTAGACTTAGTTTTTAGAGAGAGGAAGATGAGAAGAACGAGCAAGCTTTACTTTTACGTTGTTGAGGTTTTTCGTACGAATTCTTAGTTTAATTTCGTTTCTCAGTTTCTTTTCCTTAGCTTGATTACTCTAAACGTTCTAAACTTTGTTTTTATCAATTCAAATTCAGTTCTTAGTATTTATTTATTTAAACCCTAGTTCATGTTTCATCTTTTCTTGGTTCAATTTACCATGTTTATGTTCGTTGTTTCTTCTATTGCTTGTATGTTTGTTAACGTCGTGTCTAGCTAAAACCCCTGCATGCTTAGGTTAGGATGAACTCGTAGAAGTAGGATGTGGGTACGTAATTAGGGTAATTCGTGACGTTAGTTTTAATTCTCTTAATTAATGAATTCTTATAATTAATCTTAACTTTACCTTTGAATTTCGTATGAAAGTGTTAGAGAGAGGACGACCGCATCACTCAATAACGATTAGTAGTCTTAACGAGAGGGTTTAGAAAGGGTTAATTCATCTACCGGTTTAGCGAAGGAGGACGACCGCATCACCTTAGTTAAATTAGGGTCTCATTAATTAAGCGCTATCTATTAACTTGTTAGTGGATTAGTGAAGTCGATTGCTAGGATAAAGTATTAGGGTTAGAAATCTTGAGCTTTCATTCTACGATCTTTTACTTAGGTTAATTCTTGTTTGTCACGATTACTTTGATTATGTACCTGCTCCGTTAGTATACGTAGGGATTCCTATCCTGAGCATCACCATCTCATACTTGCATACACACCTTAGATACTTAGTTTAATTTTTCTTTTGCATTCGTAGAGTAATTTAGTTTAGACTTAATTCTTTTAATTTTCAATCCCCAAACATACACTCATATTAACTACGACGCGTAGATCTTCAGGGATCTATTCGCATACACACTTTCCCTTGGGTTCGATAATACTTGGTCCCTATACTTGCCACTACTACAGTGAACCCGTACTCTTGCGGGGAAGCTACTAGTAGAAGCTAGTGTAGTTCGCATCAAGTCATATGTCTAGTTTTTAAATTTTTTATATACATTTAAATAATTTTTTTAAGATATATTTGAAATAAATTAAAAAAAATTGACCCTTTTATTTAAGATTTTAAAATGAATTTGGTGTCATATAATTGTATAAGCACTACATACCATATTAATTTATTTTTCCATTTTTAAATATTTGCAAATAAATGAAACATAATATAATGGATCATTTGAAATTAAATTTAGAATGACAAAAATAATAATTTAATTTAGTTTTAAGTGTATCATCTATGTACAGTACAATATTTTTAGTTGTTAAACTATTTACAAGATTATAGTAGTAAGGAATCTTGATTACTTAAAAAAGAAATATGTAAATTCAAAGGGAACATAATATTTATTTGAAAATAATTAGAAAGATTTGATCGATAGAAAATAGAAAAATTCTCTAATCATAATTATATTTTATTGAATTAATTTATATTCACTATATGACACATGAGAGTAATCTAACGGTGTAATAGGAGATGTTACACCATTATATAATAGAAGATCCCATCCGCACAAAAATATACTCATATTTACCTATATATCACAATTTCACTCAATTTTTTTTATTTGTGTGTACAACTAAGTGTGCAAGTCATCACACGACGAATGAAATATTACATATCATGAGAATCATAGTAGAACACTCAGTTAAATAGTTAATTTATGATTTTTATATACCCATGAATGCAGTTAACTCACGATTCTTTAAACCGATGATGAGTAAGGTAGCGTCCATGGGTCATGGGTACACTGGTCCCAATTACCATGCTTTGAGAGTTTCATTGCTTAAAAAAGCGAAAAATCAAGTACATTTGACAATTAAATCTCTTCGATCTAAGTGGTCTGAAACAGGGTGCACTATAATGGGTGATGGTTGGACTGATAGGAGTCATAGGTCATTGATTAATTTTTTGGTGTATTGTCCTTATGGTATATCTTTTATCAAATCATGTGATGTGTCTGATATTGTTTCGAGTGCTGAAGATTTGTGCAATCTCTTTACAAGTATTGTTGAGATGGTGGGTGAAAAGAATGTGGTTCATATGGTTACTAACAACGCTGGTAACTATAAAGCAGCTGGAAAATTACTTCATGCTAAATATCCTGCAATATATTGGTCTCCATGTGCGGCTCATTGTATTAACTTGACTTTGGAAGTTGGCAAAATGGATTTAGTCCAAGAATGTGTTGTTTTGGGTTCTAGGATTACCACTTTCGTTTATAACCATAAGTGGCCCCCTGCCTGGTTAAGACAAAGAAGTGGTTGACTGAAATAATCACTCCAGGAGCAACGCGATTTGGCACAAATTTTATTGCATTGAAGAGTTTGTATGATCATAAAGAGCATTTGGAAGCTATGTTTATATGCTCTAATTACAACTTGAAAACTGAGAAAGGAAGAGGAGTAAAAGACATTGTGTTAAACCAAAGGTTTTGGAATAATTGTCTTATCATTGTCAAGATTATGGAGTCACTGATGAGTTTGTTACGTATTTGTGACACTGACAAGAAGCCTTCAATGGGTTATGTGTATGAGGGGTTGTCTAGAGCAATTAAGGGAACAAAAGAGACATTCAAGAATCAAGAGTCAAAGTACAGGCCATTTATTGATATCATCAATAAAAGATTGGGTAAAATGTTGAGAAAACATCTCCATGCAGCTGCATATTGGTTAAATCCCGTATTCCAGTACGATCCAAATTATTCTCTTCATAAAGAGACTGAAGCTTACAAAGATCTACTTGGAATCATTCAAGACCTTCATGCGGAGAAACCTGGTATAATGAATGAGGTTACCATGTTTCGTGATGGTAAAAAAAGTTTTGTAATTGCATTGGCTAATAAAGAAGCAAAAATAGCTGCTCCGGGTATATTTCACTATATTTTATATTATTCTTACAATTTTATTATTGATAATGCTTATATTAAATTTATTTGTGTTATCTTAAATGAATGGTGGAGGCTATTTGGAATTTATGCACCAAACTTGCAAAATCTTGCCATTAGGATTTTAAGTCAAACATCCTCTTCTTCCAGTTGTGAGCGTAATTGGAGTGTGTTTGAGCGGATTCATACCAAGAAGAGAAACATGTTGGAGCATGAAAGACTAAATGACCTTGTGTTTGTTCATTACAATTTGCGCTTGAAAAACCGGTATATTCATATTTTTTTCTTATTAACTTTTTATTATTATATTAGTTATTGAAATTGAACATCCTTTTTTGTTTTTAGTAGTAAAGAATCATATAAAACATGTGATCCAATTGATTATGAGTGCATTGATAAGGTGGATGCTTGGATTATTGATGAGAAGCCAAATGGGAGTTTGATTATGACGAAATACTGGAAGAACTTGATAATGATCTTGCTAACAATGAAATACCTGAATCACAAAGAGGTTGCGATATATATATATATATATTATTCGTATCATTTTCATATTAATACTGCATCATTTGGTTTACATATTATGCACTTATGTTTTTTAGGTAATGAAAATATTGACAAGGATGTACTCAACGAACACATTGATTTGACAAAGTTCGGACTTGGAAGCATGAGATCAAGCTCTAGTGGTGCTATTTGGATCTCATATCAGATTAAACATTTTTATGTTGTTATTTATGAGTATTGGTATTTGGTGAACTTATTTTACATTTGATGTTTTTGTATGACAATTGGTGAACTTGGTTTGCATTTGATATTTTTGTATGACGTCTGGTGAACTTATTTTACTATTATTTATCATTGATTAGATTATTAAATTGAACTTTCATTGGTAGTACAGGACGTATTATTATTTTTAAGTGCAATTTTTTTATATGATATGTAATTTTATAAGGGAAAAATATGTATGATGATGTATAATTATATATTAATATATTTATAACGTCATACCGGCTCAACCGATTTAAAAAAGGTTAGACCCGATTGAACCCGGTCCAACCGAAAACGCTAGGCAGATCGGGCCAATGTCCGCTTCCGCTTTTAAAACATAGTGAGTACCCCGTGTTTTACACGAGCTGTTCACAAAATTAATTTAAATTTAATATTTTATTAACACATCATCATATTATTCAGTATTATAACGCTATATAATATAACCTATTTAAAAATTAAGATTATTAGTCTAAATGAAAGTTATTAAAAATAACACACACCATAGATAACCTTAAGTAGATTAAAATTCTTTTTGAAAGTCTTCACGCTTCAATATGTGATACATATAAAATGAACATAATACCATCAAAATAGAAGAAGAGAGAAAGAAAGTATAGTTTATATGAATAAAAAAAAATCTTTAGATATAAACTAATCGTTGAATCTTAGCAGTTAGAGATTTATGTGTGGACAAATAATCGAGGAACAACACTAAAATATTGTGAAAAAAAACAAAGAAGGAATAAGAAAAAATAGAGAGTTTGGGATAATTAAATTACAAATAATCAAGAGTCTTAAGAAAAAAAAATTAACTCAAGTTATAAAGATTCATAATTAGCTTAATTGTAACATAATAAAAAAAATACTCACGAGGTTTTTGGTTCAATCCAACTAAATGCAAATTTTTTATTAAATTCTTTTTATGAAAGACCACACATTTCTTAGCATTCAATACATAGGGAATATAATTTGTCAAATTTTTTTAAGTACTCGGCGGTTATTGTGTTAGATCAGGATCGAAGTCTTGACATATTTGAATGGGTATCAGTAAATAGTGTGCGAATGTTACGTCAAATGTTTTATATTGATATTTAGAGCATATTCTCTTTTATAAATATAATTGGTTTAATATTTTATAAATTCATTCATGAATCATATTATATGGTAAAAAATTAGTCTTTTGCAAAAATTTACATGATATAAATCCTTTGAAATAGACCTTATCAATTCTAGCAGAGATTGAAATATTAGGTTAAAGATTGCAATCATAAAGTGACAATAATTGCCCCAAAGAGGGGTGATTCTCAATTAAGGAGACATATAATCTTTTTATACAACAATAACTCATGGTGAAGAGTGTTGGTGAAAAAGGGTGGTTGCAGAAATAATAATTCAAAATAAAATAAATAGAAAATTACAACTCGATTTAACTTTTTACACAGAAAGGAAAAAGAAAAAAAAAAGCAGCGTGTGACGAGTCGAGGAAGGCCTCTTCCCGCAAGACAAAATTTCCGCGGTAGTGCTCTTCGGTCCTAGAAATTTGTCCCCAAAGGTAAAACGTCACTATCGTCTCCAAGAGTGTAGCACCACAGGTCTTGGAGCTCCGACGAACAAAATGAGCACTTCGAACTGGACTGGCTCTTAAGACTCTATATGCAGAAAGACGGAGGGAGAAGAGAATTTCTGAGTGTGGCCAGACGAAATGCATGAGGACGCTATTTATAGGCGAACCTCCACTCAATGCAGAAGAAAAAAATGCGTGAGCATTTAATGCAGACGCGTTTCGTTGGTTGCAAGTCTGAAACCGAAGTTGACCATAAACGCGTTTCCACAAATCGCGCTGGTAATTGTCCCACAAATTTAACACATGTGTCAAATGTGCTCAATGAAGCATCTGGCCGAACCAGTTCGACTCTCTTAACCGGATGGTTCTCTGAATCGAATCGAACCGAACTTTGTGGACCGGATATCCTAATTTTCGTTCTCCAAAAAATTAGATACCCGTTGGACCCAAGGCCCAAAGTCCAATTGCCAAGAACCAAGGTCATGGCCTCGGGCGCAGCTCGGTGCGCGCGCGTGTGGAAACTTTGATTGATTATCAATCAACTATAATTTATTATACTCCATTGTTCCCATACTAATATCATGTATATATTGTATTCTAAAAATCCAATGTGGGATGAAGAATTAAATGACTCATTTAATTCCTTCATTAATCCCATAATTGGGTGTTGAATCATTCGACTTTCGATTCAATTTCTCACTCACCGAAAATCAGTTTTGCGAGTATGAATACACCATTCTCATCTACTCTGCGAGTAGAACACACTTGTAACAATTAATTTTCGAGAAATTAATTTCAACACCCAAAATTAATTGGTCAACTATTAAAGTCTAAAAAAAATTTAATACCAATTAATTATAAATTAATACGACCAACCATTTTCTCTAACAATCCCCCACATGAGTGGAAATTGAACCTATAGACATGCAGACTCACAGTCCAGTTCAAACACAAAACGTTATTGCATCTGGATAGGTAGTTGGGGCATTGAACCTTCTATAGTCAAGCATTACCGAGTACAGCTGGCAAAACGGGCTGGGCCGGGCCGAGTCAAACACTATTCGCGGCCCGGCCCATTTGCACGTCGGGCCTGTAAAATCCCAGCCCAGTCCGGCCCAAGCATAGCCCGCGGGCTAACGGGCCGACCCGACCCATTTCAACTTTTATTTTTATTTTTTATTTTTAATCTCAAAATAATGTTTGGTAGAGTTTTTTTTATTTGAAAATTGAGGGGCTTCATTTACAAAATTCTTTATTATGACATCAACTATCAAGTCAAGTATGTTTAAAAAAAAACAACTAAATATACAACACTAAGTATCATTTAAAAACTAAATATACAACACTAAATTCCTTATTATGGCAGTATCAAGTCAAGTATGTCCATATATTTGTAATTACAACACTAAATATCATTTAAAGAAACAACACTAATTATAATCTTTTAAAAAAATAGATAAAATAAATAAAATCAACCGGGCCAAATGGGCCGGCCCGTGGCCCGTCGGGCCGGGCCAAAAATTGCCCGGTTTTTTCAGGCCCCTATTTTTTGGGCCCAGCCCAGCCCATGGGCCGGGCCCAAATTGCCAGCTCTATTACCGAGTACCCCGGCAGCCTGGTGGACACATTGCCTTGAACCATTCTGCCTTGGTGTGCATTTAGACAGTAATACTGATACAATAACATCTCTACACTCATTTCTTGTTCTCACATTTTTGTCCGTTTCGGCCATGGACACCCTTTGGATTCATAAGTGTTTAATATCCACTGATATTTGAGACGGCCTCTCACCTCACACTTACATAGGTGAACTCCTCTAGAGTATCCCGCAATACTCCATCCCCCACATGGACTTTAGATTCATTAAAAGTCGTATAGACTTAGCCTGTACCACATACGGGTTCTCACTTTGTGTACTGTCCTCTAAGGAATGGTCGGGTTACCAAGTGCATCCTCTAACTTCCACAGCTTAGTTTTCCCGTTGAACCAAGATCTTGGGATCTCCAGTCAACTTGGTTGGGTTACCACTGTTTCAGTTCACTTTTGTGGATTTCAGACCCATTCATTCTGACAGTTTAGACAACTGATCTCGATTTATGCTCTAAATTAATGGATCCGCTAAATTGTCCTTAGACCTCACATAGTTTATGAAAATCACACCACTTGAGATCAATTGTCTCACGGAGTTATGTCTACGACGAATATGTCTAGACTTTCTGTTATACATGTCACTTAGAGCCCGATCAATTGCGGCTTGACAGTCGCAATGTACCATTATAGTAGGTACGGGTTTATCCCAATATGAAATATCCTCGAGGAAATTTCGAAGTCATTCTGCTTCTTCACCAGCTATGTCCAAAGCTATGAATTCTGATTCCATGGTGGATCGGGCTATGCATGCCTATTTAGTCGATCTCCAGGACACAACCGCTCCTCCTATAGTGAATACATATCCACTAGTGGAGAATGACTCTTTAGTGTCTGAGATCCAATTAGCATCGCAGTACCCTTCAAGTACAGCCGGATACCTAGTGTACTATAGCCCAAAGTCGAGAGTATACTTTAAGTACCTCAAGACTCTCCTGAGTGTATTCCGATGCTCATTGCTTGGATTGTTTGTGAATCTACTAAGTTTATTCACCGCACATGCTATATCGGGATGCGTACAATTCGAAATGTATATTATGCTACCAATAACTCTAGCATATTCTTGTTGAGTTACATGACTACCTCTGTTTTTGCTCAAATGCACACTCATGTCCAGTGGGGACTTTGCAGGTGGATCATCAAAGGTATTGAACTTCTTTAGCGCTTTCTCTACATAGTGAGATTGTGTTAAAGATATGCCATTTGATGTCCTGCTGATCTTGATCTTGGCAGCGATGGCATGACCGAGCAGTGGTACAAGATGGAGCCATATTGCAGACCTGGAAGGCATGCAGACGTCACCAACAGCAAAGCGGGGCGGCGATGTGGATTTCACAACAGTGCTTGGACGGTGGTATTGATGGGGCACGTTCCTGAGAGGCAGCGGAAGGATCAACCGTCGAGAATTCCAGAACGATAGCTTCAAACCGGGGTGCAAAAGAGCAATAGAGCGCGAGGCCAAATGCAGATTCTTCAATAGAGCACTCAATAGCGACACGAGCTACAACAACTGGAGGCTTAACCATTTACATTTATGCGCTGGAGTCGTGCATTGGAGCATCAACAGAGGGGAAGCGGTGGCTTGCGAGGATGCAACAAAGATGGCAGAATGGCATAGCTTTTGGCCAGAAGAGCAACGGGGCATATTCCACTACGACTATGTTTGCGGGCTGCTGGATGCGCAGCATCGGAGAGGTGGAGCTTCAGACAGCAGCTTCAGACTTTATGTGACAAACGCGACTGATGCTCAATAGAGTTGCTTTCAACAGTGAGATGTACACATTCAGGACAATAGCAACATAGCACGAGGCCCAGGCGGCAACACAGACAGGCAAAGGCAGACCGGAAGCTTTCTACAACATCTTGGGGCTGAATTTGTGGGAGAAGGCAGGCTAACTTCACTGAGTCATTTCATCGAATAATTTGTTTGCACTGTGCTGATGGATTTTCTCAAGTGCAGCGGCAAAGGGACACGGTGGCAGGGCTCATGAGCTGAGGTAATTTCTGGCGCTGTAAGTCCCACGGGACTTCTGGTGCAGCGACGGCGAAGTTCCGGCCACTGTGATTTCGAGCAGCGAATTCAGGCGGCTGCGGCACTCATCAAACTGAGCAGGGGCACAACACTGGCGGCATCCGAGTTGGACGGAATTTTGGGATGAGAATCAAGCTTCACTTCTTGTAGGCATTTTATCGAGCTGGTGGCGGGTGTGAAATTCTATCACTAGCATATTGCGGGCGGCGGACTCCAGGCGGCACTGGGTGGCGATAGATCGGTGGGCGTGCAATGGCTTCAGGCGTCGATGGTTTGGGCTCGACTTTGACGGTGGTGATTCGGTGTCGTCGCTCCTGAATTTGAGGCACGATGGTGGCGGAATTCCCGACTGTGAGACGTTGGCGGAGCTTCAAACTCGGCGGTGCTGCGATAGAACCCGAACAACAGTGAGGCTGCACGCGCAGACGCAGAAGTGGTGTGGCACGATTTCCAACGGCGGTAGAGGCGTGGCGTGCAGCAGCTTCAAGTGGCAACGGGACTCCGAGCAACGGGGCGATGCTGGTGAAGGTGTGGACATCGGTGGCTTCAGGCATGGCAGTGATTCTGGGCAAGGCAAAACGCACGGCGGCATTTGGTCTGCGGCGGCCGACATTGGAGATGGCATTGTGGCGGCTGGAGCTTCGATGTGAAATTGATTTAGATTTCTGCTTGTATTTGGGGAGAAGGCAGTAGGATCGTGGGTCTTCAGGATTTGATGAGTGGAATTTGGGCCTCCCTTCTTAACAAGTAGAAATGTTTTGGGATTTCAGTCTTATACTCTTTAATTAAATTGGCCCTATGTATTATACCATGGAATATGAGTGAAATAATTGGGCCGAGAATTTTGACTTTATTTTATGAGTAGACTCATAAAATTTATTTAAATAATTTTGGACTTTAAGAAATAGAATCTCATGTTCAATTAAATTATTTAATATATTTGTCCCCATCACTTTTGAAGTTACCGCATTATGTAATCAATCTCTATGATTAGTAATAAGATTCATATGTTAAGTATGTGAACTTAAACAAGATGATTGAATCATGACTGAACTTATAATTTTTTTTTAAGCTGCCTACGTACCTCTTTAAAGAGGATCAAGTCATAACGTAGTTCAAGAGAAATTTGATTTAATTTGGGGGTGCCATAAACAGTTTATACTCGTGTAGGCTAGGAGTGACATACATTTTAAGCTCGTGCGTCAAGGAGATTTGATTTGAATTTGTTTGATAGTTTATACTCGTATCAAGGAGATATACTTTGAACTTGTTTGATAGTTTAAACTCGTATCAAGGAGTCTTTCATTTGTATTTATTTGATAGTTTTTTGCTCGTACCAAGGAGCATTACAACTTTGCAGACAATTTAGTCTCTTATCAAGGAGAATTTGATTTGACTTTGAGATAGTTTTCGCTCGTATCAAGGAGCTTTACAAACAGTTTATGCTCTTGTCAAGGAGCATTTATTTGACTTTGGAGAACTTCAGAAAGTCTCTTCAAGCACTATATCTCCTTGCTCGACTAATTGCATGACTTTTTCTTTGAAGATAAAACAATCTTCAATTGAGTGGCCCACTAAGCGGTGGTACTTGCAGTATTTTGGTTCATCAGTGCGTCCAGCTTCCTCCGGCCGTTTCATCTTGGGCAACTCGATAAGCTTCGCATCTATCAAGTCATCGAATTTCCCCGAGACGTCAGAGTCTAAGAAAGGATATTTTTTTATCGTAGATCTTTCAGACTCAACCCGTCTTGCCCCCTATCCCGAGGAAGGTCCGTTATGTATTCCTTACTTGAAGGCTTAACATATATCATGTCGTGATGCTTTTGACTTGGTGGTTCTTCAACTCCACTTGTGGTCATACTTAACTCTATGTCATGAGCTCTTGTAGCTAGCTCTTCGAAAGTCTTTGGTTGAATTCCTTGCAGAATGTATCGGAGACCCCACTGCATGCCTTGGATGCACATCTCGATTGCAGAAGTCTCAGACAGTCGATCCTTGCAATTTAGACTCAAGTTCCTCCATCGATTGATATAGTCGATAACGAGCTCATCTTTCTTTTGGTGAGTGTTGGTTAGCTCGATCATGCTAACTGTCCTTCTTGTGCTATAGAACCGATTTAGGAACTCATACTCCATTTTATCCCAACTGTCGATGGAGTTAGCCTCCAAGTCAATGTACCAGTCGAATGCATTTCCTTTCAAGGAGCGGACGAATTGCTTGACCAGATGATCTCCATAGGTTCCGGCATTGTTGCAAGTTTCGATAAAGTGAGCTACGTGTTGCTTTGGGTTCCCTTTGCCGTCAAACTGTTGAAACTTAGGAGGTTGGAAGCCGGTTGGCATTCGCAAGCTATCGATCCTCTTTGTGTAAGGCTTGGTGTAGCTGAAGGTTGATTTGGAGGTGTCATCAATCTTTCCTTTCACCGTCTCCAAGATGAGCTCCTTGAGCTGGTCGAGTTGGATCCCTCCATTCGATGAGATTTGTAGCTCTTTGGCAGTTGCCTCGGTTTCGCTGACTTGGCATTTAGTTGAGGTCTCCTCGTCATCGTGCTCCTCCACTTGATTCCCTTTGACGTGGCTTGCATCGCTGCCATCTACCCTATTCATCAGACTAGCGATCTGGATGTCTTGATTCTTGACATGATCCGTAAGCCCCGCTACGGCCTTGATGAGGCTGTCAAGCTTTTCATCAATGGTTGAGGCATCCACCATCATGGCTGGCGCTATGCTTGAGTTTGAAGATGAGCCTGATGATGAGCGTGGAGTAGAGCATGTAGAGTTGACTTCCTCATCTTCACTGATGTGGGGAGGCTCGTTCATAATTGTCTCGGCTGAGAGGTTCACTTCAGAAGAGGCGTGTGCCGATGACTTCTTCGACATGTTTCTTATGATGACGTTGGCGTTAGGAGCCGTTGAGGGATTGGTCCTTAGCAAAATAATCTTGCATGGAGAAGTCATTCCGATGATCCTAAGCTTGCTTAAGGAGAAAAGAGATGAGAGGTAGAGTAAGTCCCACTGGGCGTGCCAAATTTGTAATCTAGATTTGATCCTCTGATTCTTCTCTTCGGTGTTGACCTTGACTTGGATGTTCTTCGGGAAAAATCATCGCCTTGATCTTTGTTTTGAGATTGGGTTTGAATTTATAACGTTAATCCAAGAATAAAAATGCCTTATTTTGGATTAAATGTTATATTTGGGAATTTGGGAGATGAACGCCTTCGAAGACGGGATGAACGTCGTTGAATTTGGTGAAGAACGTCCCTTGAATCTTTGAGGAGAAACGACGGATCGGAGAGGTGCCGGACCTTTATCTCGGATCAGAAGCCGTTTGTGGTAGACTTGTGCGAAGAACGCCTTGAAGCCACGAAGAACGCCTTTGAAGATTCTTCAAATCTTTAAGGAGAAACTCCAGATCGGAGGGGTGGTGGACCTTGATCTCTGATCGGAGGTTGTTTTTTAGAAGAACGCCTTTGAAGTTTCTTCGAATCTTCGAGGAAAAACGCCGAATCAGAGGGGCTCTGGACCTTTATCTCGGATCGGAGGCCGTTTGTGGTAGACTTGCGTGAAGAACGCCTTGAAGTCGCGAAGAACACCTTTGAATCTTCAAGGATAAACGCCAGAACGGAGGGGTGCTGGACCTTGATCTCGGATCGGAGGCCATTTATGATCGCTTTCCACGAAGAACTCTTTGACTTTGACAAAGAACGCTTTGAATCTTCAAAAGCTCTTGAACTTCTGAATTCCTTGTGCTTCTGTCTGTCTGAATGTGTGTAAAATGAATGAATGAAGGACCCTATTTATAGGGTGAGGAGATGAAAATTTTCCTCTTTCATGGTGCCACGTGGCGCTTTATGATTGGCAGATGCCGATTTGATGGGCTTTTATAGGCAAATTTCCAGATTTAGTTGATTCTCATTAATTTCTTTCCTTCTTCATGCAAGATACGATTTGATTTTTTCTTGGGCACTATGTCAACCGTATTAATTACTGCAGACTCGTATTTTTGGCAAGTTTGTACATGTATATTAAATATCAATAAATTTAATTATTTAATTTGAGAATTAATTTATTTAAATCCCCAAAATAAAATAATAAATTATTTTGATATTAATATTTATTCGTACACATGTCATCATTTAATTGGGTGCAAAATTAATGTGCTTACAATAATATTTATTGTGAAACTATTTTGAAAAGTTTAAAGTATCAAGTATTTAAATAAAAGTATTACGAATCACATAAAATCGAGTTTAGGAGTATATAAATTGAATGTATAATAAGTTTGTCAATCTATATAATTAATGCAACATATCTTGAAAATTTATTGATACACATTTTTGCATTGGTAGATATTTATTTTAATTTAAAACATGAAAAATATTGGGTTATATCTTGATACGTGAAAAGTTGCAACATTATTGTGCACTGTTGAGAGATGAATATATAAACTTGAGCACAATGCTCACGCCTGAATAAAAAATTATCTTGGAAGAAATACTTGAAGTTGTCTTGAACAAAGGAGATATTTTTCTTCTTATATGAATATGGTGGTACTGAAAAGATATTTATTTGGAAATACTTTTTGTGGCTATACGATCGGAGGACCATATAGTTTTGAATGTTGCATCCAGTGCATTTGCATCACTTATTCTCCTTGGTTGTCATAATGCTCATTCAAGATTTGTTACTCATCAACATTGATGAGTCATCTACCTCTAACTTAAGTCCTGGATCAGAACTATCAAAACTTTTGATAAGAGCGAAACTAATTATATGGAATGAGGCAATGATGATTAATAGTTTCAGTTTTGAAGCATTAAAACATAGTTTGGGAAATATTGTTAGGAATTTCGATAAGTCAATGAATGCTTCACTATTCAAAGGAAAGACTATTGTTCTTGCGAAGATTTCAGATAAATACTTTCAATTATACCAAAAGGAAGTAGGGAAGATTTTGTTCTCTCGACAATTAACTCATCCTATTTGTGGGGACAATACAAGGTAATATCGTATATGACAATTTTGTATTGGTTGTCTTTTTTCAAATTTGTTACTACTACATTATTCATTAACAATTATTATTTTATGCATTGGTATGTACTCACGTAGATAAGAAATATGAGGTTGAAAAATGGAAATCCACGTGGCAATTCAAGCAAGTAGTGAAGTTGCTGAATTTTCTAATTGAATTCTAAAATTTGATGATGACAAAATTGGAGATAACAGAGATGATTTTGTGGATTGCCTAGACATTGTTTAGTTCTAATGGAAGGTGTTTTAACTGCACTTCTTAGGAATGTTGATTAGAATCACGGGTTGTGTAATAATACAATAATAATTGTTACTAGGCTGAAAAATCACATAATTGCAGTAGAAATTATTTATGGAAGAAACATTGGGAATAAGGTTTTCATCCCGAGAATGACATTGAGTAATTCGGATATAACCATGCCTATAAATTTTACGAGAAGACAATTTTCCATTTTATTGTGCTTTGCAATGAATATTAATAAAAGCCAAGGATAATCTCTTTCAACTGTCTATTTACAGTTGTTGGGAAAATAGGGGTGCCCGGAATCTATTCGGGATGAAATTTTAAATACGAATTTAAATACAATTATTACTAGCATGAATTAATCCTAATTAATTCAAATAATAATTCCAACAACTAATTATCATCATGCATGTTAAATTAATTTCACATATTTAACTAGGCGGAATTAAACAAGTAAATATGCGATTAACGTACCTCTCGTAGTATTGGCCTTTGGATATACGGGACACTTGTAATCTCGCTCTATCAACCCAAAGCCTTCTCAAGTATTTCCCTTTTCACCTCACTTGATCGCCGGTGGGAGACGCTTTCAAGCAATTTAATAAACTAAGGAAAAAGAAAATATCTATGCTTCTTGATTTTTCCAACACATGGAATTATGTACTTGGGGATGAAATAATCATCCCCTATTTATAATAGTGAGAGGAACGAAAATTGTATATTTTATGGCCAAGAGAAACTCTTTTCTTAATCTCTAAGAAATCTTGAATATATCTCATATATTCTTTTCTCCATAATAAAATATTCCACAAAAATCTCACTCTCCTATTAAACTTAATTATTTTCGAAAATTTCAATATGAGATCCTTAGATTTGGATCTTCTTGAATATATGAGATATTCTTGTATTCCAAGAATACATATCTTCCATAATATCTTTTCAAGAAAATCAACAAAATCTTCTCTTTTCTTGATTTACTATTTTCGAAAAAAACATGAAAAAATCAGCAATATATTTTCTTTTTATTTTAATCACCTTATCATTATTGGGCTACTTAATGGGCTACTTGAGGGGCCTTAAGGAGAATTAAGATTGGACCTCCTAATGGACTTCTGAATTTCAATATTGAGCTCCAATATAATTCAGTCCATTAATATTAATTATTACCACTAATAAATTAATATTGCACTATCCATCTTAATCCATATTACGATAATATGGGCTCCCGGTTATTATTTCCCGCATTTAAGATTATCAAGTCCATTAATTAATTAAGCTTCTGAATAGCTCTAAATTAATTAACGTCTTTCACCTTGGAGTAAAGACAGCTCAACATTATTATTCGTACCGAATAAACTAATTCTTCACTTGCAAGATTTGGTACAATAAAACTTCTGAGCCCACCAAGGGGACTAATCATACGAGCCGTACTCGCACGCGTTTCTCCGTATTAAATCTTAGCAACCGTCGTATGATTAATATTACTGCCCAAGACACAAAGTTCGAAGTCACAATGATTCTCACCCAACATGAATCAAAGCAGTAACCATTAAGCACACACGGTCCTATTTAAGTGACGAAGATTAAGAAATCAACAACCACTGAGGTCTAATTCTTCACCTTTCAGAACAGAAGAATTTATCCTCGCTGTAGGACCTCTTCAACACATACTAAATGTGCTAGTGCAATCTCTTAGTCAAGACAGACCAATCTGAGCCTTACACATCGACCTTTCACGGCGGATTGTTCAATTCCACCTAGGTCGTGAAATGTACGTTTAGTTACAAGTAAACTGTTAATGTTGTCTTCCGTGATCGGGTATTACCACATTAACTACTATGTAACACGTACTATATATTGAACGGTTTGCAATAGAAATTCAACATTCAATCATAACTAAAGCAAATGCGATAAAAGAATTATTCTCATAAAACAAGTGTTTGATACACGAGTTATACAAAGTAAAAGCATACTTTCACGTATAACTCCAACAACAGTATCTAGAAAGAGCACAAGTTGATTGACATTTTTTTTGTCTTGATTCAGATGGAAAATCGTCCAAATATACAATGAATGTTGTTTATAAAGAGATTTTTAGAAATTTATAATAATTACTCTGATGTAGAGTGTTCTTTATATAATAAATACATTTATTTTTATTTTAATATTTTTGTAAATAATATATACTGAATCGTATGTATAAATGTTTAGCTTTAATCAATATTTTAACAACAAAAAAAGTTATTACATATTTTATTAGTATAAAAAAAACTGACTTTTTATATGTATTACTTAAAATTCTTTTAAAAAGTTTAATTTAAACCCGCGAAATTCGCGGTGCTATAACTAGTATAAGTATATAAAGAGTCCCATGAAAAGAAAATGCATACGGTGTTATTAATTTTTTAAAGAAGTTCCTGTATAAAAATATTTAAAAGTTGAACTATTATTAATTAATTATCCGGGAGCACTTCTACATGTTACATTTATGTAAGTTGTTATTCCAATAGAACAACTTAACAATGCAGCTTGATTTGTCAATGCTCGAATTCGCCCCATTTATTTGGTTATATGAGTCAAGCTTAAATTAGTAAAGAGTAGGTCTTGTATGAGACCGTCTCATGGCATGAGACAAAGAGAATGAGTGTAACTAGAGCATTGTCTCATTAACACTTTGGTATGGGTAGGTGTTAATTTGTGTGGTCTCATGCCATGAGACGGTCTCATACAAATTTTTGTCATTCGTTAAATACTCAATTTGTTAAAGAATTGGTTTGAGCTCGATTCATTAAGGTCGATATATGAGATTTTTTATATATTTTAATATAATATATAAAGACATGCTAGGCTGTCTCGACTCGTTATACTCAATCAAATTCTATTTTCAGTTCAATAACATAATGAACTCAGCTCAAGTCGACAAAAATTAGAATCGAGTTAAAACATTAAATATGTTGTAAATCGAGAGCGTAAAATAGAGACGCGAATTTGTTCACCCAGTTCGTCGATAATGACTACGTCTGGAGGCGTACCAAGCCAGGAGTTTCACTAATATGTGTGTATATGCGTGTATATAATTCTGAGTACAATGATCTATTTATAATAGAAAAGATCTAGTCTAAATCTAAAGCCCGTTTAGGTTATAAGCTCATTAGTAATGTCCACATCAAATCTTCTAGATTTGGTATAATAAATCTGCTAGATTTATAATACTCCCCCTTGGACATTACGACGTAACTATGTCTTGTCATAAAAACTTCACGTGCTAGGTAGCGACCAAATATTTAGTTAGGGAGGAATGTAACTTTATTGATCTTCCGGATCAAATCTTCTGGATTTACTTCGGGGTTACCACTCTCCCTGAAGACAACAACCCTTTGAGCTTTCGCATCCCAATACCATGAACGTACTTTTCAAAAGTAGATGTAGGCAAGGACTTAGTGAACAAATCTGCTAGATTGTCACTAGATTGCACCTTTTGAATGGTAATCACGCCACTCTTCTGGAGTTCGTATGGGTAGAAAAATATGTTTCGTCAAATTTCCTTTGACGTACCCATTACTCATTTGTGCGATGCAAGCTGCGTTGTCTTCGAATATAACAATGGGGATGTATCGCCTTTAGCGATACCACACGAGTCACCAATGTGTTTTACAAAGGATTTCAACCAACACATTCTCGTGTGACTTCAAACAAAGCTATTATCTCTGAGTGGTTTGAAGACGTGGTAACCATGGTTTGATTAACCGATCTCCATGAGATCGAGGTACCACCACAAAGAAAAACGTAACCAGTCTGGGATATGACATTGTGGGGATCAGACAAATAGCCAGCATCCGCATAACCTACCAAGGTTTTGTGTTGGTTCTTACGGTAAATCAGTCCAAGATCTTGAGACCCTTGGAGATACCGTAGAACATGCTTAACAACATTCCAATGTCTCCTTATAGGAGAAGCGTTATATCTCGCAAGTAAATTAACTGCAAATGCAATGTCCGACCTAGTGCAATTTGTGAGATAGAGTAATGCTCCAATAGCACTAAGATAAGGAACTTCTGGTCCCAAAATTTCTTCTGTATCTTCTCTTGGTCTAAATGGGTCCTTATCCACTTCGAGGGATCGGACAACCATATGTGTGCTTAGTGGATGAGATTTATCCATATGAAATTTCTCCAATACCTTCTTCACGTAGGTTGACTAATGTATAAGAATTTCTTCTGGGAGATGCTTGATCTGCAGGCCAAGGCAATACTTGGTTTTACCCAAAACTTTCTTTCAAATTCAGCTTTCAAGATTGAATTGTCTTCTTCAATCTCTTTGCATGTTCCGATTATGTTTAGATCATCAACATATACAGATATGATGCAAAAACCACCTTGCGATTTCTTCGTGAATACGCATGGAAAAACTATATCAATCGTGTGTCCCTTCTTCTGGAGGAATTCACTAAGTCGGTTGTACCACATGAGACCTGATTGTTTTAGGCCGTACAACGACTTCTGCAGTTTTATGCTATACATACTGATTTTCACCATTCCTCATCTAGGGAATCTCAAATCCATTAGGGATTTTCATATAGATGTCGGCATCTAGTGATCCGTATAAATATGCGGTTACAACGTCCATTAATCTCATCTGGAGATTCAATTTAACTGCCAAAGAAATTAAGTAGCGGAACATTATTGTGTCCATTACGGGATAATAGGTTTGATCGAAATTAATAACGGGTCTCTGCGAAAACCCTTGAGCTACTAGCCTCACTTTGTATCTCTCCACAATATTATTTTCATTTCGTTTTCATACAAAAACCCATTTATATCCTACAGGGATAGTGTGCGCGGGTGTACGAACGATAGAGCCAAATACTTTTCTTTTATTTAGCGATGCGAGCTCTACTTCAATTGCCTCTTTACATTTTACCCAATCGGAGCGCTTCCGGCACTCAGCGATAGTTTTGGGTTTTTGATCTAGATCGTTATTTATAACGAAAAGAGCAATTGTCGCTGCATATGTGTCTTTGATGACAGTAATATTTCTATTATAAGTTTCTCTCGTATTTATGTAATTCATAGAGACTTCAATATTTATGTCAACCATACCTTCTTCATTTCCCAGTGTATCTGGGTTTGGTCGTTCCGCGGTCCTAGTGCTTTGAATATTTTATGCACGTGCTTCATTACTAGGACGCTCGTCTTCTAGACGAATCTCTTCTAGAGATTTCACGTTCTGCTGACCAGTTTTGATGGCCTTTCTGTTAGGTGTGTTTGTATTGGTTGTAGGTCCTTTACGCTTCTGGCGTGTGGGGGCATGTATACTTGATTTGCTTGGGACCTCAACCCTTTGGGGATCATTTACTGCAGGTATATGCGATTTAGTTACACTTTTATGGTCAGTGAACGCGTCTGGCAGATTGTTTGCTAAATTTTGCAAGTTAATGATCTTCTGAACTTCTAGTTCAGATTGACTAGTGCGTGGATCTAGATACTGAAGATTACTTACGTTCCACGTAAGCTCCCGACATTCATTCAATTTTGAATTCGGATCTCCCCCTAATGTCGGGAAGTGATCTTCATCGAACGTGCAGTCAGTGAACCGAGCCGTTAATTGATTCCCGGATAAAGGTTCTAAGTATTTCACAATGGATGGAGAGTCAAATCCAACGTAAATACCTAGCTTCCTTTGTGGGCCCATAGAGGTTCGCTTTGGTAATGATATCAGAACATATACCGCACATAAAAAAATACGCAGATGAGAAATGCTTGGTTCTTTCCCGCACACTAATTGTAGGGGGGGATGATCATTATATGCAGTTGGACAGATTTGTATCAGGTGTGATGCATGTAGGACTGCATGCCCCCAACATGAAGTGGGTAATTTAGAGTTCATAAGTAATGGTCTAGCGATAAGTTTGATACGTTTTATTAGCGCTTCAGCAAGACTATTTTGGGTGTGGACGTAGGGGACCGAATGCTCCACTTTAATTCTCAGAGCCATACAGTAATCTGTAAAGACTTTTGAGGTAAACTCAGCAGCATTATCCATTCGAATATATTTTATTGGATAATCTGGGAATTGAGTTCGAAGCTCGATAGTTTTCGCAATGAGCTTTGCAAAAGCTTGATTGCGGGTAGACAACAAATATACATATGTCCACCTAGTGGAGGCATCAATTAGGACCATGAAATACATAAATAGTCCTGATGCTGGGTGAATCGGTCCACAAATGTCTCCCTGAATCCGTTCAAGGAAAACCGGAGACTCTAGTCCCACCTTGGTGCGCGACGGGCGCACTATTAATTTAGCCTTAGAACATGCATCACATATAAATTCATCAACGGGAGGGATTCTATTATTCGAAATATTATGACCAATGGAATTAGATAGAATCCTACGTATCATAGTTTGTCCTGGATGACCTAACCGCTGATGCCATAATTTAAAGGAGTTCGGGTCATGAAATTTTATACTCATAGCTAGATGGATATTAGACGTCCAGATGTAAGAATAGTACAATTTGGAAGAGGAGGGAAGTTTTTCTATAACTTGTTTACGGCTATCTCGAATAATAGTCATCAAAAGGTATTTCTTATCATTCTCAGTTTCAGTTTCAATGTGATAGCCATTAGATCTTATATATTTAAAACTGAGCAGAGTACGCTTAGATTGTGGAAACAATAAAACATTATAAATTATGAGTTCGGTACCCATGGGGAGGATAATGGAAGCTCTTCCGGAGCCCACTATCATTATATTATCGTTGACTATCGTAGTTACACTCCCCCTACGTTCTACCAAGTTATGAAAATACTTCATATCTCTTAAGATTGTGTGGTGACATCTACCAAACATAAATCACAATTTGAATCCATCATGCCAGAGGAAAAAACCCAAACCTAATAGCGATTAGCTGCGGACAGAGTCTCGTGTTGATAACGTGTTGTAAATCGAGAGCGTATAATAGAGATGTGAATTTGTTCACCCAGTTCGTCGATAACGACTACGTTTGGGGGCGTACCAAGCCAGAAGTTTCACTAATATGTGTGTATGCGTGTATACAATTATGAGTACAATGATCTATTTATAATAGAAAAGATTTAGTCTAAACCTAAAATCTGTTTAGTTTATAAGCCAATTAGTAATTTACACATCAAATCTTATAAATTTGGTATAATAAATGCGCATGTTTATTAAAAAAATACTCGCTCGACTTAAAATATGATGTACCATGGTCAATAGTAAAGGCGTGGAGAAATTGAAATGCATCATCACATGGCTGATGGGTGATGGCAGCCGCCTACGCACGCCACGGGTACTCGTCATACCACTGCGCCACGCCTCCCTTTCTTCAAGACGTTTTTACCCCTCATTATCCATGTACTTCAAAGCCCCTTTTCGTCTTTCCATTTTTGAATTTCTAAAATATCTTCTCCATCCCAACACAGATTCTGCAACAGAAGAACCACAGATTACCTTCAAGCCTCCTCTCCATCTACGATACGACGCCGTTTAGCATGGCAGTAGTGCTGGGAAACGTCTCTCCATTCCTCGACCTCTCCACTGCGCCCCCTCGGACCATAAACACCGATCGCCGGCCCCGTCCCTTCCCCTCCGATGCCCTTTTGAACCTCTTCAACAAAGATCTTCACCACAACCCTAATTTCCATGCGGCGTTCGAATCCGTGTTCGATCACAGAGAAAGGCACGCGAACAGGAGGAAATCGAAGGTGAACGAAGTGGAGTACGAGAATTCTAGCGACGATGAGAATGGGAACGGGAATGGATTCGAGGATGAGCTTGGAGATGACAGTGGTTTCGATTGGGAGAAGGAGATGCGGAAGAGAGTGAAGGAGATTGAAGATATGAGGGAATTGGAGAAAAAAGCTGAAGAATTGCAGTACAAAGTCGATCAAGAGTATGATGACGACGACGGTAATGGTCAGCCGGATGAGGAGGAGACTGAAGAACAGAAGCGCATGAGAGTTAAAAAAGAACTAGAAAAGGTCTGTGTTCTTTTAGCATGCTTAAATTCCTGGTTTTCTATTTTTCGTATGCCTTGCTGGAGAAAATTAATGATAACCAAATTGTCGGCGTTTGTAGGTTCTATACATAAATTGAACTTTGAAAGTTTTTATAGCCCTGCGTATATTGATAGACCTAACCACTCTTCAAAGCAAGCATATTAAGGGCGTGACATGGTTAAATTATTGTAATGCCAATCATTGGACATGCATGAGATGGAATAAGATTTTGCAAAGCCCTCCTGTACCATTTGTTGTATTTCAAAATAAATTTAACCTACTAATATGAAGAGTTGGGCGCAAATGTGTCTTACTTATTGGGACCCAACCATATATAAACAGTCATTCTTGTAAAGGGGATTTTTTGTACTAGTCAGAAGACTTTTTAAATATGTTCTTACATTGGTGGCATAAACTAATTTTAATATTCATTATTCATGCAGTCTATGCTGTGTATTATGTTCAGATGGACAATATTTTATTGTCAGTTTCAGTTTGCTCACTTCATAGCTGATGTATAGCTGTTTATGGAGGAAACTTTAGCTTTAAATTGGGTTAAATATATACTTTTTGTATAGAGAGAAAAGTACAAGGTTCTAGTCCTCTTTACACTTATTTGATAACTCTCGTAGTAAAGTAGATATTCATTAATTGGTATGAAAATAAAGGTAGCAAGGGAGCAAGCGGAAAGAAGGAAAACTGCTCAGTTAATGTTTGATTTGGGTCAAAAGGCATATGGAAGGGGTATGTATGGGCGTGCCATTGAGTTTCTTGAAGGTGCCCTCACAATCATTCCCAGGCCCACTTTGTTTGGGGGTGAGGTAGGTAATTTCCCCAGTATTGTATGTAAATGTAAACTTTCCTTAATTCTTCACCACCTAATTTATAATGTCCTCATCATCAGATACAAATATGGCTTGCTATGGCTTATGAGGCTAAGAACCGCCATGCAGACTGCATTGCTCTGTATCGACAATTGGAAACAACACATCCCAGTGTTAGTATTCGACGCCAGGCTGCAGAACTGCGCTACATACTGCAAGCACCTAAGCTCAAGATAACACAGGAAGAGATGGTAACCATCCCACTAATAGGTTCGACTTATGATAGGTAAGCTTATTTTTAAGGTTATGGTTTTATCATTATTATGAGAATTTGCTTTTCAAGTTTTGAATGATTCATGCAGTCTATGCTTCTGGTTCCCCTGATTAAAGAACTTAGGAAGTGGAATTCAAATACATGACATGGAAACATTCTCCTATGGTTTTTTATTAGTCTAATTGAAGGAGGCGTTTGTTCAAAATTCTATAATGGGAATGAGTATGAGACTATGAGGTAATTGTTGTGTTTGATGAGAATAAAAGATGATCAATTCACATTTCTATACTTCGTATGGAGTAATAAGACTCTAGATAAATTAATCATTACTTCACTTGGATTAATTACCTTTGCTCCTATAATTATTTATTTTCAATCGATCCACTATTTCTCAATTGACAATCATTTTTGTCCCCAATCAGAGTAAAACACCAACAATCTCACCATCATTATCATTGTAATTCACCTTAATATTTATTACCGTTCCCATCGAAGAATATGAACTAAGCTTCTTCTGAGACTATTCATGAATCTTATAAGAGTCGAATGAGAGAGAATTCTCACATATCTGCTGTGACCTCGATGAAAACCTTTTGCATTCCATTGATTAATTGGCTTAAATTCTTATGTTAATTGCTTGGTGCTCTACTGTCTATTACTTGTAACCATTGTTGGACTGTCAACATCTGTTCCTGGCCTCCCAAGTCCCAACTCCTATATTTTTTTTACTTTTCTTTAGAAAGTGAGTTCTGATCATAAAAGAAGGTGTTGAACCAATCATACTTCAGCTTTCATTTTGTTTAACAAACATATTCATCACACTTCCCAGATGTTCTCAGATACGAGCCTGGGATGTTACTGTTGATCCCTCTCTCTCATTTTACTTCAGCTAGATACTGGTGTTAAAAAAATTGCATCTAAAATCTCTGGATCATGTGTTTGCTACTTTGCTTAGCACGATTGAGGCATTCATGAAACTGATGAGTTATTTGAACATTGTTATCAGTTATGCGGGTAGTTGGAGTGATAAATACAAGGATAAGGATGAAAGGATGAGTGGCTCCACAACCAATCAACTTCCATCTAACAAAGACTACTTGGCAGACTTCATGGTCTGGAAACCACCAGTCGACCTGGACAAGAACCGCGCTTTCTGGGTTTCGTTAACTTTGTGGATAGGTCTTGTTGGAGCTGCCCTTCTGGTGCAGAGATGAAGTATATTGTTGTACAGTTGTCCGTCAATTTATGGAAATATAATGTGTTACTCTTGTTGTGTTGTTTTGGTATATAAATGAATTTCTATTGTAACATATAATTCCACGCGTGAAAGAGATTCCATTTATTAATATACTTGTATATTTCTTTCACCTTTCAATTCCTTTTTCCTCTGGCCACTTGTTATTGTCGAGGTTCATGAAACACACCAACAAATTAACGGCGTTTGCAAAATGTAGACAATTTTATAAAAGGAAATGGACTTGAGATGCAAACGTATATTAATTTGCAAGCAATCCAACTGCTGTAGAGAGCTGTTATCAGGAAATGTGCATGCTCCTTGTGCAATTGGACGAGGTCAAATGCTGATATGTTTAATTAATTGTATGATATATTAATTCCAAGTAGTTGATTAATTATGAGTAGGGTGGAAATAGGTCAGGCCACTCGACAGGGGCCTACGGCCTGGCCTACTAAGGGCCTAACTTATTTAATAAACGAGCCGGACCAAAGCTTATTTAAAAACCTATTTACTTAAGTAGGCTAGGCTCAGACTTTGTAAAAAGCCTTAAAAGCCTAACAGGCCGACCTATTTAAAATGATGTAATATTGTTATTAAATATTATTTATATATTTTATTATATAATATGGTCAAGTCATATTAAATATGAATCGTGAAAGGATGGACAATAATTTTAAAGCTACAATTTTTCATATTTGTTTTTAAAATAATTCAATTTATATTTTCTGAGTCGATGCTAACAACCTCGACTTGACATGACAATAGTAAAAACAGATAGAAATAATTTTAGTTAAAAATATGTAAAAAATTGAATATCTTAAATATTGAATGTAGAATAAATAAAATTTAATAGGCTTCTGAAAAGCTCGTAGGTCTGGTCTGTTTAGTTAAAAAGGCCAGACCGAGCCTATAAAAAGACCTATCACAGATAATAGGTCAGGCTCAGGCTAAGCCTTTGTGAAGTAGGCCTAGGCTTTTCAATGTAAGGTCTGACCTGACCTACTTCCACCCCTAATTATGAGAGAGGTGTCTCATTAGAGACACTCTAATATGCATCAGGTGCACGGTGCACTCATTAAATAGTTACGACTGTTTACGCTGAAAAGTGTAGGCTGATTACACTGAGAAGTATAATTACATTACACTGAAAACCGATTCTCACTGTAAACTTTTCAATATAATCTAAACACACTTTTCAGTGTAATCAAATCATATTTTTTAGTGTAAAAGTTTCAACTTTTGAATGAGTGCATCATGCACAAGTGCACAAAAGAGTTACTCGTCTCATTATAATATATGATCCATAGAGAGAGGTATGACCCAAATATCAAAGTGGAGTGGCTTTATATAAGATTTTCTTCAAATATATTTTGTGCTATGATTCATAATGAGAAGTATGACCCAAATATTAAAGCAGAGTTCGTTTCATTTAAGAAATCTCTCGAATATATTTTGTGTTGTATATAGGCATAGAAATTTTATTATTGTCAATAGAATAATAAACTTAATAATGGCTTCATCTAAAGGAGGATCTGCTTCAACCATTTTAAACTTATAACATATTTAGTTGAACTTATGAACTCTTTTGTAACAGGTGTTTGGTGAAAAAAATGTTCAACAATATATAAGATTTTAAAATAATTTTTTTTAATAATTTATAAGTTAAAAAATAAATTGAAATATCCCAACTAGGGGTAAAAATAGACCAGGCCACCCGACAGGGGTCTACGACCTAGCCTACTAAGGGTCTAGCCTATTTAACAAAGGAGCCGGGCCAAGGCTTATTAAAAAACCTATTTACTTAAGTAGGCTAGACTCAAGCTTTGTAAAAAGTCTTAAAAACCTAACAGACCGATCTATTTAAAATGATGTACTACATATATATATATATATATATATATATATATATATAATATTGTTATTAAATATTATTTATATATTTTATTATATAATATGGTCAAGTTGTTGATGACCTTGATCCAAATTGATAACTAATGGCTGTTTTGCTCTTAGAAGATCATCGAACAAAGAAGTAATCAAAGATTAAAGCTAGACTTTTGTAAGTAAAAATTGAGAGAGAAATTTTCAAGAGTTTGGTCTATTTTTGAATTAAGTAAACTTGTATTTTTCCCTCATGAAGAGGTATTTATAGAAGTACAAGCAAGTAGGAGGTGACACTTTCCTAATCATCCTCATTTACATGGTGACAAGTGTTAAGACACTTGTTAATTCCTAAGCCATTACATCTTTACACAATGACAAGTGTTAAAACACTTGTTTGCTCCTAATGTAATGCCTAATTATTGGGATTCCTGATGATCTTCCGAGGTGCCCTCTTGCTCGCCTGGTCGCCTCCTTGTAATTTCTCTCTGACCCTTCTTGTTCCAGCTGGTCGCCTCCTTTTCATGTCTTGAGTGACCACCTGTTCGCCTCCTAGCCTCTATGACCAGCTGCTCGCCTACTTGCTCTTGGTCTTCAGGCCCAGCTGCTCGCCACCTAGGGTGCGAAGTCCCTGCTGGTCGTCCTCTTTAATTATTTTATTTTCATTCTTGATTTCTTAATCTTATTATTTTAGTATTTTTTATCTCTAATCTTGTATCCCTGCTGTTCGCCTATCAACAATGCCCCCTAGTTTGGCATATAAGGATAAATTTTATCCTTTTTGTTAAACTATAAGATAGGCTATGTTTTGTGGAAGGAGGCGAGCAACAAGGACTTTGGCTTTCTCATTTTCATAGGGAGCGAGCAGTGGGTTTTTGAATTTCTTGGGTGGGAATCTTCGGAGGCGACCAGTGGGGAACGACCCTTGGGCTTGCGTTGTTCCGTTTCCCGAGGCACGAAGTAAGAAGCGACGTGGGCGGTTGGTGACGTCACCGCCGCCCACGCGTGTGCTCCCTAAATTGCACACAGGGGCCTTCTTTTTTCGACTCTCACAATTTCGCCCCCGAATCCATATCTATAAATAGCTTCTCTTTCCATCTTTTATCCTTTTTCGATCCTTGCCTGCAAAAAAATCCCATTGAAGAGTTTTTTAGCTTTTTCTCCTTCGTTTTCTTCGAATCTCCAGTCGATTTCTTCCAAATCGAAGGTAAATCCTTTGATTTTATTGTTTATCTTTGTCATTACTTGCATTTCTTTTTTCAATTTTGCAATTTTTCATTTTTTCGCCACTTTCCTTTACCTTTGCCGCCGCATCGCCGCCGCGTCACCGCCGCATTGCCGCCGTCCTCTTTTGCTTGAAAATACACCACCATTGTGTTCCTTTTAATTCTAAATTTTTTTTACGATGACATCTCCTTCATCTAGTGAGACCCAATCTGTTGAATTTGTTGGACGAAATCCGGGCAAGAGACCTATGGAAGATGAACCGTCAGTCCCTGTTCCTCGCCGCTCACGCCGGCGAGCAACTGGTCAAGTCCCTAGAACTTTGCTCGTTGATGAGGACACGGGTTCCGAGGCGAGCTCTGTTGCTCGCTCCATTGATTCCTTCTATGCTGTGGAAAGCTCGGGCGAGCAGGACGTCCAAGGCCCTGTTGCTCGCTCCTCGGCTCGTGAAGGAACTTCCTCGGATTTAGGCAAAGATTCCGCTGAGGTCGCTTCTGAAATAGAAGAGATGAGCCTCCATGGGGATACGGGAGCGAGCAGCGAGCAGCCGGCCAAGAGCGAACAAGTAGCCGGATCAGGGAGCGAGCAGGTGGGAGTTACATGGGAATTTCTCCGGGAGATAAATTTTCCCGTTTCACGGTGATTAGGCGTGAAATTGTTATGTTTTGGTGCCCGATTTACCCATATTTTGAGTGTTTTCGATGAGTGCTTGGAGTCAAATGAGTATCATTTTTATAAAATTATTAATTTGTCTCTTTGGTTTTCATAGATGGATAGAGGGCGAAAAGAGGAGTTCGTAGGACTTTGAATCGGCCAAAACGGACTCCCGGTTGAGGAGATATGAAGATTTTACGAACGAGTGCACAGCAGCCAGCGCTCGAGCGACCAAAAACTTACAGAACAGTTTCAGCGCTCGAGCGAATCACTCGAGCGGAACCGCTCGAGCGTTTTGCTCGAGCACCCACGTATTTTCGCCTCCGGATGCGTATTTTCGGCCCATTAACTCCCGTTTCGACCCCGTGCCTATATATACCTCTTCCAAACACGTTTTGAAGGATCCCCAACTTTAGAAATCACTTTAGACTTAGTTTTTGGAGAGGAAGGAGACGAGCAAGTTTTACTTTTACGTTGTTGAGGTTTTTCATACGAATTCTTAGTTTATTTTCGTTTCTTAGTTTCTTTTCATTAGTTTGATTTCTTTAAACACTTTGAAACTTCGTTTTAGTTAATTTAAATTTCAGTTCTTAGAATTATTTTATTTTAAAACCCTAGTTCATGTTTCTTATTTTCTTCGTTCAATTCATTATGTTTTTGTTCGTTGTTTCTTCTATTGCTTTTATTTTTGTTATAACCATGTCCGGCTAAAACCCTTGCATGCTTGGGTTAGGATGAACTCGTAGAAGTAGGATGTGGGTACGTAATTAAGGTAATTGGTGACGTTAGTTTTAATTCTCTTAATTAATGAATTCATATAATTAATCTTAACTCTACCTTTGAATTTCGTATGAAAGTGTTAGAGAGAGGACGACCGCATCACGCAATAACAATTAGTAGTCTTAACGAGAGGGTTTAGGAAAGGTTAATTCATCTACCGGTTTAGCGAAGGAGGACGACCGCATCACCTTAGTTAAATTAGGGTCTCATTAATTAAGCACAATTCATTAACTTGTTAGTGGATTAGTGAAGTCGATTGCTAGGATAAAGTATTAGGGTAAGAAATCTTGAGCTTTCATTCTACGATCTTTTACTTAGGTTAATTCTTGTTTGTCACGATTACTTTGATTATGTACCTGCTCCGTTAGTATACGTAGGGATTCCTATCCTAAGCATCACCATCTCATACTTGCATATACACCTTAGATACTTAGTTTAATTTTCCTTTTGCATTCGTAGGATAATTTAGTTAGCTTAATTAATCTTTCCAAAAATTCAAAAACAACACACTCATATTAACTACGACGCGTAGATCTTCAGGGATCTATTTGCATATACACTATCCCTTGGGTTCGATACTACTTGGTCCCTATACTCGCCCATACTACAGTGAACCCGTTCTCTTGCGGGGTAGCTACTAGTAAAAGCTAGTAAAATCGCTTCAAGTCAATGGCGCCGTTGCCGGGGATGGCGTTATATGCTTTTTGAATAGGACTTGTAGATAGCTTAGTAGTTAGTAGTGGGTGATTTATTTTCTGTTTTGATTTTTATTTCCATTCATTAGGCAGTTGCGTTTTGATCCTTCTGCTAGTGTTTCAGGTTTATGAAAACACGCTCACAAGGCAATACGGGCGAAGAAAGAATCCTGTCAGACCCTGAGACGATAGCCAGAAGGAACCGAGCTTTCTTGAGAAGAATGACTACTGCTGGAGACAAAGACAACATGAATCTGGATGGAGATGGGGACTTAGACAAAATAGCTGCAGAGTATACTGTTTTAGTGGAGAAGGCGGTGCATCAACCGAGGAGATATTGAGAGCGATTCTTCAGAAGGTGGAGGAGGGAAGCAAGCGGTTGTCATCCTTGGAGTACGATGTGAAGGAATTGCATAAGAAGGGTGATCAACGTGATCAAGAGCTCCAGAAGATGAATGTTGAGTGGACTAGAACTCAACATGAGAACAATCGAAGGTTCACTTCTTTAGAGCTCCAGATGAGCCAAATTGCAAAGTCAGTGAATAGAATGCCGGAGGGGAACCCGAAAGAGCAGTGCAAGGCGATTCAGCTTAGAAGTGGAACCAACTACGAAGGTCCTCAGATGCCTGCTGATTCTGAGACGCCCCAAGTTGAGAAGGGGATTGAAAGTGAAGGGATTGAGAAGCATGAAGATATGGATGAGTCCCATCAAGACAAAGACCTTGAGGAGGTTGAGAGAGTTCCAAAGTGGAAGAAGGCAAAGGAAGCAAGGGATAAAGTGAAAGAAACAGAAAGAGATGAGTGGGGGGTACCCAAATCTGTGATACCCGTCCCATATCCACAGCGCTTCATGAAAAAGAAGCTTGATGAAAAATTTGCAAAATTTCTTGATGTTTTTAAACAACTTCACATTAACATTCCTTTTTATGATGCTTTGGAACAGATGCCGCATTATGCAAAGTTTCTGAAGGACTTGATTGCGAAAAGACGGCGAGTGGATGAGCCGAAGTTGGTGCAGTTGAACCACGAGGTGAGTGCATTAGTACATAAGGCGCTTCCACCGAAGCTGAAGGATCCCGGAAGTTTCACGATCTTATGTGACATTGGGAACGGGATCAAGAAGGGAGCATTGTGCGACCTCGGGGCGAGCATAAATCTGATGCCCTTGTCGCTTTTCAAGAAGTTGGAAGGTGGTGAACTTCAACCCACAATGATGACGCTTCAACTTGCCGACCGGTCTATTACTAGACCTCAAGGTGTTGTTGAAGACGTCCTCGTGAGAGTTGGAGATCACATCTTTCCAGCCGACTTTGTAGTGATAGAGATGGAGGAAGATGAGCACGTACCCCTGATCTTGGGAAGACCGTTCTTAGCTACGGCGGGGATGGTGCTAGACGTGGCAAATGGGAAGATTACGTTGAAGGTCGATGATCAAGAAGTGAAGATCTCCCTATATGAAGCCATAAAGCACCCGAGGGAGGATGAGAGCTTGTATTGCATGGATGCAATTGATCCTCGTGTTGAAAACACGCCTTCTATCCCTAATCCTTCTGATATTCATAATTTTGTTAGTCCTTCACTTGATTATTTAACCCATGAGCATTATGTTCTTGATTATGTTGATAGGGATAAAGTGAAGAAGTTGAAGGATGAAGAGGTGAAGAAAGTGGACGTGGTCCAGTTAGAAGGGAAAGGAGGAGTTAAGAAGAAAAAGTCCAAACTCAAGAAATTGTTTAGTAAGACTCCTCCAGATAGAGGGAAGAAGGAGTTGAGACCCATAACACTTGGGAATGAGAAGAAAGCAAAGGAACTCATGATGGAGGGACAACAAGGAAAGGAGTTCAAACACCACTCTTATGAGAGTAAGGGAGGTAAATTTGAGTATGATGTCCCATAAGCTCCTTTGAGCTTGGTCCGGCATGAGGACCTTAAAAATAGCGCTGAATGGGAGGCAACCCATTTTTATTTGCTTTTGAGTGTTTTTAGTTATTTTCCTTTTATGTTACTAGGATGTTGTTGAGTCGTATGTTTAACCTCGTACTTGAGAGTTTTATTTTGTAGGCTTGTCTCTAAAGGAGTAAAGGTATCATGGAGTTACTCAGATTGAAGGAACCAACTTGAGACAAAGGAGTGTGCAAAGCTGTTGAGAGAAACTGAATTGTTCGGTTGAGGTAACCCACAACCCCAAACTTAGACCTCTAGCAAGGTCGAAGTTTGGGGGGGTGGAGTTTTTTATGTTTCTTGTTACATTGCACATGCATGCACCCCTTATCTTTGAGTTGAGTTAGTTATTTTGTGCCTTGAGATGCTCCTTGGGCTATTATTAATTTGTTTTGTTACTCAATATTTTATGCCTATCAATCACCTTATGCTTGTTGATTGCTATCTTTGAGTATGATTTGATGAGTAGGGTGAATTGTGAGGCTGAGTTAGAAATTCTTTTGTGTGAGTGTTTGAGTTTGAGCTGAGTTGAGAAAGAACTTGTATGCTTGTGAATTTTTCTTTTGAGTACTTGTGTGATGAGAGTGAGAATTCACTAGGACAAGCATGGATGTGAAAGCCGTGAGAGTTGTGCCTTACGAGATTTAAATGCACGATTTAATCTCTTCGTTTGTGAGTGGATCGTCACCTTAGAGGATGCTAGAACTTGCATGTGCTCTTGCTTCTTGATTGTGTCTAGTTTGATATGCCGAATGTGATCTTAGGCCATCTTTGATTTAATTGAGTCACTTAGCCAAAATTTTCCTTACCAATGACATTGATCCCTTGTTAGCCCCTTTGAGCCTAGAGCCTATTTTATTTGCTAGCACATATGAACACTATTCCAATTCCTAAGCCTTTTTGTCCCAATTTGAGTGGAGAATAGGAAAGTGTGAATGTGAAAGGAGTGAATTGAGTTGAAAAAGGAAAAGGTTGTTTGTTGAGTGAATATGAGAAGAAGGTGTGATGAAGTTTTGAGATGTGGGAAAAAGAGAAAGAAAATTGAGAATGAGCAAAAAGAAAAAAATGAGCTCATGTGTTTGTGTGAAAAAAAAAAAGAGAAAAAAAAAAGTGATTGAAAAAAAGGTGAAAGAGTGAGAAAGAAAAACATTGAAGTGTTGAGAGTAGTGGAATTAAAGTGTGTTGATTGAAAATGTTTGAAGTATTCTGTTCCTAATCTCAAAGTGCCAAAGTTGATTTTTCTATTCTCCATTCACTTGAGTCACTTACCCCATATTGTTATCCCACCTGTCCAAAGAGCCTACATTACAACCTTGAGAAAAGTCCTTTTTGATTCGGCATTGATTTCTAGAGTATGGTCGGAGTTGAGAGTGCTTACAAGCCTATGGCTGCCAATATGTGTGATTGATTGATTGATTGAGTCCCTTAAACACTGTTATACACTTGTGAGGGAGTGAAACACACCGTTGAGTGCACATCCATGCTTGATCTTGGTGTTTCTTGTTATTGTTGCATGAGTACGATAAAAGAAAGTGAGTGAGTATACGGGTGATTGATCTTTAAAGCTCGAGTTCATTTGCTTGCACTAGTTGATTTTTTTTTACTCATTTCTAACAATTTCACTTGACTTATTATTTCGTTGCTTGAGGACAAGCAACATGGTAAGTTTGGGGGGGTTGATTAGGCGTGAAATTGTTATGTTTTGGTGCCCGATTTACCCATGTTTTGAGTATTTTCGATGAGTGCTTGGAGTCAAATGAGTATCATTTTTATAAAATTATTAATTTGTCTCTTTGGTTTTCATAGATGGATAGAGGGCGAAAAGAGGAGTTCGTAGGACTTTGAATCGGCCAAAACGGACTCCCGGTTGAGGAGATATGAAGATTTTACGAACGAGTGCACAGCAGCCAGCGCTCGAGCGCCAGCGCTCGAGCGTTTTGCTCGAGCGACCAAAAACTTACAGAACAATTTCAGCGCTCGAGCGAATCACTCGAGCGGAACCGCTCGAGCGTTTTGCTCGAGCACCCACGTATTTTCGCCTCCGGATGCGTATTTTCGGCCCATTAACTCCCGTTTCGACCCCGTGCCTATATATACCTCTTCCAAACACGTTTTGAAGGATCCCCAACTTTAGAAATCACTTTAGACTTAGTTTTTGGAGAGGAAGGAGACGAGCAAGTTTTACTTTTACGTTGTTGAGGTTTTTCATACGAATTCTTAGTTTCTTTTCGTTTCTTAGTTTCTTTTCATTAGTTTGATTTCTTTAAACACTTTGAAACTTCGTTTTAGTTAATTTAAATTTCAGTTCTTAGAATTATTTTATTTTAAAACCCTAGTTCATGTTTCTTATTTTCTTCGTTCAATTCATTATGTTTTTGTTCGTTGTTTCTTCTATTGCTTTTATTTTTGTTATAACCATGTCCGGCTAAAACCCTTGCATGCTTGGGTTAGGATGAACTCGTAGAAGTAGGATGTGGGTACGTAATTAAGGTAATTGGTGACGTTAGTTTTAATTCTCTTAATTAATGAATTCATATAATTAATCTTAACTCTACCTTTGAATTTCGTATGAAAGTGTTAGAGAGAGGACGACCGCATCACTCAATAACAATTAGTAGTCTTAACGAGAGGGTTTAGGAAAGGTTAATTCATCTACCGGTTTAGCGAAGGAGGACGACCGCATCACCTTAGTTAAATTAGGGTCTCATTAATTAAGCACAATTCATTAACTTGTTAGTGGATTAGTGAAGTCGATTGCTAGGATAAAGTATTAGGGTAAGAAATCTTGAGCTTTCATTCTACGATCTTTTACTTAGGTTAATTCTTGTTTGTCACGATTACTTTGATTATGTACCTGCTCCGTTAGTATACGTAGGGATTCCTATCCTAAGCATCACCATCTCATACTTGCATATACACCTTAGATACTTAGTTTAATTTTCCTTTTGCATTCGTAGGATAATTTAGTTAGCTTAATTAATCTTTTCAAAAATTCAAAAACAACACACTCATATTAACTACGACGCGTAGATCTTCAGGGATCTATTTGCATATACACTATCCCTTGGGTTCGATACTACTTGGTCCCTATACTCGCCCATACTACAGTGAACCCGTTCTCTTGCGGGGTAGCTACTAGTAAAAGCTAGTAAAATCGCTTCAAGTCACACGGCCAACCCCCGAGTCTCTCGTTCCTAAAGCCGTAGTCCGAAGGCAAGATTGGATCGATTATGCCAACAAGTATCACAACACATTCCCTGTTCCTGCTCAACCTATTATGGAGGCTCTTCCATCAACATACACAGCGAGCAAAATAGCTAGTGTGGTTGCGGAGGAGGATTTAATTCGGATACGGTCTCGCTACCGTATTCCGTATGATATCCACTTGTACGTCCCCCAACCAGGAGAGAGAGCTGACAACCCACCCCAGGCTGCACTGCTATTAATCTTGACATACTTAACACGGGGTTCCCTCTCCCTCTGCACCCGGTGATCGGACGATTCTTGAAGGACGTAAACCTGGTGATCACTCAGATTACTCCGAACGGTTGGGGTAGTTTGTTGGTGTTTATCACCCTTTTCGGGTTGGAAGTATACAAGAATAAAATCAGCACGTCGGAGATACATTATGCTTTGACCATCTCCTTGGCTGTTAACGAAGACGGGCTTGAGTGGTATTATATCAAAGCCCGTAGTGGCGTCAAATTGATTGAAGGGGTGCCTAATAAGATCAAAAGTTGGCACAAGCAATTTTTTTATATTGGCGGCGATTGGTGGGCATCTTCCGATTTTTTGGGAGGACCGGGACGTATAGATTCATCTACTCATTTCGGCGAGATTCGGCGTAGGTCTCAGTTCCTAGTTCATCGAATTTTCAGGTGAACTAATTTTAATCTTTTTCCCTTGTTTTGCAGGTCCGCGTCTCTTGAAGTGGGGGCATCCGGATTTGAGCAAAGAATTTTTATACGTCCTTGCATTGATTTCACTACGGGACGTTAAGGATCGGAGTGTTGACCACCTCTCTCAAGCACACTGCCGCAAGCTTGCCAACTCACTACCAGTGCTCATCACTTGGAGGCACAAGCGGAGATTCCTGAAGGTACTTTACGTCACTCTTTTATTTTTCCTTTGTTGCTCGCTCTGTACCTGTTGCTCGCCCCCACCCCTGCTGCTCGCTTGACCCCTGTTGGTCGCCATTATTATACCTATTTCCTTCATTTTTTGTATTTTTTGTTTTTCAGCTCAAAGGGTAACGGTCGCTGTCCCCCCAATTCCTGAGAGTTATTATTTGCTCGCCCGTCGGGTTAAACAAATGGCTGCCAATCAACCTTCGAGGAAAAAGAAGTTCGACCCGTGCACCTCTTTGATTAAGCTGAGAGCCGAAGCGGACGAGGAAGAAGAAGCTCCTCAGGCTCCCGCCCCTGCTCCTCGCCCCCCAGTGCGCTCCTCACCTCCCCCAAAGGATACAAGGGGTAAGAAGAGACTCACGAAGGAGACCGCTCCTCGTAAGGAAGATGATCGGGCCAAGCGGGCCAAAGGGCAAGGTTCCTCTCAGGCGAACAAGACTGCTGCTCGCTCCTCGCCTGTGGAGGAGGTGACCGAGCAACAGGTCGTTGGCGCCATAATCGCCGGTCAGGGTAGGGGCACGTCTCCTGACAACACATACTTGGGCTATGACCCAGTAAAGATGAGGGAGTAAGTATTTTCCCTTTCTGTTCGATGTTAGCCCCTTTGACTTTGTTTACTAACGGCTTTTTTTCTTGTATAGGTACCGGAAGAACGATTACCCTGGTCGTGCAAAGGTACTTCACCAATTTAGTTGTGTGAAGTCCCCTCCGGCACCTCATGAGATTAAGGACTCCCACGTCCGAAGAGCCATGGAGTATGTTCCCCGCTCCTGGACTAAGAGAGGCGAGGAGATCCTGCAGAGCCAGAGCCTCAGTGATAACGCCCGTTTGTTGAGCTATAACGCGAGCCACCAATCTATCTCTGCTCAGCGGGTCCTGGACCAGGCCATCGAGCTTGAGCGAACGAATCACGGTTTGGGGCGAAAGATCGAGCAAGTTGAGGCGGAATGTGATGCTCAACTTGCTCAACTGAAGAAGAAGGATGAAGAGTTGGCTAAGTTGAAAGCTGACTTCGACAGAGCCAAGCTTACATGGACGCGGGAGGTGAAAGCTGCCGAGGATCGGGAAATGGTAGCGTCCAACGCTTCAGAGAAGCTTAAATTAGATTTGGGCATTGCCACTGACCGTCTGCAGGTCCTGGAGACAGAGCGGGTGGGTCTGGTGGAAAGAGTGAAGTCTTTGAAGGTCCACGTCGACCAGCTGGAAAAGAAGAACAAGCGCGCCATCTCTTACACTACGTATGTGCAAGATGTAACTGATAATACCAATCTCGGTTATATCTGTGCATATGCTGACAGTGTAAGGAATGTGAAGTATGCCCTGGATAATGGTCTAGATGTGATGACTTCGACCATTAAAGACTTCACTGACTATGTTACTGAGAACCCTCCAGCTCCAGGCTTTGAGATCCCGGTGGCTGACCTAGGAGAGATGGGGGTCAACTTAGATATTTTCAAAGACGATGTTCTCGTTGTGGCCCCCAAGGAGAGAGTGGAGGCGGATAGGGATATGACTATCTTTGAAGCTCTGGGCCCCCTTCTCCCGAATCCTCTCGGTGAGACGAGCTCCTCTGCTGCTGCAGGCGAGCAGCAGGTCTCTGGGGTCATTGTGCAAGATGTTCAACCTCCTCCTCCTTCCCAAGATCCTCCAGCGCCACCTGCTCCGCCAGCTCCTGAGATTTAAACTTTATCTTTTTTTTTTTGCTCTTTTAGTTGATGTAGTAGGATGATGATTGTATGCTTCTCTTTTGTAATTTTTGCGCTAATGAATGGAATCGCACTTTCCTTTTCTTTGTTCGTCTTTTATTTACCCTTTTATTTATTTTGGCTCAAGTATTTCCTTCCTTTTAACATATATGGGCCTGTTTGGTTCCCTACGAACTTAGCCTCTATCATGCTTCTCCTTATGCCCTGTTGCCCGCCACTTGTTATGCTTGTGCTTAAATGCATCCAGCTTTGGGGCGAGCAACTCTGTATCATGGGGGCGATTAGTTGGGCTTCTGGGCTTCAAGAGCCCTGCTGTTCGCCTCCTTTTGGACTTGTGCTTTCCAACACTTGTTTGTCCTCCGGCGAGCAGTTTTTCTTCTTGGCGAACAATTGGGCTTTGATGCCTCTTTAACTTTTTAGTTACTTAATATAGCGAACAACCATTCCTACTCACATATTTTGCTAAATAATGTTTGAAAATTACCAATCTTACAATAATATACACAACAATATGCATAAAAAACTTTACTCTAATCTACAGAGAAAATTTCCATGGAAAATTTTACTTTACATCGGTCTCCTAACTATTGATAATATTTCTTCAACAAAGCCGCGTTCCAGGTGTATTGGGCCGAATTGCCTTTCATGTCTTCGAGATCATACGTGCCGTTGTGCCACTTATGAGTTATCTTGAATGGGCCCTCCCAAGTCGGTCCAAATACACCTGGAGGTGTTGCTAGGATTTTTCGGAGTACCAGATCCCCGACTTCAAACTCCCTGACTTTTACTTGTGAATTATAGTATTTTGCGATTCTTCTTTTGTATATCTCATTTTTTATTTCTGCTGAAATCCTTTTTTCGTCGATCAGATCCATTTCTGCAGCTAGTGCCTTGTTGTTTTCTTGTTCATTGAACTCGGCTATCCTTTCAGTTGGTACTTACCGAATGCCATAGCAAACGGTGTCTCTCCGGTACTAGTTCTGTGTGATACTCTGTATGCCCAAAGTACCTCGGGGAGTTCTTCCGACCACTTGCCTTTCTTATCCACCAGACGGATTTTGAGGATGTGCTTGATTATCTTGTTAACTGCCTCGACTTGGCCGTTGGACTGAGGATGATATGGTGTCAAAAAATGCTTCTTGATACCCCATTTTTTACAAAAATCTCTTATCTTTTTTCCTTCGAACTGCCTTCCATTGTCTGTCAATATTGCTTGTGGAACTCCGAATCGGCACACTATACTCTTCCAGATAAAATTGATCATTTTTTCTTGTGTTATCGTTACTAGTGCTTCAGCCTCGGCCCATTTCGTGTAATAGTCTACGACCACTACTGCAAATCTGACATTCCCCTTTCCCGTTGGGAAAAGTCCTATGATGTCTATCCCCCACTTTGCGAATGGCCATGGACTATTTACCGAAATCAGTTCTGTTGGTGGCTTATATATGTTGGGGGCGAACAGCTGGCATCGGTGGCAAGTTTTTGCAATTTTGATTGCGTCTTGTAACAGAGTTGGCCAGTAGTATCCTTGCCTTACTGTTTTGTATGCCAATGCTCGTCCTCCTGCGTGATTTCCGCACACTCCTTCTTGTATTTCTTTCAAAACTTCTTGGCCTTGCTCCCTTGCTAGGCATTTCAGTAGGGGTAGTGAAAATCCCCTCTTGTAAAGTTGGTTATCCATGATGGTGAACCTTGCTGCTCGCTTGGCTACCTTTGCTCCTTCTTGTGGATCTTCAGGCACTATGTTATCCTTGAGGTATCTGTATATTGGTGTTCTCCAGTCCTCCTCTGTCAATTCTTCTTCGATCTAATTGATATTATAGTCACTGGTGGATGGGTTAGGGATTCTTGTTATCGTGACTTCTGAAAGTTTCGCTGGTCCTGTACTAGTAGCTAAGCGAGCAAGCGCATCTGCTTGGGCGTTGTCGTCTCTTGGCACTTGTTCAATGTAAATTTGCTCGAAAAGCGAAGCCAGGTGAGCAACGATTTTTTGGTACAAGGCCATGTTCTCATCCTTGGCTTCGTATTCTCCACGGACTTGGTTGACTATCAGCTGAGAATCTCCATAAATTTGAACCCTTCGAACCCCCACAGCCAGAGCTAATCGTAACCCGGCTATCAATGCTTCGTACTCAGCTTCGTTGTTTGTTGCCATGAACTCGAACCTGACAGCCGAGGTGAATACTTGTTTATCTGGACTGATCAGCACTATCCCGGCTCCTGCTGCTGTATTATTTGATGATCCGTCCACGTACATGTGTCATGGATGATTATGACCTCTCATTGGATCCTGAGGGAAGGTTAATTCGACAATAAAGTCGACTAATGCTTGTCCCTTGATCATTGTTCGAGGTGCATAAGATATACCAAACTGGCTTACTTCGAGGGACCACTTGAGGAGGCGACCAGCGGTGTCAGGTCTTTGCAAGATTTGTCTTAACGGAAAAGTTGTTAAGACCTCCACTTGGTGATCAAAGAAATATGGTCATAGTTTTCTTACGCACATCACTAGTGCGTAGGCTAACTTTTCCATAGGTGAATATTTAATCTCCGCTTCATGCAAAGCCTGACTCACATAGTAGATTGGCAAATGAAATTTTCCTTCTGCCCGAACTAAGACTGAGCTGATTGCCACTTCTGACGCTGCTAGATATAGTTATAGCTTTTCTCCGGAAACAGGTTTTGATAGGATCTTAGTGTCACTCAAATACTCCTTCAGCTGTTCAAACGCTTGTTGGCAATTGCTTGTCCACTGGAATTGTCCTTTCTTGATGGCGTCAAAGAAAGGTCGACATTTATCTCCTGACCTGGAAATGAATCTGTTCAGAGCTGCCAAACATCCGGTTAGCCGTTGGACTTCTCTGACCGACCTTGGTGGTTGCATGTCCATGATTGCTTTGACCTTTGATAGATTTGCTTCAATGCCTCGTTGGTTAACCAGGTGCCCAAGGAAGTTTCCTGAGTGTACTCCGAAGCTGCTTTTCTTCGGGTTTAGCTTCATGTTGTATGCTCGAAGAATCTCAAATGCTTGTGCCAGATGTTCCAAGTGATCTTCTTTTCTTAGGCTTTTCACCACTATGTCATCCACGTACACTTCCATTGTTCTGCCGATGTGATCATCGAATATTTTATTAACAAGTCTTTGGTACGTGGCCCCTGCGTTGATTAACCCGAACGGCATCGTCTTCCAACACAGCAGGTTCTTGTTGGTGTAGAACGCCGTGCTTTCTTGGTCGTCTGGGTGCATCGGTATCTGGTGGTATCCGGCAAATGCGTCCATGAAGGTAAGAAGTTCGTGTCCTGCTGTGTTATCCACCAGTTGATCAATATATGGTAACGGGAAGTTGTCTTTGGGACATGCAGCATTCAGGTCCGTGAAATCAATACACAATCTCCATGTGCCATTTGGCTTTTTCACCAATACCGGATTTGCCACCCACCGAGGACACAAAGCTTCTTTGATCAGATCATTATCAAGTAATTTTTTTACTTCGACATCAAGCGCCTCATATTTGTCAGGTCCGAATTTTTTTCTCTTCTGCTTTACCGGTTTTTTAGTCGGATCAATATTTAGCTTATGACAAGCATGCTCGGGGCTAATGCCTACCATATCTGCATGCGACCATGCGAATATGTCGAGATTGGGCTTAAGGAATTCGCTCATTCTGGATCTGTATGGCTCTGGGAGCTCAGACCCAATGAATAATTCTAAGTCTTCTCTATTCGGGTCGACTTTTATTGTTTCCAACTCCTCAACCGGGGTTGCTTTCCTCTTTTGGCACTTCCATCGAAGATCAATTATCGGACCTTCCAAGCTGAGTTCATCTTCGATCATGGGCTCTGCCTCTAACCTTGGCTCGATATCGTTTACTCCTTTTGGCTCAGGTACAACTTCCTTTCCCTGCTGCTCGCCATGGCCCTCCTGCTCGTCCTCACCCTGCTGGTCCTCCACTTCCATCATCTCCGTGTCAATGGACTCCATGATTTCATCCAATACGGAAGGTTCATCCTCAGCCCTGCTGCTCGGCTGCTCGTCCATGACAGACACACAATTATCTTTCGGTTGGAGTTGCAGGAGACACTCTCGAGCTTTCTTCTGATCACCTTTAACTGTACCTGGACCCTTCGAAGTTGGAAATTTAAGACAGTAGTAGTACGTTGAAACAACCGCTTTGAATTCATTTATAAAAGGCCGGCCGAGAAACCCGTTGTAGGCAGACTGTTGATTTACAACTAAAAACTCTATCATTCTAGTCAGTCTCCTTTCGGGATTCTTGGTCGATACAAGTTCGACTGGCAACGTTACTAAACCTAAGGGAATGGTTACAACATCTCCGAACCCTACTATCTTATGATCACATTCCTTTATATATCCTTCACAATCACCTATCTGATCTAATGTGTTTTTGAACAAGATGTTTGTGTAGGAGCCGGTGTCCACAAGCAAATGGTGAACTCGGGCTCCCATGATATTAGCACAGACGATTAGTGAGCCATTGTGTGGAGTGAGTATCCCATCTAGGTCTTTTTCGGAGAATATCAGATCCCCCGTCTTCTTAGTTGCTTGGTTTACTCCAACCTCTCTGACTTGAGCTACTGCCCTCAAGTCTGCCTTCCTTTTTCTTTTAGATAACGGTGGCCTCCCGTCAGAACAGCCCCCTACTGGTCCGAATGGCTCGAGCATTAAGATCTCTCGGATGGGTTCCGCCGGTGCCGTAAACGGCTTCTTGCCTTTTTTGTCCATCCTGCTCGGCTGCTCGTCACCTTCATCTTCTTCCGAGCTGGATGGATTTGAGACTCTTGGCCTTTTGCCTGGCTGCCTCTTCACGAATTCTGACAACCTTCCTTCTTCATAAAACCTCCATAGCTGCTTTAGGAGGTCTCGGCATTCACTCGTGAAGTGACCTATGGTTTGATGATATGCGCAGTATTTGTTGGGGTTCATCTTCCCCCGTTCTTGTCGTATCTTCTGGGCTCTGACAACATATCCTTATCCTTGACTTTATTGTACACAGCTTCTATTGACGTAGATAGGACATGGTTCAACTTTTCTTTTAGCTCGGAACCTTCATTGAAAGCTTTCATGTTCTTAGGGGCTTTGTAGTCCCCACTGGACTTCTTTCCTGATTTCTTGGTATTGGCCTTATCTCCCAACTCTTTCTGGAGAGTTTCTTGCATTGAAATGTATACCCCCGCCTTGTGCCTGAATTCAGAATATGTTTTTGGGAAGACTAGGTGCATTTCCTTCCACAAATCTGTCCCTTTCTTGAGTCCCGCCATGACTGCCACAATTTTTGTATCTTCACTCACCATTTCTCCTTCCAACAGGACTTTGTCAAACCTTTCAAGAAAAGCCCTATCGGATTCTTCCTCTCCCTGCTTCAAATCTGCAAGTCTGTGTCTTTGGGTGAGGTAGGATCCAACTGTGGAAAAATGCGAGAGGAATTCCTTGCTGAGTTGCATGAATGAACTGATGGAACCCGGAGCAAGTGCGGAAAACCATCTGTGGGGACCATCACCAAGGGTTAATGGGAAGTTTCGACACTGTGTTGCGTCAGATGCTTTTACCGATATCATGTAATCAGTGTATTTGGATAAGTGCACTTTCGGGTCTGAATTTCCTTCATACAAGCTAACAGCTGGGAATTGCACCTTTTTCTGAACCGGTGCGTTCAATATTGCCGGGGACAATGGTGATGATGGGAGTATTGTGGTCCCTCCACCATTCTGGGCATCCAACTGCTTCTTCATCTCTTCCACCGCTTTTTTCAAAGCTTGCCACTCGTTCGGAGACGTTCTCTCATTAGAAGGCTGTTCGTCATGATTGGGTTCAATGACCTCTTCACGATGCAGTCCCTTGCTAACGGGACGTCTCTCCTGTGTGACGTGCCTAGCAATGTTGCTAGCTCCGTTGGGACCCAAACGCCCGAAGGCTGACCTTCTCAATCTCTCATGCACTGAGGGGCGAGCAGCAGGGTATGCTTGCTTGTGTGCTAGCTCCTCGCTTCCTTGATAAATCTCTTCCCTTCGTGCCACATGATGACTTGCTCTCCTTGTATGGGAGTGGCTTACACTCTTTGTTTCCCTGCTGCTCGACTCCTCGCCTGTCCCCGGAGTGGACTCTCCACGACTCCCTAGTCGCTCACTTAATGGGATTTTGCCTCTAGCCCTTCTTGCTTGTCTACTATCAACTTCATCCGTTCTAACGTCCTCACGTTGCTTGGTTCTTCGCTCCGTTGCCCGGTTGCTCGCCTCCGGGGCTTTGGAAGGTTTATGACCTGCTGCCCGTTTGCTCGCCTCCCGGGCTTTTGACGGTCCGGCAGCCTCCTGTTGCCGTTGTATAGATTGTAGGACGACAATCGTTTTGGCTAATTCCTCCGGGTTTTGGGCCAAAGCCTCCACTTCCGGGGGTAAAGTATCAATTGTAACTTGCACGTTTCGCCGGGATGTTGCCCGCACCATTCGTGCATGGTCACCCGTCGATGATACCCTTGTTCGTGACTTGTTTGACGGGTGAGTGCTCGATTTTTGCGGTTCTTGTGATCGCACCATTTTCCGGATTTTGATGTTCTTTTGATGAAGATCTTATGCTTGTGGATGTTTTGACCTAGAAACAACTAGCCTTGCATGTAGGGATTTGGTTGTTTATAAACCCCTATCCACACATGCATGCATTCAAGCTTGTAGGTCTTATGCAACACCACTTGCAATACCCAAATATGCTTCCAAATTCCAGTTTCCGGCGACTTATTGCCGGAATTATGCAGTTTCCGGCGAGTTTTCCCCGGAAATCCTTCAAATCTTCAACCGACGGAGGTTCGGACCCTCCTTCTAGCGCCAATTGTTGATGACCTTGATCCAAATTGATAATTAATGGTTGTTTTGCTCTTAGAAGATCATCAAACAAAGAAGTAATCAAAGATTAAAGCTAGACTTTTGTAAGTAAAAATTGAGAGAGAAATTTTCAAGAGTTTGGTCTATTTTTTAATTAAGTAAACTTGTATTTTTCCCTCATGAAGAGGTATTTATAGAAGTACAAGCAAGTAGGAGGTGACACTTTCCTAATCATCCTCATATACATGGTGACAAGTGTTAAGACACTTGTTAATTCCTAAGCCATTACATCTTTACACAATGACAAGTGTTAAAACACTTGTTTGCTCCTAATGTAATGCCTAATTATTGGGATTCCTGATGATCTTCCGAGGTGCCCTCTTGCTCGCCTGGTCGCCTCCTTGTAATTTCTCTCTGACCCTTCTTGTTCCAGCTGGTCGCCTCCTTTTCATGTCTTGAGTGACCACCTGCTCGCCTCCTAGCCTCTATAACCAGCTGCTCGCCTACTTGCTCTTGGTCTTCAGGCCCAGCTGCTCGCCACCTAGGGTGCGAAGTCCCTGCTGGTCGTCCTCTTTAATTATTTTATTTTCATTCTTGATTTCTTAATCTTATTATTTTAGTATTTTTTTTATCTCTAATCTTGTATCCCTGCTGTTCGCCTATCAACACAAGTCATATTAAATATGAATCGTGAAAGGATGGACAATAATTTTAAAGCTACAATTTTTCATATTTGTTTTTAAAATAATTCAATTTATATTTTCTGAGTCGATGCTAACAACCTCGATTTGACATGACAATAGTAAAAATAGATAGAAATAATTTTAGTTAAAAATATGTAAAAAATTGAATATCTTAAATATTGAATGTAGTATAAATAAAATTTAATAGGTTTCTGAAAGGCTCGTAGGCCTGGTCTGTTTAGTTAAAAAGGCCAGACCGAGCCTATAAAAAAGTCTATCACAGATAATAGGTCAGACTCAGGCTAAGACTTTGTGAAGTAGGTCTAGGCTTTTCAATGTAAGGCCTGGCCTGACCTACTTCCACCCCTAATCCCAACTTTATTTCAACTATCCCCACCCCCTACTCACCCATCTCATCCCGAACTCCGGTCATCTCACCCTCACCCACCCCTATTTTGACATAAAAGTAAAATAAAAGTTATATTAAAATTAAAATTTAAAAATATTTATAATAAATTATCAAAGAATATATAAGTTGTATTAGTCAAATACTTTTATAATTTATAAGCCACTTAAAATTACCATAGAGTAACTCTCTTGTGCACTTGGTGTATGATGTACTCACTCAACAGTTGAGATTCTTTACATTGAAAAGTATGATTTGATTACACTGAAAAATGTGGTTAAATTACACTGAAAATCAATTTTCAGACACTTTTCAATGTAATCAACCTATACTTTCAGTGTAAACAATCCCCATTATTGAGTGAATACACCGTACACCAGGTGCATGTGAGAGTGCGCCTTACTTATAAGTTCTTAAAATAATTTATAAGATGTTAAAACTTATAGTAACACATTTTTATTAAACAACTTATAAAATGTTTAAAAGTTACACCTTCAAAGTGTTTGACAAAATAAGATGTTTAGTAGCTTATAAGATAAAAGAATAAAATCCTTACAACTTAAAAGATGTAAAAAAAATTAGTTGAGATTTTTCAAATTATTTTCCTAACCGCCTCCACCCACCCCACTCTTACCTACATTTACTTCAACATAAAATAAAAATTAATTTAAATTTAAAAATATTTGTTATAAATTATCAAGGATCTTATAAGTTGTATTAGTCAAACACTTTGACAACTTATACGTTATTGAAAATTATATCTTATAAGCTCTTAAAACAATTTATAATATGTTAAAACTTATGAGATGTTTTCAAATAAGCAACGGGTTCTAAACTAAATTTAGCTAAAAAAGACTCTTAGAGGATGTTCTTTTTGGGTTTAAGTGACTTTTAAAAACCGTCTTTTGAAATCTAAAGGATTTTAAAATGTGTGTTTGTTTTGGGTTTTTAATTAGGGTAGAAATTCAGTATTCCTTGGATTAGTTGGGAAGAAATATGTAAGGGGAAAAATCGGGGGGTTTGGGTATTCGAGATTTGAGATTTTTCAATAAGGCTTTGCTTACTAAATGGATATGGAAATATCTGAATGAGCCTGATAGGTTGTGGGCAAGAGTTATCAGGTCTTGGTATGGGAATTTGGAAGTGTTTAGGAGAGTGAGTGCATCTGTGAACTTAGTTAGAGAAGATGTATTAAGGGTAGCTAGGTCGGCTTTAGGTTGGTGGAGGGAAATTTGCTATTTATATATGGGGAACTTTGAGGGGGGAGAGGGGGTCAAAGATGAGATAGAGAGAGAGGAGGGTAATGGTGCGGATACTTTCTTTTGGTCGGATTAGTGGATAGGTGAGAAGAAGTTGGGAATGAAATTTTATAGATTTTTTAGGGTGAGTTCTCAGAGAGAGGAAAAAATCAGTGAGATGGGATCGTGGAGGGGGGAGTGTGGGAATGAGATTTAAGATGGAGAAGGTAGTTGAGAGCAGGGAAGGTTAACCATATTAACAAGTTAATGATTTATCTTAACAGGGTCAATCTTCAAAGATACAGAGCTGATGCGTGGAGGTGGAGTCCTTCTTTGAATGGGATGTTCTCAACAAAGGCTGCATATGATAATTTATTGAAGAACTCGAATTCAGGGAGTGACGGGGTCGCGGAGAGGAAAGCATTTAAGAGATTTTGGAAAAAAATTGCGCCAAAAAGATACCAAATCATCGCTTGGAAGGTTCTTAAACAAACACATAGCAACTAAGGACAATCTTCAAAGGAGGGGCGTGATTCCGAACGATGAGATGACTACATTGTGTGATATGTGGAGAGGAATAAGAAAGTGTATCCCATCTCTTCATCGAATGTAAGTTTGCTTGTGAGGTATGGTCTCTTTGTTAGAGATGGTTCGAGGTGTCCATGGTCACTCATAGAAATCTAATTATTCATTTTCTTCTACATGGTGAGGTGTTTGAAAATTTTAAGAAGGTGAAAGTGGCGAATAAAATTTGGATTTGTGTTTGGAAAGTGAGAAATGCTTTTATTTTTGATAATATACCACTGGATTCAAGTAGATTGATTGATGAGGTTAAAGCTAGAGTGTGGTCTTGGCTTGGTGTTGGATCAAAATTCAAAACTAACACCACAATTGGGTCATGGTTTCCAAATCCCTGCAACTGCATTGGAGAATTGTGATCGAAGCTGTCATCTACGGTTCCTGCATTGGAGATTTGTGATCTAAGCTTGTCATCAAGTGGTTTGGTGTTACACTGATTGTCGCAGGATTTTTTTTTTTGCTTGTATTAGTGTAGTCTTTAAACTTTATTTTTCTTTGTTCATTTGTAAGGGTGGAGGACCCCTGTTCTCCAATTTTATGAATGAATTTTCCCTTTTCTCAAAAAAATAAATAAATTATTATTACTATTTTAAAATATGAGATAAAAAGAGTATAAATTGATATTAGATTGTATATACTATATTTTCTTTGAACAAATTTAATAATATAAAATTCATACAATTACATACAGTCACTGATAATATATTTCATTATGAAATATTATGCAATTAATAAAAATACGTAATTATATATTAAATTTTGCCTTACTTATTTTCATAAGTCATACTTGCAAGCTAATTTAGATTGAATTTGAGTAAAAAAATCTAGGCAAAGTATTATATAAAAATAGTTTATGATAAGCTTATCATGAAACAATTTTAAAGTATCATTAATCTCATCGGGAGTATCATTAATCTCATCGAGAGTATCATTAATCTGAGTTCAAGAAAATTGTTTTAAATTTTTTGAACTCAGACTAATGATACCCCTGACAAATTTAATGATACTCCCGATGAGATTAATGATACTCTAAAACTATTTCATGTTAAACTTATTATGAAGCGTTTTCATATAAAACCTACTCAAAAATCTAATTGCATTATGTGCCCCCATACAATATATTTTTCTTTCCTATTTTCATATTGAAGAATTTCAAAATGGCTCAATTTTTTGATTGACTCTACTTTGTTTTTTCTTTTTTCACAATTCATGTCTGGCAAATGTTATTTTTCAAGTTAAAATGATGCAAGATAATAAAACAAAAATTAGTGGTGTAAATATATTTTTGTTATTGTTTTGTATGACTTGAAATTGAAAATAAAAAATAAAAAATCGTCGATCCTTAATAAAAATTTGTATAAAACATTTGTTGTTGGATCAATCATCTCACACTCTACCTTATAAATTTATTTCCTCCCCCCACCCCCACTAAACAAAGACACATTTTAGGTGGGGCCAAAAGAAAAACATATTCTTCACATGAATAAATAATTCCCAGAAATTCTAAAGGCCGCTACTAATTTTCTTGATTTTAGAATAATTTCTCAACATCGTTGCCATTTGCATCAGGCCCCCCTCCCCAAATCGTGATCCTTTGAGCTGCCGCAGAAGCCTGAAATCACCACCAAATGTCAAATATACGTACACAAGAGTACTTCAAAATTAGAAATACGGAAAAAAAAAAAAACAAGAGCAAAGAATAGATCACACCTCTTTCTCCCAATTAGTTCTGTAAACTATATAAAATAGGACCAGAGTTTGTAAAAGTGTTCCCGCTACCATTCCAAGCCATATACCCTGAAAATACATTGGCGTATTAATTTTATACGGATGATTTTGGAGTATATATGATGAACTTACTTTGACGCCCATGTCAACTGCATATCCTAATATAAGACCCAAAGGAATGCCAAATATGTAGTAGCATGCAATATTTACGTAGGCAACTAAGCCTTGCCATCCGGCTCCAATAGCAACACCTGCACCAATAAAGTTATTTCAGCCATTACATAACAAACTCATATTTACAAAGATAATTCACTTTTATTTTTCACGATAAATCAATACGCTTAAAATTTTGGATATTACTTATAAAATTCTTGATATTCTTATTTATTAAATTAAAAAACAATAATATTTAATCTTAACATACATTAATAAATGTATTTTAAACAATTTCCAAAATTTTAATGCATATAATTGGACTATGAAAGAATTCTAATTCATCCAAAAATCTGTACAAAATATTCGTTTATTTTATTATCCTAAAATTCCCCTACTCATGGGATGAATTTGCAACTCGGGGATGTGGACAATTTAGTGCACTCCCAATGGGGAGGCAAATCATGTGGCAAATCTTCAATATACTTTCCAATGGAGGAGGCAAATCAAGTGGTGAATTGCCACAAATGAAATTGAGGAGGCTAATTCTCCTCCTATTTTTTGGAGGCAAATCGATTTTTTTATTTTATTTTATTTACTTGATATATTATGTGATATATAGTTTGAGTTGATATAATATTATGTATTGATTTTAGATTTATTTCTAATATTATGTGACATAAAAATTTAATATTAAAAAATATAAACCTTCCTTTAATAAAAATACAAATTGTAATATAATAAGACAACATTAAAGAAAATACTAATTTTAATAAAAAAATACAAAATAAAATGATAGAACTTTATAATTAAAAAAAATTCAACTTCTAATAAACAAATAAAACACAACAAGCATACTAATAAAAATAACTAGAACAAACACAAACATAACTACGCAAATGATAATTGAGGATGAACGAAATCTCAGTGCCCCAATAATAGAAGCAACAGAAATGGTACCTCTACAGGTAGAAAGGACAGATAATGAAAATTCGACATTTCAAAGATTTCTTGATCGACATAGACAAATCAACAATGCAGATGCTCATTTCGAACTTCGGAATGCTTTGATTGAACATCTTTGGGAAGAATACACTAATTCGAAAAATAGTGGCTATCAATATGTAATTTGTATTTCTTTGCATTTTTTTAAAATTTGCATTATGTTGTATTAACTATATAAGTTTCTTTAGTATTAATATGTAATTGTTGTTGGAAGAGAATGCCCTTTGGCCTCATCAACGCCGGAGCAACTTACCAGAGGCTGGTGAACAAAATGTTCGACCAGCAAATTGGAGATACAGTGGAAGTCTACGTCGATGACATCGTAGTCAAAAGTCTCCGTAAAGAAGACCATCTCCAACACTTGACCCAAGTGTTCGAAATTCTTCGACACTACAACATGAAGCTGAATCCAAAGAAGAGCAGCTTTGGAGTCCATTCAGGCAAATTCTTGGGTCATCTTGTTAGTCAACGAGGAATTGAGGCTAATCCAACAAAAGTCAAAGCCATAGTGGATATGCAACCACCACGTTCAATAAAAGAAGTGCAAAGACTCACAGGATGTCTAGCAGCACTAAACCGGTTCATATCCAGATCGGGGGACAAATGTCGTCCATTCTTTGAAGCCATCAAGAAAGGACAGTTCACATGGACTAAAAACTGTCAAAAGGCGTTCGACCAACTCAAAGACTACCTGGAAGATGTAAAAATTCTATCAAAATCCGTCCCAGGAGAAAAACTATATTTATACTTGGCAGCATCGGAGGTGGCCATCAGCTCCGTTCTGGTACGAGAAGACGGCAAATTCCATCAACCTATCTACTACGTCAGCCAAGCTTTGCATGAGGCGGAGATCAAATACTCCCCAACCGAGAAGCTGGCGTATGCACTAGTTATGAGTGTGAGGAAATTACGGTCATACTTCTTTGATCATCAAGTTGAAGTGCTAACAACTTTCCCACTCAGACAAATTCTCCATCGCCCCGACACAGCTGGTCGTCTATTAAAATGGTCACTAGAGATTAGCCAATTCGGGGTGACTTATGCTCCTCGAACAGCGATCAAAGGGCAAGCGTTAGCCGACTTTATAGTCGAACTAACCTTCCCACCAGATCCGACGAGAGGACGTGATCACCCCTGACATCTTTATGTTGACGGATCTTCGACTAACGTAGCCTCGGGGGCAGGAGTGGTTCTAATCAGTCCAGGCAGACAAGTATTCACTTCGGCAATCGGATTTGGTTTTATGGCAACCAACAACGAGGCCGAGTATGAAGCTCTCATTGCTGGTCTCCATCTATCCCTTGCAGTAGGTGTCAGACGATTGCAAATATTCGGCGATTCACAATTGATTGTGAACCAAGTCCGAGGTGAATACGAGGCGAAGGACGGCCATATGATCGAATATCAACGGATTGTTGCTCACCTGATGACCTTGTTAGATCAAGTATTCATTGAACAAATCCCAAGGACGAGCAACACTCAAGCAGATGCATTGGCCCGACTAGCAACAAGCGAAGGACCTGCAGAGTTGGCAGACATTATAATTACGAAGATGAATGACCCATCAACAACAAGTTATAATGTCAACCAACTAAGTGATCAAGCCAGTGAAGAAGAAGACTGGAGAACAAGTATAGTCAAATACTTGAAAAGTGGGAAAAAACCAAACAACTCTTTTGAAGCTGCCAAGCTAATAAAGCAAGCCGCCAGATATGCTCTGGTAGGCGAGCAACTTTACAAAAGAGGAATATCATTCCCACTTCTCAAATGTTTGCCTAGGGGGCAAGGACGAGCAATACTCGAAGAAATACATGCCGGAGTATGTGGAAATCACACTGGGGGGCAAGCTTTGGCATACAAAACAATCAGACAAGGCTATTACTGGCCAACTTTACGCCAGGATGCAATAAAAAAAGCAAAGACTTGCCACCAATGCCGAATTTTTGCACCAAACATTCATACCCCGGCTCAACAGCTCGTATCAGTTTATAGCCCTTGGCCTTTTGCTAGATGGGGAATGGACATTATTGGTCCCTTTCCAGCAGGAGTTGGAGGAGTTCGATTTGCCGTTGTGGCAGTCGACTATTACACAAAATGGGCAGAAGCAGAGACCATGTTGAAAATCACGCAACAGAAAATGATCAATATCATTTGGAAGAACATTATCTGTCGTTTTGGAATTCCGCAAACCATCGCGACAGACAATGGTCCGCAGTTTGATGGAAAAGAGTTAGAGAGATTTCTGTACAAAGTGGGGGATCAAGAAACATTACTCTACGCCCTATCATCCCCAGTCAAATGGACAAGTCGAAACCGTAAACAAAATCATCAAGCATACGTTAAAAGTACGGCTAGCGGAAAGCAAAAACAGTTGGTCAACAGAGCTTCCAGAAGTCTTATGTGTTGGAGTTATACGTGAAAGTATGCTTTTACTTTGTATAACTCGTGTATCAAACACTCGTTTTATGAGAATAATTCTTTTATCGCATTTGCTTTAGTTATGATTGAATATTGAATTTCTATTGCAAACCGTTCAATATATAGTACATATTACATTGTAGTTAATGTGGTGATACCCGATCACGGAAGACAACATTAACAGTTTACTTGTAACTAAACGTACATTTTCACGACCTAGGTGGAATTGAACAATCCGCCGTGAAAGGTCGATGTGTAAGGCTCAGATTGGTCTGTCTTGACTAAGAGATTGCACTAGCACATTTAGTATGTGTTGAAAAGGTCCTACAGCGAGGAGAAATTCTTCTGTTCTGAAAGGTGAAGAATTAGACCTCAGTGGTTGTTGATTTCTTAATCTCCGTCACTTAAATAGGACCGTGTGTGCTTAGTAGTTACTGCTTTGATTCATGTTGGGTGAGAATCATTGTGACTTCGAACTTTGTGTCTTGGGCAGTAATATTAATCATACGACGGTTGCTAAGATTTAATACGGAGAAACGCGTGCGAGTACGGCTCGTGTGATTAGTCCCCTTGGTGGGCTCAGAAGTTTTATTGTACCAAATCTTGCAAGTGAAGAATTAGTTTCTTCGGTACGAATGATAATGTTGAGCTGTCTTTACTCCAAGGTGAAATATGTTAATTAATTTAGAGCTATTCGGAAGCTTGATTAATTAATGGACTTGATAATCTTAAACGCGGGAAATAATAACCGGGAGCCCATATTATCGTAATATGGATTAAGATGGATAGTGCAATATTAATTTATTAGTGGTAATAATTAATATTAATGAGCTGAATTATATTGGGGCTCAATATTGAAATTCAGAAGTCCATTAGGAGGTCCAATCTTAATTCTCCTTAAGGCCCCTCAAGTAGCCCAATAATGATAAGGTGATTAAAATAAAGAATATATCAATGCTGATTTTTTTATTATAATTTTCGAAAATTAGGAAAAAAAAAGAAATAAGATTTTCTTGATTTTCTTGGAAAGATATTATGAAAGATATGTATTCTAGGAATACAAGAATATCTCATATATTCAAGAAGATCCAAATCTTAGATTTTATCCTTGAAGTTTTCGAAAACTATAAGCTTGAAAATAAGAGTGAGATTTTTGTGGAATATTTTATTATGGAGAAAAGAATATATGAGATATATTCAAGATTTCTTAGAGACTAAGAAAAGATTTTTTCCAAGCCCATATCTCCTCTAATTTTCGGCCCCTACCCTCTATAAATAGGGGATGATTATTTCATCCTCAAGTACATAATTCCATGTGTTGGAAAAATCAAGAAGCATATATATTTTTCTTTTTCCTTAGTTATTAAATTGCTTGAAAGCGTCTCCCACCGGCGATCAAGTGAGGTGAAAAGGGAAATACTTGAGAAGGCTTTGGGTTGATAAAGCGAGATTATAATTGTCCCGTATATTCAAAGGCCAATTCTACAAAAGGTACGTTAATCGCATATTTACTTGTTTAATTCCGCCTAGTTAAATATGTGAAATTAATTTAACATGCATGATGATAATTAGTTGTTGGAATTATTATTTGAATTAATTAGGATTAATTCATGCTAGTAATAATTGTATTTAAATTCGTATTTAAAGTTCATCCCGAATAGATTCCGGGCACCCCTATTTTCCCAACAACTGGTATCAGAGCCACGGTTTCGGGCTCTGAATTTTAAATTGGAATTTAAATTGTTAAACATTAAATTGAAATTGGATAGTAGAATTGTTAGATCTTTTTTGCAGGTATCCAATTGTCATGGTTTTAATGTTGTTAATTTCATGCGTGTAAATTAATTGTTTTTTAATTCGATTCGTTCGAATTCGTTTTTCTCGTGAGAAAATCCATGAGTAGATTAGTTGTTTTTATTTTGATTCGATCATTGTAATAGACTAGTCTAGATCTAGTATTTATTTTTTTGTAAAAATAAATTGTAACCGGATCGTGACGAAGAACGAAGAATTAAAAACGGCGTACCCGGATGACGCATACAAGCATGGCGCGTGTATGGAGGTAAAATCATGCAAGGGGTGTAGAAAACGAGGACGAACGGCGAAAAAACGGCGCACGTGGGTGCACGGCGCACGCCGTGCGCAACGGGCGCACAGCGCCGCGCGCACCGCACGCGCGCGCCTCGGCGAGGGCCTGCAGCGCCTCGGGCTGTTTTCCAGCGCTTCTCGGGCTGTATCTCAGGCCGTGGAATTTTTTTCGGTTCGTGTTTTTTTCCGTGTGATTTTAAACGTCGTCCCGAACCCCAAACGATGCTGTTTTTGAAGAAGTGTTGCTGTTCGAGTGGGAGCACGTCGAGACGAACGTCGGAAAGCAACAAGGACGATTTTTCGCATCAAGACGTGAAGAAATTAAACCATGACAATTGGAATTGAGTGCTCCAATGTGTTTAATTTTTGTTTTGATGGATGTTTTATTTCGTGCACTTATTATTATTTGTTAATATGTGTTTGCATGAATTTAATTGTTCAAGAAAAACCTTACTTTCGAAAATTACTAAGTATGTTTTTATAATCGCAATTTTATTCCGGATATTAAAATTGGATTATTTTGACCTCCATAATTTATTTATTTGTGAAGTTCTTTTGGAATACATTTCCCCCTCGGATCGGCCAAATGAACGGATTTCACATGAATAAATTCCGAAAGGATGATTGTGGATTATTACTAGTGGCGGTATTGACCCTCACCACGAGTGGCTTGCTCAAAGCGAAATAATAATCCTGTATTTAATTATGGTTATTACTTAGGCATAGGGAATTGATATTAACTTACTCCCCTCGGAGTCCCTGTCAGTTTCTATGAGGTCAAAGTGGGAGCCAACTATTAATTTTGAATTAAGGATTTGTAACTTTTAAAGTTTGTGATCCGCTTGAATGTATTTAAATGTATAGACCATCCCTCGTGGCGCATTTAAATTGTTTCGAGATGTTGGCCGATGCATGATTATATTGTTTTAAGGTTTCAATATAATTGATGTGATCGAATTATGTGATAATTTCGTATTTTTCTAGATATTGATACGAATGTATGTTTTATTCTCAGTTCATCATGTCGCAACCTTTTAATCCAATGTTTAGTATACTTAAAGATAACAAACTTGTTGGTGAGAACTATGTTGATTGGAAACGTAACCTTGACATTGTCCTAACCGCACAACACCATAAATGGGTACTTACCACTCCAAAACCCCAAGAGCCTGCCGAAGATGCCACGAAAGCGGTCAAGAAAGAGCATAAGAGTTGGTTTGACTCCGATGAGATGGCTAGGTGTACTATTCTGGCTTCAATGTCAGATGTGTTGCAACACCAACACCAACACATGGAGACCGCCTCTGAGATAATGCAAAATCTTGAAGCGATCTTTCAACATCAGAACCGTACGGCTAGGCAAATCACCATGCGAAAGATGCTTTCGTTGAAGATGGTGGAAGGTACGCCCGTAAGGGATCACATTATCGAGATGATGGGTTATCTCAATAAGTTGGAAGTACTTGGTGCGCAATTTGACCTCCCTACTAAGGTCGATTTCGTTCTCCATTCTCTGCCGAAGAGCTTTGAGCAGTTTCAATTGAACTATCAAATGAATGACCGGACAAATAGCTTGCCCGAGCTCTTGCAAGCTTTGGTATCGGCGGAGACTCTAATGGATCACCAAACTGTTGCTATGGTGGAAAACGGTCCGTCTTCCTCTTCAGGTCCCAAGGGAGGGAAGAAGAGGAAGAGGACAAAGGGTCAGACCCAAGCAAATCCAACCGTTGCGAAACCCAAGGCAAAGGGAGAAGGAGGTGGAAAGAAAGCTGCTAAGGGTAAGTGCTTTAATTGTGGTGAGAAGGGACATTGGAGGGCGACCTGTTCTAAGCCTAAGAAGGGTGGAAAGAAAGGTAAGTCTCATGCTTTAGTCGTTGAAACATATGTTGCGGCGTATGCTGCCCACGTTTGGGTAGTGGATACCGGGGCAACTGATCATATTTGTTTCACTCTTCAGGGGTTCCAGCTAACCCGGCGACTTAGCAAGAATGAGATCACAATCACTTTGGGGGATGCTACGAGAGTGGCAGCCGAAGCAGTGGGAGTAGTGCACCTATCTTTTGAAGATAGAGTTTTAATTTTAAGAGATGTTTTATACGTTCCAAACTTTAGGAAGAATTTAATTTCAGTTTCTAAGTTGTTTTTTGATGGATATTCAGTTACTTTTAATAAAGTTGTTACTGTTTCTTTTAAGAATGATGTTATCTGTCATGGAACGTTGGTAAACAATCTCTATACGATTAAGTGTGCACACCACTCAAATAATGAATCTAATAACACGTCGATCATTTCGAGCAATAAAAGAAAGCGTTCTTCGGAGATGAACGAAACACTTCTATGGCATCTTAGACTAGGTCATATTAATCTAAAGCGGATAGAGAGATTGGTGAAAGACGGATCCTTGGAATCACTCCAAGTCGAGCCGTTTCTAACTTGTGAATCCTGTTTAGAGGGTAAGATGACCAAGAGGGCATTTGGAGCCAAGGGGAATAGAGCCACGGAAGTGTTAGAACTCGTTCATACCGATGTGTGTGGTCCAATGACGATCAAAGCGAGAATGGGGTATAAGTATTTCGTAACCTTCATTGACGATTACTCAAGATATGGGTACATTTACCTTATGCGGCATAAGTCTGAAACTTTTGAAAAATTTAAAGAGTTTAAGGCCGAAGCCGAGAAACATAGGGAAAAGAGTATCAAGTTTCTACGATCAGATCGTGGAGGCGAATACCTCAGCGATGAATTCTTGAACTACCTATCGGACGAAGGGATCGTATCCCAGTTGACCGCACCGGGAACCCCTCAACAGAACGGTGTGGCGGAACGAAGGAACCGGACTCTTTTAGAGATGGTCAGATCCATGATGAGTTATTCAGATTTACCCAAGTCGTTTTGGGGTAATGCCTTGGAAACGACGGCTTATATTCTAAACTTGGTGCCATCCAAATCGGTTCCTAAAACCCCAATGGAATTGTGGACCGGGCGCAAGCCCAGTCTAAGACATTTGCGGATTTGGGGTTGTCCGGCATATGTGCTAGACAAGGAAGCCGGTAAGTTGGATCCACGTTCGGAATTAAGGCTGTTTATAGGATACCCTGCGGGAACGAAAGGGTGTATGTTCTATAGTCCCAAGGATCAAAAGACCGTGATTAGTACACACTTTAAATTCTTGGAGGAAGACTATATGAACAATCGGAAACCTAAAAGTGAAATTACCTTAGAAGAATTGAGAGGTAAAACCTCGATACCAAGTATACAAGATGATGTACCACACGTCACATCTTCACAACCGGAACCCCGTCGTAGTGGGAGGGTTCCTAGGCAACCCGAGAGATTCATGGGGATAGGAGAATCTTCGGATTTGGTTCCCGGTGTTGAATCAGACCCATGGACGTATGATGAGGCAATCCAAGACAAAGACGCGGAGTCATGGTAAACGGCAATGGAAGCCGAGATGGGATCGATGGATCATAATCAAGTGTGGGAGTTGGTCGAGCTACCCAGTGGGGTAGAACCCATTGGATGCAAGTGGGTGTACAAGAGGAAAAGAGGACCGGACGGAAGGGTTGAAACCTTCAAAGCAAGGCTTGTGGCCAAAGGGTATACTCAGAAAGAAGGGATCGATTATGAGGAAACCTTTTCGCCTGTAGCTATGCTTAAGTCCATCCGTATTCTCTTGTCGATCGCTGCGCACCTAGATTACGAGATCTGGCAAATGGATGTCAAGACGGCTTTCCTTAACGGAAGTCTTGACGGCATAGATATCTATATGCAACAGCCCAAAGGTTTCATTGAAAAAGACCAAGAGAATCTCGTATGCAAGCTCAAGAGATCCATTTACGGACTTAAGCAAGCATCGCGTACTTGGAACCAGTGTTTTGATCAAGTGATTAAGTCTTATGGGTTTGATCAAAACGAGTTCGAAAGTTGTGTGTATAAGAAACGTGACGGAACTGCGGTGGTATTCTTAGTATTATACGTAGACGATATTCTGCTCATTGGAAACAATGTAAAGGTATTATCAGACGTAAAGGTATGGCTGTCAAAACAATTTGATATGAAGGACTTAGGGGAAGCCGGTCACATCCTTGGGATCAAAATCACTCGCGATCGCAAGAAGAGGATGTTGGGCTTATCGCAAGCTTCATACATTGACACTGTTTTGAAGCGTTTCAGCATGCAAGATTCCAAGAAAGGTTTTGTACCTTTTAGGCACGGAATCCATCTATCGAAAAAAATGAGCCCTAAGACGCAAGCGGAGATAGATGACATGAAAGGTGTTCCGTACGCTTCGGCCGTAGGAAGCCTTATGTATGCAATGCTGTGTACGAGACCGGATATCTACTTTGCCGTGGGCATGGTGGCAAGATATCAAAGTAATCCCGGGAAAGACCATTGGACTGCCGTAAAGTGCATCTTGAGGTATCTGAAAAGAACTCGGGAGCGGATGCTGATTTACCAGTCAGATAGTCTAGTTCCCGTAGGATACACGGACTCGGATTTCCAATCAGACATAGACTCAAGAAAGTCAACCTCGGGTAGTGTGTTTTGCATGGGAGGAGGAGCCATTTCATGGAGAAGCGTTAAGCAGAAATGCATCGCCGATTCGACCATGGAAGCCGAGTATGTAGCTGCTTGTGAAGCAGTGAAAGAGGCAGTTTGGCTCAAGAACTTCTTAGTGGACTTGGACGTTGTTCCGAATTTGCCAGACAAGATAACTGTCTTTTGTGACAATGCCGGAGCAGTTGCAAATTCAAAGGAACCGAGAGCCCACAAGGCCAGCAAACACATAGAAAGAAAATACCATCTGATACGAGAAATCGTTAAGAGAGGAGATATAGAGGTGGCAAAGATAGCGTCGGGTGACAACCTAGCGGATCCATTCACAAAGGGTCTGCCTCAGAGTACATTCGAGAGACATGTGGATGGAATGGGAGTCAAGACTATTGCCAATCTGCTTTAAGTATAAGTGGGAGGAATTATTAGGTTAGTGTAGGTTGACATGAGATGTCACGTAGAGCTACTACACTAAGACATGCGTGATGTATACTAAAAGCAGACTTTAAGTATAAGTGGGAGATTGTTGGAGTTATACGTGAAAGTATGCTTTTACTTTGTATAACTCGTGTATCAAACACTCGTTTTATGAGAATAATTCTTTTATCGCATTTGCTTTAGTTATGATTGAATATTGAATTTCTATTGCAAACCGTTCAATATATAGTACATATTACATTGTAGTTAATGTGGTGATACCCGATCACGGAAGACAACATTAACAGTTTACTTGTAACTAAACGTACATTTTCACGACCTAGGTGGAATTGAACAATCCGCCGTGAAAGGTCGATGTGTAAGGCTCAGATTGGTCTGTCTTGACTAAGAGATTGCACTAGCACATTTAGTATGTGTTGAAAAGGTCCTACAGCGAGGAGAAATTCTTCTGTTCTGAAAGGTGAAGAATTAGACCTCAGTGGTTGTTGATTTCTTAATCTCCGTCACTTAAATAGGACCGTGTGTGCTTAGTAGTTACTGCTTTGATTCATGTTGGGTGAGAATCATTGTGACTTCGAACTTTGTGTCTTGGGCAGTAATATTAATCATACGACGGTTGCTAAGATTTAATACGGAGAAACGCGTGCGAGTACGGCTCGTGTGATTAGTCCCCTTGGTGGGCTCAGAAGTTTTATTGTACCAAATCTTGCAAGTGAAGAATTAGTTTCTTCGGTACGAATGATAATGTTGAGCTGTCTTTACTCCAAGGTGAAAGATGTTAATTAATTTAGAGCTATTCGGAAGCTTGATTAATTAATGGACTTGATAATCTTAAACGCGGGAAATAATAACCGGGAGCCCATATTATCGTAATATGGATTAAGATGGATAGTGCAATATTAATTTATTAGTGATAATAATTAATATTAATGGGCTGAATTATATTGGGGCTCAATATTGAAATTCAGAAGTCCATTAGGAGGTCCAATCTTAATTCTCCTTAAGGCCCCTCAAGTAGCCCAATTAAATAGCCCAATAATGATAAGGTGATTAAAATAAAGAATATATCAATGCTGATTTTTTTATTATAATTTTCGAAAATTAGGAATAAAAAAGAAATAAGATTTTCTTGATTTTCTTGGAAAGATATTATGAAAGATATGTATTCTAGGAATACAAGAATATCTCATATATTCAAGAAGATCCAAATCTTAGATTTTATCCTTGAAGTTTTCGAAAACTATAAGCTTGAAAATAAGAGTGAGACTTTTGTGGAATATTTTATTATGGAGAAAAGAATATATGAGATATATTCAAGATTTCTTAGACACTAAGAAAAGATTTTTTCCAAGCCCATATCTCCTCTAATTTTTGGCCCATACCCTCTATAAATAGTGGATGATTATTTCATCCCCAAGTACATAATTCCATGTGTTGGAAAAATCAAGAAGCATAGATATTTTTCTTTTTCCTTAGTTATTAAATTGCTTGAAAGCGTCTCCCACCGGCGATCAAGTGAGGTGAAAAGGGAAATACTTGAGAAGGCTTTGGGTTGATAAAGCGAGATTATAATTGTCCCGTATATTCAAAGGCCAATTCTACAAGAGGTACGTTAATCGCATATTTACTTGTTTAATTCCGCCTAGTTAAATATGTGAAATTAATTTAACATGCATGATGATAATTAGTTGTTGGAATTATTATTTGAATTAATTAGGATTAATTCATGCTAGTAATAATTGTATTTAAATTCGTATTTAAAGTTCATCCCGAATAGATTCCGGGCACCCCTATTTTCCCAACATTATGGGCATACAGAGTTTCTCCCAGGTCAAGCACCGGAGAAACACCCTTTGCAATGGCTTTCGGAACAGAAGTTGTTATACCAATTGAATTAAAGACCAACACAATCAGGACGACCAACTTTGATGAGCAAGCGAACAACTATGCCCTGGCTGCTGAAATAGATTTGCTCGAAGAAAAAAGACTGAGTGCCGAGCTAAAAAATGCTACCTATAAGCAGCGAGCAGAACGCTACTATAATTCTCATGTTAAACTTAGGGAATTCAGAGTTGGAGATTTGGTTTTAAGAAAGTTGCTCGCCCAACCTCCAGGTGTATTGGGACCAACATGGGAGGGCCCGTATCGTATAACGGAAAAATTCGTTAATGGCGTATACGATATTGAAGATATGGAAGGCAAGCCGGCCCAATACTCCTGGAACGCCGTACATCTGAAGAAATACTATCAATAAGACGAACAAGTTCTTGATTGGGCAAACAAATGTCTTGGGGGGCCAGTGAACCAAGTAAGGCAAACTAAAAACTTGCCTAATTTTTTGAAAACCAAGTAAGGCAAACTAAAAACTTGCCTAATTTTTTGAAAATTTTGCTAAGTATAGAATGTAAAATTGTTCGGCACATTGTATAGTTTAGTGTTGTTTCATCTTTTATTTATAGACAGAGTTGCTCGACAAAAATATTTTAAGCGAGCATGTTTTAGTTAGATTATATTTGTTAGTGACAAGCAGACTTTTAGCACTTGTAAATTTTTCGTTATGTAAATATAGTAGTTGTTCGTCAAGAGGAAAAGTCCAAAAGCTCGAGGTACAAGTCCATTTAAAGGTTGTTCGTTTTTTAAATGAACAGAACCTAAGGACCAAAGCCACTTAAAGGTTGTTCGTTTTTTTAAAATGAACAGAACCTAGGCTGAACCCTGATTCCACTAAAGGCAAAGTTCAAATTCATAAACACTCCCAAAACACACACTAACGCACCTAAACGTACACACATACGAAATTATCCCGATTTCGATTTTCATATTTACAAGTTCATAACCCGACCCTCGATTTACCATTTACGGTGGTAATCAATCACACGTAATTGATTGATGATCTTTATAACGAAATTAAACAGTCACTAATCAACTCGAAAATTATTGATCACCAACAATTGTGATATATTATATTATGTTATTGAACTTTGTTATTTTATATCAAATATTTTTCAAAAAATCTTGTCCTATTAAATCACAATATTATTTAAAATTTTATTAATCAGATCATACTTTTAGTTTGTGTAAATTTTAAAGGATTTTAACATTAATATCAAATTATAATTTTATCTTAACATATAGGATAAAATAGGAAACAATATTGAATAAATTAAGATTATTCCACAAGAATATTCTTTTTAAGTTAAGATTTGAGTATAATGGTTGGAGATGATTTTACTGTTGGAGGCAAATTTAGTAACAAATTGAAAAATTTTGAGCCAAATTTGCCTCTTAGCGTTGGGAATGCTCCTAATGGATGATGTTGCTTTATGCGGGAAAATTGAAACCAATAATTGAGTGTGAGTCAAAGATTCTGATACTATGAAGAATTTAAACTTATTTAAATGCCGGAACTTATAGGAAAATGTGTAATTAATTGATTTAAATTATTTCTCTAGCAGATTATAATTTACAACCAATCAAAATAGATTTTAATTTACGATTAACATTTATGATTTAAAATTATTGCAACAATGAAGGTAGTGAATCAGTTAAAACTCAACACGTCGATGAAATTTAGAAAATAAATTTGTGTAGATAAATAATTTGCAACAGGAAGTAGGAAAACCCAGTACTCCTAGACAAAAGTAAATCATGCTTTTATAATAAAATTGAAGAAAAGGCCTAAAAACTTTCCTAGACAAACTCATATCTGCAACATACTATGTCAGTGGAGTTTTTGCAATAGCCACATGATAAATGTACTATGTTAAAAAAAAGCCAAGGATTTTTTTTATTTTTATATATACATACACAACCCTAGCCTAGACATATCACCACATCTACCAAGCTACAAGAAAATTAATTTTCTTTAATGAAATTAGATTGTTTGTGAAATTTTCTAATAAAAAATTATTGTAGTGAGATTATCTACGATTTGTCTATAATTTTTTTTAATCATGTAACCTTCATTCCTCAACCTACAAATAAAAAATTTACCTACAAAATGAAAATTCTAAGTAATTAATACCTACAAACAATTTGATTATGAAAACTCCGTAGACAAATTGTTTATAGGTAAGGAATGAAGAAGCCTATATAATTAGACAATTTTGTAGGCAATCTCCACTGCAAAAAAATTTGTTAGAAATTTCGTAGTCATATTGACAATTTTCGTAAAGAATATATATTATATTTTCTTGTAGTGCAGGTAAACTAATCGGTTTGAATTTCCTACTATTATATGTAACATTTTGAGTAGGTCTTGAATTCTCTTTTTCGAATATCACTATACATATACACACTAAAAGAAATGCTTGGTTTTTAGACAGTAATATTTAATATACACAATAGTAATAGTGTATATGTAATTTGTAAGCATAACAATAATATTTGAACAAAAGAATTCACGTTAACAAAATTTAAAAAAGTATTATAGAGAGGACATTACCTGAAAGAGCAGGCTGAACATTGTTGACCAAAACGCAGAATGCGAGCAAAGGTGTGAGTTGATATACGACATCTTTAACCGCAGGACTGTCTGTAAATAAAGAAGGATACTGGCTTTTGAAAATGAGGATGATTATGGATATTAGGAAGCCCACCAAGAAAGCTGCCACTACCACAACAAGTACAGAAAACTTGGCTCTTCTTGGATGACATGCCCCCAATTCATTCGACACTCTTACACTAATTATCACAATTTTTAATTAATTGAAAATACACATTAATATTTATGTATATATATATGTATAGTTGATGACTTGCTTATGTACCTTATTGCTGCATTAAATCCAATGGCTATCATGAGCACCCAACCCAATATGTTTGTGCTGTAAAACATGATATATATATATATAATGAATTAATCCCTCAATTTATTACCATTCCGTTCCTTTGTACTCCCTCCGTCCCAAACTCAACTTTCCATTTATTGTTTGCACGGTTATTAAGAAAAGAGTTGTTTATAGTATTTAAAGTGATAAAGTGATGATAAAGTAGATGTTTTTGGTTATTAGTGTATGAAGAATATAATATTAAAAAATATTGTTATTTTTTTGCCAAAAGTAGATGTAGCAAATGAGTATGGAACAGACCTTTTTGGCAATGTAGCAAACGAGTTTGGGACGGAGGGAGTATCATTTTGTATATTTAAATATTTATCACACTCTGGATAATTAACCCATGTACACAGGACTATAGTGGTTAGTTGAATATTTTTAGCATTTCATATATTATACATCCAACCATAAAATATATGATACATAAAAAAAATACAAATGACAAAAATGTAAAATCTGTACATAGATGAAATACCACCAAGTTTTACCACATTTTTATCCAATAGTTGAGGCTAAAAGTAACAAAATCTAAATGCTAAGGTCGTTTGTGGGTATACATGCACCATGCGCATAGCAGTAAGAAATATACTCCATACGTCCATTAAAATTATGTCTAATGATTGGACACAAACTTAAAAAAAAAATTAACTAAATAAAATAAGGGTATTGTAGGGTCCATATAAATAAAGTAGAGAATGAAGACAAAATAATTGTTATCCTTCCGTCCCAACTCTATCTCCCCACTTTGTTGGACACACATATTAAGAAAAAATATTTTATTGACTATTTCAACCAATTAAAATGAGTGTCTATATTTTCTATCGTATAAGTAGGCCAATATGAATATTTATATTTAATATAAATTTCTTTTAAGGGTGTAAAAATAGAGTCGAAAGAATTGAAAAAAAAAAAACTGAGGATAATCACAGGACAAAAAGAGCACCACCTATGGAGTAGATACACCTTTAGGGACGTCAATATAAAAAAAAGAAAGTAGGTAACTGTGGTTTCTAAGTGAAGAAAGAGTGCACGAAATATGTTATTGGTGGTGGCGTGGTAGGTACAAAAGATGCCGTGTGCATGAGAGATATAGTATTTTGAGTTAGAGTAGGTTTTGTATGAGACCGTCTCATGGCATGAGACAATGGAAATGAGTGTAACTAGAGCACTGACTCATTAACACTTTAGTAGGGGTAGGTGTTAATTTATGTGGTCTCATGCCATGCGACGGTCTCATATAAGTTTTTGCCTTTGAGTTAACATCCCACGTAATAGGGTAGTTAGTGTGATAATTAATGACTATCCACATATGGTTATTTTTATCGTTCATAGTTCTATATGGATAGCATCTAAAGTCAGAATGTCAGACTGAAGGTGGACCACATATAGAAGAAAAGTTTGATTCGAAGTTATTTCACATGGACAAAATTTAATAAATTGAATGAACACGAAGATAGATGGTTACCTGCCAGACTAAAAATATTTTATACATCAATTATTAAAAAATATTAATTGTTATTATCGAAGGCTATTAGTTATTTTTATCGAAAAATATTGATTATTTTCACTGAAGTGTAGCAGTAGTTCTAAAAACAAATTAATTTTTTTTATTGATAACAACTAATACTCTTTAGTAAAAACAATTATTTTATATCTTTTAATAATTCTGAAAGTGACACATGGACCAAGTTGTAGGTACTTCATAGTCAGAGCATCTAAAGCAGACACCAATTAATACTGGATTAATTATATAACGAAGCTGAAATTTATTGAGCATATATATATAAGAAGAAAACTAACTTTGATTGTCAATTTTAATTTCTAAAATTAATTGATTAAAAAGATTATGAAAATTTACCATATGGAGAGTGCATCCACTGCAATTTCAGCGTTCTTGAGATATCCGGCAAACAGGACCAAAGCCATGAAATACCATGTTTCCAAGCTGTACGTTAATATCACATGACAAAAAAAGTCAAAAGTTGATTAGTATTCCGTAATCTTTTCTTCGTCTTCATCCATTGTTTAAAGATGAAATATACAGTGACATTAATTAATGTAGCATGCATCTGGGATTTTGAAAACACCATTTACATTTTTTTTATTATTCATTGTCACGGATGAATAAATAAATGTCATTTATTTGCTGTCATCTCCAAATTATTGAGCTACCAATTTTAAAAGGGAAGGCCCATAAATAATAAGATGCGTAGTTGAAAATTCAGATCTCCAGAGACCTACATCATGATAAGGGTCATAACCATATTACTCCTAATATTAATTATTAAGATGGTCTCCCTTCCTACTCCAGCGTATTCTAAATTTATTTCTTTATTAATTAAAGTTGTTGATTATTTTCCATTAGATCAAAAGACTATATTTAAAACACTTACTTTTAACAAAATTTCAATGAACATTTAGTTTTTTTTTGTCATCTTGTATAGGAGTAATTAAAATAAAAATAATTTAAATTCTAATAACTAACATATATTTTTTTTGAATAAAAATTTGTTCAAATCTATGTTAACGGTGCCCAAGATGTATTATATAAAAGAAAATGCAGGAGTATGAAATTAACCCCCATAATTCAACATTAGATGCTTTTTTGCCTTCTGCTTTTCCATCTTGAATAACAACTAGTAAAAACTTTTCAGACCCAATCATTCATACAAATAATTACGAAAGGAAAGCTAGACTTGATTCTCTACAATTTTGTGCGTGTAAATTTTTGAGTAGAGATGGATACAAGGCATGAATTTCACTTATTATATTAAATAATGAGTAAAAATATAAGTAAGTGGAACCCATAAATTGTATCTATCGATCTCTCTCCAAAATTTACACAATTTTTTTTTACAAGATCCATATCTGTACTCAATAATCATATATAACGTACTCTTGTTTTAATTTAATATTTAGATTATAGTCCTTGCTCTAAAATAAAATTTTGAATTATAAAAAAACTAGAGTGTACCCACGCGAATTTCGCGTACTGAAAAAATATATTATATTTATTTTCTGTAAACATTTAATATAAGAGTATTTTTGTTTAAAAAATTTCGAGGTATATACAATAAATTATGGGGTTTGTTTAGCTGTGGCCCGTGCCCTTCACTAAACCCTATAGGTATATCCTACAAACTAAATAATTAAAAAAACATCAAAATTCACATAAATTAATAACAATTATGGAATAACATTACTTAGACTAATAATTTAGTAATAATCAATTTCCATTTCAATATTGAATAATTTATAAATTAATCAACATTATTAGTTATTGGAATTATACGGTAATAAATTAATTTATATAAGAAACAATACAAAATTTGAAATAAACGTTAACGTTACAAATATCTGTTCATCGATCAAAATGAGTTCCAAGTAGAACTTGTCTTTATTAAAATCATTAAAAAATATTGTCCAACTTTTTCAATCCTAACTTTAACGGTCAATTTTTTGCTCTCACTTTTGATATTAGAAATCAGAGAAAATTGAGGTGTCATACTCTTAAAATCTAAAATGAGATTTAAATTACAATAATTAAACCATCATAATTATTCAGATAAAAATATATGGTATAGTTAAATCTATTATTTTTGCACATGAAGAATATTTAAAATCTAATCAAATTGATATTCATATTGATATTGATATTGATATTGATATTGATATCAACAATCATTATTACATTCATATTGATATTGATATTTAAATCTAATCAAATTGTGAGCACTTAAAATAATGAATTTAATTATAAAATAAATATACTAATAACAATAGATATATAACTAACCAACAATTGATGGGAGAATTCTCACAAAAGAGTGGAACAAATGAAACTTTGATGTGAAAAAATGAAATACAATATGCTCTTACTTATAATAAAAAAAAAAAATGCATGCAATATTATATCTTGTCCATAATAAGAATATATCACATAAGAATAATCTTTGGAATATATAACTATATACCTTTTATTTTAGGAAAAAATAATCGAACATTATATTATACTATATATATTAACTCAAACATAGAAATGATAAATTTAGATTCATTCAATAAGTAGATCATATTTAATTACATTAAGGTTTGGAAAAAATATGATTTATAATAAATTCTAAAAATAACTAAATAAGAAAATGGAAGAAATATCTATTTGCATTAATTATGCAGGTATAAATCAATGGATCAGATTTAATTATATAGAATAAATGGTTGAGATCAAAACTTAAATCAACTTTTAATAAGAGAGCAGTATTTTGAAATTGAGAGATTTGAGACATGTCACCTCATCCTTAGAATAGGGTGGTGTTGACACATCATCTTGGAGAGGTTTTGTTATATATTATAATAAGATTGTCTGCTATTAGATTTTTTCCATAGTCAAAATGACAATAAAGTATAACACATTTTCTTTAAATTATACCCTCGAAACATCTGAATACTACATTAATTACATGCATGTCAATTTAATTAATCTACTTTGTTTTAAAAGTAAAACAATTTTCATATCGATTATATATATGCACAAACGTATAAAATAATTAATAACAGTAAAAAAAAAAGAATCACTAACCACATCATTACAGCAGAACTGAGAGACAACTTGACGAAAGGCCAGAGATTTTGAAACGCCCCCCATGAAAAGCCAGTCCAAGCAGCACCGCATGAACCAGTAAATATGTAGAGCAGCTGCGCCACCACTATGAACCACCATGAGGCGTTGAGCACCAGCGCACCTCCGGCCATCCCCCACCCGAGTTTGAGCATCAACAACCAGCTGAAGAATACATGCAACACCAGCGCGGCCGCTGAAATCCAGGCCATGGCCATGATCTTGCTCTGCGCCTGTAGGAACTTGGAGATTGGAAAGTTAAAAGCATAAGCGTAGAGCTGAGGGATCATCCACATAGCAAACTTCCCGGCGGCCCTCGATATATCCTCTTTTTGTCCAATCAGCAGCAGGAAGGGCAGCGCGAAAATATAGAGAAACATTAGCAGAAACGCCGTCGTAATCAGAATAACCCATGACCTTTGCATATAAACTCCAAGCATCTCGATTTGCCCCGCTCCGTACGCCTGACCACATAGCGTTTCCACCGCGCTTCCCATTCCCAACTGTTGTTATTAATTAATTTCAAAGAATATTGGATGAATAATTTAAGATGCATCACTCAAAAACTTCTAAATCCAAAATGTAACATTTTTTCTATTTTCTAAAGATACCAGGAATACATCAAAAAATCTAAACTATATATAAATAGGGTTAGAATCAAATTATTTATATTAATTCATTTAATATAATTAATACTCACTCAATTCCAAATTAATATTCACACTTTTTTTTGTCCCACGTAATTTTTTGCATCCAAAATTTGCTCACAATTCTTACCTTCATAATATATATTTATTTACTATTTAAATTATTTTTCTAACACAATTAACTAACCATCACACAATTAAAGTTTAATTTAATCCACATAAATGCCCATACTTTATCACTTTATTAAATCAATTTATTCCTTATTTTTGTGTCCCCGTACGTGAACCTATTTTTTCGAGTACCACTATTCAAACCCCAAAATCCTCTAAATCTAACCCACCTACTAAACATACCCCATTAAAATTTAAAAATCATCATATATTACTAAACATACACATTTCATTTCTATAATGTCCTTCCTCCATTAATATTACTACAATTTCATTAAATCTACATAACTTACTAAAAATTATCACCATTTCATATTCTCATTAAAACTTTTTTTTAATTTTTTTTAATTTTTTCATATTCTTTGGTTTTAATCAAAATTTAAAAAAAAAAAATTAAAAATTAAATATATTTTGATTTTTTTATAAATAATAATTAACTAACTCTTTTAAATAAGTATTTACCAAAAAAAATATCAAAAAATAAAATAAATATAAAGATAATTTTAATAATTAATTAAATTGTATAATATATTTAAATAAAATATTAAAAGTAAATTTGACAATTATTTTAAATAATTCAGAAAATAAAATAATTTTAAAAAAAAGTCTAGTTAATTTTTTTTAAATCATTTAAATCTAAATAAAATTTGACAAAAATTAAATAATAAAAAATATAAAAAAATAAATAAATAATCAATTAAAATGAAAATTTGAAAAATAAAATAACTACATAAATATAAGAAAAATATCTAAATTTAAACAAATTAAATTTAAAAAAGAATTAAAAAATAAAAAATATTCAAAAGGGAAAAGGCTAAAGATGAATAAAATCAGAAAAATATTTTATAAATGTTAATTAAATTGTCGTAAATAATTAAACTAAATAATTAATTAAAATTTTATTTTTTATTTAGCTTCAATTGAATTTTTAAGATTTTTTAAATTAATTTTCTTAATTTAGTTAATTTTTTAAGATTTAATTGATTTTTTTAACTATTTTTTACTTTATTTTTCTTAAAAAAAATTGGATTTGTTTTAATTAAATTATTTTGAAGATTTAGTTGATTTATTTTCTTTTGTTTTCCAAATTTTTAAGAATTTTTTTAATTTCATTTAATTTGGTTATTTAAATATTTAATACATTTTTAAACATTATTTTTAGGGTTTAAAATTTTTTAAGTAAAACAATTGATCAATTAAAAGTTAAAATACTAATTTTGAAATTAAATGACTTAAATGACTAAAGTCAAAATCAACATAAATTTAGAGTATAATTCATTCTATATATATATATATATATATATATATACAAAAATAACTTAGTCATTTTATTTATGTCTATTTTTTTCTTTAAAATTATTGGGTTTGTTTAGAGGATTTTGGGGTTTAAGTAGTGGGACTCTTTATCAATTTAGATAAAAAAAATAAAAACGCTGGCTACTCCCTCTATCCCAATTTTGTTTTCCCATTTGCCAAAAAGGTCCGTCTCAATTTTGTTTTATCATCCCTAAAATGGAAACTACTTTATTAATTTAAATAATACTTTATTCACCATTCCCAATGCTACTTTATTCATTTATATACTACTTTATTAATTTAAATACTAAAATTCAACTCTCGCATTAAACTCTATGCACAGTCAAACGGAAAAACAAAACTGGAACGAAGGGAGTATTTTGTTATTTTTGTCTAAATCCGCGTGAAAACTTATCCGGACAAAGGGAATAGTAATTAAAATTTAGAAAATATTTTTGGCAGATAAAAAAAATTAAGCGAGATTAATGAAAATTAATTGCGTACCATGACTCCGAAAGATAGGCCGGCGATGACGGAGTTCTCGACGGAAAAGGCGGCGAGGTCGAGGGTACTGACGTGGCCGGCGAAGGTTTGAGTGATGGCGCCGAGTGAGTACTGGCAAAGGCAGGTGAAGATAGCGGGGCCCGCCAAGTACCACAGCTTTTTGGATTCGAAGGTGAAGGCGTCCAACAGCCGGTGTGCTCCGGTGATCGGAGGAAGGTCGTCGAAGGAATAACCTTGTGCGGAATGGCCGGCTTCGTCGGTGAGTAGCAATGGCTCTTTCGAAGAGTAAGAGTTGGCCATTGTTGTCGCACAGCGCTACACTCTGCTCCTTTCTTAAAAGAGTGTGGATTTCAATTATAAAAGGCCGTGAAGGTAAAACGTCAAATTTTGTACTATCTATGTCTAGGGAATTTTTACGCACGTCAATTAAAAAAAATATATATATATATATAATGGCATTAAGATACACGTCTATATATTTATGCGAGTGTGCACGTAAATTAATTTTTTTTAAGTAGTGTACAAATTTATATGAAACGTTCAAATAAAAAAATTATGAAAATTCCTCTGAAACGAAAAGAGTAGTATGTGTACTGTAAAATTATTCATATATAAATTATTTTGCAATATTTTTTAGTCGAACAAATTATAATAATATTCACTCTGTATACCAGAATGTACTCATTTTTCATAAAATTGTTGTTGGAGATAATCAAATTTTAGAGAGATGAGAGAGAGAGAGTGGGCGAGGCTGAGTGGAGAGTGGTTGAGAGGAGAAGGGTAGAAACCCGGCGGACGTCCCACCTTTTCGAGAGCTTCCCGGTGAGGCAGTATAATTATCCAAACCGTAGAATGAACACTACAAAAAAAACACTGTTTTGCGACGGAATTTGCGACGGAAAATCCGTCGCAAACAGTATTTTGTGACGGATTCTGCGACGGACACGTATCCGTCCCTAAAACAGCCGTAGCTAATTTTTGCGACGGATTTTGCTCTCCGTCGCAAATTAACGACGGACAAATCCGTCGCAAATTTGGCGGGTCAGACCCGGCCGGGTCGCACAAAATTTGCGACGGACAGTAGTCCGTCGTAAATCTTTCGGGTTAGACCCGTTCAGGTCAACAACATTTGCGACGGCCACATTCCGTCGCAAATTACTGAGCCTATACAAAAAAAAAAGTGGCTCGCGTGGTTCGAGCCCGGGCACCCGGGGCGGGCGCGGACCACTGAGCCACCAGGCCCATTCCTTATTATATGCGGTCCACCTTCTATATTAGTCTTATTAGACCTTGAACAATTAATCCATTTTTGCATCCAAGGGGAATCGAACACGGAACCTCTTGTGCAAGAGGAGGGGGCGCGCGCCACTAGGGCACAAGCTATTTTCGTTCATTTTTATGCAATTAATTGTATATGTATTCAAATTAAGTCATTTTTTTTTATAATTCACCAAATTAATTTCTTTTCGTATCTAAGTTGTTTATTAAAATATTTTGTCCAACTATTTTTTTTATTTTGTAAAATTATTTATTTCGACAATGCATAATTTTATCATTCGTTCATTTGTACGCAATTAATTGTATATGTATCTAAATTGACTCTTTTTTTTTTCTATAATTCACCAAATTAATTCATTTTTGTTTCTCACTTGTTTTTATAAATGTTGTGGCCATTTAATTTTTATAAGTTTGGTAAAATTATTTATTTCGACTCCCGCTTAAAATTATAATTCGTTCATTTGTACGCAATTAATTGTATATGTATCCAAATTGACTCATTTTTTTTCTATAATTCACCAAATTAATTCATTTTTGTTTCTCACTTGTTTTTATAAATGTTGTGGCCATTTAATTTTTATTAGTTTGGTAAAATTATTTATTTCGACTCCCGCTTAAAATTATAATTCGTTCATTTGTATGCAATTAATTGTATATGTATCCAATTGACTCGTTTTTTCCATAATTCACCAAATTAATTCATTTTCGTTTCTAACTTGTTTTTATAAATATTGGGGCCATTTAATTTTTATTATTTCTGTAAAATTATTTATTTCGACTCCCGCTTAAAATTATAATTCGTTCATTTGTATGCAATTAATTGTATATATATGTATCCAAATTGACTCGTTTTTTTTCATAATTCACCAAATTAATTCATTTTCGTTTCTCACTTGTTTTTATAAATGTTGTGTCCATTAAATAAAACTAAATTCAAACTAAAATAAATTCACAAAATTATAAATTAAAGTAACAATTCAAAAATTAAATTAAAGTAACAATTCAAACTAAAAAAAAAATTGTACTTCATAGTTATTAAAAATCAAATTTTTTTAACCATCGCAATTAAATCCGCCTTCCTCTTCCTCCTCATCCTCGCCCAGGTTAACAATCGGCGGCATCGATGGCTAAGTCGGCGGGATCGGCGGCATCGGTGGCGCAGGCATTTGCGCTCGTGGCATTGAATCAGAGGCGAATATCTGCCACCACGCCTGCATGACGGCTGTATACTTCTGCACCTCGACCCGATACCGCTCCATCTCGGCTGTATACCGGTCGTGCGCCTCTCGCTGCTGCCTCTCATACTCTGCCTTCTCTCGCTGCTGCCTCTGCATGTTCTTCATCTGCTCCACCACCGTGGCAAGCTGCCTCTCGACCTCACTGGGATGAGAGTCGATGGAAGACTGAGAGGAGGATGAGCCTGAGCCACGAGGTCGGAAAAAGTTCTTTCCGAAGCTGCCCAATCCAACGAACCGCCCTTTTTTAGCCTTGACGTTCTTGAAGTACAATTCATTTTGAACGTCAACAGAAGGCTGTGTGGGGGGCATCGACCCCGACCCCGACCCCTCTGCCGTTTCCTCAGGTTGAGGCTGAGAGGCAAGGTCCTCGAGCATCTTTCTCTGCAAATTAATTATACAAAAAATTAAATAAATTGAACACAAAATATAAATAATACTTTTAATATTAAAAATTTAAATAATACTATTAATATTGAAATAATACTTACGTGGATCTCGGTGGTACGGCCGTAGGTAGACTTCCCAGTCTCCTCGACGAATGGGTGGGCGAGCTGCAATCTCTCAAAATGAGAGGGCTCGCGTCCTTGCTCCGCCGCCTAATTAGAAAAAAAGATAGTAAAAATTAATACCACTCATAAAAATTAGGAAAAAAAAAATTCAAAAACTACAAAATTAAAGACGAAACTTACAAATCTCAACCCGTGCTCATAAATGGACCGAGAACCGGCCCGATGTCTCGCCATCCTTTCTCCATCAGGGTCACTACGCCGATTCGCCTTGTTTTTCACCGACTTCTCTTTGAATGCAGGAGAATCCCAGTACCGGAGGAATTGGTCCCAAATCGGCTGCCTTTCACTGTCAGTCCCCATGTCGGTGGCCACTCCATCCTTGTACCACCTCTCCCTCATTCTGTAAAGGAGGTCCCTGTATCTTTCTGTCGCATATTTTTCAAAATTCCTCAACATTTGGTCATCGTGCTCCGGTGCCCAAACACATTCTTTCTGCAATTACAATTTAAATGTAAATATTTGTTTATATATTTGATATTAATAAACGGTGAATTAATAAATTAAATTAATACCTTAAACTCCTCGAAGTATGTCTTTTTTCTTGCATCGGACACTAACCCCCAATTGTAAGCGGTGGGCTCGAATCCACTGCGAAAGATGGACTTGGAAACCTGATTAGCAGCCTCATGACCCGGAATCCAACTGTAAAATTAAAACTTCAAAGTTAGTAAAATAATTAGGTTTTAATTAATAAAAAAATTGAGTATAAAAATTAAAACTTACGTATGACCACATGGCTGAACAGACATCCGTGCTTGAACAACCGGATGCTGGCGGGAGGAGGATGAGCCCTCAGCAGTCTGCTGTGAGGAGGATGAGGAGGAGGAGCCCGCACCAGGTTGTGAAGAGGTCTCTGATAGAGACCTCGGCCTGAAAATAGGTGGAACCACGAGTCTTAGTGAGGCCCGTCGTCTCCTCCCTCCTCGTCCTCCTCGACTCGCCTCCTCATCCCTCGGAGGCTGCTGACTGTCGTTGTCATTGCCTTGTCCGCTCATCTATAACAAATTTCACGAATTATTCAATCAACTAAACTAAAATCAATCAACTAATAATATTATTTTGTAAAATTATTAAACTTAAATCAAGCAACTAATATTATTCAAACTACCTACTCAACTAAATTCATTCATCTAAACTAAAATCAATCAACTAATAATATTATTTTGTAAAATTATTAAACTTAAATCAAGCAACTAATATTATTCAAACTACCTACTCAACTAAATTCATTCAACTAAACTAAAATCAATCAACTAATAATATTATTTTGTAAAATTATTAAACTTAAATCAAGCAACTAATATTATTCAAACTACCTACTCAACTAAATTCATTCAACTAAACTAAAATCAATCAACTAATAATATTATTTTGTAAAATTATTAAACTTAAATCAAGCAACTAATATTATTCAAACTACCTACTCAACTAAATTCATTCAACTAAACTAAAATCAATCAACTAATAATATTATTTTGTAAAATTATTAAACTTAAGTCAAGCAACTAATATTATTCAAACTACCTACTCAACTAAATTCATTCAACTAAACTAAAATCAATCAACTAATAATATTATTTTGTAAAATTATTAAACTTAAGTCAAGCAACTAATATTATTCAAACTACCTACTCAACTAAATTCATTCAACTAAACTAAAATCAATCAACTAATAATATTATTTTGTAAAATTATTAAACTTAAATCAAGCAACTAATATTATTCAAACTACCTACTCAACTAAATTCATTCAACTAAATTAAAATCAATCAACTAATATTATTTTGTAAAATTATTAAACTTAAATCAAGCAACTAATATTATTTAAAATCATTAAACTAAAATCAAATAACTAATATAATTCAAACTACCTACTCAACTAAATTCAATCAACTAATATTATTTTGTAAAATTATATATTAAACTTAAATCAAACAACTAATATTATTTAAAATCAAACAACTAATATTATTTAAAATCAATTAACTACCTACTCAACTAAATTCAATCAACTAATATTATTGTGTAAAATTATATATTAAACTTAAATCAAACAACTAATATTATTTAAAATCATTAAACTACCTACTCAACTAAAATCAAACAACTTATAAATATTATTTTGTAAAATTATATATTAAACTTAAATCAATTTACTAATATTATTTTGTAAAATTATTAAACAATTCAACTAAAATCAATCAACTAAAATTATTTTGTAATATTATTTAAACATGCACAATTAGAAATTAACAAATTACTAAAACAATTCAACTAAAATCAAACAACTAAAATTACTAAAATTAAAAATATAATATAAACTTAACAATTCAACTAAATTCAATTCTAAACTTAACAAATTCTAAACATGCTTGGAAATTAAATTTTAAACGGTAAAAATGAAGAAAACTTACGATTTAATGAAGAAACGAGCACTCGGTTGGGACGGATTGGCTCTACAGCGACTGCACCCGACTTCTCCCTCATTTTCCTCTTCTTCCTCTTATTCTTCTCGCCGACCTCCAAACACCTGAACGGCGTCGTTTTTTAGTATTTGCGACGGCCAAGCCGTCGCAAATATGAAATTTAAAATTTTGCGACGGACACTCCGTCGCAAATCAGTCAACGCGACGTTTCCCGAAAGGTCGCGCAAAACCGGGTCAATATTTGCGACGGAATAGGCCATCGTAAATTCCAAGTTAAAAATTGCGACGGCAATTTCCGTCGCAAAATAGTCAAGTGGACCGTTTCCCCAACGGGTATTTTTTAACGGGTCGGTTTGCGACGGACACGTCCGTCGCAAAATTGAAATTAAAATTTGCGACAGCTAATCCGTCGCAAAATTTGTCGGTATGCAACAAAGTTAATGGACCCCACACTTTGCGACGGAGTAGCCGTCGCAAAACAGTGCAGTTTGAGACGGTTTTTTATATCCGTCGCAAATTATCTTTTTTTCCGACGGGTCTCCAATATCCGTCGCAAATTCATGAAATTTACGGATAATTGTCCGTCGCAAGTTTCTCGTTGCAAAACAATATTTTTTTTGTAGTGGAACCCAAACCCTATTAGGATAGGTGGTAGAAAAGACGTCCAACAACCGGTGGGCTCCGATGATCGGAGGAAGGTCGTCGAAGGAATAACCTTGTACGGAATGGCCGGCTTCGTCGGTGAGTAGCAATGGCTCTTTCGAAGAGTAAGAGTTGGCCATTGTTGTCGCACAGCGCTACACTCTGGTCCCTTCTTAAAAGAGAGTGCATTTCAATTATAAAAGGCAGTGAAGGTAAACCGTCAAATTTTGTATTATCTATGTCTAGGGAATTTTTACCCTGTCAATTAAAAAAAATATATATAATGACATTAAGATACACATGTATATATTTATGTGAGTGTGTACGTAAATTAATTTTTTTTAAATAGTGTACAAATTTATATGAAACGTTCAAATAAAAAAAATTATGAAAATTCCTCTGAAACAAAAGGAATAGTATGTATATTGTAAAATTATTCATATATAAATTATTTTGCAATATTTTTTAGTCAGACAAATTATAATAATATTCACTTATACCAGAATGTACTCACTTTTCTTTTTTTTTTGTTTAACAAAAGTGTATTCATTCCTTATTTATCAATAATCATTTTAATTTTACACTCACAAACAACTATTTAAATCATACTTTTTTTTTAAATACATAAATATTGATTTGAATTGGCTTAGTAAATCCGTAAGTTTGAATGAGTATTAAGTTGATATCTTATTTAAAATTAATTTTATTAATTATTTAATGAGGTGAAAACAAATATTGAATAAAAATAATTAATTAAAAAAAGAAAAAATACCGTCATCGCCACGTCAGCATGGGCAACAGAAATTTCCAATTTTGGCCGGCGCGTGAGTCACGCGTGACATAAAACGACGTTGTTTTGGCTTTTCGGGTGAAATTGAGACCAAAATTGGACAACTAAATAAGTTATGGGACCAAAATTGAATAGTTAAATTTTTTGGGACGTAAATTGGACACAAGATAAGTTATGTGACCAAATAAATGAACAAAGTTTGCGTGGATGGTGGAAGTATTTTTTAGTATAAAAAAAACTCAAATCTTTTAGGTGATGTTCTTTTTTAGTTTTAAGTGATGTTTGAAAACAAATTTTTAAAACTAGTGATTTTTTAAATTTAGGGGATTTTAAAATTTGTGTTATTTTCAACTAAGTGAATGTGGATTGTGAACAACTATAATTAATAAATGTGGAGAATGGAGGTATTTAATGCTATCGAAGCTAGTAATGTTGAAGAACAAGTGTATGAAAAACACCAAATACACATTGATTTTTCAAGTCTGGTGTAGACTTGAGCTTTTAAGGTTGGTGATCATTTATTATGAGTAATTAATGTTGTCATAGTATCTTGGGCAATCCATGCATTTAATGCATAGAGTTGCACTCTTTACAAGGTTTGAGTCTAATCCCATTTGTCAAACGGGTTTGGCCCTGTGCGGGTTTAACACATGTTTTATAGTACATGATCTTCTTTTTATGGATGAAATTTACTTCCTACTCTAGGGCCTGTAGTGCCACCCTAGACGCCTATTCTCTGAGTCTCATCCTAAAGGGTCGTGATCTTATCGGGCTCGAGTACCCAAATCCAGATCTCTTCTAACGAGATCCCGAGGGTGTGTGGGTCGCCACATCATCTTCGGTCTTCAACATGATCTGGATGTTCAAGGCGTGTTGGCCCTAGACCTCGCCAAGGTCCCAACTGCCACGAGAGGTCGTCTCCGGACTTTGATGAGATCTTGGAAGCCGGGTGAGGTCCTCTCTAGACCTCATCGAGGTCCCAATAGTCGAGCGAGGTGGGTTCTGGACCTCGTCGAGGTCTAGGCTCTCGGTCAATGTTGATTTTGGTGACCGTCATCGTTCGAGTATGAATATCTTGGTCCTCCGCGATAAATTAATAGCACAAAAAGTAGAGTTTGTTTTAAATTTATGATGTAAGAGTAAATTATGTTGTATAAGTTATATATAGGATTGTAGAATTAGACTTTTAAATTTTTAATTTTAAAAAATTCAAACTAAAATGGGCTTTAAAATGCAAAATCTAAATCCAATTTTTAACAAATAAAAAAAATTTAATATCCTTATTGAAACAATCCATACTCCTTATACTCATCAATTCATACTCTTTAATGAAAACATCTTATCTTCAAAATTAATACTCTCTCTATCCCGAAATTACTTTCGTACTATGAAACGACACATTTTTTTTAAAGAAAAATGAGTAATGAGTGTGGGGTTGAATATTTTAAATTCTAAAATTACTTTATTAACTTTTGTAAGATAGAGTTATTTTATTTCTAGAAGTGTAAAAGTAGTAGTGAGATATTCAAATAAAATAAGTGTGAAAGTAGTCTTGGAATGAAATACCTTTTAATGAAAACAATTAATAACCTTTAATGAAAATATGTCTACCCTTCAAAATGATTCACGTATGAACCAATTTCACTCTTATACTTTTTTTTTTTTTAACTAAAGTTTCTTTTTTGGTCACCTAATTTACCCATTTTTAATACTTGGAGCATTTTATTTCTTTGAATTAAAGCCCGTTCTTTTAGTCAAAATTTAACATTTAGTCACATGACGAGCTACAACAAGTTATCAACCTATTTGAGCTGATGTGACATTTTTATTTCAGTTGTTTATTATAATATCATCAGGTTTTTTTTTTTGAATGGGATCAAGTGCTATATAGGACCGTCCTATGTAGCACAAATACATAGTTAGACTGTTGGTCCCACTAGATTGATAAATTGCGGAAGCTTTAAAGTAAATGCCTTTGGCAAAGTTCTTTTCACAAGAGCACACCAAAATAAACAAGAAAGTAAATGCAGCAAACAGTAAATAAGACCGGATATATAGTGGTTCAGATCTGAATATCCTACGTCCACTCTCCCTTGATCAAAGGGGTCTCACTATCCAACCAACAACCAACTTACTTACTGGAATTGAGAAGTACCAGTTCCTTCTTACAGACTCTTTAGATCTAACTTCGATCTAAAGACAACAGCCTCCAACCTTATCTTGTAGATGAACAGGTTGAGGTCCAACTACTCCTTTAAGAGTGAATATGAAAGTATGAACAGAATAAGAGTGCTATGTGCTTGATAAAACAAGAGCTTGGAATATGACTTCGTGCGCGTATGATACTCTCTCGCCCTTTTTCTTGAGATTGCACTCTGTATTTATAGAGGTGATTAGAGACTAGCCGTTGGAGAGCTAATCCAATCAGATCCTCTATTTAGGGAAGCTTCAATCAATCAATTCCCTAATTGATTGATTGGGTTGGTGAGATCACTACATGAAAAAAGATGTTATACAACACATGAAAGACAACGGTTTTCGGGCGTTGTCTAAGGTAAAAAACGTGTTGTATAAACTATAACCGTTGTCTTTCAGACTAGCCATTTGATGATATACAACGGTTATTGACAACTGATGTAGTTCCGCATTGCAAATGCGCGAAAAACCGCTGATATACAACGGTTATAACACCGTTGTAGTTCATAGTTGTTTTTTTTTGCGGAATGAGTAGAAAGACAATGTTTTTCAACCGTTGTATTTCCAATTTGTAAAATGACGCAATCTTTTTCAATGAATAATACAACAACGTGTTTTGGGCATTGTCTTTCCACAATTTTAAACCAAATATTATTATCTTATAAAAATAAAAATATATTATATATATATATATATATATATATATATATATATATATATATATATATATATATATATATATACACAAATCAACACTTTTAACTATGAGAATTAACACTTTATTTATTTGGAATGACACTTTTAGTAAATTGAATTAACACTTTTACAAATACACATAAAAAATAAAAATAACAATTTCAACTTTTGGAAATATCACTTTTAAGCATTTTTTAATTAACAACTTTTGCAAATACATGTATTTGGAATGACACTTTTACAAATACATTTTTGAAATAACACTTTTATTTATTAGGAATGACACCTTTAGTAAATTGAATTAACACTTTTACAAATACACATAAAAATAAATAAGAATACCAATTTTAACTTTTAAAAATAGAACTTTTAAGCATTTTTGGATTAACACTTTTACAAATACATGTATTTGTTATGACACTTTTACAAATACATAGTTGAAATAACACTTTTATTTATTTAGATTGACACCTTTAGTAAATTGAATTAACACTTTTGCAAATACATATAAAAAGAAAAGAATAACAATTTCAACTTTTGGAAATAACACTTGTAAGCTAGCATTTTTGAATTAACACTTTTAAGTATTTTTTAATTAACAACTTTTGGAAATAAAAAAACTAGCACTTTTAGAAATACTTGGACAAAATTCAATTTCAATTTCCGTCCCCTTTTTCACATTTCTTATTCCTCTCCCGCTCCATGTACATACGATCGTACTGTACATCTGCCCTAGCTAACAAATTTCAATCCATCGTCCTCCATTGCTGCCTCTATTGTGCCCCATCGCTGCCTCAATCGTGCTCCATCATCTCACCACCGACTTCGCTTCCCTCCGCCGCGCTATTTTCGCCCTGAAATAACTGATACTAAAAATATGGGTTGAGCTGGGCATTGCAGCGGTCGTTAAAGAATGGGTAAGCAATTTATTTGCTCTATCTCTCTTTCTCTTTTACACCCGCTATGGGTGTGTTTGTGCCCTGCCCTAAATTAAATTAATGTTAAAAGGTTTAAGGAGATTCGTACACACATGATATTAAATGGGTAGTTGTCTATGTCTTTGCCTTGACTTGTGTGAAGAATTTTTATGGAAAATTATGAGATATTAATGAGGCACATAAGGTGTTCGGGAAAATGCCCGAGAGAGATTCAGTGTATTGGAATATCCATGCATAAGTTGATGCAAGGTCAGTGAGATATGCATATCCAGAAACACCTGAAATCATTAATCTAATTAAAAGCTCTTTCCAATTCTCTAACGTCTCTTCTTTTCTGTTGCAAAACAAAAGAGTTCAAAAAATTTCCTTACCTCTTTTATGTTGCAATTTAGTAGAGATGGTATTGTTCTTGTTAATTTTGGACTAATTAAAAACCCATGTTTGGTTTGAAATGTGGGATAGCTTGAACTAGCAGAGATTGGCCTAAAAGGCAAAAAGAAAGCTTCTTGAAAGGAAAGTTTTGAGCAGAGAAAGTTGCCCCCCTTCATATTTGTTGCAGTTCAGGTAATTTCATTATATGGGCTCGCTTATTTTTATGTTTTCTAAGTAAAAAAAAAAAGATAGCTGGTTTTCATTTGCAGATTTAAGTGTCCTTGAGTTTTACACTGGAATTGTGGACTTCTTTTCATTGGTTTATATATATATATATATATATATATTTCAATTTGTGAAAGTTGGCAAACACTAAAACTGAATTTGGTAACTTAAGGATTGAAAAATACTATTTTCCCTAAATTATTTGATGTTTTGCAGGTTGATGAGTAGTATCTTTATTCCATATTAGCTGTAGGATTTTTTTAATTGCAAAACAATTTTCATTTTTGCAATTACCTAGAATAATTAAATGATCAAATTCTAATTATATATACTACTCTGCTATATACATTGATAGGGCAGTTTACTCCTCTTTACAAAATAGCGAAGGTAGCATGTCAACCCTAGTATTAAACGGTCTCTAATTGGATGAAATATAGACAAATTAAGGGGTTAAGAGTACAATGTCTTACGAATGGTGAGATGAATTTAGAGTATAGACAAATTAGTTGGGACATTACGTGCAGCAAAGAAGCGTAAAATTTTGAGAGGAAATGTAGACTAGCTCTTTTATGCAGTTTTGAGAGCATATAACGACAGCTCTTTCAGGGGCCCAAATATAGTCTAGTGCAAGAGATCTTTTCCCAGGCTTTTTAAGAAATTCAGTAGCAAAAACTGCAAATTAAGGCAGCAGTTATTATCATATATCACATGTATCTTCATACTATAAATATGTTTCATCAAAATTTCAACACAAACACCCTACTTGTCCCGCCATTAAAGGGAAGAATGCAGTTCCAAGAACCCTTCTAGACTAGCTCTAGCTATTTTTATCAATAGGGTTATGGCATGTAAATGTACACATTCTAAGGCATACATCAGTAAAGCTTAGAGATTGATTCCCACTAATTAAGCATAATTACAAAAAAAATTAGTGATAATCAATGATGAGATTTTTTTTATGGCTACATGGATGACTGATGTTAATGTCCTATCAGACTCCAGGTCGTGAATTCTTACTCCGAGTGTCATATCTCGAAATCTACAATGAGGTCAGTACCGAAGTATTATATCCTAACTTTGGTAATTGTGCTGCGCTCTTCATTTGCTTCAAACATTAATTTCTCTCATGTGATAAAATGTTGGTCATGCCTTTGAAATTCTTACTGTAGAGTCTCCAACTTTGTAAACTTATATGTATCAAACATGTAGTTAAAGCCCCCTACTTAACATGCTCAAATGCTTTGTCATATGTTCAAAAGACCTCTGATTCCTCATTTCTTTTAATATCTGCTACCAGGTGATTAATGATTTGGTGGATCCAAGTGGCCAGAATTTGCAGGTTAGAGAGGATGCATATGTTTTTGTCTTATTGTTATTCTTCTTCTAAATCTCTCATTTTCTTGTTGTTTTCCTAAGTTGATAATGAGACGTTTTATTTGTCTTTGCTGAAGTCTTCTCTATAGTTGATAATTGTATGTGGAATCTTATGTTCTTGTTGAGCATTTCCCCTCTAGATCCTTAGAATAACAGACAATTTTTTTTTTAGAACTTATGACTTTGTTAAGAGTTTGCCTTACCTCTTTGCTTAATCTGCTTAAAGTACACATTTATAATTTATGTTGAACGAACACTTCTCTCCTCTTTCCATCCTATTCTGTGTGCATTTTGTTCACCTTTGCTGATTGTGAATAGGGAACTTATGTTGAGGGCATAAAGGAAGAAGTTGTTTTGTCCCCTGAGCATGCTCTTTCATTTATTGCTGCTGGAGAGGTATCTCTCATTGTTTTATTGCTTTTACATTCTGTGTTTTTACATTTATTGCTTGTTTACTAAAAGTAGGGAATTAAAGTTCACTGTAGAGAAATCATTCCTCTATGCCATGCATGATGCATCACTTATTAGCGTTCATATTTTACCAAATATATTAATCATTTAAGAGTGTTACTAAAGATGCTTGTTGCTTCCGTAGTCTTACGGTCTATTTTTATTGAAAAGAATAATAGATTTTTTTATGATAGGGTTGAGTCTGTAAATGATATGTGGGAAGTTGCTTTGTGGTCCTTGAGTCAGGCTTCTTTTAAGAGGTTATGCTTGTCTGATAAAGCTAGGAATTGATGTTTCGTTTTGTGACTCTATTACTTGTAATCGTGTATGGATCGCTCATCCCTAAGCTTTATAATCAATAAACTCTGTCTCTTATAAAAAGAAGAAGATGTGGGCTTTAAACATATGTAATACATCTCCAGTTGTTTGTGCTTTTACATTACTGGTCATCACTAGAATTCAACATCAATAGTTTGACATTTTTATAACGTGGTCATTGCAGAACCTCGTCACGTTGGAGCAAATAATTTTAACCTCTTCAGCAGCCATAACTATACAATATTTACATTGGTACATTTACTATCCTTGTTCAGTTATTTATGAGTGTCCTAAATGTTTTATATGATTGTCATTTATACTATCCTCTTATAATTCTGCCTCTCTTTTCATAGTATTTCTCATGAATGCATTTTTTGTGATTAGCCATTGGCCTTTCCTTTTCTATACGAAAATAATTTACAAGCACTTTCCAATTACGTCCCGTTTATATTTATGTGTGTCTTACACAATTCTGTTTGTTACTGTAGTTATTTATTCTCACCCTTTACTGTGAGTACTTGAACTTCTTTGTTGCCTGCAAACACAAAATCATCGTTATTTCCAAGTTGCTCCTTATCTTTGTCTTGCTAGATGCCTCTTCAATGATTGCACTGTGAAACAAGATGTTTTGTAAATTTGTAATATGTAAACATATTGGTCCACACACTGGATCAGAACTACACCCTTACCAATAATGGATTTCATCATCAGATAATTCCTTTTCTAACATCTCATTTTCATAGTCTTGAATGTGCCATTCATCCTTTCTGTTGCCTGTGTTGATATCTTGATATCTTTTGTGGCATGAAGGTGTTTGGAAATCTTTAGCTATTTCTTAGTTTTTCTCTTGGAATTAATTTCTTTCAGTAGGAAGATTATGTAGCTGCAATGGTTTAATAGAAAGGATTGGAACATTAGAGGCGTAGCTACACCTTATTGTTTTGTGGAAATAATTTATTTCAATATGAAGATTAATTTGATTTGTATGTTTGCTAAAATATTATTCATTTTTCAATGTAGTGACGAGAGCTACAAAAAGGGTGCATGAATGTTGCTGGGGAACAAAAGAAAAATGCACGAGGTGTTTGAAATTTTTGTAAATGAATGTCAAAGCATTCATTTAATTAGTAGTTTAAACTTTTGTAAACTAATATTATGGTATTTTGTCGATGGTGTGGAACACTTTTATGAACTTCTATTATATAATGATTGTGTAGTATTTGGAATGAATGTTGATGGTATTATGGTTATTTTTGCTTAAATTTTGTATTGAAAACATATTACAGGTTTTATTATATATTTACGTAATTGAAATATAAAAAATACAATATAACTCATATTTAGGAAAATAAAGGTTCAAAACTGATGTAGTAAATATAAATAGACAATTGTTTATAACTGTTGTCTATCCAAGAAATTTATGAAATATCTAATGTGTATTTAAATGGAAAGACAACGGTCCAAATACGATGTAGTTAACATGAACAGACAACGGTTAATAAACATTGTTTTTTCTTGAAATTTAAGAAAAATATATGGTAACGACAACTTCTTTTTTAAAGAAAGACAACGGTTATAAGACGTTGTATGTGTTAAAGAGCAACAACGGTTTACCACTGTTGTCTATCCCAATATTTATGAAATTATTATGCTACAACAACATATTTGAATAGTTATACACAACTGTTCTTGACCGTTGTAGTAATTGAGGAAATACAACGGTCTGTTAATCGTCGTCTATTTATACCCACCTACTACAACGTGATCTTCTACATCGGCTATTTTTTTTCGAGAGACAATGGTTTTGAACCGTTGCAAAACCTCTTTTTTCTTGTAGTGGATCCTTGGATTGATTGACTTCAAGACTTTCCAATCCTGATCTTGTTGACTTGATTTGAATCACCAACGGTCAAGTGCTTCCAATGCCAAATTCTGATTCTCTCCAGAGAAGGCAATACCAGACACCAGGCAACCTTGATGTCTTCTGGTCCTGATCTGGTTAAGAAACAGAATGCTCATCAGAATCAGGAGATGGTTCTGAGCATCTTTTGTTTCACCAGACTCGTCTGGTCTGAGGAAAGGTTCTCTGCCTCTGGTCAGTCTCCTCTGATGAAGTCCTCTGGTGAAGTCCTCTGGAAGGTCTTCTGGTGACTCTTCTGGTGAGGTCTTCTGGTCTGACAGTTCCCCCTAGACTAAGTCCTAATCTAATTTCATCATCTGGCTAACAGGTCCAGATGGTCCTATTACATCTTCTGGTTTGTTTTAACTCATCAAAACTATACAACATTTATCCTAACAATTCCCCCCTTTTTGATGGAGTTAAAACACAACCAAAACTGATCAAAAAAGAAATACTTAAGCATAAAAGCAGTAAAGAAGATAAGACCTTAGAATAGATCTTATCAGACAAATAATTAAGACAACAAGGAGTTGTCTTTTGAACAGAGAAGATATGATTTTTCATTAATAATAAGGACAAAAGGTGATTACAGATTACAATGCAAATCTGGTCCTATTCTATGCATATCTTCTGTTCTCCTTGGGCACCAGAAACCAATCAAGAAACCTGTCTTGAATGGCCTTCAACTCTGCAGAAGATGTTGGAGTGAAATTTGCCAACACCTTGGTCTTGTACAGTTTCTTCAATTCAGCCCAATCAATCTGGTCCCCTATCATTGGAGTGTTAGGAAAATGGAATTCAGGGGCAGTCACCTCCAGATTGAACTCTATGGTAGAATCCATCAGTTGCTTGTACAGACTTGCATCATATGCCTTCATCCAAGAATGGAATGTCCTGTTGATGAGAGCATCATCCTCTGGTGGAGGCCTCTGGATATAATGTTGAATGAACCAAAGAGTCTTGGCTTCTCTCCATTTCTCTATCAGAGGGACAGGCACAGTAGAGTCAAAAGACCCTTCTGTCCTAAGTGGCAATATCTCCATCACCTCAACAGGACCTTTCTTCTTCTGGCTGGATCCACTGGCACCAGAAGAGATGCCAGCTTCTCTGCTCTTCTTATTCTGCCTCCTAACATATCGGAGCCTCTGCTCTTCATCTATGTTCTTCCTTATTCTGGCTTGCCTCTCTTCAGGCGTCTCCTCACGAAATCTCTTCTCTGTTTCCTCCACAACTTCTTCTAGGAAGCTCTTCTTCACCTTCCTGATCTTCTTCTTTGCAGGTCCAGAGATTTGGATGGGATCCTGCTCTGCTTCTGACTCCTCTTCTGCCGCCAGCTGCTTTGCCATGGAAAGAGATTTGAGCTTTTCCTTCTTCTTCTTCTTCTGCAGCTCGGCCTGGGCCAAGGTATTCTCCAGCAGGTCCAGACGAGCACCATGGCTGAAGAGAGTCTCATTCGTGGTCTTCGCCAGATCAGTTCTGGCCTTCTCTTCCCCCTTTTTAACTTCATCAAGGAGGGGCTCCACTACCTGCCTAATGAGATTAGGCAAGGCAGTGTTGGAGGAAGAGTGAAGATCACGCAGCTGCTTTGCTTCCTCCAGGTAAGCTCTTGATTCCGCAACCAGCTTTTCCTGCTTCTCTAACATCTCCTGGAAGGAGTCTTTAAGCTTAGCAGTTTGCAGCATTTGGGAAGCCATCTCAACCTTCAGTACAGAGACTGACCTTAGCTGCTCCAACACATGCTCCTGGAGCTGCTTCTGGCTGTGCATAACATCCAGCTTGACAAGAAGTTCATTTGCCTTGAAGGAAGCCTTGGCTGCTGCAAAAGTGGACTTAATCTGCTTTAAGAAGATCCTCCTCTCCTGCCGGATCTGGTGCTCAATCATAGCAGGGGCCATATGTTGGATTGCCTTAGAGAAGCGCCCAATCTGCATGATCTGCTCATTGAAGAATGTCTTCATCTTTTGCAACACGGCAGGAGTGACATCAAAGTCTTCCTCATCTGAGTAGAGCTCTGGAGGGAATGTGAAGTGAGGGCCAAATTTGTAGGAGGGGCCCTCAGGAGAGATCATAACTCCTCTCTGGATGAGCAGAGTGCGAATCAACACCTTCGCTGCTACGGGGGTCTCCAGCTCATCTGGGTTCTGGATGTTCAGCTTCTGTTTAAGTTCAATCTCCCAGGCAGTGAAGTTGGAAGGACCCATTTCCTCAAGCAATAACATGAGGTCCTCCACATCTTCAAGTCTGGCCTTGCTCCAGACCTTGGCATCAGTCAACTCTGCCAGAAGGGGTAAGTGCTCCAACAAAACAGGAAAATGCCCTCTTAGCCAGAGCTGAGCACTTACACTCATACTCTGCCTGATGGGACCCATTTCTACAGATGAGAAAGTGAAGGGTTTGGGCCCAGAGGTAGAGGAGGATGGTGCTAAGACCTCCGGCTCCAGTGAAGCATCCGCATCTTCACTATCATCGCTGGACAAACAGGTGGGGGAGTGAGGGGCAGGAAAACCCAGAGCCATAGAGATGGATGAGTCCTGTTCTGTATGGGATTGAGGAGGGGTAGGATTTTGAGAGGTAGAGGTAGAGGGTAGGGTTTGTTCTGCACCAGAAGAAGTAGAGAGGACTTCTGGTACAGAAACAGGGATGGTAGTTTGAGAAGTGGAAGAGGGTGGTAGAGGAGGTTCAGCACCAGAGGTGGATGGCACCTCTGGTACAGGGGCTGGGGAGAAGGGTTTGTGTTAAGGGGTGTTTGGGATGGTGGGGGAGAAGGTGTTTGGGTAGGTATGGTGGATGGAGTATATATGGGGGTATCTGGGAGGGTCTGCTCTGGTGAGGCAAGAGGGGCACCAGAAGCAGATGGGTTTTCTTCACCCCTTGCATGATTTTATCTCCATACACGCGCCACACTTGTATGCGTTGTCCGGGTACGCCGTTTTTAATTCTTCGTTCTTCGTCACGATCCGGTTACAATTTATTTTACAAAAATAAATACTAGATCTAGACTAGTCTATTACAATGATCGAATCAAAATAAAAACAACTAATCTACTCGTGGATTTTCTCACGAGAAAAATGAATTCGAACGAATCGAATTAAAAAACATTAATTCACACGCATGAAATTAATAACATTAAAACCATGACAATTGGATACCTGCAAAAAAGATCTAGCAATTCTACTATCCAATTTCAATTTAATGTTTAACAATTTAAATTCCAATTTAAAGATCAGAGCCCGAAACCGTGGCTCTGATACCAGTTGTTGGGAAAATAGGGGTGCCCGGAATCTATTCGGGATGAAATTTAAATACGAATTTAAATACAATTACTACTAGCATGAATTAATCCTAATTAATTCAAATAATAATTCCAACAACGAATTTTCATCATGCATGTTGAATTAATTTCACATATTAACTATGGCGGAATAAACAAGTAAATATGTGATTAACGTACCTCTTGTAGAATTTGCCTTTGGATAAACGGGACAATTACGATCTCGCTCTATCGACCCAAAAACCTTCTCAAGTATTTCCCTTTCACCTCACTTGATCACCGGTGGGAGATGCTTTCAAGTAATTTAATAAACTAAGGAAAAAGAAAAATATCTATGCTCTTGATTTTTCCAACACATGGAATTATGTACTTGGGGATGAAATAATCATCCCCTATTTATAAGAGTAGTGGCCGAAAATTATAGTATTTTATGGGCCTGGAGAAAATCTTTTCTTAGTCTCTAAGATATCTTGAATATATCCCATATATTCTTTTTTCCATAATAAAATATTCCACAAAATCTCACTCTTTTAATTAGGCTTGTAATTTTCGAAATTATTGAGTAAGAATCCAAGATTTGGATCTTCTTGAATATATGAGATAATCTTGTATTCCAAGAATACTTATCTTCCATAATATCTTTTCAAGAAAATCAACAAGATCTTTTCTTTCTCCAAATAAGCCACTTTCGAAAATCACCATGAAAAAATCAGCATAATATATTCTTTTTATTTTAATCACCTTATCATTATTGGGCTACTTAATGGGCTACTTGAGGGGCCTTTAAGGAGAATGAAGATTGAACCTCCTAATGGACTTCTGAATTTCAATATTGAGCCCCAATATAATTCAATCCATTAATATTAATTATTACCACTAATAAATTAATATTGCACTATCCATCTTAATCCATATTACGATAATATGGGCTCCCGGTTATTATTTCCCGCGTTTAAGATTATCAAGTCCATTAATTAATTAAGCTTCTGAATAGCTCTAAATTAATTAATATATTTCACCTTGGAGTAAAGACAGCTCAACATTATTATTCGTACCGAAGAAACTAATTCTTCACTTGCAAGATTTGATACAATAAAACTTCTGAGCCCACCAAGGGGACTAATCACACGAGCCGTACTCGCACGCGTTTCTCCGTATTAAATCTTAGCAACCATCGTATGATTAATATTACTGCCCAAGACACAAAGTTCGAAGTCGCAATGATTCTCACCCAACATGAATCAAAGCAGTAACCATTAAGCACACACGGTCCTATTTAAGTGACGGAGATTAAGAAATCAACAACCACTGAGGTCTAATTCTTCACCTTTCAGAACAGAAGAATTTATCCTCGCTGTAGGTCCTCTTCAACACATACTAAATGTGCTAGTGCAATCTCTTAGTCAAGACAGACCAATCTGAGCCTTACATATCGACCTTTCACGGGGGATTGTTCAATTCCACCTAGGTCGTGAAAATGTACGTTTAGTTACAAGTAAACTGTTAATGTTGTCTTCCGTGATCGGGTATCACCACATTAACTACAATGTAACATGTACTATATATTGAACGGTTTGCAATAGAAATTCAACATTCAATCATAACTAAAGCAAATGTGATAAAAGAATTATTCTCATAAAACGAGTGTTTGATACACGAGTTATACAAAGTAAAAGCATACTTTCACGTATAACTCCAACAATCTCCCACTTATACTTAAAGTCTGCTTTTAGTATACATCACACATGTTTTAGTGTAGTAGCTCTCCGTGACATCTCATGTCAACCTACACTAACCTAATAATTCCTCCCACTTATACTTAAAGCAGATTGGCAATAGTCTTGACTCCCATTCCATCCACATGTCTCTCGAATGTACTCTGAGGCAGACCCTTTGTGAATGGATCCGCTAGGTTGTCACCCGACGCTATCTTTGCCACCTCTATATCTCCTCTCTTAAAGATTTCTCGTATAAGATGGTATTTTCTTTCTATGTGTTTGCTGGCCTTGTGGGCTCTCGGTTCCTTTGAATTTGCAACTGCTCCGGCATTGTCACAAAAGATAGTTATCTTATCAGGCAAATCCGGAACAACGTCCAAGTCCACTAAGAAGTTCTTGAGCCAAACTGCCTCTTTCGCTGCTTCACAAGCAGCTACATACTCGGCTTCCATGGTCAAATCGACGATGCATTTCTGCTTTACGCTTCTCCATGAAATGGCTCCTCCTCCCATGCAAAACACACTACCCGAGGTTGACTTTCTTGAGTCTATGTCGGATTGGAAATCCGAGTCCGTGTATCCTACGGGAACTAGACTATCTGACTGGTAAATCAGCATCCGCTCACGAGTTCTTTTCAGATACCTCAAGATGCACTTTACGGCAGTCCAATGGTCTTTCCCGGGATTACTTTGATATCTTGCCACCATGCCCACGGCAAAGCAGATATCCAGTCTCGTACACAGCATTGCATACATAAGGCTTCCTACGGCCGAAGCGTACAGAACACCTTTCATGTCATCTATCTCCGCTTGCGTCTTAGGGCTCATTTCTTTCGATAGATGGATTTCGTGTCTAAAAGATACAAAACCTTTCTTGGAATCTTGCATGCTGAAACGCTTCAAAACAGTGTCAATGTATGAAGCTTGCGATAAGCCCAACATCCTCTTCTTGCGATCGTGAGTGATCTTGATCCCAAGAATGTGACCGGCTTCCCCTAAGTCCTTCATATCAAATTGTTTTGACAGCCATACCTTTACGTCTGACAATACCTTTACATTGTTTCCCAAGAGCAGAATATCGTCTACGTATAATACTAAGAATACCACCGCAGTTCCGTCACACTTCTTATACACACAACTTTCGAACTCGTTTTGATCAAACCCATAAGACTTAATCACTTGATCAAAACACTGGTTCCAAGTACGCGATGCTTGCTTAAGTCCGTAAATGGATCTCTTGAGCTTGCATACGAGATTCTCTTGGCCTTTTTCAATGAAACCTTTGGGCTGATGCATATAGATATTTATCCCGTCAAGACTTCCGTTAAGGAAAGCCGTCTTGACATCCATTTGCCAGATCTCGTAATCTAGGTGCGCAACGCTCGACAAGAGAATACGGATGGACTTAAGTATAGCTACAGGCGAAAATGTTTCCTCATAATCGATCCCTTCTTTCTGAGTATACCCTTTGGCCACAAGCCTCGCTTTGAAGGTTTCAACCCTTCCGTCCGGTCCTCTATTCCTCTTGTACACCCACTTGCATCCAATGGGTTCTACCCCACTGGGTGGCTCGACCAACTCCCACACTTGATTATGATCCATCGAACCCATCTCGACTTCCATTGCCGTTTGCCACGACTCCGTGTCTTTATCTTGGATTGCCTCGTCGTACGTCCATGGGTCTGATTCAACACCGGGAACCAAATCTGAAGATTCTCCTATCCCCATGAATCTCTCGGGTTGCCTAGGAACCCTCCCACTACGACGGGGTTCCGGTTGTGAAGATGTGACATGTGGTATATCATCTTGTATACTTGGTATCGAGGTTTGACCTCTCAATTCTTCTAAGGTAATTTCACTTTTAGGTTTCCGATTGTTCATATAGTCTTCCTCCAAGAATTTAAAGTGTGTACTAATCACAGTCTTTTGATCCTTGGGACTATAGAACATACACCCTTTCGTTCCCGCAGGGTATCCTATAAACAGCCTTAATTCCGAACGTGGATCCAACTTACCGACTTCCTTGTCTAGCACGTATGCCGGACAACCCCAAATCTGCAAATATCTTAGACTGGGCTTGCGCCCGGTCCACAATTCCATTGGGGTTTTAGGAACCGATTTGGATGGCACCAAGTTTAGAATATAAGCCGCCGTTTCCAAGGCGTTACCCCAAAACGACTTGGGTAAATCCGAATAACTCATCATGGATCTGACCATCTCTAAAAGAGTCCGGTTCCTTCGTTCCGCCACACCGTTCTGTTGAGGGGTTCCCGGTGCGGTCAACTGGGATACGATCCCTTCGTCCGATAGGTAGTTCAAGAATTCATCGCTGAGGTATTCGCCTCCACGATCTGATCGTAGAAACTTGATACTCTTTTCCCTATGTTTCTCGGCTTCGGCCTTAAACTCTTTGAACTTATCAAAAGTTTCAGACTTATGCCGCATAAGGTAAATGTACCCATATCTTGAGTAATCGTCAATGAAGGTGACGAAATACTCATACCCCATTCTCGCTTTGATCGTCATTGGACCACACACATCGGTATGAACGAGTTCTAACACTTCCGTGGCTCTATTCCCCTTGGCTCTAAATGCCCTCTTGGTCATCTTACCCTCTAAACAGAATTCACAAGTTGGAAACGGCTCGACTTGGAGCGATTCCAAGGATCTGTCTTTCACCAATCTCTCTATCCGCTTTAGATTAATATGACCTAGTCTAAGATGCCATAGAAGTGTTTCGTTCATCTCCGAAGAACGCTGTCTTTTATTGCTCAAAATGATCGACGTGCTATTAGATTCATTATTTGAGTGGTGTGCACACTTAATCGTATAAAGATTGTTTACCAACGTTCCATGACAGATAACATCATTCTTAAAAGAAACAGTAACAACTTTATTAAAAGTAACTGAATATCCATAAAAAAACAACCTAAAAACCGAAATTAAATTCTTCCTAAAGTTCGAAACGTATAAAACATCTCTTAAAATTAAAACTCTATCTTCAAAAGATAGGTGCACGACTCCCACTGCTTCGGCTGCCACTCTCGTAGCATCCCCCAAAGTGATGGTGATCTCATTCTTGCTAAGTCGCCGGGTTAGCTGGAACCCCTGAAGAGTGAAACAAATATGATCAGTTGCCCCGGTATCCACTACCCAAACGTAGGCAGCATACGCCGCAACATATGTTTCAACGACTAAAGCATGAGACTTACCTTTCTTTACCGCCTTCTTAGGCTTAGAACAGGTAGACATCCAATGTCCTCTTTCCCCGCAATTGAAGCACTTACTCTTACCGGATATCTTCACACCGTACGGCTTGAAAGCTCTTTTCTTGCCTCCAAAAGTGAGTCTACTGGTTTGGTTCCGATCAACCACCTCCTTCTCAATCTTACCCTCCATTGGCCTAGATTTCAAGAAAAAGCTCTTGATCACCAAAGCCTCGTCCCTACTCCCCAAGTATGACTCTTCCGTTATCAGGGCTTTGAGCAGGGTATCTAAAGTGAACTTGTGTTCAGATAACACGTATTCCCAAAAGAACCCATCAAAACTACTCGATAGCTTTAGGAGTATGGAATCGATTTGACTTTCTTCACTTTGTCCGGCACCAAGAAACTCGAGTTTCTCAAACTCACGCCTAAAATTGAGAACATGATCCCTTACAGGTGTTCCCTTCACCATTTCCTTCGTGAGCTTCTCACGAATGGTGAACAGATTCGCCATGGGGTTCTGATGTTGAAACATCTCTTCAAGGCTATTCATGATATCAACAACCGCTTCAATGTCTTCATTAATGCGCTTCAAATATTCAGACATAAATGTCAAGATGATGTGCTTCATGTGCTCATTGGAATGCTTCCAATCATTGAATATCGCCCTTTCCCCATTACTTGACTTATCATTAGGTTTCTTTGGTACGTTAACGCTAAATATCCAATAGTGTTCTTGCGCAGGAAGGACCATGTTCATATTACGTTTCCAATCAACATAGTTCTCACCAACAAGTTTGTTATCTTTAAGTATACTAAATAGTGGATTAAAAGGTTGCGACATGATGAACTGAGAATAAAACATACATTCATATCAATATCTAGAAAAATACGAAATTATCACATAATTCGATCACATCAATTATATTGAAACCTTAAAACAATATAATCATGCATCAGCCAACATCTCGAAACAATTTAAATGCGCCATGAGGGGTGGTCTATACATTTAAACACATTCAAGCGGATCACAAACTTAAACGTTACAAATCCTTAATTCAAAATTAATAGTTGACTCCCACTTTGACCTCATAGAAACTGACAGGGACTCCGAGGGGAGTAAGTTAATATCAATTTCCTATGCCTAAGTAATAACCATAATTAAATACAGGATTATTATTTCGCTTTGAGCAAGCCACTCGGGGTGAGGGTCAATACCGCCACTAGTAATAATCCACAATCATCCTTTCGGAATTTATTCATGTGAAATCCGTTCTTTTGGCCGATCCGAGGGGGAAATGTATTCCAAAAGAACTTCACAAATAAATAAATTATGGAGGCCAAATTAATCCAATTTTAATATCCGGAATAAAATTGCGATTAAATTAAACATACTTAGTAATTTTCGAAAGTAAGGTTTTTCTTGGACAATTAAATTCATGCAAACACATATTAACAAATAATAATAGGTGCACGAAATAAAACATCCATCAAAACAAAATTAAACACATTGGAGCACTCAAATCCAATTGTCACGGTTTAATTTCTTCACGTCTTGATGCGAAAAATTGTCCTTGTTGCTTTCCGACGTTCGTCTCGACATGCTTCCACTCGAACAGCAACACTTCATCAAAAACAACATCGTTTGGGGTTCGGGACGACATTTAAAGTCACACGGAAAAAAACACGAACCGAAAAATTCCACGGCCCGAGATACGGCGCGCGTCGGCCCACGAAGTGGGCCCGCGCGCCTCTCAGCCAGAAGCGCCGAAGCGCTGCAGGAGGCGCGCCGAGGCGCCGCACGGAGCGCCCTGAGGCACCGCAAGCCGCGCCCGAGGCGCGCGCGTGCGTGCGGCGCCGGCCTCCCATCCCGTGCGGGCGTGCATCGTGCACCCCGTGCGCCGTTTTTCGCCGTTCGTTCTCGTTTTCTTCACCCCTTGCATGATTTTACGTCCATACACGCGCCACGCTTGTATGCGTTGTCCGGGTACGCCGTTTTTAATTCTTCGTTCTTCGTCATGATCCGGTTACAATTTATTTTACAAAAATAAATACTAGATCTAGACTAGTCTATTACAATGATCGAATCAAAATAAAAACAACTAATCTACTCATGGATTTTCTCACGAGAAAAACGAATTCGAACGAATCGAATTAAAAAACATTAATTCACACGCATGAAATTAACAACATTAAAACCATGACAATTGGATACCTGCAAAAAAGATCTAGCAATTCTACTATCCAATTTCAATTTAATGTTTAACAATTTAAATTCCAATTTAAAGATCAGATCCCGAAACCGTGGCTCTGATACCAGTTGTTGGGAAAATAGGGGTGCCCGGAATCTATTCGGGATGAAATTTAAATACGAATTTAAATACAATTACTACTAGCATGAATTAATCCTAATTAATTCAAATAATAATTCCAACAACGAATTTTCATCATGCATGTTGAATTAATTTCACATATTAACTATGGCGGAATAAACAAGTAAATATGTGATTAACGTACCTCTTGTAGAATTTACCTTTGGATAAATGGGACAATTACGATCTCGCTCTATCGACCCAAAAACCTTCTCAAGTATTTCCCTTTCACCTCACTTGATCACCGGTGGGAGATGCTTTCAAGTAATTTAATAAACTAAGGAAAAAGAAAAATATCTATGCTCTTGATTTTTCCAACACATGGAATTATGTATGTGGGGATGAAATAATCATCCCCTATTTATAAGAGTAGTGGCCGAAAATTATAGTATTTTATGGGCCTAGAGAAAATCTTTTCTTAGTCTCTAAGAAATCTTGAATATATCCCATATATTCTTTTTTCCATAATAAAATATTCCACAAAATCTCACTCTCTTAATTAGGCTTGTAATTTTTGAAATTATTGAGTAAGAATCCAAGATTTGGATCTTCTTGAATATATGAGATAATCTTGTATTCCAAGAATACTTATCTTCCATAATATCTTTTCAAGAAAATCAACAAGATCTTTTCTTTCTCCAAATAAGCCACTTTCGAAAATCACCATGAAAAAATCAGCATAATATATTCTTTTTATTTTAATCACCTTATCATTATTGGGCTACTTAATGGGCTACTTGAGGGGCCTTTAAGGAGAATTAAGATTGGACCTCCTAATGGACTTCTGAATTTCAATATTGAGCCCCAATATAATTCAATCCATTAATATTAATTATTACCACTAATAAATTAATATTGCACTATCCATCTTAATCCATATTACGATAATATGGGCTCCCGGTTATTATTTCCTGAGTTTAAGATTATCAAGTCCATTAATTAATTAAGTTTCTGAATAGCTCTAAATTAATTAATATATTTCACCTTGGAGTAAAGACAGCTCAACATTATTATTCGTACCGAAGAAACTAATTCTTCACTTGCAAGATTTGATACAATAAAACTTCTGAGCCCACCAAGGGGACTAATCACACGAGTCGTACTCGCACGCGTTTCTCCGTATTAAATCTTAGCAACCGTCGTATGATTAATATTACTGCCCAAGACACAAAGTTCAAAGTCGCAATGATTCTCACCCAACATGAATCAAAGCAGTAACCATTAAGCACACACGGTCCTATTTAAGTGACGGAGATTAAGAAATCAACAACCACTGAGGTCTAATTCTTCACCTTTCAGAACAAAAGAATTTATCCTCGCTGTAGGTCCTCTTCAACACATACTAAATGTGCTAGTGCAATCTCTTAGTCAAGACAGACCAATCTGAGCCTTACACATCGACCTTTCACGGCGGATTGTTCAATTCCACCTAGGTCGTGAAAATGTACGTTTAGTTACAAGTAAACTGTTAATGTTGTCTTCCGTGATCGGGTATCACCACATTAACTACAATGTAACATGTACTATATATTGAACGGTTTGCAATAGAAATTCAACATTCAATCATAACTAAAGCAAATGTGATAAAAGAATTATTCTCATAAAACGAGTGTTTGATACACGAGTTATACAAAGTAAAAGCATACTTTCACGTATAACTCCAACATCTGCACCTTCACCCTTCTTCTTCAAAATGTTAAGAAGGGGAATCTGGTCCTCCTCTGAGGAACCAGAGAAAGCAATGGTTGAGGAACCAGTTGCTTCAGCAGGCTTCTTCTGGCCCTTCTGCTGCTTCTGCCCTTTAGCAGGTGAGGGCACTGCTTGAAGAGGAGGGGCAGGGATGGCTTGCTCACTATCAGAATCAGGATGTCCATGAAGAGGACCATCCTTAGAGAACAGAATCTTGGACTTGTGGAAGCCCTTGCACCAGGAATCTCTCCACTTCTTCTCTGGAAAGATCGAATCCAAGATTAAGGTGAGCTTTGTGCCCAATGATACATTGGCATTGAACACAAATTGTTGCTCTCCAGGCAACTGGGGGCACTCCTCCTTCTGTACCTTCAACTTGTTCTTCCTCAAGACTCCCCAGAAGAACTCTGCCCAATTGCATTGGGCACCATCCAAAATGGCCCTCATAACCAAGGGTGCAGATGGCGTTTGGCGCTCGGCAGGCGGTATATGGCCGCCAAGCGCCAAGGCCGCCTAGGCGGCCGCCGAGGTTTTTATTTTTTTTCTTCTTTTTTTATTATTAAATTTTTTTTTAATATTTATCAAAGTAATAAAGTTTCATGTTTCCAACTTAATTTGTTTATTATCCAATTTAATAATTAAAGTAATTAAGTAAAATTAAACACATCTCCAACAAAATGTCCAAATTAATAAACTACCACAATTCACAATCCACATATGTGTAATTTGTTATTTTCCTTTTAATTTTTCTTTTTTTCTTTTTAATTATATAACATTTTAAAGTTATTAAAAATTAAAAAAAACAAAAAAAAAACCCTAGGCATTGCCTACCGCCGAGGCCGCCTAGGCGTCGCCGAGACCGCCTAGGCGCTGCCAAACGCGGTTTCCGCCAAATACGACCGCTTTGCATTAATCGTCGGTGGTAGGTGCTGACAAGCGTCTAGGCGGCCGCCTAGACGGCCTCGGCGGCCGCCATTTACATCACTGCTCATAACACAGAGCCTGCCAGTAAAGATGGCATCTGTGCTATGGCTCTCGCACATCAAAACCTTCACCACAATGTCAAAAAGTACGTTGTACTTTTGCCTCAAATGTTTGTCCAAGAAACCCTTGGTCAGATTCTGGCACGAATTTCTGGCAAAAAGCTTGAAGGATTCCAACGCTTCTCCTTCCTTGTACTTCAATGGGTCCACACCCTCCGCGGATATGTTGCCAAACAAACTACAGAAATCAGCCTTCGAGAAAACGACATCCTCCCTATCAATCTTGGAGGAATTATGATCATCATGGATCTTCATCCGGACAAGAAACTGGGCAGCATACCCATCCACAGTGCGCAAGTCCTTGGGAGTTTTGGAAATTAACTCCTCTACTCCAGATCGCCTGAGCAGTTCCAAAATCTCGAGCGCCGCTGGGTTCTTGGTGGAATAGAAGTCCACCACCATCTCAGACTTCAACTTCTTGCAAACGTATTCTGGATCGAAGTTACACTTGGGTGCCATTGCTGTGAGAGAGAGAGAGAAAGAGAGAGAAAACTTGCAGAGAGAAGTTAGAGCTTTGAAAATATGGAAACGTGAAAAGACAGATTGAAGAGAAATTGGTTTAAATAGAGCAAGATGCGTGGCTTGATTAATTAATGAAGTGTGAACGCGTGTAATTGTAAAATTTAATTTAGGGAACAAAATCAATTTATGAATTGATTGACATATTGCACATTGATTAAATCTGATGGCCAAGATTAAAAGGCGAAATACAGATTTAATCTGGTGCGTTGGCGTGATCATTGGGACTGGGTATAGTGGGGTTTTGTGGCAGTCAAGAGAAAAAGCGAAATGATTGCCTAGGCCCTATACCCTAGTCTTAAATATACTCCAAAGTTGAAACGTTTTAGGTGTATTAAGTAATTTGAAATGTGTATCCCAATTGATCAGAGGCCAGAGAAGTAAAAGCATACCTGTCACCTGATATTGTAACCAGATGATACCACAGCTAGTCTGGTGTTACATCTCATCTGATGAAACCCATCTGGTTCTGGTCAGAGAAGACTCAGGACTTCTCTGGAACATATTCAGCACCTCATTTGGGATGTATCTTATCTGGTACAAGCCTCATCTGGTGCTTATCTCACCTGGAGATGTAACTTCCCTGATATATCTAATCTGCAGGCATGTTAGTTTTAAAGAACAAAGATTATGTGATAAAATATAAACAAAGGATACTTCTCTGATGTTCCCCCTAAACCAAATCTGTCTCTGGATTCAATAATCCTAATTCAAATGCCAATTCTCTGAATCTGGACTCAGCCAAAGGCTTAGTCAGAATATCTGCTCTCTGTTTCTCTGTTGCAATCTTTTCCATCCTTATATCTCCCCTCTCAACATGGTCTCTGATAAAGTGATGCCTTATATCAACATGTTTGCACCTGGTATGAAGAACTGGATTCTGGGTGATTGCAATTGCACTATTACTATCACAGAATATGGGAATATCCTTGGCTCTAATCTGGTAGTCTCTAAGCTGTTGACTAATCCAGAGTAGTTGTGAACAACAGCTCCCTGCAGCCATGTACTCTGCTTCTGTTGTTGATGTAGCAACTGAAGTCTGCTTCTTAGAAAACCAAGATACCAATTTATTTCCCAAAAACTGACATGTTCCACTTGTAGACTTTCTATCTATTCTGCAGCCACCATAGTCTGAATCCGAATAACCACTCAACTCTAAGTTGTCATCTGCAGGATACCATAACCCCAAATTCACTGTACCTTTAAGGTATTTTAATATCTTCCTAGCTGCTTCCAAATGACTTTTCTTAGGATTTGCTTGAAATCTGGCACACACACCTACGACAAAGGTAATATCTGGTCTACTTGTAGTCAGGTACAGAAGAGAACCAATGAGTGCTCTGTACTGAGTCTGGTCCACACTCTCTCCAGACTCATCTGGATCCATGTTGAAATTTGTCATCATAGGAATCTTGGCTGCCTTGCTAGATCCTATTCCAAATTTCTCTAACATGTTTCTGATGTACTTTGCCTGATTTATGAAGATTCCCTTCTCTGTTTGCTTTACCTGCAGACCTAAGAAATAATTCATTTCACCTATCATGGACATCTCAAACTGGCTCTGCATGAGTTCACCAAACTTCTCATACAGCTTCTTGTTAGGGGATCCAAATATAATGTCATCAACATATATTTGGACCAGAAGGATGTCCTTTCCTTCTTCTTTCCTAAACAAGGTCCTATCAATCTTACCCTTAGTAAAACCATTGTCCAGAAGAAACTGAGATAGAGTGTCATACCATGCTCTGGGTGCCTGCTTCAGCCCATAAAGTGCTTTCTTAAGCTTAAACACTCTGTCACCTTGATCAAAACTAGGAGGTTGTTCCACATACACTTCCTCAATGAGAATCCCATTAAGAAAGGCAGATTTCACATCCATCTGGTATACTTTGAACTTCATGTGAGCAGCATATGCTAAGAACAATCTGATGGCTTCTAGTCTGGCAACATGAGCAAATGTCTTATCATAGTCTATTCCTTCAGACTGAGAATAGCCCTGAGCCACCAGTCTTGCCTTGTTCCTAGTAATGACATCATTCTCATCTTTCTTATTCTTGAAAACCCACTTAGTGCCTATCACCTTTTGATGTCTTGGTCTGTCTACCAGCTCCCAAACATCCTGTCTGGTGAATTGATTCAACTCCTCTTGCATAGCAACAATCCAATTTGAATCTTTCAGTGCTTCCTTGATATTCTTGGGCTCAATCAAGGATACATAGCAACTGAATAAGGTAGCTAAGTTAAGAGTTCTCCTAGTCTGGACACCCTTAGTTGGATCTCCAATTATAAGGTCATTGGGGTGATCAACCAGGGTCCTCCTTCCCGTGGCCTTACCTGATTGACCATCCTCTGCAGTACCTTGGTGAATATCACCACCTGCAGAAGAGCGTCCCCCTACAGGAGTTCCAACCTCCTCTGGTTCTGCACCTTGTGAAGACTTCTTCTTCAGAGAACCAGAAGATGGGTCACCATCTGAATCTGAATCTGAGTCTGAATCAAGAATAGGTGGATTGACCTTGATTATTCTGGGAGTGGTCTGATTCTGGGTCTCTCCAGAAGACTTTAATTCCACCTTGCACTCAACAGCAGATTCATCAAAAACAACATGGGGTGTTTCCTCCACACAAAGTGAATTCTTATTAAAAACTCTGAATGTTTTACTGGTGCTGGAATATCCTAAAAATATTCCATCTGCCACTTTAGCATCAAAGGTTTTTAATTTAGATTTCCCATTGTCATGGATGAAACACTTACATCCCAAAACATAAAAATATAAAACAGATGGGGTTTTACCTTTCCATACCTCATATGGAGTCTTGCTATGTCTCTGGGCAATTAGGCATCTGTTCTGAGTATAACAAGCTGTGTTAAAGGCCTCTGCCCAAAACCTTTGTGGTGTGTTGTACTCTGCCAGAAGAGTTCTTGCAGCCTCTTTAAGGGTTCTATTCCTCCTTTCTGCTATTCCATTTTGTTGGGGTGTTCTGGCAGCAGATGTCTCATGAAAAATCCCATGTTCTTTGCAATACTCTGCAATGTGTGAATTCAGAAACTCTGTCCCTTTGTCACTCCTGATTCTGACTATGCTCTGGTTCTGCTCATTCTGAATCTGCTTGAAGAATTCTGGCAGCTTAGTGATAGTTTCATTTTTCTTAAACAAGAACACTACCCAAGTGTATCTTGAAAAGTCATCTACTATCACCAAGGTGTACTTCCTTCCACTGAAACTAAGAGGAGAAACATGTCCAAACAGGTCCATGTGAAGTAGTTGAAGTACTCTGGTTGTGGTTGTGCTCTGGACATCCTTAAAGGAGGTCTTGGGTTGTTTACCCTTCTGGCATGAACCACAAACCTGATCCTTCTTAAACACTTCATTAGGGAGACCTCGAATAAGACCTTTTCTGGCAATCTTGTTCAGTGTTTTGAAGTTAAGGTGGCTCAATCTCTTGTGCCATAACCAGCTGTCTTCTGCAGATCCTTTAGCAACCAGGCAAGCATTCCTTGGGCAACTGCTAAAATCTGCAAGATAAATGTTACCCTTCCTCAAGCCTATAAGCAAAATATCATTATAATCAGAAGAAAAGACAGTGCATGAATCACTAGAAAACTTCACTGAGTAACCCCTGTCACAAAATTGGGATACTGAAAGCAGATTATGCTTGAGTCCTTCAACATAGTAGACTTCATCTACAGATACTCCATTAAAGGTCAACTTTCCAACTCCTCTGGTGACTCCATAGTTGTTGTCACCAAACATCACTCAAAGATGATCTTTCTGGAATGTCATATGCTTGGAACATCCACTATCAATGTACCACACATGTTTGCTTGAAAGTCCTTTCTCCAATGGGCTCTTATCATCCTGCAGAGAAATCAATTAGGTCCCCTACTAGAGCTGGGTCCTGATTGGTTAGTTGCAGGTTTTGTAGGAATCCAAAGATAAAGATCATCCCTTGCTGGATGAGGAGATCTTATCTTCCTTCCAAATCTATCTACCATCACATGTCCTCTTACAATGACATATTGAGCTACTGGTCTGATAAGGACACCTTTCCTATAAACAGGTCTGGTGTACCTTTTCTCAAATCTGGCCTTAGGAATGGCCTGCCTTAAAGACATGGTCTTAAAGGTCTGGTTGTAAGGGTACATCCTAGAAGAACCATCTCTGGTGTCATAACTTCCTAGATCAGTTGGTTTTCTATAGATGGGTCTGGAAGACCTTCTCTGGTTCTGAAAATTAGATCTATTCTGATGATAGAATTCCTTCTGAGTTTTCCTGTTCTGGAATCTTCTTGGAGCATTCCATCTTTGAGATCCCTGATTCTGATTAAGGTTCTCTGGTTCAGTATATCTCCTTTGATATCTCCTATTCTGATTAGGTTTCCTCTTAGAGTTTCCCTTTTGAGGTCCCCCAATTTGCTTAGGTTCCACTCTTTTAAGATTCCTCAGAGGTTCCCTAATCTGGTTAGGCATCTGAACAGAACCATCAATCTTCATATGTTCTCTTTTCTGACTTTTATGCTCTAGAATTTTCTCTTCCAGAACATTCACCTCTTCTGGATTATATTCTGAATGATTAGCAGGGGGGTCCCATTTCCAACCAGGTCCGTGAAACACCATGCGATCATTACCAGAAGGATCCTCTTCATTCCAGAGCTCCACAAATTCACCAGCTCTTACAGACTTGTCTTTGGTAAAGCAATATTTATGAGATCTTTTAATGATTCCAGGATATCCTAAACCACTCTTATCATTTATGCGTTGAGAAGATCCTGATATAATAGATACAACATCTGGTTTCATGGAAGCTTCTCTGGGCATAGGTATCTCAATAGTTTGCTCAACTTGTTTTCCCTTGATAAGAGTCTGGTATTTGGCTCTAAGCTCATTGAACTCTTCTACTTGAGAGTTCTTTTCCTTCATGAGTTGATCTACCAGAGTATCTCTTTCTGTGATCTTATCCTGAAGTTCAGAAACTTCTTTGGAATGATCTTTCATGAGTTCTCTGGTGGATTTTTGCTCATGAGATAAGGATTGAACTTCAGTTCTGAGCCTACCATTCTCTTTCTCAAGTTTTTGACATAATTGAACACAATTTTGGAGATCTGATAGCATTTGCTGCATATCAGACTCTCTGGAGTTACCAGATGAATGAGATGATTCAGTATATTTGGAATTAGATAAGCATAGGGTAGTTTCATTTACCTCAGTGATGTCTGCCATAAGACATACATCATCATCTGATCCAAAATTAGAAGAAGAAGAAGAACTGGAACTTGTATCTTCCTCCTCTGCTTCTGCCAGTAGTGCTCTCTTGTCAGCATATCTCCTATCTCTCTTGAGCCTTTTCTCTTCTCTTTCTCTAGGAGTCAATTGAGGACAATCATAGCTGTAGTGACCAGGCTTGTTGCAGGTGTAACAGGTGTTATCTCCTCTGGGACTGGGGCTTGGATCTCTCCTCCTCTGGTTGTACTCTGCTCTGGCTGGACTACTCTCTCTTCTCTGGTAGTCTGATCTGCCAGAACTGCCATCCCTCCTCTGGTAATCTGATCTCCCAGAGCTGCTATCTCTTCTCCTCTCTGTAGTTCTGAATCTGGTCTCCCTTGAGTCTCCAGATTTTCTCTCTTTATCTGCAGCTTTGAAGGAACTCTTCCTGTCTCTGGTAGATTCCTTCCAGTGCTTTTTGTACCTGCCATATTTTGAACTCATTTTATCCAGTTTACGAGTTAGGAGTGCTACCTGTTCCTTGAGACTCAGATCATCTGCAGGAGACTCCTTTGGTTTGTCATCTGTCTTGATGGTAGAGGAGAAGACAACTCCCTTCTGACCAGAAGAGGAAACCTCTTCTGTTTGATCCTCCTCTTGAAGATCAAATTCGTATGCTTTAAGATCAGATAGCAGAAGATGATGATCCAGAGTGTTGAGATCCTTGCTATCTTTAATCACAGTCACTTTGATTCTCCACCTGTTGGTTAGTGAACGTAATATGTTACTATTTATTTCCTTTTCAGAGTAGGTCTTACCTAAGGCACTGGCCTTGTTGAGGAGATTTGTGAGACGCATATCCAGCTGGTCAATGGTCTCGTCTGGTTTCATTTTGAAAGTGTCAAACGAGTGTTGAACAGCTTGGAGTTTGTTATCCTTGATCTTCTCTGTTCCTTCACAGAGCAGGGCAAGTTTATCCCACATCTCCTTGGCAGTGACACAGGTTCTGACTTTCTCTATCACCTCCTTAGTGAGTGTGTTGATGATCTCAGTTCATGCCACCTGGTCCAAATTATAAAGTTTTCTTTCATCATTGTCAAGCTCATCTTTCTTCTTGAGGATTCTTTGCCTAGGGACTCTGTCATCTGCAGCTTTCTGGGCAGTTTCACTTGTTTCTTCCCTGGACTCTGACCTGCCACTATCAATAGGAGTCCAGTAAAATTTAATTGGGCCACTCTCTACCATATCCAACATGCGGTGATGAATAGCTCCAAGATGATTACTCATCATGAAGCTCCAGTGGCTGTAATCCTCAAAAGAGAATTCTGGTAACTTACGGCTCTTGTAAGAAGATTTTGCAGACATTTTTACTAAAGAGATTTAACAAAAATTTTTTTTAACCAAACACAATAAAGAGCAATAGATCTGCCCGGTGACCACCAAAAGCTTTACAAAGCAGTGGTCTTTGGACACATTGCTCTGATACCACTTGTTGGTCCCACTAGATTGATAAATTGCGGAAGCTTTAAAGTAAATGCCTTTGGCAAAGTTCTTTTCACAAGAGCACACCAAAATAAACAAGAAAGTAAATGCAGAAAACAGTAAATAAGACCGGATATATAGTGGTTCGGATCTGAATATCCTACGTCCACTCTCCCTTGATCAAAGGGGTCTCACTATCCAACCAACAACCAACTTACTTACTGGAATTGAGAAGTACCAGTTCCTTCTTACAGACTCTTTAGATCTAACTTCGATCTAAAGACAACAGCCTCCAACCTTATCTTGTAGATGAACAAGTTGAGGTCCAACTACTCCTTTAAGAGTGAATATGAAAGTATGAACAGAATAAGAGTGCTATGTGCTTGATAAAACAAGAGCTTGGAATATGACTTCGTGCGCGTATGATACTCTCTCGCCCTTTTTCTTGAGATTGCACTCTGTATTTATAGAGGTGATTAGAGACTAGCCGTTGGAGAGCTAATCCAATCAGATCCTCTATTTAGGGAAGCTTCAATCAATCAATTCCCTAATTGATTGATTGGGTTGGTGAGATCCTTGGATTGATTGACTTCAAGACTTTCCAATCCTGATCTTGTTGACTTGATTTGAATCACCAACGGTCAAGTGCTTCCAATGCCAAACTCTGACTCTCTCCAGAGAAGGCAATACCGGACACCAGGCAACCTTGATGTCTTCTGGTCCTGATCTGGTTAAGAAACAGAATGCTCATCAGAATCAGGAGATGATTTTGAGCATCTTTTGTTTCACCAGACTCGTCTGGTCTGAGGAAAGGTTCTCTGCCTCTGGTCAGTCTCCTCTGATGAAGTCCTCTGGTGAAGTCCTCTAGAAGGTCTTCTGGTAGGTCTTCTGGTGACTCTTCTGGTGAGGTCTTCTGGTCTGGCAGTTCCCCCTAGACTAAGTCCTAATCTAATTTCATCATCTGGCTAATAGGTCCAGATGGTCCTATTACATCTTCTGGTTTGTTTTAACTCATCAAAACTATACAACATTTATCCTAACATAAACCAATGGACTAACTCCATAAAATCAAATATATGGTCAGACCAATTGGTCTAACCATGTATTTGTGCTGCACATGACGCTCCTATACAACACCGGATCCAAATCCATTTTTTTATGGAATCAAGTTAACTTTAAAAACCTGTTACTAACAAATTTGTTGTACCTAGATAAAGGATTAAACAATTTAATTTTGAAAAATAAATAGATATTATATATTCGAGTAGTTCTAGGGTGTATCCAAGTGCATAGTATGCACTTGGATTTTGCATCCAATTTAAAATTTAATTTTGACCAAATCTTGAAATTCGCGGGTCAGTCTAACCTGGAAAAAAATTCGTGGGTCAGTCCTACCCGTTATCAATGGGTCGCATATCTCCTTTCTTCTCCGTCTTCTCTCATCATGCAAATCGCATATGAACCAATTACCTCATGCCGAACCAGTTACCGCCGCCACGAATGAGGGTGGGGACGGTTTAGAGGAGGCGAGACCAGCGGCCCCTGTTTCATTCACCATTTACGGCTGCCTTAAGGGATCATGGAAATCCCAAAGATTGTTGAATGCCGAAACGCGTCCGAGGGCCCCTGGGAATGAAGCCCAAGATGAGGAGGATTTCCACCATGGTTAAGTGCATTCGACCTCCCTTGTGAAAGAGGCGACGAAGCCCTAGGTTGGCTCTCCAAAACTGGATCGAGAATAACCCCAACAACTGAGTCATGAACCCCCTTTTTGGAAATTAGCGATTCCCTGTAGGCTAGGGAGTCGACGAATTCCATCTGAGGAGTGAGATGCATGCCTTCATCGACCGGAGTTGTCTGCACGGAAGAAACACCGCCATCGTGGAGAAGGGGCGAAGAAACATCGGTTGTTGTGGACCGAGAACCCCAATTTGTTGAATTAGGATGTATAATTTCAGGGAATAAGGACAAGTCGTCCAAATCCATGGTTAAATTTGGCCGACGGCTCTATACATAGAGCATATTATTTCCTTCAAAATAATACCAGTAAAAGTTCAGGGAATTACTTAAGGAACTGTTATATACTTATGTAGCACAATTACTTTGGCCAGTGTCTTTTACTGGAGAACACCCCATATAGCATTTGTTGTAATTTGTAATATGTGTGTTGGTGATGGTACAATAAATCTAATAATAAAAATTATTTGTGATATTCGTGATTATTGTTGATAGGCGAACATCAGAGTAACCTGGCGAACAAGGTTAAAGACCTAAATGAAGACTAAAAAGCAAAGTTACCTAAAGAAGAGATGGTCAACAAAGAAAATCAAAGGGGGTGCGTAAACCAATTCAGGAAGTGTATTCTGTGACGAACAACTTTGTTGACGAACAACTCATAGGCGAGCAAGTCCAAAGACTCGAGACCAAATATGAACCCTACACCAGGTCATAAATGACGAACAACAATGTCAAGAGGTGGTGCATCTACTAGCTAAGGAGGTGTACAACGCAAAATCTCATAACCGGCTAGATACATGACGAGCAAAGGACAAAGATCCCGAAGTCAGCCTACAAGGAATATAAAGGCGAACAACTTATGAACCACAACCTCAAGAGGCGAACAACTCTTACCAAAAGAACAATTTGGACCAACCAAGACGAACAACAATGAGTACAAAATAAGGGCAAATAAGACTTTGTAACTAAGTTTCAGCTTAGATAAGGTCAAATAAGGTCAAAGGACACTTGTCTTGCATGCGAGCTAGGAAGCCCAAGAGTCTTGTACACCACCTACTTGGTGGTCACTATAAATAGTTGTTCTCCAGCAATAAAATTTAAGTTCAAATTCACAAACACTCCAATTACACACACTCATACACCTAAATGTACACACACATGAAATAAATACGAATTCGATATTCGTATTTACGATTTTATAACCCGAACAATCGGATTTACCATATACGGTGGTAATCAATCGCACGTTCTTGTTTGGTGATCCTAAATCCGGTTAAAAACAGCCACCAACAAGGATGATTCCCATCAGGCGGGAGGGTCGAGCTCTACAAAGCAGCCCGCCAGCGGATGGTACCCCAAAGATGATGAGACTTCTTCTTCGGGACGACACCCCCATTTATGACATAGAGCAAGCCCAAAGAAGAGCAAGGGGCTCAAAGGAACAACGCCACCGCAACTCACTCAATTGAGCTGGAAACTGGGCAAATTCCATCGGTGGAGCATCATGCCGAGCAGCACGTGGTCGCCGCTGCTCAAGAAGGAAGGGATGATCATCCCGATGATGCGATCTATCTCGGCTGGGATAAAGGTCGCTACGACACGTAAGTTTCTTCACTTACTCTTTTTTACTCAATTAATTTTATTTATTAACACTTCTTCCTTGCTTCTCTGTAGATACCATCCCAATCAATTTCCTGGTCGCTCCAACATGGTGCACCAATACTCATGTTTGAAGGTGCCGACCTCCTTCCGAGATATCCCAGACTCTCATGTCCGGTGAGCTGCGGAGTCAGTAGCTCGCTCTTGGACCAAAAACTTGGAGGAGACGGTCAAGGCCCAGGTTCCTCGCGATAACGACCGTCTTTGCATAATCGAAGCCGACAACACTCTAGTTATCATGCAGAAATTGGCCGACCAGGTTGAGGACTTGGAAAGGGATGCACGACAGTATACTGCCACTATCCGCCGCATCTCGAAAGAGTGGGATGAGGCCAAGGAGGAGGCCAAGAGGTTGGTGGGCGACCTCTAGAACAAAGTAAAAGCCCACCAAGCAGCCGAGCTGAATGCTGTCGAGCTCCATCAAAAAGTGGCTGCCATGCTGAAACTATAAGAGGTCGAGAACAAACAACTCCATGCCGAGCTCGCCCATATGCAAAAGCAAAAAGAGATGGCGGAGAAGTTTGCAACTGAGGTCACGGCCAAGGTTGCCGACCTGGAAGAGCAGCTCGTCAATTCCACTCCCAATGCGAAATTGGTGCCCAAGCTGGAGACGAGCTCAATCTTGGGCTTCGTGAATGCCTATGCCGAGTGCATTAGGGCCGTTAATGAATTTAACGTGCCACATATTGTAACTGAGATCGACAAGAAATTCAGGACGTTCCTTGAAAATAATCCTCCAGCTCCAGGGACCTCTCTCCAAATTGGCAACCTGCCTGAGTAAGGGGTCAAGATCGACTTCCTTGACCCTAGGATTGAGATCACCCATCCTCCAGAGGAGGATCAAGAGGAGATCACCGAGGGCGGGCAGGATGTGTCTGTCAGCCCAACTGAAAAAGCTCAAAAGGAGCAGGCTGACGCAGAGGGGCTCATTGCCGAGCTCACTGAAGATGTTCCCTTGGATCCAACCATTACGGGAACCCCCTTGGTCGACCCCCAATATGATAATCTCACCCCGCCTGGGGGCCAATGGGCTTAGACAAGAATAACTTGTAGGTTTTTGTGCCTTTCCCATTTTGTTGTAATAGTTGTCCGCTCCTTAATGGAGTTTTGTAATCTTTTTTGGGCGAAATGCCTTTTCACTAATGGAATTTAACATTTTTCTCGTCTTGTTCTTCACACATTAATTGCTTCGCATTTTATTTTATGCTTTACAATCTGAATGTATGTAGTTGGACTTTGTTTTAAAGAACTTTGCCTTTAAAAATGGAATAGGGGCCTATGTTCATTTAAAAACGAATAACCTTTAATGGGCTTGATCATATAACTGACTCGTGCCTTGAGCTTGGATTTTCTCATTTGAACGAACAACTTGTTGAAGTTATACGTGAAAGTATGTTTTTACTTCGTATAACTCATGTATTAAACACTTTGTTTTATGAGAATAATTCTTTTATCACATTTGCTTTGAATATGAATGAATGTTATATATTTATTGCGACTTATTTAATATAGTATGTGTTACATCGTAGTTAATGTGGTGATACCAAATCACGGAAGATCACATTAACGGTTTTCTTGTAACTAAACATACAAATTCACGATCTAGGTGGAATTGAACAATCCGCCGTGAAAGGTTGATGTGTATATCTTAGATTGACCTGTCTTGACCAAGAGATTGCACTAGCACATTTAGTATGTGTTGAAGAGTACCTACAACGAGGATAAATTATTCTGTTCTGAAATGTGAAGAATTATACCTCAGTGGTTATTAATTTCTTAATCTCTGTCACTTAAATAGGACCGTGTGTGATTAATAGTTATTGCTTTGATTCATGTTGGGCGAGAATCATCGTGACTTTGAACCTTATATTTTGGGCAGTAATATTAATCATACGACGATCACTAAGGTTTAATACGGAGAAACGTGTGCGAGTACGACTTGTGTGATTTGTCCCCTTGGTTGGCTCATAAGTTTTATCGTACAAAATCTTGCAAGTGGAGAATTAGTTTCTTCGGTACGGATAATAATATTGAGTTGTCTTTACTCCAAGGTAAAAGATATTAATTAATTTAGAGTTATTCAGAAACTCAATTAATTAATGGACTAAATAATTTTAAACACGGGAAATAATAATCGGGAGCCCATATTATGGTAATATGGATTAAGATGGATAATGCAATATTAATTTATTAGTGGTAATAATTAATATTAATGGGCTGAATAATATTGGTGCTAAATATTGAAATTCAGAAGTCCATTGGAGGTCCAATCTTAATTCTCCTAAAGGCCCCTCAAGTGGCCCAATAAGTAGCCCGATAATAATAAGGTGATTAAAATAAAAAAAAATATAATTGCTGATTTTTTCTAGATATTTTCGAAAATACATGTTTGGAGAGAGAAAAGATTATGTTGATTTTCTTGGAAATATATTATGGAAGATATGTATTCTTGGAATACAAGATTATCTCATAAATTCAAGAAGATCCAAATCTAGTGATTTTAACCTTCAATTTTCGAAAATAATATGCTTAGATGAGGAGTTGAGATTTTTGTGGAATATTTTATTATGGAGAAAAGAATATATGGGATATATTCAAGATTTCTTAGAGACTAAGAAAATATTTCTCCTAATCTCATTGGGCCTATAATTTTCGGCCACTTCATCTATAAAAGGGGGTGATTATTTCATCTCCAAGTACATAATTCCATGTGTTGGAAAAATCAAGAGCAATAAATATTTTCTTTCTTCCTTGTTATTTAAAATTATTCGTGAGCGCTTCTCAATGGCGAACGAATAAGGCGAAAGAGAATACTTGAGAAGGTTTTTACGATTGATAGGATCGGTACATTCGTTTCATTAGATCTCGGTTAGACCTTGCTTCAAGAGGTACGTGTATACCTAAAGTTCTTAGTTTTTCCGTCGTAGAATTTTACGTGTTTATATTCATATGCATATAAATTTGTTGTTGGCATAGTTATTGTATGGATTAATTTAGGATTAATTCATGCTAGTAATAATTAGATTTAAATTCGTATTTAAATTTCATCCCAAATAGATCCGGGCACCCCGAATTCCCCAATAACTGGTATCAGAGCCACGGTTTCGGGCTCTGATCATTAAATTAGAATTTAAATTGGTAAACATTAAATTGAAATTGGATAGTAGAGTTGCTAGATCTTTTTTGCATGTATCCAATTGTCATGGTTAATGTTTTTATTTTATTTTCATGCGTATGAATATTTATTGTTTTTTAATTCGATTTGTTCGAATTTGTTTTTCTCGTGAGGAAATCCACGAGTAGATTAGTCTATTTTATTTGTTTGATTCGATCAATGTAATAGACTAGTCTAGATCTAGGTTTATTTATTTTTTATAAATAAATTATAACCGGATCGGAACGAAGACGGAGACGATGAATTAAGAATGGCGTACCCGGATGATGCATGCATACGTGGTGCGTGCATGGACGTGGATCGTGCATGGGGTGAAAAATGAGTACGGACGGCGAAGACCCAAGCGCACGGCATGCGCTCCGGGTGAGACGCGAGCGATGCGCGGGTTGCCTGTATGGGCGCCGCAGGGCCGCGTAGGCACCGAGAGGCGCGCGGCCCACCTCAGTGGGCCGATGCGCGCCGGATCTCAGCCCGTGAAATTACATTTTTTTCGTGCTTATTTTTTTGTGTGATGTCAAACATCGTCTCGACCCCAAATGAAGGACGTTTTTGACGATTTGTTGTTGTTCGAGTGAGAGCTTTTCAAGACGAACGATGAAAGCAACGAGGACGATTTCTCACATCAAGACGTGAAGAAAATTAAACCGTGACAATTGAATTTCAGTGCTCTAATTTTTTATTTTATTTTGATGGATGTTTTATTTTCGTGCATTTATTATTTTTATAATATGTGTTTGCATGAATTCTAATTGTCAAAGAAAAACCTTACTTTCGAAAATTACTAAGTAGATTTTTTTAATCCTGATTTTATTCCGGATAATAAAATTGGATTAATTTATTTGACCTCCATAATTTATTTATTCGTGAAGTCTTTTTTGGAATATATTTCCCCCTCGGATCGGCCAAAAAGACGGATTTCACTTGAATAAATTCTGAAAGGATGATTGTGGATTATTACTAGTAACGGTATTGACCCTCACCACGAGTGGCTTGCTCAAAGCGAAATAATAATCTTGTATTGAATTATGGTTATTACTTAGGCATAAGAAATTGATATTAACTTACTCCCCGTAGAGTCCCTGTTAATTTTTATGTGGTCAAAGTGGGAGCCGACTATTAATTTTGAATTAAAGGTTTGTAACTATTTATGTTTGTGACCTGCTTGAATGTGTTTAAATGTATAGACCACCCCTCGTGGTGCATTTATATTATTTCGAGCAGTCGGCTGATGCATGATTATATTGTTTTAAGGTTTCAATATAATTGATGTGATCGAATTATGTGATAATTTCATAATTTTCAAGATATTAATATGAATGTATGTTTTATTCTCAGTTCATCATGTCGCTACCCTTTAATCCACTGTTTAGTATACTTAAAGATAACAAACTTGTCGGTGAGAACTATGTTGATTGGAAACGTAACCTTGATATTGTCCTAACCGCACAACACCACAAATGGGTGCTTACTACTCCTAAACCCGAAGAGCCTGCCGAAGATACTAGCAAGTCGGTCAAGAAAGAGCATAAATCTTGGAAGGACTCCGATGAGATGGCTATGATACCAGAAATGAAGAATTGGAAGAGGGAATGGACGGTTAGCAAGCAATCTGTCTTCATTAATTCCAGGTTCATGAATTCAACAATCAATCTAAGTGCATTCAACAGTCAAACTATGAATTAAATATCTTAATTAACTAAGGTCAAGGAGTACATGAACAAAAGAGGAGTTCCAATATCCAATCCATGCATTTGTCGGTCAAATAAATATGTGTCAAAGTGTCCTTATTAAATCAAGTCCAATTTCCTATACATGGGGGATGTCCATGATTATCTATAAATACCATCTCTTGTATTCAATGGAAGGCAGAATTCAGAAATTAAGAAAATTATAAATTTTATCTTGATTAGTGAAGAAAAGTCTTCCGATCAATTCAACTCTTATCCCTTTTGGTGGATTCCATATTGGGTGGCGAGTTATTCTTCTTACCTATTTGTTTGGTGGATTCCGACGAATCGGTAATATAAATATTCTGAGAACTCACTCGTGTTACCTCCAAAATCGTTCCGCTGATACTGTGTCAGGCTAGGTGTACCATCTTGGCTTCAATGTCGGATGTGTTGCAACACCAACACCAACACATGGAGACCGCCTCGGAGATTATGCTCAATCTTGAAGCGATGTTTTAACATTAGAACCGTACCACTAGGCAAATCACCATGCGAAAGATGTTTTGGTAGAAAATGGTGGAGGGAACTCCCGTGAGGGATCACGTTCTCGAGATGATGGCCCACCTCAACAAGTTGGAGGTACTCGGTGCTGAGTTTGATCTCCCTACTAAGGTTGAATTCATTCTTCATTCTCTGCCAAAGAGTTTTGAGCAGTTTCAGTTGAACTATCAAATGAATGAACGGGCAAGTAAGTTGCCAAAGCTCTTTCAAGCTTTAGTGTAGTCAGAAGCTATAATGGGGTACCAGTTTGTTGCTATGGTGGTTAATGGTCCATCTACCTCTTCTGGTCCCAATGGAGGGAAGAAGAAAAAGAGAACTAAGAGCCAGGCCCAAGCAAAACGAACTGTTGCGAAAGGGGTAGCCAAGGCTAAGGGCGAAAGAGGTGGAAAGAAGTCTGCTAAGGGTAAGTGCTTCAATTTCGGTGAGAAGGGACGTTGGAGGTCTACCTGTTCTAAGCCTAAGAAGACAGGAAAGAAAGGTAACTCTCATGATTTAGTCGTTGAAACTTATGTTGCGGCGTATGTTGCCCACGTTTGGGTAGTAGATCCCAGGGCAACTAATCATATTTGTTTCACTCTTCAGGGGTTCCAACTATCCCGTTGATTATGCGTGAAATTGTGATGTTTTGTAGCCCGATTCGTCCATATTTTGAGCGTATTTGATGAGTATTTAGAGTTATTTGAGTATCATGATCATAAACTTATCAATTTATCTCTTTGATGCTCATATTAGGAAAGAGGGCGAAAAATGGAGTTCGTAGGACTTTGAATCGACTCAAACGGACCCCCGGATGAGAAGATATTGAAGAAATACGAAAAGTATTAGTTCGTGCGAAAAAAAGTATCACTTAGCTCAAAGTGCTCGAGCACCATAGATCAAGCGCCCCCGTAGTTCTGTTGTCGAGATACACTCGAGCGGACCGAGCTCGAGCGCCCTTTGCTCACTGGAGGATTTGAAACGCTCGAGTGGACCAAGGTCGAGCACTAGGCACTCGAATGAAAGGTGGTCGAGCGCCCGTCGGGCACTGATGAAGGAAAGCACTCGAGTGAAGTGCGCTCGAGCCAAGGCCTTGATCGAGCATCTTTTTCCAATTTCGACCCATGTCGGCCCACATCATATACATACCCTTCCAAGCTAATCTATACACATCAACACATACTTAGACATATTTTTTAGAGAAGAAGAGCTTGGGAAGGAGTTTGAGAGTTTTTAGCAAGGTTTTTCAACGTGTAATCGAGGTTTTTAGCATACAAACTCTTTAGTTTAATTACTTCTTTGAGCGGATTTTCTTTTATTCTTATTTTCTTGAGTACTTGAGATTATTAAACCTAGTTTTCCTATAATTTCTTAGATATTATTTTGAGACTTGAATTTATTGATTCCATCTTTCGTTTATGTTCTTAAGTTCTTTAGTCAATTTAATTATGCATATGATTATAAATCTCGTTATTGCTTTTATTCTTGAAACAACCATGTTAGGCTAGAAACCTTGCATGCTTAGGATAAGATGAACTCGTAGAAGTTGGACGTTGGTACGTAATTAGGATAATTTGTGATGTATAGTTCTAGTTTTCTTAATTATTGAATGTTTCTAATAAACCCTAGAATAATCTTGGAATTAAGTATGAAAAATTATTAGAGAGAAGACGACCGCATCACTCTTTAATAACGAATAGGCTTAAGGACAATCCATATAATTTAATTAGTGGATTAGTGAAGTAGGTTGATAGAACTAAGTATTAGGATTAATTCTTGAGCTTTTATTCTTTCAATTCTTGTGCTAGATTAGGGAAGTTGATTGTCTAGTTTTAGTACACTTAGGATTATAACTTGAACATCACAATTATTTTAGTTATTGTACCAACTCCGTTAGTATACGTAGGGATTCCTATCTCGAGCATCATCATCTCTTTGCACTTCAAATTGGAGTTAGATTAGTTTTATTTCTTTTAGTATGATAATTAGTATTAAATAAGTAGAAACATTAGCATAAACCAAAACATTACATTCATATTAGCTACTAGACATACATTTCCTTCGCATACACACTTTCCCTTGGGTTCGATACTACTTGGTCCCTATACTTGCCCATACTTCGGTGATCCCATACTCTTGTGGGGTAACTACTAGTTAAGCTAGTATTCTGCGTTCAAGTCACTCGGCGACTTAGCAAGAATGAGATTCTCATCACTTTAGGCGATGCTACGAGAGTGGCAGCCGAAGCAGTAGGAGACGAGCACCTATCTTTTGAAGATATAGTTTTAATTTTAAGAGATGTTTTATACGTTTCAAACTTTAGAAATAATTTAATTTCGGTTTCTAAGTTTCTTTTATGGATATTCAGTTACTTTTAATAAAGTTGTTACTATTTCTTTTAAGAATGATCTTATATGTCATGGAACGTTGGTAAACAATCTCTATATGATTAAATGTGCACACCACTCGAAAATTGAATCTAATAATACGTCGACTATTTTGAGTAATAAAAGGAAATGTTCTTCGAACGTGAACAAAATACTTCTATGGCATCTTAAACTAGGTCATATTAATATAAAGCGGATACAAAGGATGGTGAAAAACGGATCCTTGGAGTCTCTCCAAGTTGAGCCGTTTCCAACTTGCGAATCCTTTTTAGAGGGTAAGATGACCAAGAGGGCATTTGGAGCTAAGGGGAATAGAGCCACAGAAGTGTTAAAACTCATTTATACCAATGTGTGTGGTCCAATATCGATCAAAGCAAGAATGAGGTATGAGTATTTTGTCACTTTTATTGACGATTACTCGATATATGAGTACATTTACCTTATGAGACATAAGTCTGAAACTTTTGACAAGTTCAAGAAGTTTAAGGCCAAAGCCGAGAAGCATAGGGAAAAGAGTATCAAGTTTCTACGATCAGATTGTGGAGGCGAATACCTCAGCGATGAGTTCTTGAACTACCTATCGGGCGAAGGGATCGTATCCCAGTTGACCGCACTGGGAACCCCTCAATAGAACGGTGTGGTGGAACGAAGGAACCAGACTCTTTTAGAAATGGTCAGATCCATGATGAGTTATTCAGATTTGCACAAATCATTTTGGGGTAATACCTTGGAAATGACGACTTACATTCTAAACTTGGTGCCATCCAAATCGGTTCCTAAAACCCCGGTAGAATTATGGACCGGACGCAAGTCTAGTTTGAAACACATGAGGATATGGGGGTGTCCGATATACGTGCTAGATAAGGAAGTCGGTAAGTTGGATCCACATTCGGAATTAAGGCTGTTTATAGGATACCCCACGGGAACAAAAATGTGTATGTTCTATAGTCCCAAGAATCAAAAGACCGTGATTAGTACACACTTTAAATTCTTGGAAGAAGACTATATGATAAATCGGAAACCTAAAAGTGAAATTACCTTAGAAGAATTGAGAGGGCAAACCCTGATACCAAGTATACAAGATGATATACCAATCCTCACACCTACACAACCGGAACCCTGTTGTAGTGGGAGGTTTGTTAGATAACCCGAAAGATTCATGGGAATAGGAGAACCTTCGAATTTGATTCTCGACGATGAATCGGACCCATGGACATACAACGAGGCAATCCAAGATAAAGATGCGGAATCTTGGAAAACGGCAGTGGAAGCCGAGATGGGCTCAATGGATCATAATCAAGTGTGGGAGCTGGTCAAACCACCCAGTGGGGTAGAATCCATTGGATGCAAGTGGGTATACAAGAGGAAAAGAGGACCGGATGGAAGGGTTGAAACCTTCAAGGCTAGGCTAGTAGCAAAAGGATATACTAAAAAAGAAGGAATTGATTATGAGGAAACCTTTTCGCCTGTAGCTATGCTTAAGTCCATCCATATTCTCTTGTCAATCGCTACGCACCTAGATTACGAGATCTGACAAATGGATGTCAAGACAGTTCCCTTAACGGAAGTCTTGACGGTTTATGTTAGGATAAAAATTGTTAGTTTTGATGAGTTAAAACAAACCAGAAGATGTAATAGGACCATCTGGACCTGTTAGCCAGATGATGATCTAGATTAGGACTTAGTCTAGGGGGAACTGCCAGACCAGAAGACTTCACCAGAAGAGTCACCAGAAGACCCCACCAGAGGACTTCACCAGAGGACTCCACCAGAAGACTTCACCAGATGAGATCAGACCAGAGTCAGAGGACCTTCCCCAGACCAGACGAGTCTGGTGGAACAAAAGATGCTCAGTTTGATCTCCTGTTTCTACTGAGTATTCTGGTTGTCCACCAGATTAGGACCAGAAGACACCAAGGTTGCCTGGTGTCTGGTCATGCCTTCTCTGGAGAGAATCAGAGTTAGGCAGAGGAAGCTATTGACCGTTGGTGATTCAAATCAAGTCAACAAGATCAGGATTGGAAAGTTTTGAAGATAATCAATCCAAGGATCCCACCAACCCAATCAATCAATTAGGGAATTGATTGATTGAGGCTTCCTTATATAGAGGATCTGATTGGATTAGCCCTCCAACGGCTAGCCCTAATCCCCTCTATAAATACAAGAGTGCAGTTCAAGAAAAAGCGCTAGAGAGACCATATACGCGCATAAGTTGATCCAAGCTTTTGATATCCATTCCAAGCACTCTTACTGTTCATAATATTTATCTACTCTAAAGGAGTTGTTTAAACCTCAACCTGTTCATCTACCAGATAAGGTTGTAGGCTGTTGATCTTTAGATTGAAGTTAAATCTAAAGAGGTGTAAGAAGGAACTGGTACTTTCCAAATTCCAGTAAGTAAGTGAGTTAGTCGGTTGTTAGTGAGACCCCTTGGATATAAGGGAGAGTGGACGTAGGATATTCAAATCCGAACCACTATATATCTTGTGTTCTTTATTGCCTTATTTTACTTATTGTCTTATTGCCTTTTATTCTCTTGTAAAAAGAATTTGAAAGACATTTAACTTAAGCTTCCGCAATTAATCTAACTAGTGGGACCAACAAGTGGTATCAGAGCAGTGTGTCCAACGACCACTGCTTTGAAAAGCTTTTGGTGGTCACCGGGCAGATCCATTGCTCTTTAGTGATTTTGTTCAAGTTCTTGTTATTTCCCTTAATTTGATCAAAATGTCTGCAAAATCTTCTTACAAGAGCCGTAAGCTCCCAGAATTCTCTTTTGAGGATTACAGCCACTGGAGCTTCATGATGAGCAATCATCTTGGAGCTATTCACCACCGCATGTTAGATGTGGTTGAAAGTGGCCCCATCAAATTTTACTGGACTCCTATTGATAGTGGCAGGTCAGAGTCCAGAGAAGAAACTAGTGAAGCTGCCCAGAAAACTGCAGAGGATAGAGTCCCCAGGCAGAAAATCCTCAAGAAGAAAGATGAGCTTGATAATGATGAAAGAAAGCTCTACAACTTGGACCAGGTGGCAAGAACAAAGATCATCAACACACTTACCAAAGAAGTGATTAAAAAGGTCAGAACGTGTGCCACTGCCAAGAAGATGTGGGACAAACTGGCACTACTCTGTGAGGGAACAGAGAAGATCAAAGACAATAAGCTCCAAGCTGTTCAACACTCGTTTGACACCTTCAAGATGAAACCAGACGAGACCATTGACCAGCTGGACATGCGTCTCACAAACCTCCTGAACAAGGCTAGTGCCTTAGGTAAGACCTACTCTGAAAAGGAAATTAATAGTAAGATCTTGCGTTCACTAACCAGCAGGTGGAGAATTAAAGTCACTGTGATTAAGGACAACAAGGATCTCAATACTCTGGATCATCATCTTCTGTTGTCTGATCTCAAAGCCTATGAGTATGATCTTCAAGAGGAGGATCAAACAGAAGAGGTTTCCTCTTCTGGTCAGAAAGGTGTTGCATTCTCTTCAACCATCAAGCTTGATGTCAAGCCAAATGAGTCTACTGCAGATGACTTGAGCCTTAAGGAGCAGGTAGCACTTCTAACTCGTAAATTAGATAAAATGAGTTCAAAATATGGCAGGTACAAAAGGCATTGGAAGGAATCTACCAGAGACAGAAAGAGTTCCTTCAAGCCTGCAGAGAAGGAGAAGACATCTGGAGACTCAAGGGAGACCAGATTCAGAACTCCAGAAAGAAGGAGAGATGACAACCCTGGCAATTCTGGGAGATCAGATTATCAGAGGAGAGATGGTAGCTCTGGCAGACCTGACTACCAGAGGAGAGAGAGTAGTCCAGCCAGATCAGACTACAACCAGAGGAGGAGAGAGCCAAGTCCTAGTCCCAGAGGAGACAATGCCTGCTACACATGCAACAAGACTGGTCACTATAATTATGATTGTCCTCAACTCACTCCTAGGGAAAGAGAAGAGAAAAGGATCAAGAGAGATAGGAGATACGCAGACAAGAGAGCATTGCTGGCAGAAGCAGAGGAGGAGGATACTAGTTCCAGTTCTTCTTCTTCTGACTTTGGATCAGATGATGATGTGTGTCTTATGGCAGACATCACTGAGATAAATGAAACTACTCTAGTTTTATCAAATTCCAAATGTACTGAATCCTCTAATTCATCTGGTAACTCCAGAGAGTCTGATATGCAACAAATGCTATCAGATCTCCAAAATTGTGTCCAACTCTGTCAAAAACTTGAGAAAGAGAATGGTAGGCTCAGAGCTGAAGTTCAATCTCTCTCTCATGAGCATAAATCCACCAGAGAACTCATGAAAGATCATTCCAAAGAAGTCTCTGAACTTCAGGATAAGATCACAGAAAGGGATACTCTGGTAGATCAACTCATGAAAGAAAAGAACTCTCAAGAAGATGAGATCACTGAACTCAGAGCCAAATACCAGACTCTTATCAAGGGAAAACAAGTTTCTCACAACATAGAGGAGATACCTATGCCCAGAGAAGCTCCTAAGATACCCTCTGTTGTATCTATCATATCAGAGTCTTCTCAGCGCATTTGTGATAAGAGTGGTTTAGGATATTCTGGAATTACCACTAAAACTCATAAATACCTGTATAATAAAGACAAGTCTGTAAGAGCTGGTAAATTGGTAGAAATCTGGGATGATAAAGACTTAACTGGTAATGGTTACAAAGTGGTTCACAATCCTGATTGGAAAAGGAATCACTCTGCTAATCACATAACATATGGTCCAGAAGAGTTGACTGTTCTGGAAGAGAATATGCTAGAGAATAAGTGCCAACAAGGGGAACCATTGAAGATTAATGGTTCTGTGAACATTGAGGCCCAAGGAGTAGAACTTACTCAAATTGGAGGACCCCAGAGAAATCCTCAAAGGAAACCTAACCAGATTAGGGAACCTCAAAGGACACACTCAAGAAAGGGGAATACCAATCAAAGTAAGACCTACCAGAAAAGGAACAATGTTCAACAGCACCAGGTACCCCAGAGATAATTTTCTCAGAGGAATCAATTCCAGAATAGGTATGCTCAAAGGAACTATAACCACCAGAGCAAGTCAAATTCTCAGAACCAGAGGAGGTCTTCCAGACCCATCTATAGAAAACCAACTGATCTGGGAAGTTATGACACCAGAGATGGTTCTTCTAGGATGTACCCTTATAACCAGACCTTTAAGACCATGTCTTTGAGGCAAGCCATTCCAAAGGCCAGATTTGAGAAAAGGTACACCAGACCTGTTTATAGGAAAGGTGTCCTTATCAGACCAGTAGCTCAATATGTCATTGTCAGAGGACATGTGCTGGTAGATAGATTTGGAAGGAAGATAAGATCTCCTCATCCAACAAGGGATGATCTTTATCTTTGGATTCCTACAAAACCTGCAACTAACCAATCAGGACCCAGCACTAGTAGGGGACCTAATTGATTTCTCTGCAGGTAGATAAGAGTCCATTGGAGAAAGGATTTTCAAGCAACCATGTCTGGTACATTGATAGTGGATGTTCCAAGCACATGACCTTCCAGAAGGATAATCTCCAAGATTTCAAGTCATTGAATGGACCAAGAGTGATGTTTGGTGACAACAATTATGGAGTCACCAGAGGAGTTGGAAAGTTGACCTTTAATGGAGTATCTGTAGATGAAGTCTACTATGTAGAAGGACTCAAGCATAATCTGCTTTCAGTATCCAAATTCTGTGACAAGGGATACTCAGTGAAGTTTTCTAGTGATTCATGCACTGTTTTCTCTTTTGATTATAATGATATCTTGCTAATAGGCTTGAGGAAGGGTAACATTTATCTTGCAGATTTTAGCAGTTGCCCAAGAAATGCGTGCCTGGTTGCAAAAGGATCTGCAGAGAACAGCTGGATTTGGCACAAAAGATTGTGTCATCTTAACTTCAAAACATTGAACAAGATTGCCAGAAAAGGTCTCATTCGAGGTCTTCCTAATGAAGTGTTTAAGAAGGATCAGGTTTGTGGTTCATGCCAGAAGGGTAAACAACCCAAGACTTCCTTTAAGGATGTCCAGAGCACAACCACAACCAGAGTACTTCAACTACTTCACATGGACCTGTTTGGACCTGTTTCTCCTCTTAGTTTCAGTGGAAGGAAGTACACCTTAGTGATAGTAGATGACTTTTCAAGATACACTTGGGTAGTGTTCTTGTTTAAGAAAAATGAAACTATGACTAAGCTGCCAGAGTTCTTCAAGCAGATTCAGAATGAGCAGAACCAGAGCATAGTCAGAATCAGAAGTGACAAAGGAACAGAGTTTTTGAATTCACACATTGCAGATTACTGCAAGGACCATGGGATTTTTCATGAGACATCTGCTGCCAGAACACCCCAACAAAATGGAGTAGCAGAAAGGAGGAATAGGACCCTCAAAGAAGCTGCAAGAACACTTCTGGCAGAATACAACACTCCACAAAAATTTTGGGCAGAGGCCATTAATACAGCTTGCTATACACAGAACAGATGCCTAATTGCCCAGAGACACAATAAGACTCCATATGAGGTATGGAAAGGTAAAACCCCATCTGTTTCATATTTTCATGTTTTTGGATGTAAGTGTTTCATCCATGACAATGGGAAATCTAAATTAAGAACCTTTGATGCCAAAGTGGCTGATGGAATATTTTTGGGATATTCCAGCACCAGTAAGGCTTTTAGAGTTTTTAATAAGAATTCACTTTGTGTGGAGGAAACACCTCATGTTGTTTTTGATGAATCTGCTTTTGAGTGCAAGGTGGACTTAAAGTCTTCTGATGAGATTCAGAATCAGACTACTCCCAGAGTGATCAAGGTCAATCCACCTATTCTTAATTCAGATTCAGATTCAGATGAAGACCCATCTCCTGGTTCTCTGAAGCAGAAGCCTTCACAAGGAGCAGAACCAGAAGAAGTTGGAACTCCTGTAGGGGGAAGCTCTTCTGCAGGTGGTGATAATCATCAAGATACTGCAGAAGATGATCAACCAGGCAAGACCACGGGAAGGAGGACCCTGGTTGATCACCCCAATGACCTGATCTTAGGAGATCCAACTAAGGGTGTCCAGACTAGGAGAACTCTTAACTTAGCTGCCTTATTCAGTTGTTATGTGTCCTTGATTGAGCCCAAGAACATCAAGGAGGCACTGAAAGATTCAAATTGGATTGTAGCTATGCAGGAGGAGTTGAATCAATTCACCAGACAGGATGTTTGGGAGCTGGTAGACAGACCAAGACATCAAAAGGTGATAGGCACTAAGTGGGTTTTCAAGAATAAGAAAGATGAGAATGATGTCATTACTAGGAACAAGGCAAGACTAGTGGCCCAGGGCTATTCTCAGTCTGAAGGAATAGACTATGATGAGATGTTTGCTCCTGTTGTCAGACTAGAAGCCATCAGATTGTTCTTAGCATATGCTGCTCACATGAAGTTCAAAGTATACCAGATGGATGTGAAATCTGCCTTTCTTAATGGGATTCTCATTGAGGAAGTGTATGTGGAACAACCTCCTGGTTTTGAACAAGGTAACAAGGTGTTTAAGCTTAAGAAAGCTCTTTATGGGCTGAAGCAGGCACCCAGAGCATGGTATGACACTCTATCTCAATTTCTTCTGGACAATGGTTTTACCAAGGGTAAGATTGATAGGACCTTGTTTAGGAAAGAAGAAGGAAAGGACATCCTTCTGGTCCAAATATATGTTGATGACATTATATTTGGATCCCCTAACAAGAAGCTGTGTGAGAAGTTTGGTGAGCTCATGCAGGGTCAGTTTGAGATGTCCATGATGGGAGAAATGAATTACTTTTTAGGTTTGCAGGTTAAGCAATCAGAGAAGGCAATTTTTATTAATCAGGCAAAGTACACCAGAAACATGTTAGAGAAATTTGGAGTAGGATCTAGCAAAGCAGCCAAGATCCCTATGATGACAAATTTCAACATGGATCCAGATGAGTCTGGAGAGAGTGTGGACCAGACTCAGTACAGAGCACTTATTGGTTCTCTTTTGTATCTGACTGTGAGCAGACCAGATATTACTTTTGCTGTAGGAGTTTGTGCCAGATTTCAAGCTAATCCTAAGAAGAGTCATTTGGAAGTAGCTAGGAAGATATTGAAATATCTTAAGGGAACTGTGAATTTAGGATTATGGTATCCTGCAGATGATAACTTAGAGTTGAGTGGGTATTCAGATTCAGACTATGGTGGATGCAGAATAGATAGGAAATCTACAAGTGGAACATGCCAATTTTTAGGGAATAAATTGGTATCCTGGTTTTCTAAGAAGCAGACTTCAGTTGCTACATCAACAACAGAAGCAGAGTACATGGCTGCAGGGAGTTGTTGTTCACAACTTCTCTGGATTAGTCAACAGCTTAGGGATTACCAGATTAGAGCTAAAGATATTCCTATTTTCTGTGATAGTAATAGTGCAATTGCCATCACCCAGAATCCAGTTCTTCATACCAGGTGCAAACATGTTGATATAAGGCATCATTTTATCAGAGATCATGTTGAGAAGGGAGATATAAGGATGGAAAAGATTGCAACAGAGAAACAGAGAGCAGATATTTTAACTAAGCCTTTGGCTGAGACCAGATTCAGAGAGTTAGCTTTTGAGTTAGGATTGTTGGATCCAGAGATAGATTTGTTTTAGGGGGAACAACAGAGAAGTATCCTTTGTTTCATTACTTTATTTCATATTTTTTTTAAAACTAACATACCTGCAGATTAGACATTTCAGAGAAGTTATATCTCCAGATGAGGTATCCACCAGGTGAAACTTGTCCCAGATGAGGTGCTAAGTCAGATTAGAGAAATGTCCAAAGTCTTTTCTGACCAGGGGCAGATGAGTTCCATCAGAGGAGATGTATCACCAGCCTAGTTGTGGTATCATCTGGTTACAATATCAGGTGACAGGTATGTCTTTACTTCTCTGGTCTCTGTTCATTGGGATACACTTTTCATATTCGTAAGTACACTTAAAACCTTTCAACTTCGGAGTGTATTTATAACTAGGTTATAGGGCATAGGCAATCATTTCGCTTTTTCTCTTGACTGCCACAAAACTCCTTTATGCCCAGTCCCAATGACTATGCCAACGCACCAGATTAAATCTGTATCTCACCTTTCATCATGGCCATCGGATTTAATCACTGTGCAAAATGTCAATCAATGCTAAAATTGATTTTGTTTCCTCAATTAAATTTGAAATTACACGCGTTCACACTTCATTTATTATTCAAGCCACGCTTATTACCCTATTTAAATCAAATTTCCTTCAATCTGTCCTTTCACGTTTCCATACTTTCAAACCCTAACCTCTCTCTGCAAAGTTTTTTCTTTCTCTTTCTCTCTCTCTCTCTCACAGATATGGCTCCCCCGTGTAATTTTGATCATGCCCTAATGATGAAGAAACTGAAAACGGAGATGGTGGTTGACTTCTACACCACCAAGAACTCGTCTGCACTTGCTATTCTGGTACTTTTGAGGAGATCCGGAGTTGAAAAGTTGATCTCCACCGTTCCCAGAGATTTTTGTACTCTTGACGGTTATGCGGCCCAGTTTCTGGTTCGAATGAAGATCAACGAAGACCATATTTCTTCAAAAATTGACAAGGAAGATTTGGTGTTTTCCAAGCATGACTTCTTTGCCCTGTTTGGAAACATTTCGGCGGAAGGGGTGGATCCTTTAACCTACAAGGAGGATGATATTGTGGGTTCCTTCAAATTGTTTGCTCGTTCTTCTTGCCAGAGTATCACGAAGGGATTTCTGGATAAACATCTGAGGCAAAAGTACAAGGTACTTTTTGACATAGTTGTAAAGGTGTTGATGTGTGAAAATCACAGCACGGATGCGATCTTTAATGGAAGAATGTGTGTGATGCGGGCTCTGTATGACGGCGTCCAATGCAACTGGGCAGAGTTCTTTTGGGGCGTCTTGAGGAAGAATAAAGTGAAAGTTAACAAGGAGGCTTGTCCTTCCAAGCCAGGGGAGATGCAGTTTTATTTCACTGCAAATGTTTCGTTGGGAATGAAACTTACCTTGATTTTGGACTCATTGCTTCCAGAGAAGAGATGGAAGGAGACTTGGTACAGAGGATTTCACAAGTCTAAAGTACTATTCTCAAAGGATGGTCCCCTTCATGGTCATCCTGATTCTGATGGAGAACAAGCCATCCCTGCCCTTCCTCTACAGGCAGTACCCTCACCTGCAAAGGGGCAGAATCAGCAGCAGAAGCAGAAGACCCATAAGAAAGCTGCTGAAGCAACTGGTTCCTCAACCATTGCCTTTTCTGGTTCCTCAGAGGAGGACCAGATTCCCCTTCTTGAGGTGCTTAAAAAGAAGGGTGATGATGATAAAGCTGTTAAGAAGGCTGGAGCAGCCAAGAGGAAGCGGCCAGAGGAGGCCAGGAGAGGCTCTGCTAAGAAGTCAAGGACTAGCAGGAAGGCCAGGAAAACCCTTTTGGTGGATGAGCCATCAGAGGAGGAAGAGGAAGACGAGGATGTGCCTCTTGTGAAGAAATCCAAGGCCAAGAGAGCCATTCTTCAAGATCCTGTCTCTGGATCTGATCTTGGAGAGGCCTTGGAGAAGGCCATTGATGAGGCTTCCCAGATGATGGAAGATATCTCTGCTCCAGAGCATGCTGTACCTTCTGTACCTGCTGATGTTGACTCAGCAGAGGTAAACCCTTCCCTTCCATCTTCTACCCCTATTAATCTTGTCTCCCCCTCTACCTCTCCCCCAGATAATATTCCCCAAACCCCATCTGCCTCTGGTAACCCTATTTTTCCACCAGAGCAGACTCTCCCAGATACCCCAGTATATACTCCCTCAACCATTCCTATCCAAACACCTTCTCCCCCAAATTCCCAAACACATCTTCCCACAAACCCCTCTCCCCCAGTTTCTGTACCAGAGGTGCCATCAACCTCTTCTGGTGCAGAGATCCCCCCTCCAAACACTTCCACATCTCAAATACCTCCTACACCTTCTGTACCAGAGATCCCACCTTCTTCTGGTGCAGAACAATCCATCCCCTCCACCTCTACCTCACAAAATCCTAACCCTCCCCAAACCCATACAGACCAGGACCCAACCATTTCTATGGCTCTGGGATTTCCTGCCCCTCCCCCTTCTCCCACCTGTTTAACTAGCGATGATAGTGAAGATGAGGAAGCTTCACTTGAGCCTGCTAACTTAACACCTTCCTCCTCTGCCTCTGGGCCCAAATCCTTTATTTTCTCTTCTGATGAGATGGGTCCCATCAAGCAGAGTATGAGTGTGAGTGCTCAGCTCTGGCTAAGAGAGCATTTTCCAATCTTGTTGGAGCACTCACCCCTCCTGGCAGATCTGACGGATGCCAAGGTTTGGAGTATGGCCAGACTCCAAGATGTTGAAGATCTCATGCTTCTGCTGGAGGAGATGTCTCCCTCTACCTTCACTGCTTGGGAGATTGAGCTGAAGAAGAAGCTAAATATTCAAAACCCAGCAGAGTTGGAGACACCAGAGGCGGCCAAGGTCCTCATCAGAACTCTCCTTATCCAGAGAGGAGTTATGCTCACTCCAGAGGGCTTCTCTTACAACTTTGGTCCTCATTTCTCATTCCCTCCTGAGCTATATTCAAACGAGGAGGACTTTGAGATGTCTCCTACTGTGCTCCAGAAGATGAAAGCATTCTTCAACGAGCAGATCATGCAGATAGGGCGCTTTTCAAAAGCTATTCAACACATGGCCCCTGCGATGATAGAGCATCAGATCAGGCAGGAGAGGAGGATCTTCCTGAAGCAGATCAAGTCAACTCTTGCAGAAGTTACAGCCTCTTTCAAGGCCAATGGCCTCTTTGTCAAGCTGGATGTGATGCACAGCCAGAAGCAGCTCCAGGAGCACGTGCTGGAGCAGATGAGGCCAGTCTCTGTGCTTAAAGTTGAAATGGCAAGCCAGATGATCCAGACTGCCAAGATGAAAGACTCCCTCCAGGAGATGTTGAAGAAGCAGGAAAGGCTTGTTGCAGAGTCTAAAGCCTACCTGGAGGAGGTCAAGCAGCTGCGTGATCTTCACTCTTCCTCCAACACTGCCTTGCCTGATCTTATAAGGCAGGTAGTGGAGCCCCTCCTTGATGAAGTTAAAAAGGGGGAAGAGAAGGCCAGAACTGATCTGACGAAGACCACCAATGAAACTCTCTTCAGCCATGGAGCTCGTCTGGACCTGCTGGAGAATACTTTGGCCCAGGCTGAGTTGCAGAAGAAGAAGAAAGAGGAGTTCAAATCTCTTTCCATGGCTAAGCAGCTTGCTGCAGAAGAGGAGTCAGAAGCTGAGCAGGATCCAATCTCTATCTCTGGACCTACAAAGAGGAAGATAAGAAGAGTCAAGAAAAGCTTCCTTGAGACTGTTGTTGAAGAAGCTCAAAATAGATACAAGGAAGAGACTCCAGAGGAGAAGCAAGCAAGGATCAGGAAGAACATAGATGAAGAGCAGAGGCTCAGATATGTTAGAAGGCAAAACAAGAAGAGCAGAGAAGCAGGTGCTTCTTCTGGTGCAAGTGGCTCAAGCCAGAGGAGGAAAGCTCCCATTGAAGTGATGAACATTCTGCCTCTCAGGACAGAAGGGTCTTTTGACTCTACTGTGCTTGTGCCCTTGATTGAAAAATGGAAGGAGGCAAAGACTCTCTGGTTCATCCAACACTATATCCAGAGGCCAGCACCAGAGGATGATGAGCTGATCAACAAAACCTTTCACACCTGGATGCAAGCTTATGATGCAGAGTTGTACAAGCAATTGATGGACTCAACCATTGAGTTCAACCTGGAGGTGACTGCCCCTGAGTTCACTTATCTTAACACTCCCATGACAGGAGACCAGGTTGATTGGGCTGAGCTGAAGAGATTGTACAAGACAAAGGTGTTGGTGAACTTCACTCCAACATCTTCTGCAGAGTTGAAGGCCGTCCAGGATAGGTTTCTGGACTGGTTTCTGGTGCCCAAGGAAAACAGAAGATATGCTTAGATAGGACCAGAATTGCATTGTAATCTGTAATCACTCTTATCATTATTATCAATGAAATTCATATCTTCTCTGTTCAAAGACAACCTCTTGTTGTCTTAATTGTTTGCCTGATAAGATCTATTCTAAGGTCTTATCTTTTATTGCTTTTCTTGCTTAAGTCTTCTTTGTGATCAGTTCTGGTAGTGTTTTAACTCCATCAAAAAGGGGGAAATTGTTAGGATAAAAATTGTTAGTTTTGATGAGTTAAAACAAACCAGAAGATGTAATAGGACCATCTGGACCTGTTAGCCAGATGATGATCTAGATTAGGACTTAGTCTAGGGGGAACTGCCAGACCAGAAGACTTCACCAGAAGAGTCACCAGAAGACCCCACCAGAGGACTTCACCAGAGGACTCCACCAGAAGACTTCACCAGATGAGATCAGACCAGAGGCAGAGGACCTTCCCCAGACCAGACGAGTCCGGACCAGACGAGTCTGGTGGAACAAAAGATGCTCAGTTTGATCTCCTGTTTCTACTGAGTATTCTGGTTGTCCACCAGATTAGGACCAGAAGACACCAATGTTGCCTGGTGTCTGGTCATGCCTTCTCTGGAGAGAATCAGAGTTAGGCAGAGGAAGCTATTGACCGTTGGTGATTCAAATCAAGTCAACAAGATCAGGATTGGAAAGTTTTGAAGATAATCAATCCAAGGATCCCACCAACCCAATCAATCAATTAGGGAATTGATTGATTGAGGCTTCCTTACATAGAGGATCTAATTGGATTAGCCCTCCAACGGCTAGCCCTAATCCCCTCTATAAATACAAGAGTGCAGTTCAAGAAAAAGCGCTAGAGAGACCATATACGCGCATAAGTTGATCCAAGCTTTTGATATCCATTCCAAGCACTCTTACTGTTCATAATATTTATCTACTCTAAAGGAGTTGTTTAAACCTCAACCTGTTCATCTACCAGATAAGGTTGTAGGCTGTTGATCTTTAGATTGAAGTTAAATCTAAAGAGGTGTAAGAAGGAACTGGTACTTTCCAAATTCCAGTAAGTAAGTGAGTTAGTCGGTTGTTAGTGAGACCCCTTGGATATAAGGGAGAGTGGACGTAGGATATTCAAATCCGAACCACTATATATCTTGTGTTCTTTATTGCCTTATTTTACTTATTGTCTTATTGCCTTTTATTCTCTTGTAAAAAGAATTTGAAAGACATTTAACTTAAGCTTCCGCAATTAATCTAACTAGTGGGACCAACAGTTTAGATATCTATATGCGACAACCCGAAGGTTTTATTGTGAAAGGCCAAGAACATCTCATATGCAAGCTCAAGCGGTCCATCTATGGACTTAAGCAAGCATCACGTACTTGGAACCAGTGTTTTGATCAAGTTATTAAGTCTTATGGATTTGATCAAAACGAGTTCAAAAGTTATGTGTATAAAAAGTGTAACGGAACTGCGGTGATATTCTTAGTATTATATGTAGACGATATTCTGCTCATTGGAAACAATGTAAAGGTATTGTCAGATGTAAAGGTATGGATGTCAAAACAATTTGATACGAAGGACTTAGGGGAAGCCGGTCACATCCTTGGGATCAAAATCATTCGTGATCGCAAGATAAGGATGTTGGGCTTATCACAAGCTTCATACATTGACACTGTTTTGAAGCATTTTAGCATGCAAGATTCCAAGAAAGGTTTTGTACCTTTTAGGCACGGAATCCATCTATCAAAAGAAATGTGCCCTAAGACGCATGCGGAGATAGATGACATGAAAGACGTTCCGTACGCTTCGGCCGTAAGAAGCCTTATGTATGCAATGTTGTGTACGAGACCGGATATCTGCTATGTCGTGGACATGGTGGCAAGATATCAAAGTAATCCCATGAATGACCATTGGACTGCCGTTAAATGCATCTTGAGGTAAAGAACTCGTGATATGATGTTAATTTACCAGTCAGATAGTCTAATTCCCGTAGGATACATGGACTCGGATTTCCAATCAGACCTAGACTCCAGAAAGTCTACCTCGGGTAGTGTGTTTTGCATGGGAGGAGGAGTCGTTTCATGGAGAAGCGTTAAGCAGAAATGCATCGCATATTTGACCATGGAAGCCGAATATGTAGCTGCTTGTGAAGCAGCGAAAGAGGCAGTTTGACTCAAGAACTTTTTGTGGACTTCGACGTTGTTCTGAATTTGCCCGACATAATCACTGTCTATTGTGATAATGCCGGAGCAGTTGCAAATTTAAAGGAACCAATAACCCACAAGGCCAGTGATTAGTGTGAATATTACTCGAAATTCATGCATTTTAATTGCCTATTTTATTGGATTTCGTGTGATTATTTACATTAATTTGATCATTTGTGCTTAATAGTCGAAAAATGTGTTTTTGTTATTTTTTGCAGGAAATTGAATATTTTTTAGAAGAAAACACGTGCCTTTAATTTTGTGAAGATGATCGGAAGAATGAATCGAGATAAGTGTATCAAAATGCAAGAAATTGAAATGGGCTTAGGAATTAATTTTGATCCATGATTTTGGCCATTGGAAAATCATTTGAAGAGGCCCATTTAATTAAGAATAGCAGCCCAAATATCCAAGCCCATTTGCAATTAAATGGAATGAAAGCCATTTCCTTCCAGGCTCACGTGAAGGCATTTGAGGATGGAAAGAAACAAAAGGATCAGGCGGGCCCCATGGCTAATTTAAGGAAAAAGTCAAAGCTACCTTTTGAATTTGGAAACCACCCTGGTGCAATTCGAAGAAAGAGAAAAATAAGTGAAGAATTCGAAGCCCACTTCATGGCCGGAAAAAGCAGAGAAGTCATCACCGTTGCACCGGAATTTATGGAAGAAGCCCCGTTCGTCGCCGGAAAGCTTCACAACGCCTCCGTCTTGTCGATTCACGCCTGGAAGCAGATTTCGCCGGAAATTGAAGCCGCAAGCCATGCCGGAATTCGAAACCGGAAAGCTCCACATCGTGTCGGAATTCGTGGAGAGACACGACCAGAAATTGACGCCGTGCCAAAATCGAAGCACGACCATCACTCAACGCCGGAAACGCCGTCACGCCTTGAAGCCGGAGTCGAAGCACAGCACACCGGAATCAATGGAGCTCAATTCACCAGAATTAATGCTCGACACCATCTCATGTTGCCGAAAAATCTCAAGCTTAGCAGCTCACGCCGAAATCCATGGAGAGGCATCTCGTCGGAACGTTGGAAAATCAAAGAGGGCAGAGTGCATACCGGCCGATACAAATGCGGCCAAACCGATACCACATGTCCAAACCGGTATTTTGGCTACGGCATGACAATACCGGTTTGGGACCATCCATACCGGCCGGTACAAACTGATGCAAACCGGTATGAAATTGTGCAGAGAATTTCAAAGCCATTTTCAAGCAATTTCAAAATCTCGCGAGATATTGAAAATCTCGCGAGATTTCACGAGATATCGCGATAAATTCGTCCCAGGCTTAAAAATCCGAAAATTCAGTATTTTTCAGGGATTTCTTTGCAAAATTCGTTTCCATACCCTCTTCCCCCACTATATATACCATTTTCTCAGATTTTAGAAGGAGAAACACACACCCCACACACTAATTTAGTTAATTTTCACCTTCAATCTTAGATTTTAATTTTCTTTCAATTAGTAGAGCAATTTAGCTAGCATTTGAAAAACAAATTTCATTTCCAAGTTGTAATCACTCTATTTAGGTGACTTCTATCCTTTATCTTTCAATTAATTGGTATAATTTTCTCATTTATGATTTCTTGCAATTTTATTATGATGATCTTATTGGGTTTATTGATTTCTTTAGTTTGTTTATCCATTGATTGTGTTAGATTAGCCATGGGCTAATCCCCTAATGCTTTGGGTGTTTGAATTATGATGGAATTAGTGTTATGATGTTAATTGAGCTTTGATTATGCTATTGAGTTGGTTCGATTGCTTCTATTAATGTGTTTTTTCTTGATTAGATTGGTTGATTAGGTTTAGTAGCTCTTGTTAGGTTAATTCATGCTACAACGAGAGTTGGGTGTGGGTTAATCGGACTTGTGGTGAGGAATTTGGTTAATTAATCGGATTCAATTAGTCGTTTATTAACTCGAGAGAGGGTAGATGGCTAGACCACCATTAATAGACATTAGGAACCTTAATCTACGGGTTTAGGGGCTTAGTGAAGGGAGAATACTTTAAGTGCATCGTGTGCTTTAAGTCATTCACTATCCTTTGTGCTTTTGGTAACTAGTTAGGTGCTAATTAGTTCATTTGATCACCCAAGCCTCAAAAGGGATCGGTATTCAATACTTTAGCGATAGCTCTTAGTAAGAACCAACGAAGTAGCATAAGATAGGTGAAATTAACGAACGTAGCATTGATTCCGTCATAAGGATTTCACCCGAAGCATTACCCTCAACTTGCACTTCTCACGAAGTTTTAAATTGCTTTTTAGTTTAATTTGTCCATTTCATATCTAGTGTTTAATTCGATTATTGTCTTTTCAATTCAATTAGTCTAAAAACCAAAACACGCTTCTACAATTCTATGGAAACTCGTAGTCTTAGGGATTCACCGGTCCACTAGGTCCTTGGATCGATACTACTTGGTTGTTTATTTGCATGCTATAACGAACCCATCCGCTTTTGGGTCGTGTTTGCTTTGATTTAAAGTTGCAAAAATACGAAAAAGTCAATGGCGCCGTTGCCGGGGACCTAGTTTGATCACTTTAGGTGGGACTTAGGATTTGTTGAGTAGAGTTGGTAGTTGCATTTACTTTCCTTGTTTTTGTTTTGTGTTTGTTTGAGTTTGATACTTGGTACTTGTTGTAGGTGCATGATCACGAGAGCAAGAGATGGACAAATTATACCTATTGACCACGAGATCGAGGCACACGCAAGAAGAAGAAACTGAAGAAGAAATCAAAGAGGAAGAGATCAAGCAATGGAAGGAAACAATCCGGAGGCGAATAATCCGAACCATGGGAACGAAGCTCGAGAAGGGAATGGAGAAAATGTGCAAGGTGCTAATTAGTTTATTTGATCACCCAAGCCTCAAAAGGGATCAGTATTCAATACTTTAGCGATAACTCGTAGTAAGAACCAACGAAGTAGCATAAGACAAGTGAAATTAACGAACGTAGTATTGATTCCGTCATAAGGATTTCACCCGAAGCATTACCCTCAACTTGCACTTCTCACGAAGTTTTAAATTGCTTTTTAGTTTAATTTGTCCATTTCATATCATGTGTTTAATTCGATTATTGTTTTTTCAATTCAATTAGTCTAAAAACCAAAACACGCTTCTACAATTCTATGGAAACTCGTAGTCTTAGGGATTCACCGGTCCACTAGGTCCTTGGATCGATACTACTTGGTCGTTTATTTGCATGCTATAACGAACCCATCCGCTTTTGGGTCGTGTTTGCTTATTTGATTTAAAGTTGCAAAAATACGAAAAAGTCAATGGCAAATACATAGAGAGAAAGTACCATCTTATACGAGAAACCGTTAAGAGGGGAGATATAGAGGTGACAAAGATTGCGTCAAGACAACCTAGCGGATCCATTCACAAAGGATCTGCCTCAGAGAACATTCAAGAGACATGTGGATGGAATGAGTATCAAGACTATTGTCAATCTACTTTAAGTATAAGTGGGAGGAATTATAAGGTTAGTGTAGGTTGACATGAGATGTCACGTAGAACTACACTAGACATGCATGATGTATACTAAAAGCAGACTTTAAGTATAAGTGGAAGATTGTTGGAGTTATACGTGAAAGTATGCTTTTACTTTGTATAACTCATGTATTAAACACTTTGTTTTATGAGAATAATTCTTTTATCACATTTGCTTTGAATATGAATGAATGTTAAATATTTATTACAACCCATTCAATATATATAGTATGTGTTACATTGTAGTTAATGTGGTGATACCAGATCACGGAGGATCACATTAACGGTTTTCTTGTAACTAAACATACAAATTCACGACCTAGGTGGAATTGAACAATCCGCCATGAAAAGTCGATATGTATATCTCAAATTGACCTGTCTTGATCAAGAGATTGCACTAGCACATTTAGTATGTGTTGAAGATGACCTACAACGAGGATAAATTCTTCTGTTCTGAAATGTGAAGAATTAGACCTCAGTGGTTATTGATTTCTTAATCTCCGTCACTTAAATAGGACCGTGTGTGGTTAATAGTTATTGCTTTGATTCATGTTGGGTGAGAATCATCGTGACTTCGAACCTTGTGTTTTGGGAAATAATATTAATCATACGACAGTTGCTAAGGTTTAATACAGAGAAACGTGTGCGAGTACGACTCGTGTGATTTGTCCCCTTGGTGGGCTCAGAAGTTTTATCGTACCAAATCTTGCAAGTGAAGAATTAGTTTCTTCGGTACGGATAATAATGTTGAGATGTCTTTACTCCAAGGTAAAATATATTAATTAATTTAGAGCTATTCAGAAGCTCAATTAATTAATGGACTAGATAATCTTAAACACGAAAAATAATAACCGGGAGCCCATATTATCGTAATATGGATTAAGATGGATAGTGCAATATTAATTTATTAGTGGTAATAATTAATATTAATGGGCAGAATAATATTGGGACTCAATATTGAAATTCAGAAGTCCATTGGAGGTCCAATCTTAATTCTCCTAAAGGCCCCTCAAGTAGCTCATTAAGTAACCTAATAATAAGGTGATTAAAAAAAATTGCTGATTTTTCTTGTTAATTTTGAAAATAGCATATCAGAGAAACGATTTTGTTGATTTGCTTGAAAATATATTATGGAAGATATGTATTCTTGGAATACAAGATTTTCTCATAAATTCAAGAAGATTCAAATATTGGATTCTTCTCCTTGTATTTTTCAAAAATCACCCCTTAATGAGGAGGATGAGATTTTTGTGGAATATTTTATTATGGAGAAAATAATATATGGGATATATTCAAGATTTCTTGGAGGCCCAAGAAAAAAATTTCTCTCCCATATTCCAAGGTTAATTTTCGACCACCCCTTGTTATAAATAGGGGATGATTTTTTCATCCCCAAGTACATAAATTTATTTGTTGGAATAATCAAGAGCAAAAATATTTTCTTTCTTCCTTATTATATTAAAATTGTTCGTGAGCGTTTCCCAATGGCGAACGAATAAGGCGAAAGGGAAGTACTTGAGAAGGTTTTTATGGTTGATAGGATCGGTACGCTTGTCCCGTAGATCTCGGTTGGACGTCGCTTCAAGAGGTACTTAATCGCATAAATTCTTAGTTTTTCCGCCGTAGAGTTTTACGTGAATATATTCATATGCATGATTAATTTGTTGTTTGTATAATTATTATTTGCATTAATTTAGGATTAATTCATGCTAGTAATAATTAGATTTAAATTTATATTTAAATTTAATCCCGAATAGATTCAGGCACCCCGAATTCCCCAACACAACGTTGTTCGCCAAGTTTGGGTCTTCCAAGCCAGCATTCTATGGTAGCTAGTCAATGGCCATAGATGATTTCCCCACTGGCAAGAGTAGTTCGCCCTTAGGCAAGGGTAGTTCGCCTGAGGGCTGGAGCTGTTCGTCAATCTCCATTTGGTTATCCTGAGATTCCAGGATGTCGTCGAGAATGGAGGATTCACTTACGGGGTAACTAGTGGATGCTTCCATCATTGACACTCGTCTTTCACTTGATTGTAGTTGGAGGAGACACTCTCGAGCTTTACTTTGGTCTCCTTTCAACGACCCAACTCCATTTTCTGTGGGGAACTTAACACAATAGTATTAGGTTGAAACTGCAGCTTTGAATTCATTTAAAAATAGTCGGCTGAGGAACCCGTTATAAGTGGATTCTTGGTCTACTACCAAGAACTCCACCATTCGAGTTATTCTTTTTTCGGGATCTTCGGTCAATACAAGTTGTACAGATAAACTAATAATTCCAAGCGGGGCTGTCACAATATTACCGAAGCCTAGAATTTGGCGATTAGAATCTTCAATGCAGCCTGTATAATCTCCAAGTTGATCGAGTGTCTTTTTGAAGATGATGTTGGTGTAGGCTGATTAGGCGTGAAATTGTCATGATTCGTCGTTAGAAATATCCTAGTTTTGGTCGGTTTTGTTGAGTATTTAGAGTCAATTGAGTATTATTTCTATACATTGATGAATTTATCTCTTTGATGCTCATAGGTGAATCGAGGGCGAAAAACGGAGTTCGTAGGACTTTGAATCGACTCAAACGGATGCCCGGATGAGAAGATATCGAAGAAATACGATTGATATTAGTGTGGAAGAAGAAAAGTATTAGTTGGGGTAAATTTGGAGTCACTCGAGTGGATGAGCTCGAGCACTAGCGCTCGAGAGTGTGGCTCGAACGCCCAAAATATACAGAAGATTTCTTGCGCTCGAGCGTGTTGCTCGAGCACCCCAAAGAACTCAAGCGCTTGACTAACTCGAGTGGGGCCGCTCGAGCACCTGCATCATTCGAGCTACACAGCTCGAGCACCACCGCTCGAGCGTGTGTGCTCGAGCACTTCTTGAATTTTTGCTTCCGCATGCGTTTTTGGCCCACGAGATCACGATTCGGCCCGACGCTTATATATATTCATTCCAGGCTCGTTTTTGAAGACCACCACTTACCACTTGATACAATATTACTTTGAGAGTTAGATTTTGGAGAGGAAGAGACGAGAAAGCTTTAGATTGACGTTTTTGAGGTTTTCTTTACGAATTCATAGTACGATTTTGCTTTTTACTTTCGTTTCTTAAGACCTTTGTTCGTTAATACTTTGAGACTTCGTTTTCTTAATTTAAATTCAGTTTTTAGCATTAATTTTCTTTCAACCCTAGTTTATGTTTGATAATTTACTTGGTATAATCATTATGTTTATGTTCGTTACTTATTCAATTGTTCTTGTTTACGTAAAAACCATGTCTAGCTAAAACCCTTGCATGCTTGGGGTAGGATGAACTCGTAGAAGTAGGTTGTGGGTACATAATTAGGGTAATTCGTGACGTTAGGGTTTTAATTCTCTTAATTAATGAATTCTTAAAATCAATCTTAACTTTATTCTCGAATTTCGTTCGAAAAGTGTTAGAGAGAGGACGATCTTATCACTCTTTAACAACGAGTAGACTTAATGAGAGGGTTTAGAAAGGGTTAATTAATCTACCGGTTTATCTAAGGAGGACGACCGCATCACCTTAGTTTAAATTAGGGTCTCGTTAATTAAGCACGGTCTATTAACTCGTTAGTGGATTAGTGAAGTCGATTGCTAGGATAAAGTATTAGGGTATTAATTCTTGAGCTTTCATCTTACAATCTTTTACTTAAGTTATTTCTTGCGCGTCACGATTATTTTGATTATGTACCTGCTCCGTTAGTATACGTAGGGATTCCTATCCTGAGCATCACCATCACTTATTTGAATACAAACCTTTGTTAATTCATTTCTTTCGTTCTTTAATTTAATTAGTTTACTTTAGTTTAGCATTAATTATTTGAAAAATAAAAAAACATACATTCATATTAACTACGACGCGTAGATCTTCAGGGATCTGTTCGCATACACTTCATCCCTTGGGTTCGATAATACTTGGTCGCTATACTTACTCATACTACAGTGAACCCGTACTCTTGCGGGGAAACTACTAGTAGAAAGCTGGTATATTCACTTCAAGTCAATGGCACTGTTGCCGGGGATGGCGTTGTATGTCTTTTGAATAGGACTTGTAGATAGCTTAGTAGTTAGTAGTGAGTGATTTACATTTCTGTTTATTCGTACATATTCGGCAGTTGCATTTTTATTCTTTTGTTAGTGTTTCAGGTTTATGAAAACACGCTTGCAAGGAAATACGAGTGAAGAAAGACTACAGCTGGATCGTGAGATAATAACATGAAGAAATCGAGCCTTCTTAAGAAGGATGAACATTGCCGGAGGAAAGAACGAGAACGTCAACATGGACATCACTAATGAGTTGGATGATGCTGCAAATGAGTTCAATCAGGTAGTGGACCGAGTTGAGGGCACTGGAGGCAGTGGTAGTCAGAATCAAGTTCCATTAGGAAATAGCCAGAGCCTAAACCCGGGTACACAGAACGTAAATAATCCAGCTCACAACCTTGTCCAACATCTTCAAAACAACCCTGCTTACCCACTGAACAACTTCCCACAAAACAACTTACCTTACCCGTTCCCATACCCACCTTACCCATATCCACCATACCCGTACCATCCACCTCCTGTTTACAACCAACCACCAGCTTATCAACCACCACCACCCCAACAAGTACCCGTACCACCTGTTAATCCTCAGCACATTCCGCAGAACGCAGATCAGAACATAGCTATTCGAGGAAGGTTCGCGGCATAACCGCAGAGGTACTATGATGGAGTGGCATTGCCCCTTGTTGAGGCAAACAACTTCTCAATTTCCCCAGGAATTCTAAAGCTGCTTACCGAGAATCAATTCAAGGGGGAGGTTGGGAAGGAGAATCCTCATACTCATCTGAGGAGTTTTCTGATGATCGCATCCACATTCAATTATAACGGCATGTCTGAAGATGCCAAGAGGCTCAGGCTGTTCCCATTCTCTTTGACGGGAATAGCCAAGGAGTGGTACGATAACACGCTCCCACGGGGAGGTGTAACCACGTGGACCGAGCTCGAGCATCTGTTCCTCGAGCGATTCTACCCTCCATCTAGAACGATTAAAGCAAGGATAGAGATTTCTTCCTTCCGCCAGAAGCCAGGAGAGGATTTACGTCAGGCTTGGGAGAGCTACTCGAATATGTTGATTGAGTGCCCGCAGCACGGGTATAATGAGGGAGATATCATGGCATTCTTCTATAGTGGAGCCAGCAAGGCTGGTCAAGCCCATCTCGATGCATGTGCCAGTGGAGCTTTTCTGAACCAAGGGATAGCGAGATGTAGAGAAATCGTCGACAACATTGTCACGAATGTCGGGGCATGGAACGAGGATCCGGAATTTCAGAGAGCTTGTAAGTTGGAAGAGAATGAGGGTACGAGGAAGCTATTGATGGCGATGATGGAGAAGATCAATAACCTTGAGATGGGGCAGAATCTGGTTGGAGGGAATGTAGCAGTGAGCGAGAAAGTGGACCCACCCATGAGCCAGCATGAAGAGGCCAACTATATGGGAAGGCCTAACTATCCACAAGGTGGCAATCAGTTTGGAAGGCCTACTTATGGCCAGCCATTTGTACCTCCAGGTCCACAGCCGCCTCAAAATCAATGGAGGAACACACAAGGATATCAAGGAGGCCAACAACCTCCTCAGAATACATGGAGGAAGAGTGAGAATTTCTCATATGCTAACCCTAAGACCAGAATTACAGTTCCTCCAGGTGTGGATCCAGGTTCTAAACCTCCGGGTGGAGAAGGCGGTGCCTCAACTGAGGAGATGTTGAGAGCTATCCTTCAGAAGGTGGAGGAAGGTAGCAAGAGATTGTCCTCATTGGAGTACGATGTGAAGGAGTTGCATAAGAAAGTCGATCAGCGTGATCAAGAACTCCAAAAGAGGGACATAGAGTGGAATCGAGCTCAACAAGAGAACAACCGACGGTTCACTTCATTAGAGTACCAGATGAGCCAGATTGTAAAATCATTGGGAAGAGAGCTGGGTAAATATCCTTTCATGCCGGAGGGGAACCTGAAAGAGCATTGCAAGGCGATCCAGCTTAGAAGTGGGACCAAATACAATGGTCCTGAGATACCTGCTGATTCTGAGATGCCCCAAGGAGAAGTTGAGATAAAAGAAAAAGAGCCGGAGGCAGATAGAGATGAGATTGAGGAGATGGGAGTTTAGAAAGGGGTTGGGGGTGAAGGCATTCAGAAGAGTAAAGATGTGGATGAGTCCAATGAGAGCAAAGAGCCTGAAGAGGAAGACATTGAGAAGATTGAGAGAGTTCCTAAGTGGAAGAAGGCAAAGGAACAAGGGAGAAAGTGAAAGAGACAGAGCGTGATGAATGAGAGGTACCCAAATCGGTGATACCCGTCCCGTATCCACAGCGCTTCATGAAAAAGAAGCTTGATGAGAAATTTGCTAAATTCCTTGATGTTTTTAAAAAGCTGCATATTAACATTCCTTTTTATGATGCTTTGGAACAGATGCCGAATTATGTCAAGTTCCTGAAGGACTTGATAGCGAAGAGAAGGAGAGTAGATGAGCCCAAGTTGGTGTAGTTGAACCATGAGGTGAGTGCGTTAGTGCACAAGGCGCTTCCCCCAAAGTTGAAGGATCCCATGAGTTTCACGATCTTATGTGATATCGGGAATGGAGTCAAGAAGGGAGCGTTGCGCGACCTTGGAGCGAGCATCAATCTTATGCCATTGTCATTATTCAAGAAGTTGGAAGGTGGAGAACTTCAGCCAACAATGATGACGCTTCAACTTGCCGACCGGTCTATTACCCGATCTCAAGGTGTAGTTGAAGACGTGCTCGTGAAGGTTGGGGATCACATATTTCTAGCCGATTTTATGGTGCTCGACATGGAGGAAGATGAGCATGTTCCATTGATCTTGGGAAGACCGTTCTTAGCAACGGCGGGGATGGTGCTAGACGTGGCAAATGGGAAGATCACATTGAATGTTGACGATCAAGAGATAAAGATTTCCCTATATGAGGCCATGAAGTACCCGAAGGAGGATGAAAGATGTTATTGCATGGACGCCATTGATCCTCGTGTTGAAGACACACCTCCTATCCCTAATCTTTCTTTTAGTCATGATTTTGATGATCCTTCACTTGATGATTAAACCCATGAGCAGTATGATCTTGATTATTTTGATAGGGATAAAGGGAAGAAGTTGAAGGATGAAGAAGTGAAAAGTGAGGATGTGGTCCAATTGGAGAGGAAAGAAGGAGTTAAGAAGCAAAAGTCCAGACTCAAGAAATTGCTTAGTAAGACTCCTCCAGATAAAGGTGAGAAGAAGTTGAGACCACCACCACTTGAGGTGGAGAAGGAAGCAAAGGAACTCATGATGAATGGGAATGAAGGAAAGAAAGTCAACCACCACTCTTATGAAAGTAAGGGAGGTGGATTTGAGTATCATGTCCCATAAGCTCCTTTGAGCTCGGTCCGACATTAGGACCTTAAAAATAGCGCTGAATGGGAGGCAACCCATTTTATTTGCTTTTGAGTTTTTATGTTATTTGGGTGTTGTTGAATTGTAAGTTTTAACCTCGTACTTGAGAGTTTAGTTTGTAGGCTTGTCTCGAATGAGTAAAGGTACCATGGAGTTATTCAGATTGAAGGAACCAACTCGAGACCAAGGAGTGCGACACGTTGTTGAGGAACATGAATTATTTGGATGAGGTAACCCACAACCCCAAACTTAGACCTCTTCACAAGGTCGAAGTTTGGGGGGGTGGAGTTTTATATATGTTTCATGGTTATATTGCACAGATGCATACCCTCTCTTGAGTTGAGTTAGGTTATTTGGTATCTTGAGATACTTCTTGGGCTGATATTGATTTGATTTGCTACTACATATTTCATGCCTATCAATTCTCTTATGCTTGTTGATTGCTACTCTTGAGTATGACTTGGTGAGTAGAGTTGAGTTGTAAGGTTGAGTTAGGAATTTTATTGTGTGAGTGTATGAGTTAGAGTTGATTTGAGAAAGAACTAGTATACTTGCGAGTTTTCCTTTTGAGTACTTGTTGGTCCCGAAACGAGTAAACAGGTGTATGGGGGGGGGGGGAATACACCTGTGGTTACAAATTAGAACTTCTTTTAAACTTATCAGGTTACTTAAGACAGTAGCTCGTCAGTGGACTTGAGGTCTGCTGAGAGTTACTTTGTGAAAGCTTACTGAGATAATACCTCCACTGAAAGCACAAGACTTTCAGTTGAACTACTATCTAATTAGCTTTCAGATGCGGATTAGTGAGCCCTTAGAAAACTCATTTTACTTTGATAAACTTCGAGATTAACACACACTTAGGAAAGCAGATAATAAGAACACAAGGTATAAAGTGGTTCAGAGATGAATCTCCTACGTCCACTGTCCTGATCAAACAGGAGAATTCCTTTCACTTGGAATTCCTTGTGTTATAGTGCCAAGGTGCACTGATCAACTAATCCTCTCTTAGGATGATTGATCACTAGGAAATTCCAGGTCCTAGTTCCCAAAACAAACCAGCTTTCAGACTGATACAACAATCAGCTTACTAACACCACTTAACACTAGCTCTCAACCTAAACACTAAGTAGGGTTTTGAGTAGGGTTTTGGTTCCAACTATTTTGAGATAATCCTTACAAGTTTAGCTCAAGGCTCAGGATTGGATTATCTCTTTCTAAGATTTGGATATAGCTTTTAAGCTTGGTAACAGAAGGTTTGTTAGGCTCTCTACAAATGTGAAACACTTGGGAAACAAAGGTAATTTCGAGTGCTTCTTAGTTGTTATGAATGTAGAGATAGCTTTGATCTTGTGAGTTTCCCGTGCTTGGAAATGTGCACGTCCTTCTGTATTTATAGGCTTCCTTGAAAATCTTCCCGTTGGATTTGAATCTTCTCAAGTAAGTCTTCTTGTATCTGATTGGCTCAAACGGCTCTATTTGAAGCTTTAAGTCTTGTCAAGAACCGGCTGGAAGACCATGCCTGTTCACCAACTTTCTGTAGATTGCTAGGGAAGGACTTTTGGTACTTATCAGGCTAGGGCAGGTCGGCTGTCAGTAAGTACACTGACGTGTCATCTTCTCATTGGACCTTAGTTCTGCATGCCCAGATTCTTGTCTTGCTTTAAGGTGGAACTCCTCTGAGAGAACCTTCTTATTCCTTCATTTATTGTAAGCTTCACTGAAATTCATTTTGCCATGTTCCAACCAGATTAACTAACAACTTTTAATGTGTTTTAGTATTGTTAGTTACCATCAGTGGACTTTGGTCCTCTCCTGACAGTTTTAGTCTTAGTGAGAATGTACTTAGAAAATATTCAAGACTTAGACTTATTTCTCAGATCACTTAGTCTTCAGCGGACTTCACTTCAGCGGACTTCATCTTCAGCAGACTTCAATCTTAAATACACTCATGTAATTACTAACTGTACTCAGTTCTTAACACTTTGAACTGTTTAACTAAGCATTAACTCTACTGAATAATTTACTTACAAAACAACTTAGGAGGAACATGTTGGCATCTAATCAAAACATAAGTCTTATACATTTTCCCAACAATTTCCCCCTTTTTGATTATGCCGGAACCTATCTTAATACATATCTTCTTTCAGATGAGGTTCTTCAGATGACATTCAAAGTTCACAGATTTTGTAAGTAAAAACATTCAAGTGCATAAGCCTAAATGATAATGAGATATTATCTTGGGCAAAACATCAGTAGAGTTCATTTCATTGAAAAATGATGAAGTACAAATTACATGAAGTCAACTCTCAAAAAATTTCAAACTTAAACACACCTGGGACTTATAAACAAATGCCCAGCAAAAGATACAACTTTCTCAGATGGACTCGAAAATAGGTTCAAGTCCATATTGCTTGAAAACTCTAATCTTCAGCTCATTCTTCCTCTCCATTATCTCCTTCGAATGTCCTCTGAGTCCAAGATGCTCACACAAGGATGTCCACTCTTCAGTGATCATTTCTCTATCAACAGCACATGTTGCATCTTGAGGAGGCCAGTAGGTGATTGGCTCAGGGGCCTTCAGAGCTTGATCAGGGAAGGCATCATTCCAAGCATCACTGATCTCGGGATAGAGTTTGGGATAGGCATCAAACAACCATGAGTTGAAGACTTCTTGTGCATTGTCCCTTCCTAACTCTCCACTGACATAAAAGGAATACACAAAGTCCCTTTTAGCAGTCTCCCAAGCATCATTGAGCTTCTTAGGGACCCAGGCATCATGGTGAGGGAATCTGTTCTGAGATGGTGTGATCTTGTCTTTCTTCAGTTTGGCAGTCCACTTTAGATAACCACTTCTGAACTTCTTAGAAGTAGTTTTGTCAAAAGTGGCTAGCCTCTCCTTCCTTTTTCTCTCTGCTAGCTCTGCAATGGTCTCCATCTTACTAACCACCTTATCTCTTCTTTCTTGTTGTTGAGCTGTCAGCTTCCTTGCTCTTTCATTCATACCTCCAGCCTCTTTAATTAGCTCAGCGAGCTCTATGACTTTTGTGGGTGCAGACTTGGGAGGTTCAGAAGATAAGGGTTCAGGGTTGAGAATAGGAAGTACCTGAACTTCATCAGTAGAGGTTGTGGACTTAGCTGCCAACCTCCCTGAGGTTCTTGTCTTTTTGGCAACCTCTGCTGAGAGGGCTTCAGATGCCTTTCTCTTTGCAGTTTCCCCCTTCTTCGCAGCTCTCTCTTCCTTCTCTTTTAAGTGCTCCTCTTTGAACTTTGAAAGGTCAGCTGAGGAGGTCTCCTTGCCTTTCTTGGATCCTGCTAACTGCTGAGCTTCAGCTTCAACTTTCTTCAAGGTGCTCTTCACCTGTTGGCCTTTTTCGAAGTCAGGGGTTTCAAGGATAATGTTCATTTTATTCTTGGGATCAGCCTTCATGTCCTTCACACTTATCCTCTTTTCCCCCTTTCCGGCATTAATCATACATTCAGCTACTGTGATGTTGAGCTTCAGTTGATCATGGGCTAATGCCTTCAGCTCAGTTGAGCAGTGATCCACCTCATCTTCAAGTCTTTCCAAGGTAGCTCCAGCTGTCTGCCCAAATTGAACAAACTGCGCAAGCTTTTCATTTATCAGCACATCAGTCTTTTCCTGTGTTGGGAAGTCTTCAGCAGCCTTTTTCAGTACCTCTCCCAGTTTGGCTCCTAGCTCAGCATGCTTGGCCTCGAATTCAGACAACTTAGATTTCCATAATCCTTCAACCTTTCCAAGTAGGTCTTCTGAGAAGGCCTCCACTGATGACTTCAGGTTGATGGATACGTTCTCTACTGAGTTTTTGAGGAATTTGGTTATGGCCTCTTCTTCAGTCTCCTCCAGCTTCTTCAGGGCTTCAATGACTAACACACTTTGTCCCTCAACTACATCAATCACCATCTGCTGAGAGTCTTCAACTTTAAGTGTGAGATTCTGAAGTGATGTAGTTGTGGACTCCATGAGTTCATCAATGTGGTATGAGAGAATAACCATCTCATCCACCTCCTCCTGTACAATCTCCTGGACCTCCCTGAGCTGAGTTTGAAGAGTTGGAAGGCTTTCTTCTTTGATAGAGTGAACAACATCACTCAGTGGATTTAGGTTGACCTCAGCTGAGGGAACTTCAATGGTTTGAGTACCTGCATTGCAAGAAGTGTTAGTTTTAACTCCCTCAACCTCACCACCTAGATCTCCTGATGCTTCTATCTCCATGGGGACTCCCTCCTCCTCACTCTTCTTACTTTCTTCCTCACTTTTCTTTTCAACTGCTATTTTTTCAGCCAATTCACCCTTTACAGGGATGCTTGCTCTAATCTCTCCACTCCTCACAGCAGTGATTTCCACCTCCTTTTCTTTTTCACTCTATTTTTTCAACTTCTTCAACTCCAGACACCTCAGTTGACTCTAAAGCCACCACTGAGGGCTGTTGTGGGAGAGCTTCAGTAGACACCTCTACTGAGTCCTCCTTTGGCAAGTTTTGAGCCTCAGTATCCCTTGCCATGGATACATCCTTGGCTGCTTCACCTCCACCTTGCTTAGGTGAAGCACCTCCCTCAAGTTCAGACTCCACTGCCTTCTCCTCTGCACTTCTCTCCTTCTCCACCTCCTTCTCAGCTGTGGGATCAGCTGGCTTTCCTCCATCAACAGCCTTCTCTCCCTCAGCAGCCTTTTCTACATCCTTCTCTGCCTCTGCAATCTTCTCCAAGACCAGGCTTTCAAAAATCTTCTCATCACAGAGAAGTCTGGTCTTGTGCATCCCAGCGAATTGCAGCACCTCAGCTTCCTCCTTCTTCCACTGCTCTGCATCGCTGCCTCTTACAGCTAGAAGAATTTCACCAAGTCTTCTATCCTTGAGTTGGACAATGAGTCTAAGTCTCAAGAACAGGGCTTTGAGTGTGGGGAATTTATCAAGGTCAGGGTATTTAGACTCTAAAGAGTAAGCTACCTCATCCTTGAGAGTATCAAGGAAAGAGTACTCTTCTTCATCGTCTGAAGGAAGGGAAGGAGTAGGGGATCTGCTTTCGGTTGGCTCTTCTGGGATAGACTCCAGTTGAGTTGAAAGAAATTCAGGAGGATTTTGTTCAGATGAGGTTTGAGGTTGGGTTTCAGGTGAGGTTGGGTTTTGGTCAGTGGGGGTTGATGATGTGGGTTCAGATGGGGTTGAGGGAATGGGTTCAGTAGGGTTTGATGGGGTGGTTTCAGTAGGGGTGGAGATGGGTTCAGTGGGGGTTGTTTGGGATCCACTTACTGGCTTTTGAGAGCCATCAGTGGGGGTTTCAGTTATTTTGGAGATACGTTTGGTTCTGGCAGGGGTGTGAGGTTTTGTTGTTTTGAGTTTGATGGGGGTAGGTGCCGGGACATCTGAGTCAGACTCAGTTGAGATGATGTTGGGAGATGAGTCAGGGTTACCTGATGAAGATTCATCAGTAGAGTTGGTGACTCTGACTTTCTTTGAGGCACTCTCCTGCTCTGCCTCAGAGGACCCCCTTCTTTCCTTCTTAGAGGCTTTCACTGCCTCGGCCTCCTTGTGCTGGGCCATCTTGTCACTCAATTTGACCAGCCTCCTCTTGAGTTTGGTCTTCTTCCCTTCAGTAGGGTTGGCCTCATCTTCCTCAACTGCCTCTGGGCTCTCCTCAGCAGGCTTGAGCATTCTTGTTTTCAGAGTTTTTCCAGACTTGAATAAGGTCTTCAAGTTACTCCATTTCCTCTCCTTTAACCAGTCTACTCCCACATCCACATTCTCAATTAAGTAAGAAATTTTAGTGGCAAAATTCAGCTTACTTGCCAACTGGGGAGTTTTGTCAGCCTGGAATTTTGAGTGTTCCCTATTCAAGGTTCTAAAAAAGAACTGCTGCCAATTGTATGGCTTCTCTTTGCTCTCAATAATTGCCTTCATTAACCTGAGCTTCAGCTTGCTCACTTGTTCAGTACTTCCTTGGTTTCCCAAGATACATTTACCAACAATCTCGCAGAGGACATTGTATGCTGGTAATAGTAGGCTTCTGTTCATCGTGGGACTGTATTTCACCTTCTTCTCCATGATGGTGTAGACCCATTCCTCCTCCTTATCCAAGATACAAGTATCTGGATTTGGGCCTTCAGATGGGAGTTCAAATAACTCCTTCAGATCATCTCCGCTTATCCTAATCTCCTTTCTTATCTTCTGGTGCTCAACAACCTCCATATCGTCTCTCATCACCTTCTTCTTCCTTTGTACAAATAGACACGATTTGATTCTCGAGTCTGAGTTGGAGATGTTGTAGAAAAATTCAAGAACTTGCCTATCATAATAGTACTCTGGATGTACTGATAGAAATTTTTCTAAGCCAGCGGCTTTGACCATTTCCAAAGCCTCCTTAATGTGAGAGAACTCTGGTTTTGATTCAATTTCTGGGTTGTTGAAAAGGATTATTGGTTCATACCAGAAATTTTCTTTATTGTTCAGAAACCCTAGGTTAATTTTGGCCATGGTTGTAAGTAGGATTTGAAGAAGTTTGCAGAGAAAGGTTGAAAAGATAGTAAGTGTTTGCTTGGAAGTGTATTCGAAAAGGTTTACAAGCGGACTTTGGGGTTTTTATATGAGTGAAGAACGGTGAGATTGAACAAAGAAATCAACGTCTGAGATTGGTTGTGTTTGAGATCGTGGGTAGTTGCAAGGTTTAGTGGGGAGTTTTTAAGAAATCTTGACGGTTAGAAAAGAACCGCCTAAATGAATGGTATGGATTAAGAGGGTTGGTAGTCGGAAGGTCATATCATCCGGCTTTTAGGGCGCGTGAGATAGGTAATTGAAAAAGCATGTCTGACTTGTACCACGCGCATTAAATGCTTGCCATACCAAAATCTCTTCGGAACAGTGGAAAAAGATTTAATTTTCCAGAAAGCACTCATTAGTAAGTTTTTGAAACCAATTAAATATATATAAAACTAAGAGGCTTTAGCTTTGAAAAGACACTAAGTATAAATTTTGACCTCCACTGAGGTTTGACCTCGTCTAATATTCAGACCTCTTCTGAGATGAGGAGCTTCTTCTGAGAAAGATCCTCTTCTGAATACGAACCTCCACTGTCTTGAAGGTAACTCTTCTGAGATTGAATCCTTTCTTTACTCTCCTGGATCTAGGAGTCCAAGCTCCACTGACAACTCTTGGAACCTTGCTTCAGCCAAAGGTTTTGTGAAGATATCTGCCTTCTGCTTGTCAGTGTGGATTTTGAGCGTTTTGATGTCCTTCTTCTCCACATGATCTCTGATGAAATGATGCCTTATATCCACATGTTTGTATCTTGTGTGGAGAACTGGATTTTCTGAAATAGCAATTGCACTATTGTTGTCACAGAAACTTCATTGGCAAAGATGTTGTAATCTCTCAGTTGCTGTCTCAGCCAAAGAATTTGAGCACAACAACTTCCAGCTGCCATATACTCAGCTTCAGTAGTGCTTGTGGCTACTGAGTTTTGTTTCTTGGAGAACCAAGAAATCAGCTTACTTCCCAAGAATTGACAAGTGTCTGAGGTTGATTTCCTGTCAATTCTACATCCTCCATAATCAGCATCTGAGTATCCTGTGAGTTCCAGATTGTCATCTGAGGGATACCACAATCCCATATTCACAGTACCCTTAAGATATTTGAGAATCCTCTTAGCAGCTTCCAGATGACTTTTCTTGGGGTTGGCTTGATATCTTGCACAAATCCCAACTGCAAAAGTGATATCAGGCTTGCTTGCTGTGAGATACAGTAGAGATCCAATGATGGCTCTGTAATGAGTTTGGTCTACTGATTCACCATCTTCATCTGGTTCCATCTTTGTGTTGGTGTTAAGTGGAACTCTTGCAATCTTGCTGGTCTGGCATCCAAACTTGTTGATCAGCTCCCTTGTGTATTTGGCTTGATTGATGAAGATTCCTTCAGGGGACTGCTTAACTTGAAGTCCTAAGAAGAAATTCATTTCTCCCATCATAGACATCTCAAATTTTCCCTTCATCAGTTGAGAAAACTTCTCACAGAGGATCTGGTTAGGACAACAAAAAATGATATCATCCACATAAATTTGAACCAGCAATGTGTCCTTTCCTTTTGTGATTCTGAATAGTGTTCTATCAACTCTCCCTTTGATAAAACCATGATCCAAAAGGAATTGTGACAAAGTATCATACCAAGCTCTTGGAGCCTGTTTCAGTCCATATAGAGCTTTCCTCAGTCTATATACTTTGTGACTTTCTTCAAAACCTGGGGGTTGCTCCACATAGAATTCTTCATTGAGTACTCCATTCAAGAAGGCACTTTTAACATCCAACTGGTACACCTTGAATTTCTTGTGAGCAGCATAGGCAAGAAATAACCTTATTGCCTCCAATCTGGCTACTGGGGCAAATGTTTCATCATAGTCAAATCCTTCAACTTGAGAGTAGCCCTTTGCAACTAGCCTGGCTTTGTTTCTGACTATGATATCATTCTCATCCTTCTTGTTCTTGAATACCCACTTGGTTTCTATCACATTGCAGTGATATGGTCTGTCCACCAACTCCCATACTTGATTCCTTGTGAACTGGTTGAGCTCTTCTTGCATGGCAATAATCCAGTTGGAATCTTGAAGTGCTTCTGCTATGGAACTTGGTTCCTGGTTTGATAAGAAACAACAAAACAAAGCACTTTCACCATGAAAACTTCTAGTTTTGACTCCTGAAGAAGGATCACCTAGGATTTGCTCAACAGGGTGATCTGAGAGTCAAGTCCTCCTAGGCTGATGCCCTTCAGTAGAGTTCAACTCTTCTAAAGTTGAGTCACTAGATATTGGAATGAAATCGAATTCAGGAAATAAGACAGAGGGTTGGAGTCCTGAGTCATCATTCAAGGTATTTTCATTCTCAATGGTAATTTCATTGGTTCCCCCTTGAATGATGGGTTCAGTGAATGTCTCAGCTGTGACCACATCTTCATTGACATTGGTTACCTCTTGAACTGGGATAGTGTTCATCAGTTCAGTTATATCTTCAGGAGAGCTCTCAGGTGAGCTTTGAGGAGTGATGTGATTTTGAGTGTCCTCTTTGAATTGTTGATCATTGAGGTTGTCCCAGGTTGGGATGAATGTTTCAACACAATTCTCAGGATATCCTTTTGATTTGATACTCAGTCTGGTTAACCTTTTGCTTATCACATCCTCATTCTCCTTACTTCTGGACTCAAAAGTAGATTCATCAAATACCACATGAGGTGTTTCTTCCAAAACAAGAGTTCTACAGTTGTAAACTCTGAAAGCTCTACTGATTTGGGAATATCCTAAGAAAATTCCTTCATCAGCTTTGCTATCAAAAGCTTTCAGTTGAGTTTTCCCATTGTTGTGAATGAAACACTTGCAACAAAAAATATAAAAGTAAGATACTTGTGGCTTTCTGCCATTCCATAACTCATATGGAGTTTTTCCTTGATGTTTGGTTACCATGGATCTGTTTTGAGTGTGGCAGGCAGTATTAATAGCTTCAGCCCAGAATCTTTTAGTAACCTGAGCTTCAGCTAACATTGTCCTTGCTGCCTCCTTGAGAGTCCTATTTCTTCTTTCAGCTACTCCATTTTGTTGTGGAGTTCTTGCAGCTGATGTCTCATGTGAAATACCTAATTCTTTGCACTAATCAGATATAATAGAATTTATGAATTCAGTGCCCTTATCTGATCTTATCTTTACAATGGTCAGGCTCTTTTCATTGCTAACTTTCTTCAGGAGCTCTGGCAGTCTCAGTTGAGTCTCTTTTTTGCTTGCAAGGAATATCACCCATGTGTACCTGGAGAAGTCATCTACAACAACAAGTGTATATTTTCTCCCATTGATACTTACAGGGGTTACTGGACCAAAAAGATCCATATGTAACAGTTGAAGTACTCTGTCAGTAGAGGTTGCTACTTTGCTTTTGAAAGATGCCTTTACTTGCTTTCCCTCCTGACAGGCTTTACATATATGTTCTTTGTTGTATACTTCATTTGGCATTCCTTCTACCAGTCCATGTCTTGCTATCTTGTTCATCATCTTGAAGTTCAGATGACTTAGCCTTTTGTGCCATAACCAATTAGTGTCAGTTGAGCTCTTAGCTATAAGACATGCATTTGGTGTGCAAGACTTCCAATCTGCAAGATAGACATTTCCCTTTCTTGACCCAGTTAGTAATACCTGTTGTGAAGATACATTCTTAACAAAACACAGGTTACATGAAAATTCAACACTGTATCCTTTATCACAAAATTGACTTATGGACAGAAGATTATGCTTAAGTCCACTGACAAAGGATACATTGCTTACCCTTACTGGGCCAATGATTAAAGTACCATAACCTTTAGTGGCTCCTTGTGAGTTGTCACCAAAGGAGACTTGTGGACCTTCTTTCTCAACAAATTCTGTCAGGAGATCTTTGTTGCCAGTCATGTGCCTAGAACATCCACTGTCCAAGTACCAGACTGATGATTTAAGAGCTTCTCCTTTGTTGAGGTCCACTGAGCCCTGCAATCACAGATCAAGCTTTAGGTACCCATTTGGTGTTGGGTCCTACAAGGTTAGCTGTACCTTTCAGAATCCAAATTTGCCTCACAGTTCTAATCACTTTAGATTGGCTAATTTGTCTTCCATAAACATCTACATAGATTGTTATCTCCCTAGGTGCCTTGGGAGTAAACTTTCTATGGGTGTCAGCCTTTGAAGGAACAGGAACCTTCTTCACATTCTTTCTTTTTGGCTTGGGTGCACCTGATCTTGGTTTTTGTTGATAAAGGTATGAAGGACCTTTTCCTTTAGGCACAAAAGGACTAGGTCTTCCATATGAGTCATTCCTTGAGGACTGCTCATGCTTGGGTGTTCTCAGCTGAGGTTGCTTCATCTGTGAAGACCTCGGCTGATAGTACCTCTGCTGAGATCTAGTTTGATAAGTCACCTGAGCCTTTCCATTTGGTTTTGGCTTAGATTGACTTTTCTTTTGAATGATCTCAGCTGGTCTTTTTCCTTTATCCACAGTCTGTGGTTGAAATGTCACAGACTTGACAAAAACTCTCTTTGTGCTACTTGAAGAAGCAACACTCAGAGGACCTTCTGAAGGTTTTGGAATAAAGCCTATCCCACACTTGTTATTAGGATTGGTTTGAAAATTTTGGATCTCCTCTATGGCAAGAGAGGGTTTGTTTAGAGCATCAATCCTTTTTAACAAGGTCTCTTCAGATTTTTGTAAGACATCAATTTTCAGGAGAGAATCCTTTATTTGGCTTACCAATTTTAAGTTCTCTTCAGTTAACTTTGTCTTAGATTCATTGAGATCTTTTATCAGTTGATCTCTACCATTTCCTTGACTTCTGAGAGTTTCCACCTCTTTTGTCAGTTCAATGGTAGATTTGGCTGAGTTCAGATCTGCTTGATTCCCAGACTCTATTAACTTGGAGTTTTCACTCAAGAGTTGTTTGTTCTCATCTTGAAGACAAAGACTTGCTTCTTGCAACCTTGAGAAATCAATCATCAATTGTTCCAAAGCGGACTGAAGATTGAGTTCCTCAGTTGACTCTGAGCTTAGCTCAGGTGTGTGTTCTAGAGAAATGGATGGTTTAGATTGTACCTCTGGTTCTTCTCTTGCCATGAGGCACATGTAATCTTCACTGCTATTAGAGAACAGTTCATCAGGTGACTCCAGATTTTCATCAACATCCCCAGCCATCATGGCTTTCCTTTCTCCATATCTTCTGTCTCTTTTGGCTTGCCTTTCCTTTCTTTCTTTAGTGCTCAGTTGAGGACAGTCATATTGAAAGTGCCCAATCTTCTTGCACTGAAAACACCTGTTGGCATCATCATTCTTTTCCTCAGTGGACTCTCTGGTCTTTGATGATGATCCTTCAGCCTTGGTGTAATTCTTGTATTCCTTCTTCTTTTCCAGCTCAGATGAGCTTTTCTCTCCTTCTCTGGTAGTCTTTTGTGGATAACTTCTACCTTCCCTGTTATCCCTGTAAAATCTCTTATATTTGCCAAAACGGCTGTTAAGTTGTTCAAACCTCCTAGCCATCAGGCTGAGTTCCTCCTGCATCTCAGCCTTGCTTTGAGACTTGCTTGCCTTTGTACTCTTCTGAGGCTTTGGGGATTTTGGCTCAGCCTCTTTAGCTTTGAAGGCTACTCCCTTCTCAGCTGAGGTCTCATCAGGAGCCATTTTCCTGTTCAGATCAAACTCATAAGCCTTGAGTTCAGAGAATACATGTTGCATAGACATGCTGGATAGATCCTTGGTATTCTGCATCATCACAGAGTACACATCCCATCTTGAGGTTAGACCTCTCAGGATCTTTAAGGCAACCTCTCTCTTGGTATAGACTTTTCCCAGAGAATTTATCTCATTCATGATGTCTGTGAACCTCCCATCAAGTTGGTCAATGGTCTCAGTAGACTCCATGGTGAACTGCTCATACTTTTGAACAACTACTGAAAGCTTGTTCTCCTTTATCTTGTCAGTTCCTTCACACATGAGAGCTAGAGTGTCCCATAGTTCCTTTGCAGTCTTGCAGTGGATCATTCTTCCCATTACAGAATCTGGAATAGTGGTGTAGAGAATGTTCATGGCTATGAAGTTGAGGTTGTTTCTCCTCCTCTCATCTGCAGTGAAGTTATCTTCATCTTTGGGCCATTCTTCTCTAGGATCTGCAATAGTTTCAGTTGTGGTTCTAGGGTTAGGTGTCATAAAAACAAATGGACCTTTAGTAATAACCCTCAACATTTCATCATGCACACAGGCAAGATGAGCTCTCATTCTGATTTTCCAGAAGTCATAGTTTTCCACTGAGAATTGTGGAAGCTTGTGATGAGACATATGGTTCAAGGGATTAACTCCCATGTTGTTCTCTGCTGGTGGTGCTACCCTAGCTGCATTGTCAGCCATAGTATAAAAACAAGTTTATCAAAAGATCAATTCAGGTGACCTTAAAAAATACCTTTAAGCACAAGGTATACTTAGAACAATGGTCTTTTGAACCACTGCTCTTATACCAATTGTTGGTCCCGAAACGAGTAAACAGGTGTATGGGGGGGGGGGGGGAATACACCTGTGGTTACAAATTAAAACTTCTTTAAAACTTATCAGGTTACTTAAGACAGTAGCTCGTCAGTGGACTTGAGGTCTGCTGAGAGTTACTTTGTGAAAGCTTACTGAGATAATACCTCCACTGAAAACACAAGACTTTCAGTTGAACTACTATCTAATTAGCTTTCAGATGCGGATTAGTGAGCCCTTAGAAAACTCGTTTTACTTTGATAAACTTCGAGATTAACACACACTTAGGAAAGCAGATAATAAGAACACAAGGTATAAAGTGGTTCAGAGATGAATCTCCTACGTCCACTGTCCTGATCAAACAGGAGAATTCCTTTCACTTGGAATTCCTTGTGTTATAGTGCCAAGGTGCACTGATCAACTAATCCTCTCTTAGGATGATTGATCACTAGGAAATTCCAGGTCCTAGTTCCCAAAACAAACCAGCTTTCAGACTGATACAACAATCAGCTTACTAACACCACTTAACACTAGCTCTCAACCTAAACACTAAGTAGGGTTTTGAGTAGGGTTTTGGTTCCAACTATTTTGAGATAATCCTTACAAGTTTAGCTCAAGGCTCAGGATTGGATTATCTCTTTCTAAGATTTGGATATAGCTTTTAAGCTTGGTTACAGAAGGTTTGTTAGGCTCTCTACAAATGTGAAACACTTGGGAAACAAAGGTAATTTCGAGTGCTTCTTAGTTGTTATGAATGTAGAGATAGCTTTGATCTTGTGAGTTTCCCGTGCTTGGAAATGTGCACGTTCTTCTGTATTTATAGGCTTCCTTGAAAATCTTCCCGTTGGATTTGAATCTTCTCAAGTAAGTCTTCTTGTATCTGATTGGCTCAAACGACTCTATTTGAAGCTTTAAGTCTTGTCAAGAACCGGCTGGAAGACCATGCCTGTTCACCAACTTTCTGTAGATTGCTAGGAAAGGACTTTTGGTACTTGTCAGGCTGGGGCAGGTCGGCTGTCAGTAAGTACACTGACGTATCATCTTCTCATTGGACCTTAGTTCTGCATGCCCAGATTCTTGTCTTGCTTTAAGGTGGAACTCCTCTGAGAGAATCTTCTTATTCCTTCATTTATTGTAAGCTTCACTGAAATTCATTTTGCCTTGTTCCAACCAGATTAACTAACAGCTTTTAATGTGTTTTAGTATTGTTAGTTACCATCAGTGGACTTTGGTCCTCTCCTGACAGTTTTAGTCTTAGTGAGAATGTACTTAGAAAACATTCAAGACTTAGACTTATTTCTCAGATCACTTAGTCTTCAGCGGACTTCACTTCAGCGGACTTCATCTTCAGCAGACTTCAATCTTAAATACACTCATGTAATTACTAACTGTACCCAGTTCTTAACACTTTGAACTGTTTAACTAAGCATTAACTCTACTGAATAATTTACTTACAAAACAACTTAGGAGGAACATGTTGGTATCTAATCAAAACATAAGTCTTATACATTTTCCCAACAGTACTTGTGTGATGAGAGTGAGAATTCACTAGGACTAGCATGGATGTGAAAGCCGTGAGATTTTGAGCCTTTTGAGATTAAGATACATGAATTGATCTCTTCGTTTGTGAGTGAGTCGTTACCTTAGAAGATGCTAGAACTTGTGTGTGCTCTTGCTTCTTGATTGTGTCTAGTTTGATATGCCGAATGTGATCTAAGGCCATCTTTATTTTGATTGAGTCACTTAGCCTAAATTTTCCTTACCATTGATATTTGTCCCTTGTTAGCCCCTTTGAGCTTTAAGCCTATTTCATTTTCTAGCACATTTAAACACTATTCCAAGTTCCTAAGCCTTTTTGTCCCAATTTGAGTGGAGAATAGGAAAAGTGTGAATGTGAAGGGATTGAATTGAGTTGAAAAAGGAAAATGTGATTGCTTGAGTGAGTATGAGAAGAAGGTGTGATGAAGTTTTGAGTTGTGGGAAAGAACAAAAAGTTGAGAATGAGCAAAAGAAAAAAATGAGCCCATGTGTTTGTAAAAAAAAAAAAAAGAAGAAAAAAAAGTGATTGACAAAAGCGAAAAGAGTGAGAAAGAAAAGAAAAATTGAAGTGTTGAGAGTATTGGAATTGAAAGTGTGTTGATTGAAAATGTTTGAAGTATTCTGTTCCTAATCTCGAAGTACCAAAGTTTGACTTTCTATTCTCCATTCACTTGAGTCACTTACCATATTGATATCCCACCTGTCCAAAGAGCCTACATTACAACCTTGAGAAAAGTCCTTTTTTATTCGGCATTGATTTCTAGAGTATGGTTGGAGTTGAGAGTGCTTACAAGCCTATGGCTGACAATATGTGTGATTGATTGTTTGAGTGAGTCCCTTTATCATTGATATACACTTGTGAGGGAGTGAAACACATCGTTGAGTGCACATCCATGTTTGATCTTGGTGTTTCTTGTTGTTGTTGCATGAGTGTGATGAAGGAAGGTAAGTGAGTATGCTTGAGATTGATCTTTGAAGCTCGAGTTCATTTGTTTGCATGATTTGATTCTTTGACTCATTCCTAACAATTTCACATGACTTATTATTTCATTGCTTGGGGACAAGAAATATGTTAAGTTTGGGGGGGTTGATTAGGCGTGAAATTGTCATGATTCGTCGTTAGAAATACCCTAGTTTTGGTCGATTTTGTTGAGTATTTAGAGTCAATTGAGCATTATTTCTATACATTGATGAATTTGTCTCTTTGATGCTCATAGGTGAATCGAGGGTGAAAAAGGGAGTTCGTAGGACTTTGAATCGACTCAAACGGATGCCCGGATGAGAAGATATCGAAGAAATACGATTGGTATTAGTGCGGAAGAAGAAAAGTATTAGTTGGGGTAAATTTGGAGTCACTCGAGTGGATGAGCTCGAGCACTAGAGCTCGAGCGTGTGGCTCGAACGCCCAAAACATACAGAAGATTTCTTGCGCTCGAGCAGCTCGAGCTCCACCGCTCGAGCGTGTTGCTCGAGCACCCCAAAGAACTCAAGCGCTCGACCAGCTCGAGTGGGGCCGCTCGAGCACCTGCATCATTCGAGCTACATAGCTCGAGCGCCACCGCTCGAGCGTGTGTGCTCGAGCACTTCTTGAATTTTTGCTTCCGGATGCGTTTTTGGCCCACGAGATCACTATTCAGCCCGACGCTTATATATATTCATTCCAGGCTCGTTTTTGAAGACCACCACTTACCACTTGATACAATATTACTTTGAGAGTTAGATTTTGGAGAGGAAGAGACGAACAAGCTTTAGATTGACGTTTTTGAGGTTTTCTTTACGAATTCATAGTACGATTTTGCTTTTTACTTTCGTTTCTTAAGACCTTTGTTCGTTAATACTTTGAGACTTCGTTTTCTTAATTTAAAATCAGTTTTTAGCATTAATTTTCTTTCAACCCTAGTTTATGTTTGATAATTTACTTGGTATAATCATTATGTTTATGTTCGTTACTTATTCAATTGTTCTTGTTTACTTAAAACCCATGTCTAGCTAAAACCCTTGCATGCTTGGGGTAGGATGAACTCGTAGAAGTAGGTTGTGGGTACATAATTAGGGTAATTCGTGACGTTAGAGTTTTAATTCTCTTAATTAATGAATTCTTAAAATCAATCTTAACTTTATTCTCAAATTTCGTTCGAAAAGTGTTAGAGAGAGGACGATCTTATCACTCTTTAACAACGAGTAGACTTAATGAGAGGGTTTAGAAAGGGTTAATTAATCTATCGGTTTATCTAAGGAGGACGACCGCATCACCTTTGTTTAAATTAGGGTCTCGTTAATTAAGCACGGTCTGTTAACTCGTTAGTGGATTAGTGAAGTCGATTGCTAGGATAAAGTATTAGAGTATTAATTCTTGAGTTTTCATCTTACAATCTTTTACTTAAGTTATTTCTTGCGCGTCACGATTATTTTGATTATGTACCTGCTCCGTTAGTATACGTAGGGATTCCTATCCTGAGCATCACCATCACTTATTTGAATACAAACCTTTGTTAATTTGTTTCTTTCGTTCTTTAATTTAATTAGTTTACTTTAGTTTAGCATTAATTATTTGAAAAATAAAAAAACATACATTCATATTAACTACGACGCGTAGATCTTCAGGGATCTGTTTGCATACACTTCATCCCTTGGGTTCGATAATACTTGGTTGCTATACTTACTCATACTACAGTGAACCCGTACTCTTGCGGAGAAACTACTAGTAGAAAGCTGGTATATTCACTTCAAGTCATAGGCTCCGGTATCCACCAGCAGGCGGTGTACTCTGGTCCCCATTATATAAGCACATATTACGAGGGAATCATTATGGGGAGTCAGGATTCCGTCCAGGTCCTTTTCGGTTAAGGTCAACTCTGATGTGTGTTGAATTGATGGGTTGACCCCCATTTCCTGCATCTGAGCTACAACACGTAGCTCTGCCTTTCTTCTCCTGTTTGAAATTGGAGGCCGCCCATCAGAGCAGCCTCCGACTGGTCCTGATGATTCCATCATCAAGATCTTGTTTTTCAGTCCTTCTGCGGGAGCTGGAGTAGGTCATCCAGGCCGGTTCCTTCGGGGGGCTTGTTCGACTTCATCCCCTTCGGAACCATCTGCCCTGGGCTTCTTACCAGACTGCCTCTTGACAAAGTCGGACAACTTGCCCTCCTCGTAGAAACGCCAGAGTTACTTTAGTAAGTCTCTGCACTCACTAGTAAATTGCCCCACATTCTGGTGGTAGACACAATACTTGTTCGGGTTCAACTTGCTAGTATCCTGGCGAATCTTCCTTGGTGGGGTAAGCAGTTCCTTCTCCTTCACTTTATTGTATACCGTATTAATCGATACGGTCAGTACCTGGTTAAGCTTATCTTTTAATTTCGTCCCCTTGTTAAATGCTTTCATATTTTTGGGTACCCTGTAGCCGGTTCTGCCGGATTTCTACGTACTTTCCTTCGGGTCTGCCTTGTTATCTCCCATGTCTTTTTGCAGTGCCTCATGCATGGAGACGAAAACTCCCACCCGGTTGCAGAATTCGGCATAAGTTATCGGGCACTTGAGATGTACCTCTTTCTAGAGTTCGGTGACCTTCTTCAATCCAGCTAGGACAACCACAATCTTGGTGTCCTCGCTTACTGACTCCCCTTCCAGCAGGACTTTGTCGAACCTTTCCAAGCACGATTGGTCTGATTCATCATCAACTTGTTTAAGATCGGATAACCGATACCTCTGGGATAGATAGGACCCAGCTGTGGAGAAGTGTGATAAGAATTCTTTGCCCAGCTGGGCAAACGAATGAATGGAAACCGACGGTAGAGCCAAGAACCATTTATGTACACGATCCCGAGTGTTAGGAGAAAGTTTCGACATTGGGTAGCGTTACTAGCTCCCATAGAGATCATGTAGTCGGAATACTTGGTCAGATACACCCGGGGGTCCGCCGTTCCCTCATATTGGATACTAGCGGTGAACTGTATTTTCTTCTGAATCGGGCCCTTCAGAATGATGGTAGATAAGGGTGAGGAAGAAAGGGTAGTTGCCCCAAAACCCCTTTGCTGGTCCAGCTGACCTTGCATGCTCTCTATAACCTTCCTCATTGATACCAGCTCGTCCAAACACCCTCCCTGACTCGGAGGCTATTCGGCAAACAATGGTGCATGACCATCGGTTCACCACAGTCCCTCACTCGGAGGTGGAATCTCATGGGCTGACTTTCTGGGGTTGTACGCCCCATCTGGACCCAGGCGACCAAAGGCCGACCTGGTCAGCCTTTCATGGACTGACTGGTGAGCTGGATTTTGGCTTGGTCGACCTACTTCAGCTCTTGGTCGAGCCACTTATTTGTTGCGATCTGGTCGACCAAGTCTGTCCAGCACGCTCTGGCGTGTAGTCCCATGACTAGCCCCTGCTGCCTGACTAGGGGTTGACTCTCCATAGCTGGCGGGATCGTCCAGCTGCTTTGCCTTGCCCTTTTCTCTCTGGGCTTGAGCATTGTCCGCCTCATTAGGCCACTCATCCTGGACCTTCTCATGCCTTTGAGCTCTTGTTGGGCTATGCCTTGCTCTGACATGAGAAGGACCAGGTTGCTCCTGTTGCCTTTGTAATGCTTCAAGCATTGCTATTGTGCGGGCAAGGTCGCTCGGATTGTGAGCTAAAACCTCTAATTCTAGAGACATCGGTTGGCTGGTTGTTGGCCTGTTATTTTCTCCAGGCCGAGCTACTTGAGCTCGCCGGCCAGCTGAGAAGCCTCTGGTTGGTGAGCCCCTCGTGGAATAGTGGGAGTGTTGTGTTTTTCGAGACTGTGGCATCTTTGGTTAAGGTGTTGTATGAATCTTTAAATGTTCAAACCTACAAGTGAAGAAAACCAAGAACACCAAGAACACTCTTGCTTGAGTTTTCAAAGGAAACTCAAGAATTTCTTCAGATCTTCAAGTTTTAAACTTGAAGTTCTTGCTAATCACACTTAATCGGAGGTTCGAACTCTCCTTCTAGCGCCAATTTATTGATGATCGAATTCTAATCACGTGGATTAGTGACTATTTTTTTAATTAATCGGATCACCAAACAATTACGTGTGATTGATTACTACCGTAAATAGTAAATTCGGTAATTTGGGTAAGAAAAGGTAAGTACGAGTATTAGTTACATATTTAATTCGAATGTATATGTATATCGAGGTGCTTTAGTATGTGTAGGCAGAATCTGGATGTATTAGTGTATTTAGACTTAGTGTTATTAATGAAAAATCAAAGTATTTATACAAGTCCTCCAAGTAGGAGGTGAATTGACTCTTGCTCTCCCTAGTGTGCATGCTTGACACTTGGAGAGTTGACTATTTAACCTTATCTAAGCTAATTTCTATCCTCTAAACTGGATTAGCTCGTATTAGTGAGTAGTTCGTCTCTTTGGACTTGTCCTTGAGGAGTCACTAGCTTGAATTTATTGGTTGATTTATCTTTTGCTCTGGCGCTTTAGCTAAAGTAGCTCGCCAGGGTCTTATTTGAGCTCGAGTGGCCTTTGCTTTGAAGTAGCTCGCCTAGCTGGAGTATCTCGTCCGACTATTCCAGCTCGGCCTGGCTTGACTTGACTTGTTTAATCTTGCCTTTGATGGGGTAAACTAGCTTAATCCCGTTCGCCTTAGGTACAACGTAGCTCGCCTATCAACAATGTTTACTTTAATATATGTTATCCGTTATACTTTGTGGATATTGCTATTTTTATACCTGGCTTGTAAACATATCAGCTATTAGATTTGAGCCTTTTCCTCGGGCATAATGGATACAAATTGTGATTTATGTTTGGTAGATAGCGCCACCACACACACAATTTTAAGAGATAAAAATTATTTTCATAACTTGATAGAAACAAAAAGGAGTGTAACTACGATAACCAATGATAATATCATGATAGTGGGCTCCGGAAGAGCCTCTGTCATCCTCCCTATAGGTATCGAACTCATAATTGACAATACTTTGTTGTTTCCACAATCGTAACATACGTTTCTCAGTTTTAAAAACATAAGAACTAATGGCTATCACATTGAAACTGAAACTGAGAACAATAATGAATACCTTTTGATGTCTATTTCTCGAGGTAGCCTAAGCAAGTTATTGAAAAACTTCCCTCTTTCTTTTCCGGATTGTACTATTCCTACATCCGGCCATCTAATCTCCATATAGCCATGAGTATGAAATTCCACGACCCGAACTCTTTTAAATTATGGCATCAGCGGTTAGATCATCCAATTATTGCAAAAACTATTGAGCTTCGAGCTCAGTTCCCAGATTATCTAATAAAATCAAATTGTATGGATAATGCTGCTGAGTTTACCTCAAAAGCCTTTACTGATTACTGTATGGCACTGAGAATTAAAGTGGATCATTCATTCCCTTACGTCCACACCCAAAATGGTCTTGCTGAAGCGCTAATAAAACGTATCAAACTAATCACTAGACCATTACTTATGAACTCAAAATTATCCACTTCATGCTGGGGGCATGCAGTTCTACATGCATCACATCTGATACAAATCCGTCCAACTGCATGCAATGATCATTCCCCCCTACAACTAGTGTGTGAGAAAGAACCAAACATTTTTCATCTTCGTATATTTGGATGTGCGGTATATGTTCCGATAACATTACTGAAGCGTACCTCTATGGGCCCACAAAGAAAACTAGGTATTTACATTGGATATGACTCTCCATCCATCCTGAGATACCTAGAACCTTTGTTCGGGGATCAATTAACGGCCCGGTTCGCTGACTGCACGTTCGATGAAGATCACTTCCCGGCATTAGGGGGAGATCCGAATTTAAAATTGAATGAATGTCAGGAACTTACGTGGAATATAAGTGATCTTTAGTATCTAGATCCACGCACTAAGATCATTAACTTGCAAAATTTAGCAAACAATCTGTCTGACGTGTTTACTGACCATAGAGGTGTGACTAAATTACATAAACCTGCAGTAAATACACCCCAAAGGGTTGAGGTCCCAAGAAAAACAAGTACACATGCCCCCATACGCCAGAAGCGTAAAGGACCTATAAATGATACAAACACACCTAGAATGAAAGCTAGAAAAATTGGTTAGTCAAACTTGAAATCTCTAGAAGAGATTCGTCCAGAAAACTCAAAATCTCCAGAAGAGATTCGTCTAGAAGACGAGCGTCCTAGTAATGAAGCACGTGCCCAAAATATTCAACGCACTAGGACTGCCGAACGACCAGACCTAGATACACTAGGAAATGAAGAAGGTCTGGTTGACATAAACGTTGAAGTCTCCATGAATTTCATAGATACAAGAGAAACTTATAATAGAAATATTATTGTCGTCGACGACATATTTGCAGCGACAATTTCTCTTTCCGTTATAAATAACGATCTAGATCCTGAACCCAAGTCAATAGCTGAGTGCCGAAAGCGCTCAGATTGGGCGAAATGGAAAGAGGCAATTGAAGTAGAGCTCGCATCGCTAAATAAAAGAAAAGTATTTGACTATATCGTTCGTACACCCCCGCGCGCTATCCCTGTAGGATATAAATGAGTTTTTGTACAAAAACGAAATGAGAACAATACTGTGGAGAGATACAAAGCGAGGCTGGTAGCTCAAGGGTTCTCGTAGAGACCCGGATTTCGATCAAACTTATTCTCCTGTAATGGACGCAATAATATTCCGCTACTTAATATCTTTGGCAGTTAAACTAAATTTCCAGATGAGATTGATGGATGTTGTAACTGCATATCTATACAGATCACTAGATGTCAACATCTATATGAAAATCCCTGATGGATTTAAGATTCCCCAGATGAGGAATGGTGAAAACCGTAGTATGTATAACATAAAACTGCAGAAGTCATTGTACGGCCTAAAGTAATCAGGTCTAATATGGTACAACCGACTCAGTGAATTCCTCCAGAAGAAGGGATACACAAATGATATAGTTTTCCCATGCGTATTTATAAAGAAATCGCAAAGTGGTTTTTGCATCATATCTGTATATGTTGACGATCTAAACATAATCGGAACATGCAAAGAGATTGAAGAAGTCAGTTCAATCTTGAAAGCTGAAATTTGAAATGAAAACCTTGGGGGTAAAACCAAGTATTGCCTCGGCTTGCAGATCGAGCATCTCCCAGAAGGAATCCTTATATACCAGTCAACCTACGTGAAAAAGGTATTGAAGAGATTTCACATGGATACATCTCATCCACTCAGCACACCTATGGTTGTCCGATTCCTCGAAGTGGATAAGTACCCATTTAGACCAAGAGAAGATACAAAAGAAAATTTGGGGCCAGAAGTTCCTTATCTTAGAGTTGTTGGTGCATTACTCTATCTCGCAAACTGCACTAGACCGGACATTGCATTTGCAATTAATTTGCTTGCAAGATATAGCGCTTCTCCTACAAGGAGACATTGGAATGGTGTTAAGCTCGTTCTACGGTATCTCCAAGAGTATCAAGATCTTGGATTGTTTTACCCGAGGAACCAAGATAAAACCTTGGTAGGTTACGCGGATGCTAGCTACTTATCTGATCCCCACAATGCCGTGTCCCAGACTGGTTATGTTTTTCTCTGTGGTGGTACTGCAATCTCATGGAGATTGGTTAAACAAACTATGGTTACCACATCTTCAAACTACTCAGAGATAATAGCTTTATTTGAAGCCTCACGAGAATGTGTTTGGTTGAGATCATTGGTAAAACACATTGGTGACTCATGTAGTATCGTTAAAAACGATATATCCCCTACCGTTATATTTGAAGACAACGCAACTTGCATAACACAAATGAGTAATGGGTACGTCAAGGGAAACCTGACAAAACATATTTCATCGAAATTTTTCTACCCATACGAACTCCAGAAGAGTGGCGTAATTACCATGCAAAAGGTGCGATCTAGTGACAATCTAGCAAATTTGTTCACTATGTCCCTACCTACCTCTACTTTTGAGAAGTATATTCATGGTATCGGGATGCGAAAGTTTAAAGGGTTGTTGTCTTCACGGGAGTGGCAACCTCGAAATAAACCTGAAGATTAGATCTGAAAGATCAATAATTGCATTCCTCCCTAGATCAACAATTTTATCGCTACCTAGCATGTGGAGTTTTTCTGACGAGACATATACGTTATGTCGTAAAGTCCAAGGGGGAGTGTTGTAAATTCAGTAGATTTAATATACCAAATCCAGAAGTTTTGATGTGGACATTACATTATGGACCTAATAACCCAAACAGGTTTTAGGGTTTAGATTAGGGTTTCTCTATTATAAATAGATTCTTGTATTCAGTATTGTATACACACAGAAATATTAGTGAAAACTTCTGACTTGGTATGTCCCCAAACGTAGTTGTTATCGGCAAATTGGATAAACAAACCGATCTTTCTATTTTGCGTTTATAATTTACAACAAAACCTACATATAATACCGAAAAAGAGGAGACAATTGCGATTATAGTGAACTATCAACTCCCTCATCCATATAGTTACCAACTTAAATTGTAGGAGTAGTCATTTTTTAATTATTGATTTTTTTTTACAAATCTTAATCATTTAATTTCATTTTTAAAAATTAAAATCAATAAAATAATGAGGCATGATTTCGTATGTTACAGAATTAAGAGGGAAGAAATTGCATGCACTATAAAGGCACTGCATAAACGCATTGTAAATTCAAATGTGTTAACCAATTATACATTATTAAGACACTGTAAATTATAGTTACCAACTGAAATTGTAGGAGTAGTCATTTTTTAATTATTGATTTTTTTTTACAAATCTTAATCATTTAATTTCATTTTTAAAAATTAAAATCAATAAAATAATGAGGCATGATTTCGTATGTTACAGAATTAAGAGGAAAGAAATTGCATGCACTATAAAGGCACTGCATAAACGCATTGTAAATTCAAATGTGTTAACCAATTATACATTATTAAGACACTGTAAATTATAATAAAACATCTCATATTATCTTTAACTTATCACATAATTTGGTCCTTTTGAAATAGTAAATTTTGGCATAACGTATATGTTCTAGTTTAATGTGCACGCCTAAAAAGAAGAATTTGTAACGTATGATTTTATTAGTCAAGCAAACTTATTAGCTGTTACTAAAAATCATTGACCAAAACAAAAAATGAATATAAATCAAAATCAGTTAGGCAATATAGTTTTATAACTGAGCAAGCTTTCTTCAATGACCTTCGACAACTTACGAAACTGAAAATCTGAGTAAGAGTGAGTGTAGACACCAAATGATCCTTCAAAATATGCCGAGACATAAACGACTTTACAAAAATAAAAATCAGAAACTACATGAACAAAATTATAACCTAACCAATAATAAATGCTGTAACAACAAATAAAATTGTTAATGTATTGTATAAAATTCTTTTGACAATATTTTCATGACTTGTGAGAACACTACCTTCGAAAATTAATTTCAATCCTACAAAACAATAACAATTTTATCAAAACACAAACAATTATAACTGATTAGTGTGAAATTTGTTCAAAATTAATGTGATTAATTGGTCTAATTTGATAGAATTTCATGCATATTTTATACTAAATTAACTAATTACATTTGAATTGAGAAAGATGGGTATTTTGCTATTTTTTTAGATATATGAGAATTTTTAAAAGCAAAATACAAAACAATTTTTATTCAAGTCAATTGAAGAAATAAATCACGAAACTGAGTCAAAGTCGAGAAGAAGATAGGCCCAGGTTATTGACACTACAATATGGAGTAAATATACTACATGGATAAAGTCACTACACTTAGAATGAATACACTACATTTTATTCCTAAAATATTATAATTAACTATCAGCAAACTCTTCGAATTCTTACCCATATTTTGAATACACTCCATCTTCAACATCCTTCGTCGTCTACGCCCATAGCCACAACATCATCGTCCGCCGTCTGCGCCCATAGCCATAGCACCATCGTCCGCTGTCTACGCTCATAGCCACAACACCATCGTCCGCCGCCTCCGTCGGCCATCGCCAAAGTGATGTGAACCAAAGCCACGTCCGTCACCATCGCAGAGAGGACTCATCTCCGGCCCCACTGTCTTCCGTCGTCGTCTGCTTGTCGTCACTAAAATAAAAAATTGTGATGACTGTTTTTCGACTTTGGTTATCCGAACATGACCATAATGATCATAATTTTTGGAAAAAAAATCGAACACTTTGTTCGATTTTTTTTTTCCGAAAATTGTGTTCATGTTCGCGTAAATTTCCCGAATATTTTGATCGAGTTCATATAACCTGAGCGAACAAGTGCAATCGCAATTTTCAGAAAAAAAAAATTATTCGGAACAAGCAAACAACAATAATATTATCATACCCATACAATTTTATACACTTAATGAACAATAATATGCATGAAAAAATCATAACACCAACAAAAATTATACTATTCAACATATAAAAACCATAGTTTCTAAAAAATACCAAAACACTTACATAACGTATTCCGGACTTGGAGGATCGTTCATCCTTACAATGTAGGCCGTCACAACACGTTTCAAGCGCCTAGTGATCGATTGATGATGGGTCACATTCTTGAAGTACGGAGTGACTTGAAGCGATTACACTAACTTCTACTAATCGCTCACCCGCAAGCGAACGGGTTCACTGTAGTGTTAGCAAGTATAACGACCAAGTATATCGATCCCAAGGGACAGTGTATATGCGAATAGATCCCTGAAGATCTACGCGTCGTAGCTAAGAACGGTCTTCCCAAGATCAGGGGCACGTGCTCATCTCCCTCCATCTCTAGCACTACAAAGTCGGCTGGAAAAATGTGATCTCCAACTCTCACTAGGACGTCTTCAACCACACCTTGAGGTCGAGTAATAGACCTATCAGCAAGTTGAAGCGTCATCATTGTGGGTTGAAGTTCTCCACCTTTCAACTTCTTGAAAAGCGACAAGGGCATGAGATTGATGCTCGCCCCTAAATCACATAGCGCTCCTTTCTTGATCCCGTTCCCAATATCACATAGGATCGTGAAGCTCCCGGGATCCTTCAACTTCGGAGGAAGCGCCTTGTGCACTAATGCACTCACCTCGTGGTTCAGCTGCACCAACTTCGGCTCATCCACTCGCCGTCTTTTCGCAATCAAGTCCTTCAGAAACTTCGCATAATGCGGCATCTGTTCCAAAGCATCATAAAAAGGAATGTTAATGTGAAGTTGTTTAAAAACATCAAGAAATTTTGCAAATTTTTCATCAAGCTTCTTTTTCATGAAGCGTTGTGGATATGGGACTGGTATCACAGATTTGGGTACCCCCCATTCATCTCTTTCTGTTTCTTTCACTTTATCCCTTGCTTCTTTTGCCTTCTTCCACTTTGGAACCCTCTCTATCTCCTCAAAGTCTTTCCCCTTCTTGGACTCGTTGTTCTCTTTACTCTTATCATCAATTTTCATCTTAACTCCTTCCTTCTCAACCTCAACTCCATCACCTTTCTTGTGTTCTTTTTCCCCCATCTCAGCTTGAGGCGTCTCAGAATCAGCAGGCATCTGAGGACCTTCATAGTTGGTTCCACTTCTAAGCTGGATCGCCTTGCAATGCTCTTTCGGGTTCCCCTCCGGCATGGAAGGATATTTTCCCGGCTCTCTATTCACCATCTTTGCAATCTGGCTCATCTGGAACTCTATAGAAGTGAACCGCCTATTGTTCTCTTGTTGAGTTCTAGTTCACTCAACGTTCATCTTCTGGAGCTCTTGATCACGATGATCACCCTTCTTATGCAACTCCTTCACATCGTACTCCAAGGATGACAACCTCTTACTTCCTTCCTCCACCTTCTGAAGGATCGCTCTCAATATCTCCTCGGTTGATGCACCGCCTTCTCCACCAGGAGGTTTAGACCCCGGATCAACACCTGCAGGAACAGTAATACCAGTTTTTGGGTTAGCATAAGAAAAGTTCTCATTCTTCCTCCATGTGTTTTGAGGAGGCTGCTGGCCTCCTTGAACTCCTTGTGTGTTCCTCCATTGATTTTGAAGCGGCTGAGGGCCTGGAGGTACAAATGGCTGACCATAAGAAGGTCTTCCAAACTGATTTCCACCTTGGTAGCCATTCTGATTGTAATACGGACCTCCCATGTAATTGGCTACCTCTTGCTGTCCACTTGGTTGATCTACTCTCTCGTTCTCTACTGCATGCTCTCCAACCACATCTTCCCCAACTCGAGGTTGTTGATCTTCTCCATCATGGCCATCAACAGCCTTCTCGTTCCTTCACCCTCTTCAACCTGATGCACTCTCTGGAAGTCTGCATCCACACCCCAAGCACCGGCATTCGTGACAATGTTGTCCACGATCTCCCTACACCTCTCTATGCCTTGATTCAGGAATGCTTCGCCCGCACAGGCGTCTAAATGGTCTTGCCCCGCCTTGTTGGTACCACTGTAGAAGAATGCCATAATATCTCCCTCATTATACCCATGCTGCGGGCACTCTATCAGCATGTTTGAGTATCTCTCCCACGCTTGACGTAGGTCCTCTCCTTGCTTCTGGCGGAAGGAAGAGATCTCAATCCTAGCCTTGATCGTCCTAGATGGAGGGTAGAATCGCTCGAGGAACAGACGCTCGAGCTCGGCCCAAGTGGTAATACCTCCCCGCAGGAGCGTATTATCGTACCACTCCTTGGCTATTCCCGTCAATGAGAATGGGAACAGCCTAAGCCTCTTGGCATCTTCAGACATGCCATTGTAATTGAATGTGGAGGCTATCATTAGAAAGCTCCTCAAGTGTGTGTGAGGATTCTCCTTCCCCATCACCCCCTTGAACTGATTCTCGGTCAGCAGCTTTAAAATTCCCGGGGAAATCGAGAAGTTATTTGCCTCAACAGGAGGCAATGCTACTCCATCATAGTACCGTTGTGGTTGTGCTGCAAACCTCCCTCGAATAGCCATCTGATCTGCGTTCTGAGGAACGTGTTGAGGATTAGCAGCTGGTACGGGTACTTGTTGGGGTGGTGGTTGGTACACAGGTGGTTGGTTATAAATAGGAGGTGGATGATATGGGTATGGTGGATAAGGGTATGGTGGGTATGGGTAATGTTGGTATACTGGGTTATTGAAAGGGTTATTTGGGTTTTGTGGGTAAGCAGGGTTGTTCAGAGGATTATGGACAAAATTCTGAGCTGGATTGATAACGTTTTGTGCACCCGGGTTTTGGCTCTGACTATCCCCTAACGGATCTTGGTTCTTACTGGTGTTGCCATCAGTGCCGTCAACCCGGTTCAACCCCTGGTTAAACTCATTCTCGGCATCTTCCAACTCATTAGTGATGTCCATTGGTTCTTTCCCTAAGTCGGCAGCGTTCATCCTTCTCAAGAAAGCTCGGTTCCTTCTAGCTATTGTCTCAGGGTCCAACGGTATTCTCTCTTCGCTCGTATTGCCTTGTGAGCGTGTTTTCATAAACCTGACACACTAGCAGAAGGATCAAAACGCAACTGCCAAATAAATAAAAATAAAAATAAAACAGAAAAGAAAGCACTCACTACTAACTACTAAGCTATCGACAAGTCCTATTCAAAAAGCATTCAACGCCATCCCCGGCAACGGCGCCATTGACTTGAACCGAAAATACTAGCTTTTACTAGTAGCTTCCCCGCAAAAGTACGGGTTCACTGTAGTATGGGCAAGTATAGGGACCAAGTATTATCGAACCCAAGGGAAGGTATGTATGCGAATAGATCCCTGAAGATCTACGCGTCGTAGTTAATATGAGTGTATGTTTGGGGATTGAAAATTATTAAATCTAAACTATTCTCCTCTACTAATACAAAAGAAAGAAATAAGTTAATTATCTAAGGGTTTTGTCTCAAATATAAAAGGGTGATGTTCGGGATAGGAATTCCTACGTATACTAACGGAGTTGGTACGATAATTAAAATAACCGTGACACACAAGAAATAACCTAAGTATAAGAATGCAAGGTGAAAGCTCAAGATTCTAAACCCTAATACTTTACCCTAACACTCGACTTCACTAATCCACTAACAAGTTAATAGATTGTGCTTAATTAATGAGACCCTAATTTAACTAAGGTGATGCGGTCGTCCTCCTTCGCTAAACCGGTAGATGAATTAACCTCTCCTAAACCCTCTCGTTAAGACTACTAATTGTTATTGAGTGATGCGGTCGTCCTCTCTCTAACACTTTCGTACGAAATTCAAAGGTAGAGTTAAGATTAATTATAAGAATTCATTAATTAAGAGAATTAAAACTAACGTCACGAATTACCCTAATTACATACCAACGTCCTACTTCTACGAGTTCATCCTATCCTAAGCATGCAAGGGTTCTAGCCTAACATGGTGGTTTGAATAATAAAAGCAATCACAAGAACAATAATCATATGCATAATTGAATTAACGAAAGAAATCAAGAACATAAACGAAAGAACAAATTAAAGTCTCCAAAGAAATCTATATAAATCTGAAACACTAGGTTTAATCGTCTCAAAGAGTAAAGAAAGAAAGAATTAATCTAATACGTTCAAAATAAATACTAAAACTAAGAATTCGTAAATTAAAACCTCGATTACAACGTATAAAATTCTTCCAATCTCCTTCCCAAGCTTTCTCCTCGCTCAAAATATGTAAAAATATGTGTTGGTATGTGGTGATATGCTTGGAAAAGGGTATAAATAGGCTTGGGATCGAATTTGGGTGTTCATGGGCCAAAATACGCGTCAAGATCGAGTAGAGGTCGAGTAAAACTACTCGACCTGTTGCAGCTCGAGTGCACTACTCGAGTGCCCGAGTAGTGACTACTCGAGCGACTCTGCTCGAGTACTTTTCGGCAGCTGTACACATGTTCGTAAAATCTTCATATCTCCTCAACCGGGAGTCCGTTTTGGCCGATTCAAAGTCCTACGAACTCCTCTTTTCATCCTCTATCCATCTATGAAAACCAAAGAGACAAATTCATCAGTTTATAGAAATGATACTCAATTGACTCCAAACACTCATAAAAAATACTCAAAACATGGGCAAATCGGGCACCAAAACATAACAATTTCACGCCTAATCACGGAGCTCATTTGAATTGTTCAAAATAACTTTCTTTGTTCGAAAATGAAGTATGACAATGAGGTGTAGTGTATTTACTAATATTATTTTTGGAGGGAAGCCTAGAAGGATAATATTGTCATTTCAAGTATTTGTCTTAGAAATTAAATTTTGTGTAGTGTATTTACTCCACCTTGTAGTGACAATAACCTGGGCCAAAAAGAAATAAATGAAAGCCCAAAGTAGCTGGCCCATTTAAACAATTTGGGCGTCAGCATCTCACAATTGGTTATTAGCACTAGCCTCTTGGTTAAATACACTACCATATCATATTAATTATAAACTCATATAGACAAAATGTCAATAATGCCCTTCCAAAATTAATGTAGTGAATACACTTCCTCAATTTTCCCACGATTTTGGTCGAGAATCACTTAAGAATTCGACAAAAACGAAGAAAATTTTGAACTCCATGAATTTGTTGACCATAGACGAATATTTGCGTGTTGTATGGCTTGTTGAACGTCTATGTACTCAAGATGGTGAATACTCTGAGCCCTAATCACACATATGTAAGTGTTCACAATTTTTTGAGTGTTAAATTTTCGAAAAATTGCGAAATCAATTTTCATGACTGGTTCTCCGAAACTGATACACAATTTCTAAAAAAAATTCGAAATTTATGTTCGGTTGTGAATTCTGATTTTTAATGCCAATTTCGGAAAAATAGTTGAAAATTTGTTCTGTTTTTAGAAATCTTTTCCGAACTCTCCTGTTTGAATAATTTTTTCGAATTTTGTCCAGTTTTTCATATATTTTTTTCAGTCGAAATTATGTTTGAAATTCGAAAAAAATTTCCGAACACGAATTTCGGCAAAAACTTTTGAAATTTAGACAAAATTTCGGCAATTTTTTTCGAAATCTAGGCAAAAATTCGGCAGAAATTTTCGATCAACAGTAATCGCAGATTTTCTCATCAAATCTTGCATCAAATCGAAAAAAAAGATGCAAATCATACATATTCGTCCATTAAAATGAAATATAAATGTTCAAGAACAGTGAATAAATCAAATGATTTAACTTCAAATAATCACCCAATACACTAAACCCTAAATATAGATTCAAAAAAAAAAAAGGAGCGACAGCAGCGGCGTCGGCGCGACTCGGCGGTGAAGCGTGCGGGGGAGTCGGTGGCCAAGCGGTCGGCGTCGGCGGAGCAACCCTAGCTTTTTCGTCCCTTATTTTCGAACAAATGCATACGTATCTTTTAGGTAGTGTATGAATATGAAAATGATATTTTGGAATAAAGAGGTAATGTATTTCTCCAAGAGGTAGTGGGTTAATTTGGGTAGGGTATTTAACCCGAAGGCTAGTGCAAATAACATGGGCCTAATGCATAAGTCACCTTCCACATTTGAATAAGGAGCGCACACATTAATTACTAAACCAACTTAATTTCTAATAAATAAACTAAATTTCATATAAATAATATTTTAATATTTAAAAGCACACTAAAATAGTGCAAAATCATGAATAAACACATAAATAATAGTATGAAACACAAGCAAACAGTAAATAAAGCATTAATAAAATAAAATGCACACAATGCATAAAATACATTTGTTAATTAGTAGTGAGAAGTTCAGATATCACAAAGGAGTATAAATTGAGCGTGACATATTAACACTTTAACATGAGTGAGTGTTAATTTGTACTATCTCACTCTCATACTATGAGATGGTCTCAAGTAAGACCTACTCTAAATCTTATAAATTAAGATATGATTTTACATTACATTCACACAAAATTTCCTATGAACAAGTTTCATAATATGAAATTTATATTATTACATGGATTCATTGATACTATTACAAGCATTTACTGATACTATCAGATTTACAAACTAAAATCATAGTATAAAATATTATAACATTAGTGAGTACATATAATAATGTCCGTTTTATATTATCAAAATATTTTATAAGAGACCTAATCGAAAATAAAAGAGTCGACTTTCACTCATTTTCTTTTTTTTTTTAAACGTGGGATCGGACAAGCAATTTTCCCCCTTCTAACTCTTTCTATGATAACTTTACTTTCAGTTAATTAATCACAAAATCACACCCTCCCCAAATTTTCAGTAATGAAATACACTTTAGTTTCAAATACCCACTTTTCCACACATCAATTCATCATTACCTTTTGTTAAAAAAAAATCACCATTATTTTGGGTTATAATAATTCAATTTTATATACGTACTATAGTAAAACGTTATTAATTGGTCAATTGCAAATTTATGGAGTATTATTTATAAAATTTGAGAGGCGTCCAAAAAATTAGGGTCAATTGAAGAACGTCAACCACGCACGGTATCTAAGCAGCCCAATGATCACCATCTCATCTGGATTCTGGACCTGTCAGTCATTTTTTTGTCAACCAATTTCCCACACTCAAATTTAAATTTTAAATATATGTAATATAAGTGTGTGGTGAATCGATAGATAAATTTTTTATAAAAAAAGGTTCGAACGCACTCCACCAATATTTTTTGAAGCGCAATGTATTGTATTATGACTAACGAGTCAATACTACCTTAAAACTTCTTTATACTGTAAAAATATATTATTACATGTATTTTGGTTGTTATCCCCCGTTCTACAAGACATTGAACGGTTAACTTTTTAAATATTTTAGTATAGAAGTTGATTGATAGTATCCTCTATTATAGTGATAGGGAGTTTGACATATTTATATGTCGTCTTTAGGTTAATTTCGCCTATGTATCGTCCTGAGGTTAAGTTTGTCTATGTGTCGAATGCTTACGTGTCATCAATTTCATCTATGTGTCGCTTATATGTCATCTATGTGGTCTTATATGATAAATAATCTAATAATAATTTAAAAAAAATGGGCATGCAAATGGATTTGAACCCTACGCCTCATGAACAATTGTTATGATGTTTACCAGTTTAACCATACTACAAATTTATATGAAATTTGAATATTTATTGTATATAACTTGTGTGTATAAAAGTTATGTACTAATTTAAATTTTATTTAACTACATTTTATTTAATCACAACTTTTAATAAAGTTATAGAAATTCACCAATGTTTAGTTTTCAATCAGATATATGACTTGCACTTTTAGCAACAAAATAAAATAAAAATGATGCATGAGTGTGTGTTATTGTTTGGGTAGAAATCTCCCAACATCGAGGAAATCGTCTTAGGGAGGCAAGGAGAGGTATGTAATGCATAGTTGAGAAATATATATCACAATTTAAAAGCAAATATCAAATTGAAACAAAAAAAAAGTACGTGAATTTTAATAAAATATTGAAAAATGTATTTAAATTGAGATTGAGCCTAAAGGTCGTGGATTACTAAGAAATTAATCAATATTTTTATGCATACATATTATTTAAATATGTTTATTATATAATATAATTATATTATTTTACGATGATCAAATTTATTTAAGTATATATAATACATATGCAGTTAATTTAAAAAAAAATCAGTGTATAGTATGTGTGTGTATTAAAATAGATTGTATTAATAATGTGATGATGCGTCAATAAAATATGAATTTTTAAATTAACTTACCGAACAACCCGCGTAAAATGCGGGGTACTAATCTAGTTTAAACTAATAAAATAGTTTTTATGAGAGTGTATTGTTCACTTTTAAATGAATATAGAAATAATGTCAATTCAGGACCTCAAAAATGATAAAATTATCAATTTAATATTTAAAAGATTTTTCCTATCGATTCAGTGTCTGCAATATAGAAAACTATCAATTCAAAATTTGAAAGATCATGTTTGACATATTATAATTTAAATTCTTATTTTAGTTATATACATTATTATTTTTTCGTTATTTCTTTTATTTTTTATTTTTCAATCACATGAAATTAATTTTTTTTTTATATTTTTGAAATTATGATTTATAAAAATATTATTTGATAACAAGAAATTATTAGAGATCAAACACGGTCTTAAAATGAGTGAGTTCTAAATTAATAGTTTTATCTTTCAGGTTTTGAATCGATAGTTTTCAATCTTTCGGGCCCTAAATTGATAGGAAAAATCTTTCAGACCTTAAATTAATAGTTTTACAATCTTTTAGACCCTAAATTGATAAAACTCCATGAATATACTAAAATATAAATTTTTGTGTGTGATTATTAGTGCAATAAAATGTAATTTGGAGGTTTTTGTGTGGAATGAGCAATGAACTATGCAATATTTTCTAGAACGGAGGAAGTATAATATTTTATAAGTATTATGATATTAGTTTATATTTAATTGGTATTAATTAATGTATGTAATGATATTAATTTTATACCATAAATAATTTTTTAAGCGAGTTTGGGTTGAATAAATGGATGTGTACATGTAATTGTGCAAGGAAAATAAATAGCTATCAACGGAGCATATTTTTATGGCATTTTTCAAAATGTTTTTAGATGCGTTCGCTCTCTCCTGTTTTAGTAATGATAAAACTTAAAACATTTTGCCAAAATTAAAAAGGAAAGGTACTAATCATCATCAATTTGGGTACGTCTCAATGACTTTATTAATTCATATGTAACCATGACCAGACATTATTTTTCGAAAAACAACAAAAGATACAATGATATTTATCTTAGATGATATTCATATAAAATCTGATTAGGGATGTTAAACGGGCTGACCCTAACCCATTAGGGCCAGCTCTACAGGGCTGCGGGCCTAAACGGTCACGGGTCTTATCGGTTCATTTTAATCGGTCCATTAACACTCGAAACCTAACACTAACCCTAGCGGTCCGCGGGCTAAACGGGCCACTAGTGGGCTCCGAAAGAAAAAACTAAAAAAATTAATTTTTAATATGAAATATAGATATGTAATTGTAATACGATGTCATTTAAACTTAAAATTCACACATCGTTAAAAAATTCATGAAAATTACATTTGAATATTGTTCAACATTTCACTTTTTCATGAGATAACTTTATAAAGTTAATGACGATTTAAGAGCCGGCGGCAACCGACAATGACAATTTGAGAGTCATGCGACGACCAATGATCCCCAATTGGAAAGATAATTATGAAGTACAGATGTTGAAGCTCTACATTGTTCATGAATTTATAAAAATTATGTTCACACGTTGTTCATAAAGTTCAAGAATTAATTAAATGGTTAAATTCAATTTCAAGTAATTTAATAAATTAACTAAATGAAAACATAAATTAACTAAATAAAAACTTGAATATATATATATATATATATATATATATATATATATATATATATATATATATATATATATATATATATATATATATATCGGACATTGGACTTGGATTGAAAATTTGAAGTTGAAGTAAAATAGGTAGGTTGCATATACGGTTGTAATTGTACAAAATATATAAAGAGTAAAAAAAAAAGAATCGGGCTAAACGGGTTGGCCCGATAGACCGGCGGGCTAGCCCTTTTAGCCCGCGGGCTAAACGGTCCGGGTCACCAAATGCTTGGACCTAACCCTTGTTCGGTCCAGGGCTAAACGAGCCAGCCCGCGGCCCATTTAACATCCCTAAATCTGATTAAATTTTTTTAATAAAAAACTAGGCATGAACTCTCTTATCAAATATCAATAGTATGTATGCCAATTATCATTGATATGTATATCAACATATTATTGTTTAATCAAGTGTTGGTAGCTCAATTGGTAGAGGTCACCATCTAAGACCCTAGAGTTCTTGGGTTAGAGACGTAGAGAAAGAAATTATTTTAAAAAAAAAAAATTATTAGAAAATGACTCGTAGGTGATCTCGAAAGAAGCAGAGTACAACCGTACAAGTACAAGTGTCCAATGCAGAAAGATGGGATAAAGCAAATTTTATTAAAGATATTCCGCAGCCCAACCTTTCATTAATTTATTATAGTTATTATTATATTTACACTCTAGTCTGACTAATGACTTGTTCAACCCACACAAAAACTTCCCTGAAATCCTCGCAGACCTCCTTCTTTCACTAACAATGGCGGCGAAACCCTCATCAAATGCAACGGCACCACCGCCGATTTCTCCAAAGCTTCAGCCCCAAAAGCAAGCAACAATCGAGCAACAAGAAAAGCGAATCGAAGAGGTTTTATCTTACCCAATTCTACTTTCCGACCAAATCAATGGAGCAGTCAAGGAAGCGGAAATCTTCAAATCCGACTGCTCCGACGTCGGCAGGCAAGTAGAACGCCTCTGCCAGATGCTCCGCTCCGCCGCGCGCCTAGTCACGTCCCCCTCCCCCGGCGCCGCCTTCTACGTCCGCCCAATTCGCCGCATCGCTGCCGAGGTTACCAAAAATCTCGAAAAATCCCTAACCCTCGTGAAGAAATGCCGGCGGCGCAACCCCCTCCGCCGCGTCGTCACCATAGTCTCCACCGCCGATTTCAAAAAGTTGCTCAACCTCCTCGACTCCTCCGTGGCGGATATGACCTGGGTTTTGAGCATCTACGACGCCGGCGGAGGTATTGTACTTACTCTGCCCCCAATTGCCAGTAATGATCCTATGATTTCTTGGGTGTGGTCGTTTATTTCTTCGTTGTATATGGGTCAATTGCAAGATAAAATCGAAGCTGCAAATGAATTAGCTTCGTTAGCTAAAGATAATGATAGGAACAAGCAAATTATAGTTGAAGAAGGCGGCATTTCGCCTTTAGTAAAATTGTTAAAGGATGGTTCCTCTACTGAGGGCCAAATTGCTGCTGCTTCTGCACTTTATACTTTAGCTAATGATTCCGAAAGGGTACGAGCAATCATTGATGAGTTAGGGGTTCCAATTATAGTAAAAGTTTTAGGTGATTCCCTAATGAAGGTTCAAATCAGGGTAGCAAATCTTGTGGCCAGAATGGCAGAACACTGCCCTCTAGCACAAGAGGATTTTGCTAGGGAGAATGTGATTAGGCCACTTGTGACGTTGTTGTCGTATGAATTGCTGATGGACGATTCTAAGCTCAAAGTTGGGAAACAAAGCATCCATTCCCTAGTTCAGATTAATAAGGAGATGGAAAAGAAGAGTCTTTATAAGCCAGGATTGAGTCCATCTTTGTCTATGCATTACTCGGAAGGAAGTGGTAAGGGAGGGAATCACAGGAAGGAGAGGGAGAACGAGAAGCCAGAGGTGAAACACCAGCTGAAAATCAGTTGCGCTGAAGCATTGTGGATGTTGGCAAAAGGGAGCGTACCGAATAGTAGGAGAATCACGGAGACTAAGGGGTTGCTTTGTTTAGCTAAGCTTGTGGAGACAGAAGAGGGGGAATTGCAGTATAACTGTTTGATGACGATCGTGGAGATAACTGCTGCAGCTGAATCCAATGCCGATCTCAGGAGGGCAACTTTCAAGACAAACGCTCCGGCTGCTAAGGCGGTTGTGGATCAGTTGCTTAGGCTGACTAAAGATTCTGATGACCCCAGGTTGAGAGTAGCAGCTATAAGGGCAATAGGGTCCTTAGCAAGGGCTTTTCCAGCTAGGGAGACCAGGGTTATAGGCCCCTTAGTCGAACAGCTAAGCCATAGAAATCAAGACGTGGCAATAGAAGCTGCTATTTCTCTTGGGAAGTTTGCTAATCCTGATAATTTTCTGTGTGTTGAACATTCCAAGAGTATTATTGAGTTTAAGGGGGTCCCGCCTCTTATGAGATTGTTGAGGGGCAGTGAGAAGGCACAGTTGCATGGGTTCATTCTGATATGCTACCTTGCAATTCATGCTGGGAAGAGCGATGATTTGGAACGAGCAGGAGTGGTGAATGCGTTTGAGGGAGTGGACCGTGTGTTTGTGGCCCAGCATCCTGAACTCAAAGACTTGATTACACAGGCACTCTACCATCTTAGTGTGTTTCATCAGTCTCACTCTGGCATGCTTGCTCAGCGCCCCTTTTTAGCCCCATCCATATGACTTCAAGGCTGGAGCTGGTATTGGGAATTTGGATACGAATCTGGTGTGTATGGCCAGATGGCGTCTGTAAAAATGACAAGGGCTCATATTTGTAAGAATATTGTTTAATCTCTGATTATTGCGTGTAAAGAAAATAGGCGATACATTGTCGTCAGTCGTCACACAGGTTGAAAAGTTCACATTTACTTCGTACTTACATTATTTAGCGTATATCCATAGTTGAGCTTTTGCTTCACCCGAGCCCTCACTAGGGTATGTTTGTTTTGGGATTTAGATATGGAGGTTGTGAAAATTTTGATGAATATATAAGTATGTGTTTATTTTGGAATTGAGGTTTTACTTTATATCAAATCAGGACTCGTTTGGTAGGTGAGATGAGAAAAGAAGGTATGAAAAGGTGAGAAAAGAAAAATGGTAGGACCCTCAAGATAAGGTGAGAAAAAGTAATTAATATGGTGTTTGATAGGATGTAATTAAAATGATATGAATCTTAATAGTTTGTTTGGTAGAAAATATAATTGATTTGAAAATGCTAAAAATATTATTATTAAATAAAAATATTTTCTCTTCCTTACTTCATGTTCTTATTCTCAAAATTTGTTTTTCCCTTTCTTCCATGGAAACTCCACGACTGAAACTCCGCCTCCAAATTGCAGAACCCCGCTGGTATTTTTGGACTCGTGGTGGGCGTCGTTTGAGTTTGTAAGAGTTTTTCGGCGATTGAAAGTCTTTTGGACTCGCGATTTACCCCTGCAATTTTTTTCGATCTGAATTTTTGTTACGTTTTCGACGACTGGAAGTCTTTTCCGGTGGTCTTCAAGCGTTTACGGCGGCCATTTGGTGTAAAATCCGTTAGTTCCAGAAATATATCAGCTTTGAGATATTAAATATTTGTTTCTTCCGGCGATTCGAAGTTGTTTCTGCCCTTCAACAAGCAATTCCGGCTACCAGACGAACAATTAAAAGAAGGGGAAAAACAAAGAGATGAATTTCTTGGATGAGAAATTGTAATTTTGGGTTCGATTTTACTGGATTTAAGAATTTTTGGTTTTGATTCCATTGGATTTACAGCCATGAAAAGGAATCTGGTCTAAATGATCCTATATGGTTCCTTGGCCACTTAGTTGAAATTGTAAGGAACTGTAGGATAGAGGGGCTGACCGTGAAAAGAGATGGGCAGGTGGGAAAACGTTTATGTGCTACCAAACACCCTAAAAGTCCTGAAACCTTTTTTTTTCTTGGCCTTATCAGACCTACCAAACGGGTCCTCAATGTTTAATATTGATAAATGTTGTATTACTTTTTTAAATTGTGTGAGAGAAAAGTAGGAGAGAGAATAAGTGGATGATGAAAAAGTTATGATGTGATTGTACTGAATTTTATAAATAGTTCCGTCCCAAAGACATTGCAGGGACTTTTGAGCACAAAGTTTAGGAAAAATGTATAATAAGTACACTTTTATGAATATTATAGTGTATTGCGAGAGTGGGGTTTAATAAATAAACTTTTCCATACAAGGACCTCAAATCTAAAACTAGAAACAAACACCCCCTTGCAGCTCTCACATACCAGCGAGCCTATCAAAAATAGAAACTTATTATGAGAAGGAATCAAGAAACAAAACAAGAACCTCTCCACCCTAATTAGAAGTCTGTCCCAAATAATATAAGCCATGATCTTGTGGCTTAGCTCAAATTCATCCTTGAATGAGGTATAAATTTCATGTTCAAACTTCAAAGTGATTAATTATGGGAAACAAACAAGCCCAAATACTTCATTGAGTATGGATGAGTGTAGATTTGGAAATTAATAGTATAAATTATGTGTTTATCTAATCAATTAAAATTTAAAGTAGCAAATCAAACAACAGATTAACCAAATTGTGAATGATGCATGCAATGCAGAACACAAAATATATATATTCCAACCTAGAAGTCTCCCTTATATATTATAGGGAAGTCTTGTCAATTTGCATTTTTTATAGAATAAAATTTATTTTGTAGTTTTGTTAGCGTGGACAGAGTCAACGCAGGAAAATTTGTTTCCTTGTTATCTTTATATTAAAATTCAATAGAACGGTCATAAGAAGGCACAGTTAAATTTACTGGGATAGTTGAAGAGAGAGAAGAGAGAGAGAGAGAAATGTCGAGGGTGAGGGACAACTGGGAGAGGCTGGTGGCGGCGGTGGTGAAGAGAGATCAGATTTGGCAACTCTGCCATGCTCACTCCAGGACCCCAAGCATCAATACTCCTACATCAACTGATACCGACTCTGATTCCAGTGAACCAATTCTCAAGTTAAACCAATTTTATTTTCATCTTTTAGATATCATTTCTCACTGCTTAACTTATTATGATCCTCCATTTTATGTTTTTCTGCAATAGTTTCCACGATTTTCCTGTATCTCGACCTAATCCAGTTCTACGGATCGATCCGTCATCTTTCCCCCAAGGTCGGTCAACCTTTTTACGTACCCTTATTTCAACGTAACAAGTTTCATCTATTTATTAAGTAGTAGTAATTTTGTGAGTGTAAGTACATAATGTAATACTGTTGAGATAAACAAAAATACTACTCCTAGTATTTACTTGGAATATAATTTTTATTTCATGTGGTTCATTACGTAGTATATGACAAACCTCCCCTGATTCCAAAGGAATTCTTGTAGTCTTGCTCATGTTCGTACTTGGTTTACTACACGAATTTGTGGGAGTATATATACATAAATGTATATATTTCTTTTTAACAAAAATATGAGATGATTTCGCTGTAAAACAGTTTACCAGTTCACTGTAAAGAGTCAAGCGTCTTCTTCAAATTATACTTTGTCTCACCGTGAGACTATCTCTCACTAGATCTACTCTTGTACCATTTTTGAATAACCGTCAAATTTTTTAATTTTGTAGAAGAAATTAATGAAGCACTTAAGCGAGCAGTAATCTTTAGACACGAGTGCGGCGAGGTTGGGAAGCAAGTAGAACGTCTCTGGCAGATGCTCCGGTCAGCGAACGACATTGCCGTGTCTAACCCCGCCTTCTACGCCCGTCCCTTTAATGTCGTTGTTACCGATGTTTCCAGGTGTTTTCACAAATTCTTGACCCTCGTCAAGAAATGCCGCCACAACAACCTCCTCCACCGTGTAGTCACCTTCACAACAGTCTCTACCCACGATTTCAGAAAGCTGGCTTACCTCCTCGACTCCTCCCTGGCGAACATGATGTGGCTTTTACGCAGCTATAAAGCCAGTGTTGCCGGTGGACGTATTCTCAGTATACCCCCCATTGCTCATAATGATCCCATATTAGCTTGGGTTTGGGTGTTTATTTCTTCATTGCATGGTGGTCGATTGCGAGATAAAATTGAAGTTGCAAATGAGTTAGCGTGGTTAGCAAAAGATAATGATCGGTACATGAAAATTATAGTTGAAGAAGGCGGCATTTCGCCTTTAGGAAAGATGTTTAAGGATGGTTCCTCTACGGAGGGCCAAATCGCTGCTGCTGCTGCACTTTCGACCTTAGCTAATGATGCCGAAAGAGTGCAAGCTATTATTGATGAAACAGGGATTCCATTTATAATACAAGTTTTAGTTGATTCCCCAATGAAGGTCCAAATCAGGGTGGCGAAGCTGGTGGCTAAAATGGCAGAGCACTGCCCTCTAGCACTAGAGGATTTTGGTACGGAGTTGATTACGCCACTCTTGACGTTGTTGTCGTTTGACGATTCTAATCTCAACTATGGGAAACAGGACATCCATTCCGTTGTTCGGATGGAGAAGAAGAACGTAGGAAATGAAAATCCAGAGGTAAAAGTCATGTTAAAAATCAGTTGTGCTGAAGCATTGTGGATGTTGGCTAAAGGGAGTTTACGGAATAGTAGGATAATTGTGGAGACAGAAGAGGGTTTGCTTTGTATAGCTAAGCTTGTAGAGAGGGAAGAGGGGGAATTGCAGTATAAGTGTTTGATGACGATCATGGAGATCACCTCTGCAATTGAATCCAATGACGATTTTAAAAGGGCGGTTGTAGACCAATTGCTTAGGGTGACTAAAGATTGTGATGACCCCAGCCCAGGTTGAGAATAGCAGCTATAAGGGCATTAGGTTTCTTAGCAACAGCTTTTCCTGCTAGGGAAGCTAGAGTTACAAGTCCTTTAGTCGAACAGCTTAGGCATAGAAACCAAGATGTGGGAATAGAAGCTGCTATCTCGCTCGGGAAGTTTGCAAATCCTGAGAATTTTGTGTGTGTGGAACATTCCAAGAACATCTCAAAGAATTGATTACGCTCCACCATCCTAGCTAGTTTGTGTTTTGTTAATCTGGTTTATATGTATGCCCAAATGAAAAGTTGCCAAATCTTTAGGGAGTGATGAAAACTGACTTCTCACCGTACATGCACACACTATTCCATTCTTGTTACATCCCAATAATTTGGCGATATTTTTGTAATGCCTAACAAAAAAAAAAATTATTTGTAGTTACTTGGATTTTTTCTTTTTTAAAATTTGTAGCTATTTAAATAGATGTAAATTTAAAATTCTTGGCTCTTTTTTACACTTGTCTGGATTAATACGTTGAGTTGAAACCCCTTTATTCATAAGCCAGGCCGCCTTATTTGATTTTTGTATAGAATATTCAGTTGCAGACGGTTGCACTGTCTAGTGTTAGTGTCTAGTGTCTACCAATAATTTTCACTTTTCAAACCAAACTCCTCTCTGTTTATATATATGATATGTCAGTCAACATGCTACAGTCAGAGCACGGCAGCTAATTAAATTGGTGGTGCTACTTTTTGTTTTTGGCGTCTTGTCAATTTAAGTATAGAAGGATAATTATTGGTGTCTTGTCAATTTGCACTTCTATTAATAATTAGAATTAGTTTTCCTATTGAATTGATAGTAAGAGTAGAAGTTAGGGATGTCGAGGGCGAGGGACAACTGGGAGAGGCTGGTGGCAGCGGTGGTGAAGAGAGACCAGATCTGGCAACTCTGTCATGCCCCAAGCATCACTACTCTATCATCTGACACTCTTTCTGATCTCACTGAATCAATTCTCAAGTTAATCATCAATCTTAATAACATTTCAACATATCTTTGCTCACTCCTTTAATTCATTTTTTGTTTCTGCTTTAACCTAATAGTTTCGACGATTTTTCTGCGTCTCTTCCTTCTCCAGTCCTACGGCCACACGCATCATCTTTCCCCCAAGGTCACCCACTCTATCCTTTCTTCTAAACTTTTAGTTTTAGTAATGTTGTATTTGTTTATTTAACTCATCTTCTTGTAGTCCTAGCTTCTTTGGGACTAACAAACATCTGTATTGAAACTTGCCTAATTAGATTGGAAAACTTTGATTTTGAATCTAAAGATTTTAACATAAAAGTTAGTTTAAAGGAAAAGAGAGTTAAATTTCAGATATTATGATACTATCTACGAAAATCTAACGCCCACCCCGGGGTATGTTTGTGAGTATACAAAATGTCACTGCTTCACACATGAAGTACCACTAATAAAAAAATTATTTGATTTTATGTACTCTTCAAAATCACTAAACTGGGTATACTTTAAATTGATACTTTGAAGAAGGAAGATATTGATTCTATGCATCATATGATGCAGCAATTTTGATTTTTCGAGAAGAAATTAGTGAAGCAATTGAGGGAGCAGAAATCTTTAAATCCGAGTGCACCGAGGTTGGGGAGCAAGTTGAACGTCTCTGCCAGATGCTCCGGACAGTCAATGAAATCACGGCATCCACCTCCACCTTCTATGACCGTCCCTTTAACGCCATTGCCCCAAAGGTCTACGGGTGTCTTGAGAAATCCTTGACCCTAGTCAAGAAATGCCGGCGCCACAGCAACCTCCTCCGCCGTGTAGTCACCATACTATCCATCGATGATTTCAAAAAGCTGCTTAACCTCCTTGACTCCTCCGTGGGGGATATGACGTGGGTTGTAAGCATCTATGAAGCAGGTGGCGTCGGTGGAGGTATTACCAGTTTACCCACCATTGCTAGTGATGATCCTATGACAGTCTGGGTTTGGTCGTTTATTTCATCATTGTGTATGGGTCAATTGGAAGATAAAATCGAAGCTGCAAATGGGTTGGCTTCTTTAGCACAGGGTAATGATAGATACAAGCTAATTATAGTCAGAGAAGGTGGTATTTCGCCTCTAGTTAAGTTGTTAAAGGATGGTTCCTCTACAGCGGGGCAAATTGCTGCTGCTTCTGCATTTTATTTCTTAGCTAATGATCCCAAAACGGCGAGAGATATCATACATGAATTAAAGGTCCCAATTGTAGCACAAATTTTAGGTGATTCCCCAATGAAGGTCCAACTCAGGGTCGCCAATCTGGTGGCTAAAATGGCAGAGAATTGCCCTGAAGAATTTGAGTATTTTTGGGGGAATTTGATTAGGCCACTCGTGACTTTGTTGTCGTTTGAAATCCTGATAAATGATTCTACGCTCAAACTTCCCGTTGTTCCCATGGGAAGTGGTAAGGGAGGGACTCACAGGAATGACGAGAAGCCAGATGTGAAACTGGGGTTGAAAATCAGCTGTGCCGAAGCATTGTGGATGTTGGCTAAAGGGAGTGTACTGAATTGTAGGAGAATCACAGAGACTAAGGGGTTGCTTTGTTTAGCTAAGCTTGTAGAGACGGAAGTGGGGGAACTGCAGTATAACTGTTTGATGGCGATTGTGGAGATTACTGCTGCAGCTGAATCCGATGCCGATCTCAGAATGGCAACATTCAAGACAAACACTCGGGCTGCCAAGGCGGTTGTGGATCAGCTGCTTAGGGTGATTAAAGATTGCGATGACCCCAGGTTGAGAATAGCAGCTATAAGGGCAATAGGTTCTCTAGCAAGGGCATTTTCTGCTAGGGAGACGAGGGTCATAGGTCCCTTAGTCGAACAGCTTAGCCACGGGAATCAAGATGTTGCAATAGAAGCTGCTATTTCGCTTGGGAAGTTTGTTGAACATTATAATTTTCTGTGTGTGAAACATTCCAAGAATATTATTGAGTTTAAGGGGGTTCCGCCTGTTATGAGATTGTTGAGGGGCAACGACAAGTCCCAGTTACATGGATTCATTCTGATATGCTATCTAGCAATCCATGCTGGGAAGAGCGATGATTTGGACCGAGCAGGAGTGGTGGACGCACTCGAGGGAATGGACAGTGTGTTTGTGGGTCGGCATCCTGAACTGGAAGAGTTGAGTACACAGGCCCTCAACCATCTTAGCCTGTCTCGTTAATCTCACTTTGGTGCATTTGCGAGTGATGAAAAGAGGTGAATGGATTGGTGTGTACCTCACTTCTCACTATATAATACAAGCACAAGATTTTGGCCATATATTTGTAATGCATACAAATTTTATCTGTGGTTATCGGGTTGATAATTTAAATATTTTTAGCTATTTGAATTGATGTGAATCTAATATTCATGCCTCCTTTTTAATACTTATTTTGATTAATATATTGAATTTGTAACCCACGCCAAGTTGAAAAGGATTTAAAATCCTATTATCTAAAATTTAACCCCCAACCCCCACCCCAAATTAGATTTTTGTATAGGATATTCATCGCAGCTATTAAATTGCTAACAGTCATATTTGAAAAGGTAACTCAAGAATAATCAACATACTCCATCTTTTGATTCAAGCCACTATAATTACAAACTAAACTAGGTTTGGGATTTAGAAACTAGGATAAAAAAAAAATTCACAGATAAACTAGAGAGGGTATTTGGAAGAGAAATTTGATACCACCAGTCACCGGGAAGAAGGGAGGGCACGCCACTTATTAGCAAGAAGCATTGCTCTATTTCTGGAAGTTGCAGAGAGTTGGTCAAGTATAGTGTCTTTCATGCGCGTAGCAGCCCTTTCACCAGCCCTGGTGGCAAGCTCCAGGTACACCACAGCATTCATAGTTTCCCCTTCCTATCAGAGTAACAATACCCAATTCAAAATAGTTTATCACACAATTCCTTCAATCTTATGAATACAACATCTGTTTGCCACTAATCAGCAGATTTCTGACCATCAAACCACCTTTTTAAAGAATATATCCCATTACACAACACAGAAGGTTACACACATACCGAAAAAAGGGTCAATCCATGCTCAAACTGAGCTTTGCTGTGGCCATGATCAGCTGCCTTCCGCATCCAATTTCTTGCTAATCTATAAGACTGTGACAGACCTTCACCCGATGAGTAGCATATAGATGTGTTATACATAGCACGTGCATATCCCCCCTCTGCAGCTCTCACATACCAACGAGCCTGTCAAAATTAGAAGCTCGTGAGAAGGAAAATTGTCCAAGAATCAATACAAGAACCTAATTGCAACAAGTGCTTAATAGACATGTAAGCCATGATCATGTAACTTAATCAACAAGGTATAAATTTCATGTCCAAATCCAGAAACAAAACAAGAGATTAATAAAGGAAGGGTACTTAGGGTCCCTATAAAAGAGAATAGTGTACAACTTTACACATTCAAAGGTGAAAACAATGCACAAAGAGATCAGAAATGAAGAAAAGTTGAACAATATTATACCGCCTCTTCTAAACTTTGTTCCACCCCTCGACCTTGGTGTAAACAAAGTGCAAGTTGGTACTGAGCACGAGCATGGCCAGCAGCAGAAGCCTTGTAAAGCCACTCAATTGCCTCTTTGGTATTTGGAGGATCAGCTAAAACATATACATAAACATCCACCCATAATTATAATCCATTTCATATATAAACTCATTCTTTAATGTCATATTAACACATGAGGTTATGGACATGGCTTAATTAGTGTCTGTTGAACAACATTTGACCAACTCGTGACAGGAATTAAAGGGTAGCATCGCAAATCACAAAAATATTTCAATAACACGAAAAACACTATAAAATTCAAGAAACTATGATGTGTGTCCTAATAGTACTACTTTTTAATTTTCATCTAAACATATAGAATTCTCCTAGTCATATGACACTTTTTGCTGAATACTACTTCAATCTCATTTGCAATCTTACTTATAACTTACTTTCGTAATATTTAAACAATTACTAATTTAGGCTTAACTATAGCATCATTTGAGATGCATTTTCTATGTCGCTCAATTTTTACATCTTATTCAATTTCTAAAATCCAAATGTTCGATAAAGAATTTTTCTTTAATCAGCAATGGAAGTCCTAAGAAACAAACTCCAATCAAATAATCATATCTTCAAAGAAAACCAAATCTGCTGATCATCTTTCACAAAACAGCACCATAGATCCCAATATAGAGCTAATTTCAAATTTATGAGTAGTCAAAACTAAAATTACGATCACAATTCAAACTACCAACAGTAATTGAAAACATATATACCTTGCAAAAACGAAATAGCCAAATTACATTGCCCAGCAGGATCACCAAGCTCAGCCGCTCTCGTATACCAAACAATGGCCTCTTCTTTATTCCCCATTTCCCAATACATCAAGCCCGCATCCACCATTGCAAGAGTGGACCCACGCGCCGCCGCCTTCAGGAAAGAATCCAAAGCCTTTGTCAAATTAGCCTTCACTCCTCCACGACCGTGCTTGAACCTTTTTCCCCACATGAAGAAGGCCATCGCCTCGCGCAAGGGTTTCAGCGCATCTCTCCACGCTCTGCACACGAGGGAAGCTGCTCTCAGATTCGGCAGCGTGAATGACGCCGTGATTCTAACTAACACATCATAAGGAAGGACGGATAAATCGAGAATGGGTGAGGAAGATGAAGGTGAAGGGTGATTTGGGGGTTTCGAGGTTTTTGTGAAAGTAGGGGAATTATTGTGCTTCTTTATCGAGGGGAAAGCGGTAAAGTGAGGTCTACCTGTCTTTCGCGGCCAAGTTTTTTGCTTCATGGAGCCTATGATGGCGGCCGACGACGGTAATGGTGCGACGGAGGGGTCAGATGTCGGTGGGGCTGTGGCTGTGGCTGTGGCTGTGGCTGTGGCTGTGGCGGTGCCGGTATGTAGAAATTGAACACGACAGAATGATACTACTATGTTGGTTCGCGGGTGTGATGATATGTTGGATAAAATTTATAAATTAAAATTTATATGTTGGTTTCGGTTATTTTTTCAACCAAAATTAATTAGACGAATAATGTTCAGAGTCCCACCACTGAAATCTCAAGATCTTCTAAACAAACCCCATAATTTTAAAGACAAAAATAGATATAAATAAAATGACTAAGTTATCCTTATATATATATACATATAGAATGAATTATACTCTAAATTTATGTTGATTTTGACTTTAGTATTTTAAGTCATTTAATTTCAAAATTTTTATTTTAACTTTTAATTGATCAATTTTTTTTTTCTTAAATTTTTTTAAACCCTAAAAAAATATGTTTAAAAATGTATTAAGTATTTAAATAATAAAATTAAATGAAATTAAGTAATCCTTAAAAATTTGGAAAACAAAAGAAAATAAATCAACTAAATCTTCAAAATAATTTAATTAAAACAAATCCATTTTTTTTAAATTAATTAAAAAATAGTTAAAAAGATCAATTAAATCTTAAAAAATAACTAAATTAAGACAATTATTTTAAAAAAATCTAAAAAATTAAATTTAAGATAAATAAAAATAAAATTTTAATTAATATTTAGTTTAATTATTTACGATAATTTTATTAACATTTATAAAATATTTTCCTGATTTTATTTATCTTTAGTCTTTTCCTTTTTGAATATTTTATATTTTTTTTATTCTTTTTTTAAATTTAATTTATTTAGATTTAGATATTTTTCTTATATTTATGTAGTTATCTTATTTTTCAAATTTTCATTTTAATTGATTTTTTAGATTTCTTTTATTAATTATTTTTTGTCAAATTTTATTTAGGTTTAAATGATTTTAAAAAAAATCAACTAAACTTTTTTTAAAATTATTTTATTTTCTGAATTATTTAAAATAATTGTCAAAAATTTTTATTTAAATATATTATAAAATTTAATTGATTATTAAAATTTTCTTTATATTTATTTTAATTTTTAATATTTTGAAGATATTTATATTGATAAATACTTATTTAGAAGATTCAGTTAATTATTTATAAAAAAATTCAAAATATATTTAATTTTTAATATAATTTTTTTTAAATTTTTTTTTATTAAAACTAAAAAATATGAAAAAGCAAAAAATAAATAAAAGAAAGATTTTAATGAGAATATGAAATTGTGAGAATTTTTAGTAAGTGATGTGGATTTAATGGAATTGTGGGAATGTTAATGAAGGAATGAAGGATATTATAGGAATGAAATGGGGTATGGTTAGTAATATATGTTTATTTTTAAATTTTAATGGGGTATGTTTAGTAAGTGGGTTAGATTTAGAGGATTTTTGGATTTGAATAGTGGTACTCTAATGTATACTAGTGATCGTAAATCCCGTGCTTCGCACAGCCGAAATTTATTATATTTTTTAAACTATAATAATGAACACATTTTAATTATAAAACTAAAAAGAATTACAATGTTTTTAAAAAAATATAACTAAAAAATTTCTTGGGCTCAAATTAATGTTACTTCTCATTACATTTTTATATTTTATTTATAATATCCAATACTTTATAATAAATTCATGATAAGTTTATAATTAATAATTTTCATATAAAAATTACTCCTGGAATAGGATATAAATTGGACACACCAGACTAACATTTCAACGTAGGTGTATTTAAATTTGCCAATATAATTATTTATATTTTATATTTTACAAATGTCACAATTTCTTCACACTAAGTTTTAGCACAAAATTTATTATACAACTTTTTCTAATTATATATAAGTGTAACATGAAAAGAATATTTGTTTTATTATAAAATAGATATTTATTTAGAATATCGAATTATTTATAATTCTTACCATCAACTCATCTTAATCAAATGGTGTATCTGATATAAGTTGTAAATATAACCTGAACATGTAGAATTTAAAATTATTCATATAATATTGGATAAACATTGAAGACATTAATTCTTTTAATAATCAATAATTAGAACATTAATAGTACAAATATAAATAGAGTGTACCCACGCGAATTTCGCGTACTGAAAAAATATATTATATTTATTTTCTGTAAACATTTAATATAAGAGTATTTTTGTTTAAAAAAATTCGAGGTATATACAATAAATTATGGGGTTTGTTTAGCTGTGACCCATGCCCTTCACTAAACCCTATAGGTATATCCTAAAAACTAAATAATTAAAAAAAAAATATCAAAGTTCACATAAATTAATAACAATTATGGAATAACATTACTTAGACTAATAATTTAGTAATAATCAATTTCCATTTCAATATTGAATAATTTATAAATTAATCAACATTATTAGTTATTGGGAGTATACGGTAAGAAATTAATTTATATAAGAAACAATACAAAATTTAAAATAAACGTTAATGTTATAAATACCTGTTTCATCGATCAAAATGAGTTCCAAGTAGAACTTGTCTCTATTAAAATTATTAAAAAATATTATCCAGCTTTTTCAATCCTAACTTTAACGGTCAATTTTTTACTCTCACTCTTGATATTAGAAATCAAAGAAAATTGAGGTGTCATACTCTTGAAATCTAAAATGAGATTTAAATTACAACAATTAAACCATCATAATTATTCAGATAAAAATATATGGTATAATTAAATCTATTATTTTTGCACATGAAGAATATTTAAACTGAACGATGTAGAGTATAAATCAACAATCATTATTACATTCATTTGATATTGATATTTAAATCTAATCAAATTGTGAGCACTTAAAATGATGATTTAATTATAAAATAAATATACTAATAACAATAGATATATAACTAACCAACAATTGATGGGAGAAATCTCACAAAAGAGTGGAACAAATGAAACTTTGATGTGAAAAAATAAAATACAATATGCTCTTATTTATAAAAAAAAAATGCAATATTATATCTTGTCCATAATAAGAATAGATCACATAAGAATATTCTTTGGAATATATAACTATATACCTTTTATTTTAGGAAAAAATAATCGAACATTATATTATACTATATATACTAACTCAAACATAGAAATAATAAATTTAGATTAATTCAATAAGTAGATCATATTTAATTACATTAAGGTTTGGAAAAAAAAAATGATTTATAATAAATTCTAAAAATAACTAAATAAGAAAATGGAAAAAATATCTATTTGCATTAATTATGCAGGTATAAATCAATGGATCAGATTTAATTATATAGAATGAATGGTTGAGATCAAAACTTAAATCAACTTTTAATGAGATAGCAGTATTTTGAAATGTAGAGATTTGGGACATGCCATCTCATCCTTAGAATAAGGTGGTGTTTGTTGGTGAACGAATCTAATCGGGAGGATTAGTGGCTGTTTTAATCCGTTTATACGTCACCAATCAATAACGTGTGATTGATTACCACCGTAAATGGTAAAACGAGTCTTGGGTTAACGAATTCGGGTAAAATGAAGATCGCAATTTAAATTATTTCGTATATGTGTAAGTTTGGGTGTATTTGTGTGTATTTTTTAGTCTGAAATTCGAAAAATTACATGAATAAGCTGGAGAACAACTATTTATAGAGACTAGCAAGCATGAGGTGTCTAAGACTCTTGGTCTCCCTAGCCTGCATGCTTGACATGTGTCCCTTTGATCTTATCTAAGCTGAACCTTAGTTACAAAGTCTTCTTTGGTCCTTATCTCGGACTCACTGTTGTTCGCCTAGGTCGGCTTGATGGATCTTGTTGGTTCTCCAACCGAAAGTTGTTCGCCTCTTGAGGTTGTACTTGGGAAGTTGTTCGCCTTATGCCTTTGTCCAGCTTGGCTTTGGGATCTTTGTCCTTTGTTCACTTGTACATTCTTCCTTGGCTATCTATTGTATCATAGTTTGATAAAGTTGTTCGTCATTGATGACTTCACAGTTGGCTCATTCTTGGTCCCGGGCCTTAATACCTGTTCGCCTATTAGTTGTTCGTCGGGAGTGTTGTTCGTCACTTTATACACCCCCCAGATTGATTAATGCACCCAAATCGTGATTTTCTTTGTTGATCTTCCTTGATTTGGTTCATAATCCTCGTTGTAGCTTTAATCCTTGTTCGTCATTTACTGACAATTGTTCGCCCATCAACAATTGCCCCATATCCTAACTATACGTTACACCAAACGAGCAACTTTGTGGCGAACAACTATAGTTAGGATATCAAAATAATGAGGATTGGGACGAACATCATTGGTCTGGGCGAGCAACATATGGTCTGCCGTTTCGTCTTCCCAAGGTCTGGGAAGATTACGAAGATGACGCCAGCGCAATGATTGCGCGCCGTTCACGCGCGAGCAACTCCGAGGCCACGCGCCCCTATAATTGCTTATAGGCCCTTCAACTTTTGAACTTGTTTGGAAATTACCCCGTTTTCTCTCAATTTGACCTCTGAGTTTTCGGGAAATTACGCCTGGGACCCCGTTTTTGCTTGGGGTATAAATAGTGGGAAAACTGAAAATTTTCCCACTTTTCTCCCTCTTGCTACAGTGCTCCGGCGATTTCCATCTTCCTCCGGCGATTTCAAGTTTTTTCGGCGTCCGTCCTTCAGTATTTGGCTTCAAATCTTCATTCCCAGGTAGTTACCTTCTTCTTTTTATCTTTTTCTCTACTTTTTCTCTCGAAAATTCAATCGCCGCCGTGTGGATCCGAGCGCCACCGTCTTCTCCGGGAAAGCGCAGCCGTCTGCAACAATATCCGTCATATCCGTCACTACCCAGATTTTCCCTCTCCCTCCTATGTCTTCGCATTCGAGTAATAAAACTGAGGAGACCCTAGATCCCCTTTTTCCCATTGTTGCTCGCGATCTAGAGCCAGTTGAGGTTTCTTCAGCGTCGAACGCTCACGTGGATTCTGTTGTTCGTTCTGTGGAGGACACCAGTGCGGGCCCATCTGGAAGAGGGCTAATAGTTGTGGCGAACAACAATCTGGACGAAAACTCTTCTTCTGCCGAAACTGAAGTTCCAGAATCCAACGAACTTACTCGTGAGTTTTTGGAGGGTATCAATTTTCCATCCCCAAGGATGCGGGAAAGTGAGATCCCGGCTGGGGTTGCTCGCCTATTCGAATGGCGAGCATATGCTGAAAGGTATGCGAACAGCTTTCCTCGTCCACAAAGACAAATAATGGACAAGGTGAAGACTGATTACCAGGCGAGCAAGATCAAGAGTGTTGTTCGCGAAGATGAACTGGATACTATCCGGAAGGACTATAAGATCCCATATGATATTCATATGTGGGCACCTCAGAGGAAGGAAAGAGCTAATCGCCCACCTCCTGGGTGCACGGCGATCAACATCCACACCTTGATTGCTGGGCTGAAGTTACCTCTTCCACCTGTTGTTGGTCGATTCTTAGAGGCGACCAACTTGGCTATCACTCAAATTACCCCAATTGGGTGGATGAACCTTTTAGGCTCTATGTGCCTGTTCGCTTTGGAGGGGTACGTTGATCGGATCACTGCGGAAGAGATCAACTACCTGATGACAATCACAAGTTGCCCCCGAGGAGAAGATGGCTATCACTACCTCAAGGCCAGGACTGGGTTGAAAATGGTGGAAGAGGTGCCGAACAAGATTCGTGATTGGAAACAACACTTCTTCTGGATTGGGGGTGATTGGCGAGCATCTTCTGGTCCACACGGCGGCCCTGGACGAATAAATTCTCCAGCAGCCTATGGAAAACTGAAACGTAAGTTCAATTCTTGCTCGCCTTTGGACAGTTGTTCTAATTTAACTTTTTTTGTTTGTTCGCAGGCCCTCGTCTACCCAAGTGGAATTCGGAAGAAGAGTTGAGCTCCGAGTTTCTGTTTACATCGTGCCTGGTCGGCCTCCGTAACCGAGCAGATAGAACTATTGACTATCTTTGCCGATCAAGGTGTCAAAAAGCTGCTCGCCTCTTGACCTATCCTCACCACCTGGAGGCTCAAGCTGAGGTGCCCCCAGGTATGAAAATTTCTAACTTCCGGTTCAAATGTTTTGTTCGTCAATGTTTTGTTTAACTTGCTCGCCTAATATATTATTCTTTTTTTTTTTTTTTTTAGCCGAGCAAGTAACAGTTGCCGTCCCTCCAAGCTACGCTCTTCTCGAGCAAAGGGTCCTTGAAATGGGGCCACCAAGAGGGAAGAAAAGAAGAGGTGACCCTCCCCAAGCTGTGCTCGCCATGTCGAACAAGCCTGAGGGGGCCAAAGTTCCAAGACCGGCTGCCCCCCCAGTTCAAATTTGGTCTCCTCCCGTCTCCCCACCTCGTGGTGGTAAGCGCCTTAAGAAGGCAGATGGGACCCCACTGGCCGGAGATGTCCCCGACAAGGGGAAAGAAAAGGTGGGCGAAAGTTATGCTCGCCACGAAGAGGATGTTATAAGGCGTTCTTCTGGGGAGCCCACGAAAAAGTCGGGAAAAGCGAGCAAAGATGTAGGCTCACTCCGTGGCCCAGAAGATCTTACATTCCTAGGATGGGATGATCGGAAGTTTGCCGAGTAAGTATCTATCCTCTCTTGCCGAACAACTTTCATCCATTTTTTTTATTTTTCTAAGTATCAATTGCTTTTTTGTTTGCAGATACCGTGCCGATGATTATCCCAGCCGAGCAAGTGTTGTACATCAGTACGCTTGCTCGAAGACTCCCGTAAACATAAGGGAGATTCCTGGCGAACATGTTCGCAAGGCGACGGAGTTGGTCGCCCGGGCCTGGACGCGTCCTCTGGACAAGGCCATCCTTCAGCAGGGGCAAATGGACAATCTCCATCTCTCGATGATGCTCGTCGCCAACGGCCTTGTTACTGCTCAGAGGGCAATCACCCAAGTTGCCGAGCAAGAAAAGTCTGCTCGCCAATATGCGAATACTGCTCGGCAGCTTACTGAAGAAAAGGATGGCCTGGTGAGCCAATACGAGGCCAAGATTGCTCGCCTTAACAACCAGATCAATGTTTACATTGATGCTGAGCACAAGCGCCTTGAAGAGATTCAGGCCATGTCCAAAGAGCTGAAGGATAAAGAGGCCCTGCTTGGGGACAAGGAGATTTTGCTCGGTGAGGGAGAGAAGAGATTGACTTCGGCCGAACAAAGAATTGCTGAGCTTGAGGCGGAGAATGCTCGTCTCCGGGAAGCAGAAGCCAACCTCTTCACCCGTGAGCAACTTGAAGAGGAGGTTCAAACTCGTACCGGCCCCATCTCCAACCTTGGATATATTTGTGCCTACGCGGACAGCATCCGTACGGCTGATGCCTATGATTACAAGGAGATGGTGGAGGAGATGGCTAAGGATTTGAATGAGTTCCTCGAGAACTATCCTCCGCCGAACAACGTTAAAATCCAATTGGCGGATTTGGCTGTGCTAGGGGTTAAACTGGATAAACTCGACCCCAGCATCACCATCACTCATCCTCCACCAATTGTTGATGATGGCGAGCAAGGAGATGAACCGGCTGCCGCGGACGAGCAAATTGCTAAAGAAGCGGAGGATAAGGCGGCTGAAGACCTTGCTCGGGACATGATTGTCGACCCCTCTGCCGAGCAACCTCAAGATCCTCCCCCCACCGAACAGCAGTAGTTTTAGGACTTAACTTTTTTCTTTTCTTCTTTTGTAGTAGTTGCTCGCTCCTTTTTTGTAGTACTTGTAATGACTGCTTCCAGCTTGTACTATTTTTGAGGCTTAATGCCTTTCTTTAATGGAAAATGTCTTTCTCATGTTCGCTCATTTTCTTATATATGTCAATTGCCTTTACATTTCTGTCAATGCTTTTACAATTATAACATATAGTATTGGGCTTTTGTTCGAATTGAACTTTGCCTTTAGTGGAATCAGGGTTTAGCCTTAGGTCCTGTTCATTTTAAAAAACAAACAACCTTTAAGTGGCTTTGGTCCTTAGGTTCTGTTCATTTGTAAAACGAACAACCTTTGAATGGACTTGTACCTCGAGCTTTTGGACTTTTCCTCTTTTGACGAACAACTATTATATTTACATTGCAAAATAATTACAAGTGTTATAAGACTGTCCATCACTATCATATACAATCTGACGAACAACTTTAAACACAAACTAAAACTTGCTCGCTTATAATATTTTGCCGAGCAACTCTATCTATAAAACCAAAAGCACTAGCACCAGACTATACAACGTGCCGAGCAACTTTTGAATCTATATTTGAGAAAATTTTAAAAAATTAGGCAAGTTTTTAGCTGCCTTCTTAGCCTTCCTTCAACTCATACGCATCCCTTGCCCCCCAAGACATTTGTTCGCCCAACTTTATTGATAGTACTTCTTTAGATGCACGGCATTCCAGGAGTATTGGGCCAGCTTGCCTTCCATGTCTTCAATATCGTACACGCCATTGACGTATTTTTCTGTTATACGATACGGGCCCTCCCAAGTTGGTCCCAATACGCCTGGAGGTTGGGCGAGCAACTTTCTTAGAACCAAATCTCCAACTCTGAATTCCCTAACTTTTACATGGGAATTATAGTAACGTTCTGCTCGCTGCTTGTATGTGGCATTTTTTAGCTCGGCATTCAATCTTTTTTCTTCGAGCAAATCCAATTCAGCATTTAGAGCAGAGTTGTTCGCCTGTTCATCAAAGTTGGTCGTCCTGAATGTAGTGGCCTTTAACTCAATTGGTATTACAGCCTCTGTTCCGAAAGCCATTGCAAAGGGTGTTTCTCCGGTGCTCGACCTGGGAGAAACTCTGTATGCCCATAAGACTTCCGGAAGTTCTGTAGACCAACTGCTTTTACTCTCCGCCAGTCGTACTTTTAATGTATGCTTTATGATTTTATTTACGGCTTCAACTTGTCCATTCGACTGGGGATGATAAGGTGTGGAGTAATGTTTCTTGATCCCCCACTTCGTACAGAATTCTCTCAACTCTTGTCCATCAAACTGTGGACCATTGTCTGTCACAATTGCCTGTGGAACTCCGAAACGACAGACAATGTTCTTCCAAATAAAGTTGATCATCTTCTGCTGTGTTATATTCACCATGGCCTCTGCTTCCGCCCATTTTGTGTAATAATCGACTGCCACGACGGCGAATCGAACATTTCCAACTCCAGCCGGGAAAGGACCAATGATGTCCATCCCCCATCTTGCAAAAGGCCATGGGCTGTATACTGACACAAGTTCCTGAGCCGGGGTATGGATGCCTGGGGCAAAAATCTGACATTGATGGCAAGTTTTGGCTTTTTTGATTGCATCTTGACGTAAGGTCGGCCAATAATAGCCTTGTCTGATTGTCTTGTATGCCAAAGCTTGCCCCCCAGTATGATTTCCACATACTCCAGCATGTATCTCTTCAAGTACTGCTTGCCCTTGCCCCCTAGGCAAACACTTGAGAAGTGGGATTGATATTCCCCTTTTGTAGAGTTGCTCGCCCACCAGAGTATATCTGGCGGCTCGCTTTATTAGCTTGGCAGCTTCAAAAGGGTTGTTTGGTTTTTCCCCATTTTTCAAGTATTTGACTATACTTGTTCTCCAGTCTTCTTCTTCACTGGTTTGATCGTCGAGTTGATTGACATTATAACTTACTGTTGATGGATCTTTCATCTTTGTAACTATAATATCTGCCAACTCTATGGGGCCTTCACTCGTTGCTAGTCGGGCAAGCGCGTCTGCTTGAGTGTTGCTCGTCCTTGGAATTTGCTGTATGAAGACTTGCTGCAACATGGACATCAGGTGAGCAACAATCCGTTGATACTCGATCATGTGATCATCTTTTGCTTCGTATTCACCTCGGACTTGGTTCACGATCAATTGTGAATCGCCAAATATTTGCAAGCGTCTGACACCAACTGCGAGGGATAGGTGGAGACCAGCGATAAGAGCTTCATACTCAGCTTCGTTGTTGGTTGCCATGAAACCAAATCTGATTGCCGAGGTGAATACTTGTCTGTTTGGACTTATTAATACTACTCCTGCCCCCGAGGCTATGTTGGTTGATGATCCGTCCACATAGAGATGCCAAGGGTGATCAAGTCCTCTCGTCGGATCTGGTGGGAAAGTTAGTTCGACTATAAAGTCGGCTAATGCTTGCCCTTTGATCGCCGTTCGAGGAGCATAGGTCACCCCGAATTGGCTAATCTCCAGTGACCATCTTAAAAGACGACCTGCAGTGTCGGGGCGATGGAGAATTTGCCTGAGCGGGAAAGTTGTTAGAACTTCGACTTGATGGTCAAAGAGTATGGTCGTAACTTTCTCACGCTCATAACCAAAGCATACGCCAGCTTTTCGGTTGGGGCATATTTGATCTCTGCTTCGTGTAAAGCTTGGCTGACGTAATAGATTGGTTGATGGAACTTGTCGTCCTCCCGCACCAAAACAGAACTGATGGCAACTTCTGATGCGGCTAAGTATAGAAAGAGCTTTTCTCCTGGGATTGGTTTTGATAGGATTTTGACATCTCCCAGGTAGTCTTTAAGTTGATCGAAAGCCGCTTGGCAGTTGTTAGTCCATGCAAACTTCCCTTTTTTGACGGCCTCGAAGAATGGACGGCACTTGTCCCCCGACCTGGATATGAACCGGTTCAATGCTGCTAGGCACCCGGTGAGTCTTTGCACTTCTTTCACCGAACGTGGTGGTTGCATATCCATGATGGCTTTAACTTTTGATGGGTTGGCCTCAATTCCCCGCTGGCTAACAAGATGACCCAAGAATTTTCCTGAGTGAACTCCAAAGCTGCTTTTCTTTGGATTCAACTTCATGTTATAGTGTCGTAGAATTTCGAACACTTGAGTCAGATGTTGAAGATGGTCTTCCTTCTTGGGACTTTTGACTACGATATCGTCTACATAGACTTCAACCGTATCTCCTATTTGTTGATCAAACATCTTGTTCACCAGCCTTTGATATGTTGCTCCAGCATTTATGAGGCCGAACGGCATTCTCTTCCAACACAGCAAGTTCTTGTTAGTATAAAAAGCTGTGCTTTCTTGATCGTCAGGATGCATTGGGATTTGATGATACCCTGCAAAAGCATCCATGAATGTTAGCATTTCGTGACCCGCAGTGCTGTCCACCAATTGATCGATGTGCGGGAGAGGAAAGTTGTCCTTCGGGCATGCTGCATTCAGATCTGTAAAGTCTATGCATAGCCTCCAGGTCCCGTTTGGTTTCCTCACGAGTACTGGGTTTGCTACCCATTGTGGACAGAGTGCTTGTCGAATGAGATCGTTGTCTAGCAACTTTTTAACTTCTTCATTCAAGGCTTGGTATTTGTCCGGGCCGTACTTCCTTCGTTTTTGATGGACGGGCTTTTTTGCTTGATTTATGTTCAGCTTATGACAAGCATGTTTCGGGTCTATCCCCACCATATCCGCATGAGACCAAGCGAAAACATCTAGATTCTTGGTGAGGAACTCTTTCATTCGGGATCTGTAAGGCTCTGGGAGCTCAGATCCTATGAATAATTCAAGATCCTCGTTGTTGGGATTAACTTTGAACGCCTCCAGCTCTTCGACTGGAGTTGCTCGTCGTTTTTGTCCCTTCCAACGGGGATCAAGTATGGGTTCCTCAGGGTTGGAATCATTTTCGATGTCCATCGGCTCTGCCCCCAGGCGGGGTTCAAGATCATCAGTTGGCTCCGTCCCATTGTTGTTCGTTTGTACTTGGCCCTCCAAGTCTTCTACTGAAGGTTGTTCGTCATCACCCCCTTGTTGTTCGTCAGATGGATACTCCTCACGGGTGGTAACGAGTTGTTCGTCCAACACTTGCTCGTTCAAGTGTTGTTCGTCCGCATCCATGTGGTCGTCTATGTCCATCATATTGTTTAGTATTGATGGTTCGTCGATGGGATAACTTGCTGCTTCCATCATGGATATTTGTACAAATTTTGCTCGTAGCTGTTGAACGCATTCTCGTGCTCTCCGTTGGTCTCCCTTAATTGTGCCTGTTCCACTGGCTGTTGGAAATTTCAAACAATAGTGGTAAGTGGAACACGCAGCTTTAAATTCATTAAGAAAAGGTCGGCCAAGAAACCCGTTATAGGTCGACTCCTGGTCTACAACCAAGAAATCTACCATTCTTGTTATATTTCTTTCGGGTTCATTGGTCGTTACAAGTTGTACAGCTAATGTTACAATTCCCAACGGTGTTGTCACAGCATTTCCGAAGCCTATAATTCTATGTATTGTATTCCGAACATAACCCGAATAATCTCCCAGATTATCGAGGGTCTTCTTGAATAAGATGTTCGTGTAGGCTCCGGTGTCCACCAACAGTCTGTGGACTCTGGTCCCCATAATCTTGGCACAGATTACGAGCGAATCATTGTGTGGAGTTAAGACGCCTTCAAGGTCTTTTTCGGTGAAAGTTAATTCCGCCGTTTGCATGATAGACGGCTTAACTCCCATCTCTTGTACTTGGCCAATCGCTCATAGCTCCGCTTTCCTCTTCCGGTTAGAGTCAGGTGGTTGTCCATCAAAACACCCTCCTGCGGGACCTGCGGGTTCCATCATGAACAGGTCTTCTAAAGGTTGAGCCGGCATACTGGGAACTGGTCGTCCGGGTTTGTTGTTTCTCTGAGGTTGACCATCCTCTTCATCTTCTGAGTTGTTCTCCCGAGCTCTTTTCCCAGGTTGCCTCTTAACGAAATCGGAGAGCTTTCCCTCCTCATAAAATCGCCAGAGTTGCTTAAGCAAATCTCTACACTCACTCGTAAAATGCCCCACGCTTTGATGGTAGGCACAATACTTGTTCGGGTTGAGTTTGCCAGTATCCTGACGGATTTTACGTGGTGGGGAAAGCAACTCTTTCTCCTTTACGCTCTCGTACACAGTATCAACTGATACTGTCAATACTTGGTTCAATTTTTCTTTCAAATCCGATCCTTCGGTGAATGCTTTCATATTTTTTGGGACCCTGTAGCTTGTCCCGACGGGCTTTTTGTTATTCTCCTTAGGATCAGCTTTGTTCTCCCCTAAATTTGTTTGTAGGGCCTCGTGCATGGAAACGAAAATGCCAGCTTGGTTTCTGAACTCGGCATAAGTCTTTGGGCACTTCAGACGTACCTCCTTCCATATCTTCGACCCTTTTTTCAATCCGGCCATCACAGCGACGATCTTTGTATCTTCGCTCACCGGTTCTCCTTCTAGCAAAACTTTATCGAATCTTTCCATAAACGCCCGGTCAGTTTCATCATCATTTTGCCTTAAATCTGATAGCCGGTGTTTTTGGGAAAGATACGACCTCGCCGTTGAAAAGTGAGAGAGAAATTCTCGACTTAGCTGGACGAACGAGTGGATTGATGCCGGCGGCATTGATGAAAACCACTTGTGAACCCGATCGCCTAATGTTAACGGAAAATTCCGGCATTGGGTGGCGTCGCTGGCCCCCACGGAGACCATGTAGTCCGTATACTTCGTTAAGTGGACCCGGGGGTCAGTGATGCCCTCATATTGAATGCTAGCTGGAAATTGAATCTTTTTCTGGATCGGGGCCTTCAAAATGTGAGCTGCCAAAGGTGAGGATGGCATGCTGGTCGTTCCCATCCCCCTCTGTTGGTCTAGTTGCTCTTGCATGTTCTCCACAGCCCTCCTTAGGCTTGATAATTCATCAAGAGGTGCCCCCTGACTTGGAGGCTGTTCGGCGAGCAAAGGCATTAACCTTTCTGCTCGTCGCAGTCCCTCGCTTGGAGTGGGCACTTCCTGGGCTTGCCTCCTAATGTTGTTCGCCGCATTTGGCCCTAGGCTCCTGAAGGCTGACTGGGTGAGTCTTTCATGGACTGATGGGCGAGGCTGTTCAAAAGTTGCTCGCCCGTCTTCTGCTCCCCGGCGAGCAGCTTCCCGTTGGGGTTGGCTAAGCCTGTCTTGGGCACTGGAACGTGTTGTCCCATGGCTAGACATAGTTGTTCGTCCGCGACCAGACTCAGCCTGTACTTCTTGTTGGTCGTCCACCTTGGCCTTTCCCTTGTTCCGTCTGACTTGGGCACTATCAACCTCTCGCTGTTCGCCCCTAGTGGTCCTGGGTCTAACAACTTCTAGGGACTTGTCCCTTGGCCTTGCCTGTGTTGGCCTAACTTGCTCTTGTTGCCTCTGGAGGGCCTGGAGAGCAGCAATGGTTTTGGCTAACTCGTTGGGGTTGTTCGCCAAAGCCTCCATCTCAGGGGGGAGGTTATGTGTTATGGCTGTATGTTGTGACCTGTTCGCATGTCTCGGGTCACGGTCCTGGTGGTCGGCCGACGTGGCTCGGGTCTGAGATGCTCTTTTTGACAAACGTGATCCTTGGGTCTCTTTAGATTGAGGCATTTCAATTTAAATTACTTCTTAATTTATAAATTGAAGAACACCAAGAACACCAAGAACACTTTTGTTTGTATCTTCAAATATTTCTTGAGATTTCCTTTGAATCTTCAAGTTTTCAACTTGAAGTTCCTGAGTAATCACACTAAACCGAAGGTTCGAACCCCTCTCTCTAGCGCCAAAATTGTTGGTGAACGAATCTAATCGGGAGGATTAGTGGTTGTTTTAATCCGTTTATACGTCACCAATCAATAACGTGTGATTGATTACCACCGTAAATGGTAAAACGAGTCTTGGGTTAACGAATTCGGGTAAAATGAAGATCGCAATTTAAATTATTTCGTATATGTGTAAGTTTGGGTGTATTTGTGTGTATTTTTTAGTCTGAAATTCGAAAAATTACATGAATAAGCTGGAGAACAACTATTTATAGAGACTAGCAAGCATGAGGTGTCTAAGACTCTTGGTCTCCCTAGCCTGCATGCTTGACATGTGTCCCTTTGATCTTATCTAAGCTGAACCTTAGTTACAAAGTCTTCTTTGGTCCTTATCTCGGACTCACTGTTGTTCGCCTAGGTCGGCTTGATGGATCTTGTTGGTTCTCCAACCGAAAGTTGTTCGCCTCTTGAGGTTGTACTTGGGAAGTTGTTCGCCTTATGCCTTTGTCCAGCTTGGCTTTGGGATCTTTGTCCTTTGTTCACTTGTACATTCTTCCTTGGCTATCTATTGTATCATAGTTTGATAAAGTTGTTCGTCATTGATGACTTCACAGTTGGCTCATTCTTGGTCCCGGGCCTTAATACCTGTTCGCCTATTAGTTGTTCGTCGGGAGTGTTGTTCGTCACTTTATACACCCCCCAGATTGATTAATGCACCCAAATCGTGATTTTCTTTGTTGATCTTCCTTGATTTGGTTCATAATCCTCGTTGTAGCTTTAATCCTTGTTCGTCATTTACTGACAATTGTTCGCCCATCAACAGTGTTGACAGATCATCTTGAAAAGGTTTGGTTATATATTATAATAAGATTATTAAGAAAGTGGGTACATTTGGTGATTATATTGAAATTGAAAAATATTGGTGTAAAAGTTTTTTTTATCAATGTGAGTGTAGGTATTATTATATTTGGGATAAATTTTAATTTTATAGTGGGTATATATTTATAAAAAAAATATAAAATGAGGTAGGTGAAATTAGTAAAAATAAAAAAAATTGGATGTAGCTTGTTGCTTCTCTGTAATAAATTTATATATAAATAATTTCAATATTAGATTTTTAATTAAAAAAGAAAATAAAACAAACTTTTTTTTATTTTAGAAACAGTTACATAATAATAAAGTTAATGTCCTTTTTTAAATTTTCAAATATCAACTTTATATTAATAATGGTAAAAAAAAATACAAAAATAAATTAAATAAATAAATCATTTAAGACAAAAAAAAAAACACTTTATATCATTATAAAAATCATCAAACTTAAATCTTCGTAATCTGAATTATTTTAAATCTTAACATCCACATAAAATAATAATTCTTTAATACAACAACAAAATATTATTTGACATTGATATTGAACAATACAAATAAAAGAATAAACAAAGTGACTTAGTATAAAAGATTAATACCAAGTATTCATAGAACAAAAATAATAAAAAACATTCTTACTTCAACATCAATACCACTATACTTCATAAGAAAGTTTATTCCTACGTGCAATCCAACACTTCTAACAAATTTATACCAAGTTTTAGTGAGATAAAACAGGTGACAATTTGTGTCACCAATAAACTTGGATTCAGAATAAATTAAGAATAGTTCTTCAATTCTAACATACGTTAAAATAATAAAACTCAATTCTTCTCAAAAAAGGTTCATACCCGTCACTAATATATGTTAAAAAAAGAAAGACAAAAATATATTAAATTTACAGTTTTAGTAAAAAAAAAAAAAAAAAAAATTGAAGTGCATAAAAAAATGAATCTCACCAGACGATATTTAAAGCCAACATTATTGCATTTTTCTAAAGCCCAATGATTACCAAATCACTGGTTCTAATTTTCATTCAGCATGATCTTCTAAATGATCAATCTAACTTGCAGTCGTAACATTTTAAGGAAAATTTAAACTGTCTATACATGGTCTAATAACATCTTCAACATTGTTCAAGCATAAAGTAATAAAAATAATATATATATATATATATATATATATATATATATATATATATATAAACAATCACATTAACATTTAAAAAAATATATTAACAATTTTCAGTCACTTTTACTTAATATATACGATTGTGGAAAGACGTTAATCATGTTTTTTTTTTAATTAGAATAGAAATGTGGGGGAGTGAGTATGGTTGGTGGCTATAATGAATTTGAATGAGATTGGAGGGTGATATTTATTAGGAGTAAAAATATTATACTACTTATTCTTTCTAAGGATTAGATATAGAGTAGACAGAAGATTTGATTAGAAAGAAAGTAATATTGCATTTGGGGTATAAGACATACCCTTCCAAATTACAAATGTTAACAAAAAAAGTACAATTTATGACTCACAAAATAAAAATTATGAACATTAAAAACCAAGACAACAAAGCTACCAGAATATTTTAACATCACAGAACGCTTCTTTAGGGTTGAAAAATCAATCTTCAAATATGAAATTCGAACATCTCAACCCTCTCTCCGCGATCTAAACACCATAGATGTGCTTTGATTACATCCAAAAATTTATGCACCAAGACTTGCATCAAAGTCAAATCACTTTTTTCTAAAAAAAAAAATTTATTCATTACCTAGAAAAATCTAATATAATGTATGATAACCGGCATGTAGAGATTTAGATTTTTAAATAATTTTTTTTTAAAAATTTTGTAATCTGATAATTATTATGCTAGACAAAAATTAAATATTTATTATAGATTAATTATTTTAAATTTTATTTTTTGAAACCGGAATATTAAGAAAAAGTGTTGAAACCCAAAGATGAATAATGTCCATGTACGGTGTTCGCACACTACACGAATTATATTATTTATTTTTTATGGAGTCAATAAAGTAATTTAAATTTAATATTTTGAAGTTCAATCCTAAATTAATTTTCAATATTATTTTTGTATATTTTTTATTGATTTATCATAGTATTATTTTGAATTTTAGTATTGTTTGACTATAGTTTATTTAAATTTAAAAAGAAAGATTGTGATTAGGAACATACTATTTTAAATAATGTATCAATCTAATAGAAGTATATACCAGTAATAGTTAACACTAATTTGTTTAAACACTAAACCCAAGTAGTAACTGAACCAAAACAATCAAAAGAATATTAATGGTCCCACGACACCAGTAAAAAATAGAAAATATATATAATTAATTCTTCTTCTTAAGTATGAAAATAGATAACTTAGTATTTGCAATACAATTATTAACCTTATTTTGCCAGCCTGAAACGTTATTGTCTTCATTTTGACACTCACACTAAGTTACGATCCTTAAAAGAAAAAAATTACCAAAAATAATTAAAATTTGAAGTATAAATTAAAAATTTCAAAGGTGATGACATCAACCAAAATTAACCTAAGTTTTAAAATTTTTACTATTGTTAGCATGAATAAAGTAGCCCGCATATTATATATACACATTGCTACCATATAATAAATTTTGAGAGACTTAATAAAATTGATGGGTTTTGTATATCTTATTCTCATTGCTAGTTGTACTTCAATATAAAATACACATATTTGTGAAAAAAATTCAATGTAAGTGTACTTTTGGTGAAAATTCATATCTTTGAAATAAGAACATAAGTGCATCAAAGTTATTATATGAAGATTGAAACACAATATTAAAGGTTTGCAATTAAAAATTGAGACCAATTGTGATAATGTCATTTTAGACCTCGTACTTTGAACAAAGACATGCAGGAAATTTACCTAAAAAAAGTGAGAAGTTGTTGATATATTGCAGATACCGCAGAACGAAAGAAAAAATTCTTCTATTTGTAACTAACACTTACTGATACATAAAATTATACTAACATAAGTTCATGAAAAATTAAATACAAAATTTAATAAACTTAGAATCTTCAAATGATTTCTTACATAATCTTCGAAACTTTAAATAACATTGTCAATAATCATCAATAATGGTCAATATTATTGCGGTGGGGGAATCAACGTTTTCTTTGGCGCCCCAAAGTCAACTCCGATGGCAGAATCACACCCCTCCACCATGTTGCCACCATTTATTCCGATCAAACGTTGCCACAACATTTGTATTCTGCAGCCACACACTGCCAGAGATAGAAAGAGAGTGAGAGATTTGCATGGATCGTATATTCAGCAGTGCTTCACAAGTAATCGGTTACAACGATGAAATCGCCGCCTTAAGATATAAAGTAATTCTTGATCGCCATGGGTCATGAAAGACACGATCTGCAAACTGTGATTACCGCTATCACAATAATCAGATATATATATATAAGCCACAAAATAGTAATTGATCCTAATTATTAGCAAATCATAAACTAATTACACGCTTATACTTAAACCAATAAAGGATGGTCATGATGAAAACACTAATGATGACCAACGATGTTAGAATGTTCCTCCCCAAAGAGTGAATTATTTTTTAATCTTAACATCCAAATGAAAAAAAATCTTCAATATAATAACAAAATATCATGTCGTCGTTGAAATAGAAAAATACAAATAAAATAATTAACAAAGTGACTTAATATAAAAGATTAACATCAAGTGTTCAACCTTAGAACACAAATAATGAAAATCATCCTTATTGCAACATTAATAACATTATACTTCGTCCAAAAAAAATTATTTCTACATGCAATACAATACTTCAAACAAATTTATACCAAGTTTAGTGAGATGAAGCATGTGATGATTTGTGTCACCAATAAACTTGGATTTATAATAAACTAGATTAGTGTCCCGCGTATTACGCGGGATATTCGTAAAAAAAATTGATTATACATTATGCATTACATATACAATAACATTATAAATTTATTCACCATAAAATTAATGTAGTTATATTATATAATAAATATATTCAAAATAATGTCACATGTTAAACACATTTAAGTCAATATAATGATATATTAAATTTGTTTTGAGATTAAAAAAAATTAAATAATTAAATTTTGGTGCACTGTGTTTTCAAGACAATAAAAATTTATCAGTTAAATGTTAATATTTTTTTATTTTTAAAAAATTCAATCAATCATTTAATCGATAAAAAATTCAAAATTAATTAATATATTTAATTCCAATATTAATTTATTTTAACAAATTATGAATTTCTAAATTGGAAATCCTTAAATATAGTGAGACAATAAAAATAAAATAATTAAACATTAAAGTTTCATATAATTTGAGTTTTAAATATAATTGATCAATTCAATTTAGTATATTTTTATAGCCTCAAGTTATATACAATAGATATTTCAAATTTGTATATATTCATAGTTTAGCTTAGTTGGTTAAAGTTATAAGTTGTATTCAAGTGGTCCTATGTTCGAATCCATGAATTTGCATAAATTTTCATTTTTAAATTAGACTCTTTATTATATAATGACACATAAGCATAATATTGACACGTAGGATTTTCACAAGCATGTCACGTAGGATATATATGACACATAAGCATATGCCACGTATGCAGAATCAACCACATGACGACACGTATGCAAAATCAACCATATAATGACAAATAAGCAAGACCAACTCCCTATTAGTATAATAGAGGATACGAAAGAATTCTTTAATTTCAATATAGCTTAGTATAATTGTCAGTATAATCAAACCTGATTTTTCTCTAAAAAGATTTACACCCTACACTAATATTATGTGTTAAGAAAAGACAAAGATATACTCTCATTGTCTCAATTGTGTTTTCTCATATCATTATTCACCCACATTCAAACACTTCAAAATTACATCACATTCCACTAATAATTATATAGAAAAATATTTTTATTTTATTTCATTCACTTAAATTTAGTTATACGTCATCATCAAGAAACTATTTTATCCATTTAAATACTACAAATCAAGTCTAATATTAAAAGTCAAGAAAAACCAAATGAAAAAATAAAACTGGAACGGAGAGATTATTAAATTTACAGTTCCAGTAAAAAATAAAAAATAGAAGTGCATCAAAAAAAATATGAATCTCAAGGACGATTTTTAAAGTCAATGTTATTGCAATTTATAAAAAATCTCAAAGATTAACAAATTAAGTTGTTCTAATTTTCTTTCTACATCGTCTTTTAAATGATCAATCTAATTTTCAGCCGAAATAATTGAAGGAAAACTTAAATTATCTATACATGGTCTAGTAGCATTTTCATCATTGTTAAAAAATAAAGTAACAAAAAAAATAATATAATACATATAATAAATAATCACATTAATTTTTTAGAAAAATAACAAATATTAACAATTCTCAGTCCCTCTGCTTAATACATACTGAAAATATGTTTATATGTTTTCTTGAAGTTTAAGAAAAAATGTGGGGTAGTGAGTATGGTTAGTGGTTGTATTGAATTTGAATGAGACTGAAGGGTGATAATTATTTGGGATGTAGGTGTAAGGATTATATGTTGGATAAAATTATAATTTTACGGTGAGTGTATTTAGTAAAAAGATAAAATGAGATTGTTGAATTTGGAAATGATGAACTTAGTAATATAGTGAGTGTAGGTAGATGTGGCTTATAATAAACTTAAGGGTTAATATCAAACTACAACATGTATTATGAGTGTTTTATCAATGCAATTTATACTTATTTTTTAATCAGATTAAAATTTGTACTATGCATAGCTGGCTGATTACAACCTAACTTTTTTTTTTCTGGTTGCCTGTACAAAACGCGCCTATGAAAACAAATAGATTTGTCCATTTTTTAAAAATCATATCTTCAAACACGTCGGTGTTACTTTGAGAAAAGAAAAAACTCGAATTCTCAAATTCATAATTTCAAAGAGAAAGTGAAAGCCAAATCGATCAATGTCGCCACTCTGAGATTTGAGAAATGAGATGATACTTAATGATATACAACTTTTTAATTCTCACAGAAGCAACTACGTACACAAATAATTATGTGAAATGAAATAATAATAATACTTGATCTCCAATTCGAAAGGCCTATTTTTCCAAATCTTGAGCTAAAAGATAATGTGGTGAAAAATTACCTAAGAATCAAACATTTGATTATTTTGAAATTAACTAAGAATTAGAAACTTAAAATCAAAACAAATTAAGGTATAGAAAAATAGGTAGTAAAGTTAGTGAATCACAGTATGTTTAATAAATTTGTATATGTAAAGTGAAATTTGTTCACGCATGAATCGTTGAAGGGTATTAGTTGTTTACACTAACAAATATTAGTTGTTTTCACTGAATAGTATGAGTTGTTTATACTAAAGAGTATTAGTTTGTTTTCACTAAATAACTAATACTCTATGTCAATAAATTTTAATTGGAATATATCTACTATATACATATAGAATAATTATTAATTCAAATTACAAAATATCTATTTATAATTTAGAAATTTAAAATTTATAACATAATTAAAGGAATCAATTTATAAATTAGTGGTGACTAAAGGAGAATTGATTTGAGCAATAATATGCATTTATATGAACCGTGTCACAAATAAATTTGGATTTATAAAAAAAAATTATTCAGTTTCTATATATTTCGCGTACAATAATTATCTATTACTACTATTTAGAGATTTTTATTTGTCAGATTGTTAAAAACATAATTAACCATGGTGAATATCATCATCCAAAATCAAATGTAAATATAATGATAAGATAATGTAAAATGCAGATTCTTCTATTAAGTTAAGGTTTGTATGATATTTTTTAATCGAGAATTTGCAACATACACATAAAGTAATTAAGACGTCAAAATTTAGTCATCTATATTTAATTTTTTAATATGCTGGACTTAGTCGTTTATTGTTAAAATATTACATGTTTATAACTTAATTATAGAAATCATTTATAAATTTATAATAAATGGTGCATTGATTTGGCCAAGTCAGGGAATAGGCCTAAACTGTGCAAATAATTTTAACTTAAAATCAAAGCTACACTTTTATAACTTAATTATAAAATTCATAAGTAAATTAATAATTATTCTAAATGGTGCATTGATTTTATAAATTACATGAACACGCCTAAATTGTGGGGAAAAATTAATTTAAAACCAAAGCTATACGTTTATAACTTAATCATCGAAATCATTTATAAATTTATTAGTATTATAAATGTGCATTGATGTGATAAATCACATAGAATAGGCCAAAATTGTGCAAAAAATTTTAATTTAAAAATCAAAACGTGTTATTAGGAAATTAATTAATGTACAATATCGATAAAAGAAGATTTCAAAGAATATCAAGTTTGACTAACACTAACTTAGTTTATATTGAATCTTTTAACCCTTCGTTTATTTTGTAAATATATAAATATATATGTACATATGTATATATATTATGTTAATCTTCAAAATTCTAGATCTTCAGATCATTTCCTAGAACCTTATATCTTCAAATTCAATATTTGTTTATTCTAGCTTTCAAAAAAAAAAAAAATTTGTTTATTCTATACTCTAATTCTTCTCTTAATACATTTTTTTTTTGTGATTTATGTGCTCATAAAAGTCAATCCCATCTTCAATATTGCAATATTTTTATTTTTCTATCAGATTTTATTCTACAATCATAATTTTTTCTTCAATCTTATTTGTCCTCATGCCATCACAGCCAGGGATCCAGTGTTAATTAAGGATAAATATAATTACAATATAAAAAAGTCAAAATTGAATTAGAAGATAATATTCAGCCTACAATAATTATGAAATAAGTATACATGAGGTATCATTAATGATAGATTAATAGAAGATGATGAAATCCCTCAAATCTAAAAGTTAAAATAAAGGAGTATGCAAACCTATTAAAAAATCTTCAAAAACTCATGAAGCCCTTGATTAAATCTTCAACAATCCTTTAATTTTCTGACGAATGGATTGCACAATCTAAAAATCTTGATTACTATGTTAAGAAAACTAACTAAACTTTGATGCATATATACATCTTTACAAAACTATGCACCTGAAATTTACATTACATATTTGCTGAAAAATACGTTCTATCTAAAAGAAAAACAACAAATTTGAAACCATAAGGATGGGAGAGGAAATAGAGAAATTGAGACAATGCAAATGAACCATGAAATAGTCAGTATAAATAGCCTACATAAAATTATTCTCCCTAAATTTAAGCAATTAATCCAAGGGATCATATTCAATCAAGAAAAACTAAGCGGTCAATATTAAGTGGAATAAAAGGATGACTTTATTGACAATTAATTATTAGACTTACCGTAATTAGTTAAAAAAAAATGAACGATAGAGATCGAAACAGAGAAAACAGATCAACGGTCGAAACATTTTCCCGCTCAAACCTATAAAAGGCAATATTGTTTGTATTATATATTTATAGATTTAAAATTGAAACCGAAATAATATGGTCTGTTAATTCACTGAAAAATAAATCTTGCACATTTTTTTTTTATTTGTATGGTACTCTTTTTGAGCATTTTAACCTTACACTGTTTAAAATTATTTGAGCTAAAAAAAATATTATCTCAAACACTTAATCTTATTATTATTGTTCTCCGTCTTGACTTTGACGATTTTCAAGTTGAACTATAAAAATTATGATACGAAATGTGAAAAATCAATATTCAAGAATGATATAAAGTTATAAACAATTACTGATGTAATTTTTAATGATACCATATTCACTTTATAATAAAATACATAAAAATTCATACTAAAAGTTAATAAATTAATGTACATAAATAATATTTCACTTATTCGACTTATTAGTCTAATCGAAGCAAAAACTGAAATACTACAATATAAAAAACCGAGCAAACTTTTTAGTAAAATTAATTGAATCTAATGACCAAAACATTAAATATAAGCGACAAAAATAGAATAAAATAAAATAAACGTGGAATTAATAAAAAAAAAGAGGAAAATAGAGTATGAAAATGGGAAGGGAAGATGAATGGCCTAAAAAAGTTGCTCCTATCGGAAGAGGAATTTCTTTAGGCCAAGGTTATATACAGTCCTACCTTTTGTGAATACAACCCCCTAAAAAATGTTCGGAAAAAAAAATCCGAAAATTTTGATAATTTTCGGAAAAAGTTTACGAAAATACAAAAGTAAAAACATTGAAAATATGAATTTTTGGAAAAAAATTTTCGAAAATTGTTACATTTTTCGGAAAAAAATTCCGAACAATTTTTTAGATGGGATTGTATTCATAAAAGATAGGACTGTATTTAACATGGGCCATTTCTTTAAGATAATGATTGGGCCTGTGTATGAGTATGGGCTAATTATAACAGCAGGGGCTGTGTGGGAGTGGGCTAATTATGGCCAAGGTTATATACAGTCCTATCTTTTGTTAATACCACCCCACCAAAAAATGTTGAGAAAAAAATTCCGAAAATTAATTTTCGGAATTTTTTTTCGAAAATTAAAAAAAAACACTAAACTTATGATTTTTCGGAAATTTTTGAAAAATTTTCCGAACAATTTTTTGGGTGGGGTTGTATTCACTAAACATAGGACTGTATTTAACCTTGGCCCTAATTATAACAGCAGGGCCTGTGTGGGAGTGTGGGCTAATTATAACACCATCAGGATATTAGTAGGGCCCAGGTTAAATACATTCCCATGTTTTGTGAATACACCCCACCCAAAAAATGTTCGGAATTTTTTTCCGAAAATTGTTACAATTTTTGAAATTGTTTCCATAAATTCATATGTTTAGTGTTTTTTCTTTTACATTTTCAGAAATTTTTTCCAAAAATTGTCAAAATTTTCGGTTTGTTTTTTTCGAACACTTTTTGGTGGGGTGTATTAACAAAAGATAGGACTGTATATAACCTTGATCTATTAGTACTACCTCCGTCCCAATTTAGATTACCCACTTCTAAATGACACGTTTTTTAAGAAAATAGTTGTTTATTAATACTTTTGAGTATAAAGTAGCTTTTTAGGAATTATTTATTAATATTTTTTAGTATAAAGTAGCTTTTTGAAGGTTGAGTTTGAAAAAAATGGTGTTGCTTTTTGCCATTTTAGGAAATGATAAACAAAAAAAATACCTTCCTTTTTTGAGCTTTTGGGTAAACAAAATTGAGACGGAGGTAGTTGTATCCTCTTATCTTAAATATGGGTCCGGTTATATACGCCATAATAATTGGTAGAAACACCCCTAAGTGTTTTTTATTCTTCATTCATATTAGTCTTCTCAGTTCTCACCTAACTTGATACATTTTTCAAGGAAAATTACTGACAAATGTTATGAATAATTAGTGTTATACATTATTATTGTATCATTTATACACTACTTATTTTGCTCGTAAAACTAGCTCGTAAGATTTGTCATTTGATAATGGTTCATTAGTTAGTTTACATGTTTAATGTCTATGTATGTGTATAAATAAGAGTTTCATATGAGTGCATTTGTAGGATGAAAAGTAAGGAAGAGTACATAAGAAATAGTGATATCCTCTTGGCTTGATATGCCCCCAAACGTAGTCATTCTTGACGAATTGGGTAAATAAACGTGTGTTCTTCTCTCGTTTTATTTTTCATAATACGTTATCAGCACGAATGCTCTACACCCATTAGATTTTAGATTTTCACAGTGGTGAAACAACGACGACATTTCGACTCAAGGTTCTTATTTTCTCTCATCCCTTTTCACGCTTGCACTGATAATTTTCTTTATGTATTGTTATAATCATTGTGTGGGTGTCTATCTTGGTTATGTCAATAATTCAAAATTTTGATTCGATGTGCTCACCGATTTATGATTTTAATTGGGTGCAACAAAATTGGAGGATTACTAAAATATATAGATATATAAATATATATTCCCTTTTGTTTTCAGCAACACCAATCAGTATTTGTCATCTAAAGCAGTTTTTGGGACTTATGTTGGAGTTTTATTTTGTAAGGAGTCTTTTATTCTTTCTTCGAGGTCTTTTACAAAGTATAGTTATAAAGTATGATATCTCCCATTCATATTAGATGAAATTTTATACATATGAATGTTGTCAGCATGAATTAAACTTTGCATTTTAAACACTTGGAATTGAAACAAATATAATTTTACACAAACAACGTAGAAGTGAAAATGGTTGGATTATATTCATATGTTTATTGTTTTATTAGCATTAGATATTACTCATCCTTTTGTTAATAATATCAGTTCATTTAACTGGGCATCTTGAAGTTATTTCTAACTAATATTTATTTTTGTACTTGGTGTGATTTTTTATATGATTATGAATTTTGGCAAATATAGATTTGCTAAAGAAAAATAAAGGTTTAATAGAATTATATTTTGAGTATCAAGTGGTTATTTGTTTGTAATTATATAATATAACTATGCTAAAATTATTTGAATCATTTTTCTTCTCCTAAAGGGACACAATTAGTACTTGAATCACTATAACTAAATCTTGAGATTATAAGGTTGAGATTACAATCTAAATTTTTTACTTATATGTTATTTAGGTCCAAATTGCATTTTGATTTGTAAGTTGTTAATCTTCACTTTTATTCTAAGGACCCGTTTGATAGGGGGTATTAGTGAGTGTTAGATACACTAAGACCCTTAATATGCAGTTTGATAGGTTTTATGCACTAACACATCGGCCCTTTAAAAAATAAAGGTCCGGTTTCCACTAAACTAAATTCATATGATAGTGGATCCCTTCTCTCAACGTAGTATTCATAAAACTATGAATTCTTAAAAAAGAAAATTCCAAAATTACCCTCCTTTATCCAGATTAAAAACTTTTGCGGTTTCTGTTCTTCAAAATCAACCTTCATTCTCCACAGAGAAGAAACATAATCACATCAATGGAAGAAAACCGGGTAGAGAATTAAAAACACCTATGCAGCAATCCTCCACTCGCCAATACCGACATCCGCCGTTGTCTTTTTCCCTTGCCACCAACATCGGGAGACAGCTTCCTATTTGATCGCCGTATTCTGTAACGCCAGATTTAAGGATTTGGAAATTAGACTGTATTAGATCAAACTAACACTAAATCCAAGGCACGAAGAAATCAAGGTAAATCTCCGATGGAAATTCGAAGAAATCGTGGCCGTTCTTCAAGACACGAATTAATTTCGCCTATATTAACCTTTGATTTGATTTCAGATCAATCACTGAATAAGGAAGAACAACGCAGCGCACCTCTGTTAACCAACTTCAAATTCTTCAATTACGTCAAGATTATTGATATTATGAAAATGAATTAAGATCAATTTTTTTTTTTGGTAAAAATGGTATATTAACGCCAGTATGTGTGGAGTTTTTTGCTTGATTAGTGAAAGAAACGATAATCTACTTGTCTTCTTCATTCTCTGTCGTTAAACGCTTCTGAAATGGTGTCTTAAGGTTTAGAGAATAGAATTTGAGATAGGCGCAGAGAACTAGCGCTCAACTTTTTCTTATTTACAATTCTTCTATTCCTGTTTTAATGTAATCACTTGCTTCAATTGATTCATGGGGCATTTAATGCTTGTTTTTTTTCTTAATTGTTGATAAATTTGAATTTGTAATCACGCCCATTAAATTCATTGAAGAAAAGTAATAAACTTATCCCATCAATTTCTTTGCATAATCAAGCATAATAGTACCAACTATTTTGGAAACAGTCTTCCATTTGTAAATTTCATGTAATTTTTCAAACATATTGCATTCGCTAAGGAATATTTAACAGAGTTCAATGAGGAGAAGTGCTTTTTGCATGTGGATCGCCATGGATGCCTGCTTGATAGGGGAACCGAAAATCCATTAAAAGAAAAAATCAAAACAGTGCGTGTTCTTCATTGTTTTATAATTTTTTTTTAATCTTTGATGGGACTTAGTTAAAGGGATAATATTTGTTCTTCATTTCTAGCTTTAGAAGAACCCTGTCTCTCCTCTCTTCGCGTAGGGATGACAATGTGAAGAGATTGAGAACACAGAAAAATATTTTAGTGATAGGTAAAAATATAAATTGCGCTAGAATATTGAGGGTAAAAATGACATTTTCAAACTTATCAATAAATCTATAAATACTAACAAATGAAATATAGAATATACCACTTTGTATACCAAATAATTGATATACATATAAAACTTGTCTAATAAATCAAAGTTTAAACTATCATGTGTTATCATATACATGTTACCAAACAAGTCGTAAGTATTGTGTGGACAGTTTGGTAAAAGCCTTCGTCGAGCTAAAATCCACTAATTTAGTCCATCGTACAGTAATTTATTATATCTAGCTAACTTGGGATTGGATAAGTGTTATATTGCTCTTTTTATGTGGAAATTGTTACTTAAAATTGTTTATATGTCTCTGATGCGTGTTTAAGATTCTCTAGGAGCAAACTAGGTCTTCAAGTCCTTATATCTCGCTAATAAAGATAGAGTTTGTAATTTATATTTAGAAATATTCTGTTTCACTAATAATTGTATGTGATAGTAATTATGTATACATGGTTTTGGAATTTTATGGCATAGTTGTGTGGTATTGTTGTCCATACTTATTTTGGCTGAAGCACTCTTAATTATACAAATTCAAATATTTTTGTTAAATGGTTCCAAAAGACCCAAATACATATCATGACACCAATTTTTTTATTTTCGATTGTCCAGTTTTTTTTTTAAAGAATTTTTTTTTTGTATGCTATGAGATATTTTTTTTAATAACTCTTGCACAAATTGGGTATTGTGTTAAAATTACTTATAATTATAAGAAAAAGACTATATTATATTTTCGCTGCTTTTATTTTTGGTTAACTCATTTATGTGTTGAGCTTTATTTTGAACTCTACATTGGTTGATATACATGTTTGATTGCCCTACACGTTGGTGACATGCCTAAGACAATGTCCCAATTTATATGATGAGGTTGATAAAAATAATAATGTATCTCACCAAGATCCTGTCAAAGCAATGATTTTCCATCATCATCACTTGGATGAACGATTTAAAAACAGAACATTTGACAATGAATGATCCACTTATTTTGTGAAGGCATCTAAAAGAAAGATACGACCACCAGAAGATGGCAGTCTTTCTAAAATGCCCGGTACGATGAATCCACTTATGACTACAATATTTTAAATCCGTTAATAAATATAATTTGGTCATATTTAGTATCACTTCTCAATTAAAGTTATGTTGTAAAAATATAATTGATGATGATATATATATTTGAGAATACATTTCTATATTTCATGTCTTGATCTCGAATATGCTCCTACAACAGCAATATCGAGAAAACGGGTTTAAGAAGTATTCTAAACTAGTTGCTTGTCTCCTTTAAGTCGAGCAGAATAACAAACTATTGTTGATAAGTCATGAGTCCTGGCCCACTAGTGCTAGTCCATTCCCTGAAGCGAATGCGACTCAATCTCAAAATTCCAAACGTGGTCATGGACATGTAGGAAGTTGTGGGCGTCGTTTATTAACTATGGGCATGATCGTGGTAGATATATCTCAGTAACAATAATATTCAAGATATGACAAAATATAAATTGTCTCCTAGAAGAGAGACTATGAGGAACAATGTTACTGATGTGGCACGAAAAATTATTGGTCCCATATCTATCAAACAATGTTTGTAATGATGATAATGAAGTATTTTTGCACATATCATGCTTAAATATAGAATATATATTTCTTATTTGGAAGAGGGGGAGACAAATATTAATAACTAGATATTTCACTCGCGTGTTACGCGAACTTAATTTTTTTTACATTAATTTAAAATATATTATTAATTTATTTTAGTATTAATTTTAAATAATTATAAGTTCTTAATAGAAATACGTAATTAAAGAGAGGAAATAATAATTATAAGTATTGATTCAATTTCAACACATGACACTATAGTATTAATTCATAATAATTACTTCTTATATAAAATAATATCAAAATTTTAATCTTGAATCTGTCATTGATTGTCTAGCACATTAGACTTCACAACCCACACAGGATTCGTCCCTACAAATTAGGTACATGCAAGTAAAATTTGCTACATTCCAGAAACGAATTTTGACAAGAATATGCAAGTCCAAATATTGAGTACCAGTTTTTATGGGCATTTATATATTTTGAAATTGAGAGATTGACAACCAAGGGCCTTTATGCAAATCTCCTACTATAAATTCATCTCGATCTACAATTACACGCATCAACACATTAAAACTTAAACCCACATTTATATATAAATTAATCCTTAAAATTTCGTGAGCAAATTAATAATTTCATGGCAAAAAGAAAGAATTTTTTTTTTTTTACTAATTAATGATCATTTCCATACTAATTATATATCAAAAGATAGTAATTATTAATTCATTTAAAATTAAGTCCAGACACAATGCATGTTAATTAAGCTAGGTTGATAAAGGCTGATGAAAAATAATGAATCCAAAATTTTAAAGATAAGTAAATATGATCAATTTATGATACCTAAAAATTAGAGGAAATTAAAAGGAGAAATTAAAATGTTCCATATCAATACTTCTATATATATGTCTACTATATAATGTTTACTACTAACATTTCATATTTATAAAAAATTTAAGTATACCTACTGATATGCCATAACCACGTCCCAAAAAACTAATTCATACCTTAGCAAGCATTACTTGCTATCCGGATAAAATTACGGAAATCATGAGTAGAGAAACCAAAAATAAAATTACTACCTAAATAATAATGTATTTAATATATTAAAAAAATATTCTAAAAAAATATATTATCCCCTAATCAAGCACACGTACATAAGGTTCCAATATTTAGGCGCATGAAATCTGCAACTTCCGATTTGGTCGTGAACATTTCAGGCAAAAAAATTGCAACAACCCAAATAAAAAGAGTGCTTCCATATATAATATTAGATTTACTGTTAATGTTTCAGTCCATTCCTAAAATATTGAAACGTGATATAAGGCATATTCTTTTCAGATAAGGAATAATGATACTTCATTGTATATTTTATAATTTTATATATTTTAATTCTTCGAGAAATGATCATTTTTTTATTACTAAATTTCATCACTTATATTATATATATATTTTTTTACAATATTGATTTACAATATATATATTTTTTTTTACAATATTGATTTACATTTTTTACAATGTTGATTTATTACACTCAATGGCAGAAAGATTGATGCGAAGAACTGTAGTCTGATTCTTTTTTATTTTAGACTAATTGTATAATGACAATCAACTCAATAATTTTGCAAATAGCGTTAAAAAAAGATTGTAAATAAAGACTCAACTAGTTAGCGTGCAATTATGTCAAGTCCAAAAATACTAAAACGCCAAATAAATAATAACACTCAAGCCGATTAAAATTATTCCTCAATCATCATAAAATTCTTCCGCAATCATCGTAGTAAATTCGATGAATATTCGCACCAGATTGAATCGTTAATAAAAAAGAAAACGAAGAACAGAAATATTGCACAATGGCGAACAAACAAAATCTTTATTATAGGGACGAATGAATCATAATGTGCATAGTCGATAACCGATACAACACAATCCACTAATAAGGCGTTTCTAACTACACAAAAAATTTAAGAACCATGAAATACAACCCATTAATAAGATGAACGATCCGTCACTACAATGTCGGAAGAAACACATCATTACAAACAGGTAACACGTGATAACTTGAACTAAATTTTGGATGGAGGATCTTCAATGGGCTGATTTTTTCCAAGGAGATGCGGAGATATTCTCCCAATGAATTGCGGAGACATTCCCGGACGGGAAAACTTCAATGGGATGGAGTATTTCAATGAGATATGGAGATATTGAAAAGTTCCGGTGGACTAACATTTTTTCGATCACACCCTTGAGAATGGAAAACAAAACCGGAGACAAAGAATGGTGAATTTTGTGATGAGAATCTCAACCAATTTATAGAAGAAAAATATAACAATGGACGAATAGGATTGCACCAATAAAAGAATGGACGGCTTGGATGAAAAGTATGAAAATGAATTGATAAGAGGAAAAATAGAGATATGAGACCAAGTAGGGATGCCACATAGTTACAAAATGCTTGGTCTATATAGAAGTATTGATATAGATTATAGTGCAAACTTGACTGCTGGCTCCAGAAAAGCAGCTATATTTTCCCTGAAGGAACTAAAAACTTGTTGCACTATTATCTCCCAATCCTCAAAGAAATTTGTTGAGTTTTAAAAATAAATTGAACAGGGAAATCAATTGAAAAATAACATTGAATTTCCTTGATCTTAAAAAAAAAACAACGTGAGCTCAAAGTTGCATTTATTGACTCCAAAAGAGTTACTAAATCACATATTTCTGCTAAAAGGTTATTATAAATATTGATGTCCCTGAAGGACAAAAAAAAAAATGTGAGCTCAAAGTTGCATTTATTTACTCCAAAAGTGTTACTTAATCACATATTTCTGCTAAAAGGTAATGATAAATATTGATGTTCCTGAAGGACAAAACACAAGTGATGAACTTGAAACATGCCTAAAGCGTGAGAGACCTCTTGGTCGGAAAATAAAAAAATATTAGAAAAGAGGGTAAATAAAAGTTATGAGCCAAAAGGTAAACGACTTAATATCCAGCCTCCTGAAGAGGTTGTCTCTAAAGATGTTGCTCCTGAAGAGCTAGATTTTGAAGAAAATTATCATCCTCTTTTTACAACCAGTGTGTGAGAATGAAATATATATTTCTCATCTGCGAATTTTTTATTGTGCAATATATATCACCACAACAATGTATCTCAACTGCCTAGAAGTCTTACTGCACATTTGATAGAGAATATATATCGCCATTATGGGGAGATAAGAATTCAAAATTAAATGAATGTCGAGAACTTTCTCAAAAGAAAAAAACATCTTTAATATTTTAGACTCACACACTAACCTATTTGAACCAAAAGTTCCTTTAACTTGCAATATTTAGCAAGTAATCTGTCAATTATAAATGAGTGACTATATTGCATATATCTGCAGCATATACACAACAATGTATAGTGGTTCCATATAAAAATTAAGTATATTTACTTATGTGCCTGCACTCTTGAAGTGTAAGGAACCTCTTAATATAGAAATATATAAATATGCGGTAAATCAAAAGGTAGCTAAATACTAAGTCTCTCCCGAAGAGATTCGTCCTGAAGACGAAAATCCTAGTAACATAGCATGTGCACAAAATAATTAAAATACTAGAGTTGCGGAATAATCAGATCAAAATATTTTGGGAAATTATACGGATCTAGTTGACATGAATTTTATAAATAAAGGAGACACTTACAATAGAAATATCATTGTTGTCGACAACATATTCATGCCCACAGTTGTTTTTACTATCACAAATGAAAATCTGGATCCAGTACCTAAGTTAGGTGCTAGAAGCATTTTGACTAAGTGAAATAGTAAGAAGCAAATTGTGGCAGAGCTAGACTCGCTAAACAAAACAAAGTGACTCAAGGGTTTTCGCAGAGACTCGATATTAATTAAACAAATTCTCCTGTTAAGTATAGAATAATGTTCCACTATTTAATATCTCTGGCAGCAAATACAAAAATTTGGGAATGCATTAAATGATGCAATCACTGCATATTTATACGATTATCTTGAAAATATTTTTATATGAAAACCCCTAAAGAATTTATCATGTCAATTAACCCAAAAGAAGATTATTCTATTAAATTGTATAAATTTCTTGCATGGGCTCAAATAATTTGGACATATGTGGCATAATAGTCTAGTTAAAGAAGGTTATACTAATGGCCCAATATGGCCATGTGTTTTTCATAAAGAAAAATGAGTCAAATTTTGTGATAATTGTAGTATATGTTGATGATCTCAATTTAATTGGGAGTCCTGGAGAGCTCCAAGAGGCAGTTGCACATTTAAAGAGAGAATTTGAGATCAAAGACTTTGGACAAAATAAATTTTATCTTGGATTTCAAATTGAGCATCTTAAAGGTGAAATTTTGGTCCACAAACTGCTTATACCCAGAAGGTATTAAAATGATTTTACATTCATTAAATACTCCAATGGTCATTAGGTCACTTGATCATAATAAGAACCATTTTTAGACCGCGAGTAAGGTATGAAGAGATATTTGGTCCTGGAGTACCATATCTCGTGCATTTAGTGCACTAATGTATCTTGTCAATTATACAAGACATTAGTAAATACCGACTGCAACAATTAGAAAGTTGATGAAACATATTGAGATGTGTCGGTTAAATAATTTCGAATGATGTTCTTAATCAGGGGGAGAATTCATACACTATTTAATATATACTCTTCTCCCTTCACAAGAGTTTTTGTCCCACTGGATATGTTTTCCTTAGTAAATTTTTTAACGAGACATATTTTTTGTATGACAATGAACATTCAAGGGTAGTTATGAATAATTAGTGAATGTCCATTATGTATCATTATATATCATTATTATACACCATTATTGTGCTCCCTACGTCCCAATTTTGATTTCTCGTTTGACTGTGCGCGAAGTTTAATGCAAGAGTTGAATTTTAGTATTTAAATGAATAAAGTAGTATTGAGAATGATGAATGGTGAATAAAGTAGTATTTAATGAATAAAGTAGTACAGAGAATGGTGAATAATGAATAAAGTATTATTTAAATGAATAAAGTAGTTTCCAATTTAGGGATGTGAAAATAAAATTGGGACATACCTTTTTGGCAAATGGGAAGACAAAATTGGGACGGGGGGAGTATCATTTATAAACCACTTATTTTGCTCGTAAAATTAGCTCGTGAGATTAGCCATTTGATAATGGTTCATTAGTTAGTTTATATGCTTAGTGTCTAAGTATGAGTACAAATAAAAGTTCCATATGAGTTCATTTGTAAGATGAAAAGTAAGGAAGAGTATACAAGAAATAGTGATATACTCTTGGTTTGGTATGCCCCCAGACGTAGTCATTCTTGACGAATTGGGTAAAAAAACGTGTGTTCTTCTTTTGCTTTATTTTTCATAACAAGAAGTGACTTTTTAGAGTTTTATTTGAATATAAAATAATATTGTGAGAGTGTTATAATTAAGTGTTACTTTCATTTTAAGGATGTGCAGAGTACTGTTGAATGAACGAAAAAGAAAAATATGAAGTTTATTGCGAGACGTCAGAGGGAGTATTGTGATGGTATTTTAGGGGTAGAAATTGGTGTAACAGACCTTACATTGAAAAGTCCAGGCCTAGTTTACAAATGTATAGCCTGAGTCTAACCTAGTATCTATGATACACTTTTTTTTATAGGCTCGACCTTGCCTTTTAATGAAACATGTCAGACCTCCGGGTCTTTTAGAAGCCTATTAATCTCCTATTATACTAATAGAGAGTTTTTGTTGCTTATGTGTCATCATGTGGTTAGTTTCGCTTACATGTCGTTTTAAGGTTAATTTCGTCTATATGGCATGATTGTGAAAGTCATACTTACCAATTTATGAATCCTATGTGTCATCTATATGACATTTTTATATAATAAGAAGTCTAATAAAAAAAATTGCAATCGTCTAGATTTGAACCCTATACCTCTTAAATAATAATTATGATGTTTACCAATTAAGCCATGTTATGAATGTTTATAAAATTTGAATACTATTGTATATAACTGAGTGTATAATATAATATAATATTAATTTTTTTGTGATTATAGCAATTTACATTTTATTTAACTATATTTGAAAATATTCTATATTTAAAAAAATATAATGTGTTAGTAATTCGAAAGCCGTATTACAAATTTAAAACCCACTAATGATTTATATTAATTTTTTTTATTTTGAAATGCTTAATAAATTATTTTATATATTATATAATTTAAATGACATATTTACATATTTTATACATGTGCAAATAGCTGCACATTTATATTGTTTAATATATTATTTAAATAATTTATAGATTTAACATATTTGAAATAAAAAAAAATTAAAATATAATATCACAAAAATATTAATAAGTTCAGGGTTAGTTCTATATTAATTTACGATCTTTAGGCTCAATTTAATCACAACTTTCAATAATCTTATGAAAATTCACTACATCTTTAGTTGTTTCAATCCGATATACGATTTGCACTTTTAGAAGAAAAAAAAAAATCGATGCTTGAGAGACATTAGTGCTTGGATTGAAAATCTCCCTACATCGAGGAAATTCTTTTAGGGAGGCAAAGAGAAGTATCTAGCGCGTAGTTGAAAGAATTATGTCATAATTTAAAATTATATACCAAATTGAAACAAAAAAAATTACGGAATTTTCATAAGAATATTGAAAATAGTAATTAAATTGAGTTTCAGTCTAAAAGTGATGAATTAATAAGTTATCCTATAATTTTATACATACATATTGTTTGAATATATTTATTATATGATATTTTTATATTATTTTATGGTGAACAAATTTATTTAAATATTTATAATACTTATACAATTAATTTTTACAAAAATCACGCGTTATACGCGGGCACCCATCTAGTACTTGATATATATGACATTCAACATATAAAATTGTAATTGTCTACATATTAACTTTCTAAAATTATTTCAACCTCTTTTTATTGTCATATCAAATCGAGGTTGTTAGCATCGATTCAAAAAGTATAAAATGAATTTTTTGAAAAAATAAATGATAAAATAAAAAAATGAAAAATAGTAGATATGGAATTATTATCCATCCTTTCACGTTTTCTATTTAATATGGCTTAACCATAAGTCACCATATACCATATAAATAATATAGATAATAAGTATATTTATATGTGTGTGTGTATATATATATATATATCATTTTAAATTGACCAACATGTTAAGCTTTTAAGGCTTGTTTGTTTCGGGATTTAGGTGTGCGTGTGAAGTCATGAATTTACATCCTTAAGATGTTAAGTCCTTCATGAATAGTAAAATCATGCATTTGTTTTGAGACTTTGATTGAGTGAGATTTTACTTTATGTCCGTGCGTAAGAGAAAAGTAGAAAATAAAGTGTGAGTGAGAGAAAAGTGATATATGAGTAATGATTGAGTAAGAGAAAAGTCATATGAGTAGCCGGTCCAATGATTTTGGTGGCCCAGTGCCAATATTTTTAGACCTTTTATGTAAATAATACTCCCCCGTCCCGGATCTTTCTTCATAATGGTATATGACACAATTTTTAAGAAAATAGAGTATGTGAGTGTAAAGTTAAATAATAAAATAAAAAGAATGTGTTTTATTGACTTCTGTGGGTAAATTATTTCTTTTTTAAGGGTGTGAAAAAAGAGTTGAAACATCTCAAAAAGGAAAACATGAAAAAAGATTCGAGACGGAGGGAGTATGATTGATAATATGCATTACGTAAATTTATTAATTGAATACTAAAAAAAAAATTAATGAACTAATACTTAAAATGTTATAAAATTAATAGAATTACTTTTTTTTTAAAAGTGAATTTGTTAAAGAAAACATATAATATACATTATAATACATTTTTTTAATATAAGAATTGACCTAAAACTTAAATTGCTCTTTCTCGAAAACCTGTTATTTTAGGATATTTTTCAAATTCTAATCAAGAAATATATGAAGATAATTTGAAAAATAAAAAATAAATGAAAGTTTGTTTTAAAAAAAAAAAAGGTAAAGGGCAAGCAAAAGTAGAATTTAAAATCAAGAAATACACATCTCAACTAGAATTGAACCCTATACCTTCAAATCCCAAGAACTACAGCAGCTTTCCAGTTCCATTTGGACAACATGGTAATAACGATAACAATATTTTTTTACGTACTATATATAGATGTATAATACTTAATAAATTTTGGGGCCCTGCCGGCCTGGGGGCCCTGTGCAGTTGCACTAGGTGTACTGCCCCAGGACCGACATGATTTGTATGAAACCATGCCCGTTTTCTTATTTTTACTGGGTATGCGGTTGGGAGAAGGGTGGGACATGCTTGAAAGTTTTGCCAAGTCCGATTTGCTTGCTTGAAGGGTGGAACATCTTGCTCTTCTGCAGATGGCTGAATATAGAATATCAATATATGACATAAAGATGAGTGAATGGGATCAACTTGCTAGTTGGATAGTTAACAATGACTTGTATTGTTGTACAGCGAGAATGTTGTATTGCTGATTCAGGTAAGAAGCATACTGCCATCTTCTAGTTTTTTGCGATGATATGACTGTTGGATATCACATGCTTTCTAATAAGTAGAACGTTTCCAACCCTTCCCCCAACAAACTATTTTTGGCATGCAATTTCGGAAATTTATGTTATAAATAGTAAGCAAAGATGTACATGGAAGGGTCCCTGTACACAAATCTCAAGGACCCTATTCAGTCTGACATTATCTCGAAGTATCCTTACGAGTTGAAACCCAAGTTTGTGAGCTAGTCCATCTTATTCTTTCGGTTATAAGTAAAGATGAAAAGGTACAAGTGTGGAAGCTCCTAGATATCATAAAAGTTGGCTCTCATGTTACCTGGTCTCAATAGCTTGTGAAATAAAATCTATATATTATAAACATCCCTAGTTACTGGGTCTTCAGCCTGAGAAGCAATCACTTTGGCTACGTGATTTGCAATACAGTCTTAGATATACTGCACTTAGTGTCAAGCTAAATAGGTAAAATATGGCATGGTACTGACTCATGTGTTGAACTTCTGAGACTATGATCATTTCTAGTATTGACAATGTTGTATAACTGAAGAAATTTATCTTATTATATTTTCCCTTCTGATTTTCCACACCACTTTATGTGCATGTATTTATTTCATGTGTCAGAAGTTTGAATGATCATTTTCTTATTGTGAAATATGTTATATAGCTTCCAAGACTCTACAATGTGTACAAGGAGATGGGAATTGTGACCTCATTTCAGAACATCCTTAATAATATCTTTTTGCCTCTGTTTGAGGTTATTGTCAACCCAGATTCACATCCCCAGTTGCATCTTTTCTTAAAACAAGTTTGTCTCCCCAATCTCATAACTAATTATAATTCAATAGATTAGGCATATCTGTGAGGTTGTCTTTCCAATTTTTTATGATCAACAATTATTGCACATTTTTATATTATTAAACTATTTTAAATCTTTAAACCATAGTGATCTGGTACATGTGTCTTAGGTGCATATTAAATGGCTAAAAACCAATAGCATGCATGTATCTCCCTAAAATGCAAATATTTAAAGACAAAGTTTAAATTCAGTGTAGTATCCTTTGTCCTTTTCATCTTAAGACTTTTTGTGAATATTCTTACTGAGGAAGAATTTCTTTGTTTACATCTTTGAGCTTCACATTGCCATCTAATTCAAATGAGTTATTGCAGGATGTCTGTGGATGCGATAGATTTGTTAGTGGTTCGATACGGGATGTTATTAGAACAATAGTAAAGAAAGATGCATATAGAGGTCTCATGAGAGGATGGATGCCCAGAATGCTCTTCAATGCTCCTGCTGCAGCAATTTATTGGTCTACGTACGAAGCTGCAAAAACCTTTCAGGAATTAAACGATAATGGCCCCAGTAGTATCGATGTGACATGAAAGATATGATACACTTTCTTCAGTTTGTTGTATTTTCTGAAACACTATAATGGGGTGAGTCCCATGATGGTTGAGCTACTAAGGTAATAGATGTGGAGCATTTAATTTATATGTTGTGTAGAAATTGATTCTTTCCAATAATTTGGTCAACATATTTGTCTTTTTACTCAGTTGATGAGCAATTTTGTATATTTACTAGTGGAGACCAATCTAGGCCAGTCAGACCTGAGAAAATTTATTGTCTAAATTGGCAGTACAAAGATTCTCGTGGTTCATTTATTACTTATCGCCTCACAAGTAGGAGATGAATCTATAATTTTTTTCGATCAAAACATTGTTGGGGACGTTTTGTGCAGGCACTGGAACTTATTATGTCATATTTATTATATTTGGGTATTAGGTTTTTTTTTTTCAAATGTATATGGAAGAGTTGATAGTTAATTGTCTATGTTGCACGAGTGCGGGGGGCGATACAGATTTGAGAATATGAATTTAAAAAAAAAAATTAGGATGCGATTCGTTAATGATACGTCTATTTATTTATATTTTATTATATATAATACCAAAAAATATACAAATTTTTAAAATTTGTAAATCAAATGTAGTCCCTCCGTCACGCTATTAACTTCTCATTTTGCTAATGAATCTATTTCTCAATCATGTCAAATAAAAGAGTAGATTTTTTGTAAACTCGAGTTGATGTGATTTTGAGTTCATGATTTTTTTTTCTCACATTTGAAAAATAATTGAGAATAGAGACATTTTTGCCTTTTTTCTTGCACAAGCGCATCGAGGGTGTGTTTGCAAGAAATTATACATTTGAAGAATTGATTAAAACTATAGATTATAAAAAAAGTGCTTAATAGTTAAAGTTGATAGTATTTGCAAAATAATCTAACAAAAGTTGATAGTATTTGTAAAAAAAATTGATTGTATAAAAATTAAGCTTATAATCTATTAAAAGCACCTCATTACCAACCTTTAGATTATAACTTCTAACAACTTATTTAATCTAATAAAAGAGATACAAAACAGTACTACTATATGATTCTAAAAAGTAAAATAAGTGATTATAAGTGGGTATAATTTTTTGCAAACACACCCCGAATATCCTTTGGAATGACTTCTATGTGAGTAAAAATTATTCATGGGGGCGAAAAACTTTCATGCATCAATTGTACCAACTCAGATGCATTTTTAAATAATATTAATTGTTTTATTAAAATATATTGGTTGATCATTATTGATTATTTTCACACAAGATCCAAGTATTCACCTTATGGAACACATCTCTAAAGAAACATAATAATTTCACACAATAACCAGTATATTCACCCCTAATTTTGATTGCTCATAGAAGCCAGGAAGCTTTATGTACTATATAAATATACAAGAAGAATGAATATCAGAGTTTTGAATATGAAGAGAGCTACAAAAATAAGAATATTTTGAAGAAGTTTCTCTTCATTTAAAACTACAACTTCAATGAATCAACACAATATTCCCAATATAAAAACTCCAATATAGCAAAAGTCAAAGACGGTGAACCATATGTCTACAGTTACAATATTGCAATATTAATAGCAAAAATTCACGACGAAAAGAATAGCATTTACAGTTCGAAACGGCCCCCCTCTAAAGAAAAACAAACGGTAGAAGAAGACCTGATCGGGAATTCAAGACGACAAAGCTGAACTGCGGCCAACAACAAATTAAAAACAGCCACCAAGCTTGTATCTCTTCAAATCAAATGGTTTCAAACTATCAAGAATGTGATAAGCGTAGAGGCATAATAGAGTAACAGCTTCTACCACCACAAAATAAAAGAATGAATCTCTGGCCAGCTAGATATTGTATACAAAACCCCAGATTTACCCTTCCGAGTTTTCCACGGTAAAAACATGGATGTAGAGGGGTAAATGAAACACCAAAATGACTTCCCACTCCTGTCAGACTTGGGCTCGAACCAATGACAATACCAATATCTGCCTCAAGCAAGCAAAACAAGTCACCCGCTGAATCCCCAATATATACACCCTTGCAGCAGTTCTGCAAAGCTTCAACTTTGTCGATGGGATCACTAGTAATCTCTGGAATCGTGAATTTTTTATATAGTTCTTCATTATATTCCCATAGTCTGTGTTGGCTTTGAAAGTGGAAGTCAACAGCCTGCTGGTCTTTGATTGTCATAAATTCATTTGTTTGAAACAAATCACTTACAAAAAATATGCAACATTCCCAGAAGTACCCTATTTAAAAAATAGTTTTCTTAATTATATTTTCTTATGTAATGCTCCGTGACGATGAGTTTTCTGTGCCTATCACCACTAGGATAAATATAATTCTCCTATTATGTTTGTGCATTTTCATAAACACAGAATAAATACTTGCAATCTTTTTTACTGAAAGTGAATGACTTGTGCAAAATTCACCCAATACCAAGCCCAAAAGTTCCAATAACATGACATTGATCAGATAAACAAGACATGCAATCTTCATAGAATGTGAATTTGAAAACAAATATTGAAGATCGAATTTAATTAGTAAATTACTGAAAACAAGTTACATCTCAATCTGTGCTCTGGCCAAATGTTGCTATCAAGATTCACATTATTGTTTCCATTCTTAATCAAATAGATTACTTTAGAATAAACTATAATATTCACTACTACTCAATGAGAAAGCCATCTGATATATTTTTTGTTTATTCCATTTTATGGTGTTCATCATCTGCTGGACTGTATAGGCCTTCACGAGTGTACACTTTCTTCTCTGAAATCCAACATCCATTAATCAGTAAAAATGAATTCGACTAAATTAATTTTTATTTTCAGAAACATTATCTGTGTATTTATTGTTAATTACATATTATTTAGCATGCTGCATATTGTCAAGATTATTTTTTGAGCATTTTAAAATGAAAGGGAATACAGGTTTTAGAGGTTTGGGTTTGAAGTTATCCATGAAAATATGGAGCAGAATGCAAGAATATAATTTGATTGGAAGATATGGCAGCAAGACTAATAACAATTTCTCTAATAATTATCTATTATATGGAGTCAATATATTGGAAGAGTGCTAAAGAAAAAATAAAGAAATTTATCTTACGTCGTCTGCGTCGATGGTTCTCCTACTGACTGCACTGCAATGACGCCAACCGACTCTTCTGCTTGTGCCAGGCTCGAAAGGTACTTTTGATTCACCAATTCTAAAAATTTGTCTTGCTCCTTTCTAAATGCTTCATCTTTTTCTACCCAAATTAAATTAGCTTCCATCTACAAACAAATAAAGTAACCACAAGGTAAAATGCCCAAAAATAAAATGTGAGAAACCTCAACAGTCAAAGCATTATCGGACTGAATTCACATTTAGAATGACATGCATAATCCTTTTCAAACTATCCAAAGTTCCTATAATGTCCAAACACATACCACACATACCACATACCATTACCAATTTAATCCACTGCTTCAGTTAGGTAAATACACTGATCATTTTACCTAAATCTTGGCAAATAATAGTAAAATACCAATTTAATGAAATCAGAATCTTTTTTTAAATAATTCATATGAGCAGAATCTCAACTAATTTATCGCACTTCTAACGTGTACTCTTTCTTAGTAAATACTGAGAGAGAAATTACACCAGCAAGAGTAATGAAGATTTTTTTAGCAAACAACAATCCAGAGTCCAGTAATTACGATTAATGTGAACTAATATTCGAGTTTAAACTAAAGCATAGCCGTAAATCACACAATAGTTACTGATTAAAAATCAGAAAATGAAGAACATTTATTGCAGTTGCAGAATCGCATTGACCGCTAATCATCAGAAGTGCAGATATAATCCTAGAAGTACAAATCTGAACCGGAAGGCGTTGTGGTGGAGGAGGCGACGCGGTAGAGGCGGCGTCGCAGCAGTGCTTCGCTGCAGAGGAGTCGACGCGTGGTGCGATGTAGCGGCGGAGGTCTCGACGCTCTAGGTGCAGCGTCGCGGCGGAGTTGTCGATGCGTGGTGCGGCTTCGCGACGGAAGTGTCGATGGGTTGGATGCAGCGTCGTGGCGGATGGCAGTGCGGCAGATAGGACGGTGGTCGTAAACCCCTTTTATGTTATTATATTAATATGTTATTTGTAATTTTAATTTAAATAATATGTAAAAGGGTTTATTGAAATATTAAGTGTTAATTAATTAATATTATAAATTATTTTAAAGTAAAAATGGTGTTTTTGTAATGTTATATTTATTAATTTAATTTATTAGTAAGGCGATACAGTGTGATTGCTATATGCAGAGTGCAAACGCTTTAATGCAAAGTGCAATCTATTAAAAAAAATTATACATTGAATCTTCGACCTAACGGTAATCAAAGGGTTTACTGACGTTAGGAAGGACGAAAGCCTTACTGACCGTAGAAAAACCCATATGAGTAATGATTGAATGAGAGAAATAATATTTTTTAATTGTATAAAGTGAATTGTATTGTGATAAATAGTACTCCCTCCGTCCCAGGGGAATTTGCACCCCTGGGATGGCACACATATTAAGAAAAGTGTTAAAGTAGTGGCATATGGGTAAATATGTGTATATTTATGTGAGTGTGCACGCAAATCGATGTTTCCTTTTTAGGTAGTGTGCAAATTGGTTTGGGACATCCAAAAAAGGAAAGTGTGCAAATTCGTCTGGGACGGAGGGAGTAATAGATTTTATAGGTATTTATAGATGTGAAAGGAGAACGAGATGTGAAAACAAGATGTTAGATCTCTAACTAGAAAGAGATGGGGGGCCGGAAAGTTCTAGTCATGTCCGGGTAAATCTCGAAACAAACATGCCCTTAAGGTGTTTTACAAAACCTAAGTCAAACCTACTTAAATAAATAAATTTTTTAATAAGCATTTGATCCGACTCGTTTAATAAATAGGTCAGACCAGCCCAAACCCTTAATAGGCTAGGCCGTAGGCATCTGTTGGGTGACCTAACCTATTTTCACCCCTAGAATTATAATTTATGCACTCACTTGCTCTTGTCACCCTTGTTGCCGTCGATTGCTATTACTATAAAAAAAATTACAAAAAATATATAGTAATAATTTTTTTAAAAAATACCAACATTTAGTTTTTTGTTTATTTTTTTCCATAATTGATTTTTTAACTATAAAATAAGTTCCCTTCATGATATGCTAATTTCAGAACAGTTTCTATATGTCAATAGCAAAAGGTAACAAATAATTTAGTAGTCTTATTTATTTTCACTTTTTAATTAGTTTTGCAATTGACTAGTCCTTTAATTATGGACGCCTTTAATTAATACAGTGTATGGTACTAAATTTTTATCTACATCGCTTGATATTTAATCTACTAACTCTGATCCCAACATTATCAACATCGCTTTATGGAAGGAAAAAAACACTCCTATGCGGTAATTTTACTTTACATGATGATGAATAAATTAGAGGACAAGTCATATGAAACAAGACAAGGGTGATGATCACATAATCCCGAACAGTGGAATTGAACACTAGTGTAAGGGTGTATAAATGCATGCATAGGATTCTAATCTTGCAGAATCTATCGTCACTCTTGTATTTTGTCTTTACTCTTATCACAACCTTAATTAATTATTATAAGGGCGTCCCGTCCTAGGTGGGTTCCAACTTGCAATTCACTGTTTAGGGTGGGACATAAAATTTAATACTTACCCTAGAAAGGTGAAGAATAAAAAGCCGCCTAAGTACTGTAGAAAGAGTTTTTTTAGCTTAGTACAATAGTACCTCATAAACATAAATGAAGCTCCCTTCACATGGAGCGTGTGGAAGATACGAATGAAATATTAATATGCAAGTTACATATTTTGGTAACTTTATTATGGTATGAATTAGTATATTGTACATTTTCGATGGTCCTTTTATTTTTTACACAAGTTTTAATGTGAAAGTTGCGTGTACATATTATAGTGATAAAATTGTTTTTAGTAATATTGTGGTAAATTAAAAATATAAAATAGAGAATAAAATTATTCTTAGCGGTAAAAGTTGGTAATTCGTGTAAGGGGCAATCGAAAATAGGACATAAGGAGTATAGGTTAAATTTCAATAATTTATGTGCATGTACTTGTATTTACTCTTACCTTCAAATCAAAATGTTTAAAAAGGGCAAAAATGTATTTTGATTAATTTTAATAAATTATATAAATCACAGAAAATGTAATTATATTAGTTAATGTAAATAAAATTATTAGTTTGTATATTTGATATTATTAGAATTTTTAAGCATACACGCTTTTCGCGAAAAAAAAAAAAGTTGGTTCAAAATTTGTTTGCCAAATTGCACCACCTGTTTGCAGAAGTTTTAATCTAAAACGGAAGAATCAAAGAATGGGGATACCCATGATGTCATTCGTTTAATTAAGAGGTAATATAAGATACGAGTTGAAATATTATATGCAAGGGAATGAGGGTAGTAATATAATTCATATATTATATGAAAAACATAAATAAAATAATTCATATATTGGTAATTTATTACGAAGTGGGTTTTTTAATTTTTTTTCAAGTATCATTGTTATACACATCAATTATCATTGCTTAAAATATGCTTATTTTTTTACACAATAATAATGCATATGCATAATAATGATAGTAAATATATATAACTGTAATAATATATACATACATAATAGTGATATTTGAAAAAATCTAGTTCACACGAACTTCGATTCAACCAAATATTTGTCTTTATTATGGTTAATTGATAATATTATATATTAATGTTTCAATAATTATCTGCATGAGTTTATACTTACTGCTAACCATTTTCATCGACACCTCTAAGATAATTGACATTTAATACAAAAGAAAAAAGAAAAAAAGAAGAGAAAATTAAGAATGACGACTAGTTAACTACTATATACATGTCATTCATGTAGGAGGCTAGTCGAGATCGCCATATCTTCTTGAATGCCGAAAAACTACCCATAAACTTTTGTCTGCATGTATGCCCATTATATTGATTCATAATTTCTACGCACAAAGATGGTTAAAATCAGTATTTTTCCACTCAAAATTAAGAGATCGTGTATATAACATTATATATCCATGAAATCAAACATAAGTTTGGCCACCAATTCCATCATTGAAATCAATTGTATATAGTAAAGAAACCTTAAAATCAATTAATGCATGTAAATAAAATAAAGTCGATCGATCAAGAAAATAATTTATGAGAGCCAAGTAACAAAGTCAAACTACCATATCATTGATCATTCGAATAGAGAACCAATCAACCACAGATAATCCACATCAGAATCCTATGCTAATTAATTTATGTGACTAATGAATATAAAATAAACCATAAAAAAGATTAATTGTAAGTAAGAGAATTAACGTAACTCTAGACCTGTGAACAAACTCGATATGAAGTTAGGAGGCTAGGCGGCGAATAAAAATGGTTTCAAGGTCCGGAGGAATGAAAAACTCTTTAACTGCACCATAATTATAATGAGAAGCCGGTTTTCGCTTCTTTGGAGGCGGAGGGCATGCCAAACTGCTCGGAATTCTTGATTTTAATGAGATTGGAGTATTTGTACTTGTCGACTCTTCACCATCACTTCTCTCTCTACACTTGGTCAAAATCGGCTTCAATGGAACTCTCATCTCCATTTCACCATCTTCCATCTCATAAATCTTCTTACATACACCCATGCTTAATTATGATCAAGATTAATTTCAAATAAGTACTATGTTAGTTGGAAACGTGGATAAGTAGGGAATATATTCTCAAGAAGTTGGAATGAAAGATCTTGATAGAAAAGTGTTTTTTTTTTTTAATTTTTTTTTTAAAGTTGGCTAATTTTGAGTAAGGGGAAGAAAAAGTGAATAGTATTTTAGAAGGATTGATTCCTGAAGATTTTGAAAATGAAAGGTGAAGAGTGATTGAGAATATTGTTTTGTGAATTTTATAGGGGTGGAGTGGAAAAAATGAGTATTTTATTAGGGGAAAAGAAGAAGCCGAGAAAATCGTGACCTAAGGGAGTAGTGTAAAGAAAGAGGGGATAGAGCCCGTGAAAACTTCTGATCAAGCAGGGCACCACAGTAATTATGTATAGACAATATTATTGACTTTCCTTCTTCCCACCCCACGGCCTTTCTTTGCTTTTGATTTTAAAATAAAATACTAGTATTTTTTTATCTCACCTTTTTACCGTTTGAAAATTAATACTCCCTCCAATATATTTTTGTTTTCCACTTTCAAAGTGACACGAATTTTAAAAAAGAAGTTGTTTATTAATATTTGTGGGTATAAAATTGTTTTTTATTGATATAAAGTAAGGGTAAAATGATCATTTCAACTTTTTAAGGGGTAAAGTTAAAATAATATGTGTATTTTTTTACCATTTTGGAAAAGAGATTGAAAAAGTGGAAAACAAAAAAAATATTCCTTTTATGGTAATACGGATAATCTAAAATGAATAGGATGGAGTATCTAATTTGCCTCATTCAATTTTCATCAATAACTTCAACTTGAATTGACTAACTAATTTTATTTTGAAAGCCCTAATACAACCCTAAGCGTATTAATTGTTCAGCTAACAAATTTAACTAACACTTAAACCCTTGACCTCAAAGGAAAAATGCACTCCTTAAAACCACTTGACGATGCATATGCACGTATCCACAAAATTATATGTTAAAATCACCCTTGTATAAATAAAATAAAATTATATGTTAAAATCGATGTCTTTTAGATTTAGTTTTTGGCAGCTATGATGCTCTTTTCCCTTGGTAAGGTTTTAATGGGAGTAGTTTGTTTTTTGTTAGACTTGTTCACTTGCTATGGGGTCATATTTACTTTTATAATATTTTTCTTGGATATATATATATATATATATATATATATATATATATATATATATATATATATATATATATATATATATATATATATTTTGGATGAAACTTGAAAAGCTGGATTAGCTATGCATTTTTGGATCCTGATAGGCACTTTGTGTACTTACTACTTATATAAACATAGAGTATGTGTAGAGTGAAATTGGTTCATGCATAATACATGAATTATTGAAGGATATTAGTTATTTTCACTAAAAGTTATTAGTTGTTTACATTGAAGAGTATTAATTGTTGGTGATCAAATTTAGTTGATGAGATTAGTGACTGTTTTAATTCGGTTTATGATCACCAATCAATTTCGTGTGATTGATTATCACCGTAAATGGTAAATCGAAGATTCGGGATATGAAATCGAAAATACAAAAGTCGAAATTATATTAATTTCGTATGTGTGCACGTTTTGGTGTGTTAGTGTGTGTTTTGGGAGTATTTAAGAATTTGAACTTGTATTTCTTAAGCTGGAGAACAACTATTTATAGAGACTAGCAAGCATGAGGTGTCTATGACTCTTGGTCTCCCTAGCCTGCATGCTTGACAAGTGTCCTTTGACCTTAGTTTGACCTAAGCTGAATCTTAGTTACAAAGTCTTCCTTGGTCTTATCTCGGACTTCATTGTTGTTCGTCCAGGTCGGCTTAGTATATCCAGAATGGTTTTTTCATAAAAGTTGTTCGCCTTTTGGGTGCATGGCTCAGAAGTTGTTCGCCTTTGTGTTTTACACAGATTGGCTTTGGGATCTTGGTCCTTTGATCGTTTCCATACACCTCTTAGGCTGATAGACGCATCATCTTTCATAATGTTGCTCGTCATCAGTGACTTGGTGGAGGGTCCATATTTGACTTCGGGTCTCTAGACCTGTTCGCCAGTATGTTGTTCGTCGGTAGAGTTGTTCGTCAGTTTATACAGTCCCTGGATTGATTTATGCACCCCACCTTGATTTTCTTTGTTAATCATCTTTGATTTGAGGTTGGTTCTTCATAATCCTTTTTAAGGCTTTAATCCTTGTTCGCCAATCATTGATTTATGTTCGCCTATCAACAATTGCCCCCTATCCTGACTACATGTTGCCCCAGACGAGCAACTTTGTGGCGAGCAAATGTAGTTAGGATATTATACTGGTGAGGATTTGGACGATCATTATTGAAATAGGCGATCAACTCCGGGTTCACCGTTTCATCTTCCCATGATCTGGGGGATGTACGAGGATGACGTGGGCGGTATGATTGTGCGCCGCCCACGCGCAAGCAGTCCCGAGGCTACGCGCCCCTATATTTGCAAATAGGCCCTTCAATTTTCAATCTTACTCGGATTTAACCCCGTTTTCCTTCAATTTAGCCCGCATTTTGTTGGAAATTGCGGGTTTTACCCCGTTTTTTCATGGGGTATAAATAGAAGTGGGAACTGAAATTTTCCCACTTCTTTCGACTCTGCTACAGTGCTCCGTCATTTCCAAGCTTCCTCCGGCGAATTCCAGTATTTTCCGACGAGATTACTTCAATTTTGCATTTCCAATTCAACTCCAAGGTAGTATTTTCGTTCTTATCACTTAATTTTATCTTTTGTTTTCCCCTATTCTTCCAAAATTTCCATCACCGCCGTGTGGGACCTCGCACCGCCGTCTTCTCTGGGGATTTTCCATCATCTGCAACCTCTACTGCCGCCTATGTCTTCACATTCGAGCAATACATCTGAGGAAACCTTTGATCCTCTTTTCCCAATTGCGGCTCCTTTCGATCAACCTCCCTTTGAAATTTCTTCGGCGTCAAACCCCCACGTTGACTCGGTTGTTCGTTCAGTTGAGGATACTGGTGTTCGCCCATCCGGGAGGGAAATAGTGGCTGTTGCGAGCAAGGATTCTGACGAAGGCTCTTCGTCCAGTGCTGAATCGGAAGATCCCCAATTTGACGAATTGACCCGCAAATTTCTGGAGGGGATAAGCTTCCCATCTCCAAAGATGCTGGAAAACGAGATTCCAATTGGAGTTGCCCGGCCTTTCGAATGGCGAGCATATTGATTAGGCGTGAAATTGTCATGATTCGTCGCTCGAAATGCCCTTGTTTTGATTGATTTATATGAGTATTTAGAGTCATTTGAGTATCATTTTCATAAACTAATGAATTTGTCTCCTCGATGCTTATAGATGGATAGAGGGTGAAAAGAGAAGTTCGTAGGACTTTGAATCGACTCAAACGGATGCCCGGATGAAAAGATATGGAAGAAATACGAAAAGTATTAGTTCGAGTGAGCAAAAGTGTCACTGGAGTACGCAAGCTGAAGGTGCTCGAGTAAACACTACTCAAGCACTCGAGTAGAGCACTCGATCCATGCCTGGTCGAGTAGACACTACTCGAGCACTCGAGTAGTGCACTCGAGCTGAGGGTGGTCGAGTAGATCTACTCGAGCTCGAGCTTGCATTGCTCGAGCACTATTTACTCGAGCTCTACTCGAGCGAGTCGTGGATTTTGGCCCGTGAAAGTCCGATTCGACCCGTTGCCTATTTATACCCCTTCCGAACACGTTTTTATAGACGACTTGATACCATACTACGTTTGGAGACTGAGTTTTGAGAGAGAGGAAGAGGAGAAGAGACGAGCAAGCTTACTTTTACGTTTTTTTTAGGTTTTCTTACGAGTTCACATCACGATTTTACTTTTTAGTTTCGTTTCTTCCTATCTTTTGTTCTGAAATACGTTGAGACTTCGTTTTGTTTAATTAATTTCAGTTTCTTCTTTTATATCTTAAAACCCTAGTTTATGTTCGATCTTTTCTTCGTTTTAATTACCATGTTCATGTTCGTTACTCGTTTAATTGTTCTTGTTTACATAAAACCTATGTCTAGCTAAAACCCTTGCATGCTTGGGGTAGGATGAACTCGTAGAAGTAGGTTGTGGGTATGTAATTAGGGTAACTTGTGACGTTAGGTTTTAATTCTCTTGATTAATGAATTCTTAAAATCAATCTTGACTTTGCCTTTGAATTTCGTTCGAAAAGTGTTAGAGAGAGGACGACTGTATCACTCTTTAACAACGAGTAGACTTAACGAGAGGGTTTAGAAAGGGTTAATTCATCTACCAGTTTAGCGAAGGAGGACGACCGCATCACCTTAGTTAAATTAGGGTCTCATTAAGAAAGCACAATCTATTAACTTGGTAGTAGATTAGTGAAGTCGAGTGTTAGGATAAAGTATTAGGGTTTAAAATCTTGAGCTTTCATCTTGCATTCTTTTACTTAGGTTAATTCTTGCGCGTCACGGTTATTTTGATTATGTACCTGCTCCGTTAGTATACGTAGGGATTCCTATCCTAAGCATCACCATCTCTCATTAGAAAACAACCCTTAGTTAATTCGCTTCTTTAATTCTTTAGTTTAATTAGTTTAGTGTAGTTTTAATTAATCTTTCCACAAAAATCCAAAAACAACACACTCATATTAGCTACGACGCGTAGATCTTCAGGGATCTATTCGCATACATCCCATCTCGTGGGTTCGATAATACTTGGTCATTATACTTACTAATACTACAGTGAACCCGTACTCTTGTAAATTCGCTTCAAGTCACATATGCTGAGGAATACATGAACCACTTTGCTCGCCCCCAAAGACAAATAATGGACTTAGTAAAAACTGACTTTCAGGCGAGCAAAATTAAGAGTGTTGTCCTCGAGGAGGATCTTGATTCGATCCGAGAGACCTACAAGATCCCGTATGACATTCATATGTGGGCTCCCGAGAGAAATGAGAGAGCTGATCGCGCACCCCCAGGATGCACGGCGATCAACATTCATACCTTGATGGTTGGTCTAAAGTTGCCGCTGTCCCCAGTTGTTGGTCGTTTTCTCGAGGCGACCAACCTTGCCATTACCCAGATCACACCAATTGGGTGGATGAATTTGCTCGGCGCCATGTGCTTGTTCGCCCTAGAAGGATATGTTGATCGCCTTACTGCGGAGGAGATCAACTATCTCATGACAATCACCAAATGTCCCATAGGCGAAGAAGACTACTACTACCTCAAGGCCAGAACCGGACTCAAGATGGTAGAAGGAGTGTCGAACAAGATCAAGGACTGGAAACAACACTTCTTTTTCATAGGGGGTGATTGGCGAGCATCTTCCGGTCCACACGGGGGCATTGGGCGAATAAACTCTCCTGACGCTTATGGAATAATTAAGCGTAAGTTTGTCTTTGTTCGTTCTGGAACTGTATTGTTCTAATTTAACTTTTCTTGTTTACTTGCAGGCCCTCGATTGCCCAAGTGGAACTCGGAGGAGGAAGAGATCGGTGCAGAGTTTTTATTTACTTCCTGCTTGGTCGGCCTACGCAATAGAGCAGATAGGACTATCCAGTATCTGAGCGACGAGAAGCGTCAGAGAGCTGCTCGCTTGTTCACCTATCCCCATCACTTAGAAGCTCGAGCTGAGGTGCCCCCAGGTACAGGAAGTTTCTAGCTTTCAATATACACGTTGCTCGTCATTTGTTTCTTAAACTTGCTCGTCTAATTTCTCTTCTCTTTTTTTTAGCCGAGCAAATCACCGTCGATGTCCCTCCCTGCTTCGGACTCTTGGAGCTAAGAGTATTCAAAATGGCACCACCAAAAGGAAGGAGAAAGAAAGGTGACCCGCCATCCAAAGTGTTGGCGATGACGAACAAGGCGGAAGGGACGAAAGTTGTTCGCCAAGCCACGCCCCTGTCCAACCTACCACCTTCTCCCCCCCTGCACCATCACCCCGTGGTGCCAAGCGCCTAAAGAAAGGGGATGGGACCTTCGTGTCCCAGACTGCTCCTGCCGGGACCAAGGACAAGGAGAAAGTGGGGCAGAACCATGCTCGCCATCACACGGAGGGAGAAACTGTTCGTCCCTCCTCCAACGAGCCTGTGGAGAAGACATGCAAGGCGGGCAGGGATTCCACTCCTATTCGCGGTCCTGAGGATATCACCCATCTGGGTTGGGACGATCAAAAGTTCCAGGAGTAAGTCTATTTTCACTTCTGCCGAGCAAGATTCAAATTTTTTTATTTTTCTAAGTATCATTTGCTTTCTTGTTCGCAGATACCGTGCTGACGATCACCCTGGTCGAGCAAGTGTTGTTCATTAGTATGCTTGCTCGAAGACTCCCGTCAACATAAGGGAGATTCCCGGCGATCACGTTCGCAGGGCGACGGAGCTGATCGCCCGAGCTTGGACACGTCCCTTGGACAAAGCTATCTTCCAACAAAGGCTGGCGGACAACGTCCATCTCTCCATGATGCTTCACGCTAATGGCCTCGTTACGGTTCAAAGGGCAATGGCCCAGATAGCCAAGCAAGAAGAAGCTGCTCGCCGCTACGCAAGAACTGCTCGGCAGCTCACGGAGGAGAAGGATGGCCTGATCAGTCAGTACGAGGCCAAACTTGCTCGCCTCAATAACCAGATCAATGTTTACATTGATAATGAAAAGAAATGTCTTGGAGAAATCCAAGACTTGTCTGGTGAATTGGGAGGCAAAGATGCCATGCTCGGCGAGGAGAAGAAAAAGTTGTCCGCGGCCGAGCAGAAAATCGCCGAGCTCGAAGCGGAAGTTGCTCGCATCAGGGACGCGGAGGCCAACACTTTCACCCGCGAGCAGCTTGAGGTAGAGCTCCAGGCCCGGTCCGCCCCCATCTCAAATCTGGGATACATCTGCGCTTACGCCGACTGCATCCGCATGGCTGACGCGTATGATTTTAAAGATATGGTGGATGGGCAAGGACTTGACCGAGTTCCTGGAGCACTACCCCCCGCCGAACAACATCGAGCTTCAACTGGGGGACATCGCCGAACTGGGGGTCAAGATTGATGTCCTTGACCCAAGCATCATCATTACTCGCCCCCCACCACAAGTTGATGAAGGCGAGCAAGAAGAGGAGCCGGCTGCTGCTGACGAGCAGGCTGCTACGGAAAGGGAACAAAAAGCCGCGGAGGACATGGCTAGAGACATGATTGTAGATCCTCCCGCCGACCAAACTCAAGATCAACCTCCCGCCGAGCAGCAATAGTTTTTAGGACTTGGAATAGTCTTTATTTTGTAATAGTTGCTCGGTAGGCTCTTCTTTGTAGTACTTTACACTTGTACTATTTTTGGGGCTCAATGCCTTTTGTTTTAATGGAACGTCTTTCTTATGTTCGCTCATTTTCTTATATATGTTAACTGCCTTTACATTTTTATCAATGCTTTTGCAATTATAACATATAATGTTGGGCCTTTGTTCGAATTGAACTTTGCCTTTAATGGAATTAGGGTTTAGCCTTAGGTTCTGTTCATTTTAAAAAACGAACAACCTTTAAGTGGCTTTGGTCCTCAAAATGGACTTGTACCTCGAGATTTTGGACTTTTCCTCTTTGACGAACAACTACTATATTTATACTGAAAAATTTACAAGTGTTGTAAGACTGCTCGTTACTAACATATACAACCTGACGAACAACTTTGAACACCAACCAAAAATATGCTCGCTTATAATATTTTGCCGAGCAACTTTATCTAAAATTAGGAATGATGAAATAACACTAGACTATACAATGTGCCGAACAACTTTCCATTCTATACTTAAACAAAAATTTCAAAAAATTAGGCAAGTTTTTAGTTTGCCTTCCTTGGTTCACTTGCCCTCCAAGACATTTGTTCGCCCAATCAGAGACTTGTTTGTCTCATTGATAGTATTTCTTCAGATGTACTGCATTCCAGGAATATTGGGCCGGCTTGCCTTCCATATCTTCAATATCGTATACACCATTAACGAATTTTTCCGTTATATGATACGGGCCCTCCCAAGTTGGTCTCAATACACCTGGAGGTTGGGCGAGCAACTTTCTTAGAACCATATCTCCAACTCTGAATTCCCTGATTTTAACATGGGAATTATAATAGCGTTCTGCTCGCTGCTTATAGGTAGCATTTTTTAGCTCGGCATTCAGTCTTTTTTCTTCGAGCAAATCCATCTCAATAGCTAGAGCAGAGTTGTTCGCCTGCTCATCAAAGTTGGTCATTCTGAATGTGTTGGTCTTTAACTCGATTGGTATTACAGCTTCTGTTCCGAAAGCCATTGCAAAAGGTGCTTCTCCAGTGCTCGACCTGGGAGAAACTCTATATGCCCACAAGACTTCCGGGAGTTCTTCAGACCAACTGCTTTTGCTCTCCGCTAGCCGTACTTTTAATGTATGCTTGATTATCTTGTTCACGGCTTCGACCTGTCCATTTGACTGGGGATAATAGGGCGTAGAGTAATGTTTTTTGATTCCCCACTTTATACAGAAATCTCTCAACTCTTTTCCATCAAACTGTGGACCATTGTCTGTTACGATGGTTTGCGGAACCCCAAAGCGACAAACAATGTTCTTCCAAATGAAGTTGATCATTTTCTGCTGCGTGATTTTTACCATGGCTTCTGCTTCTGCCCATTTTGTATAATAGTCGACTGCCACAACGGAACACCTCCAACTCCCGCTGGGAAGGGACCAATAATGTCCATCCCCCATCTTGCAAATGGCCACGGGCTATAAACTGATACGAGCTGTTGGGCCGGGGTATGAATGTTTGGGGCAAAAATTTGACATTGATGGCAAGTCTTTGCTTTCTTAATTGCGTCTTGACGTAAAGTTGGTCAATAATAGCCTTGTCTGATAGTTTTGTATGCCAAGGCTTGCCCCCCAGTGTGATTTCCGCATACTCCAGCATGTATTTCTTCGAGTATTGCTCGTCCTTGCCCCCTAGGCAAACATTTGAGAAGTGGGATTGATATTTCCCTTTTGTAAAGCTGCTCGCCCACCAGAGTATATCTGGCGGCTTGCTTTGTTAGCTTGGCAGCTTCAAAAGGGTTGTTTGATTTTTCCCCACTTTTCAAGTATTTGACTATACTTGTTCTCCAGTCTTCTTCTTCGCTTGCTTGTTCATCAAGTTGGCTGAGATTATAACTTCTCGTTGATGGATCACTCATTTTTGTAATTATAACGTCTGCCAACTATGCAGGTCCTTCGCTTGTTGCTAGTCGGGCCAACGCATCTGCTTGCATGTTGCTTGTCCTGGAATTTGTTCAATGAAGACTTGTTCTAACAAGGACATCAGGTAAGCAACAATTCGCTGATACTCGATCATATGATCGTCTTTCGCCACGTATTCACCTCGGACCTGGTTCACAATTAATTGTGAGTCGCCGAATATTTGCAATCGTCTGACACCTATTGCAAGGGATAGATGGAGACCAGCAATGAGAGCTTCATACTCTGCTTCGTTGTTGGTTGCCATGAAACCAAATCTGATTGCCGAGGTGAATACTTGTCTGTCTGGACTGATAAGAACCACTCCTGCCCCCGATGCTATATTAGTTGAAGATCCGTCAACGTAAAGATGCCAGGGGTGATCAAGTCCTCTCGTCGGATCTGGTGGGAAAGTTAGTTCGACAATAAAGTCGGCTAACGCTTGTCCTTTGATCGCTGTTCGAGGAGCATATGTCACCCCGAATTGGCTAATCTCTAGTGACCACTTTAATAGGCGACCAGCTGTGTCGGGGCGATGGAGAATTTATCTGAGGGGGAAAGTTGTTAGCACTTCAACTTGATGATAAAAAAAGTATGGCCGTAACTTCCTCACACTCATGACAAGTGCGTACGCCATTTTTCAGTTGGGGAGTATTTGATCTCCGCCTCATGCAAAGCTTGACTGACGTAGTAAATAGGTTGATGAAATTTGCCATCTTCTCGCACCAGAACGGAGCTGATGGCCACTTCTGACGCTGCCAAGTATAAATATAGCTTTTCTCATGGGACGGATTTTGATAGAATTTTAACATCTCCCAGGTAGTCTTTGAGTTGGTCGAACGCCTTTTGACAGTTGTTAGTCCATGTGAACTGTCCTTTCTTGATGGCTTCAAAGAATGGACGACATTTGTCCCCCGATCTGGATATGAACCGATTCAATGCTGCTAGGCATCCCGTAAGCCTTTGCACTTCTTTTATCGAACGCGGTGGTTGCATATCTACAATTGCTTTGACTTTTGTTGGATTGGCTTCAATCCCTCGTTGACTAACAAGATGGCCCAGGAATTTTCCTGAATGAACCCCGAAACTGCTCTTCTTCGGATTCAGCTTCATGTTGTAATGTCGAAGAATTTCGAACACCTGGGTAAAATGTTGAAGATGGTCTTCCTTTCGGGGGCTTTTGACTACGACATCGTCCACATAGACTTCTACCGTATCTCCAATTTGTTCGTCGAACATCTTGTTCACCAACCTCTGGTATGTTTCTCCGGCGTTGATGAGGCCGAAGGGCATTCTCTTCCAACACAACAAGTTTTTGTTCGTATAAAATGCTGTGTTCTCTTGATCGTCTGGATGCATTGGAATTTGATGGTACCCGGCAAAGGTATCCATGAATGTTAGCATTTCATGACCTGCAGTGCTGTCTACCAACTGGTCAATGTGAGGGAGTGGAAAGTTGTCCTTCGGGCATGCTGCATTCAGATCTGTAAAGTCTATGCATAGCCTCCAGGTCCCATTTGGTTTCCTCACAAGGACGGGGTTTGCTACCCATTGTGGACAGAGTGCTTGTCGGATTAAGTCGTTGTCTAACAACTTCTTTACTTCTTCATTCAAAGCCTGATACTTGTCTGGGCCATACTTTCTTCGTTTTTGATGGATTGACCTTTTTGCTTGATTGATGTTGAGCTTGTGACAAGCATGTTTTGGATCTATCCCCACCATGTCTGCATGAGACCAAGAAAAAACATCTAGATTTTTGCTAAGGAACTCTTTCATTCGGGATTTGTAAGGCTCAGGGAGCTCAGATCCTATGTATAATTCGAGATCCGAGTTTTCAGGATTAACTTTGAACGCCTCCAGCTCTTCAACTGGAGTTGCTCGTCGTTTTTGTCCTTTCCACCGAGGATCAAGTATTGGTCCCTCAGAGTTGAAATCATTTTCGATGCTTATTGGCTCTGCCCCCAGGCGGGGATCTAGATCGTCTGTTGGCCCTGATTCATTGTTGTTAGTCAACACCTGGCCCTCCAAGTGGTTAAATGAGTGTTGTTCGTCACCACCTCTTTGTTGCTCGTCAGGATGATGTTCCTCCTGGGTGGTAATGAGTTGCTCGTTTAACACTTGCTCGTCAAGATGTTGTTCGTCAGTATCCATGTGGTCCTCTATGTCCATCATATTCTCCAATATTGATGGTTCATCAGCAGGATAGCTAGTTGTGGCTTCTATCATGGATACTAGTGCATGTTTGGCCTGCAACTGTAGAAGACATTCCCTGGCTTTTCTTTGATCTCCTTTGATTGTGCCTGCTCCACTTGCTGTTGGGAATTTCAAACAATAGTGATAGGTGGAACATGCAGCTTTGAATTCATTTAAAAAGGATCGACCAAGAAACCCGTTATAAGTTGAATCCTGGTCTACAACCAAGAAGTCAACCATTCTTGTAATATTTTTCTCGGGTTCGTTGGCCGTTACAAGTTGTACTGCTAAAGTAACTATTTCCAAAGGGACTGTTACAGCATTCCCAAAGCCTACTATTCTGTGAGTCGAATCCCGGATATAGCCCGAATAATCTCCAAGATGATCGAGCGTCTTTTTGAATAGGATATTGGTGTAGGCTCCAGTGTCTACCAACAATCTGTGGACTCGTGTTCCCATAATCTTTGCGCAGATTACGAGCGAATCGTTGTGCGGAGTTAATATTCCTTCCAAGTCATTTTCGGTGAAGGTCAATTCTGATGTTTGCATGATAGACGGTTTAACCCCCATTTATTGGACTTGATCGATCGCTTGTAACTCAGCTTTTCTCTTTCGGTTGGAGATTGGTGGTCGTCCATCAGAACACCCTCCTGCGGGGCCTGCGGGTTCCATCATGTATAAATCTTCCAACGGACGAGTAGGAATGGTAGGAACTGGTCGTCCTGGTTTATTGTTTTTCTGAGGTTGATCATCCTCATCTTCAGAGTTGTTCTCCCGGACTCTCTTTTCGGGTTATTTTTTAACAAAGTCGGAAATTTTCCCCTCCTCGTAGAACCGCCAAAGTTGCTTGAGCAAATCTCTACATTCACTCGTAAAGTGTCCCACGCTTTGATGGTAGGCACAATACTTGTTAGGGTTGAGTTTGCCGGTGTCTTGACGGATTTTTCGTGGAGGGGAGACAACTCCTTCTCTTTCACATTTTCATAAACAGTATCGACTGACACTGTTAGCACTTGATTCAACTTTTCCTTGAGCTCCGTCCCTTCAGTGAATGCCTTCATGTTTTTAGGGACTCGATAGTTTGTTACGCCAGGTTTCTTGTTATTCTCCTTGGGATCAGCTTTGTTCTCCCCCAAGTTTGATTGCAAGGCCTCGTGCATGGAAACGAATATGCCGACTTGATTTCTGAATTCGGCATAACTTCTTGGGCACTTCAGACGTACCTCTTTCCATAGCTTTGATCATTTTTTCAACCCGGCCATAACAACAACAATTTTCGTGTCTTCACTGACGGGTTCACCTTCTAACAACACCTTGTCGAACCTTTACATGAATGCCCGATCCGACTCGTCGTCATTTTGTTTTAGGTCCGACAATCGGTGTTTCTGGGACAAGTATGATCCCGCCATTGAGAAATGAGAAAGGAACTCTCGACTCAGTTGAGTGAACGAGTGGATAGATGCTGGTGGCATCGCCGAAAACCACTTGTGCACCCGATCCCCCAAGGTTAAGGGGAAGTTTCGGCATTGAGTGGCGTCGCTGGCTCCCACTGAGACCATATAATCCGAATACTTCGTTAGATGAACTCTGGGATCAGCAACACCGTCATATTGTATGCTTGTCGGGAACTGGACCTTTTTCTGAATCGGGGCTTTCAGAATGATAGGTGATAGTGGTGAGGATGGCAAGCTGGTCGTCCCCACTCCTCTTTGTTGGTCCAACTGTCCCTGCATGCTCTCCACTGCCCTTCTTAAACTTGATAGCTCATCCAAAGATGCCCCCTGACTTGGAGGCTGTTCGGCGAGCAAAGGTACAAACCTTTCTGATCGTCGCAGTCCCGCGCTCGGAGTGGGCAAATCCTGGAGCTGCTTTCTAGGGTTGCTCGCCGCATTTGGCCCTAGACGCCTGAAGGCAGACTGGGAGAGTCTCTCATGAACTGATGGGCGCGGTTGTTCAAATGTTGCTCGCCCACGCTCAACTTCCTGGCGAGCAACTTTCTCCTGTTGTTGGGATTGGCCAAGTCTGTCCTGGGCACTGGAACGGGTTGTTCCATGGCTCGACATTGTTGTTCGCCCGCGAGCAGACTCTTCTTGGCCCTCTCTTGGTTCGACCATCTTGGCTTTGCCTTTATCTCGCCTGACTTGGGCACTGTTCACCTCGTGTTGTTCGCCCCTAGCTGACCTGGCCCTAACAACTTCTATAGGTCTATCCTTAGGCCTCACTTGCGAAGGCCTATTCTGATCTTGCTGTTTCTATAGAGCCTGGAGAGTAGCAATGGTTTTGGCCAGTTCGTTAGGGTTGTTCGCCAGGGCCTCCATTTCAGGTGGGAGATTATGAGTTATGTCAGTATGCTGCGATCTATTCGCATGCCTGGAATTACGATCTTGGTGGTCGGCCGATGAAGCTCGGGTAGGAGATGCTCTCCTTGACAAGCGTGATCCTTGGGTTTCCTTTGATTGAGGCATTTCAAATTAATTTGTCTTAGTTCTTATGATGAAGAACACCAAGAACACTTTTATTTGAATCTTCAAATGTTTCTTGAAACCTTCGTCAAATCTTCAAGTTTTCAACTTGAAGTTCTTGACTAATCACACTAAACCGAAGGTTCGAACCACCCTCCTTCTAGCGCCAATTTGTTGGTGATCAAATTTAGTTGATGAGATTAGTGACTGTTTTAATTCGATTTAGGATCACCAATCAATTTCGTGTGATTGATTACCACCGTAAATGGTAAATCGAAGATTCGGGATATGAAATCGAAAATATGAAAGTCGAAATTATATTAATTTCGTATGTGTGCACGTTTTGGTGTGTTAGTGTGTGTTTTGGGAGTATTTAAGAATTTGAACTTGTATTTATTAAGCTGGAGAACAACTATTTATAGAGACTAGCAAGCATGAGGTGTCTATGACTCTTGGTCTCCCTAGCCTGCATGCTTGACAAGTGTCATTTGACCTTAGTTTGACCTTATTTAAGTTGAATCTTAGTTACAAAGTCTTCCTTGGTCTTATCTCGGACTTCATTGTTGTTCGTCTAGGTCGGCTTAGTATATCCAGAATGGTTTTTTCATAAAAGTTGTTCGCCTTTTGGGTGCATGGCTCAGAAGTTGTTCGCCTTTGTGTTTTACACAGATTGACTTTGGGATCTTGGTCCTTTGATCGTTTCCATACACCTCTTAGGCTGATAGATGCATCATCTTTCATAATGTTGCTCGTCATCAGTGACTTGGTGGAGGGTCCATATTTGACTTCGGGTCTCTAGACCTGTTCGCCAGTATGTTGTTCGTCGGTAGAGTTGTTCGTCAGTTTATACAGTCCCTGGATTGATTTATGCACCCCACCTTGATTTTCTTTGTTAATCATCTTTGATTTGAGGTTGGTTCTTCATAATCCTTTTTAAGGCTTTAATCCTTGTTCGCCCATCATTGATTTATGTTCGCCTATCAACATTAATTGTCTCACTGAAGAGACTTAGTTTGTTCCTAATACTCTTAAGTGAAAACAGTTAATACCCTTTAGTGAAAACAACTAATACATTTTAATAGTTTATTTATGAACCATTCTCACTCTATACTTTGTCATAAACATAAGTGACAAGTGATAAAATGAAAATAGGTTTTCTCCATTCTTGCATAATTAATAAAGTTGATTGAAACCCATGATTGCTAAAATCATCTAGACAACCCAGGCAAAGAAAGTCCAGAGAATCGTCCTTCTTTGAACAAATGAATTCATGTTTGGACAGTGTAATGATATATGGTGGGGATAGTCCAATTTTATAGTGTCAAGTATGGGTAAACAAATAATTTTGAAGAATGGACTGTTTATTTATAGCAATAACACATGAGATATTTAATTTATAGGAATTTGTCTCACTTAATTAGAACTATATTAATCCGACCCTGCTAAGGACCGCAGGCAATTAAGTCCAAGTATTCAAATTAGAGTAACAAAGCAACTTAGAGACATAAACCAAGTTTAAGAAGGAAGTATACTAATGGGATGTTTCTTCTCACCACCTTTTTACATTCTTGAATAGCCCTTGTGGTCTTCATATTGCTCCATGAATTCGTCGTTGAATTTCTTGAAACTTGCCATAATTGCAGGCATGTCTTCCTCAGCTGGTAAGATTGTGGTTCTCAGGTGGAAAACCCTGCATAAAAAGTGTTATTACCGGAATCAATTAAAATGGAGAAACACAAATGAGAGAGCTATGGAGTTATTTTCTGTCCTTAAACCGTGCATACCCTTCCTTTTGACCAAACCCAGAACCTGGGACAGTAGAAATGTCCGTGGCTTCTAGAAGCTTGAGACAGTAGAAAACATCGGGCACTTTTCCAGCTTGCTTCGCTGCCTCTATTGCTTTTGGTGGTAACCGTATTTGTGGGAAAGAATACATGGCACCTGAAACCATTTTGACGTCGAAAATGAATGGCTGAGATGAAGCAAGATATGGGAACATCCTATACGTGTTTCTTCTGAGTTGCAGAGGATTTTTTTTTCATTTTGCACGACTATTGTTACTGTTATATTCAAGTTAGGGGTGGGGGCTGGGGGGCAGAACTTCAATTACAGACCATTATACCTTCTGTAAAATTGCAAACAACATTTTTACAGCTATTGAATCCATCTGTCATAATCTGTGCTCTCCTTCTCAGAGACTCGAGGATACCTTTGCTGCAGGGAAATCAAGAGAAGCAATTTAACTTCCCTGTGATAATATTGAAGCCCTTTTTTTTCTATATACTGCAGAATCAAGAGTGAATGTAAAAAAGGCATACCTCTCATTAACATATCTTTCATACGATATATCTCCAGGCTTAGGAGGGTTAACCATAAGTCCCATCTGCAAATGAAAATAAACAAAATTTCTCCTAGGTTGAGTTTTTAATTTGAAAAAATGATCTTGAACTTTCGATACCACATTATGCGAATAAAACAGAATATGACAGCCATATTAATTGAAGATGGCTCATGGTTTGCCAAACATAAATATGATATCAATCACTTACAAATATTTGTGCAGGGACATTTGGGCTCAGTGATATGGAAGCAACTTTGTATATCTCCTCTACTGTCTGCAATAATATTACAAATTAAAACATGACAAAATGTTTTTAAAAATTACCAAAATGTACAACCATACAAACCTTTGGAGGAATATTAGTCATCTCAAAGTACCCACCGCGCTGCCCACATTCTCCCCAATAACCTTTTGAGACAGTGTGGAAAGAAACTAGCTGGAGCTCCTTGCTTATGGGAAGTCCCATGTCCATAAGAACCTTTAAAGTGTTCGAAAATAAAACCTCATCAGTATTTAAAGATCCATGAGAACTATAGAGACAGCTGTAACATCATATGATCGGAATCTGTACCTTCCTTGAACTTATGAAGGGGCGCTCATCTTGGTATATATTCTGCTGATAAACTTCATCACCAAGCAATACCAAATTGTTTTGGTGACAGAAATTTAATATCTCTCTAAGATTGGCTTCACTTAGACATTGTCCAGTAGGGTTTCCAGGGTTTATAATCACCATGGCTTGTACCTAATCAAAAAATGCAAGGGAAAAGGTATAAAAAAGTCATTATTAAAGAACACGCATTAGTTGGAAGATGATAATGAAAAAATGTATAGTTGACTTTCCAATAGCATAATATAGCTGCAATTGCCAGATCAAGCTATGAAAGATATGAAAGGAAAAGAACAAGGTGTATGGATGGAGTGTGTCATTAGCTACTTTTGGAATTTTGAGGATTAAAGTATTAAGCGATTTATACTCCCTCTCTGAAAAGATAGTTCCCTTCCTTTCTTGTGCATCCCAAAATAATCTTTTCTTAGTATATCCATTTATGTTCTTTGGATTTAACCATTTACAATCCTTGGGACAGTTTGGAGCAGTATAATAGTTCGGTTATAGGGGCTTGCATGACTGTTTTAATGTATATATTTTTAAGTAGATATCATGTTCAAAATGATAATAGAAAAATTAGAAGTTTTGGATACGTTAACATTATTACCCTCAAAAGTAGTGGTATAGAGATGAAAGTGCCACATCATTAAGTGACAAGTTCTTTTTACTGAGGAACAAAGTTTCTATTTCACGAGATAGAGACTTATCTTGAGTCATTCCAGAAAAAAATTAAAGTGATAAATTTTGGACAAAGTTAGTATAAGTTTCGGTTACAAATACATATATAATATTTATAACTAAAATTAAATATACATTGGTGCATGGATAGATATTCATAATAAAAAGCAAAACAAAGTCAATCTTACAGTTATTCCCTGTGCCCGAGCCTGAGCAACCGACTGGCGAAGGTTAACAATATCAAGGCCCCAATTTGAAGTCTCCTCCAGATAATATGGAACAAGAGAACCACCTAATAAAGTTATGGTTGCAGAGTAAAGTGGATATTGAGGTACGGGGACCAATATCTGGGAACAAAACAAACATTGTCAATAGGACAAAAAAATGCAGAAAATGGAATCCCCACTGTAAGAATAAATTTGTGCTGAAATAGAAAGACTGGGGAGAATAAAGCACTGCTGAGACAAATAAGAACAAAAATTATCAATGCTTAACGAAGCATTACCCCATCACCTTCACCACGAATTATGGTGTTCAAAATCTGCATCACACCTTTGCTAGCACCATCTGTAAGAAATATGTGTTCTGGATCACTGCTATGAATGCAAAAATTAGAAGATGAGCATGGGACTCCATATACAATCCCCACATTCTCAATCATAGAGCTACATAGAATTACAACCTTGGATATCCATCACGTCTCTCGATGAATTCAGCCACTTCTTTTCTTACTCCAGGAATGCCACGTGAATCACTGTAAGCGCCTGATCAATAGAAGAGGATATCAGTCCAATGGGGAAAAGAGATTAGCAAATCAGCTATTTTGAACTAATTTAGACCAAATACCAAACAAGAGAAGTCGAGGCAAATTTTGAGAATAATAGCTTTCGTTAAATAACAGAGATATTATATTATTATGAGGAAATATTATATCCACTCCTCGCACTAAGTAAAATTTTAAGGTGATTACATCAGAAATTAAACTACCTAGACCCCCTGAATTCAGTGCAAGATAATGCTTAGCTCTTGCAATCGCATCAGCAGGAAATAATAGTCCTACATTTGGATCATCCAGAAGAAATGGAGCTTGACAGAGAGCAATCACCTGTAACATCATTTCTCATGCATAAATATGACTGCAAAACCAAAAGCAACAGCGGGAAAGAGAACTGCATAATGTCAATACCTGTCGAGGAAACGTCAGAGGTTTCTGTCCTAAAGCATGAGGATTGCCAACATTGGTAAAGATGATCTGCCGTCAAATAATGAAATTATGAAACAGTGAAAATAGGCATTGGGTAATATAATTATAAATTGTTTCAGAAATTTTCTGGGGTAAGTACTATATAACTAGGCAAGTCTTGCTTCGTGATGGTGGTTAACTACAACAAAAATTGTGCAACCAAAATTTTGTACTAAAAGATAATAATTTGCATTACAAGAGTAGATGAATAAGACATAAGCCAGAAACAGCACCTATCATGGCCTTGTCATAACAGCCCTTCAAATGAACAATTTTATGATGTCAATTCTTTTAAGTCTAACAGGGAAATAACAATTGAAAGCATTGGCATGTAATTATACTATTTAGAAACTAACTGTGTGATTCTTTTAAGCTATTTTAACAAATATGCAGATTATATCAATGTGGAGACATGCATATTCCATTGTTTAAAGAGACAAACACACCTTCTTCCCCGCCTTCTGAAGCTCGGAAGCTCGAAGGTACAGCTCACCTCGGACAGCATACTGACATTTCTTGACGTTTTCATTCAAGTTTTCATAATCCAATGGCGAGGATGTCATGATGAACTATGTATGTTGCTAATTCGGGATGTAGCCTAAATATTTTGATCCAATTAACTCCCAACCTGTGAACTACCAAAATAAATTTAAATATTTGGTGAGACGACAAAGAAAAGTAAGGAATTGAATTTTGAAACATGGGGTGCCTCTTCTAAAGAGCTTCATATGTACTGTTACTAACTTCCATAGAAAAATATATGTGTCCTGGAAACTACAAAAAATAGATTAATTCTCAATACAATATCTTTCAAATTCATACAGTATTTCGGTGGCAAAGAAATCAAAGAAAGAACCAATGTAAGCTAGGAAGTAATATCAGACTCCGAAAGGATAAATTATTCTTCCACAACCAAGATTTATTATCGGCACCGGTGAAATAAGTACGGTGTGCGTGGAAAATCAACCAGCGATACATTAAAGTCGTGAGTGTATGAAAATAAACGAACAATTACTGTAGTATATTATCAAAATCGCAATTCCATCGGCATTAAATCAAAAACTGCAGACATGATGAACAGCTCATCTCGATCACTACTAAAGTAACGATTAAACTGAAAATTATAAACCTTTATCCTATTGCAGACCATAAAAATACATAATACTCATAAACAAAATGAGGAACTAAATATACCTAATTTCCGAATTAAAACTTACAAAAGCATTCTGGCATTTGTACCATTTTGTGGGGGACGATGGGTAGAGTATTTGCGAGAAAAATGTAGTTAAAAGAAGTAGTACCTAAACTTCACTTTCGACTTCTGCACAGATGGGCTCTTCTGTTTAAAGTTTAAACTCACAAAATTGTTCTCCTACTCTACCAATTGGAAAATGAGCAGGCACTATTAAATTAATCCTTTTTAATATTTTTGTTAGGGAGAAAAAGAAAAATATTAATTTCTATAGAATTTTCTTTAACACCCAATTCACTTTTTTTCTTTTTACCCATTTCTGAAATAAAATTACACATATACTTTTACTAAAAAAATTGTATGTTCCCCACCCCATATAAAAATAACGAATTAATAATAAATGAGAGCTTATGAAAATTAATTCTTTATATTTTTAAGACGGTGACATGTCGGTGTTATAATCAAAGTCTTTTTTTATCAACTATTGTTATTGTCAATAATATACCTAAAGTCTCACGTGTGATACTGAAAAAAGGGTATAATAAATAGGGATTGTTCACACTAGCAATATAATAGTCACCGGATCCAACATTATGGGTTCCAACTTTCAAAAATTAATGCGAAGATAGCTAACTTCAACATTTAAATAACAAGTGTACATATCTAACAGATTCATGGACATTGTATGAGTATCTACAACACTTGGTTCTCTCTCTCTCTCTCTCTCTCATGAAAATCAAGTGTGCTGCGCTATTGCTACTTATGTTCCTAATAGTTTACGGTTGTTCAACAAGAAAAGCATCAGGTAAATATATATGAGTGTTTTGCTACACCCTACCCTATATATACTCGGTTGCAAAATAATTAAATGTGGATATATATATATATGTATAGTTGGAGTTTTCAAAGTTTGAATGTTTAATTGAATTAGGTGAAGAGAGAAAGAGTAGATTGCAGGAGAGCGGCAACAGAAAGGTGATTGGAGTGGAGAGTAAAAGAGCAAAGGTACCAGCACCACCCTCTCCTAAGCACAGTGTCCCAATTCGCAACGGTGATCCCGGATCCCCTCCACCAACTTACTAATCTGTTTTCGCCTTTTTGGTTGGTTACCAACTTAGACTAAGGGAAAATACACAAAATTGTTCAAAAAAATTAAGGGGCCACTTGTTTGTTACCCCCTTTTATAAAAAAAGATGTATTTTTGCCCCAACATTTTTTTTTAAAGTTGGGCAAAAGACAATTTTGCTTTTCTCCCTAATATAAATGTGTATTTGAATTTTGTATATATTTGTTTGTTAGTGTGTTACGATATTGATAAAAAAAATAGGTGATGATTTGGGTAATATATTATGAAAATAGTAGTGATTGAGTGATTGTTGTGGGTTGTGTATGTAATTATATAAACCAATCGAGCATAAAAATTGAATGTCACCGCAAATAGACTCTCCTCTCCCGCATCAACTTTGAAATTCAGGAAAGGAGTCGTGAACGCGCCTTCACGAACAAACATTGCGAGACGGGGATTTTTAACATTAATTATGGTTTGACAATTCGCACAAATTTAAATTTATTTAAAAGTCTTTGCCTAAATTTAAGTGATTAAATAATTTAGAAACAGGTTAGCGACAGCCATAAGTTTTACAATCTTCATACTTAAGTCTCCTACACATGCAGAGGCAGTGCAATGTTGGAGTTGAAATCAAAGGTTCTTATCAACTTGACATTGTTATTGTCAATAATATACTGAAAGTCTAATGCAATACGAAAAATACTGCTATACAATAGGGATTTTTTCACACGTGCAATTTGTCAGTGGGTCGAAAATAATATGAGTCTTTTGATAGTAAACTTCAAAATTTAAATAATATGTATGGTCAAAACCACTTGTTTCTTTCTTTCTCTCTCACTCATGGAAATCAAGTATGCGAAGTGTGTTGCGCTAATGCTAATAGTGTTTCTAATAGTCTACGGTTCTTCAACAAGAAAAGCATCAGGTACACCCTATACTTAGTTGCAAATTAAATGTGGATACATGCATATAAGTAGGATTTAATTTTAGAGTTTGAATACTGCTTTAATTGAAGGTGAAGGGAGAAATATGGAGGGGCTGAATAGGAATAGGAAGGTGATTAGAGTGAAGAGTAAGAAATTAGTAAAGATACGAGCACCACCAACTCCTATCGGCAGCGTCCCAATTCGAAATGGTGTAACACCACCACCATCTTCCTGATCTATATTTGGTTCGGTTAGATCAAATGTGTATTTTAATTTTGTTGTTCGAATGTGCTAGAAGAATACCGATTTCACCATGAAAATTTCACTAAGACTTAATGCTAAACTACTCAAATGTACTATGCCATTCTCATTCATCAATTGTCTTCACCAACCACTTGTGCAAAAGTAGTAGAAAAGCTTCACCTATTGATGTTTTGACTTTGTTTTAAGACGCCTCTTCATCCCCATATGATACAAGTATATATGTCTTCTGCAAGCTCTTTCGTATGAGAAGTGGGATAATCTGTTGAAATTGTGTTTAAGATATGATTATGACCAAAATCAAACGCTGTGAAGAACATGATTGGTAAGGCTATTTATATTATTAAGAAGTTAAGAGAGACCAATATGTTTTTACAAGCCTTTTATTTTACTACATACTTCCTCCATGCCATACTTTTTTGCTATTTTACTGTTTGCACATGTTTTAAGAAGATAGTTATTTATTAGTATTTAAGCTGTGTTTACTTTCATGAATAAACCCCTTTTACACTAATAGTAGGGGTATATATATTGTTTACTTGGTAAGTTAAATTTTCCGGGTTATCAGTCCAACCCGGAATAAAGGTCTCATATTTACCCAATTTAAACCTTCAAGGATGGGGCTGTTTAAATTAACAGGAGTACTGTTCCTATGAAAATGATCCTCATGCTCCCCAACTTTGTTTAGAAAATTACATTAATATCCCCAAAAATGAAGTCCTCATTTCCTAAAATTCTTATACACTCTGTTCGAAAAATTACTACAGTGCTGCCGGAAACAGAGGACAACTTCGATCTGGGAAGAAGTCTTGCGGCGAGCCAACTAATGGTGCTTCTTTGGTGAATAAGGTATGGATTATTTCAATTGCAGCACACGATGATTAATTGTTGACATATTTCAATCGTTGCTGTGAAAATTTAACTGAGCTTCGACCTGCGAAGATCAAGGTCGGTGTACAAAAAAATTGGAATTGGGTTCACCAAAATGGAAAAAACTAAATCGAAACCCAATTGGAAGAGAGAAGAGTGAGAGTCTTCAATTTCATACCCATTTCAGTCGTCCATGGTTGAATTTCTATAAAATTGCAGTCTTCAATTTCTCAACAGCAATAAAATTTGACAGCTAGTTGTGGAGAAATTAGAGATAATATAAGGATGTATGTGAAAAATTTCATGTGTAAAAAGAAAATCTGTAACTCATAAATTTAGAATATAGTGGAGAATCACGCGAGGGAAGGAAGAAGACGAGAATCAATGAGGAAAGAAAGAGAAAAGAGGGGATGGTTCTAGATAATGGGAGAGAGAATATTATTAATTATATTGTAATTTCTTTATTTTCTATTATTAATTTTTATTTCATTCTCAAATTTTATTATAGGAAGTAAACGCCAGTTAACTCATTTCAAGTTATCTTTATCCCTCTTGGTATCCTAAACCCAGTAAACCCAAACTATATAAGTAAACACACACTAAAGTGATAAAATAGATGTTTTTGGTTAGGAGTATATGGAGAATATAATATTAAAATGTATTGTTGTTTTTTTTGTCAAAAATGAATGTAGCAAATAAGTATGAGACGGACTTTTTGGCAATGTAGAAAACAAGTATGAGATGGAGGGGAGGGAGTATGTTGTTTGTTTATTCATTCTCCAACTAATTGATTAAATATAATACTATTTCCTGTGATGAATAATATTAATTTATATGTTAAAATATACTGCTTCATTTGTTAAAACATGCAAGTAAATATGCTGAACAGTATTAGTTATTATTCTAAACAAAATTAGTGCGTCGATGTTTCAATTTTATAGTCGATGACATGCCGTGAGTACACCTGATGAGGATGCAAACTAGCCAAGTTTCTTGCTTTCCCCAACTGCTAGGAAATTGAGCAAATAAGACAAAATCTATAATATAAATAGTGGAATTTCAGCGGATCAAATCCAAGCAAAGAGACATTAATGATTAGGGATGGCAACGGGGCGGGTCTGGGACGGGTTTGGCTTGTCCCAGGACCCGCCCCGCCTAGTATTTCTAGGACCCGCGACCCGCCCCGCCAAATTTTCGCATGGACCCGCCCCGCGAACCCGCCAAACCCGCATGTTGATTTTTTTTTTTTAAATTATATTTTTTTAATTTTTTTTTCTCTTTCTACTCCTATTTTTACATTACAAAATTAACATATCAAATAGCTTAAATTCATACACAATATTATTGAATGATGAAGATTGAAAATTCTAGGAATGATAAATATTTTTAATACTATTATTAATAATTATATATATATTATATATTTAAATTATAAATAATTATAGGCGGGGCGGGTCCGACTAATACCAGGACCCGCCCCGGACCCGACGGGTTTTTGGTCAAACGGGTCCAAACCCGCCCCGGGACCCGTTTGACAGGGTTTTTACCCGGCCCGTACGGGGCGGGTTTGTTGCGGGTCCGGGTTTAGACCCGCCCCATTGCCATCTCTATTAATGATAGCCGTCCTTAATTTGTTTTCTTGGCCGGCTGATGTGAAAGTATAGCATCTCCAAACCAACAAATGTCCTACCTAGGCTACATCCATTAAATAATCTCCTCTTAATTTCCAGACAATATATCATATATAGTATCATGCACACACACTATAGCAGGTAATCACCTGGAGTGTGCCCGTCGAAACAGCGACAGGATGTTTGTGAACATCGCCAAGTTTCCAGCTTCAGACACAGAGGCTTAGTTAGCCGCACTACAACTTTAGGATATAGTGTTCATAAATTCTTTCATCTCTCTATCAAATAGAAACAAGCATAGAATAAGGAAAAAGCAACAAACATGTACTGACAAATGGAAGAGCTAAGCTAGGCTATGAATGATCACCAATATTTCTTCATTCATTCCTTCCTTCCATTCAACAAAGCCAGATATTTTTCCATGGCTTTGGCTTTCAACAAATATAACCCTCTTTTCTTTCTCCTTCTACCAATCTTCTTCATGAAAGCATCAGTTTCTGACTCAAACAAACATCCTTTCACCTGCTCAGACAGGATCCCCTCATGCACTGCTCTGCTTTACCAGAACAACGGTCTTCAAAAAGACGAGATTGCCCCCCTGTACGGCGTCAGCCCCTCCGTGATCAAGCCCACCCAGTCTCCCGACAAACAAGATTACCTGATAACTGTCAACTGCTCCTGCAAAACAGTTAACACCACAGCTGGATACTTCTACGACGTAGTTTACGACCCAAAACCGAATGATACATTCTACGACGTATCAGCTGAGAATTTCAGCGGGCAGGTCTGGGATCAAAGCGTGAACACGAGCTTAGCTGTAGGGGTGAACAAGACTTTTCATCTTCTCTGTGGATGCGTAGATACCGATTCTCAAGTTGTGGTGACTTACACAGTTGAGCCACATGATACTGTCTCCATGATCGGAGATCAACTTTCTGCTGAAGTTGACGGGATCCAGAGCTTGAACCCCTTTTTGGCTTCACGCCCGAATTATATTGAAGCCGGTTGGATCTTGTACGTGCCCATGGAAAAAAACGGGCTTCCTAACAAAGGTAGTTTATAAAGAACGATCCTTTCAAACTTAAATATGTTCATCTAAATCTAATTTTTAGCTTATTTTTTTAAGGGGCAAAGAAGGTGCACAAATGGATGATAGTCATCGGTTTATTATCAGCAGTAACCTTGCTTTCCGTTTGCACCTTGGCCATAATTCTCTTCAGGAAAAACAAAAGGCGAGGGCACAAGAAAGAAGATCTGAAATCCTTTTCCAAGAACTCCAGTAATAGAGCTCACTCCTTGCAGAAACAGTACACACAGAATGGAAGGATCGAAGGTCAGTATATAAGTTTAGATACAGAGGATATGAAAAATGGAAACTGATTACTTTGGAATCCCGACAGATATGACAGGTTTTGAGTCGGAGAAACAGATACTATATAGCATTGAAGAGGTTGCAGCAGCCACAGGCGAATTTGATGAAACTAGAATAATCGGGCAAGGTGGATATGGTAGTGTGTATTATGGGGTAATCGGCGAGAAGGTATACCCTAATTTATTATCTGTCTCGTCTCTAAGACGAGTCATCAAGGTTTGGAGTAGTACTTAATGTTGACATAAAATCAGGAGGTTGCAATCAAGAAAATGAGATCTAGCAAGTCCAAAGAGTTTATTGCTGAGCTCACAGTGTTATGCAAGATACATCATATTAATGTGGTAAGAAACAACTTCCAACAGTACTTGAGGTTATCTGTAATCAATGTGGACTATTGATCACCGTGTAGGTGGAGCTGTTGGGGTATGCTAGCGGAGACGACCACCTCTGCTTGGTTTACGAGTACATCCCAAATGGTTCTCTCAGTGAACATGTTCATGATCCAATGCTCAAAGGTATTTAATTCTTTACACATAGCTTAGGCTATGAAAAGATGATGGGGTTAACTAAAGCATGCATGCTTACATTGAATTAGGTCACCAGGCTCTGTCTTGGAGCGCGAGAACTCAAGTTGCACTGGATGCTGCAAGGGGTATTGAATACATCCATGACCATACAAAGTCTCGATACGTGCACCGTGATATAAAAACAACCAACATCCTTCTCGATGAAGGTCTAAGAGCAAAGGTACTTGATGGTTTAATATCAACATAATGCTAAAATGTTCTACTACTTCATACAGAGGCTGATACATCTAGATTCTTTTCAACTTAAGGTTCATATCTTGTCTAGGAATATTGGGGTTCTTTAACTTTTGCACAGGTTGCAGATTTTGGTTTGGCAAAGCTTGTTGGTAGAACCAACGAAGATGAGCTATATGCAACACGGCTAGTTGGAACCCCGGGATACCTTCCTCCTGAGTAAGCATCAGGAGATCATTTGAATCCATTAATTAAATCTGGAAGAGCGTTAATCTGTGGTTGCAATTATGATAGTAGGTAATGGGTTTTGCAGGTCAGTGAAAGAGCTGCAGGTGACTACTAAGACTGATGTTTTTGCATTTGGAGTTGTTCTTGCTGAGCTAATAACCGGCAGACGTGCACTTGTCCGTGACAACCAGGAGCCAAATAGGATGAAGTCACTCATCACAGTAGTAAGAAAAAAACAATCATCAACATGCGTGATTGGATTTTGGTGGAGATTAATAATGTTTTAGGCTGACTATCTTTATCTTATGATCAGCTAAACAATATCTTCAGTTCAGAAGATCCAGAGTCAGCATTGGTATCCTTCATAGATGGAAACCTCAAAGGCAATTATCCTCCAGAAGATGTATACCAGGTTGATATCATATAATCATTCAGTATATCCTAACAGGTGTACATGTACTATCCTAATAATCTCCACAAGTATTATACTATGTGGAAATCAAGTGAAGGAAGTTACTCACAGTTAAGCATGACATATATAATTAATAGGCTTCGATGTGATGTTGCAGATGGCTGAAATAGCACAATGGTGTCTGAATGAAGATCCAATAGACAGGCCAGAAATGCGAGAGATAGTGATTGCATTATCACGTATCAGAATGTCATCGATTGAATGGGAAGCATCCTTAGGAGGGAGCAGCCAGATTTTCAGTGGAGTTTTCAGCGGCAGATGAGAATATGGATTCCGTTTTGGTCACAACTGCATGATATCCGTTTTCAGCGACATAGAAGAAACAAAATTAATTGCATTTTCACATGCAATGCAAGATGCGACTGTCTTGTCTTCTTACTTATTAAGTTAATATAGGATAGGGAGGATGATAATCATTTGTTATATATTTATATATGTATGCATTCTGGTGCAGTAACTGTATGAAATTCTGACTTGGTTACACTTCTAGTTGCCCTTGCGCTAATCATAAATTGTCCAAATGATCAATCTTGGAAGTTTGTCCCACTGAAAACTACAGGAAATGTTTGGCCCATATATATAGTTGATTTCTTTTGTGCCCAAGTAGTAGATGATTATTTTCATTAGGAAATTGGAAAACATAACTTGAAATTGATCCAAAACCAACAAAAAGAGCAGCAGCAAAACTTAAATACAAGCCTTGAAATTAGCATGAATCATGATAGCTTGAGAATTAACATGCTGATCAGCATTCATCACAACATGGCTCAAACTCTTATATATATTTCTGCACATAGCAACTCTCCAAACCTCCTTTCTGCATCCAAGAATTCGTCGATCCCTTCCCACTCCATCTCCTTCATCCAAGCAACACTCACCGACTCTCAAATCACACTGCCCTTCCCTTGCCTTGATACGACAGCAACTCCACCATATACCTCACACTCTTCATCAAATCATCGTTCAACGTCCCTCCCATCACACCACTACACCTCTCCTTCACCTCCACATGGGTTTCGGTCTTCTCCTTCGGATTCAAGTTTGTGATTTTTTCTTTTTATCGCCATCATCTTCTCCGTTTTTTGCACCAATTTGCCGGTACTTTTTGAGTTTTGTTGATTCAATGGATTGATATTCCCCATCGAAGCCCGATGGGTGGATCGGTCTTTTTTTCTGTTTTCTTGTTTTTCTTTAATTTGTTGCTTAGTTAGTTCTATGGTGTGTTTTTTGCGCCCTTGGCTTATAGTTTATAGCATCAAAGTCTTCTTGTGGCTTATAGTTTATAGCATCATTTGTGGTTTATAGTTGTGTAAAAAAGAAAAAATAGATCATGGAGTATATGTGCATGACTTGAGATTTGAAATGTTTGACTCTCTATAATTTGATTTTTATGTTGAACACAGACAATTAATTCACACACAATATAAGAACGAAAGTAACATTCGCGACAAATGATTGAAGTAAGACAGTGACATTCTTCTTTTATAATGTTATTAAAAAATTAAGTAAAATTCAAATATGTTTATGAATATGTTATTTATTTTTTGTAAAACCAGAGTGAAAAATATATTCCCTAACTTAATTAAAAATATGCACACTTTTCTGCACATAATTTAATGCAAAATATCGGAGAGTATTTAGAGGTTTTGTGAAGTTCATTTATGAATAAAATGATTTTTTATGGAATGCATGTTATGTATACGTACCATAAACAATTATTCTATTCATAAAATAACATCACAAAGACTCAAAAAAAAAATATCCTCCAATATATCACATTAAACCACGTGCACAAAAGAATGCATATTTTTAGTGAATAGATATAGTATATATTTTTGGAACGAGTAAAAACTCTAATAAAAGTACCCATTACATGTATATTATTAAAGCTTAATTTATATAAATATATATTTATTAGTAAAATGTAATTTATAAAAATTATGCATATATTACTAAAGCATATAAGTCAGTTTCATCGTTCAACTGAAAATGGTATCAATGGTTTTAACTGTATAATATAACTATCAAATTAATAGTAATTTTATTTAAAAATGGCGTGTACTTGGATTTTAAGCTCAATTTTGACTTTAATTTTAATTTTTTAAAATACACACAAACACACCGAAATATGTGTTTTTTTGCAGTTGAGGTATTGCTGATGCCTTCTTGGAGTATTACTGATATATTCTTGGGATATTGTTGATTTCTATTTGATTTTTTTTTTTTTAAATTCAAATGCAGTCAAGTGCGTGGAAAGTTAGTTATACAATGAAACTAGTACACATTTCCAAATAAAAATAGCAATTCATCAGCCAGAGAGTAGATGTTAACCGTTGGAATTTCGGTTGCTAAAAAATGCCAACTGGGCCGAGGATCCGATTGAATAAAAAAGCCCAATAACTGAAACGGGCCATAACAAAAAAAAGAAAAGAAAAAACAAAAACCGAATCTTCAATCTTGAGCAACTACTGCAAAACTTTTCTGAATAGCAAAAAGAAGCACTCTCGTATTTCACATCTCATACAAATTTCAGCAACTGAATGATGGAATGGAAATGAAGCTTGAAGCCCCTTAATCAGTAAATTGCAACTTTTAATCAGAATACACCAAGTAGATCTAAACCCCATTAATTACATCCACTCTGGATCTGTGATCTCCGCGTCCAATTGAATCGAGAGAGACGAATCAAATTGGCTTCGGGGGATAGGATATGGCAGGAGCAGCGTCGGCGCTGTTCCTTTTGGATATAAAGGGTAGGGTTCTGGTGTGGCGCGACTACCGTGGAGATGTCTCCGCCACACAAGCCGAACGCTTCTTCACCAAACTAATTGAGAAAGAGGTAAGAAGTTTTCATAATTTCATTTGTGCTTTTTTTTGTTTGTTTGTTTGAGCTATGGTCGTTTGTTGCTACTTCTCTTTTCATTATTTTAGTTATCTTGTTGTATTAATGGAGATGTATTGATCAAAAGAATCTGTTTTGAATGTCGAACTTAGCTTGAGTGTTTTCTTTTCTTTTAATAGCTGTAGCTAGGTAACTGACATATTTTTGAAAATTCTTAGCTCGATTGTTCTTTACCTTCGACTGGAATAGCTTATTAAGTCATCTTTTAATGAGCTTTTTTACAATTGAAGTATAGAGATGGAGATTTCATCAGTTATTGAGCTGGATGGAAGTTTAAATTTTGTCTCGAATGTTGTTTTCATTGGCCTCATCCATATGTTCACTTTGTTGTTCTGAAAATACATATTTCATGGAAAGAAAAGAAACTAGTTATTGGCATGAAAACCAATTTGAGCCGATTTCAATAGCCTTCCTGATCTGTGTTTGTGAAATGGTCAAATTCAAATGAGGTTTAAATTTTCCAAAAAATAAATATTTATACTTATATCCTAAAACTGCTTTATGCTAGTTATAAATGACCTTTTATGAAAAATTGATATATCATATACAATTATGTATGTATTTAAGTATCTCACCACATTTCCCCTTTTCAAGATGTCATATTTCTATTGAAACATCTGTTACGGCCACAGGAGTGCACTGTAGTTTCTGCATAGAATGGGTAATAGATCAGTAAAACAATGACGGAAATGACCACTGCTAACTCTTAGGGGATGTTTGATTTGAGAGTTGGATGATTTTGAAATCCGGATTTCAAAATCTAGTGGATTCCAAAATCAATATTTTAAAATCTAGTGTGTGTTTTGAGATTTAAGTAGGGTAGGATTTCACTTTATGTGTAAAAGTTAATGATATTATATTATTATATTATTGTGGGAGAGTAGTTGTAATGATTGTATGATTGTGTAATAATTAATGTGTTTATTGTTATTTATAGGAGAGGATGTGAAAATCCTATTTTAAAATCCCAAACCAGAACAGTATTTAGATTTTGAAATCCAAAATCGGGATTTCAAAACCCAAATCAAATATCCCCTTAGTCTAATGTAACTTAATTTTTTAGCTTTGTTTTTTCTTTATCTGTTGTTCAAATGATGGGCTTACTTTTTTTTAACTAATCAGAGAAATGACGACCTTCCCATTTCACAATGATGTAGGGTGATTCACAATCTCAGGATCCTGTTGTATGTGATAATGGTGTCACATATATGTTTATACAACATAACAATGTGTATCTCATGACTGCATCACGACAGAACTGCAATGCTGCTAGCCTTCTTCTATTCCTACACCGCTTAGTTGATGTAAGCATTATAGACATGCAGAAGTTTGTGGTTTCATGTTATTGATTAATGATCCAGTGAATCATTAATTTGGATTTACTTCATGTTATTGTTATCGAAAATTTCTGACAGGTATTTAAATACTACTTCGAAGAGTTGGAAGAGGAATCACTTAGAGATAATTTTGTTGTAGTGGTAATGGGAGTTCAATACTTCTTCTTTTCGTTTTTTTGGCAACACATGTCAGTATTTAACTACTGATCTTGTGCACACCTTCAGTATGAGTTACTTGATGAAATTATGGACTTTGGCTACCCACAATATACCGAGGCAAAGATTCTTAGCGAGTTCATAAAGACTGATGCCTATAGAATGGAAGTTACACAGAGGCCTCCAATGGCTGTCACGAATGCAGTGTCATGGCGAAGCGAAGGCATACGGTACAAGAAAAATGAAGTAAGTTTTTCTCTCAGCTGTTCCTTTTATGAGTTTACTGGCTTATGAGGTTTTGTTGGTTGCCCAGGTGTTTCTTGATGTCGTGGAAAGTGTCAATATACTAGTAAATAGTAATGGCCAAATAATTCGTTCAGATGTTGTTGGTGCACTAAAGATGCGGACATACTTGAGGTTTGCTACACTTCTTCTGTTATGTACTGCATTATGTTCTTAAACGAGGAAAAAAAAAGGCCTGTCTTTGTTTTTTGTTCTCATATTGCTATAGGTGAAGCAGATAAAATGCATCAATTTTTCTTTTTACTTTTTTTTTGTTCAATATGAAATCTTGCTGTGATTGCATATTTTCCTTTTCTGATTACATAAAAATAAATTCCAGATGACTCTGTCCCAGTGCTTCACTTTGGTTGTAGTAATTAGAATGTAGCAGCTCAAGCTCAATTGCTACTTGCACAGATGATTTATGTGTTTACATGAAAATCACGTGTCTTGTTATTAATCTCAAAAAATGAACGAGTGTGATGCGCTAATGGTTAGTCTGAGTGATGTAATCTCAATTTCATTGTGCATTAGCTTAAAGGAGTTGAGAGTGCCTGATAAATTTAGGAATATGCTTTGAAATTCTCTATTTTCCATGTTGACCATTACTTACAATTGATAAAATAGAAATTATTTTGTAGTTAGTGACTGGTAACCTCAAATAATGAGTAAATAACCTGTGTACACTCTAAATGCTAATTTACCTGCTCCCGGTCCTGCACGAAAAATAGCCATTATATACAGATGCTTATACTAGCACTACCATGTGGATCATATACTGGAGAATTTCATCATGTCCAGGAATTGAAGTTCTTTAATTCTAGGTTTGGATCAAGATCTTAATTGAGGAAAATGAAAAGGTAAAGGTGCAAAGAATGAAGTATACAGTTACATAATTTGCAGTGTGGAAAAAAAATTCTTTAGTGCTCTACTTGCTAAAATCCAAGTACAAACACAGCCTGTTGGAAGTGTGTCAGTGCAGCAGCAGGAGCTAATAACAACCTTTTTCTGGTTACTTTTGCCTCGTCTCAGAATTTCAATGCATATGTACTCCCTCCGTCCCAATTATATAAGCTTGTTGGGTTTTGCACAAAGATTAAGAATTTTTTTTGGAAAGGTAAATTAGACAAGTAAAATCTCTATTATAATGCTATTTAATATGTGTTATTCTTTCCATCATTATAAATGCATAGGGTTATATTAGTAAATGTATTAGGGAAAATAACTCTATGCAAACAAGCCTATCTAATTGGGAGGGGCGGGGGGTTGCATGGTTGGTTGTGGGGGCTTTTCATGGTTAGCAAGAATTCTGAATTTAGATAGTTTTATAGAGCTGGACCATATCCTAGACACTATGGACTGACAGTTGTTGAACATCTTATAGGTTACAAGCTTATAGAAATATGGGATTCCATTTTTAATCTTCTTGGTTCCATCTTGGGTCAATTTTGTTGATCTTGTGCTGGAAGTTTGTTTGAAAAAATTTGCTCAGATTGTCGACAATTTTGTTTCATGGTAGTTTCTGGAATCATAAGAGTTTATTATGTCCTCTCTTCATATGCATGTGCTTAAGTGACTTGCGTAGGTATGCTCACCACTTGCCTTTTCCACGTGTTTCATGAGAAAGAGTGAATGACCTATCCAATTTTGTTTACTTTACATGGTTAAGAAATACAAACAAACTGAAATCCTGGTTGTAGTACTGTTTTGGGTTTGCCAGATTAAACTGGTGTACGAAGAGTCTGTAATATGGTGATTCCCTTATGATTTATGAATAAACAATAATGATATATTTTTACAGTGGTATGCCTGAGTGTAAGCTTGGGCTGAACGATAGAGTTCTACTGGAGGCACAAGGACGCACTACTAAAGGGAAAGCCATCGATCTGGATGACGTCAAATTCCACCAGTATGTAATTGATCTACCTGATTGAGCTCAATGTGATTATTAAATTATGATCTAGTATCTGTATAGAGCTAGTTAATGTGCAAAAGGTGGGCATAATATCTCATAAAAAAATTGTTTAAATGATAGAAATTTTTTGGTAATGCATAATATTGTTACATATTTGTGTTCATATGTAAAAACATACGTATAAAATGTGTATATGTATAAACAAACAAACAAACAAACAAATATATGTGTGTGTGTGCATATATATATATATATATATATGTATATACATGTTAATAGGTGTATGCGTGTGTTTATTTGCTTGGCTTCACAGTTCTTATTTATCATGACATCTGATTGTTGTTTTAGGTGTGTGCGATTGGCCCGATTTGAAAATGACCGTACAATATCCTTTGTACCTCCTGATGGAGCTTTTGATCTCATGACTTACAGGCTCAGCACTCAGGTAGGTTTGAAAATTTATGGGTCTCAACATGCTCCTTTCTCTTAATTGAATTGATACCCTCTCCAATTTAGATAGAAATCAACCTTTAGAGTGCAGATACTTGCGTAATTTTCTTTACCAAAAATATCATGTGGCAAATTGAGCCTCAAAATTTAAAATTCTTAAAATAGTCTGATTTTTAGAAAAAGAATCAGACAACTTTTTTTTTTTTTTTCCTCAGGTAAAGCCTCTAATATGGGTAGAAGCTCAGGTAGAAAAACATTCCAGGAGCCGCATAGAGATTACTTTAAAAGCCAGGAGCCAGTTCAAGGAGCGTAGGTATGTTCAATGAATGTCTTAACTTGCATCTGTTATTCATGTGTGCTTTATTTCTAATTCCTCCGTTCCTATTTATCTGTCTAATTCTATCAAAATGGGTTTTCCTAATTATTTATCTCTTTGCTAATAGCAACAAAAGATTTACCCCTTTTTCCCCACCAATAACCCTAATACATACTAACCATCTTCTTGTAATGATAAGCTTATTTATTCATCAAGTAGTAATAAATAAGGGTATAATAGTATTTTGATATCCTAATTAATGGAAATTTGGTTTGTGTGAATGGATAAAATCAGATAGATAATTAGGAACAGATGTAGTATTTGGCTTATAAATCTTGATACTCATTCCCAGTTGACCTCATTTTCAGCACTGCAACTAACGTCGAAATTGAGTTGCCTGTGCCATCGGATTCTACAAATCCAAATGTTCGCTCATCAATGGGATCTGCTTCTTATGCACCAGAAAAGGATGCATTAGTTTGGAAAATAAAATCTTTTCCAGGTGGTAAGGTATGAGTTGGTAGGCCCGTTTATGTATCAGTTTGAAAGATAAATTTCAACATGTATTGTGGTTGGGTATATTCATCTTGCATTGTTTTTATCAGGAATATATGTTAAGAGCAGAGTTCAGTCTTCCCAGTATTACATCTGAGGAATCAGGTCCTGAGAGAAAGGCTCCTATCAGAGTGAAGTTTGAAATACCATATTTTACCGTTTCTGGAATACAGGTAAGTCCTCAATAGATATAAAACCGATGATTCCATTTATAATGTTTTTCAGTTACCCTCGTGATACTTTATAAGTTTCTATGTGAAAGATAGAAAGCCCCAAAATCTATATTTGATATTGCATGGGAAAAATATCAAACCTCTCTACTCTGTCATAAAGGGCTTGTTAATCCAACAGTATGAAGTTTCTAAATTTGCACAGAAGTGGTATCATTTTTGCTTAAACTTTGTTGATTATATATTTTCACTTTTTTTGTTTCCAAGCTTCTGAACAAAGATTTTAGAAACCTGGGTCTCTTCAATATGTACTACTTGAATTGTCTTAATCTGCTGGGGTTGCTCTGTTTCCATTTCTCTGGTTAATTTCATTTTACCTCCCAGAATATGGCTATTCTTTTGCACTTCAATACTGATTTATTTTATTACAACAAAGTAAATGGAAAAAAGCAGTTTCCAACATTAGGACCACTTCTTTGTACTGGAATTGTTAAATCTCTAGGTTTTCAGTCTTTTTCATGTAATCTCTATAGCCAAATTGGTAATTTACGAAAAAAGAAAGAAATTTTCCAGATCAATTCAAATTGGGGCTTTGTGAATGTATTAGGAATATTAGTTTGGGAGTCATAACTTAACCAAAAAAACATGGTCAAAGGTCAAGGGTTTACTCCCACTTGTATACTGTACCATACTTTCATGTGGAACCGATGTGGGAAATCTTAACATAATGGTAGATTCCAGCAAAAAGAAGAGCTCGGAAATCAATTATTAGGTTGCAAACTGCAAAATTTGTCTGCATTTTATTTACACAGCAGTCAACTGTTGGGAGATCAAATTTATCAAACAAAATTAGTCATTCGAATACTCTGGTTAAATCTTCGGTCTTACTTTGAAAACCTTGATTTGTAGGTGCGTTACTTGAAGATCATTGAAAAAAGTGGGTATCAGGCTCTTCCATGGGTGAGATATATTACAATGGCTGGTGAATACGAGCTGAGACTTATTTGATCAGAAGAGGGGTATCACCTATCATGTCACATTGCTTCAAGAGGTAGAATGTTGGGGAAAATCGACATCGTCGTATAAGTTTTGGTTCATCTGCTTCTTCCTTGGCTTATTTCATAACTGATGAGCACGAAATTTGTTTCTGCAAGGATTAGATTGAGATGTATTTGTGATTTTCTTGTATAAAAAGCTACATATTTTACTTCCAAACAGAAAAGAAATTGGATATTGATTGAAATTCGCTTTTTTCATTGCGACCTTATGATGTATATTTCTGAAGATAGATTACTCTATCCTTGAGGGAAGCACATTTGGTATTGCTCGAGTCATTTTTGATGCGGTTTAAGATATTATATTTATTAAACTCTTTTGATGTTTTAGTGTAGTGTACTGTATCGCATATTAAGCATGTGTGAATACCCTCTGAATAAAGTATCAAGAAATTGTTTTCAGAAAGTTAATAAATCCTGACTTAATTTTTAATATTATTTAAACAAACTTATTCAATTTCGGGACATAAGCAAATGGAGCCAAATTTAAGGAATTGTGTCAATAGGAGAGAATTAAAAAGAATGCCTTGTTTAGATCTTCAATAAAATTATATATCCACGTAATTTAATACTAATAAATGGATTTCATAAGAATAATTGGCCTGCAGCTTCCGTTGATTATACAAATTCAAATTTCCTCTAAAAAAGAAAAGAAGTTTTCCTGCGTCCAAAATGATCACAATTGAAGTGAAATCGATCTACCAGAGAAAGGAAAGTCCTTTTAACACATGAACCAAAGTAATAAAAAACTTCATATATAAAATCAGCAAAACTCAAAATTGATGTACTAAAGAAATGAAATGAAGAAAACCATATAGAATGTAAGTGCAAAAACCAGCACAAGTCTTGGTCATAAACCGAATAGTAAAGATTCAAAGAGTTGTATATCGCGTTCACCACATTGCCCACCTAGGCAACGGGTGCTATAAAACTAGACGACTTGAAATATCATATGTAGGCTAAAGTATAAAGACTTGATGTTTGGTCCAGCTATGGATTACATTAAGAATCCTAATCGCAAATATTTTGGAGCCTTTTCACGAAGAGATCAAACTCGTGATCGCTACCCAGCATGCTTATCCTCACATACTCTGCTTCGCTCCCGAACCTGGTCCCACTCCTCGTCGCGATTTTATGCTCTCGTAGGAGTTTCGCGCAGTCCAACCCCTTTTTGCATTTCATCCATGCAAAAGCTGCATCCACATATATATATATATATATTACAAATCATTTATAATCTCAAAGTCGAAACAAAAGTGCACACATCTATATATATATATATATGGTACATACCAGGATATGTCTCTGTGCTCTTTCTGGAAAAATTGCAGTATGAAGTTGGATATTTGGAGACTTGAAAGAGGCGGCTGTCCTTGAGAGTGTCCCTCAGTTTGTTCCACCTTCCGGCGAGGACAAGGCGGCTGTGATGGAAGAAATTCTCGAGTTTTTCATGTGATTTTTGTGTGCAGCTAAGCGAGACGACTTCCAGGATATTTGCAGCTCGGAGTTGGGCTTCTTTCGACACCCCAATCGTGCTCACCTCCATGAATTTCACCATCTTTTTAGCAACACTCTCGTCTTTAACGAGGGCCCATCTTTATTAAAATAGACAATTAAAGCTATCAAACTAATACATTTTAATGAAACTATATACAAAATGCAAACAAAATTAAAGTGTAACTAATCAATACATACCCAATTCTTGATCCAGCATGTCCAGTGCATTTGGAAACAGTGAAAAGCATAATATCGTGGTCAAGAGGAGATGCAATAGCCGTGTACTGTGGCCAATAGTAGGCAAGGTCATGAATAAGCATCCCCTGCCCATCTCCTTTCACCATAGCTTCTCTGATGACACCATCTGGATTGTTTGGGGACGTCACCATTTCGATGTACGGTCCTTCCCCGTCGAAGCATCGCGCGTCCCCACCCCACTTGAAAAGACGCGAACGCAGAAAATCCGCCATCTCCGGATATGCCTGCAGGGCCCATATCAAAACTCCATAATTATATTGATTAATCACAAAAATTTGTATGAGAACTAATATTCATCTTGAACAATAATACTAATAAATAGTTGTGGAACAACATGGTCATGTTACTATGTTTGTCGTGTCAGGTGATCTTGGACATTTAACAAACATTAATCTCAGCACAAGACAAGGTATGTCGCATGACAGTCAAGATCTAAATTTATAATGCTTTGACTTCAATTTTATATTAATTTCAAGATCTAATCTCAAAACTAATTCACAAAGTCAATTCTACTTATATCAAGAGAAAATCACGAATCAAGCCACAGTATAGCCCCATTCTCACCATATATTTATTACTCCCTCCACTCCATACTTCAGATTTTATTTAAACTTATTTTACCACTTTCTCCACATTCCTTTCTAATTTATTTACCATAAATTTTTTTATGTTTTTCAATATAGTAAAAACTCTTTAAAACGACAATTAATATGAAATGGGGAAAGTAATAATTAATTTAAACAGTACGTGCATGTCATTTATAAAAGAATTTGATTTCATATATTGTGAAATTAATTCATTATATTTGGAGTTGTTTGGCTAAACTTATTTAAAATATCTTATAAATTTTAACATTTTATAAATTGTTTTAAAAGCTTATAAAATGTAATTTTTAAATAGTTTATAAGTTGCTAAAATGTTTGGTTAATACAATTTATAAGATTTTTTTTAAAATTTATAATTTTTATTTTTATTTTTTATGTCGAGATAGAGGTAGGTGGGGGAGGGATGAGGTGGTTCCAGGGTGGGGGTGGTTGAGAAAATAAGTTGGGATAAAGTGTTAGAAACTTATTTTATAATTTTATAAACTATTAAATATCTTATTTTGTGGAACACATTTATAATGCTTACAAACTCTTAAACAACTTATAGGTTGCTTTAAAAAAAAAAAAAGCAAATAAGCTCAGCCAAACACGCTCTTAATTTAATTCACCTAACGCCGATTGGATTCTCAACACTTTCCTTTGGGAAGGATCCTCTAATAACTTAAATTTTTTTATCTCATCTAAAAATTCAAACTTTTTGATGAGTGTGAAATTAATTAGTTAGTTTATTTTAATTCACAAAAATGGTAAGAAACGATATGATAGGGTTTACCGAGTAATATGGAGCAGCAGATACAACGTTGACGGGGTTAGGGTGGTTGAGAGGATCCGAAAGGGCATACATGGCCGCAAGAAGCAGCTGGCTCGACCCCGTCCCCACTACCACGTGTCGATTTTCCGTCACGGCGTTACCCACGCTTGTGTGAAGCTTCAGTATTTCCTCCTCCAGTTTTGGCTCCAAAAACCAGCACACATTTCTCACGTTGGAAAAATAACTGAGACACTCAAATCCAGATATTGTTACGCTGCATCGCTTCCCCACCTCTTTCCAGTACGACTCATACATCGTCGGATCACCCCTGTCCAATTACAAAACACTTATATATATTTCTATTTCTATTTATATATAATTTATAAGATCAATTAATTAGACGACACATACTGATCCAGATTGACAATGGCCTCAACCTGATGGCTTGGAGTGGAGCCATTCTGGTACTTTCCACACATTCTTCTCTCTTTTCGTTTTAACCAAAATTCTCTGTCTAAATATTTTGGCTACACAAAACAATACTAGTATATTTCCCAACACTGTTTGCTTCTCTATTTATAGGAGCTTCCTTGCTATAATTTTAATAAGGAATTTGGAAATAAATTAATTTATAAATTTATGGATTCAAATTAAATTGTCTTGCTAAGTATTTAAGATTTTTTTAATTTGAATTAAAATTTAAGCTAAATATTTAAAATTTATCCATTTGAATATTTTATCCAAATAAATTAAATGAATGATTTAAAATCTATAACACAAATTCTTCACCCCAAACATAATCTTAAAATTAGCTATCTTAAAAGAAGATCGTAATTAATGAGGTTTTTTGTTTTGATGAAAATTGTGATTAATGTTCTACTCTATCAGAAATTTTTTATATTTGAATATATTAATGTCCTTAACTATCATAAATATAAATTTCCTTTTATTCAAGAAAAGGTCTAATTATTGAAAAATTGAAATTTTGTTTCTTTGTTCTACTCCACGAGACATGTTCTTACAATAAAATTGGGTTATCATAATTTTTTTTTTTTTTAAATATGAATCTTGATTATAATTAGGTTCCCTGTTGGAATATAAAATCAATAAGTTTTCACAAATTTTTGTACAATCAAGTGCATAACATGCACTTAGATTTTAAGTCTAATTTCAAATTAATTTTGACTTTTCAAAACTCAATTTTTTCAAAACTCATTAAGTAAATTGAGTTTTGAAAAGTTAAAGTTGATTTAAAAGTGAACTCAAAGTCCAAATGCATAATTTATGCACTTGAGTGCACACAAAAATCACTCATAAATTTTATCAATACATGTTTCGACGAATATCTTATAATTTTATCGATACAGGGGTTTGAAGATAGTAAAATTATCAAATTAAGATCTAAAACACATTTTCTATCGAATCAAGACTAAAAGAGTAGAAAGCTATTAATTTAGAATCTGAACAATAAAAAACTACTCCCTCCGATTCAAAATAAGTGTCGTTTTAGAGGTTACAGTTTGTTTCAAAATAAGTGTCGTTTTAACTATTTTTTTACGTGTTTTTCCGATTTACCCCGAATTCAAATTTAAAATATAAGAGATATTTTAGAGATTATATTAAAATATAATAGATCTGTTAGATATTATCAAAATATAATAGATATTTTAGAGATATAGGTGGGGTATATATGTCAAAATTTATAATTATTAATTTGTCCTAAAATCTTAGAATGACACTTATTTTGAATTAGAGGGAGTACTAAATTAAAACTCACCCGACCATGTTTGTAGTTATCCAAATATCTTTTAATAAATCATCCTAATTCCAAGAAAATAAAAACTGAAAAAAGATATTTGATTTTGTCATTTAGAAAAAATAAGAAAAATGAAGTAATAATTGAAATTAATAGGGTTTATTAAAAAAAATCACGAACTCTATAGTTATTATCAATTACAACATGAACTTTTAAAATTTACACTTCGATGCACGAACTAATTTATTATTGTAATTTGATATATGGTGTAAATTTTCCGTGATATGTACACTTACGTGGCAACTTTAGTCGATACCAAAAATGCGTCACACGCCACGTCAGTTGCCAAATTTGCAAAAAAAATTAATATTTCAAAAAGTGTTTTTTTTTTATAAAGTATTTACTCAAACACATTTAATAATGGATCATAAATATTGATGTTATCTAGTTAATGTAGAAAAAATATTTTACATCATACAAACTTTTATATATACTAGAATTTTTTTTTTACTATTTTTCGTTATTATTAAATCGTGTTTTAACAATGTTTTATAAAATATATTTTGAAATTAAAAAAAAAATTCTTCGTCAAAATTTGACATTTGATGTAGTGTGTGACGTGTTTTTGGTGTCGGCTTCAGCTACCACATAACTTTAGTATCGTCGAAAATTTACACCATTTATCAAATTGTAATAATAAAGTAGTTCGTGTATCGAATTACAAACTTTAAAAGTTCATGTTGTAATTGATAAAGATTATAAAGTTCGTGAATTTTATTGCAATTAACCCAAAATAATAATATGTATAAATAAATAATAATAAAACTTAAAATATGTCAAACATAGTCTTAATATTTTTTGGAAATAAATTGATAGGTTCTATCTTTCAAATAAGAATGTTTTGCTCTTCCTAATATCAGAAAACCCTTTGAATAACATTGACTTATAGATACAACGTATAATATTTGTTTCTAATGATTGCAATTTATATTAGAGCATTTACCATGTGCATATTGTAATCGCACTGCATCTTCCTACTAATAAATTAAATTAATAAATATAAAATGACAAAATATTCTTTTTATTTTAAAATAATTTAAAATATTAATTTTAAAATTACACATATCTCATTATTAAATTTTATGTTGGCAAGAATATAAAATTCACCGCTTATCTTATTCCACCAGGGCAGATAGTATTGTGAATTACTATACAAATGAATTAATATCACATTCTTTTACAAGTTCAAACATTAATTAATTGAGGCAAAAAAAATTCATGGTATCAGAGTCAATGGGCTCACGCTTGCACACACGGATAACAATTCCACCCTCATTAAATAAATAATTGTTGGATTTTCTTAGTCCTCCATATAATGGAGTTAGCAAATCCACAACTAAGAAGAAATATTGAAAATTACTATACGAATAAATTAATTTCATACACCTCTATAAATTTGAACTTTTAGATGAGGTGACATCAAACTTATTTTTTGTTCGTCCATACTACCATGTTTCTTTTCAATTAAATCAACTCTCTTCTGAAATTGAACACATAAACCCTTTTGTTATATATGAATGGACAGTAAATGGTGTTAACAAGAATGTGTTGTGGAACTCAATAACAGTGTTGATTTTAATATCAATTAAAATTATTGAATTATTAAAGAAATACATATAAATTAAATGAGATTCTAATGGAAGACAAAATTATCATTAAATTAAGATAAAATATTATATGAAAATAGTTTATGATAAGCTTATCATAAAACTGTTTTAAAATATCGAATATTTGACCAGGAATATTGATAATCTCATCAGAAGTATTATTAATATGGGTCAGTGATATTATATTGTAATTATTGTAAATTTTCTTGAACCCAAATTAATGATACCTTTGATAAGATTATCAATACTCTTGATCAAATATATGATACTTTAAAACAGTTTCATTATAAGTTTATTATAAACAATTTTCATATAAAACCTACTCAATTAAATAATTAATACACACACAAATATATATTTATATAGATACAGAGAAATAGTAAGTTTTATATGAAAATGGTTCATGATAAGTTTATCATGAAACTATTTTAAAGTATTGAATATGTGATCAGGAGTATCGATAATCTCATCAGGAGTATCATTAATTTGGGTTCAAGAAAATTTACAACAATTACAATATAATACCACCGACCCAAATTAATGATACTTCTAGTGAAATTATCGATATTTTTTGTCAAATATTCGATACTTTTATAATTGATTTTAGCTAATAACAAATCGTGTTTCAAATATATTATATAAAACTGATTAATCTAATTACAAATTCATATTTATTCGAATTCAAATCCATTATATTCCCCAATATTATAATCTCTTCCAAATCAATGACAATGAATTTATGTTCTCAAAGTTAGGGGTGAGAATAGGCCGAGCCGAGGTAGACTTTTCGTTGAACGGTCTGGGCCTACTATTTAATCTTTGGGTCTAAGTATGGTCTGTTAACTGTCATAGGCTTTTTTCACGGTCTTGACCTAACCTTTTCAATAAATAGGTCTGACCTGAAAACCTTTTAGGAGCCCTTTCAGTCATGTTTACAAAATTATATTCAATAATTATATTATCATGAAATCATAACAATTAACCTTTTTAAATCTTAAAATGAAGTATAAAAACAATTTATCAAAGAATTATCAAATAATAGCAACAAATCAAAATAGTACTTTTTAATTTATATTTAGTAGTAATCTTTCACACACACACACACATATATTGAATATTTATTATATTATATTATATATGCATTGTATTATTATACATTATATATTATATAATATATATTGTAATATAGCTAAATTGGCCGGCCTGTGGGGCTTAAAAGACTTACAAAAAAGTTCAAGTATGACCTATTTAAATAAAAAGTCTTTTAAAAAAGTTTGAGTTTGACTCGTTTATTAAACAAGCTGAGCCGAACTGGGTTTGTAATACCCCGTCCCGTTCTATACCCTTTTTCTTTATTTAAAAACCTTATTTTATTTTCTTTTCTTTGTTTCTTTTAATTTTATTATTTTGTGTGTTATTTGTGTATTTTAAATATATAAACCCCTTTTTATAAATTCCTAAATTCGAAGAAAGAAATCGAATTCTTTCAAACGAATAAAGGACTGCGAGAAATTAATTATTCAAATTAAATAAAGGATTTCGATCCGTTTAATTTATTGAGAAAAATCAAAATACAATAAAATATTAATTGAGTTTTAAAACTGTATTAATTTCCGAATCGGGGTTACACTCGTGAACCAAACGACTCCTAAACCGTATCAGTTTGGAACGAAAATATCAAATATTTGGATAAGATTTTGAGGAATAGATAAGTCTTGAAAGAATGGGTATAAAAAGGAAAAAGCCAAACTCTCTCTCCTCATTTCTTTCATTTTCATTCACGCGCTTAAACATTTTTCCTTCCTCTCTCAAAATTTCTCTCTGCTTCTCTCAACTCATGCCTTCTTCCTCCTTACGGCGAACGAGCTCCGCCGTCGCGCCTCCCGCTCAGCCGCGTCGCCCACCGCCGAGCTCCGCCTCCCTTCTCCAGACGCAGGCCGCCGCGACGAGCTCCGCCGCGGAACGCCGCCGTCGCCCTCGCCGCCAGCGCCGCCTCCTCCGCCTCTTTTCTTCCTTCTCCGGCCGCCGAAGCTCCTCCGCCGCCGCGACGAAGCCCCAGGCCGCGACTCCCTCCTCTGAGCTCCCCTGCCTCCAGTCGCTCTCCCTCTCCGTGCAAAGCCGAGCGTCGCCGCCTCAGCCGTAGCGCCGCCGCGTCGCCGCCTCCTCCTCAATCTCCAGTGAGTTGAATTCTTTCCTCTATTGTTCGAATTTCATTCCGTTTAAATTCGATTTCGAACACCGGTTTATTCCAATTTCTAACCGAGACCTTCTTTCCGTTTAATTTTCCGTTCAAATTGACGCCGTTGAACCGGTTGTTGTTGCCGAATTTCTGGAATTTCCAACCGACGCCGTTAGGCTGCCTAATTCATTTTCCGAATTCCCGAACGATGCCGTTAGGCTGCCCAATTTTTCGAACGAATTATCGATTTCCTAATCGACGCTGTTAGGTCGACCGTATAACACCTCGAACCGGAATCGTAAGGTTTCTACCTTCGTTTTCTTCTTGGGTAGATTTTGGGTTATTTTTGTTAATTTGTTAAAAGCTTGGAACAAGGAAAAGAAATGAAAGAAAAACTTACTGTTAGTTGGTTAGATGGTTTAGTGTTAATTGTTGACTTGTGTAGTATTGTTAGTTTAGCCCTTTTGTATCACTCTTTAGAAGTAGGATTTGGATAGTTGTTTTCCTTGTTTTTATTCCTTCACAAACCATGAGATTGGAATTTTTAGTTTAGTGTTTTAGTAATAGTGTTTGAATGTTGAAGTATTATTGTTTTAGATTTTGTAGTATTTCTTACTTAGTTGGATGATGTTATGAATTAGTGGCTAGTATTTTTAATTGAATGATGTCGAAGCTTGTTGATTAAACACTTTCGTTTTGAATCCATAGTCAAAGGGAAACTCGTATTCCCCTTGTGCGACCATTAGAAAATTAAGAATAAAAAAAAAGATAAGTCTTTTAAAAATATCCTTTTTAGTAAAAGAGTTTTCTTGGAGAAATTAATAAATTCTTTTAAAATTGAGAAATAGAATTCTTAAGAAAGAAAAACTTTTTCTTTAATTTTATTAATTTTTCTAAGTAATAATCTTATTTTTCTAAGTAATTCCAAGTTTAATAATTATATTTTTTTCCTTAAAGAGCCTTTATTAAGGACACCACTGAAATTAGTAAATACATCCCCCTAATACACCTCCTCTAAAAAAGGGGTGTACTTATCAATTAGAAATCAACCTTTGAAAACTTTAGTTTTCAATAGTTTTCTAAAGACAACAATCTACTCAATCCTCGAGTTTCACACTCTTAAGCTTTTCAAATTCAAAAGTCAATCTTTTAATCGGAATACTCCTTATTAGGATTCGGTACTAGTTGGAACGCGCACGAAGGACTCGACCGTCTGCATATACAATATTCCCAGAACTCAGAACAATCAGGTGGGTGATGATCTGTTGATTGATCTGCTAATAATAACGTCGTGCCGGTATTTCCTGAACTCGATTAAATCAAATCAAAAATATCTAATCCAACATAAATGTAACACCTATCTATATAACTGTTTGGATTATGTGATATAACTATATATGTTATATATTAGCCTGTTGTTTTGTGAATCGATTACCATTGCATGAGTAAACACCTTACGTGAGCATGAATCAGTTCGGTTATCAGTCAAGTATTATTCTTTGTAAAGTTTATTGAGTCAGTTTTGTGGAAAGTCAGTATGTACGGAGTCGGGATCGAGTTTTAAATCCGACCTCCGGGGCCGCTGTCGAGGACGCCCTCGGAATCAAGGTTGTTGATCAAGTAGATCTGGTCCCCGGTCAGCTGTCGTTTGACGCACTGGGAAGAAGGTCATTGATACTTGCTTATTTTGAGGGATGTTATGGTTGGATGATGTGAGTTTGTGTGGTTGGATGAAGTAAGTTCTGGTTGGAGTTGAAAAGGATAACTTTGTTGATTGGTTGGAGTTGAAAAGAGTAACTTTGTTGGAAGTGGAATGATCGTACGTTTATGGTTTGTCAGTTTGTGATAATATGTGATATGATTTGGGCTTTGCCTTAACGTGAACCAACTTGTGCTATTTCAATTATATTATGCGAAATATGCTTAAATGCCGTTTAGACTTTAAAATCTTATATATGTCAACTGATTAAATAAAATAAATACTTTATTAATGAGTATAACTTAATATATTTCGGATTTACCAATCCCATGATGTTGCAATCACCCATAAGTGAGAATTCAATTCTCATGCCCCTTTTTCCTAACCCCTTGCAGATTACAATTACAGGGAGCAAGGACAGTGACACAGAAGACACAAAGTCTCCCATTTGCTTAAAATATTATTACTAATACAATGATGTCTATTATTTCTATTTCCCGAATAAATGTTATCGCTACTGCCATGCAAGACGATACTCTTACCGTGTGTTTCAATTACCCAAACTTAGTGTGTATTATCCTGAAGATACAGAACCCTTTATCCATCTTTATATATATATATATATAAATACACTTACTTTATAATATTTCTTCCCACTTATCCGCTGCATGAAACTTCTCTCTCTCAATTCAGTTATATTCCCTTCAAAAATTTTATAGTTCGGACTTTTGATCACAATAACACTTCGAATCCGATATAATTAATATATTCTGGGTTCGGGGCATTACAGGTGGTATCAAAGCCTAGGTTCAAAACTTTCGGACCCAACCCCAAATCTTGTTTTCCCGTTCCACTAAAATTATTTATTATCACTTAAGTATTAAAATATTAAAAATTTTCTGAGGGAAACGTGTCTCTGATTACTGTCTACAAGCTCCTCGAAGGTACGTTACTACTTTTATAAAATTGCTTAAAGGCCTTTAAATTCACAACTGCTTGACTTCATAATATTACCCGATCAAAAAGGTTACGATAACTCAAAATAACGTTCGTACTACGAAGGAGGAACTACAAAATCTAGTCTAAGTTGCTTTTGAAACTCGAATAATTGATAAGAATGCTCGAATAATTTGTGAACTTCATAAATGATATTATGTGAATTCTTTGATTACGTGCTTTAAATGTTTACTTTACGGTTATTTTCCTTTTAAACTAAAATTTGACTAGAACTTTCCTTTCCCTATAGGAAGCCTAAGATGGATGTGGCCCAATACTTAGAGATCGAGCAATTAGAAGTAGAGACCATTGATGCCTTCACTGCCCGCTTTTTAGAGTCACGCGAAAGGGCAAGGACTGCCCCGGAGCCCCACATCGAGACTGACTTCGCAGCTGCGACCCGATTCGCGGGAGGAGTGATCGAAATCTTCCGCCCTATCGCTGCCGGACTATTAGATCGCATGAGGGTGGACGACCCAGAGCAGGGACCTCAGGTTCACCTAGACGCTTACTGGATGGAGGCCCAGAGAGTAATTCGGCACGCGGATGATCACCGCACCCTGTCCCGACAGGCCGCCGGAATTTCTCGGAGTGATTTTGCCATGTTCGGAGCTCTTCACGAGGACGCCGTACTTGCCCGAGTCTCAGCCGCCACATCAAGGGCTGCCTCAAACTCTCAAGAAGAGTTCTCCCGTACCACTCTCAGGAGGTCCATGCTGTACTTGGATGCAGCTCTCGCGCAACGGGATAACTCCATCGCCTACTGGATAGCGAGTGGACTGGCTGGGGAGGGACCTTTCGGCTTTGGAGAAGCCGCACCTCCTGTGTTTGAGCCAGAAGGGATTGAGCCGGGGGTAGCAGAGGTCGAGGCAGACGAACCAGAGGGAGATGAGCCAGAGGTAGAGATAGATTCCCCGCCAGAGTCAGAGGTTGATGATTAGTTGGACTCCCAGACTTTGTTTATAGTAGTAGATGCATATATATAGTATAGATGGTAGCCGCTTGACCTATAGTAGTAGTCATTTTTGCGTGGTCGTTTTTCTTATAGGCCATTGCAGCGTAGCTCTAACCCCTCCTTTTTGTCGCTCGTGGTCCATATTGATGTGAGGACACGATGCTATAGCATTACCTAGAACCCTTTTGCATTCCATGACGAATGTAAGGAGACTGACTCCGTAGAACCAAAACTTTTATATATATACATACTTATTATGTGCTCACTGCTTGTCAATGTGTTTTACTTGCTTTATATATTGACTGTCATATATTTTATCTGATTATCGCTTAATGACACATCACTGGTTCCTAGAATACTGTGCGAATGTGAGCACTGTACCATTGAGGGCCCCAATGCGCAGCTGGTGAATTACGTACCACACGTGTTTCAGTGCTAGTGTTGTGTTGATTTGGTTAATCCGGTTATGTTTTTATAACTTTCTCTCACCTATACGTATCGTAACAATATTATTCTTTTCGATCAGAACTACCTTTAGAATGACACCCGGACGTAAACGTGGACGACCCCGCGTTAACCCTATCCCTGAACCCGTGGATCCGATAGAACAAGACCCATCCCTTCAGGCTGAACCTGAACCGCCTCAACAGGCCGCGCCAGAAAACGATATTGCGAGAGAAATACTGATCTCTCTTCAGAACTACATTCAGCAGCAAGTTCCACCACCCCCTCCGCCGTTGTACGGGCCTATACCTCAGATAGCGCCCAGGGCAAATGACTTTGTCGAACGCTTTCGACGACTACAACCACCTAGGCTGGATGGGAAAGAAGATCCCTTTGAAGTCGAGGAGTGGATATCGGGATTGGAACGTATCTTCAGACGCATGGCACTAGCTGATGCACAGAAGGTCTCCTGTGCCCAGTTCCAACTGATGGAGGATACAGCCCAATGGTGGGAATCTTATGAACGAACTATGGACGAAGAAGCTAGACAGGTCCTTACTTGGGAGGACTTTAAGAAAGCTATACTGGATCGATACTTTCCACGAGTCCTGAGGGATCGGAAAAAACAAGAATTTGTCAACCTTCGATAGGGAACTCTCTCAGTGATAGAGTACGAGAGAAGGTTCAATCAACTGTCTCGTTATGCCCCACATCTGGTGGGTGACGATGAAAGGAAAGCTCGCAGGTTCGAGCAGGGTTTGAGGCCCGAGATAGCAGGAATTATAATTGGCCTTCAGGTGCCAAATTATGGAGAAGTTTTCCATCGAGCATTGATGGTTTCGATCAGTCAAAACTTAGAGTACAAATAAACTCCGACTACTGTCCCTGTCAATCGGAATTGGCAGCCACCCTTTAAAAGGAATCTAGTTCCGCAATCCAAGGGAAATAACTTTGTTGGCCCTCGAGCCAACCAGAACTGTCAAAGGTGTGGAAGGAGACACTGTGGACCCTATAACCAGGGAGGAGTAATTTGCTTTCGTTGCCATCAACCAGGGCACAAGTCCAATGAATGTACTCAACCACCGAGAAGCAACCGTCAACCGGTTAATAACGCTCAGTACCGCCCTCAGCAGGCAAACAATTATCAGGCTCGTCAGCTACCTGCACCTAACAACCGCCAGGCGGGACCCCCAGTCAGAGGTCCGCCTAATCAAGGTCAGAGAAGGCCAGGCCACGTGAATGCTATCCTAGAGGAAGGGGAAAGCAGTGGAGAGTAACTTCGCCTGAAAGGACCAACTCAGCCTGAGCAGCACGAGACGCTAGCAGGTACTGTCTTTGTACTTGAAAAACATGCGTATGTATTGTTTGATACTGGAGCATCTCATTCCTTTATATCTGATAACTTTTAAAAAAAGTTAGGATTAGTCGAGGAAAAAGGAAAAGTTTTAAACGTTAGTATTCCATCTGGAACTACTATGGAAATTGAGGGTCAAATTAGAGGTTTACCTCTAACGCTAGACAATCATTTGATAGAGTCCGACCTTCACGTCCTTAAGATGAAAACCTTTGACATAATCTTAGGTATTGACTGGTTAACGAGGAACAAAGCGATAATAAAATGCGCCGAACGCGAGATCGACCTCGACACTCGTGATGGCCAACGCTTCACGTTTCGTGAAATCAAGACCAAGAAGGAAACCCGAGTAATATCAGCAATCCAAGCTGCTACAATATTACGAAAAGAGAAATGCCAAGCTTACCTCGTTCACATCTCAGCAGGAGAGATAGACGATAAGTTACGCATCAAAGTGCCAATTGTGGATGGATATCTTGACGTATTCCCCGAGGAATTAAACGGGTTACCTCCCGATCGTCAGATAGAGTTCTCCATCGACTTGATACCTGGGGCAGCACCAGCATCTAAAGCACCCTATCGAATGGCTCCAAAGGAATTAGAAGAACTGAAGGAACAACTGCAAGGTTTGCTTGAAAAGAAGTTCATCAGACCTAGTGCATCACCATGGGGAGCACCCGTGTTGTTCGTGAAAAAGAAAGATGGAACTTTCCGTATGTGCATAGACTACCGAGGTCTCAATCAACTGACCATTAAGAACAAATATCCTCTTCCGAGGATAGAAGATTTGTTTGATCAGTTAAAGAATGCTACGATATTCTCAAAGATTGATCTGAGGTCTGGTTATCACCAACTAAAGGTCAAGAGCGAGGATATCCCGAAGACAGCATTCCGGACTCGGTATGGACATTACGAATTCACCGTGATGCCCTTTGGAGTAACGAATGCTCCAGCGATCTTCATGGATCTGATGAATAGAGTATTTCATCCGTACCTAGATCAATTCGTCATTATCTTCATCGACGACATACTCGTGTACTCTAAGAGCAAAGAGCAACACGAAGAACATCTCAAAGCAGTCTTAGAGACAATGAGACGAGAGAAGTTGTATGCCAAATTCAGCAAGTGTAAATTTTGGATCGACCGTGTTATGTTCTTAGGACATATAATCTCCGCAAAAGGGATTGAAGTGGACCCAACAAAGGTAGAAGCCATCATGAACTGGAAGGCACCTACTAACGTCAATGAAATTTGGAGTTTTCTTGGGTTAGCAGGGTACTACCGCAGGTTCATACAAGACTTTTCCAGCATTGCGAAAGCACTGACGAAACTGACTAAGAAAACTGAGAAGTTTACTTGGGATTCAACTTGTGAAGAAAGCTTCCAAGAGCTAAAGAAGAGGCTAACCATGTCGCCTGTGTTAACCATCCCAGATGGATCAGAAGGATTCGTCATTTACACAGACGCTTCTTTGTCAGGTTTGGGTTGTGTTCTGATGCAGAATAAGAAAGTTGTAGCTTATGCATCTCGACAACTTAAGGACCACGAACAAAACTACCCAACGCACGACTTAGAACTGGCCGCAGTAGTTCACGCGTTGAAAATTTGGAGGCACTACTTATATGGGGGAAAGTGTGAGATCTACACTGACCATAAGAGCCTAAAATACTTCTTTACGCAGAAGGAATTGAACATGCGTCAGAGAAGATGGCTCGAATTGGTAAAAGATTACGATTGCACTATCCACTATCACCCTGGAAAGGCAAACGTAGTGGCAGACGCTTTGAGTAGAAAGGAAGATATAAAACTAAGCGTTGTTCCGACCACGCAATTACCACTAACGGGAGAACTCTCTCGTTTAAACTTGGAATTTTCCACACAGTGTTGTGCAGATTCCATGGTTTATGCGTTCACCTTACAACCGACCTTACGAGAAAGGATCCTAGGAGCGCAAAAGGACGATAAATTCTTGAAAGGAATACGTAAGCGCGCTGAGAAAGGAACCATTCAGAGGTTCGTGTTGGGTACTGATGGAGCTTTAATGTTCGATAACAGAATCTGTGTGCCTAAGGATGACGGAATGAGGAACGAAATTCTGAAAGAGGCACACAACACTCCTTACACCGTTCACCCCGGAGAGACGAAAATGTACCGAGGATTGAAAGAGAACTTTTGGTGGAGGGGTATGAAGAGATCGATAGCTCAATTCGTCAGGAGTTATTTAACCTGCCAACGAGTTAAAGCAGATCACCAACGACCTCCAGGGTTGTTGCACCCTCTGGAGATGCCAGAGTGGAAATGGGAGGACATCACTATGGATTTTGTCACCGGTTTTCCGAAAACGGTGAAGAATCACGATTCCATTTGGGTTATCGTAGATAGACTTATGAAAACTGCCCATTTTATCCCCATTAGAATGACGTATACGTTAGACAAGCTTGCCCAACTATACATAGCAGAGATAGTCAGACTGCACGGAGTACCAGTTTCAATAGTATCCGATAGAGACCCCTGTTTTACCTCCAAGTTCTGGGGAAGTCTGCAACGAGCCTTAGGTACTGAATTGAAGTTCAGCACCGCGTACTACCCGCAGACTGACGGGCAATCGGAAAGAACCATTCAGACGCTTGAAGATATGCTCAGAGCTTGCGCTCTAGATCTTGAAGGAAGTTGAGAAAGCCACCTACCATTGGTAGAGTTTGCATATAACAACAATTATCAAGCAACAATACAAATGGCGCCGTACGAAGCACTCTACGGGAAGAGGTGTAGATCGCCAGTTTGTTGGGATGAAGTCGGGATTCGAAAGATTCTCGGACCCGAATTAGTTGAAAGATCGGCTGAGATAGTCGCAAAGATTAAAGAAAGGATCAAGTCGGCCCAGGACCGTCAAAAGTCTTATGCAGACACCCGAAGAAGGGATTTACAATTTGACATTGGCGAGAAAGTATTTCTCAAAGTTGCACCAATAAAAGGGTCTATTCCGTTTTGGGAAAAGAGGTAAGCTAAAGCCGCGATACATTGGACCATTCGACATCCTGAATAAGATCGGGGATGTAGCTTATCGCATAGCTTTACCACCGGAATTGTCACGAGTGCATAATGTGTTCCACATATCTACACTCAGGAAATACGTGAGCGATCCAAACCACATTATTAATCACGTAGAATTAGGTCTAAGCAGTGACCTGACTTATGAAGAAGTTCCAGTAACTATCTTGGGAAGAAAGTTACACTTGTTAAGGAATCGAGAGATACCTTTAGTGCTCGTTCAGTGGAGCCGACACGGGAAAGAAGAAGCGACTTGGGAAAGAGAGGACGAAGTCCTAGCCAAATACCCTCAATGCTTAAGTAATACCTAAGACATGAATTTCGGGGACGAAATTCTGTTAAGGGGGTGAAGATGTAATACCCCGTCCCGTTCTATACCTTTTTCATTATTTAGAAACCTTATTTTATTTTCTTTTCTTTGTTTCTTTTAATTTTATTATTTTGTGTGTTATTTGTGTATTTTAAATATATAAACCCCTTTTTATAAATTCCTAAATTCGAAGAAAGAAATCGAATTCTTTCAAACGAATAAAGGACTGCGAGAAATTAATTATTCAAATTAAATAAAGGATTTCGATCCGTTTAATTTATTGAGAAAAATCAAATTACAATAAAATATTAATTGAGTTTTAAAACTGTATTAATTTCTGAATCGGGGTTACACTCGTGAACCAAACGACTCCTAAACCGTATCAGATGGGAACGAAAATATCAAATATTTGGATAAGATTTTGAGGAATAGATAAGTCTTGAAAGAATGGGTATAAAAAGGAAAAAGCCAAACTCTCTCTCCTCATTTCTTTCATTTTCATTCACGCACTTAAACATTTTTCCTTCCTCTCTCAAAATTTCTCTCTGCTTCTCTCAACTCACGCCTTATTCCTCCTTACGGCGAACGAGCTCCGCCGTCGCGCCTCCCGCTCAGCCGCGTCGCCCACCGCCGAGCTCCGCCTCCCTTCTCCAGACGCAGGCCGCCGCGACAAGCTCCACCACGGAACGCCGCTGTCGCCCTCGCCGCTCGCCGCCAGCGCCGCCTCATCCGCCTCTTTTCTTCCTTCTCCGGCCGCCGAAGCTCCTCCGCCGCCGCGACGAAGCCCCAGGCCGCGACTCCCTCCTCCGAGCTCCCCTGACTCCAGTCGCTCTCCCTCTCCGTGCAAAGCCGAGCGTCGCCGCCTTAGCCGTAGCGCCGCCGCGTCGCCGCCTTAGCCGTAGCGCCGCCGCGTCGCCGCCGAAGCTAGCTCCGCCGTCGCCGCCTCCTCCTCAATCTCCAGTGAGTTGAATTCTTTCCTCTATTGTTTGAATTTCATTCCGTTTAAATTCGATTTCGAACACCGGTTTATTCCAATTTCTAACCGAGACCTTTTTTTCGTTTAATTTTCCGTTCAAATTGACGTCGTTGAACCGGTTGCTGTTGCCGAATTTCTGGAATTTCCAACCGACGCCGTTAGGCTGCCCAATTCATTTTCCGAATTCCCAAACGATGCCGTTAGGCTGCCCAATTTTTCGAACGAATTATCGATTTCCTAATCGACGCCGTTAGGCCGCCCGTTTAACACCTCGAACCGGAATCGTAAGGTTTCTACCTTCGTTTTCTTCTTGGGTAGATTTTGGGTTATTTTTGTTAATTTGTTAAAAGCTTGGAACAAGGAAAAGAAATGAAAGAAAAACTTACTGTTAGTTGGTTAGATGGTTTAGTGTTAATTGTTGACTTGTGTAGTATTGTTAGTTTAGCCCTTTTGTATCACTCTTTAGAAGTAGGATTTGGATAGTTGTTTTCCTTGTTTTTATTCCTTCACAAACCATGAGATTGGAATTTTTAGTTTAGTGTTTTAGTAATAGTGTTTGAATGTTGAAGTATTATTGTTTTAGATTTTGTAGTATTTTTGACTTAGTTGGATGATGTTATGAATTAGTGGCTAGTATTTTTAATTGAATGGTGTCGAAGCTTGTTGATTAAACACTTTCGTTTTGAATCCATAGTCAAAGGGAAACTCGTCTTCCCCTTGTGCGACCATTAGAAAATTAAGAATAAAAAAAAAAAGATAAGTCTTTTAAAAATATCCTTTTTAGTAAAAGAGTTTTCTTGGAGAAATTAATAAATTCTTTTAAAATTGAGAAATAGAATTCTTAAGAAAGAAAAACCTTTTCTTTAATTTTATTAATTTTTCTAAGTAATAATCTTATTTTTCTAAGTAATTCCAAGTTTAATAATTATATTTTTTTCCTTAAAGGGCCTTTATTAAGGACACCACTGAAATTAGTAAATACACCCCCCTAATACACCTCCTCTCAAAAAGGGGTGTACTTATCAATTAGAAATCAACCTTTGAAAACTTTAGTTTTCAATAGTTTTCTAAAGACAACAATCTACTCAATCCTCGAGTTTCACACTCTTAAGCTTTTCAAATTCAAAAGTCAATCTTTTAATCGAAATACTTCTTATTAGGATTCGGTACTAGTTGGAACGCGCACGAAGGACTCGACCGTCTGCATATACAATATTCCCAGAACTCAGAATAATCAGGTGGGTGATGATCTGTTGATTGATCTGCTAATAATAACGTCGTGCCGGTATTTCCTGAACTCGATTAAATCAAATCAAAAATATCTAATCCAACATAAATGTAACACCTATCTATATAACTGTTTGGATTATGTGATATAACTATATATGTTATATATTAGCCTGTTGTTTTGTTAATCGATCACCATTGCATGAGTAAACACCTTACGTGAGCATGAATCAGTTCGGTTATCAGTCAAGTATTATTCTTTGTAAAGTTTATTGAGTCAGTTTTGTGGAAAGTCAGTATGTACGGAGTCGGGATCGAGTTTTAAATCCGACCTCCGGGGCCGCTGTCGGGGACGCCCTCGGAATCAAGGTTGTTGATCAAGTAGATCTGGTCCCCGGTCAGCTGTCGTTTGACGCACTGGGAAGAAAGCCATTGATACTTGCTTATTTTGAGGGATGTTATGGTTGGATGATGTGAGTTTGTGTGGTTGGATGAAGTAAGTTCTGGTTGGAGTTGAAAAGGATAACTTTGTTGATTGGTTGGAGTTGAAAAGAGTAACTTTGTTGGAAGTGGAATGATCGTACGTTTATGGTTTGTCAGTTTGTGATAATATGTGATATGATTTGGGCTTTGCCTTAACGTGAACCAACTTGTGCTATTTCAATTATATTATGCGAAATATGCTTAAATGCCGTTTAGACTTTAAAATCTTATATATGTCAACTGATTAAATAAAATAAATACTCTATTAATGAGTATAACTTAATATATTTCGGATTTACCAATCCCATGATGTTGCAATCACCCATAAGTAAGAATTCAATTCTCACGCCCCTTTTTCCTAACCCCTTGCAGATTACAATTACGGGGAGCAAGGACAGTGACACAGAAGACACAAAGTCTCCCATTTGCTTAAAATATTATTACTAATACAATGATGCCTATTATTTCTATTTCCCGAATAAATGTTATCGCTACTGCCATGCAAGACGATACTCTTACCGTGTGTTTCAATTACCCAAACTTAGTGTGTATTATCCTGAAGATACAGAACTCTCTATCCATCTTTATATATATATATAAATACACTTACGTTATAATATTTCTTCCCACTTATCCGCTGCATGAAACTTCTCTCTCTCAATTCAGTTATATTCCCTTCAAAAATTTTATAGTTCGGACTTTTGATCACAATAACACTTCGAATCCGATATAATTAATATATTCTGGGTTCGGGGCATTACAGGGTTTAGTAAGCGGTGCCGTAGACCCCTGTTAGGTAGCTAGACCTATTCCTGTAATACCCCGTCTCGTTTTATACCTTTTATATTCCTAGAACCCTTATTTTATATTATTATCTTTGTTTATTTTAATTTTATTATTTTTGTGTGATATTGTGTAATTTAAATATATACCTTTTTATAAATTCCTAAATTCGAAGAAAGGAATAGAATCTTTCAAACGAATAAAGGACTACGAGAAATTAAATATTCAAGGGTTTAAAATTAGGATTTCGATCCGTATAACTTATCGAGAATAATTCAAATGCAATTAAATATTAATCGAATTATAAAACTGTATTAATTATTAAATCGGGATTAAATTCGTAAACCAAACGATCCCTAACCGTATCAAGCAGGAACGAAAATATCAGAATTAAAGGGGATTAATCCCTAACCACATGAATTACTTTTCCTTTTTGAATTAAATTAATTAAAGTATTAATCTCACCCACATGTTTATTCTTCCTTTTAAAATTAATTAATTAAGTAATTAAATTTCAATAAATATCTTCCTCTCCCCTCAAAATTGCAGAAAAACGCGTTGCCCTTTTCTCTCTCTTAGAAACCGTGTACTGAGATCAAATTTTCCCAAATCCTTCTTCGACCTCCTCTCTCCACCGGCGACCTCCGCCTCTCTCTCGCCGGCGACAAGCGCTGCCTCACCTCCAGCCGAGAGCACCGCCTCACGCCGCCCTTCCTTTTCTCCTCCGCATTAACCACCGAGCGACCGCCCAGCCCCGCCTCCAGCGCCGTCGCGGAGCGCCGCCGTGCTCCAGCACGCAGACGCGCCTCCTCCTCCGATCAGAAGCGCCGCCGTCGCGCCTCAGTCCGGCTGCCGCCTCTTCGCTCCCCCTTCGCCGTCACGACGGAAACCGCTGCAGCGACGCGCCTCTCCTTCCTGTGTTCCGATCGAAGCGAAGCCAGCAACGCCGCTCTTCGCCGTCGCCTCCTACAACCAACCGCCGCCGTCCGCCACCACCAGGCGCCGTCGCCTCCCACTCTCGATTTGCCGAGCGCCGCTTCTCCAGCCGATTAGCGACGCCGTGTTCCTAATTTCGGCGAGTCTCGTTTTCCAATTCCTCTCAATTTCAGTTTTCTTTGATTTATTCTCCATCAAAGAAAATACTCACGATTTCGATTCCTTTGATGTATAATCGAGATGTTGCCATCTCCTCCGCCTTTCCGACGAAGCCGCTACTGCCCGTTTTTCACCTCGAACTAGGAGAACGTAAGGTTTCTACCTTCGTTGCTTTCTTTTCGTAAAAAAATCCAGAATTTGGGTCGAGTTTTTTCGGCACCGTGTAACAAGAACGGAAGAGTTAAATTTCTTATTTTCTTCTCTTTGATGGCTATTGATTAAGAACTAGCACTTTGGCTGTTGTTTAAGGACTAGGCACTTTGGGCTTTGATTTAGTGTTTTCAATGGCAGTAGATGATTTTAGTACTGATGTTTTGAGATTTATTGTTGTTCTTGGACCTTAGTGGACTAGTACTAGTCTCCTGGTTGTTTAGTATCATTTTTATAGCCGTATGGTGTCATTGTTTTAGTTGGACAGTATTTGGAATTGGTGGTGTTAGTATTATTGTTTTGATGATGAAAATTGATTCTTTTAGTTGGGTTCAAAGACAAAGGGAAACTCGTCTTCTCCCTTGTCTCAGGTTTAATGGTTGTAACGAATGAAAAATAACTTGTTAGAAAATAATTTTTATTCCTTTGTTTTGAAAAGTGACACAAGTCAACTTGGTTAGTAATACTAGTAATATAGGAAAATGTTTTTATTCAATTTATTTATTATGGAAAATCCCTCTTTAAAACAAGTATTATTAATAATGAAGAAAAGTATACATTAAATTATTTTAGTATTTATTGTATAAAATCCTTTAACCAAAATAAGTTTAGTAAGGAAACTTTATTTATAAAATATAAATTTATATGCAAGAGTTCTTTTAAAATAAAATATAGATTTTAGAAAGAATAATATTAAAATTGGACTTTTATTATAAAAATATTATTTAAATAAATTTCTTAGTCTTTTAATTAATTTTGAGAAAAATATTATATAGTTATACTTTTTAAGTTATAAAAGCTTTTAGTTATAAAAGGGCTAAAATATTAAGAGATTGTTTTTATAGGAATTGAAATAGTCATACAACAACGAAATTAGTAAGTACACCCCCAATACACTACCCTTTTTTAAAGTGGTGTATTTACCAAGTTAGTGTGTGTTTTTAAGTAGGTCTTTTTCAATAAGTTTATAAGATAACAACTTTCTCGTTTTCATAACACAAACTTCTAGGCCTTTCGATAATCCAAGGGCCAACTTTTAATCAAATGGTTTCATATTAGGATTCAGTGCTAGTTGGAATACGCACGAGGGATCCGACCATCTGTTTGTACATCGTTCACGGGACCCGGAGCAAAAAGGTGGGTGATGATCTGTTGATTGATCTGCTTATAATACGTTGTGCTGGTATACTCCGAACTCGACCAATTAAATCTAAAACAACTAATCCAACATAAATGTATCTCTATTATATAACTGTTCGAATTACGTGATATAATTATATATGATACAAGATGTCTATTGTTTTATATAAATCTATCACCATTGCATGATTAAGGGCATTAAGTGAGCATGAAGCAACTTAAGTACGAATTATGTGATTTTCCCATGGTTTGAAATGACAGCTTTATGAGAATAAGGAAAGTAAGTTACTCGATCACTTTATTTAGTGGTAAATGACCACCAGTGGTAAATGACCACCAGTGATAAATGATCACCAGTAATAAATGATTACCAGTGGTAAATGACCACCAGTGTTTCGGAACACCAGTGATAAATGATCACCAGTGGTATATGACCACCATTAATACGAAAGAGGATATCATACGGGAGTTGTTTACGAAAATGGTTTGGAAGATATTTACAATATGTGGAAAGTGATTTTGGCAGATTGGGCCGATACGTGAAAATGGTTTTGGGCTTTGCCCTTTAATGTGAATCAACTTGTAATATATCAATTATGTGAATGTGAAATCTGTCATGCCCAATTAATTATTACGTGAACTTGTTACTTCTGTGGTATATATTATTCATATTTATATGTCAACTGCTTAAATAAAGTATATACTTTCTCAATGAGTATAATTTAATATACTTCGGATTTACCAATCCCATGACGTTGCAAATCACCCATACGTGAGAATTCAAATCTCACGCCCCCCTTTTTACAACCATTGCAGATTATGATTTCGTGGAGCAAGGACAGTAATAGAGACGACACGAAGTTCCCCACTTAAATAAAATGTTACTTTAATATTAAGCTTTATGTATGTGTGTGATATATGTTATAAAAATTATTCTACTCATTTCTTCTGCTGCATAAAACTCATCTCTCATTTCATCATCCCTTTTTATATCAAAAATTTTATAGTTCAGATTTTAGTCACAAGTGGCACCTCGAATCTGAGATATTTATGTGTTTTGGATTCGGGGCGTTACAATTCCCACCCATATCTCCAAGTATAGGGATGCCAATATTAACCCGCCCCGCCCTGTGCCCTGTAGTAGAATGGGGCGGGTCTGGATATCACTCAAAACCCGTGCCCCGGATTATATATTAAATTTTAAATATATATATATATATATATATATATATATATATATATATATATTATAAAAGTACATATAAATATATATAAATATAATATGTAAATGACAATAATCCAAATTTATAGATATTTTTTGTATTATATATTTATAATTATTTATGTATTATTTATAAAATAACAAAAATTATATTTAAAATGGGCCGCCCTGCTCGCCCTATGGGCCGCCCCAAGACTCACACGGGTCGAAGCGCCCAACCCGTTTACAGAATGGGATGGTCTGAGTATCTAAGTACCCGCCAAACGCGGCTCATTGTCATTTCTATCTAAATATGTCTTTTATAACAGTATGCCTCGAAATCAATGAAAGAACTATATGTGTCGAAATTAACTCTCAAATATATAATTACAGCTTATATAAGATGGAGAATGCTGCATTTATTTATTGGTGGATTATCTATCCAATAAAATTATATAAAATATAATAAAATAATAAAATTTGAAGAAAGAAAAACATCCCCTATTATACTAATAGGGAGTTTATGCTGATGATGTGTCATCTTGAGAAGCATTTGGATGATGTGTCGCGTTCTTATGAAGTGAGTAATATATTGTAGTGATGTGTTATAATTTTATTGGTTGTCATTGAATATGTGGCATACATGTGTCATGTTAATATAGAGTCCAATTAAAAAAAAAGTACTAACATAGATTTGAACCTAGGACCTCTTAGGTAATTTTTATATTACTTACCAACTAAACCACTATACAAATCTTTGCATGCTTTGAATAACTACTTTCTACATTCCTTAAATTTATATGGTGTTGCAGTTTTTTATTTTTAAGGATGAGGGAAGAAGTCAAAATCTACTTTTACATTATTATTAATTTTACATAAAATGTCCAGCCTACACATTGTTGATATGCTTATACTTTAAAATCAACTTTATCAAAATTTACTCATCAATCTACATAGTATCAAAACACACTTTATATTTTTTTTAAAGATTTATAAGATTTAGATTCAAATCTACATTTCAATAAAAATATCAATCTACATAGTATTAAAATACACTAATTTTTATAAATATGTAAAAGATTTAGACTTCAAACCTACATTTGAATAAACGTGAAAATGTTAATTGGTGCGGTCAATCGTGAGATCTTTTTACATATAAATTTTGGCAAAGTAATATATGACAATTTCACCGTGAAATACATTTGAAGGGTATAAGTTATTTTATTAAATAATATTAGTTGTTTTCATTAAAGATATTAGTTGTTTTCACTAAAGTAATATTTGGTAAAATTTATTAGTTGTTTAACTATAATGTATTAGTGAATTGTTGTTCATGGTAATAGTTAGCGTGAATATTCACATAATACCTTCTCATAATTCTTTTATATCAAATATATAATTTTATAATTATATGATATATTTTAATACTTCATATATTTTTTGTCAATTGAAAAGTATTTAATCAATTTATATTTACTACTCTCTTTGTCCCATACTCGATTGACCATTTGCTCAAAAAAATTGTCTAATACTAGATTGTACATTACAAAAAATAATTAAAACAAATTAAGCCTTTTTTTTTAATTATTCCCTCCCAACATCTTAAAAATACATCACATGTCATTACTTTTACCCATAAAGAAACATCTACTATAACCACAAAGTAAAAAGAATTGAAATATTCTTACTTTATGCCTTCAAATACTAAGAAACAATTTTCACATTAAATCTCATGCCAAAAGCTAATGAATAATCATGTATAAAATGAAGTGTTTTTACATTAATATATATATATATATATATTTTACAGGTGTATCACAAGAATCCGCGTATTACGCGGGGGTTAATCTAGTTGAAAATAACGACGACATTCATCTCTACTAAGTGATTAATTGTAAAATGAGTGGATTATCTACTGTGTAAGTAAAGTTTTATTCAACCGCATTCCATCCAATTTACCAACTTATTAAAAAAATGGTGTATGTTAGAAAAAAAAAAACCGGTCAGAAAAATATTAACTTGTATAATGTAAAGAATTAGTTAATAATATCCAAGATACAAATTAATATTCTCTAAATATATGAACTAATGTTTTTCATGATACTACTCTTTTGGGGCATGTAGTGTATTATAACCCAAATGCACCTAATTGCACTTTTTTTAAAAAAAAAAATTGCGTGACTTTTTTTTTTTTTTTGGTAATTAATAGTAATTAAAGATTTTTGCGTGATTTTTTTTTTCTTTGCAAAATATAGAGTGAACAAGTTTTACCATAAATAAGTTTGGAGAGTATTTACTGTTACACTAAAGAGTATTAGTTGTTGCATTAAAAGAGTCACATAAGGGTAATAATTGTTTCACTAAAAAATATTAATAAAGTGTATTAATTTTTCTCACTAAAAGTAACATTTGCCATTCTCACCAAAGGGTACATATTTAGATGTAAACCAGTTTTGCTGTGAAACACACTTTATATATATATATATATATATATATATATATATATATATATATATATATATTCTCAAATATGAAACACCTCTAGAAAGTTATAGTCCAAAAATCTCCCTTAGGCAATGAATTTCAAAATTAATTTTGTATTTCATATGGAAAGTTGTGAGATATTTATTTTGCAATATTTTAATACTCTCGAATATCTATTTTGCACATATCCTACTATACTATAAAGCAAAGCATGTTTTGTCCTATGTGGCAAAATCTCATGCTTTATAAAAAAAAATATTTTTTCTCCTTCACTCATGCTTTTTGTGTATTGTTTTTTTTGTGTTTCCTTTTTTTAACTCAAATATTAATTTTTATTATTAATCAAACAATTGTAACGGTTATAATTTATACACACATTTGATACTGTTATTAATAATGATTAATAATGATTAACTCAAATTTGGTATATATTATTTGATAGAAATAAAAAAAACACGTGACCCATAATTTAATCATTTTGTGTAAATTGATTTGGTCAATTCTTCTTTAACTAGATAATGATTCTGCCACAATTACGTAATTGAATTTATTAGGTCAATTAGCCACCTCACATATTTCACGCTTCATTGACGTATATATCGGCCGCTCTTACCACTCACACCACAACCTGCTACGCAATTCCGTTCGCCCTTCGACGTACACCGCCCACATCGTTCTGTCGTCTCTCCCTTCATATATCCGCTGCTCCAACCGCTTCAAACGGCTGTCTACTGCCCCGCTTCATTTGCGTCCTCCGACATCCGCCGCTCACAGCTCCTGACGCCCACAGCCTTCCATCGTCTCTTCCTTCGCAAATCCACCTCAAACGGTCATCTGTTGCGCTGCTCCCATCTTCCTCCATGCCCTCCGATGTTCACAACTCATATTTCCCGATTACTCTTTTTAGTTATAGTCATTCGAATTTGGGACTGCACAAGAAAATCCTACAACGTGTGTGAATGTTTATGTGTGTGTTCGTGTATGATTGTGTATGCGTATATGTCTATGTGTATGGCATTTAAATTATCAATTTTTATATTTGAAAATCTCACACACCTTATTCTGTAACACATAGTTCAAAGTAAAATAAAAAAAAATCAAAGGGTATAATTATAGTTAATAGTTTTAGTCATTAATCGTCCACATAACTATTTGAGTTCGCCCCCTTGAATTGAAAATATATATTGTTCTACAACGTGCACCAAAGGCTTTAAACTGGAATATTTGACCTATTGCAAAATATTTTACTCATTTATTTTTCAGTTGGATGTTTATTTGTATGAGGATAGGAGATTAAGGTTGTGAAAATTTCATATGTCTATCCACATCGGTGATGAGGTATTTTGGAACTGTACTCAGAATTGTCAAACTAAATACATTTTGATGATAGCATTTTGGAAGTACGGTACCAATGGAAATTCAGTCGTTCATCAGGGAACTGGCACAAATTTGCAAAGTATGTTGGCTTGCGACTTAATGATCAAATCCTTTTTGGAGAGGAGTGCTTTAATTTTGTTATAGTATGTGTGTGTAGAATGTAGGAGAATACGATTTTGGAATTTAAGTATTACATTCCATAGAATAATCTAACGTTTTAGCTCTTGGATTGTGCTTTGGTGGATTTTTTCATAAGTTTATTGTGAGTTGAATAATGATAGTTATTACTCTTGGGTTGTGCTTTGGTGGGATTTTTTATTAAATTTATTGTAAGTTGAATTTAATTATTATATTAAATTACATCTGAAATTTCAATCCTAGAATTCCAAGTAATATTATAACTATTATATAAATTTTCTTAACATCTGAATTGACATTTTTTACAAATATCATAACTATGTCTCATCATAAATACGTAATATGTGTAACTAAAAAAAATACTACCTCCGTTTGAAATATGTTTTGCACAGTGTACTTCTCATCCGTGTACACCTCTAAATTACAACTAATCCAACTAATACATGCACAAGAAATCATATTATTTGTTTCGTTTAATTAAATTGATAATGAAATGCAATAAAATAATATTTTTAAAATTTTAACTTTGATATTAACAAAAACAAGGTAAATGGTTTTTAAAATACACAGTTAAAAACTCAATTTACAATTTAATAATCCATAAAGGATGATAATCAATTTCAATTGTGAAAATATTAATTTCATCAAATATTGCAATGTATTTTGTAGGACTATAGTCACTCAACTTACAACATTTAGGGGAATGTGGTATCTTTTTATCTATTGTGTATTTTACAACATTAATTATAATTATAATTTCAATTAAGTAACATTAACTATGGGATGTATTTTCGTATTATAAAATATATGAATGATGAATAACAACTCATTTTATTTTAGACACTTAGGAAATAATTCGATTTGATCAACAGGAAATATTCGATCGTAAATAAATGATTACAGGTATGTTACATCCAATTATTACAATATTAATTTCATCAAATAATGCCATGTGTTTTTTGGTATTATAATAATAAAATCACAACATTTATATTAATGTGGTATATTTTTATTCATGGTGTATTATACAACATTAATACCAAATTTTAATTTTAATTAAGTAGGATTAATTATGGGATGTATATTAACATTATAAAAACGTTGAGTTCCACAATTTATTTTATTCGGTTAAGAAATAATCTTCGGTTTGATAACCTCAAAGGAAATATTGGATGGTGGACAAATGATTTCAGGTATCTTACATTACATATTAAGAGTAATTATTACTTTTATGTGTCGTTTTGTAGAATTTCTCATGGAAACGTGATTATAATTTTAATATAAATGTGAATTAATTAACGTATTATCTTATGTAATGTCTCTTTTTCAAAATTGTCCTATATACATTTTTTTTTTAAATTATGTGATTCACTTTTATTCATTTAAATATTACTTTATTCACCATTCACCATTCTCAATACTACTTTATTCATTTAAATACTACTTTATTCATCATTCTCAATACTACTTTACTTATTTAAATACTAAAATTCAATTCTCGCATTAAATTGTGAAAATGTATAATATGAAAAATTAGTCAATATTTAACAAAACCTTTTTAAAATTTGTACTTTTCTGAAGATTGTCATATTTTAATAGAATTCTCATATTTTAAAGATTGTCGATATGAACAACATTGATTATATATGTTAAATCAAATAAATTTCATTTGTTTAATTTGTCAAATATTTATTTTTAATAAATTTATAAATTTATATCCTACCATACTATAAAGCAAAGTATGCTTATTCTTAATGTTCGTTTTCAAGTCATAATAACTGGAAGATCGAGTCAAAGCTATGAGAGACGCTCTGATGTTGGGAAAGAAATTGGCTGAAGAGCATGGAAGTTGAAGCCAGGCCACAAGAAACCCAAATGAAATTACTGCATGAAATGAGGCAGATGAAGTTCGATTTGGAAAAAGCTCCAAGAGATTTTGAGGAGCTACAAAAAATTCAGACAGAAACGGAGAACAAGTCGAAGGTAATATGTCCTAAAAACTTTTATTTTGGGTGGTCTTTGGTTCTTGCATTCTACTGTTTTAAGTTGAAATGTCCTACTGTAACTTATATTTTTTAGGTCAGTCATTGTATTTTAGATTAAGTGCACCAAATTATAAATTAAGGTTATAAGATATTGTTAATAATGCCTTTTAAAAAATAATGTTAGAAATTAGTGAATGCTTTCGTTTGGTGAAGTCAACATATGTAAAAATATTTTAATTTCATACTAATTTCAAATAAAAGATTAAGAAATTCTATTAATTATTTGAATATATTTTAGGTATATTTGACTTGGTTTATTTGGAATCATTTTAAATATTTAAGTATTTCCATATTGAATTATACGTTACATAAATATTTTAATAAGAGATAAGCATAGTTAATTAAACGGCTATTAAGCTAATTAATCGGATTATAGAACGTTAAATAAATATTTTATTAAGAGATTAACATTGTTATTTTAACGGTTGTTTAGCTAATCTAGCGGATTATAGGATACCAAGTTTGACCGCGATTAATAGAATTACTTGATTATCTATATATATTTTTGGAATCATTTTAAATATTTAAGTATCTCAATAGCGAATCATGCGTTACAAAAAAAAATTATTATAAGAGATAGGCATAGTTGATTAAACGGTCATTGAGCTAATTAATCAGATTATAAAACGTTAGATGAATATTTTATTAAGGGATATACATTATTATTTGAACGGGAGTTTAAATCAATCTATCGGATTAAGTGATACCAATTTTGACCGCGGATTACGTGATCTTTAAATTCTATTAATTAAATATGTCTTTTTTTTTAGGTATATTAGGCATAGTTTATTTGGAATCATTTTAAATATCTAAGTATTTCCATATTGAATTGTACGTTACATGAAAATTTTATTAATTGATAATCAAGGTTAATTAAATTGTTATTTAGCTAATTACTCGGATTATATCACATTATATGGATATTCTATTAATAAGGTGCAAGTGTGGTTAATTAATCTATTATTTAGTTAATTAATCGGATTACAGGATATCAAAGTTACACTCTTAATAGAATTACTTGATATAGATTGTGACCCTCTTAAAAGCTGAGCATCGCTTATAAAGATATTATTAGATTGAAACATAAATTAGTGTTATAAAATTATTGTTGATTTTACCTCCTATTAGTTTATAATGTGTTCCCGTTGGAATTTGAATAAGTTATTATATTGTTATCTTGGTCCTGTATCTTGAATTTATGAATAATTTTACAAATTATTATTAAACCATATTATCAAAAAATATAGCTATTCTATTGTAACATCTTGCTTTCCCATAAAGTTTGATTCAATTTCGTTTGAAGTAGATAACATACACGCTGTATTTGTTAATAAAGGTTCACTCTCGCGAAATAATTTTATTAATCAAAACCTTAAATTGAAGTGGTTGTGTATAAGTTAAAAATATATATATAAGTAATTGGGAAAAAAATGACTTTTTTCATGTAAAATTTATTGAAATGCATGTTATTAATATTTTATGAAGCAGTTTAATTTAAGTGTGTAAATTTAAGCTTAGTTGACAAGTTGGCAAAATAATGGAATTTGACATGAATTAACTTTTGATTCAGCCATAATAGTCCCGTATTTATTCTTATATACCTTTATACTTATGGTACTTTGTAGTACTACATTTAATAAATAATAAATTATTCTAATGGTTCAATTGTATGTACACTTTTAGTATTGAATATCGTAGATCAGTTGAATTCACCCAGGAGATTTGAGGAGAGGAAGGGCGTATTAAATTGAAGTAGAAAAAGGATAGTGCTGAAAAAAAATTAGTCCAAATCATCTATAGCCTTTTTTTCTTTATTTTAACAAGTTGCTAAATCTATGTATTTACACCATTCAAGTGAAAAAATGAGGACATTCTCTGGAATAAATTTCAGATTCTAAAGTTTATTTCTTAGGTAGTTTGATTCTTTTCCTTTATTTTGGATAAGATCTACAAATGAAAGGAAGGGATTTTTTTTCCAAAAATTCTTGCACATGTGTATGATACATTTATTTACTGAGCAATTATACTATGGAGGTTGAATAATTTTGGTCCTAATTAGTTCAGATAATTTATTAAAATTTAATAATAGTTATTTATAATTAATACTAATAATGGTCATTCCTAATGAGTTCATTTGTATGTTTATGTGTATTTGTTGCCCATCTACATAATTTATACGCATACTCCTATACCATTGATCACTATCATCCGAATGATATATTTATTTCGCAAGATGTACAAATGAAAGGAAGGGATTTTTTTTTTCCAAAAATTCTTAAACATGGGTATGATATATTTATTTACTGAGCAATTATACTATGGACATTGAATAATTTTGGTCCTATAATTAGTTCATATGATTTATTAAAATTTAATAATAGTTATTTATAATTAATAATAATAATAGTCATTCCTAATGAGTTCATTTGTATGTTTAATGTGTAAATGGATGCCCATCTACATAATTTCTACGCATACTCCTATACCATTGATCACTATCATCCATTTTCTTGAGCTGCCATTCATTTTTTTAGGGTGTGTTTTTCATGCGACAAAACTTATATGCATTGATTAATTTGTCAGTTTATTTTCCTTTTTGGACTGATTTTATGTCCTTTTGGGATGTTTGATTTGGGTTGTTAACATATTTTTTGATGTTTGAAGCTGGTGCGGGATTAGTCCTTTGATTCTTTTGGATTGATGGTTTAACACTAATTAAAGGATAAAATGACTTCCACTAATCTATAATTTCTTGGGGAATTTTTATACAAATATTATTCATTTATATTTTGATGTAGTTAGATTTTATTTTGTTCGTGCAAACAGTTATAGGACTACTTGAAAGTGTTATTTGTTTCAGTTTGAGTATTACTTGGAAAGTTACACATATAGGTGAAAAGTGAACAATTTAGCAAGTTTCTTGATTTTTCTTTTATTGTTCTTTTGTCGTTTGTTTGGGTTGAGAATAGTTTTTTTATTAGAAGAACTATTTCTATCTATTACTTCGTAATCAATAATAATATTATTTCATCATTATTAAAAAAATTATATAGTAAATTTATGAGATGAATTAATATGCATACCACCATTGTGATAATACGTAAAAAAATGAAGTTTGTAATTAGTGTACCACTATCACTATTTAGTAAAATCATTAACATGTTACATTTGTAGGATGAATTCTCAGCTAAATTATAATAACAAAGGTTTGAGTCCAATGGATAGGTTGAAGGACAGGTTCTACTATGTTGATGTTGGTGCTTTCTATATAAAGTACATGGAATTTGCAGATTCAGATATGCTTGAAGAGTATGTAGATCAAATGGTGAGTTGTGTTTTCATTATTTAATTAAACTTTAGATAAATTTATGCAATATTTGGTGATACATAAGTGATATTTATATTTGTATGTGGGAATTTTCATCTATAGAAATACAATGTATGTTTTGGAATATAAATGAACAATATTTTGTATTTTTTTTCATATTATAATCATTGCTTATATAATAGGCATTTAAAATATTAATATTGCTATTTGTAGTCAATCCCAAATGAGTTTATAAAATGCTATAAGAAGATATTCGATGATTTCCCTTTTATGAGTCTTATGGATAATTCTGGGAAGGAATGGTGTGTTAAAGTTGGCTGGAATTATTGTGGATGCCTAACTTTCTATGGAGATAAGTGGGAGGATCTCCTACAGTATTTCAATGTCAAGAGTGATGATATGTTTTTCTTTGCCTCGCTTCCTCTTTGCACAACACTCTATGTAAAGAAGTTCAGCAGTGATGGAACATTTCACCAAGTTGGCGCGATACCACAACACACTTCTTTCACGCGTAATTGTGGTAAATATGATTTATATTTTATAAGTTAATATTGGGTAATTGGAAAATTTTAAAGTGTTATACAGTTATTAATTTCATTATTTATTAAGAATTTAACATAAGTGCTATTTGTGTTTTTTAATTGTTGTGTATTTAACAGATAGGGTTGTTCAAATTGAATATGTTCCAAAATTTGTTGTGGACTTCAATGATCCATTGGTAAGTTATTGATTTTTTATTAATAGATATATTTAAATGTCCAAGGAATACAAACTGTATTATTATCTATTTCATTTCTCAGACTGTACCTGAAAATTTGGCATGGCTATTTGAAAAGAAATTTCCATCAACCTGCATGGTAAAACGCTAACTGGTAGAACGGTTAATTCAAGATGCTATATATTGGATGGAAAGTACGAAATAACATGTGATTTGGAAAAATTCCTGGATTGAATACATCTTTCAGATATCGCTTGCATAACGGTTTTGTACGATTATGAGCAGACATTGTGTGTCACTCCGTATTACAAAACCCGTTGTTCGGTCTTTCTGCCGGTTGGGTGTATGGAGAATGGTATGTGCATAGTATTTGTAATGTATATTCTTTGTTTTTTTAATAAGAATTAGCTAATTGTATTATATATTTTTCATTTATGTAGATAAGCATTCAATATCATTTGAAAAGCATACCAAATTCACAGTATCCAGTTTGGACCCACCTCCATCAATTACCCGTCTTGAGGTAAAGTATTAGATTTACATTTAAAAAAATGTCCGTGAATAGACTGTTGTTATTTTTTATAGTTGATCTGACAAATTTTGTCCAATTAAGATGATTAATACATTTATGTATTTTTTTTCATCCTTTATATAGCTCCGTACCATACCTGAGGGATGCAAGGTTCATACCAAATGTGATTCAGTTGAGTGGAAAAAACGATTGGTATGTGATTTATGTATTTTATATAATATCTTTGCGAACAATTTATGATTTCTTTTTATTATTTGTTTATTTGTTTGTTAAATATAGAAATTACCAATGTCTGCTACTTCACTCTTCGGTATGGAAATGAGAATGATTGCACTAAGGAGCACTTTCAAAGGTGATATTTTTTCCGTGAAGTATGAATGCCGGTATATTATAGAAGCTTCTACTCCGACAATGGTTCGTTTGGAAAAATCTTGGATTAACGTTGTTGCAAAATTAAAGATCAAGCTTAATGACGTTATATGGTTCAGTCATGATGGGAAGTATTTTACAATTAGTGTTAAGCGTCTTATTCGCTAGATTTTCTTCCTTTTTATTTGCCTTTTTTTTTACATGGATTTTTAAACCACGTATGATCCTTAATACCATATTTTATGATATTTCGATTATGATGGACTATTATGGTTGTTTTGTTGTTCTGTTTTATATAGATTGTAATGATACATTGTTTTTAAAAGTTTGATGTCTTTTTAGTGTGTTTGGCATATTTTTATAAATGTTTCGTATGTTTCTACTTGATATTAGTATTTGAATTCGAATAAGAGTGGAATAAGTGAGGGCCTTTTTGTGAGACTATTTCTAGGATTTGGCGACATAAAGTTCAAATTTCGTCGTCCTCTTCATATTATATAACCCCCAAATTAAAATAAATTATTGTTGGAATTTTATAATTTAGGGTCTTGACTGTAGTAAAAACAAAAAATTTTACAGTTTAATTAATTTTTTATATCAACCTTAGATATTGAAAAATATCAAACAGAAACTTGAAAGACGGTAACCCCTAATTTAGGACTCACTTTAAATTATATGTAGCCTAAATTGTATTTTTTTTTTTCAAATATGACATATCTCTACAGTAAATAATATAATATGACATATGTGTCTCTATATTAAAAGTGTAAATAAATAGCTAATTAAATAAGGTTGTTTTGAAACCCGCGAAACATCGCGGGGCTAACACTAGTATATACACATATATAATAACAAAAACTTATATTAAAAATTGAAAGATAATTTTGAAACCAAAAGTCTATTAATATATTTGACATGACTTTATATTAATTTATGTAATAAATACTATCAATTAATATGCATTGATAATTTTTCTTAAAGACTTTCCATTTGAAAAAAGAAAAAACTTTCGATATTCGTTTATAGTTTTAATTAATTAAAATGAATATTTCAGTTACTCAATTTTTCATTCTAAGTAATATATATATATATATATATATATATATATATATATATATGTATGTATGTATATTATGTGTGTAAAATTTTATCATCGTGATAATTATATTTAAGGTTAACTAAAATCACAACATTTTGAGTATTTATCAATTACAACATGCCTTTCTAAATTTATTATTCAATATATGAACTAATTAATTGTAGCATTAATTCGATATATGGTGCAAATTTTCGATGTGACTAAAAATTATATAGCAGTCAAAAGTTAGTCTGAACTGGAGCATATATGCATATAATTGATATTAAATTAATTATTTTTGTTATAATAATATGTGATTTTAGGAATTAAAATACATTTGTTTTAATTGATTTAGCTCAAGTAGTTAGAGCTCCACTACCTATAATCGAGAGGTCATGCGTTCGAGTCACAAATACATTTGTTTTAATTGGTACGCATTATTTAAAAAATGATCTAATAAGCTTAATTTGATGGAGTTGTACAATATAAATTGATGAGATTTAAAATCTAAATCGATTTACTTATATTTATATATGTAGGATTTTTGGCAATATATTATAGCATATTAAAAATTAAAACAAATTATATATATGTGTGGAGGGGTGGTGGGTGGGTGTATGCGTGTGTGTGTTTGTGTATATACCAAGAATAATAACTAAATTATGCATACAAAAAAATTTGGTAAAACAATGCATAAATATATTAAAAATAATCTACTAATATTTAAAATATCTTTTATCATTCTAATTATAATATTACAAAATTTTAGTCAAATAAAAAAATAAAAAATTAACACTAAGTATTTTCTAAATTTAATTGTGATCATTTTAGAAAACATATATATAGAATCCAAAAATTAAACATGGTCAGTGGTGTGTGAGATACATCTCAATTTTAGTGCAGTTTTATCACTAATTCTACATATTTTTTTAAAATTAATTAGTGAATTATGATTATCTACTTAAGACTATCTCACACGTGAGTATCTCGTCATATATAAATTGCAAAAGGGTGCGGCTAAAGAAACCCCTGCTTTAACTATACATACCTCATTTATTAATATAATTTATTTTGAAAAGTACTAAAAATACCCCAAATTTAGACATTTATACCCTTACATTTAATAGAATAATTAACAAAAAAAAAAAAGGGAGTTGACACATACAATTTCTTTCATTTCACAGTCGATCACTGTCCATTGTGAAATCTATGTACCTCAAGATCACTCTTAATATAAATCGACTCAATTTAGTTTTCTTCGTGAAATTAATGATACACAACAAAACAATTTAGTTTTTGAAACTGGGAACAAATATTTGTATCCATTTCTGCATCTCCTACAGAAGAATATATGTTCCACTTCGCTAACAAAAAGTCTATTTTGTTCACGGAAATTTCCGGCCACTAAATTTTCCGTGATCTTCAACACGTTTCATGAAACTATCCGAGTTCAGGTTCGTTCATTTACGCATTGACGAAAACATCACTCAATTCACCGGTACATATCGATCGCAAGAATAGAGATATTTCTCCGACCAGATACACCTTAAAATCTCTGATGAACAACCAGACACGACTTGAGAATCTCCGACGAACAACCAATAGAAACATGATCATAATCAACGGTGCACACAGATTCATGGTCATCAGGATATGAATATCCAAGAAAAGATATATAGATATTATAGGTATTTAAATCAAATGTATACTTGTCCAAAATTATTTTGGGGTGTGTACAATAGAATCGGGGTTTGTTTAGCGGCGGCCATTGCAAAATTATAACTTACTAACGTTTTTAATTACAATCCATGTAATAATTTGAATAACATTTAACAAGAGTTGGAGTCAACCGCTTAAAAACGTCGGATCTTTCTTGAGGAGAGGATGTCAGTTTCCAATCGTGGACAATTACACTCGGTGTCCAAAGTATCGAGTGAGAAGACTTGAAAATCATGATATGCAATGGCGACGACAATAACAAACAACAATAAACATGCTTTGTAAGGAAGTATTCAAAGTTTCTAATCAAATATAATGTTTTCCATCGTTTTCACTGAATTCACAACCACAGAGGAAATTGAACGGATTGTTCACGATGTTGGTAGTGCACCTGTGCCTCCCACAATCACTATTCGATCTGTACCAGAATTGATCTAACCAAGTTTATGCTAGAATCAAGTGGTGAGCCTTTAAGCCCTTCATCTCAATCACAAATCCCTACTGAAAATCATATTTCTGAAACCTTCTTTTAAGGACCCCAATCTGAAAAAAGAATTGATAGCTTGTATTTTTGTTGTATCAATTATCATTGCAACGATCAACTTCTCCCATAATAATATCTATGCTACTTAGTATCGTCATAATATCAGCCAATTTCATTCTTTTAACTAACTGCGGAGAATTTGCAAATTGATAAAACTCGGTGGTCTAATTTTTCATCTCCAGGGAAAAACACTCCGATGTCTGACTTGAAGCGAATATACTAACTTCTACTAGTCGCTTCCCCGCAAGCGGACGGGTTCACTGTAGTATGAGTAAGTATGATGACCAAGTATTATCGAACCCAAGGGATGAAGTGTATGCGAATAGATCCCTGAAGATCTACGCGTCGTAGCTAATATGAATGTAATGTTTTTGGGTTTTTTGAAAGATTAATTGAAACTAAATTAAACTAATTAAACTAAAGAACAAAAGAAACTAATTAACTAAGGGTTGTGTTCAAGTAAGAGATGGTGATGCTTAGGATAGAAATCCCTACGTATACTAACGGAGCAGGTACATAATCAAAATAACTGTGACGCGCAAGAAATAACCTAAGTAAAAGAATGCAAGGTGAAAGCTCAAGATTCTAAACCCTAATACTTTACCCTAACACTCGACTTCACTAATCCACTAACAAGTTAATAGATTGTGCTGAATTAATGAGACCCTAATTTAACTAAGGTGATGCGGTCGTCCTCCTTCGCTAAACTGGTAAATGAATTAACCCTTCCTAAACCCTCTAGTTAAGTCTACTCGTTGTTAAAGAGTGATACGGTCGTCCTCTCTCTAACACTTTTCGAACTAAATTCAAAAGTAAAGTTAAGATTAATTTTAAGAATTCATTAATCAAGAGAATTAAAACCTAACGTCACAAGTTACCCTAATTACGTACCCACAACCTACTTCTACGAGTTCATCCTACCCTAAGCATGCAAGGGTTTTAGCTAGACATAGGTTTTACGTAAACAATAGCAATTGAATAAGTAACGAACATGAACATGATGATTAAGACGAAGAAGAGATCAAACATAAACTAGGGTTTAACGAAATTAAGAACAAACTGAAATTAAATTAATAAAAACGAAGTATGAAGTATTTAACGTAGTCGAATTACTGAAAAGAAACTAAGAAACGAAAAGAAACTAAGAATTCGTATGAAAACCTCAACAAAACGTAAACGTAAAGCTTGCTTCTCTCCTTCATCTCAAAAAACGAACTCTAAAAGTCTAAATCTATCAAGTGATGTATGTTCTCTGTGTTATCCCTAAAAAACGTGCTTGAGACGAGTATATATATGCAACGGGCCAAATCGTGAACTCGTGGGTCGAAAAACGCCTTTGAAAACGCGAAAAATGGAGTTGCTCGAGCAGGCCTGCTCGAGCGGTCGCGCTCGAGCATATAGCTCGAATGACACAAGTGCTCGAGTGGTGGAAACTTTCTGCATAAATTGGGGCGCTCGAGCAACACGCTCGAGCGGTGGCGCTCGAGCTGCTCGAGCGCATGAAATTTTCTGTATGTTTTGGGCGCTCGAGCAACGTGCTCGAGCGCTAGTGCTTGAGCGCTTTACTCGAATGCTCCCAAGTTTTCACCAAGTAGCACTTTTCTTCTTCAACACTAACACCAATCGTATTCCTTCGATATCTTCTCATCCGGGCATCCGTTTGAGTCGATTCAAAGTCCTACGAACTCCGTTCTTCGCCCTCGATTCACCTACGAGCATCAAAGAGACAAACTCATCAATGTATAGTAATAATGCTCAATTGACTTCAAATACTCGACAAAGTCGGCCAAAATTAGGGTAGTTCGAGTGACGAATCATGACAATTTCACGCCTAATCAATGTTCTATCAGAAAATTTCCTAATTCTCCTTTTGGTGTTATTTACTGAAAACAAACTAAGATTTTTCAGTGAAAACAACTAATATTATTAAGTAAAAATAACTAATATTTTTCAGTAAAAATAATTAATAACGTTTAATGATTCATATATAAACAAATTTCACTCTATATATACTGAAGTAGGGGATGTAACTTTACTAGCCACATGAGACGAGTAAATATGGATCTTGAAAATCAAGATATACTTTAAAGTTACTAGTAATTATCGTTAAAAATATGGATATGGAATATCAAATATATGTAGTATAGTGTATTTATTAAGTGCAGCAACAATGTACACAGGTAAATTCTAATTTGACCAATAGTCCACGAATTGACTACATGAATTATAAATTAGTGCAAGACAAGTCCACTGAGCATGTCCAATAAGAGAAGATATTATATACACTAGTGATCGTAAACCCCGTGCTTCGCACGGCCTGAATTTGTTACATTGTTTAAACTATAATATTTGCATATTTTAATTATAAAACTAAAAGTCTATAAATTTCTTTTTAAAAAGATATAACTAAAATAATTTTTGAACTCAAATTAACGATACTTCTCATTAAATATTTTATATTTTATTTATAATATTCAATACTTTAAAACAGTTTCATGAAAAGTTTATCACTAATTAACCATTTTCATATAAAATTTAATCCTAGGATAGGATATAAATTGGATCTATCACACTAATATTTCAACATAGACGTATTTTAATTTGTATTATCTAGTTCCACAAGACAGTCTCACACAATTTTAAGCTCACACAATTTTAAGTTATAGTTAAAATACTTTAAACAATAATCTACAATACAACAATTTTTTAAAATAATATCTTTTCTTTTAAAAAGAAATACCAAAATCAAACACATAATAGTAATTTATGACTTATTAAATATTTGTAAAAAAAAAAAAAAATTACGGGTTAAAAGAGTGAGATGACACTCTACAAATAATTAAAAAAAATCAAATCAAACCAATTATAACAACTCTTTTGTAAGGATTACTGTCATTACAATGTATGAGAAAAATTATGCCTCAATAAGAACACAACATAAAATATTTGTAACATGAGCCTTTATGATCTAGTTATATCAAACTTTAGTAAGACGAAGCATGCGCCAATATGTGTCACCGTTGAACATGGATTCATAATAAGTTGGGAACAATTCTTCTTCAATATAATAAAACATGATTTTTCTACAAAATAATTTACACTCAACACTGGTATATGCTAAATAAAAATTAAAAATATATTGTATTTACAATTTCAGTAAAAAATTAAAAAAAAATTGCATAAAACTCATCAAAGAACAGTTAAGTTCAATATTATTTCATTTCACAGAAAGTTAGATGATTTCACCAATATTCAGTGGTTATAATTTTCCTTAACATCATCTTTAAAATGATAAATTAGACTTTTAGCCAAAACATTTGACGGAAAACTTAAATTGCATATACATTGTGTTTTACCATTTTCCATCATTGTTCATACATAAAATAATAAAATTAATAATATAATAAAAAAAACACCAAAAAACTATCACATTAACATTAAAAATAACATACTCCCTACGTCACAGGATTACTTGTCACCCCCATTTTTCATCTATCGCAAATAGGATTGTATCTATACACTGTGTTTATCAATTAATTATATAAAAAAAAAATACTACTTGAGACATTATCATTTTTGTTTTACATTCTTGTAGTTAATTGATTGTAAACAGTGTCCTAGATTTAGAAAAAAAAAACTTGTGTGAGATTGTCTCATAGCATGAGACAACACAACATCCACCTTTGTCAAAGTGTTAGTATGTCATGTCCAATTTATACCCTATCACATTGTCTCTTGACATGAGACGGTCTCACATAAGACCTACTCTCTAGATTTTTTTTGATGTATTTTTATTAAGAAATATTTTGTAATTGCCAATATAGTTTACGTGGTTTGATCAGAAAATTATAAATTAATTAAAACTATAAATTGATTAAAAAAACTAAGGTTGTACTTGGTAGGCATTATTAATTTTAGTAGGGGTATAAATTTAGTATAGAAAAGTCATATAAAATTGCTTGGTAGGACATATAAAAAAGGTCCTACTAATTTATGCAAAATTCTTATACTTACTTGGTAGGAAGTAATAAAAAAGGTAAAAATTAGGTCCGGCAGCCTCCGGCGACTTTCCGGCGGCAGTCCGGTGACTTTCCGGCGAAATTCCGGCCAAATTCCGGCGGCGGCGGTGGTCCGGCGGCGGCGGTTCGTGTGACAACCCAATAATAAAATAGTACGACCTTTCGGACCGAATTAATTTTGTAAAGGTGAATAGTGTTTTGGAGGTATTACGCCTTACTATTTTACAGGGTCGGGCATATAAGAAACGGGTCGATATTATTTTAGTATGCCCTACCAAGTGGAATATTAATTATACAACACCCCATAATATGATATTTTACTGCCTACCAAGTGGAGCCTAAGAAAATGGGGGAGAGGGTTGGAAGGTAATCTTGAATTCTTAGTAAAAGGCAGTTTGGTGGGGAGAGACCATTGAGCCATAATAGCCCAAACATAATCAACAGAGTTGGTTTGTGAAATCAAAATTCTAGCAAACGTCACCGATTAAAACTTAAATCTCTAAAAATACACAAATATAAGAATCCACGAGAATTATAGAGATGCCATCTTTTCGAGGAAGGTGTGTTGCGGGTGAATGAAAGGCAATGAGTAGAGGACTAAGAATGGATGGGGGAGGGGGAGACGATGACGACCCTCATACGGGGAAGGATAGCAAGATGAATTGTTCAACCACCTTGGGTTTATTCAACAACAGTGCTTGGTAATTATTGAGATGTTTGGGAAAGAAGATGATGTTTTTTTTATCAATTCTTTTATACTTGAAGATTTTCTATTAATTTTAGTAATTTTAATAATTTATTTATATATTTAGTAATTTTAGTGATTATATTAATTGTACCGAATTTGGGTTATTCGAGCCTAGAATGAGATTATTTGTGCATAAATATGAGATCATTTGTGTAAATTTTGGGGTTGTGAGTTGGACATTATCTGTGACAAAAACTAACGGAAGACTAACTTTGGAACCATTTATACATGAAAAATAAGTTATGGAATCACATCTAAAATGCTATGGACCATTTTGAAATGCGACCATGCCCAGTGAGACCTAAAGTGCAATTGTCTCTACGCTATAATATATTTATCGATTAAAGAATTTTATATTTAATTTGATTAAAAATTTTAAAAAATTAATATTTGATTTAAAAGAAACTTGTTTATATTTAAAACATATACTTAATAATAAAATCAATGTTATTTTTAAACATCTCAAAATATCAATTTATATTAATAACAGTAACAAACACACAAATAAAATTAAATAACAAATTATTTAAGATACATATAAAAGAAAATAAGTACTCTGGTCATAATAAAAAATTAAAAATCACCAAGCTCAAATCTTTATAAGCAGACATTGTTCTATTTCTAAACCTAACAACCATAATAAATCTTTAATACAATAATAGAAATTATATAGTTGTTGAACTTGACTAATACAAATAAAGGAATCAACATAGTGACTTAATTAAAAAGATCAATATCAAGTACTCAATTTTGAACATTGTTGAATTTTACATAAGGTCAATGATTCACAATTATTTATTGGTTATAACTTTCCCATCAACATCATCAAATAAAAGCACAAAATATTTACATCCACAATTCTTATAAGGCAAAGTTTTTTTTGAAAATGATTCATAATAAGTTTATCATGAAATTATTTTTTAATATTGAATATGAATATTTGATCTGGAGTATCAAATATTGAAATAAGTGGTATTATATTGTAATTGTTGTAGATTTTTTGACCCCAACTTCTGATACTTATAATGAGATTTTTTATACTTCTGGTCAAATATTCAATATTTTAAAAATAATTTCATGATAATCTTATTATGAGTCATTTTCATACAAACCCTGTTTTTTTTTTAATAAATACACCCACTTAATTTTTTGTTCAATTTTACTCTAACATAATATATATGGATTAATCTTGTTAAAAAATAAACACATACCATCTACATATTCTAATTTCCAGCCAATGACTGAAAGTGTGTATAAATTTCGATCAATCTAATGGAAAACTGTGCAATTTTCTGCCAATCTGGTTGAAAAAGTACAACAAAATTGACAAAATTGGGGTCGAAAACTATTGTTACAAACGTGAAATTTACCATAAACATCTGCTCCCTATTGGATTCATGTCACATATCAAATTCAAAAAAAAAAAAAAAAATCACAAATCCATGAAGTTAGATTAACATAAAAATATATTGCAAATGGAAAACATGACTAACAAAATTTAGGTTTGTTCGAACATTTTCCGTCATTCACGAAAGACGGATGAGTCCCTCCGGAAAAAAAAGAAATATTTCCGGTTGAGGGGTAAATTTACAGGAGGCGAGAGGTGAACTTTCGTTGAGGTTGAGCTTGCACAAGCAAATATGTTGGAAAAATTAACTTTTTATTTTTGTATTTTGTTTTTATGCATGAGGGTATATTTGGTAGTTCAGCGTGTGTATATGTATCATTTTTTTATAATTTAGAAGTGAATGTATATAACGGTGGCTATATTTATATATATTATGGGTGCAAATATCTTAACAATAGTTTAATTTATTTGTATTGATTGTTTATGTGTGTTTATTTGTCATAAATACATCAATGACGAACATCTAAATTTGTGTTCATTGGTGGACATGTGATCATTCTAAGTAGAAATTTAATAAAATTGAACCCTCCTAAAAAAGGTTAAAATTATGGCATTTTGATAGTATAATATTGTTGAAATAGGGGAAATTGTAGAAATGGTCCCATAAGAATTGGTCCTCATGAATTTGGTCATTTTTTTAGCGCAAGTAGTCCCATACGATTTTTCCGTCAAAAAATAACAGATTAATGAGCATGAGGCGCACACACTCGTTAGTTTTCTGCCAAAAACTCGCGCGTATAATTCCCAACTTAAAAACAATTAATTTTCAACTTCTTAAAACTCTACGAACTAAAGTTGCAGAATCACCTCCATACTTGCATTTTACATTGAAATGATTGTTAATAACAAAAGTTGGCCCATTTCCCTCCAAAAATCAAGTTGAAAATGTTTTTTCATCCAATATTCCATAGAAAACTGTAAAATATTTTACGGATGGGACCTATTCTCCTAAAAATGGGACCAAAAAAGAACATGGAACCAAATCTGTCAAGTACAAATTTTCATGGGACCATCTTTGCAATTTACCCTGTTGAAATATGACAGTAGACATCTATTTTCTTATAATATTATATATGTACAATATATTCATTTTATACTAATTACAAAATTATAAAATGAAGTTGAATGTTTGAGCAGTGAGACATAGACTTATATCGAAATTAGATTTTTTTTTTTAAAGAAAATTTATCGCCCATAAAAAATTGAATATGTATTAGAGTGAAAATGGTTCGTACATGATTGAAACATTGAAGGGTATGAGTTGTTCACTAAAAATATATTAGTTATTTTTAATGAAGAGTATTAGTTATTTTCACTGAAAAGTATTAATTTCATTCTATACTTTGTCTAAAAAAATTATATTTGATGAACATGTATAATGTAAAACTTGTTTATATATGAACCACTCTGTAATACTTTTTAGTAGAAGCCATACTTTTCAACTCATACTTTTCAAAGTGTTATAAATCTACCAGTTCCACATTAATTCATATTTGATTGGTAAGGTTTTGATCTATGTTTTAAAAGTGAAAGCAGACCTTGAACTGAACACTCTTGGCGCTTTCAGTCGAATTCAACCGGATCTAACCATTAATAAGCGGATGAACCAATATGATGTCATAATTATAAAATATATAATTTATATTACAAATATAGATATCATACAAATTTTTTCTTTTATAATAATAAAAAGACAAAGTATAGAGAAAAAATAGTTCATACATGTAGGCTTGGTAGCGGGGCGAGGAATCCCCGATCCCCGTGGGGATCTGCCATGAACGGGGCAGATAATCCCCGAAGCAAACGGAGATGGGGACGGGGATGGTATTCTCCACCCTGCGGGGACCCATTTTTTTTATATAATTAATATATTTATATGTATATAATATATAAATTTAGAAGTAAATTATAAATAAATATTTCATAATTTTCTACTCAATTAACTATTTATTCAAAATTATATCTATATTTTATTTAATAATATGTTATTAGTTCCAAATTATATATTTTAAACTTTAATATATATGTTAACTAAAATAAGTAGAATTAGAGACTCTTCAAATTTCTTAAATTAATTTTTTTTAACACCAACTTAAACTAATTGTTGTTTATGATTAAATTTTTTTAATTTATATATTATTTTATATTTTTTCTATAATTTAAAAAGTATAAAAAAAATTATGTAGGGAACGGGGAATCCTAGCGGGGACGGGGATGGAGAATGGCCTCCCCGGCTCCGCCCGTTTGACATCCCTACATACATGAACCATTGAACAATATTGATTGTTTTCAATAAAGAGTATTAATTATTTTTACTCTAAATAAATAATACTCTCAGTGAAAACAACTAATATCCTTCAATAATTCATTTATGAATCAATTTCATTTTATATCTACTCTAATAAATTATATGTATAAATTACAACAAAAAATAAATAGACAAAAAATTAAAATTTCATATATATAAAGTTTAAATTTAACAAATCTAAAGCAAATATAACTATAATTAAAATAAAATACACAATAAAAATTATAAAATGCATAAGCATACTACTGAAAGTTAAACTTGGAACTTTATTAGATAAAATAATACACACACGTCATGTAGATTTATGAAACGTGTCTAAGAAAGAGAGCCAACTAATAAGAAGCTACACAATTGTCCCTCTTTTATCTCCTTCTCATCGGCAAGATAATCTAATTCCCAAATATAAAAATGAGCGGTTGCGAACCAGAGGAAAAAGCATCGCCTCGCTGTGCCGTCGGAATGGCCTCTCCGTCGTAGATGTGGGTGGGATAGGAGGATTTAAATTGGAGAACTGAAGGACAGTCCAAGAAGTTACGGTAAATTGCAAAATAGCCCTCCAAATTATTTTTTTTCTCCTTCAAAATTCACCGCATTTTCGTTACAGAAAATGGATTTATTCAAATCATGAATTGGTGTTAATAAAGTATAAACTGAGATTTGCTAAAATTAAGTTAATATAAGCAGCGTAATAATTGCAACTATTAACAAAAATACATAATAAAGTATAAATTGATATTATAGTTTAGATTTTTTTTAGTTTAAACATACTAAAATATCGAAAAGAAAAGAAGAATTATGTCTTCGCGAAAACAATACAGTTGTTGGGAAATGTATTTCGAATAAAATAAAGTCAAAATCATATTTATAAATTAATATTAGAGATCATATATATTTTTTCCCATACTAAATCGAGCTTCTTTTTAATTATTATGCTCCACCTTTTTTTTTTTTTACTAAGTGGTTTTTGTCCCTTAAATTGCTCCCATTTTTCAAAATGGTCCAAAAAAATCCGGCTACAATTAAGGAAAAAAAATCCATCTATAAAAGGGTATTTCCGGATAGAAAAAATAATGTTGAATATTTCTTACAAATTTTTAGAAATCATACCTTTTACCTAGCATTTAACTTGGTAAATTTGATTGTAATATATTCTTTCCTAATCATTTGATTGTAATATATTCTTTCATAACCATTTCCAAGATTAGGAGATACTTTGGTTATTAATTTATGTGGATGTATATACTTCGAAACTTTTAATTTTTTTAAAGTAATCTTTTGAATCAATATATTGTATACTCAGTTTAGGGAAACATATTAAAAACAATTAAAAATCAAATAAACCAAAATTCATAATAATTTAATAAGGATGTCATCTCATCACAGAACCACGTCTCGAAAACTTCTTCATCACAAAACCATTCCTCCCTCACCGACTACCGACTCTGAAAGATTGTTTCATTGACAAACCATATTTCACAAATTACTTAAAAAAAGGGCAACCACCACTGCCGGAAAAACCCTGATGCTAACAGTGGTAGCACAAATAGTGAAAAAGGGTGGATGATTGACGCCGGAAAATAAGAAATAAATTAACCAAATCAACTACTACTGCCGGAAAAAATATGGATTGTTGCTCACTGCAGAAAACACTGTTGTATCCCGTCATCTTTGCCAATTGCAAGGAGTGCCACTACAATCCATCTTCTCTGCTCACCGCACGAAGAGCCCGACTGTGGAGTTTTACAGAACATGATGAAGGGTTATAATCCTAATCAAACATCTGCAAATATATACAGATTCGATGAAATTTACATAATTCTTAGTGAATGACATCAACAAAAACTTTCTACATATTAATGATTACAAATTTAGTGAATACATAATGATTCAATTGCAAAAGGCCACAAAACTTGCGTAATGATTGGAAGAGGCTTACAATGTAAGAGTATAAATAGGCCTCAAAATGTAACTGCTCCAAATTAGTAGCTAATCAATGACAAATTATATTCTCATCACTTTTAATTATAAAGTAATATACAATGAACGGTGATGATGAAGAGATGAAATGTCGATCAACGTACCAAAAAATTTCCCGCCGAAACCTAAAATAGGCAATGTAGTTTGTATTATATAGTTATAGATTTTGTATTAGTTCTTTACAAATAATAATATTAAGCTTTACTATATAGTATTACAAATAATAATATTAAGTTCAATAAAGTGTTGATACAAGGATTTGACCGACCGATGGAAATGGATTGACTTGCAAATTTTATTTTTTAAAATGTTGAAATAATTTGCATAAAATATATATATATATATATATATATATATATATATATATATCTTAATCTTAATCATAAACTCTATATAGTCAAACCTCTAATTGCCTATGTGGCATGGCTAGAATGCCTTCTTTTCAAGAATGACCCATTTTCATTCGATCATTTATTGTAAAGTGATCTCATCCGTTATTTTTTTTCTTTTGATCGTGTTCGTCCATTGATGATTAATATTATCTATAAATTTGTGTATCCCATCTATCGTTTCTCCATTTATTCGTCGTTCACCTTTTTTGTTCGGCACATCTTGCCTATTTTTTTTCTAATCTTACATTTCTAATTTTGTCGCCCATTTTTGTAGGTACGTTATATTAATTCTCGGGTCCTTCTGCTCCTCTTTTGTACGCCCAAGTCCGGTTGTTATTTGGGGAGAACATGTTATTTGGCAATTGAACTTTGTAGAGTACGATATTGATGATTCATCTCATGTAATATTAGTGTATAATAGTTCGTTCGGATTTTCCTTTTTTTTCCCCTTTTGGTGTATTGTTTCGGTCATCGATTCATCCATTCGTGTACAACTGTTGTATTTTTCTATGTAGATGTCTTTTGTGATCTATTCCATAAGAATAAAACTTATTTATTTGAATCGTGTAATGCCTCCATCCTAAGTTTCTTATTTATGTCCTTTAATTTCTAATTAAATTTAGTTTGACATGTTAATTCCTTATCTTTTAATTATTTTAAATTTGGACTTCTTATTTAGATTCGATTTTTGTATCCGATAACTTTCGTGTGTATATTCAATATGCTTCTGAATTTTTTTTGTATATTTAATAAATTTGGTCCACAAACCTAAATTGTATCCAATCATTCGTCCACTTTCCACTAATTCAGAATATAGTAACCAATCTTATAATTATTATAATATAAATTCTTAATTAATTTCATATTTATTGAACGAAAGTAATGTGTTGTTAACTATGGAAAATGCGGTTGCTTAGGACCATTTCTTGATTTTTTTTTTTCAATCTTTGAATAAGATACTTAATATTTTATTGAATCATTATAATTTTTAATTTATAAATCTTATTAATAGTTCATAATAATTTTTAATTTATAAATCTTATTAATAGTTCATAATTTTTAATACACGTTAATGGGTTGATTCCTTATCTATTGCCAAGTTACCGTATTGAAAATCTATGTTGATTAAGAGTTGGAATGAATGTGTCATTCTTTATGGAGTTGATCAGGATAAGGACTTGAATATTCCATAATCAAATTTATAAAAATATATATAGGAGTTTGTTAAGGACCAATATTTTATTGGATATTTATTTATAAATTGTATTTTTTATCCAATTGATTGTTCCATTTTGGTAAAATTTGATTCTGTTTTTGGATTGATGGTTTATACTTTCCTCGGTCAATATTCTTTTAATTTTATTTATTATTGACCTAATTATTTTAAATATAAATCGTGATCTAATTTTTGTTATTATTGGCCTAATTAATTTAAATTTTTTTTTGTTTGTTTTTCCTATTTTTTTTAATATCAGTTTTCAATAAGTTTTTAATTATATAATTCTTCTTTCCCACTCCAATATATAAATATAATTAAGTAAATTATTTTATTGTATTTAGATATGGTCAAAATTTGTCTATATTAATGGTTATCAATCATCTTCTATTGACTTTCAATTGGTATTAATTATCTTCCCTTAGTAAAATTTAAGTAACATCAATAATAAGTAGATGTAGGCTAATGTCCATGAAAGATGAAGTAATCACTCCGTCGATTGAGGAGTTAATTGCACAATGAGATTAAATATTTCAATCTCTCAATTTTGAATGCCATATATTACAAATCAAATAATGTTTTAAATTTATATGGAAATCGTAATTACTTTACATGTCAAATCTCAATTTTCTCCTCTAATTCGGTAATTATATGGAAAAAAATTCATTGATTTGTTCAACAAATTTCTCAATTTATATTTCCTTTTTAACACTCTGAAAATTTAGTTTATTCAATATTTTGGTCAATCAATTTTCATTGCAAATTATTGAATACGTATCTTTAATTTGGAATTATGAATTAAAGTTATTGAGAATTTATGAAATTTTCTTTGTGTGGAATTGGGAAAATGAATTAATGTATTAATAATAATTATTAAATGGTGTAGTATCAATTAATGGATCCTTGCTATTGTTATGACCTTTTGCTAAATAGTTGAACGTTGAATACTTGAATATTTTTAATTGTGTGATTACTGTCTCTCCGCCTAATCATCATTTTGTATTTTGAAATTCATGAATTAATAACTGATATTTAATTTGTTTGTTATGATATTATTGGTGAGTGGTTGTGCACATTTTTAAACGTATTTTTTTATGAAATTATAACATTTATAGTCCAATATTGAAATAAGGGTGATGATATTAATTTTGTGTTCTATCCTTACCAATTATAGGACTTATACTAATGTTAGCAAAAATATCTCAAACTAATTCCATAGTACAAGTCCGCAGTTTCGTAATAAAATAATTTATTTTAAATTATCCTTGAATTTATTTGTAAAATCATAATTAATATTATTGCACTAACACTTATATAGTTTGCATTAACTCACAATTTAAATAAGAATGAAAAATTGTAATTAGAGTTTTGACGTGGGTTTGCCACCGAGTGTGCATGTGTGTGTATATACATAATTATATTTATATTTATTGGTATGCATATATGTGTGTATAGTTATAGATTTGCATGCATGTATTTGTGAGTATATATATATGCATTGAAATGTGTATGTATAAATCCCCGCAACATATATATGCACATTTGTATTTTATATTTTAAATAAAGCATACTATGCACCTAAAAACTCTCCCTATATTTCTCATTAGTCATTGAAGGAGATTTTAGTCCCGGAGACTTTTTCTATCACTAAAGAGTAGGAATATATTTTCAAATCTTATATTTTGATCTTTTATCCTATGCAAAATATTATATTTGACTTTGTTGTATATATTTAAGTTCTTTCATTCAATATATTTTTTTAGGATAAATTATATCAAAAAAATTATTGAAATTATGGGTTGTGGATTGTAGAATTGGCGCTTTATGCATATACTTGAGTTCCCATAATGTTTGTAGATAAAAGTTTTGAGGATGAGGTAACGGAGAAATGATATCTATTGATTATTTAAATTCTATCAAGTCACTACAAGAAAATCGAGTTTCAATGACAACAAATCCTATCATATCATGTAATTATTGTTTCTCTAGCTAAACACCTTTAATAAAAAGAAATAATATTTTAAGACATGTCTTTAATGACAAGTCATTAATAACATACAACAATTTTTAATGACATGATCCTATCATTGGACTTTTAGCTACAGAATCAATAATGAAGTGATTATTATCATTAAAGACCAATTACTTTGTAGTGAGTGTTCAGGAGTGCAAAATCATTGTTTGATCTTGAAAAAAAGTGTGTCAATATAGTTCTTTTAAGAAATATTGACCATAAGTTTAGTTTGTGCAATGTATTATTCTCATGTGCTTTGAATTTTGTGCTCGCGTGATGCTCTAAATTAATAAATAAGGTCCACATCACACTCCATTTGAATTAAATAGGCTGGAGACAGGATTTCTCCCTATTAACATGAACCTAATTTAATCCAAATAGAGTGCGCCGTGGATCTAATTTATTGACTTGGAACCACATAAGCAGTATTACTGGAGCACATATAAATTTCGGACGATTTCTTAAAATTTATATTCCATCGAAAATGGCCTTTTCTGATAACAAAATGACTATAATTGAGAAATTTAGAAGATAAAGGACCGAATTTGAACTCGGGTAAAGTTACAAGACCATTTATGATATTTTCTCTTCTTTTTTTTCCTCTATTGTAGAAACTCTTGAACTTTCAAGGTATTGACTCTTAATTGTTTTTCAAGTTCTACATGTATGTTACAATACTTTTATTTAAAATCAAAACGACGTCTTTTTTTAAATTTTATATGGTTGCAAGGAATAATAATTGTTTCATTTTACATTATCAAATATAGGTTATTTATAAAACTATCATTCTAAACAACCGGTTGATTTGTTTTACAGTATCTTTACGAGCTTGCAAAAATGAGACAATATCTTTACGAACTTGCAAAATTAGGACAATATCTTTACAAATTTGCAAAACTAGAACACTATATTTTAATGTTAGCAAATTTAGGCCAAATTTTATAAAATGCGGCCAACTGGGCATATCATAATTGGGATTTATTTGATCCACATTTTACAAATTTTGGCCTAAATTTATCCAACATAAAAGATAGTGTCCTTATTTTGCAAGATTGTAAAGATAGTGTTCAAATTTTGTAAGCCCATAAAGATAATTTTCTAAGTTTGTAAGCCCAAAAGGATAATGTCCTAATTTAAGTGTTTGTTTTATTGAAATAAATATACTTTTATTAATTTAATACATTTTTTACGAATGATTAATTAATAATTAGATAACCAAATGAATAAAAACATATTTATATTATGTTCTTAAAAAAAATTCTAACAATTTTTCTTGAAACCCGCGAATTTCGCGGGTCTACAGCTATTATACTATAAAGACAAAGGTTTTGAAAGCCTATGTGGCAAGCTCTTAAACCTCTATTTTGAAAATACTCTCCTCTCATTCACTCAATTTATTGACTTTAAAAACTATTCTCAGCCATTGAATCTTAATATCTAATCTAATCTTGACCGTTGGTTTTTTCACATCTCCTCTATAAGTACCATCTATATCTCATACAACCAAAAATCAATTACAATAATCTCTCCAAAGAAATCATCCAATTCTCTAAAAAATATAATTCATTACTTTCTTCCTTTTCTTTTTTTCAATTTTGCTATGAAGTTCTATATTAATTCTCCTTTCGTCTAAATCTTCATTTTTTTTTCCTTGCAGGATCCTCATCTTAATATATTTAATTTTCATATTTCTATTTTGCAGGATCTTCATCTTAAGGTATTTATGTTTTATTTTATGTTTTTTTATAGTTTTGTTGTATGAATTTAATCTTCATATTTTGTCTAATCTCTTCTACCAATGATCCTTTCCTTAAAATCACTTTTTTTTTTGTGATTTGGACGGATAGAAATATCTACATATTTAAAGGTATTTACTCTATTTACTAATTATGTTGTTTCTTTATTTTTTTATTAATTATTGCTTAATTGTATTTATTCGTATGAAAATGATAATTGTGTGATTTTTTTTTTTTAGGATTCAACGTCAACAATGAAGATGAAGTGGATGATCAATTTTTAATGTGAAGATGAAGTGGAAGATCAATTTTATTGTGAAGATAAAGAATCATTGGTTATAAGTTAAAAATTAGACTTTTTTTAAACATTGTAATGTATTACTTACAATTCAATGTATTATTTACAATTCTATAAATAACTAAGAATTGTTGATTTTTTCTTTTATACAATTATAAAAACTAAGATATTTTTATTACCTTTAATAAAATTAATTAATATAAAATATTTCTAACAAATCATATGCACACGATCTCTGGTGTATATGCACACGATTATTTTATTTTTTAAAAAAGATTAATATGGTTTTTTGGTATATATGCACACAATATTTTTTGATATACTTTTTATTATATTAGTAAACATAAAATATAGTTAACAAACCTATTAGTTAGACGGGTTTCTTTTGTATGTATATATGTACACGATTTTTTATTAAAAAAATTTGATATGTTTTTTTGTTATACATGCAAACAATGTTTTTTGATATAATTTTTTTTATATTAAGAAAAATTGACTTTTTTTAATAACATGTGAATGAATTAATAAGTCATATATCAATCCATCTATAACTTTCCTAAATGTTTACTTGACTTATATAACTCAATTATATGGTTGATTGTAGCTTAATATTATGACACATTCAATACTGATTATATAATTTAGGAAAAATTGACATGTGTTTAAATCATGTGATTTAGTTAACAAGTCATATATCAATATATATATATATATATATATATATATATATATATAATTATCATTATTAGGATCAAATTTATAGTTGACTATATTCTATTATATCCCATATCATTCAATAAAAATCTTAGTATATTAAGAAAATTTGACTCTTTTAAAAAATTGGCATAATTATATATTGAGTAATATATAATGAATTTTGAAGTCACCATTGGTGTGTATCTTGAGTCTCCATATTGTAGTAATAATATATCTTAAAGAATATCTTTTACAATATTTCGAAAAAAATATTATGCATAATCTAAAAAAAATATTATTTTTTAATTTAAGTAATCATTTATATTAAGATATAATTTTTTTTATTAGAAAAAATACTCTCTTTTTAAAACATGTGGTTTAATTAACATGTTGTGTGGTTTTAAAAAATTTGATTTTTTTAGAATAATATTCATATAATTTTGATTTTAATGGATGTATATTACATATAATGACATAAATTTCATTTTTTTATTCTATATCATGTATATAAATTAAAATGGATTAAGTTTCCATATAGAAGATCAAATAAATATTCCGTATTTGTATACATACACAATATTTTAAACAGGAATTAAATCTTTATTATATTAGTCCTCCATATATTTATGGATCTTTAATTTTTTTTCACGTGTTCATACTTATGATATTTTTAATTTAGAATTTTTAAAATATTTTTTGACATGGTCTAATATTCTATATGTGTATATGTGTATCCCATATTCCTTAACTTTTGGATGGATGTATATTATATATACTAATTAGAATTTCGTGTTTTTTTATATCATGTATATAAATTAAAATGGATCAGTAGTGAAATATTATGTTTCTATATAGAATAAAAGATCAAATAAATATAAATATTGTGTATATATATATATATCATATTTTAAATAGAAACAAAATTCGTATTATATTAGTCCTCTATATACTAATACTAATACTAATACTAATCTTAATGAATTATATTATGATTTCAACATATATTTATTACCATGAAAACTAATGTTTACAATTAAAAGTTTGTAATTTATATATGTCATGAGAAAATTATATTTGCTAGAGTTTTTATTTACTAATTGCAGCAAATGTTCACTAAGAGGTAATATGATTCTCATAAGTACATAATGGTCTACACACTAAATGACATGTAACTTTTAAAATCATAATTTTTAACTTATATTCATTATCATGGAAAACTAATATTTTACAATTAAGAGTTTATAATTTATATATTTAACAATAATATTATATATGCTAGATTTTTTATCTACTAATTGCTACAAATGTTCACTAAGAGATAATATCATTCCTATGAGTACGTTGTGGTCTACACACTAAATGACATTTATATTTTTCAATATATATATTATCATGTAAAACTAATATTACACAATTAAAAGTTTATAATTTATATTTATGTGTGGTTAACTTATTTTTAAGACATGAGATTTTTGATACGATGCATATAAAATAAAAAAAAATTAAACTTTGTTATAATGATTGAGGCCTCACACGAAGCTACAAATACATATATCAAGTTAGGTTCACGATATTCTTACTATTTGAGTTTTTTCTAAAGTAAAATTATTGAAAGTCTTTAGAAAAAATATTACCTCTTAGTGAACATTTGTAGCAATTAGTAGATAAAAAAACTCCAGCATATATAATATTCTCATTTATAAATTGTGTTTGATGTTGTTTGCACCAAGATGCATAAGGTAATATTTTTTAGGCATCTCTAGGTTTAAGGAAGACAAATCTTTGTATTTAGATTTTTCTTTTCATTCAAATAAAATTCAACTTTTAATGGTGTTTATTTGTTCTAATATTTTCCTCCTCCGTATTGAATAAGCCTCTTTATATAACACTCAGGTAAGAAGAGGCATGTATTATCATAATTTAAGTTGTTTTTTTAATTAAAATTTTGAAATTCTTCTTTTTACAAAATAGTGGGTTAGAAAAAAAGTGTAACGTGAACACTTTTAAAGACACATACTCCACCTGCTTTTATTGAAGTGCTGTCTTTTTTGTTTGACAATATTTTAGTGTTGAAATGTCTTAATTATTATATATAGTTGTACTCAATTTTTATGTTCTAAGATTTTTTAATAAAATATTTTTTCTTAATTTCTTACACTTATTAATACAGCGTATCCAATATAATGAAACTAGGTTGAATAAAGTTATGACAAGTAGCTCTTTTGAAAGATATATTTATTCCTATGAATATGTGGTAATCTACAAACCAAATGACATGTGAAATTTTAGATCGTGATTTTCAACCTATATTTATTACCATGGAAAACTAATTTTTGCAATTAAGAGATTATAATTTATATATATCATGTGTGATTGACTTACTTTTAAGACGTGTGATTTTTCATAAGATGCATATACAATAAACAATTTTTTTTAATGCTTGAAGCTTCACATGAAGCTATGAATACTTTTCATATGATGCATATACAATATTAAGTTAGGTTCTCGATATTCTTACTATGAGTTTTTTCTAAAGTGACATTGTTGAATGTATTTAGAAAAAAAATATTACCTTTTAGTGAACATTTTTAGCAACTAGTAGATAAAAAATTCTAACATACGTTTAATATATTTTTCATATAGGAATTGTGCTTGACGTTTTTTTTTTTTACATCAAAATGTATAAGGTAAAATTTTTAAGGTTTCTCCATATATAAGAAGATAAAATTTGTATTTAGATATTTTTCAGTTAGATGAACTTCAACTTATAATGGTGTTTATTTATATTTTTCACCTCCCTGTTGAGTAAAATTTTATAGAAAAGACTCACATAAGAACAATTTGTCATAGTCTAAGCTGTTATTTTATAATTAAATTTCTATTTTTCTTTTTAACAAAATAGTGGTTTAGGAAAAAGGTGTATATAATAGCAATTTTAAGGGCAGACTCCCCTTGCTTTCATTGTAGTGGCACCTTTTTGTTTGAAAATCTGTTAGTATTGTAATGTTTTAATTATTATAGATATTTAATAAAAAATTTATAATCAACTTTTTTAATAAATTATCTTTTCTTAGTATCATACTAATACAATACATCTAATATAATAAAGCTAGGTTGAATAGAGTTATGACAAAGAACTCTTTTGAAAGATATAATCATTTATAGGAGTATGTGGTGGTCTACAAATCAAATGACACGTGAAATTTTAGATCGTGACTTTCAACCTATATTTATTATCATGGAAAACTAATATTTTACAATTAAGAGTTTATAATTTATATATTTCATGTGTTGTTGACTTATTTTTAAGAATTGAGATTCTTTGGTATGATGCATATAAAACCACTTAATATTGATGAGACCTCCATGTGTAACATAAAATCGGGAACACATTTGTCCGAACTATTATTGAAGATAAAACTTATTATATGGGATGATGCACCAATGATTAACAAATATAACTTTGAAGCTTTGGAGGCTCGAGGGATATTATTAGATCTCCAAATGCAACCATGAATGATATGCCTTTTGGTGGTAAGATCGTTGTGTTTGGAGGAGATTTTAGACAGATACTTCATGTTATACCAAAAGGAAGTCGAGAGGATATTGTGCATTCAACTATAAATGCTTCATATTTGTGGGATCATTGCAAGGTATTTTCTGCATCTTTTATTAGATAATAATATTTTTTTAAAAATTAATTATTGAAAAACTAAATACATTTAATTTATTTTCAATTTTAAGGTTTCAAGATTGACAAAGAACATGAGAATACAAAGTTCTGATCTCAATACGTCCTCATTTGATGTTGATATAATTAACTTTTCGAGGTGGATTTTGAAAGTTGGTGATATAAAAATTGGAAATAGACAAGATGATTTCGTTGAGATTAAGATTCCTGAAGATAATTTGATTTATGATGTCGGTGATCCAATTGCATCTATAATAGAAAGTATTTATCCATCCCTAATTGATATTTAAGGACACATAAATACTTTGAGGATAGAACAATACTTGCACCTACGCATTGAGATGTGGAGTGTATAAATGATAAGATTCTACCTATGATTCAAGGTGTGATATTAAAGTATACTTAAGCTCAGATAGTGTTTGTGCTCTGAATTTCGAGAAGGAGGTAGTGGACAAATGGTTACAATTGAATTTTTAAATCATATTAGGTGTTCTGGAATACCAAATCACCATATGATCTTGAAAGAAGGAATGCATATAGTGTTACTAAGAAATATTGATCACAAATCCGGTTTGTGCAATGGAACAAAATTGATTGTCACCAAACTTGGCAACCACAATTTCGAGGCTGAAATAATATATGGAAGGATTATTGAAATAAAGTGTTTATCCCAAAAATGACATTGACAAATTTTGATCCTACAATGCCGGTGAATTTTAGAAGGATAATTTCCAATTCTATTGTGTTTTGCCATGACAATAAATAAAAGTCAAGGGCAATCACTTTCTATTGTTGGATTGTATCTTCCCAAACCTATTTTTTACTCATGGTCAACTTAACGTTGCAGTATCCAGAGTTAGATCGAGTAGAGGATTGAAAATTTGTCACTTTATTCTAAAGAAAATTCATCCAAATATGCAACAAATGTTGTTTATAGGGAGATTTTCCGCAATTTGTAAGTATTGCTTTCTAAACATTTGGTTAATAATAAATGTCATGAATATATAGTTTATTGTCCTTGGAATAGAATTATTAACTAACATTTTTAAAAATACATTAAAAATATTGAATAAGTAAAATAATAATAGTAACAACATTTATAAAACTAAAAAAAAAAAAAATCAATAATTTTACATAAATTTTATGTACAGCTCCAGAAAATCGCGGGTTTAACACTAGTATATATATATATATATATATATATATATATATATATATATATATCTTATAATAATATATTTTCAAACCTCTCCAAGATGATGTGTCAACTCCACCTTATTCTTAGGCTGATGTGGCATGTCTCAAATCTCTCCATTTTGAAATACTGCGCTCTCATTAAAAGTTGGTTAAACTTTTAATCTCGACCCTTCGTTTCTATATCATTAAATCTAAACCATTAATTTATATCTGCATAATTAATGCAAATAGATATTTTTTCCATTTTCTTATTTAGTTATTTTTAGAATTTATTATAAATTATATTTTTTCCAAATCTTAATGTAATTAAATATGATCTACTTATTGAATGAACCTAAATTTATCATTTCTAAGTTTGAATTAGTATATATAGTATAATATAATGTTCGATTATTTTTTCCTAAAATAAAAGGTATATAGTTATATATTTCAAAGAATATTCTTATGTGATATATTCTTATTATGGACAAGATATAATATTGAATGCATTTTTTTTATTATAAATAAGAGCATATTGTATTTCATTTTTTCACATCCAAGTTTCATTTGTTCCACTCTTTCGCTGGGATTTCTCCCATCAATTGTTGGTTAGTTATATATCTATTGTTATTAGTATATTTATTTTATAATTAAATTCATCATTTTAAGTGCTCATAATTGATTAGATTTAAATATCAATATCAATATGAATGTAATAATGATTGTTGATTTATGCTCTACATCGTTCAATTTAAATATTCTTCATGTGTAAAAATAATAGATTTAACTATACCATATATTTTTATCTGAATAATTATGATGGTTTAATTGTTGTAATTTAAATCTCATTTTAGATTTCAAGAGTATGACACCTCAATTTTCTCTGATTTATAATATCAAGAGTGAGAGCCAAAAAATTGACCGTTAAAGTTAGGATTGAAAAAGTTGGACAATATTTTTTAATGATTTTAAATTTTTAATAGAGACAAGTTCTACTTGGAACTCATTTTGATCGATGAACAGGTATTTGTAACGTTAAAGTTTATTTCCAAATTGTATTGTTTCTTATATAAATTAATTTCTTACCGTATACTCCCAATAACTAATAATGTTGATTAATTTATAAATTATTCAATATTAAAATGGAAATTGATTATTATTAAATTATTAGTCTAAGTAATGTTATTCCATAATTGTTACTACCTCCGTCTCAATTTTGTTTACCCATTTGACTTTTGTTGACTTTAATGTGAGACTTAATTTATAGTATTTAAATGGATAAAGTAATTTTTTTATGATTGCGTATTATTCAAATTAAGTGCATGAAACAAAATAAAGATGTTTTTCTACGTAATTATTAGTGGAATGAAGTGTAATTTAGAAGTGTTTGAAGGGGGTAAATAATGAAATGGGTAAACAAAATTAGGACGGAGAGAGTAATAATTTATGTGAATTTTGATGTTTTTTTTTTAATTATTTAGTTTGTAGGATATGTTTAGTGAAGGACACAGGTCACAGCTAAACAAACCCCATAATTTATTGTATATACCTCGAAATTTTTTAAACAAAAATGTTATTATATTAAATGTCTACAGAAAATAAATATAATATAGTTTTTCAGTACGCGAAATTCGCGTGGGTACACTCTAGTATATATAGGACCCTGATCTTCTTACTGAGTCCCTTAAGATAATTATTATCCTTGATTTTATTGTTATCTTCATCAAAATGAATATGAACAGGGATCTGCCAGATTTCGTGATGCAGCCCTCGTCCAACTCTGAAGAGCCTCCAGTCTTCTTGGTCAATCTCTTCCATAAGAAATTATTCTTTCATCTTCCCTTTAAGGGATTTTTTGAGAAGATCGAAGCTCTCCTGGATAGAGAACTCAAGATAATCTTCATTTGGATCCTGGGAATCCTGAATGTCTGACCCAGAGGCCATAGAAGAATCAGATTTTAAATCTGAAAAATCGATATCTTTAAAAAGATTATTTTTAAGATGATCCATATAAAGATCAACAATTTTTTCTTTATTAACGATTCCCTGGTGTCTCTTGGTAAATTCTGAAAGAGTAGGGAGATCCTCAGAGATTATCTCTTTCTTGAAACCATCGATCTTAGATCGAATTTTGTCAATATTATCTTGAATGGGGGGTTCCTTAGAACCTTCCTGGACAACATTTAGGTTGCCCCAAAACCTCGTGGAACTTACTCTCCAAAGGCAAGGTAAATCGAATTTAGTATTCTGGTCTCCATTTCCAAACCCAAGGTATTCCTGAGTCAACGAAGAATAAAAAAGTGGCTTTACCACTTGTATTATGAGTTTTTCTTGAAGAAAAGGCAATAGAATATTCCTCAAGGAGACCTTTTAAATGGTCGGGTAGAATATCTACCGAAGCCCCGTAGGTGTTCCACCAAGAGGTGAACCAACTAGGAATTTGATTCCTTCCAACGTTCTCACAAATTTTAATCAACCAGGTGTGAGTATGCTTAGCATTCTGATGGAGGAGAGTTTTATAAAAACTTTCAACATAGTCCCAGTAATTATACTGGAAAGTAGTCTGACTATTTTTATTAGTCACTTTCCTCTCAGCCATAGGTGAGATTCCCCATTCCTGGATAGAAAGAATCTTTTTTATCACAAATTTTGAATAATTTATATTATTCTTGATCTGAAAGTGTGAAATATCAACACTGCCTAGCTCAATGAGAATGTTCTCATAAAAACCTCTAGGCTTATAAGTCTGACTTGCCCAAGAAATATTTGGGATGTATTTTTCCATAAGAGTCCATGGGGATTCTTGGAATTTCTCGTCGCCATCTTCAATAAGAAGAATCAAACTCTTGTGAGGAGAATCAAAATATTTGGTCTCCGTCTGAACAGTGGAAGCATAAGAAACTTCCTCTTCATTAAGAGAATTATTCTCTGTTGAAGTAGAGGCTTTAGCCTTTTGTCTGAGGAATTCTTGGAACTCCTTTTGCTCTTTTAAAGAGCCAGCACCAGAAATATTCTGATGGTAGAGGGATCTTTGTCCCATCTGAATGAGAGGAGGTCTTCCTCCTCTGCCCCCTCTTCCTCTATAAGAGGAATAGGAACTTCTGCCAGAAAGACTCATACCTGACATTCAAGAAATATATTCTCGGGTTAGAAAATCAGGAATATGATTATCATTTTCTTTAAGATGGACAATATTAAAATCAAAATAGGCAAGATGAGATTGCCATCTAGCAAACATTTGCTTGGAAACATTATGTTCCACATCCTTAGTCAGCATAAAAGTAGCAGCTTTACAATCAGTTTTTATAGTAAACTTCCGATTGTATAAATCATCCTGGAATTTAAGGACACTTTTAACAATAGCTAAAATTTCTTTAGCAACAGTAGAATAATTTTTCTGTGAATTATTCCATTTTCCAGAGTAGAATCTGACAATATACTCTTGTTTATTCATGGGGTTAATCTGTTTTAAAATACTTCCATAACCCAAATCAGAGGCATCCGTTTCAACGGTTTTTTCCCAAAGAGGATTAGCAATAGAAAGGCATGGAATATTTTTCACCTTTTCTTTAATCTTTAAAATGGCTTTAGTATGATTATCATTCCAAGGTGGAGGATTCTTTTTAAGTCTATCATAGAGAATAGCAGAGTCTTCTGCAAGATTCTTGATATAAGAGGAAACATAATTAAGGCTTCCTAAAAATCTCTGTAACTGAGTTTTATCAGTAATTATGTCTGGAAATTTATTTCCAAAATCAATGCTTCTTTGAATAGGGATAATATTTCCTTTTTCAATAAAATGACCCAAAAATTTAATTTTTGTCTGGAATAAAACCATTTTAGGCTTTGAAATGACTAAACCATTTTTTATGACGATCTCTTTAAAGATGTCAAGATGCTTAAAATGCATGTCAATGTCTTTGGAGAAAACAAGAATATCATCAATATAGACAATAATAAAGTCACTAAAGGGATTAAAAATGTCATTCATAATTTGTTGAAACTCAGAGGGAGCATTCTTCAAACCAAAAGGCATGACAGTCCACTCATAATGCCCAGAGGGGACATTGAAGGCAGTTTTATACCTATCAGTAGGGTTAATCTGTATCTGCCAAAATCCAGATTTTAAATCAAATTTGGAAAAGACAAGAGCATTAACTAACCTATCTAAGAGATCCTTTTTATTAGGAATAGGGTGTCTAACCCATTTCAAAGCTTTATTAAGAGGTTTATAATTAATAACTAACCTTGGAACACCACGTTCCTGTTCAGAATGCTTATTAACATAGAAAGCAGTGCAAGACCAGGGGGACTTAGAAGGTGTAATAAGCTTCTTATGCAATAAAGAATCAATTTCTTTTTTACAAAGGTCTAAATAATCAGACTTCATCTGGCAAGGCCTAGATTTAGTAGGAATATCAGTATCTTTAAAATTTTCTTCATAAGGAAGAGAAACTATATGTTTCTTTCTGCTCCAAAAAGCATTTGGGAAATCATTGCAAATATCAATGGAAAGCTTATTAAATAAAAGCCGGATTTTATCCTGGAGTTTAGGGTTTTTAATTTTGTCTTCATTAGTAAAAGAATTAATCTCTTCTTTAAGAAAATTTATTTGACATTTCTCGTATTTAATTTGATTTTGGATAATATCAAAAATATTATTAAAAGGTTTAGTAATGAAGTTAAAGGAAATAGGTGTTTCCTTATAAACACCAGAAATTCCTGTCTCACTAACTTTAATAGGATAAATCTTTTGAATAAAAGGAAGACCAATAATCATTTGGCTAGTAAGATTTTTGACAATTAAAAAATCATTGGGGATGCAACAATTGTTGATGCAAACAGAAGCATTTCTGAGTTTATACTCAATATTTAAAGAACCTCCTCCCGCGTGTGAAAGAGACTGAGTAGTTTTCTCAAAAAACTTAGTGGGAATAATGCCTTCCTGGATAACATTTTGGTCGGCTCCACTATCAATCATAGCAATAAAATCCTTTTTAAAAGAATTATTGATAAGAAGAGAAATCTCAGTATACCACTTTCGAGACATAACAATATTAATAGCTGAAAGATGGTTTTTATCAAGATCAAGATCACCACTAGGTAAATAATGAGAAGTGGTGCAAGTTTCAAAATCATTAATCTTTTCTTTTCCTTTTTCGACAAGAGAAAGTCGAAGAGACAGATCAATATTCTGCTTTTGAAGCATTTTAACATTAGTTTTGATCTTTTCAATTTCTTGAGTCAGATCATTTATAGTAACAGGATTTTGTTTAATATTTTTACTTTTGAGAATTTTTTCTAATTCTCCCATATTATAATAATTATTATTACTGGCCTTATTAGAAAGGCTAGTATTACTTTTAAAAGAAGAATCATCAAACTGTTCAATAATTTTATCCCTTAGACTGGGATCTTTGATCTGTTTAAGAAAATCAATAATATTATTATTATTATCTAAGACACTTATATTCATGTCTTGGAATTGACTTATAAGGCTATAATAGTCATCATCTTTATTGTTATTGATACAATTAAGATTGAGACAAGGTTCGCCATTTAAGCAGTTATCACAATCTTTTTCATCATTAGAGTTTGACTCTTTAGAAAAATCAGTGTTAGAATTTTCAGAAATATTTTCTTCTTCAGACACATTATTATCAGAATCCATAATAATTTCAGAAAGAGTTTTCTTTAATTCATCATCAATATCAAGGCTATTGATCTTATCTTTAGCATAACATTGGTTAGCATAATGGTCATTTCTGCCACACTTTCTACAAATAATTTTGTCAAGATTATTTTTATTTTTGAAAGAATTTCTTTTACCCTTTCCACGCCTATAAGCATGTTTTCTTTCTCGATCGTCACCTTGTTTATTTTCATTAACAGGATAATTCTTGTGCTTTTTATTTTTTCTTTTAAAATTAGAATCTTTCCGATTTCTTTTATTCATACTGTTTTTAAGTTTAGAATTATCTAAACCAAATTGGTCACAGAAATGACCCAACTGCTTCTTCTCCAAGAGATTATCTCTTTTCATCTGATTTCTTAATTTAAGCTCGTTACAAAGATTTAATCCCTCTTGGACACAAATACTAATAATTTTTCCAAAAGAGTGTAATTCATAATGGATAGAGTCAGCGTCTTTTCTTAAAATTTTCTTGACTCTTTCAGCAAAAAGATAAGGAAGACCATCAATAAATTTATTCTTCCAAATATCCTGATTACAGTCAGGAATATCATAAATCCTGGATAAAAAGGTATCTTTGTACCATCTGAAATCAGTAAGAGTTTTACACTTCATATTTAAAAGAAGAGTTTTTGTATTTTCAGATCTATTAGTAAATCTGTCAGTGAAGTGTTCTAATATAGTACACACAAGAGAATAAACAGCATCAGTTTTAACAGAAGAAAGAATTTCGTTTCTGTTATTAGGATTTAAATAGTTATCCCACCAACCTTTAAGTTGGCCAGTAAAACCTACAGTTATAGCCTGAGCAGTCTGCAGATCATTATTACCGCAAATTCTACAAGCAGAACTATACATAAGCATTCTATGACACTGAGCGAAAATATGTTTATCACTAGCACCATCAAAATTCCATTCATAAATACTTTTTCCTGAGTAAGAAGTAGTAAAAAAGTTTTCTTGTTCTTCATGGAGAACGTCAAGAGGAGTAGGCCTTTGATAATAGTATTTAGTTAAGTTGGGTTTATCAGCCCATTTAATTTTATTAATACTTGAATTATCAAGCTCATAAGAACTAGAAGAATTATCTTTAAGATCATTATTTAAAACTGAAATATTAATGTTCATTTTTTCAAGTTTTTCATTAAGAAATTTTTCAATTTCAGAAACAGAAGCTTCAGTTTTGAAATCCTTAATTTCAATAGGTGATTGAATAGAAGAGGCAGTTTTTATAACTGTGTCAATATGACTGTCCTTTTCTTCAGGCTTAGTCTGATAGACAATTTTATTTTGTAAGGAAATAATTTTGTCAATTTTTCCATGCAGAGAAATAATTTCTTCCCCGAGAATGGAGAGATAAATATTGCAGAAATTATTCTGCTCAATCATATAATTGATATGCTTAGCAGTAATATGAAGGGTATCATTTTCAATGATTTTAGAGAATGGAAGAAAATTAAAATTTCTGCCATTCTTTTCCATTTGGAAAGGGGTGTGTGGAGGAAAGATAGATTTCTGAATTCCTCCAGCAATGATTTTGTAATCACGCTCAATAACAGATATATAATCAATATAAAAGGTCTTTATGAACCAAGGAACATAAAAAGTAATTTCATTGTGTTTCTCACAAAATTCATAAAAACTTTTGACAAAATAATCAAAATCATCTTTAGAAAAGGTTTTAAAATACCAAATTCTAAAATTATCCCATTTAGGATTATTGAATTCATTATTAATATAGGCCCTTGTAGAAGAACCTTTCGCAAAATCAAGGATAGGTTTAATATCCATAAATCAAAGTTTGAAATTGCATTCCGAAATTGTTTCGGGCTCTTTTTCAGCATTGTGAATAATATTATTTTTATTGATAATAATATCGTTTTCATCAAAACCATTATTTTTAGAAAACACGTTTTCTCTATAATAAGAAGTAGAAGCTCTAGACGTAGAGGGAATGTTAACCTCATAATCTAAAGGAGAAATATAAGAGTGTCCTGAGAAGGATCTTGAAAGAGAATTTTGTCTCCTTTGGCTATTAAAACCAATATTGATAACACCATTATTATCATGTTTTATGTGACTTAAGTCACTGTTAACAAAAGGAATTTTTGGCACAGTTTGTTCCAAAACCCAGTTATCGGGAAAATTTATTTCTTCCCATTTTATATGCTTTCTTTTGGTAATACTAGATTTACCAAAATTTGTTTCAATAAGAATAGTTTCATTATTATCCTTTTCACTTATTTTACACATAGGATTAAGAGTAAAAAGAGGTTTATAGTAAATACGATAGCAAATACATATCACCTGCGTACCTGGCATATAATCATAACCGTGAGTTTTAACATTTAAAGTTAGAGCATTGAGAATATTTTCATCAGATAAAGAGAGAGAAAGGTTAGGATAAACATTGAAATAAACAGGTCCTATCGCAAGACTGGACTCAATAACTCCCATAAGGGATTGTTTCCAGTTACAGTTTCTGCCATCTCTTAGAGCAGCAAGAAAGCTTTCAGGGAGACCTTTGAGAGTAAGAGGTCTGAAAGCAATTTGAACGCATCCAATATGAATAAACTTATGAGTATTTTTTAAAGGTAAAATATCACTTTTACTAAGTAATTTGATAACCATTTCCTCATTGTTTAAAGAGATAGAGGACTCAGTAGTTTTAACTACCTGTCTAAGACATATTCTTTCAAAAGTTCCAATTTTATAAACTGTTTTAGGCTGTATCTTAGGAATAGTCCATCTGTTTAACAGATCAAGATTTTCAGGAATATCATACTCCTGAACCATAGAGTTCTGGACATTATTGTCCTTAAGACTGAAAAGATTCATCAAGAAAGGAATGTATTGAATCATAAGCACTAAACAATAACTATATCTCTACACTCAAATGGCTCTGATACCAAATTTATACCGGATCGTATCTAACTATATCAATAGTATCCTGTGGATCTTTTCCAAACCAGATAGGACTGACTGAGAAATTCCATAGTCTATGAGTTAACCTGAAAAAAGCTTTACGCCCACAAACGCCTGCGCCTATCCATTGGCATAACGGCAAAAGGGCACGCCCACATAGTTAACTCATAGATATCACTAGAAAACTCAAACCTATCGGTTAAACCAACGCTACCTTTGATATAGTAACATACAGATACAATAGAAAAAGTTAACAAATGCATCTGAAAGTAGAGTCTAGCTATGCTAGGCCATGATTCAATACAATAAAATTTAGCCGACCATTAAGGCGGCGACAGTAAAAAGAAAATCAAAAATAAAAACAGAAAGAAAGTAAACAGTATACCTTAATGAGCCATCAGGGCCAACAGTTTATTTCACAAAGAAGGAGAACAGTAAAAGAGAATACAAGGGGGTTGTAGAGAGAAAAAGAGAGAGCGAGCAAACTCAAGCGTCTCCCTCAACAGAAAAGAAAATCCCTATATATAGAGAGGGAAGAGCCGGACATGAGACCCCGGATTCCAAAATGAAAAATGAATAGTAAGAACTATTCATGAACAACACTTGGTCTGTTGGTGACGCATGTGGTGACGACATTTAATTCGTCCCTTCTTTAGAAAGATCTTCGGTTTAGATTGTCATTAAAGAAGCTTGCCTTTGTAGAAGAATAAGAGTCTTCTCGAACCTCTTCAATTGTTGAGGATTAAAGCGAGCACTTTTAAGTATTGGAATACAATATATATATATATATATATATATATATATATATATATATATATATATATTTCACAAGAAAAATAACTCTTATTTTAGGTGGAAAACCCGTTTAATGATCATATGTAAGCACTTAACGTCATAAAAAAGAGCAAATATTATTTTTATTTAAGTATTATTGAACAGAAACAGATATGAAAAGAATCTTTAACTAAATGAACTATTATTTTATATGATCGATCTCCAAATTATTGACAATTGATTCAGTGCATGTTACGTGTCTTTGACTACAAGTCAAACATATGTGGAAGAAAAGTTAAATTTAATTTAGAGTACTTTATGATATGATATATATGTGTACTATGTGCTGGACCCACAAATTTCGCGAATTATAAATAAAATTGTTTAAATAATAAAAAAATTGAGTAGATTTTACATGAAAATTGTTCAGTATAAATTCATTATGAAACTTTTTTAAAATATCAAATATTTGATTAGAAGTGTCACAAATTTCATCATAAACTATTTTTATATAAACGTGGACATTTTTTTTTTTGCAGATAGCTAGGAAACTGTAGTTTGCGGTAAAAATTATTTTCTGTGTTTTGAGTATGAGAAAACACCATATATAATAGGACGTTGAAACGAATTTCTTGAAAAAATTATGGGATAATGGAATTATTAAAGACTCCCACCATTGAACGCTTAAAAGAATTGAAAATCTCAATTAAAAACAATATTAAGATATTTGAGGGGGAAAAAACCTAGTGACAGGCTTATTAAAGAAATATTCATATAAATTTATATATTTATGCATAAGTGCATGCATTATCATATTTTGCGTGTATAAATTCACAATCAACAATAAGCTAGAAATTTAAGAAAACCATAATAATAATAATAATAATAATAATAAAATCTAAGTTTTAATTAATGCACCTAAAAATCTTTGTTAATAAGAATGATATATAATATCAATACATACCTAGCTAAAACACCAAGTTGAGAATTTTAGGGGTGTTACATTCATCTTCATCAAAACAGGATGAGAGAAACCATTAATAAATGAAATAGATATGAGAAATGAAAATGACAAATCATAATATATATTTAGTACAGTAAAATAAATGAACTTTCAAGATTTAGTGTAGTAGATGAATGGATGAGATTAAAAGAATATAAATGAGTGATTGGGAGGAGAGAATTTTGAAATAAGATGCTAAGATCTGCACATGATGTGTACATACAGCGATCTGAAACATAGTGTTCTATCTCTTAATTAACTAGCACTTTCAAACATGCAGGACAACCTTTTAATGCTTTTGGCTTTGGGAATTCTATTGTCCCCACTTAGATGTATTTTAATAAAACATATATATATACACACATTAAACCATATATTACTCATTAATAAAACTAAGCATCTATATATATATAGACACACACATATGTATGACTAACCTGCAGCAAATGGTCGGTGGACATGCATGGGACTTTTGGTGGGGGAGGGGGGTGGGGTTTGCGGGGAGTGCAAGTAGAATTGCAACATGTATAAAGTTTTTAAGCCTAAAGGTAAACATCAATATTGTGGAAAAAATATTACACGCCCTTAACCTAACTAGAGGGGTTGATTTATCCGACATAAGTATATGATTAGAAGAAAAATAAATAAAAGCATTATGTATTAATTTTTCATTTGAAATGCCCTTAAATTATTTTTTATTTAATTTAAAAAGCTCTTAATTAAACTATAATGAGTTCTCTAGTAACGGAAATTCACAAATTATATTGAATCAACTTCCGTCAAAATATGACGAATAAATCAATTTCAATGCTAGTATATCTGGGTGACATTATAAGATCAAAATCCAACAAAAACTTTTATCTCTGAGAGAATGTTATAAAAGAGTCTTATGAAACAATAATTATATACTTTGAAATTTTTTTAAATAAAAAATAGTTCAAGAGTCTTATGAAACAAGAATTGTAAAGTTTAAGGACTTTGACCTTTCGAAAGAAATTTTAAATTTTAACAATTTTTTATGCAATATTTATTTATTTACGATCAAATTTATGTTAGTGTTTTCTTCATTACATTTATTTTCGATTGCATATCTCTCATAATCTCAAGTTTAGCCCCCTAGCTAACATCTGATCATCCTAGCTCCGCTCCTGACTCTCCCTATAGATGAAGACATTAATTGAGTGTTTAGTCTAATAACTTATTGCATGATATTTCTTCATAATACTTGTATTAATTAGGGGATGCAATAGAAAAGATTATTGAACTAGTTTCTTTTAATCATTACTATGAATGGGCGGTTGGTATTATTATTAATTTGGTGAGCATACCTCTGACCGGTGCTGTTTCATGCTGATTTGTTTGCATATCATTGTAAATGATTAGGTTAGGTATTAATTGAACACAATTAAGGTCATGTTTAGACATAAAAGCTAGATTATGTCAATGAAGAAATTGAATTAATGGCATCATGTGGAAACCCATCATATACCACATATGTCCATGTGCTATGTTGTCTACCTGCATGTGTCGATGCGTCACCAAACTCAGTTGATAAACGACAAAATTAATTTGTACTAAGTTTGGAAGATAATGCAGCAGAAATTGCTTAAATAATGCTACAAAGAAATTGCTTAAATAAATAATAATCTATAACTATATAATACAAGCATTACTGCCTTTTTTAGTTTGAGCGGGAAACTTTTTTGTCCATTGATTTATTTTCTCTGTTTCGATCTCGGTCGTACGTTTTTTTTGTTGCATTAATATGGTATGTCTCATATTTTGTGTTAATGTCATTCCTGATTTCTTGTGACTGTTACAGTGTTGATTATCTACTATATATATTCATCTTTGTTCTTTGATCTTAACCATTCGACCCTTACATGTTTTCCCTAATATTTTTATTTTTTGTAAGTTAGTTCCTAAAGTTCTTTTGTTTGATTTGTGTTTTTTTCTTTTCAGATTGTGGGACGGATTGGTCTCTTCGTATATCCTTTTGTTGATGGATCCATCCAGCCCGTCCGTTGTGATGCTTAGCAGTGGTCGTGGGATTGAAAATTCCAGGTGCATTTGCATCTGCTCCATTCAACACGTTTGTCGTAACATTTGCCAGTAGTCGTAGTGTTCAGTTCCTGTTGTATTCTTAGTAATAGTTTGCGGTTGTAGGTCTCTTTTTTTTTTCTTGGATTTGGGACTATTTTGTAGGATGTTCTATTCGATTGTTGTTGTATTTGTTTTTTTTCGTTGGTATTGTTTTATTTGTGGTGATGTAAATATATTTCTTCCGGATTTGATTGTATCAATACAATGAAAGTCTTTGGCTTGATTACTAATGGTTGGTGAAATTTTGTGATATAGTGAATATTGCCAAAAAAAATAATAAAGGAAAAAAACTGTATACAATTCCTGAAATGACATATTGATGAAACATTTAGTAAATTATTTTTCTGGGTTTCGATCTTAAACAATATATATATTAAAATAGTTTGTGCTTATCTTTCGAATTAAGAGAACGTATTTTTTCCGGATTTAATGTTGTATCTCACACGTTTTTCTTTTGTAAGAATTTATTTCCAAGTTATACATGTGCTGATTTGTGTTTAGGTTATGTATGTAAAGAGTGTGTATCAATAGACTCGAAGATTTATTATTTGATTATTATTGATGGTTGGTCAATTTTTCTAAGACAATTAATATTTTCAAAGAATGCAATGATACCCGATTTTGTTGTGGATAGAAACTCGAGAATACAATTTTGTCTCCGTTAGCATTATAATGATAGGCTTCGAGTTGAGCAACTTCCCTCTTAGGTGTGGTCATATAGGGCTACAATTCATCACTCTTGCTCTCTACTGATATATATATGTATAGTATCATCTTTGCTCTCAGGAAAACAACTAATGAAAAATTAGTGGGGGGGCCAGAGGGAACCGACAGTTGAGAGTGCAGGCATGACTTGGAGAAGCGAACTGTAGCGGTGGCCGACGACTTTAGTGGTGCAATTCATTGATCTTGGGAGTTTGAGATGATTCCAGGGGTTAAGGGAGCTATTTTTTGCAGTGAACAAAAGGAATGAAAATGGTTTATTTTTTTATATATATGGTATTAATATTAATTAAACATATTTAAATCAATAAAACTTATAGCTAATTCAAAGGATGTTATTTGAGGTTGGATTTGGTAATTCTTTTGGTCAATTTCTATGCTAGGTCAGTTTTTTTTAGATATGTATGGGGCGGATTTCTTGGGTATCCTTCACCAAATATGAATAATTTTTTCTTCTTTCTGCTTGGTTAATAGGCCATTTTTTTCCAATTTTTTTGGGTAGGGCTATTCACGTAAAAATACGCTGTTCACCCATCTCTTATTTTGAAAAAAATAAATACCCTTATATAATAAAATATATACTATTTATTAAATATACCCCACTTTTAAACTCACATAAAATTTCAAAACCACGCACAAACGTATATTACTCACTATTTTTTTTTCACACAAATACTATTTCACAAACAATAAAATAATTAATATAATAAAAAAATTATCAGATAAGTATAAATAATATACATACAAAATTAAATGATTAATATTTTTCTTCTATGAGTTCATTTACATGTAAGAAAATTAAATGAGTCTTCTTCATATGGTTGGGGGAGGGGTGTGCCGTGTGAGACTGGAAACGCCGGAAAAAAAAATGAAAAAAAGAGGGATACGATGAATGGTGATTTTGGGTTGGAATGTTGTTTCAATATTTTTTTTCTTTGACGGGGATGGGGGTGGGGTGTAAGAGAGTGGTTTAGTAAATGTGCAATTTTTTTTTAATTTAAATTACAAGTTAAATTGGTGGGTGTGTATTTAGTTGAGTTGTGTAAATGATAATTAGGGTTATAGTTGTAAATTTTAAGGAGGTGTACAAAAAAAAAATGTAGTTAAAATATATGGTGGATTAACTTAGGAGTGTGTATACTAAGTAAATTTGTGGGTGTAAATAATCGCGCCCCAATTTTTTTTGCTAGGTCAACTATTTTTAAATATATATGGGCGGAATTCTTGGGTATCTTTGAAAAAATATGAATTATTTTTCCTTCTTTCCGCTTGGTTAATAGGCCCCTTTTCCAAATTTTTTTGCTAGGTCAACTATTTTTTTATATATATGGGTGGATTTTTCTGGGTTTCCTAAATAAAATATAGATCATTTTTCCTTACTGCCCTCGGTAAATAGGCCCTTTTTTTAGTGCATTTAATTCGGTTGTTTGAGTAGTGGTTTGTTCGGTAATTAATTTAGCACGCAGATTACAACAAAATGTTGAAATAAAAATTATAATACAAATGACACTATAAATAAAATAGCAATTTTGGTTTTAAGAAATTAAGCTTAAAACACTTTTGACACTGTATGCGCAAAAGGACTAGACAAATTATAATGTTATAATGATGATTGCAAGAATGATATAGAGCCCACATATGGGTACTATTTCCGTGCCCACTGTCTACGTGGTAACGTACATGGCAAAGACACATAATAAATATTATTGTTTTCCTTTATTACTATATACTATATTTTTTAGATTTTTAGATTTGATTCTTATTATATCTTCTAGATTTTATATCACTATTCTAATAAACTTTTTTTTACCAAATTTATAGAAACCTTCGTCCTCTTTATACCACTATTCTCTCTCATCTATCTATTATTTCATTCACCGCCATTGTAGGAATCAATGAAGTTAGGGGGCGTTTGATTAGCAATTCTTCAATGGTAATGAGAATGAAAATTTATTTCCATTCTAACAAGATTGTAATAATGGCCTTTCGAAATACAAAGAAGAGATTATTCTTAATACTGCATCTAAATTTTCAAAATTGCTAATGAATTGGAAAATTCCAAGTAATAGATGGAGAATTGAAAATTTCATTTTTAGTCCAAAGAGAATGGGTGAAAAAAACATTTGGTACTTATGTTCGAAATTAGTGTTGTTTTTTTTTTTTTCAGTTTTGGTCCCATATGTTAAATTTCAGGACCAAAACTGTAAATTCGTCTTATTCTCTTGAGATTAAAACTGCAATTTATTAATTATTTTAAGACCAAAACTGCAATTTATCCTATTCTCTCGGGACCAAAAGTGTAAAAAAAAAAATCTGCGGGATTATAAGTGCCGAAAAAAAAAATCATTTTGAAATGAACACATTCTCTTGGAAGCAAAAAGTGTAATTAACCCAGATGGAGAAGCTCTCTTCTGTCGGACATTATGTATGCTACATGTCATGTTTCCAAAATTCTACGCAGAAATTCTTAGTGGCCTATTAATTCATTTTAAAGGAGGAGATTTATTGTAATGGTCCGTCGTATTTTAGGTCCTGCAAAATCAAAATGGTCAGAAAATGAAATGCTGAGTATTTTCCCGTGAAGATGCCGGTGACGAAGGAGGTAAACGGAAATGGAGTAACAGATATGAATTGTAAAGGGGATTAACTTGGAAAAATAAATATTATAATTATGGTATAAAATTTAAAAGATATATTCATATCTAAAATATTTTAAAAATATATATGGTAATGTGTCATTACTATGTAAGCGGCCATGTAATTATAATTTGTAATTTCCGTTTATGAATATCACTAATTTGGTATTCGAAGTTAAATTTTAATTCAATATTATGATTCAAACAATTTTTAAGCTCTCAAATAGGATTTTATTAGTCAATTTTAACCATTATTTTTTTTCTTGAAGAATTTTATATCATTGGAGGAGTGACTAAATTTTGGGATCAATTATAGCTGAATTTTCATTTAATTGGATACATTTTCATTTTCAATTATAGGATGAATTAAATGGCTCTTCATCTTAATATTGAAATTTGTCGGATTATCTTATACAATATGGTCATTCATTTATCTAAAATTTCACATGTTAATGTGTATTAGAAGAGAATCTCAAATTCCACTATATAATTACTCCATCACTTTTTATTTTGCACGTTTAAATACTTATTTACTAAATAGTATAAAATGTGTTACTATAATGTATTAAGTTTAATCAATATATCGGAAATGATCATGTGTCCACCGGTGGGCACAAACTTATATGTCCACAGTTAATGTGATAATGACACAAAAAAAATTATCATTAATTATTCAAAAATTGATTATTGTTTTAGTGATGAAAATATTTTAAGTGTTTGCATATTGTTTTGTTATACAAAAAATGTAAATTATTTTTAATAAGTATATATTTAAAAGTGATAAGACAACTTTATTTGTAATTATCTTTTGATTTCTACCATTGATGTTACATGTTCTAATGCCTCTGATAGTTATCCAATATTATGTTGTAAACAATTTTAAATATACAGATTATAGTTACGATTAAGATGAGTTGATAGTAAGAATTATAAAATAATTTATTATTCCTTATGAATATATATATTTTATAATAAAATGAATATTTTTCATGTTACACATACATATGTTTAAAAAATGTTGTATTAAAAATATTATGTTAATCATAGTAATAATGTATAAAACATAAAAAAAAATTACATTAAAAATATAGTTATGAAAATGACTTCCGTGCAAAGCATGGACAAAAACAATTATTGTGCTTCCACGAAATACAATAATGCTGAATTTAAATGTTGTTTGGTGAAATATATATATATATATATATATTTGATGCAAACCTATTTTTATTAATTTCTTACTGAAATTGTAAACGTCGCTATTTTTTTTTTGTTGCATAACATTGTCGGGTGAAAATCTTTTTGGAGAATAATCGAGTATTCTTATATTGAAGCATGTCAGAATTGAATATTTATTTCTTATTTACTATGAATTAAAAAATTTATGGTGATATAGGTCGTCACATTCTTAATCTCATTAAACTTGGTATAAATTTGTTAGGAATGTTGCTGTGTAAAATGATAAAATTATTTTGAAGAATTATAGTAGTATTGATGTTGGAGGAATAGTGATTTATATATATATATATATATTGATGTTAGAGGAAGAGTGATTTCTCAATCACTGAGTTGCAATTTCTCCACACAATGTGAACAACCAAACTTGTCATTGAATAGAACATCCAAACTTGAGCATTTATACGTAACTTGAAATTGCACGGAAATAAAAATCTGAGTCATGTCTGGAGGTGAAATTGAGTCAGGGCTGAAACTGGGTGGTGGAGGTGAAATGTTAAATAGTTATATTATTCATCTAATTCATAGCTAATTTGCAGAAATAAAAATTCAAGTCACGCCTTGAGGTCATAAAGGTTCGTGCTACAAATATTTTATGTTATGTTTTTATTGAGACATAAATTTGTTCATACATTGTAATGATAGTAATCTTTACCAAAGAGTTGTTATAATTGGTTTGATTTGATTATCTTTTTTTTTAATTATTTGTAGAGTGTCATCTCACTCTTTTAACCCATGAAATTAACTTTTACAAATATTTAATAAGTCATAGATTACTATTATGTGTTTGATTTTGATATTTCTTTTTTCTTTTTTTAAAAAAGGTATTATTTAAAAAAATTATTATATTGTGGAATATTGTTTAAAGTATTTTAACTACTTAAAATTGAGTGAGATTGTGTCGTGGAACTATATAATACAAATTTAGATACGTCTATGTTGAAATGTTATTGGGATACGTCAAATTGATATCCTATCACAGAAGTAAATTTTATATGAAAATAATTAATAATAAATTTATCATGAAATTGTTTTAAAGTATTGATTATTGAATATTATAAATAGAATATATAAAAATTTAATGAGAAGTATCATTAATTTGAGTTCAAGAAAAGATTTACTTATATTATTTTTAAGTTTTTTTTTTAGATTTTCTGTTTTATAATTAAAATGTGGAAATTATTATAATTTAAACAATATAACAAACTCCGGCCGTGCGAAGTACGGGATTTACAATCACTAGTATTTATTAAGAGCAATAACTTTGAAATATTTCGGGAATAAAATGTCAAATTCAGTCCGGCAACATTGTAGTTGACATTGATTACATATACTAATTTTTTAAAAGTGAAATGCTGACTCAATCCATAAACTCACGAGAAAACATAAAAATGTATATGAAAATTCAACAACAAAAATCTTTAGTGGGAATTGCCTACAAATATTTCAAATTTTATAGGTATCTTCCATCCCCACCAACAAAATAATTTGTCTACGGAATTAAGTTGTGGTGTAGATAAATTTTTGTAGGCAAATGACTTGTATGTAATTATACCTAGGGATTTCATTTTGTAGGCATATTATTTCTAGGTTGAAAAATGTAGATGTTTTCGTAATTTAAAAATTTTGTAGGCAATTCTTACACGAAATTTTTTGTTGGAAAATTTTTGTAGGCAATTCGTTATTTTCTTGTAGTGTAAATAGTGATAAACTCGCATTATATTAGTAGGATGGAGGAATTAAATTTATGACGACATTTAAACAATGAAATATCTAAGTATATTTTAAATTTGAAAATGCTGTATTTGTATATATCCCATATTAGGGATGATATTAATGGCAGAGAACCTGTCTGGACCCACATTTAGCATACTGCATTTGTTCTATTTAATTTGTCATTTTAAAGATCTCTTAGCAAAATAGTTGTCACTTGGAACTAATTTAAAAAAAAAAATGTCATATTTTAAATATGTCCTTATTGCATTCAATTATCATGTAGGTAAATAAAAGAATAAAAATATAATACTAATAAAATTGGAACAAAGCAGAGTCAAAATACGAGGCTGGAATTGCTGAAAATGTCCGATATAATAGACGAATAAACACCGAATAAGTATGTACGTATATTTCAAGCCTGTATGTTGTTGACATAAAAGAAAATTTAAAGGATGAAATATAGTATACGTATTATATTCTCTCGACAGAAAAGTAGAGACTAGAGAAAACCAACAATGCTAGAATTTGGTCCAAATTGAATAATTATTTTATGATTTGGTGTTTATGAAAAGAAAAACTATTTAGGAGTTTGTAGATATATATTGTAGCACTCTAGTGTGCACAGGGGTGTATCCTTCCTTCCACAGGCATGTGGCCCCCCAAACTTCACGCAGAAACTCTAGTATTATATATGCATTGCTAATCAAATTTTATTTATACATTAACATTTAATGGAAATTTTTAAGATTTTCAATAATCAATTAAAAATACTCCCTAAAACAATCCTCGTAATCTATTTTTTTTTATCTCAACTCAATATTTCCTCTCCACATTATATTAATCCCTCTGGTCCTATTGTATTTTTTCATTAGACTTTTCAAGAATTTCATATGGAGTTTATTTATAGCCTTATAGGTGTTGATTTGTAATATCTCATACTATGATACAGTCTCACACAAATTTTTGTCTATATATTATGATTGATGTGTTTAAATTTTATTTTCAGCCCCTGCAAAAAATTTGGTCTAGCTCCGCCTCTGAGTGTGCATTTGAGTGCATGGTATGCGCTCGAATTTTTAAAAAAATACTTCAAGCAAAAATCAACAATACCCCAAAAAGTAATTAGTAATACCCCAAGAAGACATCAGTAATACCCAAGGGTGCAGATGACGTTTGGCGCTCGGCAGGCGGGATATGGCCGCCAAGCGCCGAGGCCGCCTAGGCGGCCGCCAAGAATTTTTTTTTTTTTTTTTTTTTTTTTTTTTTTTTTTTACGTGTTTATATTTCAATCAAAGTAAAGTTCCACATTTCTAAATAAACTAATGTAATAAACTACCACAAATAACAAATGTCCAACTTCAAAAACTATCACAAATAATTAGAAAAGTTCAACAAGTTCAATGTCCAACAAAATGTAATAAGTAATAACTAATAAGTCAAGTAAGGGGAACTTGTGAAGACAAAAGTGGTTCATCTCCATGCACACGGTCTTCATCGTCAGACTCAAAGTCAACATCAACATTCACTTCTTCATCATCGGATGAGAAATCATCCTCATCAAGTTCTCTAAGTCGGGCACTTTTTCGAGAAACACCTTCTGTCTCATCATGCAGTCCTAGTGAAGATGTGCCCGAGCTCGAGCCAATGCCTCCCTCAACAACACCATCATCAACCAATCCACCTCCAACAATCCATTCTTGTGCATAACTTGCATCATCTTTTGCTAATAAAACTTCCACATCTTTCTCTTTTAACTTTTTGTGTTTGTTCATCAATTTTGCATTAAAATTGACATACACAAGATTGTTTAATCGTTCGGCTAAAAGCTTATTTTTTTTCTTCGTGTGTATCTAAAAAATAAAAAAAGTTATAAGTACAAATAAATAAAATAATTATAGAATTATGGTAAATTAATCCAAGTGAATACATATTTACATAGTAAAATTAGTAGATTACTAACCCCTTCAAATGCACTCCAATTCCTTTCACAACCCGATGAGCTAGTAGTAAGAGAAAGTATTCTCATAGCAAGCTTTTGCAAATTAGGAGTGATTGAACCATAATTTGACCACTAATTTACTACACAAAAGAAAGAACAAATATATTATATATTTTTTTTATATAACATTTTAAATTTAAATTTTAAAGGTATTAAAAAAAAATTAAATACCTTGGCGCCGCCGACCGCCAAGGCCGCCGAGGCCGCCAAGGCGCCGCCGAGGCCGCCTAGGCGGCGCCAAATAAGATTACCGCCAAATGCGACCGTTTTGCACTAATCGTTGGCGGTAGGAGCTGACAAGCGCCTAGGCGGCCTTGGCGGCCGCCATTTGCATCACTGGTAATACCTCAACTACAAAAAAACACACAGTTCGGTGTGTTTGTGTGTATTTTGAAAGAGTCAAAATTGAAATCAAAATTGAGCTTAAAATCCAAGTGCATGCTATGCATTTGAATGCACCCTAAAATTTTCCTACTTAATTTTTAGATTAGGAAATTAGTTGCCAAGACAGTTTTTCATCGGAGTAGTTTTAGTGTGCACTTGGGTACATGGTATGCACTTGAATTTTGAAAAGAAAAAAATTCAAGCAGAAATCAGCAATACCCCAAGAAAACATTAGTAATACCCCAAGAAGACATCAGTAATACCCCAAGAAGGCATCAGCAATACCCCAACTGCAAAAAAAATACACAGTTGATGTGTTTGTGTGTATTTTGAAAAAAATCAAAATTGAATTTAAAATCCAAGTGTATTCTATGCACTTGGATGCACCCTAAAATTTGTCTTTTCATCGACTTCCACTCAAATTAATTTTGATATTATGAAATTTCTTTTTCCTTTTCAAATAACATAATATTTTATATTCTTTCACTTTACTCTTTAAAAAAAATTGACCTTTAATGACAATAATTCAATCACATTTTAACGACAAAAAATAATTTTTAATGAAATCATTTCTCATTAATTTTTTTTATTTTTTTTGATTATTTTTAATGACATGAAACAATCTTTAATAAAAGATTCTCCCAATAAGAACTTTTAGCTAGATTATAATGCTTTTATTACAAATGTCAATTTAATTTCATTTAATGTTAAGATTCGAGTATAATAAGATGTATTCCCTCATTTTTTTATTGAGTAGTTTTAGTGTGCACTTGAGTGCATGATATGCACTTGAATTTTGAAAAAAATGCTTCAAGCAGGAATCAACAATACCCCAAGAAGTAATCAGTAATACCCGATGAAGACATCAGTAATACCCCAAGAAGGCATGAGTAATACCCCAACTGCAAAAAAATACACAGTTCGGTGTGTTTGTGTGTATTTTGAAAAAATCAAAATTGAGTCAAAATTGAGCTTAAAATCCATGTGCATGTTATGCACTTGGATGCACACTAGAATTTGTCTTCTTTATTAAGTGTCTTCATTTCATAATTATTTATTCTTTTAAATATTTTCACCTATTTTCTCACCAATTCACTCCTTCAAAAAATTTATAAAAAGTTATTAAGAAAACTTAATTATTCATCTCACATATCTTTTCGCATAAAAATACGTCTTCTGTAAAAGTTGTTCAAAATATGTAACTTATTCAATTACATATATATATATGTGTGTATATATATATATAATCACTGATATCATTACATTAATTTATTGATATCATAATATTTTACACTATAAAATATTATGGTATTAATGATTAATATGTTATGATATTAATAAATGCAATGATATCAGTAAATAGATGCAATGATATTAATTTCATATAATGAAATTGGTTCGCGTAGATTTTTCATCCACATAAATGATTATTTTCTTTAACTTTAAATTAACAAAGAGTAAATCGCTAAATTGACATTTATTATGAAACTAAAGAGAGTATAACTTTCCCTAATAGAAGTGGGGAGAGGATACATGAAATCATGTCATTTTTTATGTTTCAATCTATGTTTCATACCCTAAGGGCTTGTTTGTTTTTATGGATAGGATTGATAAATAATTATCTATTTTCATGGGACAATTAGCCCAACCCTCTTCACGTGTCAATTATCTCATAGCCACTTATCCCGAACCGATGTAACATGAAGCGAACATATGATTGAACGAGATTAAAGTATCAATTTCTTCTAATCCCACAAAATAAACACACCCTAAATGTATGATATGAAGAATTTTTAAAAATATTCAATTGACAACTATAATTTTAAGTTCATGTATTAAAAATTCAGCGGGTGGAAAATATAGTTGAGGCACAGATAACTTAAACTGGGAATATTTTTCCCTAAGCGAAAGGGAAAAGAAAAAGGAAAAAAGTGATTAATTTCTTCTGAAATTGAAAATGGTGAAAGAGAGATTCTAATTTCGATAATCGACATGTCATTTGTTTTCAAGACGTGATGCCTTTCCATTAGACCATAACTGAAGCCCAATGTAATCGGGCCAAACAAGCCGGTGAAAACTTGTGGGAAATAACTAAATAGGCCCATCTGTTAATTAAATCTAGGAGTACTTCTTTTTTCTTTTTCTTTTTCTTTTTCGAAAACCAAATAAATCTAGTAATTTTAATTAGTGGTCTTCTATTTTATTTTTTAAAGGCCCCCATAATTATTCAATTCAATGTGAAAATCATGGTCCGGTCCTACTGGGAAAGATTTAACCTCCCCCGCTTCTTCTGTAAAAAAGAAGTTAAACATTATATTACATCGTGTAATGTGAGTATAAATTTGATTCCATTTAGTTGTTTTTATAGTAAAAAAGAAAAAAACTGTATGATGATTATTTTATTTTATAGAAATTAATGTCTAATGTTATCTGTTGACAGTACAAACAATAAATAAATTTTATTAGAATCTGATGCTCTTAATATAAGCAAAAGCAGAGGTGAAGAAGGATGATATGGATGGAAGGCCTTGAGTTGTGCGATGAAATGGTATTGTAGTGTACGCAACGCAGAATATATATTGTGTTTGTGTGGGATATTTGTGATGAGTGTTATCCTCATTAATTCATTCCTCCACTTCCTAGTGTAGTGACAGTAGCAGTAGATGAATGAGGTAATCAGATAAGAAACCACAGTTCGGTGTGTTTGTGTGTATTTTGAAAAAATCAAAATTGAAGTCAAAATTGAGCTTAAAATCCAAGTGCATGTTATGCACTTGGATGCACACTAGAATTTGTCTTCTTTATTAAGTGTCTTCATTTCATAATTATTTATTCTTTTAAATATTTTCACCTATTTTCTCACCAATTCACTCCTTCAAAAAATTTATAAAAAGTTATTAAGAAAACTTAATTATTCATCTCACATATCTTTTCGCATAAAAATACGTCTTCTGTAAAAGTTGTTCAAAATATGTAACTTATTCAATTACATATATATATGTGTATATATATATAATCACTGATATCATTACATTAATTTATTGATATCATAATATTTTACACTATAAAATATTATGGTATTAATGATTAATATGTTATGATATTAATAAATGCAATGATATCAATAAATACATGCAATGATATTAATTTCATATAATGAAATTGGTTCGCGTAGATTTTTCATCCACATAAATGATTATTTTCTTTAACTTTAAATTAACAAAGAGTAAATCGCTAAATTGACATTTATTATGAAACTAAAGAGAGTATAACTTTCCCTAATAGAAGTGGGGAGAGGATACATGAAATCATGTCATTTTTTATGTTTCAATCTATGTTTCGTACCCTAAGGGCTTGTTTGTTTTTATGGATAGGATTGATAAATAATTATCTATTTTCATGGGACAATTAGCTCAACCCTCTTCACGTGTCAATTATCTCATAGCCACTTATCCCGAACCGATGTAACGTGAAGCGAACATATGATTGAACGAGATTAAAGTATCAATTTCTTCTAATCCCACAAAATAAACACACCCTAAATGTATGATATGAAGAATTTTTAAAAATATTCAATTGACAACTATAATTTTAAGTTCATGTATTAAAAATTCAGCGGGTGGAAAATATAGTTGAGGCACAGATAACTTAAACTGGGAATATTTTTCCCTAAGCGAAAGGGAAAAGAAAAAGGAAAAAAGTGATTAATTTCTTCTGAAATTGAAAATGGTGAAAGAGAGATTCTAATTTCGATAATCGACATGTCATTTGTTTTCAAGACGTGATGCCTTTCCATTAGACCATAACTGAAGCCCAATGTAATCGGGCCAAACAAGCCGGTGAAAACTTGTGGGAAATAACTAAATAGGCCCATCTGTTAATTAAATCTAGGAGTACTTCTTTTTTCTTTTTCTTTTTCTTTTTCTTTTTCGAAAACCAAATAAATCTAGTAATTTTAATTAGTGGTCTTCTATTTTATTTTTTAAAGGCCCCCATAATTATTCAATTCAATGTGAAAATCATGGTCCGGTCCTACCGGGAAAGATTTAACCTCCCCCGCTTCTTCTGTAAAAAAGAAGTTAAACATTATATTACATCGTGTAATGTGAGTATAAATTTGATTCCATTTAGTTGTTTTTATAGTAAAAAAGAAAAAAACTGTATGATGATTATTTTATTTTATAGAAATTAATGTCTAATGTTATCTGTTGACAGTACAAACAATAAATAAATTTTATTAGAATCTGATGCTCTTAATATAAGCAAAAGCAGAGGTGAAGAAGGATGATATGGATGGAAGGCCTTGAGTTGTGCGATGAAATGGTATTGTAGTGTACGCAACGCAGAATATATATTGTGTTTGTGTGGGATATTTGTGATGAGTGTTATCCTCATTAATTCATTCCTCCACTTCCTAGTGTAGTGACAGTAGCAGTAGATGAATGAGGTAATCAGATAAGAAACCACAGTCTATGAGGATGATGATAATGATGAATGATGATGATCGATGATGGGGGGAGGACAATTGATTTATAAATTATAACGAACCCATTTTCTCATATATATGTTTATATTTTTTTTACATTTGGATAATTTAATTATGCAAATATGATAACAATAATAATAAAGTTTATTAGTTATAAACTATAAGTACGTAAAATATGATGAATGAAGTAATTTTTGTGCCATGGTTTTTTACATTTTTCTTAAGGTCCCTTAAAATTTTTAGTCTCACAATTTGACGAATTGCCAGATTTTTTTTATCCCAATATTTCAATTGTGTGATCGGCACGCATGTTCGTCATACAATGTCGTTTAATTGATTTTTGGTAATTTAAGACCTAAAAATACAATTTGAAAATGAGTAGAACTAAATTGAAAACAAAATAAAGACATAACACATCTAATAAATACACCTAAACTATCAATTTTTAGTTCGAAAGGTCTCTAAACTTATTTTTATTTTAAAAAAAATTATAACATTCTTATTTCATTAGATCCCTAAAATATTTTTTATTGTTTTGAAAAGCTCCTGAAATATAAATTTTTGTTCATAAGACTTAAAAAAAAAAAAAATCGTTGTAGATATATTTTTTTATCAGAATTTGATCTTACTAACATTGAAATTGACTGATTCGTCATATTTTAATGGCAAATACTAAATTGATCAAGTAAAATCCGTGATTTTTTATTACCAACGACCTCATGAAATAAATATTACTCCCTCCATCCATGAAATATAATCCTGGTTGCCTTATTTGGCTGTCCACGAAAAATAGTCTTGTTGCCTAAAAAGGAAATAATAAACTTTATCTACACTTTTCAACATACACACATAACATTTTTAAAATAACTAGTAGTTCTCCCGTGCGATGCACGGATATAATATTATAAATTTTAAATGCGAGATTGTATAATAAACTATTATAAAAAAAAAGCTTAAATTAAATTTATTTTATCCATTAATCAATTAATGTGTAAAGAGTATATTGTATATATGTGAGTATTAAAATTATTTAAATGTATACTAAATTCACAACAAATACTAATATTCATAAAATTGTTTAATATTTAAAAAATATATATAGTCTAAGTAAAAATTATTTAAATTCAATCAATCATATAATTAAAGTCAATAGAAAACCCTTAATAATATATAAAATAAACATTTTAAATATAATTTTTCTTTTTTATTTGTGCAATATATATGTTAAATTAAAAATGTTCAAAAAACAATTTAATTTTATATATAGCGTGTTGAAAATAGATTTAAAATTAAAAAGTTAAAGAATTTTGAAATTATTGGTACAAAGTAAAAAGAAAAGAAATTGGTAAAATGAATACACTCTCTTTAGTGGAGAATGAGATTCACTATTGCACCATAAAGCAAGCGCACATCACTTGCTCCAATAGATACAACTTTTTCTCTCTCCTCACTTCTACTTTTATATAAATATAGATATAAATTTATTTTGTACTTGATGTGACACAATATTCTTACTTTTTACATATTATATCAACTTTCTTAATAATTGTGCATAAAACAATAAGATTATATTTCATGGATGGAGGGAGTAATAGTTTAAGTATTTTTTTTTAAATAATAATTTAGGAACCTTTGAAAATAAAAGTTAATAATTGAGAGGTCTTTTAATACATTATATCTAAAATAAAAATATGATATGATTTTAAAGGACGAAATAGACTTTAATCCGCAGCAATAACTAAGCCTTTAAAAAACAATCATCTTACAACACATATACTCTACATGACAATGAGGAGGCAGAAGTATTTATTTTAGTCCTCTCACCTAATGGGCCGCTGAGTCACCATGATTTACCTCCTCCACCTAATCATATTGGGCCAGGGGGTGGGGGCCCTGGGGGCGAGTTGCTACAAGAAGTATTTATTTTAAAAACTGTTCCCTCACACATTTTGCTTTTTAAAATGTTTTTAAATTATCAACAAGACTTGCAAACACTCCTACATTAACGTTTGTGAGTCAATGTTGTCATTAGCAGAAGACACGTTCCAATTAGAATTGCCGATGCTCAATGGGAAACTGCAAATTAATAAAAATAAACTTAAAACCCCATAAAATGATATTTATTTTCTCTAGCCTTTTTTGTCCGACTGTTTACATTGACTAATCGATCACAAATTAATTATGTGTTGCAGGTAATTCGCTTGTATATCAAGTAAAATCATTGTACGACTTTGACTTTCTAAAACCATCAATTACGTATCCATTTTTTGAGTATTGTTAGCGCAGATCTATTACAGTTTCTGTTCTTTCTTTTTCGTTTTGGTCGGGCTCTGTTCCTGATGCAGTACATTACCTTGTTGATGCCGATTGTGGCAATGATTAGTAATGCATGATTTTTTTTTTTTAAAGAAAAAATATATATTGTGAAGAGAATATTCATCATTTTATTTCTTTTCTAAATAAATTCAATATAATAAAATACAAGGGGTAGATGTCCGAAATAGCTAGTTGGGCGGATTTGAAACGCCTAGTGCCTAGTCGGTAGAAGTTTTTTAATTTTTTCTCTCTATATCTCACTAATATAGTCAAAATCATTTGATAACCTTTTACATACGCCTTAATTTTTTTTAGTATTTATAACAGTATAAATCAATAATTCAACAGGTAATAATTAATACATATATAAACTACAAGTTGATAAAACTTAAATGACAAATAAAAATACATAATAATTTACATCAAATTAAATGAAAATTTCTAGATGGTGTCGTTTCAAGGCAGAAAAATAAAATAAAACAATGGACGTCTAGTCTGCCTAGACGGATTATACTAAAATCAGGACGGCTGATGACCACTTAGTGCTTAGGCGGCCGCCTAAAGAGATTTTTGCATCACTGAATAAAATAGGTACAAGTCCAACTTGATTTGATCAGATTATCGTTTATTCATGTTGAAATGCCGAGGTAATTAGCCATTCTAAGATCCGATTTTTTTTTTTTTTTAGCACAATTCGACTTGATCCATTTATTTAATTAATTTGATCCAATAGCATTAACATTCTATTTACAATTAAACAAACCTATCATTTAAATTTGAACAAAAAATGTTTTCAAGAAAGTTCCTACAACTAGATACTTTTGTCAAAGTATATATTAGCAAATCTCAATTGGACTATCTTCTAACAAAGCTCACATGATAAACTTAAAAGACGACTAATATAAATAAATTAATTGCATGCATTTTTAGACATTTACCTGAGAAAAAACAATTTTATTCATGTGCACATACTGAATTCAAAATTCACTAAAGCCAATTTTACTAGCATTAATTTTTCACTCGATGGACCAATTCTTGAGGGTGGAGTCGGAAATCCAAATTCCATATGACTAATCTAATAAATTCAAAATTTTAGATGAAATAAAATTCATATTATATGACCCACATAACCTAAAAACTTTGAATAGTTTTAGTGTGCACTCAAGTGCATATTGTACACTTGGATTTTAATAACTCAATTGCAAAAAGTATGAAAACACATATTTTGGCGTGAACTATGTTTTTTGAATCAGTAATAACTCAAACAGTAATCAACAATACCTCAATCAACAATTGGTAATATCATGAGCAATAATGAACAATATCTTAAGTGATAATCAATAATATCTCAAACAGTAATCAACAATATCTTAAGCAGTAATCAACAACAGTCCAATTTTTTAATTATATATTTATAATTAAAAATGTCAAAATTGAATTTAGAATTGAATTTAAAATTTAAGTGCATTATATATACCCAAGTGTATACTTAGACTTTGTGAAGAAATTTTACAATTCATTTATAAATCGATAATTAATTGTCCGAAGGTTAGAGTTACTTGTAGGGGTGAGGACAATAAAAACTTTACAATCTAATATTTAGCATGCTATGTCTAATTTCATCAGCCAATTGGTCTCATTGGTCCCTTGCTTGTCTCAGAAGCTGTCCTTTAATTGTCTTTGACCCAAATATGTGTCCCCATCAACATCTACACAATGTGGGTGTATTCAAAAGTGTTGTTTAATTTCTCTATATCAATTAATTTGGCCTTTCTCCCGAAAAAAATTGTTAATATAAATAATTGAGTCATATTTTACTCTATAAATAGACCATGCTTTTACTTTGAAACTGAGCCATATTCGATTATTCGTATTTTAGTGTAGGCTGGACTTACCCAATAAAATCTCTTTTAACCTGACCCACATTATCAGAGATGGGATTAGAAGTGAACTAGTGAGTTATTTAACAAGGGACATAACCCCCTGATTAGGTTTAACATTAATGGTCTAAAAAAAACTTCAAAAATTGAATAACAGTCATTGTGGATCATAAGTAGAATTTGATTGAGGTTAGCCTATTGATCACCTTAATGGATGAATGTTTACACCCTTGTATAATATCATCAAGGCTAGCTAGATCATCCCTTTAAAATAGATTTCATTTTGCTGAGAAAAATTAATGGCTTCACATAGAGAGCTGAACTTAATGGAAACAAGACATGAACACAACAAAATCGCAGTATATTTATAACATTTCCATTTACCATGGCCAATTAATTACAAAGCCCCTAAAGTAGAAAGAATGGCCCAAGTTGAATCACCATCTTGAGATGAAATATCCTAAAATCACAAAAAAAAAAAAAAACATGTACTAATCTCTTCAAGGACACTTAGGACTTTTCCCTGGTCCTCCATAGTAAAAGTAATTCCCCCAGACCTTATTTATCCCCCCTTGTATATCATAACAGTTTGGATTATCAGCCAAAACACGAAGATTCGATAAAGGGACTAAACTGTTGTCCCAATCAACAATTTGGAGATTTCGGAAATAAGATGCTTTTCCGAACCCTTCTTCTGCAAAATGTCCACTTCCCATTTGTGTTGATGTGTGAGCACCTGTATTTTGGCTATTCACAATTTCACCCCCAAATTGGACCATACTTGCATGATCCTTAAGATGTGTAAATAAAAATGATGGCCAATAACCAATTAAAATCCCATTCCCAAACTCTAGCCACCAATTTCCATGCTTCGGATCCTGTAAATTAACCCCAAAAAAGAAATTATAAATTACTTGGAAGAAAATATAGAAATTAATCATTTCAACAAGACAAAGTATTATATATATGCATTTTTCAATGAAAATCATTGTACTATTCAGGAAAAAAAAATTGCACGGTTTGTTAGTGCATAAGAGACCTACTTATTTCATCTTGATGTTTTACCATTAGTTAATATATATGCAATGTATATTAAAGTTTATAAAAACACCAAAATAAAATAAATGATCCTTATAATTGAATTTCCCATCATGCATGGCACGCTATTAAATTCATAATTGATATCATAATAACGGTATGCAGGGTTAATAAGTAGGAATGATGAATAAAATGAAGAGTGGTAAATTGATAAATGAAGAAAGTGGAGGGGTGTGATGAGAAAAATAAATATGTTTGCTTGGAAAAGAAGAGTGGAAAGAATCATAGAAAGCATAAAAAGGGAAAGCAAAATAATGGTGGCCATCGAGTAATTCTACGGTGAGTGCAATCTTGTATATATGGCGTATCTTGCAACATGCGTATGTTAGCTAGGTGCTGAACATGCATCATGAAAGTTAAGTTCCACACTTGCTTTTCCTTCACTTATCCCAATTTCCAACTCCCAAAAGAAAAAAAAAGTAAATAAATAAATATATAAAGAATCCAACCCTTTATTTTTTCTTGCTCAACTCAATACAAGAATGTTCATTTAGGCCAGGTTTCTTTTGGGATTTAGGCGTGCGAGGAAAATTATGACTTTAAATCTATTGGATGTGAAATTTTTAATGAATAGTAAAACTATGAGTTTGTTTTGAAATTTTGGTTTATGTCAAATTAATATTTAATAATGATTGATTTTGTATTATTTTATTGTATTGTGTAAGATTAAAGTATGAAATAAAATGCATGAGAAGAGTAATAATTGTATTGAGAAAAATAATAATAGATCTATATATATTCTTAGATGTGGATTGAGTATGAGATTTAAAAATTGAATTTTAAATGTGTAACTAGAACGAGACATGAATCGGAAAATTCTAATATCATCTAGTGAATTCCAAAATGAATGCGACCTTATTGAAGCACAAATTGTAGATTCGACCCTTTAATTTTACATATCCCTTCATTTAGGTCCCTCAAGCTTACGTCTATATCTTTTTATTTCTAATTTAGCTTTGGATGAATTTAATTATCTATTCGCACATTAAATTAGGTAGATGAAAATCTAGTAAATAATGTTCTAAAATATCTACCAAGTAATATAATCAATAAAATAGTAAATATAATGAAACTAATTACCTTCCATACTAATAAACTAATGTCAAATTGACCACCATTATAAGACGAGGTCGGTGAAATTGCTGCCCCAATTGCTATCTTATTGTTGGTCTGAACAAATCCTGAGCATAGCAAATTGTAACAGCCTGTTGCTTGATATGCATCACTCTGCATCCACATTCATTAATTAATCATCAATTGGAATATAAAATTAATTATAATACTTAATCCATTTGCATGCCTGCTTAAAGAAATGATTAAAGTTGGGTCAGCATTAATTAACTAAGTCCTTAACAAGCAAGCACCAATCAACACTTACAGTCCAGTACGTGAAAAACCTTGGATAATTGTCCCCATAAAGCTCTGGACTAACCTGTTAGAAAGAAAAAATTTAATCAAGTTAGCACCATTATTACATGTAGTTGAAGATTTAATAGCTGCCGGCATTAATGAGGCTACAGAGTTTTATTTTCATAGTCTGAATTATTTCACAACTGCAGAAACCGCGTATTTTCATACTTGAATTAAAAAAGAAATTGACTTTGGATTAAGTAATTTAATTATAGTAAAAAAATATAAATAGAACCTGCCAACCAGCTTCAATGGTGTTGAGATCATCTCCAAAGGAACCTGCAATTACCCACATTTGTGATAAGCTGAATTCATATTGATTTGTAACCACAGGGGCCCACACATTTATACTGCCCTTTGCTCCATAATATGTATCTCCACTCACATATCCAACCGCGTGCTGCAAATTCAAATTGTGGGCATCAATTTTCTTGAAAATATTTCGAATTTGGTACAGAGCCCGTATTTTGCAATAAAAATGTTGTACATTTTTTCTTAACTATACAACACAATATTTTGGTGTATCCATTGCCAGTACAACCAAAATCCAAAAATTTCACTAATCTTAAATAAATAAAATATATGTATAAGCTAACCTCATGGCCATTGCTAGAAGTATCCCTTAGAGTAGTCCTTAATTTCTTTCCAAATTGTTGAATGGAGCTAGCCCTCAGGACATCTTCCTCTGAAGTTCTTCTGATTGGGACAGTGCCTTGTGGGCAAAATTCATCAGACATGCTCCAAATCTGGGAATTTTCTTCAAACGTGTTTGTTCTTGATGAATGCCCTCTTGGCCTTTCCGGTGGGTCCTACAAAATTCAATAAAATGAGTAAAGGTAGCATCTTGATTAAAGATTGTTGATTAATATTATCTTCTTACCAGTGGGATTTGTCCTTTTAATTGGGGATGGTCGAAAGCTGGTTGTTTATGGGATAATACGCAATCGATGATATCACCATCTGGGCTCTGATGCAAACAAGAACATTTGGTTTAATTATTTTGAGTAATCATAAAGAAGAGACAAGGACAAAGGAGAGAATCAGGACAAAAAAAGCAGAGTATAACAGGACAAAACAGAGTGGAACATCAGATTCTTGTGTCTAATCCATCAAACTAATCTCTATAAAAACACCAACTTAACTAACTAACTAACTAACTAACATACCTGAATTGTCTTAACACCGGGCTTATTCACTTTCATGAGATGAGCTCTGATGAACTTCATCTTCTCCGACTCGTCTCCGGGTCGGAAATCCTGATTCGTGCCGTTGAAGGTTGCCGTGGAAACAGAGGAGGTAAGGAAGAGGAAGAAAACTAGAACTAAAATGATTGGTTTTGCTGGATCTTGGTATCTTCTTCTTCTTATTCTTCCTTGTAATGAAAATGAAACAGTTAGTTTTTGTGCACATTGTGTTTGTCTCCTTGTGTGATCCAAACATAAACAATTCTTCCCAGAATTTGTGGATTCCATTGTGAGCAAACGCCTCACTATATCAGCATTTCCAAAGTTTTTAAATTTAAAAAGAAAGAAAGGAAAATGGAAGCCTCCTTGTAATTTGGTTCTCCCCAAGCTTCTATAATCAAGTTTTTATATTCTGACAAATGTAGGATTCCTAGGCTCAACAAAATGAAATTTTTAGAATTTTGGCCATGTGGAGTTGAGGGGGTATATATATATGTATATGGTCTAGAGTTAATTAAATTGTTTGAAAGAAAGAATGTGAACAGAAGAGAAGGACTAAAAGAATAAGGGGGAGTGGGGTGGGGGGTGGGGGGTAATGTGTTTCCAGTCTCCAAAACAAAGACTGAAAACTTTAACTTTATGTGTCAAATGGAGTATTACAAGGTGTAATATAATATCCATGTGGGTAGTGTTTTGTGTTATAATTCAGTTTGGTAAGAAGGCATAGAGGAATTACACTTGTTTCTGGGTTTCCAAAGTTGATGTTTCTCTTTCGCACTTCCCTAGATGTTCTTTCTGTCACTTGTATATTCCAAATTATTACCTTTTTTTGTTTTCCTCATTTTCCAGAAATTACAATTTTTTCAAGCTATATTATTAATGAACAATATTACAAGCTATATTAATAATGACCAAGTTCTTTTTTCTTTTCTTTTTTTATGGATAAATAAAATGCTTTCGTTGCAAATATGCATTGAGAAGCAAAACACTTAAAAAAAATTATATAATAATATGTTTCATATATAGAAATGCAGTTGTTGGCAATTGGCATGCGCATGGTTATTTGCACTGCGTGCCTATGCAAGCATTATGCATGTGCATGCGCATTTTTTGGATTTCTCATTTTTGGGTCCTCTAACCAACAACTCTTTTTGTTCTATAACAAAATAAACTATCTTAATTCAATCTAATTCTCTTCTTAGTTGGTAAGTTAGAGAAATCGTCTGGCAATTAATATGCTTATAATAGTGTAACTTAGGAAAATATGCGACTTAGGAAAGATGGTATATATAATATCTTGTAGAATATTTTTTTTTATTCGATCATATCTCTTTAATTGATAATTTTTTATAGAGTATGTATAGAGTGAAGTTGGTTTATATATGAATTATTGGAGGGTATTAGTTGTTTTCACTGAAGAGTATTAGTTGTTTTTACTGAAGAGTATTATTGGTTTACACTGAAGAGTCTTAGTTCATTTTCACTGAACAACTAAGACTCTTTAGTGTAAATCAGTAATACTCTTCAATAAATACAACTAATACTTTTCAATATAAACAACTAATACCCTTCAGTGATTCATGTATAAACCAGTTTCACTCTATACTTTTTCTTTATTATAAATTTCTTTGTACTCTATAACAAATTCTTTTTCTCGCACTTATTGTAATCAAGTAACGATTAAATATGATCATATTAATATACACTCTTTTCATTTTGCAATAAATATTCTTTTAGCGGTTTAAAAAAATATTTAAAAAACTTAAAATTAAGATAATATAACTCTTAATCAATAAAAAATTTAAGAAAAAAAATAATTTCTGATGTAAGAATGTACAAGAGATGAATATTAAAAAAAATCTTGAGTAGGTCTCGTATGAGACTGTCTCATGGTATAAGATAATGGAAACGTGTATAGCTAGGGCATTAGTTCATTAACACTTTGGTAGGGCTAGATGTTAATTTGTGTTGTCTCATATAATGAGACGGTCTCATACAAGTTTTTGTCAATATTCTTAGAGATTCTTAGGTGGAGTGAAAAATAATGATAAGAAAAGGATAGTTCAAAAGACAAGTAGTTTCGAATAAAATTTAGATCCCTAAAAACATTTATTGCAAACTTGATGGAGTATAAGACTAACTAGAATATATATAGAACCATAAGAAACATAAGGGATTAAAACCGTCGGTAACTTTTTAACTTTTTCCTTTTGATCTCATACTTATTTACTTTTTTTTATTTAGTCCCACGTCAATTCAAATTTATCCAAATCAATCCTACATGGCTGAAAAATGATGAAACGATGTAGTTTTGGTCATGTGGTCGCGTGCTACTATTTTCCGGCGGAGTAGGATGACCAAAACGGTGTGGTTTCATGACCAAAACGGTATTTTACGGCCACTTAAAATTGATTTGGGTAAATTTGAATTAGTGTGAATCTAAATCGTAAAAGTAAATAAGTATGAGACAAAAAAAAAAGTTACGGGACGAAAACTATTTTAATCCCGAAAACATAACTAATGTGTCCAAAGGGATCACAATAGAAACTCATCTATTTTTTATTTTGTCTCTCATGTACTAGAATTAGGTGGGAGTATTAACTTTGGAAACAAAATATATATAAATTTACATGGGGCTTTCTTAGGTTAGGCATCCTGTCGAGTTGTCTGATATCAGGTATGCTCTATAAAGCATCAGATCTAAAATCTAATAAAATCTAATAGTTTATATTTGATGACTTGTTACCTGTTGAATTAATGATGTAATTTTCTATCGAGTTTGTCGTCTTATTTAAATATTATATTAAATTTAATATTTTATAAATATGAAATTATAAATTTACAAATTTATCCTTATTTAATTTATAAAAAGATGTTCTAATTAATTTTTTAGTCATAGAATTAAAAAAATATTCTAATTAAATTTGAAATAAAAAAAATTCCCCAGATTTATTACATCATGATTTCATCATCATTGTTCATCACTCGTAGATTGAGACATTCTCTCGTAACAGTTCACACGTTTGGGATCGAAGACTTATTGTTCACTATCGTCGACAGAATTAAACAGGCGGTGAACAGGCCTTATTGGCATAAAGAGAGAATGTCCTATGAGCGGCGATGAGCGGATGGTGTCCGTATCCCCAAATAATTCCATCTGATGAACAAGCCATGTATGCTTCATGAGAAACAATAAGGCAGAAATAGTTTATACATGAATCACTGAAAAATATATAATTATTTTTATTGAAGAGTATTGGGATTTAATCCAAAATTATCCTATAACTTTTTACCTTTATTGAAATAGTCATGTATCTATTTGCTTTATTGATTTAGTCCTATATATTTTTAAAATTTGTCAATTTCGTCCTAATTGGCCGAAAAATGCATAAAACTGTGTCGTTTCAATCACGTGCCGGCCACGTGATCGTGTTTTCCGGTGTGAATGTATGATGTGTCATTATTTTACGATGTGGCACGCTGAATATGAAATTTTACCAATTAAAATAATAATAATAATAAGTGAAATTTTCCAACTCATTTATTTAAATAAAAATTAATATAAAATAAAACAGTTAAAATTTAAAATCCTTAGAAATTAGATTAGAAGTTAAAAACAAAAAAATGAAAAAATTAGCGTTAGGAAAGTGGAAACATTGACAACAAATTTTAAATTAAATTAATATTAGATTAAACTAAATCTAATCAAAACAACTAAATATACTTAAAGGAAAGAGCCAAAACTCATGTTTGAATACAAAAGAACCATATTCCCAAATCTCATTCACGAACCCTAAAGAAAAAAAAAATCCCAAATTGAACCCCACCTAAAACCCCTCAAATCGAAGAACTCTCATCGCATCCATGGTGTTTGTGCGCCGGAAAGGCGCAGGAAAGTGGTCAGCTCCAATATATGGTATGTTTTCATGATTTTATTGGTTTTGAAATTTCTGGATGCTCGTCTCCGTATTGCTACAGTGGGTATAAAGTGTAGTACATTTGTGGTCCATATTTTATTGGCGATTCATGGTGGATTTTCGTTTTTTAATGGTTGGTATTATGACTCATTTATATTTTGTGGGGGTTCATTTTCTGTATTTTTGCGCCATTGCTCGGTGGGTTCTGCTTTTTATTAAATAAATATATGGGTATTAATATATTATTGTTGTTTGTTCGTATTTATATTAATTTTTATTCAAATAAATGAGTTGGAATATTTAACTTTTATTATTATTTTTTTAATTGGCAAAATTTCCCACTCAGCATGCCAAGTCGTAAAATAATGTCACATCATACATTCTCGCCGGAAAATGCGATCACGTGGCCGGCACGTGACCGAAACGACACAGTTTTATGCCTTTTCCGGCTAATTAGGACGAAATTGACAAATTTTGAAAACATACAGGACTAAATCAATAAATCAAATAGATACAGGACCATTTCAATAAAGGTAAAAAGCTACAGGACGATTTTGGATTAAATCCCAAAAAGTATTAGTTACTTGGGTTTCATTGAAAAGTATTAATTGTGAAAATAACTAATACTACTCTTTAGTCAAAACTACTATATACTCTTTAGTAATTTATATATGTTCATGGTTTATTTGGACCTCAATAATAGATCTAGTTTTTTTTTAGAGGTTGCAATATTATATTTGGTGACAAGCAATGACAAGATTATAGTTTCTTAATTTGTGTCACATCTTTATCGGTATTTAGTACTTAGTTATTGCATGAGATTTATTTCATCTAATGGACTTCACTATATTTATATATACTCATACAAAATAGATATTAATTGAATGATATTTTTTCATGAATTATCATGTCCATAAATTCATACAAAATAGATATTAATTGAATACTATTTTTTCATGAACTATCATGTCCATAAATTTTTATATGAAATTGGTTCGTAATAAGCTTATCATAAAATTATTTTAAAGTGTCAAATATTTGATCAAAAGTATTAAAAATCTCATTAAGAGTATCAAAAATTTTGATCAAAAAATTAACAACAACTACACACTACCCCGATTTTTGACACTCATAATAAAAAAAAAAAAATTATACTTTTAATAAAATATTTAATCCTTTAAAATAATTTCATGATTAATACCAAACTTTTTCTAAAACAATTATATAATTTGACGTACACTAAAATATGCACCTCCCTATATTATATATGACCTGTATGTATCATGAGCCCTTCAGGGTGCTTAGGTTGGTCTAATATAATATGATGATGATCCACTACTAATCACAATATATATATTGGAGTAAATATCAAGGTGTATCGTGAGATTCATTTCGAGTAAATATTAAGGTGTATCGTGCTATTTATTTGTAATTTTAAAAAGTTATCTCTACTTTTATTAAAAAATTACTCTTATCAGACAAATTAACTTTTATTTACACAAAAAATAAAACGGGTACCAAGAATACCGCACAATTACAATTTACAAAGTAAACGCATTCAATATCCTAAAATCATCTTCTGGTTTACTAATAACCAATAAGAGTAGGATAAAATGGAACACCTCAATCCTTTAATATAGAACCAACTCCAATTCTTTTAAAAAATATTCTTTATTAAATGCATTTTTCAAGAATTACAGAATACATTTTCAGTGATAGTACGTAGTGTTGGGTTTCGCTGGACGAACATCATGTTCAACGCAGCGGAAGAAAACGATTCACTAACAATGAATCTAATATATGGTTGTATAACATAAAATATAAAGGATAAATAACAACATATAAATCCTTACAGCGATTTGTACACGGATTCCTCAATTATAGTATCTACGCAACAACTTTCTACCAATCCGCGCTAACTAGGAAAATTCTGACCGGAAATTTTATGGAGAAATTATATTTCTTGTGTATATGGAATTCTCATAGGACTTATATTTATAAGGATAATCTTGACTTAATTCCTAAGCAAGATAACAGATCTAGCCCGTTAAATAAAATATCTACGAATTTTATTTTCCTTATAGATATATTCCTACGAATTATTATCTTAATGCATAATATTCTATATAATAATATTCCAAATATTATTATTGGGAATTCGTATTTAATTAAATATTAATAATAATTAATTCCAAATATAATTATTATTATATTCTCCATAAATTAAATATTATATCCAATACAATATTTAATCAACCATGTATAATTGGTAAATTGTCATTACTTGTTGTGTGACTCATAGACCCTCGTATATCGAGCGATTAGTCAAACTAACGGTCTTAATTGAACCCTAGACAATTAATCAGGCATTCTCAATATACGAGGTATGTTGCGAGGAAATCTACAACTACCTGTAATATTGTAGGTTATTATGATATCTTTCTTTCATTCACGAATACCGATTAAGTCTTGAACATGATGAAGTGTCTATTCAAATAACTTAATCATATTATCTCAAATCACTAATTGATCAAGTATATCACACTTAGCCACAAAGTCTATTGATGTGCGTCGGACAACGACTTAGATTCAATTATGATGAGAACACGAATATTCTCTCTTAATCCACATTGAGGAATGAATCATATTTTTGGCTCAACTACCACGCACATGCACTTCGTGATGAACCCAATCAATGTCATATCTGCCCGTGGAAGGGTGCAAGCGTCGGTCATGGTCAAAGTCCATCACTCCACACATGTCGTGCGTATTGACCTCAAGTCAAATGAGTATCACATTGTTCCACTAACCGAGACACTCGTAGACACATATTGTGGAATTACATCAAATTATTTCTCGTATAGGTATACCAATACCATCTATGGTATCTGTGTATCCATCATGGGATACCTAGTATCTCGTAGTAAGTGAGATTTTACTACACCCTCTAAGATTATGATGCAGATTGCACACCAATCTCAATTGCACCATCAATATCACATTCTTGATAATCCTTGATCGGGACTATTTGAGAATCATGCTTCAATCATCTGAGTTCTCACACTCTCAGTGACAGCAATGACTCATGGGAACACAAGTTGTAATAAATGCAAACAATCAAACATAATATTCAAATAAGTGTAATGTCACACACTCAATATTAAATCAGCAATAATATTAAATCAAAACTGAATATTATCTTAATATTATGTCCTCACAATAGGAGTGTCTCTAGGACACTAACACGTAGATGTAACTTTTAAAAAATGCATTAAGTTGAGCGATGCACTTAATGCATATAAGACGAAATATTGTGTGGGTCTTAAAAAAAGATGCATGCATGTAAAAGTTATAGTTATAAAATTTATGTATATATATCTTATAATAATATATTTTCAAACCTCTCCAAGATGATGTGTCAACACCACCTTATTCTTAGGCTGATGTGGCATGTCTCAAATATCTCCATTTTGAAATATTGCGCTCTCATTAAAAGTTGATTAAACTTTTAATCTCTACCCTTCATTCTATATCATTAAATCTAAACCATTAATTTATATCTGCATAATTAATGCAAATATATATTTTTTCCATTTTCTTATTTAGTTATTTTTAGAATTTATTATAAATCATATTTTTTACAAACCTTAATGTAATTAAATATGATCTAATTATTGAATGAATCTAAATTTATCATTTCTAAGTTTGAGTTAGTATATATAGTATAATATAATGTTCGATTGTTTTTTCCTAAAATAAAAGGTATATAGTTATATATTCCAAAGAATATTCTATGTGATATATTCTTATTATGGACAAGATATAATATTGCATTTTTTTATTATAAATAAGAGCATATTGTATTTCATTTTTTCACATCAAAGTTTCATTTGTTCCACTCTTTTGCTGAGATTTTTCCCATCAATTGTTGGTTAGTTATATATCTATTGTTATTAGTATATTTATTTATAATTAAATTCATCATTTTAAGTGCTCACAATTTGATTAGATTTAAATATCAATATTAATATGAATGTAATAATGATTGTTGATTTATGCTCTACATCGTTCAGTTTAAATATTCTTCATGTGCAAAAATAATATATTTAACTATACCATATATTTTTATCTGAATAATTATTATGGTTTAATTGTTGTAATTTAAATCTCATTTTAGATTTCAAGAGTATGACACCTCAATTTTTTCTGATTTCTAATATCAAGAGTGAGAGCCAAAAAATTGACCGTTAAAATTAGGATTGAAAAAGTTGGACAATATTTTTTAATGATTTTAATAGAGACAAGTTCTACTTTGGAACTCATTTTGCTCGATGAACAAATATTTGTAACGTTAAAGTTTATTTCAAGTTTTGTATTGTTTCTTATATAAATTAATTTCTTACCGTATACTCCCAATAACTAATAATGTTGATTAATTTATAAATTATTTAATATTGAAATGGAAATTGATTATTATTAAATTATTAGTCAAAGTAATGTTATTCCATAATTGTTATTAATTTATATGAATTTTGATTATTTTTTTTAATTATTTAGTTTGTAGGATATACCTATAGGGTTTAGTGAAGGGCACGGGCCACAACTAAATAAACCCCATAATTTATTGTATATACCTCGAATTTTTTTAAACAAATATACTCTTATATTAAATGTCTACCGAAGATAAATATAATATATTTTTTTAGTACGCGAAATTCGCGTGGATACACTCTAGAGTATATATATATATGTGTGTGTGTGACTAAATCGTTTGACATAAACATATCAAGTTTCTTCAAATGTATTATGTATGAATGTATATTAAAATCAACTATTATTCTTCTTTATCTCTGCCGGTTATGTAATCATTATAATTGGTGCTTATTACTGAAATTAATTGAGCATGTTAAATTTGTGAATTTGGTAACGTTAAAGCATGACTATTCATGATTATGTTTAGTAACAATCAAAATTGAAAATTATTTAATACTCTGGAGCTTTTATTTTACTAAAAAAGTATACATTGAAAAATAATATGCTTCATTAATCTTAAAACATAAAGAAATTAAAGGAGTCAATTTAAACAATTCCTTAGAAAGCTGTAGATTGAAAAGCTGCAAAAGGCTTGGGTTGCTTTAGGTAGAGGGGACAATAGTATATATGAATTAATAAATAGAATTCTCTTTTTTATGTAAAGGGCCAATATAATTATGAGACCACATGATTCTTATTTAAAATTGAAATTCTTAAAATTATTCCTATAATAAGGTGATCAGCCGAATCATGCATGCGTGTGCATGACTTTGGAGAAATTTGCATGCCAAGAGATTACTCAATTGTAGTTTCTACCAAAAAATAATACTCCTTTACTTTGATTTCTTTTGCATCTATTGTTTAGTTTTAAAGGTAGATAAAATATAGATTTTAATTATAGCGTATTTGCATGGGAAAGAGGTGATAGATTGCATGATAGCTATAGGGTATATTAATTATGTTTTTCAATTCTGAAAATAAGGGAAATAATATTAATTATATATATTTAATAGTGAAAAGTGAATGATTAGTTTGCAACTGTCAATGTTGAAATGGAGGTAAAACTTAAAAGTGTTGTGGGATTTTGATTTTATTTTTCAGTGCTTTTCTTTTGATTTTGACATGCCTGTGAACTTTGTGGCAAACTATGTTGTTTTTCCCTCTTTCAGTAGTATGTTGTGAGAAGAAAAGCTGATATCTCAGGGATGTATGTCTATAATTCTAGCACTAAGAAACAAATGAAGACAGCATTTGTTGAGGTACACATATGCTGATTTATGGATCATCCTATAAACGTAGAACACAAAGCTTTCAAAATATATCAATGTAGTACAATTATATAACTTGCGTGACATTTTATCGAGTTGGAATAATCCGAGCTCGATAATCCTATATTTACAAATTTATAAACACAATGTTCTACATATAAAATTATTATCCTTAAAAAACAACCCCAATCACTACAAAAAAAACACTGTTTTGCGACGGAATTAGCGACGGAAAATCCGTCGCAAACAGTGTTTTGCGACGGTATCTGCGACGGACACGTATCCGTCCCTAAAACAGCCGTAGCTAATTTTTGCGACGGATTTCGCCTTCCGTCGCAAATTAACGACGGACAAATCCGTCGCAAAATCGGCGGGTCAGACCCGGCCGGGTCACACAGAATTTGCGACGGACAGTATTCCGTCGCAAATATTTCGGGTCAACAACATTTGCGACGGCCACATTCCGTCGCAAATGTTTATATATATTTTTTTTATTTTTTTCTGTTATAATTTGCGACGGGTTGTTTTCCGTCGCAAAATTCAATATTTGCGACGGAATATGGCCGTCGCAAATTACCGAGCCTATACAAAAAAAAAAAGTGGCTCGCGTGGTTCGAGCCCGGGCACCCGAGGCGGCCGGGGCGGGCGCGGACCACTGGGCCAACCGACCCATCTCTTTTTATATGCGGCCCACCTTCTATATTAGTCTTATTAGGTCTTGAACAATTAATCCATTTTTTGCGTCCAAGGGGAATCGAACACGGGACCTCTTGTGCAAGAGGAGGGGGCGCGCGCCACTAGGGCACAAGCTACTTTCGTTTATTTTTATGCAATTAATTGTATATGTATTCAAATTAAGTCATTTTTTTTTTATAATTCACCAAATTAATTTCTTTTCGTATCTAAGTTGTTTATTAAAATATTTTGCCCAACTATTTTTTTTTATTTTGTAAAATTATTTATTTCGACTCCCGCTTAAATTTATAATTCGTTCATTTGTACGCAATTAATTGTATATGTATCCAAATTGACTCATTTTTTTTCTATAATTCACCAAATTAATTCATTTTCGTTTCTAACTTGTTTTTATAAATATTGGGGCCATTTAGTTTTTATTATTTCTGTAAAATTATTTATTTCGACTCCCGCTTAAATTTATAATTCGTTCATTTGTACGCAATTAATTGTATATGTATCCAAATTGACTCATTTTTTTTCTATAATTCACCAAATTAATTCATTTTCGTTTCTAACGTGTTTTTATAAATATTGGGGCCATTTAATTTTTATTATTTCTGTAAAATTATTTATTTCGACTCCCGCTTAAATTTATAATTCGTTCATTTGTACGCAATTAATTGTATATGTATCCAAATTGACTCATTTTTTTCTATAATTCACCAAATTAATTCATTTTCGTTTCTAACTTGTTTTTATAAATATTGGGGCCATTTAATTTTTATTATTTCTGTAAAATTATTTATTTCGACTCCCGCTTAAATTTATAATTCGTTCATTTGTACGCAATTAATTGTGTATGTATCCAAATTGACTCGTTTTTTTTTTCATAATTCACCAAATTAATTCATTTTCGTTTCTAACTTGTTTTTATAAATATTGGGGCCATTTATTTTTTATTATTTCTGTAAAATTATTTATTTCGACTCCCGCTTAAATTTATAATTCGTTCATTTGTACGCAATTAATTGTGTATGTATCCAAATTGATTCGTTTTTTTTTCATAATTCACCAAATTAATTCATTTTCGTTTTTCACTTGTTTTTATAAATGTTGTGTCCATTAAATAAAAGTAAATTCAAACTAATAAATTCACAAAATTATAAATTAAAGTAACAATTCAAAAATTAAATTAAAGTAACAATTCAAACTAAAAAAAAAATTGTACTTCATAGTTATTAAAAATCAAATTTTTTTTAACAATCGGAATTAAATCCGTCTTCCTCTTCATCTTCGCCCAGGTTAACAATCGGCGACATCGATGGCTGGGTCGGCGGGATCGGCGGCATCGATGGCTGAGTCGGCGGGAGCGGCGGCATCGGTGGCGCAGGCATTTGCGCTCGTGGCATTGAATCAGAGGTGAATATCTGCCACCACGCCTGCATGGCGGCTGTATACGCCTGCACCTCGACCCGATACCGCTCCACCTCAGCTGTATACCGGTCGTGCGCCTCTCGCTGCTGTCTCTCATACTCTTCCTTCTCTCGCTGCTGCCTCTGCATGTTCTTCATCTGCTCCACCACCGTGGCAAGCTGCCTCTCGACCTCACTGGGATGAGAGTCGATGGAAGACTGAGAGGAGGAGGAGGATGAGCCTGAGCCACGAGGTCGGAAAAAGTTCTTTCCGAAGCTGCCCAATCCAGCGAACCGCCCCTTTTTAGCCTTGACGTTCTTGAAGTACAATTCATTTTGAACGTCAACAGAAGGCTGTGTGGGGGGCATCGACCCCGACCCCTCTGCCGTTTCCTCAGGCTGAGGCTGGGAGGCAAGGTCCTCGAGCATCTTTCTCTGCAAATTAATTATACAAAAAATTAAATAAATTGAACACAAAATATAAAATAATACTTTTAATTTTAAAAATTAAAATAATACTTTTAATTTTAAAAATTAAAATAATACTATTAATATTGAAATAATACTTACGTGGATCTCAGTAGTACGGCCGTAGGTAGACTTCCCAGTCTCCTCGACGAGTGGGTGGGCGAGCTGCAATCTCTCAAAATGAGAGGGCTCGCGTCCTTGCTCCGCCGCCTAATTATAAAAAAAGATAGTAAAAATTAATACCACTCATAAAAAATTAGGAAAAAAATAATATAAATTCAAAAACTACAAAATTAAAGACGAAACTTACAAATCTCAACCCGTGCTCATAAATGGACCGAGAACCGGCCCGATGTCTCGCCATCCCTTCTCCATCAGGGTCACTACGCCGATTCGCCTTGTTTTTCGCCGACTTCTCTTGGAATTCAGGGGAATCCCAGTAGCGGAGGAATTGGTCACAAATCGGCCGGTTTTCACTGTCAGTCCCCAGGTCGGTCGCCTCTCCCTTCTTGTACCACTTCTCCCTCATTCTAAAAAGGAGGTCTTTGTACCTTTCCGCCGCATATTTTTCGAAATTCTTCCACATCTGGTCATCGTGCTCCGGTGCCCAGACACATTCTTTCTGCAATTACAATTTAAATGTAAATATATGTTTATATATTTGATATTAATAAACGGTGAATTAATAAATTAAATTAATACCTTAAATTCCTCGAAGTATGTCCTTTTCTTTGCATCAGACACTAGCCTCCAGGTGTAAGCGGTGGGCTCGAATCCACATCCAAGGATGGACCGGGAAACCTGATTAGTAGCCTCATGACCAGGAATCCAACTGTAAAATTAAAACTTCAAAGTTAGTAAAATAATTAGGTTTTAATTAATAAAAAATTTAGTATAAAATATTAAAACTTACGTTGAACCATGTGGCTGAACAGTCATCCGTGGTTCAACAACCGGATGCTGTCTGGAGGAGGATGAGCCCTCAGCAGTCTGCTGTGAGGAGGAGGAGCCCGCACCAGGCTGTGTAGAGGTCTCTGATTGAGACCTCGGTCTGAAAATAGGTGGATCCACGGGTCTCAGTGAGGCCCGTCGTCTCCTCCCTCCTCGCTCTCCTCGACGAGCCTCCTCATCCCTCGGAGGCTCCTGACTGCCACTGCCACTGCCTTGTCCGCTCATCTATAACAAAATTCGAAAAAAAATCAATTCGGCTCTACAATTCAACTATTTCTAAACATGTTTTTAAATTAAATTAAAATTCGATCAACTAATCTAATTCAACTAAAATCAATTCTAAACTTAACAAATTCAACTATTTCTAAACATGCTTTAAAATTAACTATTATAATTCAAACAATTCAACTAAAATCAATTCTAAACTTAACAAATTCAATTATTTCTAAACATGCTTTAAAATTAACCGTTATAATTCAACTAATTAATTCAACTAAAATCAATTCATTTCTAATATAATTCAAACAATTCAACTAATTCAATTCTAAACTTAACAAAAATTAATTATGCTTTAAAATTAAATTAAAATTCAATCAACTAATTAAATTCGATCAACTAATTCAACTAAAATCAATTCATTTATATATAATATAATTCAAACAATTCAACTAATTCAATTATAAACTTAACAAAAATTAAACATGCTTTAAAATTAAATTAAAATTCGATCTACTAATTAAATTATAATTCAACTAATTCAACTAAAATCAATTCATTTCTAATATGATTCAAACAATTCAACTAATTCAATTCTAAACTTAACAAAAATTAAACATGCTTTAAATTAAAATTCGATCAACTTAAATTATAATTCAACTAATTCAACTAAAATCAATTCATTTCTAATATAATTCAAACAATTCAACTAATTCAATTCTAAACTTAACAAAAATTAAACATGCTTTAAATTAAAATTCGATCAACTAATTAAATTATAATTCAACTAATTCAACTAAAATCAATTCATTTCTAATATAATTCAAACAATTCAACTAATTCAATTCTAAACTTAACAAAAATTAAACATGTTTTAAATTAAAATTCGATCAACTAATTAAATTATAATTCAACTAATTCAACTAAAATCAATTCATTTCTAATATAATTCAAACAATTCAACTAATTCAATTCTAAACTTAACAAAAATTAAACATGCTTTAAATTAAAATTCGATCAACTAATTAAATTATAATTCAACTAAAATCAATTTATTTTTAATATAATTAAAACAATTCAACTAATTCAATTTAATACCACTTAAAAAAAATTAAACATGCTTTAAATTAAAATTCGATCAACTAAATCAACTAAAATCAATTCATTACTAATATAATTCAAATAATTCAACTAAAATCAATTCTCTAAACATGCTTTAAAATTAAATTTTAAACGGTAAAAATGAAGAAAACTTACGGTTTATTTGTAGAAGATGACGAAACGAGAACTCGGTGGTTGGCTCTACAGCGACGGCACCCGACTTCTCCTTCCTTTTCCTCTCTTTTTCCTCTTCTTTTCTCTCTTTCTCCGCCTGTAAAGCGGCGGTTATGTATAAATAAGTGGAAAAAAATTTGCGACGGACGCCTGTCCGTCGCAAATTTTGCCCGTCAAACGCAAAACGACGCCGTTTTTCACTGATTTGCGACGGCTTTTCCGTCGCAAATCAGTCAACGCAACGTTTCCCAATAAGACGCGTAAAACGGTTCGGATTTGCGACGGAAATTCCGTCGCAAATCAGTCAATGGGCCGTTTCCCGAAAGGTCGCGAATACAAATGTAAGCTTTGCGACGGCTTTTGTCCGTCGCAAATACAAAATTTAAAATTGCGACGGCCTGTTCCGTCGCAAATCAGTCAAACGGGTCGCTTCCCGAACGGTCACCTTTAAACGGGTATGTTTTGCGACGGAATTGCCCGTCGCAAACTCAAAATTGAATTTTGCGACGACCTTTCCGTCGCAAATGTAGCCGGTTCAAGACGAAGGCGGTGGGCCCTAGTGTTTGCAACGGCTTTTCCGTCGCAAATTACTATCATTTGCGACGGACTTCCTAAGTCGTCGCAAATTGTCGTTTTTTGCGACGGCTTACAAAAATCTGTCGCAAATTCACTGAATTTGCGACGGAAATTCTGACCGTCGCAAAAAACCCGTCGCTAATCTCCTTCTTTTTTGTAGTGAATATTCGTGCCAAAAATACACTTTACCCTATATATGCCATATATACACATGTATACAAAAATTATTAAGTTTTCTTATAGAACCAAATTCCAATTAAGAGCAATTCCGAGACAAACTAGTAATTTGTGTTGTGTACTTCGTAACAAACTAGTAATTAATGTATACTCTCTATATTATTGTATTATTACATACTATCTCATGGTCCCCTGTGCATGCCAAAAGATATATAGGCCTTATTCACCTATTCGTGTCTATATGAAAGACGAGGGTGTAATAATGTTTAGCGTACCACATATATTAGTTAAAGATGACATTTGGATATAAACATTGGTCCACTCTGCGTATAGAGTACAAATAATAATACGATAAAATTATCCAAAGTTTTAACTAATTAAATTATATACTATATGTTTATAATTTAACAATTTTTTAAAATTTTAACTAATTAAATTATAAATATGTAAAAAAAAAATCCGAAATACAAAAAAAAATACCACTTTCGAAAAATATTTAAGTTTGCGAGTTTTTTTTTTTCAAATATATTTTGAGTGAAGTGTATTAATAAAAGATGAAACTGTATATAACCTGGCCAACAAATAAATAAAGGGGCAAATTCTTTTTTAGCCATGGTGTATATGTAATATATCAAAAATGGCCTAACCATTTGAAAAAATTCTTTTTTAACCATTTTGACATTTCCAATTTCTTTTCTAGCCAGTTGAAGGGTATAATTACATTTTGATCCCTAAAAGAAACATTTTATTCCCATTGAATCCCCTGCCCTAAGGTGACCGATTGGGTATAAAAGAATTTTTGCATCAATCAATTTACTTCAATTTCCCTCCTCAATTGTTGCAAAATTCGATCTTTTCATCCAAGTTCCCCCTGGAATGCAATTTCCCTCATTCTTAACGGAAAACAACGGAAAACGTAGGTGGGTTGTAGGTGGGTTTTGAAAGCAATCAATCGAATTGGAGCTGGGTGCAATTTCCACCATTGTTAACGGTAAAACGTGGGTGGGTTGTAGTTGGCTTTTGAAAGCAATCAATTGAATTGGAGATGGGTTTGATTTCGAATGTGAAAACAAAAAACGTGTTTTGTTGAAAGCTTCAAGTTGAAAGCTTTCGTGAATTTGAAGGTATGTATTCTATTTTTTTCAACTCTCCGTTTTCAGACTCTTGTTTTTTCTCAAATTTCTTTCGTTAACCATGTACATTGATTGGTTTTCTTCTTGTTATTCCTTGTTATTTGCGCTTTGAATTTAAGTCTGGTCACTTATTTTACACGGTATTTAACTACCCCTGTTTTGCTTCCGTAGTTCTTGTAATTGTTATTTTACACGGTATTTAACTACCCCTGTGTTGCTTCCCTGTTTTACTGTAACTTAAGTTTGTAGCATTAATTTATATCTTCATTGTTTTACATGAATAGATATGAAGAAGACAAGGAAATTTTTGGGTGTACATTATAATGGATTTTTTTAAGATTCGAAATATGTTGGTGGTAGTTTTGGTGCTGTTCAGATATTTGAGCAGAAGATGAAGCTCAGTAACTTTAGTAGACTTGTTCTTGAATTCTGTGGTCCAACTAGCTGCGGGAAATATTATACATTTTTCGAACTTGCAAAATTCGGATCTCCATCAAAGGTTAAAAATATTTTTGTTGAGATTAAGAACGATGATGATGTCGAGTCGTTTCTTACTTGTTCAGATGCCCCCGAGGTTTATGTGTGCAGTGAGTCACTTGAAATCCCCATTTGTGAAGATTTAGGTGAGCAGGGCACGACAAGTTCATCTGTTAAAAAAAAGATATGAATGGTTTGGAGGATTTAGCTTCTAATAATTTTAGTTTTCCCCCAAATATTCCCGATCATCATGTGGCTATAGATAGTGACAAAGAGTTAGGTAGTCCCCATTGTTCTGAATCTTCATACTCCTCCTATGAATCAGAGGATGAAGATGACTGCCCACCCCCAGTACCCACCCATTCAGTACCTAATCTGCCTATTCCTGATCCTTGGTTCCTCCCACTCATCCCCAAAAATTTACATCCCCAGGAAGTACATTCCCCACCAACCTTCCAAAAGCACGTTCCTGGACAGTTATCCACAAATGACGTATTTTTGTCCAAAGCAGAAATGGTTCACTCTGTTGGTCTCCACCATCTTAACAATCACTTAGAGTTTCGTATTGCACGGTCGTGTACTGAGAGATGGGGTGCGGTCTGTCCTAATTCGGACTGTTCCTTTGCAATCAATGCAAGGTCCATGAAAGGGGTATGGGGGTTCAGCCTTTGTAAAAGTCACACATGTCGTTTTGATCCCGATCGCAATCGACCAAGAAGGCTCCCTTCAAAAGTGCTTGGGTCCATATTTGCTAACAAACAGAAGGACAGGGAGGATGCCTACACACCCAAGAGTATCCAAACAGAGTTGAGTAAAATGTATGGGATGGATGTGTTGTATGGCCAATCCTTTAGGTCGAAGCATCGCATGGCCGACATAATATATGGAAATCGTCTCGAGTCATTTAAGATGCTTCCTTCTTACCTGGAAATGCTAGGTACTGCAAATCCCGGATCTCAAATGAAGCTTTTAAGGGAACATGACGGTAGGTTCAAATATGTTTTTTTTGCGCTTCGTGCTTCAATCGATGGTTTTAAACACGCAAGGCCTGTTATAGTTGTCGATGGAACTCACTTGAAGGGAAAATACAAGGGTATTGTATTTGTTGCTGTTACCCAAGATGTGAACCATCGAGTGTTTCCCCTGGCAATGGGCATTGGTGCTGTAGAAAACAATGAGTCATGGACGTGGTTCCTTCATCGATTAAGAGAAGCCTTTGGTTCACCTCCAGGTCTTTTGATTGTATCTGACCAACACTTGAGCATAATACATGCTGTTGAGACTGTTTTTCCGGGTGTAGCTCATGGTTTGTGTTTTTTCCATCTAAACAAGAAATATGCTAAATACGGGAAGACTGTGGCAGATTGTTTCTCATCAGCAGCACATACCTATATTCCTGATGAATTCAACAGGTACATCTAAATTGTAAATTATTTATCCTTTAGTTATTTTTGCATAACATGTTTTTTAGTTCTTACTCTTGTGTTTTAATTTATGTAATTTGGAATCATATGTAGATGCATGAATGTTCTTGATAGTGTTTCTGGAGGTAAACTGGGTGAATCTCTACGAAGTAAAGGGTTTGATCGCTGGTCATGAGTTCACTGCAAAACTCGTCGGTATGAGTTCATGACGTCAAACTGTGCAGAGTCGTGGAACAGTCGAATTCTTTGGGCACGTGATAAGCCAGTTGTCTATGTTTTAGAAGTAATTAGACATGTTATGCAAGATTGGTTCAACGAAAGGAGTACTGAGCAAGGTTCAGAGTCTGGTTACCTTTGCTCGCGTGTATCCAATATCCTTTCTAGGCAACAAATAATGGTCGATTCACACAGCGTCGAGCAGGTGACTGCATATCAGTTTACAGTGTCCAGGGAAAACATCAGTTACATGGTCGACTTGGATAAGCGTACCTGCTCATGCTTTCAGTTTGAAAAAGAAGGTATTCCATGCGTTCATGCTCACGCTGCAATCAGGTACGATGTATATTTGTCGTACAGTTTTATTTTGCTGATATTTGCGATTAGTATGTTTATTGGTTCGTTAATAATGTTGACATGTGATTAGTATGCTCATTGCTTGCTTTATTGGTGTTTTTACAGGAAGTGTAATTTGAAAGTGAGTAGGTATGTCGATATTTGCTACACATCTGATAGTGTGCGACGAATGTGGGCTGGTTCAGTAATGCCCGTACCCGATCCGAAAAACTGGTGTGTTTCTGAAAATACGAAAGATGTTGTATGCAATCCACCACCTATACACAGGCAAGCTGGTCGGCCAAGGATGAGCAGGAAGAAAGCCAAATTAGAGCTGAAGCCTAAGAAGAAGCGCAAGAGACAGCAATGCGCACGCTGCCATGGGTTTGACCACAATCAAGCAACCTGCCATGTGTTCATGCCTTTAAATTCTGGAAAAAGTCAACATTCATTGGATGAACCAGAGTCATCCTGTCGTCCTCCTCAAAGGAGTCATTCCTAATGTACTAACATTCAACTTTGGAATATTAATTAATGATATGTATTCTGCTATTTGGTATATTTTGTAATAGTTTGACAAGTTTTGAAATGTGAATGGGATGTGGCATATTCTAGCTTGTATATATACGTTAATTTCATTATTATTTGTCTTAGTTTTTTTAAGTGGTGGTAACTACTTAGTTGATGTGGAATGGGACGGAGTGTAGTGGAGTGTATTGTTAAGTTTGTGGACTGTAATGGAATGTGGCGTATTCTAACTTGTAGATGCATGTTCCTTTATTATTAACTGTGTTTAATTTTTTGGCTGGTGGAAACAATGTAGTTCATGTGGAATGTGTCGAAGTGTAGTGGAGTGGGTTGTTAAGTGTGTGGAATACAATTATTAATTATTTTCTCATCCTGGAATATTTAGACCACACATTATTCCACACTATGTTTAGACCACACATTATTCCACATTTAGACCACACTATTTTTATAAGAACTTCATGTCCACGTTACAAGTACTGTATTTCAATTTAATACACATTCTTGGGAGTTTAGACCACACTATTCTATTCCACATCAGTCCATACTATTCCACATAGCGGTAGTTTTATTGCAACCCAATACACATTATTCCACATTTAGACCACACTATTCCAAACTTGTAAACCCCTATATACATTATTTCACATTTATACCACATTATTCCACATTTAGACCACAATATTCTATTCCACACCAGTCCACACTATTCCACATAGCGGTAGTTTTATTGCAACTCAATACACATTATTCCACATTTAGACCACACTATTCCACACTTGTAAACCCCTATATACATTATTTCACATTTATACCACATTATTCCACATTTAGACCACAATATTCTATTCCACACCAGTCCACACTATTCCACATAGCGGTAGTTTTATTGCAACCCAATACACATTATTCCACATTTAGACCACACTATTCCACACTTGTAAACCCCTATATACATTATTTCACATTTATACCACATTATTCCACATTTAGACCACAATATTCTATTCCACACCAGTCCACATTATTCCACATAGCAGTAGTTTTATTGCAACCCAATACACATTATTCCACATTTAGACCACACTATTCCAAACTTCTAAACCCCTATATACATTATTTCACATTTATACCACATTATTCCACATTTAGACCATAATATTCTATTCCACACCAGTCCACACTATTCCACATAGCGGTAGTTTTATTGCAACCCAATATACATTATTCCACATTTAGACCACACTATTCCACACAGTCCACACTATTCTACATAGCGGTAGTTAATTTTGTAAACCCAATATATATTATTTCACATTTATACCACACTATTCCACACAGTCCACATTATTCTACATATCGCTTGTTAATTTGTAAACCCAATATACATTATTTCACATTTATACCACACTATTACACACAGTCCACACTATTCTACATATCGCTTGTTAATTTGTAAACCCAATATACATTATTTCACATTTATACCACACTATTACACACAGTCCACACTATTCTACATATCGCTTGTTAATTTGTAAACCCAATATACATTATTTCACATTTATACCACACTATTACACACAGTCCACACTATTCTACATATCGCTTGTTAATTTGTAAACCCAATATACATTATTTCACATTTATACCACACTATTACACACAGTCCACACTATTCTACATATCGCTTGTTAATTTGTAAACTCAATATACATTATTTCACACTTATACCACACTATTCCACACAAGTCCATACTATTCTTCATAGCGGTAGTTAATACCTTCGGTTTCAAACCAAACCCGAATAATCCCAATTATTATAAAATTAGGGCCAGAAAAAAGAAATTACTAAAAAATCACAGTGTGGCGCCAATTTCTTATAAATGGCGCCAACACCTATTCCCCCAAAAGCAAATTCTGACAACTGAAACCAATCCCAGTCCAATCGAAGCGGCGCCTTCAGCCGTGCCCAATCCCAGTCCAATCCAAGCGGCGCATTCATTGACCCTTTCCCAATTCGACTCCAATTAGACCCTATGGTTATTTAATCACCCAAATGTCATACTAGAAACTCTACCTTTTCCAGTGCAAAATTTGTCCAGTAAAAGATCATCAAAATGGAAATCACTGTTCATCTTCCCCCTGAAATCATAAGAGAAATATTTGTTAGGTTGCCTTCTAAGCCCGTTGTTAGGTGTAAGATCCTGTCTAAGGAGTGGTTTCGTATAATATCAGATCTCTCTTTTGTGAAAAGGCACAGAGCCCAAATGAGGCTCCAGAATGAAGTCTGCATACTCTTTCAAGAAGAGGATCATTTCATGCCATTCCAATACGAACCACCAGTCCATGGTGGTCTTGTATTGAGGCGCGTCGTTCGGGGTTATAGAGTTTTTGAATACCTTGGTTCGTGCAACGGTGTAGTTTTGGTGTGCGGCGGGGATTCTATTTTTTTCCTACTCAATCCAACTACAGGGATGCGTACTTATGTGCCTCCTGAACCAATCAATTTCCCCGCCCAGGTGAATGGTGCACGCACACTATTTGGGTTGGGCTACAATGAGAGGAATGACGATTATCATATCCTCCGGATCTCTCTGTTCCACAGTAGTATTTGGCTCTCAGAGGTCAAGATATTCTGTAGGAATGCCTCTCAGTGGATGGATCTTGGTCAGCATCCTCACGAAAGTCTCATGTCTGGAAATGGTGTCTATGCCAATGGATGTCTACACTGGAGGGTTTATTCTCGACACCTATCAGTTTTTAATTTGGAGCACCAACAATTCTCGCTCATCACTGTACCTGAGTGCATCTCCCAGAGCAATTTGTATTACAATTTATCCTCTTTAAACAATGAAAAATTGGTTTTGTCCAGGTGGCTCTACACTCCTAACGAACCTGTTGATGTTTGGATTCTGGAAAATTACCACTTTCCTAATTCCTGGACAAGATATGAAGTTACCCTAGATGTACCCATTTTCATACCGCGCTATATTAACTTACAGCCGCTCTATCTTGTGGAGCCACGACGAAACAAGATTGTGTTTAGGTTAAATCCTATTGGCACTTTTGGCTACTGGGACATCTTGCAGGGGAGGTTCTTCTTTATTGATGACCAACCAATAGTTAATGTTCCATCCTCTGTTTTCCCATATATTGAGAGCTTCGAGTAGCGATGCATAGAGTGTAGTAGTAATTTTATTCGTGTAATTTTATTCTGGGTTTAGTTTCTAAACAATCATGCTATGCTTTTTATTAATACAAGTTGTTTTGCAAATATGGGTGTTGTCTTTAATCAATATGTAATTTTTTCCACTTTGAAACGGACTCAGTATTTTAGGTTGTGTCCAATATATAAATTACCTATTAATTAATATAATAAATATTATTTAACACATACTAGAAAAATAAATGCTTTGATTTTTAAAGACTTTTCATTTGGAAATGTAAAATTTTGAATCTTCTATTTATTGTTCTATAAAAAAAAATTAATCTACTAATTCTAATTATTTACTTTCATAAAATATTTAAGAAAAATAAGTTTAAACAAAATTTTGAAAAAATGTGTGTTCTTAAAGTCTTAGTTGTTGAGTTATTCACGGGGTGATATACTAGTTAATCTAAAAAAAAAATGTTAAATATAAGTTCATTTGGGAGTGAGATTAATCAAAAAGTTTAACGTTCTTTTATTTTTAGGGGTATGTTTAGGGTTTAGGGAGGTCTAGAATTGGATAATGAGATTAAGAATCAAAACTAATGTTTTTGGTGGGAAAATTTAAATTTTTTTTTAAAGTGGAGCGGGGTTTAGGCTAGGCTCATTCCTTCCAAAAAAATTCTGGGAATTCTTATTAGATATTAGCCTTTTAAAATAAATTTTAAAAACAAAATTGATTTTCTTGTGTAATTAAAATTGATGACCAACCAATAGTTAGTGTTCCATCCTCTGTTTTCCCATATCTTGAGAGTTTCGAGTAGGGATGCATGGAGTGTACTAGTTTGTAAACAATCATCCTATGCTTTTTATTAATACAAGTTGTTTTGCAAATATAGTGTGGTCTTTGATCAATATGTAATTTTTTTACTAGACACATATCTATAGTAATATAATAACCAAAAGTTAACTACTAAAAATAGAAAGAATTTCTTTTAACACAAAATAACAACTAATATTTTTATCATGATGTACTAAATTACTTATTAATTAATATAATAAATATTATTTAACACATACTAGAAAAATAAATTCTATTATTTTTAAAGTCTTTGTGTAAAATTTTCATCAGTTTAGCAAAAAACTTTTATCTTCTATTTATTGTTGTATATAAAAAATGAATGTACGATTAAGAAAAAAAAGTTTATAAAAACTTATAACAAATGTGCATTCTTAAAGTCTGAGATGTTGAGTTATTCACGTGGATGATGTATGTATTATACAAATGTACACATATATAATTAATATTGCCTAAACTAAATTTAGAGTTTCTTTATTTTAATTGGTCTATAGATCGAAAATTTAGTTATATTATTCACAATTTAAGACCCCAACAAATAATAATTTCTATAAATAATTAATAAAAATAATGATGAACCTGAAACATATTTTGACGAACGCCTCTATTTTGTTTTCCATATTGAATTAATTAAATTTAAACAAATTATTGTTTGTTAGGTCTTAAAATTGAGACACAAAAATGTAGAAGAAGGCCTAACTGAGGGAAAAATTAAAAAAAAAAATGAGTTGCTATAATTTCAGACACTTAAAAAATGAGGGCAAACTATTATATGAAAATAGTTCATGATAATCTTATCATGAAACAATTTGAAAGTATCATTAATTTAATCGGGAGTATCATTAATCTGATCAGGTGTATCATTAGTCCGAGTTCAACATAATTTAAAACAATTACTATGTAATACCACTGACTCAGATTAGTGATACCCCTGATAGGTTTAATGATACTCCTGATGAGATTAATGATACTTTAAAACTATTTCATGTTAAACTTATTATGAAACGTTTTCATATAAAACATAATAAAAAATGAGTAGTTATATTAACGCATTGCTTTATTTAAACATATGTAATCAAAAGCTAAAAAAAAAATTAAATTAATTTTTGAACTGATCAGCATTGCTTTAATTATAATTATTTTTACATAACATTAACACAAACTAATATTGGGCACATAATCAGTCAATATTCGAATTTTATATGTTTAGGGTTTCCCACTACCATTGACCAACCACTCCTCAATATCAATATTCCTCCACAATCCCCAAACTCAATCCCACGTACTCAATCTACATAAAATCCACCTTTTGTCTGAACTATTTTTCGGGAAATTAAAAAGCACCCCTCTTATCATTATTGAGAGATTAAAAGGACGCAACCCTTCGCTACGCCAAGAGGGAACCTGGTCTTTAAATATCCAACGATTTGTTACTTATTTTTCATCCATCTAATCTAATCTCATCTGTAATTTGCCCTCTTCTCTCATTCAACTACAACAAATGGAAGATACATACATGATAGAGCTAACTCATCAGCAGAATCGGAAGTTTGCCCGACTACAAGATTTAGGCGTTGTCTGCCAGCAAAAAATTGACGAGGTATAAATTTTTTTGAGATTTCCCTTTTCTTTCTTTAGGGTTTACAAACCAATAGTTATGGGTATATATGTTTGGTGTCTCCGTATATGTGAAATCTTTGTGGTCAAAAATTTATTGTAGGCGGCTCGTACGATGCGGGAGATTGAAGAGATTAATTTGAGTTTGTTTAATGACGGGTGATGGTGTTGAGCCATTTGGTTGAGAAAAATCGGAAGAAGATTGACTGTATAAGAGGCTATGTTTCGGACGACATGATCGGGAGTATCGAGGACGACATTACCGAATACAAACGGAAACTGGATATGGCGACACGCGATTACGTACGCGAGGCCAAACTTTTCCGTTCAAGATGGGAATCCTAAGTATTTCCCGATTAATTGTACTTTTTATTTATTGGACTGCAAGGGAAATTTTGATATTAATATTAACCCCAAGTTCTACTTTATCGTTGTCTTTTTTATTTTATTTATAGTAATTTTCTTCATTAATTTTACAAAAGGTATTACTCTAGAAAAAAATTGATTTAATTGGTTCAAAACAATCTATAAGCTACTTTATATGTGCATTGAAAAGTGTTTGAAATGCTAAAAAGACATGTATTTTGCCAAAAATACCAAGAGCTAAAAAAAATTGTACTGTATTTTGAAATGGAGAGAGTATAATCTTTTTATTTAATAATCACATTAATACAAATTTGAATGGACCATTAAAGCAGATCCCTCGGCGAAAGCTAAAATACATTCAAAATCAAAGTCCCTAAATCTTACCCTCCATTAGCCCCTTCCTTAAATAACCCTTTTTAATATGTTAACAACAAATGGTATAGTGTCTTGGGTTTTGGAATAATAATAAAAAATGCTTGAGTAAAGAGTTGGTAAAAATATGTCATGTGTCATGTACACCTATAGATGTAGGGTGGTGGCTATGTCATGATGATCACATTTCCCGATTAATAAAGTTAGTTGGGGGGTGGGTATTGTGTGGAATCAAGTGGAGTTAGGTGTTTTCCTAAATAGATTTGTTATATCAAAAAATTTAAATTTTGTATAGCAAAAATAAATTCTTCTAGTATAACGAAGGTTGAAAATTTCGGTATTGGTAGAAATATTGAGACCTTGAATTTGGTGGAAATATCAATGGATACTTCAATATTGAATATCGATATCTGTAAATTTAAAAAATTATGAAAATTTAATACTCGTATAACAAACTTATAATGAATAAGTTTAACAATAAAAATAGAGCAAATTTTACATTTGTGATATTAATGGATATTTATAGAAATGACCGATATTTTCTTGATATTTTACAAATATTATGCTCACTTTTACAAAATGTCTATTTTCTCGTACAAGTATATGTTTAGTTGGATGTACCTACCCAAAACAAAAAGGCACGCACATTTATACCACACAAGTATTCCACACGAGCATACCACACACACATACCACATCAGTATTTCCTCATTCGTTTCCATAAGTATCAACACAAGTATTCCACACATTTATACTACATGAGTACTTCCACAATGATTTCCACAAGTATTCCACACATTTATCCACACAATTATACCACATAAGTACTTCCACAAGTATTCCACACATTTATCCACACAATTATACCACATAAGTACTTCCACAAGTATTCCACACATTTATCCACACAATTATACCACATAAGTACTTCCACAACCATTCCACACATTTATCCACACAATTATACCACATAAGTACTTCCACAACCATTCCACACATTTATCCACACAATTATACCACATCAGTATTTCCACAATCATTTCCACAACTAAATTTAGAGTTCAATAATCTATAATTTAATTGGTAGAAAATAAAAAAATAAAAAATTGAGCATCACATCAAAAGAGAAAAATATAATAATAGTGATATATATATATATATAAATATAACAAAATTTCGAAAATAAAAAATAAACAATACACATGGTGTAATAGTTCTTTATACTTTATTTATTGTATATTTACAAACCGTGCAAACGCATGGGGTGATATACTAGTTAATCTAAAAAAATATGTTATATATAAGTTCATTTGGGAGTGAGATTAATAAAAAAGTTTAACGTTCTTTTATTTTTAGTGGTATGTTTAGGGTTTAGAGAGGTCTAGAATTGGATAATGAGATTAAGAATCAAAACTAATGTTTTTTGTGGGAAAATTTAAATTTTTTTTTTAAGTGGAGCGGGGTTTAGGCTAGGCTCATTCCTTCCAAAAAAATTCCGGTAATTCTTATTAGATATTAGCATTTTAAAATAATTTTTAAAAACAAAATTGATGTTATTGTGTAATTAAAATTGAAATTGGTCTTCAATATATAATACAAAGTTTACATAAGATACCACAAACTAATATTGGGCATATAATCAAAAATGATTTTATTGGGTTTTGGAATAATTATAAAAAATGCTTGAGTAAAGTGTTGGTAAAAATATGTCAAGTACACCTATAGATGTAGGGTGGTGGCTATGTCATTATGATCACATTTCCCGGTATATAAAGTTAGTTGGTGGGGTGGGTATTGTGTGGAATCAAGTGGAATTAGGTGTTTTTCTAAATAGATTGGTTCTATCAAAAAATTCAAATTTTGAATAGCATAAATAAATTCTTCTAGTATAACCGAGGTAAAGTTCAAAATATCAGTATTGGTAGAAATATTGTGGAAATATCGATGGATATTTTTTTTCGATATTTTACAAATATTATGCTCAATTTTTACAAAAGTACAATTGAAATTGATATTACATACTGATATTTATCGTTATTACCAATTTCTTTTAAGCTGATGGATTTAGAAAGTGTTATACACTTTTTTTTTTAATGAAGGTAAGCATTTATTTCGAGTCACAACAACTAGGGTTAGATTATTACAAAGTAAAATAGATTTTCCACCAATTTTCAGCAGAGAATATATATAAACTAACACTTTTTCAGTTTAAACATTATCCACTTTTTCAATATGTAGTTTAGGACATTGTAATTAATAAATATGGCCCTGATTTTGACCCTGTAAAATCCCTAATCATATGAATATGGCCCTTTCATTCAAAAATAAATAAACCAATTTAATTAATAAATATATTCATATAAAACTCGAAAAAACACGACTGTTATTACCGTCTATCATAGTTGATTAGACGGTTAATATTTTTTCTCTGTTTTGAAAGGAGAAGACGCTTCGTTTCCAGTGCAATCCATCATGAAACCCTTTCAGCAAATATATAATCCCCACTCTTTTCTAGAATCTTACTCATTCACTCAACACTTTTTCGAGCAAAAATGTCTTCCCCTTCCTCAAACTCTCGTCGTCGTTTTGACCTTTGGAACCATCTTTCCGACTATGTCTTTTATAATATCTTCAGTCGTCTTACGAGTGAGGAAATTATATTTTCCGTTCGCCCGACATGTCAGAGATGGATGGACGCTGCTAACCAATCTACATTGTGGAGAGACGTATCTTTCACTAATTGGTCCAATTCGGAGTTTGATTTTCGTTACGACATAATGGCTCGCAACGCTATTGATCTTTCAGACGGTGAACTTAAGTCATTCAAGATCGAACGACTTGGGGATGATTCGTTGTTGGCATATCTTGGGAGATGGTAAATTTTTTAGAAAGTGTTCATTTTCTCCTTTTCATATCCACTCAAATTGGCTTTATTGTAGTTTGATGTATTGAAATGATGATTATGGACGTATATGTTTATTTAGTGTTAGTTTCATTTAGCATTTGATGTATTGAAATGATGATTATGGACGTATATGTTTATTTATGGACGTACATGCCGTTCACTGTCGTGATTTAGTTAGGGGTGATCTGAAATAGACAAGAATATGTCTTGCCCTGTTTCGACGAATCTCGCCAACTTGTTGATAATGTCTTTGAGATTAATCTATGTAATCTGAAATAGACAAGAATATGCCCTGCCCTGCCCTGCCCTGAAATTAATCTATGTAAGCGTTGACTCGAAAGAAGGTGTCCTGTTTTGATGTGAAATTAATCTCTGTAAGTTAAGCCATATGGGTTATGAGTAAAGTTATTTTGCCCTGTTCCATTGCATTGAAAAATTAACACATTCTTTCTCATCGAATAGGGCTCCTAACCTTCAACGGCTTACTGTCATAAATCCTTTTGCCGGACTGACCCCTCGTGGACTAGTTTCTGCTCTTTCAAGGATGGTAGATTTGAAAGAGCTTGAACTCAGGTTTGTCTCGGCTCCCGGATTCACTCCTGAAAATGTTCGTGCCATTGACATGGCTTGCCCAATGCTAAAGACTTTCGAAATTGTGACTTACTATGACGATGTTGATGCTGAGGCTTCCGACGACGACGATGACGGTTCATTATTTGTGGAGGCGATTGTGGAGTCTATGCCGGGGGTTGAAAATATCGCCATCAATGTTGAATGGTGTAGAAGGAGCATGTTGGAATGGCTATTCATCAATCTGCCGAACCTTAAAAGCTTGAAAATTTGTGGAAGCCTCCACACAAACGTTAATGGTGTTGATCCCCTCTCAGTTCACCGTAGATATGGGTTTAGGTCGTCTAGGCTTTATGATTATAGGTTTGATTGCATTTTATTCATCAAGAACTGAAGAATTTCTATTTTTATTTTGTTATTTTGTGAGGCATATGTACTGGTTTACAATGTTTATGTTTTAGGCATCCGTATTTTGTAAATGTCCATTTTCGTATTTCTCCATCGTACAAGTATATGCATTGAAAAATGTTTCAAATGCTAAAATGATATTAATTTTGCAAAAAATGCAAAATGACAAAAGGACTTTATTTTGAAATGGAGGGAGTATAAAAATTATTCTTATAATGTACATAAAAAATATAAGAAGTACTCTTATGTAAGATGGTTTCATACATTAATTAGAGAATGCTTCACTTGAATATTTAGATCATACTCCTCTTGAAAAAAGTATTTAAATTCAAAATATTTAATTCATTTAACCAATATTTTTAAGAAACATCATTAAGTTTCTTTGAGGATAGTACTCCAACACGGAATAATTATAAAATATATACTCGAATTTCAATTAACTAAGTAAAGTTTATAGAATACAATAGGAAAATATATATAGTCAAATATAATTGAATTTCAATTTAATTCAACCATTATTTTGGACCCAATAATTTAGTATTTGTGTGAATAATAAATTTGTATTTGATTAATAAATAAAGTTGAATGAAACATTAAATATAATTGGCAGGAATATATGAATGCTATTTTTAGCAGACTTTGTTGTTATTATATATATATATATATGAGTATTGCCAAAAGAATTCCACCACGCAAGTATTCCACCACACAAGTATTCCACCACACAACTATACCACATGAGTATTCCACCATATACCACATGAGTATTCCACCACACAAGTATTCCACCACACAACTATACCACATGAGTATTCCACCATATACCACATGAGTATTCCACCACACAAGCATTCCACACAAGTATCCACACAACTATTCCACACAAGGATCTAGATTACCAGTCCATATAAGTAGTCGAATTAAGTTACACCACAAATTGCATAAATAACACAACAAACCACTAATAAAATACTAATAAGCATTTATAACCAACAACATAACACATATAATGCGATAGATTTAAATGTACTTATCAGTCACTTCCAGACTCTCCCGAACTAAAGCTTATATCACCTGGATAGTCTAGTTCCTCATCTGGGTCTTGTTGAATCAATTCAGGGACATTTCTCTCATCATAATCACAGTTGGTGGCAGGGAAAAACTCATCATCATCTGGGTCATCTGGTCCTCGTTCTATTGCGTTGAAAATTTTGTACATCCGTAGATACAATGGGTCCCCTTCGTGTGTGTATGCCTCTGCGAAAATATTTTTCTAAATTTGCAAAACCAAAGACATTAGAAAATACAAGAGTACAAGTAATATTTAAATTAGGTGAATGACATATTTCCTCTCTCTAATCTGTAGATTTGTTACCTGAAGTATTCTCTGCCATAGATCATGGGGCACATACATCCTGTTCGTCACTCTGTCCCAATGAACATAAAAAATGTTAAGGATTGAACCAAAAAGAGTCCATCGTCTCTTGAGTTCATCAATGCATGCAATTATACCCCCGCGAGTATAATCGAATGAGAAAGTGGAGTTTATATGGTTTTGCAAATTCGCAATGCATTGTTCGTTGGATGATTTGGGATTCCAACGTCCTTCCTCTTTCTCGGTCACCAAAAAATCAACCATAACCTCAGCGACAAGCCTATTCCAACGACCCGACCCATACAAAAATCTATCTTGTGGGTTACTTGATGAATCACCCATTGGTTTGTGATTTTTTTGGAATGACTAAGTTGGGGGAAATAATAACAGGAAAATGGCCGAATGTTGATGGGTAAATCTGTTGTGGTCACTTCTCCATTATTTTGGTCAAAGACATATCTACTTCTGTCAGTCAAAAGAGGCCAAGATAATACAAACAAACATACTGACACAACTCCAAAATTTAATTAAATATATTTACAAATTGTGTTACAAGATAAAAATAACAAATCTCATCATAAAAAACTGGGATACGTCATACTTTGCAACTGTTTTGTTTCAACAATAAGAAATGAAATAACACTAATAGCGAAACCTTATAAAGCACAAACACATAGCTATGATAATGAGGATCCATTATTTTTGCTTCTGCAGTTTAGCAATTTGTCTTTCGTTGGAGACAATTTGGTGTGCTTGATCTTTGATTTGGGCCTCCAAGATTTCAACAGCTTCTCTTGCGTCTAGTTCCCGTTTTGCAAGATCTTCATTTTCAAACATGAGTGAATCGATTCTCTTCATCATTCCAAAAAACATTCCTTTTTCAGAAACTCCAATTTTGCCGACCAAAACTTTGGTTATAGTTTGAAGCTCCCCATAAACCAACATGAAAAAAATAAATTGAATGTCTTACATCTTATTGTCTACAGGTCCTTTAAGTCATACAAACTACAAATAACCTCAAATATTGCAAGGCAACAAGCAACATATATGATAAAATAACACCAAGCAGTGTTGGTGAGGATATTATTTCATGAACTCCTTATCAATGGACGAATTCCCTACCTCGAAGTGGTGCTGCAAAAAAAAATTCTATATGGGGTATACATATTAGCAAATAATCAAATTGAACTTAAAAAAAATAACATATTTAGATCATGTGGCAAACCTTTGTGTGGTCATGTTCCGTTTCCAAAGAATTGCAGCTTAAATCTGTCTCTTTATTTATCCCTATACCCTGCACCAAAATCAAGAGATCTCAATAAACGTTCCACACATAATATTTTCTACTGTATAAACAACGTATAACAAGTTTAAACAACAACTTATAACTCTCCTTAGTAGTTCCCAGAGATCTTGTCAAACTACTGCCTTTGATGTCTTTGCAACCCAAATGTTCAGTTATGGTCTTCAATACAGTCAACATTTCATCATTCCTTTTGTTAGCCTCTTCCAACTGTGTCTGTAGAAGTTTTTGCCTCTTTTCCATTCTTTCAAAGCCATCTTGGACACACTTTGTTAAAACAAATTTAGTCGGGACTTGGGACCCCAATTCAGCCAACTTTCGTTTATCTTTCGACATACTTGTATGACCGAGGATGTACGGGTCTACTCCCACTATATGATGCGGAGGTGGGGAATCAATAAGAATCTTCCTCTCCCAATCAACAGCCAATTTATAGTAATGGGAACACAGTTCAGCCTCACTGGGTTCTAACCTCCCGGGTTGAGATTTCTTCAGACAAAAAAAGGAAAACAGAATTATATCGGTTTTATCACATGTACACTTATGAAACTACTGATAAATAAATAAATATTTTAATGAATAACATACTCACATCTTCACACATTAAGTCCCCGGCATCGGAATTGTTGAAAACTTTCTTACTCAACATTTTGAATGTAGGTTTATCCGGAGAGGTCCACCTGAGCATCCGAGGCATGCGCGTCCTGCCATCGGTAACTGGAAATGCACAAAATGATGAAACAAGAGGGATAGCTTCGTATGCCCAGAATTGCAGAACGTGAGCGAATCCATCGCACTCGAAACTTGCCTCTTCCACAAGTCCTGTTGTGTCTTGAAACCGTCTGAATGTGTCCACAACAACACCTAATGCAACTCGTCCCCATGGAAAATGGTTGAATTCGTCAAAATTATCAAGTAGGTGAACATATGTAACATCAAGCTCCTTCCTATCGTGGGTGACAAGTAAAATACCATATAGTATTAACAACATTGCCAATCGCCTTCTGTCTTTAGGTTTAGCTTTTGGGCACCCGAATGATGAAATTATATCATTTAGATACAGGGAATGCTTTGAAGGAAACATCCTTGAGAAGAAATTGGAACTGGTGGGTTTAGGTGGATAGTGACCAAATTTCAATCCTGTGATTAGAGAGAACTCCCGAGGACCAAATTCTGCCCTTTTTCCAAACAAGTTGAAAATGATACTCTTTCCATTAACATTCTTGACTTGGTTCAAGAGGAGGTGAAGGTGTAGATTTCCTTGGAATTTCTGAGTTTGTAGCTTTAAAAACTGGCCGAAGCAAGTTTTCCCTAATTTTTCAAAATTCGCCTTATCCATCCCATCGTTAATTAACGATAATATTTGATCAATCTCTGCAGCAGCATTCACTTTTATTGGATACCAACCAGACCCCGGACCGATGCCCATCTACCCAGAAAGCAATATAAGAATCACACAATATTCTACTATACCCTAGATCATTGGGGTCCCTAAAATTAAACTAGCTTCATGGATAGTATAACTATACTACACCTTTAATCATGTAATTCAAGATTGCTATTAAAATTATAAACCCAACCCATATACAAACCTAATAAATGCACAAGATCATGAATTGAATTGTCGCTAAACTAAACCAAGGAATTGAACGAAGACTTCAATTGTACACAAAAATTGTAGCTATAAAAACACAGATGACATATATAATTGACACAAAGTAAGTAAAAAAATGGTCATAATTTGGAAACAATCACCTGATGTTGTTGTAAAGAGGAAGATGTAAATTCGCAAACTCGCGGAAGGGGCCGATATCTAATTTAATGATTGGCGAACAAATACCATAAACCCATCGAGGGTTACTCTGCAACTGTTTTGTTTGGATCTGTTACCCTAAATCACTTTTCCAGCATTCAATTGAACGCACCAACTAGGAAAAACATCATGTGGTTAATATGATATGTAAAACGATGTCGTTTCTTGCACTTGGCCAAGTTTGTCACAATAATGTGGAAAAAATTCCAATAGTGTTAAACAAAATAAATAAAAATTATTCAGACTACAAAATCAATTAAAATAATTTTAAATATAACTTATATTTTACATATTTGAGTAAATTTGTATAATTAAAAATAAAATAAAGTAAAAATATTGAAGTAATAAAGATTGAGGAATTAAATGATATTGATAGTGGTGTAATGAATAGTAACATTTATACCTGGAATGGATGGGGGAGTAATTTTGGAATTTCACTTATCAAATTAAAATAAAAAATACAGAATATATATAGAATATGTGTACTAAGATACTTGAACATGAATGAATAAGGACAAAATAGAAGTAAAAGACAACCACTTTCTTCTTTGAATTGTCATTTCAAGCAATAGAGCCCCTGTCTTGGTCAAAAAGGCAATTTATAGGAATCAACTTTTCATGCCTTATACTTATACTTCATCACAATAAATTAAAAACACGGTTACTACCATAGTAAACTGTGTTTGCACCATGCCTTCCATCCATTTCACACAAACCCCACCACAAGAAATATTTCTGTATAATGAGAAGTGGAGTTATGAAATGGATCACGTTTTCATCAATGCGTTGATCGTAGAAAAAATGTTTCGGCGTTGGTATGGAAGAAGCCAAGTAAACTTTAATGCATGTGTAAGTGCTATTGCAGAGGTTAACAAAATTTGCCACAAGAGACTCACGTGGGCAGATGGCATGGAACGTTGTAATGAACTCGAAAACCGATACGATGTGTTCAAGTTAATGATCGACCATCCACGAGTGTGGTGGGATCGTGAGCAAAACATCATCAACACTTCTGAACAAATTTGGCATCGAATGATCCGGGTAGGTTTGCAATACCTTTTATGTATTACCTTTAATACATCTTATATTTTTATGTATAAACAAAATAAATATTTTTCTGAAAATGAGAATGTCCTTGTAAGAGCATACGTCCACCGAGGGGAGTCAGAGTATATGAAGCTCCGCATGTTGTTTGCCCATCCAGGAGAGCATGTTCCAGAAGATGTGAGTGTATATGTTGAGGCTCAACAAATTTTGGAAGCAATGAGCATACAAGATAGTCCGGTTGTCTCACCTTCAGCAGTGCGTGGTCGTCGCCGTACACGAACCGAAATCAGGTTGTTTGACGAACCGGAAGTGGACGTTGAACCAGATCTAGACTTTCAAGTTGGAACATGGTTAGGACCTTCAATCAATTCGGACGAGGATGATAATTGAAGAGTTGGGGTTGTAGGTTGTCAACTACACCTATTAGGATTGATGCATCTTTTAAGTAGTTGCTATGTATGCTTGAAGTTTCCCCTATGTTAGGGTCTTCAATTCGACAATGTTGTAGTTTGTATCGTTTGAAAATGTTTATGTTGTTTGAATTCGTTAAGGTTATGTGGACTGTTTTGTATGTTTTGTAATTTTAGTATAATAGGAAATTTTTAGGCTTATTAGTACACTTAATTACAAAATAAACATTCCAATTTTAAGCACCCCTCACCCATCTTAACAAAAAATTAATACAATTCATTACCAAAATATAAAATACTAAAAACTACGACCGAGACTCAGAATTATCCATTGCACGTCTTTTTAGCCAATCCTGCCGTGTTGGTACTAGAGAGGGCTTGAGAAATAGTTGATGCAGTATATCCCACAACGGCTCTTCGAACTGGGTATATGAATTTGCCTTTTCATCAACCTATAAAATTTAGTCAAAATATATATACAAAAATAAGTTTTCCTGATTAAATAATTCCCTAAAAAAACATATATTATTTTAAATCTTACATCCAACCAAAAATCCCAAATATCAACAGTAGCCGAAATTCCGGTGAAATCGCGATCCCATACACAAGGTCCCTTCGTGTTGATCATCATAAACCAACAATCATGCCGAGATTTGAACGAGATCACACGTTGTAAAACCTCATCCACTGTAAATTTTCGCGTTGGAAACGACAAATTCAAACAAAAAGTCGCGTGCTCGATTGCATGAAGATTTTCAATACTGCCTACTTTCCAACGACCCTCCTTGCACTCAACCAAAAGTTGTTCTGCGAGAGACTTATCAAATTCAGGAGTCCAAAAAATGGAATTCTCGCATCTCTCAAAGTGGTTCTTTGGAACCCAGGAAGAAACATAAGGAGTACACATAATAGATTATACTGAAAATGGGAGGTGTGATAGGTGACATGACCATATTTATGAACAATTTAAATAACAAACAATGAACAATGTAATAAAAAAAAAAGCTGGAAAGTTAACTTTAATTAAGTAAAGTAGCCAAGTGTGAAATGAGGGTTTCGTTGGTCATTCATTGGTCAACAAGTACATTTTTGTTTGTAGTGGAACCATGTGAGATACAAGTATCACGGGTGGAGGAGTGATGGAATATATCATAGTGGTATATGTCAGATTTCAAACAGTATTAATATGCTTTAATGTACTGAAATTTATAGTATTATTATGCTTTACTGTAAAATTATGTAGGTTATTTAATTTTTATTATGTATACGTCTTTTTTAGCTATTTTCCCCAAAAATCCACATAAGTCCACATATAATAAATGTATAAACTATTTTTGAATATGTGAATTGCTTCGTAGTTGTCATAAATGTTACATGTAAATGGGTATGGGTATGGGTATGTGTTTGTGTTTGTGGATGTTAAAAAAAATTGAAAATAAAAAAACTATTCCCATAATACAACGACAATATTTTGGACATTCCAGCAGAACAGTTACCGAAGTACCCATACTTGAAATGTTAAAATGAGGACATTTTAACATTTTCATTTCAATAAGATCATTGTGTCGAAATAACACATTATTCCACATAAATCCACTAGTTTTTTTTTTGGACCGCGAGTATTCCACATCATCAATCCACAGTTTTCTTAATTTGAAAAATGTAATTTCCACATATTTCTCTACATAAAATCCTACAACTAATGAACTCTCCATACTACTTGAAACGGTAAAATGAGAACCTTTGATGTTAGTCATTTAATATTAACATTTGCATGTAGAAATAAAATATATTTCCACATCAGTCCACTAAATTCCACTTCAATCCACACAACTCCACATCTTTAAACATGTCTTTAATCTACATAAAATGAGAACGTTTGATGTTAGCCTTTTAATATTAACATTTGCATGTAAAAATAAAATATATTTCCACATCAGTCCACTAAATTCCACTTCAATCCACACAACTCCACATCTTTAAACATGTCTTTAATCTACATAAAATGAGAACGTTTGATGTTAGCCTTTTAATATTAACATATGCATGTAGAAATAAAATATATATCCACATCAATCCACACAACTCCACATCAATCCACACAACCCCACATCTTTAAACATGTCTTTAATCTAAAAAAAATGAGAACCTTTGATGTTAGCCTTTTAATATTAACATATGCATATAGAAACGAACTCTCCACAGTAACATGTCTTAAATATATGTCTAATTGCAAGACAGAATCAGAAGAAAATTAAATTTTAAATATTTCAATCATTACAACTACAATAGATAACAATGTCATCCTATCATTTGATCATCTGTGATATCCTATATATATATCTAAACACAAGTACTGACGATAGAGGAGTGTTTTTTTCACATCAATTTCCCGGAATGAAATACCAGAAATTAAACACTCAAAAAACTTGATGCACATCACACCACAATCGTAGTTATTCAACTGACCAGGGGAGTCAGGGCTAAGAGCAACACGATAAACTTTATTACCACCAGATATATCTCCGAGAGCTGAAGCGAATAATGCAAATTCCTCCCTCCCATTCCAATTCGGAAAAGATACACACAACGAATCGTACACTTTGATCATGGACTCTCGAGGCTGAATTTCAAAAAGAACCCAGTGGTTATCATTTATACGAGCAATACCGTAAACACTGTCTACTTCTGCCCAACTTAGTCCCCGTCCGTAAATGGGCAGTACTCCCTCTAGGTAGGGCATGAGAAGTCTACCCCTTGAACTCCAATCAAATTTGTTTTTGCTTGTATATTTTCCCGGTACCCTGGATTCTAATGCAAGCCTAAGCAACGAATCCTGCCAAACAAAACAAAAATGGATTACTCAGGAAAAATTCTAAAGGTATAAGTGCATCGAAGAAAATGTTGCATTACACCCTAAAAAATTAAGAAATTTTAACGTAGAAAATAGATTGTCTTACCCAAAATGCACCATCTACAATTGTCCATTTAGGTTTAAACATTTCTGGCCATTTTCTAACCTTCAGCATCACAACATGCATCAAAATATCGAGGTTCTACAAGAATGACAACAAAAAATTTAATGGGGTTAAACATCTTATAACAAAAACGTAAAAAACAATAGCATAGACTAAAGAGAGGTTTGATTAATACCCATAGACTCAACCATCCTCTTGCAGACCAAATATCCTTGAACCAACTAGCGTCGAATGATCTTCGCCTATCGGGGAAGAGCGGGACACTAAATGAAGCAGGGTTCTTCTTTCGTCTGATAAGAGCACCAAAATCCTTTACTTCCGCCTTACTGTATGTGTAAAACGGGCAGTATTTCCCATTCTCTCCAATTTCAGAAGCAATGTGATCCATCCTCTCCAACACCATGGAGACCTCATGTGCGCTAGGCTAAGCGAACAAAAAACAAACGGTATGAAATCAATATGAAACTATTAATTACACTATATCAAAAACACAAAAAAAAAAGTTAAGTCCTGTTGCGGCCAAGGAATCCTACGCTTCGTCGGGTCTGTGAACGGGGAGATTGTGCATTTACCAGGCAGCTTATGGCGAGGAGGTCGTATTGCAGTTTGTTTCTTTAAAATCTTACGAGATTTAGTGGAGGGACAAATAGAATCTTCATTAAGGGAAATCTGAAAAATGAACATATGTAATCATTTAGCTGTAAATTCACTGAACATAAACGGTTTAAACAACGTACCTCTATTCCGTCACCGGATGTATCCACCTCCAATTTACTACGACCTGCGACATCCACCAACGTACTCGCATCGGCTCCATGCGCAACAGGACTCTCATGTGCTACATTTTGGGCTTTGGAGGATGGCTGTACAATGTTGAAACGAAAATTTGAGTTTGCCTAAGAAACAATCATTAATAAAAGTTAGAAATAATATGAAATTATTAAACCTCTGATGAAATGTTGTCTTGTGCAGTAGTGATCGGTGGAGAGAACAGTACAATTGCTTTGCATGGTGACACCTGCCGCAATTTAGTTAGTTGAAAGTTTATGAAGCCAACACAACTATTTGAAGAGGTAAATTGAAACTTAGAAACATTTTACACTAACACGTGTTGATTCAATCTCATTCCCTGGGGCTGTGGCAGCATCAACAGGATGTGGAGTTTGATCATCTATTCCAAACCCAGTCTCCCTCGCATCTCCAGATTGTGATTGTGGGGTCTCAGTGGAAACTAGATGTGGAGTTGGATGGTCATTTGATCCTTCATCCATTTCAGCAACTCCACAATCTTTGGCATCTCCGCTTTCTAGGGTCTCGTGTGAAAGTGGTTGTCTTGTTTGATGATCAAGAGATGCCTCATCCAATTCAACGCGTCCACAGGGTTCTGCAAAACCACCCTCTTTGGTATCTCCGGATTGTGGGGATTCATTGCAATGTGATTGTGGAGTTTGCAACTCAGGTGATATTAATTCATCATCATGGAAAACTGACTTTCCTTTGTCGTCTCCAAATAAGGTGCTGGGTTCCAAAGACTAAAGAAAATTTTATTCATACAGAATAATATAAAAATGCTAACAGAAATAGTTAGTTGAAATTGAGAATTAGATCAAAAGTGTACCTTATCAGGTGTGTCTTCACTGTATGTTGCCTCCGCAGGATTCACCGGAAACTGTTTTGTAAAACTTTTGTAATTCTCATCACTCTGGTTTTGATGGCTTTTGACAGATTCAAATGCAATTTTAATATCCTTCACCGACTCTTCAAACTTCTTCTCCATGCTAACTTGATAAGCCTTCATGGACTCTTCAAACTTCTTTTCCATGTTAACTTGAAAAGCCTTCATGGACTCTTCAAATTTCTTTTCAATGTTAATTTGATAAACCCTGATCTCCTCCAGCATTTTCTTATTTTCAACACTAGAATTCTCCAGCTTCAACAAAACAGACTCAAACCTTTTACCAAATTCACCTTTGGACTCAGTCTCAGACAATTCTTCGTCTTCCGACTCAGACTCGGAAACAGCTCGTTTATCTACAGATGGCCCAACACTAACTACACAGTACTTTTGCTCCCACTCTAAAGCACTAGTATACTGTGTACTCAGGTTCTCCAAATCTGTGGGCATCAGCCTATGATGTACAACCTATAAAATGATGAGTAACAGGTAGGTTAAAATTAAATAATAAAACATCAAGACAAGATGTGACCAGAAAATGAATTTACATATTGCATACCTCTTCCGGAAACCTTGAACTAGCATCGAACCGATTACTCAGCAGATTATGCTTGGGGTTACCAATACGAGACCAGAGTAGCATCCTAGGTCGAAAATCGGTATCAATGGTATCACGTTGAATAGAACTAAGATTAGCAACCCAGGGCATTGCTTCAAAAGCCCAGTATTGAATTGCATTAACAAAACCATAGCAGTCTATTCCACAACCACCAGCACTTTTCTCACCTCTTTTTCTCTTCTTCTCCAACTTCCTACTTCTGTACTTATCAACCTTTACCTTTACAGACAACCTACTCCTAACATCTTCGACTAAAAAGTTATAAGCTATCGTCCCCCAAGGGAAATCATTAAACAAACTCAAATCATCCACAACACTGAAAAATGACATGTCAGCCTTAGAAATTTGCCTATGTTTGACAAGGAACAAACCGTACACAATCAATAGGTAAGCAACTTTCAAGGAATCTTCAGATGTAGGGTCTACTTCAAGAAAAATTGTTTTGATGGTACTAAGGAAGACGTTTGACCCATACTCCCTAAAGTACTTGTCATACAATAGTGAGTGAGATGGGAGAGATGCTGGCCTTACCCCAAATCGTAAACCAGTTACTAGAGCAAATTCAGGAGGTCCAAACTTACATACTACGCCACCGACATTGAAATTTACATCGTTTGTTGACATACAAGAAGAATCAACACACTTTAAAAGGTGCGTGATTAGATGACCATGGAAATTTTGCTTCTTCAAATGTAACAAATGTTCAAAGCAGCTTTGTTCAAACCTCGTAATGTTATCGGCCGATAATCGTCCTTTGATAACATCTATTAGCGAGAAATCAACTCTAGACTTTAAACAAAAGTTCGACATGATTTTACCTATAATATTTAAAAAAAAAAAACGCATTAACATATCATATGTCAAAATCAAGCAAGCAGTTCAAATGAATATCAAACAGAGAGTAAACTGATATTGCAAACAGATGATATTGTACACAGAGTACAATTGAAATTGAGGTTACAACTAACATTCTATTCATAGACTTAATTGGGGACCACAGCAGCGCGATCGAATAGCCCAGCACACCCAACGTCGGTCGCTAATTGGGGAGAAAATAAATTGAAAAAACACAGAAAAAAATTTACACAATTGCGTAACCTAATTTCACACAGTGCCCACACAGATAAAATTCACAATGAACCCTAGTTCAAGAACAACCGAATGAGTATTCGAAGTCGAATTATACAAAACAAGATATCAATTTCACAATACCATAGTAAAAGGTAAAGAAAAACAAAAGGAGAAGAATGAAACGTACCTTGGTATCAAATACAGCAAAGAAGCAACGGAGAAGAATCACACAGCTGGGGGAAGCTTTTGGGACAACTCACTCAACTGGCCGGAGCCCGCTTACAAGTCGGAGATGGATTGCCGGAAAATGGCGCCGAGCGAGCAAGCAAGAGAAAGGAGAATAGCGAACGTCTTTGGTTCAAGAATTCAAAAATTTCGGTCACCTATGATTATTTTTCGGGCAGGGATGAAATTGATCCAAATTAATTTGTTTAAGGGCAATTCAGTCTTTTTACATTAAATTGGCTAGGAAAGAGTTTTTGTAAATGAGTAGGGCATATTTGATATATTAGGTATACACCATGGCTTTTTTTCACAATTGCCTAATAAATAAATCGCGTAATAAAATAGCCCAATAAAAGTGTGATGGACCACATATTGGGCTCTGATATTGTTAAAAGGTTGGGCATTAAAATATATTTGAGCTGAATATGGTGTCGGGCTTTCCAGCGGAGCGACTCGACGATGATCTGTATGTATTTGGAGGTGAGTATTATAGCCATAGGTGGTGACTGCTGATCATAAGCTCGTTACACCCTCCGTCCTAAGGGAATTTGCACCCCTTGGATGTCACACATATTAAAAAAAGTGATAAAATAGTGACATATGGGAAAATATGTGTATATTTATGTGAATGTGCACGCAAATCGATGTTTCATTTTTAGATAGTGTGCAAATTGGTTTGGGACGTCCAAAAAAAAAAAGAAAGTGTGCAAATTCGTTTGGGACGGAGGGAGTACAATTTACAAATACAAATGTGCTCGTGGAAATAATGAATACTATTTTAAAAAAAAAAAATTGAGTTACATGAAACTCCTGTAAAATTATAAAACAATTAATTAAAGATATAATATGAATTTAATAATATATATATATATATATATATATATATATATATATATATATATATATATATATATATATATATATATATAGAGGTTCAAGACAACGTATACTTAAAAGCTGATAATTAAAATGGCACGTTTTGGTTTTGTATATATATCAAATGCATCTTATAACTCAAATGAATCTTTAAAAAATCACACATGTTATTATTTGTCATTTTTTATTTTTATTAAAAAATTATTCAAATTATCATTAAAAGTCACCCTTATTTTTATTAAAAAAATTACTTATTAATACTTTAAAGATGTATTTGAGTTGCACATTGCATCAAGAACACAAAAGGCTTATATAGAAGGCACACATAACCCAAAAAGAAAAAATCATGATTAGAGAAGCTATGGATTTTTTTTCTTTAACTTGGGACAAGGAATGGCCTAAAATTTATTTACTTTTTAACATGCGATCTTTCTTAATTGAATTTGTTTCGCATGATCAATATGTAAATTGAATTAAGATCGTATGTCATTTCATTTTAAAAAATTCATTAGTCCCCTTAAGAGCAATGCCAGCAATCATTATGTCCCAGCTGCAAACTCTGACCATTATATATACACACACGCAGACGCAGTAAGAAACAAAATATCAATTATTACTCTGATATGAAATAATGGCATTTCATTTAAAAGTTCAATTTATAAGAATATGTAATAAATTAATTCATTATATTGATTATCTAATATATTTTAAGGAAATTCAACCCAAATTATTAGTAATTAATATTTCCTATGTTTCATATTTAAGACAAACTCACCAAGTGCACGGTGTACTCACTCAACAGTTGATACTGTTTACATTGAAAAGTTTGTCACAATTACACTGAAAAGTTTACACTGAAAATCAACTTTTCAGTATAAACAGTATCAACATTTGAGTGAGTGCACCATACATCAAGTGTACAAAAGAATTGCTCCATATTTAATTGTTTCTTTCCTTATCCAATAGATATTTCCATAAATTACAATAAAACAATATTGTATTTTACAATTATATTTATATGTCATATTATTACTTTACATATATTAATTGACAAAGTATAGAGTGAAAATGGTTCAATACATACTATTGAAGGATATTAGTTGTTTTTACTAAAAAATATTAGTTGTTTTTACTGAAGAGTATTAGTTATCACTACAAAAAAGACGGAGTTTAGCGACGGAGAATTTGCGACGGCCAAATATCCGTCGCAAATTTCGTGAATTTGCGACGGATTTTGGTAAGCCGTCGGAAAAAATGACACTTTGCGACGACTTAGGAAGACCGTCGCAAAAGTTAGTGTTTTGCGACGGAAAAGTCTGTCGCAACAACTAGGGCCCACCGCCTTCGTCTTAAACCGGCTACATTTGCGACGGATAGTTCGTCGCAAATTTCAACTTTGAGTTTGCGATGGTCAATTCCATCGCTAAATATACCCGTTTAAAAGTGAACGTTCGGGAAGCGACCCATTTGACTGATTTGCGACGGAATAGGCCGTTGCAATTTTTAACTTTGTATTTGCGACGGACCAAAGCCGTCGCAAATCTTACATTTATATTCGCGACCTTTCGGGAAACGGTCCATTGACTGATTTGCGGCGGAATGTCCGTCGCAAACCCGACCCGGTTTTACGCGTCTTCTCTGGAAACGGTGCGTTGACTGATTTGCGACGGAAAAGCCATCGCAAATCAGTAAAAACGACGTCGTTTTGGCATTGACATGCAAAATTTGCGACAGATAGGCGTTCGTCACAAATTTTTTTACACTTATAAAACTCTCCTCGCGAAACAGACGGAGAGTGCGAGAAAAAAGAAGAAGAGGAGGAAAACGAAAGGAAAAGGAAGGAGAAGTCGGGTTTAGTTGATTGTAGAGCCGTCCGTCCCCACCGAGTTCTCGTTTCGACATTTTCTACAAATAAACTGTAAGTTTTCTTCATTTTTACCGTTTAAAATTTAATTTTAAAGCATGTTTAGAGAATTGATTTTAGTTGAGAATTGATTTTAGTTGAATTATTTGAATTATATTAGTAATGAATTTATTTTAGTTGATTTAGTTGATCGAATTTTAATTTAAAGAATGTTTAATTTTTGTTAAGTTTAGAATTGAATTAGTTGAATTGTTTGAATTATATTAGAAATGAATTGCTTTTAGTTGAATTAGTTGAATTATAATTTAATTAGTTGATCGAATTTTAATTTAATTTTAAAGCATGTTTAAAAAAATTTAAGCTTATAATTGAATTAGTTGAATTGTTTGAATTATATTAGAAATGAATTGATTTTAGTTGAATTAGCTTAGTTGATCGAATTTTAATTTAATTTTAAAGCATGTTTAGAAATAGTTGATTTAGTTGATCGAATTTTAATTTAAAGCATGTTTAATTTTTGTTAAGTTTAGAATTGAATTAGTTGAATTGTTTGAATTATATTAGAAATGAATTGCTTTTAGTTGAATTAGTTGAATTATAATTTAATTAGTTGATCGAATTTTAATTTAATTTTAAAGCATGTTTAGAATTTTTTTTAAGCTTATAATTGAATTAGTTGAATTGTTTGAATTATATTAGAAATGAAATGATTTTAGTTGAATTAGCTTAGTTGATCGAATTTTAATTTAATTTTAAAGCGTGTTTAGAAATAGTTGGTTTAGTTGATCGAATTTTAATTTAAAACATGTTTAATTTTTGTTAAGTTTAGAATTGAATTAGTTGAATTGTTTGAATTATATTAGAAATGAATTTCTTTTAGTTGAATTAGTTGAATTATAATTTAATTAGTTGATAGAATTTTAATTTAATTTTAAAGCATGTTTAGAATTTCTTAAGCTTATAATTGAATTAGTTGAATTGTTTGAATTATATTATAAATGAATTGATTTTAGTTGAATTAGATTAGTTGATCAAATTTTAATTTAATTTTAAAGCATGTTTAGAAATAGTTGAATTTGTTAAGTTTAGAATTGATTTTAGTTGAATTGTTTGAATTATAATTTAATTTTAAAGCATGTTTAGAATTTTTTTCGAATTATGTTATAGATTTTTAAAGCATGTTTAATTTCATTGATTTTAATTTAATATTTCGAATTTTGTTATAGATGAGCGGACAAGGCAGTGGCAGTGGCAGTCAGCAGCCTCCGAGGGATGAGGAGGCGAGTCGAGGAGGGCGAGGAGGGAGGAGACGACGGGCCTCACTGAGACCCGTGGTTCCACCTATTTTCAGACCGAGGTCTCGATCAGAGACCTCTTCACAGCCTGACTCCTCCTCACAGCAGACTGCTGAGGGCTCATCCTCCTCCCAACAGCATCCGGTTGTTCAAGCACGGATGACTGTTCAGTCACATGGTTCAACGTAAGTTTTAATATTTTATACTAAATTTTTTTATTAATTAAAACCTAATTATTTTACTAACTTTGAAGTTTTAATTTTACAGTTGGATTCCTGGTCATGAGGCTAGTAATCAAGTTTCTCGGTCCATCCTTGGATGTGGATTCGAGCCCACCGCTTACAGTTGGGGGCTAGTGTCTGATGCAAAGAAACAGACATACTTCGAGGAGTTTAAGGTATTAATTTAATTTATTAATTCACCGTTTATTAATATCAAATATATAAACATATATTTACATTTAAATTATAATTGCAGAAAGAATGTGTCTGGGCACCGGAGCACGATGACTAGATGTGGAAGAATTTCGAAAAATATGCGGCGGAAAGGTACAGAGACCTCCTTTTTAGAATGAGGGAGAAGTGGTACAAGCATGGAGTGGCCACCGACATGGGGACTGACAGTGAAAGACGGCCGATTTGGGACCAATTCCTCCGGTACTGGGATTCTCCTGAATTCAAAGAGAAGTCGGCGAAAAACAAGGCGAATTGGCGTAGTGACCCTGGTGGAGAAGGGATAGCGAGACATCGGGCCGGTTCTCGGTCCATTTATGAGCACGGGTTGAGATTTGTAAGTTTCATCTTTAATTTTATAGTTTTTGAATTTATATTATTTTTTTCCTAATTTTTATGAGTGTTATTAATTTTTACTATTGTTGGGTGGCGAACAATTAAGTAATTAATAAAAAGGAGATTATTAGACTTAGTAACAGGATAACAAATCAAAGGAGCTAGCAGTTTCGTGGAAGCGAACAGCTTTGTAGCGGAGCTAGCAGATTCGTAGGGCGAACAGCTTTGTAGAAAAGCACTAATGTGGCAAGCAGACTTGCAAAGAACAGCTGTGCCAGCGGCTCAAGCCAAAGCCAATTTGGGCGAACATGTTCGTAGTAAAGCGAGCAACATTGTAAAACAATCCCAAGCGAGGAGCGAACAACTAAGAACGCAAAGGATCATGACATCTAACGAAGACGTACAAGCGAGCAGCCGGTCACCATCGAGAGCATCTCAGAAGTGCCAAAGACCAAGTACAACATGGGGAATTCCAAGAGTCACTAGCTTAGATATGGTCCAAGTGTCCTAACACTTGGCACCCATCCAATGAGTAATAGTGTAGATGTTGTACAAGTGTCCTAACACTTGGCAAAGATCCAATGGCTAAGCCATCAAGATGGTGACACATGGCCACTTTGTATGTCTATAAATACTCCCTTCTTGTACATGAAAAAGGGGAGAACAATTCAATACAAGTCAAAACTCTTGTCAAATTATTACTTGAGCTTTACTTAGCAAAATTCTATGATCTTGATTCTTGTTTGGTGATCTTCATTAGATGAAAAACAGCCACTAACCTTCTTAGTTAGAAAAGGTCATCAACAATTGGCGCTAGAGGAAGGGGTCGAACCTTCGATTGTAGAAAAAATCGAAGAAAGGTTGAAGACTGCCACCGGAATCTGCATAATTTCGCCGGAATCCGGGGTGAGGCTACCGGAAAACAAAAGTGCATATTCTTAGGACAAAGATTTACAACACTTTAAGGATTTCAATGCATGTGTGCATGAACTAGGGTTTTCAAACCTTTACAATCACACACAAGGCTAGTAATCCTTGGAAAAGGTGTCTGTAAGTACAAGATTACTTCATCCATTTGCTTATTTACCCACATTTCGATAGCCAAGATGGTTAGATCGCAAGAAGAACGACATTCAAGTATATCTCCAAGTCGTAGACCAAGAACTAGGGTTTCTTCCACCGAAGGACATGCACGGACAGTGAGAGCAACTTCGCAGAGGAATATACAAGTCACTATTGACACGATTCCACCAGAAGTTGAAGCTCTTGCTCAAAATCCCGAAGAGCTAGCAAAAACCATTGCTGTTCTTCAATCCTTGCAAAATCGACATATAGCAGGACCGTCAAGAGCACCTGTGACGACCAGACGAACAGGCGAGCAGGAGCGTACTAGCGAACAAAGGAGTAAAATGAGAGAAGATGCACGTCGGGACGAGGCCGACAGCGAGGAAGTTCGCAGAAATAAAGGAAAAGCTCCACTGAGCGAACGTCTAGGAAGCAGAGGAGAATCATCACCGAGTCGAGCAGATGAATCAAGCAAAAGTACTTCCCGAACAAGTGCTTTGGAGAGATTAGGAACAAGGAATGTGAATAGGAGGGAGCCATCCCGACGGCATGAGGAGCGATCACACCATCCTGCTCGCCCATCAGTGCAGGACCGAATCCGGAGGTCGGCTTTTGGCCGACTAGGGCCAAATGGAGCTAGCAACGCTGCTAGGAAGACAACTCAAGAGAAACGTCCCGTTGGCAAGGGACTGCATCGTGAGGAGGTCACTGAACCCAATCACGATGAACAGCCTTCCATCGGGAGAACTCCCCCAGATGAATTGCAGGAAATGAGAAAGGCAATCGAAGAATTGCAGAAACAGTTGGAATCCCAAAGAGGTGTCGGATCAACCGTTCTCCCATCTTCACCATTATCTCCGTCTATCCTCAGTGCACCGATCCAGAAGAAGATACAGTTCCCAGCCATCAATTTATATGAGGGAACGTCGGACCCCCGCATTCATGCGACAAAATATTCGGATTTTATGATTTCGATGGGGGCAACCGACGCCACACAATGCCGAAATTTTCCACTCACCCTTGGAGATGGCCCACACAGATGGTTTTCATCATTGGCGCCTGGCTCCATCAATTCCTTTGCCCAACTAAGCAAAGAGTTTCTGTCCCACTTCTCAACTGCCGGGTCTTACTTGACCCACAGACACCGTCTAGCAGATATTAGGCAGGGAGACGAGGAGTCTGACAAGCAATTTCTGGAAAGATTTGATAAAGTGTTACTGGAGGGCGAGATGGTGAGTGAAGACACGAAGATTGTGGCAGTGATGGCTGGTTTAAAGAAAGGAACTGATCTGTGGAAGGAAATGCATCTGACTTGCCCGAAAACATACACAGAGTTCAGACACAAAGCGGGAATTCACGTTTCAATGCAGGAGGCCTTACACCGAGAGATGGGAGACAAGACTGATCCGAAAAAGTCTAACAAGAAGTCGGGAGGAAGTGATTACAAAGCTCCGAAGAACATGAAGTCATTCAATGATGGAGCTGAATTGAAAGAAAAGTTGAGTCAAGTCCTTACTATGTCCGTGGATGCTGTGTACAACAACGTTAAGGACAGGGAAATGTTGTCAGAGCCGCGGAAGATAAGGCAAGAGAGAGGAAAGCTGAACCCGAACAAATACTGTGCTTATCATCAGAACATCGGCCACTTCACGAGCGAGTGCCGAGATCTATTGAAGCAGTTGTGGAGGTTCTATGAGGAAGGGAAGCTGTCCGAATTCGTGAAGAGGGAACCAGGTAAAAGACCAAGGGCGCCAGTACAATCCAGTTCGGATGACGAAGATAGTGATGACCAACCAAGCAAAGTTGGTAAGAGGGGAAGGAAGGTCCCAGCAGCCCCAGCAAGGCATATCCCGGAAATCCTAATGCTGGAACCCACTGGGCCAGTAGGTGGTTGTTCTGATGGGAGACCACCTATGTCGAAAAGAAAGAGGAAGGCAGAGCTGAGAGCAGTCGATCAAGTAATGGAAGTGGGTGTAAATCCATCGACCAAACGAACAGGGGACCTGACTTTCTCAGAGAAAGACTTAGACGGGATACTTACTCCCCACAACGACTCATTGGTCATTTGCGCCAATATTATGGGGACAAAAGTACATCGTCTACTTGTCGACACTGGTTCCTACACGAATATCCTGTTCAAGAGCACGGTGGACCAGCTAGGAGATTGTGCTGAGTACATCAAAGATTGTAATCACAAGATTGTAGGATTCGGGAATGCTGTGACCACCCCGCTAGGAATAGTTACGTTGGCAGTTGAGCTTGTATCAATCGAGGACCCGGAGAGGAAAATGAATAGAATGGTAGACTTCCTGGTTGTAGACCAACAGTCCACCTATAACAGGTTCCTCGGCCGTCCTTTCTTGCATGAATTTAAAGCAGCTGTTTCAACGTACTATTATTGTTTAAAATTTCCAACAAAGAGGGGTGCAGGTACAGTCAAAGGAGATCAAAGGAAAGCTCGTGCGTGTCTGTTGCAAATACAGTTGCAGGATCATCAAGTCAACATGGCGGACAAGTGCTCAGACAAGGACGGAGACGATAGCGAGGCCATGACTTCCGTTGACACTGAAATAATGGAAGTCGACGAGCAGCTTTGCACAGACGAACAACCACGCAGCGACGAGCAACTGTGCGCAGACGAACAGCTGCGCATTGGCGAGCAGATATGCGTAGGCGCACAGTTGGACGAGGACGAGCAGGAACGCGAAGACGAACAGCTCGCCCAAACAGGAGGAACAGAAGCTGCTACTACTAGCAACGAGGAAGAACAAACAAGGGCAATGAACGTTGATGCAGAGGACATAGAGCCACGACTGGGGGCAGAACCGATGGAAATCGAAGATGAGCCAAAGATAGAAGGGCCCATTATTGACCCCAGATGGAAAGGCCAAAAACGAAGGGCTACCCCGGTCGAAGAGTTGGAAACTGTAAAAGTCGACCCGAACCAAGAGGGCTTAGAACTCTTCATAGGGTCCGAGCTACCAGAGCCGTACAGGACCAACATGATTGAGTTTCTTAAAGCAAACCTCGATGTGTTCGCATGGTCGCATGCAGACATGGTGGGCATCAGCCCCGAACATGCCTGTCACAGACTCAACATCGACCCGGGGAAGAGGCCAGTCCATCAGAAAAGGAGAAAATTTGGACCCGACAAATACGAGGCGCTCGACGTGGAAGTCAAAAAGCTACTGGATAACGACTTAATCAAACAAGCGTTATGCCCGCAATGGGTGGCAAATCCAGTTTTGGTCAGGAAAGCAACTGGAGCATGGAGACTCTGCATCGATTTCACAGATCTTAACGCCGCCTGCCCGAAAGACAACTTCCCATTGCCTCACATTGACCAGCTAGTTGATAGCACCGCCGGACATGAGCTGCTAACGTTCATGGATGCGTTCGCAGGATATCATCAAATCGCGATGCATCCCGATGATCAAGAGCACACTGCGTTCTACACCAACAAGAACTTGCTATGCTGGAAGAGAATGCCATTTGGGCTAATCAATGCTGGAGCTACATATCAGAGACTGGTCAACAAGATTTTTGATGATCACATCGGGAAGACGATGGAAGTATATGTGGACGACATTGTTGTCAAGAGCTCAAAAAAGGAAAATCACTTACAGCACCTGGCTCAAACATTTGAGATACTTCGGACCTACAATATGAAGTTGAACCCCAAGAAAAGCAGTTTCGGAGTCCATTCTGGGAAATTCTTGGGACATCTGATTAGTCAACGAGGAATTGAAGCAAATCCAGTGAAAGTGAAAGCAATCATGGAAATGCAACCACCTAGGTCGGTAAAAGAAGTCCAACGACTAACTGGATGTCTAGCAGCTTTGAACAGGTTCGTCTCAAGATCCGGAGATAAGTGCAGGCCATTCTTCGAGGCCATCAAGAAAGGAAAGTTTCAATGGACAGACGCCTGTCAACAAGCGTTCGAGCAGCTGAAAGATTACCTCAGTGATACAAAAATTCTTGCCAAGCCAATCCCAGGGGAAAAGTTATACTTGTACTTGGCGGCCTCAGAGGTAGCAATCAGTTCAGTGCTCGTTCGAGCAGAAGGAAAGTTCCACCTGCCCATCTACTATGTAAGTCATGCCTTGCACGAAGCAGAGCTCAGATATTCACCAACAGAAAAGCTAGCATATGCGCTGGTAATGAGTGTCAGGAAACTTCGTCCATATTTTTTCGACCACCAGGTGGAAGTGTTGACAACGTTCCCACTCAAGCAAATACTGCACAGACCCGATGCGGCTGGTCGTCTCCTAAAGTGGTCCTTGGAAATCAGTCAGTTCGGGATTTCGTATGTTCCTCGAACAGCGATCAAGGGGCAAGCTTTAGCAGACTTTATAGTCGAACTGACTTTCCCCCAAGATCCAACGAGAGGGCATAGCCATCCCTGGCACATGTATGTTGATGGTTCATCAACAAATACAGCATCGGGAGCAGGTATAGTCTTGATAAGTCCGGACAGGCAAGTTTTTACTTCAGCTGTTCGATTCGAGTTCATGGCGACGAACAACGAAGCAGAGTACGAGGCTGTGATCGTTGGGTTACGCCTAGCATTAGCAGTTGGAGTACGAAGGTTGCAAATCTTTGGAGATTCGCAATTGATCATCAACCAGGTCCGAGGAGAATATGAAGCAAGAGATGAAGACATGGCTTTGTATCAAAAAATTGTTGCTCACTTGGCCTCCTTGTTCGAACAAATATACATTGAACAAATACCAAGAGACAATAATGCTCAAGCAGATGCATTAGCCAGGCTAGCAACCAGCACCGGACCAGCAGAATTGTCGGAAGTAACGCTAACAAGAATGTCCAAACCATCAACCGAAGATTACAAAATCTATCAGATCGACGAAGATTTCGAAGAAGACGACTGGAGGATGCCGATCGTTGAATATTTGCAAAACGATAAAAAACCGGACAACCCATTTGAAGCTAACAAGTTGGTTAAAAGAGCGGCAAGATACACCATGATGGACGGACAGCTGTACAAGAGAGGAATTTCGCTCCCACTTCTGAAATGTTTGGCTAGGGGGCAAGGACAAGCAGTACTGAAAGAGATCCATGAAGGTGTATGCGGAAATCATGCCGGAGGACGGGCTTTGGCACATAAAACAATAAGGCAAGGATATTACTGGCCAACTCTCCTTCAAGATGCAATCAAGATTGCCCGAACTTGTCATAGATGTCAATTGTTCGCCCCAAACATTCACAAACCCCCACATGAATTGATTTCAGTCAATAGTCCATGGCCGTTCGCGAAATGGGGAATTGACCTTATCGGGCCTTTTCCCCCAGGACAAGGAAATGTTCGATACGCGGTGGTGGCTGTTGACTACTACACGAAATGGGCGGAAGCAGAAGCACTCGGGCGGATCACACAGGAGAAAATGATCAACTTTATATGGAAAAACATTGTTTGTCATTTCGGGGTCCCTCAGGCGATAGTGACGGACAACGGAAGGCAGTTTGAGGGAAAAGAGATCAGAGATTTTTGCGAAAAATGGGGAATAAAGAAACATTTCTCGACACCATACCACCCCCAATCAAACGGTCAAGTGGAAGCAGTGAATAAAATAATCAAGCATATACTGAAGATTCGTTTGGTTGACAAGCAAGGAAAATGGTCAGAAGAGCTACCAGAGGTGTTGTGGGCATACCGAGTATCCCACAGAACAAGCACAGGCGAAACACCGTTCACAATGGCATTCGGGACAGAAGCAGTAATTCCGATTGAGTTAAAAGTCCCAACAAAATGAACAGCTGCATTCGATGAAGAAACAAACAACTCCGCAATGGCAGCAGAGTTGGACTTGCTCGAAGAAAAAAGAATAACAGCAGAATTGAAAAATGCGATCTACAAAAGAAGAGCAGCAAAGTACTACAATTCTCAAGTAAAGGCAAGAGAATTCGAAATTGGGGACTTGGTACTTCGAAAAGTTTTAATACCACCAGGAGTATTCGGCCCGACTTGGGAGGGCCCATACAAGGTGACGAATAAGTGGCACAACGGCACATACGACCTTGAAGACATGGAAGGCAAGTCGTCCCAATACTCCTGGAATACAACTTTACTCAAGAAGTACTACCAATGAAGTCATGTAAGTCTTAGAAAGTTTGTAAATAGATCCTTTGAAAATTTTTGAAATTTTCGCGCAAGTTTATAAGCGAGCAGATTTGCATTTATCTTACTGGTCGAGCAGAATTGTTTTTATCTTTTGTCTTGTTGAATTTTAGTTTTTTAAGCCTTGAGTCCAAATTACTTAGTTGCTCGCCCAAAAATTAGCAAAATACAAGTCTGTTATAAGACGAACAGAAAAGCTTATCCAAAGCAAAAATAAGGCTAAGTCCATAACGGACCAATAGCCCACATTAATGCAAGGCCAAGTCCACGAGTGACCAAAATGGCCCAAACAACTAAAGGTCAAGTTCTATAAGAACCAAATGATCAATTTAAAATTTAAGTGTTTACCTTAAGAAAAAGGAACACTTAACTGTCATGAGCAAAAAAACAAAGAGGCGAGCAGTTAAGTAAAGACAAATGAAGAAATATAAGCTTGTAGACGAACAAAAAATCTTTATATCATTAGATCAAAAAGTTTTACAATAGGAATGAGAAATACAGAAATGTTGCATATCCTATTGCAAAAAAAGACTAAAGTCTTCAAGAAAGAGGTGGAGGAGGAGCATCTTCAGTTCTGGTCGCCGCCACGCTCGGCTGCTCGCCCTGGGCACTTGTACCAGCCCCGTCTATAGGGGTCAGGGGAAGCGAAGGCAACCCTTCAAAAACCTCGTCAGCGGCTGCCGCGTTGGTCGTCGCTGGAGGAGGGTCAGGCTGGCCGCCATAAGTGGGAGCAGCAATATCGACTTCCTCGCCAAAGACTTCCAGAGGAAAGCCGAGGTCGGCCAAATCGGAGACGAACAAAGTTGAGCCAGGAGGAGGAGGATAATTTTTCACGTATTCAATGAAGTCCGCCTTCACCGCATCACGAATATCTTGATTATGATCGTGGGCGAAGTGGACAGACCGTAAACATTCCGCAAAGGCACAGATGTACCCAAAATTGGTCTTGTCCATTACTTCCTGCTCATGGACTTCGTATTCGATCAGATTCTGGCGCTCTTCCTCCAGCCTCTTGACATGCTCCTCGGCAGCGAGCAGACGAGCAGATAAGTCTGCTCGCTCCTTCTCAGCTCTCTCAGCTCTCAAATCTGAGGACTTCACCTCCAACAGCATCTTCTCAGCCTTCTCCAAGGCGTCCTTCTCGCCAGCTAACGAGGCCTCCATCTTCCTCTCCATCAAAGCCAGCATCTTAGCATGCTCGGCCTTGCACTCTTTGATGGCAGAGGCTTTTTCCTCGTCCATCCTCTCCACGCGACGGCCCAAATCGCGGTTTGTTCGCTCGAGCTCCATGACTTGGTCGAGCAGCATTTGGGACTGGACCAATTGATGGCTAGTATTGTAGGCCATCAAGCGAACATTATCACTAGCAGATTGGCCAGTGACAAGGGTGTTCGCCGATTTTGTCCAAGCCCTTGGAACCATCTCGGCTGCTCGGCGAATGGGGGCATCAAGTATGTCGGAGAATGAAGGAGGTGCGTTCTTCACTACTGAGAGATAGTGAAGAGTAGTCCCGCGGCCAGGATAAAGCGCTGGGTTATATCTGAAACAGAAAGCACAGAAGTCAGCGATCAAGCAACATTACGCCAAGCGGCGAACAACAAACAAGGCGAAGACATTTGACTTACTCCTTGATTTTGACGGGGTCCCAACCTAGATAAGAGGTATCTTTGGGATTGTCCCCTTTCCTGGCAGCCACCAGGCCGGCGACCACTTGCCGTTCGTCCACCACTTCCAAAGAGGTGGACTTAGAGGTTGGAGACCGGGGAGCAGCACTGCTCGCCTCTACCATAGTCTTTGATCGCTTGGAGGTGCGATCATCACCGCGAGTGCCGCGAGCATCATCGTCCCGCGGCACTTTCCTTTTTTCCCTCTCTCGTTCCCTCTCTTTCTCCTTCCTCACATCTCGCGGAGAGGAAGTGATTTTGGCCGCAGGCTTACGGCGACCAGCTCCGGGAGCTGGGCGATCAGTGGGGTTCTCCCCTGCCCGGAGGCGCATGATGGCAAGAGGAGGATCCATCTTCCTCCTTGAGGCGTCCGCCATTTGCTTAACTCGTCAGGCGAGCAAATAGTATGATTCGGGCACGGCCGGGATAGCAACAGTGACTTGTTGATCTGACAAGAAAAAGACTTTAGGCGAGCAAGAATGATGGACGAGCAAGAGTGTATAGCGAGCAAGAATATAAAGTTACCTTCTGGGACGGCGGCTTGGGCTTCAAGATGGTGAGGACTCGTGATCAAGCCAGCAAGTTTGCGACAATGAGCCTTCGAGAGATGGTGTATGTCGCGACTAGCAACGTCGCGAAGAGAGATGATGGCTAAGGTAAAGAGGAACTCGTCACTGATGTCGGGGTGCCCCCACTTCAAGTTCCTTGGACCTGCAAAACAACGAAAAGGATTAAAATTAGTCCTATTTATGAGCTAGCAAGACAAAGTTAGCCCTACGTTTGATTTTTCCAAAGCCTTCAGGCGACATGATGCGCGCCTGCCCGCCAGCAAATCCCTCAGTTGCTCGCCAATCTCCACCAATGAAGAAGAATTGGCAATGCCAACCCTTAATCTTATTGGGAACTCCCTCAATGAGTTTCAATCCGGTTTTCGCCTTGGCGTAATACCATCCAGCACCATCCTCGGAAATGGTCAAGGCGTAAAGGATCTCCGCGGTTGTTATCTTATTTTTATAGCCCTCAAGACCAAAGAGAGTCATGAAGGCTAGAAGACTACTCCAACCATTTGGAGTAATTTGAGTGATCGCCAGGTTCATGTCGGATAGGAAACGGCCGATGAGCGGATGGACGGGGAGCGGGAAACCCGTGTTCAACACATCCAAGTTGATCGCCGTGCAGCCAGGAGGGGGGCGATCAGCAGTCTCTCCTTTCTTCGGCACATACATGAAAATATCGTAGGGGATCTTGTATGTTTCACGGATGCTCGCCAAGTCGTCCTCAATAACAACACTGGAAACTTTGCTCGCCGCATAATCCCCATCCTGAGCTCTCATGATTACCCTCGATGTAGGGGCAAAAGTTTTCGAGTAGCGAGCAGAATAGTCCGCCCACTCGGTGTCACGAACAACTTCTTCTGGGATCCGGGATTCTGGTGTAGTTTGAGCAATGGGAAAGTTGATCTCCCTTAAAAACTCCCAAGTAAGAGTGGGGCATTGCTGCTCGCCAACTCGTTGGTCGCCCTCTTGATCAACAGAACCCTCTATCTCTGCGGCCACTTCTGCGGAGTCTTCCCCCAAGTTGGAAGAGGTTTCGGGTTCACGAGCGAGAGGTTGCATTTTTTCTTGCTCGCCTGAGAGATCAACAGCGTACGTCTCTATCGAGCGAACAACGGAGTTCGCATCGGAGTCCGTGTCTTCGTCCACCAACAGCGTGCGCGGGTTTTTCGCCAGTGCTTGGCGAACAGATCTGCGCGGAGAATTCAGATCTGCGGGTCTCTTTTCCGGGTTTCGCCCGGGTCCGGATTGAGATGAATTTGAGGGGGTAAACTCCATTTAAAAAAAAAATAAACGATGGAAGAATTTTGCTAAATGGGGTAATGTACGGATAAAGATGCCACCGGAGAAGTTACGATGGCGGCAACGGCAGCAACAGTACGGCGGCGCTACGGTGGTTCGTCGCCGGAGTTACAGTGACGATTAAAGAAAATACAGAAAAGAGAAAAAATTCACGAAAATTGAAGGAAGAAAGAGAGAATACGGGACAAATTACCTTCAGAGAACAAGAATCTAAGAGACACAAGGGGATTCGAACACAAAAGATTGAAAGACAAAGCTTCAAAATGCGTATCAATGGCGGATGACTTGTGATTCTTCGAAAAGAAGAATGAAGGAGAAACTGACGCCTATTTATAAGGGTGAGACTGGGGCGAAAATGCAATATTTGCGAAATATTATAGGCCCCTATGGGCAAATTGGGAGACGCGCATGACTGACGCGACGCCTCGCACTCCGTGTCTCGGGAATCCAACCGTCGCGACACGAAAAGGCGTTCGCTACTGGTCGCGCACATAAACTCTCATGCTCGACTGTTCGCCCAACTGCTCAGATGCTCGCCCATGTAAACATCCACGTTCCATTCTTGCTCGCCCCAATTTTCAAAGAAATTATAGCTTGGTCCCAATTGATCAATCCATGCCCAACATGAGACCAAGCTAGGGGGCAATTGTTGGGTGGCAAACAATTAAGTAATTAATAAAAAGGAGATTATTAGACTTAGTAACAGGATAACAAATCAAAGGAGCTAGCAGTTTCGTGGAAGCGAACAGCTTTGTAGCGGAGCTAGCAGATTCGTAGGGCGAACAGCTTTGTAGAAAAGCACTAATGTGGCAAGCAGACTTGCAAAGAACAGCTGTGCCAGCGGCTCAAGCCAAAGCCAATTTGGGCGAACATGTTCGTAGTAAAGCGAGCAACATTGTAAAACAATCCCAAGCGAGGAGCGAACAGCTAAGAACGCAAAGGATCATGACATCTAACGAAGACGTACAAGCGAGCAGCCGGTCACCATCGAGAGCATCTCAGAAGTGCCAAAGACCAAGTACAACATGGGGAATTCCAAGAGTCACTAGCTTAGATATGGTCCAAGTGTCCTAACACTTGGCACCCATCCAATGAGTAATAGTGTAGATGTTGTACAAGTGTCCTAACACTTGGCAAAGATCCAATGGCTAAGCCATCAAGATGGTGACACATGGCCACTTTGTATGTCTATAAATACTCCCTTCTTGTACATGAAAAAGGGGAGAACAATTCAATACAAGTCAAAACTCTTGTCAAATTATTACTTGAGCTTTACTTAGCAAAATTCTATGATCTTGATTCTTGTTTGGTGATCTTCATTAGATGAAAAACAGCCACTAACCTTCTTAGTTAGAAAAGGTCATCAACAACTATCTTTTTTTCTAATTAGGCGGTGAAGCAAGGACGCGAGCCCTCTCATTTTGAGAGATTGCAGCTCGCCCACCCACTCGTCGAGGAGACTGGGAAGTCTACCTACGGTCGTACCACCGAGATCCACGTAAGTATTATTTCAATATTAATAGTATTATTTCAATTTTTAATATTAAAGTATTATTTTATATTTTTTGTTCAATTTATTTAATTTTTTGTATATTTAATTTGCAGAGAAAGATGCTCGAGGACCTTGCCTCTCAGCCTCAGCCTGAGGAAACGGCAGATGGGTCGGGGTCGATGCCCCCCACACAGCCTTCTGTTGACGTTCAAAATGAATTGTACTCCAAGAACGTCAAGGCTAAAAAGGGGCGGTTCGCTGGATTGGGCAACTTCGGAAAGAACTTTTTCTGACCTCGTGGCTCGGGCTCATACTCCTCTCAGTCTTCCATCGACTCTCATCCCAGTGAGGTCGAGAGGCAGCTTGCCACGGTGGTGGAGCAGATGAAGAACATACAGAGGCAGCAGTGAGAGAAGGAAGAGTATGAGAGGCAGCAGCGAGAGGTGCACGACCGGCATACAGCCGAGATGGAGCGGTATCAGGTCGAGGTGCAGGAGTATACAGCCGCCATGCAGGCGTGGTGGCATATATTCGCCTCTGATTCAGTGCCACGAGCGCAAATGCTTGTGCCACCGATGCCGCCGATCCCGCCGACCCAGCCATCGATGTCGTCGATCCCGCCGACCCAGCCATCGATGCCGCCGATTGTTAACCTGGGCGGGGATGAGGAGGAAGAGGAAGACGGATTTAATTCCGACGGTTAAAAAAATTTGATTTTTAATAAATATGAAGTACAATTTTTTTTTTAGTTTGAATTGTTACTTTAATTTAATTTTTGAATTATTACTTTAATTTATAATTTTGTGAATTTATTTTAGTTTGAATTTACTTTTATTTAATGTCAAAATAAATAATTTTAGCAAAAAAATAAAAATAAAATGGACACAATATTTATAAAAACAAGTGAGAAACGAAAATGAATTAATTTGGTGAATTGTGGAAAAAAAATGAATCAATTTGGATACATATACAATTAATTGCGTACAAATGAACGAATTATAAAATTATGCATTGTCGAAATAAATAATTTTACAAAATAAAAAAAATAGTTGGGAAAAATATTTTAATAAACAACTTAGATACGAAAAAAATTAATTTGGTGAATTATGGAAAAAAATGAATCAATTTGGATACATATACAATTAATTGCATACAAATGAACGAATTATAAATTTAAGCGGGAGTCAAAATAAATAATTTTACCAAACTAATAAAAATTAAATGGCCACAATATTTATAAAAACAAGTGAGAAACGAAAATAAATTAATTTGGTGAATTATGAAAAAAAAAAGAGTCAATTTGGATACATATACAATTAATTGCGTACAAATGAACAAATTATAAAATTATGCATTGTCGAAATAAATAAACAAAATAAAAAAAATAGTTGGGCAAAATATTTTAATAAACAACTTAGATACGAAAAGAAATTAATTTGATGAATTATAAAAAAATGATTTAATTTGAATACATATACAATTAATTGCATAAAAATGAACGAAAGTAGCTTGTGCCCTAGTGGCGCCCGCCCCCTCCTCTTGCACAAGAGGTCCCGTGTTCGATTCCCCTTGGGCGCAAAATTGGATTAATTGTCCAAGGATTAATTAATAATACTAATATAGAAGGTGGACCGCATATAATAAGCAATGGGCCGGGTGGCCCAGTGGTCCGCGCCTGCCGCACCCGCCCCGGGTGCCCGGGCTCAAACTACACGAGCCACTTTTTTTTTGTATAGGTTCGGTAATTTGCGACGGCCAAATTCCGTCGCAAATTTTAAATTTTGCGACGGAAAACAGCCCGTCGCAAATTCTAACAGAAAAAAATAAAAAAAATATATATATAAACATTTGCGACGGAATGTGGCCGTCGCAAATGTTGTTGACCCGATCGGGTCTGACCCGAAAGATTTGCGACGGACTACAGTTCGTCGTAAATTCTGTGTGACCCGGCCGGGTCTGACCCGTCAATTTTGCGACCGATTTATCCGTCGTTAATTTGCGACGGACGGAAAAATCCGTCGCAAAAATTAGCTACGGCTGTTTTAGGAACGGATATGTGTCCATCGCAGAATCCGTCGCAAAACACTGTTTGCGACGGATTTTTCGTCGCAAATTCCGTCGTAAAACAATGTTTTTTTTGTAGTATATCTTCATTGAAGAGTTTTAGTTGTTTACTGAAAAATACTAAGATTCTTCAGTGAAGACAACTAATACTCTTCAATAAAAATATCTGATACTCTTTACTGAAAATAACTAATATCATTCAATGATTCATGTATGAACCAATTTCACTTTATATATACTTTTATTAATTAAATCCAACTTAATTTAAAAGGATAAAAAGTAAAATAACAATTAAGAATAGGACGGAGAGTATCATATACTTAGTTGCTAGTAATATATAGTTTGTATCATAGTATTAATTATTACTATTAATTTGTGTAAATAGTACTAATTATTTGTATCATATTAATAAGAGCGGAGCCAGAATAAAAATATACAGTGAGCTAGATATACAAAAACAAGGCCAAATGTTTAATTTTTAATTAGCTAAATAATAAAAATTACTTTTTTACTATATTAAAAAGAAAATTTTCCAAAAGTCCAGCCCACCCTAGCCATGCGTGGGTCCGGCATTGGCCATTAATTAGTAACATATGTATATACGTACCTATAGAGAGAGGGAGAGAGGCCCCATGGCCGCCCTAAAAATGTCGCAAGTGGAGATTTGTGTAATGGTAATTGAAGGGTGCGAATTATTATTATTTTGTGGCGCTGCTCTTCCTTTTGGGTGGTGGCATCATGGTCATGCCCATGCATGCTTGGTGCATTATACTTCTAGGGCCATGCCCATCATGATGGTCAACTACATGCATGAATCATGATGATGATGTTCCTTACCCCAACTACATAAAAATTTGATTTCTATGGCATACATTCCTCATTTTTAGGAAAAATCTATTCCTTTGCTTGATTCCATAAACATATAGACCACTAAGTTTGAATCCGAGGAAGTGGACAGTTATGGTGCCTTGATTTGCTATATGGAATGAAAATTGCAATGAGGATAGATATGTGATTGAGTAAAGTCCCGGTTCCACCAACCACACAATAATTCGATTTTGGTTCCATTTAAAAGACTTTGATCCCAAAATATTAAATTTTATTAATTTTGATCCCATTAACATCCCAATTTGGCACATTTGGTTCCACGGTCAGTCAAATCATTAGTCAACTGTTAGAACCGTTAGCACTTTTGGTCCCAAACATAAAAACGACCGTTTTTTCTTTTCTTTTTTTTCAACTTTCGAGCTTGTTTTCTTCATAATTTGAGCTCCCGAACTCCGATTGACTTGATTTTTTTTTATTACAACCTTTTTTTCAACGTCCTTCACATGGTTTCACCATTCAATTGACTTCAATTAATTAAAATCGTGTGTTGCTTCTAAAACTCTTCAATTTGCTACAAAATAAACAACGTATATACCACCTTTCTTGACAATTAAATACAATCAGTCGATTTACTATTAATAAATGCATGCAACCCTGTTAAATTGAACAAATTATACACATATTTTTTTTAGTAATTATCACACTAACCAATTTTTGCACACAAATTGCCTCATAATATCATATCTTCATTTCTTCATTCATACACACACAAAAATAATTAACTTAATTTAATTGTATTTGGAACAAATAATTCTTATAATTTTATTAAGAAAATCTAAATAAATTATGATTATTTTTTCTAAACCCACAATAAATATTCGTGAATAAATATTATAATTACTCTCAATTTATTTGTCGTAACAATACTTTTATTTTTTAGTTGTTTGTTCCAAATATATTTGAAATAACTTAATTAAATATTTTTATATGTTTTTAATGAGGAAATTAAAATACTAGACATTATGGGGCAATTTGCGTGCAAAAATTGATAAGTGTGATATTGCTAGAAATTTATGTGTATAATTTGTTCAATATAATAGGATTTCATGCATTTATTTATAGTAAATAGGCTAATTGTGTTTAAATGTCGAGAAAGGTGGTGTGTATGTTGTTTATTTTATAGCATATTGAGAAGTTTTAGAAGAAAATCACAATTTCAAGATTAATTGAAGTCAATTGATGATGAAACCATGTGAAGTACGTTGAAAAATGGTTGTAACGAAAAAAGAATCAAGTCAATCGGGGTTCGTGAGCTCAAATTATGAAGAAAACAAGCTCGAAAGTTGAAAAAAAAATACAAAAACAGTTTTTTTTTATGTTTGGGACCAAAAGTGCTAATGGTTCTAACGGTTTGACTGCCTGTGGAACCAAATGTGCCAAATCGGGAAGTTAATGGGATCAAAATTGATAAAATTTGACATTGTGGGACCAAAGTCTTTTAAAAGGGACCAAAATTGGATTAGTGTGTAGCTGATGGGACCAAAAGTGATTTTTTCTCATATGTGATTTTTACTATTGTATGCACACACTCTCATATGAATAAATTTCATAGTATGAAATTTATACTATTATATGTATTTGTTGGTACTATTACATACACTCAATAATACCATTAGACTTATAACTGAAATCATAATATAAAATGTTATGATGATGGGTGTCGGATCCACCAAATAATGTTTAAGTATATATGAATTGTGATAGTGATAAGCATGGTCGAATCCACAGATATTGGTAAATAGATTTATTCTTAGCATAAATATATTTAAAATTATAAACACAACGATGGGGTTTTTTTTAGTTTGAGATTGAACTGAACTAGAATAATAAGAAGTTAAAATTAGAAAAGACTCAAAGCATAAAGATATCCAGCCAAAGACAACTTCAAAATTGGTTCACATAATCGTTCATCGATGCAAAGATCATCTTCCATTCTAACACTAGATTGGTTATAGTTGTTGGTACCACCTAACAACCTAATATTTCCTTACTTTGTCGATAATAAGGATACCATCACTTATTACTTCTCTAACTAGTAAACAACCCTAGGTACCACCATTATGATTTAATTCACCAGCAGCATTAAAATCTAGAAAGACTCAATTCTAGCCAACAAACGCACATGTAGGTTCATTTAGACTAGGTTATGCATCTCCATGGCAATTGTTCACTGCCATTTGTCACTAAGATCAACACAATTAAACAATTACGGATTTAACGTTCCAATTGACAATCATTATTTTTCACGAATTGAATAACCGGCCACACTAGACAACTCGCCAAACAATGTGATCAAACACAGAAGATACATAAATAATGAATAATAAAAGAGTATGTAAATCACTTAAATCTCACCATTAATGTCGAACCGAATCTTCAATTATCTGTGGTTAAAACGAGAAGAACATATATTATTCTCTTCTCTCTCAAAGTGTTGAGAGAGAAGAAGAATAATAAAACTTAAAGTATGAACTTAGAATATATTAGATAGTATGCACGAATGAAAGTTCAGAATTTCTATCATTTCCACTCCCTTTTATACTAATCCTAATCTAGATAGACTTCTAACAATAGTAGTTACTAGGAAGTTAAGAAACCAACTTAAAAACCTATTTAAAATACCAAAGTTATCTACTAATCTAAATATACAAATATAATATAAATTAAAAAGATACAAGACTCTTAATATGTTAGGAAAAATTAAGTTTGAGTCTTGGTGTAGAGATTTGAGCACCACTTATGAGAATTTCCATCTGGACCATAGGCGTGCCCACGCCTTATGAGAAAAGTACTTCTGTCATTTTTAGAGATCAGCTACGGTCTAAGGCATGTCCACGCCTTACGAGAAGAGCGCTTCTGTCTCCTTCTTCTTTGGAGTCTTCAATTTCACTTCTTCACAAATCACTCCATATGGTCTCCAAACATCAATCAAATCCTCAGTTTACCTATAAAATATAAAATCTAATTAACACAAACACTTAAGGATAAATTAACATCTAAATCATGGAGAAATATGACAATAAAATATGTATTTTATACAATCTATCAAATTCCTCCACACTTAGACAAAGTTTGTCCTCAAGCATGCCAAAGCTTAAAATGCATTATCTCAACTCATTATCTTCTCTCATCTTCCTTTGCTTGTCCCAAATATATTTTCTCATGCAATGAAATTATTTTTTTCAAGAGAATCCTCATCCACTATCACTAATGCAAATCACATTAACAATTGAGTTGAATTCAAAACACATAGAATCTAAACACCTCACAAAGGATTCACTCAAACACTCAAAGTGTTAAGGTTTCAAATGTATTTGATGGATCTCTCAAGTCAATGCACAAAAGACTTTTACCATAAGCTTGCAAATATACCACATCATTTCCACTATTGAATGAATCAAATGCAAAAATCAAAGGATTTAAAGGGTAAGTTGCAATGAGGCTCAGGTAAAACAGGGTAAAAGAGGTTACAAGTTTTGGGCAAAGGGAATTGAAGAAATCATACAACTTTTATACACAATGTTCAATCAAATGATACCAAAGTTCCACAAGAATACTTCTTAAACACAAGTGCAAGACTATAACATTTTTCTCTTTCACTTTCTGCCTTTTTTTTTTCAATTTTTTTTTTCTTTTTTCAGAATTTTTTCATTTTTTTTTCTTTTTCAACAATGAATTTTTTTTCTTTCTTTTTCTCAATTTTTTTTTTCAAAAGCAGAAACTACAATACTATCTCAAACTTCTTACACACTATACAACAAATCAAATGGAGCATTATTTGAGCAAATCATATGAAATGATTCTTCAATTCAAGATTCAAAGAAGGTAATGAATGAAAAGTGTATCAGTGATTTGTAATGTGGTTCAATTTGAAGTAAAAAGGTTTAAGGCTTAAAGTTGGTTAACTAGGGGTTAATGAATCAGGGTGGGTTTGGTGAAGAAAAAGTAAGTATGAAAAAAGGGGTTAAACCTAAAATCCTTATGTGATTCTTACATTCAACTCATCAAAAGTGATTAACGTAGACGTGCATAACAATGCAAGTTCTAGAAAAATCAACTATGCATGACAATCACACAACAAGAAATTAGAGCTTATATATAGATGAATGCTCTCGGGCTCAAAAGCTCACAAAAAATTAAGGCTCAATGTGTGAAGATCCAAGTATTTTTCCTCCAACTAATTATCAATGACAACTTACATAGCATAGTATATGAGGATTCAAAAACTTTTTAGTTCACGCACAAAAACTCTATTTTTTTCATGGACAAGCATCTGAAGATTCAAGTTTCAAAAGAGAGAGACAACTAATTTAGAACTCAGCAACTAAAGTACAATTTATGAGACCAAAATATCCATGAAGACGACAAAAAATTCTCAAATTAAGTGGCATACCAAAACAAGAAACAATAACTCCCCCCACACTTAAATCATGCATTGTCCCCAATGCACAAATAAGATGCTCAAATGCAGTGAAAGAATAAGAGAATTAGAAAAACTCCCCTGAAAATGTTGAGCGTAGAAGTTGCATCTTTTATTCATGGTGATAGGGGTTGTCAAAGTGATTCACGACGCCGGAGGAAAATATTTGATGGGTGTCGAATCCACCAAATAATAAAACCTGCTTAAGTATATATGAATTGTGATAGTGATAAGCAGAGTCGAATCCACAGAGATTGGTAAATAGATTTATACTTAGCATAAACATATTTACAATTATAAACACAACGATGGGGGGGTTTTAGTTTGAGATTGAACTGAACTAGAATAATAAGAAGTAAAAATTAGAAAAGACTCAAAGCATAAAAATATCCAGCCAAAGACAACATCAGAATTGGTTCACATAATCGTTCATCGATGCAAAGATCATCTTCCATTCTACTCTAAATTGGTTATAGTTGTTGGTACCACCTAACAACCTAATCTTTCCTTACTTTGTCGATAATAAGGATATCATCTCTTATTACTTCTCTAACTAGTAAACAACCCTAGGTACCACCATTAGGATTTAATTCACCAGCAGCATTAAAATCTAGAAAGACCCAATTCTAGCCAACAAACGCACATGTAGGTTCATTTAGACTAGGTTATGCATCTCCATGGCAATTGTTCATTGCCATTTGCCACTAAGATCAAAACAATTAAACAATTACGGATTTAACGTTCCAATTGGCAATCATTATTTTCACGAATTGAATAACCGGCCACACTAGACAACTCGCCAAATAATGTGATCAAACACAGAAGATACATAAATAATGAAGAATAAAAGAGTATGTAAATCACTTAGATCTCACCATTAATGTCGAATCGAATCTTCAATTATATGTGGTTAAAACGAGAAGAACATATATTATTCTCTTCTCTCTCAAAGTGTTGAGAGAGAAGAAGAATAATAAAACTTAAAGTATGAACTTAGAATATATTAGATAGTATGCACGAATGAAAGTTCATAATTTCTATCATTTCCACTCCCTTTTATACTAATCCTAATCTAGATAGACTTCTAACAATAGTAGTTACTAAGAAGTTAAGAAACCAACTTAAAAACCTATCTAAAATATCAAAGTTATCTACTAATCTAAATATACAAATATAATATAAATTAAAAAGATACAAGACTCTTAAAATGTTAGGAAAAATTAAGTTTGAGTCTTGGTGTAGAGATTTGAGCACCACTTATGAGAATTTCCGTCTGGACCATAGGCGTGTCCACGCCTTATGAGAAAAGTACTTCTGTCATTTTTAGAGATCAGCTACGGTCTAAGGCATGCCCACGCCTTACGAGAAAAGTGCTTATGTTTCCTTCTTCTTTGGAGTCTTCAATTTCACTTCTTCACAAATCACTCCATATGGTCTCCAAACATCAATCAAATCCTCAGTTTAGATATAAAATATAAAATCTAATTAACACAAACACTTAGGATATGTTCTTTTTGTGTTTAAAAATCTGGATTTGGATTTTGAAATCCAAAACCCATTCTAGTTTGGGTTTTAAAATTAGGTGTTTGAAATCCTAATCCTACAACCCTATAAATAACCTATACAACACCCCTTTACGTTTTACATAATAAAGTTAAAATCTACCCTACTCAAAACCTAAAAAGAACAAAGATTTTAAAAACCCCATGGATTATAAAAACCTTGGTTTTTAAAAACCACTCAAAACCCAAAAAGAACATAGCCTTAAGGATTAATTAACATCTAAATCATGGAGAAATATGACAATAGAATATGTATTTTTTGCAATCTATCATATGATATCGGTGAGTGCATATAATAATATCAGTGAGTACATATAATAATATCAATTTAATATTATGAACAAAATTCACAAAAGACCTACTCTTGTATGTATTGTTTAATTGATAGTAATGGGAACCACTATTATAATTATTGATTTTATTTGATTTGCTTTTTTTTTAGAAATTGAATCTAATTTGACCCTTTTAGTTCAATACTAGTTACTACCCCCTTTTTGAAGAACCCATCACATTTTAAATTGCACGATTTATAATAAAACAATGGGTATGTGAGTATGAGATTAAATAAAATAATGATAATTTAATATTTTATTGGCTTTTGTAAATGAGAGTGTTACTTCTATTTTAGGAGTGTGGAGAGTGTTATTGGATTAACAAAAAAGAAAAGTGTGAAGGGTTTTCGATTGGGGGAGTATAAGTTGTAACCAAACTTCAATAGAGGAGAATGTTTTCAGTAAAATTTGTTCACCGTATGAAATTGATATCATTAAATATATTTAATAATATCATTATATTTATAAATCAAAAAATTAGCATTTATCCACATAGTTTGGCTTATTTGTGTGTGTGAAATATTATGATATTAGTTTATAATAATAATTATACTACCTCTATCCGTAAAAAATGGTCATATTTCTTCCTGTCTTTTTTTTTTTGTGATATATTGGAGTATTATGGGGATATTATGATGTTCATTTATAAATAAAATGAATGTTTATGAAAAAGTAATTGTTTATAAATAATATGACACATATTATTCATAATCAATCTCTTTATTCATAAATGAGCTTCACAATACCCCATAAAACACTCAAACATATCAAAAAGACAATACCCCATAAAACACTCAAACACATCAAAAAGAAAAAGAAAAAAAAGGGGAAAGACTCAGGACCATTTTGATGATTGCTGGGAATAATATTTAGAAAGGATTAATGTAAACACTCCCTCTGTCCACAAAAATTGGTCTTGATTTTTTCACGTGGTTTAATTTAATATGTCGGAAGGTATTGTTGGGTATTATAAGGTCTGTTTTTTAATAAAATGACCGTTTATGAAAAGTATTTTCTTTACGTGGTTTAATGCAATATGTTGAAGGGATTATGGGGTATTGTGAGGTCCATTTTTAAATAAAATTATTGTTTTATTAAAAAATGAATCTCACAATATTCTGTAATATCCTTCGATATACCGCATTAAACCACATAAAAAAAGCAGGATCATTATTTTTTTGGGGTGCGGAAGTAACTTGCTAAATATTCTACTCATCAGGGGGAGGATTTGACAGTGAATTTATTTATTCACCTATTTAAATCGCTCATTTCAAATGGAGGCTAAAGTTATTGTTATCAAATTTTATCGTTTAAAGATCACGTTATCTATTTTAAGTGAGTGTAAAGGAAAGAAAGGGTGTTAACATCCCGGGTCCAATTTGGTGAATAAAATCACTAAATCAGACGTCGGATTAGTCTATGGAATGACAAACAGATTTCTTTTGGGGGTCGCACCACTCTAGTTCAAGCGGTTCTTTCAACTTTGTCGATCTATTGCCTCTCGTTCAATCGTTTACCCATCAAAACCCTTAATGAGATTATTCAACTTCAGAAAAAAAAAATTGAGGGAGAGGGATGAGAAATAAGAGTGGTATCCCGTGGGTGAGCTGGAGAGAGGTGTGCACAGATAAATATTTGGGTGGGGGGGGGGGGGGGGGGGGGGGGGGGGGCGTTGGGTATTCGAGATGTGGGTATTTTTAATGTTGATTTGCTTAAAAAATGGATTTGAAGATTTTTTCCCGACCCAAATAATTTGTGGGTTAAAATAATCCAATCAAAATATGGGGATAATCCTTTTGGGGTGGGAATTGAGAGGGGAAATTCGTTAGGAGTAAATAGGAGGGAGAGTTCGATTTCAGGGTGGTGGAACGAAATTTGTGAGATTTTTTTTGGGGGGAGGGGGACTGGGATCAGGGGCGGATCCACTGTGGTGAAAGGGTATGCAAGTGCATACCTTTTTTTTTCTTAAAAAAAATACACTATATATATTACATGTAGTACTTTATTTAGTTTATATTTTGTTAAATAATTTGGAAGAAACTGTTATGGGGATATATTATACATGGGCTTAGAATTATAATTTAAAGACCTTTAGATGACCTATTCTTAATACTAAAGCCCATATTTATTATAAATAAAAAGGAAAAATTATATTTTGGTCTAAAAAAAATGGTTGCAAAACACTTTTGATCCTTATGTGATAAATTGATTTTTTATTTTATAATTTTGATTTCACCCATTAATTTTCAGGACCAAATTTACAAATTTACCAATTTGTTTGGGATCAAAAGTGCAATTTATTCTTTCTCTTGGGATCAAAACTGCAATTCTCTTGAGACCAAGAGTATAAAAAAACACTATGGGATTAAAAGTGTCAAATAGAGGATTGTTTTAAAATGGACTCATTCTTTTGGGATCAAAACTGCAATTAAATACTACAATATTTTATGAAGCTTAAAATCTAAATATAAACCAATTGATAGGCAAGGAGGGGATGTACATGACACCTTCTTCTCTTTACCATGTTTGACAAAAAGATTATAGTGTTTTGAGGATGAACTTGAGTTTTCGTTTAAAATATTAAAAGAAATGATAGATTTTAGAGTTATATTTCAGAGCTTGAAAGACATTAAAGAACTCTCCGTCAAATTTGTCAAGACAAATAAACATGAAATATATCGTCTTATTTAATTGCGTATATAGGTAGTGTTGCATTTTATTAATTAGCAACAACTACATTCTTAACCCCTTTCAAAGTATAATAACTCGTAAATTACTTTTTTGTTTGTGATTATTAATGTTGTACTCCCCCATCCCATATTTGTTTACTACTTTACTGTTTGTGCAGATTTAAAAAAAAAAGTTGTTTATTAGTATTATAAGTGATAAAATGATAAATTAGATATTTTTTATTAGGAATGTATAGAGAATATAATATTAAAAAGTATTGCTGTTCTTTTGTCATAGCAAACAAGTATGGGGACATACCATTTTTACAATGTAGCAAACAAGTATGAGACGGAGGGAGTATGTTTCTTCTGAAATGAATATTTTAGTATTACTACAATTGTGCAAACCCAGATTCAATTTTCTGGATCCGCCACTGGCTGGGATGCATGGAGAATTGAGAAAAATGGTTGGGAGAGGAAATGATACTGATTTTTTGGAGGATGTTTGGGTAGAAAATGAGTCGTTGGGGGTTAAGTTTAATAGATTATATAACTTAAGCCTTCAGAAGGGGTCTAGAGTGAGTGAGTGAGATGGGGGTGTGGGAAGGTGAGGAGTGGAGGTGGGAATTTAGATGGAGACAGGAGTTGGGGGAGAGGGAATCGAGTCTTCTTAATGGTCTCTTGTTAGTTATTCACATGTTGAAGCTGAGAAAAGAAGAGGATGATATTTGGAAGTGGAGCCCAGCCAACAACGAAATTTTTTCAGCAGGTTTGGCTTACAAAAAGATGAGGGAACAAGAAGAACCTCAAGAGGCTCTTGCAAAGGCGAAGAAGAAGGCATTCAAGAGACTTTGAAAATGTTATGCACTGAGAAGCGTCCAGACGATAGTATTGAAGGTTCTTAAACATAGAGTGCCAACTAAAGTTGTCTTGCGGAGAAGAGGAGTGGTGAGTTGAAATGGAGATGTGAGTTGCCCTTTATGTGGTGAGGAAGATGAAAGTCTTGTCCAGTTATTCTTTAGTTGCAAATTTGCTCATCTCATTTGGAGCTCTTGTTATAAGTGGACAATATGAAGATTTTTTTGGCCAAAAGATAAACCCCAAGGTGGCGACGTCCCTTTGGGGGGGTATCATTTGGTCCATTTGGAGAAGTAGAAATGAGTTAGTGTTTAATGGTGAGATTCCGAACGTAACAAGAAGGGTGCAAGAGATAAAGGCTAGGGTATGGTCTTGGACTATGACAAAGGTGTCTTGGAGTAATAATTGCTCATTAGGTGATTGGTTTTCGAATCCTAAATCTTGTTTGAATACTACTGGTTAGATTTTGTGAAAATGGGGTCGTTTTATTGTTGTAATTCTTGATCTTTTGTAAGGATTGAGTACCCCTTGTACTCTTTATTAATTGAATTTTTTCCTGATAAAAATATAAAATAAAAAAAAAATAGGCAGATGAAATCAGTGTAAAAATTACTGAACCATGACCCTTCACTGTACAATGATCAATCATCCATCTCTCAACATATATATGTATATCTTTTGTTTTACATAATTTCAACTCTTCTAATAAATTGGCATAATCAGAATAGACAATGGTTGAATCCATCACTCAGCATTGATTAGACAAAGATGAAAAATTGAAAGTTCACCAAAGCATATCATATGCCATAACAATAAGAAATATACTAAATGTTAATATTATAATAGATTAAGTACGTGTACAGTGCATAAAGCATTTATTTGCAGCAGATACTTGAATATGCAGTGTTTGTTTATGTTGGACATGTATAAACTAAACTACTACCTGACTCTTCTCAGGCGAAGACATCTCCCAATAAAATGCCCCTTTGGTTCCATATATAATATAGGGTCATGTTAATTGTGTACATATTTTAATTCCAATAAATTTTTGGATGAGATATCACATTTGAGGTCTTGTTTGGACAACATAAATTTTGCCATCTTTAACAACACCTTCAATATCCTGAGCGGATCCGTATAGCTCCTCGATGGCAATTCCTGCACGGGCTATGCTTGACAGAATTGAACTACGGAACTTGCTATCAGTGAACAATGGATCAGACGAGTAATCAAGCACGACTTCCTCCTCTTCGTCCATAGGGATACTAGTAAAAAAGAAACAAGAATTAGATTCAGATGATCCCATGCTAAGAAAATAACTGCTATTTAACTTCAATATTTTCTTCTCTGTTTTTTCCCCCTCGAAAACCTTACCTATCATAAAGCCCAGCGCCAGCATAACCTTCTAGATCTTCGCCATTGGAATCTGATCGGAAAATTATAGATCTCCGAATAAAAAGACCAATGGGTTTGCTGGGGTAACCCAAAATCTGGAATAGGTTACAGGATATGTTCATGTTAGCAGCAGTCAACAGTTACAATATTTCAAACAACCATGAAATCATTGAAGAAACATATTTAATGGTATGTATCCATATGAGTTTGCAGAAATTGTAAATATAAGAATGTGGGAAACCACAACATAGGAACTTAAATATAAGTAGGTAATGAATATTGAGCTGAATTACATTTTAGCCAATTAGAATATTTGCAAAACTCATATTGTCTTGTTATGTGAAGACGAGGAGAAACTCGGATCTGTGCTTCGATCCTCAGAGCAGTAACTTACCTTAGGAGAGTTGAGGTCACTTTTCTTGCAAATAAAGCTCAATGCACGACCTGGATAAGCTCCCACTAGCGTCTCTCCAAGTCCCTTGACAACCTATTCAGGAAACATACATAAGCATTCATTACCTTTTCTATTACAAGCTATAATGCTCATAGACAGTAGGAGACCATTTAATTAACCAAGTTTGAAGTGAACAAGGATGCAAGTATTAATTACCTCAGTATATATTTCTGACGAATCCTCAGACGATGGATTAGTGGTGTGGATAACAAATGCATAATCAGCATTTATAATTTCTTGGACAAGAACAGCCATGCAAAGATAGTTATGATCAAGCTTCACTTTTCTTGTGCTGAAGTATGCCCTCTCATTCCATTTCGAGGCCCACACCTAGGAATTGCAGAAATTTAAGAAAGTATTTGGGGATATTTTTTTATTTTTTTGACAAGGGGGATATATTATTCAGTTGTAAAAATAGTGGAAGTGCAAAAGATAGTCAAAATATTGTGGCACGTGTGATGCTTATCTGGGTTTTTAAATGCTTACCTTCTTTATGGCCAACCATGCTTGTTCCCATCTCTGTTCACCTTCATCACCAGGCCAAGGCATGCCAGAACCTTGCATCTTTTCTTTAAGCTCTTTAACCTGCGGGAAGGTTAAAGGATTCACTTTCTCAACATTGGAAATTGTGGCATCTTATTCATATTTGCCCAAGTAATAACTTTGCAGTAGTAGATATTGGCTCAATTCTATCCACTGAATTCATATTTTTTGCAGTAAGGTGTTCCACATTTACTGAAAAGAAATCTCCAAGTAAAATGAAGAACGTGAAGTGCATATCAGGCTCAATATATATAAGGCATCTGCAGTCAGGAATTTCGAGAAGGGGATATACCAACTGTGGTGGAGCAGAAAGTTCTAAAACTATGTTTCGGATTTCCCCAAGGGCACTGACGTCACCATCGTCAAGTTTTGTCTTCAGAATTTGCAACTTATTTGCGACACTCTGAAAATTTAAATTGCAAATTAGTAGATTCATTAAGTAACTAAGTTCACATTGTCAGTAGAGTAAAATGAAGTCACTGTATAGATGTCTTAGAATATAAGAAAAATCACTGCAAAGACAGGAAGCACCATATGTATTATAGAAGGCGATCAAACATTTAGTGCCACCCATCCCTGTAGATTAAACAATCCAATTTCTCCAAAATTTTCAAAGCACATAATATGTAAGCCATTAGAATAGCAACTACTCAACACTTTTCAGCAATCAAGATCATATCTTGTGTTTAGAAACCATGTCAGTTATAAAGAACCTCTTGCAGCAAAGATGGAACTTCTTTTAAGTAAAGCCTTGTAGCAGCATATTAGGATATGGCACGGACATTGTATGTCAATAGAATAAATGTAATCTTAAAAACAATTCAAGGTAAATGTGTTGAATGGAAACAATCGTACCCTCCCTAAAAATCATGCATATAATTCAAATCTAAAGTATCAGGCAATAGGCAATGGGCAATGTGGACAAAACATAGATGCACGAGGAAAGTCTGGGAAAAAGTAGAACCTGGTTTAGATTATCTGAAAGGACTTTCTCAAAAACACCGAATGGCAAGGCAACAGAAGTTGGAATGTTAACCCAAGATGGGAGTTTCCCTTTCAAGTTTGCAATATTGCGCGATTTGGCTCCAACCTGGACAAATTTTAAAATGCATTTTACAAAAGCTTAATATATGCATATAACGAAATCTTCCGTACGGAGATTTTTTCCCTACTACGTTATTGGATAAAACATAGAAAATGAAATAAGATGAAAGGATGAGAATTTCCTCAAATACAAGACAGATATAAGAGGCTGACCATTTCACTTGTGAATTCCTCAGATGAAATCGCATATTTTCCAGAAAACTGCTTTTTCTCCAAAGCCATGGATGGAGCAGAGGAAACTTCATTTGATTGAGTTGAACTTACTAGCTCATCATCTTTCATCTCACTACAGTTAAAAATAAAAAATAAAAAAAAAGGTATTGATATTCACATTACAATCACTAATTGTAATCCTTCTGAGTTTAGCTTTTTGCACAGAACGTGAAAACAAAAGCAGTACAAAAGACAGAAATATCATTGATTTCTTTGAAATAAATACATGAAAAAGTACCCTTCAAAAAAAAAAAGAAGTACATGAAAAGTTAATTTCCCATTCCGACATTACCTGTACACTACATCTGCAGCTGTAGGCTTCAAGCACAATAACTTTCCCTCAAGTGCCTCAATGTCAGACAATATATTGGAATCAAAGCATGTGGCGAAACAAACCTAAAAGATAAAACTCATAAGCCATTTTACTGGGTATTTTTTTCTTAACCATCAATTAGAAAAGGTGGCATAATTTTTTAAAACCTTGCTATTCCTTGCTCGAACAGAAACATGCGACAAAACATCAGGCATATCTGGGGTCAGCACTGCCACAGCACCATCGGGAATTTCTTCCTCTCCTTTAACAGATCTTGCAACCAATATTGTTGGTTTCGAGTAAGATTTATTCTGGACAGAAAGCAACTGATCGACTACAACAACATATCCAACAGCTTCAACTGGACTGATGACTTGCCAACTGTCACAGATTGTTAAAGATGCATTAATAAGCTACACATATTGATTAGTGTTCAACATGCTTATATATATATAATATATATATATAGATATATATATATATATATATTAAGAATGATAACTTTTCCATAATGAAGGTAATAAAATTTATATTAACTTTCCAAGATGAGCAGTTTGCCGGAGAATTGGATCAAGTCGATTAAGAAGGGAGGACACAGAAGCAGCTGATCCAGCCCGAATCATTTCTTCAGTAAATATATTAACCTGCATGGAGTAAATCCATTTGTAAACTATGAAAAGTAAAGGGAGAAGGCGCTAAAAGGACTATCACAAGATCTTTATGATGGTATACCGCCCACTGATCCACCCCAAGCCTTGCACCCAGATACTCTGCTGATGGTTGCAGTAGTTGATGGTATGCCTCGGCTTTGCTTGCAAGCGAAAGTCGGGTCCTGTCAAGGACTGACTTGGCAAACAATGCCCATTGATCATCCTTGCTCTTCAGCATGCTCTGAGCTAGACTCCACCCCTTGGAGTGAAAAGGAAATGATCATTAGCATACTAAAAGAATTTCAGCTGAAGAACATGTCCATCCACAAAACAGCCACATACAAACTCAAAACTGGTTATGACAGCAAAGGAAGTTTTCTTTTTTCTAAGGATAAGCAATAATTGCCATTAGAATGTAATTTGAATGAACTTGGTAGGCTAAAGTTGATTTTCATAGTAGTGTGTCCCTCAATTAAGCTACTCTATCTGGAATTGCCTTCCAATTTCTTAGCTATGGTTTTGTAGTATTTAGGTATCTCATCAGGGTATCCCTGATTTTCTATACTTAGGTAACATTCTTTGATGTACTTGCCCGTTCCCAAGTTTTGCAGCAATTACCTAACCCCAAAAAAGAAAAAAAAAAAAAAAAGTTCTGCAAGTCACCATAACTTCCAATGATACCTTATAAGGAAGGCTTTAACTCCTCAGGCCTTTAGAGCAGCTGTACATTGGAACTATGAACAAAAATAATGGCATTTTGTTTCACAGTAAGCTAACCTTTAAGCAATAAATGAGATCCTCATTATTGTCCACTGAAAGCGCGAGATTTTCAACAACAAGAGAGATGAAGTACATTATTTTCTGCAGAGTTCAAGTATTGAGTATGGGGAAATATGTTAACATCAAATTTAGTTGAAAATAGGTGGAAAGTTTAAATCATGAAGAATACAGATAAAAAACATAAGGTTATACCATACCTCAGGACTTGCATTGCTCAATCCTTCATAACCACGTTCTACAGCTGTTCTAACTGCAGAGTCCAGGGCAATATCCAGGAATAGAAGATCCTTAAGACGGTCATTCTGCTGGGAAAGCAATGGTCTAAGCTCCTGGCGAGCCTCAAGCAGTCCCTGAATGTAAAAATGTTTTTCAGCAAAAAAAAAAAAATAAAACAAATTCAAAATGCTTCAATTAATTGTCAAATTTAGGGTAAGGGGAATCAGAAGAAGTTGAACACCACAAATTTTTTATATACCTCAAGAAGGGCTTCCACATTTTTATCTTCAATATGGCCCATAACAAACTGAAGCAGTTCCTGTTCACATGAACATACAAATTAACAGAATGTTGTTTTTCAGAGGCTCCTTAGATATGCTGAATATATCATATCTGAACTACCTGAAATCCCGCTGGCAAGCCAGACACTGGATTTATCTGCACTCCCACCATGAAACCTTGTCCCTGTGGGAATTAATGATCACATGGATGAATTGTGGGAGGAATGAAACCAACTTGCTAAACAAAGAATTACTTTGAATGGAATTACCTCAGTTTTGTAGCCCATACAATTTGCAATGGCAGAATCGAGATCTGCACCTGAATGAACTGCCTGCAATCATATACTGGATGGAGTAAAACTTATGAAGGAAGGAAGGTCACAAGAGTGAGTTGAATAATAACTGCCAGCTGGCCAAGACATTAGCGGAAAAAGAAGAAATTCTTGTAGAGCTATCAGAAAAATTGCAATGTTAACAATGAAAATCTCAAGATGCATTCCAAATGCTATTCTGGAAGCATTCACTTTTGGGAACTAATAAATAAAATTATGCAGACATTACATTCAAACAATCTATATGAGAATTACAATAAGGCATGTAACTTTTCAATAAAGCTCTAACCTTCAAAGTTCGCATGTAATGTCCAAGATCACGCAAAAGTCCATCCTTTTGATCCTGTCTAAAATCCGGTTCAGAGCGTATTGCACGGTCATAACTAAGAAGACGCTCCTTAGTTATTCCATTATCATTTAAGGTCTTCCAGTAAACACTAAGGTCAAAGTCACTATTGAGATAGTCGATCAATGCCTGCAAAAGATGGTATGTGATTAGAATAATATGTCAAAATATTTAAATATATTTGTATAAATGCACACACACGCATTAAAAACAGACAAATGAAATACCTGACAGATTACGACATCATCAGGACTTGTGTTATTATGCAGCTTTTGATGCCATTGCTCCATTATTCCACCCTTGCAGTCATTCTTTCTCTGCAGTTAAAATATTATATTATTCAAAATTATTAAATAATAAGATCACTAAAACAATTTAATGGAAAAAAGGTGAATACTTTAGACATATACCTGAATGACTAATATCTCATCCCTGATTCGTTGCCCCACATCTCCTTCGCCTCCACGACCAACAGTTGACAAAATCATACGCAGAATTTCACGATATTGTGGACAACTTTTGTAGACATTCTGTAGCAATTCCGTAAGCCTGTCTTGAGCTTGGCTTATCTCCCTGCACAAATAAAGGAATTAAGAAAATTTAATCCAAAATAAACAAATCACATTTAGTAGAAAAAGGACAATGATATAATAACACAGAAGTTTTTTCTTTAAACACATATGGGAAAACAAAATCAAGTCCAGAAAATTCTACAGACATGCAATGCAAATATCCAGGAGTTAATACTATATCTATTAAAGCAGTCAAAGCAACTGTATAGGAATCCTACCGTGGTTTTACATTGTAATTTTTGTTCCAAATCAGTTGTCTTGTGGCCATAAATCTCATCCACACAAGAATTGCAGCAAGACCCAGTTCACCAGCATTAGTTGCTTTATCCATCAAGTCTGCTGCAATATTGAATCTGTAGGAAACATATCCCTTGTTAATAGGCGTGTGGAATCATGCTCTTTCCAAAAAGTTGAAAATGTAATGAGCCCAAAAGCATATAAAATGGGATATCAACATAATGATGATAACCTATTTTCCTCAGGCACATATAGAAAACTGAGTTCACCGTCTCCTTATTGAAATTTATAATGTCCAGCATACCAGCAATACATGCTAATCCTAAAGTAGCAGACAAGATTGTCCCAAAAATTAAGACTATCTTGCATTTATGCGAGCTCAAGTTCGGACTTTTAGATGAGATGAAATTCTTTCTTATGAGCTAGTTATGTGAATGTCTTACAATTACTTAATTACATAATTTATAATAAAACACTACAGCCACCACAAATACTTAAATTTATAAACAGATATCAAAATTCAATAAACTTGTACAATCAAAAACAAAAATCTTAAATTCAACTCATATAAATATAAAAGACAAAGTATGGAGTGAAAATGGTTCATACATGAACCATTGAAGTGTATTAGTTGTTTTCACTAAAGAGTATTAGTTGTTTTAACTGAAGGATATTAATTGTTTTCACTGAAGAGTATAAGTTAAATACTGAAAACAAACTAAGACTCTTCAGTGAAAACAGCTAATACTCTTCAGTGAAAACAACTAATACTCTTTGATGAAAACTACTAATACCCATCTATAATTCATGTATGAACCAATTTCACTCTATACATACTCAATATAAAAACACTTTAAACACAATAAAATTCTTATATATATTTATGTTAGTGTTGTACACACAATATGGATGACAAATTAAAGATTGTAAAAACACTATTAATTTGATATATGGTGCGTTGGAAAAAAGATTTGAGGCTAAAAATTACCAAGATTTCAGATTGCGAGTGAAAAGTACAGATAAAAAAAGGAAAAACATATCACCAGCTGCCGCTGACAGGCTACCAAGCCCACCTTCTTCTTTGGAAAGTGAAAAGTAGATGCCATACAACACACGTCATCTGGCATTTTCTTTCATTTATTACAAAATTTCTACTTTTAGCAAGTAATTTTGGGTGGGCAAAACTAAACTTACTACAATCTTTTATGACTACACCCTTCTTATATATGTATAGATGTTTTAAACCCAAGGTTGGGTCACTAAGCTAAAGTTTGTGTCACTCTTACAGTTATTTTTATTTCTTTGGAAAGTGAAAAGTAGATGCCATACAACACACGTCATCTGGCATTTTCTTTCATTTATTACAAAATTTCTACTTTTAGCAAGTAATTTTGGGTGGGCAAAACTAAACTTACTACTATCTTTTATGACTACACCCTTTTTATATATGTATAGATGTTTTAAACCGAAGGTTGGGTCACTAAGCTAAAGCTTATGTCACTCTTACAGTTATTTTTATTTTCATTTTCTCCCCACAACTCTAGGTTATATACATCTTGGCTGATTGCTAAGTCCAAGCCTCTAAATTCAAGAACATTAGAAGTAATAATTCTAAAATGCTAAGAAAGAAACTTTAAAAGCTATGCAACACACATATAACAATTTTTTTTCTTTTTATCATTCATGCAACCCAAAAGTGATTTACTGTGTTTGAAACCCCTAATAAAGAGAACACAAAAATGGGATTATCATTGGAATGTAAAGCAAAGTGGAAGAAAAAAAATTTAGACATATGGATGATTTATTACCGATGCATAAATGACTTCTGGGCTTCACTTTCTAACTCAGCTATATTATCTAACAATGACTTTGATGTTCCTTTCCCATCTCCTGCACCCTTCTGCACATAATATAAGTACAGGGAGTAGTCAATGCTGAATACTGAATACATAGAATTTGCAGATTTAAAATAGATTTGGACAAATGACATCTGCATTCAACTCACAACTTTTTGGACCTCAGAAGAGCCAGTTTTCAAATCAACATAAAAGTCTGACCCACTGTTCTTTATCCAGTTTCCACCACACAAAAGAACAAATGGCATCCCCACAAAGCTGTTATCTTCAATTGTCAGTTCTAATGATTGGACCTGAGAGTAGTTTAGGAAGAGGTTATTTCCCCGAGGTCAACAAGTTCCTACGTAGTATTATACTAGGCATATATAAAAAACATGTGAAATTTCATTTGTCAAACCTTGTGTGGCTGATTTTCAGAAGAAATGACTGTGAATTTTGTTTCAGCAGCCTTGTCTAAAGAAACTGAATCAGGGGGCAACACAGTTGAGGGAGGTGCCTGTAATAGTATGCAGCCATCTATATTAGAATAATATAATACATAATATACCTGAAAACAAAAATACGTAACTGACTTGCTAGAGTAAACATCTATTAAATGTATTTATACATACTCCCCATTCTCCAGCATTTTTGGACAAAGCCCAGTGAAGAAGAACAGGCTCCTGTAGATCTGTAGCAAGGTAAATTTTTGTCTTGCCAGGGGGCTTTGCTACAAGAACCTTCAGAAATAAAACAAGATCCCAAATATTTAGCGGGCGGAAAAAATCTTCAAGTGAAATTTAAAAGAAGCTGCAAACTTACCAGGAGTTCCTTATCAGCAAGCTTATAAATTTTTTTGCTATGTATAGGGCCATCGATATATTCTTCCGTTGCCTTAGAAAACTGTCTAACTGCAGACAACTCTTCTGGAACAGGGGAGGAGATATTTTCCTCTTCTTCTACGGACTTGGAAGCAAACTTGGTGAGAAATGACATCACGTCTCTTTTCTTCCGCTGAATCCTCTCTGCAGAGAAAGTTCTTCCTTTTACAGGTTGCTTGGTAACGTTGGTTTGTATTTCACCTTTGGTGATCTTTTTTCGTATTTTGTCAAGTGATGAGCCCTTCTCTAGTTCAGCTTGCAAGTCTTTTCTTGCTTCTTCGAATTCTTTCTGTTAAATCAGTGACATTAAGATAAGAAATTTACAAATGAAAACAGTACTCCTACTCACTCATATTACTAAACATTAGCATTTACTATGTGAAGAAATGCAAATTAATTTCCTGTCATAACTACTGAACCCCACAGCTCATATGGAAGGTACAAGATTTACAAATTGCTGTTCAGGAGAATAGTTTGGCTTTCCAGCTTTCTCCCATCTGATATATGACTGTATTTGAACTAGATCATCAGGTATGTTGCTCTTTGATCCAGAAGCATCTTGCTCCTTAGATTCGGAAATAACTTGCTCCTTACTCTCACTTGTATTGTTTTTGCTTGTTAATTTTGCTCTGAGGTCCTGTATGGAAGCACCCCTGGCTACTTCTTTCAACAGCTCCGTTCGAGCTGCCTCATACTCCTCCTATTAAAAGACAATCAATTACCAGAAGAATAAGCAACAAAACATAAATGCAAAAGATACCGGGCTAATGACAATGCACAATAGTCTTAGCAAAATAACTTGACATCAATCAAGTTAAAATTATTTTCTTGATCAAGGGTGGAAGTGGAACAAACCAAAAGGTCATCAATTGTTTCGTGATTTGTTTACGGGAAGCATTTTTTATATATTCAATTGTCTCTCTTTAGCAACTTAAAGCAGAAAAGTCAATCAAGACCAGTTAAAGTATGCAATCTCATATATTCTATGTAAAGCCAGAAAACGAACAGATATTACTGTTAGTAATAAAAACAGGGCATCAAATTCAACTTCCTTAAAATATATCCTACAAATTTAAGAGGCCTAACGTACATGGCATATACGTGTTCTAAATCAAAATTTAAGGATCACGCAAACTCATACCTTCTCTTTTTCTGGGGTATAATTCTGTTTGCCTTTCATCTCCCACCTCAAATAAGCTTGAATTTGTACAAGATCCTCAGGGACTGAAATGTCTGGAGTTCTAAAATCTGCCTTAGGCAGATCAATATGAAAGTTGCCCCCGTTGTACTTGTACCTGAGGTCATGAGGAAGATGCTACAATGAAACATCGCAATCCATAGGTGATAAATTTTTCATGACAACGTTGCTTTACCATTTATTCTTGGCTTCATCATAAATAAGAAACTCTAGAGCTTGCACTGCAGGATCATCAATCTCTATTCTCAGGGTAGAATTAGAAGCGGACTAAGAAAAGACAACATACCAAGATATGTCATCAAGCAATTCTACTTATGTTATAAAAATTTACTAGGTAAGTTGAACTCAGCGTCAATCTGAAAACTTACTTTCTCAAACCGACTCCTAAGTGCTCGGTCCTTGTAAACAATAGTCCCGACTGGACGATGGCGAGGAAGTATCCATTTTCTGACCCAAAAATGACAAGATGAGGATAATGATCATGATAATAACAATAGAACTTTATAACTTCGGCAAGGATGTAATTACATTAAGTAGATATCTTATACTTCAATCACACTTACCCATTTTGGCTTTTTAGTGCACCCCAGTGCAGAAGAAGGCTGTCACTACTACATGTAATTTGAATATTTACTACTGAAGCATAACCAGAAGTTGGAAGCTCAACATCAACCTGTTTATTTGCATCCAATATACTATGTCAATAGATTTGCATGTGTCCATCATCCTAGGAACACTCTATTAGTATGGTTGATAGCGATCTAGTTAGACCCCACATTCTCAAAGTCACTGTAACAAAGGATACCTGTAATTCGATCTTCTCATCAAGGCTGAACTTCTCTGTAAGCTGCTAGAGAAAGACAAAGGAAGAGAGGAGAAATAAATATATCAAGTCAATGAATTTTCAAGAAGCTATTGCTACTGCATGCACCATATAGTGCTGTAATGGGAGCCCAAAGAAACTCATCAGTGTTTTAAAAATCGCTCCAGCCTTTAAGCAGAGAGTAGAGGCCATGCTTCCCATTGTTAAAAGATCTAAGAACCAGGGTTCTGAGAAAAAACAGAGATCACTATTATCTAGTAGGAAAAATTATTAACATATTGAGGAGAAGAACCACTTCTATCTTAGTGAGAAGACCCAATTAAATTCTGATTCACTATCTTGGTTGAATCACCTAGAATAATAACATTGCAAAGATTTCCAAATACTGCATTTGAAAATACATATACTTCAACAAATAGACATGAACATAATCACAAATATCAACAAAACCTATCTAAAGAATTATTACCGAAGAAGATGCATCAGCGGCCAAAATAGCCTTTATTGACCTCAATTTAGCACCCTGCTTTCCCATCTGTAATTTTGTTTTCTGCAGTGTGAGTCTTTTACCACGAAATTCAGTTGATAAAGAGGGTCGGTGTGTTATTGAATCCGCTTGAGGTTGGAGAAAGGTATTCCCCCAAATGCAAGTCCAAGAATTGCTTCGACTCTGATGCTCTAATACTGTTGGAGAAAGCAAACTCTGATGCAACAAGTTATTCCCAATTGCGTTGCTCATGTTTTCTCAATTGTAAAATTAAATATCACGACTTCCAAATCAATATTTCTCTGCCAAAAGAAAAAATAAATTAACAATCATAAACAAGGCTAACTGCAGTTAACACGTAGGAGTAGAAAAACTTTAAAACACCTTTTTCATATATACAGATATAGCAGCACATCTACATACATAATCACATATTTCTAGTTCTTGATTTATATTCACAACAAAAAAAAAAAGGATATCATATACACTATTTAAAGGATCATACATATAAATAGACAGCATTTTAAAAACAACATAACTTATATACTGTACACTTATACGCGCACACAAGGCCGTACACAGAAACACAAACATTTGAACACTATAGTGCGAAAAATTAACAAACGAACAACTGAATTTTAAACTAAGCCACCTAAATACAAATTAACTCCACCGATATCGCAATCAGAAACCGTTAAACGCACTTCAGAATTTACTGCTCAATCGAGCAAGTAATTCAGTCATTTCAACAAACAGCAAAAGTGCAATCCAGGTTAGCTTCAAACCACTCCACAGAAGAATTCAATCGAAGCGTAAAGTTCAGCAACTTGCCAAATAGCCAATTCCACATAAATGTATTATCATTTCATCCAACAATCAACTTCAGCAATCGAATTCTACCTTAGGGAGAAGGAAAATCAAGCAAATTATGGACGAAATCTGGGGGGAAAGCTCAGAGAGAGTGAAGCTATGACTAAAAAGTGGAAAGCGAGAAGATGTACAGAGGAAAACGAAGTTAATACGTTACTGATTAAATTAAGATGAAGAAATGGGACACGTGGCGAGGCTACAGAGGCGCAAAGATAAATAAAGCGTTTGGGAATTGGGTTTCCAGAGTTCGGAGCTTAGTCACGTGCCGGATGCATGGGCCGTGGGGTCCGTGACTACCGGCTGCCTTGTTGGGTTTCATTTGGATATTTTTTTCCGTAGATTTTTTACTATTCAAAACCTCAATATAGGAATAATGAGTATTTATTATAACTCGGAGATTTTTTTTTTTTTCCAAGAAAAAACCTCAATTATAGAAAGGCAAAAGTTTTTAAAAAATAATGAGTATTAATATATTGTAGTATTAATGTATAAATATAATTTTAAGTAAAAGTAGTATAAAAGAATATATAACAAATTAATTTTGAATTTGATGTACATCTCACACTAAGGAAGTGACAGGTATTTTTTTGTTGTTACACGATGATATTTTGATGCAAGTTTATAAAATTTGTGACTACAGTTTAGCGCTTTTCCCTTGGGGTTGGGAGAGAGAGAACACGACTGCGACAAATTGATTTTTTGAGTCGGCCACATTTTTCTCCACATATTTCCTAAAATTATTTTTACTCCACATTTTATGAGAAAATCTGCATGTCGGCCGATATTTATAATTTCCCACTTGTAACTTGTTAGCTTAACTATAGCTTTTCGTTTTCTCGTGATCCGGAGATGAGATCAATATTATTATTAGACTACGGTTATTAACACTAACATCTGTGTTAAATACACTATCCAAATGAAGAGTGAAGACACTACTATTTTTTCCGAAAAATTGAAGCATTTTCGGGAAAAAATCCGAAAATAAACATAAAATTCGAATTCTTTTTTCGAAATTTAGTGCATTCCATCAGTTTCGGAAAAAAGTTTGAAAAAATAAAAAAAATTCAAAAAAAAACGAACAAAAAGTAGTGTATTCATCCCGGTAGTGTTTTTAACAAAGAGGCTAGTGCAAATAACCTGCGCCTTATTATTATTTGTACGAACGAATTATTACTACCCAGCCTAGTAAAGGTCTCCCGTTGAAGTTATTTTTGGTGACAAAAATTTGAGGACGAGGCAATTGATAAATCCATCAAGTTTGATTGAATTTTTATGGCGCCCATAAAAATGAAAATTAATATTTACTTTTTAAAATTAATCCATTATATAAGAATATTAGTTAAAGTATTAGTTTATATGTTAGATAATATTAAGCGGAAATTACTATGGATTAATAATTTCTTGAAAGAGTGACAAGCAGTTCAGGATTAGTAAAATAATGGAAGTCAGAAGAAGAAAATAAAAAAATGAAAAATGAGGGCTTAGAGTACACCAGTAGAAAATCAATAAATTAATATATTTAGATAGTTGAACTTAAAACCAGTCAAATTGGATGGATTAGTTCAACCAACTCAAGTATAAATATGGGCTTATAGCACAAATACATGCTAAAAATTTCAGGTCTATTTGGTCCGATTCCGAACCATGTGGTTCATGGGCTTAATAGATTCGTGTCAATTTTGTTGTAAATTTAGAAAATTTATTATTCCAAATCTAGAAGATTTGATGTGGACATTATTTATGGACCAAGAAACCCAACGGACTTTATATCTTAGACTAGGGTTTTATTCTTATAAATAGATCATTGTATTCATTATTGTAATCACTCTCATACACAAGATCATTAGTGAAACTCCTGGCTTAGATCGCCCCCAGACGTAGTCGTTCCCGACGAACTGGGTCAAGAAACGATGTGTCTTTAATTTACGCACTTATTTACAACACGTTATCAGCACGAATTTCTACCCACAATTAATCGGTACGAATCTCGATTTATTTACTCTTATGCATGATAATGAATTATCTGATTTATTATGCAATCGCATGTAAGCTTGCATCCTACTCTAATTACCAGAACTTATATACGCTCATCTATGTCATATAAGCTTAAAGCTTCCAAGTCCTGGTTTTCACTTACTGCCATATATGTATATAAGATTAAAGCTTTCAAATCCTATTTTCATATACCACCATATACGATTGTCCTTTCATGACTGACGGAACTTGCAAGATTAGTAGGCTCCCGTTGAGCCCGTTTCATTGACCAAGTAAGGTTCGATTGGAAGGACTCCCGTCAAGTTCTATTCAAACGCCCTAAATTAAATTTTCTATGAATTACATGTTTTGATGTGTACCCGTGCTATAGATTTGATTTATTATACTTGCAATTAATTGAATCATGTTTGTATATCGAATTAAATTATTTTTGTGACTTGAATCGACGAGCAACTGCCGACGTCCCGAAGGCGTACAACCACCGCCCGTGCCGCCGCCCGATCGCCAGCGCCACCCCGTCGAGCGCGCCGGCCGATCGCGCGCCGCCTGCTCGCGCGGCCGCCGCCCCCTGCGCACCTGCCGCCCGTCTCGCCTGCCGTGTGCCGCCATCGCCGCGCGCCCGTGTCGCGCTCCCGTCGCGCATGCCGCTCGCGCCTACCACGTGGCCGCCTCACGCCCCCGCGCGCCCGTCGCGGCCGCCTCTTGTACGCCATGCGCGACTCACGCGATGTTTTTCCTCGAATTCTTGTGATCTCTTAACCCTATTTCGTTTGCGTTTTTTATATCATAAAATCTGTGTTTAATTTATTTTTAATCCTGGAAATATTTCGTTAAATTGCGTTAATATACATGAAATAATTATTCTTATGATTATTTCCTCTGTCTATTAAATCGTATATTTTCTAGAAATTATTTTCATGTGATTATCTTCCTTAATTGTTTATGCATTTTATGTGATTTAATTATCCTACGTGCATTACTTTTCCGCACATAGTTTATTTCTTTATAGTCCGCATATTATGCCCGGGTAGGCGGCGCCCGGTATTTGTCGGACCGTAAATTTATGTTTTTGATAGACGTCGTCCAATACTTGTATATATGTGCTCTAGAATAATTAAATAAATCCTTATTTCTCCGTTGTCAATAAATTGGTCACAACTCTTACCATGTCACTTTAAAATCGTAGTGAAAATATATGATATTATCATGAAAGAATTCGATGAGCTTGCTCTCGATGGTAATAACTACCTGACATGGGCGCTAGATGTCGAGTTTCATCTAGCCTTAAATGAGTTGAGCGAAACAATTCTCGAAGGTTTGAAATCCACTAACGCCCTAAAGGCGAAAGCGTTGATTTTTCTCATGAACCACCTGAGTGAGGAATTCATCATTCAGATCCTCATTCAGGGACCCCGGAATATTGTGGAACTCCCTGTAGGATCGTTTCCAACAACAAAAAGAAATACTCCTTCCTCCGGTACAATACGATTGGTTGAGACTCCGTTTCCAAGACCTTATGTCTATAACGGAGTACAACTCTGATTTGCACCGTATTCTAATCCAGATGATGCAGAACAATCTATCAACATTCCACGCTAGCAACCTTATACTCCAGCAGCAGTATAGGGACAATTATATTATTGGTTGCAAACGTGGAAGGGGGGGAGAGTAAGATGATCTGGGTTAAAGGCCGAGGTCGTAGTACATCCGGTGGTCACAGAACCTCGAATTTCGCTCTTCATCTGGCAAGGTTAAGCAGCCCTGCTACAGATGCGGATGCAGAGGCCATTGGTCTCGCACGTGTCGCACTCCCAAGAACTTGGTTGAGGCTTATCAAAAGCAGCAGAAGGACGACAAGGGGAGGGCCCCTAGAGTCGAATCTCACCATGCCAGACTACCTGAAGCAGACTTTGACCAAGACAACGTCGATCCTCTGGGCATCAAGCTCAAGGACCTTGGAGATGATGAGTGATTTGTGTATTTGATTGTTTTAGTACTTTATATTTGGATCCTTTCTTTCGGATATTTTATTTTATGGATAATATTATGTTTTAGCTTCGATGTGTTTACCTTAACGTTGTCCATTAAATTTACTTGGATATTGCTTTTCATGGCTAGTAAACATATCAGCTATTAGGTTTGGGCTATTTCCTCTGGCATGATGGATTGAGATTGTGTTTTATGTTTGGTAGATAGCGCCACCACTCATGCAATCTTAAGAGATAAAAAGTTCTTTCATAACTTGTTAAATCATAAGGGGAGTATAACTACAATAGCAATTATAGTAGGTTGATAGTGGGGTCCAGAAGAGCTCTCATTGTCCTCCCCGTGGGTACCGAACTCATAATGAATAATGTCTTATTGTTTCCACAGTTTAAGTGTACCCTGCTCAGTTTTAGAGATATTAGGACTAATGAATATCACATTGAAACTGAAACTGAGAACAATAACGAATACCTTTTGATGACTATTACTCGAGGTAGCCGTAAATAAGTTATAGAAAAACTTCCTTACTTCTCCCCTAGATTGTACTATTCCTACATCCGGCCGTCAAAATCTCCATCTAGCCATGAGTATGAAATTTCATGACCCGAACTTCTTTATATTAAGGCATCAGCGGTTAACTCATTCAGGACAATATATGATACGTAGGATTCTACCTAATTCAATTAGTTATAATAATTCGAATAATAGAATCCTTCCTGTTGATGAACTTATTTGTGATGCATGTCTTAAGGGTAAGTTAATAGTGCGCCCGTCGCGCACTAAGGTTAGACTAGAGTCTCTGGTTTTCCTTGAAGCGAATTCAAGGAGACATTTGTGGACCGATTCACCCAGCATCAGGACCATTTCAGTATTTCATGGTCCTTATTAATGCCTCCACTAGGTGGACATATGCTTATTAGCTGTCTACCCGCAATCAAGCTCTTGCAGAGCTCATTGCAAAAACTATAGAGCTTAGAGCTCAATTCCCGGATTATCCAATCAAGTCGATTCGTATGGATAATACAGCTGAGTTCAGCTCGAAGGCCTTTACAGATTACTGTATGGCCCTGGAAATTATATTGGAGCATTCGGTCCCCTACGTCCATACCCAAAATAGTCTTGCTGAGGCGCTAATAAAACGTATCAAATTTATCATGAGACAATTGCTTATGAACTCCAAACTACCCACCTCATGATGGGGGCATGCAATCCTACATGCATCGCACTTATTCTAAATCCGTCCAACTGCATCCATTCCCCCCTACAGTTAGTGTGTGGGAAAGAACCTAGCATTTCACATCTGCGTATTTTTTTATGTGCGGTATACGTTCCAATAACTATACCAAAAAGGACCTCTATGGGCCCACAAAGAAAACTCGGTATTTACGTCGAATATGACTCTCCATCCATCGTAAAATACCTCGAGCCTTTGTCTGGGGATCAATTAACGGCCTGGTTCGCTGATTGCACGTTCGATGAAGATTACTTCCCGGCATTAAGGGGAGATCCTATTTAAAATTGAATAAATACCGGGAGCTTACGTGGAACGTAAGTAATCTTCAGTATCTAGATCCGTGCACTAATCAATCTGAACTAGAAGTTTAGAAGATCATTAACTTGCAAAATTTAGCAAATAATTTGTCAGACGCGTTCACTGACCATAAAGGTGTAACTAAATCGCATATACCTGCGGTAAATGCTCCCCAAAGGGTTGAGGTCCCAAGTAAAACGAGTACTCATGCCCCCACACGCCAAAAGTGTAAGGGACCCTCAAGAGATAGTAACACACCTAAACGAAAGGCTAGCAAAATTGGTCGGTCGAATGTAAAATCTCTAGAAGAGATCCGTCTTGATAACCCCAAGTCTTTAGGAGACGAGAGTCCTAGTGATGAAGCACGTGCACAAAATATTCCTTGCACTAGGACCGTGAAACGACCAGACCCATATACAATGGGAAATGACGAATGTCTGGTTGACGTAAACGTCAAAGTCTCTGTGAATTTCACATATACGGGAGAAATATGTAATATAAATATTACTGTCGTCGACGACACATTTGCAGCGACAATTGCTCTTTCTATTAACGATCCGGATCCAGAACCCAAAAATTATCGTTAAGTGCCGGAAGCACTCCGATCGGGTAAAATGGAAAGAGGCAATTGAAGCAGAGCTTGCATCGCTTAACAAAAGACAAGTATTTGACTCTTTTGTTCGTACACCCTGTAGGATATAAATGGATTTTGTACGAAAACGAAATGAGAACAATACTATGGAGAGGTATAAAGCGAGGCTTGTAGCTCAAGGGTTTTTCGCAGAGACCCGGGATTGATTTCGATCAAACATATTCTCCCGTCATGAACTCAATGTCATGGACTCAATAACGTTCCGCTAATTGATATCTTTGGCAGTTAAAATGAATCTCCAAATGAGATTAATGGACGTAGTAACCGCGTACTTATACGGATCACTAGATGCCGACATTTACATGAAAATCTCAGATGGATTTGACATTCCTCAAATGAGGGATGGTGAAAACCGCAGTATGTATAGCATACAACTGCAAAAGTCGTTGTATGGCCTGAAGCAATCGGGCCTCATGTGGTACAACCGACTTAGTGAATTACTTCAGAAGAAAGGATACACATTCGATAAAGCTTTCCCATACGTATTCAAGAAGAAATCGCAAGATGGTTTTTGCATCATATCCGTCTATGTTGAGAAACCTAAATATAATCGGAACATGCAAAGAGATTGAAGAAGCCAGTTCAATCTTGAAAGCTGAATTCGAAATGAAGTCCTTGGGTAAAACCAAGTATTGCCTCGGCTTGCAGATCGAGCACCTCCCAGAAGGAGTCCTTATTCATCAGTCGACCTACGTAAAGAAGGTATTGGAGAGATTTCACATGGATAAATCTCATCCACTTAGCACCCCTATGGTTGTTCGATCCCTCGAAGTGGATAAGGACCCATTTAGACCAAGAGAAGATTTAGAAGAAATTCTGGGGCCAGAAGTTCCTTATCTTAGTGCTGTTGGAGCTTTGCTCTATCTCACAAATTGCACTCGGCCTGACATTGCATTTGCTGTCAATTTGCTTGCGAGATATAGCGCTTCTCCTACAAGGAGACATTGGAATGGTGTTAAACACGTTCTACGATACCTCCAAGGGTCTCAAGATCTTGGACTGTTTTATCGTAAGAACCAAGACAAAACCTTAGTAGGTTATGCGGAGGCTGACTATTTGTCTGATCCCCACAATGCCATATCCCAGACTTGTTACATTTTTCTCTATGGTGGAACCGCAATCTCATGGAGGTCGGTTAAACAATCCATGGTTACCACATCTTCAAACCACTCAGAGATCATAGCTTTATTTGAAGCCGCACGAGAATGTGTTTGGTTAAGGTCCTTGGTAAAACACATTGGTGACTCGTGTGGTATCGCCAAAGGCGATACACCTCCCACCACTATATTTGAAGACAACGCTGCTTGCATCGCACAAATGAGTAATGGGTACGTCAAGGGAAACCTGATGAAACATATTTCACCTAAGTTTTTCTACCCATACGAACTCCAGAAGAGCAACGTAATTACCATTCAAAAGGTGCAATCTAGTAACAATCTAGCATATTTGTTTACTAAATTCTTACCTACGTCTACTTTTCAAAAGTACGTTCGTGGTATAAGGATGCAAAGACTTAAAGTGATGTTGTCTTCAGGGGGAGCGGTAACCCCGAAACAAATCTAGAAGATTTATATCTAGAAGATCAATAATATTCCTCCCTAACTTATTATTTGGTCGAAACCTAGCATGTGGAGTTTTTATGACAAGACATTTATGTTATGTCGTAATGTCCAAGGGGGAGTGTTGTAAATCTAGAAGATTTATTATTCCAAATATAGAAGATTTGATGTGGACATTACTTATGGACCAAGAAACCCAACGGGCTTTATATCTTAGACTAGGGTTTTATTCTTATAAATAGATCATTGTATTCATTATTGTAATCACTCTCATACACAAGATCATTAGTGAAACTCCTGGCTTGGATCGCCCCCAGACGTAGTCGTTCCCGACGAACTGGGTCAACAAACGATGTCTCTTTAATTTACGCACTTATTTACAACAAATTTATCTGTTTTAATTTCTTGGCTGCTCGATAATCAAATAATTTTGGCAAAAACTTGTAAAAGACCGTCTTATGGCATGAGACCACAAATTAACATCTAACCCTACCAAAGTGTTAATGAGTAAATGCCCTATTTACACGCATTCTCATTGTCTCATGCCATGAGATGATCTCATACAAGATCTACTCAATAATTTTATATTTTTAATACTCCCTCCGTCCCATTTTAGATTACCCGCAACGCCCAATAAGGAAGGTTTTTTTTTACCCATTTTCTTATTTGGCAAAAAAAAAAAAAAAAAAACAGCACCACCCTTTTAAATTAAACCCTTAAAAATATCACATATTTACACTCCATGCCACTGGATTACCAGCTTTAATTAAATATTCTACCATAACTCAATCCACTAACCCATTAAACACGGCCCTTTAAGGATTTATCTCCTTCCTAAACCTAGCCCAACTAACATACCCTAGAATACACCAGTCCCCTCAGCTACCCACATTATACGCAACCTTCACTTCTCCCTCCTCTCAGCTTTCTTCTCTCTCATCAAATATCATCTTTGTTGATAGGCGAACAAGAATTAAAGCCTTATCAAGGATTATGAAGAGCCAACCTCAAATTAAAGATAATCAGTAAAGAAAATCAAGTCGAGGTGCATAAATCAATCCAGGTAGTGTATAAACTGACGAACAACTCTACCGACGAACAACTATAACGACGAACAGCTTATCGGCGAACAGGTTTTAAGGCCCGAGGCCGGAGATAAACATTCTGCTAAGTCACTGATGACGAGCAACATTGACAAAAGATGATGCATCAACCAACCTAAGAGGTGTATGACAACGAACAAAGGGCCAAGATCCCAAGGCCAATCTTTGTAAAATACAAAGGCGAACAACTTCAGAGCCATACACCCACAAGGCGAACAACTTTTATGTAAAAGCCATCCAGGATTAGCTAAACCGACATGGGCGAACAACAATGAAGTCCGAGATAAGACCAAAGAAGATCTTGTAACTAATATTCAGCTTAGATAAGGTCAAATTGTAGTCAAAGGACACTTGTCAAGCATGCAGGCTAGGGAGACCAAGAGTCAGGAACACCTCATGCTTGCTAGTCTCTATAAATAGTTGTTCTCCGGCTTAAGAAAGACAAGTTCAAATTCATAAACACTCCCAAAACACACACTTAAACACCTAGACGTGCACACATACGAAATTACCACGATTTCGACTTTCGTATTTACTAGTTCATAACCCGACCCTCGATTTACCATTTACGGTGGTAACCAATCACACGTAATTGCTTGATGATCTTTAAACCGAACTTAAACAGTCACTAATTCATCCGATAAAAATTGATCACCAACAATTTTGGCGCTAGAAGAAGGGTTCGAACCTCCGGTTAGTGTGATTACTCAAGAACTTCAAGTTGAAAACTTGAAGATTCAAAGAAAACCTCAAGAAATATTTGAAGATACAAGCAAGGGTGTTCTTGGTGTTCTTCAATATTAAAATTAAAGAAACGATTTATATTGAAATGCCTCAATCTAAGGAAACACAAGGATCCCGTTGTCGAGGAGAGTCTCTCCAACACGAGCCTCGTCGGCCGACCACCGGAACCGTAACCCCAGACATGCGAATAGGTCCCAGCATACAGCCATAACCCACAATCTTCCACCAGAGATGGAGGCCCTGGCGAACAACCCTAATGAACTATCTAAAACCATTGCTGCTTTCCAAGCTCTCCAGAGACAGCAAGAATGCCTTCACATGCAAGACCAAAGGATAGACCCCTGGAAGTTGTTAGGGCCAGATCGTCTAGGGGCGAACAACGTGAGGTGAACAGCGCCCAGGTCAGACGGGACAAGGGTAAAGCCCCGATGGTCGAGCCAAGGGAAGGTCAAGCGGAGTCTGCTCGCGGACGAATAGCAGCGTCAAGTCACGGAACAACCCGTTCCAGCGCTCAAGACAGACTTGGCCAACCTCAATACCAAGAGAAAGTTGCTCGCCAGGAAGAAGGACATGGGCGAGCAACATTTGAACAGCCTCGCCCTTCGGTCCATGAAAGACTTTCCCAGTCTGCCTTTAGACGCTTGGGACCTAATGCGGCGAGCAACCCAAAAAAGCAGCTCCAGGAGTTGCCCACTCCAAGCGAGGGACTGCGACGAGCAGAAAGGTTTGTACCTTTGTTCGCCGAACAGCCTCCAAGTCAGGGGGCATCTCTGGATGAGCTATCAAGCTTGAGAAGGGCGATAGAAAGCATGCAAGGACAGTTGGACCAGCAAAGAGGTGTAGGGACGACCAGCTTGCCATCTTCACCATTATCAACCTACATTCTGAAAGCCCAGATTCAGAAGAAAGTCCAATTCCCTGCAAGCATACAATATGACGGCTTTGCTGATCCCCGAGTTCATCTAACAAAATACTCAGATTATATGGTCTCGGTGGGAGCTAGCGATGCCACTCAATGCCGAAACTTCCCGTTAACCTTGGGGGATCGGGTGCACAAATGGTTCTCAGCATTGCCACCAGCATCCATCCATTCATTCACTTAGCTGAGTCGGGAGTTCCTGTCTCATTTCTCAACAACGGGATCATACTTGTCCCAGAAACACCGGTTGTCAGACCTAAAATAAAATGACGACGAATCAGATCGAGCATTCATGGAAAGGTTCGACAAGGTGTTGTTGGAGGGTAAGCCCGTCAGCGAGGACACAAAAATTGTCGCTATTATGGCAGGACTGAAGAAAGGGTCAAAGCTATGGAAAGAGGTACATCTGAAGTGCCCAAGGAGCTACGCCGAGTTTAGAAATCAGGCCGGCATATTCGTTTCTATGCATGAGGCCCTGCAGTCAAACTTGGGAGAGAACAAAGCCGACCCCAAGGAGAACAACAAGAAACCTGGCACAACGAGCTATCGAGTCCCTAAAAACATGAAGACGTTCACTGAAGGGACATAACTCAAAGAAAAGCTGAACCAAGTGCTAACAGTATCAGTCGATAATGTTTATGAGAATGTGAAAGATAAGGAGTTGCTCTCCCCTCCCCGAAAAATTTGCCAAGATACTGGCAAACTCAACCCTAACAAGTATTGTGCCTACCATCAAAGCGTGGGGCACTTTACGAGTGAATGTAGAGATTTGCTCAAACAACTCTGGCGTTTCTACGAAGACGGAAAGCTCTCCGACTTTGTCAAAAGACAACCCGGAAAAAGAGTCCGGGAAAACAACTCTGAGGACGAAGATGATCAACCCCAGAAGAACAATAAGCCGGCACGACCAGTTCCTGCCATTCCTACTCGTCCATTGGAAGATTTGTATATGATGGAACCTGCAGGTCCCGCAGGAGGATGTTCTGATGGACGGCCATCAATCTCCAACCGAAAGAGAAAGGCTGAATTACGAGCAATCGATCAAGTCCAAGAAATGGGGGTCAAGCCAACTATCATGCAGACGGCGGAGTTGACTTTCACTGAAAAAGATCTTGAAGGAGTTTTGACTCCACATAACGATTCGCTCGTAATCTGCGCCAAAGATCATGGGGACTCGAGTCCATAGATTGTTGGTAGACACTGGAGCCTATACTAACATCTTGTTCAAAAGTACACTCGATAAACTTGGGGACTTTTCAGCCCACATCCGGGACTCAAACCATAGAATCCTAGGCTTCGGAAATGCAGTAACAGTCCCGTTGGGAGAAATTTCTTTGCTTGTACAACTTGTAACGATCGAGGAACCCGAAAAGAATATTACAAGAATGGTAGATTTCTTAGTCGTAGACCAGGAATCGACCTATAATGGGTTCCTTGGTCGACCTTTTTTGAATGAATTTAAAGCTGCCTGTTCAACTTACCATTATTGCTTGAAGTTTCCAACAGCAAGTGGAGCAGGCACAGTTAAAGGAGATCAAAGAAAGGCTCGGGAATGCCTCTTACAACTGCAAGCAAAACATGCGCAAGTATCCATGATGGAAGCCACCACCAGCTATCCAGTTGATGAACCATCAATATTGGAAAACATGATGGACATAGAAGATGACCACATGGATACGGACGAACAACATCCGGACGAGCAAGTACTGGACTAACAACTCATCACCACCCAGAGAGAAATTCCACCTGGCGAACAACACAGAGGTGGTGGCGAGCAACTTCCAACAAGAGACTTGGAGGGCCAAATTTTGACTAACAACAATGGGTCGAAACCAACAGATGATCTAGAACCCCGCCTGGGAGCAGAGCCCATGAACATCGAAAATGATTTCAATCCAGAGGGACCAGTACTTGACCCTCGTTGGAAAGGACAAAAATGACGAGCAACTCCAGTTGAAGAACTGGAAGCGTTCAAAGTTAATCCTGAAAACGAGGATCTTGAATTATACATAGGATCTGAGCTCCTTGAGCCTTATAGATCCCGAATGAAAGAATTCCTCTGTAAAAATCTAGATGTCTTTGCTTGGTCTCATGCAGACATGTTGGGAATAGATCCGAAACATGCTTGCCACAAACTAAACATCAACCAAGCAAAGAGGCCCGTCCATAAAAAAACGACGGAAATACTGCCCAGACAAGTATCAGGCCTTAAATGAAGAAGTAAAGAAGTTGTTAGACAATTACCTAATTCGACAAGCTCTCTGTCCACAATGGGTAGCAAACCCAGTCCTTGTAAAGAAGCCAAACGGGTCCTGGAGGCTATGCATAGATTTTACAGATCTGAATGCAGCATGCCCGAAGGACAACTTTCCTCTCCCTCACATTGACCAATTGGTGGACAACACTGCAGGTCATGAAATGCTAACATTCATGGATGCCTTTGCCGGGTACCATCAAATTTCGATGCATCCAGATGATCAAGAGAACACAACATTTTATACAAATAAAAACTTGCTGTGTTGGAAAAGAATGCCCTTTGGCCTCATCAACGCCGGAGCAACTTATCAAAGGCTGGTGAACAAAATGTTCGACCAACAAATTGGAGATACAATAGAAGTCTACGTTGATGACATCGTAGTCAAAAGTCCCCGTAAAGAAGACCATCTCCAACACTTGACCCAAGTGTTCGAAATTCTTCGACACTACAACATGAAGCTGAATCCAAAGAAGAGCAGCTTTGGAGTTCATTCAGGCAAATTCTTGGGTCATCTTGTTAGTCAACGAGGAATTGAGGCTAATCCAACAAAAGTTAAAGCCATAGTGGATATGCAACCACCACGTTCAATAAAAGAAGTGCAAAGACTCACGGGATGTCTAGCAGCACTAAACCGGTTCATATCCAGATCGGGGGACAAATGCCGTCCATTCTTTGAAGCCATCAAGAAAGGACAGTTCACATGGACTAACAACTGTTAAAAGGCGTTCGATCAACTCAAAAATTACCTGGAAGATGTAAAAATTCTATCAAAACCCGTCCCAGGAGAAAAGTTATATTTATACTTGGCAGCGTCGGAAGTGGCCATCAGCTCCGTTCTGGTACGTGAAGACGGCAAATTCCATCAACCCATCTACTACGTCAGCCAAGCTTTGCATGAGGCGGAGATCAAATACTCCCCAACCGAGAAGCTGGCATACGCGCTAGTCATGAGTGTGAAAAAGTTACGGCCATACTTTTTTTATCATCAAGTTGAAGTGCTAACAACTTTCCCACTCAGACAAATTCTCCATCGCCCCGATACAACTGGTCGTCTATTAAAATGGTCGCTGGAGATTGGCCAATTCGGGGTGACCTATGCTCCTCGAACAGCGATCAAAGGGCAAGTGTTAGCCGACTTTATAGTCGAACTGACCTTCCCACCAGATCTGACGAGAGGACTTGATCACCCCTGGCATCTTTATGTTGACGGATCTTCGACTAACATAGCCTCGGGGGCGGGAGTGGTTCTAATCAGTCCAGGCAGACAAGTATTCACTTCGGCAATCAGATTTGGCTTTATGGCAACCAACAACGAAGCCGAGTATGAAGCTCTCATTGCTGGTCTCCATCTATCCCTGGCAGTAGGTGTCAGACGGTTGCAAATATTCGGTGATTCACAATTGATTGTGAACCAGGTCCTAGGTGAATATGAGGCGAAAGACGGCCATATGATCGAATATCAACGGATTGTTGCTCACCTAATGTCCTTGTTAGACCAAGTATTCATTGAACAAATCCCAAGGACGAGCAACACTCAAGTAGATGCGTTGGCCCGACTAGCAACAAGCGAAGGACCTGCAGAGTTGGCAGACATTATAATTACAAAGATGAATGACCCATCAACAACGAGTTATAATGTCAACCAACTTGACGATCAAACCAGTGAAGAAGAAGACTGGAGAACAAGTATAGTCAAATACTTGAAAAGTGGAGAAAAACCAAACAACTCTTTTGAAGCTGCCAAGCTAATTAAGCAAGCCGCTAGATATACTATGGTAGGCGAGCAACTTTACAAAAGAGGAATATCACTTCCACTTCTCAAATGTTTGCCTAGGGGGCAAGGACGAGCAATACTCGAAGAAATACATGCCGGAGTATGTGGAAATCACACTGGGGGGCAAGCCTTGGCGTACAAAACTATCAGACAAGGCTATTACTGGCCGACTTTACGCCAGGATGCAATAAAAAAAGCAAAGACTTGCCACCAATGTCAAATTTTTGCACCAAACATTCATACCCCGGCTCAACAGCTCATATCGGTTTATAGCCCTTGGCCTTTTGCTAGATGGGGAATGGACATCATTGGTCCCTTCCCAGCAGGAGTTGGAGGAGTTCGATTTGCCGTTGTGGCAGTCGACTATTATACAAAATGGGCAGAAGCAGAGGCCATGTTGAAAATCACGCAACAGAAAATGATCAACTTCATTTGGAAGAACATTGTCTGTCGTTTTGGAGTTCCACAAACCATCGTGACAGACAATGGTCCACAGTTTGATGGGAAAGAGTTGTGAGATTTCTGTACTAAGTGGGGGATCAAAAAATATTACTCTACCCCCTATCATCCCCAATCAAATGGACAAGTTGAAGCCGTATACAAAATTATCAAGCAAACGTTAAAGATACGACTAGCAGAAAGCAAAAGTAGTTGGTCTACAGAACTTCCGGAAGTCCTATGGGCATACAGAGTTTCTCCCAGGTCAAGCACTGGAGAAACACCTTTTGCAATGGCTTTCGGAACAGAGTCTGTAATACCAATCGAGTTAAAGACCAATACATTCAGGACGACCAACTTTGATGAGCAGGCGAACAACTCTGCTTTGGCTGCGGAAATGGATTTGCTCGAAGAAAAAAGATTAAATGTCGAGCTAAAAAATGCTACATACAAGCAGCGGGCGAAATGCTATTACAATTCCCATGTTAAAGTCAGGGAATTCAGAGTTGGAGATATGGTTCTAAGAAAGTTGCTCGCCCAACCTCCAGGTGTATTGGGACCAACTTGGGAGGGCCCGTATCGTATAATGGAAAAATTTGTTAATGGCGTATACGATATCGAGGATATGGAAGGCAAGCCGGCCCAATACTCCTGGAACGCCATACATCTAAAGAAGTACTATCAATAAGGTGAACAAATTCTTAATTGGGTGAACAAATGTCTTGGGGGGCCAGTGAATCAAGTAAGGCAAACCAAAAAACTTGCCTAATTTTTTGAAAATTTTGCCAAGTATAGAATTTAAAGTTGTTCGGCACATTGTATAGTTTAGTGCTGTTTTATCTTTTGTTTATAGACAGAGTTGCTCGGCAAAAATATTATAAGCGAGCATGTTTTAGTTAATGTTCAAGGTTGTTCATCAGATTATGTTTGTTAGTGACGAGCAGTCTTTTAGCACTTGTAAATTTTTCATTATGTAAATATAATAGTTGTTCGTCAAAAGAAAAGGTCCAAAAAGCTCGAGGTACAAGTCCAATTTAAGGTTGTTCATTTTTAAAATGGACAGAATCTAAAGACCAAAGCCACTTAAAGGTTGTTCGTTTTTTAAAATGAACAGAACCTAAGGCTGAACCCTGATTCCACTAAAGGCAAAGTTCAATTCGAATGAAAGCCCAACACTATATGTTATAATTGCAAAGGCATTGATAAAAATGTAAAGGCAATTAACATATAAAGAAAATGAGCGAACAAAGAAAGACATTCCATTAATTAAAAGGCTTTAAGCCTCAAAAGTAGTACAGCTATGGAAAGCTACTATAAAAGTATTACAAAAAGAACGAACAACTACAACAAAAAAGTCCTAAAAACTATTGCTGCTCGGCAGGAGAAGGATCTTGAGCTTGCTCGGCGGGAGGATCAACAATCATATCTAGGGCCAGGTCTTCAGCTGTCTTATCCTCCGCCTCTTTAGCATTTTGTTCGTCAGCAACAACCGCCTCTTCTTCTTGCTCGCCCTCGTCAACCGGAAGCGGAGGATGAGTGACAACAATGCTGGGGTCAAGCTTGTCGAGTTTAACCCCTAATACAGCCAAGTCCGCCAGCTGGATTTCAATATTGTTCGGCGGCGGATAATGTTCAATAAACTCGGACAAATCTTTGCCCATTTCCTCCACCAGATCCTTGAAGTCATAAGCATCGGCCGTGCGGATGCTGTCCGCATAGGCACAGATATATCCAAGGTTGGAAATGGGGCCAGTCCGAGCCTGAACTTCCTCTTCAAGTTGCTCGCGCGTGAAGAGGTTGGCTTCCGCCTCCCGAAGACGAGCAATTTCTGCTTTCAGCTCGGCGTTCTCTTGTTCTGCTGCGGACAACTTTTTCTCCCCCTCGCCGAGCAGGGCCTCCTTGTCCTTCAGCTCTTTGGACAAACCTTGAATTTCTTCAAGACGTTTTTGCTCAGCATCAATGTAAACATTGATTTGATTATTGAGACGGGCAACCTTGGCCTCATATTGGCTGACGAGGCCGTCCTTCTCTTATGTGAGTTGCCGAGCAGTGCTGGCAAATGACGAGCAGACTCTTCTTGCTCGGCAACTTGGGCCATTGCCCTTTGGGCCGTGACGAGGCCATTGGCGTGGAGCATCATAGAGAGGTGGAGGTTGTCCACTAGCCCTTGTTGGAGGATGGCTTTGTTCAAGGGACGCGTCCAAGCTCGGGCGACCAACTCCGTCGTCCTGCGAACATGTTCGCCAGGAATCTCCCTTATGTTAACGGGAGTCTTCGAGCAAGCGTACTGATGTACAACACTTGCTCGACCGGGATGATCGTCGGCACGATATCTGCGAACAAGAAAGAAAAGGATACTTAGAAAAAATAAAAAAATAATAAAAAAAATGATGAAATGAATCTTGCTCGGCAAAGGCAGGGATAAACTTACTCTTTGAATTTCCGATCATCCCAACCCAGATGGGTGAGGTCCTCGGGGCCGCGGCCAGAAATGGAATCCTTGCCCGCTTTGCCTGCTTTTTCGGCAGGCTCAGTGGAACGGCGAACAGCCTCCCCCCCAGGGCGAGCATGGTTGTGGCCCACCTTCTCCTTCCCCTTGCCACCAACAGGGACTTCGTGAGCCAATGGAGTCCCATCAGCTTTCTTCAAACGCTTCCCCACGCGAGAAGGAGAAATCGGAGAAGATGGCTGAGCAGGACCAGGGGGAGCAGCTGATCGCGGGACTTTGGCTCCCTCAGCCTTATTCGTCATCCCTAGGATCTTGGTGGGTGGGTCACCTCTCCTCTTCCGCCCCTTCGGAGGCGCCATCTCGAAAACCCTCTGTTCTAGGAGAGCAAAACTGGGAGGGACGGCAACGGTGACTTGCTTGGCTAAATAAAAAAAAGAGAAAAAAGAAGAAGAAGAAATTAGTTAAATTCAATTTAGACGAGCAAGATCAGAGAATAATGACGAGCAAAATTAGTATTATGAGTTAGAAATTTTTCATACCTGTGGGCACCTCAGCTTGTGCTTCCAAGTGATAAGGGTAAGGAAACAAGCGAGCAGCTCTCAAGCACTTTCCCTCACGCAAATACTCGGTGGTCCTTTATGCTCTGTTGCGAAGGCCGACCAAACAGGAGGTGAATAGAAACTCTGAGCCGATCTCTTCTTCCTCCGAGTTCCACTTGGGCAAACGAGGGCCTGCGAACAAACAAGAAAAGTTAAATTAGAACAATACAGTTCGAGGACGAGCAAGAAAATAATCTTACGTTTAAATTTCCCATAAGAGGCTGGGGAATTTATTCGTCCATCACCACCGTGTGGACCAAAAGATGCTCGCCAATCACCCCCAATGAAAAAGAAGTGCTGCTTCCAGTCACAGATTTTATTCGGCACTCCTTCCACCATCTTCAATCATGTCCTAGCCTTGAGGTAGTAGTAACCTTCCTCTCCAGGGGGACATCTCGTGATCGTCATGAGGTAGTTGATCTCTTCTGCAGTTATACGATCAACGTACCCCTCCAAGGCGAACAAACACATTGTCCCCAACAGATTCATCCACCCTATCAGAGTAATCTGGGTGATAGCAAGGTTGGTCGCCTCCAAGAAGCGACCAACAATGGGTGGAAGGGGTAATTTTAGTCCGGCGATCAAAGTATGGATATTGATCACCGTGCATCCTGGAGGAGGGCGATCAGCTCTCTCTTTCCTCCGGGGAGCCCATATGTGAATATCATAGGGGATCTTGTAGGTCTCCCGGATCGAGTCCAACTCATACTCGCGAACAACGCTTTTGATCTTGCTCGCCTGGTACTCAGTCTTCACCAAGTCCAACACTTCTCTCTGTGGGCGAACAAAGTTGTTCGCATGCTCTTCAGCATATGCTCGCCATTCGAAAGGCCGAGCAACTCCAGTTGGAATCTCATTTTCCATTATCCTTGGAGACGGGAACCCTATCCCTTCTAAAAATTCGCGAGTCAACTCGTCAAATAAGGGATCTTCTGATTCGGCACTGGATGAAGAACCTTCTTCTGAATTTCTGCTCGCCGCGACCACTATTTCCCTCCCAGATGGGCGCGCACCAGTATCCTCAACTGAACGAACCACCGAATCAACGTGATGATCTGATGCCGAGGAAATCTCGAAGGGGGGTTGATCGATGGGGGCCGCGATTGGGAAAAGTGGATCAAGAGTCTCCTCAGATTTGTTGCTTGAGTGCGAAGACATGGAAGGAAAAGGGAGAAGAAGAACCAGACGGCGGCATTTCGTCGGAGAAGACGGTGGCGCGCGATCCTACACGGTGGCGATGAAGGCTTTTCGAAGAAAAAAGGAACTAAAAAGTAAAATCAAGTGAATAAAACAAAAGAACTACCTTGAATCTGCGCCGAAAGTAAGAAATTGAAGAAAAATCTCGTCGAAAAGAGCTCGATATCGCTGGAAATGGAGGAAGTCACCGGAGCACTGTAGCACGAATGAAAGAAGTGGGAAAAATTTCAGTTCTTCTCTTATTTATACCCTGAGAAAAAATGGGGTATGGAGTGTAATTTTCCAACAAAACATGGGCTAAGTTGAAAGAAAACAGGGTCTTTTTCGAGCAAGTGTGAAAGTTGGAGGACCTATATGCAAATATAGGGACGCGTAGCCTCGGGATTGATCGCGCGTGAACGGCGCGCAATCATGACGCTCACGTCATCTTCGTACAACCCCCAGACCTTGGGGAGACGGAACGACGGACCATTTTTTGCTCGCCAGGACCAATGATGTTCGTCCCAACTCTCATTAGAATAATATCCTAACTACAGTTGCTCGCCACAAAGTTGCTCATCTATGACAACATGTAGTCAGGATAGGGGGCAATTGTTGATAGGCGAACAAGAATTAAAGCCTTATCAAGGATTATGAAGAGCCAACCTCAAATTAAAGATAATCAGTAAAGAAAATCAAGTCGGGGTGCATAAATCAATCCAGGTAGTGTATAAACTGACGAACAACTCTACCGACGAACAACTATAACGACGAACAGCTTATCGGCGAACAGGTTTTAAGGCCCGAGGCCGGAGATAAACATTCTGCTAAGTCACTGATGACGAGCAACATTGACAAAAGATGATGCATCAACCAACCTAAGAGGTGTATGACAACGAACAAAGGACCAAGATCCCAATGCCCTATTTACACGCATTCTCATTGTCTCATGCCATGAGATGATCTCATACAAGATCTACTCAATAATTTTATATTTTTAATACTCCCTCCGTCCCATTTTAGATTACCCGCAACGCCCAATAAGGAAGGTTTTTTTTACCCATTTTCTTATTTGGCAAAAAAAAAAAAAAAACAGCACCACCCTTTTAAATTAAACCCTTAAAAATATCACATATTTACACTCCATGCCACTGGATTACCAACTTTAATTAAATATTCTACCATAACTCAATCCACTAACCCATTAAACACGGCCCTTTAAGGATTTATCTCCTTCCTAAACCTAGCCCAACTAACATACCCTAGAATACACCAGTCCCCTCAGCTACCCACATTATACGCAACCTTCACTTCTCCCTCCTCTCAGCTTTCTTCTCTCTTATCAAATATCATCTTTGTTGATAGGCGAACAAGAATTAAAGCCTTATCAAGGATTATGAAGAGCCAACCTCAAATTAAAGATAATCAGTAAAGAAAATCAAGTCGGGGTGCATAAATTAATCCAGGTAGTGTATAAACTGACGAACAACTCTACCGACGAACAACTATAACGACGAACAGCTTATCGGCGAACAGGTTTTAAGGCCCGAGGCCGGAGATAAACATTCAGCTAAGTCACTGATGACGAGCAACATTGACAAAAGATGATGCATCAACCAACCTAAGATGTGTATGACAGCGAACAAAGGACCAAGATCCCAAGGCCAATCTTTGTAAAATACAAAGGCGAACAACTTCAGAGCCATACACCCACAAGGCGAACAACTTTTATGTAAAAGCCATCCAGGATTAGCTAAACCGACATGGGCGAACAACAATGAAGTCCGAGATAAGACCAAAGAAGACTTTGTAACTAAGATTCAGCTTAGATAAGGTCAAATTGTAGTCAAAGGACACTTTTCAAGCATGCAGGCTAGGGAGACCAAGAGTCAGGAACACCTCATGCTTGCTAGTCTCTATAAATAGTTGTTCTCCAGCTTAAGAAAGACAAGTTCAAATTTATAAACACTCCCAAAACACACACTTAAACATCTAGACGTGCACACATACGAAATTACCACGATTTCGACTTTCGTATTTACTAGTTCATAACCCGACCCTCAATTTACCATTTACGGTGGTAACCAATCACACGTAATTGCTTGATGATCTTTAAACCGAACTTAAACAGTCACTAATTCATCCGATAAAAATTGATCACCAACAATCTTCAAATTTGATTTTTCTAGCCTAAGATGGAAAGATCAACTATATCCGTTAGTGATTCTCCGATATCTCAAATAAATTCTCAATTTTTAAAGTTCAGTGCTAATTGCATGGCTGAAGAGTTTGAATTAATTCCGACTTATTCGTGGGAATTGACGGAAAATCAAACTCCGATGCCCAATTCTCCCTCTTCAGTCAAAAGTGAGTGTAAACCATTGTGGGTTGGGAGTTATAACCAAAATATTTTTTCTTTCTCCTGTGCAGGTTACTGCGTTGAAAATAAAAATCAAACCCAAAGTGTTGGATGGGAAAGTGTTGAACACGCATATAGTAGATTGGAGCGTTTGGAAATCACATTAAGCAAAAGTAGTGTTATTGCAACTGACAAGTTCTTTTAGCAGCAACATATACTTCTTTCTTTTGTTTTTTATTCTTTTTAAATTCTCAGATTTATGCAATTCCAATTAGTGAGATTCATGATAATATACTGCCCGGTGTATATTTATATAATGTTAAAAAAATTAAGTATATACATTTGATATGCATATAATGTTTTTTTAAATTAAAATATATCACTCCGTGATTGTTTTTCATAAAATTAATGGATAAAATTCAATTAATAGTAATTAATTAATTATTAATATATTTAATTTTAAATGTCTTTACATAATTAAATAATTGTAATAAACATGATAACCAATTTTATAATGTAAATTTATGGTTCTCTAATTTTTTACTTTGGACAGTCTTATTAATTAGCACTAAATATTAAATAAATAATTTTAAATAATAATAAAAACAATAGTAATATATTGATATATTGAACAAATGAGATAATTATTTTAAAATTATAAATAAAAATAATAATTTGGTATAAAATAATATGGGTGGATGGTGGGTCCCTAAAATATAAGTTATAACTTTCTCACCATTGTGGAAGTTATCATAAATAAGTTACTCTTACAAAATATGTGATGTGGCAGTGAGGTGGAGGAGAGAGAATAATTATAACTCCTTCACCATTGTGGATGCTCTAAGGGTGCACTACAAAAACGTGAATTTTTTTGACGAAAATTTACGAAGGACAACATATCCATCGCTAATATACATGTTTTACGACGGATCTACGATGGAAAGTAATCAAAATTTGTTAGGCCATAATATTTACGACGGACTGCTAAAATCCGTCGTAAAATTCAAGAATTTACGATGGAAAGACTGTCGTAAAACAAACGGGCCCTGCTCTTTGTTTATTCATCCAAATTAAACGACGAAAGTACCGTCGTAAATTTTAAAATTGTCATTTACGATGGGCTAGCCCGTCGTAAAATTCCAACCGTTTGACTAAGACCTTTCGAAATTGGTGCACACTTATTGTGGCCGACAAGTTTACGATGGGATGTCCATCGTAAAATTTAACTTTATGTTTAATTACGGCCTAGGTCGTCATAAAACGAACATTTTGGCCGCGATCTTTCGCGAATCGGTGCACATTTATTGCCGGTGAGTGGTTTACGACGAGAAAGCCTGTCGTAAATTTTAATTTTAATATTTATGACGGGTATGTCCGTCGTAAATCTCCAAATACGACGATGTTTTTGGCGTCAAGGCAGCAAATTTAGCGACGGAAATATATCCGTCGTAATTTTTTTTGCCTATTTAAGGCATTGCCGGCGAGCTCATTCCTCACACGAGCAAAAATCGAGCAAAATCAAAGAAGAAGAAGAGGAGTCAATTTCATCCCAATAAAAGTTCTTTTTTCGTCGATCTCTACCTTTTAATCGTAATTTTTTTTTATTTTTTACCGTTTAAATTTCATTTTAAAACATTTGATTAGTCTTTAGCTTTTTGTTTTGATATGAGTATGTATGTGATATGTTAATTGTTTAGGTATGAATATGTATAAAATATATTAATTGTTTATATTTTTGTTTAGATATGGGTATGTATGTGATCACATGTTAATTGTTTAGATTTTTATTTATACATGAGTATGTATAAAATATGTACTTTTTTTTAGATATGACTATGTATGTGACATGTTAATTGTTTAGAATTTTGTTTAGATATGAGTATGCATAAAACATGTTAATTGTTTAGATTTTTGTTTAGATATGAGTATGTGACATTTTAATTGTTTAGAATTTTGTTTAGATATGAGTATGCATAAAACACGTAAATTGTTTGGATTTTTATTTAGATATGAGTATGTATAAAACATGTTAATTGTTTAGGCTTTTGTTTAGATATAAGTATGTATAAAACATGTTAATTGTTTAGATTTTTATAAATAAATCTTTATTGTTGTTATATATTGAATGTTTTAAATTTTTAATATTTTAGGATAAATATAGTTGTTTAGATTTTTATATATAAATATTGATTGTTGTTATATATTGAATGTTTTAAATTTTTAATATTTTAGGATATATATAGTTGTTTAGATTTTTATATATAAATATTGATTGTTGTTATATATTGAATGTTTTAGATGAGTGGACAAGATAGTGGATCCACTGGAGGGAGTGAAAGCCAGGAGAGGGAGGAGGCGAGCGGAGTCTCTTAGACCTGTTGTAGCTCCGATTGTCCAGCCTGGGGGGTCCTGATCTTCCGCACCCCAGGCAGGTGAGACCTTATCTTCCTCCCGCCAGCATCCCACTGGGCAGCCGTGAATTGCTGTTGAGCCCCGTGGGACATCATAAGTTTTAATATTTTATATTTAATCTTTTTATTAAAATCTAATTATTTTACTAACTTTATAATTTTAATGTTACAGTTGGATTCCAGGATATGGGGTTACTACACACGTAACTCATTCCATCATGAAGGGTGAATTCGAGCCCACCGATTACAGTTAGTCAGCGGTGTCTGAAGGGAAGAAACGATAGTATTTTGAGGAGTTTAAGGTATAATTTATTGAATTTATTCATTATTTATTAATATAAATTATGTAAATAAATTGATATTTATATTTTAATGTAACTGTAGATATTCTTTATCTAGGCACCGGAGCACGCGGCTCAGATGTGAAAGAACTTCTGTGCGAAGAGGGCCGACCAATGCAGAGACATGGTGTATAACTTTCGGAACATATACCAGAAGAAGGGGACCCCAACAAATATAGGGAAGGACAACAGGGGCCGGGAGATTTGGCCCCAATTTCTCGACTACTGGAACATCGACCACTACAAAAAAGACCCAAATAAAGAGGGCTACTAAAGAGGGCAAACAAAGCCCTCGTTCTTAAAGAGGGTCGAGACGAGGGGGTTTAAAATATGCACGAGACGAGGGCCAACACGAGGGCACAGGCCCCCTCTTTAGTTGACGAGGGCGTGGCCCTCGTGAAGTTTGAAAAAGTGTTAGCCGAGGGCAGGGCCCCTCGTGAGTAGGCGAGGGCGGGGCCCCTCGTGAGTTGGCGAGCGCGGCCCCCTCGCCCGGTCCATGCGTCCATCGAGCCGAGGGCTAGCCCCTCGCCCACGGTAAGTTCCATATTTTTACCGAGTGAGTTTACCCTCTTTAACCCCCTCGGTAAATTCTAACATATTTAAACCCCTCACCCACCATTTTCAGCAGAAAAGAAATCCTCCCCCAAGCTCCCCAGCTGCCGCCGCCGCTGCCCATCCCTGCCGCGCCGCCGTCGCCGGAAACGCCACTCCACCGGTCGGGTTTTGGCCTACTCGTCCCCGTGAACATTTCTACGGTAACATTTTTTATTTTAATCGGTTAATTTGTTAATTAAATTGTTTTTAAAATTAATGCAAATTCATGTGTATATATATATTTATGTGTATATATATATTTATGTGTATGTATATATATGTATAGTTGTTAATTAGTTGCTAATTATGTAGTGTTTAACTTGTTAATTTAATTAGTATGTAATTAATTATAAATTTGATAATATTATATTTATATGAATTAGAAATAATTATATCAATATTTGTTGTGTTAAATTTAATTTTAATTGCATGATATATTTAATTAATTTTATATGTGATGAATATTCATGTGTTCGATTATCTACATTAATTATTTATTTGATGAATGATGTATATAGTTATATATATATTTAAAGTATAATTAATTAATTATGTTGGAGTGGGGGGGGGGGGGGTTGATGAATATTGTTGGTTGTTTGCTAGCTGTAGAATGTGCGTTCCGACTTGATTAATTTTAATTAAGTCGGAAATGGATGCACTATAGGATCTTAGTTAACTGGAGAATGCGATAATAATAAATGAAACTCTGCCGAAAATTTTAGATTAACTATATTAAATTAACAATAGGATAATTATAATGGATTTATATATTAATTTTTTATTAAATTTTGAATATTCTTTAATTTGAAACAGATTATAATATGAGTTCTTCAAGTCGTAATTGGATGTATGGTCCAAGAACAATTAATGGAATGATAGCTCCCGACTTTCTTAGTGGTCTTGAATCGTTTATACAATTCGCATCTAGCAATCCTGATTGGATGAGTGAAGGAGATATTAGGTGTCCCTGCTCGAAATCTAGATGTAGGAACCAAAGGTTTAGATCATCAATTGACGTGAAAACACATTTGTATATAAATGGGTTTATGCCCAATTATCACAATTGGATTTTACACGGTGAACAAAATTGGGGTCATCTACCACACCAAAACTATGATCAGCCGACTTCGTACGGAGTAGATGATACTGCAGGGTCTACCTCGTACCATGACATGAGCACAGATCTAACTGGTCCTAACCTTCATTTTGAAATGTGGAAGATGAACCCGTTAATGAGGAGCCCCCAAATGAGCATGCTGCTCAATTTTATGACATGTTTCGTGCAGTAAACCAGGATTTGTATCCTGGTTGCGAAACACACTCACAATTGTCATTCAACGCCCGACTGTTGAACATTAAAACTGAAAATAGACTGTCTGAGAGGGGTTATAATCAAGTTGTTGACTTGATTCGGGAAATTGTTCCTCCTGAAAATCTAGTGCCCAGGAAATTTTCTGATAGCAAACAACTAATGAGTGGGATGGGTCTTCCAGTAGAGAGGATTGATTGTTGTGCACAAAATTGTATGATATATTGGGGTAATGACAGTGAACTTGAACATTGTAAGGTTTGTGGTCATCCACGGTTTAAACCCCGTAAGCGTGGTGTTGATGGCCAATGGAAAAAGAAAAAGCCTTACAAGGAGATGTTCTACTTTCCTATCATTCCTCGACTGTAAAGATTGTATCAGTCTGTTGCTGCTGTAAAAGATATGACATGGCATGCAAGTTGCTCTAACGATGATTCTGGTGTTATGCGTCACCCTGCAGACTCATTGGCTTGGAAACACCTGGATAATTCGTATCCTGAATTTGCTTTCGAGATTCGGAACATAAGGTTGGGCCTAAGCACCGATGGTTTTCAACCATTCGGACAGTCTAGGAAACAATATTCTTCATGGCCAGTGATAGTGACACCGTACAATCTACCTCTGTGGTTGTGTATGAAAGATCAATTCATGTTTCTTACGGTATTAGTGTCTGGTCCTAAAAATTCTAAGGATAAATTGGATATTTTTTTACAGCCGTTTGATCCGTGATTTGATGTATTTGTGGGAAATTGGGGTGGAAACGTACGATGTTGCTACAAAGTAAAATTTTCTGATGCGAGCTGCACTAATTTGGACCATCAGTGACTTTCCAGCTTACTCAATGTTGTCTGGATGGAGCACTGCTGGACGGACAGCTTGTCCTTACTGTGGAGAATACACTGATGCTTTCACTCTGAGGCTCAGTCGTAAACAGTCGTGGTCCGGTAACCATCGTAAATTCTTACCTAGACACCATCCGTATCTGAGAAACACGACTGCATTCAGAAAGAATGTGATAGTGGATGACCCACCACCACCCATTCGATCAGGTGAATCACTCCTAAATTAAATCAATTGGGTGGGATGTCGAAAAGTGATAGAAGATGGTGCCGAGGCCCACAACAAAAGATTGGAAACTGGTTGGAAGAAGAAAAATATTTTCTGGGATTTGCCGTATTGGAGTACCTTGTTGATCCGTCATAATCTAGACGTGATGCACATTGAAAAAAACTTCTTTGATAATTTGTTCTACACTGTAATGAATGTGGAAGGGAAAACAAAGGACACGAATAAGTCCAGAGATGAACTTAATGAATATTGTCGTCGTCAATCACTTGTGAAATGTCCACGTACTGGAAAGTACCCCAAAGCTTGTTATTCACTTGATAAGAGACAAAAGGATGTTGTGTGCAGATGGGTAGATGAGTTAAAGTTTCCTGATAACTATGTGTCCAACCTGTCTCAGACTATTGACTGGACAAAATTGAAAATGTTTGGGTTGAAGAGTCATGATTGTCATGTGTTTATGCAGAGGCTACTCCCGATTGCTTTCCGTGAAATTCTTCCACAGAACGTGTGGAAAGCTATAACTGAAGTTTGTTTATTCTTCAAGGAGTTGACTTCTACGATGATTACAGTTGAGAACATGACTCGGTTGGAAGTAAATATTCCGCTGATCTTGTGCAAGTTGGAACGTATATTTCCACCCAGCTTCTTTAATTCGATGGAGCATCTACCTGTACACCTTGCATACGAAGCACGAGTGGCTGGTCCTGCACAATACAGATGGATGTATCCATTTGAGAGGTAATCTACAACTTTCAAATATTTGAACAATTAGCGGTTATTATACTCACTATTGATGCTTCTAGTTAGGTATCTTCACAATTTAAAACTCAGTGTGGGTAACAAGACTCATGTTGAAGCTTCGATCGCAAATGCATATCTAATAAAAGAAGCATCAATTTTCTGTTCCCACTACTTTGAGGATCATGTTCTGATGAGGCGTCATAATGTACCTTGTAATTACGATGGTCGTGGCACCGAAGAACCCCAACCCGGTACTCCGTCAATTTTTATACCTCCTGGATGACCACTTGGACGGAAGAATACAAGATATATTGTAGACGAAGAGAAAAATACAGCTCACACCTACGTGTTACTGAATTGTAACGAGGTGCAACCGTATGTCGAGTAAGTTAATATTCAACATCGTCCATCTATAATTATTACAAAACATCATTATAATGATAATATTGTACATCTTTCCTCTTGTAGTATGTTCATGCATCAACTTCAAAGTGTTCAACCGAGTCTCTCTAGGGCTGAACAAGACGATAAACTTCAACATCAGTTTGCTTTATGGTTTGAACAAGTTGTAGGTTAAGTTGATAAAATTATATAAATAATAAAATATATACATAGACTCGGGATTAAATATTTTGTCAACTATAGGTTAAGGTAAACAATATTCAGAACCGGTGGATACGTGATCTCTCCAGCGGTCCTGTAAGTTGTGTTACCACATATCCTGGGTATTACGTAAATGGATACAAATTTCACACACGCACTTATGGTGAATCAAAATCAACCGTGAACAGTGGAGTCTGTATCAAGGGGACAAACTATGATTCAGATGAGAATGATTTCTATGGGATCCTTGAAGAAGTATTACAGTTGGAATACCTTTGACGATTTGAGAAAAAAGTGGTTTTGTTCAAGTGCGAGTGGTATGATCCTACCGTGCCAAATGGAACAAGAATACATCCTAACTAAAAACTTGTGGATGTTAATCGGAGAAGAGTATATGACCGTTATGATCCTTTTGTATTAGTAAATCAAGCCACTCAAGTTTACTATTGCGAATACTCGGGGGTGCGAAATCATGAATGGCTTGCGGTTTGCAAAGTCAAACCGAGATCCTTAGTGGAAATTGATAAAAGGAATGAACAAGAGCTACCCCCGTTCCAAGACGATTAGATTGATTCACAAATGAATAATGTGCAAATAGACAGTGATCCTATCGTGTTGGCAGATGTCAGTGGTGCACTAATTCAAATTGAGAATGATGATGTTGAAGAAGAAGAACAAGAAGAAGAAGAAGAACATGAAGAGGAGGAAGAAGACGATGATGATGATGATGATGATGAACATAATTCATACTCAAATGAAGATTAAGTAGTTTAGTAATTGCTATCTCGATGTTAGAAATTATTTAATGTGTACACCTAAACTTTGATTGATTGATCATTTATGTGATAATATGTTATTATATTAATTGCTATCTCGGTGTTATAAATTATAATGTGTACACCTAAACTTTGATTATTTTCTCATTTATATCTCGGTGTTTAAAATTTTACAGATGAGCGGATCTGATCGTAGCTCTAGCGGGGGACGGCGACAGAGTACAGGTCGCGGGGGTCGAGGCCGATCTAGTGGGGCGCGGAACACAGTGCCTATACCACACATACCAGTGCCAGTTCCGTTGATCCCCACGACTGATGATGAGGAAGCTGAGCAGTATACCGACTCGGATTCTAAAGAACAGTCGGATTCACAAATGGTCGGACAGAGACTAGATGTGTATATTGCCTACGATACGTATGTTAGACTTACTATTTTCAGGTATTTTGAGGAATATATATCCGTGAATATTAATTATGTATTACAAATTTGTTTTGCAGCTTGATGCCTTCGAATCCGGTCTCCAAGCTGATCAGACGTATCATGGCTGGACATATGGAGTTGGGCGCCTTCACCTTCAGGATGATATCCGAAGAAAGGCTGCATGAGTACTGGGAGACATTTCAGGTATATATTCATTTAATTTATAATGATATTATTGTATGACATAATAACATCTTTGTTTATCAGAAAGAGGCTAGGTGATCCTACTGTCATTTCAACACAGTATGTGCATCACTTGTTCCTAAAAAGGGTTGCTGCTGAAAGATATGTAGATCTTTTGAACTCTGTGAAAAGAAAATGGGAGTTGAAGGGTAAGAAGCCACTGTGGGATACAAAAGTGTGGAAGGCCTTGCTCGCGTACTGGGACAGAGATGATGTGAAAGTTAAATCCGCACAATGTAGACGGAACAGACTATCTGAGCCTGCTGGCCCGGGTACTGGCATCTCCACCCATAAAGGTGGATCTCGTGGTGCCGTCGAGGTTGCTCTGGATATTGTAAGTCATTTGTTGATACCAAATTCAGTAAAGTTTTATAATATGTGTACATATTTTAAGTTTTAATCATCATGTTCTAAATTATAGGAGAGGAAGAAGGGACGCTCCGCCACAGATTGGGAAATTGTGGAGCACTTCCACTACCGTGGTCCAGGACAGTATACATACGGTCTTATATCTGATACATTGGTAAGTATTCTTGTTACATTTTAAAATAATATGAATATTTAAGAATATTTAAATATCTAGAAAAATAATTCTCTAAAAAAATGTGCAGGCTGATGTACAAGCGAAAGGTCTCCCAACTGCATGCTACCTCTGACTCTGACGAGCAACCTCCTAAGCCCAGTCTTCCAGAGTTATCTCAGATGTACGTCAAGACTGTGGGGAAAAAACACGGTAAAGTTTGTGGGCTCGGACAATTGGAAAAGTCCAAACGCATAGTCTCCGGCCCAGGCGGGACATCAGCTGGGACTCATATTGGAGCCTATAGCCAAATTGATGCGGACTGACTACACGCCGAGGAGCATGAGAGAACGCGCAGAGAGGCGGCTGAGGAGAATCGACGATTGCTGGAGCAAGTGGAAGAGAGACAACGGCAACTGCGTGAGGAGATGATCCAGAACTTCCAAAACCAGTTTACCGAGTGGATGCGGGCATCACAACAGGAATCCGGAGGACCACCACCCCCGCCTCCATCCGATGAGTATCCCCCACCCCGAGGATCGGGTTCGAGCCTTGGCAAGGGACCGAGATCCTGATGTATGAGAGTATTGCTTGGAGTATGAATTAACTATTTTCATGAATGTTTGATGAATGTTTCTTGGAGTATGAATTATTGTGCATCGTCTTTATTATGCTTGTGATGTTTATTTTCATTAATGTTTGTGAAATTCGGAGCTATATATCGTGTTTAGTAAGATTTTTAATTAATTATTTAGGTTAATCTGTGTATGTGCTTTAATTATAAGTAACATTTGATTAATTTAGCCATAATATATTCAAAATGTTTTAATTAAAATAATATATATATTATATATATATATATATATATGCACAAGGGGGTTAATTTTTTATATTTAAAAAGATATATACATAAGTGAAAATATAATTTTGCAAGTGTTAATTTCATTTTATATGTGAGAATAATATAAATTTCATTTTTAAGTTATTTACCATAGTTGTAATGATATATAATAATTAATTAAAAGTGTAATTATAATAGAAATTATTAAATGTATGTAATTTAAAATGATATATTAATTTAATTAATTTTTGAAGGTGTTATGGTAAATAAAATGATTTATAATAATATTAATTAATTAAAGGTATAAATAAAATAGGAGTTAAGTGTTTTAACAAAGAAAACAAAATAAGAAATAATATATATACTATTACAATATAAAACATTTCGAATGATAAGCCTTGCCCAAACGGTAAGGATAAGGGCAATAGGTCTCCCACGCTAGGGAGGTCACGGGTTCAAAACTTGTTGGACGCAGGTCGTGCGCGGGTCGCTCGTGGGTCTGGTCGGGTTGCGCCCGCCCCGCTGACGCGCCCGCAATTTTTTTTAAAAATTAGGATTGACGAGGGCATCCCCCTCGTGAACAAACGAGGGGCGAGACGAGGGCCATTATAGACGAGGGCAGACCCCCTCGTGAATGGACGAGGGCGCGCCTAGGCGAGGGCGGCCGTGCTCGCCAACCTCCAGCAAAGCGAGGCGAGGGTCCTGCCCACGGGAAACTGGACGAGGGCTTCCCCCTCATAAACAAACGAGGGCCTACACGAGGGTATGCATTTTGAACCAGACGAGGGCGTCCCCCTCGTTAGTAGCCGAGGGCCCCATCCCCTCGTTAGTTAAAGAGGGGTGAGCCGAGGGGGACCCTAACGAGGCCTATTTTGTCGAGGGTCTCCCCTCCTCTTTAAACCACTCTTTAACCCTCCCCCCCTCTTTAAATCCCTCTTTATTTCAACAGTATTTTGTAGTGGACGAATTCAAGGAGAAGTCGAAGAAGAACAAGACGAATTGCCTTAACGACCCTGATGGAGAAGGGATCACGTGACATCGGGCCGGTTCTCGGTCCATTTATGAGCACAGGTTGCAATTTGTAAGTGACCAATTTTATATAAATTTTTAATAATTTTTATGAATTTTTGGGAATATAAATTACTAAATATTTATTTGTATGAGCGGGAGCATGGACGTGAGCCCTCTCATTTTGAGAGACTGCATCTTGCCCACCCCCTGGATGAGGAGACCGGAAGGTCCACATACTGCCGCACCACCGAGATCCACGTATAAACGAACGGATTATAATATTAATTACGAATTTTTCGAATTAAATGAATTAACAAAATAAAAAATATATAATTAGTAACAACATTTATTAAAACAAGTTAGAAACAGAAATGAATTAATTTAATGAATAAAAAAAAAGGCTCAATTTGGATACATATACAATTAATTGCAAGAAATCGAACAATAGAAGCAAGTGTACTAACGGCGCGCGCCCCTCTACATACAAGAGAGGTTGCAGGTTCGATTCCCCTTGGATGCGAATTTGGAATTAATTGTTTCAAGCCCAATAAGGCTAATATGTAAGTTGGGCCGGAATATATAGCTTGGGGGCCGGTGGCCAAGTGGTTCGCGAGTGGTCCGTCGTAAATACTGTATTAACGACGGCTAATCGCCCGTCGTAAATATTTTCCGGATGAATTAAAAATCAAAATTTTGGATATTTTTTACGACGGGCACGTGCCTGTCTTTAATTATGGCGTCGGATCGCGTCGTGTACAAGTTGGTTTTACGATGGGCGGCTTAAAGTCGTCGTAAATTTTTGCTACGTCTGTTTTGACTACGGCCATGTGTCCATCGTAAAATCCATCGTTAAACGTGTTTTACGACGGATTATCCGTCGTTAATTCCTTCGTAAACCTGAGCAATTTTTGTAGCGGTGGTTCTATGTTTATATGGGAACAATGAAAGATTAGGCCGGTCCGATTTGATCCAGCTAAAAAATATCAATTGGCCCCATAGGTAATGCAGTATGAATTGTCAGCACTATAAAAATGCAGACTTGTTTATCTCCTACACTCTCAAAAGTTTTTCTTTTAATTTTTTTCATATTCCCTGTTTTTTAGGTTTGTGTATAATATGCATAGTATATTTCATTGACTTTAGCTTCGTATACTTCGCTCTACTATTTTCACATATTGCCGACGATCTTGTTCCCTTTTTTCGGAATTTTCAATCATGGACATGCAAAATCAATGGATATAATTAAAATGTACAATATGAATGGGCTTAAATGAAGAAGGAAAAAAGAATATCACAGTACCCTATATAATAATTAACTTGTAGCTAAATATATATTAATCGAATTACTATTGTGTTAGCTCTTAAATCCCACGTATTACGTGAGCTGAAAAAAATTATATTATTATTATATTAAATATATTTATATTTATATTAATATTAATTCAATTTAATTATAGTTGTGTCTATTTTCTCATAAAATAATCCAATCACTTCTTTAAGGTACTTATTTCCTTTTAATAAAATAATTTTTTATCCTAATTAAAATTGAAATTTATGATCTTTAATTATTATTGTCTTAATTAAATTTATGGTTAAAATTTAAAAAATTAGATTAAATAGAAAAATTAGAAAATATATTTACAATGGACGATCAAAATTATTTCTTAGGCAAAATAAATTAATAAATTATAATTAAAATAGATGATATAAAAATAAAATTATTTAATCAATTTTAATTCAATTTCAAATTACCTAAAATTAGTAATAGTTAATTAATTAATTACAATTAAAAATAATTTATAATTAAAAAAATACCATATATAACTCAAACTCATATAAATTCAAGAATTCAAAATAGAGGCTTTAGAAAGGAGGGGGTGATTGACAAATAGATATATAGATATATAATTCCAATGATATATAGATTTATTCACAGAAATGACACCACAAAAATCAATATATTGTAATGGCAGGAGTATTTATTGATACTACCTCCCCTTATTATTTAGATGCGTCTTTTTGAATAAAACAAAATTTTAAGGTTATAAAATTTTGTCAATATTGTTCCTAAAATTTCTAAATTATAGGAAAAATAAATAAAAAGACTTGTGAAAAATAGAAAGTGAGTAAAAGATAAATAAGAATAAAAATTGGAATATTCGATGAAAAATCATCAAAATCACATGTAATTAAAAAAAAAATTGTGTAAAAGCTAAAATAACATCTAATAAAAAAAGAAGAAGGGTAAAATAGAACATTTATTTTGTTAAAAACAAGATTAAAAATTGATCTAATCAAACTAACCAGAAACTCCAAAATATCATATCATATGAGCAAAAGGGAAAATCAACTAATTATCTAATTGAACACCAAAAAGTTTCACAGGGTTTAATATGTATCGGGCAAATACTTTTATGCATTAATACATCGTGCAATCTAAGTGTATATTTTAATATGATATTAGTAATTTTATCAAAATATATTAATTGGTTCAAATTAGTTATTTTCACCGAACAATATTAGTTATGCATTAATTGCAACTAATGTACTCAAGTGTTACTTTATTTAGAGTAAGCCTCAAGTGTGTTTTTTATCATTATTAATTATTTTTATTAAATAATATTACTACCAAATTAATATTTTTTAATAAAATAACTAATATTTCAAACTAATTTTATGGTTGACTTAGCATATATTACACTGTACAACTTTCAGATATATTAAGATTAGATGAGGCCCCGCGTATTACGCGGAATTTTCCGTTAAATTTAACACTTCAATAATTACATATATGTATAGAGTGAAATTATAATAGTTAATACATTAATTATTAAAGAGTATTAAGAGTTTTCACTAAAGAGTATTAATTATTTTCACCGAAGAGTGTTAGTTGTTTTCACTAAAGAGTCTTAGTTTATTTTCTGTAAACAACTAAGATTTTTCGGTAAAAAACAACTAATATCTTTCAGTGAAAACAACTAATATCCTTCAATGGTTCATGTGTGAACCATTTTCACTCTATACTTTGTCTATATAAATTATTTTTTCCATCAAATAATAATATAATTATATAATAAATATATCAAAATAATATATATGTATATATTATCTTGTATAATTATATTGTTTAATTTAACTAATGGCATGCAATTAGAGTCATAAATACAAGACTTCCTCAAATATAGTGGAAAAAAACAATAAAATAAGTTACCAATTCATCCATATAATAATTATACTTAATTCTCCTATTTGAAATATTCACAAATTGACAATCCCTAAAATATGACTTTTTAAAAAAAAAAAAAAAAAAAATATATATATATATATATATATATATATATATTGAGATACATAAGTTTGATAGATTTATAGGCTTAAGTTAAATAGTTTTCCAAAATATGTAAAGATATACAAATTGATTTAGTGTATAAGAAACATATAAGTTATATACAAATTGAAAAGTTCGAACCTATGTTACTATATTTTTTTTTCAATTCGTCATACATTAAGATGTCACATGTATGCCACATATATAATACAATCCAATAGGGTAATAATACATCATACATAAAAGTTTCATATTTTTTTTTAATTGGACTTATATTAAGATGTCACATGTATGCCACATATATAATACAATCCAATATGGTAATAACACATCATACATAAAAATTTTAAACTTCATGAGAAGACCACACATAATCCAATTGAATATAAAGACGACACATCATCATATTGAACTCTCAATCAGTACAATAGAGAATGATTCAAACCATGAAAGCAAAATGCTTATTCAAGGGGTGGAATGACTACATACCCTTTATGAATTGCACAAGCTACAAATTAATACGAATGGAATTTGTAATCACATGGGGTTAAGGCGACGACTTGGATACTCTTCTCCCAAAATGATACTTTTCCACAAGACACTTGCCTAACAATTGAAGCGATCCCGATGCACTTTATGGGTGCACGCATGCTTCTGAAATTTCCCTAACACGGAAGCTTTTGGATTTAATCCACTAAAAAAACACGGTTTAGCGACAGAATTTGCGACAGAAAATCCGTCACAAAAACACGGTTTGCGATGGAATTTGCGACGAACACGTGTCCGTTTTTAAAACAGCCGTAGCTAATGTTTGCGACGAACTTTTGCCTCCCGTCGCAAATTTACGACGGACAAAACCGTCGCAAAATTGGCGGGTTTGACCCGTCCGGGTCGCTCAAAATTTGCGACGGCCTATAGTTCATCGCAAGTTATTCGGGTCATACCCGATCGGATGTACAACGTTTGCGACGGATCATTGCCGTCACAAATGTTTTTTTTAATATTTTCAATTACAATTTGCGACGTATATATTTCGTCGCAAAAATTTCAATTTGCGACGGAATTTGGCCCGGGCACCTGGGGCGGGCGGGGCGTGCTCGGACCACTGGGCCACCGGCCCATAGCTTATTATATGCGGTCCACCTTCTATATGTATCAATATTAGGCCTTGAACAATTAATCCAAGTTTGCGCTCAAGAGGAATCGAACACGCGACCTCTTGTGCATGGGGAGGAGGGGCGGCCGCTAGGCCATGTGCTTCTTTCATTCATTTTTACGCAATTAATTGTATATGTATTCAAATTAAGTCATTTTTTTTATAATTCACCAAATTAATTTCTTTTCGTATCTAAGTTGTTTATTAAAATATTTTGCTCAACTATTTTTTGTATTTTGTAAAATTATTTATTTCGACAATGCATAATTTTATAATTCGTTCATTTGTACGCAATTAATTGTATATGTATCCAAATTGACTAATTTTTTTTCCATAATTCACAAATTAATTAATTTTTGTTTCTCACTTGTTTTTATAAATGTTGGGGTCATTTAATTTTTATTATTTTGGTAAAATTATTTATTTCGACTCCCGCTTAAATTTATAATTCATTCATTTGTATGCAATTAATTGTATATGTATCCAAATTGATTCATTTTTTTCCATAATTCACCAAATTAATTCATTTTCGTTTCTCACTTGTTTTTATAAATGTTGTGGCCATTTAATTTTTATTATTTTGGTAAAATTATTTATTTCGACTCCCGCTTAAATTTATAATTCGTTCATTTGTATGCAATTAATTGTATATGTATCCAAATTGATTCATTTTTTTTTCATAATTCACCAAATTAATTCATTTTTGTTTCTCACTTGTTTTTATAAATGTTGTGGTCATTTAATTTTTATTATTTTGGTAAAATTATTTATTTCGACTCCCGCTTAAATTTATAATTCGTTCATTTGTACGCAATTAATTGTATATGTATCCAAATTGACTCGTTTTTTTTTTCATAATTCACCAAATTAATTCATTTTCGTTTCTAACTTGTTATATATACAATAATTTAGTAATTCTCATCATCATCATCATCATCATCATCATCATCATCATCATCATCATCATCATCATCATCATCATCATCATCATCATCATCATCATCATCATCATCATCATCATCATCATCATCATCATCATCATCATCATCATCATCATCCTCCTCCTCCTCCTCCTCCTCTTCTTCCTCCTCCTCTTCATCCTCTTCATCTTGTTCTTCTTCCTCTTCTTCTTCTTCTTCATCCTCCTCACCGCGCTCTTGTCCATCATCCTCATGATCACTTTCAATCATTACCATTTTTGGATTTGCAGCAAGTAAGTCGACAAAAATATTCACACCTTCTTGATCAACCTCTGTTTGAGCCTCTTGTATCTCTGTTTGAAATGGATATGTTGGTTCTACACCGTCTTTCTTTGACGGATTAGAAACTTCAACCAATGATCTTGCCTTCACTTTGCAAACTATCCTCAAGTTGGACTTACTTGATCCGGGGTATTTGCAATAATATACTTGAGATGCTTGCGCTGCAAAAATATAGGGATCGTATGCCGCCGGAAACTTCTTTCCGGTGTTGATATCAACAATCTTGTAGTTTTTGTCGACTCTTGTTCGTTATTTCCCTGGATCATACCATTCACACAAGAACAACACTATCGTCCTCTTCGGCCAACCCAAATATTCTATTTCAACTACTTCTTGCAGCACTCCATAGTAATCGATGGGTTCTTCGTTGTAGTTTCCACCGGTAACGCAAACACCGCTGTTTGTAGTCGATTTCGTTGAAGCATACGCTTCAGTATAAATTTATATTCATTTGCGTAATATCCGTGGTATGATACCACACTACATAGTGGTCTTTTGCTCAGAGCTTCAAGATGTGGGTTGTTATTAAGTAGGTCATTTTGTCCCTGTAAATATTAAATTATCATGTATAAAAATAATAACATATTTGTTATAGGGTAAACATCATATAATTATGTGATACTCACGTAACGTTGGAACCAAAATATAAAATCATTGCGGATGGATTGAAAAACTACTGCATCTGTGATGTCTGGTTCTACTTGACGCTTATACTCACAGAACATCCTTATAAATCAGAGAAAATAAATTAATTACTTTTCAGATATCAACAGTATACATATTGTAAAAAACTCAACTATAAAATTAAATTACTTACTCTATATACGGTTGGACTTCAGGATAATTCATCAAAATATATGAATGTATTGTTTCCTCTTCAATACTGCCCTTGAACGGTCGTTTGGTGCCCTTACCCATTGGTCGACTCGGATGCAAAAATACAGATAACATACCTTCAACATCACGAATGGGATGGTCTACTCTGACTTGAAGCGAAAATACTAACTTCTACTAGTAGCTTCCTCGCAAGCGTACGAGTTCACTGTAGTATGAGTAAGTATAATGACCAAGTATATCGAACCCAAGGGAAAGTGTGTATGCGAATAGATCCCTGAAGATCTACGCGTCGTAGTTAATATGAGTGTATGTTTTTGGATTTTTTAAGAATTAATTTTAAACTAAAATAAACTAATTAAACTAAAGAACAAAATACACGAATAAACTAAGGTGTGTTTTCAAATAGGTGATGGTGATGCTCAGGATAGGAATCCCTACGTATACTAACGGAGCAGGTACATAATCAAAATAACTGTGACGCACGAGAAATAACCTAAGTAAAAAAATGCAGGATGAAAGCTCAAGATTCTAAACCCTAATACTAACACTCGACTTCACTAATCCACTAACAAGTTAATAGATTGTGCTTAATTAACGAGGCCCTCATTTAACTAATGGTGATGCGGCCGTCCTCCATAGCTAAACCGGCAAATTAATCAACCCCTTCTAAACCCTCTAGTTAAGTCTACTAGTTGTTAAAGAGTGATGCGGTCGTCCTCTCCCTAACACGTTCGTACGAAATTCAAAGGAAAAGTTAAGATTAATTTTAAGAATTCATTAATTAAGAGAATTAAAACCTAACGTCACGAATTACCCTAATTACGTACCCACAACCTACTTCTACGAGTTCATCCTATCCCAAGCATGCAAGGGTTTTAGCCGGACATGGTTATAACGATAATAAAAGCAATTAACGAAGTAACGAACATAAACACGATGAATTGAAGTGAAAAACTAAAAAGCATGAACTAGGGTTTTGAAAGAAAATAATTCTAAGAACTGAAATTAGATTAATAAAACGAAGTCTAGAAGAAATGACGAACAAAGGTTTTAAGAAACGAAATTAAAAAGTATAAAATCGGACTATGAATTCGTAAAGAAAAACCTCAAAACGTAAAAGTAAAGCTTGCTCGTTCCTTCCTCTCCAAAAGCGAACTCTAAAGGTCAAAATCTATCAAGTGGTGTGTGGTCGTTTCAAGTTGTCCATAAAAACGTGCTCGGAAGGGGTATATATAGGCAATGGGTCGAGTCGGGAACGTATGGGCCGAAAAATCACGTAAGCTCGTGCACTGCTCGTGCACTAGTGCACGAGCTGCTTCTGCTTGTGTACAGTGCACGACCTACGTCTGCTCGTGCACTATACACGAGTGCTCGTGCAAGGGTGCACGAGTACTCCTTACTTGTGCACTCCAATGATACTTTTGCTCCCCCGAACTAATACTTTTCGTATTTCTTCGATATCTTCTCATCCGAGCGTCCGTTTGAGTCGATTCAAAGTCCTACGAACTCCTCTTTTCGCCCTCTATCCACCTACGAGCATCAAAGAGACAAATTCATCAGTTTATAGAAATGATACTCAAATGACTCTAAATACTCATCTAAATCAATCAAAACAAGGGCATTTCGAGTGACGAATCATGACAATTTCACGCCTAATCAACCCCCCCAAACTTACCATGTTGCTTGTCCTCAAGCAACGAAATAATAAGTCAAGTGAAATTGTTAGGAATGAGTCAACAAATCAAATCATGCAAGCAAATGAATTCGAACTTCAAAGATCAATCACAAGTATACTCACAAATCTTTCCTCATCATACTCATGCAACAACAGCGAGAATCATCAAAATCAAACATGGATGTGCACTCTACGATGTGTTTCACTCCCTCACAAGTGTATATCCATGATAAAGGGACTCACTCAAACAATCTATCACACATATTGGCAGCCATAGGCTTGTAAGCACTCTTAACTCCGACCATACTCTAGAAATCAATGCCGAATCAAAAAGGACTTTTCTCAAGGTTGTACTGTAGGCTCTTTGGACAGGTGGGATAACAATATGGGTAAGTGAATCAAGTGAATGGAGAATAGAAAATCAAACTTTCGGTACTTCGAGATTAGGAACAGAATACTTCAAATATTTTCAATCAACACATTTTCAATTCCACTACTCTCAACACTTCAATTTTTTTTCTTTCTAACTCCTTTCATTTTTTTTTTCAATCACTTTTTATTTTTTCTCTTTTTCTCACAAACACATGAGCTCATTTTTTCTTTTTTTTTTTTGCTCATTCTCAAATTTTTTCTTTTTCCCACAACTCAAAACTCAATCACACCCTTATTTTATCACCACTCAACCATCATAATTCCTTTTCTCAACTAAAATCAATCCCTTCACATTCACACTTTTCCTATTCTCCACTCAGATTGGGACAAAAGGGCTTAGGAATTGGAATATTGTTCATATGTGCTAGCCAATGAAATAGGCTTAAAGCTCAAAGGGGCTAACAAGGGACAAATGTCAATGGTAAGGAAATTTTTTTGGCTAAATGACTCATTCAAAACAAAGATGGCCTAAGATCACATTCGGCATATCAAACTAGACACGATCAAGAAGCAAGAGCACACACAAATTCTAGCATCCTCTAAGGTGACGATCCACTCACAAACGAAGAGATTAATTCATGCATCAAAATCTCATAAGGCTCAAATCTCACGGCTTTACCATCCATGCTAGTCCTAGTGAATTCTCGCTCTCATCACACAAATACTCAGAAGGAAAACTTGTAAACATACTAGTTCTTTCTCAAATCCACTCTAACTCAAACACTCACACAATAGAATTCCTAACTCACTCTCACAACTCAACTCTACTCATCAAATCATACTCAAAGATAGCAATCAACAAGCATAAGCTGATTGATAGGCATGAAAGATGCAATAGCGAATCAGATCAAAATCACCCCAAGGAGCATCTCAAGGCACCAAATAACCAAACACACTCAAAGATAAGGGGTGCTCCGGTGTAATGTAACAAGAAACATAAAAAACTCCACCCCCCAAACTTCGACCTTGCGAAGAGGTCTAAGTTTGGGGTTGTGCGTTACCTCATCCAACTAATTCAGTTTCTCTCAACAACGTTGCACACTCCCTTGCTTGAGTTCCTTCAATCTCCACTTATTTGGCACTCCTTCGAGACAAGCCTACAAAATAAACTCTCAAATACGAGGTTAAAACTTACGATTCAACAACACCCTAATAACATAAAACTCAAATAACTAAAAACACTCAAAAGAAGATAAAAATGGGTTACCTCCCATTCAACGCTATTTTTAAGGTCCTCATGCCGGACCAAGCTCAAAGGAGCTTATGGGACATGATACTAAAAAAATACCTCTCTTACTCTCATAAGAGAAGTGCTTGCATTCCTTTCCTTGATGCCCCTCCATTATGAGCTCTTTTGCTTCCTTCTCATCCCCAAGTGTTATGGGTCTCAACTCCTTCTCACCTTTATCTGGAGGAGTCTTACCAAACAGGTTCTTGAATTTGGACTTTTTCTTCTTAACTCCTCATTTCCCTTCCAACTGGATCTCGTCCACCTTTTTCACTTCTTCATCCTTCAATTTCTTCTCTTTATCCCTATCAACATAATCAAGAACATAATGCACATGGGTTAACTCATCAAGTGAAGGATTAACGAAATCATGAACATGAGAAAGATTAGAGATAGGAGGTGTGTCTTCAACACGAGGATCAATTGCATCCATGCAATACAAACTCTCATCCTCCTTCGGGTGCTTCATGGTTTTATATAGGGAAATCTTCACTTCTTGATCATCAACCTTCAACGTAATTGATTAGGCGTGAAATTGTCATGATTCGTAGCTAGAAACGCCCTAGTTTTGGTCGAATTTATTGAGTTTTTAGAGCCAAATGAGTACTATTTCTATACATTGATGAATTTGTCTCTTTGATGCTCATAGGTGTATAGAGGACGAAAAACGGAGTTCGTAGGACTTTGAATCGACTCAAACGGATGCCCGGATGAGAAGATATTGAAGAAATATGATTGGTATTAGTGCGGACGAGGAAAAGTATTAGTTGGGATGAGTTGGAAGTCACTCGAGTGACTAGGTCGAGCGCCACCGCTCGAGCACATTGCTCGAGCACCTAAACGTACAGAACTTTTCTTGCGCTCGAGCAGCTCGAGCGCCACCGCTCGAGCGAATTGCTCGAGCGCCCAAAACATACAGTGTGATTTCAGCGCTCGACCGGCTCGAGCGGAACCGCTCGAGCGATTGTGTCATTCGAGCTACACTGCTCGAGCGGAACCGCTCGAGCGATTGTGTCATTCGAGCTACACTGCTCGAGAGGGACCGCTCGAGCGTTTTGCTCGAGCAACCTTGGATTTTTGCCTCCGGATGTGTATTTTCGGCCCATTAACTCCCGTTTCGACCCGTGCCTATATATACCTCTTCCAAACATGTTTTGAAGGATCCCTGACTTTTAGACATCACTTTATAGAGAATTTTGAGAGAGAGAAGGAAGAGAAGAGACGAGCAAGTTATAGTTTTATGGTTTTGAGGTTTTGTTTACGAATTCACGTTACGATTTCCCGTTTTAGTTTCGTTTCTTAATAACTTTTGTTCTTTAATATGTTGAGACCTCGTTTTATCAATTAATTTCAGTATTCTTTTATATCTTAAAACCCCAGTTTATGTTCGATCATTCTTCGTTTTAATTACCATGTTCATGTTCATAACTTGTCTAATTGTTATTAATTTTGTTAAAACCATGTCTAGCTAAAACCCTTGCATGCTTAGGGTAGGATGAACTCGTAGAAGTAGGTTGTGGGTACGTAATTAGAGTAACTTGTGACGTTAGGTTTTAATTCTCTTGGTTAATGAATTCTTAAAATTAATCTAGATTTCACTCTTGAATTTCGTTCGAAAGGTGTTAGAGAGAGGACGACCGTATCACTCTTTAACAACGAGTAGACTTAACGAGAGAGTTTAGGAAAGGTTAATTCATCTACCGGTTTAGCGAAGGAGGACGACCGCATCACCTTAGTTAAATTAGGGTCTCATTAATTAAGCGATATCTATTAACTTGTTAGTAGATTAGTGAAGTCGAGTGTTAGGGTAAAGTATTAGGGTTTAGAATCTTGAGCTTTCACCTTGCATTCTTAGACTTAGGTTAATTCTTGTTTGTCACGATTACTTTGATTATGTACCTGCTCCGTTAGTATACGTAGGGATTCTTATCCTAAGCATCATCACTCATCATTAGAAAAACACCCTTAGTTAATTCGTTTAATTTGTTCTTTAGATTAAGTAGTTTAATTTAGTTTCAAATTAATAATTTTCAAAAAATCCAAAAACACGTTACTCATATTAACTACGACGCGTACATCTTCAGGGATCTATTCGCATATACACCATCCCTTGGGTTCGATAATACTTGGTCATTATATGTACTTATACTACAGTGAACCCGTCCGCTTGCGGGTGAGCGACTAGTAGAAGTTAGCAAAATCGCTTCAAGTCAATGGCGCCGTTGCCGGGGATGGCGTTATATGTTTTTTGAGTAGGACTTGTCGATAGCTTAGTAGTTAGTAGTGGGTGCTTATTTTCTGTTTTTATTTCTTATTGTTATTTTTATTTATTCGGCAGTTGCGTTTTGATCCATCTGCTAGTGTGTCAGGTTTATAAAAACACGCTCACAAGGCAATACGAGCGAAGAGAGAATACTGTTGGATCCTGAGACAATAGCCAGAAGGAACCGAGCTTACTTGAGAAGAATGAACGCAGCCGACTTAGGGAAGGAACCAATGGACATCAATAATGAGTTGGACGATGCTGCCAACGATTTCAATCAGGCAGTAGACCGGGTTGATGGCTCTGGAGGGAGTGGTGGTCAGAATCAAGACCAGTTCGTGGATAGTCAGAGCCAGAACCCGGGTGCACAAAATGTAAACAATCCAGCTCAGAATCTTGTCCAAAATCCTCTGAACAACCCTGCTTACCCACAAAACCCAAATAACCCTTTCCACAACCCAGCATACCAACATTACCCATACCCACCATATCCTTATCCACCGTACCCATACCCTCCACCTCCTGTCTATAACCAACCACCTGTGTACCAACAACCTCCAATTCAACACATACCAGCACCACCTGTCGCTCCTCAGCCTGCGCCCCAGAACGCAGATCAGAATATGGCAATTCGGGGCAGGTTCGCGGCACAACCGCAGAGGTACTACGATGGAGTGGCCTTACCACCTGTTGAGGCGAATAACTTTTCAATTTCCCCAGGAATTCTCAAGCTGCTTACTGAGAATCAATTCAAGGGGGAAGTTGGGAAGGAGAACCCTCACACTCACTTGAGGAGTTTCCTCATGATAGCATCTACTTTCAATTACAATGGCATGTCTGAAGATGCCAAAAGGCTCAGGTTGTTCCCATTCTCTCTTACGGGAATAGCCAAGGAATGGTATGATAACACGCTCCCACGGGGAGGTGTTAACACATGGGCCGAGCTCGAGCGTCTGTTCCTCGAGCGATTCTACCCTCCATCGAGAACGATTAAAGCGAGAATTGAGATCTCTTCCTTTCGCCAGAAGTCTGGAGAGGATTTACGCCAAGCGTGGGAGAGATACTCAAATATGTTGATCGAGTGCCCGCAGCACGGGTACAACGAGGGAGATATTATGGCGTTCTTCTACAGTGGAGCCAGCAAGGCTGGCCAAGCCCACTTAGATGCATGTGCAAGTGGAGCTTTTCTGAACCAAGGGGTAGCGAGGTGTAGAGAGATCGTGGAAAATATTGTCACGAATGCTGGTGCATGGAACGAGGACCCAGAATTTCAGAGGGTATGCAAGTTGGAGGAGAATGAGGGTACGAGGAAGCTGTTGATGGCTATGATGGAGAAGATCAGCAACCTTGAGATGTGGCAGAACTTGGTTGGAGGGAATGTAGCAGCAAGCGAGAAAGTGGACCCACCCACGAATCAGCAAGAAGAGTCCAACTATATGGGAAGGCCTAATTACTCACAAGGGGGGTATCCACAAGGTGGAAACCAGTATGAAAGACCTTCTTATGGTCAACCATTTGTACCTCCAGGCCCACAGCCGCCTCAAAATCAATGGAGGAACACACAAGGGTATCAAGGAGGCCAGCAGTCTCCTCAAAACACATGGAGGAAAAATGAGAATTTTTCTTATGCTAACCCAAAAGCTGGTATTACTGTTCCTGCAGGTGTTGATCCGGGGTCTAAACCTCCTGGTGGAGAGGGCGGTGCATCAACCGAGGAGATGTTGGGAGCGATCCTTCAGAAGGTGGAGGAAGGTAGCAAGCGATTGTCTTCTTTGGAGTACGATGTGAAGGAGTTGCATAAGAAAGGCGATCATCGAGATCAAGAACTCCAGAAGAGAGACATCGAGTGGAATCGAGTTCAGCAAGAGAACAACAGAAGATTCAATTCTATCGAGTACCAAATTAGTCAGATCGCAAAGTCTCAGCCGAGAGAGCCTGGCAAGTATCCTTCAATGCCCGAGGATAACCCAAAGGAACATTGCAAGGCTATTGAGTTGAGAAGTGGGACCAAATATGACGGTCCCGAGATGCCTGCTGATTCTGAGACGCTCAAAGAAGAAGTTGAGACAGAAGGGATAGAGTCTCAAAGTGATGGAGTTGAGGTTGAGAAGGAAGGAGTCAAGATGAAAAGTGATGATAAGAGTCAAGATATGGAGGAGACCCAGAAGAGCAAAGTGCCTGATGAGGAGATTGAGGAGATCGAGAGAATTCCAAAGTGGAAAAAGGCAAGGGAAGCAAGGGAGAAAGTGAAAGAAACTGAGAAAGATGAATGGGTGACTTGAAGCAAACTACACTAGCTTCTACTAGTAGCTACCCCGCAAGAGAACGGGTTCACTGTAGTATGGGCAAGTATAGGGACCAAGTATTATCGAACCCAAGGGATGGTGTATATGCGAATAGATCCCTGAAGATCTACGCGTCGTAGTTAATATGAGTGTAATGTTTTTTGGTTTTTTGAAAAGAGAAAATAATCTAAACTAAATTACTCTACGAATGCAAAAGGAAAATTAAACTAAGTATCTAAGGTGTTTTTCAGATATGAGATGGTGATGCTCAGGTTAGGAATCCCTACATATACTAACGGAGCAGGTACATAATCAAAGTAATTGTGACAAACGAGAATTAACCTAAGTCTAAGAATGCAAGGTGAAAGCTCAAGATTCTAAACCCTAATACTTTACCCTAACACTCGACTTCACTAATCCACTAACAAGTTAATGGATTGTGCTCAATTAATGAGACCCTAATTTAACTAAGGTGATGCGGTCGTCCTCCTTCGCTAAACCGGTAGATGAATTAACCTTTCCTAAACCCTCTCGTTAAGCCTACTCGTTGTTAAAGAGTGATACGGTCGTCCTCTCTCTAACACCTTTCGAACGAAACTCAAGAGTAAAATCTAGATTAATTTTAAGCATTCATTAATCAAGAGAATTAAAACCTAACGTCACAAGTTACTCTAATTACGTACCCACAACCTACTTCTACGAGTTCATCCTACCCTAAGCATGCAAGGGTTTTAGCTAGACATGGTTTGAACGTAAACAATAACAATTAAATAATTAACAAACATGAACATGATAATGAAAACGAAGAAAAGAACGAACATAAACTGAGGTTTTAATATGTAAAAGATTAAACTGAAATTAATTAACAAAAACTAGGTCTCAACGTATTTAAGAACAAAAGTTATTAAGAATCGAAGCTAAAACGTGAAATCGTAGAGTAAATTCGTAATCAAAAACCTTAAAAACGTAAATCTAAGCCTCGCTCGTCTCTTCTCTTCCTTCTTGCTCTAAAAACTCTATGAAACGTGATGTCTAAAAGTTGGGGATCCTTCAAAACGTGTTTGGAAGAGGTATATATAGGCACCGGGTCGAAACGGGAGTTAATGGGCCGAAAATACGCATCCGGAGGCGAAAATACGTGCGCGCTCGAGCAAAACGCTCGAGCGGTGGCGCTCGAGTGATTCGCTCGAGCGCCAAAACTGTTCTGTAAGTTTTTGGCCGCTCGAGTGATTCGCTCGAGCGCCGGCGCTCGAGCAAATCGCTCGAGCGCTTGCTGCTGTGCACTCGTTCGTAAAATCTTCATATCTCCTCAACCGGGAGTCCGTTTTGGCCGATTCAAAGTCCTACGAACTCCTCTTTTCGCCCTCTATCCATCTATGAAAACTAAAGAGACAAATTAATAATTTTATAAAAATGATACTCATTTGACTCCAAGCACTCATCGAAAACACTCAAAACATGAGTAAACCGGGCACCAAAACATAACAATTTCACGCCTAATCAACCCCCCCAAACTTACCATGTTGCTTGTCCTCAAGCAACGAAAGAATAAGTCAAGTGAAATTGTTAGGAATGAGTCAAAGAATCAAATCATGCAAGCAAATGAATTCGAGCTTCAAAGACCAATCACAAGTATACTCACTCACCTCCTTCATCATACTCATGCAACAACAACAAGACCCACCAAGATCAAACATGGATGTGCACTCAACGATGTGTTTCACTCCCTTACAAGTGTATATCAGTGTTTAAGGGACTCACTCATTCAATCAATCACACAAATTGGCAGCCACAGGCTTGTAAATGCTCTCAACTTCGACCATACTCTAGAAATCAATGCCGAATCAAAAAGGACTTTCAAAAGGTTGTAATGTAGGCTCTTTGGACAGGTGGGATAACAATATGGTAAAGTGACTCAAGTGAATGGAGAATAGAAATTCAAAACTTCGGTACTTCGAGATTAAGAACGAACTACTTCAAACATATTCAATCACTACACTTTCGCTTTCAATTCTCTCAACACTTCAATTTTTTATCTTTCTCACTCCTTCACTTTTTCAATCACTTCATCATTTTTTTCTTTTTCGCACAAACACATGAGCTCATTTTTTTTTCTTTTGCTCATTCTCAAATTTTTTGTTCTTTTTTTCACATCTCAAAACTTCATCACACCTTCTTCTCATATTCACTCAACAAACAACCTTTTCCTTTTTCAACTCAATTCACTCCCTTCATATTCACACTTTCCTATTCTCCACTCAAATTTGGACAAAAAGGCTTAGGAATTGGAATAGTGTTCATATGTGCTAGCAAATAAAATAGGCTTTAGGCTCAAAGGGGCTAACAAGGGATCAATGTCATTGGTAAGGAAAATTTTGGCTAAGTGACTTATTCAATTAAAAAATGGCCTAAGATCCTATTCGGCATATCAAACTAGACACAATCTAGAAGCAAGAGCACATGCAAGTTCTAGCATCCTCTAAGGTGACGATCCACTCACAAACGAAGAGATTAAATCATGCATTTAAATCTCGTAAGGCTCAAAAGCTCACTGCTTTCACATCCATGCTAGTCCTAGTGAATTCTCACTCTCATCACACAAGTACTCAAAAGAAAAATTCACAAGCATACAAGTTCTTTCTCAACTCAGCTCAAACTCAAACACTCACACAAGAAAACTCCTAACTCAGCCTCACAATTCACCCTACTCATCAAATCATACTCAAAGATAGCAATCAACAAGCATAAGGTGATTGATAGGCATAAAATATTGAGTAACAAAACAAATTAATAATATCCCAAGGAGCATCTCAAGGCACCAAATAACTAACTCAACTCAAAGATAAGGGGTGCTCCGGTGCAATGTAACAAGAAAACATATAAAAAAACTCCACCCCCCCAAACTTCGACCTTGCTAGAGGTCTAAGTTTGGGGTTGTGGGTTACCTCAACCGAACAATTCAGTTTCTCTCAATAGCTTTGCACACTTCCTTGTCACAAGTTGGTTTCTTCAATCTAAATAACTCCATGATACCTTTACTCCTTTAGAGACAAGCCTACAAAATAAAACTCTCAAGTACGAGGTTAAACATACGACTCGACAACATCCTAGTAACATAAAAGGAAAATAACTAAAAACACTCAAAAGCAAATAAAAATGGGTTGCCTCCCATTCAGCGCTATTTTTAAGGTCCTCATGCCGGACCAAGCTCAAAGGAGCTTATGGGACATCATACTCAAATTTACCTCCCTCACTCTCATAAGAGTGGTGTTTGCATTCTTTTCCTTGATGCCCCTCCATCATGAGCTCTTTTGCTCTCTTCTCATCCCCAAGTGTTATGGGTCTCAACTCCTTCTTGCCTCTATCTGGAGGAGTCTTACTAAACAATTTCTTGAATTTGGATTTTTTCTTCTTAACTCCTCCTTTCCCTTCTAACTGGACCACATCCACTTTCTTCACCTCTTCATCCTTCAACTTCTTCACTTCATCTCTATCAAAATAATCAAGATCATAACGCTCATGGGTTAAATTATCAATTGAAGGACTAGCAAAATCATGAATATGAGAAGGATTAGGGAGAGAATGCGTGTCTTCAACACGAGGATCAATTGCATCCATGCAATACAAGCTCTCATCCTCCCTAGGGTGTTTCATGGCTTCATATAGGGAGATCTTCACTTCTTGATCGTCAACCTTCAATGTAATCTTCCCATTTGCCACGTCTAGCACCATCCCCGCCGTAGCTAAGAACGGTCTTCCCAAGATCAGGGGCACGTGCTCATCTTCCTCCATCTCTAGCACTACAAAGTCGGCTGGAAAGATGTGATCTCCAACTCTCACTAGAACGTCTTCAACAACACCTTGAGGTCGAGTAATAGACCGATCGGCAAGTTGAAGCGTCATCATTGTGGGTTGAAGTTCACCACCTTCCAACTTCTTGAAAAGCGACAAGGGCATGAGATTGATGCTTGCTCCAAGGTCGCACAACGCTCCCTTTTTGATCTCGTTCCCAATGTCACATAGGATCGTGAAGCTCCCGGGATCCTTCAGCTTCGGTGGAAGCGCCTTGTGCACTAATGCACTCACTTCGTGGTTTAGCTGCACCAACTTCGGCTCATCCACTCGCCGTCTTTTCGCGATCAAGTCCTTCAGAAACTTTGCATAATGCGGCATCTGTTCCAAAGCATCATAAAAAGGAATATTAATATGCAATTGTTTAAAAATATCAAGGAACTTAGCGAATTTCTCATCAAGCTTCTTTTTTATGAAGCGCTGTGGATATGGGACGGGTATCACAGATTTGGGTACCCCCCACTCATCTCTTTCTGTTTCTTTCACTTTCTCCCTTGCTTCCTTTGCCTTTTTCCACTTAGGAACTCTCTCACCCTTCTCACTTTCAATCCCCTTCTCAACTTCATCTCCTTTAGGCTCAATCTCTTCTTGGGGCGTCTCAGAATCAGCAGGCATCTGAGGACCTTCGTAGTTGGTTCCACTTCTTAGCTGGATCGCCTTGCACTGCTCTTTCGGGTTCCCCTCCGGCATTCTATTCACTGATTTTGCAATCTGGCTCATCTGGAACTCTAAAGAAGTGAACCTTCGATTGTTCTCTTGTTGAGTTCTCGTCCACTCAACGTTCATCTTCTGGAGCTCTTGATCACGTTGATCACCCTTCTTGTGCAACTCCTTCACATCATACTCCAAGGATGACAACCGCTTGCTCCCTTCCTCCACCTTCTGAAGGATCGCTCTCAGCATTTCCTCGGTTGATGCACCGCCTTCTCCACCAGGAGGTTTAGACCCCGGATCAACACCTGCAGGAACAGTAACACCAGCTTTTGGGTTAGCATAAGAAAAGTTATCATTCTTCCTCCATGTGTTTTGAGGAGGCTGTTGGCCTCCTTGAACTCCTTGTGTGTTCCTCCATTGATTTTGAAGTGGCTGAGGGCCTGGAGGTACAAATGGTTGGCCATAAGAAGGCCTTCCATACTGATTACCACCTTGGTAGCCATTCTGATTGTAATACGGACCTCCCATGTAATTGGCTACCTCTTGCTGTCCACTGGGCTGGTCTACTCTCTCATTCTCTACTGCATGCTCTCCACCCAAACTCTTCCCCAACTCGAGGTTGTTGATTTTCTCCATCATGGCCATCAGTAGCCTTCTCGTTCCTTCTCCCTCCTCAACCTGATGCACTCTTTGCAAATCTGCATCCGCACTCCAAGCACCGGCATTCGTGACAATGTTGTCCACGATCTCCCTACATCTCTCTATGCTTTGGTTCAGGAATGCTCCGCCCGCACAGGCGTCTAAATGGTCTTGCCCCGCCTTGTTGGCACCACTGTAGAAGAACGCCATAATGTCTCCCTCATTGTACCCGTGCTGCGGGCACTCTATCAGCATGTTTGAGTATCTCTCCCACGCTTGACGTAGGTCCTTTCCTTGCTTCTGGCGAAAGGAAGAGATCTCAATCCTAGCCTTGATCGTCCTAGATGGAGGGTAGAATCGCTCGAGGAACAGACGCTCGAGCTCGGCCCAAGTGGTAATACCTCCCCGTGGGAGCGTATTATCGTACCACTCCTTAGCTATTCCCGTCAGTGAGAATGGGAACAGCCTTAGCCTCTTGGCATCTTCAGACATGCCATTGTAATTAAATGTGGAGGCTATCATGAGAAAACTCCTTAGATGTGTATGAGGATTCTCCTTCCCGATCACTCCCTTGAACTGATTCTCGGTAAGCAGCTTTAAAATCCCCGGGGATATCGAGAAGTTGTTCGCCTCAACAGGAGGTAAAGCCACTCCATCATAGTACCGCTGTGGCTGTGCTGCAAACCTCCCTCGAATAGCCATATTGTGATCTACGTTCTCAGGAACGTGTTGAGGATTAGCAGCAGGTACTAGTACTTGTTGGGGTGGTGGTTGGTAAACAGGTGGTTGGTTGTAGACTGGTGGTGGATGGTATGGGTATGGTGGGTAAGGATAAGGTGGATATGGGTAATGTTGGTATATTGGGTTGTTGAAAGGGTTATTTGGGTTTTGTGGGTAAGCAGGGTTGTTAGGAGGATTATGGACAAGGTTCTGAGCTGGATTCCCTACGTTTCGTGTATCCGGGTTTAGGCTCTGGCTATCCCCTAATGGAATTTGATTCTGGCTACCACTAACTCTAGTGCCTTCAACTCGGTCTACTGCCTGATTGAAATCGTTGGCAGCATCGTCCAACTCATTATTGATGTCCATTGGTTCCTTCCCTAAGTCGGCAGCGTTCATCCTTCTCAAGAAGGCTCGGTTCCTTCTGGCTATTGTCTCAGGATCTGCAGGTAATCTCTCTTCACTCGTATTCCCTTGTGAGCGTGTTCTCATAAACCTGACACACTAGCAGAAGGATCAAAATGCAACTGCCGAATGGATAGAAAAATAAAAATAAAAATAGAAATTAAATCACCCACTACTAACTACTAAGCTATCGACAAGTCCTATTCAAACATACAACGCCATCCCCGGCAACGGCGCCATTGACTTGAAGCAAACTACACTAGCTTCTACTAGTAGCTACCCCGCAAGAGAACGGGTCCACTGTAGTATGGGCAAGTATAGGGACCAAGTATTATCGAACCCAAGGGATGGTGTATATGCGAATAGATCCCTGAAGATCTACGCGTCGTAGTTAATATGAGTGTAATGTTTTTTGGTTTTTTGAAAAGAGAAAATAATCTAAACTAAATTACTCTACGAATGCAAAAGGAAAATTAAACTAAGTATCTAAGGTGTTTTTCAGATATGAGATGGTGATGCTCAGGTTAGGAATCCCTACGTATACTAACGGAGCAGGTACATAATCAAAGTAATTGTGACAAACGAGAATTAACCTAAGTCTAAGAATGCAAGGTGAAAGCTCAAGATTCTAAACCCTAATACTTTACCCTAACACTCGACTTCACTAATCCACTAACAAGTTAATGGATTGTGCTCAATTAATGAGACCCTAATTTAACTAAGGTGATGCGGTCGTCCTCCTTCGCTAAACCGGTAGATGAATTAACCTTTCCTAAACCCTCTCGTTAAGCCTACTCGTTGTTAAAGAGTGATACGGTCGTCCTCTCTCTAACACCTTTCGAACGAAACTCAAGAGTAAAATCTAGATTAATTTTAAGCATTCATTAATCAAGAGAATTAAAACCTAACGTCACAAGTTACTCTAATTACGTACCCACAACCTACTTCTACGAGTTCATCCTACCCTAAGCATGCAAGGGTTTTAGCTAGACATGGTTTGAACGTAAACAATAACAATTAAATAATTAACAAACATGAACATGATAATGAAAACGAAGAAAAGAACGAACATAAACTGAGGTTTTAATATGTAAAAGATTAAACTGAAATTAATTAACAAAAACTAGGTCTCAACGTATTTAAGAACAAAAGTTATTAAGAATCGAAGCTAAAACGTGAAATCGTAGAGTAAATTCGTAATCAAAAACCTTAAAAACGTAAATCTAAGCCTCGCTCGTCTCTTCTCTTCCTTCTTGCTCTAAAAACTCTATGAAACGTGATGTCTAAAAGTTGGGGATCCTTCAAAACGTGTTTGGAAGAGGTATATATAGGCACCCGGGTCGAAATGGGAGTTAATGGGCCGAAAATACGCATCCGGAGGCGAAAATACGTGCGCGCTCGAGCAAAACGCTCGAGCGGTGGCGCTCGAGTGATTCGCTCGAGCGCCAAAACTGTTCTGTAAGTTTTTGGCCGCTCGAGTGATTCGCTCGAGCGCCGGCGCTCGAGCAAATCGCTCGAGCGCTTGCTGCTGTGCACTCGTTCGTAAAATCTTCATATCTCCTCAACCGGGAGTCCGTTTTGGCCGATTCAAAGTCCTACGAACTCCTCTTTTCGCCCTCTATCCATCTATGAAAACTAAAGAGACAAATTAATAATTTTATAAAAATGATACTCATTTGACTCCAAGCACTCATCGAAAACACTCAAAACATGAGTAAATCGGGCACCAAAACATAACAATTTCACGCCTAATCAATGGGGGGTACCCAAATCTGTGATACCTGTCCCATATCCACAGCGCTTCATGAAAAAGAAGCTTGATGAGAAGTTTGCTAAATTCCTTGATGTTTTTAAAAAGTTACATATTAACATTCCTTTTTATGATGCTTTGGAACAGATGCCGAACTACGCCAAGTTCCTGAAGGACTTGATTGCAAAGAGACGGAGAATAGATGGACCCGAGCTAGTGCACTTGAACCACGAGGTGAGTGCTATGGTGCACAAGGCGCTTCCGCCTAAGCTGAAGGATCCCGGGAGCTTCATCATTCTTTGCGATATAGGGAACGGGATCAAGAAATGAGCTTTGTGTGATCTCGGGGCGAGCATTAATCTGATGCCTCTTTCGTTGTTCAAGAAGTTGGAGGGAGTTGAGCTTCAACCTACGATGATGACACTCCAGCTTGCTGATATGTCCATTACAAGACCTCAAGGAGTAGTGGAGGATGTTCTAGTGACGGTGGAGAATCACGTTTTTTCCCGCCGACTTCGTAGTACTCGAGATGGAAGAGGATGAGCATGTCCCGCTGATTTTGGGAAGACCGTTTCTAGCTACTGCCGGGATGGTGCTTGATGTAGCGAATGGGAAGATCACGGTCAAAGTTGATGATAAGGAAGTGAAGATAGCTATCTACGAAGCTATGAAATACCCCATGGGAGATGAGAGTTGCCACTTCATTGACATCACGGATGCTTGTGTTGAAGACACACTTCTAGACCCTTGCTCTTTCTATGTTCATCAGTTTGATTATCCTATTCTTGACGATCTGTCTTATGATTCTTATGATCTTGACTATTTTGACAGCTTGAAAGATAATGAAGACGTCAAGTTCTTGGAGTTGAAGAAAGTAGAGGATGAAGATGACTTGGAAGCTGAGGAGTCAACTTTCGAGAAGATGTTCGATAAGGCGCCACCATTGGAGGCGAAGAAGGAGTTGAAGCCGCTGCCCGACCACCTCAAGTACGCGTACTTGGATGAGACCGACAAATATCCGGTAATTGTATCTGCCCTTTTATCTGATGATCAGCTTGAGAGACTTTTAGTGGTGCTTCGTAAGCACAAATCTGCTATAGGATGGTCGATCGCGGATATCAAGGGAATTAGCCCCTCGATTTGCATGCATAGGATTAGATTAGAAGAGGGTAGAAAACCGATAGTGCAAAATCAACGTAGAGTTAATCCGGCCATTCAAGAGGTGATACATAAGGAAGTGTTGAAGTTGTTAGATAGCAACATGATTTTTGCTATTTCTGATAGTCCATGGGTGAGTCCGTTACACGTAGTTGCTAAGAAGGAGGGGACCACGGTGATTAAGACGGAGTCTAATGAATTGGTAGCCACTAGATTAGTGACGGGTTGGCGTGTATGTGTTGATTATAGAGAGTTGAACAAAGCAACGTGTAAGGATCACTTTCCTTTACCGTTCCTTGATCAAATAATAGATCGATTAGGTGGTTTTGAGTATTACTGTTTCTTAGATGGGTACTCGGGGTATAATCAGATCATGATAGCCCCCGAGGATCAAGAGAAAACCACCTTCACCTGCTATTATGATACGTTTGCTTTTAGGAGAATGCCGTTTGGGTTGTGTAATGCACCCGCCACCTTTCAAAGGTGTATGATGGCAATTTTTCATGGCTTGATTGAAAAGATTATGGAGGTTTTCATGGACGACTTCTCCGTTTACGGGGAGTCGTTTGATAAATGTCTAATCAATCTTGAAGTTGTGTTGAGCAGGTGCGAAGAGACGGACTTAGTGCTTAATTGGGAGAAGTGTCACTTCATGGTAAGAGAGGGTATTGTTCTTGGACATCATGTGTCCTCGAAAGGTATCCAAGTGGACAAGGCGAAAGTGATTGCTATCGAGAAGCTTCCACCACCTTCGACCGAGAAGGGGATTCGGTCATTCTTAGGACACACGGGTTTTTATAGACGTTTCATAAAAGACTTTTCACAAATAGCTAAACCCCTTTCGCGGCTTCTTGAAAAATAAGTCGCCTTTGAGTTTACTAATGAGTGTTTAGTGGCTTTTAACAGGTTGAAAGAAGCGTTGGTGAATGCCCCGATACTTGTCACACCGGATTGGTCGAGCCCATTCGTGCTGATGTGTGATGCTAGCGATTATGCGATGGGGGTTGCTTTGGGGCAAATTCGTGAGAAGCGTTTCCTCGCTATTTATTATGCCTCGAAGATGCTGAATTCTGCTCAAGTGAATTACACTACGACCGAAAAGGAGCTGTTGGCGGTCGTGTATGCTTTTGATAAATTTCGACCCTACCTAGTAGGGACGAAAACAATTGTATATACGGACCACGCGGCGATTCGGTATCTTATGAGTAAGAAGGATGCAAAACCCCGTCTCATTCGTTGGATCTTGTTGCTCCAGGAGTTTGATGTAGAGATTCGAGACAAGAAGGGATGCGAGAACGTGATAGCAGATCACCTTTCGAGATTGGAGCTCACCAAGGAGAACACCGTGGAGGATCGAGAGGTGAACGATGAATTCCCTGATGAGAAGCTCTTTGGCTTAGGAGAAATCCCTGTGTATAGAGTTGAGGGGAAGGCACCTTGGTTTGCAGATTATGCTAACTATTTAGCAGGTGGTGAGTTGCCCGTTGAGATAGACTCGGTGCATCGGAAGGCATTTTTGAAGAAGGTTCGGGAGTTCATTTGGGATGACCCTTACTTGTTCAAAAGAGGGATCGATCACGTGTTGAGAAGGTGTGTGCCAGAGGATGAATGGAGTGATATCATAAGGCATTGTCACGCCTTGCCATGTGGAGGATATTTGGGGGGAGAGAAGACCGGTAGGAAAGTCCTTCAATCTAGTTTTTATTGGCCAACTCTGTTGAGAGATTGCATAGAATGGGTTAAGAGGTGTGATAAGTGCCAACGATTCGGCTCCATTACTAAGAGGGACGAGATGCCTATGCACGTGTTCATGGAAGTCGAGATATTCGACGTATGGGGGATTGATTTCATGGGTCCATTTCCTCCTAGCAATGGATTCTTGTACATCCTCGTATGCGTTGATTATGTCTCGAAGTGGATTGAAGCTGTCCCAACTCGAGTGAATGATTCCCGAGTGGCCATCGAGTTCTTGAGAAAGAACATTTTTGCAAGATATGGAGTTCCAAGAGCTTTGGTAAGTGATGGGGGAAGTCATTTCGTGAACAAGTGGATGGAAAAGCTGCTGTCAAAATACGAGGTAAGTCATCGAATCTCTACAGCTTATCATCCTCAATCTAACGGTCTTGCAGAGGTTTCAAATCGTCAAATCAAGGAGATCCTTGAGAAGACGGTGAGCATAAGTAGGAAAGATTGGGCGATGAAGTTGGATGATGCACTTTGGGCATATAGGACAGTTTTCAAAACTCCTCTTGGTATGTCTCCATATCAATTGGTTTTTGGAAAGGCATGTCACTTACCCGTGGAGTTGGAGCACAAGGCATATTGGGCGATCAAGAAGCTGAATTTTGATAGTGCCTTGGTTGGTGAGAGGAGATTACTCCAACTGCATGAGTTGGAGGAGTTTCGAGACGTTGCCTACGAGAATGCCCCGAATTTTCAAAGAGAAGACGAAGAAGTGGCATGATGCACGATTGAAGAAGAAGGAATTCAAGGTGGGTGATCAAGTCCTCGTATTCAATTCGAGGATGAAGTTGTTTGGTGGAAAGCTTAAGTCCAAGTGGAACGGGCCGTATATTGTGAAGGGAGTGCACAAGAGTGGATTCCTTGAAGTCGAGAAAGAAGATGGACAGAAATTCATGGTGAACGGGCATCGAGTGAAGAAATTCTTTAACTTCTCTTATGAGAATAAGAGAGGTATTTTAGAGTCTCAAGCCCCGTGAGCTCCTTTGAGCTCGGTCCGGCATTAGGACCTTAAAACTAGCGCTTAATGGGAGGCAACCCATTTTTACTCGCTTTTATGTGTTTTGGTTATTTTTCGTAGTTTTTGGGAATCGTAAGTGTTAACCTCGTTTGTTGAGAATTTTCGTGTAGGCGTGCTTAGAGAAGATTGATCGGAGAATCTTGGAGTTAGAGGTAACCGAACCCCAAACGTCGACCTCTTTGCGAAGTCGAAGTTTGGGGGGGTGATGTTTCTTTTCGTTTGTTATTTTGAATTGGTAAGGAGTCGAGTTCATACGAATTTTGTGTACTTACTCTTACGTACTCAATCGTTTCAAACTTTATTATCGCGTAGCAAGAACAAAGTTTGGGGGGATGTGTATTCGTACTTCGGGTTCGTACACGAAATTCTATGAAAAATTGGTAAAATTTTTCGGAAACATCAATGCTTGAGGGTCGTTGAGTCGAATTGAGTGAGAGTGCTGAGTTCGACTTGAATTGGATTGGTGATTTGCACGTATGGAAGAGACCCCAACTCCTCGGTCGAATGAGCGACCTGGCTTAAATCGAGGAGTTCTCAGGTTAGTTCGTGTTTTGGTTGAGTGTGATGATTGTTCGAGCTTGGTTCGGATGGAAATTTCGAGTGTTGAACGTTAAAAAACGAAGTTGAAAATTTGGGTCGCTCGAGCAGCTCGAGCGCCACCGCTCGAGCGCCCAGAACTTACAGAATGTTTTCACCGCTCGAGCAGCTCGAGCGCGAGCGCTCGAGCACATGTATCATTCGAGCTCCACGCTCGACGCGACCGCTCGAGTGAATCGCTCGAGCGGGTCACGGGTTTGACCCATCTTTTGGCCCCATCTATAAATACCCAATTCATACATTTTCACACACTTACACACACTGAGAGGTGCGAAAAGGGGCGATTTCGGGCGATTTCGATCCATTCTCACGGATTTCTCCCGTATTCCTTCGATTTCTTTGCATATTTCGCATACTCCCTCAAGAAAGGTACGTAAATTCTCTCTTTGGTCTTTCAATTCATAGTTTTATGCAAGATTTAGGTATGAATTGAAGAACTAGGGTTCATGAGTTCGAAAATTGGGGATTTTTGCATGTTCCATTGATTCTTTGTTCCTTGTTGATGAATGTTGATAGTATGCTATGGGTTTGCTAAATGTGCCTTCAATTTCGTGATTGAATGTGTAGGATTAGTGAATCCTTAGAGTGAGAAAATAGGAATTTGGAGAAAATGAAATGGGTTTTGCATGATGAGATGAAATTTTGGTGAATTGAGAAGGTATTGAGCATAAATAAGTATGAATTGAGTCTTGAGCATGTAAATTACATAGTTTGTGTAATGTTACTTCATGATAGACTTAGTTAGTGGCATTTTTGGGTTGAAATGGAGGAATTAAGTGTTGAATACTTGAGGACGTTGAACGGAAAACATGGTTTAATTGTTGTGAATTGCTTTGAACTTGATTTAATGCTTTGAAATGAGTGTTGCTTTGAACTTGAGAAGAGCATGAATTGTGAGTTGAATCGAATTGAGATGCATTACTTGGAAATGCTTGAGTATGAATGAGAGTTAAACTGCGGTGAACTTTAAGAATGCTGCTTAAATCCTTGCTATGTCATGGTTAGGTACAATGGCTCCTAAACACAAACTCTTGAGCAACGAAGAATTGAAAGTGCTCACGGACGAGCTCAGGCAGAAGAGTTTATTGCCCTCGAGATGGGGAGGGTTGGACTATCAAAATGATTGGCAATACATCGCTTACAGATGGAGCCTCATAGCCGGGAAGGTGGAAAAAACCCGGAGACCCGTGGTGAGCTTTATACAGGACTTAGGGATTGAGGAGGAGATACGAAGAATATTCACCAGGAACAACATGACCGAGTTCTTCGATATGTTGCTACACATGGAGACTAACACCGATTTGGTGGAACAATTTCTCGCCACAGTGGAGAAAATGGGCGCCGACTCATTCAAATTCAAATACCAGAATGAGTGGCAATATCACGAGGTGGGAGTTGTCAACCTCGCATTCGGGCTCCCAGCCCTATCTCGACCCAACCGTGAGTCAAAGGCGTACAATGTTAATGTGTTTTGGAAGGAAATAACGGGCGGCATGGTTGGGGACTACAAAGGGCAGCACGCGAGAGCATCGGCTATCCGAAACCCGGTGATTAGATACTTGGAGCGGATATTGGGGAATACGATCTATGCCCGGTCTGAGACGGGGACGGTGACAAGCAAGCAGCTCTATGGGATCTGGTGCCTTTTGAACAAAAAGGACCATGACTTTGGAAGGGATTTCCTAGAGCACCATTTCGAGGCCCCGTTTAAGCTTGGAACGAGAACCTCGAAGATCCGAGGAGGAGGGTTGATTTCAGTTTTGATGAAGCACCTCGGATTCGAGCCGTGTGCGGGTCCTTGCAAGGGAATGGACTTGGGATTTGAGCAAATTAATAACACTTTGATGTTTGAACACTGGATGGGTAAGTATTGCATCAGATATAATGATGATGGCTTGTTCCCGCTGCCGAACAAGAAGCTCGTGACGTTGGTTGGGATGAAGAAGAATAACATTGGGATGAACGGAGAGCAGCACCTCGCCATAGGTGCTAAGTACACATCTAAGATCGATGGCAAGGGACTCCGGGATGTTAGGCCTGTTAAGAGGAGCAGAGGAGAAGGCACGAGTGGTGCCGGATCGAGTGGAGCAGCGGATTTGCAAGAAGAGGAAGAACAAGAATACGAAGAAGGAGGAAACACTGCTGATGAGGCAGGAGCTGATGTGGGTGAAGGAGGTCAAGGACCTCAAGAGATGGAGTTTGGGATACCTGATGCACAGACTCCAGAGCCGTGGTACCCGAGCCAGATGGAGTGGTATGGAATGCGAACTGATATTCAGGGCTTGAGGACAGATGTTACGGAGCTTCGCACCACTCAAAATCAGTGGTACACGGAAGCCTCTAGTATGAGAGGAGAGTTTCAAGGTGTTCGATCGGAGGTTTCAGATTTGAAACGCTGGATGGAGGCACTCTTTGTCTCCCACTTAGGATCTGATCACCCTAGCTACCGGCCACCACCACCTCCAGATGCTTGAGAGTCCTGGGATGCCCCCAATTTTCTTTTCCTTTTTCTTTTCTTTTCTTTTTCATTTCTTTTCTTATTTATTTCTATTTTTGAGTGAAAATTGTAGTGTTTGCGTGGAGTGCATGTTCTATGGGATTGTATTGGAAGTCTTTTGACTTATAAGGGATTTGTTTCGATTTGCTCTGATTGTTGATTGATGATTTCATGCTTACCAACTCTTCTAGACTGCTTATTATTGATTCTTGAGTAGGACTCAGTGAGGAGAGTTAAGTTGTGAGAGTGAGTTAAAAATTCTTTTGTGTAAGTATGTGAGTTTGAGCTGATTAGGGAGAGAACCCGTATGCTTATGAGTTTTCTTTTGAGTGCTTGTGTGATGAGAGTGAGAATGCACTAGGACTAGCATGGATGTGAAAGCCGTGAGCTTTTGAGCCTTATGAGATTTTGATGCATGAATTAATCTCTTCGTTTGTGAGTGAATCATCACCTTAGAAGATGCTAGAACTTGCATGTGCTCTTGCTTCTTGATTGTGTCTAGTTTGATATGCCGAATAGGATCTTAGGCCATCTTTGATTTATTTGAGTCACTTAGCCAAAATTTTCCTTACCAATGACATTGAATTCCTTGTTAGCCCATTTGAGCCTAAAGCCTATTTTATTTGCTAGCACATATGAACACTATTCCAATTCCTAAGCCTTTTTGTCCCAATTTGAGTGGAGAATAGGAAAGTGTGAATATGAAGGGAGTGAATTGAGTTGAAAAAGGAAAATGTTGTTTGTTGAGTGAATATGAGAAGAAGGTGTGATGAAGTTTTGAGATGTGGGAAAAAGAGGAAAAATTTTGAAAATGAGCAAAAGAAAAATTGAGCTCATATGTTTGTGCGAAAGAGAAAAAAAAAAGTGAAGTGATTGAAAAAAAAAAGTGAAACGAGAAAGAAAAAAAAAATTGAAGTGTTGAGAGAAGTGGAATTGAAAGAGTGTTGATTGAATATGTTTGAAATAGTCTGTTCCTAATCTCGAAGTACCAAAGTTTGACTTTCTATTCTCCATTCACTTGAGTCACTTACCCACATTATTATCCCACCCGTCCAAAGAGCCTACATTACAACCTTGAGAAAAGCCCTTTTTGATTCGGCATTGATTTCTAGAGTATGGTCGAAGTTAAGAGCACTTACAAGCTTATGGCTGCCAATTTGTGTGACTGATTGTTTGAGTGAGTCCCTTGATCATTGTTATACACTTGTGAGGGAGCGAAACACATCGTTGAGTGCACATCCATGCTTGATCTTGGTGTTTTTTGTCATTGTTGCATGAGTACGATAAAAGAAAGTGAGTGAGTATACGGGTGATTGACTTTTGAAGCGTGAGTTCATTAGCTTGCATGATTGAATTTTTTTTACTCATTCCTAACAATTTCACTTGACTTATTCTTTCATTGCTTGAGGACAAGCAATATGGTAAGTTTGGGGGGGTTGATTAGGCGTGAAATTGTCATGATTCGTAGCTAGAAACGCCCTAGTTTTGGTCAAATTTATTGAGTTTTTAGAGCCAAATGAGTACTATTTCTATACATTGATGAATTTGTCTCTTTGATGCTCATAGGTGAATAGAGGATGAAAAAGGGAGTTCGTAGGACTTTGAATCGACTCAAACGGATGCCCGAATGAGAAGATATTGAAGAAATACGATTGGTATTAGTGCGGACGAGGAAAAGTATTAGTTGGGATGAGTTGGAAGTCACTCGAGTGACTAGGTCGAGCGCCACCGCTCGAGCACATTGCTCGAGCGCCTAAACGTACAGAACTTTTCTTGCGCTCGAGCAGCTCGAGCGCCACCGCTCGAGCAGCTTGAGCGCCACCGCTCGAGCGAATTGCTCGAGCGCCCAAAACATACAGTGTGATTTCAGCGCTCGACCGGCTCGAGCGGAACCGCTCGACCGATTGTGTCATTCGAGCTACACTGCTCGAGCGGAACCGCTCGAGCGATTGTGTCATTCGAGCTACACTGCTCGAGCGGGACCACTCGAGCAACCTAGGATTTTTGCCTCCGGATGCGTATTTTCGGCCCATTAACTCCCGTTTCGACCCGTGCCTATATATACCTCTTCCAAACATGTTTTGAAGGATCCCCGACTTTTAGACATCACTTTATAGAGAATTTTGAGAGAGAGAAGGAAGAGAAGAGACGAGCAAGTTATAGTTTTACAGTTTTGAGGTTTTGTTTACGAATTCACGTTACGATTTCCCGTTTTAGTTTCGTTTCTTAATAACTTTTGTTCTTTAATACGTTGAGACCTCGTTTTATCAATTAATTTCAGTATTCTTTTATATCTTAAAACCCCAGTTTATGTTCGATCGTTCTTCGTTTTAATTACCATGTTCATGTTCGTAACTTGTCTAATTGTTATTAATTTTGTTAAAACCATATCTAGCTAAAACCCTTGCATGCTTAGGGTAGGATGAACTCGTAGAAGTAGGTTGTGGGTACGTAATTAGAGTAACTTGTGACGTTAGGTTTTAATTCTCTTGGTTAATGAATTCTTAAAATTAATCTAGATTTCACTCTTGAATTTCGTTTGAAAGGTGTTAGAGAGAGGACGACCGTATCACTCTTTAACAACGAGTAGACTTAACGAGAGAGTTTAGGAAAGGTTAATTCATCTACCGGTTTAGCGAAGGAGGACGACCGCATCACCTTAGTTAAATTAGGGTCTCATTAATTAAGCGCTATCTATTAACTTGTTAGTAGATTAGTGAAGTCGAGTGTTAGGGTAAAGTATTAGGGTTTAGAATCTTGAGCTTTCACCTTGCATTCTTAGACTTAGGTTAATTCTTGTTTGTCACGATTACTTTGATTATGTACCTGCTCCGTTAGTATACGTAGGGATTCTTATCCTAAGCATCATCACTCATCATTAGAAAAACACCCTTAGTTAATTCGTTTAATTTGTTCTTTAGATTAAGTAGTTTAATTTAGTTTCAAATTAATAATTTTCAAAAAATCCAAAAACACGTTACTCATATTAACTACGACGCGTACATCTTCAGGGATCTATTCGCATATACACCATCCCTTGGGTTCGATAATACTTGGTCATTATACGTACTTATACTACAGTGAACCCGTCCGCTTGCGGGTGAGCGACTAGTAGAAGTTAGTAAAATCGCTTCAAGTCAGTAATCTTCCCATTTGCCACGTCTAGCACCATCCCCACCGTCACTAAGAACGGTCTTCCCAAGATCAAGGGTACATGCTCATCTTCCTCCATCTCTAGGACCACGAAATCGGCTGGAAAAATGTGATCTCCAACTCTCACGAGGACGTCTTCAACCACACCTTGAGGTCGAGTACTAGACCGGTCGGCTAGTTGAAGCGTCATCATTGTCGGCTGAAGTTCACCACCTTCCAACTTCTTGAAAAGCGACAAGGGTATAAGATTTATGCTCGCCCCTAAATCACATAGCGCTCCTTTCTTGATTCCATTCCCGATATCACATAAGATCGTGAAACTCCCGGGATCCTTCAACTTCAGAGGAAGCGCCTTGTGCACTAATGCACTCACCTCATGGTTCAACTGCACCAACTTCGGCTCATCCACTCGCCGTCTCTTCGTGATCAGGTCCTTCAGAAACTTTGCATAGTTGGGCATCTGTTCCAAGGCATCATAAAAAGGAATATTAATATGCAATTGTTTAAACACATCAATGAATTTAGCGAATTTCTAGGCAAGCTTCTTTTTCATGAAGCGTTGAGGATATGGGAATGGTATCACAGATTTGGGTACCCCCCATTCATCTCTCTCGGTCTCTTTCACTTTCTCCCTTGCTTCCTTTGCCTTCTTCCACTTAGGAACTCTCTCACCCTTCTCAATGTCTTCCTCTTCAAGCTCTTTGCTTGCTTGAGTGCTTTCCCCCTCAACCTTCTTCTCAACTCCTACCTCCCCACTCTCATCTCCATCTTTCTTATGTTCTTTCCCCTCTATCTCAACATCTCCTTGGGGCGTCTCAGAATCAGCATGCATCTGAGGACCTTCATAATTGGTTCCACTTCTAAGTTGCATAGCCTTACAATGCTCTTTAGGATTACCCTCAGGCATTGAAGGGTATTTGCCAGGCTCTCTATTCAATGACTTTACAATCTGGCTCATCTGGAACTCTATAGAAGTGAACCTTCTGTTGTTCTCTTGCTGAATTCGATTCAGCTCTACATCTCTCTTCTGGAGGTCTTGATCACGCTGATCAACTTTCTTATGCAGATCTTTCACATTGTACTCCAAAGATGATAAACGTTTGCTTCCTTCCTCCACCTTCTGTAGGATAGCTCTCAACATCTCCTCAGTTGAGGCACCGCCTTCTCCACCCGGAGGTTTCGAACCTGGATCAACACCTAGAGGAATTGTAATACCCGCCTTCGGGTTAGCATATGAAAATTTTCGTTCTTCCTCCATTGGTTCTGAGGAAGTTGCTGGCCTCCTTGGTACCCTTGTGTGTTCCTCCATTGATTTTGAGGTACAAATGGTTGGCCATAAGAAGGCCTTCCTTGAATTCCACCTTGTGGATACCCATTCTGATTGTAATAAGGACCTCTCATATAATTTACTACTTCTTGCTGAATTGTGGGCTTGTCCTCTTGCTCATTCTCTGCTACATTCCCTCCAACCATATTCTTCCCCAACTCAAGGTTGTTAATCTTTTCCATCATGGCCATCAACAGCTTTCTCGTTTCTTCACCTTCCTCAACCTGCTGAACTCTTTGGAAATCTGCGTCCACATTCCAAGCCCCGACATTCGTGACAATGTTGTCCACGATCTCTCTACACCTCACTATTCCTTGATTCAGGAATGATCCACAAGCACATGCGTCTAGATGGTCTTGCCCAGCCTTGTTGGCACCACTATAGAAAAATGCCATGACATCTCCCTCATTGTACCCGTGCTGCGGGCACTCAATCAACATATTTGAGTATCTCTCCCACGCTTGGCGTAAATCCTCTCCTGACTTCTGGCGAAAGGAAGAGATCTCAATCCTTGCTTTGATCGTTCTGAATGGAGGGTAGAATCGCTCAAGGAACAAACACTCGAGCTCAGCCCAAGTGGTAATACCTCCCCGTAGAAGCGTATTATCGTACCACTCTTTAGCTATTCCCGTCAATGAGAATGGGAACAACCTAAGCCTCTTGGCATCTTCAGACATGCCATTGTAATTGAATGTGGAGGCTATCATTAGAAAACTCCTCAGATGAGTATGAGGATTCTCCTTCCCGATCACCCCCTTGAACTGGTTCTCTGTAAGCAGTTTAAGAATTCCCGGGGAAATCGAGAAGTTATTTGCCTCAACAGGAGACAATGCCACTCCATCATAGTACCGTTGTGGCTGCGCTGCAAACCTTCCTCGAATAACCATATTCTGGTCTGCGTTCTGAGGAATGTGTTGAGGATTAACAGCTGGTACGGGTACTTGTTGGGGTAGTGGTTGGTAAACAGGTGGTGGATTGTAAACTGGAGGTGGAGGATACGGGTATGGTGGATACGGATAAGGTGGGTATGGGTAAGGTGGATAAGGTAAGTTGTTTTGTGGTAAGTTAGGATGTGGGTAAGCAGGGTTGTTATGAGGATTATGGACAATGTTATGAGCTGGATTGTCTACGTTTTGTGTATCCGGGTTTAGGCTCTGGCTATCCCCTAACGGAACTTGATTCTGGCTACCACTAACTCCAGTGCCTTCAACTCGGCCCAATTCCTGATTGAACTCGTTCGCAGCATCATCCAACTCATTAGAGATGTCCATTGGTTCTTTCCCTCCTCCGGCAGTGTTCATTCTCCTCAAGAAAGCTCGGTTCCTTCTAGCTATCGTCTCAGGGTCCAATGGTATTCTCTCTTCGCTCGTATTGCCTTGTGAGCGTGTTTTCATATACCTGACACACTAGCAGAAGGATCAAAATGCAACTGCCGAATGAATAAAAATAAAAATAAAACAGAAAATAAAGCACTCACTACTAACTACTAAGCTATCTACAAGTCCTATTCAAAAGACATACATCGTCATCCCCGGCAACGGCGCCATTGACTAGAAGCGAAAATACTAACTTCTACTAGTAGCTTCCTCGCAGGCGTACGAGTTCACTGTAGTATTAGTAAGTATAATGACCAAGTATATCGAACCCAAGGGAAAGTGTGTATGTGAATAGATCCTTGAAGATCTACGCGTCGTAGTTAATATGAGTGTATGTTTTTGGATTTTTTAAGAATTAATTTTAAACTAAAATAAACAAATTAAACTAAAGAACAAAAGAAACGAATAAACTAAGGTGTGTTTTCAAATAGGTGATGGTGATGCTCAGGATAGGAATCCCTACGTATACTAACGGAGCAGGTACATAATCAAAATAACTGTGACGCGCGAGAAATAACCTAAGTAAAAGAATGCAGGATGAAAGCTCAAGATTCTAAACCCTAATACTTTACCCTAACACTCGACTTCACTAATCCACTAACAATTTAATAGATTGTGCTCAATTAACGAGGCCCTCATTTAACTAATGGTGATGCGGCCGTCCTCCATAGCTAAACCGGCAAATTAATCAACCCCTTCTAAACCCTCTAGTTAAGTCTACTAGTTGTTAAAGAGTGATGCGGTCGTCCTCTTCCTAACACGTTCGTACGAAATTCAACAGAAACGTTAAGAATAATTTTAAGAATTCATTAATTAAGAGAATTAAAACCTAACATCACGAATTACCCTAATTACGTACCCACAACCTACTTCTACGAGTTCATCCTACCCCAAGCATGCAAGGGTTTTAGCCGGACATGGTTATAACGATAACAAAAGCAATTGACGAAGTAACGAACATAAACATGATGAATTGAAGTGAAAAACTAAAAAGCATGAACTAGGGTTTTGAAAGAAAATAATTCTAAGAACTGAAATTAGATTAATAAAACGAAGTCTAGAAGAAATAACGAACAAAGGTTTTAAGAAACGAAATTAAAAAGTATAAAATCGGACTATGAATTCGTAAAGAAAAACCTCTCAAAAGTCGATCTAAAAAATGGTATAGAATTACCTCTCAAAAGGGTACATCCATCGATACTGTACGGGACCAGCAATTGAGGCTTCATACGCTAAGTGTACGGGTAAGTGTTCCATCGAGTCGAAGAAGCTGGGTGAAAAAATCCGTTCAAGTTTGCATAGAATAACAGGGATCTCCTCATCCAAACGCCTCATGTCCTCAACTGTAATAGTTGATGCCGTTAAATGTCTGAAAAAGAGACTTAATTCTGTGATGACACTCCATACATTTTTGGGGAGTGAGTACCGAAATGCAATAGGTAAGAGTCGTTACATGAACACGTGACAATCATGACTCTTCATTCCAGACATCTTCCCGGTTTCCGTGTCAACTCTGTCTCCCAAATTTGACACATAATTGTCAGGGAAGCTCAACTCTTTCACCCACTTACACAAATTCTTCCTTTCTGCTTTACTAATTGTGTAAGAGGCCTAGGGATATGTTCTTGTCTGCTCATCCTTGTGTAGGGAAGCACGAGAACAGAAGAGCCTCAACTCATCTCTGGATTTTGAAGTGTCTTTGGTCTTCCCTTCAGTACCCAGGACTGTATGAAATAAGTTGTCGAAAACATTCTTCTCTATATGCATCACATCCAAATTGTGTCGAATCAACAACTTGCTCCAATAAGGTAAGTCCCAAAAGATACTTCTCTTCTTCCAACCACCCTGAATGCGTTTATTGTGCTCCATTTCACCCACCTCAGTTGTCTTCATCAAATAAGTGACTGTAACCTCATACAACAACGAATCACCTGAAATAAATAATTTATATATGGTTAACTTATTTATATGAGACACATAGACATAAGTAGTGATTCAGTACCCAGACACATACCTGATCGAATTCGTGGTCTTGGGCGACCTACTGCATTTTTACCCTTTAGAAAGTCTGTTTTGTTCCTCCGAAAGGGATGATCAGGAGGAAGAAACTTGCGATGGTTGTCGAACCATGACACTTTTCTACTCAATGGAAGATAGAATGCATCAGAACCGTCCATGCAATACGGGCATGCTAGTTTTCCTGTTGTTGACCACCCAGACAACATAGAAAATGCTGGAAAGTCGCTAATGGTCCACAAAAGTGCAGCTCGCATCGTGAAGTTCTGCTTCCTATGAACGTCGTAGGCCTCCACCCCCGTAGACCACAAAGATTTCAACTCTTTAATCAGTGGTTGGAGATATACATCCAATTTATGCTTGGAGTTGTGTGGTCCAGGCACCAAGATACTAAGAAATATATGTTGAGGCTTCATGCACAACCAAGGAGGTAGATTGTACGGGGTCAACATCACCGGCCATAATGAATACTTTTTTCCGTGCATTCCAAATGGAGCAAAACCATTCGTGCACAAGCCTAACCTCACATTTCTCGTCTCCCTTGCAAAATCTGGAAACTCCCTATCAAGATGTTTTCATGCCTCCGAGTCTGCAGGATGCCGCATCTCTCCAGAATTCTCACCAGAACACTCCTCAGCATGCCATGTCATGTCTTTAGCCGTGGCACTAGACTGATACAACATCTCTAGACGAGGAGTGATGGGAAGGTAATACATTGCCTTATAAGCCTTCAACTACACTTTCTTCTTACTTTTTGTACGACCAGATGGTTTGTACCGTGGGTGACCACACATCTTGCAATGGTCCTCATCCTCATTCTCATTCTCATCCCAGAACAACATGCAACCGTTTGTACAACAATCAATCTTCTCAAAGGATAGACCCATATCCTTCAAGAGCCTCTTGCTCTGATAGAAATTATCAGGCGCCGTGTTGTCTTCAGGTAAAGCTCGTTTAAACAATTTAGTAAATTGATTGAACATTTTTTGACTGACCTTACCTTCAGTTTGATGTTCAACATTTGAGCATTGAATGACAACTGCGTCTCAGTCTCACAACCAGGAAACAACTTTTGATCAACAGTTTTAAGCATATCAAAAAACTTCTTTGACCGATGATTTGGTTCCTCCTCCATAGGTGTTTCATTGAATTGTGGTTGATTACCCAAAACAGATTCTGCAATCATCATCCGATATCTATCAGGTTCATCCTCTATTTGTGGTTCAAATTGAGTATACGGAACATAACTTGAACCACCAACATCAGAATTTCCACCACCGCTCCACCCAGTATACCAGTATTCTACGGTTTCGATGTCAACATTCCACCGTTGTTCACCATGACAGGTCCAGTTGTAATAATGGGGAACAAAATCGGAAATCACAAGATGAGTTCTAACCTCATCAACACTCAAGAATCTCATATTTCTACATCTTCTGTCTTTACACGGACACCTAATATTACCCATACAATCTATACTGCATGGATGTTGTAGTGCAAACTCAATAAACTCATCAATTTTATTGCAAAAGACAGAGTTAATGCCTCCTCCTATCATTCTAGGTATTGAGTACATCCAACCACAATCTGGAAATTGCATCTGTTACAGATTAAAAGTAAATATCACATGAGTTGTAAAAAATTGGGCAGAGTTCGCCTAAAAATAGGGATATACAAATTTTTTCATCACAAATATTCAATCCAACACAACCATATATCAATCATAGTAAACCAATCAAATAAACAAATATCACACAATTTATCTAATAGTGTACAAAAAAATTGAGCAAAGTTTCGACTAAAAATAGGTATAAATATCACACAAACTAAAATTAACCCAACAAATATAACCATATATTATCAATCATACTAAAACCCATCAAATAAATATATATCATGCTCATTACCTAATAGTGTACTAAAAAATTGAAACAATAAAAATATGACATTTAAACGGTTAAAAATGTGAAAACGTACGGTGAAGTTGAAGGCAATGACAAATACGTACGGTGAGGTAGAAGGCAATGACAAATACACCAATTATACGTGAAGAACATATGAAAACCACATCATTTCTTATTTTTTTTCGTGAGTGAAAGTGAAAGGGAAGGAAAAGGAAGTGGACTGTTATAAATCTGCGCAAATATGCGACGGCCTTAATTACCGTAGCAAATTGCATATTTTGCGACGATTTTTTGGTCGCAGATAGCGTTTGCGACGACCCGGGTCAATTATTGGTCACCAACCCGCCTGACAAGATTCAACCGCTCAAATTTGCGACGGAAAAGTGTGCCGTCGCAAATTTGAATTTAAAAGTTGCGATGGAAAGCCGTCGCAAAATGTAACCCAGCCGAATTTGCGACGGAAATGTTGCCCGTCGCAAATGTTTTGCTTAGAATTTGCGACGGCGTCCGTCGCAAATGGGTACAAAACATCGGCGTTTTATGTCTCCGTCGCTAAAGTCCGTCGCAAATTTGCGACGGGCTTCTCTTGCCGTCGCAAAAGCGGTCAAAATTGACCAACTAAAGATGTCAGTCGCAAAACTGTCAAAAGTCCGTCGCAAATGACCTATTTTGCGACGGATATACGTCCGTCGCAAATTTGCCGTCGCTAAAACCCGTCTTTTTTTGTAGTGAATCACTAAGCTGGTTAGTAATGGCTATTAATGTGATGGAGTCATAAATTTACTTTATACTGATGAATAAAAGAGTATTTTGATACTCCCTCCGTCCCTTAACACTTTTCACAGTTGACTTTTTCTCGTATTTAAGCGAACAAGTTGTTTATTAGTATTTAAAATAATAAAGTGATTTTTAAGGTAGGGTATGATAGATCTATCTCTCCTCTATTATAAAATAACTTAAGAATTACTTTATTATTTTAAATACTAAAAAACTCGCTCGCTAAAACACGAGAAAAAATCAACTGTGAAGAGTGTCTAGGGACGGAGGTAGTATAAAATAAATATTGTGAGAATGTTTTTATTTCTATATTTGGAATGTAAAAATCATTTCTCATGATAGTTTCTGTTCAGCTGCCTAATGCGAGAGACCACAATATTATTCATGGCGATGCATAGCTGCAAGTTTCTAACTTTTTAAGGAAATATTGTTGATCATGATAAAAAGTATTACAAGCATTGCTTAAAACTTAAAGACCCCCTTTTTATTTTTTTACAGGAAAAACTTACAAGACCCTTAAAAGTAAAAACTGATAGCTAGGTATATTGAAAAAAGAAGCGTACATAATATGTTGAACATAAGGGGAAAAAATTAAATACTGCAAATTTTATAATAAAAATATATAAACGCCAAATCTGTTGAAAAAACACAAGTTTAGCATGAAAAAAATATAAAATATTAAAAAAAAAAGTATGGCACCATTTGACTATCCCCTCCAGAAATTGATTGTTCAATATAAAAAATTGTATAACTAAGATTCTAAATATTCAAAACAGCAAACATAAATAAATTTATTTAATTAATTAAAAATTGAATTGGCTAATAATTAAATAATTTTACTACAAACAATGAGTTTCTTGAGATCTTGTCCTGAACTAGAGCCTAGTTGTGGCCTTAATTACATAGATCCGCCAAGGCCCATTATGTGGATTAGATTTGGAATTTGAACTGATTTCGAGGCATCAAGCTATTATCATCAAATATATTATATCCTAGTCTCTAAACACTTTTTACACATTTGAGGCATATTTTTAAGAAAATATATTATAAGTAGATTATTAAGGGTGATGCGTAAAGTTTTATTATTAAAGTAATAAATTTGGTTGGAGTGTCTATTAGAAAAAAAATTGGTTGGAGTGAGTGTAAATACTAAAAAGTAATGATATTTTGTGTAAATATATAATATTATAAAGATAAAATTAAATAGGAATTTTCATCTATGGAATGTACAAAGTTTTTGAAAACGGACAAAAACAAAAAAAGTGTGCAAAGTATTTGAAGATGAAGATAGTATAATATATTGCTCAAGAACTAAACAACTTGGCGTCGTTGATCTCCCTTTTATTATATGAGAATGTTTTAGCTAAGAAAATCTAAATTCCACACATTCTACCTAATTTGGACCAAGTTAGGGATAAAAAAAAAAATTGTCTACAAAATTTTCCAATAAAAATTTTCTAAAGTGGGGATTACCTATAAATTTTTTTAATCATGTCAACATCTTCATTCTCCAACCCACAAACAATTTGACTATGAAATGAATTTCATAGGAAATTAATTACCCATAAGCAACCTGCCTACAAAAATCTACTCTCAAACTAATTGTCTACGAAAATTTTGTAGGCAATTTCTTAGTTGGTAAAGAATGAATATGTCTATATAATTAGAAAATTTTGTAGGCAATTTGTAGCGATTCCCACTACGTAATTTTTTTAGTCATATTAATAAATTTTGTAGGTAATTTTTTTTTTTTATAATAGTGAATTTATAAGATTTCGTAAAAGGGACAAAAATAAAAATCATAAGACAATGTCATATATAATGTTATTAAAAATGTTTTAAGGTGGGCAATTTTTTTTTAAAGGCAAGTGGGACAAAATAACAAAATTTTATAAATTAAAGGCATTAATTAGAAAATAATCCGTCCCAAGTTGCAAGTATTCACTCTAATTTAGGAACATATACATTGAATGTCAAACGTGCATGCAAATTGTTATGAAACCCCCGGCCCCACCTCCTGGGCCGACAGGAATTGTGGAGGTGGTAAATCATGGTGGGCCGCGGCTTTTAACACCCGAACTTTTACTCTTTAAACCCAAAATATTTATTTTACCAAAATAGTTCAATGTAATTAGACTATTATACCATTTACCACTTAAAATCTATTAAAATATAAATTTTAGTTTTGCTCAATACACCCAATCCAATATTTTTTCTTGTTGATCGTGACTTTATTTCTCCCACACCCAAACTCTTTCTTCTTCATTCTTCACTCAACCACTTAAATCAATACTCTTGATAAATGCCAGGAAGGAAGAACACACTTCGAAAAATACATGTAATGTAAAATTTCTATAAGTTTATTGTTCTATATGATGTGTTATGGTATAAATCTATATAGAGAAGAATATTTAGGGTTTAAAAGTTGTATTACTTGAGTTACGATGACGATTTTGAGGTTTAAGAATTCTGAAAATTGCGCATGTTTGGCAAACCAGAGCCGAACATTTATCATTATGTTTGGTCAGAGTTGGCCAAACGCAATGATAAATGTTCGATCAATATTGGCCAAACACAATGATTAAAGTCCGGCTGTTGTTGGTCAAACATTATGAACAAAGTTCGGTCACTGTTAGCCAAACATCATGAACAAAGTTCGGCCACTGTTAGCCAAACATTCTGCATTTTTTTCTTGTTCTAGTCTTCTGTGTGCATGAGTGCTCTGCGTTTTAGGCGTGGGTGCGTGATTGTTTTGCATTTTGGGTGTGGGGTATTTTTTTTTTTAGTTTTTGATTTGGGTGTATGGGTTTATTTTAGGGTTTAAGATTTGGGTGTATGAAAATATTGAAATTTAAGTTGAGGGGTAAAATAGACAATATATTACGAGTGGTTTGAGTAAAATAAAAATATAGGCTCGGGTGTGATGAGCAAAAGTCCGGGTGTTATTAGCCGCAGCCATCATGGTGACTTAGCGGCCCATTATGTGGAAGGACTAGTGTCTGGCGCCCATAAGGAGCTATCCCCCGAAGGGATAGATTTAATATTCTAAATCTAGAAGATTTGATGTGGACATTACTAATGGGCTTCATAACCTAAACATGCTTTAGATTTAGATTAGGATTTCTCTATTATATATAGATCCATGTACTCAGTATTGTAAACACACAAAAATATTAGTGAAAACTCCTGGCTTGGTACACCCCCAGATGTAGTCGTTATCGGCGAACTGGGTAAACAAACCGGTGTCTCTACTTTACGCTTATAATTTACAACACATTATCAGCACGAGTCCTTATGTGCTATGAATTCACCGTGCACTTAATTTATACATTGCATCAGTATTATTGTGTTTGCAATTATTTATTAATCGGATCAAAAAGAAAAAAAATATAATAAATAACACGGCAAGATCGGCCGCACCGCGCGCCACCAGGCCACTGTGCGTACCGTCACGGGCCTCCAGGCTAGGGTTGTAATCGAATCGAACCGAATACTACCGTATTCGATTCGTATTCGTGAAACTATTCGAATATTCGTATTCGTATTCGAAAAAAATTCGAATAGTAAATGAGATTCGTATTCGGTATTCGAATTATTCGAAACTATTCGAGTATTCGATTAGTTTATTATTTTTACATATTTTACAGTGTATTATTCGATTCGATTAGAAGATATTCGATTCGATTCATAATTATTCGCTCCGATTCGAAACTATTCGATTCGAAATTATCATTTCATCCGAAATTTCATATATTTTTACCGTAAACGAAATTCATTAATAAGTTAAACCAGTAACAAGATCGTTTACAAGAAACGAAGGAATCACATCAGAATATACAAAAGACTCCAAACAATTGGAGCTAAAATTAGCAATTTTATGTGCTATTGAATTTCCCCCTTTTCCAACCAAATTAAACGAGCACACTTCCCAGCAAGCTCCAGAATATCTTCCACCACTGTACAAAATATATGCCCTCTACATCCAAAAATAAAAATTATATAAGTTAATTTCTCCGAGATCGAAAGATTATCTAGACGCACACTCTAAATTGGATAAAAATTTGCAGAAATTAACAAAGGAAAATGGAAAACAACAACAAGAGCTAGAAAAAGAGTGACTCTTACTTTGATAAACACAAAAAAATTGAGTTAAGAAATTACATACGAGAATGGACAACAGCAGAGTTGGTGCGATAATGGACGAGAAGACGACGACGCGGTGACCGGTGAGACACCTTAAGAAGACGATGTGATGCGGTGAGACAATGGATGACACGGCGGTATAGACAATGGAGACACGGCTGTATAGACGATGGACAATGCGGCGCGACAGACAATGCGGTGAGGAGGGACGACGGATGAAGCAGTAAGAGACAGCGGCGATAGGAAAGTATCTTGGGTCGTATAAGATAAGATCTGAAATTAAAAAGTAGGGTTTGATTTGGTACATTGGTTTTCGTTCACGGGCATGGTATATTTTAGTTTTTCCTTTTTTAATATATTAAAACTTTTCCATCATCTTTAAATTGGGCTTGGGCCATATGTATAATTTAATTAATTAGTAACTTTTGGGCCACCAATTTAATACATTATGTAGTAATTCTTAATTATAACGGCTAAAGATAATATTATATATATATATATATATATATATATTTTTTTTTTTATTCGAATACTTACGAATATCGAATCGAATACCATAATTTTGTATTCATATTTGATTACTAATCGAATCGAATCGAATATTTTTATTCGAATTCGAATCACAAAATTTTGAATACGAATATCAATATTCGAATACGAATACCGAATCGAATAAAAAATATTTGATTCATACCGCACGCGCGAAGCCAGCCTTGACGGCAGTGAGCCCTAACGGCCGCGAGTCACCGGGCAACCGCTCCGCACGCCGTTGCGCGCCTCCAAGCGCTGCAAACGGCTGCGTATCACCGGCGAAGGCACGCCCCTTCCCTCCGCTGCTCTACTATCACAGCGTCGAGCGGTGGCCGTAGGTCGCGTCGCCACACGGCGGCTCAATGCGAGCCTTACGCTCCGCCGCCCTGGCCCGTTTCGCGCCCCGCCCCGCTTTCCTATCTGCGAGCCCTGCCCAATGCAGTTTGGGTCATCCGAAATAATTTTTTATTTTTGGGTCTGCAGCCCGTTTTTATGGGCTGGAATAAAAAAAATTATTATTAATAACTTTTGGGCTATTTTTTTTTAATTGAACTTATTGATTGATTTTGAGCCTTATATTATTTTAATTTTCCTTTTATATTTGAGCCCTCAATTTAACTTATCAAGTTCCGAAAATATTTGAAAAATAAAAAGTAATAATTTTAGCATAATAATTAAGCTCAAATTTTTTGAATTAATTTTAAGATTAATTCTCAATAAATTATTATTTTATGTGCTTAATTGCTATATGCGCAAGCTATCTATGACTAATCCTCATGCACTTGCTAGAAATGACATTCGGCAATGGGGAAAAAGACAACGGGTATCTGTTTTGATCGTTGCCTTAAGTGTAAATCCCGTTGTCTTAAGTATCCCCGTGATCTTAAATTCAAGATCCGCAACAAAGGACAACGGGTTTGACCCCCCGTTGTCTTTTCTCGTGGTCTTAAATTCATGGTTCTAGACAAAAGACATCGGGTTTAATCCCCGTTGTCTTTCCTCATGGTCTAAATTTTTTATTTTTTATTTTATACATTTGTTTAATTAATAAGGGTATAAAAAGGGATACTTAGAATTTTTTCGTGAAAACTCACGATACACACTCGCTCTCTCTCTTCCTCTGCAATTCGTCGCTCACCACAACCACCATTCGTCGCTCACCACAACCACCACCACCACCATTCGTCGCTCACCACAACCACCACCACCGTTCATCGCTCAGTGCAGCACCACCTCCACATTGATTTGTTAGACGCCTATTTCTTCTCTTTCATGAATTGCACCTTCGTGAACCGCTGGCTTTGTTCACTATCGTGAATTGCCTGCTTGTCCACCGCTGCGAATTGGTTGCTCGTCCACCGCTGCGAATCGGTTGCTCGTCCACCACCGCGAATCGCTGGAGTCAGATTCTCCCTAGGTAAATGCCTAATTTCTAGCCCTAACCCTAATTTCTACACTATGCACTAGCCCTAATTTCTTGTATCGACCTAAATTGCACTACGTCCCCATTTACAGAGGCCAAAAACATGTATCATGCCCGTATTGCACTACACACTTCATCCCATCCCAGCAAGGGCAGTTGTGTGCTGTGTGCGACCTCGCTGTGATCGGGGCTGATGCATCTGGCTTGTTCTGTCCTCCTCACAGATGAGATGAGTTGCTTGAAATCACCTTAATTCCGTTGTAGGAGCATCGCATTTGTAATGCGATGGTCATCGGTTCGATTCCGATAGCCGGTTTTTTCCTATTTTTCATTTTTTTATTCAAGTTCAAGAAAAAGGGACAATCTTCCTTTGTTTGAAATCAAAGAATATTGAAAAAGTGTCTTCCCCTCTTTCCAAAAACCATGAATTTCTTAAGTTATAGGTTAAGTTATAGGGAACTCCCAACTATGTCAGGCAAAGGATCTTATTTATATATGTAATAATAGAATAATATATAATAATAGTATGTATATATAATAATCGAAAGTTTGAATATTTATCCAATTTATCTCATTCTTCTTTATAGTACAAGTACACTACTTCAGCAAACTTCGCTTCATTTAGTTCAGTTTTAGTTTAGGTTTATTCTGTAAAATCCCATTTTCAAAAAAAGAATGAAATGAATTCTAAATAAGAATAAGGAGTCTTTATGTCGCGTTACCGAGGACCTCGTTTAAAAAAAATACGCCGTCTTGGGGCTTTACTAGGACTAACGAATAAAAGGCCTAAAGCCGGAAGTGATCTTAGAAACCAATCGCGTTCCGGGAAAAAATCTCAATATCGTATTCGCCTAGAAGAAAAACAAAAATTGTGGTTTCATTATGGTCTTACAGAACGACAATTACTTAAATACGTTCGTATTGCCGGAAAAGCCAGAGGGTCAACGGGTCAAGTTTTACTACAATTACTTGAAATGCGTTTGGATAACATCCTTTTTCGATTCTCTTGAGAAGTAGAGGCTTCATTCGGATATTATATCTTCTGTTGCTATATTTGTCTTCCTATTTTCCTGTTCCCTATTTTTGGTTTTAATCATTGCCGTTTTCTTTGTAATAAAGTCTGTAAGATTTTTCACTTCAACCATTATTATACCGTGTGGAAACTAAGTGTGCCTGCCCTATTCAGTTTTGGACTATGTATTGTTGCCTTGGCCCCTGATCGTCTTCTTTTTTTTGCCCTTGTAATCAACAATTTTGCCATCCTATTTACTTACTAGTTTTAGGCCCTGTTTGGTACGTGATATAAGGGGGTTAAATAGCAAAAAAAATTCAACTATTAGAGTATGTATTTTATGAGTCATGGCATAATCAGTTCCTGTTATTTCCATATTTTTAGAATGTAAAACTGTTTAAATGTTGGTAACTGGTTGGGTGCGCTTTAATCCAATCATGATATTGTTCTGTTTCTGTAAAGAGCTATGAGAAGCTTTAGATTGTGTGTAAGAAAGGCTGCTTGATAATGGTTTTTCGTTTGAGCAGTAACTGTGGATTTTGTGATACATACTACATTGCCCATGTCAAGAATGCTTGTGCTTTCTTGGGAGATGGCATGTCAAGAATTGAAGTTACTGAAATTTTGTGTGTGTTCCAGGTGTTTGTATTGGAGTTACTGAGTTTTGGCTAGGTTTTTCTCTGCCCCTTTCAAAATTAAGTAATAAATTAATGAGGAAAAAGAAACAAGCTGAAATACAATTGCCTAAATATAGGATTCAAACAAGATGTAATTGATCATCTTCTTTCTACTCCTCTGCTTTATTCAGCATTCAATTCTTACTTCAAGTTCAGATTCACATGACATGAGGCTTGTTTGCATTACAGGGAGCTTTGCAAACTTCTCTCCAGTCTTTGAAGGCATTAGAATGGCTTCCTTAGCATAATTTCATATCTTCAGGTATTTTTTGCTATTTTGATTGTTCCCCTCTTTAATATGTTGATATTATTCTTGTTCAAACTTAGTGACTTTTTTTAGTTGAGCTTTTCTTGAAGTTTTGTTATTTTCTTGGACCTTTCTTTTTGTTGTGATGTGTTTGGTAGGATGGAGGTTTAACTGCTAGGATAATCAAGTTATCAATTTTAGAGATTTATCATCTTGGTTAATAGTTGATTACATATTCAAATTCAATCATAATTATTCGACAATATTGTTGAGACCTTAAAATAAAACCATTCGGGAGCAATGATTAGGCGTGAAATTGTTACGATTTTCAGCTCGTTTTGCCCATGTTTTGAGTGAATTTTTTGAGTATTTAGAGTTAATTGAGTACTATTTTCATAACCTGGTGAATTTGCCTATTTGATGCTCATAGATGGATATAGGGCAAAAAATGAAGTTCATAGGACTTTGAATCGACTCAAACGGATGCTCGGATGAGAAGATATTGAAGAAATACGAATATTATTAGTTCGTGCAAGGAAAAGTATCACTCAGTTGAAGGAAGGAAAGCACTCGACCAAGTGAGGTCGAGCACCACCGCTCGACCAAGACCGTTGCTCGAGCATCTAAACTTACAGAGCATTGAGGCCGCTCAACCAGGGTGAGGTCGAGCGCCTCCATTCGACCTAAGGAATCATTCGACCAGTGAAGGTCGAGCGACCCCGCTCGACCAACAGCCAGTCGAGTGCCCTAAGAGCTCTGGAAGAGGAGGTCATTCGACCACCATTAGGTTGAGCACTAGCGCTCGACCAAGCTCGGATTTTGCGCGATTTAGGCCTTTTCACCCATTTTCGATCCGTTGCTTATATATACCCGGTCCCAAGCTCATTTTTAGACACCACTTGACAATTAGAGATAGATTCGGAGAGAGAAAAACACCGGGAGAGTTGAGCAAGCATACTTTACGTGTAATCGAGGTTTTGATATTACAGATTCATAGATTAGAGTTTGATTTTGATATTCTTTTTTCTTTCCTTCAAACACTTAGTACTTAAGACTTTTGATTCAGTTGTTAATTGATATTCATGCTTAGACTTTAATTCTTTCTTAAACTCTTGTTTATGTTCTTGAGTTTTTCAACTAGCTTAATCATATTTTTGTTCGTTGCTTGTTTAATTGCTCTCATTATCATAAAAACCATGTTAGACTAGAACCCTTGCATGCTTAGGGTAGGATGAACTCTTAGAAGTAGGATGTTGGTACATAATTAGGATAACTCGTGATGTTTAGTGCTAGTTCTCTTAATTAATTGAATTCTTAAAATAAACCCTAGAATTATCTTAGAATTGAGTACGAAAATTATTAGAGAGAGGACGATCTTATCACTCTTTGATAACGAGTGGACTTAACGATAGGGTTTTAGAAAGGGTTTATAATCTACCGATTTATTTAGGGAGGACGACCGTATCACCTTGGGTAAATAAGAGTCTCATTAATTAAGCATAATCTATATAACTGGTTTAGTGGGTTGTGAAGTAGGTTGATATGACAAAGTATTAGGGTTAATTCTTGAGCTTTTAGTCTTTTAATCTGGTGCTAGATTAGGGAAGTTGATTGCCTAGTTTTAGTACACTTAGGATTAATACTTGCACATCAAAGTTATTTTAGTTATCGTACTAGCTCCGTTAGTATACATAGGGATTCCTATCCTAAGCATCACCATCCCATATTTGATTAAACTCTTAGTTATTTGTTTGATTTTATTATTTGCATTATTAGTAATAGAATATAGAGTAGATTAACATAATTCTTGAAACCGAACACACACTCATATTAACTACGACGCGTAGATCTTCAGGGCTCTATTCACATACATACCTTCCCTTGGGTACGATATACTTGGTCCCTATACTTGCCAATACTATAGGGATCTCATACTCTTGTGGGGTAACTACTAGTATAGCTAGTATTTTGCGTCCAAGTCAAGCGACAAATGTTAAATGCAGAAATATATAAGAGAGACAGAGACTAGTGTAAGATAAGATAGTAATTAATTAGGGGGCATAAGTGTCTGACCAAAAGCTAGGTTGGCTAACAGGGGAGCTTAAGTGCAAGGGATTTGGGATGCGTGTGAGGAGTTTTAGGGCAACGCAGTTATATATATATACAGAGGGAGGTATTTGTTTTTTTTTCTTACCAACCCGAATTAATCCTCTACAAATTTCAAGGCCTATGTAACTCTTATCAATATATTAAGGGCTGCTTTAATCATTTAATATTCGCTTGACACCAATTAAAGAAGAAGGTATTAGGCAAAAACTTGTATGAGACCGACCCATGATATGAGACAATATAAATTAACATCCACCCCTACCAAAGTGTTAATGAGCAATGCCCTAGTTATACATATTCACATTGTCTTATGCCTTGAGACAATCTCATACAAGGCCTACTCAAGGTATTAAATTAAGCATCCACAAATGTTCTTTTTTTTTTCACCATGAGTAAATATACTTGATATTTGGAGTATTAATTTTAATTTAAAATATGACATGGATGTTAGAATAAATCCGATGAATTAAACATATGTTTGATATTTTTTTCATTTAAACTCAGGGTACTTATAATTTATAATTTTTAAGCTATTTATTTTAGTTTTTTTTTCTACTTTTGTTAAGCATTTAACTGTCATCATTGTTAACTAAAATTGGTACTCCACATTTTCTACTTTAGGACTTGTGAAAACAAAACTTTACCGAGGAAATGGTAGGGGTATTTTTAGGAGGAAAGTGATTTTTTAATCTTTATGGTGCAGAGTTATTAGATATCATCTGTAGGTGAATAATTGGGATGCTAGGAATTTTGTTAAACTATCTTCAGAAGCCCATTGAATTATATCTCTAGAGTTTACTTTAAGAAAAGTCATCCCTAGGTGTGTTATTATTATAGAAGATATGGTGTTTCTCTTTATTACATGGAATACTCATAACAATGTGAATTGTTAAAAGAGTGTTAAAAAATATTTTGTAAGTGTGTAATCTAAGTGAATTTGTTCTCTGTAAAACCAATTTGGATAAATGAGAGTTGCTTATTAATATTTGAAGAGATAAATGTGGCTTTTGGTTGAAGGTATTTCAGTCCTTTCTATTATAATTAAAGTAGATTTTTTTTTTCGTTTTTTTTTCCGGGTAAAAGTAATAAATTATGAAATGTTTAGAGAAGATAGTTTAAAAGGGTTGAGTTACCTCTTTGCCATTTTAGTTATGAGAAAACTAGTAAAAGGAAGAACCTAAATGACAAAATGGGAAATTAAATAACATGTGTGCAAATAATGCATAAAACGTTTGTGGGACTCCAACTTTGTGGAAAATTATGTTTCAAGTAGCAAGGTAAAGTAGTATCACCAATCCTTAATCTCATATTTTGTTATGGACACACTTAAATGGTTCTTTTTTTGTGTGACTTAAAGTCTTAATCTCGTATATATGCTGATATATTTCTGGCAATGACAATAATAGTTAAGAACTATAGTTCTGCTGCTTTGGTTAGTGTAGATTTGAACAATTAGATCTCAATATCATCAATGGACATTCCAAGATTGAATAATGTTCCAGGAAGTAAGTATCAATTTTTATTATATCAGGTGGTGGTATAAGGAAGTAGTAATTCTTATCTTATCAGATGCTTGTATTTTGTTTCTAATTTTCACTTATGCAGACATTTTCTATTTTATATTGCTAATTTTAATGTGGTCAAACATTTTTTGAATTTTTTTTGTAGGAATGACGTGACTTGGGATAGAAGAAACATGGAAGAAGACGATATTAGAACTAATGTTTAGGTTCTTGTGTTTTTATAATATGTTCATAAAGTACATTGTCGAATTATAAATTGTTATATTATTATAGTTTTGGTTCTTAATGTATTATAAAGTTTAATAATGTATTGAATATTATTTTAATTAGAATTTTATAATAAATTGTTTATTATCTTGTAAGTAGTTAAAATTATGTAAATTAGATAATGCAAAAAAAAAAAAAAGCGTTGAACACCTGTAACAATGGGTATTACCCGTTGTCGAGAAGTTTCCACCGTTGTCATAGGGATTTACGACAACGAGGATTCCCCGTTGTCTTAAGTATTTTTCCACCGTTGTTGATCGGCTCATTGTCGTAGCTTCAATCTTTTGACAATGGTTAAAGCCCGTTGTCGTAAGTCTCTACGATAACGATTAACAATAGTTATGGCAACGGTTATCCACCATTGTCTTAAATATATATGACAACGGTGGAAAAGCCGTTGTAAAAAATCTGGAGCTACGACAACGAGCCCATCAACAACGGTGGAAAAACACCTAAGACAACGGGGAATCTCCGTTGTCGTAGCCCTTTTCTGGCATAGTGATGCATGCCTTATTACTTTTGCACATAGTCCTCCTTTTATAGTCCGCATAAATTATTTGGGTAGGCGGCACCCAATACTTGTCGGACCGTAAATTATATTTTGGGTAGACGACGTCCAATTCTTGCTTCTATGTACTTGAATATGATCAAATAAATCCTTATTTTCTCCGTTGTCAACAAATTGGTCACAAAACTCACCATGTAACTTTAAAAATTATAGTGAGAATGTCTGATATTACCAAAAGAGAATTAGTTGAGCTTGCTCTTGATGGTAGTAATTACCTGACATGGGCTCTAGATGTCGAGATCCATCTAGACTCAACTGAGTTGAGCGGAGCCATTATCGAAGGTTCAAAATCCACTAACGACCAGAAGGCGAAAGCGTTGATTTTTCTCAAGAATCACCTGAATAAGGATCTGAAAAATGAATACCTCACTGAAAAAGACCTCGGAGCGTTGTGGAAGTCCCTGAAAGACCGTTTCCAACACCAAAATGATATACTCCTCCCTCATGCACAATACGATTGATTGAACCTCTGTTTTCAAGACTTTAAGTCTATGACGGAGTACAATTCTGCCTTGCACCGTATGTTGGAGTTATACGTGAAAGTATGCTTTTACTTTGTATAACTCGTGTATCAAACACTTGTTTATGAGAATAATTCTTTTATCGCATATGCTTTAGATATGATTGAATGTTGAATATTTATTGCAAACAGTTCATAATAGTACTAGTTACATTGTAGTTAATGTGGTTGTAAGCACCGAAATTTTATTAAATTTAATGGTGTCATATTTTATGTAAATCCTAATTTTGGAGATAAGAATATACAATAATATCTCCAAAATTTGTGATTATATTTTCCTTACTCTCAAATTTGGGAATATATTTGAGAATATGCATTTCTTGTTCTCCAAGTCACGATCTCTTATAAATAGGAAACTCGGACTATAGTTTCAGTAGCTCTCATGGAATAAGTCGCAATGACCCCATCAACTCCCTACCACAAATCAAATCTGGAATACATCGTTGAGACTCCGGTACCACAAATCAAATCCGGAAGACGTCGTTGAGACTCCGGTACCACAAATCAAATCCGGAAGACGTCTTTGAGACTCCGGTACCACAAATCAAATCCAGAAGACGTCATTGAGACTCCGGTACGACAAATCAAATCCGGAATACGTCATTGAGACTCCGGCACCACAAATCAAATCTGGAATACGTCATTGAGACTCTGGTACCACAAATCAATTAAATTCATGTCCTTGGAGAGAGGAATCAAGAGATCAACGAGAGTTGTAACCCACATAATTCTTAATTGAAATATATATTTACCTCTTTTTCTCGCCTTCTATATATGTTTATTCATAGGTGGTGAATTAATTTGGTTACAAATTTGGCACGCCCGGTGGGACAATTTTCGCTCTTCATCTCCACTCTTTGAGGATAATATTCGTAGAATTTCATGGGGGCATGTTAAATTCACCTTCGGGAGCATGTCAAATCACCTTTTGAGTTCTACACCAAGATTTCGAGACCAAGTTGCAGCCGTCATACGTCTCTACAACAAGTCTCGAGGGGGCATTTGTAAGCACCGAAATTTTATTAAATTTAATGGTGTCATATTTTATGTAAATCCTAATTTTGGAGATAAAAATATACAATAATATCTCCAAAATTTGTGATTATATTTTCCTTACTCTCATATTTGGGAATAGATTTGAGAATATCCATTTCTTGTTCTCCAAGTCACGATCTCTTATAAATAGGAGACTCGGACTATAGTTTCAGTAGCTCTCATGGAATAAGTCGCAATGACCCCATCAACTCCCTACCATAAATCAAATCCAGAATACGTCGTTGAGACTCCGGTACCACAAATCAAATCCGGAAGACGTCGTTGAGACTTCGGTACCACAAATCAAATCCGGAAGACGTCTTTGAGACTCCAGTACCACAAATCAAATCCGGAAGACGTCGTTGAGACTCCGGTACCACAAATCAATTAAATTCATGTCCTTGGAGAGAGGAATCAAGAGATCAACGAGAGTTGTAACCCACATAATTCTTAATTGAAATATATGTTTACCTCTTTTTCTCACCTTCTATATATGTTTATTCACAGGTGGTGAATTAATCTGGTTACAGTGGTGATACCCGATCACGGAAGATAACATTAATAGTTTCCTTGTAACTAAACGTACATTTTCACGACCTAGGTGGAATTGAACAATCCGCCGTGAAAGGTCGATGTGTAAGTCTCAGATTGGTCTGTCTTGACTAAGAGATTGCACTAGCACATTTAGTATGTGTTGAAGAGGACCTACAACGAGGATAAATTCTTCTGTTCTGAAATGTGAAGAATTAGACCTCAGTGGTTGTTGATTTCTTAATCTCCGTCACTTAAATAGGACAGTGTGTGCTTAATAGTTACTGCTTTGATTCATGTTGGGTGAGAATCATTGTGACTTCGAACTTTGTGTCTTGGGCACCTTGGCGGGCTCAAAAGTTTTATCGTACCAAATCTTGCAAGTGAAGAATTAGTTTCTTCGGTACGGTTAATAATGTTGAGCTGTCTTTACTCCAAGGTGAAATATATTAATTAATTTAGAGCTATTCAGAAACTTAATTAATTAATGGACTTGATAATCTTAAATGCGGGAAATAATAACCGGGAGCCCATATTATCGTAATATGGATTAAGATGGATAGTGCAATATTAATTTATTAGTGGTAATAATTAATATTAATGGATTGAATTATATTGGGGCTCAGTATTGAAATTTAGAAGTCCATTAGGAGGTCCAATCTTAATTCTCCTTAAAGGCCCCTCAAGTAGCCCATTAAGTAGCCCAATAATGATAAGGTGATTAAAATAAAAAGAAAATAATAATGCTGATTTTTTCCTATTTTTTTTCGAAAATATGAAGTCAAGAAGAAATAAGATTTTGTTGATTTTCTTGGAAATATATTATGGAAGATATGTATTCTTGGAATATAAGATTATCTCATATATTCAAGAAGATCCAAGTCTTGGAATTTCTAATTGAAATTTTCGAAAATTGCAAGTTAATATGAAGGGTGAGATTTTTGTGGAATATTTTATTTTGGAGAAAATAATATATGAGATATATTCAAGATTTCTTAGAGTATAAGAAAAGATTTTCTCCAAGCCCAAATATACCTATTATTTTCGGCCCCCTCATGTTATAAATAGGGGATGATTATTTTATCCCGAAGAAAATAATTCCATGTGTTGAAAAAATCAAGAGCATATATATTTTTCTTTTTCCTTAGTTATTTAAATTACTTGAAAGCATCTCCCACCGGTGATCAAGTAAGGCGAAAGGGAAATACTTGAGAAGGTTTTTGGGTTGATAAATCGTGATCGTGATTGTCCCGTTTATTCAAAGGCCAAGTCTACAAGAGGTACGTAAGTCACATAAATTCTTGTTTATTCCGCCTAGATTTTATGTGAAGTAATTCAACATGCATGATGTTAAATTTGTTGTTGGAATTATTATTTGAATTAATTAGGATTAATTCATGCTAGTAATAATTGAATTTAAATTCGTATTTAAATTTCATCCCGAATAGATTCCGGGCATCCCCTATTTTCCCAACACCGTATTGTATCCCAGTCGATGCAGAACACTATATCAACGTTCCACGCTAGCAACCTTGTACTCCAACAGCAGTACAATGCCAAAAATTACACTACACACTCCGAGCTAATTTCTGCACTTCTAGCAGCAGAAAAGCACAACCAACTTCTTATGAAGAATCATAATTTGAGACTGGTTGGCTCACAAGTAGTGCCCGAAGCACATGCTATAACTCAAGGAAATATGAGTGGTCGCAAGCGTGGAAGGGGGAGAGAGAGTAAAAGAACTTGGGCCAAAGGCCGAGGTCTTAGTAAATCTGGTGGTCATGGAACCTCGAACAACAATCAAGCTCAGAATCGTGGAAAGTGTATACCCCACACGAATTCCGCTCCACAAAAATCTGGCTCTCAAGACGAGATTGAGCAGTTTTGCTACATATGCGGATGCAAAGACCATTGGTCTCGCACATGTCGAACTCCCAAGCACTTGGTTGAGGCTTATCTAAAGCAGCAAAAGGACGACAAGGGGAAGGCCCCTAAGGTCGACTCTCACCATGCCAGCCTGAAGCAGAATATGACCATGACAACGACTATGGAGAGAATGAGTGATTTGAATATTTGATCATTTTTAGTACTTTGTTTTGATTAAGACATTTTTATGTGGATCCTATTTTTGGATATTCTATTATGACATTTATGATTTAGCTTTGGTATGTTTACCTTAATACATGCTATCCGTTAAATTTATTTGGATATTGCTATTCTTATACATGACTTGTAAACATATCAGCTATTAGGTTTGTGCATTTTTCCTCTGGCATGATGGATACAAATTGTGATTTATGTTTGGTAGATAGCGCCACCACAAACACAATCTTAAGAGATATGAAGTATTTTCATAACTTGGTAGAAAGAAAGGGGAGTGTAGCTACGATAGCCAATGATAATATTATGATAGTGGGCTCCGGAAGAGCTTATGTCATCCTCCCTACGGGGACCGAATTCATAATTGACAATGCTTTTTATTTCCACAATCAAAACGTACCCTTCTCAGTTTTAAAGACATAAGATCTAATGACTATCACATTGAAACTGAAACTGAGAATAGTGATGAATACCTTTTGATGACTTTTTCTCGAGGTAGCCGTAAACAAGTTATTGAAAAACTTCCATCATTCTCTTCCGGATTGTAATATTCCTACATCCGGCCGTCTAATCTCCATATAGCCATGAGTATGAAATTTCACGACCCGAACTCTTCTAAATTATGGCATCATCGGTTATGTCATCCAAGACAAACAATGATACGTAGGATTCTATCTAATTCCATTGGTCATAATATTTCGAACAATAGAATCCCTCATATAGATGAATTTATCTAAGATGCATGTTCAAAGGGTAAATTAATAGTGCCCCCGTCGCGCACCAAGGTGAGACTTGAGTCTCTGGTTTTTCTTGAACGGATTCAGGGAGACATTTGTGGACCGATTCATCCAGCATCAGGACCATTTAGATATTTCATGGTCTTAATTGATGCCTCCACTAGGTGGACATATGCTTGTTTGTTGTCTACCCACAATCAAGCTTTTGCGAAACTTACTGCGAAAACTATTTCGAGCTCAGTTTCCAGATTATCCAATAAAATCGATTCATATGGATAATGCTGCTGAGTTTACCTCAAAAGCCTTTACTGATTACTGTATGGCTCTGAGAATTAAAGTGGAACATTCGGTCCCCTACGTCCACATCCAAAATGGTCTTGCTGAAGCGCTAATAAAACGTATCAAACTTATCGCTAAATTACTTATGAACTCTAAATTACCCACTTCATGCTGGGGGCATGCAGTCCTACATGCATCACACCTGATACGAATCCGTCCAACTGCATACAATGATCATTTCCCACTACAGCTAGTGCGTGGGAAAGAACCAAACATTTCCCATCTGCATATATTTGGATGTGCGGTGTATGTTCCGATAACATTACCGAAGCGTACCTCTATGGGCCCACAAAGGAAGCTAGGTATTTACATTAGATTTGACTCTCCATCCATCCTGAGATACCTAGAACCTTTGTCCGGGGATCAATTAACGGTCCGGTTCATTGACTGCACGTTCGATGAAGATCACTTTCCGGTATTAGGGGGAGATCCGAATTCAAAATTGAATGAATGCCGGGAACTTACGTGGAATGTAAGTAATCTTCAGTATCTAGATTCATGCACTAGTCAATCTGAACTGAAAATTCAGAAGATCATTAACTTGCAAAATTTAGCAAACAATCTGCCAGACACGTTTACTGACCATAGAGGTGTAACTAAATCGCATATACCTGCAGTAAATGGACCCCAAAGGATTGATGTCCCAAGAAAAACCAGTATACATGCCCTCAAACGCCAGAAGCGTAAAGGACCTATAAACAATACAATCACACCTAAAAGGAAAGCTAGCAAAACTGGTCAGTCAAACTTGAAATCTCCAGAAGAGACTTGTCCAGAAGACGAGCGTCCTAGTAATGAAGCACGTGCCCAAAATATTCAATGCACTAGGACTGCGGAACGACCAGACCTAGATACATTGGGAAATAAAGAAGGTCTGGTTGACATAAATATTGAAGTCTCTATGAATTTCATAGATACAAGAGAAACTTACAATAAAAATATTACTGTTGTCGACGACACATTTGCAGCGACAATTGCTCTTTCCATTATAAATAACGATCTAGATCCAGAACCCAAAATAACAGCTGAGTGCCGGAAGTGCTCCGATTGGGTAAAATGGAAAGAGACAATTGAAGCAGAGCTCGCATCGCTAAATAAAAGAAAAGTATTTAGCTCTATCGTCCGTACACCCACGCGCGCTATCCCTATAGGATATAAATGAATTTTTGTACGAAAACAAAATGAGAACAATACTGTGGAGAGATACAAAGCGAGGCTAGTAGCTCAAGAGTTTTCGCAGAGACCCGATATTAATTTCGATCAAACCTATTATCCTGTAATCGACGCAATATCTTTTCGCTACATAATATCTTTGACAGTTAAACTAAATCTCCAGATGAGATTGATGGACGTTGTAAGCGCATATTTATACGGATCACTAGATGCCGACATCTATATAAAAATTCCGGATGTATTTAAGATTCCCCAGATGAGGAATGGTGAAAACCGCAATATGTATAACATAAAATTGCAGAAGTCGTTGTACGACCTAAAGCAATCAGGCCTAATGTGGTACAACCGACTTAGTGAATTCCTCCAGAAGAAGGGATACACAAATGATATAGCTTTCCCATGCGTATTTATAAAGAAATCGCAAAGTAGTTTTTGCATCATATCCGTATATGTTGATGATCTAAACATAATCGGAATATGCAAAGAGATTGAAGAAGCCAGTTCCATCTTGAAAGCTGAATTTAAAATAAAAGTCTTGGGTAAAACCAAGAATTGCCTCTGCCTGCAGATCGAGCATCTCCTAGAAGGAATCCTTATACATCAGTCAACCTACGTGAAAAAGGTATTGTTGGTGCATTACTCTATCTGGGGCCAAGAGAAAATACAGAAGAAGTTTTGGGGCCAAAAGTTCCTTATCTTAGCGTTGTTGGTGCATTACTCTATCTCGCAAATTGCACTAGACCTAACATTGTATTTGCAGTTAATTTGCTTGCGAGATATAACGCTTCTCCTACAAGGAGACATTGGAATGGTGTTAATCACGTTCTACGGTATCTCCAAGGGTCTCAAGATCTTGGATTGTTTTACCCTAGGAACCAAGATAAAAACTTGGTAGGTTACGCAGATGCTGGCTACTTGTCTGATCCTCACAATGCCGTCTCCCAGACTGGTTACGTTTTTCTCTGTGGTGGTACCACAATCTCGTGAAGATCGGTTAAACAAACTATGGTTACCACATCTTCAAACCACTCAAAGATAATAGCTTTGTTTGAAGCTTCACGAGAATGTGTTTGGTTGAGATCATTGGTCAAACACATTGGTGACTCGTGTAGTGTCGCTAAAAAGGATACATCCCCTACCGTTATATTTGAAGACAACGCAGCTTGCATCGCACAAATGAGTAATGGGTACGTCAAGGGAAACCTAACAAAACATATTTCACCGAAGTTTTTCAACCCATATGAACTCCAGAAGAGTGATGTAATTACCATACAAAAAGTGCGATCTAGTGACAATCTAGCAGATTTGTTCACTAAGTCCCTACCCACCTCTAATTTTGAGAAGTATATTTATGGTATCGGGACGTGAAAGCTTAAAGAGTTGTTGTCTTCAGGGGGAGTGGTAACCTCGAAATAATCTAGAAGATTGGATCCGGAAGATCAATAAATTGCATTCCTCCCTAGCTATATATTTTTATCGCTACCTAGCATGTGGAGTTTTTCTAACGAGGCATATACGTTATGTCGTAATGTCCAAGGGGAAGTGTTATAAATCCAGTAGATTTAATATACCAAATACAGAAGATTTGATTTGGACATTACTAATGGGTTTCATAACCTAAACAGGCTTTAGGTTTAGATTAGGATTTCTTTATTATATATAGAACAATGTACTCAGTATTGTAAACACACATAAATATTAGTGAAAGTTTCTGGCTTTGAACGCCCCCAAACGTAGTCGTTATCGGCGAACTGGGTAAACAAACTGGTGTCTCTACTTTATGCTTATAATTTACAACACAAACAATCTATTATGGATCTACCCACACAGGTGCACATATATCTTACCAGGATCACATCTTACGTACGTACAATTCATTTTTGTTGATAGTATATAAATTAATAAATTATGCCTAAAATGTATAGGGGATGGTCTCACGATTAGATGCTAAACAAATTAGCACAAATTAATATCTACATCTACCTAAATATTAAAGCGTACGTTCCGTCCCAACATAAAACAGTTTCATGCAACACTACCTACAAATTAGGGGTTCGGAATTTAGAGGTGTTTAATCGTGTTCTTCTTAGTAAGTGGAAGTAGAGATTTTTAAGGGAAAAAAATTGTTTGTAGGTCAAAGTCTTAGAGTCAAAGTATGGGGGGTCTAGGGGGAGGGGTTTTGAGTTTTTTCCTTGGGGTTTGAGTGGAAAGATGTCGGGGTGGTGGAGGGATATTGAGAAAATCACAACGGGTGAGGAAGGAAAATGATTTTTTTGGGGTTTAGAGAGAATCATGGGGGATGGGAATCAAACTCTGTTCTGGGATGATGTGTGGTGTAGGGGGAATCTTTAAAATCAAAATTTCCTAGGTTGTATAATTTAAGCCTAGAAAAGGAGAGCATGGTAGGGTCTTTGGGAGGGTGGGAAGGGGGGAGGTGGGTTTGGAGTTTGAGATGGAGACGTACTTTACTTGATAGAGAGAAAGTGTGAGTTAACAATATTTTGGCTTTAATTGACAGGTTCATACAAAAGGAAGGAGTAGCGGACTCTTGGAGAAGGGCGACGGCTCAAAATGGAGTATTTTCAACAAAGACAGCCTACAACTTCTTACTATCCTTGCGTCGACCGGCGGTGCAATTTTGGGATCAAGGAAAAATGCTTCAAGACAATTTGGAGAAGCTTTGCCCCTTCAAAAGTTATTAGATATGGGTGGCGACTTCTTCATGATCGCTTACCTACGAAAGATAACTTGAGAATGAGGAACATCCTCGACACGAACAATAACTTAAGGTGCGTTTTTTGTGAGGATCAAGAAGAATCTTGTAGACATGTTTTCTTTGAGTGCAATAAGGTGCACGAGTTTTGGATGACAATACTTCATTGGCTTCAGTGCCCTACGGTGTTACCTTCTCATACTTTCCAAAACTTCGTTGTTTTGTACTATTTATTTCATGGCAAGAGGGGTAGAAGGCTGGCTGCAAGTATTTGGCTCAGAGTGGTTTGGATTTTATGGAAGTGGAGAAATGAGATCATCTTTAGGAACAAAGCATGGTCATTGTCTAAAGCAATGGAGGAATTAAAAGTTAGGATGTGGAGTTGGTTGTATGTCAAAGATAATCAAGGTGTTGCTAGTTATTCTTTAAACGATTGGCTTAGTAATCCGAGAATGGTGGTTATGGGACACTGATGTTTACTTTTGTGATACTACTTGTACCGTATTTTAATAAAATCTCTTTTATTGATAAAAAAAACCTACAAATGATCTATTTCTCTACTTTTCTTCAGCTTTTTCTCAGCATTTGATTAGCCTATTGTATTCATTGCTGCATGTGTCAATTTTAGTATGTTGTATCTAATGTACCTAGACGGTTTTGGTTCCATTTAATTCAGAAATCAATTTCAAAATATTAATTGCAATTGCAATTACAGTTTTGTTCTAACATGAAATGAATTTGAGCATTGTACAAGGATGTGCATTAGGATTTAGGAGTAACCTGTTACCTTGTCTACACGGTGGGTACCCCAATTAAGCGGTCCGAGTATAAGATAAAATCCAATAATTAAAACAATAATAAATCAAATAATAGTATTAGTTTATTCAATCAAATTCCATACAACAACGAAATCCTATAAGCAATTCAATTTATTCGAACTGATCTACAACTAATTCGAAACATCCAATCGAATCAATTTTTTAGTTTTCCAAATAAACAAATAATACCCCTTTAATTAATTCTTTCCATCGGCGACGGTCAAGAGAATGCTGGCGAGCCTGAGTACCTCATCGGCCAAGTTAGTGGCCTCGGGAATCTCCACTCCGAACTCCTCCAGCCCGTCCGTACAATCGGAGAAGGTGATCGAGGACAGATGAAATTTGAGGGCAGAAGTGGGGTCGCTCTTCACGAACCCAAGGCATTGCTTCAGGTTATCGATTATGTTGTCCAAATCCTCCTGGCACGTCCCCGTAATCGACTGCTTCGATACCGGCTTCAAATTACGTGGCAGCTTCGATCCGATGACGTTAACCGTCGCTTTGCCGGCGTTAATCCTCGCCAGCACGCCGTTAAGGGCGTTCGTCATGGCCGCCTCCCAGCTTTTGGCGCCGCCCGTCAATTGCTGGCATAGGCCCGGCTCCTCCGCCCCGCCACAGAATCCGCCGCCCCCGGCGGAGGCGGAGACGACCAACACGGTGGCCAGGAGGGCGACGGACAAATAAATGGTGGTTTTCGTGGAAGCCATCTCTTTAGGTAGTTTTTTTTTTTTTTCTTTTTATGATTTTTTAGGAGTTGGGAAAATATTTATGATAAATATGTTTTGCGGGTGGAATGAGAATTTTATGGGATAAAAAGTGAAATTTGATTTTTAATGGAATTAAATAATTCTCATCATTTTCTGTCAAAGGCGCGAGGTAACTATTTATTTGTATGTGTTTTTTTTGGGTCTTTTTATTGAGTTACCTGAAATAGATTCGGTTTCAAATATTTTGTTTAGGGCAGATTAGACCTTATAAATTTGGCATCCAATATGAACCTCCTGTTATTGATGGAAGGGATTGAAGATAGTATGTTAAACAAGAAAGTCCTTTTTCCGGTTTTATGCAATGTCTAACTAATATTTTCAATAAAAACAATTAATACTCCAATTTAGAAAATTCAGTTAAACTCAATCTTTTTCAAATATCATTGTTATATATATTCATTGAGTATGTATAGAATGAAAAGAGTTCTTACATAAACCAGTGAAGAGTATCAGTGAAAACAAACTAATACTCTCTAGTGAAAATAACTACTAATATTTTTTTTGTGAAAATAACTACTAATATTTTTTTGTGAAAATAACTAATACCCTTCAATGATTCATGTATGAACCATTTTCACACTATATTTTGCTATATTCATTATCAGTGTTTTGTATATACACCTTGTTTAAAATAATCATTTTTTGAACAATTATAATTGGCATGCATAACAGTGATACTTGAACAAGAGAGTTCAAATAAACAATCGGTTTCACAAGGGACCTACTCTATAGTTTAATAATACGCTATAACTAATGAATAAAAGTATTTGCTTTGTTATCTATATGTGTTGTTTTGGTAGGTTGGATCTTTATTTAAGAAATATTATAATCTTGTAATTTTTATGTTATATATGTTTTCATAAGGATTAAGGGCAGAATAATACAATCTCAAATCACTTTTACAAATTGGTACAAAATAATTGAATAGATGCACAAAAATAAGTTGAACATAAGTATATATTTTTTGAACAGTGTACTATCTTGTAAATAATAGTTTGTGATTGTACCATTTTGTGAACACCCTTTTTCATAAATTGAATTTTGAGTAAGTTTCTTATGCATCGGGTGTCCGGTACAATTCGAGTGCATTTCTAAATAATCACTCTTGTTTTTACTGAAAAATTAGGATCAATTATAATTTAACAACCCTAATTTTTTCAGTAGTTGTATAGTGCAGTTAGTATATACAAGATTTGAGTTTTTATTTAAGAAAAATTAAAATCTTGTATTTGATATTCTAGCTATTGATCATTAAGAATTTTTCTCATTGATTTTCGATACGTTTTATAGTATTTAATATGTTTTGGTGAACAAAGTCCGCTATTCTTAAATTACACCCATTAGAATCATCTATATTATTATTATTATTATTATTATTATTATTATTATTATTATTATTATTTTAAATAGGAGTTCGAAATACTGCCACAAAATATCGTGTTCAGTTCTAGCTAACATTGCTAATTATACATAATCTTAGTTGAGCCTAATTTTGAGGTCCGTTCTTGACTTTGGTTTTTCTTTCTGGACATTAATGGAGAAGCTATAATTAGCCATTTTCTTTGCTGGGATACCTAGCTCGTGGAGGGTTATGAAATACTCTGAACTTAATTAGTCAAACTCCTAATGACGAACTATATCCATTCTTGCAATTAATGGACAAGTTAGACGGCAAATTTCATGGAACCAATTTGCTTTTACGTATGTGGTTGATCTTCTCCACCTCCCATTAATCATCCGATGAATTTTTTCACCTGTATGCATGAGCCATGATTGTTAGGTGAAAACGCGCGCGATATTTTATTTCACCAACTGATCAAGTATTCCGTACAATTTGTGTGTGATTGATATACAATTATACGATTTCCAATTTGATAGTATATTATATGTTGAAGACGTATACAAGTTATTGCGAATTAATTTAAGATACACAAAAAAAAAATGTATATACTGTGAATCGGTTTCACCACATAAATAATTTTTATTTAATGCGTATTTTTTAATGATAGAGTTAGTTCATTAAAAAATAGTAATTTAATATTTATATTATATAATTAAAATAATTAATATTATTTTGAGTTGCACAATAAAACTAGTTTATAAAGAGTTGTCTCTTTAAAATTATATGGGTGCAAAAAAAAAAGTAAAATTTCTATTTTTAGAATGTGATTGTAATGGGAAATAATGACCTTTTATTCTTTACAAACCATATATAGTGTTTACTTTTTTTTTAAGAGTAGTTTTAGGGTGCATCCAAGTGCATAGTATGCACTTGGATTTTGCACCCTAATTTCAAATTGATTTTGACCAAATCATAGAATCTCGCGGGTCGGCTGATCCGACTAAAACTCGCGGGTCAGCTGATTAGGCGTGAAATTGTCATGATTCGTAGCTTGAAATACCCCAATCTTGGTCAAGTTTATAGAGTATTTAGAGTCAATTGAGCATTATTTCTACACATTGATGAATTTGTCTCTTTGATGCTCATAGGTGAATAGAGGACGAAAAACGGAGTTCGTAGGACTTTGAATCAACTCAAACGGATGCCCGGATGAGAAGATATTGAAGAAATACGATTGGTATTAGTGCGGACGAGGAAAAGTATCACTTGGGAGGAGTTAGAAGTCACTCGAGTGACTAGGTCGAGCGCCCCCGCTCGAGCGCATTGCTCGAGCGCCTAAACGTACAGAACTATTCTTGCGCTCGAGCAGCTCGAGCGCCACCGCTCGAGCGAATTGCTCGAGCGCCCAAAACATACAATGAGATTTCAACGCTCGACCAGCTCGAGCGGAACCGCTCGAGCGATTGTGTCATTCGAGCTACACTGCTCGAGCGGGACCGCTCGAGCGTTTTGCTCGAGCGCCCGTGGATTTTTGCCTCCGGATGCGTATTTTCGGCCCATTAACTCCCGTTTTGACCCGTGCCTATATATACCTCTTCCAAACACGTTTTGAAAGAATCCCCGACTTTTAGAAATAATTTTAGACTTAGTTTTTGAAGAGGAAGGAGACGAGCAAGCTTTATTTACGTTTTGTTGAGGTTTATCATACGAATTCTAGTTTCTTTTCAATTCTTAGTTTCTTTTCATTAGTTCGTTACTTTGAACACGTTTAAATTTTGTTTTTAGTAATTCAATTTCAGTTCTTCGTATTTATTTTCTTTTAAAACCCTAGTTCATGTTTCTTATTTTCTTCGTTCAATTCATTATGTTTATGTTCGTTGTTTCTTCGTTTGCTTTTATGTTTGTTACAACCATGTCCGGCTAAAACCCTTGCATGCTTAGGTTAGGATGAACTCGTAGAAGTAGGATGTGGGTACATAATTAGGGTAGTTTGTGACGTTAGTTTTAATTCTCTTAGTTAATGAATTCTTATAATTAATCTGAACTTTACCTTTAAATTTAGTACGAAAGTGTTAGAGAGAGGACGACCGCATCACTCAATAACAACTAGTAGTCTTAACGAGAAGGTTTAGGAAAGGTTAATTCATTTACCGGTTTAGCGAAGGAGGACGACCGTATCACCTTAGTTAAATTAGGGTCTCATTAATTGAGCATAATCCATTAACTTGTTAGTGGATTAGTGAAGTCGAGTGTTAGGGTAAAGTATTAGGGTTTAGAATCTTGAGCTTTCACCTTGCATTCTTATACTTAGGTTAATTCTTGTTTGTCACAATTATTTTGATTATGTACCTGCTCCGTTAGTATACGTAGGGATTCCTATCCTAAGCATCACCATCTCTCATTAGAACACAACCCTTAGTTAATTTAATTGCTTTAGTATTTTAGTTTACTTAGTTTATTTCAGTCTTTTAATTAATCTTTCCAAAAACCCGAAAACATCACACTCATATTAATTACGACGCGTAGATCTTCAGGGATCTATTCGCATATACACCATCCCTTGGGTTCGATAATACTTGGTCCCTATACTTGCCCATACTACAGTGAACCCGTACTCTTGCGGGGTAGCTACTAGTAGAAGCTAGTGTAGTCGCTTCAAGTCAATGGCGCCGTTGCCGGGGATGGCGTTGTATGCTTTTTGAATAGGACTTGTAGATAGCTTAGTAGTTAGTAGTGGGTGATTCATTTTTCTGTTTTTACTTTTATTTCCATTCCTTGGGCAGTTGCGTTTTGATCCTTCTACTAGTGTTTCAGGTTTATGAAAACTCGCTCACAAGGCAATACGAGCGAAGAGAGAATACCGTTGGACCCTGAGACAATAGCCAGAAGGAACCGAGCCTTCTTGAGAAGGATGAACGCTGCCGACTTAGGAAAGGAACCAATGGATATCAATAATGAGTTGGACGATGCTGCCAACGATTTCAATCAGGCAGTAGACCGAGTTGAAGGCACTGGAGTTAGTGGTAGCCAGAATCAAATTCCATTAGGGGATAGCCAGAGCCTAAATCCGGATACACAAAACGTAGGGAATCCAGCTCAGAACCTTGTCCATAATCCTCCTAACAACCCTGCTTACCCACAAAACCCAAATAACCCTTTTAACAACCCAGTATACCAACATTACCCATACCCACCTTATCCTTACCCACTATATCCATATCATCCACCACCAGTTTACAACCAACCACCTGTTTACCAACCACCACCCCAACAAGTACCCGTACCAGCTGCTAATCCTCAACACGTTCCTCAGAACGTAGATCACAATATTGCTATTCGAGGGAGGTTCGCAGCGCAGCCACAGCGGTACTATGATGGAGTGGCTTTGCCTCCTGTTGAGGCGAACAATTTCTTGATATCCCCAGGGATTTTAAAGCTGCTGACCGAGAATCAGTTCAAAGGGGTGATCGGGAAGGAGAATCCTCACACACATCTGAGGAGCTTTCTCATGATAGCCTCAACATTCAATTACAATGGCATGTCTGAAGATGCCAAGAGGCTTAGGCTGTTCCCATTCTCATTGACGGGAATAGCCAAGGAGTGGTACAATAATACGCTCCCGCGGGGAGGTATTACCACTTGGGCCGAGCTCGAGCGTCTGTTCCTCGAGCGATTCTACCCTCCATCTAGGACGATCAAGGCTAGAATTGAGATCTCGTCCTTTCGCCAGAAGTCTGGAGAGGATTTACGCCAAGCGTGGGAGAGATACTCAAACATGCTAATAGAGTGCCCACAACACGGGTACAACGAGGGAGACATTATGGCATTCTTCTATAGTGGTGCCAACAAGGCGGGGCAAGACCATTTAGACGCTTGTGCGGGTGGAGCATTCCTCAATCAAGGCATAGAGAGGTGTAGAGAGATCGTTGACAACATTGTCACGAATGCCGGTGCTTGGAGTGGAGATGCAGATTTTCAGAGGGTGCATCAGGTTGAAGAGGGAGAAGGAACGAGAAGGCTATTGATGGCCATGATGGAGAAGATAAACAACCTCGAGTTGGGAAAGAGTTTGGGTGGAGAGCATGCAGTAGAGAATGAGAGAGTAGACCAACCAAGTGGGCAGCAAGAGGTAGCCAATTACATGGGAGGTCCGTATTACAATCAGAATGGCTACCAAGGTGGAAACCAGTATGGAAGGCCTTCTTATGGCCAACCATTTGTACCTCCAGGCCCACAGCCACTTCAAAATCAATGGAGGAACACACAGGGGTATCAAGGAGGCCAGCAGCTTCCTCAAAACACATGGAGGAAGAATGATAATTTTTCTTATGCTAACCCAAAAGCTGGTGTTACTGTTCCTGCAGGTGTTGATCCGGGGTCTAAACCTCCTGGTGGAGAAGGCGGTGCATCAACCGAGGAGATATTGAGAGCGATCCTTCAGAAGGTGGAGGAAGGAAGCAAGCGGTTGTCATCCTTGGAGTACGATGTGAAGGACAAGAAGGGCGATCATCGAGATCAAGAGCTCCAGAAGATGAATGTTGAGTGGACTAGAACTCAACAAGAGAACAATCGAAGGTTCACTTCTTTAGAGCTCCAGATGAGCCAAATTGCAAAGTCAGTGAATAGAATGCCGGAGGGGAACTCGAAAGAGCAGTGCAAGGCGATCCAGCTAAGAAGTGGAACCAACTACGAAGGTCCTCAGATGCCTGCTGATTCTGAGACGCCCCAAGAAGAGATTGAGCCTAAAGGAGATGAAGTTGAGAAGGGGATTGAAAGTGAAGGGATTGAGAAGCATAGAGATATGGATGAGTCCCAGAAGGGCAAGAAAAGTGAGGAGGTTGAGAGAGTTCCTAAGTGGAAAAAGGCAAAGGAAGCAAGGGATAAAGTGAAAGAAACAGAAAGAGATGAATGGGGGGTACCCAAATCTGTGATACCCGTCCCGTATCCACAGCGCTTCATGAAAAAGAAGCTTGATGAAAAATTTGCAAAATTTCTTGATGTTTTTAAACAACTTCACATTAACATTCCTTTTTATGATGCTTTGGAACAGATGCCGCACTATGCGAAGTTTTTGAAGGACTTGATTGCGAAAAGACGGCGAGTGGATGAGCAGAAGTTGGTGCAGCTGAACCACGAGGTGAGTGCATTAGTGCACAAGGCGCTCCCACCAAAGCTGAAGGATCCCGGGAGCTTCACGATCCTATGTGATATTGGGAACGGGATCAAGAAAGGAGCGCTATGTGATTTAGGGGCAAGCATCAATCTCATGCCCTTGTCGCTTTTCAAGAAGTTGGAAGGTGGTGAACTTCAACCCACAATGATGACGCTTCAACTTGCCGACCGGTCTATTACTAGACCTCAAGGTGTGGTTGAAGACGTTCTAGTGAGAGTTGGAGATCACATTTTTCCAGCCGACTTTGTAGTGCTAGAGATGGAGGAAGATGAGCACGTGCCCCTGATCTTGGGAAGACCGTTCTTAGCTACGGCGGGGATGGTGCTAGACGTGGCGAATGGGAAGATCACGTTGAAGGTCGATGATCAAGAAGTGAAGATCTCCCTATATGAAGCCATGAAGCACCCGAAGGAGGACGAGAGCTTGTATTGCATGGATGCAATTGATCCTCGTGTTGAAGACACGCTTTCTATCCCTAATCCTTCTCATATTCATGATATTGTTAGTCCTTCACCTGTTGAGTTAACCCATGAACATTATGTTCTTGATTATTTTGATAGGGATAAAGTGAAGAAGTTGAAGGATGAAGAGGTGAAGAAAGTGGACGTGGTCCAGCTAGAGGGAAAAGGAGGAGTTAAGAAGAAGAAGTCCAAACTCAAGAAACTGTTTAGTAAGACTCCTCCAGATAGAGGCAAGAAGGAGTTGAGACCCATAACACTTGGGAATGAGAAAAAAGCAAAAGGGCTCATGATGGTGGGGCATCAAGGAAAGGAGTTCAAACACCACTCTTATGAGAGTAAGGGAGGTAAATTTGAGTATGATGTCCCATAAGCTCCTTTGAGCTAGGTCCGGCATGAGGACCTTAAAAATAGCGCTGAATGGGAGGCAACCCATTTTTATTTGCTTTCATTTATTTTTAGTGTCTTTTTATATTATTAGGGAGTATTTTGAGTCGTATGTTTAACCTCGTACTTGAGAGTTTTATTTTGTAGGCTTGTCTCTAAAGGAGTAAAGGTATCAAAGAAGTGGAGATTGAAGGAACCAACTTGAGACAAGGGAATGTGCAAAGCTAGTGAGAGAAATGGAATTATTTGGTTGAGGTAACCCACAACCCAAAACTTAGACCTCTAGCAAGGTCGAAGTTTGGGGGGGTGGAGATTTTTATGTTTCTTGTTACATTGCACATGCATGCACGCCCTTATCTTTGAGTTGAGTTTGATTGATTATTGATTGTTGAGATACTCCTTGGGGTGATTTTGAGTTGACTCGCTATTGCATATTTTATGCCTATCAATCATCTTATGCTTGTTGATTGCTATCTTTGAGTATGATTTGATGAGCAGAGTGAGTAGTAAGGGTGAGTTAGAAATTCTTTTGTGTGAGTGTTTGAGTTTGAGCTGATTTGAGAAAGAACTTGTATGCTTGTGAATTTTTTTCTTTTGAGTACTTGTGTGATGAGAATGAGAATTCACTAGGACTAGCATGGATGTGAAAGCCGTGAGCTTTTGAGCCTTATGAGATTTTTAATGCATGATTTAATCTCTTCGTTTGTGAGTGAATCATCACCTTAGAGGATGCTAGAACTTGCATGTGCTCTTGCTTCTTGATTGTGTCTAGTTTGATATTGCCGAATGTGATCTTAGGCCATCTTTGATTTTATTGAGTCACTTAGCCAAAAATTTTCCTTACCAATGACATTGAATCCCTTGTTAACCCCTTTGAGCCTAAAGCCTATTTTATTTGCTAGCACATATGAACACTATTCCAATTCCTAAGCCTTTTTGTCCCAATTTGAGTGGAGAATAGGAAAAGTGTGAATGTGAAGGGAGTGAATTGAGTTGAAAAAGGAAAAGGTTGTTTGTTGAGTGAATATGAGAAGAAGGTGTGATGAAGTTTTGAGATGTGGGAAAAAGAGAAAGAAAATTGAGAATGAGCAAAAAGAAAAAAATGAGCTCATGTGTTTGTGCGAAAAAAAAAAAGAGAAAAAAAAAGTGATTGAAAAAAAAAAGTGAAAGAGTGAGAAATAAAAAATTTGAAGTGTTGAGAGAAGTGGAATTGAAAGAGTGTTGAGTGAATATGTTTGAAGTAGTCTGTTCCTAATCTCGAAGTGCAAAAGTTGATTTTCTATTCTCCATTCACTTTAGTCACTTTACCTTATATTGTTATCCCACCTGTCCAAAGAGCCTACATTACAACCTTGAGAAAAGTCCTTTTTGATTCGGCATTGATTTCTAGAGTATGGTCGGAGTTGAGAGCACTTACAAGCCTATGGCTGCCAATTTGTGTGATTGATTGTTTGAGTGAGTCCCATGATCATTGATATACACTTGTGAGGGAGTGAAACACATCGTTGAGTGCACATCCATGCTTGACCTTGGTGTTTCTTATTATTGTTGCATGAGTACGATAAAAGAAAGTGAATGAGTATACGGGTGATTGACTTTTGAAGCTCGAGTTCATTTGCTTGCATGATTGATTTTTTTTGACTCATTCCTAACAATTTCACTTGACTTATTATTTCATTGCTTGGGGACAAGCAATATGGTAAGTTTGGGGGGGTTGATTAGGCGTGAAATTGTCATGATTCGTAGCTTGAAATACCCCAATCTTGGTCGAGTTTATAGAGTATTTAGAGTCAATTGAGCATTATTTCTACACATTGATGAATTTGTCTCTTTGATGCTCATAGGTGAATAGAGGACGAAAAACGGAGTTCGTAGGACTTTGAATCAACTCAAACGGATGCCCGGATGAGAAGATATTGAAGAAATACGATTGGTATTAGTGCGGACGAGGAAAAGTATCACTTGGGAGGAGTTAGAAGTCACTCGAGTGACTAGGTCGAGCGCCCCCGCTCGAGCGCATTGCTCGAGCGCCTAAACGTACAGAACTATTCTTGCGCTCGAGCAGCTCGAGCGCCACCGCTCGAGCGAATTGCTCGAGCGCCCAAAACATACAATGAGATTTCAACGCTCGACCAACTCGAGCGGAACCGCTCGAGCGATTGTGTCATTCGAGCTACACTGCTCGAGCGGGACCGCTCGAGCGTTTTGCTCGAGCGCCCGTGGATTTTTGCCTCCGGATGCGTATTTTCGGCCCATTAACTCCCGTTTCGACCCGTGCCTATATATACCTCTTCCAAACACGTTTTGAAAGAATCCCCGACTTTTAGAAATAATTTTAGACTTAGTTTTTGAAGAGGAAGGAGACGAGCAAGCTTTATTTACGTTTTGTTGAGGTTTATCATACGAATTCTAGTTTCTTTTCAATTCTTAGTTTCTTTTCATTAGTTCGTTACTTTGAACACGTTTAAATTTTGTTTTTAGTAATTCAATTTCAGTTCTTCGTATTTATTTTCTTTTAAAACCCTAGTTCATGTTTCTTATTTTCTTCGTTCAATTCATTATGTTTATGTTCGTTGTTTCTTCGTTTGCTTTTATGTTTGTTACAACCATGTCCGGCTAAAACCCTTGCATGCTTAGGTTAGGATGAACTCGTAGAAGTAGGATGTGGGTACATAATTAGGGTAGTTTGTGACGTTAGTTTTAATTCTCTTAGTTAATGAATTCTTATAATTAATCTGAACTTTACCTTTAAATTTAGTACGAAAGTGTTAGAGAGAGGACGACCGCATCACTCAATAACAACTAGTAGTCTTAACGAGAAGGTTTAGGAAAGGTTAATTCATTTACCGGTTTAGCGAAGGAGGACGACCGTATCACCTTAGTTAAATTAGGGTCTCATTAATTGAGCACAATCCATTAACTTGTTAGTGGATTAGTGAAGTCGAGTGTTAGGGTAAAGTATTAGGGTTTAGAATCTTGAGCTTTCACCTTGCATTCTTATACTTAGGTTAATTCTTGTTTGTCACAATTATTTTGATTATGTACCTGCTCCGTTAGTATACGTAGGGATTCCTATCCTAAGCATCACCATCTCTCATTAGAACACAACCCTTAGTTAATTTAATTGCTTTAGTATTTTAGTTTACTTAGTTTATTTCAGTCTTTTAATTAATCTTTCCAAAAACCCGAAAACATCACACTCATATTAATTACGACGCGTAGATCTTCAGGGATCTATTCGCATATACACCATCCCTTGGGTTCGATAATACTTGGTCCCTATACTTGCCCATACTACAGTGAACCCGTACTCTTGCGGGGTAGCTACTAGTAGAAGCTAGTGTAGTCGCTTCATCAGCCGATCCGAATACTAAATTCGCGGGTCTCAGGTCCAAAACCCAGAGAAAAAAACTCAAACCAAAAACCCACAGCAAAACACGTACGATCTTCTGCTTCTTCCTCCATTAATGGTGATGCGGTGGTCGCCACATAATTCATCTTGGTGTTTTCCCCTCTGGTGCCTTTTCCTTTCCGGTGCGACTGAGTTTTTCTCCTCAGATCTAAATCACAATTCATCTCTTATTGCACCAAATTGACCTCCGTTCCTGGTGCTCGTCGGTAGAAATCAAAACAGACATAACTTTTGGAGTCAGACTCAGAATTTTTATTGTGATACCTTTTTTAACGCGGATCGACAATTCGAGTTGAACTCACTGCGCAGCGCGCGGTGATGTACGCAAGCCTGGGCCCAAATTCCAACGTTTGACAGTGTTGGACCTATTTTTTCTGTTTGAGACTTATTACAACTTGGGGTATTGGTGATTATAACTTCGGGTATTGGTGATCAAATCTTGGGATATTGGTGATTACAATTTGGGGTATTGTTGATTATATCTTGGGGTATTGGTGATTATATCTTGGGGTATTGGTTATTATATCTTGGGGAATTGATTATTACAACTTGGGGTATTGGTGATTATAACTTCGGGTATTGGTGATCAAATCTTGGGGTATTGGAGATTATATCTTGGGGTATTGGTGATTATAACTTCGGGTATTGGTGATCAAATCTTGGGGTATTGGTGATTATATCTTGGGGTATTGGTGATTATAACTTGGGGTATTGGTTATTACAACTTGGGGTATTGGTTATTATAACTTCGGGTATTGGTGGATCAAATCTTGGGGTATTGTTGATTATAACTTGGGGTATTGTTAATTAACTCTTGGGGTAATCCTGAATAATTATTTGATACATTTATTATTGAGTAATTCTTAGGGTATTGGTGATTATAACTTAGGGTATTGGAGAATATAACTTATAGTATTGGTGATTATAACTTGGGGTATTGGTGATTAAGTCTCGAGATATTGGTAAATAATTTTTTAGGGATATAACTTGAGGTATTAGTGATTATAACTTGGGGTATTGATTATTATAACTTAGGGTATTGGTAATTATAACTTGGGGTATTGGTGATATAACTTCGGGTATTGGTGATTATAACTTCGGGTATTGGTGATTATAACTTCGGGTATTGGTGATATAACTTCGGGTATTGGTGATTATAACTTCGGGTATTGGTGATATAACTTCGGGTATTGGTACGAAGCGCGCGCGACCCATTTTCGACTCCGATTGTTGCCAGACCCGCGAATTTTGGTCGGGCTGTGCCTGACCCGCGAATTTTTTTGTTGGATCCCACAAACCGACCCGCAACCGACCCGCGAATTTAGTCAAAATTGATTTTAAAATCAATTTCAAATTGGGTGCAAAATCCAAGTACATACTATGCACTTGGATGCACCCTAGAATTTGTCATTTTTTAAATATATGACATATAAAATAAATAGTATCATAAATTATCACTAATGACACATATATTATGTATTAAAAGTAATGATATACAGGATAAAACACCAAATAAAATAAATAAATGTTGATTGCGTGTTTTAAATTAATATTGATAAGATTATCTTATATAAATTTTTATTTGTTATTTTTCTTATTATAAGCAGAACAATACTATATGTATGTGCGTTTTTTTTTCCTCCGTCAATTTCTTTATTTTCATTTGTTGTTATTTGGCCACGCTATTTATACCCATATTTTATACATCCATTTTATAGTTGTATTTGAAGGTACTGTTGGTTAAATTAGTATTGTACATATACATGCATTAAGCAATTTAATGAGTGTTAATAACCACACTATTGTATATGTGTATTATTACAAAAATAATAAGATTAGGGGGCTCTTCACGTAAGGGCACCTTTTTAGACAAAATTACAACTTTTTAGTTAAACGTGACTCTGCGGTGGAGATACTCATTGATGCGGAGAATGGAATTGAAAACACTGGATTGGAGTCTATTACATGCTACATTTTCTTCTATTTTTCAGTTCTCATTTTATTTCATGCATTTGTAATTTCTGCTTTTGAAATTCATTATCTTATAACTATCTAAATTTTTAGAAAAAAAGTTGTATCCTAATAATTAATTCCTTAAGAACCATTTACACATGAGTGTGAGAAATTAAAACCTCTAACAATAACATTGTTTTTGTTGTTGGGTCTAACAAAATTTGAACTACATAGCTGCGTATATACAGCACGCCCGTTGTTATTTTACAAAGGTTAATGTTGAGCTTCATCCAATTATCAGCCAAACATCCTAATATAAACTTTGCCTTTCAATTCACATTATTCTTATCATTAATTTCCCACTTGATCTATAATTGGTTGTATTTAACAAAGCAAAATGGCAATTCATTATGAAACAACACTATAGACAATGTACTTTTAATTTCCTTGTGTGCATGAAACTTACATGCATCCACAATTCATCAGATGAAATATCCACTATTTAATATTTCCATATTACAACTACAAAATAGGAGGAATTATCAGATGAAAAATCCATTAAATAATAATTATAACTACAAAACTAGAGCAGGTTTTCCAATGGGGGATTCCTCAGAAAAATTAAGCCTCTATGAAATGAACATTCGTGAACACCTTTTATACTCAACAAATCGACCCGGTGACAGAAATTAAACAAAATCCCAATCGCACATATTTATTATTCATAAATATTGTTTTTCTAAATAAGTGTTCACTTTTTGTTCATCATCAGATTCGAAATTAATTATATATTAGTGATGTATCTATATATATATAAATATATATAGGGCGATCAATTCTGCATAAGAACAGCCAAGCAATTATCAACCTCCTTATGCAAAAGCTTCATATATTTGGAAAGGGGTGACTGGACGCGGGCTTCGGTGAGCGCGTCTTGACAGTCGCTGTGTAGGGACGCACTTAGGTGGGCCAGGATGGTTCCCACGTCATTGGCTTCCAGAGATTTGATACTCTGCTCAATGTCGTCGACCACACCAGCGAAATCTTCGGTACACGTGGCCATGATGGACTCCTGTGTCTTGGGGTTCAGCTTGGTTATGGCCGGTTTCACCATATCAATCATGCCCTGGACACGCTTAGCGTACTCCAAAGCTGCTTTGAAAGCGTTCATAGCGGCGTCGTTTTTGGTAACGGCACCGTTGACCATTCGGGTGCAGAGGCGGCGGTGGTAGGCGGTGGTGCACCATTGGTTGACGCCGATGTACTTGCGGGCCTCGGCGGTGGGTGGACTCTGGGCGGCTACGAGGAGAAGAAGAGAAGCCACGGCGAAGAGATAGTTGAACCTTATTTGAGCCATTTTTTTTTTTTTTTTTTACTCTATAGTTCTTCTATCTCTTGTATCAATTCTCTATCTATCTCTCTAGTTTTTGTTTGTCCAGAGTTCACATAAGATGAGGGAGAAGAGTCGGAAATTGTTTGGTTATATATAGAGTAGATTTTATGAACTCGTGGTTTTTCTTTTAGTTCGGATTCTTTTGTGGTGTTTTGATTGGTGGTAAAGGATCGAAGGGTTCTCCGTTGTTGTAGTAGTTCAAGATTTTTTTTATTTTATCTTTTTGAAAAAAAAAACTTTAATAAGACTATACTCCTACATATTTTTGTTGGTTGGGTAAAATAATGGCCGGTTTAGGACCCAAAGATACATAATTATATAGGATAATTTTCTTTTAAGGACAGTATCTTTGGTAGGGTGACAAAACAAAGAACTGTAATTGGCAAAATAAAGACTGCAACTTTTAAAAATAATAAAACAAGAATTGTAACTTTCAAAAGTAGTAATTTGAGGGAAAAAAAAAAGAGGAAGTCTAGATTCTCCTCTTTAAGGCTAATTTTTCAAGTGAAAGTCACATGAACCCATTTGCAAACTCAATTTTTAATTGAGTTGACATCCAGTTGTATATTTTGAATCCGAAAACGGACTGGTAATTTTGGGCTAATTTGGCCCCAAATTGCTACTTTTAAAAGTTACGATCCTTGTTTTGCTCCTTTTAAGAGTTAATGTTCTTGTTCTGCAACTTCTAATTTTTACGGTTCTTGCTGGTCTGAAAAGTTATTCGTCCTTGTTTTGTCACCATCCCAAAGTTACAGTCCTGGATTTTATTTTTACTACCCTAATTATATATTTAATCTAGAGCTGAAGGATAAAAACCTCAATCCAAAATAAAACATATCAATCAAGATTTACAAGTTTAAGGTCTTGTTTGTAATTCATTGACATAATATAAATGATAGCAAATTGTTATATGAAATATTTTACGAATTTAGATTCTGTAGAATAATCAATATTTAGAAAACGGATCATTGTCCCTTGATCAGTTTTTTCAAGCAGGGCGGCGGCCTCCAGAGAAGAGGCAATGAGGCAGCAAAATTGCCAACCCTCTGCTTCCACCCTCCTTCCAACCCCCCCTCCCCCCGCAGAGGCAACAAAATTGTCAACCCTCTGCGAAGCCCCCCGCCCTATTCCCCAACCCCACCCCACCTCACAATTCCCCAACCATCCTCTTCTTTTGCTATCCACTTGCACCGTACGCACCCACAAATCTACATTAAGCAAATAGGGCAACAATTCATAATATGTTAACAGGGATGCAAACAAACCTTGCACGCCACTTGTTCGGTCTAATGCCTTGAAAAAGTCCCTAAAAATATGTGATACTATTGGAGCAAATGAGTGTTACTATTTGAGGAAATGTATGTTATTAAAAATATATGTTAATATTGGAGCAAATGTGTGTTACTATTGGAGCAACTTTGTGTTACTATTGGAGGAAATGTGTATTACTAAAAATATGTGTCACTATTGGAGCAAATATGTGTTACTAAAAATATGTGTTACTATTGGAGCAAGTTTGTGCTACTAAGAATATATGTTACTATTGGAGCAAACGTGTGTTTCTAAAAATATGTGTTACTATTGGAGCAAGTGTGTGTTACTATTGGAGGAAATGTGTGTTACTAAAAATATATGTTACTATTGGAGCAAATGTATGTTACTATTGGAGAAAATGTGTGTTACTACAAATGTGTGTTACCGTCAGAACAAATGTGTGTTACAATTGGAGCAAATGTATATTACTATTAGAGTAAATATGTGTTACTGCAAATGTGTGTTAATGTTAGAATAAATGTGTGTTACTTAAAATATGTGTTGCTATTGGAGCAAATGTGTGTTGCTACTTGCTAGTGTTAGAGGAAATATGTGTTACTATTGAAGCAAAAGTGTGTTAATGTTAGAGTAAATGTGTATTATTGCAAATGGGTGTTAAAGTTAGAGTAAATGTGTAATACTAAAAATATGTGTAACCATTGGAGCAAATGTTGTGTTACTGTTAGACGAAATATGTGTTACTATTGAAACAAAGTGTGTTAATATTAGAGTAAATATGTATTACTGCAAATGGATGTTAAAGTTAGAGTAAATGTGTGTTACTAAATATACGTGTTACTATTGGAGCAAATGTGTGTTACAGTTAGAGGAAATATGTGTTACTATTGAAGCAAAGTATGTTAAAGTTAGAGCAAATGCGTATTATTGCAAATGTTTGTTAATGTTGGAGCAAAAATGTATTGATGTTAGAGCAAATGTATGTTATTGTTGAAGCAAATATGTTTTAATATATAATAAAACAAAAAAATTAAATTTGAAGGGATGAGAAATACATTAAAAACACATATTTGTTCTTGTAAAAATATATATATTTATCATTATTATTATTTTAAAGTAGAAAAAACCTGTTTTTTAATGACTTGTAACACACATTTGTCTATATAGTAACATACATTTTGTTTATACTGTAACACAAATTGGGAGCGAAAATCCTGAAACTTAACTTGTGCGAGATTTTGGAAAAAACCCACCAAACCCGATCCGACCCGGCCAAGATCCGCAGATTTTTACCTGGAGCGACCCGACCCATGATGTTTTTAATATTTGTCTATTTTAGGTATATTTCACATATGAAATATTTCACAAGAGAACTCCTCATAAATGATACTCCCTCCGTCCATGAAATATAGTCTTGTTGTTTTATGCACGGTTATTAAAAAAATTGATATAATATATATAAAGTAAGAATATTGTGTCACATCAAATACAAAATAAATTATTTTAAAAATGTTATGTGTGTGTATTGAAAAGTGTAGATAAAGTTTATTATTTCCATTTTAGGCAACAAGACTATTTTTTCATGGACAGCCAAATAAGGCAACTAAAACTATATTTCATGGACGGAGGGAGTATATAATTAATTTTATTTCTTCTTTCTTTATTTTCATTTTTTTCATACATGTAAATTTCATCCATCATAATTTTTTTATTTATTATGATTTTAAAGTTATCTTTAAATAACTAAAATTTTAAGGTGTCAAATAAGTCTTAAATCTTATAATACTATATTTCCAAACCTCTCCAAAATGATGTGTTAACATCACATTATTCTTAGGCTGATGTGGCATGTCTCAAATCTCTCCATTTCAAAATACTGTGCTCTCATTAAAAGTTGGTTAAACTTTTAATCTCAACCCTTGATTACATCCAATTAAATCTAGACCACACATTTAATCTAGGGTTAATTCTCTCTCGACAATAATTAAAAGAATTTTATTTTTAATAGATTGCAGCCAACGCCGTCATCTTCCCTCTCTCACTGCCATCTCGCCCTACGTATTCATCTTGCCATACCGCAGAGATAAAACCCCACCAATTATTCCGAGAGACGGTGGACCACATCGTGCTCCTGAAAACTCAGGTGCTCTTTCTCCAGATATTGGTCAATTTTTACTGATTGTAATCACAGGGAAACGAGTTGCCGAATTGATCGGGGAGAGAAATTTCGACATCCCTCATCTCTCCCAATCGCACACACCATTGGATTTCATCGCTGCCGCCGCCTCTCGGTCGCACACGACCGCCTGGCTCAGAAGTTAGAAGGATAGGGCATGTCGATAGCAGGGCTTTCCTGTGCATAATAAAAATTAGGTGAAATCAACTCGGAAGATCAAGTCTTTTCTCCGATCTGCTATGAAAACCTTCCTCCTGTCCCTGGAGTTGGAGTTATGGAGCTAACTACCAGTGTCAGACTCCAAAAAGAGAATCACTTCAAAAGGAGAACGACATCCGATAGTAGGCAACCGATTTATTAAAACCACAGAAGTGCAAATAGCTTCTGCCCAAAAATCAAGAGGTACAGAGCACCTCTCGGTCGCAAAAGTCCACGCCACTCTTGAACACAAATGCCGCCGCCAATATTAGGTATCTCACCAGATTCACGTCTTAAGTTATGCCCGTCATATTGTCGATTCCTATTTCAGATGCCATCATCGGAACAACTGTATGTGCGTCACATGGAATTGGTGACCCCGATCTCAGGTATTCATCTCTCTCTCTCTCTTAGTTATTAAAATTTTAGTTATAATCGATCTACAAGTCGTTTCATTTTTTAAGGTTTTGTGATTATAATTGTGTTGTATCACAAGCTAAAAACAAGAGATTCTACATCCATGGTTATAGGTCAGCTCACAAACCTCAAGGCCATACTGTAAATGGTCAGCTACATGCCACAAGCTATTAAAGTCTCAAGGTATGAATTTGTAAATCTTGAATTATTAGATTTTATTTAAGCAGTTTGAGTTTCTAATGAATTTTATATTGAGTGTTATCTGAAGTTTGGTCATTCAATTGATGGATAAATAGCTCTTGAAATATTTAAAAGATCTATGGTACGCATTCAATTGCTTATCTTATTACATTCTACACTATTTTACTTTCTTGAAAAAAGACTCTTTATTGTTTGTTTACTTTTGCGCAGGTTATATATTGCATTGTTCTGTATTCATTTTTTGTTGTTGACACTGTGTCCTCAAAATATTCTTTCATTAAAAGAATTGCAGTGTATGGCTCTTTCTTGCAGTACCGTAAATGGTCAGCCACATAATGTAAATGTATGCGTTAAAGTCTTTTCTTTTGTAACATATATCTGTTTTTTTAGTTTTTTTCTTAGTTTTCTAATGCTTTATCAAGAAATATCAGGTTTTCTTTGACTATTTACCAATTACCAATAATAGTTTTTTTAAATTTTGGAGCAGAGTTAATTTTAGGAGTTTGAAATCACGGGACGTAGAATGAGTGTGACAAATTTCTTGCAAGTTCGCATTCATTTTTATGTAGTTGAAGGTCTAGGAAGAGGGGTGATGGTAATGAGAAGGTTATTGTAGTATTGCAGAAATCAGAATTGTATTTTCCACAAAGTAGCTCAAATGTTACCTCTAAGCAGTCCCTAAGAACTCATATCCAAGAATTTCGTCGTCTCAGGAATCTGTTAACAGCTTCTTTGTGAATCAACAGCTGGAAATAGCTGATTTCCAGCCCCAAAATGGCCAATGTATCAAAATGGAAGGAGGGTCTTATAGAAGTCCATTCAACCTTAATCTTTCTGAGAGTGGTCAGATACTGCACCTAGAAAATAAGCTTCATGGTGATTTTGATGATTCAAATAGGAGAACCCCTTCTGTACCATTGAATCCACATCAGGATCCTGAAGTAAGTTCTTCAAGAATGCATTGAATTTCTCATTTATATAATTTGTTTCACACTAATTTATTCAGTTACATTGTATTCCAAAAACGGGTTTCACATAATCTGTATGCACCTCATCTTGCACAATTTATGTTCTCTCGCAGATTTAAATTATTTATTTTATCCCTGTTAATATGTTGATTTTCATTCTCAAAGGTAGATACAATCATGTTGCCAATACGAATGTCAAATGATTGATTTTGTTTTAGGATGTGTAATTGAAAGAATGAGGAAGAAATGTACTGTAGAAATCTAATTTTTTTGTCTTCAATGTATGTCTCTTCAAACTGTCATTTTCTTTTTTCAATTTTTAACGATCGGTGTACTGATTGGGATTGAGTGCGGTTTCAAGGCTAATTATTGCTTGGGAAGGAGTGGGTTTTCTGGATTTTATTTTGACATGTTTTAGTGGGAAAATTTCTTTGAAGTATAACTAATTTGGGATCTTTGTTAAATCATCATATGATCTTTAAATGTTATTTTTGTTTTGGCAGATATCGCTGCTGCAGTCGTGTAAATATCAGTATTGGGATGTTCAAAATATTCCACTCTTCAGATGCAACGTGAGTTTTTCGCAATTTCAATCTTTCCTCTCATCATGATTCATGCAAATCCATTGAGAATGTAACTTAGTACATTTTAATGAATCATTACATGGAGAAGTAAGCTTTAAGGCGTACAAACTTCTAATTTTTAAACTCCATCGTTATTAAATTAAATGTCTATATATTAAATGAGGTAAAGGTGCTTATATAGCCTGCTCTTGGTCACTTCCAGGTTATCAGAGCAGATTATCTTAGTGGGAGAACTTTCTCCATTTTGCAGCTGTCAATATATAGGTATGTTTGATAAATGAGATTGGTGATTACTGATTTTATTCCTAGAGCTTCATTTGAATCTATGACTGCTCAAACAATCGGTGATGCAATTGATGGTTCTAATAATAAAACCACGTACGTGTGGATGAATTTAAATATATGAAAGTTTTAATCGTGCAAATAATATATGATTTAAATTTAAAGTGAGATGTGAATGTTATAAGGGATTACAGAAGTAGTTGTGCAAAATATTCTATCCAATACTGATTAATAAATTATCAATGACTAAATCTCCTATCTTTTTAGGGACTTATCTATGAATGCTTTAGATATATTTAAATTGTTTAAAAATAGTACCCATCTTAATAAAGTCTTTAATGAATTATAATAGTTACTTCTGTGTTTTTTGGTGATGCGTGTGCATAAATGCTTGGCAATCTTGAATATTTTGATTAATATAAGAAACACATGTACATCGTGCACCTTTGAAAGTTATACATATTGTACCTTCAACATCTGAGGATGTACTTTTGGGAAACTAGATATGATAAGGATTCAATTTGAAGGTGGATTTGTTTGTATAGGAATATGAATATGAGTAGAATTATTAGTAGCTAGCAAATCAAGCTTCTAAAAAAAACATGGTAGTGGATTATCTAAGATTCGATATTGTTGAAGCTAATTTGTTGGGCTGCTACTTCAGGAACAATTTGTGATTGCAGGAAAGCTACTGTTGAAGCTTACAATCCTTTGGGGTTGCATAATTTGTTGTTTATATCCCATATATGTAACATATAATTGGTAAATATTTGAAGCAACTTATACACCCGCTTGCTTTGATATTTCAATTAACATAAGAACATTAAATTTTTCCATCATGGTTCATGATTTGATCTCATGCATATTTTTGTAAATGTATTTTTATGGTTGCACAAGTGCAGGCCAATGGAACTCTTAGGGAGCATCTAGATGGTATGCATTTTTAACTTGCGAGTTACCAATTCTATTCTCTCTCTAATACATAAAGTTATGACACTCTCTCTAATATATAGAGTTATCCGTCTATGGTTACTATATAGTTGTCTTACAAAATATTGTCACCTTGCACTTCGACAAAGCTAACATTCAAACTAAGAAAGAATGGAAGGTAATATTACTTCATGTTTCAAGGTTCATCTAAACCCCAACATAGTGTCTGATCTATCTTGCATTCTAACCTATGTGTTTAAATATGATTTTCATGTTCGTGCAGGCTACTAAGGAGCTTAAGGCAAAGGCTCAACAAAAGGGATCGTTTTGAGGTTTCGGTCTGAAGAAAAGCGCTTAATAATAAGTCCTGCAAAGTTGCAAGAGGCTAATTGTTTGCACTATTTTATTTTATTATTGTTTTGTGTCCTTTGATTTCTCATGCATGAAATTTAATATAGATACATTTTTTTACTGATGATTTGCTAATATTGTGAAAGCTTATGGATATAAGATTGCATATTCAATGTTTTAATTTAAATGGTTTCATAGTGTGAATGCATTTTAGTCCATGATTTATTTTTTTAAGCTATTATTTTATTCTTCTGGATGTTCAATTTTGAACGATGTGAATTGCATAAAAGTAAGATACTCAAAATTTCGGGGTCAATGTAAGATATATATTACAGGTCAATGTGAAGTTAAGATAGAGGAAATGTGATATCCAGAGAATTGTGTATTGTTTTTTTAGCACTATAAGTTATTTTCTGTTAAACAAAAATCTTTACAATCCATATTTTTTATGATAATATTTTAAAACAGTTAATATGCATAATGTAATTCATAATAATTATTCCCATTGGAAATATACTTTTTTTTTGCATTAAATAATGATTAGGGATAAATTTCTCTCATTGTCCTATGATTGATTTTTTTTTCATCTAAAATGATATCGAACTAAATTTGCGACTTAAATAAATTATGGTCCTTAAATCGCCAGATCAGAGACTAAATTTCCTCTCTTTTCATCCATAACTATTAAGATTAATTTCACACTTTAAAAAAAGTAAAACCTTAAGTTATCATCGTGAAGCATTAAATGCTTTTATATTAAACGGTGGTCGTGGAGAGTTGCCTTTTATTGATTACTTGAACTCGGTCAAGTGTTTCGGACTTACACACCACCGTTTGGTATTGAAGGTTGGTGTCCCTATAATGCTTTTCAGAAATATCGATCAACAGTCAGGGTTATGTAATTTAACCAGATTGGTCGTTACAAAACTTGGAAATCATTTCTGGAAAAAATATTGGGAGCAAGGTATATATATTCCCAGAATGACCCTGAATAATTTGGATGATACTTTGCGTTTTAGAATTCTGAGAAGATCGTTATCGGTTCTTTTATGTTTTGCAATGACTATAAATAAAAGTTAAATTCAATTGACGACTGTAAGAGTGTATATTCCCAAACTAATTTTTACACATGGAGAACTATATATTACAGTTTCGAGAGTTAAAAGCAAAAGAGGATCGAAAATTCCATGTCTTGATTCTAATGGAAGCCCATACAAGTATACAACAAATATAGTCTACAGAGAAGTTTTAAAAAACGTGTAATTGTAAAGAATGCTATGTTATACTAATTTGAGATTGAATGTGTGAGTTAGTTAATATTTTTCCAATTTTCTATTAATCCATGTTTAGTATTTTTTTATTGTTCGTTGAATTATAATTAAAATTTTAATATTATATCGAAATTACAAGATATTTAAAATAGAATATACTAATGTTTATAATTTCAAAGAATAATAACAATTTTTTCCTCCAATCCGCGAAATTCGCGGAGGCACACACTAGTATCTTTATATTCATATCTTGTCTTAAAAATTCTGAATTATCTGTGTTAATTAAACAATCACCGAAGTAACTCAAAAAAATTGGGAATATTATTTATTTAATTGTCAAATATTCACATTAAATAGTTAACATTCACTGATCTAGGAGTAGGCCTCAAGAAACCTGATAACATCTATACAGGAATTATCTACCTTAAATAGCTTACATGGACTTAACAATTACTTATCCGTGTTGATGATTAAACAAGTGGATTCGCTCTCAAAATACCAAAAATTAAAGGCAGGGGCCTTTCAAGTTGGTAACTGAATTATTTTTCTGTTCAACCAAGATCTTTATTTTCTAAATACGATAAATATATTTAAATTAGAGTTCTGGCTTTCGATCTTGGTAGGGTAAATTTATATCTATTTCAAGAAAAGTACTGGAGATCGTTCACCCATTAAAAAGGAAACAAGAATTCACAAGAAACTTATCCCAACCATCACCCCTCCCCATATCCAAATAGGATAGACTTAACAACGGACAGGATCTCATGTTATATAACGGTGTAAAATCTTCTGTTACACCTATTAAATGGATGACATGTGCCACAGATGATAGAGATTATTTAACTCATAAATAATTAAATTGACTATGGTTAAATATAAAATCTTCAATTAAGGTAATTTTAATCACTGAAATCTCATAATTTTCTATCTTTCCAATGGCGTTTATTGACACCTAAGTCTACCAAAATGATATTAAAATCTCAAAACTTCTCTTTCGGAAAGAATAATCTATATCTAGTTTAAACAAATTGGTTGAATATATTTCTATGAAAGAATTTATTTACGGAACAATATTAAAGATCAAAATGGTCGAGAAATCCATTGAGATGGTCATTGAAATTTAGTTAAAGAATCATAACATTGACTTTATGTATCTCATACTAGTATATGAGTATAGTTGAATCTCAAATAAAGAAAATGTAATGATTGATATGCCAAATGAGAATTCCCATAATCTATGGACCGAAATCCTATGGAATTTATCCTGAATGAGAATTTCATAACTTGCCACCTGAAAATTTCTTTGCAACTGAGCTTGATATGTATATCTCGATCAAGTTGCAGAGTGATTTTTGTTCATAGGAGAGAAGAAGTTGTAATATTTTATTTGAAATAATCTCCATTTTTTTAGGGATTTTATGTTTAACCGTAGTTAACTTGATTAATTATGAGTCAAATTAATGATCTCTACCGTCCATGACACGTGGCATTCATTTTAGATTTATTTCTAGGACTTGTGTGTGTTGTACTATATATATACTTTGTTTAATGCGTCCATACATATTTTGTTCATGTCCAAGTAGTAATTTAATTTCTCCTAATTAATATTACAGCTAGCACTAAAATTTCTGACTTTATAACAATGAAGAGGCTGATCACATACATCTACACAAGCAAGCTACCAGAAGACATAATAATCTGGATCGGAAATACTCTCCAGACTCCCGGTGAGAGGTCAAAACCGTAAGCAAATCATGGCACGCGCGCTCTCAACACCCCAGAAAAATGACCGATCAGATCATCCTCAAACCGGCGAATCCTCTCTCTTGGCCACCTCAACTCCGATGATGACTTCTATTCCCCCTTCATTCCCGGTCTCATGATTTCAAACTCGTTAGGGTTGAAGTGACGAAGATCTAATGCATGCAAACTGTTAGGTGTCAAAAGCTAGAATACACTCTTGAACCAGGTTGATTAAACAAGATCAGTGGACTTAAGGAATCAGTAGACCTTAAGAGCGATCAGAAGAGTTCAAAAACGAAAGCAACTCAACTGATAAGAATTTCAGTAGAGTTCAAAGCACAAGACTCAGAAATTTATAGTGGTTCGATCCAATAGATCTACATCCACTTTGTGAGGCCCTTTCACTATGTTGAAGAAGAGATTACAGAACTACAATGATATTCTCCAGAGTATAAGCTGAGAAAAATGAATCTAGCACTCAAAATATCACACTAGCTAACAAGTTGAAAATTCCCCTTTCCTCTAACATTGAGCTAATATATATAGCAGCAATCGAGATACCCTTGAGCAGTTATTAGTTGCGAGTGGTAGTCTGCCACGTGCTCTTCATCTTGCAACTCGAATCAGTTGTAACCTCCAAGTAGTTAGGAAGTTATGACCTCTTGAAGTTGGCACCAGACAACACTTAAAACTGTAACAGCTTTGCCTAACTACCTTTCGTAACCGAATAACTGTCAACTCTCTTGGCTTTTCCAGCTGTTAAAAGGTCAAGAACAGATCTTCTAACTTCACCCTTCCATATGGTTTGGAAGATATTTACAAGATTTAGAGATAACACCTCTCAAATCTCCACCTTTAGCTCTAAATCAACAATAGCACCTTTAACAAAAGGCCTTCACCACTGCTCCCTCAAGAGCAGCACCAACCAATGCTTTAATGCATTCCAATAAGCCTGAGACAAAGTTCAAAATTTGCCTTAGGCAATGCCTTTGTGAATCCATCTGCGGGATTGTCTTCAGTAGCTATTTTAGCTACATGCACCATCTCTTTCTCCACCATGTCCCGTACAAAGTAGTACTTTACATCAATGTGTTTTGTTCTTTCATGGTAGCCTTGATGTTTTGCCAAATGTATGGCACTCTGGTTGTCACAATATACTGTGACCTTTCTCTGATAAAGTCTCAACTCCTTCAGGATCCCTTTTAGCCAAAGACTTTCTTTAACAGCTTCTGTAAGTGCTACAAACTCAGCTTCCGTAGTGGATAGAGCAACATTGGACTGGTGTGTTGATCTCCAAGACACTGCTGTTCCAAACAAAGTGAACACATATCCAGTTAAGGACTTCCTTGTATCAACATTAGCTGCATAATCTGAGTCAACATATCCAACTAATGCATCTTCATTTCCTGTGTACTTCTGAAACTTCAATCCCTTGTCAACAGAGCTAACAATGAACCTCATAATCCACTTCACAGCTTCCCAGTGTCCTATTCCAGGATCACTCATGTATCTGCTAACTACACTCATGGGGTGAGTAAGATCAGGCCTGCAGCATACCATGGAATACATTAGGCTTCCTACTGAACTTGCATAAGGAACCTTACTCATATGAGATCTTTCTCTGGTATCTTTTGGAATTTGATGAATTGACAGCTTTATATGCTGTCCAAGAGGAGTTGTTACTGGTTTTGCTTGATTCATTCTGAACCTGTCAAGCACTTTCTTCAAGTATGAGCTTTGACTGAGATGAATGGTATTCATGTCCCTTTTTATTTCCATTCCCAGAATCATCTTTGCTGTCCCAAGGTCTTTCATTTCAAACTCTGATTTGAGCAGTTCCTTCACCTTGTTAATTCCTTCTTCATCTTCACTTGCTATAAGCATATCATCCACATAGAGCAGTAAGTAAGTCTTCAATCTGAGACCATCCTTGAAATAAACGCAGCTGTCATACTTGCTCCTTATGAATCCTACTGATATAATAAACTCATCAAACCTGAGATACCATTGTCTTGGACTTTGCTTAAGTCCATATAGTGACTTCTTAATCAGACAAACCTTGTTAGCAGAATCAGGTAGGTTCACTCCCTCAAGAATTTTCATATGAATGGGTTTATCTATCTTTCCATGAAGAAAAGCTGTGGTGACATCCATCTGGTGTAATTCCAGATTGTATTGAGCTACTAAGGCCAGAAGAATCCTTATGCTGCAATGCTTCACTACTGGGGAGAATATCTCATTAAAATCCACCCCTTCTCTCTGAGTAAAGCCCTTTGCTACAAGTCTTGCTTTGTATCTTATAGATCCCCCTTTCATAGCTTCCACTTTCTTTCTGTATATCCATTTGCACCCAACAAGTTTCTTATTCACAGGTTTATCCACTATCTCCCATGTTTGATTCTTCTCAAGAGAAAGTAACTCCTGCTCCATAGCTACAATCCATTTATCTCTTTCACTGCAGCTAATATCCTGTGAGTAAGTCTTAGGTTCCTGTTGCTCCACATCTTGAGCAACATACAGTGCATAGGAGATTACATCAGCATGTCCAAATCTCTGTGGTGGATGAGTCTGTCTCCTGACCCTGTCCCTTTCTAATTGATAATCCTGGTATTCAGTCTCACTGCCTTGATCACTCTCATGATCACCTTGATTCTCATGAGCATAGTTTCTTATATCCTGTGGCTCCACCTCAAGATGTGTAGTACTATCTTGAGTCTCTCCAGAGCCTGCATTTTCAGTCACCTTAAGAGGTAAGCAGTTTTCATCAAAGGTTACATCTCTGCTTATGATACACCTTTCACTTCCCTTCTCAATGCACCACAGTTTGTATCCCTTTACCCCTGTTGGATATCCAATCAGTACACACTTGAGAGCTCTTGGTTCTAGCTTGTCTTGCCTTATATGAGCAAAGGTCTTGCATCCATAGACTCTTAAGTTGGAGAAGTCAGGTTTGTGTCCAGACCAGGCTTCCTCTGGTGTCTTGAACTTCAGTGGTGTAGATGGACTTCTATTTATGAGATAAGCTGTTGTGGTTACTACTTCTCCCCAGAAAGACTTGGGTAATCCAGAGCTACTCAACATACACCTCACTCTTTCTAGCAAGGTTTGATTCATCCTCTCAGCAACTCCATTTTGTTGAGGAGTTCCAGGTACTGTTCTGTGCCTTACAATGCCTCTCTCCTTGCAGAAAGTTGTGAATTCTTCAGATAGATACTCCAACCCGTTATCAGTTCTTAGAACTTTTAGCTTCTTACCACTGGTGTTCTCCACCTCAGCTAACCAATTCTTGAAACTACTGAATGCTTCAGATTTAGTTTTCAATACAGATATCCATACCTTCCTCGAGTAATCATCTATGAAGGTAATGAAGTATCTTCCTCCATTCCTTGTGGGATTCTTTGAGGGTCCCCACAAGTCTGAGTGTACATAGTCAAGGATTCCTTTTGTGGTATTAGAAGCAGTGCTGAATTTCATCCTTTTGGACTTCCCATATATGCAATGATCACATATATTTATCTTTGAGATTCTGTCTCCTCCTAGCAGATCTTGTTTGGCTAACTCTTGTAAGCCTTTTTCACTCACATGAGCTAGCCTGTTGTGCCACAACAGTGTGTTGTCCTTTTCATTAACAGAATTAGTCCCACCAGTTACAGTCTTTCCAAGTAAGAAATAGAGATCATTCCTTCTAGTTCCTTTCATAACAGTATGGTTATCTCTGGTAACTACTAATTCACCATTTTCAGAAGTAAACTTGTACCCCATGTTATCTAACATGCCAAGAGATATGAGATTCCTTCTAAGATCAGGTACATACCTCACATTCCTCAGAGTTCTGACAGCTCCATCAAACATCTTCAAGTTTATAGAGTCAGTTCCTCTTACTTTGCAGGTGTGGTCATTTCCAAGCAAGACTGATCCACCATTCTGGTGTTTGAACTCAGTGAACCATTCTTTCACAGGACACATGTGAAAAGAAAAACCTGAATCCAAAATCCATTCATTCTTCTCCTCTGATGTGGTGATGGAAAGTACTTCAGCTAGTTCAAAGCTTGTGGAGTCTTCAGTTTCTACTGCTTGATTTACTTGTTTCTTATCCTTCCCAGATTCAACAACTCCTTTAAACTTTGATGACTTCTTCCACTTAGGGCAGTTTCTCTTGAAATGTCCTGTCTCATGGCAGTGATAACACTTCCTGCCTTCTCCATCATTAGAGGTTTCTGATGATTTCTTCTCAGGTTTCTTGCCTTTATCTTTAGGCCACTTCTTGAAGTTCTTCTTTGAATGGTTTTCCTTTACTGTCAGACTCTCACTCACCTTGGCACTACTACTAGCTTCAGATGTTTTCTGCAGTTCCTTAGACTTAAGAGCCAACTGCACATCTTCAAGGCTAATTGTATCTTGTCTTCCAAATAGTATGGTGTCCTTCAGGTTTTCATAAGACTTTGGTAAGACACTTAACAAGATAAGAGCCTTATCTTCCTCTTCCAGCATGATTTCAATATTCTCTAAGTCATCCAGAATTTTATTGAAATCATCCAACTACTCCAGGATGGGTTTGTCATCTGCCATCTTGAATGCATAGAGTTTCTGCTTCATGTACAACCTGTTAGCCAAGGTCTTCACCATGTACAAGCTTGAAAGCTTGTCCCAGACCTCCTTTGCAGTTTTCTCCTTAGCCACCTCCCTCAGAACTTTGTCACCAAGGCACAAAATGATAGCGCTGTGTGCCTTTTCTCTGATCTTGGCCCTTTCTGCCACTTTCTTACTTGTTTCTTCTTCTTCTGGTTTACCAGGTTCTTCAATGGCTTCAGCCAATCCTTGCTGAACCAGAAGGGCCTTCATCTTGATTCTCCAAAGCCCAAAGTCAGATTTTCCAGAGAACTTTTCAATGTCAAACTTTGTGGAGCTACTCATCCTTGCGTCTTGCCTTGTTTAGCTCGGTTCTCACAGACGGCGCCAATTTGTTAGGTGTCAAAAGCTAGAATACACTCTTGAACCAGGTTGATTAAACAAGATCAGTGGACTTAAGAAATCAGTAGACCTTAAGAGCGATCAGAAGAGTTCAAAAACGAAAGCAACTCAACTGATAAGAATTTCAGTAGAGTTCAAAGCACAAGACTCAGAAATTTATAGTGGTTCGATCCAATAGATCTACATCCACTTTGTGAGGCCCTTTCACTATGTTGAAGAAGAGATTACAGAACTACAATGATATTCTCCAGAGTATAAGCTGAGAAAAATGAATCTAGCACTCAAAATATCACACTAGCTAACAAGTTGAAAATCCCCCTTTCCTCTAACATTGAGCTAATATATATAGCAGCAACCGAGACACCCTTGAGCAGTTATTAGTTGCGAGTGGTAGCCTGCCACGTGCTCTTCATCTTGCAACTCGAATCAGTTGTAACCTCCAAGTAGTTAGGAAGTTATGACCTCTTGAAGTTGGCACCAGACAACACTTAAAACTGTAACAGCTTTGTCTAACTACCTTTCGTAACCGAATAACTGTCAACTCTCTTGGCTTTTCCAGCTGTTAAAAGGTCAAGAACAGATCTTCTAACTTCACCCTTCCATATGGTTTGGAAGATATTTACAAGATTTAGAGATAACACCTCTCACAAACGTATAGGACATGATTTCCCGTATGGTTAGGTTATCCTGTGGACGTCTCCACTGGCGATTAGAGGATGAAATCTACGGGTTGATCAAACTACCTGATCGATCAGGATCCATCACGTTCGGTTTGTGTTCATGATATTGGGGCCTTGGAAGTAAACTACTCTTTTGATACATATGGGTTATGGATCCTTAAAGAGTACGATAAACCCGAGTCTTGGACAAGAATCAAGAATCAAGAATGCATTGCTGCGTGACCAACGATCATCACTTGCTTCGGTTTAATTGAGAAGTTGGGGCATAGTCGTTGACCACGGGTAAATGGTTGGTTTATGATTTAAAGGAGAAACGATGTTCCAGTGTTTTGGCACCAAAGATGGAGGGGTGGTATACAACTTTTTGTTTTGTGGAGAGCCTTGTGTCACCAATTGGTCATTGGCGATTAACACATGTTTTTATTGTTAATTTAGATTTCTTTACTTTTCTTATTTTTCTATGGTTTCTTGATAAGTTGCTGTTTCGATCATTAATCGTCTACTGAGATATTGTTACTAGAGTATGCATGTATGTATATATGTTTGCAATATTTTTTTATTATAACCAACTAATTATAACATTTAGTTAAATAATTAATATTCTTCGTATGCTTCAACTAATACCCCCATAACTAATATCTTTCAGTTAAAACAACTAATACTCCTACAAATGGTTTATGTATGAACAATTTTCACTTGATACTTTACCTTATTATTAATAGAGTAGACTAGGTCGAGTTCACGTGAACTCTCTTTTTCAAGTATCACTGCTCTGTATACACACTATTACTGTTATGCTTGTTCACCATCATTGTCTAAAAATGCTTGATATTCAAATAATAATAATATATATGCATAACAATGATAACGTATATACATAAAAATGATATTTGAAAAGATAAGCTTGGATTCACACAAGTTTTTGTCATTGGAATACATTGAAGTAAATTAAAATTCAAGCAATTATTTAAGTAATTTACTCATACTTAATTACATATCTGTGTTGGATTGGCTACAATTTATAGTTGCATTCTTGTTTGCTTTCAAAATACTAAAAGAGGAGAGAAACGTCGAAGCTTGTTAGTATGAATTTTGCTTTGATATATATAGGACTTAATTTGATTTGTTGATTGATTATGATGAGACTATATCCAATTGAGTAACTCTCTTGTGCACTTGGTTAACAGATGATCTTGTTTACACTGAAAAGTTTGTTCCAATTACACTGAAAATTAGTTTTCAGTGTAATCCAAATGCACCGTGCATTTGGTGCATATGAGAGTTTCCCAATTTGTGATATAATCATATCAGCAACAACAAATCTTCCTAAGCAATCCAAAAAAAAACGATTGTCGAACATAATTCCAGCAGCATAAATAATTCATGAATGCCACTGCCTACCTTAAATAAATGACACAAAATAGGTTACTAAAAGGATGTAAAGGAAATTTTGATTGGATTATTTATAATTATCTTGAATATATTTATTTTTTCTTCAGAATACCCTGCTCTTTTGGAGTCCTTTCAGATGGTAAGAAAATAAATTAAACATAAGTTAACCCCTCCTCTAGCATTTCTAGGTCTCATATCAGTGGCGGATCCAGAAAAAAAATTCAGGGTATGCACAATTTTTTTTTGTAAGAATCAATTAATTAAAATATATAGTGTAACATAAATATAAGAGTTGGTCTTATGTAAACCAATATTACTATAAAATTGGTTCACCACTAATATGTTACTCCCTCCGTCCACCAAATTTATACCTACTTTCCTTATTTGGTTGTCCACCAAAATTTTACTCCTTCCCTTTTTGGAAATAAACATCACTCACAAACAAATAAATGGGTCTCACAATACCCACTATACTACTTTTAATTTATATATTTTATCTATTTTTTTAATAAAATACTAAATTTCATTAAAATCTTGTGCCCAACAGTAATGGGGTATAAATTTGGTGGAGGGAGGGAGTATTATAGTTAAATAAATAATACTACATACATCCCATATTATATTGCTCAAAATCTACAAATGAATTTTTTTTTTCTCATATCCAAATAGAAAAAAATAATAAAAAAATCAACTCCACCCTCTCAAACTGTCCCTTTATAAATATTTTTATTTACACATGCCACTACATTTTCAAATATACCCTTAACCAATAATAAAACCCCCTTCCATAAAATAGAAATTAATGTACAATATATTCTCAATTTTATATTTTTTAATACTAATAAATAGTTTTATCATTAAAACTCATGCTAATTTCACTTGAGCATTTTAAAATGGGATGGAGGGAGTATGTTTTAATGAAACAACTAATATCCTTTAACTAATACTCTTTTAAGGAAATAATTAATAACATTGAAAACAAATATCTAATACTAGTATTAATAGCTAATACCCTTTAATAAACACTACTAAAAAAAATTATAGGGTTAATTGCAAAAAAAAAATCACAAACTTTATAGTCTTTATCAATTACAACATGAATTTTTAAAGTTTTGAATTCGATACACAAACTAATTTATTATTGCAATTCGATATATGGTGTAAATTTTCAGGAATACTCTATACATGGTGTAAATTTTTCGACAATACCAGCCGAAGCCACAACAAAAAACATGTCACACGCTACATCAAATCTAGAAGAAAAAAAATTCTTAAAAAAAATTCAAAACATTTTTTTTTATAAAACATTGCTCAAACACGGTTTAATAATAGTGAAAGATGGTAAAAAAAAATTATTTTATAGTATCTGTACAAATTTGTATGATGTGAGATATTTTTAAACATAAACTAGACAACACCAAAATTTATTATCAATTATTAAACGTGTTTGAGCAATATTTTCTTATAAAAGAATTGCAGATTTGACATCTAACGTGGCGTGTGACGCGTCGTTGGTGTTGACTGCGGCTGCCACGTATGCGTACATATCGCCGAAAATTAGCACCATGTATTGAATTGCAATAAAAAATTAGTTCGTGCATTGAATTGCAAACTTTAAAAATACATGTTGTAATTGATAAAGACTACAAAGTTCGTGAATTTTTTTTGCAATTAACCCTAACTTTTATAATATTAAGAATTACAAAAAGAAAGTGTTTTTTATAACCGAAAAAGATGTAAACTAAAATAAAAGTGTAAACTAAATATATGTTGTTTGGCAAAAATATCACTCAACCATGTAGATCCGCCACTGTCTCATATATACCATAGTAGGCATATCAGTATAAGTTCGAATAGCATAGGTTTATAGGGGTAAAATAAACAAGTAAAGCTACACGAATTTCAAGTTCATTAGCAAACAAGGTGGCTCACCGAAAATGATAAGGAACATACCAGATAAAGATTGCTAAGGAAACTTGCTCTGATCATCGGATCGGAGGTTATTTTTCTTCACCCTTTTCGCCAAATATTTGCATAATCCCGCTCTTCTCCAACATACGATGTCGTTCCTCTCTCAATCCCCAATTATGAATTTGGGCATATTCGTAATTAGGGCTCTTATTTAACGGGATTGGGTAACATTAGGCCCATCAATGTCCACCCGGCCCATAAATTTAACATGTGATAGCTCTGATACACGGAAAATATGGGTGCAGGGTGCGAGTGATTCCCATCATCAATGAGTTCATGGGTTTAATTATAAACCAAAACAATTTTGGCCTTTATTTTTTTCCTTTAAGTAAATGGGATTTTTTCAATTTATTATAGTTATTTTATTTTCATTATTAACTATTATTATATCTTTTTACCCTAAAAGTCTTTTTTTATCTTCTTCTTAGAGGGGTGTATTGGTTATAGAGTCTGTAGGATTTCTTTAGATTTTTAAAGTCTGGGGGTATTCAATCTAGATTTTCAAAAGTCTTTTAAAATCATGAGGTATTCAATACGGATTTTCGAAAGTCTTAAAAAATCTTTAGGTATTCAACAGTCTATGGATTTTAATACTCCACGGATTTTCTTAGATTTTTCTTCCAAAATATGAATAGATTTCACCCTCCAAAATCTCTTCTAATAACTAGAGATTTCTACGGATTTTAAAAAGTCTTAAAAATTTTTTAGGTATTCAACAGTATATGGACTTTCTTTGATTCTCTTCCATTGGGATGTCAACGGGGCGGGGACGTGGGATCATTCCCCATCCCCGTCCCTGCAAAATAAATGGGAAAATTTTTCCCCTAATTCCCGCCTCGCTGGGGATCCCCGTCTCGCAGGGATTCCCCGTTCCCCGCCTAATTATTTTTTTTATCTCATTTTTAAAATATAAAAAAATATTTAAATAAAAAAAATTAATCATACACAACAATTACTTTAAGTTGGTATTTAAAAAAATTAATTTAAACAAATTGAAGAACCTCTAATTTTAATATTTTTAATTAATATATACTAAAGTGAAAATAATATAATTTGGAATTAATAACATAATATTAAATAAAAAAATATAGTAATTTTTAATAAATAGTTACTTGAGTAGGAAACTATGAAAAATTTATTTGTAGTTTACGTTAACATTAAAATAATATATAAATATATTAATTATATAAAAAATGAAGAATTTCATATCAAGGCTCAAATTTTAGGTTATGTCTCAATTTAAGTACTCATTTTAAAAGTGTCTCAAATCAAGTCTCAATTTTTAATTTTTTCTCAATTTAAGGCTTATTTTGAAATTTTTGGTCTCAATTTAAGACCCAACAAACAACTATTTTTTAAAATAAATTCATTTCATATGGAAAAAAAAAATTAGAGACATCCGTTATAAAAAAAAAAACTTAATTAATTCTAAAAAATATTAACCTTTTATTAATATAATGAATATTTCTAATTTTTTTATATCATCATGTTAATTTAATTTAAAATTTTAATTTATTGTTAAAAAATTGATAACTAGCATTTTGAAATTAAAAAATAAAACTAACATTTTTCATATACGACGGGAAAAGATTATATGGAAAAATGCTAGTTGTCATATTTTTTTAAATACTAAATTAATACATGGTGATAATAAATAAAAATTATAAATATATATTATATTAATAAAAAATTATTTTTTTATAATTAATTAAAGTTTTTTATAATTTAAGACGAATGTCTCTATTTTTTTTTTAATGTCTCTAATATATTTTTTGTATTGAATGAATTTAATTGTTGTTGGGTCTTGAATTGAGACACAAGAATTCAAAACAAGCCTTAAATTGAGAAAAAAAAAGTAAAAATTGAGACTTGATTTGAGACACTTTCAAAATGAGTACTTAAATTGAGACATAAACTAAAATTTGGGTCTTGATATGAAATTATTCCATATAAAAAATAATGCGGCTCCCCATGGGGAACGAGGCGGGGATCCCCCGGGCTGAGAATACTATCCCGGTCCCGCCTACGGGGCAAAAAAATTCTCCGTCCTTGTTTGCTTTGGGTATTACACGCTCCGTTGTCAAGTCTACTCTTCAAAAAATATAAATAAATTTTACTCTCCAAAATCTCTTCTAACAGCCTGAGACTTCTAATGAGGGCGAGGTATAACGGTGATGGAAATGAAGATGAAATAATAATATATTTTTTTTAACTAATGTATTTTTTTTTTAAATAATTTGGATAATTTTTTTATATATACAAGTGCGTCTCATATATATTTGCATCAATGGTTTCAGCGCCGGAGTCTATGAAAATCCATGTAAATCAATAAAAAATATGTATTCCACAATCCTGTAAAGTCTATGAAAATCCAAGTAAATCAATAAAAAAAGTCAGTCAAACTCTGTGTGGAATCTATAGATTTTCTAAATCCACAGACTTTTTAAAGTCCAAAAAAATCCAATAGAATCTCAATTGAATACACCCCTCTTAGACTAATAGTACCTTTCTTTCTTATTTTAAATCCTAATATTTTTCATCAATCTATTGTTATCTCGTTCCATATTTATATTGTAATCTCTATTTTATATTGTTAATTGGAGCTCTAAAATTAAATAATTTTTGTATATATTTAATTCCTGTTAATACGTTTTTATGTAAAATTTATAACTATATAATATGTCATTCCATTTTTATAATAATGGAACCCTGACACACGTTTGTGGGTTCGTCATAATTTGGGTAACAATGTGTCACGGCTTTAAAATAGAAGATATTTTATTCAACAAAGTGTATATCTTATTGACCCAATAGTCTTACTAAAAATAAGTGGCAAGAAATTAAGAACCGCCGTCATACTCACCAGAACATAGAAAATTGGTGGGAATGAAAGTCAAGCATAGCCCAATAGTTCGTGACCCAAATCACGTGTATAGTTTCTAGATATTCATGGTGTACTTTTCACATGAAGATAAAATGTTTCTTTATTTTTCATCGTTTCTTACTGTCCAAGGGGCCAACGTATGTACATGTAATATACTCCCTCCGTCCTTCAAAAGTATATATCATTCTCTGCACGTCATTTAATACAATATGTCGAAGGATATTTAGGGGTCTTGTGAGATTCGTTTATGAATAAAATGATTGTTTATAGTAACGTTTCTATGCATACTTACCATAAACAATCATTTTATTCATAAACGAACCTCATAAGACCCCTAAATACCCTCCGACATATTGCATTAATTCACGTGCAGAAAATGATGCATACTTTTAAAGGACATAGGGAGTACTTTTTTTTTTTTATTATTGAAAAAATGAACATGCAATATACATAAATATTAATTATTTAATAAGTGTAAACATATTACTTATTCAAAATAATAAAACACGTACAAAGTTCATGCAATCTTGTAATATAATAATACACAATTTCATAATTCTAAATTTAATTTCAAATGTTCTGTAAGCTCATGTAAACAATCAAAATTAGCCAAAATTATCATTTGTTATTGGCCAAAATTTTGCATGGGACAGTTCCATACCCCAAACAAATTCAAGTTACATTCTAATAGAGATCTAGTACAAGATTTCCTCTCGTGATATTGAGATCATTTTCACGAAGACAATAAACCCCACAACATAGGAAGGAGTGGCAGACTCTTGGAGATGGGTGACGTCTCAAAATGGAGTGTTTTCAACAAAAGCTGCTTATGATTTCTTACTTGACTCGAGTCAACCGGCGGTGCAATTCGGGATCAAAAAAAATGTTTTAAGTCGATTTGGAGAAGCTTTGCCCCTTCAAAAGTTATTGGACATGGGTGACGATTATTCCATGACCGTTTACCCACGAAAGATAACTTGAAAAGGAGGAACATCCTCGACACGAACAATGATTTTAAGGTGTGTTTTTTGTGAAGATCAAGTAGAATCTTGTAGACATTCCTTCTTTGAGTGTTCTAAAGTGCATGAATTTTGGATGGTAATACTTAACTGACTTAAGTGTCATACGGTGTTACATGTTCATCCTTTCCAAAATTTCATTGCATTTTGCTATTTATTCCAAGGCAAGAGGGGTAGGAGGGTGGCTGCAAGTATTTGGCTCAGAGCGGTTTGGGTAATTTGGAAGTGGAGAAACGAGATTATATTTAGGAACGGAAGTTGGTCGTTGTCTAAGGTAGTGGAGGAATTAAAAGCTGGGTATATAGTTGGATGGATGCAAAAGATCAAGGTGTTGTTAGTTTCTCTTTTTAACGATTGACTTAATAACGCGAGAATGGTTATAGAACATTGATATATTCCCATGTTTCATGTGGTACTTCTTGTACCATTTTCTCTTTATTAATAAATTTTTTACAGATAACATATATATATATATATAGAGGACTAGCATTCACGGTATCTTCAACTTGAATATTTTTAGTCAAAGGTTTATTTTTATATAAAACGGTTGGACTAACTCAAAACCGATCATGCTTCTCATTTCCATTCAAATTCATGATTATCAATTTAGAATTTCTTCCCCAATCACAAAACAAAACCCATGCCATACCACTACCACTACCACTACCAGCTCTTTGATCAAACAAGATGCCATTTATTTGTGTCTCAGTGTTAATAATAATTATTGTGAATGCAAAACAGTACGCTTGCGAACCAAGATCCACAACAGCTGCGCAAATATGCAGCAACAAAACAGCAACAGAATCCGATCGACAGCTGTACATAGCAAACTTCTTAGCCACCATGGATTCGATCTCTCCGCTCGTTTCCCGGCAGCGATACGGCGCCGTATTAAACGGAACAGGAAACAACACAGTCTACACTTTCGGCGAGTGCATGAAGGATTTATCTCAGAACGATTGCAACCTGTGCTTCGCTCAGTGCAAAACCCAGATTATGAGGTGCCTACCCTTTCAGAGATTGACTAAAGGGGGTAAGCTCTTCTACGATGGGTGCTATTTGAGGTACGATGATTATTTGTTCTTCAATGAGAGTTTGAGTTCCGAGGATAGGACAGTTTGTGGGGGCGGTGATTTTGGGGGAAACCGGACGCTGTTTAGGGCTAGTGTTGCGGAATTGGGGAGGAATATGAGGGTTGAAAACGATGGGTTTTTCACAGGGTTTGTGAGTAATGGGAATTTGACGGTTTATGGGTTGGCTCAGTGTTGGGAATTTGTGAATGGGAGTGATTGTGCGAATTGTTTGGAGAATGCGGTTTCCAGAATTGGTTCGTGCCCTCCCAAGCTGGAAGGAAGGGCTTTGAACTCTGGTTGTTATTTAAGGTATTCTACCACCAAATTTTACAACAATTCTGCCAGTGATTCGCCTAATGGAACTGGAGGAGGTAAATGATATATATTCTCTTTTCTTTGTAGATACATACATGTCCTACTTATGAAAAAATTCGTTGAATTGTTGGCATGAATTCATCAAGTCTATAGAAATATATTTGGGTTTATCTTCTACACGTCCAATTAGAACACGATGATTATTTTTCAGCTCTTTATGAGTAGTCTTAGGACAAGAACTATCCAGTATCCCCTGTTTTCCTCTGAATTTGTAGTCTTCCTCTTGCATGGATTTATGGTAGTTGAAATTTGGTATCCCTCTTGTTGAATTATTAACTTGTAGGTATGATTTGTACTAAACATAATTATGAGCATTTAGACCGATTTGAAAAGTATTGTGCTATACCTACTTAAACTTGAAATAGCTAGCTAACAGCAAGTCACTTGAAGGAAAGGATAATTTGTAGCGATAATAGGTTTTATGGTATGCCTTGTTCTTCACTCAAATTTCCCTTGACCTTGAAGGACCACTTTCTATATCTTGCCTTTGTCCAATATACACATATGATCTTCTAATGAACTATCTAATCTTATGTCATATTAGGGAGTTCTCACCGTCGTGCCACGATTATTGCCTCAACATTTGGTGCAGTTGCATGCCTGTTATTTGTTGCTACGATTTCACTATATGCTAGGAAGAGGATTGTACAACGACAAAGAGGTACCTAATAAACCACTCGCTTATTTCATGGAATGGTTTCTCTAAACAATTAAAGTCATAATAATCTGATGCAGAGAAGAAGAAACTTGGTGCTCTATTATCCGCAGTTACTAATTCGACAATCAACATTTCGTATGAAACTTTAGAGAAGGCCACAAATTACTTTAACGACTCAAATAAACTTGGGCAGGGAGGATCAGGGTGTGTTTTCAAGGTAAATTAGTTTGTATGGTATATTTTTCTACTAGGATGAAAGTTGAAAATCGTTAATGCTTTTGTTGTTTTCATCTTTTGGCAAAAGGGGGTATTACCAGGTGGAAAGACTGTTGCGGTTAAGAGGCTTTTCTTTAACACGACACAATGGGCAGATCATTTCTTCAACGAGGTTAATCTGATTAAAGATATTGATCATGCAAACTTAGTGAAGCTCCTGGGTTGCAGCATTACGGGGCCCGAAAGTCTCCTTGTGTACGAATACGTGCCAAATCATAGCCTTCATGACTATCTTTTCGGTTGTTCTCTAATCCATACATCCTTTGCCTTCAAATGTCTTTCCCTTATTCTCATCATCATTTTCTTGATCAGTTAGGAATGATTTTCCCCAGTTGGGATGGCAAGAACGGTACAAAATCATACTGGGTACTGCTGAGGGTTTGGCTTTTCTTCATGAAAAATCGAACCCAAGGATAATACACAGGGACATAAAACTAAGCAATGTACTTCTAGAGGCAGATTTCACACCAAAAATTGCTGATTTTGGTCTTGCTAGAATGTTCCCAGAAAACCAGACTCATATAAGTACGGCTGTTGCTGGTACACTGTAAGCCCACAATTTTCTTCTATCGATCCATTTTCGTTCTCATATATGTTTTGGGGGCAAATACTTTTATACACCAGTTGCACCTTGCGACTCAAGTGCATTTTTAGTTGCTATTAATTGTTTTATTAAAAGGTATTAGTTGATTTCATTAAACATTATTTGTCTCCACGAATGGAAACTAACTCGTTGTAACTAATATCAGAGGCTACATGGCCCCAGAATACATAGTTCGTGGGAAATTAACAGAGAAAGTCGATGTCTATAGCTTCGGAGTCCTAGTTATCGAAGTTGCTACTGGCATGAGGAACAATGCCTTTTCACAAAATCCTCACTCGATACTCCAGAAGGTAGTGGCTCTTTGTTTCTTGCAGCATGAAAGCCTGCAAAACAAATTTGACAAATGCTTTTGTAGGTTTGGGATCTCTATGGATGGGGAAAACTAATCGATGCAATGGACCCCTCGATGAATGGGAAGTTCCCGGAAGAGGGAGCGAGGAGGCTACTTGAAGTAGGTCTAATATGTGTACAATCTAATGCACAACTGCGCCCATCCATGTCGATGGTTGTGGAGATGCTGAGTGGGAACGAGGAGATCCCTCCGCCAACACAGCCACCGTTTCTCAACTCGAGCCCATTCAAGCAGCGGGGCGATCATTACACAAACTCATCTGGTAATGAAATAACAGAGAGCCTTGTTGAACCAAGATGACTAGACAGTCATACTCATGCTTCACTATTCAATGCATTTGATCTTGTAGAGTTTTTTTTCCATCACTCTATTGATTTGAAGAGGTTGAGTCGAAGTAGACGGCGTGTCAAAGTTTATGCTGTAAACAACATTCCATTACAAAGTAGGTGCATATATTGTGATAATATTACCTCATTTATAATATTTGAAAAAAAATGAAAATCATTCGACAAAACATTATTACAATTGATGCACTACACTTTTAGCAATACTGGGGAGTATGTATAAGTATGAAATTTGTTTATACATTACTCATTTTGCAATACATTTTAATTCAAAAACTTATACTCCCTCCGTCCCACTATAAGTTTCCTATTTTCCTATTTTGGATGTTCCACTATAAATTTTATATTCCATAAAAAGCAAAAAACAACACTCCATATATTAATAAACAAATATTTTTTTAAACAACTCTTCTTTACTTTTTCACAACTCCCCACTACTTTACACAAAAGTTAACATATGACCCACCATATGTTAATAAACAATACATTTTTTTAAACAAATCAACAAAAAGAAACAAGAAAGTTATAGGTGGACGGAGGGAGTACTTTTTAGTGAAAATAATTATACCCTTTTGTAAAATAATTTATATCCTTCATATTCATCAACTCATATTCTTTAATGAAAATAATTTGTACTCTCCTAAATTCATATTTTTAATGAAAACAACCAATAAATATTTAGGTTGTTTTTAATGAATTCGTTTGAAATCTCACATTAGTGAAATTATTCATGTCCTTCAAAGTGGCTCATGAACGAACTAATTTTATTATTACTTTGCCATTGTAAATAGATTCAGGCGTCCAATAACATCGTTGGATCTTTCAATAATCGAGCTTTAAAACTAGTCAAATTTGAATTTATAATTTGAGGCCCATCACAAAATATTGTGCCCACATTGAGATACCCATATACCATAGTCCCTTTTGTTTTTTCCCCTTCTTTATAGTCTAAATAATGAAATCATGAATTTTGACAATTTATCCGGATCAATGAATTGAATTATATCATATTCATGGCAAACATATATCAAATTAAAATTTAAGAATTATAGCAAATCTCTCTATTTTGATAATAGAGAAGCTTTTGTAGTGGCAGATGATCAGATCACAGAAACATATTTGAGTTTGAAATTTGTAGTCAACGTCTGCAAATAGCCCATCACTATCGTTGACCTCAGTTCTTATCACGGAAGTATTTACTACTTGGTGGAGAATTTTGACCCAAAATCAACCAATATTTTTTTGAACCAAAATCAACCAATATTCAACTAAAACATCCAAGACAATCACTCCTCCTGACCCTTTTCTGACAATTCAGTATTTTTTTTTTTTAAACATGACAACTCAGTATTTGAGATTTTTTTTTTCTTAAGTCTGATGTTTCTGGCCGCTAATATCAGACATTCAAAAAAAAAAAAAAAAAAAAAACTACAAAAAATAAAGCTATCTTTTAAAATTATAAACTGGGTTATTGGTCCAATTAGACTAATCATTTTATAGAAGTGAAAAATAAATGCCACACAAGTGCCAGTACAAACATAATAAATAAAGTAGCATTAGATTAGGTAAAGCACATGCCCAAAGTTCCCAACCATATATACAAAACAAGTGGTAATACTTTATGGCTATTTATTGTGAGATTGTTAATTTGTTAGTGATTCAGATTATTAGATTTATGAGATAGATTCACAGTCCAAATAATTGATATATATCAAGCTAGTGAGTTTGTTTTTAATTAATTGATGTTTTAGATTTTTTTTTTTTTCTATAATTTATAATTATTCCCTCTACAGGAGGGAAAGAGATGTGGAGAGAAATAATACATAAATGAGATCAAATTAGGGAATGTGGGTTTGATAAGATAAAAATATTAACAAGGATATATTTATTATTGTATAAATATTCTTAATTTTACCCTCAAATCTTAAAAAGTCACTTTATCCAAGGCAAGTAAATGATAAAAGAAGCACTCAAAATCCTAGTTAATCATTTTTTTTCTTAAGCATGGCCAGTTACGTATATATCTAGCCGTCAATATGACCCGATTGGATTCAGATAAATGTCGAATTTTGAAATTTAATACAGTATCTATCATTCTAACGTTAGTATTGTAACTTATTTAACCCCACTCTTCAACAGTTACCCAACTCTACTTTTAATAATACTAATAATAATAACAAATAAATAATACTCCCTCCGTCCACGAGTAAGTTTCCCACTTCTTTTTGTTGAATGGTTTAAGAAAGTGTATTTGTTTATTAATATATGGTGGGTCACATGTTGACTTTTGAGATAAAGTAATGAATAGTGTTGAAAAGTAAAGTGAATGAGTGGCATTTTTGTAATATTGTGTGAGTTTGAAGGTTAAAGTTTATATATAATAGAGTGTTGTTATTTCCATTTATGGAATGGGAAACTTACTCGTGGACGGTCCGAAAAGGAAAGTGGGAAGTTTACTCATGGACGGAGGGAGTAATACAATGCTATATATTTCTCCTACAATGATACTCCCTCCGTCCACGAAATACGGTCATGTTACTTTTTGCACGGTTATTAAGAAAGTTGATATAATATGTAAAAAGTAAGAATATTATGTCAAATCAAGTACAAAATAAATTATTTTAAAAATGTTATGTGTGTATGTTGAAAAAGTAGATAAAATTTATTATTTTCATTTTAGGCAACATGACTATTTTTTGTGGACGCCCCAATAAGACAACCAGGCCTATATTTTATGGACGGAGGGAGTACTATATAATCTCATAGCAAATGTACAGTTTAGCTATGTTTTACAGATTCAAGAACTTCAAAGTTTGGACATAATAATATGCACAAATAAATAAATGAAGGAATAAAATTAGGAAACTTTTGGCAGTATTATTTCTTCGGTTCTCTTCTATCGCTCTGACATCATAATAGTAATAAATTACTCTCTCTATCTTTTAGTGTCTTCAAATCATAACCATTAGTCTCTCTGTATTTATATGTCATCTACACTACGAACTCAAAGGATCGGCAATATTACAAAAGAAACTCGGAATACCCGAATCCCAGGTGAAAAAATATAAAAGGTAAGAATGATAATGTTCATCAGCTTTTGAGTATATTGCTTGGATTTGATTGATTGATACTCTGTTTTTTGCTTTCTTTATGGGATCATGATCTGCTTTGCAACTTCAAAGAGAGAAAGAAAAGCACTTGTTGGTTAGTTTGTTTTTGGGATCACGATCTGTTGTTTGTTTGATCTAAATCTTGAACTTGAATCTTCACTTAAAAGAGAATAGGAAATGCCTAACCTGAAAGTGTTCTTTTTTTTTTTTCTGAATTGGAAAGACCAAGTTTTGCTGCTTTTAGATAATTTGCAGAAAAAAGTGCAAGAATTGGCATCAAAATCTTAAAACAATGACGAAAATTGTCCAAGTGTTAGCTGCTGATTATGATCACGGAAGAATTTGTATTTGTCCAAACTCAATTAAACCCTAATGATTAACTCGTTTGTATTAAATCTTCAAATTAAGTACTGGGAAGTTGATTTCACTGTGAATTATGCATAATTATAGATTGGCACTTGTGATAGCATTTTAAATTCCTCTCATCACTTATATTCCAATAATGAATTATCCTCACATGATTTATGCTTGCAGTTTGTTGACTTGAAAAGGTGTGAAAGGCTCGTGTAATGTTGGCTGCTATAGCCTGGGTAGCTGTATCTTTCTGGAAAATTAATGAGGTCGGTTCTTTAGTTCGGTGTCATTTAATTATTCTGCTACCAATGGCCATGTGGTTTATTGGTTGCATTCCATCCTTTTGGACCACACCCTCAATAATATTGATCTCTCTTCCTATATTCTTCTACAACCATCACTTAAGGTTAACCCTAACCATTCTTGCACACTTCCATTTCATAATCGTGATGGTTTTCAGACAAAAGAAGCAATATGAAGGAAGCAATTCTTGGTCAATTTGTCAGTATCACCATACTACTGGTGATTCTGCTACTTCCAGATGCACCATCTGCAGAGCCAAGAACTCGTACCGTTAAAATCATGTGCGGGAATCAACCCGAGCACAACTCCACCCTTTACGTGCCAAACTTTGTCGCCACGATGGAAAACATAAGTGCACAAATGCGGACTTCGGGCTATGGTTTAGCAATAACGGGCTCGGGGCTGGATACCAATTATGGTTTAGCACAATGCTACGGAGACCTCTCTTTACTCGACTGCGTATTGTGCTATGCGGAAGCCCGTACGGTTCTGCCTCAGTGCTTCCCCTCCAATGGGGGGCGCGTCTTCCTTGATGGCTGCTTCATGCGGGCCGAGAATTACAGTTTCTTTCGGGAGTATACGGGCCCAAATGATCACTCTGTTTGTGGGAATACAACCCAAAAAGGTTCAGTATTCCAGACATCGCTTAGACGGGCTTTGACACAAGCAGTTTCAGATAGTAATGGATATGCACGGGCTGAGGTGGCGGTGACGAAGAACGAATCGGTTTACATTTTGGCCAATTGTTGGAGGACGCTAAATCGAAGTGCTTGCAGAGCTTGTCTGAACAATGCATCTGAAACCGTATTAAGTTGCTTGCCTTGGTCCGAGGGGCGTGTTCTGAACACTGGCTGCTTCTTGAGGTACTCAGACACCAATTTTCTCAATCCTATTCCTGGAAAAGGCAGTTCAAGAGGTACAATTAAGGTTTCATATGATCAATTTCAACATTTTTACATGCAAAATTCAATTTCTGGGCTGACCAAGAATGTTGATATCTTCAGGGACTGTGATTGTCATTGTAATAGTGGCTGTTAGTGCTGCTGTTGTTTTTATCGTTGGAGCAGTTATTGGGGTTTATCTGTGGAAACAAAGAATTATTCAAAAGAAGAGAAAAGGTAATATATGGTTTACACACAAGTTGTGTGACATTTTTATAATATCATTAACAATTTTGTGGTCGAGTGATTGTTTTAAGAATCTTTCCAGGTTCTGGTGATCCCGAGAAATATGTCAAAACCCTGAACAATAGCAGTTTGAACTTTAAATATTCGACTCTAGAGAAGGCCACCAGGTCGTTTGACGAGGCCAACAAACTGGGTCAAGGCGGGTTTGGGACGGTGTATAAGGTCATTACTAGAAAACTTAAATGAGATAATGGCTAGTACCTTTTAATTATTAACCATATTCATGTATGAAACTGGAATGTGAATGCAGGGTAGTTTGCCGGATGGAAGAGAGATTGCTGTGAAGAGGCTTTTCTTTAACGCCAAACATAGAGCAGCAGATTTCTACAATGAAGTCAAAATTATCAGCAGATTAGAGCACAAAAACCTAGTCAGATTACTTGGATGCAGTTGTTCGGGACCTGAAAGCCTACTCGTTTATGAGTTCTTACCAAATAAGAGCCTTGATGGCTTCATCTTTGGTAAGTAGCAGATATAAAACTCAGGCCATTGGCTTATATCAGAAGCATGACTAAGTAATCTAACATATTTGACAGATTCAAGCAAAGGTAAAGCATTAAACTGGGAGAAGAGATTCGAGATAATTATAGGAACAGCAGAGGGGCTTGTCTACCTCCATGATAACAACGAAACAAGGATCATTCATAGAGACATTAAAGCAAGCAACATTCTCCTGGACAATAGATATCGTGCCAAGATTGCTGATTTCGGGTTGGCTAGATCCTTTCAAGCTGATCAAAGCCACATCAGCACCGCCATAGCAGGAACACTGTAAGTATGCATATATCATCATCTATAATACTATATCTATATAAATTTCTAAAAATTGGGAAGATCTGTAGGGGATATATGGCACCAGAATACTTGGCACATGGCCAGTTGACAGAGAAAGCAGATGTGTACAGTTTTGGTGTGCTTTTGTTTGAAATCATATCCGGTAGGCAGAACAACCGAAGTAAAATCTCTGAGTATTCCGAGAGCTTGGTAACCATTGTAAGTCCTAAAAGCCGAATCAGCTTTTTTTAATTAACCTTGTGGTTTCTTATACAAGTTATGCATAAATCAGGCATGGAAACTTTTCCAAAAAAGAGAAGTCGAAGAACTCATCGACCCTAACCTAATGCTGCACAACTACCACAACACGAACATTAAGCATGAAATTACACGAGTGGTTCACGTGGGACTGTTGTGCACCCAAGAAATCGCCTCGTTGAGACCATCAATGTCCAGGGCATTGCAGATGCTGGTAAAGGAAGAAGAGCACCTCCCTGCACCAACCAGCCCACCCTTCATGGACGAAAGCACGATGGAACTCAACGAGACGAGCGAAAACCCATCCTCGCCCTTCGACCATGGTAATGCTGCTTCAGTTGCCAGCGTTTCACAGAGTATATTCTACCCTAGGTGACATTACCACTGCCTATTGCTTATGTATTCGCCTCATTCTATGAGCAAAACAGAAGATGAATCAAACGCGTGGATACACAACACTCAAATAGACATAATTCGACAAGGAGATGAACATATCTTCTGTGACTACCGATAGACTTGTTAATCCTTCTGATCGATGATGTTTCTATGCAAGTCTTAGGTCTTTCGCATTTGATTATCAATGAATAGAGGCCTTAAACATAAAGCTCGATAATTAGCACTCATTAGGTCCATGGTATTTTATGCATAAAAAAAAAAAAGCAAATTAAATTCCGAGCAAAAGTAAATCTCACCGATAAGGAAGATAGAAAGGGGAAAAACTCACCCTTGAGATCCAAGTACTGCTGCCGGCGGCGGCAGCGGCGAATGGTGGTGGTACAAGTCGCCTTGGCTTGGGTGAAGGAGAGGAAGACGATACTTTTTTTAAATTTATTTGGAAGCTTTTAAAAAGGGTTAATTCACTTGTACAACTACTTAATTTAAAAATGATAAAGTCTAATATGCAATATTGCACAAAGTCTGACCCGTGCAATATGTTCAAACTCTACCCGATTGGCGGCTGTTTTTTATATAAATTAAATTAAAATTTACGGGTCAAAAGCGGGTCAAACAGGTATTGCATTTTTTTATACTGCTGAAAATTGTATTACTCTATGAACAAACAAGTGTTACTGCATGAGCAAAAGTGTGTTACTAGGTCATATCGTAACACTGATTAGTTCTTGTAGTAACACTCATTTGTTCATGTAGTAACACATGAACAAATGTGTTTTATTGTTTTAAATAGAAAATTCCAAAATCCGCGGGTCAAACGATCACCCATTTTTCATATTGCTGGAAATTGTGTTACTGTAAGAACAAACGAGTGTTACTGCATGAACAAACGTGTGTTACTAGCTCATATCGTAGCACTGGTTAGTTTTTGTAGTAACACTCATTTATTCATGTAGTAACATATGAATTACTTAATCATATAGTTTTTTTATCGTTCAAATATTTCCAATTTCATATGGTAACACATGAATAAGAATTATGATGTTATGATTATCTAGTAATTTTAAGATTTTTTTTGTGTGTTTATCAAGTTTTTCTTCTTAATGATTTAAACCTCTGTTTTTTTCGCGATTACATACTGTTTCTAATATAGTAACACATACGTACTCTTACAGTAACACTCACCTGCCCTTAAAGTAACATAGACCTGAGAGCGAATTTTTCTGTTTGCTTTTGCGCGGTTTTATTTGGGAAGATATGTTTGACCCATGAATTTTATTATGTTAACCCACAAATTTTTAGAATCCTTCCTTATTTGTGTGATATTGCACGGTGCAATATTGCACAATAAACCTACTCTTTAAAAATTACACTAAATTCCTTTATCATTTATTAAATTAAGTGAATCATCCTTTTTCATTAAAAAGGAGTTAATAAGTTTATTAATTTTTTCAATATCTCATATATGATGTTATTCTATATCTTAGAAAAATAAGGAAGATGAAATTGAGAAAAATTGTAAACATGTTATGGAAAAAAATGATTCACTTAATTCAATAAACCACGAAAGAGTTTTGTGTACAAAATATTTAGTACGGGGAATTTCGTGCAATTAAACCTTTTAAAAATAAGGAGGATAGCATAGCATTTTATTTTCGCCCAAATTATCAGTCAAATATTTGAATTGTATTACTTTTCTCTTCTTCTTTTTCGGAAAATAAGGAAAGAAGGTGTACTAGTATAACACTAGTGCAACTATCATACCTTTTAATAATAAGAATACTGTTAATCACGGTTTTGGATTCACAAGAAAACTTGTTTCCGGGAATCGGAATCAAATGCAATAAGAACGTAATTGAAAATCACACAAGAACACCAGAGATACGTGGTTCGGAGAAGAACTCCTACGTCCACGGGATCCGAGAGGATAGAGTATTCCACTAAGAAAGAAAATGGAAGTTACAAGTTACAATCGCTCACAATCTCTCGTGTTTGCGCTCACAGATGAAGATCTAAAGTTCTTAATTCTTAAGTTACTTCTCTCAGTTGGAAGCACTTATTTATATTTACAGAGATTGAGAAGAATCTCGACTCGATTCAGTTGTAACTACCTCATAAGTAAAGTAGTTATCCAGCTGGCTAACAAACTCCAATAACCGCTTCAGTTGATTCAGTTAGAACCGCCTTCAGTTAGCTTCAACTTGGTGTTTCGCGTCTTTGTACTTTATATCAGATGACTTGACCTCAGCTGACTTGGTCACTTAACATCAGATGACTTCCGGTCTAGACCTCCACTGTTAGGACTCCACTGTTTAAACCTCATCTGATAAACCTCATCTGATATAACTCTGCTGATACCCCAAACAGACTAACTTCCACGGCTAACACTTCATCAACATAGCTCCTTATTGAATTAAGCTCAGTAGACTTCATACTTCACATATGACACTTCACAATTCTCCACCTCAGATGAGAAGTATCAATCCTCTCCTCCTCTCCTCCATGCTCCAGCTTGGGTCTAAGGAACATCCCATACACTCATCTTTACCAATTCAACACAGAACTTGAATTTCGTACCTGGTAAAGACTTTGTACACATATCTGCAGCATTGTCCTCTGTAGATATCTTCTGGATGAGAACCACTCCTTTATCAATGATTTCCCTTACAAAATGCAACCTTACATCAATGTGCTTTGATCTCTCATGGAACACTTGATGTTTAACCAGATGTACTGCTCTCTGATTATCACAATGAACAACCACAGCCCTTTGGTTTATGCCAAAATCCTTGATTATGCCTTTCAACCACAAAGCCTCCTTAACAGCCTCTGACACTGCAACAAACTCTGCTTCTGTAGTAGATAAAGCAACTCCACTCTGCAGAACAGATCTCCAGCTCACAGCAGTATTGTAAAGTGTAAAGATATACCCTGTTAAAGATCTTCTGGTATCCAGATTAACAGCAAAATCAGAATCTACAAAACCTTCCAGTGGACTCTTCTGGTCAGTCATCCTCTCAAACATCAATCCCAGATCAGATGACCCTTTAAGGTATCTGAATATCCATTTCAAAGCTTCCCAATGTAATCTCCCAGGATTAGCCATGTATCTGCTCACCATACTCAATGCATAAGCTAAATCTGGTCTGCTGCAGACCAGAGCATACATCAGGCTTCCAACCCCACTTGCATAAGGTACTTTCATCATAGTCTTCTTCTCTTCATCAGACTTTGGTTCCATTTCCTTAGATAATTTGAACTGTTGTCCCAGAGGAGTTGACACAGCTCTACTCTCATGCATGTTAAACCTCTTCAGGACCTTCTCAATGTAACTCTTCTGGGATAAGAATAGTCTTCCACCTTTTCTGTCCCTAAGAATATCCATTCCAAGAATCCTCTTAGCATTTCCCAAGTCCTTCATATCAAATCTAGCACTTAGCTTCCTTTTGATACTCTGAATCTTCAGAAGGCTTTTACTGGCAATAAGCATGTCATCTACATAGATCAGAAGATAGGCTATCACATCACTACCTTGCCTTTCCAGGTATACACAAGTGTCATACTTGCTCCTTACAAAACCAATGGATAGCATAACTTCATTGAACTTCTTATGCCACTGCCTTGGACTTTGCTTGAGGCCATACAATGATTTCTTGAGCAGGCACACTTTCCCTTCACTCCCTGGTTCAACAAACCCTTCTGGCTGGTGCATGTACAGATCCTCAATAAGATCACCATGCAGAAAAGCTGTCTTTACATCAAGTTGTTGTAGCTCCAGATCCTCTTGGACTACTCTGCTGAGAAGTAATCTGATTGAACAATGCTTAACAACAGGTGAGAAAACCTCATTGTAATCAATTCCTTCCCTCTGAGTGAATCCTCTGGCAACTAGCCTGGCTTTAAACCTCACCTGATCTTTCAAACCAGATTCAAGCTTCCTTTTAAACAGCCATTTACAACTGATTAGCTTCTGCCTAGGTGGCTTATCAACAAGAATCCAAGTTTGATTCTTCTTAAGAGACTCCATCTCTTCTGTCATGGCTGTCACCCATGACTCCCTATCATCACACTCAAGGGCTTCCCTGTAGCTTTTAGGTTCCTGGTACTCTATGGCTTCTGCTGTAACAAGTGCATAGGAGACCAGATCCACACGGCCAAACCTTACTGGAGGATGTATTTGTCTTCTGGATCTGTCTCTTGTCAAACTATAATTTCTCAAGTCTGCTTCTGGCACTCCTTCTTCCTCCTCTACTGGTGCACTATCCTCATCTGACGACTCATTCTCCCCTGGTGCTTGCTCTGGTTCAGAACCAGATGAGCTATCATGCTTGTCATGATCAGGCTCCACCTCTACTTGAGTAATTGGCTCAGAAATAACACCATCCATCTCCTCAGCTGATGGCTCCCTATCACCTCCACCAGACTTGTATCCCATCTGTGATTCATTGAACACTACATCTCTACTGGTAATACACTTCTGGTTTCCAGGCTCCAGACACCACAACTTATACCCCTTAACACCTCTGGGATACCCAATGAATACACATTTTAAAGCTCTAGGTTCAAGTTTGTCTTGCCTCACATGAACATAAGCTAGGCACCCAAAAACTTTCAACTTTGAGTAATCTGATATCTTTCCATACCAAACCTCATCTGGGGTTTTAAACTCAATAGCAGATGATGGCACTTTATTAATGAGATACACAGTTGTGTTAACAGCTTCCCCCCAAAAACTCTTAGGTAAATGAGCATCAGATAACATACACCTAACCCTTTCCAGAATAGTTCTATTCATCCTCTCTGCTAGACCATTCTGTTGGGGGTTTGAAGGAACAGTTTTATGCCTAGTAATACCCTTCTCCCTACAGAATTGTTGAAACTTCTCTGATAGGAATTCAAGCCCATTATCAGTCCTTAAGTGCTTGATAGTCCTGCCTCTCTTATTCTCAAGTTCAATCAACCATTCTTTGAACTTAGAGAAGGCATCACTCTTCTGTTTAAGAATGTAAACCCAAACTTTTCTGGAATAATCATCAATAAGGGTAAGGAAATACCTGCCTCCACCATGAGTGGATACCCTTGCTGGGCCCCATACATCAGAATGTATATAATCCATAACCTCCTTGGTGGTATGCTTCCCTTTCTGGTATGCTTGTTTCTTTGATTTCCCAAGAACACACCTCTCACAGAATTCCAGCTTACATATCCTCTTCCCAGGGATTGCTCCCTTCTTGGATAACTCCACCAGGCCCTTCTCACCAACATGTGCCAATCTCTTGTGCCACAAGTTAACCTCAGAAGACCCCATGGTAACATCAGCTGACCCTGTAACAGTTCTTCCAATCAAAGTATACAAACCATTCTTGATAGCCCCCTTCATGACAATCCTTCCAGATTTGGTTATTGACAGACTTCCCTTGTCTGTCTTGAATTCAAAGCCCTTAGAATTCAATGTACCAAGAGAAACAAGATTTCTCTTCAACTCAGGAACAAACCTGACATCAGATAAGATCCTATCCACCCCATCAAACATCTTGATCTTGATAGAACCAGATCCTTGCACTCTACAGCTCTCATCATTACCCAAAAGAACAAGACCTCCATCAGTTTTCTCAAGATCCAGGAACCAGTCTTCATGTGGACACATATGAAAAGTACACCCAGAGTCCAGGACCCACTCTTGACTTAGCCTCTCATGACTAACCATCAAGACCTCTGCACTATCATATCCTTCAACCTCCACAACAGCTGCATCTCCATCTTGATCACCTTGATTGTCTTTCTTCTTTCTTTCAGGGCAATTCTTTCTCAGATGACCTTCCTTATGGCAAGTGAAACACTTCCTCTTCTCAACAAAATCAGATTTCTTCCCACCCTTATTCCCTTTTCCACCATCCTTCTTCTTGGACTGAAACCCCTTCTTCTTCTTGGATTGAACATTCAATCCTTCAGCAGGCTTCTTCCCATCAGCTTGGATCTGTAGAAACTTGGTTTTCAGGGCAGTTTGAACATCATCAAACATCACCTGATCTTGTCTTCCAAATAACAAGGCATCTTTGAAATTTTCCAGAGACTTAGGTAGGGCATTTAACAACATCAATGACTTATCTTCATCATCAATTGTAACATCCAAACTCTCCAGATCATCCACCAATCTGTTGAACTCGTCCAACTGATCACCAAGATTCTTATCTTCACTCATCTTGAAGACTTGAAGCTTCTGTTTCATGTATAACTTGTTCGTAACAGACTTGGTCTGGTATAACTGCTCCAACTTATTCCAGATCCCAAGAGCGGTTTCCTCCTTCGATACTTCCCTCAATGGCTTGTCCCCAAGACACAAGATAAGGGCACTATGCGCCTTCCTCTTGTTCTCCTCCACCTTCGCCGGATTAGATCCAGAAGCCACCTGAGCCGGTGGCAACAAGGCTTCGTACAACCCATTGTGTACCAGGAGTGCCTTCATCTTGATCTTCCATAAGCTGAAATCGTTCTTCCCCGTGAACTTCTCAATATCGAACTTAGTTGCAGCCATGATTGCTTCCCACAGACGGCGCCACTTGTTAATCACGGTTTTGGATTCACAAGAAAACTTGTTTCCGGGAATCGGAATCAAATGCAATAAGAACGTAATTGAAAATCACACAAGAACACCAGAGATACGTGGTTCGGAGAAGAACTCCTACGTCCACGGGATCCGAGAGGATAGAGTATTCCACTAAGAAAGAAAATGGAAGTTACAAGTTACAATCGCTCACAATCTCTCGTGTTTGCGCTCACAGATGAAGATCTAAAGTTCTTAATTCTTAAGTTACTTCTCTCAGTTGGAAGCACTTATTTATATTTACAGAGATTGAGAAGAATCTCGACTCGATTCAGTTGTAACTACCTCATAAGTAAAGTAGTTATCCAGCTGGCTAACAAACTCCAATAACCGCTTCAGTTGATTCAGTTAGAACCGCCTTCAGTTAGCTTCAACTTGGTGTTTCGCGTCTTTGTACTTTATATCAGATGACTTGACCTCAGCTGACTTGGTCACTTAACATCAGATGACTTCCGGTCTAGACCTCCACTGTTAGGACTCCACTGTTTAAACCTCATCTGATAAACCTCATCTGATATAACTCTGCTGATACCCCAAACAGACTAACTTCCACGGCTAACACTTCATCAACATAGCTCCTTATTGAATTAAGCTCAGTAGACTTCATACTTCACATATGACACTTCACAAATACAATACAATCGGTCGTTACAACGGGACTGAGTTCGTTGCAAATTGAAACCGACTCCGAAACTCTTGTCCAAGCAATTCATGGTGAGAGAGATGATCATGTCTATGTGATGATTATTGTAGGACATATTTGGAGAATGGCAGAGCAGGTGATCATGTCTATGTGGTGATTATTGTCGAAGATATTCGTAGTATGGCAGAGCAGGTTCATTGTGGTAAAGTTTTTTTTTTTTTTAATGGTAGAGAAGCTAACAAAGTCGCTCAATCACTTGCTCATTGTGGCAAATTTGATGGTTTCGAATAAGTGTGACTTGAAGAAATTTTTGTTTGTTGTTATCATTTATTCATTGATGATGTAAGGCATGAGCCCATTAATCATTAATTAATAAAGTCGGTTTTACCCTTAAAAAAATCAGAACACAAGATGAAATAACTGATTATTTTTAATGGTTGACTATGAAGTCAACTAACTTACTATGAGATGGTCTAAACAAGGGCAGTTGGGCAAATTGCCAAATACTCCTTGTGTTTGGGTTTGGCAGTCAAATTAAATCTAAAATTCTATGAATTTTTAAGTAAAATGAAAATTCAGCAAAATTACTAGTGGGCCTTACGGCCTTGCCCAAATTAAGTCGATCCTATTTGTGCCCATGGAATGGCCCATTAAAGCTCAGCCGGGCCAACGCCCCTAACAAACAAGTAGCATGAAAAGTTACCAATAGTTCAATTTTGTTTAAATTAAAATTTACATTTAAGATTTTTATAATTAATGGAGTTAAATACGAACAAACTTTAATCACGTATTAAGCTCATGTATATACTTATTTTAACTTCTCTTTAATTTATCAAGTCGAGATTCAGTATCAAATATAAATTTATTATCAAATTTAGGTTAGAATGATTTTAATTCGAATATCAAATAGCTTAAAATGATCTCAAATCGAATATGATCTCAAATCGAATGTGAAATAGGTTGATATTACTTTCAACCCAAAAATAGTAAAATACTAATCTAAAATTCTATTTAATACCTACCAAAATATATTAACTATGCTGAATATGTAAGCAGAATAACAGTTTTGGAAAAAGAGGAGCAAAAAACAGTTAAAATTGAGAAAAATATAATTCTATTATATTTAACTTTATAAAAGTGATACAAATTTATTGAAGGTGTAATCATTTTAAGATTAGGATTGTAATTAATTAGTAAAGTGAGTAGGATCAGAAAATATACAGGATCTGAACCGTAGGTAGCAACAGCAATGCATCCACCCACCTAATCTTGGGGGAGAAATTCGGCAGAGAGATTGTCCATAACACCGAACTGCATGTTCTCTGGTGATTTCCAATGCCGCTTCCTTTGATTTATAAACCAATTATTAATCTGCTTTTGATCAAGCCCTGTTGTTTCGGACAATGCAATTTTGTCTGCTTCCTGCAAAAAAATTGCGTACGCATTCATAGCAAAAGCAATCGTCCAACCGGATGAAATCAACAATATTCCTTTCTAGATTTATTGTGAAACTTGTTTGTATTTTATGTGTATTTTTTAAATAAAAATTTTTTTATTAAAAAGTATTAGTTTGGCTAACAGTAAGTCTCCATTTTGAAAGTGCATTTTTCAAAAGTTACTCTTGTTATTACTGAAAAGTCATATATGTTACAATTTAACATGAGATAACTTTTCAATAATAGCAAGGCGACTTTCAATAATAATGGGGACAACATTTCAAATATATACTTGAGTTATATATTGTGCACCTAGTGCATACAAGATTAAGTCTGATATTAATGAAAAATACTAGCACGTGCACGCTGATATTGATTTAGAAAAGAAAAGAGTTACTCTGATCATGCTAAATGGAGTATTTATTAATTATGAAATAGTATTGCATGATTATTTCCCATTGCAGATTAATGGTATGGATTACTAACCGTAGGGTAGGGCCATTTAGAGTGCAAATTCCACCAGTCGAGCAAAGTTTGCCTGGCCTCTTTAGGTAGTTTCCCTTTCTTCCTTTTCTTTGAAAATTGGAGCTTCAGACTACTAATATGGCTTCCATACATGTCTAATAATTTGTCCTTCAGTTGTCGATCTGATTGTATTTCTATCTCCCCACGACTCAACTCCTCGTCTGATGACAACGCAACATCATCTGTTCATAAATTCACACATCTTTTTTTTCTTACCAAATATATATGCTGTGCATAATAATGAAATTCAGCCAACTAGTACTAGTAGCTTCTTTGGTTGACTCATAACTTTACTACTACTTTGTATCAATTATTCATGGAGTCTAGTACCAATAACAAGCATAACTAATATTGGTGAAATATCATTTCCAGCCATTAGTAAATATAATGAATTGACACACCAAATTGTTACTTTACAAATTAAGAATATTTTTTCATATCAAAATTACCATCAGTTAAATGATAATTATAAATAAATATTTTAATCATAATTAGCAAAAAATTGAACGCTTGTACTTGAGATATTTTGGTGAAATTAAATAATAGGGGTGGATGTATATGGGATAATAGGGTGAAAATGTTCAAAAATGACATATTATACAAATAATATAAAACCCAAAATAACATTTTATAAAAATAGAATAAAGTATTAATTATGCACAAAAATTTGTATTACTCCTATATTACTATGCCACTACTACTCATAAATGCAAATAAAGTGATTTTTTTTTTTTTTTTAAAGTGTGTGGTTTCAAATAATACTGAGGTAGTACTAGATTATTTCATATATATATATATAAGATGTGATAAATGTCACTATACATATTCCTGTCAAAAAAATGTCACTACACATATAAGAGTATCAGTGCTCCTATATTAGATCGTCTAATGACACATACTATTGTACAGATGCAATGCATACACAATGGGGGAACGAAATGGATAGGCACTTGTGACTGTGAAATGCTTAGTACTTAATACGACAACGACATAAAGCAACCGTGCAACAAGTTACAACTACATGTTTTCAAATGAGCTTACATTTGGCGGGGCCCAGGCCCAAAGGGTCAGTGAATAGGGACAAACAATTCAGAGTAAATTGTACCCCCTATGTACCAACCTCAACTTCCCATTTATTGTTTACACGGTTATTAAGAAAATAGTTGTTTATAGTATTTAAAGTGATAAAGTAGATGTTTTTGGTTATTAGTGTATGGAGAATATAATATTAAAAAGTATTGTTACTTTTTTGCCAAAAGTAGATGTAGCAAATGAATATGGGACGGACCTTTTTGGCAATGTAGCAAACGAGTTTGGGACGGATGGAGTAACATCAAGGGTAATGGGCCCAAAACTACAAAATTTAGATTCTATAAAACCACAAATATCTTCCTATTCTACACAAAGGTCAAAATAAATTCAAGGATTCAATTGACTTCTATTTAGTTAAATTTAAAAAAAAAAAATGGTAAGAAAGTGAAAAAAATTAGGGGGATGATGAGGGAGGGCCCAGGGTATAGAGAAGAGATGGGCACAAAGGCCAATGATATGGAAAAAATGTCGAGAAGAAGGAAGGGGAAGAAGTGTGTGTGCATGTGTGGGCAGATTGTCAGGGTGGGCCGGGCTTCAGCGCGAACCCCGGGCGTCCATGTGAATATACGACCACCCGCCCTATCCGGGCTTTCTCACATTAAAGTTTCTGCTTTCCCCCACATTTTCTTTGTTTTTCCTGCACCCCATACACTACACTACACAATTCTTCTTCCTAATCCACACGCTTTCACTATCACTCTCCCTCACACTAATACCACCAAACTCAATTACTCCTACTTTTCTCTCTCTTTTTACAACTCAGATTCTCTAATAAATACCCATTTCTATCACATTGTTTAGCATTACAAGAAATACCGGTTAACATATGAAGTATCAGTGTTTAGCTATTTAAAAAAAAAAATAAGTAACAGATAAACCAAATATATTAAAATTGTGATATCATATCCTAAAACATGATATCTCCTATACTAGAAGGTACTGTTTAGAATAAGAGTGTTCACATAAATCTAGTTTACATGAAACTTAATCTCCCTCTAAATACACCCCATTAATTTGGTTTGGGTCGTAAGTAAAACTGCCAACATAATAACTTCATATACTAAGAAATTCCATTATATTTTATAAATTGTACTTACGTCTAAAGCTATTAAACAAAATGAGCTGTTTGTGATAGCGTCTACTCAGCTCGTCAAAATTTGACCTCGGCTCTTTTATATTGTTAAATGAGTCAAGTTCGAGCTCATGAGATACTCGTTCTAGTAACGAACCGGCTCAAACTCTACTCCTTAGGCTCGATAATGAAATATTTTCTTATAATTCCATTAAACTCGTTAGACTCATTAATGAGTTGAGTTGAGCTCTATTTCCAACTCAGTTGTTCGGCTCGATAAGTGCTCGAGTCGAGCGCAAACTTCATCAACTCGGCTCGAATAACAACCATAAATTAGGTCCTTCAACTCGTACAATATTTTCTAAAAAAGAAATAAAAATCGTTTTATCATTTTTTAAATATACCCTTCAAACTCACAAAATATTATACTATATGTTATTATTTTTATACACTAATCTACTTATATTTTGAAATAGCAAAACTAACTTCAATACAAATTATATTATTTACTTTGGAACTAATATATAACTCTTACAATAAAACCAGTTCAAACAATAAATTTTGCACGAGTTTAGGAATGGAGGGAGTATCTATACCTTTTGTTTTAATATACAATTTACAATCATGAAAATGATATAAGAAAGACGAATTAGAAAATTTGACTTAAGATGGAAAATATAGCCTTCAAAAATCATAAGTACTTTTTTGATATAAAATCATTTCAGGAGATATTTGACAAGTAGTGGTATATTTAGAGAAAATAAAAGTGCAAATAACACTCAATTATTATTTCACACGTATATTAATGTGAATTAATAATATCATCATATAATAAACATGAGATATTATTGCTGATAAATTAAATTTTAAAATTGAGAATTCAGTGCTAGCCCTTTATTTATAGGGGATGCTTTGGTATTTTAGCGAGGAATGGAATAAAAGCGGAATGACATCATATACATGCCTATAAAATTGACAAGACTTGCTTATTCCCCCTTCTTTTTTAAAGGATCGAGACCATAATAATGTAATTCCAAACACAATATTTTACCTTTGATTCTCATATGATCATACCTCAGGATTTGGATCTCTTCCTATAATCCAATGCACCTATCACAACCATTAAATCCGGCTTTTCGTATTTTCAATCATTTAATTCAATTAAATTAAATCCAATAATTGTTAAAGTACATGAAACCCTGAAACAAAAAGAAGTCTCTAAGTCACAAACATTTGATTACATAGCCTAGTTCAAGCATAAGTACTATTTTCTCCGTCCAATTTTACTAGACCTATTTTTTTATTTATGGCCAATTTTACTAAACTTATTTCATAAAATAGAAATATTTTACAATTCCCTTTACTTTTACACACAATATACATACTTTCTTTAAATTAAATAGATCTAAGTAATATTGAATGGTGTAATATTTTTATACATAAGTCTCTGAAACAACGCAGCCCACCCCTACCCCTACCCCACAAGGGTCCATCTGGTTCTAATCTTATATCACACAATAATGCTATGTCCACTTCCACTTATTTTAAGATTTATTAATATGTATATACATAAATTCTGACATAGAAGTGTGGCATTCTGACGTTTGGCTAGGAAATCCAAAAGCTCACAACCATATGAAAAAAAAAGATATGTAGGGAACAATTCAAAATCTTATTTTGATTTGTCAAATTATATATAACTCTATTGCATGTGTTAATATATATACACAGAACTAATATGTAGGCAATATGCATACATGAAATTGCATAACTAAACTTGTTTGTATGCGACTTAAAAAGAATTCTTGTCAAAAAAAAAAAAAAAAAGACTAAAAAAATTTAAACCTAGTACCATGGCTGCATCTCTAATAGTTATTTCTTCAAAGACCACGACTTCATAAATATGGCAAACAAACACACTATTTAATTCAGGTAAATTAGGTTTGATTAAGAAATGAACACATTTTTTTTATGCAACGTTATTTTAATTTCTACATCCTCACTCGAATAAAATTGGCTATCCTACATTCCGCTATGGGTTGTCCAATGAAATTGGACTGGTATCCTTAAAATAACAATATTTTACAATATTAATTTACAATCTCGCTTATTTTTATATTCCTACTTCTTAAAAATTCGTGCTAAAAAAAGTAGTTCCTATTTTATTGGACGGAGAGAGTATATTTTTGTTATGCATTGAGATGTATGTATTAGCTAACCTCTAATAAACACGGGCATTGATGCATGAAAGATAGTAGAATAAACACAAACTGAAAGATTAAATTAAAATAAGCGATTGTAATCTAGATAACAAAAAACAATGAAATCATGTGAACCGTTCATCAAGATAAACAAAATAAATGTAGACAGCATCTTGGCACACTCGGACAAGAGCACGTGAAAATGTGCTCATACATACGATTAATGTGCTAAATAGTATCTTAACATGAAAAAAGGGCTTAATATTAATGATAGATTATGAGTTCATGAGAAAATGACTAGACGGGAATTTGGAAATTAACACACCTGGAAAAGGATAACTTGTACTTTCAACTGAAAATACAACTAATCCATGTCAACCATACGAATCTCTATCCTCTTTATCTACTCCCATAATGTATATTTTACTTCAATAAATATAACAAAATTGATTTGAAATGCAAAATCTTCTATGAACATGTTTTATAGTATGAAATGTAGACAATTACATGTATTTATTGATATCATTACATGTTTTTTCTGATCATATCATTAGATTCGTAAACTGAAATCACAGTACAAAACATTATGGTATCAGCAAATTCACACAATGGTATCAATCAATGCATGTAATAGTATATGTTTCATGCTATGAACAAATTTAGTAGGATATCTACTCGAGTTGAAAACATAGATTAATGGCTAACACATGAAAAGCATAAAATACTGACACTTCCCCAGGTGTACTAAACCATAAAAAGATTAAATTATTAAGATTTATGCATGCAATCGGATAAACAACGGATCCCGATTGTACTTAACACGACTTAAAAGTACAGTTTATGCGGATTATTTAATGTATAAGACAACGACAACTTAAAAAGAAGCAAAATGAAGGTGGCAGAACATCATATTCATGTGGTATATAAAGTATGATTCGATTATTGCCATCTTATGATAGGCCTAAGAAATCAAAGTTATATGTAAAGAAAGGAGATTTAGCTGTAAGTACGTTTTTTATTATTGTTAATTTGTGCAAGTACAATTATAATCCTTTAACTATGGAAGCAACTACCAAAACATAGAAGACATTGCTTTAACTGCCAACCAATGACCAGCTTGACGCTTTCTTATGTTTAGTCAGTTATCTTTCATGCACGCTCGGCCAACACATGATCGATCTATTGGAATTTGAAACTCATTTTTCTATAATTAAAAACACATGCCTTATATATACACACATATATAGAGCAATGATATGAAGTCCGATAGTGGGTTTCTTATAGAGTCCAATATCAGCATAACCTACCTGTATTATTGTACTATAGTGTACAAGTTTTTTATACTGATGTTGGGTTCCATAAGAAACTCATCACCGACTCCATATCAAAACAGTATATGCATGTGTGTAAGAACTCATTTTTCCATAAAATGTAAGAAGTTTGTGATATGGATACTATGTAGCAACAAATCCAAACATGAGAAGGGAGAGAAGAATGTGAGTTATTCTCAAGGATCGAATAATCAATAATGATAAACAAGTTACAAGTCAAGATGCATAACACGCCACAAATTAAGAGGAAGATGATTTGCCACAATATGGAAATACAAGGCATCAAACGATGCATGTTGGTTCAGTTTTTCTGTTCAATTTGGTATTTTATCAACTAATTGACTTTAATTGAAACAAGATTTTGTTATTTTGGGAGGAAGAAGTTTTAGAAATGGGATTCTTTTTTTTTGTGATCTATTAGCTAGTTATAACTTATAATAGAAGGAAAGAAATTATACTATTATATATAAATCCCCCAAATCATATCCAAATACACACAATGCTTTCACATAACACATAACAATTAAAGACCAGAGAAAAAAATATTTTTGTCTTTGCTACCTAGCAGGACATTACTCTCAATGCTTTGATGTGTTGTATCATATGTTTTGAAGTACAACATATTAAAGCACTAAAGGAAGAGAAAGTAATAGTACCATTAGTGTGGTCAACGTATTGAAATATATAGTACCCTAATTGGATTTAAATGTGAATCTTTGAAATGTGTTATGAAGTATATATGATATTTAAAAAAAAAAAAATATATATATATATATATGTACAGAAGTATATATAATTTGGTGAAGTTTATTAAATTAAATGAGAATAGTGAGTGCAAATTGTGTGATCTGGGCAGTGATGGGTCAAAATCAGAATCCGTGCTGGATAATTATGTTGAATCTTACATTTGGTGTGACTGACATAAAACGAAAGATGAATGGAGAAAGGAAAAATGGAGACAAAAAAAAAAAAAAAAATGATATGAGCGTGAGTAATGTTGAATGCCCTGAAGAGGAGTTCAGTGGTTAAAAAGGGAAAATGAAGTGTCAACATTACTGTTGCAAGTAGTCTTGACTTTTTAAGGTTTACTACAGTACTACTCATATCATAGAGAAGGAAATAGTCATACATAGACTACACATGTTAGACATTCTCAAACACTAGACTTGTGCTGTTTTGTGTTCCACAAATAAATGGAAGAGAGCTAGGCCATCTCAAATTATATTACCCTCCGGCCACCCATCTCTATCAATTCTAGGGTTTTACATATATGAGCAACTTTTGTTTGAAATTGATTTATATCGATATGTATAGTTTGTCCCATAAAATAGTGCAAGTGAGAGAGAGAGAGAGAGAGAGAGGGGAGTAGGTACCATTGGAATTAAGATTGAGAAGTTGGGTTTGAATATTGTTGAGGAAGGAGGTTGCTTCATCAAAAGGCCGACTCAGATCCGACTTGTACTTCACCAGTACGTCGTGGTAGGTTTCCTTAAATCAGCAACAACAAATATTCAAAAGGAGTTGCACAATCATATTATTGTATATATAGTTTTAGAGAGAGAGAGAGACCATGAATTCGTCGAGTTCAGGATCGAGGCCTATACACATGGAAACTGCTGCCTCTTTCTTGTCTCTCCTCATTTCTTCCAACAAATACGCTACCTCTGGGGGCGCTCCTACCTGCACAACTTACTTTAATTACCTCTAAATCCTTCTAATTAATTAACTATGATTTCCTCAGATTATTAACGGATAGAATTAAGAAGATATATATGTCAATTAAATTTGAAACCTTTTGGCAATCAATATAGGCGTCGAGCAATTTAGAGTAGCAAGGATGGGAAGCAATTTTGGCCTTGATCACATCGACTTGTTCAGCAGAGGAGGATTGGAAGCCCAACAATTCGTGGGCTCCGAACTCCGGCGGACTCCGGCGAATCATGGAGTTGTAATCATGATGGTACTCCTCCGGGATTATCAGATTCTCCGGCGACATTACGCCCTTATCCGCGTACGCCAAATGAACCCCGTACATATCATCCATCATTATTCACCCAACTTTAAACCTACCTAGTTGTATATATATTTTCAACAATTGGGTTGGGTGGATATAATAAGGTGTATTGTACAGAAGTAGAAGTAGAAGTAGAAGTAGAAGGATGTTTGTTGTTACGAGGTTTGGGTGTTCGGATTTAAGAAAAGAAGCGGTGGTTTTTGGGGAGTGGACTGGAGGAGGAGATGCTGAAGCTGAGGGATGATGATGAAAGGAGGAGGCCCATTCTTTCCATTATTAATTTATCAACAATTTAATTCCTTTTTATACTCCCAATTCTACCACTTTATTTTTATTTTTTATCCTTGGTATATTTAATTAAAGTTTTATTTTATATTTTCAAGTAAATCAAGTCTAGTGTTTTATTTCATATGTTTACCATATTCTATATTATTACATATTTCAATTAAAACTAGTGTTATATTTTTGTCTAATTGCCTAGTGCGCGGGATATGCTTACTGAGCTTTTTCAATTATATCTTATTTTTTTAAATTTAGTCTCATATGTATCAGGTGCATTGTAAATTATATCTTATTTTTTTAAATTTAGTCTCATATGTATCAGGTGCATTGTACAATTTAAGTATATTTTTTAAAATTTAGTACTCAAATTATCACTGAAAAATAATTCATGTTTGTTTTTGAAAAATCACCTTTTTTATAATGTAACAAGGGATAACTTTTTTATTAAAATAAGAGTGAATTTTAATAATAAAGTTATTAAAAATGTATTTGAATCCCTTAATAATCACAACAGACTTACTCTATTTTTTTCTATTTTTTCTGTTTTCTTTAAGGATATGCTGTCTAAGCCTTTTCTTTTCAAGGATATGTAGGTTTCAAAAATAGGCCCGATTAATAGTAAAAGATGGTTTTGGGCTTGTACTTAATTTTAGCAGCCCGTTTAGAGGTAGATTTTTTATGGGTTGGTACTTGATACGTCCTTTTCCTTGTTTCTAGAACTTATACGCTGAAATATTTTTTTAAATTCTGAATATGATTAAATCAGTATATGTAATGTATACATGTTATTATCACATAGATATGTCATTTGCATTTGCTGGATTTGTTTTCATTTTATACACTACGTATGTGAAGTTTATGAATAAATATTTTTTTTTACTAAATATCTTATTCACTATAATATATTCTCCATCTAATCTAATTAAGCTTCTCTTTTGCTTTTTACACAATGAATCAATATTAAATGTGTAATGAAATGTGATAGAAAAGAGGAAAAAGCAAATTGAGATAAAAGTAGGAGAAAGATAAAAGTAGAGAAATATGTGAGTACAAATAATTTTCTCTAACTAGGATGCTCGTTTAAAAAAATAAAAAAAACATGGAACAGAGATAATATATATTTACCTTGTTATAATATTTTCTGTTCTATATAACTAACACATAGTTAGTTATACACTTTAAAAGATTGTCAAAAATAATTTATTTAATAATTAAATTAATCACAAATTTTAATATGTATTCAAATGCATGACATACTCTTAAATTTTAAGCTCAATTTTAATTTTGATTTTGATTTTTCAAAAAACACTCTAACAATTAATGATTAACACAGTAACACATAGTCACTAATCCTTCTTCGATGTGACGTTATTTATTTATTTATTATGGTAGTTCGCGTTGTGATGTTATTTATTTATAACAAATTGATTATTTGAGATTATGTATATTATTTACACTCTATTAGTAGTCAGGATTACATGCATAGATAGAGTAAGTATTGTGCATTAGTGAAGTGGGATGATCGGTTTGAAATAAAACGAACGTGTTTTTATTAGTAGCACAAAAGTTATTCGAACTTTATCAAATAATTAATAACTGTGTAATATGCGTAAGTAATAATAACAATAATAATCATACAATCACATATAAAGTGAAAATTCTCTGCCCATGAAACTAAACAAAAGCTAAAGGTCATGCGAATTTGGATATTTTTTACACGTGTTTTTTTTTTTTTTTTACTTAAATCTTCATTGGGTAAGTCGTCATTCGCGGATGAAACTATACAATAAATATAGGAAAGAGTCAATTAGCCCCAGGATCTATACATTGAAATAAAATACAATCTTAATTTTATACGTAGAGATTAAATAAGCCCCTAATCATATATATTATATTTTAATTTTATTATACATTATTAATTATTAATAGTTCAATAATTATACTTTTAATTTTAATCCTCTAAATTAATGTCATTTTTGTTCTGTCATGCATACAATCGTCAAACACAATGCAACATAAGAGATAAATGTATATTATTTAGGGTTAATTGCATATAAATACACCACCTTTTTTCCAACTTTCAATTTAATCCTGAACTTTACGATTAAATTATAAAAACCCAACCTTTTAACGAATTTAAATCCGATACATATTTTTGTGTCTCCGCTCGTTTTCGACCGGTGTCTGGTGACGTGTCTCGCCGAGACACGTCACCAGTTATCGGTCGGAGATGGGCGGAGACACAAAAAGGCGACACACGTCACCAGATATCGGTCGGAAACGGGCGGAGACACAAAAACATGTATCGAATTTAAATTTGTTAAAAGGTTGAGTTTTTATAATTTAATCGTGAAGTTCAGGATTAAATTGAAAGTTGGAAAAAAGGTGGTGTATTTATATGCAATTAACCCTATTATTTATTAGAAAATTAGTTCTAACATTTCTAAAAAACTTTATAGTGTTACTTTTTTTTTTTTTTATCAGGAAAAATGATATTGCATTAAACTTCAAAGCTTATACAACAACAGTTTCGAGGCATGAGCTACACCTCATTACAAACAATCTCCAAGACAAGTAGGCTAATCAAATCCTAGAGACTACAGAACAGAAAATGAATTTTCATTCGACGCCCAGAAACTATAGTTTCTACTCCATCCTAAACTTCTCTTCAACCAATTCCAACAATTGACTTTAAGATTCACCAAGAGCTTCTCCGTACTAACCTCCTCCTCTCTAAAAATGCATCAATTTCGCGCCTTCTATAATAGCCACACCCCGCACACCCAAATACAAAAAGCTACATGCTTCTCCATTTTGCCCCTCTTGAGGTCCCAAAATTGCAGCAGGTTTGTAGACGGGCTCGGTGAAAAAACAACTTCAAACCTCATTCACTTCGTACATTTCATCCAAAACTCATGTGCAAAGAAACATTCAAACAACACATGTCTCAAAGATTCAGCTTCCACATTACACAAAGCACACATGTTGTTTACCGTCCGAGGAACAATGTTTCTTTATAGTGTTACTTAATTATAATATTTTGGATCAAATCACTGGAAGTACACTCTTAAAGCTTTTTAGAAGTATTAGAACTAATTTTTCAATATTTATGTTGCTATGTTTGTATGAATGGTGGAGCAAGAATCGAATTTATAAAAGTGTAATTGTTAGATTATTACTAGTAAATAATAAAAATCAAATATAATATACTACCTCTTTCCATGAAAAGTATGCACCATTTTCTGCACGTGAATTAATGCAATATGTCGGAGGGTACTTAGGGGTCTTATGATGTCCGTTTATGAATAAAGTAATTCTTTATGGTGAGTATGCATAAAAACGTTACCATAAACAATCACTTAATTATAAACGGACCTCACAAGATCTCTAGATATCCTGTGACAAGTTACATTAAACGACGTGCAAAAAATGGTACATACTTTTCATGGATAGATGAAGTATATATGATTAAAGACTTATTTGATCTTTACGTATAAAATTAGGCGTTTATTTGATCTCAATGTTAAAGAATAAGGATGTAACAAAAAAATATTCAAGAGCCTATTTGATCTTTACCTAAAAGATTAGGGACTTGTTTGTTTCGGAATTCACTCGGATAGGATTAGGACTTTCCGGCCCCCGTCTCATTCTAGTTAGAGATGTAACATCCAGTTTTTACATCTCATTTTTCATCCTCACCTATAAATGTCTATAAAATCTATCATTACTCACTTATCACTTTTCTTCCACTCAATCATCACTCACATATCGATTTTCTCTCACTTACACTTTCTTTCCTACTTTTTTCTTACTAGTCCTACTTTATTCTTACACATGATTTAACATAAAGTAAAATCTCACCCTACCACTCAAAACAAACACATATTTTTATTATCATCAAAGACTTTACATCTTGTGGATGTAAAGTCATGACTTCACACGCGCACCTAAATCCCGAAACAAATAAGCCCTAAGAGTTTATTTGATCTCAATATTAAAGAAAAAAGGTATAGATGTACAAAAGAATGAAAGGAAATTGTTGGGGGTTATTTGATCCCACGTATAATTATTGGGGGGTTATTTGACCCTTCCTTCTCCAATATATCTATAATATATAAAACGCCCTACTTTTCTATAAATATATTTGGGCGGGAGTTTACTAGAGCCTCACGATCGTTTTCAATTCTTGATCCTCACCGTACATTGTTGGATTGTTTGTTGCTGTCATCTTTTGGTAACCCGATCCAATTTTGCGACGGTTACGTTTTAGGCTGTGTTTTATATACAACTCGCATTGTATGGTTTGTTTCCATTCTACTTTGTCATCGTTTTCAGATGTCCTTCATTTATTTTCCCTTTGTTTTTTTGCGAACGTTTCGTCACCGATCCTATATTTCTTTCCGGTTGATGGTGTGGGTTCTTGCCGGCGTAAGGAGATGTTTGCGGTGGACGAGTGTTTTCTCCGTGTCTTGGATTGGTAGTTTGTACGGTGATTGGTCGTTGATGATCATTTTGTTTTATTTTTTATTGCGCCGGACTCCTTCCTACGGTTTTTATATTTTTGGAATCTTATTTTTCCCTTTCGAGATATGTGTTGCAGTGTGTTCCGATTTATTCGCCGGTTCTTTGTCAATATTTCCGGTTGATGATTCTTCTTTATTTATTGATTCATTTTGTCTATTTAAAAAATTTAATAATATTGAATTGAAAAAATATAATTTGTAATAATTAATTAATTTATTTTAGAAGACAATTTTAATTGTTTATAAATTTCGAATTCAATTTAAATTAATTCCATTTTTGAATGATCGAACCCAATATATTTTATTTGATCATAAAATTTGAATTTTAATGAATTGTATAGATTTCTCAGGGTCTTTCAGAGTAATGATTTTTGTGTATTATATTTTTTGTGTTTAACCTGGAGGTGTATTTGTATATACATATCCATCTATCATTTTTTAAGAATTGTGCTGGTGTTTCTCGTGTCAAAATTAAAATAATGTGAAGAGACTTATTAAATTATCAGTTACACGGGCAAGTCAAATTAACCAAAATACTTATACAATAAAGAAATTAAAGGCTAAACCGTCCTATATATTCGAATTTTTATTTATTCTGTAGTTCGAGCACGTAAAATATGTTATTTCCCTTACTTATTAATAATGGAGTTATGTGTATAATATTGTTGGTTGTATATTTAGAATTGCTGGTATTAAATTGATTTGTATTTTAATTAAATTAACTAAATCTTTGGTTGGGATATGGAATACAATATTGGTAATGGCCACGTAATTTATTCCTTGCCATTCCAAATGTTCATTATTTATTAAAATATTTAGATTATTTAGGCATCATAATGGCGTGTTGTTGATATTATGAAATTATTGTTATTGTTATGTTGATTGTGGGTTTTGTGCCAATCAAAAGATATATTGACTGATATATCATATAATACTGTGGGTTGTAGATTTTCTATTGCTTATATAATGCCTGATATATCGTATAATATTGTTCTATTTAATTCCATAAATCGGTAATAATATGTTGAGTTAATATTTAATAATTTTTGGGCTGAGATATTGAAGTGAACATTGATATAAGTTGTCTTCGATAGTTTTATGATTTTTATGTGTAGTCTATTGTTATGGATGGGATGAATTAGTTGGTTTAATTCTTTAATTTCTTTCATTTGTGATCTGACATTTATGTGTTCGATAATTATCAATCAACATTTGTGTACGTTCTCGATTTTGTCTGGGTTGCGGCGTGATATGTGCAACCGTTTTTTATTTTTATTCCTTTTCTAAAAATTTTGAATTTTGATTAACTCGGATGATATACACAAGTTTTATTATACCGATTTTCTCGATTTTATCTGGGTTATGGCGTCATATGCGCAACCATTTTTTTTTTCTTTCTAAAAATTTTGAGTTTTGATAAACTCGGATTAATACTAATTGAATGAGTTAAATTGGTAGTCTGAGTAGCACATCATATATAAAATCATATCAATTGGCATATAATTCACATTACCAGTTTAATTTTTTTATCGTTATTACCAATTTATTTGGCATATATGATTATAAAAGTTTATATATAGCCCATATAATATAATACCAGATATTTTTAAAATTTAATTTGTACAACTGTTTAAAAAATGTATATAATTAGTCTTTCTTTTTTGTATAGTGAATTTAATATAATAAGTTAAACAATAATTATTTATACAGTATCTAATATAAATCAATAAGATTTTAAAACCGCTGTTTTTTCACAATCGAATTATTGTAAGAGCACGCAGAATTTATCAATTTCGAAACTTATGGTCAAAATTACCAGCTTATTCATATATATATTTTTTATTTATCGTAATTTTTTATTTTTATTTTACTTTAAATCACCATTTGATAGACAATTTTTTTAATTTCCATTAACTTATACAACTAATTAGCTATTCAAGGTTAACTTGAGTGGAGTATATGTCAATTTCAATCCAGTATTATACAAAACAATACTTCTCTGTTCTCACTTCTCAGTAACTCAATACTGGACCTAAATTTTTTATCGTAAAAACTTGATACACGTCAGTTGAGAAGACTATTCTTTAGACTGTCGTGGGTTTATTGATCGTTGCACATGTCCAGTATTTACACAAGTCATTGGATTAAATTAATTATTAAATACATTTCTAATAATAATAATAATATTGGCTGTTTGAAAATTAGACACTTTTTATTTTGTATATTTGATTTCAATTGATCTTTTTTTATTATTTTTATTTTGTGGTAATTATAGATTCGTCTGATATTATGGATATTTTTTCAGTTGATATATTGGCACTTAAGATCAATTCATTTGTATTTGAGGGACAATAACTTTTAAAAATTGCTAATTGAGGCTAATCAGCCCGAATCTAACCAACTAAAATTCAGACTTATTGGCATGCCTTAACCTGAATTTGAGTTCGATTGGGATCAAATTTGGGTTGATTTGAGCTGATATGACTTAGATTTGTCACTTTTCAAAGTTATTGTCCTTAAATTGTCAACTCGGAGAGTTACATCCTCATTTTGTCATCCTGAAGAGTTGTAGTCCTTATTTTGCCCAAAGTTACAGTCCATAACTTATTCCGGCTTGATATTGAATCTTTTATTTGTACTGTTCAATTTGAATGACAAAATAATATTTTATTAATTGTATCTAAAATTTATTATTTTATCTGGATGTTAATGTTTATAAATAGTTCACTGTTAGGTTACAAAAGTTTAAGCTTGGTAATTTTTATTATGATCTGAGTTACTTATTTTTATATATTTGCCCTTAAATTATTTATTATTGGAATGTGGTCAAACAAAACAAGTTTCTATTCTTATCGGTGAGGATCAAATTGATCCTTCAACTTTTTTTTTTTTTTTTTGCATGCATATGAGCCCTTTTTTTAGTTGAGAGCAATAGACCCCTAATCTTAATAAAATAAAAAAGCCAACACGTAAAATTTATCCTGGATGATTAATCATTTTGCATCCTACAACTATCACTCCTCTCTCGAACTAACAAAAGTGAAACATATAGAAAAGTCCATCTTATTCTCATTGAACCTAGCATCCGTGCACAAAATAAGACCTTCAGAGAGTTCATCAACAGCCTTTAATTCTTGGGAGTTCCTTGGGGAAGATGTGTACCCACAAAATGAAATATGAGCTCGCTGGAAACTTTGTACATAGTTAAAAGCCCATGCAACTTTGAAGTTGCCACGATATCTGACCCCGATAATCTATTTTTTTCCCATGTCTCATATCACACTGTTTCTTCCAGATTCCCCAGGCTGCCTCACAATTTCCTCAAGGTTTATGCTCTTGCTATTATCATAATTTGGTGAGAAATTTCATAGTTGCTAGACCTATATCATCCTTAATTTCTAGCCACAAATTGAGTTTTTTCCAAATATGTGCAGTCAACGAGTAAACGAAAATAGCATGAATGATGTGGCAATTAGGAGTTATATGAACATGGTGATTAGACAAATTACCTTTAATTTGAGCCAATTAAATCATTAGTCATTTTTTATTAAAAAAAAAAATCAGACTTTAGGGGGAATATTGAGAGACCAAATTTTTTGCCACAATATTGTTTCAAACTCTTTGTTAAAAGTATCTTATTCCTTGTGTTGATTGACTTTTCTACTCCAAAAAATAATATATCTTAATTTTATAGAAAAATCCCTTTAGTATCCGACCTGCAAAATGCAAATCATCACGGTCAGTTCCACAAATGGAAGTTCATTTGAATAATATCTTCTATTTCAAAAAGAAGAAAATATCTATTTTCTAAATGATCTTCATTTGAGATGTCTGATTTGTGAGTAAAAATGATTAACTAATGAATCATGTGTTGCCCTTGATTTGGGTCGACCATCATCTTGGTAGATTTTGTTTGTATGGTTGTTCCTTTATTAATAAAAAATAAATTTTTTAAAAATACTTTTAAGGATTGTAACTTTGGGGTTGATAAAGAAAGGACCATACTTTTTTGGGCGGACACAATTAGGGCCGTTTTTTTCCATGCTAATAATTTAAGGACTGTAATTTTTAAAAGTCGTGAATTTAGGCATAGTCGGCCATAATAAACACAAATAGGGTGTACAAAATGAGGAATGTAATTTATTTGAAAAATACTCCATTCGTCTCATTGTTTCTTTCACATTTAAAAGTATCACGTTGTTTAAGAAAAAGTGTGTTATGTGAGTATAGGTTGAATAAAATAATGATCATTTTATACTTTTTTTTTTTTTGTGATGCATAATTATTTCTTTTCATGTGGCATGAAAATATTTGTGGAATGTCTTAATTAGGCAAATATCAAAGTAATACCGAAAAAATAATATCTTCCAAACATTATTTATTTATATTTTATTCCTCTGTATTTTTCAATAAACTCTTAATCAATTAACTTAAATTTATTTAATAAAAAAATAATTTAATAAATCTTCAAATTTTTTACTTTTTAACAGTAAATAATAATTAACAATTTTTCATTTAAATCTTATCAAAATGACTATTTTTTCAATGAAAAATTAATAAATTTTATTTTTTTAATGTTATTGTGTTAAAAAAAATAACACAAACCTGCTAATGTATTAGAAATTTTATTTAAAATTACTAAAAAAAAAAAATGAATGATAACATTTTATTTATTTTTGTGAATATAAATTATTTTACTGTATCTATTAGTTTTAATTATTTTTATTAAAGAAAAAATAGGTCCATTTTAAAATCATTCATATATATATATATATATATATATATATATATATATATATATATAGAATATAGAATAAGAATTGAAAAATAAAATGACTTCCGTGCGAAGCACGGGTAGCCCAATACTAGTTATAGTGTTAAAATGAGAGGTCAATCTAATGAACAATTAAATAGATAAAGTTGTTTTCAACGAAAAAATATAAAACTAAATTCTAGATTTGAATTCATCAAATATATAATGGTTTTTAAAATCCATAAAATTGTGGCTCGAATTTATTATTCAGTGAAGTTCCAACACTTGAGTTAGTAGTTAGGGATAATGCATTTTTTTATAAGTTCGTTCGGACTTTTAGATGAATTTTTTTTTTATGGTATTAATGTCATAGGTTCACGTCCACCCTCACGTCCGGGGATCAAATTCCGCTGACAACAATTCCACCTCATTAAATTACATATTTATTGGGTCTACTCAATCCTTCCGATGATGGAGTCGACAAGTTCTGATTACAACTTAGTCCACAAGTATGGGGGATATTGGGAGCTAATCAAATGAGTTAATTTCACACTTTTAAACAAATTTGAATTTTTAGATGAAACAGAATTCTTTCATAACTATGATAAATAATATAAAAAATTATCAATAATATTATTTTTCCTATTAGATAAAGTTGCATTGTCCTCTTTTCATAGCTACAAGTTTTTCTCTTCTATAAAATCTTTCCTCATATTGCAATCAATAACCTTGTTTGTCTCATTTTTTTCAAAAAAAAAAAAAAAAAAAAGGTAAGTAACACTAATGACAATAATAATGATGGCAATCATTCCTTCTATATATGTGAAGGTGTAGAGAAAAAAAAACCAAATTTTTTTGCATTCTCGTTTAAAAACTTGAACCAAGCACAGCAAAATGTAACAATAATACTTTTTTCATTCATAAAAAATGGCATGCATTACTGTATTCGTCTGTTTATGAAAAATAGTCCAACTGTTAATCAACAATCTCTTTTATTTTTATAAATAATATATCTACTTTTTTAAAAATTTGTAACTAGTCTAATTATGAAATAAGTATTCTGGACTGGAGGTGGTGGTATTAGTCTTGGGTCCAGAATAAGTGTAGTCAGGTGTACAAAGTTAAAATAAAATAAAAAAGAAACTCGATACCCAGTTGAGACTGAGAGGGAAGCGTTTTGATTGATTGATTGATATGAAATGATATTGATATGTTGGCAGTTAAAGCTGAAAGCAAGAGCATGCTCTCTTCTTCCTCATGCGTCTTACATTACACCCCCCACCCAAAAAAATCAATTTCTTTTCAATTTTCTCATGACCTTATTTCCTATTTACCACGAGACAAAAAAATTGGGTGCATTTTTTTTATACCCCAATAAAATTTTATATATTTATTTTATAATGTGAAACATTTCAGTATTTTACTAAAGCGTTTCGTTTCATTAAAATCTTCACCTATCAAATTTTGTTTACCTGTGTCCCTTTATGTTGTGCTTAAGTTATTAAATTTTATATTGTTGAAAAATCTTGAAAGTAAATACAGCAAAAAAAAAAATTGCAAATCTTAATACACAAAGCCCATTTTCTTGAATTAGTTATATGAGTCTATTTATTTTTGTAATATAAATGAATTTTGCTCAGTGGTACTGCAGGTATGATTATAACAGTATATTTATAATAGAACAAAGTAAACCCTGCACTTGAGACTAATAATTTATTACGTTGGCATATTAATTACTCTATTTAACCCTTAATAAATTTCACATTTTTCTTTTTGAAATGTTCTACAATAAATTTTGAACAAAAAAATTAAAATAAACACTAATAATATCATTTTATTTCAAAATATTTTTCATTTATTAATTAACAAAATCAATAAAATTGTATTTAAAAAAAAATGTACACTTCCTTCTATGAAATTAATTATTTGGAAACGGGAAAGTAGAGTGCCATATAAATGATATGATATGTCCCTTTTCATTTCTTTTATGTAAATTGAAAAGAAAAATACACATGATATATTTTGAAAATTTTGGTTCTACATTTTTCAACTCACTATTTGAATTTTTTCATCCTATTCTCTCTAAATATATAAAATAAAGTTGCACAAGAAAACCAATCTCGAAGGAATGGTATGTTTCGGGTCAGAAAGATACAAAGATTCATTAAGCTTTGGCCATATTTGGGAGAAAGTGGTCATATATTCATATCTTGGACGATACAAATATAGAAGTGCAAATCAACTTAGCAAAGTATTTAATTATTATCGTAATCTTAATCATGGGAGTGCGTATGGAACAACATTCCACTAGCTATATTTCTTAACTAATCCAAAAATCAAGATACATTTTAATAATATAGGTATCCCCAATTTATTTGTACTAATATTCTTTGTTCCCCAATGAACTGTTTTTGTTTGTTCCATTCTACAAGTCAAAATTTGGTGCTTTAAAGAACAGGAATAAGTGCATTAAGTATTTCATGATACTGTGTCATTATTTATATATGAAACATGGTATTTTTACAAATTTTTATAATATGTAATATGATATCAAATTAATTAATTTGTACTCCTCCGTCCAATATTTACCAGATCTATATTTTTTGTCTATTTTTTATGTGATATATTAAAAGGTATTATATATGGAGTATTGTGAGATATCTATAATACCTTTAAAAGTGACAAACCAGTGTAAATCATTTTTGGACAATATTGCCCCTGTCTTTTTTTAATATGTGTAATTTTACCCTTTTCCCCAACGCATACATTCATTTTTATCTCAGTTCTATCCCTCTCCCCGATTTCCATGTCCTCGCCCTTTAAGCTTCCGATCTTCTTCGACCTCCACTGATCTCAACATTCGTTGCTCTTGTCGAGCAATGAATCAAACTAACGTGAAAAGAAATTCCCCCAATCTTCTGAGTCTGCACTCATCTGGATGGTTCTTCACTGTCACAAGCAATCCATAAATTTAACGCGGACTGGAGAGACCATGAACGTCGATTTGGACGGTTCTTCATTCGCACAAATAATCCATCAATTAAACGTGAATTGGACTATCTACTAATGTTTGCGTTTTACTGAACACGATGACCACAGACGTCCGAGAGGATGAGGCAAATGAAAGGTTTGACGATCGACGATGATGTGACTCAAGCGGTTGCATTATCGGTTCGGACTGATCTGGACTCAAGCGGTTGCATCATCGCCGAGCGGTGGGGGTGCGGAGCTCGCATTTAACGACAACGACAAATGGCCCAGTAAGTGATTATATTACTCATTTTCTGTCATTGTATTTGGTTTAATGCACTGTGGTTTCGATTAGTTAAGACATTTATGATTTTCTGTTTTATCTGGAGTTAAGCAGCAGATATTATCTGTTAATATGAGTCCGTTGATGCTTCGACTTTTCTTCTCGACCTTTTTTTTAATTGTTGTTATTAAAGTTTTCGTTACGCAGATCTCCTGTTATTTTGCACACTGCCAGTAACTCGAGACATCAGAAAACCGTGCAGAAGAGAAATTACATCATTGTGTCGATTGTGTTATTTGGAAAATCTTGATTGCTGAGAAATTGCTACTCAATGATTAGTAAGTACTTTATTACTTTCTTGATTGCAACAATGTAAAACAAAATAGGATTTACATTTGTAGGAATTAATTTTTTTTTTTTATTCTTATTAACATCAGGTTTGAAATGATGACAAAAGAGGCAAATGAGGGACCACCGGTACAAGTTTCTTGCTTCGTATTTATTTACTATTTCATCTTCCGATGGAAATTTGCAGTGGTTCAGCAACCCTTTGTCTTATTACTCAATTATCAGTCTAAAAAGCTAATGTTTTCATTTGTCTTTTAAATTAAATAAGACCTTTGTCATTTGGCCAGGTGTTATATTGGTTTTACAGCAGTTTGATCACATTTTTTTGTCTGCAGCCGAGCTAAGTTCTTCTCCCTAAAATAGATATGGTAAGGGATTAGTTGTCATATATGGTTTGTAATTGCTCTAAGAAATCTTAGCATGTGTAATTTCTCTTTTCAATAATGATTTTTTGCAGTGTTTAACTATTAAATCCTCTCGACTTCTTTTGTTATCATGGCAAATGATTCAATTGCAAACCACCTCTTTTACTTGTATAAATTTGTTAAGATGTTTATGTAACTTCCTTCATATCATTGTATTCTGGATCTTAAACATATAAATTTCCCTCATTTTGGTCCTGCAATTCATTATTCGCATCTCAGAAATTTTTTGGTATAATTTCAATAAGATCAAGAAGGCATATCATGATCCATGATTATATATAATATATGACCAATTCATTTTCTTAAGGCCCAGTTTTGAATCTTCCTTCAAAATCTAGAAGGCATATAAATCCGGTTAATTTTATTTTCAATAATTGTGTCCTCGATCAAGTCAAAACTTGTGCTTCTTAGTCCTAAAAATTATCGGAGTTAATAGATCAAGTTTGTGGTCAAGTTTTTGGTTTAACATCTCTAAGTTATTATCTAAAGATCAGTTTTAGTTTAGATTACAATGCAAGTAATGTTAAAGGTATGCACATGAATAATGTACTCCCTCCATTCCTATATAAGTTTCTTGTTTTTTTTTTTTATAAAAATATATTATTTATTAATATATAGTGGGACACATGTTGACTTTGTATAAAGTAATGGGGAATTATGAAAAAGTAAAGGGTAATTGTTCAAAAAGTATTTGTTTAATAATATATGAAGTGTTGTTTTTGTTTTTTTATGGAATAAGAAACTTATAGTGGGACATCCAAAAAAGGAAAATAGGAAACTTATAGTGGGGCGGTGAGAGTAATATCTTTAGTTCTTCATTCAATCGTCGATGAACCAGTATTGGTTTTCTCATGTTGATTTAGGTATTTGATCCTTTATCTCTCCGTATCTTCAACAACTTGATTGTGATTTTGTGAATGGAAGCAAATGGGGATGGTCGTCTTTAGGAAAATGACGCTTCCAAGTTTAAATTAATGTGTGATCTCAAATATGTTTGTTCTCTGAACCATATTGTGGAAATCAGAAAGTGGTTAAGCCATGGAAGTATGTCCTGATGTTCTATAGGAAAAGTGAGTTAATTTTTATGGAGATATTTTGTGTTTAGTATCTTTGCTTTTCAATTCAAATTCTACAATTAGGTTGTCATTTGGTGTTGTTTATTTCTTGCAATTAGGTTCTCAATTCGAATTCTGTAATTAAGGTTTCAGTTCGACTCGACTTATTTTGATCCTCGATTAATATTGTAGATATCGTCAATCAATCGATCTACTGGTCGTGGTTTTCTTAACGCGATTCAGGTTCCATAAAAAAAAACAAGACTACTATTTTAGAGCATCCTTCAAACCAGGTGATTTTTTTTTTAACATAATTTTCACCTTTTACATTGGCATCTTGTCTTATTTGGGTTTGACCGTGTTGGTTCTATAAAAGTATAAGAGAGTTATGCTTGGAAAAGCATAAAAAAATTTGCCCCATTTTATGTTTTTGAGAAGCTTCTCTGCTGTAGTTTGTTAGAAGTATTTTGTATTTAACTTATGATAGGAATCATTTTTTTTCAACTTTGGTCTTTGTCTGCATTATTTAAACAACTTGATTTCATTTGTTTTAAATGCAAAAACTACGTGCTAAATATTGAGTTTATTCCGCAGCTTGCCTCACGTAAACATAAGCACATGCATGACTTAGACTTTTGACTGTGCCATGTTAATTCCCTTTGGCTGTGAGTCAATATAATATATTCTCATATGCAAGTTAATGTGCCCAATTCTCTGAAAATGCTTTGAGTTTCAAAAAATGCAGCTGTGAAAGCAATTTTTTTTTTATCCACTTGGTTCACTAATATTATGCTACAATTAGATGCCTAGGCACTTAGGTATTGAATATTGAGGAAGAAATATGATGAATACAATCTTTGAGGCAATGCTCATTCTAGCATCCTTAACATATTAAATGAGATTACTAACATTGACAAAAGAATTGGAAACTCTTGTCCTACAGCTATTTTTATTTTCTGAAGACCACGGCATAATTTAACGATGGGTATTGAGTTTGTTGAAAATCTTCTCTGCTGTTGAATTAAAAAAAAAAAAACTCTGTTATTTCTTACTTATTAAAGTTTTAAATGTTAAATTTATATTTGGAACTCTTACAACAATAAGTTATCACTCTCCATGGGTCATGACTTGTACTTACTTTTAATAGGCGATCATTTTCTTATTAGGAAATAAATAAGTCAGTTGCTGCTTTTCACATTGATGAATTGATTAAAAAAGGCTAATTGTTTGCTATTGCATGTTTTTTTTTTCATATAATATTAAATATGTAACTTTTGACAGCTGCATGCAGTTTCTCTCACGGCTTGAGATCCTCAAAAGTAGTTTCAGTAATTTATTTATTGTAACTATATTTAGTTGGTCCGCCGTGTTCATCAACATTACCAAGTTTAGATGGGAAATTAGTGGTGATGCACTTCTATAAAGTCCTGTAAACTTATTACTCGGCTAAAAAAGAGTCCCCATCCCATGGGATATTTATTTAAAATTTTAAATTTCATCAAACTTTTTTTTTCCAACTTTATAAGTTACAACGTAATATTTTCACAAATGTTCTTTTTGATGAGCCTAAATTTTCATAATAGTAGGAAATTATTATCTTATACGACAATTTGATAGGATATAGTAGTTCTATTTGTGAATTGATCTTGTTTTTTTTTTTTTTTATATATATAATAATAATTTGGTAATTATAATCTAAACATTTGATGGTAAATTGCTTGAGTTGTATGGTGTATTTTTTAGAAAAATAAAAAATTTTCCTAGGTTGAGCATATCCAATTATTCTCTAACCTGAACAACCAAAAAAATTGTAAGCACGCTAAAATAGATTACCTTACTCTATAGATGACACTACTTCAGTAACAACAAAAATAAGTTCAATGTATTGACGGCACAACTTGTGACAAAGAACAATGAATAGGTGTGCATCAAAATTGAGATATTGGTGCAAGGAATTTTCCAACTCCATAAATAATTAAACATGTCAATTTTTGTTCCAAACTTATTGATAACGTGCAACGCACGTGTTAAGAGACTAGTCTTTATAAATAAAGTGAATGATATTTTATTCATAAAGTAATCTCACAATACATTATAATACCCTCCAATATATTATGAAAATTGAAGACTTTCAAATAGGCTAAATAAAATTGGAAGAATGGAGTAATATTTAATATTGAGTTGTTATGAAGACTTACAGACGAGCTCCTGGGAGGTCAAGTTACTAGTGTAGGCGAGTTCAGACTATTTTTCTCACTTAATCGTTGCAGTGTATCACACAAAATTTGAGTAATGTGATTGACCTCTCCCCTATGATTTACGAATTATCATATCTAGTGTGCATCCCATATAGGAACGACATATTTCTTTATTAAAAAGTACTTATATGTATATTACTTACGCATAACACGATCATTTATAATGTTCAATTTTTCATATTCAATTCAGATGGAGTGTCGAAGTTGAAGACAAAACCATTGTAACCCTTGCTCCATTTTATCAGCAAAAAGATAAATAAATAAATAAATAAATAAATAAATAATGAAACAAATATTCTTATGTGTCAAAACCTCAGGGTATCTTATAGTAAATCACAATTTTGGGCCACTTTAAATGCGCCGTTGGGCCGTTTCAACCCATTAGGTTAACAACTCATTAACTCATTTCGGGTTAAAGACCAATAAATAGGGGTTAAAACGACAAAAGCCTATTTCCAGTACATTATGTTGATTACTGGGCCTTCAGGACTCTCTTTATAATCTCCTGGGCCTATCTTAATATCCTAGGGCCCAAGTTATTGGCACTAACATGTATAGTAAATACACTAATCTAATTAAGATAAACATTTGAAACTCAATAATGCCCTTTCAGCTTTTCCTCTAAACATAATTTAGTAAATACACTAACCCCCCTATTTACAGAGAGGTCTTTCGAACATTGCTCCATATTTCGAAAAGAACACATGAAACTTGACACTCCAAGAATATGAACGTATTATGTGACCTATGTTGTAAAAATGAACGATCATCCATACCCTAAATACATACATATAAGTGTTTTAGTATCTTTTTTAAAAATTAGGTTTTCTAAATGTTGAATAAGGTGTTGACAGGCGAACATAAATCAATGATAGGCGAACAAGGATTAAAGCCATAAGAAGGATTACGAGAAATCAACTCCAAATCAAATCAATAAAGAAAATCAAACCGGGGTGCATAAACTAATCCAAGGAGTGTATAAAATGACGAACTATACCGACGAACAAGATATTGGCGAACAGGTTAAAAGACCAAAGACCAAGTATGGACCCACCACCAAGCCAATAATGACGAACAACAGTGGTAAAAGTGTTACAGGTATCAGCCTAAGAGGTGTATGCTGACGAACAAAGGACCAAGATCCCAAAGCCAATCTGTGCAAGACACAAAGGCGAACAACTTCTGAGCCATACACCCAAATGGCGAACAACTTCTATGAAAGAACAATCCTGGATCGATTTAAACCGACATGGATGAACAACAATGAAGTCCGAGATAAGACCAAAGAAGACTTTATAACTAAGATTTAGCTTAGATAAGGTCAAATAAGAGTCAAAGGACACATGTCAAGCATGCAGGCTAGGGAGACCAAGAGTCAGGAACACCTCATGCTTGCTATTCTCTATAAATAGTTGTTCTCCAGCTTAAGAAATACAAGTTCAAATTCATAAACACTCCCAAAACACACATTAATACACCTAAACGTGCACATATACGAAATTATTACGATTTCGACTTTCACATTTACAAGTTCATAATCCGACCCTCGATTTACCATTTACGGTGGTAACCAATCACACGTAATTGATTGATGATCAATAAACCAAACTTAGACAGTCACTAATCCATCCGATAAAAATTGATCACCAATAATTTTGGCGCTAGAAGGAGGGTTCGAACCTTCGATTAGTGTGATTACTCAAGAACTTCAAGCTGAAAACTTGAAGATTCAAAGAAAATCTCAAGAAATACTTGAAGATTCAAACAAAAGTGTTCTTGGTGTTCTTCATCATAAGAATTAAGACAAATTAATTCGGAATGCCTCAATCCAAGGAAACCCAAGCATCACGTTTGTCAAGGAGAGCATCTCCCACCCGAGCCTCGTCGGCCGACCACCAAGATCGTGATCCTAGACATGTAAATAGATCACAACACACAACCATAACCCATAACCTCCCACCTGAAATGGAGGCCCTGGCGAACAACCCTAACGAATTAGCCAAAACCATTGCTGCTCTCCAAGCTCTACAGAGACAGCAAGATCAGAATAGGCCTTCACTAGTAAGGCCTAAGGACAGACCTGTGGAAGTTGTTAGGGCTAGGTCAACCAGGGGCGAGCAACATGAGGTGAACAGTGCCCAGGTCAGGCGGGATAAAGGCAAAGCAAAGATGGTTGAACCAAGAGAGGGCCAGGCTGAATCTGCTCGCGGGCGAACAACTATGTCGAGCCACGGAACAACCCGTTCCAGTGCCCAGGACAGACTTGGCCAACCCCAGCAACAGGAGAAAGTTGCTCGCCAGGAAGCTGAACACGGGCGAGCAACATTTGAGCAACCACGCCCGTCGATGCATGAGAGACTCTCTCAATCTGCCTTCAGACGTCTAGGGCCAAATGCGGCGAGCAACCATAGAAAACAGCTCCAGGAGTTGCCCACTCCAAGTGAGGGACTGCGACGAGCAGAAAGGTTGGTACCTTTGCTCGCCGAATAGCCTCCAAGTCAGGGGACATCTTTGGATGAGCTATCAAGTTTAAGAAGGGCAGTGGAGAACATGCAAGGACAACTGGACCAACAAAGAGGTGTGGGGACAACTAGTTTGCCATCCTCACCACTATCACCTGTTATTCTGAAAGCTCCGATTCAGAAGAAGGTCCAATTCCCGGCAAGCATACAGTATGACGGGGTTGCTGATCCCAGAGTTCATCTGACGAAATACTCAGATTATATGGTCTCGGTGGGAGCCAGCGATGCCACGCAGTGCCGAAACTTCCCCTTAACTTTGGGGGATCGAGTGCACAAGTGTTTTCGGCGATGCCACCAGCATCAATCCACTCGTTCACTCAACTAAGCCGAGAGTTCCTCTCTCATTTTTCAACGGCGGGGTCGTACTTGTCTCAGAAACATCGATTGTCTGACCTAAAATAAAATGACGACGAGTCAGATCGGGCATTCATGGAAAGGTTCGACAAGGTGTTGTTAGAAGGTGAACCCGTCAGTGAGGACACGAAAATCGTTGCCGTTATGGCCGGTTTGAAGAAAGGATCAAAGCTATGGAAAGAGGTACGTCTGAAGTGCCCAAGAAGTTATGCCGAATTCAGGAATCAAGCCGGCATATTCGTTTCCATGCATGAGGCTTTGCAATCAAACTTGGGGGAGAACAAAACTGATCTCAAGGAGAATAACAAGAAACCTGGCGCAACAAGCTATCGAGTCCCTAAAAACATGAAGGCGTTCACTGAAGAGACAGAACTCAAAGAGAAATTGAACCAAGTGCTAACAGTGTCAGTCGATACTGTTTATGAAAATGTGAAGGATAAGGAGTTGCTCTCCCCTCCCTGAAAAATTCACCAAGACACTGGCAAACTCAACCCTAACAAGTATTGTGCCTACCATCAAAGCGTGGGGCACCTTACGAGTGAATGTGGAGATTTGCTCAAGCAGCTCTGGCGTTTCTACGAGGACGGAAAGCTCTCCGATTTTGTCAAAAGATAAACTGGAAAAAGAGTCCGGGAGAACAACTCTGAGGACGAAGATGATCAACCCCAGAAGAACAATAAACCGGCACGACCAGTTCCTGCCATTCCTACTCGTCTATTGGAAGATTTGTATATGATGGAACCTGCAGGTCCCGCAGGAGGATGTTCTGATGGACGGCCACCAATCTCCAACCGAAAGAGAAAGGCTGAATTACGAGCAATCGATCAAGTCCAAGAAATGGGGTCAAGCCATCTATCATGCAAACAGCAGAATTGACCTTCACCGAAAATGACTTGGAAGGAATATTGACTCCACATAATGATTCGCTCGTAATATGCGCAAAAATTATGGGAACACGAGTCCACAGATTGTTGGTGGACACCGGAACCTACACCAATATCCTATTAAAAAAGACGCTCGATCATCTTGGAGATTATTTGGGCTATATTCGGGATATAACTCACAGAATAATAGGCTTCGGAAATGCTGTAACGGACCCAGTGGGAATAGTTACTTTAGCAGTACAACTTGTAACGGCCAACGAACCCGAGAAAAATATTACAAGAATGGTTGATTTCTTGGTTGTAGACCAGGATTCAACTTATAACGGGTTCCTTGGTCGACCCTTTTTAAATGAATTCAAAGCTGCATGTTCCACTTACCATTATTGTTTGAAATTCCCAACAGCAAGTGGAGCAGGTACTATCAAAGGAGATCAAAGAAAGGCCAGGGAATGTCTCTTACAATTGCAAGCCAAACATGTATCAGTATCCATGATGGAAGCCACAACTAGCTATCCCGCTGATGAACCATCAGTACTGGCGAACATGATGGACATAGAGGAAGACCATATGGATACTGACGAACAACATCATGACGAGCAGGTGTTGGACGAACAACCCCTCACCACCCATGAGGAACATCATCTTGACGAACAACAAAGGGGTGGTGACGAGCAACATTCATCTGAAGGCATGGAGGGCCAGGTGTTGACTAACAACAACGAATCAGGGCCAACAGATGATCTAGATCCCTGCCTGGGGGCAGAGCCGATGAACATCGAAAATGATTTCAACTCTGAGGGACCAATACTTGATCCTCGGTGGAAAGGACAAAAACGACGAGCAACTCCAGTTGAAGAGCTGGAGGCGTTCAAAGTTAATCCTGAAAACCCGGATCTCGAATTATACATAGGATCTGAGCTCCCTGAGCCTTACAGATCCCGAATGAAAGAGTTCCTCAGCAAAAATCTAGATGTTTTTGCTTGGTCTCACGCAGACATGGTGGGGATAGATCCAGAACATGCTTGTCACAAGCTCAACATCAACCATGCAAAGAGGCCCGTCCATAAAAAACGACGGAAGTATGGTCCAGACAAGTATCAAGCTTTGAACGAAGAAGTAAAGAAGTTGTTAGACAACAACCTAATTCGACAAGCACTCTGTCCACAATGGATAGCAAACCCAGTCCTTGTGAGAAAACCAAACGGGACCTGGAGGCTATGCATAGACTTTACGGATCTGAATGCAGCATGCCCGAAGGACAACTTTCCACTTCCTCACATTGACCAGTTGGTGGACAGCACTGCAGGTCATGAAATGCTAACATTCATGGATGCCTTTGCCGGGTACCATCAAATTCCAATGCATCCAAACGATCAAGAGAACACATCATTTTATACAAACAAAAACTTGTTGTGTTGGAAAAGGATGCCCTTCGGTCTCATCAACGCCGGAGCAACATACCAGAGGTTGGTGAACAAGATGTTCGACGAACAAATCGGTGATACGGTAGAAGTCTATGTGGACGATATCGTAGTCAAAAGCCCCCAAAGGGAAGACCATCTTCAACATTTGACCCAGGTGTTCGAAATCCTTCGACACTACAACATGGAGCTGAATCCAAAGAAGAGCAGTTTCGGAGTTCATTCAGATCTTGTTAGTCAACGAGGGATTGAAGCCAATCCAAGCAATCGTGGATATGCAGCCCCCACGTTCAATAAAAGAAGTGCAAAGGCTTACAGGATGCCTAGCAGCATTGAATCGGTTCATATCCAGATCGGGGGATAAATGCCGTCCATTCTTTGAAGCCATCAAGAAAGGACAGTTCACATGGACTAATAACTGTCAAAAGGCGTTCGATCAACTCAAAGACTACCTGGGAGATGTTAAAATCCTATCAAAACCTGTCCCAGGAGAAAAGCTATATTTATACTTAGCAGCGTCAGAAGTGGCTATCAGCTCTGTCCTGGTACGAGAAGACGGCAAATTTCATCAACCTATTTACTACATCAGTCAAGCTTTACACGATGCGGAGATCAAATACTCTCCAACTGAGAAACTGGCGTACGCACTTGTTATGAGTGTGAGGAAGTTACGACCATACTTTTTTGACCATCAAGTGGAGGTACTAACAACTTTCCCACTCAGACAAATTCTCCATCACCCCTACACGGCTGGTCGCCTATTAAAGTGGTCACTAGAGATTAGCCAATTCGGGGTAACTTATGCTCCTCGAACTGCGATCAAAGGGCAAGCGTTAGCCGACTTTATTATCGAACTAACCTTCCCACCAGATCCGACGAGAGGACTTGATCACCCCTGGCATCTTTACGTTGACGTGTCTTCGACCAACATAGCCTCGGGGGCAGGAATAGTTCTAATCAGTCCCGACAGACAAGTATTCACCTCAGCAATCAAATTTGGTTTCATGGCAACCAACAACGAAGCTGAGTACGAAGCTCTTATTGCTGGTCTCCACCTGTCTCTTGCAGTAGGTGTTAGACGGTTGCAAATATTCGGCGACTCACAATTGATTGTGAACCAAGTCCGAGGTGAATACGAAGCGAAAGACGATCACATGATCGAGTATCAGCGAATTGTTGCTTACCTGATGTCCTTGTTAGAACAAGTCTTCATTGAACAAATTCCGAGGACAAGCAACACGCAAGCAGATGCGTTGGCCCGACTAGCAACTAGTGAGGGACCAGCAGAGTTGGCAGACATTATAATTACAAAGATGAATGATCCATCAACGAGAAGTTATAATGTCAACCAACTTGATGAACAAGCAAGTGAAGAAGAAGACTGGAGAACAAACATAGTCAAATATTTGAAAAGTGGGGAAAAACCAAACAACCCTTTTGAAGCCGCCAGATATACTCTGGTAGGCGAGTAGTTTTACAAAAGGGGAATATCAATCCCACTTCTCAAATGTTTGCCTAGGGGGCAAGGACGAGCAATACTCGAAGAAATACATTTTGGAGTATGCGGAAATGATACTGGGGGCAAGCTTTGTCATACAAAACCATCAGACAAGGCTATTATTAACTTTACGTCAAGATGCAATCAAGAAAGTGAAGACTTGCCATCAATGTCAAATTTTTGCCCCAAACATCCATACCCCAGCCCAACAGCTCGTATCAGTTTATAGCCCGTGGCCTTTTGCTAGATGGGGGATGGACATTATTGGTCCTTTCCCAGCGGGAGTTGGAGGAGTTCGATTTGCCGTTGTGGCAGTCGACTACTATACAAAATGGGCAGAAGCAGAAACTATGGTAAAAATCACCCAGCAGAAAATGATCAACTTCATCTGGAAGAACATTGTCTGTCGTTTTGAAGTTCCACAAACCATCGTGACAGACAATGGTCCGCAGTTTGATGGAAAAGAGTTGAGGGATTTCTGTACAAAGTGGGGGATAAAAAAACATTACTCTACGCCCTACCATCCCCAATCGAATGGACAAGTTGAGACTGTAAACAAGATTATCAAGCATACGTTGAAAGTACGGCTGGCGGAGAGCAAAAGTAGTTGGTCTGAAGAGCTCCCGGAAGTCTTGTGGGCATACAGAGTTTCTCCCAGGTCAAGCACCAGAGAAACACCTTTTGCGATGGCTTTCGGAACAGAAGTTGTAATACCAATTGAGCTAAAGACCAACACATTCAGGATGATCAACTTTGATGAGCAGGCAAACAACTCTGCTCTAGCCACAGAAATGGATTTGCTCGAGGAAAAAAGACTGAATGCCGAGCTAAAAAATGCTACCTATAAGCAACGAGCAGGACGCTATTATAATTCTCATGTTAAAATCAGGGAATTCAGAGTTGGAGATATGGTTCTAAGAAAGTTGCTCGCCCAACCTCCAGGTGTATTGGGACCAACTTGGGAGGGCCCGTATCGTATAACGGAAAAATTCGTTAATGGTGTATACGATATCGAAGATATGGAAGGCAAGCCGACCCAATACTCCTGGAATGTTGTACATCTGAAGAAGTACTATCAATGAGACGAACAAGTTCTTAATTGGGCGAACAAATGTCTTGGTGGGCCAGTGGAATTTTTTGAAATTTTTGCTAAGTATAGAATGTAAAGTTGTTCGGCACATTGTATAGTTTAGTGCTGTTTCATCTTTTATTTATAGACAGAGTTGCTCGGCAAAAATATTATAAGCGAGCATGTTTTATTTAATGTTCAAAGTTGTTCGTCAGATTATATTTGTTAGTGACGAGCAGTCTTTTAGCACTTGTAAATTTTTCATTATGTAAATATAGTAGTTGTTCGTCAAGAGGAAAAGTCCAAAAGCTCGAGGTACAAGTCCATTTTGAGGACCAAAACCACTTAAAGGTTGTTCGTTTTTTAAAATGAACAGAACCTAAGGCTGAACCCTGATTCCACTAAAGGCAAAGTTCAATTCGAACAAAAGCCCAACACTATATGTTATAATTGCAAAGGCATTGATAAAAATGTAAAGGCAATTAACATATAAAGAAAATGAGCGAACATGAGAAAGACATTCCATTAATTAAAAGGCATTAAGCCTAAAAAATAGTACAGCTTTGGAAAGCTACTACAAAAGTATTACAAAAAGAACGAACAATTACAACGAAGGAAAGAAAAAAGCTAAGTCCTAAAAACTATTGTTGCTCGGCAGGGGGAGGATCTTGAGTTTGCTCGGCGGGAGGTTCAACGATCATGTCTCGAGCCAAGTCTTCAGCTGTCTTATCCTCCGCCTCTTTAGCAGCTTGTTCGTCAGCGGCGGCCGACTCTTCCTCTTGCTCGTCTTCAATAGCTTGGTGAGGAGGGTGGATGACAGTAATGCTAGAGTCAAGTTTATCAACTTGACCCCCAATTCAGCCAGGTCCGCCAGCTGGATTTCAATGTTGTTCGGCGGCGGGTAATGTTCGATGAACTCGGACAGGTCCCTTCCCATTTCTTCAACCAAGTCTTTGTAGTCGTAAGCATCGGCCGTGCGGATGCTGTCCGCATAGGCGCAGATATATCCAAGGTTGGAAATGGGGCCAGTCCGAGCCTGAACTTCCTCTTCAAGTTGCTCGCGTGTGAAGAGGTTGGCTTCTGCCTCCCGAAGACGAGCATTTTCAGCTTTGAGCTCGGCAATCTCTTGTTCGGCCGCAGACAATTTTTTCTCCCCCTCGCCGAGCATGGCCTCCTTGCCCCTCAACTCACCAGACAGGCCCTGAATTTCTTCAAGGTGCTTCTTTTCAGTATCAATGTAAACATTGATCTGGTTGTTGAGGCGAGCAAGTTTAGCCTCGTATTGGCCGACCAGGCCATCTTTCTCCTCCGTAAGCAGTACTCGCGTAGCGGCGAGCAGCTTCTTCTTGCTCGGCGATCTGGGCCATCACCCTCTGGGCCGTGACAAGACCATTAGCGTGGAGCATCATGGAGAGATGGACGTTGTCCACCAACCCCTGTTGAAAAACAGCCTTGTCCAAAGGGCGCGTCCAGGCTCGGGCGACCAGCTCTGTCGCTCTGCGAACATGGTCGCCAGGAATCTCCCTTATGTCGACGGGAGTCTTCGAGCAAGCGTACTGATGTACAACACTTGCTCGACCGGGATGATCGTCAGCACGATATCTGCGAACAAGAAAGAAAAGGATACTTAGAAAAATAATAAAAAAAATGAATCTTGCTCGGCAAGGGCAGTGATAGACTTACTCCTTAAATTTCCGATCATCCCAACCCAGATGGGTGAGGTCCTCAGGGCCGCGGGCAGAAGTGGAATCCTTGCCCGCTTTGCCTGCTTTTTCTGCAGGCTCAGTGGAGCGGCGAACAGCATCCCCCTCTGGGCGAGCATGACTGTGGCCCACTTTCTCCTTCCCCTTGCCGCCACCGGGGATATCTTGGGCCAATGGGGTCCCATCGGCTTTTTTCAAACGTTTCCCCCCGCGGGGAGGAGAAATCGGAGAAGGTGGCTGGGCAGGACCGGGGGGAGCAGCTGGTCGCGGGACTTTGGCTCCCTCAGCCTTATTCGTCATCCCCAGGATCTTGGTGGGCGGGTCACCTCTCCTCTTCCATCCCTTCGGAGGCGCCATCTCGAAAACCCTCTGTTCTAGGAGAGCAAAACTGGGAGGGATAGCAACGGTGACTTGCTCGGCTAAAAAAAAAGAAGAAGAAGAAGAATAAGTTAATTAAATTCAATTTAGACGAGCAAGATCAGAGAATAATGACGAGCAAAGTTAGTATTAGGAGTTAGAAATTTTTCATACCTGGGGGCACCTCAGCTTGTGCTTCCAAGTGATGAGGATAAGGAAACAAGCGAGCAGCTCTCAAGCACTTTCCCTCATGCAAATACTCAGTGGTCCTTTCTGCTCTATTGCGAAGGCCGACCAAGCAGGAGGTGAATAGAAACTCTGAGCCGATCTCTTCTTCCTCCGAGTTCCACTTGGGCAAACGAGGGCCTGCGAACAAATAAGAAAAGTTAAATTAGAAAAATACAGTTCGAGGACGAGCAAGAAAATAATCTTACGTTTAAATTTCCCATAAGAGGCTGGGGAATTTATTCGTCCATCACCACCGTGTGGACCAGAAGATGCTCGCCAATCACCCCCATTGAAAAAGAAGTGCTGCTTCCAGTCACGGATTTTGTTCGGCACTCCTTCCACCATCTTCAATCCTGTCCTGGCCTTGAGGTAGTAGTAACCTTCCTCTCCAGGGGGACATCTCGTGATCGTCATGAGGTAGTTGATCTTTTCTGCAGTTATACGATCAACGTACCCCTCCAATGCGAACAAACACATTGTTCCCAACAGATTCATCCACCCTATCGGAGTAATCTGGGTGATAGCAAGGTTGGTCGCCTCCAAGAAGCGACCAACAATGGGTGGAAGGGGTAATTTTAGTCCGGCGATCAAAGTATGAATATTGATCGCCGTGCATCCTGGAGGGGGGCGATCAGCTCTCTCTTTCCTCCGGGGAGCCCACATATGAATATCATAGGGGATCTTGTAGGTCTCCCGGATCGAGTCCAACTCATACTCGCGAACAACGCTTTTGATCTTGCTCGCCTGGTACTCAGTCTTCACCAAATCCAACACTTCTCTCTGTGGGCGAGCAAAGTTGTTCACATGCTCCTCAGCATATGCTCGCCATTCGAAAGGCCGAGCAACTCCAGTTGGGATCTCATTTTCCATCATCCTTGGAGATGGGAACCCTATCCCTTCCAAAAATTCACGAGTCAACTCGTCAAATAAGGGATCTTCTGATTCGGCACTGGATGAAGAACCTTCTTCCGAATTTCTGCTTGCCGCGACCACTATTTCCCTCCCAGATGGGTGAGCACCAGTATCCTCAACTGAACGAACCACCGAATCAACGTGAGGATCTGAGGCCGAAGAAATCTCGAAGGGAGGTTGATCGACGGGGGCCGCGATTGGGAAAAGTGGATCGAGAGTTTCTTCAGATTTGTTACTAGAATGCGAAGACATGGGAAAAGAAAAGGAGAAAACCCAGACGGCAGTAGAGAGTGTTGCAGACGGCGGCGCTTCACCAGAGAAGATGGTGGCACAAGGTCCCACACGGCGGCGATGGAGAAATGTGGAAGAAAAAGAGAGAAAAAAGATGAGATAAGAAAATAACTACCGTGGAGATGGAATTTGAGGCCAAATGCAAGAGAAACGGATGCCGGAGAGCTCGAGATCGCCGGAGAAGGATGAAATCGCCGGAGTACTGTAGCAAGAAATGAAAAATTGGGAAAAAAATTTGTTTCCCCATCTATTTATACCCCAAGTAAAAAACGGGGTTCGAAGTATAATTTACAACAAAATATGGACTAAGTTGAAAGAAAACGGGGTCTCTTTCGAGCAAGTGTGGAAGTTGGAGGACCTATATGCAAATATGGGGGCGCGTAGCATCGGGATTGATCGCGCGTGGACGGTGCGCAATCATGACGCTCACGTCATCTTCATACAATCCCCAGACCTTGGGGAGGCGGAACGACGTACCATTTGTTGCTCGCCAGGACCAATGATGTTCGTCCAAATCCACGCCAGTATAATATCCTAACTATAGTTGCTCGACACAAAGTTGCTCGTCTGCGACAACATATAGCCAGGATAGGGGGCAATTGTTGACAGGCGAACATAAATCAATGATAGGCGAACAAGGATTAAAGCCATAAGAAGGATTACGAGAAATCAACTCCAAATCAAATCAATAAAGAAAATCAAACCGGGGTGCATAAACTAATCCAAGGAGTGTATAAAATGACGAACAACTATACCGACGAACAAGATATTGGCGAACAGGTTAAAAGACCAAAGACCAAGTATGGACCCACCACCAAGCCAATAATGACTAACAACAGTGGTAAAAGTGTTACAGGTATCAGCCTAAGAGGTGTATGCTGACGAACAAAGGACCAAGATCCCAAAGCCAATCTGTGCAAGACACAAAGGCGAACAACTTCTGAGCCATACACCCAAACGACGAACAACTTCTATGAAAGAACAATCCTGGATCGATTTAAACCGACATGGACGAACAACAATGAAGTCCGAGATAAGACCAAAGAAGACTTTATAACTAAGATTTAACTTAGATAAGGTCAAATAAGAGTCAAAGGACACATGTCAAGCATGCAGGCTAGGGAGACCAAGAGTCAGGAACACCTCATGCTTGCTATTCTCTATAAATAGTTGTTCTCCAGCTTAAGAAATACAAGTTCAAATTCATAAACACTCCCAAAACACACATTAATACACCTAAACGTGCACATATACGAAATTATTACGATTTCGACTTTCACATTTACAAGTTCATAACCTGACCCTCGATTTACCATTTACGGTGGTAACCAATCACACGTAATTGATTGATGATCAATAAACCAAACTTAGACAGTCACTAATCCATCCGATAAAAATTGATCACCAACATAAGGTAAATTTTTGTTGGTGTTATAATGTTTTGCATACATTTCGTTGTTCTTGAATGTATAAAATTATATGAGTATGATCATATTGTTGTTGTTTGCTTGCCTTAGGTATTTTATTTCCAAAATTGCGATGATTGTTGTTCGGCTCTGGTTGTCCGAACATAACCACAACTTTAGAAAAAAATTCTGAACATTAACACAATTTTTTAAAAAAAAATCGCACAAGGTGTTAGAACTTTTTTCCCGAAAATTGTGGTCATGTTCGAAAAAAAATTCAAAAATTTATGGTCATGTTTGAAAAAAAAAATTCCGAACATTGTGGTCATGTTTGGATAACCAGAGATGAACAACAATCATCCAGATTTTTAAACAAATTATGGTCATGTTTTGGGTAGAAAACTCTTCAACGACGGTGGGTCGACTTTGACGACGAGCCGGGAGAGGGGGGAGGGGGAGTGAGAGCCGTGACTTGAGGCTTTTAAGGGAGGTAGTGTATTCAAAATATTAAAAAAAAAAACTAAAAGATGAAAGGAATGAGTATTTAGGACAATTTAGGAAAGAATGGATAGTATATTCATTCAACTAGGGATGTAAACGAATCGAATCAAGTCAAATACCACTGTGTTTGAATTCGTATTTGTTAAATTATTTCGAATATTGAATTCGTATTATTTTCGAATAGTAAATGTGATTTATATTTGATTTGAAACTTATATCGAATTATTAGAAAATATACGAATACTTTAGTCGAATATCCAAATCAATTTTTTTCTCAAGCATGTTCCTAACAAATTAAACTTGTTTGAAGGGTATTAGTAAATTAAACTAAAAGTATCATTGAGGGGACGCTTGGTTAGCAATTCTTCAATGGTAATGGGAATAAAAATTTATTTCCATCTATGACCCCATAAGAAAAATGATATGTTGGGGGAAGAAGTGTTACAATGGTGACAAAATTGCTAGTGTCATGCCCCAATTTTGGAATTGAAGTTGACAACAAATGGTTGTTGGTGGAGGAATGTGGGAGTGATTGAGGAGGATAATTGTAAGAAGAGAATATAATAATCAAAATGGAGTAGTGATTACCTTATTTAGGAGGAGAGGTAGTGATTTTGTTCTCATGAACAATGCTAATTACACTAATTTTCAATCTCATTCTCATTACCATTGAAGAGTTGTTAACCAAACGCTCCCTGAATTGCTCCAAAGTTATCAGCTCCAAAGGGTATTTAGTTATTTTTATTAAAGACTAGTTATTAACACGTGCTTTGCACGTTGTTCAAAAATCTGCAGTAGAAATAAAAAAAAAGTTAATTGTAGAGGGATATTTTGAGTTGAAAAATCTCTTGTACTAATATCTTAATTTTGATGTGTATTCAATAGGTGAGCTTTTCATAAGTTATTGTGCCTCCAAAATATAATTAATTAATTCCTGTCTATCTTGTTGAAGCTGCAAATAAAAATCTAAATGATTAAGATTGGCAAATTATCCCGACAGTATTGGTTCCACATGGAACCTATTCACATATTCATTCAACAAAAAAGAAAGGTCTCACATAGTCACACCAAAAAATCATAATTTAGTAGAATGAAATATATATATGAATTGAGAATTTCATCTAAATTGTAGGAGTTTTGCAAAACATACAGTTAATCATTAATGGTGATCTAACCTCTAATAATCCTATAATATGTACGTGTTCTACTCCAGCCATGAAATAATTGGGCATCAAAGAGGACGAAGCATAAATTTCAATGAAGAGGCACCAAACATCATTTTTTTACCTAATTCATACATGAATCTTTGTACTCCACTATAAGTGGATTTCACATACTTGATATGAGTTCTATCTGCATAGTAACACAAACCAAATTTTGCTCAACATAGAAAAAATACAGAAAGATACAGTATGTATACGCATGTATGTGCATGTGTGTATGTGTGCGAGGGAAAATAAAGAGTATAAATTTTCTTTAAAGCCAGAGTTCTGTTCTCGTAAGAACTTCGTTTCCCTTCATTCTAGGTAGACATGCAAGACATAAGGACAAATAAAATTACAGCCGGAGTCATCATTCTATGAATAGGAAGTGAACTAACATTAATTATTAAATTGAAAGAAAAAAATACAACTATCATTTGCATATCCATTTAATCTAACTCAGCAAGCATATTATTAAAATCCGGGATCGTTAAACTATAAAAAATTAACTGTCAATTCCAATAATTTGGAATGCCACAAGCCTATAAGATATGTTGAATAGATCCATCGCAACGAAAGAACATAGAGCCAACAAGTTAATAATTATCTCAAAGAAAAAATAATATATATACACACACATAATGAAGAAGGATACAACTGACCTCCTAATTTGCAGAACAATGCGTCCTTTTGGTTTGGCGGGCAAGACAAATCTTTTTTACCACACACCTTAACATGAAACAAAAAAATAATCAAGTAAGAATCAATGAGTAATTAATCATTGCACCAAAGCTTTGTTCATTTTCATGATTAACAAGTGAAAATGTATGAGTAAATAACTAAAAAATAATGTTGTTAGTTTAGCGCTCGCTTATTATTTTCTTGCTTACGCCTCACAAGAAAGGCAGAACCAAAGTCCTTCTTACTTCATACCTCTCCATCGAATACTAAACAACTCCTTTCTACCAAGCTAAATCTTCAATCCTGCCACACTGTTCTTCACCGAAAACAAAAATATATGTCTAAAGATATGAGATAATGAGAAGAACCCTTCGAAATATTTCCGTACATACAAGATATATCAAGAAAATCTTAAAAATCTTCTACCATAAAAGACAATTTAGAAATTACTCATACCAGAACAAAAGTCATTTTTAGACATAACAAACCCTCACAAATAATTCAATTAGAATAAGTGGATATTAACTCAATCTATTGAACATTGTCAAGTAAAGATTCAGAACATGAAACTAAAAAAGGTACACACAACACCATTTAAAGAGTGAGCCCATCAAAAAAAATTATTTACCTTATAGCACACCACCATGAGAGCGAGATCCTGCCAAAAATTCTGAAAAATCAGTAAAAAGACCAAATAAAAAAAAAAATAGAGGAGAAAAGGTAATACAATATTTAATTTACTCACAAGTATAAACAAATTGAACAGAGGTTTATGCACAGTAAAAAAATAAAACAACAACTGTCGTAAGTTCAGGAAAATTACAGAAAATGCTTGAACAGGAAAAAAAAATGATCGATACAACTTCGTTGTCATCCATCGCACGCTAGTCGTCACCCTCAGTAGAGTGCCGCCATAAATAGAAGTTTGTTTCAGTTCCATCTTGATCAAAATTGATAGAAAAGGAAAGATGGGCAACATTTTCTATGTGAAGTATGAGACGCCGATCTGATATATACACAAAAAACAATTATTTTGCGAATAGGGACTTGCCAGAACTGCCAAAAATGAATAAACTCAAGGGAAATAGTGAATGTTTAAGAGTCTACAAATTTAACAAGAAATAACTCTATATTTACCAGAAGTCTGAATGATAGATTTTTAACAAACAACAATTCTTTTGAAAACAACAGCAGGATTTAAATATCACAGGCTGAATATGGTTGCCCAACCTCCTACAACATTTCCCACACAATATTTACATTATGTCATCCTTGAATAAAAATTTAAGAATTGAAGCGACAATAATGAGATTTAAGAACTTACAATAAAAAACAACTAATACATTGCACATTGGAAAAAAAAAAGTTACCCATGAAGAAAACTAATTAGTTTTTTTCCAAGAACAATTAAGAGAGGAATAGGCACAATTTCACAAAATAAGAGTCTCTAATTTCTGTTACACAAATTAGGATTTACCTTGAGTTCTTGATGAAGTTGTAATTTCTAATCCCATTTGATTCATAGTGGATAGTGAGTTTCTAGTCCTCCGTGGATGTAGAACATATGATCGAACCACGTAAAATTCTAGTCTTCATCTTTTTCTTCATTATTCTGTGTGAAGCGTTTTTTTTCGAATAGTTGCATGCATTCTTTCTACAACAAATAACAAGAGGTAAAATTTGAGTACTAATCCAACAATGGTGCTTCTAATAAAAAATATAGTAAATAGTCTTAAACCATTCTTAGAGGTAAAGCTAAACAACCATGATAAAGGTACAAGTCCAAAATATAACCCATTGAGAATTATTTTACATCCACCACATGCTACCTGAAAAGGAATTAAACTACTTAGGCAAATAGAAGGTGTTAAGGACGTCTATTGAGAACAAACTATGGAACCCAAGATCATTGAGCAGAAAATATCTTAAAAACAATTAAAGCATAGCAGAAACACTGCGACATAACTGATAAAAGGTTATCAATGTAAGAATTTGATAAAAACCAGTATGTACTACAAATTCTAGCCACCATAATTAACAACTATCATACCTTATCTCATCCATATATTCCATAAAAAGAGAGATTATTTGCAATAGTGAAAGACCCATTTTCATAGAAAAGAGTCATCTCACTGCTACTACCAGACCCACCAGTCAACCAGATGACAAGGTCCTTTCTGTTATTGCAAGATTCAATTTAAGAGTAAAACATCCCGCAATCCTGTTCATCAGGTTAACCTTAATTAAAACACACTAAAAATTTGGAAATGTTTCAAGACGCAACTATCATAACCTTTAGAATAGCAATTACAAAATCAAGTGTGCATGTTTTAATAGAGGGCATGCTTATTACCTACATCAATATATTTTAAAATTAATAACCAAAAATCCAGTAAGGTAAATTACTGAATTTGTTTGGAATTTAAATAAAATTAGATGTAACGAATGTTGGCGGGATAAAATACCCAAAATCCAGGAAGGTGAATCACTGAAATTGTTCAAAAATCAAAACAAATTAGATAAATGACTCTCCTGCAAATCAAAAAATGGAAATGCAATTCAAACTGACAGGAACCTAACACAAGCGAAACCCCTAAAATCGTGGATCAACTGTTAAAAATTCAAAAATTTACTGGAGATATTGAAGAGTTTCCTAACTACTAAGACCAATTCAAAAGATTCAACACTCAGAGTTAGCAAATTTATCGACATTAATATATCATCCTTCAAGTGGCCACAATTTGAAATGCAAAAAAAAAAAGGACCTAATATATAAAATGAGAGACACAATTTGAAATGCACAGTCGTACCTGATGGAGTAATGGATGGACGAAGAAGGACCTCTTGTCGATGGAGCAATGGCGCTGAAAATGGATGCAGAAGGAAGCAGCGACGTTATTTGATCAACCAATAGCCGGCGAAGAGGGATTAGGAAGAAAGCACCGCTATCTGAAGAGACGATGACCATTGAGGTGTGATGCTGAAGAAAGAAGGAGCAGAGTGGGTGGGGAGGGAAGAAAAGAGTAACAGATAGATGGAGAGTCGGAGCGTCGTAACTCTTCAATCAAGAAAAGTAGATGGGATGAGACTGAACAAAATTATATGAGAGAGGGGCAAAATTGTCCGAAAATGATTTATAAGTGTTAGACACTTTTAGATATATTATAGATATTAGTTGAAGTGGTATTAATTATTCTCACTAAAGGTATTAGTTGTTTCAACATAAGGTATTAGTATTTTTTATCGATAAAATTGTGACTCGAACCCATGACCTTTGTATCATAAGTAATGGAATTTTAACCACTTGAGTTATATCACTTCGTCAGATATTAGTAATTTGTTGTTCACGGTAATAGTTACCCTGAGTATTATACACATAATACTTTGCCAATATTCTAATATTCATTTCAAAATTGTCATTGTTTAAATTTACAAACAAGCTATAAACTTAAAAATTTGCATAACATAATCAAATAAGTAAATGAAAAAAAATTAATTATCAAATTTATGGAAAAACACTTTAATAATCAAATTAAGAGTGTTGATCTGCAATTTTTTTTAATTTGTTAAGTTTTTAATAAGTAAATTATATTAAATATTTTTTAAGTAAAATATTTAATTAAGAATTGCCTAATAGCCCACTTGTTGGATGAAGTTATAAAGGTTAATATCTTTAAAATTATAATGGACTTAAATTTATAAATAATTATTTATTATTACTATTATTATATAATTATGTAATTATATATTTAACCGATATTTAATTGAATATTTACTAATATCGAATTGAATATCATAGTATTTGTATTTGTATTTGTATTTGATAACTATTCAATCAAAAAAATTATTTGTACTCGTATTCGAATTATAAAATTTCGAATATAAATACCGAATTTTGAATACAAATATCAAATCGAACCAAAATTGTTTGATTCATTTAGAATTCTACGTTCAACAAATATTGTCCATATATAAGTGCCAATAACCAGGGCTTATCCTTTTTACAGAATAAAATAACTGGGCCTTGCCTAAATCTAGCATACGATTCAGCCGCAACAAAATTATCTAATTCAAAAAATGTTGTTACACAAGGCAAGGTTATGAATTTTGTCTGGTACCGATAAAAAAAAAAAAAAAAAAATTGTCTTGTAACTACAAATTTGCTCGCGGTTCCTACTAATTTATTATTTTAATTAAAAATATTTAATAAGTTATTAAATACTTTTTTCTTTTTGAAATCCAGTAATTACTTCGTAGGGTTCTTCTATGGTCAGTTAGGGTTTCGCCCTTCTTGACGTCAGTAAACCATTTGAATATCGTTAGATCTTTGATCCAACGTATAATATTTTTTTCAACTGATTGCACTTTGCATTATGACGTTTGCACTATGCATATTGCAATCGCACTGTATCGCCCTACAAATAAATTAAATTAATAAATATATAATGACAAAAATACTCTTTTAATTAAAAATAAGTTAAAATATTTAATTATAAATTTACATGGCCTTATTTACATTTCATTTTAGAATTAAAATACTCTTTAGACACAACAAATTTATTATTAATTCATCCAATCTATTAAGGGACGGGTATATCATGGAAAATGGTGACACAGTGATGTTGAAGAGTTCATATGCAAAAGACCGCATAGAAGACGCTGGCGATCATGAAGATGGTTGGGTTTTTTAATCTTCTACCGTCATTCCTCAGGACTGACATCAAAGTTCTAGGTATCCAGATACCTAAGCCTAGGGCAGAGCATGGCTCGGTTCGGTTACCGAACCGAACCGAAAATCCATAACCGAAATAAATCAAATTGTATATAAAATTAACCGAAACCGAACCGAACCGAAATTTCTTAAAATCGAAAATACCAAAACTAAAAATTTTGGTTCGGTTTCGGTAAATAACCGAAAAACCCGAAATATAGTGTACTTTTAAATTGGGTCATATTTCTACACATATAACTTGCTAACAACCAAAGCCCATATATATTACTCCCTCCGTCCCAACATTATTTGCATAGTTGGGACGACACACATATTAAGAAAATGTTACTTTTTTAGTAAAGTAGTGGCATATGGGTAAATATGTGTATATTATTGTGAGTATGCACGTACATCGATGTTTCCTTTTTTAGAGTGTGCAAATAATCTTGGGACGGACGAAAAATGAAAGTGTGCAAATAATGGTGGGACGAAGGGAGTAATAGATTGCAACCAAAACAAATAATCCACAATAAAAAAATTCAAAATAAACAATACTTATAAATTCATATTACATCCATAGTTTATCCAGCAACAGGGCAATACAACCAAAATAAATATTATCCAATAACACAAACCAAAATAAACATTATCTAGAAATACAACCAAAAGAGACGACGACAACAAATTTGAAGATGAGTAAATGTAACTAGGGTTATAAATTAGATATTTGTATATATATATATATATATATATATATATATATATATATCATTTCGGTTCGGTTTCGGTTATTTTGGTATTTTGACCTTCATAACCGAAACCGAAAGCCAAAATTTCTAAAATTTAAAACCGATACCGAATCGAAAACCAACATAACCGAACCGAATTGATATTTCGGTTCGGTTCGGCTCGGTTTTAACCGAACTCTGCTCTCCCCTACCTAAGCTAAGTCAAACAATATTTTCCCCAAATCACAAATTATTTTAAAACTCTAACAAATTCACATAAAATTGCCAAATTGTTGAGGATTTTAGGAGCGTTGCTTAGGAAGTATGTGGCTAAATATGGCTTGCAGTAATATTTGTACATCACAATTTTGCTCATGGATTGTGACTAATCTAATATTTTGTATCTTGTTTTTAAAGTCTCATTCTTCACAGTGGACCTCCTAGAGATGGAGACCAACCACGATTTGGTGACCAAGATGGTTACCGTGGTGGGCCAAGAGGTCCACCAGGTGAGTTTGGTGGTGAGAAAGGTGGAGCAAGCTGATTACAAGCCTTCCTTCAGGGTAATGCCATATTACTAATGGTCTAGTGCTATGATTTTATGAAGCATTATTTATTTTTTCCAATCAGTTGATACTATGTGGTTCCTATTTTTTATATTGCATTGTTTTAGATCATATGATTAACCTTCATAGATGTCCTTAGTCATGGTGCTTGTATGTGTTTTACTGGGACAATATTGATAATATATGAATATGATACTGCTAAGAATGGACTAGTGATCATTTCTTAGTTTGAGCCTTAATCTGAGTTATTGCTGCAGGATGATAGTTTTCTAGTATTCTATCTAGTTTGTGCTCTCTAACCCGAATTATATGTTTTAGGATGTATAGACAGGGACCCAACTGATGTTCCACTATAAAAAAAATATAAAATTGCCTACGAAAATTGTCAATATGGCTATGAAATTTCAAAAAGAAAAAAAAAAATCGTAGTGGGAATTGCCTACGAATTTGCCTACAAAAATTTCTAATTGTATAAGCATTTTCCTTCCTCGCCTACAAAATAATTTGCCTACAAAAATTCCTTAGGCAAATTGTGTTGTAGATAAATTTTTGTAGGCAAATGACTTGTAGGTAATTATATACCTAGGAATTTTATTTCGTAGACAAATTAATTCCGTAGGCAAGTTGTTTCTAGATCGCGAAATGTAGATATTTACACAATTAAAATTTTTGTAGGCAAATCGTAGGCAATTCTACTACGAACTTTTTTGTTGGAAAATTTTGTAGGCAATTCTAATTTTGTAGGTAATTCTTTATTTCTTTGTAGTATTTGTAGTCATTTCCCACTTTTTGGTGAAGAAAAGTTGTGGCTTTAAGATGGAGGAAAGGAAGAGTCGAAAGATCCATATGACTCTGTGTGACCTTGACACTCTCATCTCTATTACAAATACATTATTGGTTCTATTTTGTTAGATGGTTAAGTAGTATATACATTCTTTAGTTAAGTAGTGCGGATATCTGAGTGTACATACATTCTTTCTCATTTTGTTTGATTGATTCTATTTTACCATGCTTTATAGTGTGTCATTATTATATTTTTCTTGTATTTTTACTGTGCTTCATTACAATGTTAAGTTTAGTGCTTCTTCGTTGGGTACAACAAAAAAGTTGTGTTGATCATTTAAAAAATATTTGATAGTAATTTTATTTATCTAACTGCAGCTATTTGCTGATCTTGGGTCGAACAAACGAGAGAATGATCATGTTTACTTCACTTCTGGTTCCTTGCATTTTTCTCAATTTGCCCTCAGTTGTGTTCCATTTTTTTAGGTGATACTTTTTATCTGGTTTCTCTTCTGATATGTTTAATGAATTAATTATAACAACTTACTGAACACCTAACATCTTAGTGCAGGGGAGTGGTTGGTAAATGGATCACATTCATCACAGTTGCACCTAAAATAAGACCGCGACTTTAAAAAAGGTTTCACATTGGTCCTTTTGTCTTCAATGTAGTGGCTCCTAAGTTGCACAAAGTTGTGTCTTGTTTCAAATTGTAAATTAGATCTTGGTTGGTAGCTCATTTGTTAGAGACAAGGGGTGTATCTTATTCTTATTTAGATTGGCTGGAGATTTAAGAAGTGGCATATGTTGTTAATGTTTGCTGGTTTTTTTTTTTTAACATAAATTGTTGTTAAAAGCTAGAAGTATTTTAGGTGTTCTATTGTTGTAAAGGTTAGAGTAATCCTTGTACTCAAATGAATAAAACTCTATTCTGATTTAGCCTAATTTTCCTATTCTTTGGTAACCAAAAACATTTAACTTGAACTAATTAGCCAAAACTCTATATGAACAAGTGGTTGAGCGAGAGCTTAAAAAGAAATTGGTTTGAGAATTTTTTAAAAAATGTGGTTATAAAAATAAGAAATGAGAATATTTTTTAAAAGAGAAGAATAAAAGAAGAATCCTAAAAGAGCTAAAATGATATGTCGGTACCATAGATATGAGGGGTGGATACTAAAAAATTAAATGAAATGAAAAGTGGGGATGAGATTGTTCACTAGATGAGTCGTTTTTCATATAATTCATCTCATCTTATCTAAAGAGCCAACTTTACAACCCATGTTAAACACGTCCTTATTGGAATATCAACAACACAAAAAATCATCCTATTGGATACACATCCTTATAGAAAAATCAACAACACAAAAAATCATCCTAAAATTACTTCTATGTCTTTTCAAAGTAGATATTTTGAGCAACAATCAATGTAAGACGACAAAGTGTAAATGTCTTTATATACTTTTACTTAATAAAAGCAATAAACAAGCGGATACAAAATGTGGCAAACCTGAATCAGAGTTAATATTTTACATCGGTTCCTATTTTTTTAGAATTTAATTAAAGATTATATTTACTATATTCATATGATTGACGCCTACAACAATATATGATTGACGCCTACAACAATAAACCTTCTGCTTAAAACAATCAAAGGAAAAACAAAACAAAATAAAACAAAGAAAACAAAAGAATATGTATTGAATATTCTCATGATGCAAGATTATCAATATTCTTATCCAGAGTACCATAAACAAGGGAATTTTTAATAGTGATAAAGAGAATATTAATCAAAGGCAACCTCAATGCTAGAAAGCCTAATGAAAGGCGAAGTTAATTTTAATTTTGTTTAAGAGGAAAATAAATATTCATAGCACGCCTTAGATCACTTACAACTTGTCTACAATAATTTGATACTATTTCAACCCAATTTTATTTAAAACCAACTTCATTACTATAAAGATCAATGTTATTGGCATATATAAATGACTGTTCACCTTGTAGACACATGAGAACACAAACACGATGATAATTGATTTTCACACAAAGTTCTAGATTGAAACGTCCAAAGATGGAGTGTATTCATTTGCGTTGGTTTGAAACGTCCACACATGAATTATTCTAATGATGATATATGGTTTTATACACATGATGATAAGCCGCGCGCCCTCTGTGTTTGTCTGTGCAGCTCTTTCACTTCCAGTTAAATCTACAAAGTTCTGCAAAACATAAATATGAGATGAAGTTATTAAAATGTTAATTATTGACTAAAAGAAGGTAAGGAAATGAAAACCTTGATATTTCCAAGCTGGAAACATATGATATCACACAATCGGAGTTCTCTAGGAGAGTACTTTTGATAGTTGGCATCAAGCCATATTGAAGGTGTTTGTCTGAGCTTATAAGCTCTTTAAAATAGCTTATAAGTTGTTTAAGAGCTTATAAGCATTATCAACGTGTTTGATAAAATAAGATGTTTGATAGCTTATAAGATCATAAAATAAGCTCCTAACAACTCATAAACTGTAAAAAAAAAGTGGAGATTTCCCAACTTATTTTTCAAACCACCTCCATCTCCAATCACCCACCCGAGCCTAGAACCAACCTACCTCTCCCCCGCCCACCTCTATTTCAACATAAAAAATAAAAATAAAATATTTTATATTAAAATATATTTTATTATAAATTCTCAAAGATTTTATAAATTGTACTACCCCCATCCCGCTATTAACTTCTCATTGTACTATTCATCTCTCTTCAAATATTTTTAATTTACACCTCATTTCACTAATGGTTACATAGAAAAATATATTCATTTTGTTTCATTAACTTAAATTGAATAATATGTTATTCTTAAAAAATATTTTATCTATTTAAATACTATAAATTGAGTCTCACATTAAAAGTAAAAAAAAGTAAAACGGGGAGCAAATAGCGGGACATGTGGAGTATTAGTCAAACACTTTAGCAACTTATAAGCTATTTAAAAATTACATCTTATAAGCTTTTAAAGCAACTTATAAAATGTTAGAGCTTATAAAATGTTTCAAATAAGCTTAGCTAAACGGCTCTTACTTAAATGAACTAAGTGTGTGCTCAATGTATTTCTTTAATCCAACAACAAATGAAAGCAAACATACCAATCTTATTATTTGATGTGATCTAGAGCTATGAGTGTAGTTTTGCCTACTTGTCTTTGAGCTGCAAGGGGTAGAGTATTCATAATTAGTGTTACTTTCATCTAATACATCACGTAAAACAGCTTTGGTAGTTACCATGACAAATATGGATTAAGGGGGCGTTTGGTTAGCAATTCTTCAATAGTAATGAGAATGAAAATTTATTTCCATCTATCCCCTCATAAGAAAAATGATATGTTAGGGGAAGAAGTGTTCCAATGGTGACACCATTACTAGTGTCATGCCCCAATTTTGGAATAAAAGTTGACAACAAATGGTTGTTGGTGGAGGAATGGAGGAGTGATTGAGGAGGATGGTTGTAGGAAGAGAATAGGATAATCAAAATGGAGTAGTGGTTACCTTACACTAATTTTCAATCTCATTCCCTTTACCATTGAAGAGAGTGCCCCCTAAATGTCTCAAGTGTTGATCATATTTCCCTATCTTTTACACTAGTTTCTCAATTACAATTTCTGCAAATTTGTACTGTTCTCGTGTGTGGAAACTAATAGTTGGATGTGCGAGGCTTGTTAGAATAAATCTGCATTAAAATGTCCAAGGATCGATGGAGTTGCTTATATGAGTCTTACAAACCCCAACGAGGCTTACTAATTTAAAAAGAAAAAATGTTACCATTGGCTGAAGTTCATGGGGCTTATTATTCTTCTTCCTTATATGAGTCTTACAAACCCCAACGAGGCTTACTAATTTAAAAAGAAAAAATGTTACCATTGGCTGAAGTTCATGGGGCTTATTATTCTTCTTCCGGAATTCCTTGGGCACATAAAAAATTTATGCAACATCAAAACACAAACTTTAAAAAGTAAAATAACAAAAAAAGAACTCTTTAGATATCAGAGTCGAGGTCGAAGTCGAAGTCGAAGTCGGAGTCGGAGTCGGAGTCCAAGTCGGGGTCGGAAGCACTATCAATAGAGTAATTGAAGTTGATCACTGATAAGTTGAGCCACTCACCGTTAGCCGCCACAACAACTACAACACCACACACAATACTCAATTCCAACACCACACACAATACTCAATTCCAAATCTATGGAAAAACACAGTTAGGGTTCATGTGGGAAGAAAAGGAAAAAATCGAGAATGAAAGTATTATTTTTTCTTTTTAACACAGTAAAATAATTTTCATAATATTTGGGTAATTAAATAAATATTAATAGGAGTGAAGTAAATTTGTAAAATCCATAAATTTTAAGAAAGAAATAGTATAAGGGTAGTTCAGTAATTGTATAATTTTTTTAATAAAAAATAAATATTTTATCTAACTGCGAAGTTATATCGCCATTGGCGAAACAAAATGTTGTGTCAACATTTTATTGGTTTACTGACGTCAGGAAGGGCGAAACCCTTCCTAACGGTAGAAAAACCCTACTTCGTATGATTTCTAGTTAAAAATTGTCATATTATAAATTACTTAGCCTATAAGATCAGTTGCCCAATTTTATCTTAATTATGAAAATTCAACTCACTTTCAAATTCAGAAAAAAAAAAAAAAAACAATATCCTACATCTTATATTTAAAGTTTTATTTTAGCGTATGCAAAAAAAAAAATTAAATTAAAAAATTATTTGTAATATTAAAATTTAGGTGGATTTTTTGTCACTTTAGTAACCGTGTTAGATAGTTTTTAATGAAATTTGGCTCATGCCCCTATTTATTTTAAAGTTGTAATCGCAGGATGTTGCCCCCTTTCGTAATATGATTGGGATTTTTTTCTAATTCTTTTACCATCCTACCATTACTATACATAATAATAATAAATAAATAAATAAATCATACCCTCATCATGTGAGAATTAAGAACATGTTCGGTTCTTCATTCCAATGAATCCATGACCAAACTCGTCATTCCTCAATCCAATATCTATAAGCAGGGGCGGAACTAAGATTTGAGGTGAAGGGGGCCACAAGATATGTAGTTTAATATTATATGTTCGATAATACTTAAATATTTTATATTGTTTTAGGATATTGAGAAATAGAGAAAAGAATAGAAGAACACAAATTTGTTGACCCAGTTCGTCAGGAATGACTACGTCTGGGGGCGTACCAAGCCAGAAGATAATTCCACTATTTGTTGTGTATCAGATCCCTTTATATAGGTTATAATCTAGGGTTTTAGATGAGTACATAAAATATAATGAAATGACCATATTGCCCTCCATCAGTTACTTGTTGATGAAGACACACTAATATATTTTCCTTCAATACTCCCCCTTGTGCCGAATCAAAAGTGTGGATGGTGCTTGAATGTTGTCTCGCTAAAATATTGACAAGTAGCAAGAATCTAATGGGAAAATAAATCTCGATTGAAGGGAAAAAGATTTACAATGTACCTATGTTGAGACTTCCCCTGAAGTCTGCATCTTTCACATGATATGTACATCAATTAAGTGATTTCAGAAAGTCTACACATCTCAATTCTTTAAGATGTTTCTCAAAGATTGTCTTGGACAATGATTATATAAACATATTAGTCTCATTTACTTTAGAGTTTGAATCTTGAGAAAAACTTATTGTTGCTGATTATAGAAGACTTCGGTGATATATGTTTCATATTGTCACCTTTGATGTAGCTCAACTTCAGCTACTGAACATAAGAAACATGTTCGTCATAGATACATGTGGGCTCTTCAGTGGTATAACTCAAACACTGCTTCTTCGAACATATGTGGTGATAAATCTCTATCAAATATACTTACAAACTTCTTCATGTAAGACAATGATCTCTAAATTGTTCGAAGAGGTATCTAAAAGAGTTTGATTAATTGATCTCCAAGATATCATTATATTTTTCATGGTAAATTCATAACCATTTTGAAAATACTTTATGTGGATCAGAAATATGCAGAACCAAATAATACATCATTTGGCGTATTGGTGTAGGGGGTAGCTTCAATATTTCCTTAAGGTCCACAATTCCATTTGTGGTCCCCTTCAATGTTTACTACAATGAATATCAGACCATTGTCAATGGTTTTTCCTTAAGTATCAGAGTACATTCCTGACACCATTCCAAAAACACTAAGTTTTTCCGGGATGAAATCTAGCTAACAAGTTTATTGAGAAAGTAATATATATATATATATATGGTCGAGTGTATTGAGCTAATTACAATAATGCGCATATTTTACTTAAGTAGGGAATTTTATCTCCCAATAGCTCTTCGTCATCTTCCTTCAGACGAGATGGATATTTCCTTAAATCCAAACTTCGACCAATCATGAGAGTGCTAATCAGATGCATTTTGTCCATGTTAATTTGCCTGAATATCTTCTTGGACATATGCAAACTGGTGGATAAGTATTCCACAAACTCAATGTTCTAATATAAAGTCTAGACAAAATTGAGTTCTCCCAGGATCCTTTATCTCAAAACCGGATTTCAAATACTCATGGTCCTCTTATTGCATTAAGAGTACCTATTATGTTCATTCTTCAACATAAATAATTGCAAATCCGAAACTTATTTTCTTTATAAATGCATAGGGTCACTATTTATCGTTCTTGTAACCTATCCCAATCAAGTAGTCACTTAGACGGGTATACCACCTCCGCCTGATTGTTTCAATCAATAAAGTGAGTGTTTCAATCTAATTGCAAATACACTCCGTGGTTTAGAGTCACTTGATTTGGGTAATAGATGTTATTAAACACTTATATATCTCTAAATCAAAATCCCCAAAGAGATATGTCATAACCACATTCATAAGCTGCATCTCCAATCCTTCGGAAACTGAGTGATGAGACATTATGATGTCCATTACGGGAGTTTGTCTCCTCATACTCAATCTAGAGCGTTATGAGAAATCTTGCGTTATAAGACAAATCTTATATATCAAGACCTTATATTTCTCATTACACTTTATGACAAAGATTAAATTATGTCCTACAGGCTTTACACTTGGTCAAACTAGCACTACCAGACCAAATACCCATATCTTTGTCAGATAATTAAATTTTACTTAGATTGATTTTATTCATTTTAGGCAGATATGCTCTTGGTTGATACTCTGCAACCGAGTGTGGTTCGATATCATTGTGCTCTATACTTTCTTGAGCAACAATATAAATAAATACATCATCAATCTGCGTGCAATGTCTGTCCATCGACTTATATGCACTCTTATAATCATATAGAGATTTTCCATTCTCTGGAATCATATCAAGCATCGGAGCGTCCTCCAGTAATGATTCATGGACATAAGTTTAATCAGAGATAATCTCGTGAGATGTATTCTCCACATTGATGATCAATGTGTTTGATTGTGCCACACCTACCATTTTTTTCTTTTAAGTAGGTGTCAACAGAATCAGGTGACCTCCCCCATTTCCTTTTGGGAGTCACGGCCTCAACCATACCTCCACCAAATGTGGTTGCAACACCTTTCCGGCGGTGTTGTGCCCCTTATTGAGGATTTCTAACCTTACAGACATATTTGCAACTGCTATATAAGACCTAGTCACTTTAGCAATATCAATAAATGCATCAGACATCGAACATGCTATGTTCTGAATATATATGAATCATTTTACTTCACTTTCACATTGTGAAGTTCGGGGATCAAATGAGACAATGTGGGGACAGACACTTTACTTCCTGTCGTTCCCTTAGAAAATTCTTTTTCTTATCTCCCCCTAACGACGGGGAGACTGTCTCATTATAGTGACAATCCGCAAATCTAGTGGCAAGTAGGTCGCCTGTCAAGGGTTCTAAAGTGCGGATAATTGTTGGGAATTCATATCCAACATAAATACTTAATCGTATTTAGGAACCCAATTTAATGTGTTGTGGGTACGCAATAGGCACATATATTGCACAACCAAATATGTGTAGATATAAAATGTCAGGCTTATATCCAGTTATCAACTGATACACATAAAAATGGTTGGTCATTTAGTGGGTTTGAAATGAATAAGTAAAGTTGCATGCAATATTGCATAACCCCAAGCAGAGATTGACATGTTGGTGCACATAACCAATGTCATAACCACCATTACTTCCTTTTAATGGTGACCTCTGCGAGACCATTTCGTATAGCACATGGGGTACCATATACGCTACATCGATCCCGATAGATATGCAATAATTATCAAATGCTTCTGATGTAAACTATCTTGATAGCGTAATCAGGGTGGTGGGTCCTCAAACATATAATTTGTGCTAAGAGTTTTGCATGCAGAATTTATTGTGGAGAGTGAAGCGACATGTGAACATTATGTCAAAGTATAATCCAAAACCATAAATTACTTAAATGGTCCGCATTCTGGATGAATTGATCCACAAATATCATAGTTTATCCTTTGTAAGAATGAAATATTTTGTTTTGAATCTTTAACATAAACATGTCTCCATGTCACTTTTGTTAAAGATCTGGCTTTGCAAAATAAGTGATGCGTCTTTGATATTAGTAAGACAAAGTGAGATGTAGATAATGTATCTAGTACTTTAGAAAACAAATATTGCTACAAAATAGCAACATAACCGATATCATGCATCGTATCAATTTTTTTTTATCTCATTTTAAATTTCACTCACAAAAGAAGAATGATGTCCATATCAATCCTTCAAACTATGGATCATCATATTAAAGCCTGTATAAATCAGTGTCACATGGTTCATCATTGGTGACAATATATGATTAAAAAACAATAGTGAGTTGCATTTCACTAGATTGGTTTCTTAGTTTATCTAAAATGTGTTTTCTTTCACATTTATTAAATAAATATAAAATTTCATTCTAACTGTAAGTTTACAAATAACAATAATGGCACAAATATCATTAGAATTTAACAAGGTTCGATTAGCTCTTGATGCATATAAAAGTTCTTTGATTTTAATAAGTGTGCTGTTAAACATCAAGAGTTCGGCAGTTCTTCGCCCTTTTTAAGAAATCTCATATTCGGCTGAGTTTCAATTTGAGTTGAATGATTTACTTTTCATTCAATACTTTATCACTTTACATCGTGATAATGTTATTTTTTGAACCATGTATACTAATGTACGTGTATAATACAATTCAAATAATTCAGTACTTTGAATAAAATTCAAATTTATTATGAACCAACTTCAGTATAAGTAAGGACTTGTACTAAAAATCTAACTAAAAGATCATTGTTGATCTAATTAACTTTTAAGACCAAAATATTTGTCCAAATAAAATGAGACATTATGCCCAAAAATTATGAATAGATCAATCAAAACCCGGAGTATTCATTAATAGGGCAAAGTCTTGTTGCCATTGAAGTCAACAATTGTGAGGTAAATTTTGAGGGATAATCCTCACCTTTAATTCATATAATGGATATCTTGTTCTTTAGATTCTCCATACCTCATATAGTTGGTTGCTACTTTGTACTTGCATCATAATTTTATGTGGTATCATCATGACCGTTAGTACCAAAACCTCCTTAATGTCTTCCGGCGCGAGAGTCACCACTATTCCACGTGGTGCATTATTTTATGAGGGTGCATTATTTGTGTGGATTGGTACTTCATGCCCCATTTTCTTTTGGGTTCTTCCCAATGATCTATTAACCAAAATTAACCCCGAGAATTTTCTTTGTCCTAGGAAGCCAAATATTATTGTCTCTCAGCTACTTGTTGCATATTAATCAACTTAGTGGGGAAAGTATCTAGTTTTTATTTATTTATTTATTTATATTGTATCATCTTCTGTGATTTTCTTTTCACATAAAGTAAAGTGTGTTTTAAAGCGCAACATATCCTAATAAAAATTCGTGACCCTCATTTAGTTAAGTAAGTGAATTTCATTCCACTGAATCGACAGTTCTGAAATTAAAGATATTTCTAAAACGTTCTTTCAGAATCTACCACAGTCCTTTGGGTGTTATAAATAAAAGATATCTTCAACATAAAATAGGGTATGATATGTTGCCTAAAAAAATATTAGGGCATTGACTTTGATCTTGTTAGACGGTTCTTTGTCTTTTGATCATTAAATAGTTTGATTGTGATACGATCATCCATAAGAAGGTTATTTCCCGCATTTGAACTATAATGATGGTACTCACTTCCTTTTGAGTCCAATCAAATCCTTTATATTTGTGAAGCAAACTTTGCCTATGTGGCATCCTTCAATTTCATCCATTCCAACATCCTTTGCTTCATATTCATTTTAGGTGTCCAACTTTTGTGGCCGTTGATTCATTTTGTGATTAATCTCGGCCGTAGATCATTGTTTTTCTTTCCTATAAATTTGTTCATTTGTCATTCCTGTTTTTTCACCCTCGGCTCCATCCTCCTCTATTATCTACATTTTTTTATCAATGTCGTGCGGTTGTTATTCCGTCTTGGCGATGTAGGGTGATTAGTTGGTCGAAAATATAGTTTTGTTTTTCATTTTTTTCCATTCTTCTTATTCCTTTGTATCGTGACTGTTGGTGAACGAATCTAATCGGGAGGATTAGTGGCTGTTTTAATCCGTTTTTACGTCACCAATCAATAACGTGTGATTGATTACCACCGTAAATGGTAAAACGAGTCTTGGGTTAACGAATTCGGGTAAAATGAAGATCGAAATTTAAATTATTTCGTATATGTGTAAGTTTGGGTGTATTTGTGTGTATTTTTTGTCTGAAATTCGAAAATTACCTGAATAAGCTGGAGAACAACTATTTATAGAGACTAGCAAGCATGAGGTGTCTAAGACTCTTGGTCTCCCTAGCCTGCATGCTTGACATGTGTCCCTTTGATCTTATCTAAGCTGAACCTTAGTTACAAAGTCTTCTTTGGTCCTTATCTCGGACTCACTGTTGTTCGCCTAGGTCGGCTTGATGGATCTTGTTGGTTCTCCAACCGAAAGTTGTTCGCCTCTTGAGGTTGTACTTGGGAAGTTGTTCGCCTTATGCCTTTGTCCAGCTTGGCTTTGGGATCTTTGTCCTTTGTTCACTTGTACATTCTTCCTTGGCTATCTATTGTATCATAGTTTGATAAAGTTGTTCGTCATTGATGACTTCACAGTTGGCTCATTCTTGGTCCCGGGCCTTAATACCTGTTCGCCTATTAGTTGTTCGTCGGGAGTGTTGTAGTGTTGTTCGTCACTTTATACACCCCCCAGATTGATTAATGCACCCAAATCGTGATTTTCTTTGTTGATCTTCCTTGATTTGGTTCATAATCCTCGTTGTAGCTTTAATCCTTGTTCGTCATTTACTGACAATTGTTCGCCCATCAACAATTGCCCCCTATCCTAACTATACGTTATACCAAACGAGTAACTTTGTGGCGAACAACTATAGTTAGGATATCAAAATAATGAGGATTGGGACGAACATCATTGGTCTGGGCGAGCAACATATGGTCTGCCGTTTCGTCTTCCCAAGGTCTGGGAAGATTACGAAGATGACGCCAGCGCAATGATTGCGCGCCGTTCACGCGCGAGCAACTCCGAGGCCACGCGCCCCTATAATTGCTTATAGGCCCTTCAACTTTTGAACTTGTTTGGAAATTACCCCGTTTTCTCTCAATTTGACCTCTGAGTTTTCGGGAAATTACGCCTGGGACCCCGTTTTTGCCTGGGGTATAAATAGTGGGAAAACTGAAAATTTTCCCACTTTTCTCCCTCTTGCTACAGTGCTCCGGCGATTTCCATCTTCCTCCGGCGATTTCAAGTTTTTTCGGCGTCCGTCCTTCAGTATTTGGCTTCAAATCTTCATTCCCAGGTAGTTACCTTCTTCTTTCTATCTTTTTCTCTACTTTTTCTCTCGAAAATTCAATCGCCGCCGTGTGGATCCGAGCGCCACCATCTTCTCCGGGAAAGCGCCGCCGTCTGCAACAATATCCGTCGTATCCGTCACTACCCAGATTTTCCCTCTCCCTCCTATGTCTTCGCATTCGAGTAATAAAACTGAGGAGACCCTAGATCCCCTTTTTCCCATTGTTGCTCGCGATCTAGAGCCAGTTGAGGTTTCTTCAGCGTCGAACGCTCACGTGGATTCTGTTGTTCGTTCTGTGGAGGACACCAGTGCGGGCCCATCTGGAAGAGGGCTAATAGTTGTGGCGAACAACAATCTGGACAAAAACTCTTCTTCTGCCGAAACTGAAGTTCCAGAATCCAACGAACTTACTCGTGAGTTTTTGGAGGGTATCAATTTTCCATCTCCAAGGATGCGGGAAAGTGAGATCCCGGCTGGGGTTGCTCGCCTATTCGAATGGCGAGCATATGCTGAAAGGTATGCGAACAGCTTTCCTCGTCCACAAAGACAAATAATGGACAAGGTGAAGACTGATTACCAGGCGAGCAAGATCAAGAGTGTTGTTCGCGAAGATGAACTGGATACTATCCGGAAGGACTATAAGATCCCATATGATATTCATATGTGGGCACCTCAGAGGAAGGAAATAGCTGATCGTCCACCTCCTGGGTGCACGGCGATCAACATCCACACCTTGATTGCTGGGCTGAAGTTACCTCTTCCACCTGTTGTTGGTCGATTCTTAGAGGCGACCAACTTGGCTATCACTCAAATTACCCCAATTGGGTGGATGAACCTTTTAGGCTCTATGTGCCTGTTCGCTTTGGAGGGGTACGTTGATCGGATCACTGCGGAAGAGATCAACTACCTGATGACAATCACAAGTTGCCCCCGAGGAGAAGATGGCTATCACTACCTCAAGGCCAGGACTGGGTTGAAAATGGTGGAAGAGGTGCCGAACAAGATTCGTGATTGGAAACAGCACTTCTTCTGGATTGGGGGTGATTGGCGAGCATCTTCTGGTCCACACGGCGGCCCTGGACGAATAAATTCTCCAGCAGCCTATGGAAAACTGAAACGTAAGTTCAATTCTTGCTCGCCTTTGGACAGTTGTTCTAATTTAACTTTTTTTGTTTGTTCGCAGGCCCTCGTCTACCTAAGTGGAATTCGGAAGAAGAGTTGAGCTCCGAGTTTCTGTTTACATCGTGCCTGGTCGGCCTCCGTAACCGAGCAGATAGAACTATTGACTATCTTTGCCGATCAAGGTGTCAAAAAGCTGCTCGCCTCTTGACCTATCCTCACCACCTGGAGGCTCAAGCTGAGGTGCCCCCAGGTATGAAAATTTCTAACTTCCGGTTCAAATGTTTTGTTCGTCAATGTTTTGTTTAACTTGCTCGCCTAATATATTATTTTTTTTTTTTTTAGCCGAGCAAGTAACAGTTGCCGTCCCTCCAAGCTACGCTCTTCTCGAGCAAAGGGTCCTTGAAATGGGGCCACCAAGAGGGAAGAAAAGAAGAGGTGACCCTCCCCAAGCTGTGCTCGCCATGTCGAACAAGCCTGAGGGGGCCAAAGTTCCAAGACCGGCTGCTCCCCCAGTTCAAATTCGGTCTCCTCCCGTCTCCCCACCTCGTGGTGGTAAGCGCCTTAAGAAGGCAGATGGGACCCCACTGGCCGGAGATGTCCCCGGCAAGGGGAAAGAAAAGGTGGGCGAAAGTTATGCTCGCCACGAAGAGGATGTTATAAGGCGTTCTTCTGGGGAGCCCACGGAAAAGTCGGGAAAAGCGAGCAAAGATGTAGGCTCACTCCGTGGCCCAGAAGATCTTACATTCCTAGGATGGGATGATCGGAAGTTTGCCGAGTAAGTATCTATCCTCTCTTGCCGAACAACTTTCATCCATTTTTTTATTTTTCTAAGTATCAATTGCTTTTTTGTTTGCAGATACCGTGCCGATGATTATCCCGGCCGAGCAAGTGTTGTACATCAGTACGCTTGCTCGAAGACTCCCGTAAACATAAGGGAGATTCCTGGCGAACATGTTCGCAAGGCGACGGAGTTGGTCGCCCGGGCCTGGACGCGTCCTCTGGACAAGGCCATCCTTCAGCAGGGGCAAATGGACAATCTCCATCTCTCGATGATGCTCGTCGCCAACGGCCTTGTTACTGCTCAGAGGGCAATCACCCAAGTTGCCGAGCAAGAAAAGTCTGCTCGCCAATATGCGAATACTGCTCGGCAGCTTACTGAAGAAAAGGATGGCCTGGTGAGCCAATACGAGGCCAAGATTGCTCGCCTTAACAACCAGATCAATGTTTACATTGATGCTGAGCACAAGCGCCTTGAAGAGATTCAGGCCATGTCCAAAGAGCTGAAGGATAAAGAGGCCCTGCTTGGGGACAAGGAGATTTTGCTCGGTGAGGGAGAGAAGAGATTGACTTCGGCCGAACAAAGAATTGCTGAGCTTGAGGCGGAGAATGCTCGTCTCCGGGAAGCAGAAGCCAACCTCTTCACCCGTGAGCAACTTGAAGAGGAGGTTCAAACTCGTACCGGCCCCATCTCCAACCTTGGATATATTTGTGCCTACGCGGACAGCATCCGTACGGCTGATGCCTATGATTACAAGGAGATGGTGGAGGAGATGGCTAAGGATTTGAATGAGTTCCTCGAGAACTATCCTCCGCCGAACAACGTTAAAATCCAATTGGCGGATTTGGCTGTGCTAGGGGTTAAACTGGATAAACTCGACCCCAGCATCACCATCACTCATCCTCCACCAATTGTTGATGATGGCGAGCAAGGAGATGAACCGACTGCCGTGGACGAGCAAATTACTAAAGAAGCGGAGGATAAGGCGGCTGAAGACCTTGCTCGGGACATGATTGTCGACCCCTCTGCCGAGCAACCTCAAGATCCTCCCCCCACCGAACAGCAGTAGTTTTAGGACTTAACTTTTTTCTTTTCTTCTTTTGTAGTAGTTGCTCGCTCCTTTTTTGTAGTACTTGTAATGGCTGCTTCCAGCTTGTACTATTTTTTAGGCTTAATGCCTTTCTTTAATGGAAAATGTCTTTCTCATGTTCGCTCATTTTCTTATATATGTCAATTGCCTTTACATTTCTGTCAATGCTTTTACAATTATAACATATAGTATTGGGCTTTTGTTCGAATTGAACTTTGCCTTTAGTGGAATCAGGGTTTAGCCTTAGGTTCTGTTCATTTTAAAAAACAAACAACCTTTAAGTGGCTTTGGTCCTTAGGTTCTGTTCATTTGTAAAACGAACAACCTTTGAATGGACTTGTACCTCGAGCTTTTGGACTTTTCCTCTTTTGACGAACAACTATTATATTTACATTGCAAAATAATTACAAGTGTTATAAGACTGTCCATCACTATCATATACAATCTGACGAACAACTTTAAACACAAACTAAAACTTGCTCGCTTATAATATTTTGCCGAGCAACTCTATCTATAAAACCAAAAGCACTAGCACCAGACTATACAACGTGCCGAGCAACTTTTGAATCTATATTTGAGAAATTTTTTAAAAAATTAGGCAAGTTTTTAGCTGCCTTCTTAGCCTTCCTTCAACTCATACGCATCCCTTGCCCCCCAAGACATTTGTTCGCCCAACTTTATTGATAGTACTTCTTTAGATGCACGGCATTCCAGGAGTATTGGGCCAGCTTGCCTTCCATGTCTTCAATATCGTACACGCCATTGACGTATTTTTCTGTTATACGATACGGGCCCTCCCAAGTTGGTCCCAATACGCCTGGAGGTTGGGCGAGCAACTTTCTTAGAACCAAATCTCCAACTCTGAATTCCCTAACTTTTACATGGGAATTATAGTAACGTTCTGCTCGCTGCTTGTATGTGGCATTTTTTAGCTCGGCATTCAATCTTTTTTCTTCGAGCAAATCCAATTCAGCATTTAGAGCAGAGTTGTTCGCCTGTTCATCAAAGTTGGTCGTCCTGAATGTAGTGGCCTTTAACTCAATTGGTATTACAGCCTCTGTTCCGAAAGCCATTGCAAAGGGTGTTTCTCCGGTGCTCGACCTGGGAGAAACTCTGTATGCCCATAAGACTTCCGGAAGTTCTGTAGACCAACCGCTTTTACTCTCCGCCAGTCGTACTTTTAATGTATGCTTTATGATTTTATTTACGGCTTCAACTTGTCCATTCGACTGGGGATGATAAGGTGTGGAGTAATGTTTCTTGATCCCCCACTTCGTACAGAATTCTCTCAACTCTTGTCCATCAAACTGTGGACCATTGTCTGTCACAATTGCCTGTGGAACTCCGAAACGACAGACAATGTTCTTCCAAATAAAGTTGATCATCTTCTGCTGTGTTATATTCACCATGGCCTCTGCTTCCGCCCATTTTGTGTAATAATCGACTGCCACGACGGCGAATCGAACATTTCCAACTCCAGCCGGGAAAGGACCAATGATGTCCATCCCCCATCTTGCAAAAGGCCATGGGCTGTATACTGACACAAGTTCCTGAGCCGGGGTATGGATGCCTGGGGCAAAAATCTGACATTGATGGCAAGTTTTGGCTTTTTTGATTGCATCTTGACGTAAGGTCGGCCAATAATAGCCTTGTCTGATTGTCTTGTATGTCAAAGCTTGCCCCCCAGTATGATTTCCACATACTCCAGCATGTATCTCTTCAAGTACTGCTTGCCCTTGCCCCCTAGGCAAACACTTGAGAAGTGGGATTGATATTTCCCTTTTGTAGAGTTGCTCGCCCACCAGAGTATATCTGGCGGCTCGCTTTATTAGCTTGGCAGCTTCAAAAGGGTTGTTTGGTTTTTCCCCATTTTTCAAGTATTTGACTATACTTGTTCTCCAGTCTTCTTCTTCACTGGTTTGATCGTCGAGTTGATTGACATTATAACTTACTGTTGATGGATCTTTCATCTTTGTAACTATAATATCTGCCAACTCTATGGGGCCTTCACTCGTTGCTAGTCGGGCAAGCGCGTCTGCTTGAGTGTTGCTCGTCCTTGGAATTTGCTGTATGAAGACTTGCTGCAACATGGACATCAGGTGAGCAACAATCCGTTGATACTCGATCATGTGATCATCTTTTGCTTCGTATTCACCTCGGACTTGGTTCACGATCAATTGTGAATCGCCAAATATTTGCAAGCGTCTGACACCAACTGCGAGGGATAGGTGGAGACCAGCGATAAGAGCTTCATACTCAGCTTCGTTGTTGGTTGCCATGAAACCAAATCTGATCGCCGAGGTGAATACTTGTCTGTCTGGACTTATTAATACTACTCCTGCCCCCGAGGCTATGTTGGTTGATGACCCATCCACATAGAGATGCCAAGGATGATCAAGTCCTCTCGTCGGATCTGGTGGGAAAGTTAATTCGACTATAAAGTCGGCTAATGCTTGCCCTTTGATCGCTGTTCGAGGAGCATAGGTCACCCCGAATTGGCTAATCTCCAGTGACCATCTTAAGAGACGACCTGCAGTGTCGGGGCGATGGAGAATTTGCCTGAGCGGGAAAGTTGTTAGAACTTCGACTTGATGGTCAAAGAAGTATGGTCGTAACTTTCTCACGCTCATAACCAAAGCATATGCCAGCTTTTCGGTTGGAGCATATTTGATCTCTGCTTCATGCAAAGCCTGGCTGACGTAATATATAGGTTGGTGGAATTTGCCGTCTTCGCGCACCAAGACAGAGCTGATGGCAACTTCTGATGCGGCTAAGTATAAAAAGAGCTTTTCTCCTGGGATTGGTTTTGATAGGATTTTGACATCTCCCAGGTAGTCTTTAAGTTGATCGAAGGCCGCTTGGCAGTTGTTAGTCCATGCAAATTTCCCTTTTTTGACGGCCTCGAAGAATGGACGGCACTTGTCCCCTGACCTGGATATGAACCGGTTTAATGCTGCTAGGCACCCGGTGAGTCTTTGCACTTCTTTCACCGAACGTGGTGGTTGCATATCCATGATGGCTTTAACTTTTGAAGGGTTGGCCTCAATTCCCCGCTGGCTAACAAGATGACCCAAGAATTTTCCTGAGTGAACTCCAAAGCTGCTTTTCTTTGGATTCAACTTCATGTTATAGTGTCGAAGAATTTCGAACACTTGAGTCAGATGTTGAAGATGGTCTTCCTTCTTGGGACTTTTGACTACGATATCGTCTACATAGACTTCAACCGTATCTCCAATTTGTTGATCAAACATCTTGTTCACCAGTCTTTGATATGTTGCTCCAGCATTTATGAGGCCGAACGGCATTCTCTTCCAACACAGCAAGTTTTTGTTAGTATAAAAAGCTGTGCTTTCTTGATCGTCAGGATGCATTGGGATTTGGTGATACCCTGCAAAAGCATCCATGAATGTTAGCATTTCGTGACCTGCAGTGCTGTCCACCAATTGATCGATGTGCGGGAGAGGAAAGTTGTCCTTCGGGCATGCTGCATTCAGATCTGTAAAGTCTATGCATAGCCTCCAGGTCCCGTTTGGTTTCCTCACGAGTACTGGGTTTGCTACCCATTGTGGACAGAGTGCTTGTCGAATGAGATCATTGTCTAGCAACTTTTTAACTTCTTCATTCAAGGCTTGGTATTTGTCCGGGCCGTACTTCCTTCGTTTTTGATGGACGGGCTTTCTTTCTTGATTTATGTTCAGTTTGTGGCAAGCATGTTTTGGGTCTATCCCCACCATATCTGCGTGGGACCAAGCAAAGACATCTAGATTCTTGGTGAGGAACTCTTTCATTCGGGATCTGTAGGGCTCTGGGAGCTCAGATCCTATGAATAATTCAAGATCTTCGTTGTTGGGATTAAGTTTGAACGCCTCCAGCTCTTCGACTGGAGTCGCTCGTCGTTTTTGTCCCTTCCAACGGGGATCAAGTATGGGTTCCTCAGGGTTGGAATCATTTTCGATGTTCATGGGCTCTGCCCCCAGGCGGGGTTCTAGATCATCAGTTGGCTCCGTCCCATTGTTGTTCGTTTGTACTTGGCCCTCCAAGTCCTCCACTGAAGGTTGTTTGTCATCACCCCTTTGTTGTTCGTCCAACACCTGCTCGTCCAAGTGTTGTTTGTCCGTGTCCATGTGGTCGTCCATGTCCATCATATTGTTCAGTATTGATGGTTCGTCGATGGGATAACTTGTTGCTTCCATCATGGATATTTGTACAAATTTTGCTCGTAGCTGTTGAACGCATTCTCGTGCTCTCCGTTGGTCTCCTTTAATTGTACCTGTTCCACTAGCTGTTGGAAATTTCAAACAATAATGGTAAGTGGAACACGCAGCTTTGAATTCATTGAGAAAAGGTCGGCCAAGAAACCCGTTATAGGTCGACTCCTGGTCTACAACCAAGAAATCTACCATTCTTGTTATATTTCTTTCGGGTTCATTAGCCGTTACAAGTTGTACTGCTAATGTTACAATTCCCAACGGTGTTGTCACAGCATTCCCGAAGCCTATGATTCTATGGTTGTATTCCGAACGTAACCCAAATAATCTCCCAGATTATCGAGGGTCTTCTTGAATAAGATGTTGGTGTAGGCTCCGGTGTCCACCAACAGTCTGTGGACTCTGGTCCCCATAATCTTTGCACAGATTACGAGCGAATCATTGTGCGGAGTTAAGACGCCTTCAAGGTCTTTTTCGGTGAAAGTTAATTCTGTCGTTTGCATGATAGACGGCTTAACTCCCATCTCTTGTACTTGGCCAATCGCTCGTAGCTCCGCTTTCCTCTTCCGGTTTGAGTCGGGTGGTTGCCCATCAAAACACCCTCCCGCGGGACCTGCGGGTTCCATCATGAACAGATCTTCTAAAGGTTGAGCTGGCATACTGGGAACTGGTCGCCCGGGTTTGTTGTTTCTCTGAGGTTGACCATCCTCTTCGTCTTCTGAGTTGTTCTCCCGAGCTCTTTTCCCAGGTTGCCTCTTAACGAAATCGGAGAGCTTTCCCTCCTCATAAAATCGCCAGAGTTGCTTAAGCAAATCTCTACACTCACTCGTAAAATGCCCCACGCTTTGATGGTAGGCACAATATTTGTTCGGGTTGAGTTTGCCAGTATCCTGACGGATTTTACGTGGTGGGGAAAGCAACTCTTTCTCCTTTACGCTCTCGTACACAGTATCAACTGATACTGTCAATACTTGGTTCAATTTTTCTTTCAAATCCGATCCTTCGGTGAATGCTTTCATATTTTTTGGGACCCTGTAGCTTGTCCCGACGGGCTTTTTGTTATTCTCCTTAGGATCAGCTTTGTTCTCCCCTAAATTTGTTTGTAGGGCCTCGTGCATGGAAACGAAAATGCCAGCTTGGTTTCTGAACTCGGCATAAGTCTTTGGGCACTTCAGACGTACCTCCTTCCATAACTTCGACCCTTTTTTCAATCCGGCCATCACAGCGACGATCTTTGTATCCTCGCTCACCGGTTCTCCTTCTAGCAAAACTTTATCGAATCTTTCCATAAACGCCCGGTCAGTTTCATCATCATTTTGCCTTAAATCTGATAGCCGGTGTTTTTGGGAAAGATACGATCCCGCCGTTGAAAAGTGAGAGAGAAATTCTCGACTTAGCTGGACGAACGAGTGGATTGATGCCGGCGGCATTGATGAAAACCACTTGTGAACCCGATCGCCTAATGTTAACGGAAAATTCCGGCATTGGGTGGCGTCGCTGGCCCCCACGGAGACCATGTAGTCCGTATACTTCGTTAAGTGGACCCGGGGGTCAGTGATGCCCTCATATTGAATGCTAGCTGGAAATTGAATCTTTTTCTGGATCGGGGCCTTCAAAATGTGAGCTGCCAAAGGTGAGGATGGCATGCTGGTCGTTCCCATCCCCCTCTGTTGGTCTAGTTGCCCTTGCATGTTCTCCACAGCCCTCCTTAGGCTTGATAATTCATCAAGAGGTGCCCCCTGACTTGGAGGCTGTTCGGCGAGCAAAGGCATTAACCTTTCTGCTCGTCGCAGTCCCTCGCTTGGAGTGGGCACTTCCTGGGCTTGCCTCCTAATGTTGTTCGCCGCATTTGGCCCTAGGCGCCTGAAGGCTGACTGGGTGAGTCTTTCATGGACTGATGGGCGAGGCTGTTCAAAAGTTGCTCGCCCGTCTTCTGCTCCCCGGCGAGCAGCTTCCCGTTGGGGTTGGCTAAGCCTGTCTTGGGCACTGGAACGTGTTGTCCCATGGCTAGACATAGTTGTTCGTCCGCGACCAGACTCAGCCTGTACTTCTTGTTGGTCGTCCACCTTGGCCTTTCCCTTGTTCCGTCTGACTTGGGCACTATCAACCTCTCGATGTTCGCCCCTAGTAGTCCTGGGTCTAACAACTTCTAGGGACTTGTCCCTTGGCCTTGCCTGTGTTGGCCTAACTTGCTCTTGTTGCCTCTGGAGGGCCTGGAGAGCAGCAATGGTTTTGGCTAACTCGTTGGGGTTGTTCGCCAAAGCCTCCATCTCAGGGGGGAGGTTATGTGTTATGGCTGTATGTTGTGACCTGTTCGCATGTCTCGGGTCACGGTCCTGGTGGTCGGCCGACGTGGCTCGGGTCTGAGATGCTCTTTTTGACAAACGTGATCCTTGGGTCTCTTTAGATTGAGGCATTTCAATTTAAATTACTTCTTAATTTATAAATTGAAGAACACCAAGAACACCAAGAACACTTTTGTTTGTATCTTCAAATATTTCTTGAGATTTCCTTTGAATCTTCAAGTTTTCAACTTGAAGTTCTTGAGTAATCACACTAAACCGAAGGTTCGAACCCTCCTTCTAGCGCCAAATTGTTGGTGAACGAATCTAATCGGGAGGATTAGTGGCTGTTTTAATCCGTTTTTACGTCACCAATCAATAACGTGTGATTGATTACCACCGTAAATGGTAAAACGAGTCTTGGGTTAACGAATTCGGGTAAAATGAAGATCGAAATTTAAATTATTTCGTATATGTGTAAGTTTGGGTGTATTTGTGTGTATTTTTTGTCTGAAATTCGAAAATTACCTGAATAAGCTGGAGAACAACTATTTATAGAGACTAGCAAGCATGAGGTGTCTAAGACTCTTGGTCTCCCTAGCCTGCATGCTTGACATGTGTCCCTTTGATCTTATCTAAGCTGAACCTTAGTTACAAAGTCTTCTTTGGTCCTTATCTCGGACTCACTGTTGTTCGCCTAGGTCGGCTTGATGGATCTTGTTGGTTCTCCAACCGAAAGTTGTTCGCCTCTTGAGGTTGTACTTGGGAAGTTGTTCGCCTTATGCCTTTGTCCAGCTTGGCTTTGGGATCTTTGTCCTTTGTTCACTTGTACATTCTTCCTTGGCTATCTATTGTATCATAGTTTGATAAAGTTGTTCGTCATTGATGACTTCACAGTTGGCTCATTCTTGGTCCCGGGCCTTAATACCTGTTCGCCTATTAGTTGTTCGTCGGGAGTGTTGTAGTGTTGTTCGTCACTTTATACACCCCCCAGATTGATTAATGCACCCAAATCGTGATTTTCTTTGTTGATCTTCCTTGATTTGGTTCATAATCCTCGTTGTAGCTTTAATCCTTGTTCGTCATTTACTGACAATTGTTCGCCCATCAACAGTGACCATGTTTGTTGGGCATATGTTGTCGTCGAACTTGGATGTAAGATATTGTATTTCTATTCGAATTTTAATGAAATATTCTTATTTAATTTTAGACCATGTATATTTTATTTTGGTATTGGTAGTGTACCATCGTTGGGATTGTACTCATCGCAAAATGTATTTCGTGTTCCTGTGTCGTTCTAACGTCCATTCTGGCGCAAGATGTATTTCGTTGTGTAATGTGTCTTCCGAATTCGTTCGCGGCAATGGCTTTAAGATCGGTACTGTAATTTTTTTTCATTCGTTCACGGCAATGGCTGTAAGTATTTTGCCGACTGTGATCAATTCGACGCACTTGATTTCGTTGTAAAATTTGTTGTTCGAATGAGTTCACGGTAATGGCTTTAGAATATGTATATAATCCGATGCACATAGTTAATCTATTGTCCTATATCTTTAAGTTCTTTTGTGAAGTAGGCACTCATTTTTTTTTATCTTGTGGCTTCTTGCCATGGACGGCTGTGTTCACTACAAGGTGACTAATATAAAAATATATATTATAATGCATGGAAATTGTTAATTTAAAATTAATACGATAGTTAATTTAATTAAATGTGTAGCATAATTTAATTGTCCTAATTGTGACGTATGTTTTTTAAATGAATATGGTTGTTTTCATATTTTAATAATTGGTCCTTTAATTTTTTATTTTTTAATTTTAAATCATGGCATCAAGGCCTTTGTCGATCGTGTTCACGTCATTTGTCTTAAATTCGATTCAATGATATTTATCTCTTCAACTACATTTATTGGGATATTTAAACATAATTAACTGTACATTTAGTATAATTAAACTAAGAATATACTCTCATACATGGAATTTCTTAATTATAAATTAATATGATATTTAATGTAATTAAATTTATAATCAATACCGTATAACCTAATTGCCCTAATTGTTGCCCTAATTTCGTGGTTTATAAATTGATCCTTTAATTTTTTTTTTAAATATTGTCATCGAGGCCTTCAATTCGTTTTGAGTTGAATTTTATCTAGATTTTACTCAACCACGTTTTGAAGGGATATTTAGACATATTTGATTACACATTTAATTAAAATAAATAACATAAATCGCATGGTTTCGAAATTGGTCCTATGTGGTATTACATCGTTGGTTTAAGAATATTTATCTCTTAAACTATATTTTTTGGAATATTTAAACACACTTAATTACATATTTAATGGAATTAATCTGAGAATGTACTCTCATGCATGGAAATTCTTAATTATAAGTTAATATGATATTTAATTTAATTAAATTTGTAATGTATACCATTTAACCTAAACGCCCTAATTGTTCACATCGCTTGGTCTTAAATTCTATATGAGTTGATTTTTACGTAAATTTGATACAAGGATATTTATCTCTTCAACTACATTTATTGGAATATTTAAACACGCTTAATTACATATTTAATGGAATTAATCTAAGAATGTACTCTCATGCATAGAATTTCTTAATTATAAGTTAATATGATATTTAATGTAATTAAATTTGTAATGTATATACCATTAAGCTAAATGCCCTAATTGTTACGTGTATCTATCAGTGAATGTGCTTGCTTTCATGATTTAAAAATTGATCCCCTAATTGTTGCCCTAATTTCGTGGTTTATAAATTGATCCTTTAATTATTATTTTTTTAAAATTATGTCATCGAGTCCTTCAATTTGTTTTGAGTTATTTTATCTAGATTTTATTCAACCACGTTTTGAAGGGATATTTAGACATATTTGATTACACATTTAATTAAAATAAATAACATAAATCGCATGGTTTCGAAATTGGTCCTATGTGGTATTACATCGTTGGTTTAAGAATATTTATCTCTTAAACTACATTTTTTGGAATATTTAAACACACTTAATTACATATTTAATGGAATTAATCTAAGAATGTACTCTCATGCATGGAAATTCTTAATTATAGGTTAATATGATATTTAATTTAATTAAATTTGTAATGTATACCATTTAACCTAAACGCCCTAATTGTTCACATCATTGGTTTTAGATTCTATATGAGTTAATTTTTACGTAAATTTGATTCAATGATATTTATCTCTTCAACTACATTTATTGGAATATTTAAACACGCTTAATTACATGTTTAATGGAATTAATCTAAGAATGTACTTTCATGATTTAAAAATTGATCCTTTAATTTTTTATTTTTTAAAAAAAAATATGGCATCAAGGACTTAAATTCGATTTGAGTTCTTTTGTGCATGGAATTTGTTAATTTGAGGTCTTAAAAATATATATTATAATGCATGGAATTTGTTAATTAAAAATTAATACGATATTTAATTTAATTAAATGTGCAGTATAACTTAAATGTCCTAATTGTGACTTATGTTTTTAAATGACTATGGTTTCTTTAATATTTCAATAGATGGTCCTCTAATTTTTTAATTCGATATGAGTTGATCCTTAGAATTAATCTAAGACTGTACTTAAACTTGTAATAGATGGAATTTTTTAATTATAAATTAATACGAGATTTAATGTAATTAAACTTGTAATCAATACTGTATAAGCTAATCGTATGAATGAAATGTTTAAACTTTTCATGATTTATAAATTGATCCTTTATCTTTTTTTAAATTATGTCATCAACGCCTTCGAATCGATTTGAGTTGAATTTATATATTCTTCAACTGCATTTATTGTGATATTTCAAAATTGGTCCTTTATGTTTTTTATATTGTTTTTTTTTTAAATTGTGGCTTCAACTACCTTCATTAGAATATTTAAATATACTTAATTATGCATTTAATAGAAATAAACATCATACTAATTTTAGTTCAACCATCTTAATCATGATTATATTTTTGTGTCATGAGCATTATCACCCGGGGCCTTGGTGGCAATAAAAAATAGAATTAAGGGCCAATTTTGCAAAAAAACGTGGAATCAACCATGTTTAAAAAATCTCTTGGATTCCTTGTGATGAATAATGATTGAGAGCAAAATTAGATATGCAATTTGATATTTATATTGATATAATTTGATTTTGGTCCACTATATCCAAAAAATTTGACTGATTTAATTACAATACAAAAAGTATGATTAGTTGATTGTATTAATTAATTAATCTTTTGTGTTATACAAACCCCTACAGATATTAGTATTGTCTCCACTTGAATGTTAGACAAAAAGCCCATTTTTCTAATCTTGTCGCATATATAAAATATGGAATATAACTGGCCATTCGATTAATAATATGTTATATTAAGTTGTACCTTTAAAAAGATATGTTATACTTTGACTCAATTATATATTAAGAACTGGTTCACGAAGACAATATTGACCAGTTATAGATCATATCATCACTAAAGTGTTGATTATAAAATAATTCAAGAATATTTAGAAATTAATAATGTCTAATTTTAAATTACTTTCTATGTAGTTTCATCTAAGTAATTACACAATTCCTTGATTAAATTGACAAATTATTATTTATTCTAAGAATTCAATGGTTTGCTAATTTTTCTCCTTTGATAATACCTTGGAGATTATTAGTTTTTATTATGTTTCCACCGTTGTAAGTATTTGTCGCTATATATGTATGTCGTCGTTGCAAGAAAGTCCATCAGTTGTTGTTTGTGTCTTTTTGTACGCATTTGTCATGGTTACTCCATTGCTTTTTCTATTTCTTTTTTACTTGTGTTCTTTGGTCGTCCATGTTAGAATTCTGCAAACATGGTTAACTAATGGCGTCGAGAGCATGAATATACTAATGATGGACTCCCAGGTTACTGGGATTTTTTTTTTGGTAAATAGGTTTATTGTTTATAATCTTTTTTCTTAAACTTAATTTTTTATCCAATTTTATTTTTAATCCAGGGAACGAGGATCTATTGCTATATTTCGTCAATTTTGGTCGTGAGATATCACGAATTTATTATCGAGGGCAACGAATATTACGTCACATATTTTGGTATTGTCCCAAATAATAGACTTGTCAAGTATACTAATAATCAGTATACACTTGAATTTACTACCTCGACGGAGCTACGTAAGTATTTTGTGCCCACTATTACTAATTCATCTTTTGATTTTATTGATTTTAAGGACGTTCAAAATGGTGACGTTGATATTTCTGTGTTGCGCGGTGAGATTTTTTTTTATACCGGTTTTATATCCATCTTTTATTTTTTATTATTACTATTGTTTCATTTTTTTTTATTAATTTGTTAAATTTCAGATGTTCGTGCCAGTTTGGTTCACATCGGTCCTGTGAATACTATTGAACTGTCGATTTCTGGTTATGTTAGATTTATTCGCTTGCATTTGCGGGACAGAAGGTATATGAAGATTATTTTTTTCACCGTTATTGTATGAAATGTCTAATTTATTATTTGGGTATAGTGATCATGAAATGCAGTGTGTTCTGGTTGGTGGATTATACGATCAATTTGTGAGGTCCGTTGTCAGCGATCCATTACCTCCCGTAACAATTGTTGTGCAGAATGCGATAATTTTCAATTCCAGGGGAGGTATATGTTTATATGCAGTTGATTCTACTTAATTGAAAAACATGTCGGCTCTTATGTTTATATAATCTTTGATGTGACTTTTTTTTTGTTAGGTCTTTGTCTTGGTGTTGTTCCTCATGCTACGAGGATATTTTTCACTGATGATATTGGTGATGATATTATTGATCGTTTGAGCCTGGTTAGGATTTGATTTTTTTTAGAGAGTTGTGGTTTGTGGTATTAATAAGGACATCTAATCATTTGTAACATTGACCTTGGATATGTAATGTTACATGTATTTATATAAATAAAATTATATTATATGAATACTCACTTAGAATATTACTCACTTATTGCAGATTTAATAGTCTACAAGATTAGTAGACTACTCACTTATAATATTGGCTATTATATTGTATTCTTAATTTAGGTACCTTTTTCATCCGATTTTTTGCAATCATTCAACCTCCATCTCAATCTGGAATAATTATCCTAAAATAGGAATTCAAAATTTTAAAAAATGTCTCTTCCGTAGCTTATCTGATTTCGTGAAAAAAAGATATATGGTAATGAGTTGTGGATGTAAACCTTTTCCTTGAGTATGATCGTGTGGTGCATTTTGCATTTATTAGTCCATTAATATGTGGGATTCTACTTTTTCTTGTAACAATCTTAATATAGAGATATTGCTGTTGATGCAAAATGTATGTCATTATTCATTAGTTTTGTGTGGAAAATTCCAGCAGATGTACCATAATTTGGTTAATTTCATTACAAATTATTAAAATCTAATAGTAATGATAATCTATGATCCTAATATTATATAGTCCCTTCAAAAATTTAATAGTGCGATACGCAGTAATATTCTCGGCTTCTGCGAACGTACCTTCTTCTTCTCCACGAATAATTTGCGTATCATTATTGCGACAAAAACAAATAGTACAAGCAAATGCAGGAAAACGGCCGCATCCTACATTCTCAGTCTCGTATGCGGCCTCTTGGAACCCCAATCTTGTGAGTAATTCATCAAGAATTGTCTTAAAATCGATCGTTATAACGATTGGGTCCATGCGAATGATATCTACAATATTACAACAAAATTATATCAAGTCAATTCAATAATTTAAATATGCTTTTCTCTTTTTAGTCACTGTAAAATTTGAAATCGTTTCATGTTTTCACCTTTTTTGTAGATAGTGATGAATAAAATGGTGGACACACTTCTAAGTCAAAAATTTGTAGGCTTTTTATGATTGATGGAGAGGTAGAGGTGGAAACAAAAATTCAAAAATCAAACTGCTAAAATTAATCCGCAAAGAATCAGGGATAGTTGTTTCCAAATTAAATCTTTTGGTCACATGTCATTATAAGATATGAAAAATATTTGGTTAGTCCTACTATATCTGATTATATGTCGAACAAATGTGTTGAAAGTTTGATTAAGATGGTTCAGTATTGTATCTTGCATTATTTTACACGAAACTCTATTCGACAATTTATATATTTTTTATGTAAATAATTTTTTATTCTCCAATATTAATAATAGATTTTTTATATTAATCTCAAATAATTTGTGATTATCCAGATGATGTTGATCAATTGATATCAATTGATATCGGCTGAGATCCCTGATAAAAATGACGATCCTTTGTTGTACGATCTGGTTAGTGAATATATGATGCATGGACCTTGTGGTTTTGCTAGATTATATTCACCTTGCATGAATGGGAAATACTGTTCGAAAAAATTCCCATGGAGGTACATAGATAATACATCGGTTGATCAGGATGGATATCCACTGTACATGAGATGAAATGACGGTAGAACTGTTGTTAAAAGTAACGTTACTTTGGACAATGGGTTTGTTGTGTCGTACAGTCCTATTCTATTGAAGAGATATCAAGGGCATATAAATATCGAGTGGTGTAATCGTCACAAGTCTATCAAGTATCTGTTCAAATATATTAATAAAGGTCCCGACAGAGCAACTATTTCTGTAGAAAATGGTGCAGAAGCATCTGTTGAGCACGATGAGGTTGAGAATTTTATTAATTGTAGATATATTTCTCCATGTGAGGTTGTGTGGAGGACTCTCCAGTTTGATATACATCATAGATTTCCGCCAGTTGTCCGTTTGAATTTTCATCTTCCCGGTGAACAAAGTGTTGTTTTTTATGATGATGATTATATCGATGATGTTCTTGAGAGTAAGTCGAAGTTTTTGGCTTGGATGGAGTGTAATCGGAATAATCCTACGGCAAAGAGTTTAACACATATGGAGTTTCCTTCTAAGTATGTTTGGGACAGCAAGAAATATGTTTGGGTTGAGAAGAAGGACACCATATTTGCATTAGGGAGGTTGTATAATGTTCCACCGAGTGCTGGTGAAATTTTTTATCTGGGGATTTTGTTACCGCATAGTAACGGGGCTGAGTCACATGAGGAGATCAGGACCATTGGTGGTGTTGTATATCCTACTTTCAAGGATGCCTGTTATTCACTCGGGTTGTTAGAGGACGACCGCGAATACATTGATGGAATAAATGAGGCAAGTTTCTGGGCATCGGCTCATTATGTTCGAAATTTATTCTCAATTCTTTTGTTGTCGTCTTCTATGAGTTCTCCTGAGCACGTATTTGAAAGGACGTTGGATTGTTTGTCGGATGACATTCAGTATAGACAGCGACAGTTGCTAAACCAACCAGATATTAATATTGAGTATAACCAAATAATTCTTTTTTCAACTTTTATTAAATTATAACTGATATTGTAAATTGTTCTAAAACAGATTTGATAATAACTGCCGAGGAGTTGAAGAACTGTACTTTGATTGAGATTGAAAAGTTGTTGCAAATGAATAGCAGCACCTTGGGTATGTTTCCTTCGATGCCTCAACTGGTTCAACATTTGGTGTCGAGTGGTGTAAATAAATTATTGCGTTAGGAGCTTCGATATGATCGTTCGATGATGAGAGATGAATTCAATGAATTGAGTGCAATGCTCACGCCCGAGCAGAGAGGTGTATTTCGCGAGATAAATGATGCAGTTTTATTGGACCAAGGTGGAATATATTTTCTTTACGGGTATGGTGGTACTGGAAAAACATTTATCTGGAGGACACTGTCTGCTTCTATACGTTCCGAGGGACATGTTGTGTTGAATGTTGCATCCAGTGGAGTTGCAGTGCTTCTTCTTCCAGGCGGTCGTACGGCGCACTCTCGATTTGCTATCCCAATAAACATCGACAAGTCATCCACCTGTAATGTTGCTCATGGGTCTGAACTATCCGAGTTGCTTATAAAAGCAAAACTAATTATATGGGATGAGGCCCTAATGGTTAACAGATTTTGCTTTGAGGCCTTGGATCGAACTCTTCGTGATATTGTTAGAATGACCGATAGATCAGTTAATGAACTATCGTTCGGAGGAAAGACGGTTGTTTTTTGCGGGGATTTTCGTCAGATTCTACCAGTTATACCAAAGGGTACAAGGGAAGATGTTGTTCATTCTGCGATTAATTCATCTCATTTGTGGCAATATTGCAAGGTGAATTAATTTGAACGATTTTCTTATTTAATTTCGCAAAAAAAAAAAAAAAAAAAAACACAGCGCATGTCATTGTCTAATTAATTTTTGTTTTGGTATTTTTTCAGGTGTTGAAGTTGACAAGGAATATGCGGCTGGATTCTAATGTGCATGATACGGATGGAGGATTGGAGATTGCAAAATTTTCTGAATGGATTCTCAAGATAGGTGATGGAAGGCTTGGGGAAGGTACGGATGGTTATTCAGAGATTGAGATTCCATCAAACAATCTTATTTCAAATGAGATTGATCCTATTTCGGCAATCATTATAAGTATTTATCCTTCCATAGAACGTAATATTCGTACACGTAAATTCTTTGATGAGAGGGCTATTCTTGCACCCACGCACAGGGATGTGGATTGTATCAATGATAAGGCTATTGATATGATTCCCGGGGAATCGAGAATTTATTTGAGTTCGGATAGCGTGTGTAAGACAGAGTTTCGACCGGGTGGTCAAGGGGAGTTAGTTTCAGTAGATTTCTTAAACTCTCTCCGGTGCTCCGGAATGCCGTGCCATCGTTTAGTTCTTAAGGAGGGTGTTCCAATTGTTTTGCTCAGAAACATCGATAAAAAATCTGGTCTATGTAATGGTACAAGGTTAATTGTTGTTAGGCTTGGAAATCACGTAATTGAAGCTGGGATTATATCTGGAAGAAATATTGGAAATAAAGTTTTCATTCCCAGAGTGACCTTAAGTAATTCGGATATAACCATGCCAGTGAATTTCACTAGAAGACAATTTCCTGTTTTACTTTGCTTTGCAATGACCATAAACAAGAGTCAAGGTCAGTCTCTTTCTAATGTTGGATTGTATCTGCCCAAACCAGTGTTTACTCACGGTCAGCTTTACGTGGCGATCTCTAGGATTAAGAGGATGAATGAGTTGAAGATCTTAAGTCTGGATTCAGAAGGAAAGACATCGAAGTACACAACCAATGTTGTTTACAGAGAGGTTTTTAGGAATTTATAAGCCATTATTCGGACCACGATGATGAATTTGGTATTTGATAAATTATTTTTTGTTTGTGTGGAAAAATAAATTTTTGTTATATTATTAACGATGTATCTATCGATGTGTTTGGTTTATAGATAAGAAAAATTTATATTTTAAATCCGCGAATTTTCACGGGTCTGTGACTAGTATTTTATAAACAAGTGAGAATTAATTTCGCAAGAGTAGCAATATACAAAAAAAATCAAGAATAGTGTGAATTAAATTTTGAGACCATGAGTCACATATTTTTCGATGTTTTGTAAAAATACTTTATCACATTAATTTGTACTCATAAATATCAGTCATGAAATTTCTTAATCATGGAGATATTCAATAACGAATATGTATACATACAAATTGAGTATATATATCATTGATGACATTAATATAATAAATAAATCATCAAATTCGTAAATTAAGTAATACTAGGCAAATAAGAATTTTTTTTTTATTATTACCGATCATGAAAATATAATCAATAATAAATATTTTGATTTCAATAATTAAGAAGATCAAGTAAGCCATTTGATTTTGACAAAAAAATCAAGTAAATCCCAATGAAAGAATTCTTATAATCAATAAACTAATAAAAAATTGATTGCATAGTATAATTCTCGGCAATCATAATACATAGCAAAAGAACTTGATATTTTTCGTCGCCCACCATTAAAAATATAAGAAATCCACATGGTAATATATTATATCATTAATATACATAAATTCCCCATAGACAAAACACCACACAAAGAATAACTAACATACTGAAATTGAATTCAGAATCACATGAGTTGGATAAATTAATACATAATCGCAGGGCGTACCTTAATCAGTTTGAAGGGGCTGCAAAATCACGAAACCCTAATTGGTAGAACACTCGTGCTGATAACATGTTTTAGGATATTGAGAAATAGAGAAAAGAATAGAAGAACATAGATTTGTTGACCCAGTTCGTCAGTAATGACTGCGTCTGGGGGCGTACCAAGCCAGGAGATAATTCCACTATTTGTTGTGTATGAGATCCCTTTATATAGGTTACAATCTAGGGTTTTAGATGAGTATATAGAATATAATGAAATGACCATATTGCCCTCCATCAGTTACTTGTTGATGAAGACGCACTAATATATTTTCCTTCAATATATATTAATTTATACCAACATACTATTAATAATATATAAATATTTTCTTAATGTATTAAAACATAGAACGTTTCTAAGTTATATCACATACATCATAGTATAACCAAATAATGACTTTTTTATTTTTGCTATTTGTTTCTCAGAATTCCTTGATAGACGGACTCTAAGAAAATCATTTTCCATTTTATTTCGAAGTGTAGTCCTGATTATATACATTTACGTGAGATTGAATTAAACTTAAATAATGAACACAATTTGGTACTCCCTCTTTCCTAGATGTATTTTCTCATGAGACTTTTTTTGACTTTTAATGTGAAACTTGATTTGTAGTATTTAAATGAATAAAATATTTTTATGATGATGGAGTATTTTTCAATTTAAGTGCATGAGACAAAATAAAAATATTTTTTATTTAATTATTAGTGGGATAAGATGTCAATTAGAAGTATTTAAAGGAGTATGAATAGTGGAATGAGAAAACAAAACTGGAATAAAGGGAGTACCATAACAAATGCATAGAAAAAAAAATTCCTATTAATTGAATGAGTTAATATAAAAGAGTTAAAATATTAAATTTAATGGGCTGGCTTAAATTCAGTAGATTCAAATCACCCAATCTTAATGTAGAGTATAAAACAAAATAGGTTAAAATTTAAGTCAAATTACTACACCATATAGCATATATACATATCACTTATATATAATATATAATATATATATAACATCTAAAAACGAGGAGTATATATACTTAAATAAAAAAAAATTGGGGTTGGGGGTGGGGGGTACAATCATTTTTTTTTCTTTATTGGCAATACATATTCGCATATCATGTGCTTAGTTTAGCTGTCTTATTGAATATAAATGAGGAATTTTTTTTAAGTAGAAAATAAATGAGGAATTTATTTTAAGGATAAGTATACTATGAATTAATTCTATTGTGAAATTTGTTTGTGGTAATAAAGACAGTTTGATAGTAATGTTGAATAATGAAAATAACTAATATCATCATTTTGAGTTGAAACTAATTTACGAGAGACATACAACATGATAAAAATTCATCTCATCTTAAAGTATAGCTCTAATACCATTAAATAATTTTACTTTCATCTAAAAGTTTGAACTTGTAAAGGGGTGTGAAATTAATTCAGTTATAGATGTGAATCCGAGTTCACGTAACTTTTTTTCTTCAAATATGCATATACACTATCATAGCTTGAAAATCAAGTTATTTTTTTTTTTTTTTAAATAGTGCTAGTGAATATGCATAACAAATAATATATACTCACTATAGTGATACTCGATAAAAAAAAATTCATGAGAAGAGTTCACAAATGACCTACACCCAATAATATTAATAATTACCCTAATACAACCAAAGATGAAAATATCGTAACCGCAAGAAATATCACAACCTTGATTTTATGGTAATATCGATGGATTGCATATCAATATCGAAAAGAAACTTAGAAAAATGACAGAAATTTTCATTAATTTTTTTTGAAATTTGGCATGAAACATTAATGACTATTATAACATGCTATTATGCATATATGGAAAAATATGGTCCTATAAATTTACATGAGTCCAAATTTAAACTTTTATCTTCTTAATTTTTCAACGATGGTTTTTTATTTTTTTTAATCAGAAAATGTCATTTTCAACGGATATTTTATAATTTCCCAAAATTTATAAATGCTCCAGCATTAGTGCTCGCGTGATACTCCAAGTTAATAAATATGATTCATGTCACACTCCATTTGCGTTAAATAGGGTGAAAACTGGATTTGTCCCCATTGACATGGACCTAATTTAATTCAAATGAAGGGTCACATGGACCTAATTATTTCTTAGAACACCACGCAAATACTATCACTGTAGTGAGTGTAAATTCTAGGTAATTTTTTAAAATTTATGTCAAAAAGAACATTTTTTGATAACATAATGATCATAATTGAGAAATTATGAAGTTAAAGAATCAAGCTTTGATTTGGGCAAAGTTACAGGACCAATTGTGATAATTTTTTGTGCATATATCTCAATTAAAATTACAATAAAGTAAAATATTTATAAAAATATTGGTAATAGAATATGTATACATTACATTTCTAGCAATGTAAATTAACAAATCAATCGACTATAATAAAATTATATAAACTCTATTACATGTTACCTTTTAGTTATATTATTAAACAAAGATAAAAATATTTTTCAAAAGTAATATTTTGCAATTTATCCGTTATATTTCTCAAGTTTCATCCAACTTTATACTATAATTGAATCGACAGCGATATAGAATTGGAAATATCCAAATTTGTGATATATTCACGATATTTTCATCCTTAATTGTGAGATAAATTCACTAGCTAAAAAAAGAGTAACTCTCTTGTACACTTGGTGTATGGTCCACTCACTCAACAGTTGATATTGTTTATACTGAAAAGTTGGTCTCAATTACACTGAAAAGTTTACACTGAAAATCAATTTTAGTGCAAACTTTTCAGTATAATTGGAACCAACTTTTCAGTGTAATTGAGACCAACTTTTCAGTGTAAATAATATGAACTGTTGAGTGAGTGTACAGTGCACTTGATGCATATGAGAGTTTACCCTAAAAAAATTGGTAACTTTTGCACCTGTTGCATTATAATTAATGTAAACTATTACTCCCTCCGTCTCCTATTAATATTCACACTTGTGTGGGCACATGTTTTAACAAAAATTGTTTTATTGACTTTTTGAATCAATAAATGAAGAATATTTTGAATTAAAGTAGGTAGTGTGAGAATGTTTTATTTCCATATTTGGCTTGCGAATATTATTGTGGGACATTCCAGATAGGAAAGTGTGAATATTAAGAGAGGACGGAAGTAATACTTTTTAGTAAAATAATTAATATTTTTAATTAAATAACTAAATATTAATCAGTTTATATATTTCAGTAAAATAATAAATATTCCTTAAAAATATATGTGAATCTCACGGTGTATACAAGTCTTTTTAAAAAAAAAAAAAATTTAAAGGGAGGACGAGGAGGGGCGATTGTCAATTTGGTAATTTTGCTTTGAATAAAAAAGTTCAGGAATGAATGGATGTGAATGGTCTAACTGTAAGTTATTAAGTTAATTATAAAAGGGTGCACATCCTATCGAGATATCACTCTTTAGCCATAAGATAAGAACAAGTCACAGAAGGGAAGAGAGAATAATTGAAACACGTTTTGTAATATGTGAGTGCCTATTATTAGGGATAGGTATATATATCTTAATTTTTGTGTGCTTTTTTTAGTGATTAAGCCTTCCTTTTTTGTCCCAAAATTTGTGGTGCTTGCAGATTCTTTATAATGTTTAAGTGAACAACTTTTTAAATTGATCCGCGAAGTAATTATTGACCGATTAATCAAAATAAAAAAAACTAATTCTTAGTACTTTTAAATAGATGCAACCTTAGTTACAGTTGTATGGTTATAGTATTTCACTATCAACCTGCTAAAAAGCAATTCTTAGTACTTTTAAATAAACGTAATTTATTTACAGTTGTAGCCTCTCTTTTCTTTTTCGTGATAAATTGATTTTAAGGTGGTAGACTTATAAAACTGCTAAAAAGTAAATATGTAACCACCGCTTTCAATTTTAAATTGGACCAAAAACACTTTAAATACTACCTCCTTTAAAATTTTCTATAAAGATTAATTTTAAACAATTTAGGTAAAATGGTCAATCGCGAACACCCTTAAACCTCCTTGAAAATATTTTTTATATTTTATTTTGTATTTCATAATTTAGATAATTGACATGTGTAAATTTTAAAAAATATTTAACGAACCATTATAATAATACTAGGTTCATGTGAATTGAAATATGAAAAATGAAATGGAGGAATTGAATTTATCTGAGAAGAGCGGCGACGTATTCCATTCATAAGGTGAGTTCATGAAATTGCGTTTTCGTTGGGAGATTTAGAGGGGTGTATTGATTATAGAGTTTCTAACATTTTCTTAGACTTTTAAAGTTCAAGATTTTCAAAAATCTTTAAAAATCCTGAGGTATTCAATACGGATTTTAAAAAGTTTTAAAAAATCTTTAGGTATTCAACAGTTTATGGATTATAATACTCCACGGATTTTCTTTTCTACGGATTTTAAAAAGTCTTAAAAAAAATTTAGGTATTCAACCGTCTATGGACTTTCTTTGATTCTCTTCCATTGGAATGTCAACGGGGCAGGGACGGAGGGTCATTCCCCATCTCCGTCCCTGCAAAATAAATGGGGAAAAATTTCCCTCATCCCGTCTCACCGGGGATCCCTGTCTCGTGTGGACCCCGTCTAGCGGGCATTCCCCGTTCCTTGCCTAATTATTTTTTTATCTCATTTTTTAAATTATAAAAAATATTTAAATTAAAAAATTTAATCATACACAACAATTACTTTAAGTTGGTGTTAAAAAAAAAAATTAAACAATTTGAAGAACCTCTAATTCTAATATTTTTAATTAACATATATATTAAAGTGAAAATAATATAATTTGGAACTAATAACATAATATTAAATAAAAAATGTAATTTTTAATAAATAGATAATTGAGTAAGAAACTATGAAATATTTATTTGTAATTTACTTTAACATTAAAATTATATATATATATATATATATATATATATATTAATTATATAAAAAATAATGCGGCTCCCCACAGGAAACGAGACGGGGATCTCCCGGGCTGAGAATACAATCCCTGTTCCTGCCTACGGGGCAAAAAAATTCCCCGTCCCTATTTGCTTTGGGGATTACCCGCCCCGTTGTCAAGTATACTCTTCAAAAAATATAAATAAATTTTACTCTCCAAAATCTCTTCTAACAACCTGAGACTTTTAATGAGGGCTGAGTATAACGGTGATGGAAATGAAGATGAAATAATAATGTATTTTTGTTTTTTCTAAATAATTTGGATAATTTTTTTTTTAAATACAAGTGTGTCCCATATATACTTGCATCAATGGTTCCAACGCCGGAGTCTATGAAAATTCAAGTAAATTAATAAAAAATGTATTCCACAATCTTGTAAAGTCTATGAAAATCCAAGTAAATCAATAAAAAAAGTCAGTCAAACTCTGCATGGAGTCTATAGATTTTCTAAATCCACGTACTTTTTAAAGTTAAAAAAAATTGCAATAGAATCTCAATTGAATATACCTCTCTTGGGAAAAAAAAATTGGAAAAAAAAGTCTTTTTTAATGGCCGACACGTAATAGAGGATTAGTGGATGATTAGTTGACATGAGAGAACGCAGAAAGTTGCCAACCAACATGAATTAGTGGCTTCATTAATAAAAATAATTATTAGCCTTAAAAGAAAACTAAAGTAAAAGAGATCCACTTATCAAAAGGAATCTATATCTGTATATTATAGCTTAATATAATAATAATATATAAATTAATTAATTCCAGAATCTCTAAACCTTTGAGTTTTTAGATGTGTTGAAATTGTTCTATAGTATCAAAACATTTTATTTTTATCTATGTCATGTATTCAAGTTCCACGTAAGATACTTCGCTCGATACTGGGCATTCTCTCCAAAAGAATTTAGTCCATTAATTTTTAAATAAGTTAAAATTCAAGTATATATATACAAAGATAAAATATATGTATCACAAAAAAAAAATACACCCTTAATTTCATGAGATAATTTACGAATCTAATTCAATGAAAAAGAGCTCTGTTATTATTATTTTTACCCGACAGACTCAACCCTAATAATTTAATTATTATAAATTGATTTCATAAATTAGTAGAAGATTAAATGGGTTTCTTTAAAATGAGCTCCTAAATCATAAACAATTTGTAGCTGGACTCCTTTAATGAATCTTACAAAAGCAGTCTTGATATTCACTTCAAGAGTTCAATGGATATATATATATATATATATATATATAAAAGAAAAAGGAGATGGATATAACAAGGTGGGGTTAATTGCTTAAATGACGGAGCAATCGGATTTTTCTCAAAAACGACAAAGCCCTTTTTTTATTAAATAATAGTACAACACACATGACCCCTATTAAACCCAATGTTATTTTAATAGACGCTAATATCACTCACACAAGTCAAGTAAAAAATTAAAATAAAATTGTCCACCTTTAAATTAGGTTCTACTAGTTATGTTCTATGTTGCACGGATTCTTCAAAATTCATTGGTATGCAGTATCGGATACTGCATGGGTGTGGGTGTGGGTGTGGGTGCGATTCGCATGGAATTCGCCACGTGGCGAATCCGTGTAAAAAAAAAAAAGAGGATAAGCGTATTCGGTTGTAGGACACGCGTATCGAGTGGGGGAGGAGGGGGCATGGGTGCATTTTGATTTTTTTTTTTTTAGAAAAAGTTTAAAACTTAAATATAAAATATTTTGGTTAGCTTATCTTATAAGCCAGCTAATATCCACTTACTTCCCAGTTCCCACGACACAGTAGGTATTAGAAATCAAATTACACAACCAAACATATTCTCTTTTCTTCCAGCTTCGCCGACTGCCGCGACTAAAAGAAAAAAAAAATTGAAGTTGATTTCCAAGTTCCAGCGTCTGCGTGATTTCCAAGTTGATTTCCAAAGATAATGTGACTTGTTTTATGTATTTGAATTGGGTTGATGATGATATTTGAATTGTTATTTCTTATATTTAACAGGTGTTATATATATAAAAATATAAAAATAAAATAGACGTATCCTTGCCGTATCGCACCCTAACATTTTCAAAAATCCGTATTCCCGCACCCGTATCTGTCTGCCCCCGCCCCCGCACCTGTGCAACATAAGTTCTGTTTATTCCACTTTAGTATTTAATTGTGCATTTATTGGTCATAATATACGTAGATATCATTTATTACACGTAATACAAAATCAAGTTCATGAAATCTGCCTCCAATTATAATTTTCTTGCTACTTTTCTTGATATCATATTTCTTTCATCCTTAATTGTGTTGTTGGGCAAATTCATTTTCGGAGGTTTATAAAGTAATTATCAGTCGATGTCTCATTAAGTCTTAGAGTAGAGTGTAGAAGGGAGAAAAGTAAGTAAAAGGGTCCAAATTAGGACATAAATTTCAAGCCTAGATTAATTCCAACATACAATAATGAAGCATATATCAGAGTCACATGATCCATCAGTTGGTAAACAAAGAAAAGTAAGTATACAGCTGTTACAAAAATAAAGGCAAAAGCCCTATATATCGATCAACTTTATTTATGGTGGAACTTCGTATCATATATCAACTACACACATAAAAGAGAGAAAGAGAATTCAATGAAAGAAAGTATTGGATTATGATGTAATAAGTGACTCTTGGTTGATGATCTCATCAATCTCCACTCCAGTCCAGGGTAGCTATATATAGGCCTGGATACAGAGGATGATTCCCCCTCCTTCAGCTCTGTATCAATGTTGTGGAATGAAGAATTCCAGGGACGATGAGAAAAGCTGAGTGGGGCGGGCAAGGCAAGGCAAGGCCATTGCTCTCCTCGTTTGCTCGCGAATTTGCTCGTTTCGACTCGAGCAGTTGAGGGGCGAACCGGCAAGTCACACAACGGCATATATGGACTCAGCTTCATTTGAGTCTTTTATTGGCTTTACTATTTGTAGTTTTGCACCTGCATTATTGGCTATTAATTACATGCAGGAGCTAATAACAAGATGTTTGATATAACAAATTCTGTTGCTATCTTGTTTGTCTTGAGTATCTCCAATTCTATATCATCGGTATTCCTATTACTCCTCTTGTGCACCAATTGTACGGTGAAATTAACTATATGCAATTAAGAAGCTTCACTGAAATAACTAATCCTAACAAACTTACACTACAAGAAAATAATGTACTAACTACCGAATTTTCAACGAAAATAAGTATGTTCTTAAAAAATGGAGATTGATTTTCTACTACTTACCTAAAGAAATCACTAATCATGTCTATGACAATGAAATTCATTGGTCAAATTACCTAAAAATAATTTATCTAGGTCGTAAGTAATCTCCACTATTTAAGTACGTAATTATTTTCATTTGGAATTTTGTAGTCTTATTGAAATATTTTGTAGGTAATTCTTCAGCTTTTTTTGTAATATAATATTTTTAATAAAATAATTAATATTGTTTATAAACGTATTTTTATTGCACGATGCACTCTATATAAAACAAGTTGTTGTCATCTCTAGGATCCTATATTAAAATCATCAATTGATAATAAATAGAGTAGCTAGCTTTTAATACAAGGACCTGTTTGTTGTTGTGTGGTGAGATTGTTGATTGATTGGGTAGAATAAGGATTGCAAATGTTCACTTCAGTAATGCTACTGCTGATGTGTATGGGTCACATTTAATTTTTCCAATGTCCTCAATAATATACAAGTCATGTGAGTCAAAATAGATCGAGACCTCGTGTAGTTTCCAGCACACATCTTTCCCACTTGGCCAATAAAATCTTGGACTCGAATCTTCAAATAAATATATAAATCTAATATTGTCATAAACACTACGAATATTTTGAGTAAATACAAAACCTTGATTTTACAATGATACATTGCATATCTAGTCTATGATACAATACATTACATTACATTTGGCATCTGAGAATGATTAGATTACATGATAAAGAATAATGGCGAGGATGAATAAAGAATAATAATAAGTGGGAGAAATTTCAGTCTCTCCAAGATCCTAATCCAGTCTTTAAGAGAGACACATAAAGTAGCTCATTCCAAGTATCGGGCACTCCTGGCAAACACCAGTGACTACAATCTTGCGCATGGACTTCTTGTTGCGCAGCTTGGTAATCTGGTCTGTAAATCGAAGGGTGACCATCCTTTCTATAATCCGTTAAACGACTTATGTTCAAATATGTGACGGGGTTTTTTATATCCTTGAGCACATGCTCGAAAACTCTCATTTTAGCAGGGTACTTTGCTAAATAAGTTTCATTGAAAATTGGTTCGGTTTCTTTGTGGCACTGACCTCCTGAGTTCCACGGTCCGCCCCTGATAGCAAAAACACACACTTGAGATATAATTACGGAAGTAAATTTAATGTCATTCAGCAAGCATTTGCAGGACAGATATCTACTCACATTACTTTCACCAGGCTTTTAGGTTAAGCCTCAAATTAGGTCCCCCATTTTATACTAATTCTTTCCCCCAAATATTTCAGTGTCATCTTGTAGACTTAAAAAATATATATTGTCCGGCCTTAAATTGAGTCAAAAAATTAAAAAAGGCATTCAATTGAGAAATAAACAAAAAATCTAGGTCTTCAATTGAGACATTTCAAAATTGATGACCAAAATAGGAACTCAGATCTAAAAATTGGGTCGGAAAAAACTATGAGATTTGCAGTAGAGAAAAAAGGACCCTCCTCATAACAAGCCACCACATTAAGACGTTTTAGTGAGGAAAACCGAAAACCACAACATTTGATGGGAACCTCAATCATTGCAAAAAATATAATACCCATGAAACTAAAATATGAAGTGAAACTTCAACATAAACATCTCATATACTCGACATGTGGGAGGTGGATCATGATGGAGGTTTAGCAATGTACCTAAAATGTGTGACTGAATATCCTCTGAAAACAACTGCAGTTTTGCTACTATCAATATTCTTATCAACCCAACGAGCCCAAGTGGCGAGTGCCCTCTTGTAGGCCTCCAAAACTTTAAGTTTTGGGTGCACATAATTACCTTCCTGGTAATAATTTTCCCTGAAAAAGAAGAGATTCAACTAAATACAGAATTTATAGGAAATGATAAAATGTAGAAATCAAGAAAAAGACCACTAGAACTCACCCAAGAGAAGTTTTTTCATGAGTCCACCAGTGTCCCGTATTGAAAATTATAATATCAGCATCATGATACATGGAAGCTCCATCCATCAAATCCAATCTCAGTGTCTCATATGAACCATTTTTCCCTTTATTGGATAATTCTTTGACAAGAAAGGGAGAACTAACAAAGTCGACTGTGCAGTTATAATCCTGCACACATAAAGGAAGGACAAAAATGGATTTAGACAAGGGTATTTTAATAATCTTTCCTGTAATATTTAAAGAGGTTATATAAAGCATGCCTCGAATCTGAAAGCATAAAACCCTTTCTTTTTGAACTCATGCCTTCCAGATATCTCATACACTCGGGTTTTGTCTTCCACACCGTGGCGGAGTATGCAAACGAGAGATTCCCACATGTTTCTATTTAAAGAATCTCCAACGAATACTAGCTTTTGCCCCCTGAGTCTTGTAAGAAAATCAGTGGCATTGAACCTAGGAAAGCACGTATCGTCAAACATGGCGTCTTGAATGGCAAAAATCGATAAATTATAACACATTAAGTATTACTTTTTATACTTTAACTGGATTTTCTAATGTAGTTTTTAGAATATCTTAATCAATCTGTAAGTAGTGTCCATAACTCGTGAAGTTTGCTAAGAAATTCAAATGCAATACATAAATGGAAACTACATTTATCTGGAAATTAAAAGCCATTCTAAACTAGACATTCTATGTAGACTAACTGGAAACAGAACATTATGATGTAAGGCCATTCATAAGTGCTTATCTTAAACACAATTCACAAGATATATCACATGAACTCCAAAATAACTACATTTATCAAAGCATAGATAGCGATACAAATCTTACCTAGGGATGTCACAATCGTAAGGCTGCCATCTCCATTTCACATACTCGCCATCGGGCCTCCCATTAAGCTTGCAATCGAAATCCCTATCAATGAAAGGACAGGAACCCGAAGGATAATATGGTTCCGAATCATCTCTCACCCATCTACCATTAAAGATGTCACAATCCTTATAGGATCTCTCATTTCCCAAACCCCCATTTTCTTGATTACCCGAGCAATTTCCAACAAGGCCATCTTCTAAGGATCCAATTTTTACCCCACATGAACTATTGGAACCCCCAACAGGATTATTTCCTAATTTCCCACTACCACTACCACTACCACTACCATCAACCGAAGTCGCATTTTCAACAGATTGCGATTCATTTCTTCCACCTATAAACATCACAGACTCATTCCCAACTTGGGCACTCTCGAAAACCTTAGATTTCCCATCAGAATCTACACTTAAATTACCCCCTTTGAAATTTGACACAAGGGTTTCATTCGCAATACCAGAATAATTGAAACTAGTACCCGAACTGTTACCGTAAGAACCAAAGTTATACAAACCCTGAAATACTGGGCCTAAAAATGGACCTTTGGTAGAAACACTTAACAATAACGCACTCAAAACTATGAAAAACAACACAATACCTAAACCACACTGAGAAACTACCTTCCTTCTTGGAGAAGATAATAACTGGTCTGCAAACGCGATTTTTTTCAAGTCCATAGATGGTAGTGCAGAAGAAAAACTTACCATATGTACAAATACAGTGAAAACCTGTAAATTAGAGAAAGGGCAGGGTATATGTGGTTATTATCGTGGGATTTGTAGTTCGTTTCTCTTCTTTTAGTATTTGGTATTGGTATTTTTCTGAGTTCTGAGATTACTATGGGAAGTGGGAATCATGAGATTTGGAATCAGGCTTCAGGCCCCGGCATTTTTTTTTTTAAAAAGTCGGCCATAGATTTAATGCAGTTTTGTTTAAGTGGGTTTAAAGCGGTAAATCTTGCTGGCAAGAGGGGGTTATCCGTTGGACAATATTGCCCACTTCAATCTTCAAGCTTGAAAAATAAAATTGACTAATTTATGAAGGCTCTATTTAGATAATTATTACTATTAATATAATCTGATTATTGTATTTCCTCTGGAATTCATCATATTCTATTAAATATTGTGATGATAAATTTTTCTTTAAAATAATTAGACATTATAAGATATCAAAAGTTCTAGATATATATTAATTTTAATCCTATTTTGGATGAATGCACCGAATATGTAGTACAATTTAAATATATTTTAATAATATCAGTTTTTTTTTTTTTTAAATATGTATTCGTTTTTCCATCTACCAATTTTTTACCGTTTACTTGGGCATATAATTTAATAAAAAATAAATAAAATAAAGGTATTGTGAAAATATTGTAGGACATTTGTGAGTATTGTTTAATTCTAAAAAATAATGAGGAAGAGATTGGTGAAAAACAAAGGAAAATGGGTGAAAGATTGGTACTCCTTCCGTCCCAATTTTGATTACTCATTTCAAAATGACAGAATTTTTAAGAAATGAATTGTTTATTAATACTTTTGAGTATAAAATAGCTTTTTAGGAATTGTTTATTAATTTTTTTTAGTATAAAGTAGCTCTTTAAGGGTTGAGTTTGAAAAAATGGTATTACTTTTTGCTATTTTAGAAAATGAGTAAACAAAAGAAAACCTTTATTTTTTAGGATTTTGGGTAAATAAAATTGGGACGGATGAAATATCTTTTAAAATGAATTTAAATTGATACGTATATATGAAACTAAATAAATAATAAAAGTAAAAGAAAAATTATAATACATTATTATTTATGACTAATACATCATATATTGAAACCTCTTTTGCAAACAGCCTAAAGTTGCACACCTTAATGAAATGCCACACTTTCGTTGGTATTTATTCGGTTAAGTTCCCCGGCGGGTGATAGAGAGAAGATAAGAAAAGTAGTGGAGGGCATTTTGATCTTAATTGGGATGGCCGATTTTTTTTGAAAGCGTACTGTTGTGCCGACGCGAATATTTGTCGACACGTGTCCCATTGTTTTGTGAGGTGAAAAATCGACCACATTCTGTACGGCCCACGTGCTTCTGTATTCGATGGAAAGCCCGATGCCATTTTGTATGCTGACCTGTCCTGTCCCTACTCAAAATTTCTTGTTTGTTTTTAAAGAAAAATTAAGAAATTAAATGTAGAAAAAATTGCCCTCTAGTACACAAATTTACACTTTTTTCCCTTCTACTTACCTTCATAAATTTAGTTTATTGTAGATACATTCTATTTAATTACACTACATATAATTTTGGTCAATACTCATATTACCCCTGTACCTTTTATTAATTAAATAGACGCAACCTCAACTCTTCCTTCTCTCTCCAGCGGCAGAGCTTGGGAAGCGTCAACTCACTCTTCTTCATCTCACACCAGTCTAATCATGGCCGAAGGGAGGGGGGGTATTTGAAATTTCAAAATTCAGCTGTTATTTGAAATCAAAATTAGGGCTCACTTTTTCAAATCAAAATTTCCTCTCTCTCTCATATTTTCTCTACACATAGTGTTTCGTTTATACGTAATGGAGGTCATCGTTTCTGTACTATTCAATGGGGAGTGTTCTGTCTTGAAGCTTCGAGATGATCCACTTTTCATCGATTTCGCGAACGAAGTCAATGGTATGTGGGTTGAATTGAGCAAAATTGTTTCAAAATTTTGTTATTCAGTTGGGCCAATTTCCAATTGCGTTCTAGAATCTGATAGCGATTTGAGGAATATGATTTCGATATGTAATTTAACTTCGGAGAAGATAGTGCATGTTCTTGTTTCCCAAGTTTCGACCCTATCCCAAGTTGATTCCACCCTTAGTGTCTCCCCTGTTACTCCTATTCAAATTGTAGGTGAGCATCTCCCTTGGACAGTGTCTATTCCTTTGATTGGGTCTGCCCTAGATCATTACAATATTAATAGTTTACAAAGTACTACTAAGGTCATGAAGCAAAGTAAGATACCCTTTAGGTGTGTTAAAAGTAGGAGAATGTCGAGTGCACAAGAAGAGTTTTGTGGTGTTTCAAGCTTGCCATCTTACGATATCAATCCTGTCATAATTCGGAAAAATTTACTCTCCTATCAGTGGCAACATTTAATGGAACAAGGTATTGGTACTGTTTTCCTTGATGGGGTTGTTGGTTTCCGTAAACAGGTTATTTTGCATGCTACCAGAGTGGGGTTTACCTTTAAATATGTAAGGAATGATTCAAAGTATTTTCGCGTAGAGTGTGGTTCCAAATTTTCTCAAGGATGTAGTTGGTTCATGAAGGCTCGATGTAATCAAGGCTCAATGTCTTTCGAAATTTACAAAGACATTTTTGTTCACTCATGCTTGGGAAGGGTAGCTTGTGGCAGTAGGAGTAGGTTTGGACCCAAGGTTATAAGTCAACTTGTTGAGCACGGTGTTAGGTCCAACCCGGATATAAGGGGCAAGATTGTTGTTGATTTGGTAAGGAACAATTACAGTGTTACAATACCGTGCCATTCTGCGTGGCGTACAATAGAGTCTGCACGGGATAAGCTCTTTGGATCCTTTCAAGATTCATACGACAATCTTCGTTGGTATGGCGATACCGCAAAGCGCACCAACCCCGGTAAACCATAAATTAATTTGATTCATATGTTTTGATTTACTGTTTTGAGTATCTCTTTGTTGATCAATTTGTTTTAGAGTCGACTTTTAGAGATATTTTTAGGGATCTTATTTGATGACATATGTGTTAGTATTAGTGTCCTAGAGACAATACATCAAAAGGACATAATACTAAGATAATATTCAGATTTGATTTGATTTAATATTATTATTAGTTTAATATTAAATGTATGACGTTACACTTATCTGAATATGATGTTTGAGTGTTTGCATATATTCTTATTTGTGTTCCCATGAATCACTACTGTCATTGAGTGAGTGAGAACTCAGATGACTTAAGTATGATTCTCAAATAGCCCCAATCAAGGATCATCAAGAATGAGATATTGATGATGCAGTTGAGATTGGTGTGCGATCTGCATCATACTCTTAGGGTATGTTTGTTTTGGGACTCACACGGATGGACTTTGGACTTTGCAATCCACGCCCCATACGAGTTCGGGATTTAAAATCGGGTTTTCAAATTCCAAACTCAATCCCTACCTATAAATCTATTACTATTTTTCATATAATTAAATACAATCACATCATCACTTTTTTATCATCCACTCAACCTCTCTCCTACTTTTCTCTTACACAATATAATAAAATAATACAACATCAATCACTAATAAACATTGATTTGACATAAAGTAAAATCTCACCCTACTAAAATCCCAAAACAAACACATACTCATATTATTCATCAAGATTTTCACATCCTAAGATTTCAAAGTCATGACTTCCCCCGCACACTTAAATCTCAAAACAAACGTACCCTTAGAGAGTGTAGTAAGATCTCACTTACTACAAGATACCAAGTATCTCATGATGGATGCACAGATACCTTAGAGGGTATTGGTATACCTATCCGAGAAACTTTTTGATGTAATTCCTCATAATATGTCTACGGGTGTCTCGGTTAGTGGGAGCGATGTGATACTCCTCTGACTTGAGGTCAATATGCACGACATGTGTGGAGTGGTGAACTTTGACCATAACCGACGCTTGCATCCTTCCACTGGTAGATATGACATGTATTGGGTTCATCACGAAATGCATGTGCGTGGTAGTTGAGCCAAGAATATGATTCATTCCTCAATATAGATTTAGAGAGAATACTCGTCTTCTCATCATAATTGGATCTAAGTTGTCGGGCGACGCACATCAACTTAGACTTTGTGGCTAAGTGTGATATACTTGATCAATTAGTGATTGGAGATAATATGATTAAGTTATTTGAATAGACACTTCATCATGTTCAAGACTTAATCGAGTATTCGCGAATGAAAGGAAGATATCACAATAGCCTACATTATTACAGGTAGTTGTAGATTTCCTCGCAACGTACCTCGTATATTGAGAATGTCTGATTTATTATTTAGGGTTCAATTAAGACTGTTAGTTTGGATAATCGCTCGATATACGAGGGCATATGAGTCACACAACAAGTAATGGTAATTTACCGATTATAGTTGGTTGATTAAGTATTATATTAGATATAATATTTAATTTATGGAGAATATAATAATAATTATATTTGGAATTAATTATTATTATTATTATTTAATTAAATTGGATTTAATTAAATATGAAATCCCAATAATAATATTTGGAATATTATTATACAAAAATAATAGATATGGTAAGATATTATTCGTAGGAACATATCTTGGAAAATATAATCTGTAGAGATTATATTTACGGGCTAGACCCGATATCTTGTTTAGGAATTAAGCCAAGTTCATCCCTATAAATATGTGTCTTATGGGATTTCAGAAAATACAAGAAATATAATTTCTCCATAAAATCTCCAGATTGAATTTTCCTAGCAAATTCTTCTCGAGATTCAAATGACATATCGGTGCGAGTTGGTAGAAAGTCGTTACGTGGATATCATAGTTGAGGATTCCGCGTACAAATCGCTGTAAGGATTTATATACATGTTATTTACCCTTTATGTTAAATGTTATACAACTATATGCAGATTCGTTGTTGGTGAATCATTATCTTCTGTTGCGCCGAACATGGTGTTCGTGCCTTTAAAACCCAACAATGATATCAGAGCGTCAGACTTTGATTTATTGGTTGTATACATATTTGTATATTATTCGTATAGAAAATATTGCACATATTTCAATATTAATTTTGCCCAAAATTACTTTGCAAATCCGTACTTTAAAATTAGTTTTTACAAATTTTTTAAATCATTCTGAACACGTAAAGCGTGATTTAAAGTAAAAGTTTTTCCCATGGTTTTGATTTATTAGACTATTAGATAATCTATTAAATTAAAAAAAACTTTTGGAGGAGAGATACAGAGATTGGATTTCTGCTCCCTCAAGAAAACGGATTTGCGAAGTGTAAAAATCCACACCACCATAGCCTGCACGCTCCCAACGTGACCGGATCTGTATTTTCCGTCGAAAAGACCAAATACCGATCGAGCCGCAGCCTGGAGCAAACTCGCTGGGCGAGTTTCGCTGCCGGAAAAACCAGACGGCTGTAACCTGCGGACGCTAGGCGTCCGTTGTTGGCAGTGTTTTTGCCTCGGTCACGTCCAGATTCGATTAATTGAAAACCGATACGACTGTCCTCTGTTACGATTGAATCTATTGGTCTACGATCTGGGCTGGTGTATTGGCTCGCGGTCGGAGGCCGCGCTGTGGACTCGTCGCAGACGGTGGTGGCGTATTGACTAGCGGCAGCGATTAATCCATGGAAGAAATCTGTTGAAATCTGTGACTCCGTCTGTGGAGCTCGCTGGGCGAGTTTCTCGAATAAGCAGATCGGCAGTCGTAGGTACTGGAATCTTGCTAGGCGTGGTCAATTGTGGTGTGACTGGGCGTCAATCACAGGCGTGCATCGAAGGCAGCTAGTGGTGGTTGTGTAAATGGCCGTATGCAGCGTGAATAATTGGGCCTGGGTTTGAGAATTTGATTCTCCCCAGGCCCTCCTAGAATTTAATTGCAAATAAGCCCTGTATTTTTATTTTTTAAATAAGAAAAGATTTAAAAGCCTTGTTTGGTTTCAAGGAACCTCAGAATTTTAAAATAAATAAGGATTGTGTTCTTTTAATTGGTTTTATATAAATTCTGGAAATTAAAATTAAATTCTATTTATTTGACAAATTGTAAAATTCTAAAATTATACTAGGGGCTGTTTGGTTAGACCAAAATTCTTTAATTTTTGGAAAATTGAGAATAAGTCATATTTGGTTGGACCAAATTTGATAATTTGAGTTTTGGGCAAAATAATTTTGAAAATTACTTTAGAAATTGACTGAAAGCTTGGAGCTTGTTGGTATTTCTAATTTTAGCAATATTTTACCTACGAATAATTGTTGTTAAGCACGTTTATTTGATTTACGTGTTATTAAATATTTTGCATGTTTATTTGATCTATGTGCTAAATATTTAATATATGCTTTATTTATGCAAATTTAAATTTTGAAATAAAGCATGATAACTTGATTAGTTGCTCCCCACTTGTATAACTGCTTATGTGAATCGATATTTACATTATTAGTTATATAGCCCACATTAAATTGTTTAGGTAGTCGGCACCCAATATTTGTCGGACCATATTATATATTTGGATAGACTGCGCCCTATATATGTTTGTCCGCAAATGTCATGTTTGGGTAGGCGGCGCCCAATAATTGCTCAAATGTGACGTAGTTATCATGTTGGATCTCGATTAAGCAATTAATACCCCGCCTTTTAAAAATGATCCTCACTAAAATATGGTTTTTCATTAAATTGAATGATGTCTTCCATTAAAATTAAAAGTAAACCGGAGATTTTGTTCCAATGAGTATTTAAGGCCCAAGTCTTTTGCTCGAATCTACATCTAACAGGACTTTTATAGGGACATGTTTGTCGTCGCTTAATGGTTGTAAACAAACTTAATTCTGTTTCACCAGCCCAAGCAGGGAAACGAGAATTAGGTGACATCCGATTGAACTAGGTTCAATCAACTAGGAATTGCGTGAGGCAATTAGTTTAGAGACCTACCGGTTCTGCTGTTGCAATGTTCAGCCCAAACAGTCATTGTAATAGTAGGAATGTGGATCCTAGTCCATGTTACAATTTATATTAGATATAAATTTGTACTCTTCCGATGAGGTCGTTGAGTATGTGAAAATAATGGAGACAAAATAAATTAAAAGGCCATGTTTATTTTGATTGTTGAATATTGATCATAGGAATTATGTGTTTAATTTCCGTTTTAGTTTATTTCTCTATAATTGTTGAAATTAATAACTTGTCATTGAGAAATGTTCTGGAAACGAACAAATTGGTTGGGCCAAATTTTATGGACTAGCATTGAAACGTGCATTTGGTGCTAAGGCAAGAGGAGATTGAGTACGTGTTGGACACGATAATCCCTTTACCCCGAGACTGGTTCAGTTGAGGTTGCCGCGTTTGACGTTGTAACTCACAAGAAGCATCAAGATGATGCTTCCCAGCTCTATGTTATGATTGATCGGCATGATCCCGAATTGCAAAGGCAACATGAGAAAATGGATCCCTTCGAGATGTTTAAGCGTCTGAAGGATCTCTTTGATTCTAGATCTCATTTGAGATTTATGAAGTGATAAGAGATATATTCAGATGTCGATTAGCGAAAGGAGGGAAGATTTTACCTCATGTGCTATCCTCAAGTTACTCCCCGATTCATATTCTAGTTTCGTAGAAAATTTAATATGAAGAAGACGGAAGCGACAATGTCGGAGCCTCATAACATGCTTAAGACTTTTGAGTCTTCCACTACTAAGGAAAGGCCGGTGCTCATAGTGAGTGCTTCTACTTCTTCTGACCCGAAGCGAAGAAGTAAGGCTAAAAGGGATCCAAGACCAACTTCCTGTAGCCGAAAGGTGGAGTTTAAAAGTAAGAGCGGGTTGATAAAGATGTGTGCCCACTGTAATAGAAGCAGGACATTGGAAGAAGGATTGTAAGGTTCTAGCAGCCGAGAAGAAATCACAAGGTGTTTTAGGTGCTAGAACAAGTATGGTTGTTATTAAGCATGTTCACTAATAGTTCAAATTGTTGGGCATTTGTTGAGTTATGGACATGATGTTCTTAATATACAAAATAAGATGAATCAAGCTTAGTAATCATGAAAACCCTACTTGCTTGTGGCATTGTAGATTTGGTCATTCAAATGAGAAAAGAATCGCAAGGTTAAGAAAGTTAGACTACTTAACCCCATTAGACTTAGAGTCTTATGGCGATTGCGAATCTTGTCTCATGGACAAGATGATCAACAAACTCTTTTCCGGGAAAGGGGTACGTGCCAAAGAAATTCTAGAGTTGGTTTGCAGGGATGTTTGTGGACCATTGCCCACTCTAGCTAAGGGTCAATTCGGATACTTTATAACCTTTACCGACGATTACTCAAGGTACGGATACGTGTTTCTCATGAAATACAAATTCGAATCGTTTGAGAAATTCAAGGGGTACAAGGCCGAAGTAGAGAAACAACTTGGTAAGAGTACCAAGACTCTTCGATTGGATCGAGGAGGTGAGTACATTAGCCTTGAATTCATGGATTACTTGAAGCTTCATGGGATCCAGTCACAATGGACTCCTCCCGGAATACCTTAGATGAAAGGTGTGTCCGAAAGGAAAAACCGAACCTTGTTAGACATGGTAAGGTCCATGATGAATTTTTCCTCTCTTCCAACATTCTTATGGGGATACGCATTACAAACCTCAATCTATATTCTGAATAGGACTCCGTCCAAATCAGTTGAGCAGACTCCATACGAGCTATGTCATGGCAAGAAGTCATCTGCTAATTGATAAGTTGGAATCTAAAGGTGAAAATAGTTATTTTGTGGGATATCCTAAGGAGTCAAGAGGATATCACTTCTATCTACCGGAGAAACAAACAATGATTGTTTCTAGGCAAGTTAAGTTCCTAGAAGATGAGTATGTTTTTAAGGAACAAAGCCGTAAGAAGATAAAACTTGAAGTGATTCAAGAACCACGAATTAACATAGAGACTGATGATTTGTCAAGGCAACGTGACAAAGAATCAGTGGGAGCATTCATCGACTCTCATGGTGGAAGTTTATCACTAGGTGATCCCCTTTCAGCCAGTGGGAGCGTAATTGGAGTTGCATTGCCTTTGCAAGAACCCCCAAGTGGGTTGAATGAGAATAACATAGTTCAAACTCCCACCCAATAGGCATTTGAAAGTGTCGCTCTTGAGGATTCTCAGGTCAACGATGAAGTCGTTGTACCACAAAAATTTCACGATCAGAATGTACAGCCTGCACAACCACAACTCTGTAAGTCGACTAGAATTCGTAATCCACCCACTAGATATTATGGGTTCCTCGTGGAGGAACATGATGACATGGAGATCCCGGATAAAGACGAATCTAGAACTTATAATGAAGCAACATTAGATGTTGACTCAGAGAAGTGGCATGAAGCCATGAAATCCGAGATGGACTCGATGTACACCAATTAAGCCTAGGACTTAATTGAATTGCCAAAGGGGTTAGACCCATAGGTTGCAAGTGAGTCTTTAGGCGTAAGACCGATGCAAATGGCAAAGTACAAACCTATAAAGATAGGTTAGTAGCGAAAGGTTATAGTCGACACGAGGTATTGACTATGATGAGACTTTCTCGCTAGTTGCCAAGATCAAGTCCATTCGAATTTTACTTGTGATAGCAGCACACCGCTATTATGAGTTTTTGGTAGATGGACGTCAAAACAACTCTCCTCAATGGTAACATTGATAAGGGAGTGTTTGTGACTCAACCGAAGGATTTTATATCTAAGCCAAAATCTAATCTTATGTGCAAGCTTAAACGATCCATCTATGGATTGAAGCAAGCTTCTAGGAGTTGGAATATCCAATTTGATGAAGTTGTCAAATCCTTTGACTTAATCTGAAATTTGGAAGATCTTTGCATTTATCATAAACGCAGCAGGAGAGTATTGTCTTTATAGTCGTATATGTCAATGACATATTGATTATAGGAAATAACATCCCGCTAATGCAGTCTGTGAAAGATTGGTTATCAAAGACCTTCATGATGAAGGATCTTGGTGAGGCATGCTACATCTTAGGGATCAAGATCAATAGGGATAGATCCAAGAAGATGGTAGGGCTGTCACAATCCACCTACGTAGATAAGGTGTTGAAGCGTTTTGCAATAAAGAACTCTAAGAGAGGATCTTAACTTGATGCGAAGATACTAACTTCTACTAGTCGCTTACCCGCAAGCGGACGGGTTCACTGTAGTATGAGCAAGTATAATGACCAAGTATTATCGAACCCACGAGATGGAGTGTATGCGAACAGATCCCTGAAGATCTACGCGTCGTAGCTAATATGAGTGTAATGTTTTTGGATTTTTTGAAAGATTAATTAAAAGACTAAAATAAACTAATTAAACTAAAGAGCGAACTAAACAATTTAACTAAGGAGTGTTTTCAAATATGAGATGGTGATGCTCAGGATAGGAATCCCCACGTATACTAACGGAGCAGGTACATAATCAAAATAACTGTGACGCGCAAGAATTAACCTAAGTAAAAGAATGCAAGATGAAAGCTCAAGATTTTAAACCCTAATACTTTATCCTAACACTCGACTTCACTAATCTACTAACAAGTTAATAGATTGTGCTTTATTAATGAGACTCTAATTTAACTAAGGTGATGCGGTCGTCCTCCTTCGCTAAACTGGTAGATGAATTAACCCTTTCTAAACCCTCTCGTTAAGTCTACTCGTTGTTAAAGAGTGATACAGTCGTCCTCTCTTTAATACTTTTCGAACGAAATTCAAAGGCAAAGTCTAGATTGATTTTAAGTATTCATTAATCAAGAGAATTAAAACCTAACGTCACACATTACCCTAATTACGTACCCATAACCTACTTCTACGAGTTCATCCTATCCCAAGCATACAAGGGTTTAGCTAGACATGGCTATAACGATAACGAAAAGAATAACAGAAACAACGAACATAAACATAATGAATTGACGAAAGAAAATATGAAATATGAACTAGGGTTTAAAGAAATAAATACTAAGAACTGAATTTGAATTGAAAAAACGAAGTTTAAAGCGTTTAAAATAATCAAGCTAATTAAAAGAAACTAAGAAACGAAAAGAAACTAAGAATTCGTATGAAAAACCTCAACAAAATGTAAAGTAAAGCTTGCCCGTCTCTTCTCCTCTTTCTCTCCCTAAAAACTCAGTCTAAAAATGTAGTATGGTATCAAGTGGTTGTCAAAAACGTGTTCGGAAGGGGTATATATAAGTAACGGGTCGAATTGGGAGTTAATGGACCAAAAACGCGACAGGTCGTGCACTTACTCGTGCACTAGGTGCACGAGCAAAACCAACTCGAGCACCCCATTCTTCCCGAGAGCAAAAAGTGCTCGACCATACGTGGTCGTGCACTAGTGCACGACTGGATTCCACTCGAGCACACTGCTCGACCGACTCGAGCACTAAGTGCTCGACTTGCATCTCTCGTGCGCTATACTCGACCTGCTCGAGCACTAGTGCTTGAGCTCTTCTAGCTTGTGCACTCCAATGATACTTTTGCTCCCTCGAACTAGTACTTTTCGTATTTCTTCGATATCTTCTCATCCGGGCGTCCGTTTGAGTCGACTCAAAGTCCTACGAACTCCTCTTTTCGCCCTCTATCCATCTATGAGCATCAAAGAGACAAATTCATTAGTTTATGAAAATGATACTCAAATGACTCTAAATACTCACAAAATCAACCAAAACTAGGGCATTTCGAGTGACGAATCATGATAATTTCACGCCTAATCAACCCCCCAAACTTACCATGTTGCTTGTCCTCAAGCAACGAAATAATAAGTCAAGTGAAATTGTTAGGAATGAGTCAAAGAATCCAAACATGCAAGTATATGAATTCGAGCTTCAAAGATCAATCACAAGTATACTCACTCACCTTCCTTCATCATACTCATGCAACAACAACAAGAATCACCAAAATCAAACATGGATGTGCACTCTACGATGTGTTTCTCTCCCTCACAAGTGTATATCAATGATAAGGGACTCACTCAAACAATCAATCACACATGTTGGCAGCCATAGGCTTGTAAGCACTCTCAACTCCGACCACATTCTAGATATCAATGCCGAATCAAAAAGGACTTTTCTCAAGGTTGTAATGTACTCTTTGGACATGTGGGATAACAATATGGGTAAGTGACTTAAGTGAATGGAGAATAGAAACTTAAACTTTAGTATTTCGAGATTAGGAACAAAATACTTCAAACATTTTCAATCAACACCCTTTCAATTCCATACTCTCAACACTTCGATTTTTTTTTCTAACTCTTTTCACTTTTTTCAATCACTTCACTTTTTTTTTCTTTTTCGCACAAAGACATGAGCTCATTTTTTTTCTTTTGCTCATTCTCAATTTTTCTTCTTTTTCCCACATCTCATAACTTCATCACACCTTCTTCTCATATTCACTCAACAAACAACATTTTCCTTTTCAACTCAATTCAATCCCTTCACATTCACACTTTTCCTATTCTCCACTCAAATTGGGACAAAAAGGCTTAGGAACTTGGAATAGTGTTTAAAATGTGCTAGCAAATAATATAGGCTTTAGGCTCAAAGGGGCTAACAAGGGATAAATATCAATGGTAAGGAAAATTTTGGCTAAGTGACTCAATAAAATCAAAGATGGCCTAAGATCCTATTCGGCATATCAAACTAGACACAATCAAGAAGCAAGAGCACACACAAGTTCTAGCATCCTCTAAGGTGACGATCCACTCACAAACGAAGAGATTAATTCATGCATCAAAATCTCATAAGGCTCAAATCTCACGGCTTTCACATCCATGCTAGTCCTAGTGAATTCTCACTCTTATCATACAAGCACTCAAAAAGAAAACTTGTAAACATACTAGTTCTTTCTCAATTCCCCTCTAACTCAACTACTCACACCAAAGGGTCCCTAACTCAAATTCACAAATCTACTCTGCTCATCAAACATGCTCAAGAATGACAACTAATAAGTAGAAGGGGTCAATAAGCATGAAATATGCAACAGCGAATCAAATCAAAATCACCCTGAGGAGCATCTCAAGACACCAAATGACCAAACACACTCAAAGATAAGGGGTGCTCTGGTGCAATATAACAAGAATCATAAAAAAACTCCACCCCTCAAACTTTGACCTTGCGAAGAGGTCTAAGTTTGGGGTTGTGGGTTACCTCAACCAAACAATTTAGTTTCTCTCAACAACGTTGCACACTCCTTGCTTGAGTTTCTCCCTTTTGGATAGCTCCATCGAGACAAGCCTACAAAATGAACTCTCAAGTACGAGGTTAAAACTTACGATTCCACAACACCCTAATAACATAATAAGAAACTAAAAACAAATAAAAGCAAATAAAAATGGGTTGCCTCCCATTCAGCGCTATTTTTAAGGTTCTCATGCCGGACCGAGCTCAAAGGAGCTTATGGGACATCATACTCAAATTTACCTCCCTTACTCTCATAAGAGTGGTGGTTGCATTCCTTTCCTTGATGTCCCACCATCATGAGCTCTTTTCCTTCCTTCTCATCCCCAAGTGTTATGGGTCTCAACTCCTTCTCACCTTTATCTGGAGGCGTCTTACCAAACAGTTTCTTGAATTTGGACTTTTTCTTCTTATCTCCTCCTTTCCCTTCCAACTGGATCACGTCCACACTTTTCACCTCTTCATCATTCAACTTCTTCACTTTATCCCTATCAAAAGAATCAAGATCATAACGCTCATGGGTTAAATTATCAAGTGAAGGATTATCAACATCATGAACATGAGAAAGATTAGGGATAGGAGGTGTGTCTTCAACACTAGGATCAATGACATCCATGCAATACAAACTCTCATCCTCCTTCGGGTGCTTCATGGCTTCATATAGGGAAATCTTCACTTCTTGATCATCAACCTTCAATGTAATCTTCCCATTTGCCACATCTAGCACCATCCTCGCCGTAGCTAAGAACGGTCTTCCCAAGATCAGGGGCACGTGCTCATCTTCCTCCATTTCTAGCACTACAAAGTCAGCTGAAAAAATGTGATCTCCAACTCTCACGAGGACGTCTTCAACCACACCTTGAGGTCTAGTAATAGACCGGTCGGCAAGTTGAAGCGTCATCATTGTGGGTTGAAGTTCACCACCTTCCAACTTCTTGAAAAGCGACAACGACATCAAATTAATGCTCGCTCCGAGGTCGCACAACGCTCCCTTCTTAATCCCGTTCCCAATATCACAAAGAATGGTGAAGCTCCCGGGATCCTTCAGCTTTGGAGGAAGTGCCTTGTGCACTAATGCACTCACCTCGTGGTTCAACTGCACCAACTTCGGCTCATCCACTTGCCGCCTTTTCGCGATCAAGTCCTTCAAAAACTTTGCATACTTGGGCATCTGTTCCAAAGCATCATAAAAAGGGATATTAATATGCAATTATTTAAACACATCAAGGAACTTAGCGAATTTCTCATCAAGCTTTTTTTTCATGAAGCGTTGTGGATATGGGACGGGTATCACAGATTTGGGTACCCCCCATTCATCTTTCTCGGTCTCTTTCACTTTCTCCCTTGCTTCCTTTGCCTTCTTCCACTTAGGAACTCCCTCACCCTTCTCAATGCCTTCCTCTTCAAGCTCTTTGCTCGCTTGAGTGCTTTCACCCTCAACCTTCTTCAACTATCACCTCTTCAATCTCATCTCTATCTTGAGGCATCTCAGAATCAGTAGGCATCTGAGGACCTTCATAGTTGGTTCCACTTCTTAACTGGATAGCCTTGCAATGCTCTTTCGGGTTCCCCTCCGGCATGGAAGAATATTTTCCCGGCTCTCTATTCAACGACTTTGCAATCTGGCTCATCTGGAACTCTATAGAAGTGAACCGCCTATTATTCTCTTGTTGAGTTCTAGTCCACTCAACGTTCATCTTCTGGAGCTCTTGATCACGTTGATCACCCTTTTTATGCAACTCTTTCACATCATACTCCAAGGACGACAACCTCTTACTTCCTTCCTCCACCTTCTGTAGAATTGCTCTCAACATCTCCTCAGTTGATGCACCACCTTCTCCACCCGGAGGCTTTGAACCTGGGTCAACACCTGGAGGAACTGTAACACCCGCTTTTGGGTTATCATATGAGAAATTCTCGTTCTTTCTCCATTAGTTCTGGGGAGGCTGCTAGCCTCCTTGATAGCCTTGAGTGTTCCTCCATTGATTTTGAGGTGGCTGAGGACCTGGAGGTACAAATGGTTGGCCATAAGAAGGCCTTCCATACTGATTTCCACCTTGGTAGCCATTCTGGTTGTAATACGGACCTCCCATGTAATTGACTACCTCTTGCTGTCCACTTGGCTGGTCTACTCTATCATTCTCTGCTGCATGCTCTCCAACCAAATTCTTCCCCAACTCGAGGTTGTTAATCTTTTCCATCATGGCCATCAACAGCCTTCTCGTTCCTTTACCCTCTTCAACCTGATGCACTCTTTGGAAGTCTGCATCCACACTCTAAGCCCCGACATTCGTGACAATATTTTCTACGATCTCTCTACACCTCTTTATTCCTTGATTCAGGAATGAGCCACTAGCACAGGCATCTAGATGGTCTTGCTCGGCCTTGTTGGCACCACTGTAGAAAAATGCCATCACATCTCTCTCATTGTATCCGTCCTGCGGGCACTCTATCAGCATGTTTGAGTATCTCTCCCACGCTTGACGTAGGTCCTCTCCTTGCTTCTGGCGGAAGGAAGAGATCTCAATCCTTGCTTTGATCGTTCTGGATGGAGGGTAGAACCGCTCGAGGAACAGACGCTCGAGCTCGGCCCATGTGGTTACACCTCCCTGTGGGAGCGTATTATCGTACCACTCTTTTGCTATTCCCGTCAATGAGAATGGGAACAGCCTAAGCCTCTTGGCATCTTCAGACCTGCCATTATAGTTGAAAGTGAAGACTATCATTAGAAAACTCCTCAGATGTGTATGAGGATTCTCCTTCCCGATCACCCCCTTGAACTGATTCTCAGTAAGCAGCTTAAGAATTCCCGGGGAAATTGAGAAGTTATTTGCCTCAATAGGAGGTAATGCCACTCCATTATAGTACCTTTGTGGATGCGCTGCAAACCTCCCTCGAATAGCCATATGTTGATCTGCGTTCTGAGGAACGTGTTGAGGATTAGCAGCTGGTACGGGTACTTGCTGGGGTGGTGGTTGGTAAACATGTGGTTGATTGTAAACTGGAGGTGGAGGATACGTGTATAGTGGATAAGGGTATGGTGGGTATGGGTAAGATGGATAGGGTAAGTTACTTTGTGGTAAGTTAGGATGTGGGTAAGCAGGGTTGTTCTGATGGTTATGGACAATGTTATGAGCTGGATTCCCTACGTTTTGTGATTCCGGGTTTAGGCTCTGGTTATCCCCTAACGGAATTTGATTCCGGCTACCACTAACTCCAGTGCCTTCAACTCGGCCCAATTCCTGATTGAACTCGTTCGCAGCATCATCCAACTCATTAGAGATGTCCATCGGTTCTTTCCCTCTGGCAGCGTTCATTCTTCTCAAGAAAGCTCGGTTCCTTCTAGCTATCGTCTCAGGGTCCAACGGTATTCTCTCTTCGCTCGTATTGCCTTGTGAGCGTATTTTCATAAACCTGACACACTAACAGAAGGATCAAAATGCAACTGCCGATTGAATAAAAATAAAAATAAATAGAAAATAAAGCACTCACTACTAACTACTAAGCTATCTACAAGTCCTATTCAAAAAGCATACAACGCCATCCCCGGCAACGACGCCATTGACTTGATGTGAAGATACTAACTTCTACTAGTCGCTTACCCGCAAGCGGACGGGTTCACTGTAGTATGAGCAAGTATAATGACCAAGTATTATCGAACCCACGAGATGGAGTGTATGCAAACAGATCCCTGAAGATCTACGCGTCGTAGCTAATATGAGTGTAATTGTGAAGTACCAGTTCCTTCTTACAAACTCTTTAGATCTAACTTCGATCTAAAGATCAACAGCCTTCAACCTTATCTTGTAGATGAACAGGTTGAGGTTCAACAACTCCTCAAGAGTGAATAAGTAATTAAGAACAGAATAAGAGTGCTATATGCTTGAATAAACAAGAGCTTGAATGTATCTTCGTGTGCGTATGTATCTCTCTAGAGCTTTTTCTTGTGATTGCACTCTTGTATTTATAGAGGGGATTAGGGTTAGCCGTTGGAGAGCTAATCCAATCAGATCCTCTATTCAAGGAAGCCTCAATCAATCAATTCCCTAATTGATTGATTGGGTTAGTGGGATCCTTGGATTGATTATCTTCAAATATTTTCCAATCCGATCTTGTTGATTTGATTTGAATCACCAACGGTCAAATGCTTCCTCTGCCTAACTCTGATTCTCTCCAGAGAAGGCAAGACCAGACACCAGGCAACCTCGGTGTCTTCTGGTCCTGATCTGGTTAACAACCAGAATACTCAGTAGAAACAGAGGATCAAACTGAGCATCTTTTGTTCTACCAGACTCGTCTGGTCTGGACTCGTCTGGTCTGGGGAAGGTCCTCTGCCTCTGGTCAGATCTCATCTGGTGAAGTCTTCTGGTGGAGTCCTCTGGTGAAGTCCTCTGATGGGGTCTTCTGGTGAAGTCTTCTGGTCTGGCAGTTCCCCCTAGACTAAGTCCTAATCTAGATCATCATCTGGCTAACAGGTCCAGATGGTCCTATTACATCTTCTGGTTTGATTTAACTCATCAAAACTATACAACTTTTATCCTAACAATTTCCCCCTTTTTGATGAAGTTAAAACACTACCAGAACTGATCAAAACATAAGACTTTAAGCAAGAAAACAATAAAGGACAAGACCTTAGAATAGATCTTATCAGGCAAACAATTAAGACAACAAGAGGTTATCTTTTGAATAGAGAAGATATGATATTTTCATTAATAATAAGGACAAGATGATTACAAGTTACATTGAAATTCAGAGTTCTATTCTATGCATATCTCCTGTTTTCCTTGGGCACAAGAAACCAGTCAAGGAACCTATCCTGGACGGCCTTCAACTCTGCAGAAGATGTTGGAGTGAAGTTGACCAACACCTTTGTCTTGTACAATCTCTTCAGCTCAACCCAATCAACCTGGTTTCCTACCATGGGTGTGTTGAGATAAGTAAACTCAGGAGCAGTCACCTCCAGTTGAACTCAATGGTAGAGTCCATCAATTGCTTGTACAAATCTGCATCATAAGCTTGCATCCAGGAGTGAAAGGTTCTGTTGATCAGCTCATCATCCTCTGGTGCTGGCCTCTGGATATAATGTTGAATGAACCAGAGAGTCTTTGCCTCCTTCCATTTCTCAATCAAGGGCACAGGCACAGTAGAGTCAAAAGACCCTTCTGTCCTGAGAGGCAGAATGTTCATCACCTCAATAGGAGCTTTCCTCCTCTGACTAGATCCACCTGCACCAGAAGGAACACCAGCTTCTCTGCTCTTCTTATTTTGCCTCCTGACATATCTGAGCCTCTGCTCTTCATCTATGTTCTTTCTGATCCTTGCCTGCTTCTTCTCTGGAGTCTCTTCCTTATATCTCATCTGTGCTTCTTCAACAACAGTCTCAAGGAAGCTCTTCTTGACTTTCCTGATCTTTCTCTTTGCAGGTCCAGAGATTGAGATGGGATCCTGCTCTGCTTCTGAGGAATCCTCTTCTGCAGCAAGCTGCTTAGCCATGGTAAGAGATTTAAGCTCTTCCTTCTTCTTCTTCTGCAGCTCTGCCTGGGCCAAGGTGTTCTCCAGCAGGTCCAGACGAGCACCATGGCTAAAGAGTGTCTCATTGGTGGTCTTCGCCAGATCAGTTCTGGCCTTCTCTTCCCCCATTTTAACTTCATCAAGGAGGGGCTCCACTACCTGCCTTATAAGATCAGGCAAGGCAGTGTTGGAGGAAGAGTGAAGATCACGCAGCTGCTTTGCCTCCTCCAGGTAGGCTTTTGATTCAGCAACAAGCCTTTCCTGCTTCTCTAACATCTCCTGGAGGGAGTCCTTCATCTTAGCAGTCTGGATCATCTGGCTGGCCATCTCAACCTTCAGCACAGAGACTGGCCTCATCTGCTCCAGCACGTGCTCCTGGAGCTGCTTCTGGCTGTGCATAACATCCAGCTTGACAAAAAGGCCATTTGCCTTGAATGAGGCCTTGACTTCAGCCAGAGTAGACTTGATTTGCTTAAGGAAAGTCCTCATCTCCTACCGAATCTGATGCTCTATCATAGCAGGGGCCATGTGTTGAATTGCTTTAGAAAAGCGCCCTATCTGCATGATCTGTTCATTAAAGAACGTCTTCATCTTCTGGAGCACGGTAGGAGACATATCAAAGTCTTCCTCGTCTGAGTACAGCTCTGGAGGGAAGACAAAGTGAGGCCCAAACTTGTAAGAGGGGCCCTTTGGAGTGATCATTACCCCTCTCTGGATGAGCAGGGTGCGAATCAAGATCTTGGCTGCACCAGGGGTCTCCAGCTCAGCTGGGTTCTGAATATTCATCTTCTGCTTCAGCTCAATCTCCCAAGCAGTGAAGTTGGAGGGACCCATTTCCTCAAGCAACAACATAAGGTCCTCCACATCTTCAAGTTTGGCCTTGCTCCAGACCTTGGCATCAGTCAACTCTGCTAGAAGTGGTAAGTGCTCCAGAAGAACTGGGAAATGCTCTCTTAGTCAGAGCTGAGCACTCACACTCATACCCTGCCTAATGGGACCCATTTCTGCAGATGAGAAAGTGTTGGTCCCACTTGATAGATTAATTGCGGAAGCTTATGTTTAAATGTCTTTCAAGATCTTTTACAAGAGAGTAATAAACAATAAACAAAGATTAAAAATAAAGCGATAAATAACACAAGATATATAGTGGTTCGGATAAATATCCTACGTCCACTCTCCCTTAACACCAAGGGGTCTCACTATCAACCAACTCACAAACTTACTCACTGGAATTTCCGAAGTACCAGCACCTTCTTACAGACTCTTTAGATCTAACGTTGATCTAAAGATAAACTTACTCCAACCTTGTCTAACAAGATGAACAGGTTGAGTATATAAACTCCTTACGAGTAGATGAGTAATTAAGAACAAAATGTGAGTGCAATATGCGTAGTGATCAAAAGCTTAGTATGGCTATATGCGCGTGAATGATTCTAGAGCTTTTTCTAGATCTGCACTCAAGTATATATAGAGGGGATTAGGGACATAGCCGTTGGGAGGCTGATCCAATGGAAGCTTCAATCAATCAATTCCCTAATTGATTGATTGGGTTGGTGAGATCTTGATTGATTGTCTTCATATCTTCTCAATCCAATCTTGTTTTGACTTGATTAATCACCAACGGAACAATGCTTCCAATTGCCTAACTCTGATTCTCTCCAGAGAAGGCAGGACCAGACACCAGGCAACCTCGGTGTCTTCTGGTCCTTATCTGGTGAACAACCAGAATACTCAGTAGAATAAGGGGATCAAACTGAGCATCTTTTGTTCCACCAGACTCGACTGGTCCGGACTCGTCTGGTCTGGGGAAGGTCCTCTGCCTCTGGTCTAGATCTCTTCTGCTGAAGTCCTCTGGTGGAGTCCTCTGGTGACTCTTCTGGTGAAGTCTTCTGGTCTGGCAGTTCCCCCTAGACTAAGTCCTAATCTAGATCATCATCTGGCTAACAGGTCCAGATGGTCCTATTACATCTTCTGGTTTGTTTTAACTCATCAAAACTAACAAATTTTTTATCCTAACAATTTCCCCCTTTTTGATGGAGTTAAAACACTACCAGAACTGATCAAAATTAAAACTGAAGCAAGAAAAATAATAAGGGGATGAGACCTTAGAATAGATCTCATCAGGCAAATACTAAGACAACAAGGAGTTGTCTTTAGAACAAAGAAGATATGTATTTTTCATTAAAAATCAGAGGACAAAATAATTACAGATTACATTGAAGTTCATAGTCCTACTCTAGGCATATCTTCTGTTCTCTTTAGGGACAAGAAACCAGTCAAGGAACCTATCCTGGAAGGCCTTCAACTCTGCAGAAGATGTTGGGGTGAAATTCACCAACACCTTGGTCTTGTAAAGCTTCTTCAGTTCTGCCCAATCCACCTGGTTCCCAATCATGGGAGTGTTAAGATAAGTAAATTCAGGAGCAGTCACCTCCAGGTTGAACTCAATGGTTGAATCCATCAGCTGCTTGTACAAGTCTGCATCATAGGCTTGCATCCAAGAATGGAAGGTTCTGTTGATCAGCTCATCATCTTCTGGTGCTGGCCTCTGGATATAATGCTGAATGAACCAGAGGGTCTTGGCTTCTCTCCATCTCTCAATCAGAGGATACGGCACAGTAGAGTCAAAAGACCCTTCTGTCCTGAGTGGCAAGATGTTCATAACTTCCACAGGAGCTTTCCTCTTCTGACCTGAGCCACCTGCACCAGAAGGAATACCAGCTTCTCTGGCCTTCTTGTTCTGTCTCCTAACATATCTGAGCCTCTGCTCTTCATCTATGTTCTTCCTGATTCTGGCTTGCCTCTCCTCTGGAGTTTCTTCCTTGTATCTCTTCTCTGCTTCTTTGACAACAGATTCAAGGAAACTCTTCTTAACTTTTCTAATCTTCCTCTTAGCAGGGCCAGGAATGGTAGAAGGATCCTGCTCAGCTTCAGATGACTCTTCTTCTGCAGCAAGCTGTTTAGCCATAGATAGAGATTTCAACTCTTCTTTCTTCTTCTTCTGCAACTCAGCCTGGGCCAAAGTGTTCTACAGCAGGTCCAGACGAGCTCCATGGCTAAAAAGAGTCTCATTTGTGGTCTTCGCCAGATCAGTTCTGGCCTTCTCTTCCCCCTTTTTAACTTCATCAAGGAGGGGCTCCACTACCTGCCTTATGAGATCGGGCAAGGCAGTGTTGGAGGAAGAGTGAAGATCACGAAGCTGCTTGACCTCCTCCAGGTAAGCCTTAGACTCTGCAACAAGTCTCTCTTGCTTCTCCAACATCTCCTGGAGGGAGTCTTTCAGCCTAGCAGTCTGAATCATTTGGCTGGCCATCTCCACCTTGAGTACAGAAACTGGCCTCATCTGCTCCAGCACGTGCTCCTGGAGCTGCTTCTGGCTGTGCATGACATCTAACTTGACAAACAAGCCATTAGCCTTGAATGAAGCTTTAACCTCTGCCAGAGTGGATTTGATCTGCTTCAGGAAGATTTTCCTCTCTTGCTTAATCTGATGCTCTATCATAGCAGGGGCCATATGTTGAATGGCTTTGGAAAAGCGCCCTATCTGCATGATCTGCTCATTGAAGAAAGCCTTCATTTTCTGGAGCACAGTAGGAGACATCTCAAAGTCCTCCTCGTCTGAATAAAGCTCTGGAGGGAAGACAAAGTGAGGACCAAACTTGTAAGTGGGGCCCTCTGGAGTGAGCATTACTCCCCTCTAGATGAGCAGGGTGCGAATCAAGACTTTAGCTGCACCAGGGGTCTCCAGTTCTGCTGGGTTCTGAATGTTCATCTTCTGCTTCAGCTCAATCTCCCAAGCAGTGAAGTTGGAGGCACCCATTTCCTCAAGCAATAGCATCAGGTCCTCCACATCTTCAAGTCTGGCCTTGCTCCAGACCTTGGCATCAGTAAGCTCTGCCAGAAGTGGTAAGTGCTCCAGAAGAACTGGAAAATGCTCTCTTAGCCAGAGCTGAGCACTTACACTCATACTCTGCCTAATGGGACCCATTTCTGCAGATGAGAAAGTGAAGGGTTTGGGCCCAGAGGCAGAGGAGGAAGGGGCTAAGTCAACAGGCTCAAGTGAAGCTTCCTCATCTTCACTATCATCGCTGGTTAAACAGGTTGGGGAGGGGGGAGGGGCAGGGAATCCCAGAGCCATAGCAATGGTTGGGCCCTGATCTGTATGGGTTTGGGGAGGGTTTGGATTTTGTGAAGTAGAGGTGGTAGGGATTGGTTGCTCTGCACCAGAAGAGGAAGGAATATCTGGTACAGAATGTGTAGGAGGGATTTGGGAGGTGGAAGTGTTTGAAGGGGGGACTTCTGCACCAGAGGAGGTTGAGGGAACCTCTGGTACAGAAGGTGAGGAAGAGGGGTTAGTGGGGATATGTGTTTGGGAATTTGGGGGAGAAGGTGTTTGTGTAGGAATGGTAGAGGGAGAATAGACAGGGGTATCTGGGATAGTCTGCTCTGGTGGAAGAATGGGGTTACCAGAGGCAGATGGGGTTTGGGGAGTGTTATCTGGGGGAGAGGTAGAAGGGGAAACAAGATTTATGGGGGAGGAAGAGGGAAAGGAAGGGTTTACCTCTGCTGGGTCACCACCAGCAGGCACAACAAGCTCTGGAGCATCCTCCATCAACTGGGAAGCATCCTCAATGGCCTTCTCCAAGGCCTCTCCAAGATCAGATCCAGAGTCTGAATCTTGAAGAAGGGCTCTCTTGGCCTTGGATTTCCTCACAAGAGGCACTTCCTCCTCTTCCTCTTCTGATGGCTCATCCACCAGAAGGGTTTTCTTTGCCTTTCTGCTAGTCCTCCTCTTCTTAGCAGAATGTCTCCTGGCCTCGTCTGGCTGCTTCCTCTTGGCTGCTCCAGCCTTCTTGGCAACCTCACTCTTCTTCTTCAGTACATCAAGAAGAGGGATCTGGTCCTCCTCAGAGGAACCAGAGAAAGCAACAGTTGAAGAACCAGTTGCTCCAGCAGCTTTCTTCTGGGTCTTCTGCTGCTGCTGCTGCTTCTGCCCCTTAGCATGTGAGGGAATGGCTTGAAGGGGAGGAGCAGGGATGGCTTGCTCACCATCAGAATCAGGATGGCCATGAAGGGAACCATCCTTGGAGAACATAATCTTGGACTTATGAAAGCCCTTACACCAGAATTGTCTCCATTTCTTCTCTGGAAGAATCGAATCCAGAAGTAGGGTGAGTTTTGTGCCCAATGATACATTAGCATTGAACACAAATTGTTGCTCTCCTGGCAACTGGGGGCATTCTTCCTTCTGGATTTTCACCTTGTTCTTCCTCAGCACCCCCCAGAAGAACTCAGCCCAGTTACATTGAACACCATCCAGAATGGCCCTCATAACACAGAGCCTGCCAACGAAGATGGCATCTGTGCTATGGCTCTCACACATGAGAATCTTTACCACAATGTCAAATAGCACCTTATACTTCTGCCTAAGATGCTTGTCCAAGAAACCCTTAGTAATATTCTGGCATGAATTTCTGGCAAACATCTTGAAGGATTCCAACGCCTCTCCTTCTCTGTACTTCAGTGGGTCCACACCTTCCGCAGAAAGGTTACCAAAAAGACCACAGAAGTCTGCCTTAGAGAAAACAACATCCTCTGAATCAATCTTGGATGAAATATAGTCTTCATGGATCTTCATCCGGATAAGAAACTGTGCAGCATATCCATCCAAGGTACGCAGATCCTTGGGAACCTTTGAGATCAACTCCTCCAGCCCAGAACGTCGGAGAAGTTCCAAAATCTCCAAAGCGGCCGGATTCTTAGTGGAATAGAAGTCCACCACCATTTCTGTCTTGAGTTTCTTGCAGACATAGTCTGGATCGAAATTGCACTTGGGTGCCATAACTGTGAAAGAGAGAGAGAGAGAGAGAATGCTTTGCAGAGAGAGGTTAGGGTTTGAATAGTATAGAAACGTGAAAGGACAGATTGAAAACAAAATTGATTTAAATAGAGTAATACGCGTGGCTTGAAAATTAAATGAAGTGTGAACGCGTGTTGTTTCAAATTCAATTTAGGAAACAAAATCAATTTTAGCATTGATTGACATTTTACACAGTGATTAAATCTGATGGCCATGATGAAAGGCGAAATACAGATTTAATCTGGTGCGTTGGCATAGTCATTGGGACTGGGCATAAAGGGGTTTTGTGGCAGTCAAGAGAAAAAGCGAAATGATTGCCTAGGCCCTATACCCTAGTCTTAAATACACTCCGAAGTTGAAAGGTTTTGAGTGTACTTACTAATTTGAAAAGTGTATCCCAATGATCAGAGGCCAGAGTAGAAAAGACATACCTGTCACCTGATATTGTAACCAGATGATACCACAATTAGTCAGGTGATACTTCTCCTCTGATGGAACTCATCTGGTCCTGGTCAGTAAAGACTTTGGACATATCTCTGACTTAGTACCTCATCTGGGATAAGTGTCACCTGGTGTATACCTCATCTGGAAGTATACCCTCTCTGATATATCTAATCTGCAGGTATGTTAGCATAAGGAAAATTTATGAAGAAAATTAATAAAATAAGGATACTTCTCTGATGTTCCCCCTAAATCAAATCTGTCTCTGGATCCAACAAACCTAACTCAAAGGCTAACTCTCTGAATCTGGTCTCAGCCAAAGGCTTGGTTAAAATATCTGCTCTCTGCCTCTCTGTTGCAATCTTTTCCATCCTTATATCTCCCTTCTCAACATGATCTCTGATAAAATGATGCCTTATATCAACATGTTTGCATCTGGTATGAAGAACTGGATTCTGGGTGATTGCAATGGCACTATTACTATCACAGAAAATAGGAATATCCTTAGCTCTAATCTGGTAGTCCCTAAGCTGTTGACTAATCCAAAGTAGTTGAGAACAACAGCTCCCTGCAGCCATGTACTCTGCTTCTGTTGTTGATGTAGCAACTGAAGTCTGCTTCTTGGAAAACCAGGATACCAATTTATTCCCTAAAAATTGGCATGTTCCACTTGTAGATTTCCTATCTATTCTGCACCCACCATAGTCTGAATCTGAATAACCACTTAATTCCAGGTTGTCATCTGCAGGATACCATAATCCTAAATTCACAGTTCCCTTAAGATATTTCAATATTTTCTTAGCTGCTTCCAAGTGACTCTTCTTGGGGTTAGCTTGAAATCTGGCACAAACTCCTACAGCAAAAGTAATATCTGGTCTGCTTGCAGTCAGATACAAAAGAGAACCAATAAGTGCTCTGTACTGAGTCTGGTCCACACTCTCTCCAGATTCATCTGGATCCATGTTGAAATTTGTCATCATAGGGATCTTGGCTTCCTTGCTAGATCCTATTCCAAATTTCTCTAACATGTTTCTGGTGTACTTAGCTTGATTAATAAAAATTCCCTTCTCTGATTGCTTAACCTGCAAACCCAAAAAGTAATTCAATTCTCCCATCATGGACATCTCAAACTGTCCCTGCATGAGCTCACCAAACTTCTCACACAGCTTCTTGTTAGGGGATCCAAATATGATGTCATCAACATATATTTGGACCAGAAGGATGTCCTTTCCTTCTTCTTTCCTAAACAAGGTTCTATCAATCTTACCTTTAGTAAAACCATTGTCCAGAAGAAATTGAGATAGAGTGTCATACCATGCTCTGGGTGCCTGCTTCAGCCCATAAAGAGCTTTCTTAAGCTTAAACACCTTGTCACCTTGTTCAAAACCAGGAGGTTGTTCCACATACACTTCCTCAATGAGAATCCCATTAAGAAAGGCATATTTCACATCTATCTGGTATACTTTGAACTTCATGTGAGCAGCATATGCTAAGAACAATCTGATGGCTTCTAGTCTGGCAACAGGAGCAAAAGTCTCATCATAGTCTATTCCTTCTGACTGAGAATAGCCCTGGGCCACTAGCCTTGCCTTGTTCCTAGTAATGACATCATTCTCATCTTTCTTATTTTTGAAAACCCACTTAGTGCCTATCACCTTTTGATGACTTGGTCTGTCTACCAGCTCCCAAACATCCTGTCTGGTGAATTGATTCAACTCCTCTTGCTTAGCAACAATCCAATTTGAATCTTTCAGTGCCTCCTTGATGTTCTTAGGCTCAATCAAGGACACATAGCAACTGAATAAGACAGCTAAGTTAAGAGTTCTCCTAGTCTGGACACCCTTAGTTGGATCTCCTAAGATCAGGTCATTGGGGTGATCAACCAGGGTCCTCCTTCCCGTGGTCTTGCCTGGGTGATCATCTTCTGTAGTACCTTGGTGATTATCACCACCTGCAGAAGAGCTTCCCCCTACAGGAGTTCCAACCTCTTCTGGTTCTGCTCCTTGTGAAGGCTGCTCCTTCAGAGAACCAGGAGATGGGCCATCATCTGAATCTGAATCTGAATCAAGAACAGGTGGATTGACCTTGATAACTCTGGGTGTAGTCTGATTCTGGGTCTCATCTGAAGACTTAGAATCCACCTTGCACTCAAAAGTAGATTCATAAAAAACAACATGAGGTGTTTCCTCCACACAAAGTGAATTCTTATTAAAAACTCTAAAAGCTTTACTGGTGCTGGAATATCCCAAAAATATTCCATCAGCCACTTTAGCATCAAAGGTTCTTAATTTAGATTTTCCATTGTCATGGATGAAACACTTACATCCAAAAACATGAAAATATGAAACAGATGGGGTTTTACCTTTCCATACCTCATATGGGGTCTTATTATGTCTCTGGGCAATCAGGCACCTGTTCTGAGTGTAGCAAGCTGTATTGATGGCCTCTGCCCAAAATCTCTGTGGAGTGCTGTACTCTGCCAGAAGTGTTCTTGCAGCTTCTTTGAGAGTCCTATTTCTCCTTTCTGCTACTCCATTTTGTTGAGGTGTTCTGGCAGCAGATGTCTCATGAAAAATCCCATGATCCTTGCAGTAATCTGCAATATGTGAATTCAAAAACTCTGTTCCTTTGTCACTCCTGATCCTGACTATGCTCTGGTTCTGCTCATTCTGAATCTGCTTGAAGAACTCTGGCAGCTTAGTCATAGTTTCATTTTTCTTAAACAAGAACACTACCCAAGTGTATCTTGAAAAGTCATCTACTATCACTAAGGTGTACTTCCTACCACTGAAACTAAGAGGAGAAACAGGTCCAAACAGGTCCATGTGAAGTAGTTGAAGTACTCTGGTTGTGGTTGTGCTCTGGACATCCTTAAAGGAAGTCTTGGGTTGTTTACCCTTCTGGCATGAACCACAAACCTGATCCTTCTTAAACACTTCATTAGGAAGACCTCGAATGAGACCTTTTCTGGCAATCTTGTTCAATGTTTTGAAGTTAAGATGACACAATCTCTTGTGCCAAATCCAGCTGTTCTCTGCAGATCCTTTAGCAACCAGGCAAGCATTCCTTGGGCAACTGCTAAAATCTGCAAGATAAATGTTACCCTTCCTCAAGCCTATTAGCAAGATATCATTATAATCAGAAGAGAAAACAGTGCATGAATCACTAGAAAACTTCACTGAGTATCCCTTGTCACAGAATTGGGATACTGAAAGCAGATTATGCTTAAGTCCTTCTACGTAGTAGACTTCATCTACAGATACTCCATTGAAGGTCAACTTTCCAACTCCTCTGGTGACTCCATAGTTGTTGTCACCAAACATCACTCTTGGTCCATTTAATGGCTTGAAATCTTGGAGATTATCCTTCTGGAAGGTCATGTGCTTGGAACATCCACTATCAATGTACCAGACATGGTTGCTTGAAAATCCTTTCTCCAATGGACTCTTATCTACCTGCAGAGAGATCAATTAGGTCCCCTACTAGTGCTGGGTCCTGATTGGTTAGTTGCAGGTTTTGTAGGAATCCATAGATAAAGATCATCTCTTGATGGATGAGGAGATCTTATCTTTCTTCCAAATCTATCTACCAGCACATGTCCTCTTACTATGACATATTGAGCTACTGGTCTGATAAGGACACCTTTCCTATAAACAGGTCTGGTGTACCTTTTCTCAAATCTGGCCTTTGGAATGGCCTGCCTCAAAGACATGGTCTTAAAGGTCTGGTTATAAGGGTACATCCTAGAAGAACCATCTCTGGTGTCATAACTACCCAGATCAGTTGGTTTTCTAGAGATGGGTCTGGAAGACCTCCTCTGGTTCTGATAATTAGACCTGTTCTGGTGATTATAGTTCCTTTGAGTATACCTATTCTGGAATTGATTCTTCTGAGAAAATTGTCTCTGGGGTACCTGGTTCTGTTGAACATTGTTCCTTCTCTGGTAGTTATTACTCTGATTGGTATTCCCCCTTTTTGAGTGTTTCCTTTGAGGTCCCCTAATCTGTTTAGGTTCCCTTTGAGAATTTCTCTGGGGTCCTCCAATTTGAGTAATATCTACTCCTTGGGACTCATTGTTCACAGAACTATCAATCTTTAATGGTTCCCCTTGTTGACACTTATTCTCTAACATCTTCTCTTCCAGAACAGTCAACTCTTCTGGACCATTTGTTATGTGATTAACAGAGTGATTCCTTTTCCAATCAGGATTGTGAACCACCTTGTAACCATTACCAGTTAAGTCTTTATCATTCCAGATTTCTACCAATTTACCAGCTCTTACAGACTTGTCTTTGTTATAAAGGTACTTGTGAGTTTTAGTGGTAATTCCAGAATATCCTAAACCACTCTTATCACAAATGCGCTGAGAAGACTCTGATATGATAGATACAACAGATGGTATCTTAGGAGCTTCTCTGGGCATAGGTATCTCCTCTATGTTGTGAACAACTTGTTTTCCCTTGATAAGAGTTTGGTATTTGGCTCTGAGTTCAGTGATCTCATCCTCTTGAGAGTTCCTTTCTTTCATGAGTTGATCTACCAGAGTATCTCTTTCTGTGATCTTATCCTGAAGTTCAGAGACTTCTTTGGAATGATCTTTCATGAGTTCTCTGGTGGATTTGTGCTCATGAGAGAGAGATTGAACTTCAGCTCTGAGCCTACCATTCTATTTCTCAAGTTTTTGACAGAGTTGGACACAATTTTGGAGATCTGATAGCATTTGTTGCATATCAGACTCTCTGGAGTTACCAGATGAATTAGAGGATTCAGTACATTTGGAATTAGATAAAACAAGAGTAGTTTCATTTACCTCAGTGATGTCTGCCATGAGACACACATCATCATCTGATCCAAAGTCAGAAGAAGAAGAACTGGAACTAGTATCCTCCTCCTCTGCTTCTGCCAGTAATGCTCTCTTATCTATCTCTTGATTCTTTTCTCTTCTCTTTCCCTAGGAGTAAGCTGAGGACAATCATAACTGTAGTGACCAGTCTTGTTGCATGTGTAGCAGGCATTGTCTCCTCTGGGACTAGGACTTGGCTCTCTCCTCCTCTGGTTGTATTCTGATCTGGCAGGGCTACTCTCTCTCTCCTCTGGTAGTCAGGTCTGCCAGAGCTACCATCCCTCCTCTGATGATCTGATCTCCCAGAGTTGCCAGGGTTGTCATCTCTCCTCCTCTCTGGAGTTCTGAATCTGGTCTCCTTTGAGTCTCCAGATGTCTTCTCCTTCTCTGCAGGCTTGAAAGAACTCTTCCTGTCTCTGGAAGATTCCTTCCAATGCCTTTTGTACCTGCCATACTTAAAACTCATTTTATCTAATTTTCTAGTTAGAAGTGCTACCTGCTCCTTGAGGCTCAAGTCATCTGCAGTAGACTCCTTTGGCTTGGCATCAGGCTTGAGAGTTGAAGAGAATGCAACTCCTTTCTGGCCAGAAGAGGAAACCTCTTCTGTTTGATCCTCCTCTTGAAGATCATACTCATAGGCTTTGAGATCAGACAACAGAAGATGATGATCCAGAGTATTGAGATCCTTGTTGTCCTTGATCACAGTGACTTTAATTCTCCACCTGCTTGTTAGTGAACGTAATATTTTACTATTAATCTCTTTTTCAGAATAGGTCTTACCTAAGGCACTAGCCTTGTTTAAGAGATTCGTGAGACGCATGTCCAGCTGGTCAATGGTCTCGTCTGGTTTCATCTTAAATGTGTCAAAAGAGTGTTGAACAGCTTGGAGCTTGTTATCTTTAATCTTCTCTGTTCCTTCACAGAGCAGAGCTAACTTGTCCCACATCTCTTTTGCAGTGGTGCACGTCCTGACCTTTTCAATTACTTCTTTAGTAAGAGTGTTGATAATCTCAGTCCTCGCCACCTGGTCCAGGTTATGTAGCTTTCTCTCATCGTTGTCAAGTTCGTCTTTCTTTTTGAGGATTCGTTGTCTGGGAACTCTATCCTCTGCAGCGTCGCTAGTTTCTTCTCTGGACTCAGACCTGCCACTATCAATAGGAGTCCAATAAAATTTAATGGGGCCACTTTCAACCACATCTAACATGCGGTGGTGAATAGCTCCAAGATGATTACTCATCATGAAGCTCCAGTGGCTATAATCCTCAAAAGAGAATTCTGGAAGCTTACGACTCTTGTAAGAAGATTTTGCAGACATTTTGATAAGAAATTTAGGGAAATAACAAGAACTTGAATAAAAGCACTAAAGAGCAATGGATCTGCCCGGTGACCACCAAAAGCTTTTCAAAGCAGTGGTCGTGGACACACTGCTCTGATACCACTTGTTGGTCCCACTTGATAGATTAATTGCGGAAGCTTATGTTTAAATGTCTTTCAAGATCTTTTACAAGAGAGTAATAAACAATAAACAAAGATTAAAAATAAAGCGATAAATAACACAAGATATATAGTGGTTCGGATAAATATCCTACGTCCACTCTCCCTTAACACCAAGGGGTCTCACTATCAACCAACTCACAAACTTACTCACTGGAATTTCCGAAGTACCAGCACCTTCTTACAGACTCTTTAGATCTAACGTTGATCTAAAGATAAACTTACTCCAACCTTGTCTAACAAGATGAACAGGTTGAGTATATAAACTCCTTACGAGTAGATGAGTAATTAAGAACAAAATGTGAGTGCAATATGCATAGTGATCAAAAGCTTAGTATGGCTATATGCGCGTGAATGATTCTAGAGCTTTTTCTAGATCTGCACTCAAGTATATATAGAGGGGATTAGGGACATAGCCGTTGGGAGGCTGATCCAATCAGATCCTCTATATATGGAAGCTTCAATCAATCAATTCCCTAATTGATTGATTGGGTTGGTGAGATCTTGATTGATTGTCTTTATATCTTCTCAATCCAATCTTGTTTTGACTTGATTAATCACCAACGGAACAATGCTTCCAATTGCCTAACTCTGATTCTCTCTAGAGAAGGTAGGACCAGACACCAGGCAACCTCGGTGTCTTCTGGTCCTTATCTGGTGAACAACCAGAATACTCAGTAGAATAAGAGGATCAAACTGAGCATCTTTTGTTCCACCAGACTCGACTGGTCCGGACTCGTCTGGTCTGGGGAAGGTCCTCTGCCTCTGGTCTAGATCTCTTCTGCTGAAGTCCTCTGGTGGAGTCCTCTGGTGACTCTTCTGGTGAAGTCTTCTGGTCTGGCAGTTCCCCCTAGACTAAGTCCTAATCTAGATCATCATCTGGCTAACAGGTCCAGATGGTCCTATTACATCTTCTGGTTTGTTTTAACTCATCAAAACTAACAAATTTTTTATCCTAACAGAAAGTGAAGGGTTTGGGCCCAGAGGCAGAGGAGGAAGGTGCTAAGTTAGCAGGCTCAAGTGAAGCTTCCCCATCTTCACTATCATCGCTTGTTAAACAGGTGGGAGAAGGGAGAGGGGCAGGGAATCCCAGAGCCATAGAAATGGTTGGGTCCTGGTCTGTGTGGGCTTGGGGAGGAGTAGGATTTTGAGAGGTGGAGGTGGAAGGAATGGGTTGCTCTGCATCAGAAGAAGTTGGGATCTCTGGTACAGAGGGTGGGATTGGAATTTGTGAAGTGGAGGTGTTTGGAAGGGGAATACCTGCACCAGAAGAGGTTGATGGCACCTCTGGTACAGAAGCTGGGGGAGAGGGATTTGTATTTAGAGGTATTTGGGAAGGTAGGGGAGAAGGTGTTTGAGGGATGGCTGAAGTAGTGTATATTGGTGTGTCTGGTAAAGTCTGCTCTGGTGATGATATAGGGGCACCAGGAGCAGAAGATATGGGTTGTGTTTGGGTGTCTGGTGGTGAAGTAGTGGGGGTAACAAGGTTAACATGAGCAGGGGAGGTAATAGAGGAAGGGTTGGAAGAGTTTACCTCTGCTGAGTCAACATCAGCAGGCACAACAGTCTCTGGAGCAGAAGCATCCTCCATCATTTGAGAAGCCTCATCAATTGCCTTCTCCAAGGTCTCTCCAAGATCAGAGCCAGAGTCTGACTCCTGAAGAATGGCTCTCTTGGCCTTGGATTTCTTCTTAAGAGGCTCAACCTCTTCTTCCTCTGATGGCTCATCCACCAGAAGAGTTTTCTTGGCCTTTCTGCTAGTTCTGTGCTTCTTAGCAGAGCCTCTCTTGGCCTCCTCTGGCCTCTTCCTCTTGGCTGCTCCAGCCTTCTTAGCAGCCTCAGCAACTTCACCCTTCTTCTTCAAGATATTTAGAAGGGGAATCTGGTCCTCCTCCGAGGAACCAGAGAAGACAACTGTTGAGGAACCAGTTGCTCCAGCAGCTTGCTTCGTACTCTGCTGCTTCTTTTGTTGCTTTTGCCCCTTAGCAGGTGAGGGAATGGCTTGAATAGGAGGGGCAGGGATGGCTTGCTCACCATCAGAATCAGGATGGCCATGAAGGGGACCATCCTTAGAGAACATAATTTTGGACTTATGGAAGCCATTACACCAGGACTGTCTCCACTTCTTCTCTGGAAGGATTGAGTCCAAAATTAAGGTGAGCTTTATACCCAATGATACATTAGCATTGAACACAAACTGTTGCTCTCCTGGCAACTGGGGGCATTCTTCCTTCTGGACCTTCACCTTGTTCTTTCTCAGCACTCCCCAGAAAAACTCAGCCCAGTTACATTGGGCACCATCCAGAATGACCCTCATAACACAGAGCCTGCCAGTGAAGATGGCATCTGTGCTATGGCTCTCGCACATGAGAATCTTCACCACTATGTCAAATAAAACCTTATACTTCTGCCTAAGATGCTTGTCCAAGAAGCCCTTAGTAATATTCTGGCATGAATTTCTGGCAAACATCTTGAAGGAATCCAACGCCTCTCCTTCTTTGTATTTCAATGGATCCACACCTTCCGTAGAAAGGTTACCAAAAAGACTACAGAAGTCTACCTTCGAGAAAACGACGTCCTCCGAATCAATCTTGGATGAGATAAGGTCTTCATGGATCTTCATCCGGATAAGGAACTGAGCAACATATCCATCCAAGGTGCGCAGATCCTTGGGAACCTTTGAAATCAACTCCTCCAGCCCAGAACGTCGGAGTAGCTCCAAAATCTCCAGTGCGGCTGGATTCTTGGTGGAATAGAAGTCCACCACCATTTCAGTTTTGAGCTTCTTGCAAACATGGTCTGGATCGAAATTGCACTTGGGTGCCATTGCTGTGAGAGAGAGAGAGAGATCGAAAGACTTGCAGAGAGAAAGTTAGGGCTTGAAAAGATATGAAACGTGAAAGGACAGATTGAATAGAATTTTGATTTAAATAGGACAAGACGCGTGGCTTGATTAATATATGAAGTGTGAACGCGTGTAATTTCAAAATTTATTTTAGGGAACAAAATCAATTTTTGAATTGATTGACATATTGCACATCGATTAAATCTGACGGCCACGATGAAAGGCGAGATATAGATTTAATCTGGTGCGTAGGCGTGGTCATTGGGACTTGTATAAAGGGGTTTTGTGGCAGTCAAGAGAAAAAGAGAAATGATTGCCTAGGCCCTATACCCTAGTCTTAAATACACTCCGAAGTTGAAACGTTTTGAGTGTACTTACTAATTTGAAAAGTGTATCCCAATGATCAGAGGCCAGAAAAGTAAAGACATACCTGTCACCTGATATTGTAACCAGATGATACCACAGCTAGTCTGGTGTTACATCTCCTCTGATGGAACCCATCTGGTCCTGGTCAGAGAAGACTTTGGCCTTTTCTTGAATCTGACTTAGCACCTCATCTGGGACAAATGTCACCTGGTGCATACCTCATCTAGAGATGTAACTTCTCTGATATGTCTAATCTGCAGGTATGTTTGTTTTAAATAACAAAGAATATGCAGTAAGGTATAAATAAAGGATACTTCTCTGATGTTCCCCCTAAAACAAATCTGTCTCTGGATCCAATAATCCCAACTCAAAAGCTAACTCTCTGAATCTGGTCTCAGCCAAAGGCTTAGTTAAAATATATGCTCTCTGCTTCTCTGTTGCAATCTTTTCCATCCTTATATCTCCCTTCTCAACATGATCTCTGATAAAATGATGCCTTATATCAACATGTTTACACCTGGTATGAAGAACTGGATTCTGGGTGATGGCAATTGCACTATTACTATCACAGAATATAGGAATATCCTTGGCTCTAATCTAGTAGTCCCTAAGCTGTTGACTAATCCAGAGTAGTTGTGAGCAACAACTCCCTGCAGCCATGTACTCTGCTTCTGTTATAGATGTAGCAACTGAAGTCTGCTTCTTAGAAAACCAGGATACCAATTTATTCCCTAAAAATTGGCATGTTCCACTTGTAGACTTTCTATCTATTCTGCATCCACCATAGTCTGAATCTGAATAACCACTCAATTCTAAGTTGTCATCTGCAGGATACCATAATCCTAAATTCACTGTTCCCTTAAGATATTTCAATATCTTCCTAGCTGCTTCCAAATGACTTTTCTTAGGATTAGCTTGAAATCTGGCACACACTCCTACAACAAAAGTAATATCTGGTCTGCTTGCAGTCAGGTACAGAAGAGAACCAATAAGTGCTCTGTACTGAGTCTGGTCCACACTCTCTCCAGACTCATCTGGATCCATGTTGACATTTGTCATCATAGGAATCTTGGCTGCTTTGCTAGATCCTACTCCAAATTTCTCTAACATGTTTCTGATGTACTTTGCCTGATTTATAAAAATTCCCTTCTCTGATTGTCTTACCTGCAGACCTAAGAAATAATTCATTTCACCCATCATGGACATCTCAAACTGACTCTGCATGAGTTCACCAAACTTCTCACACAACTTCTTGTTAGGGGATCCAGATATATTGTCATCAACATATATTTGGACCAGAAGGATGTCCTTTCCTTCTTCTTTCCTAAAAAAGGTCCTATCAATCTTGCCTTTAGAAAAACCATTGTCCAGAAGAAATTGAGATAGAGTGTCATACCATGCTCTGGGTGCCTGCTTCAACCCATAAAGAGCTTTCTTAAGCTTAAACACCTTGTCACCTTGTTCAAAACCAGGAGGTTGTTCCACATACACTTCCTCAATGAGAATCTCATTAAGAAAGGCAGATTTCACATCCATCTGGTATACTTTGAACTTTATGTGAGCAACATATGCTAAGAACAATCTGATAGCTTCTAGTCTGACAACAGGAGCAAATGTCTCATCATAGTCTATTCCTTCAGACTGAGAATAGCCCTGAGCCACTAGCCTTGCCTTGTTCCTAGTAATGACATCATTCTCATCTTTCTTATTCTTGAAAACCCACTTAGTGCCTATCACCTTTTGATGTCTTAGTTTGTCTACCAGCTCCCAAACATCCTGTCTGGTGAATTGATTCAACTCCTCCTGCATGGCTACAATCCAATTTGAATCTTTCAGTGCCTCCTTGATGTTCTTGGGCTCAATCAAGGACACATAGCAACTGAATAAGACAGCTAAGTTAAGAGTTCTCCTAGTCTGGACACCCTTAGTTGGATCTCCAAGGATCAGGTCATTGGGGTGATCAACCAGGGTTCTCCTTCCCGTGGTCCTACCTGGTTGACCATCTTCTGCAGTGCCTTGGTAATTGTCACCTCCTGCAGAAGAGCTTCCCCCTACAGGAGTTCCAACCTCTTCTGGTTCTGCTCCTTGTGAAGGCTTCTGCTTCAGAGAACCAGGAGATGGGTCACCATCTGAGTCTGAGTCTGAATCTGAATCAAGAATAGGTGGATTGACCTTGATTACTCTGGGAGTAGTCTGATTCTGTTTCTCATCAGAAGACTTTAAGTCCACCTTGCACTCAAAAGCAGATTCATCAAAAACAACATGAGGTGTTTCCTCCACACAAAGTGAATTCTTATTAAAAACTCTAAAAGCCTTACTGGTGCTGGAATATCCTAAAAATATTCCATCAGCCACTTTGGCATCAAAAGTTCTTAATTTAGATTTTCCATTGTCATGGATGAAACACTTACATCCAAAAATATGAAAATATGAAACAGATGGGGTTTTACCTTTCCATACCTCATATGGAGTCTTATTATGTCTCTGGGCAATTAGGCATCTGTTCTGAGTGTAGCAAGCTGGCCTCTGCCCAAAACCTTTGTGGAGTGTTGTACTCTGCCAGAAGAGTTCTTGCAGCCTCTTTAAGGGTTCTATTCCTCCTTTCTGCTACTCCATTTTGTTGGGGTGTTCTGGCAGCAGATGTCTCATGAAAAATCCCATGGTCCTTGCAGTAATCTGCAATGTGTGAATTCAAAAACTCTGTCCCTTTATCACTTCTGATTCTGACTATGCTCTGGTTCTGCTCATTCTGAATCTGCTTGAAGAATTCTGGCAGCTTAGTGATAGTTTCATTTTTCTTAAACAAGTACACTACCCAAGTGTATCTAGAAAAGTCATCTACTATCACCAAGGTGTACTTCCTTCCACTGAAACTAAGAGGAGAAACAGGTCCAAACAGGTCCATGTGAAGTAGTTGAAGTACTCTGGTTGTGGTTGTGCTCTGGACATCCTTAAAGGAAGTCTTGGGTTGTTTACCCTTCTGGCATGAACCACAAACCTGATCCTTCTTAAACACTTCATTAGGAAGACCTCGAATGAGACCTTTTCTGGCAATCTTGTTCAATGTTTTGAAGTTAAGATGACACAATCTCTTGTGCCAAATCCAGCTGTTCTCTGCAGATCCTTTAGCAACCAGGCAAGCATTCCTTGGGCAACTGCTAAAATCTGCAAGATAAATGTTACCCTTCCTCAAGCCTATTAGCAAGATATCATTATAATCAGAAGAAAAGACAGTGCATGAATCACTAGAGAACTTCACTGAGTATCCCTTGTCACAAAATTGGGATACAGAAAGAAGATTATGCTTGAGTCCTTCAACATAGTAGACTTCATCTACAGATACTCCATTGAAGGTCAACTTTCCAACTCCTCTGGTGACTCCATAGTTGTTGTCACCAAACATCACTCTTGGCCCATTCAATGGCTTGAAATCTTGGAGATTATCTTTCTGGAAGGTCATGTGCTTGGAACATCCACTATCAATGTACCAGACATTGTTGCTTGAAAGTCCTTTCTCCAATGGGCTCTTATCTACCTGCAGAGAAATCAATTAGGTCCCCTACTAGTGCTGGGTCCTGATTGGTTAGTTGCAGGTTTTGTAGGAATCCATAGATAAAGATCATCCCTTGTTGGATGAGGAGATCTTATCTTCCTTCCAAATCTATCTACCAGAACATGTCCTCTTACAATGACATATTGAGCTACTGGTCTGATAAGGACACCTTTCCTATAGACAGGTCTGGTGTACCTTTTCTCAAATCTGGCCTTTGGAATGGCCTGCCTCAAAGACATGGTCTTAAAGGTTTGGTTGTAAGGGTACATCCTAGAAGAACCATCTCTGGTGTCATAACTACCCAGATCAGTTGGTTTTCTATAGATGGGAATGGAAGACCTACTCTGGTTCTGAGGATTGGATCTATTCTGATGATAGGATTCCTTCTGAGGTTTCCTGTTCTGGAATCTTCTTGGAGCATTCCACCTTTGAGATCCGTGATTCTGATTGAGGTTCTCTGGTTCAGTATACCTCCTCTGGTATCTCCTATTCTGATTAGATTTCCTCTTAGAGTCTCCTTTTTGAGGTCCCCTAATCTGCTTAGGTTCAATTCTTTTAGGATTCCTCTGAGGTTCTCTAATCAGATTAGGCATCTGAACAGAACCATCAATCTTCATAGGTTCTCTTTTCTGACTTGTATGCTCTAGAATTTTTCCTTCCAGAACATTCACCTCTTCTGGATTATATTTTGAATTATCAGTAGGGGGTCCCATTTCCAACCAGGTCTGTGAACCACCATGCGATCTGAAGGATCCTCTTCATTCCGGAGTTCCACAAGTTCACCAGATCTTATAGACTTGTCTTTAGTAAAGCAATATTTATGAGATCTTTTAATAATTTCAGGATATCCTAAACCACTCTTATCATTTATGCGTTGAGAAGATCCTGAAATAATAGATAGGACATCTGGTTTCAAGGAATCTTCTCTGGGCACAGGTAACTCAATAGTTTGCTCAACTTGTTTTCCCTTGATAAGAGTCTGGTATTTGGCTCTAAGCTCATTGAGCTCATCCTTCTGAGAAATCTTTTCCTTCATGATTTGATCTACCAGAGTATCTCTTTCTTTGATCTTATCCTGAAGTTCAGAGACTTCTTTGGAATGATCTTTCATGAGTTCTCTGGTGGATTTTTGTTCATGAGATAAGGATTGAACTTCAGTTCTGAGCCTACCATTTTCTTTCTTAAGTTTTTTACATAATTGAACACAATTTTGGAGATCTGATAGCATTTGCTGCATATCAGACTCTCTAGAGTTACCAGATGAAGTAGAGGATTCAGTATATTTGGAATTTGATAAAACTAAGGTAGTTTCTTGTACCTCATTGATGTCTGCCATCAGACATACATCATCATCAGATCCGAAATCAGAAGAAGAAGAACTGGAACTAATATCCTCCTCCTCTGCTTCTGCCAGCAATGCTCTCTTGTCTGCATATCTCCTATCTCTCGATCCTTTTCTCTTCTCTTTCCCTAGGAGTAAGTTGAGGACAATCATAACTGTAGTGACCAGTCTTGTTGCATGTGTAGCAGGCATTGTCTCCTCTGGGACTAGGACTTGGCTCTCTCCTCCTCTGGCTGTAGTCTGATCTGGCTGGACTACTCTCTCTCCTCTGGTAGTCAGGTCTGCCAGAGCTACCATCCCTCCTCTGATAATCTGATCTCCCAGAGCTGCCAGGGTTGTCATCTCTCCTCCTTTCTGGAGTTCTGAATCTGGTATCCCTTGAGTCTCCAGATGTCTTCTCCTTTTCTGCAGGCTTGAAGGAACTCTTCCTGTCTCTGGTAGACTCCTTCCAATGCCTTTTGTACCTGCCATATTTTGAACTCATTTTATCCAATTTATGGGTTAGAAGTGCTACCTGCTCCTTGAGGCTCAAGTCATCTGCAGTAGACTCATTTGGCTTGACATCAGGCTTGATAGTTGAAGAGAATGCAACTCCTTTCTGACCAGAAGAGGAAACCTCTTCTGTTTGATCCTCCTCTTGAAGATCATACTCATAAGCTTTGAGATCAGACAACAGAAGATGATGATCCAGAGTGTTGAGATCCTTGTTGTCCTTGATCAAAGTGACTTTAATTCTCCACCTGCTGGTCAATAGTCTCGTCTGGTTTCATCTTGAAAGTGTCAAACGAGTGTTGAACAGCTTGGAGCTTGTTGTCTTTAATCTTCTCTGTTCCCTCACAGAGTAGTGCAAGTTTGTCCCACATCTCCTTGGCAGTGGCACACGTTCTGACCTTTTCAATCACCTCTTTTGTAAGTGTGTTGATGATCTCGGTTCTTGCCACCTGGTCCAAGTTGTAAAGCTTTCTTTCATCGTTGTCAAGCTCATCTTTCTTCTTGAGAATTCTTTGCCTGGGAACTCTGTCCTCTGCAGCTTTCTGGGCAGTTTCACTAGTTTCTTCCCTGGACTCTGACCTACCACTATTAATAGGAGTCCAGTAAAATTTAATTGGGCCACTTTCTACCACATCTAACATGCGGTGGTGAATAGCTCCAAGATGATTGCTCATCATGAAACTCCAGTGGCTGTAATCCTCGAAAGAGAATTCTGGAAGCTTACGGCTCTTGTAAGAAGATTTTGCAGACATTTTGACAAAAATAAGGATTTAACAAGAATTTGAACAAAAGCAATTAAGAGCAATGGATCTGCCCGGTGACCACCAAAAGCTTTTCAAAGCAGTGGTCGTTGGACACACCGCTCTGATACCACTTGTTGGTCCCACTAGATTGATAAATTGCGGAAGCTTAAGTTAAATGTCTTAGGCAACTTCTTTTTACAAGAGCAGACTATGAAAAATAGGAATTTAAATGCAGAAAATATTAAATAAGATCGGATATATAGTGGTTCGGATCTGAATATCCTACGTCCACTCTCCCTTGATCAAAGGGGTCTCACTATCCAACCAACAGCCAACTTACTTACTGGAATTGTGAAGTACCAGTTCCTTCTTACAAACTCTTTAGATCTAACTTCGATCTAAAGATCAACATCCTTCAACCTTATCTTGTAGATGAACAGGTTGAGGTTCAACAACTCCTCAAGAGTGAATAAGTAATTAAGAACAGAATAAGAGTGTTATGTGCTTGAATAAACAAGAGCTTGAATGTATCTTCGTGCGCGTATGTATCTCTCTAGAACTTTTTCTTGTGATTGCACTCTTGTATTTATAGAGGGGATTAGGGTTAGCAGTTGGAGAGTTAATCCAATCAGATCCTCTATTTAAGGAAGCCTCAATCAATCAATTCCCTAATTGATTGATTGGGTTGGTGGGATCCTTGGATTGATTATCTTCAAATACTTTCCAATCCGATCTTGTTGACTTGATTTGAATCACCAACGGTCAAATGCTTCCTCTGCCTAACTCTGATTCTCTCCAGAGAAGACAAGACCAGACACCAGGCAACCTCGGTCCTGATCTGGTTAACAACCAGAATACTCAGTAGAAACAGGGGATCAAACTGAGCATCTTTTGTTCTACCAGACTCGTCTGGTCCGGACTTTTCTGGTCTGGGGAAGGTCCTCTGCCTCTGGTCAGATCTCATCTGGTGAAGTCTTCTGGTGGAGTCCTTTGGTGAAGTCCTCTGATGGGGTTTATAGGTGACTCTTCTGGTGAAGTCTTCTGGTCTGGCAGTTCCCCCTAGACTAAGTCCTAATCTAGATCATCATCTGGCTAACAGGTCCAGATGGTCCTATTACATCTTCTGGTTTGATTTAACTCATCAAAACTATACAACTTTTATCCTAACATTAAAGAGTGATACAGTCATCCTCTCTCTAAAACTTTTCGAACGAAATTCAAAGGCAAAGTCTAGATTGATTTTAAGTATTCATTAATCAAGAGAATTAAAACCTAACGTCACACGTTACCCTAATTACGTACCCACAACCTACTTCTATGAGTTCATCCTATCCCAAGCATACAAGGGTTTAGCTAGACATGGCTATAACGATAACAAAAACAATAACATAAATAACGAACATAAACATGATGAATTGAAGAAAGAAAATATGAAATATGAACTAGGGTTTAAAGAAATAAATACTAAGAACTGAATTTGAATTGATAAAAATGAAGTTTAAAGCGTTTAAAGTAATCAAGCTAATTAAAAGGAACTAAGAAACAAAATGAAACTAAGAATTCGTATGAAAAACCTCAATAAAATGTAAAGTAAAGCTTGCTCGTCTCTTCTCCTCTTTCTCTCCCTAAAAACTCAGTCTAAAAACGTAGTATGGTATCAAGTGGTTGTCAAAAACGTGTTCGAAAGGGGTATATATAAGCAACGGGTCGAATTGGGAGTTAATGGGCCAAAAACGCGACAGGTCGTGCACTTACTCGTGCACTAAGTGCACGAGCAAAACCAACTCGAGCACCCCATTCTTCCCGAGAGCAAAAAGTGCTCGACCATACGTGGTCGTGCACTAGTGCACGACTGGATTCCACTCGAGCACACTGCTCGACCGACTCGAGCACTAAGTGCTCGACTTGCATCTCTCGTGCGCTATACTCGACCTGCTCGAGCACTAGTGCTCGAGCTCTTCTAGCTTGTGCACTCCAATGATACTTTTGCTCCCTCGAACTAGTACTTTTCGTATTTCTTCGATATCTTCTCATCCGGGCATCCGTTGAGTCGATTCAAAGTCCTACGAACTTCTCTTTTCGCCCTCTATCCATCTATGAGCATCAAAGAGACAAATTTATTAGTTTATGAAAATGATACTCAAATGACTCTAAATACTCACAAAATCAACCAAAACTAGGGCATTTCGAGTGACGAATCATGACAATATCACGCCTAATCAGATCTCTACCGGCAAATCATGGGATAAAATTGTCGAAAAAGGATTGTCCTTCTAGCAAAGTGATGTCGAGCACATGAAGGACGTTCTATATGCATCTGCAGTTGGGTTCCATCATGTACACCATGACTTGCATGAGGCCAGATGTGACCTATGCTGTCAACATCACTGGTAAATACCAGCAGAATCCAGGTGAGTCTCACTGGATTGCTGTCAAGAATGTTATGAAGTACCTCAGGCGTACTAAAGAACATGTTCTTGTCTATGGTAGACAGTCAGAGCTAGTCGTTACGGGCCATGTTGATGCGAGTTTCCAGTTAGACTGTGAAGATTACAAATCACAGTCAAATTATATTTTCAATCTCAATGATGAGGCGGTAAGTTGGAATAGTTTCAAGCAAGATCTGACCGCAGATTCAACAACCGAAGCTAAGTACATTGTTGTATCAGAAGCCTTTGAGGCTTTCTGGATTTTAAGGTTCTTGAGAGAACTAGGGGTAGTTCCGAGTGCCAGTTGTCAAATAGAGTTGTATTGTGACAACATTGGTGCGATTGCATGAGCAAAGGAACCTAGATCTGATAACAGAAATAAGCATGTACGGAGACGTTATCATTTGATCCGATAGATCATATCGATAGGAGAAATGAAATTAAAACATTTCCCATAAAGGATAATCTTGCAAATCATTTTCACTGTTCATGTACACACTAGACATTTGATGGTCTAGGGTTTAGACATGTAGGTGATTGGCTCTAACCCAAGTGGGAGATTGTTAGTGTTAGTGTCCTAGAGACAATACATCAAAAGGACATAATACTAAGATAATATTCATATTTGATTTAATATTATTATTGGTTTAATATTAAATGTATTGCGTTACACTTATCTGAATATGATGTTCGATTGTTTGCATATATTCTTATTTGTGTTCCCATGAATCACTACTGTCATTGAGTGAGTGAGAACTCAGATGATGATTCTCAAATAACCCCGATCAAAGATCATCAAGAATGGGATATTGATGATGCAATTGAGATTGGCGTGCGATCTGCATCATACTCTTAGAGAGTGTAGTAAGATCTTACTTACTACGAGATACCGGGTATCTCATGATGGATGCACATATACCTTATAGGGTATTGGTATACCCATCCGAGAAACCGTTTGATGTAATTCCACATAATGTGTCTACGGGTGTCTTGGTTAGTGGGAGCGATGTGATACTCCTCTGACTTGAGGTCAATACGCACGACATGTGTGGAGTGGTGAACTTTGACCATGACCAACGCTTGCACCCTTCCACGGGTAGATATGGCATGGATTGAATTCATCACGAAATGCATGTGCGTGGTAGTTGAGCCAAGAATAGGATTCATTCCTCAATGTGGATTTAGAGAGAATACTCGTCTTCTCATCATAATTGGATCTAAGTTGTCGGCCGATGCACATCAACTTAGACTTTGTGGCTAAGTGTGATATACTTGATCAATTAGTGATTGGAGATAATATGATTAAGTTATTTGAATAGACACTTCATCATGTTCAAGACTTAATCGAGTATTCGCGAATGAAAGGAAGATATCACAATAGCCTACAGTATTACAGGTAGTTGCAGATTTACTCGCAACGTACCTCGTATATTGAGAATGTCTGATTTATTGTCTAGGGTTCAATTAAGACCGTTAGTTTGACTAATCGCTCGATATACGAGGGCCTATGGGTCACACAACAAGTAATGGCAATTTACCGATTATAGTTGGTTGATTAAATATTATATTAGATATAATATTTAATTTATGGAGAATATAATAATAATTATATTTGGAATTAATTATTATTATTATTTAATTAAATTGGATTTAATTAAATATGAAATCCCAATAATAATATTCAGAATATTATTATACAAGAATAATAGATATGGTAAGATATTATTCGTAGGAACATATCTAAGGAAATATAATCCGTAGAGATTATATTTACGGGTTATGCCCGATATCTTGCTTAGGAATTAAGCTAAGTTAATCCCTATAAATATGTGTCCTATGGAAATTCCAGAAAACACAAGAAATATAATTTCTCCATAAAATCTCCACTCGAAATTTTCCTAGCAAATTCTTCTCGAGATTCAACGCTGGCATATCGGTACGAGTTGGTAGAAAGTTGTTACGTGGATACCATAGTTAAGGATTCCGCATACAAATCGCTGTAAGGATTTATATACATGTTATTTATCCTTTATGTTTTATGTTATACAACCATATGCAGATTTGTTGTTGGTGAATCATTATCTTCTGCTGCGCCGAACATGGTGTTCGTGCCTCTAAAACCCAACAATATGTTTATAATTTTTGGTATGTTGTTAATTTCTTTTGATTATGTAAGCAAAAGACCGTAATTGTGGGGTTAGCATTCTAGCAAAATTCTGACAATAGTTAATTGTTACTAATTTGCTTAGGGCTGTTTAGTAGTTATGCTTTTCATTCTCCTCATATTGCTCACAATATGAGCATATCTGTTTTTTCATAATTTATGTTATGGCATTCAATATCTGTTTAGATGGTGGCTTTATAACCTCGTGAATTCTTGTTCCTCTCATTGTTATCAATTCATGTATAGGCAACATATTTGATCTTGAAGTGAACAACCGTAACAACCGCTTTGAGCGTGTGTTTGTAGCATTCGATGCATGTTTAAAAGGCTTTCAAAGCTCTCGTCCTATGTTGTTTCTCGATAGTACATTTATTCACGGTCGTGCAAAGGGGATCCTACTCACAGCCACTGCTAAAGATAGGAATAATGGTACCATACCTTTTGCATTTTTCTTACTAGCCAAATGCAAATATGCACACATAATGATTTTGTTTGGTGCAGGTCTGTTCCCTGTTGTATTTGAGATTGTATCTACATAGAACATAGATAATTGGAAATGGTTTCTCACAAAGCTTCGCGACAGCTGCAAACATGATAAGGAGGTCTTCTACATTTCAGACCGTAATTGCGGTCTTATGTCTGCCTTCCCCCTAGTTTTTGACAAACTTGTATACTTTTTCTGCCTTTTCCATCTACTGTCAAACCTCAGAGGTAAATTTGGTGGTGGAATCAGAAAGGCTAAGAGACACAGATTGGCTGATCTTTTTAAAGATTGTGTGTACGCTCCCAATGAACGCATATTTAATCAAAAGCTCGCTATATTCATGGAAGCTGGAGGAGAAAGTGCTGAAAATGGCTTTCCATACTGCCCAAAGAGAAGTGGGTTGTGGCACACTCACCTCATATTACCCGGTACGGTGAGATGATGTCCAATGCCGCTGAATCATTGAACGCTTGGTTGAAAGAAGCCCGAGGTTACCCCATCAAACATATGATTCATCATATTAGATCAGGTATGAGTGAATCTGTTTTATTTTCAGTAAATTGTTCATTATTCTATTGTATGTATACCCATGGATGAGTTGTCCAGTCTTTAAAACACTTGTAAATGTTTCATTTTTCTAGAGGTTAGTAGGTGGCACATGGAGAGGAAATATGCTAGTTGTGATTGGAACACACTACTTTGCCCTATCAAGGACTCTTTATGGGAATTCGAGCAAGACTGCTCCAGATCATGGAAGGTTGTTCAGAGAAGCAACAACAAGTTTGAAGTGGATACATCTCCATCAGTGGTTGTCGATAAAGCAAACAAGTCATGCACGTGTTGTCAGTGGCAGATTACCGGGTTCCCTTGCTCCCACGCAGCCCTTGTAATATCCAAGTATAATCTCCCACTGTGTCAACTTGTTGATGATTATTTTTTTCTCAACACATACTGGAAGTGCTACATGTATGTCATACACCCAATCCCCGAAACTGAGAAATACAAATTCATAAGTGAAACAACCAACAAGATTCGCCCCCCAGTGCTGAGGAACATGCCTGGACGTCTAAAGAAGAATCGCATCCCATCATTTGGTGAATATGGAAAGAAGCTCAAGAAGATGAAACCGGTATAATGATATCTGACTCTTTTGGTACTAATTTAGATGTCTTTTTGCTTGGTCTGTTGTTTAGTTGTTTTAGTAGTACCTTTTTGGAATCACTCTTAAGGACATCAGTTATGTCCCTTTTTGCTTTTTTTTTTGTACTACCATGTGGTGGTATGTAGTGAATAACTGTTTTTGTGTTAGCTTTTTGCTACAGTTATTGAATAAATGGGGGAAAATCTGGTATCTGCCTTATTTTGTATACAAATTCTCAGAATTTTTTATCTTCTTTTTGCCTCAGGAAGTGATTTTATACAAAGTCTCATAACTGATATCTAATAATGCATTGTATTCATAATCTGAACTAGATTAGAAATCATAAACAAGCTAATCAGATACACTTCCATAGTACATGCACTAGAACATATCTTTAATGACCAAAATGATGAAAAGAATTACACAAACAGATATGAAATTCCCAATCAACAAGGTCTTCAGTTTTATTTCATACCTCATATCTTCCACGTAGTTAGGGCGTATGGCATTGTAGCTTTCATTCTCGGAGATAAAAGCGTCCAGATTCACAGGTACACACCAATTGGAGAACCCGTGCACATCACAGTGATAGTAAATTCTCCCAGGATTTTCCAGTGTGCCACTAATACGAATCCATGTGCATCGACAACACTTCACACATGGCTCCTTTACGTATTTTAGATACGAATCGGTGTTTGATTTGCGGGTGCTGCTTGACATTTTTTTAGAGCAATTCTTCAGTATATCTTTTTTTAAGAAGTTTGATCTCATTTGTAATTCTAATTTTTGAGAGAAAGTTAATGTATTTGTGTGTTTAATACCTGATATTTATAGGCTGGGGTTATGTCCTCCAATCCAACGACTATTTTTTCAGCTGAGACTAACGGTAACATGACTGAAACAGACAAGTCAAACGATCATCAACAGTAATTAAAATTGAACTAGAGTATAATTTATGTACAGTGGTATATTTTTTATGGGGAGGTATGTAAATTATAATAGTAGTATGCATTTATGAGGTATAGTACGCAAATATATATTGTAGTATATTATTTATGGCTGTGGTAACTAAAATTGATATACTACTATTACAATAGTATACCACAAATACAACACTCTGTACTAATTTATGGCGCGAAATTTTGTCTGAAAACCATTTTAAAATTTTAGGAATTCTCAATTTAATTAAAATTAACAGTGGGCCCAACATCAAATTGGTGCTCTATTTAGTAACTTTTAACTAAATAAACTAAATTTTAATTGTGCTCTATCACAATGCAACACGTCCCCTCATATTTTTCCCTCCCAAAGTATTTCCTCTTGTAAACGAAGAGACGCGACCATCTCAAGAAACAGGAGCCTAACTACAAAAACCAAGAAAGTACAACACAAATCATCATCAAGGTCTTGAAAATATACAATCTTGCCCAAATTAGTGCAAAAATCTTGAAACCCAACTATTCTCAAAGTATGGAACCTTCTCCCGAGTTAGGGGGTACAATTTTTCCGGTTGAAATTATGGAAGAAATACTATCCAGGATACCCCCAGAGCCTCTCACTAGATTGAAGATGGTTAACAAAACTTGGGATCGTTTGATATCAAGTACGAGGTTTAGGGTTTTGAAATATTTTCCAATGATGAAAATGCAAAATCGGATTGGATTTATCCTTCAATCCCAGTTTAGATTTTTCCCTATCAGCTATGAACTTTCAATGCCACCGGAAGGTCCTTTGAACCAATGTATAATTGTGAACCCTAATCCAAATGTTTATTTTCTTGCTTGTTGCAACAACTTAGTACTAGTTTGCAACAGGGAGGACCATTTCTTTATATGCAACCTAGTTAGTGGTGATGCCTTTCATATCCCACCATCAAAAATCCCTTTTCCTTAAGACACAAACTCTGCATCAACTTTATATGGTATGGGTTATCTCCCTGAGCATAATGAGTATAAGGTTTTTAGGGTTACTCTGTTTGACTCTGTTGATTTCAAGTCTGATGTACACTGCTTCTCTACCTATACCAAAAGATGGAGGTACATATGTGAGTTCCCTTATAATCGCCCTGTAAAGACCCCTGGTGTTTGGTGTGGTGGTTGCATTAACTGGCAGATAACAACCAATCTTGTAGTAGATTGTTTTGCTTCATTCAATTGTAGGGATGAATCTTTTAGTACTATATCGGTGCCTCCCAGGAGATTGGGTGTACACCACTATGGAGATTTCAGTGCAATTTCAGATGACAAATTGGTTATATTTTTTCGTATTGCCGAGTCTTTCGATGATTATGAGCTGTGGATTCTCGAGGATTACAACAATCATGAATCGTGGACTCGCTTCATGTTTGATAGGGAATATCCAGTGGACGAAGAACGGTTTATTGTTGGGATACAACCTTTAATGATGTTGAGGCCCGACGGAACCAGGATATTGTTGAGGCTTGAACCGTTTGGTCAGTTTGTGGAGTATTTTAGCATAGAGAAACAATTTTATCGTGTTATAGGTCTGGAGTGGAAGGAAGATTGCTGCTTTGTATTCCCTTTTGTACAGAGCATCATTTATCCTTCAAAGCTCTGATTTGAAATATTTTAGTTTTGTTGTATTTGAAATCTGGGATAAGCCTTTTTGTCCAGTTATTATGTCCTTCAGGGCTTCCTTTTATGTTTTCCCCAGAGATAGGTCTTTTTGTGCAGTTAGAATGTCTTTTGCCTACTTAGTTTACCGGTTTTTAAAGCCTTTTTTGACATGTAATGATGTTTTTTTTGGATACAATGTTGTTAAATGTTCTTGTTAATTTAATTATGGCAATATATAATGGTGTTGTTCTACTCTCCGACAATTTTATATATCATAATTCATATAATACATATAACCTACTTATAGTACATTGTCAGTAGAGTGGAGGTGCATATTTTATGGGAGGGATCCAATATTTTATGTACTACACTGTTAATACATCAATACTCCAAAAAAAAGATGAACAAAATAGATTGGAGGGATCCAGTTTTGGTAAGCCATTATTTTACCATACACAAAAATAACAATACTCTATAAAAAGAGAAGCTCTGCATATCATTTTAAATAATTTAACATAAGAAGATATTCAAAATGCACAAATTAACACTACATGAACATAACAGCCTTTTTTACCACAAAAAGTGAAGAAATATCCCAAAAAACAACAATCATGTTTTGTCAATTACAGAGGAACAGAGATATCCCCATTACCTGGATCTTATCTAAAAAAACCAAACTTCTTATGAGTCTTAGACCTTAGAAACTTCAACATTATCTGGATCCATAAACCACTCCACCATCCGTTTCCTAAAATCACCAGTTGCACTGTGAGTAAGCTCTTTCTTGGTGCATATCTTCCCCATCACCTCATTCTCCATGTTCATACAGATTATAACTCTACAATCTAAAGAGTCAGGTTGCTGCTACATACAAGGTACAGCAAATGGAGACAACTATGTGGTCTGGAGCAATAAGTGATTAACCCCATCCTTCATGTACATCGATTTCAAAAATCGAACAATATAGTTAACCTGGAAACAACAACACAATCTGTATAAGAAATAAAATCTAGGGACTCTACACTTTTGTTTAATTTTTGTAATTTACCCACTCACCACACACACACACACATCTTTCAAGATGCTCATCCTTTACACCTTCCGTCCTTGGTGAGATTGAATTAAAAAAGCTCCACTTGCAAGTTGAGAGATCTATCTTCAGTAAAATCCAATGATCACCTTGTTGTTTAGATTTTAGATCCCGTGTTATCATTGGAAATAAAAGCAAGTCCCTCTGACCAATCTTCTCCAGCCGGTTGTCGACAATAGCCTTGATCCCCCCGACTTGGTTGCCCCTTGCACACAGATATCATATCCTGTGGAATTCGAGGCAATGAACAATTAACATGTACACATATATAACTCAATTACATGTATACTGCAATATTATATTTAAGTTTGCGTATATACCCAGCTGAAACTTGAAAATATTACAACTCTGCTCGTGTCCAGAATCTTTGAGTACTTGATGTGCAACATCTTTCCCCAAGAGTCAATGACCTAAATTAGATAATTCACAAATATTATACAATTGTCTTCATTATCACATATATTCAACTGATTTTTTTTTTTACTGAATTTATCAAACTGGAACAATTAATACAGAGCATGTTGTTTACCCTAGTTGATATGCACTGCTGCTGCAGGATCATAAAGATATCTATTGGGAAAATAGGGGTGCCCGGAATCTATTCGGGATGAAATTTAAATACGAATTTAAATACAATTATTACTAGCATGAATTAATCCTAATTAATTCAAATAATAATTCCAACAACCAATTCAACAGCATGCATGTTGAATTAATTCACATATAATCTATGGCGGAATAAACAAGAAAATATGTGACTTACGTACCTCTCGTAGAACTTGGCCTTTGAATAAAATGGGACAAACACGTACGCGCTTTATCAACCCAAAAGCCTTCTCAAGTATTTCCCTTTCGCCTTATTCGATCACCGGTGGGAGATGCTTTTGAATAATTTAAATAACTAAGGAAAAAGAAAAATATCTATGCTCTTGATTTTTCCAACACATGGAATTATGTACTTGGGGATGAAATAATCATCCCCTATTTATAAAGTGAGATGGCCGAAATTTTGAGGTTTATTTGGGCTTGGAGAAAATCTTTTCTTAGACTCTAAGAAATCTTGAATATATCTCATATATTCTTTTCTCCACAATAAAATATTCCACAAAAATCTCACTCACCTTAATGACTTGTAAATTTCGAAAATAATAAGAAGAAAATCCAAGATTTGGATCTTCTTGAATATATGAGATAATCTTGTATTCCAAGAATACTTATCTTCCATAATATCTCTCCAAGAAAATCAACAAAATCTTTTCTCTTCTTATTCTTCCAATTTTCGAAAATTATGAAAAAATCAGCATTATTATTTTCTTTTTATTTTAATCACCTTATCATTATTGGGCTACTTGAGGGGTCTTTAAGGAGAATTAAGATTGGACCTCCTAATGGACTTCTGAATTTCAATATTGAGTCCCAATATAATTCAATCCATTAATATTAATTATTACCACTAATAAATTAATATTGCACTATCCATCTTAATCTATATTACGATAATATGGGCTCCCGGTTATTATTTCCCGCGTTTAAGATTATCAAGTCCATTAATTAATTAAGCTTCTGAATAGCTCTAAATTAATTAATATATTTCACCTTGGAGTAAAGACAGCTCAACATTATTATCCGTACCGAAGAAACTGATTCTTCACTTGCAAGATTTGGTACGATAAAACTTCTGAGCCCACCAAGGGGACTAATCATACGAGTCGTACTCACACGCGTTTCTCCGTATTAAATCTTAGCAACCGTCGTATGATTAATATTACTGCCCAAAGCACAAGGTTCGAAGTCACAATAATTCTCACCCAATATGAATCAAAGCAGTAACCATCAAACACACACGGTCCTATTTAAGTGACGGAGATTAAGAAATCAACAACCACTGAGGTCTAATTCTTCACATTTCAGAACAGAAGAATTTATCCTCGCTGTAGGTCCTCTTCAACACATACTAAATGTGCTAGTGCAATCTCTTAGTCAAGACAGACCCATCTGAGACTTACATATCGACCTTTCACGGCGGATTGTTCAATTCCACCTAGGTCGTGAAAATGTACGTTTAGTTACAAGGAAACTGTTAATGTTGTCTTCCGTGATCGGGTATCACCACATTAACTACAATGTAATACGTACCATATATTGAACGGTTTGCAATAAATATTTCAACATTCAATCATATCTAAAGCAAATGTGATAAAAAAAATTATTCTCATAAAACAAGTGTTTGATACGCGAGTTATACAAAGTAAAATCATACTTTCACGTATAACTCCAACAATCTCCCACTTATACTTAAAGTCTGCTTTTAGTATACATCACGCATGTCTTAGTGTAGTAGCTCTACGTGACATCTCATGTCAACCTACACTAACCTAATAATTCCTCCCACTTATACTTAAAGCAGATTGGCAATAGTCTTGACTCCTATTCCATCCACATGTCTCTCGAATGTACTCTGAGGCAGACCCTTTGTGAATGGATCCGCTAGGTTGTCACCCGACGCTATCTTTTCCACCTCTATATCTCCTCTCTTAACGATTTCTCGTATAAGATGGTATTTTCTTTCTATGTGTTTGCTGGCCTTGTGGGCTCTCGGTTCCTTTGAATTTGCAACTGCTCCGGCATTGTCACAAAAGACAGTTATTTTGTCGGGCAAATTCGGAACAACGTCCAAGTCCACTAAGAAGTTCTTGAGCCAAACTGCCTCTTTCGCTGCTTCACAAGCAGCTACATACTCGGCTTCCATGGTCGAATCGGCGATGCATTTCTGCTTAATGCTTCTCCATGAAATGGCTCCTCCTCCCACGCAAAACACATTACCCGAGGTTGACTTTTTGAGTGGTAAATCAGCATCCGCTCACGAGTTCTTTTCAGATACCTCAAGATGCACTTTACGGCAGTCCAATGGTCTTTCCCGGGATTACTTTGATATCTTGCCACCATGCCCACGGCAAAGCAGATATCCGGTCTCGTACACAGCATTGCATACATAAGGCTTCCTACGGCCGAAGCGTACGGAACACCTTTCATATCATCTATCTCCGCTTGCGTCTTAGGGCTCATTTCTTTCGATAGATGGATTCCATGCCTAAAAGGTACAAAACCTTTCTTGGAATCATGCATGTTGAAACGCTTCAAAACAGTGTCAATGTACGAAGCTTGCGATAAGCCCAACACCCTCTTCTTGCGATCGCGAGTGATCTTGATCCCAAGGATGTGACCTGCTTCCCCTAAGTCCTTTATATCAAATTGTTTTGACAGCCATACCTTTACGTCTGACAATACCTTTACATTGTTTCCAATGAGCAGAATATCGTCTACGTATAATACTAAGAATACCACCGCAGTTCCGTCACGCTTCTTATACACACAACTTTCGAACTCGTTTTGATCAAATCCATAAGACTTAATCACTTGATCAAAACACTGGTTCCAAGTACGCGATGCTTGCTTAAGTCCATAAATGGATCTCTTAAGCTTGCATACGAGATTCTCTTGGCCTTTTTCAATGAAACCTTTGGGCTGTTGCATATAGATATCTATCCCGTCAAGACTTCCGTTAAGGAAAACCGTCTTGACATCCATTTGCCAGATCTCGTAATATAGGTGCGCAGCGATCGACAAGAGAATACGGATGGACTTAAGCATAGCTACAGGCAAAAAGGTTTCCTCATAATCGATCCCTTCTTTTTTAGTATACCCTTTGGCCACAAGCCTCGCTTTGAAGGTCTCAACCCTTCCGTCCGGTCCTCTTTTCCTCTTGTACACCCACTTGCATCCAATGGGTTCTACCCCATTGGGTGGTTCGACCAACTCCCACATTTGATTATGATCCATCGAACCCATCTCAGTTTCCATTGCCGTTTGCCATGACTCCGCGTCTTTGTCTTGGATTGCCTCGTCGTATGTCCATGGGTCTGATTCATTGCCGGGAACCAAATCCGAAGATTCTCCTATCCACATGAATCTCTCGGGTTGCCTAGCAATCCTCCCACTACGACGGGGTTCCGGTTGTGAAGATGTGACGTGTGGTACATCATCTTGTATACTTGGTATCGAGGTTTGACCTCTCAATTCTTCTAAGGTAATTTCACTTTTAGGCTTCTGATTGTTCATATAGTCTTCCTCCAAGAATTTAAAGTGTGTACTGATCACGGTCTTTTGATCCTTGGGACTATAGAACATACACTCTTTCGTTCCCGCAGGGTATCCTATAAAAAACCTTAATTCCGAACGTGGATCCAACTTACCGGCTTCCTTGTCTAGCACGTATGTCGGACAACTCCAAATCCGCAAATGTCTTAGACTGGGCTTGCACCCGGTCCACAATTCCATTGGGGTTTTAGGAACCGATTTGGATGGCACCAAGTTTAGAATGTAAGCCGCCGTTTCCAAGGCATTACCCCAAAACGACTTGGGTAAATCCGAATAACTCATCATGGATCTGACCATCTCTAAAAGAGTCCGGTTTCTTCATTCTGCCACACCGTTCTGTTGAGGGGTTCCCGGTGCGGTTAACTGGGACACGATCCCTTCGTCCGATAAGTAGTTCAAGAATTCATCGCTGAGGTATTCGCCTCCACGATCTGATCGTAGAAACTTGATACTCTTTTCCCTATGTTTCTCGGCTTCGTCCTTAAACTCCTTGAACTTATCAAAAGTTTCAGACTTATGCCTCATAAGGTAAATGTACCCATATCTCGAGTAATCGTCAATGAAGGTGACGAAATACTCATACCCCATTCTCGCTTTGATCGTCATTGGACCACACACATCGGTATGAACGAGTTCTAACACTTCTGTGGCTCTATTCCCCTTGGCTCCAAATGCCCTCTTGGTCATCTTACCCTCTAAACAGGATTCACAAGTTGGAAACGGTTCGACTTGGAATGATTCCAAGGATCCGTCTTTCACCAATCTCTCTATCCGCTTTAGATTAATATGACCTAGTCTAAGATGCCATAGAAGTGTTTCGTTCATCTCCGAAGAACGCTTTCTTTTATTACTCGAAATGATCGACGTGTTATTAGATTCATTATTTGAGTGGTGTGCATACTTAATCGTATAGAGATTGTTTACCAACGTCCCATGATAGATAGTATCATTTTAAAAAGAAACAGTAACAACTTTATTAAAAGTAACTGAATATCCATCAAAAAAACAACTTAGAAACTGAAATTAAATTCTTCCTAAAGTTCGGAACGTATAAAACATCTCTTAAAATTAAAACTATATCTTCAAAAGATAGGTGCACGACTCCCACTGCTTCACCTGCCACTCTCGTAGCATCGCCCAAAGTGATGGTGATCTCATTCTTGCTAAGTCGCCGGGTTAGCTGGAACCCCTGAAGAGTGAAACAAATATGATCAGTTGCCCCGGTATCCACTACCCAAACGTGGGCAGCATACGCCGCAACATATATTTCAACGACTAAAGCATGAGACTTACCTTTCTTTACCGCCTTCTTAGGCTTAGAACAGGTAGACCTCCAATGTCCTTTCTCCCCGCAATTGAAGCACTTACTCTTACCGGATATCTTCACGTCGTACGGCTTGAATGCTCTTTCTTTGCCACCAAAAGTAAGTCTACTGGTTTGGTTCCGATCAATCTCCTTCTTCTCAATCTTACCTTCCATTGGCCTAGATTTCGAGAAAAAGCTCTTGATCACCAAAGCCTCATCCTTACTCCCTAAGTATGACTCTACCGTTATCAGAGCTTTGAGCAGGGTATCTAAAGTGAACTTGTGTTCCGATAACACGTATTCCCAAAAGAACCCATCAAAACTACTCGATAGCTTTAGGAGTAAGGAATCGATTTGACTTTCTTCACTTTGTCCGGCACCAAGAAACTCGAGTTTTTCAAACTCACGCCTAAAATTGAGAACATGATCCCTTACAGGTGTTCCCTTCACCATTTGCTTCGTGAGTTTCTCACGAATGGTGAACAGATTCGCCATGGGGTTCTAATGTTGAAACATCTCTTCAAGGCTATTCATGATATCAACAGCCGCTTCAATGCCTTCATGAATGCGTTTCAAATCTTCAGACATAAATGTCAAGATTATGCGCTTCATGTGCTCATTGGAATGCTTCCAATCATCGAATACCGCCCTTTCCCCATTACTTGACTTATCATTAGGTTTCTTGGGTACGTCAATGCTCAATATCCAATAGTGTTCTTGCGCAGGTAGGACCATATTCATGTTACGTTTCCAATCAACATAGTTCTCACCAACAAGTTTGTTATCTTTAAGTATACTAAACAGTGGATTAAAAGGTTGCGACATGATGAACTGAGAATAAAACATACATTCATATCAATATCTAGAAAAATACGAAATTATCACATAATTCGATCACATCAATTATATTGAAACCTTAAAATAATATAATCATGCATCAGCCAACATCTCGAAACAATTTAAATGCGCCACAAGGGGTAGTCTATACATTTAAATACATTCAAGCGGATCACAAACTTAAAAGTTACAAATCCTTAATTCAAAATTAATAGTTGGCTCCCACTTTGACCACATAGAAATTGACAAGGACTCCGAGGGGAGTAAACTAATATCAATTTCCTATGCCTAAGTAATAACCATAATTAATACATGATTATTATTTTGCTTTGAGCAAGCCACTTGTGGTGAGGGTCAATACCGCCACTAGTAATAATCCACAATCATCATTTCAGAATTTATTCATGTGAAATCTGTTCTTTTGGCCGATCCGAGGGGGAAATGTATTCCAAAAGAACTTCACAAATAAATAAATTATGGAGGCCAAATTAATCCAATTTTAATATCCGGAATAAAATTGCGATTAAATAAACATACTTAGTAATTTTCGAAAGTAAGGTTTTTCTTGGACAATTAAATTCATGTAAACACATATTAACAATTAATAATAAGTGCACGAAATAAAACATCCATAAAAAAAAATTAAACACATTGGAGCACTCATATCCAATTGTCACGGTTTAATTTCTTCACGTCTTGATGCGAAAAATCGTCCTTGTTGCTTTCCGTCGTTCGTCTCGACACGCTCCCACTCGAACAGAAACACTTCATCAAAAACAACATCATTTGGGGTTCGGGATGATGTTTTAAATCACACAAAAAAAAAAACAGAACCGAAAAAAAAATTCCACGGCTCGAGATACGGTGCGCGTCGGCCCACGGAGTGGGCCCGCGCACCTCTCGGCCAAGCAGCCGAAGCGCCGAAGCGCTGACTGCCGAGCGCCAGGGCACCGAGAGGCCGAGCCTCTCGCGCGCGCCCGTGCAGCGTCGGGCACCCGTCGCGCGCGGGTCGTGCTCCTCGCACACCCCGTGCGCCGGGTTTCGCCGTTCGTTCTCGTTTTCTTCACCCCATGCATGATTTTACGTCCATGCACGCTCCATGCATGCATGCATCGTCCGGGTACGCCATCTTTAATTCTTCGTTCTTCGTCTCGATCCGGTTACAATTTATTTTACAAAAAAAATAAATACTAGATCTAGACTAGTCTATTACAATGATCAAATCAAAATAAAACCAAATAATCTACTCGTGTATTTTCTCACGAGAAAAACAAATTCGAACGAATCGAATTAAATATAATTAATTCACATGCATGAAAAATTAACAACATTAAAACCATGACAATTGGATACCTGCAAAAAAGATCTAGCAATTCTACTATCCAATTTCAATTTAATGTCTAACAATTTAAATTCTATTTTAAAGATCAGAACCCGAAACTGTGGCTCTGATACCAGTTGTTGGGAAAATAGGGGTGCCCGGAATCTATTCGGGATGAAATTTAAATACGAATTTAAATACAATTATTACTAGCATGAATTAATCCTAATTAATTCAAATAATAATTCCACAACCAATTTAACATCCATGTTGAGTTAATTCACATATAATCTATGGCGGAATAAACAAGAAAATATGTGACTTACGTACCTCTCGTAGAGCTTGGCCTTTGAATAAAACGGGACAAATACGTACGCGCTTTATCAACCCAAAAGCCTTCTCAAGTATTTCCCTTTCGCCTTATTCGATCACCGGTGGGAGATGCTTTCGAATAATTTAAATAACTAACACTACAAGAAAATGCACTTTTTGTAACGAAAAAATTGGTTACAAAAATTTATTTTTTGGTTACAAACACCTTTTGTAACGAACATTTCTTTACAAAAGTTGGTCCTTTAAAGTCCGTCGCAAAAAGTTTTTGTAACGAAAAATAAAGCAATTTCGTTACCAATACAATTGTAACGAAATCATTTTTGTTACAAAAAAAATTGTAGAGATAACCAAAGTTTTGTTACCAATTAATTTCGTTACAAATAAATTGTTACATAAAATCGTATATTTATTGTTTAAATATTTGATTTGTTACTAATGTTTTGTTACATTTACAATCTCATTTCGTTGAAAAAATAGATTACAAAATACGTAATAACAAAGGGCCATGAGATAAACCTTCAAAGTTAGTGATCATGATACAATTATTTTATTTCAAGAAAATTACAATTCTCCAAACACTTTTAAGTCAACAATATCAATAAACTCATAGGAAAAACTAACATTGTATTTGAACAATTCACTGTACATCATAACATGAATAGAAAAAAAAATTAATCAAAAAAGTGTTGAGTTGAACTTGAAGTCTTGATTTGTCTTCTTATACACGATCAAGTTGAAACTTCACTGTCCTATAAAAAAACACACAACAACAGTACCATAAGATTAAAAATTAATATATAATGCACATGCATATAGAAATTTACTACATAGATAAAACATGATATCCAACTTAACAATTAAACACAACAATTATGATGCAGGATTTTGAGATTCTATTATCCAAATGCAATTATGCAAGAGATATATAGCACATTAGAGCCATCAGCATGCCATGACACATCGATTAAGCTTAAGATCACAAGTGAAGATTTTATTATCCTAATGCAATTATGCAAGAAATATACAACACATTAGAGCCATCAGCATGCAGTGGCACATCAATTAAGCTAAAGACCAGAAGTGAAGATTCTATTATTCAAATGCAATTATGTTAGCACTTTTGAAATACAACTATTCAAATTGTTTGAAACAAGAAAATCGTGCAAACAACTGCTGGAAATCATGCAAATAATTATTAAAATTAAGAAATCGCCTTTTAAAATGGAATCAATAATTGAAGCTTCGTCAATCTCTAAGCTCATATAAATCTAAGAATATTACAAGTATTATAAGAATATTATATATTCTATATTATAAATCTAAGAATACCTTGAAACATGTTCTCCTTTGTTGATGTTCTTTTGCTTTGCAAAAACTGCTAGTTGTGCATTTGCTAGCCTGCAAACATCATCATAAAGCTCATATAAATATATAAATATTATAAGCATTGATAAAGAATCTGAGAGCAAATGAAATTAAAATACAAGAACTCCCTAACTTATATAAATCTATGAATATTATAAGTATTGATAAAGAACCGAGAGCAAATGGCATTAATTGATAGAGCAATACAAGAGCTTTTTAGTGTTTCAACAGCTTTGCACGGGCAAAGAATTTTATTGTCTGACTCAACAACATTTTCATTTAACACCTAAAATGAATTTAGTAATAAATCTATCTCTATCCCTAAATCAACTCTTAACCACGACTGTAACATTTAATTAAGAAGATACCTGTTATTATGATCATTTATATAAGAAATATGATCACATTGTCAAAAATTAAAGAGTACATAAAATTGAAACACACCAGTAGAAACATGACCAAGAAACAACAACCATAAGGACAATAAGTTGAATGGAGGTTCATTCGATATCCTAAATCATGTAAATTTTCAACCAAGGACCCTCAAATCGAAAACGAAATTGATTTCCCTTAAACATAAAATGTGGAATATGTAGCGTCACTAATAGAACAAAGTCTGCTAAAAAACATATTCTTAAAATAAACCCAGAATATAATAATCAGAATTTGATTAATAAATCAAATGAAAGTATAAAAAGAACACACACTCAGGCGATAAGCATCAAAATTTCAAAGCAAAGCTGATAATATTGTTGTAAATATCAACGCATAACAGGATTACCAAGCCAAAAAAATTGACCAATCAGATTTAATTGAAACTAACCATACGATTACCCGAATCAAGTACTCATATCAAGACATTGAGGAACAAAGTAATCACGCCAATCAGAACTGATGAATTTGAAATCAAATCACAATTTAACGGAAGATCTGTGAACCCGTCAAATAAAAAGAAAAAAAACGGAAGATCTGTGAAAAAATAATTCCCAGCAGCTTCAAATAAAAAAATACAGTGAACCAATAATTTCAAAGATTGTAGATATACACAGGATTAGAAATAGGAGTAAAATGTACCTGGAAATTAAATTTCTCCTTAGTTGCGTCCAAGATTACACCCAAATGTGAACTCTGAAATATTAATTATTCTCCAATCAAAGGATTTCGCTACTTTTTCCTCCCAAAACTGAATGATTTCGTTCAGGATTTGATAAGAATTTTGTGAATTTTTTTCCCCCAAAACTAAAGAATTTCGTTTCGGATTTGAAAAGGTAAAAATAGGTATTCTGTGACCGCCATATCTAATCTCCCAAATTTTTCACTAATCTTTCAACATTTCACGAAATACTATTTGATATACTTTTTCCCCCAAATTATTTTCCCTTAAATATAATTAATATATATTATACATATTTTTATAGATAGGTATATGAGTTTTAATTTGATAAGAACCGTGTAATTTTTTTTTTTAAAGATTCAACTATGTTTTAGCTATGATATAAATATATTACTTTAACGATAGCAAGATACACACAATTTTTTTAAAAAAAATGTGTTTTTTCCATTTATGCTTATATATATATATATATATTTTATTTTATTTTATTGTTAGAATATTTTTTTTTTTACTAGATTTCACTAAATTAAATTTTTCTAAAAGTATAATATTTTCAAGAGTATGTATAGAGTGAAATTGGTTCATACATGAATCATTGAAGGATATTAGTTGTTTTCACTAAAAAGTATTAGTTATTTTAACTGAATAATATTAGTTGTTTTCACTAAAGAGTCTTTAGTTTTTTTTTTCCAGTAAATAACTATTATACTTCAGTGTAAAAGACTAATACCCTTCAGTGAAAATAACTAATATTCTTTAGTGAAAAAAAATTAATACCCTTCAATGGTTCTTGTATAAACCATTTTCACTCTATACTCTGTCTATTTTTAATTAGAGTATTAGTTTACTCTCACAAAAGCTATGTAAATATTATTAAGGTATTTATTAAATTATATATTTTAGATGTTTTTTACAATAAATTATTTTTACTATTTGTAGCCAACATTTTATTATTTATAACGAAAAAATACTTAATGTTATTTACATTGAGACTTTTTGTAAAGAAGAAAAATTATCGTTACAATAACTGTACTATTTGTAACCAAAATAATACTATTTGTAACGATAAATACTTAATGTTATTTAAAATATAATTTTTGGTAACGAAAATTAAATTTTGTTACAATAAGTAATCTTTTTGTAACAAAAATAAAATTTTGTTACAACAAGTAATCTTTTTGTAACGAAAATAAAATTTTGTTACAACAAGTAATCTTTTTGTAACGAAAATAAAATTTTGTTACAATAAGTAATCTTTTTGTAACCATTTAACAGTTGGTTACAAATAAATTGGTTACAAAAAATGCATTTTCTTGTAGTGTAAGGAAAAAGAAAAATATCTATGCTCTTGATTTTTCCAACACATGGAATTATGTACTTGGGGATGAAATAATCATCCCCTATTTATAAAGTGAGATGGCCGAAATTTTGAGGTTTATTTGGGCTTGGAGAAAATCTTTTCTTAGACTCTAAGAAATCTTGAATATATCTCATATATTCTTTTCTCCACAATAAAATATTCCACAAAAATCTCACTCACCTTAATGACTTGTAAATTTCGAAAATAATAAGAAGAAAATCCAAGATTTGGATCTTCTTGAATATATGAGATAATCTTGTATTCCAAGAATACTTATCTTCCATAATATCTCTCCAAGAAAATCAACAAAATCTTTTCTCTTCTTATTCTTCCAATTTTCGAAAATTATGAAAAAATCAGCATTATTATTTTCTTTTTATTTTAATCACCTTATCATTATTGGGCTACTTGAGGGGTCTTTAAGGAGAAGTAAGATTGGACCTCCTAATGGACTTCTGAATTTCAATATTGAGTCCCAATATAATTTAATCCATTAATATTAATTATTACCACTAATAAATTAATATTGCACTATCCATCTTAATCCATATTACGATAATATGGGCTCCCGGTTATTATTTCCCGCGTTTAAGATTATCAAGTCAATTAATTAATTAAGCTTCTGAATAGCTCTAAATTAATTAATATATTTCACCTTGGAGTAAAGACAGCTCAACATTATTATCCGTACCGAAGAAACTGATTCTTCACTTGCAAGATTTGGTACGATAAAACTTCTGAGCCCACCAAGGGGACTAATCATACGAGCCGTACTCGCACGCGTTTCTCCGTATTAAATCTTAGCAACCGTCGTATGATTAATATTACTGCCCAAAGCACAAGGTTCGAAGTCACAATGATTCTCACCCAATATGAATCAAAGCAGTAACCATCAAACACACACGGTCCTATTTAAGTGACGGAGATTAAGAAATCAACAACCACTGAGGTCTAATTCTTCACATTTCAGAACAGAAGAATTTATCCTCGCTGTAGGTCCTCTTCAACACATATTAAATGTGCTAGTGCAATCTCTTAGTCAAGACAGACCAATCTGAGACTTACACATCGACCTTTCACGGCGGATTGTTCAATTCCACCTAGGTCGTGAAAATGTACGTTTAGTTACAAGGAAACTGTTAATGTTGTCTTCCGTGATCGGGTATCACCACATTAACTACAATGTAATACGTACCATATATTGAACGGTTTGCAATAAATATTTCAACATTCAATCATATCTAAAGCAAATGTGATAAAAGAATTATTCTCATAAAACAAATGTTTGATACACGAGTTATACAAAGTAAAAGCATACTGTAGGATCAAGCGCTTGCCACTAGACTAAAAGCCCGGACTTGTAGTGAGGTGCTACTTTATTTCCTTTAACCCTATCTAGTTGCAGCGCCACGGGTCGAATAGCCTCCGCCGGACTTGGCGCACCGGGCCTTTATCGCGCCCGACTCGGCTAGGAGATGCTGGACTCTGCGCCCAATAATCCCCCCCAGCATCTGCCAGCCCTCTTGGCCAACAAATGCCTTCCACTGGGATTCGAACCCGTGACCTGTGCTCTGATACCAATTGTAGGATCAAGCGCTTGCCACTAGACTAAAAGCCCGGACTTGTAGTGAGGTGCTACTTTATTTCCTTTAACCCTATCTAGCTGCAGCGCCACGGGTCGAATAGCCTCTGCCGGACTTGGCGCACCGGGCCTTTATCGCGCCCGACTCGGCTTGGAGATGCTGGACTCCGCACCCAACACATACTTTCACGTATAACTCCAACAATATCCTGCAACTTCATAACCGCCATTGAATCAAGTGACTGCCAAGCAATAAAACTGCAATATGACTCTTCGAATCAGTAAAAAGGTAAAAAAAATATGCTGCAGAATTATAAAAGTAATTTAAAATATTTTTTCTTTTTTAGTTACCTATCCCCGCCCTCCTTCCAACACTGTTGTATTGTAATTTTCAATTCCCTGGAAGTCTTCCTAACTGCTATGCATTTGTTATTTAACTTCAAAGGTGGGTCATTGCGTCCAGACTCATGCTGTGCAATAATATCCTCTGTGTCTATTTGGGGTGATATATCGATTGACTTTCTTTCTTCTCTCATTGTCCTTGACTTCACACCCCGCGTAATTATGCTCTGTTGAAATGTGCGTTTGATACATTTCTTTTTTATAGCTGGAGTCTTTTCAACAACATGTCCACCCTCTTCTTCATCCCCCTCCTCCTCATCCTTGTAATTTTCTACTGCTTCCAGGACTTCCACGGTCTTCACCAAGTTTGCATTCTCTATTTCAAGCTTCTTCTTCTCCTCAGCCACACGTTCTTTGTCCTTCCTTTCCATCATTAGTTGTGCATGCATGCCCAACACTTGAATCGTCCATGAATTAGACATCACCTGAGTGACTGATGGGTTGCACATGGAATTAAGTTTGGTCGTGGTATCTTCCAACTCCTTTTTCAGCCGATCTATTTCATCCTTATGGTCTGCTACCATCCCCAGGCAACGTTCAGAAAACTCCTCGTTCAATCTGATTACCTCATTCTGAGTCTCCGATAACATCTTTTGGCAGCCTAAGAGGTCCGTCATCAGCCTCAGATTAGCATCTTTCAAACTCTTCACTTGAGCTTCCAACACCCGTTCATTTGACATACCAGCCTCCTCATACTGAATAGACCTATCAATCTTCATAACTCCATTAGTTGTACATATCTGTGTCCTTTCGAAGATCATTAGTTAATCAAATGCTGGAAGAAGGAGGATCAGGTGCTAAATTCAGTATTTTGCCCGTGCCTTCAACCGTCGTTGCACTCCCCGGGTCAGCTTCTTTCATTACTCCAACATTCTTAATAGGAGACTCCAGCGATGACTTATTATTGTTCTGCTCATCCATCCTAGACCCCTCACATGCTGTTTCATCTCTTTTTCCATGAGTTCCAATAGGGTATGTGTTACAGACCATAAAATCTGAATCTGGTCCAATACCCCTTTCTCCCCTTGATCTCTGACCCTTCACCTTTCCATCACTTGAATTACTATCAACTTCGTTTCTCCTGTTTCTTTCCACATCTTCCCTTATCCAGCTATCTCTAACACCCCGAAGAATATCTTTTTCGTGACTAGTTGTCATGCTTACCAATCTGCCCAACAAATAAATAATAAATCAATTAGTTTTATTTTTGGCTCAAATTACAAGTATTATAATAGAATTTATAGTCATGGTGTACCTTCCCACGCTTTAACTGATGCAGGTTCACCCGTTCAAGCTTATCATTCATCTGTGAAAGATCCCACTTCAGTATGCGCGGAACGTTCCATGATTAGTTGGAGATATAAATTTAGTATGCTCACATAGCCAAAACTGAAAACAAAAAGAACAATGTAAGCTGCATTAGTAAAAAATATTTCATTAGTCTAAGTATGGTACAATAATTCTTGAAACTATTATTACCGGTAAGAGGGACACACAACCACCAATCTTCATATTTTTGCGTGTCTTAAGCTGATCAACCAGCACACTCACCACCAAATCACACCAATCATACAGTTTTATCTCCTCAACATTCTCGAGATACTGTAAATAATATCATGGTATAGAAGAATTTCTTCCCGGAGAAAGTAAAGACACCATCAATTACAGATGCAACAAACGAGCAACATCACTGGCTATATGCTCATCATTCATCCCAGTGGCTGACTTCAACTTCTCTAACACCTTTTTCTTAGACAACACATCCCTGCGTCCTACACTCCTTATTTCATCTCTAAAACAACGTTGAACCCAAGATTGGTCTGGATAATCTTTTGACCTAATAGGTAGCTTAATGGAACCACACGTGACACCAAAAATTAGCTGAACATCCCTGCTAGTCAACTCCAACCTTTCACTATCCAGCCAGAAAGTTGATGTACATGAATCAAATGTCAACATAACAGTTTTAATATCCTCCTCATGATTTTGCCACATTTTCTTATACATTCTATAGTCTACATTCATTATTGAGTCGAACAAAATCCAGAAAGGCGTTCTCTTTATCTTAGAGATTTGATCTTCAGTAAACGTTATGCAATCTAAAAAAAGATTTGTCCATCATCTCCATTTGAACCACCTATAATTTTAAACAAAAGATATATAATATGTTTAACTATATTATACATTCATAGATAACCTATATTTCATTTTTAAAGAAAAGAACTATAATAACTTACTGAAATTATTCCTTGGACCATTCCCCATCACTAGAATCTGAACTACTGAATAACACTTCATCTAACAGGCCAGGAGCTGATTCCTTTTTACTGCGGGAGGTAGTTTTCTTGTCAAGCTTCCTTCTTTTAAATGGGATCTTCTCTTTTAAATTATCATCTTATAGATGCAACATGGTTATTGATATTCAATACATTCCCTTTAAAAATTAGCAGATATGTAATAAACTAGTAAGTGTCTACACTTACCAGATTCAGATGAAGAAGTTTCTGATTCGATCACCATCTTCCCTGTAATACAAAGAACATGAAATTCTCATTAAAGAATACAATTCATTTTCAAATACTTCTTCATTTAACTGGTTTTTTTTTAATTTCTAACCTTTGCCCTTCACTGCTCTGTAATGATCATATTCCATTTTAGAATAATTATCTAAAAGAGTGATCAACATCAGTATATTTGAAACATTAGTACAATATACATAGTAAAAAGACTGTAGTACATAGTCAAGACTAACTTAAACCAGATTATATTAATTACAGTATACATAGTAAAAAGACATTAGTATATCAAGATGGGAAAAGTCTTTAGTATGGAAAAAATAACATTAGTACAAAAAATGAGACATATTTTTCATATGTAGTAAACTTTTTTCTTGATTAGTACACAATGTAGTACATAAATTTACTAGGTAGTATATGTTTTTCAACATTAGTATGTTTTTTGTACTTTACCACACCTGAATTGTTTTTTTGTTTTTTCTTTGTCTTGAACACCTTGTGTGGTGGGCTCCCTTCGTCTTCAGATGAAGAATCATCTTTATTCGGACTCCTCACTCTGTTTTTTTCCATTATATATTACCTAAAATTACAACATATATACATCAAACACACTAAGGAATCAAAAAATTATCAATCAAAAAACACGCGAAGAAGCAAATGGCTGAATAATTCAAGTATTCTTATTTATTTCACACTTAAATTCACTAAAACAAACAAATAAGAAACATGCAAGAAATTAAGAATATACATTTATGCATTTCAAAACATAATTCATCAAAGAATTAACATTTTAACAACATATCAAACTGAAATTAAAAATAGGGTTTAAATAAACCGAGCTTTCTGATGGGTTTACCTTTCACTTTTTTAATCAGCGTGAAATGGGGATAAGTCAAGGCCGATAACTTAGCAATCATAGCAGCTCCGACGATAATGCGGTGGAGAGAGAAAAATTGCCCCTAAAAAACTGAGAGAGAGAGAAAGAGAGAATGGAGAAGAGTATACGAAAAGGTTTCTTGTATATTGGAAATTTTAAATTTTTGAGACTTCACTGTTCACGGTCATTCGGAAGTGTCAAATCGCCGCAGGTAGATGTAAGAGCATTTAATGCTCCATTTTGTCTGAAATTGATTTTGGCTACAAAAGGGGAATTGTAGTTTATGTTAATAAATAAAGTGTTTATTAGTGATACTTAATAAAAGTCTATAGGGTGTACCTCTATGTCACCCCCCCTTAAATGTATATTGTAGTGTTGAGATACCGAGAAATAAAGATATATAAACAAAATAGAAAATTTTACGTGAGACGTACATTTTGACAAAATAAAATGAAAAGATTAACAAAGGATGGAGGAAGTACTTCCTCCGTCTCGGAACACATTGCGGTACTTTTTTTGACAAACGGATTAAGAAAAATATATAATAAGTATATTTTTATGTATATTATATAAGTGTTGTGAGAGTAAAGTTAAATGACTACTTATCATTTTTAGGCATGCAAATTTTTCGTGGGACAAACTAAAATGGAAACTATGCTATGTGTTTCGGAACGGAAGGAGTATAATACTCCTACAGTTCTATACTTGTTTGCTATATTATCAAAAAAGTTACTTCCATACTTGTTTGCTACATTTATATTTGGTAAAAAAAATTACTTTTTAATATTATATTCTCCATACACTCCTAATCAAAAGTATCTATTTTATCACTTTAAATACTAATAAAAATTATTTTTTAAAAATATGTGCAAACAGTAAAGTAGCAAACAAGTATAAGACGAAGGGAGTATTATATAGTGTTGGGTCATACATATCAAACGTTTCCGGACGGACATTGTATTTTTTACTTGACAAAGTATATAATTCATTTTTACCATATCATCTAAAAATTTAAATTTATAAAAAATTATAAAATCAATTTGTATATTTAATTTTCCTAATATTCATTTTTATTTGTAGGTTTGTCAATTCCATCATATAGAAGATTAATGAGTCCTTCGGGCTAGGGGGTGGGGGCCTTGGGGGCGAGGACTTCGCCTTTTGCTACAAAGATTAATGAGTCCTAACAAAGATAAAATTTAGGGTCTGCTTTGTAGTTGGTAACTTTAAAACCTTGCTCTAGCAAACTCCATATCCGGAGGAATCAACCATTCCTCAAGATTTTGGATGGAATGGATTTCATTTGCCCTAAATTTACATATTACTCCTTTCAAAATAACCGTGAAAAAGGCAACAAGCCTATTTTTTATGGACGGAAGGAGTAATTAAAATGCTTTCATAAGTTATTTTTTAATTAAAAAAGTATGTTCAGATAAAAATATTAATTAAAATAATAATAATGTTATTCCCTTTTAAAAAATTACAATTAAATTGATTCAATTCTTAAAAGATTTTTTGCATACCAAACAATATCAATGACTATGATAGTGATTTTAATAATCAAATAAACAATACAATTTTAAAGAGCATATCAATTTCATTTCTCACTACTATCATTATCATTTTTATTCACATTGTTACTAACCAAATGCACCTTTAATGAGGGAGAAACTGTTGTCAACAGAGTTTTTACCCAGGACGTGTGGACGACGTGAGCCCTTTAGCTCTGATATCATGAAAGAATTCATTCACATCTAAATTTGTAGAAAGGTGTGGAATCAATTTGTTTATTTAATTTCTCAAATAATATTGTACAATAACAATAATTAATATCATTTCAAATTGCACAATAACAATAATTTACAAGAGAATTTTTGAACGTATATATGATATGGTTTAAATTATTTAAATTATTTAAATCAATAAACCTAGCTCCTAAAAACTTAATTTTTTAGGATCTAACAATTCATTCCCTTCATTTTTTTTACATTATTGTTTGCGTATTACGGGTGGAGATACGTCAAACTAGTGTTAGGGTCTACATGTTGACCTATTAAACTCCAACTCAGTTCGACTAGGCTTGTTTAATAAATAAGTGGGGCTCAAACTTTTATTAAAATTTATTTACTTAAATAGGTCAACCTTGAGTTTTTCTACAGGTCTTTTAAACAAATAGGTCTATCTATTTAATTATATCAATAAATATATAAATATATATTATAGAATATAATATATAATGCATATAAAATACAATACATATATAATACACATAGTATATAATATAATAAACAGATATTCAATTTATGTACGTATATTAGAATATTATTAAATATTATTGATGTGTGATTGATATTGTACAACATGTATCAACATATTTAGACAATGTTAAAATTTATTCTTTCTCCTAACACTAACTCTGATTATTATACGTTGTTTTTAATGTCTAAATATGCAGGTTAACGACTCAAAAGTTACTTTGGTCAAGCGGGTTCGGAAATATGGAGTGAGAAGTTGAGTTCGAACATGGGTATTGCATAGTGGTGGAATGATTCTGGATCATGGGAAACCTGATTCTTAGTGGTAGACATGTTGATTTCGTAGCCTATAAATAGAGGAAGTATGAAACATAACAATGTAAGACAAATGTGAATATTTTTAGATTATTTAGTCTAGTATGGTTGTCTTTGTTTTTTTGTTGGTTGAATGCTTAAACATTCTTCTCAATATTGTAACTTTTCTACAGTGTATGTTACGCCAGAGGGTTGATTAATTTCATACGTACAGAAAGGATATTTTAGTGGTATGCAATGAATATTTCACCTTGTTTTTTTTATCTCTTGTTTAAATATTGTTTTATTGTTTGTATTGTTGATAGATTCTAATCTCGTGGATTAGTGGTTGTTTTTAATTGTTAATTAGATCACCAAATAATAACGTGTTATTGATTACTACCGTAAATAGTAAATACGATAGATCGGGGTTAAGAAAATGTAAATACGAGTATTGATTTCGTATTTATATCGTATGTGTGTGTAGATTTAGGTGTATGAGTGTGTGTAGGCAAAATTTGGATGTATTCATGAATTTGTACTTACTTTTATTATTGAAAATTTATGGTTTTTATACAAGTCCTCCAAGTGGAGGTGGAATGACTCTTGCTCTCCCAAGTGTGCATACTTGACACATGAAGAGTTGACTATTTGACCTTATCTAAGCTAATTTCTATCCTCTAAACTGGATTAACTCGTATTAGTGAGTTGCTCGTCTGTTTTGGACTTGTCCTTGAGGAGTTCTTTACTTGATCTTGTTGGTCGGTTAACTTTCTACCTTGGCTCTTGGGCTAAAGTAGCTCGCCATGGTCTTATTTGTATTCGGGGGAATCTTATTTTTGTGTAGCTCGTCTTGACAAAACTGATCGCCTAGCTGGAGTAGCTCGCCTGACTATTCCAGGTCGGCAGGGCTTGGTTTGACTTGCTTAATTTTACTTCTTGTGAGGTTATTTAGCTCAATGTTTTTCACCCTATGCGTGATGTAGCTCGCCTATCAACATGTATCACTACTCGATACAGTAAAATTCCGTTAAGAGGCACTCATAGATTATATATAGTCTATAAATTTCTTTTGTAAATTCCATTTGTTATATGTTTTTAAGTCTTTCACTGTTAATGTTGTCCAGAATGTTCCGACATTCTGGACAACACTCTGCCAAAACACCTAAGCACACTGGTATCCGAGCAATCTGATATCATATACACTTTAAAATATAAATTAAAATATTATTTGATGAATTTATTTTTTTACTATTATTTGATAAATTGTTCTTATTATTCATTTTAAATAAAAGAGGTAATTGTTATGATTTGATATAATACGATTGCTGGAAGTAATTTATTAAACATAACTAGAAAAGTCTTCAAGGGTCATACCTATTTATTATAAATGTCAGGTCTAGCATCTAAAAGAAAACCTATATCAGGTAATAAAATAAACTTGTATCCCAAGATTAAATACCAGACCCATGTCGTCCAGTGAGAAGTCTAGTTCGATTCAACCTACTCCCCCTCTACGCATTATAATCTATTTGAGATCAATATTTCTTATTGGAGCAATTTTGCAATTTTAATTGACAAGAGAGTACTTAACCTATTTAATCTCACAGCAGAAAAATTAAAGAGATATTTGTAAATTTTGTTGGAGGAGATATAAATACTTATTTTAAAAGTTGTCCTGTTAACAATTTTAACTTTTCAAACATATTTTACAAACAGGATTTGCAAAACACCCCCCTGCTCTTCATATAAACAATCAGAGTCTGAAACAATTAGAGAAGTCCATGTTAGGACCCATTTCATCTTCATTTTGCAGCCCATAAGTTACACTTACACTTAAACCGTAAAAGGGATCAAGAAGGTCAAAATAACTACTCCCTTCATCACAAAAGACATTGCATATCTTCTAGTTTGATCCGTCCCACAAAAAGTTTGTATGTTTAAAAGTGAAAATTATTTATTATATTTCACTTCCATAATGCATATAATATCCACAAAAGTGTGTTTATTTACAATTTTTTTATTTTTAAATTGTGTGTCCAAAAGTTCCGTAATATTTTCCAGAATAGAGGGAATACAACATAAACAGCAATTTCCAATTATGATTTTATAAATGATGGGTTTTTTTAGGAGGAGGGGGGGGAGGGGGGGGGGAGGGGTAGCACCCATTTGGGCACATGCATTTGTAAGTTGATTATGTACAAACCATTTGTGACTTCAAATAAAACCATTTAATCATATATTTACAAGAATGTCTGGGTCTACATGAAACATTCATATCAGATTGCGTCGTTTTTCAGACAAATAGTGTGACAACTGGGATTTCAATTTAAGAGGTAAAAAATAATTATATCATAACATCATACGAAATTAAAATCAAGGAGATTATACATCAAAATTTTAAATAAAAAAATTATTACACATAGAGCGAAAAGAATTAAGAAAAAGATTACTATACTGTCACGAAGCATTTCTGGGAAGTCAAGAATTGGGACTGAGCTCAATCAATCTAATACTTTGAACAAATAACTAAATATACATCACTTTCCTTTCTATTTTACAGGTGATTTAAAATGCATGGATCCAACAAACTATATAAACAGTAGATGCAAATCTTTTGAAGCTTAGCATAATATAACAATAGAGACAAAATCAAACCTGCTATCTTGGACCCGAGAGTTCCATTGCCTCGACTACAAGGGACGATTCCTCAATGAAATCCGAATATCTTTGAAACGGTTGTTCCACTGATCGGTACCTGGGAGTCTCGTAGTTTTGTGATTGCTCCCATTTCTCCGCTAATCCGTCGCCTTCTAACATCCTCAAAACTTCAGACATCTTAGGACGATGCGAAGGATTAAATTGAGTACAAAGAAGCGCCACTTGAACCATTTCCTCGAGTTCCATTCTATCAAAATCGCTCCTTAGATCTTTATCAACCATAATGTTCAGCTTCCCTTCTTCATGGAGCTTCTTTACCTAAACATAAAGTATGAGTTAGACGATGAAACAGAGAATTTGTGTGTTTTATAATTGAATTGAAATCATGCATACCGTGTCTAAAATAACCCCTCCTTTTTGGTTATTCCCTCTGCCAAAATCAACAGCTTTCTGGCCTGTGATTAGCTCAAGAAGCAAGATTCCGAACCCAAAGACGTCAGTTTTTTCTGACGATTGACCCGTTGATAGATACTCGGGTGCTATGTGGCCGACGGTGCCTCTCACAGCCGTTGTAACGTGAGAATCACGGTGATCCAAGAGCTTCGCCAATCCGAAATCCCCAACCACTGCCTCGAAGTCTTCATCCAACAAAATGTTGGCTGCTTTGACATCACGGTGAATGATTTTGGGGTCGCATTGCTCGTGTAGATACACCAGCCCCCTTGCTGTGCCCAGCGCTATCTTTTTTCGTCTCGACCAGTCTAATACTGGTCTCCCGTGGATATGATCTGTTAGAAAAGAATAAAAAACCAATCCACAAAAAGAAGAGAGTAGGTCTATAGTGAACAAGATTTAAGTGTACTCTATTCTTTGAAGTATCATACGAAGTATCACGTTTTAATTTATGTGTTGATCTTTTCAAAATCACTAAACCGTGATACTCTGTACGCTAAACAGTATTGCTTCTATACTGAACAATATTACCGAGTTCACCATAAAACATACGTGAACCAAGTTCATACAAGTTTTTGATAAACTAATCAAGAGTGTACGGACCAAATGATGGATGATAAGAATTTAGAGACTCTCCAACCTTTTAATCGGGATGCGACGCTTCCATTTGACATGTACGGGTAAATGAGAAGACGCTCGTTTTCAGTCGAACAACAGCCCCAAAGTCGGAGAAGATTTCTATGAACCGCCAAACTTATGAGCTCGACTTCTGTTTGAAACTGAATTTCACCACCAACTGCGTTGTAATCTTTTAACCTTTTTACAGCAACTATGGTGCCATTATTCAACCGACCCTTATATACAACTCCAAATCCTCCCTTCCCTAATATGTTCTTCGAATTGAAATGGTCCGTTGCAACTCTGAGTTCCTTGAAACTATACCTTCTTAAATGACCTAACCGTACCTCTGGATCATATTGCTCTGCCAAATGTCATTCAACAGAATTGTATAAAGTTAAGTCTTAAATCAATTTCATCCAGAAAAGAACCGGAGAAGTAAGCGAGCTTTTATCATGAAAAGTAATTTTCTCTGTACGATGTGATAACGAATTTTTTAAACCCATCTAAATCACATACAGCAGCAGAATCAGCAATCCCGCAGACACCCTTAAATGTTTGAAGTTAAAGTTCAAAGCTTTAGCAGTTTATCATCTTTTAAGAAAATGAAGAAATCTATTATTTGATCATCCAAATTGTTTGATACTTCATATCATTGTTTAATTGTATCATAAATATCAACAAAACCAAACACAATAATCAGATGAAATCATCCATTATCGGTGTCAATACTTAATACAGTCGAATTCTGCTTATAATTATGAACTCACCGTTAACATCAAAGAAAATCTGCTGATTTCGTCTGTATCGCCACCATACAATTAAGCCAACAATGATGAAGATTGAAAGCACACCACCAAAGCTTGCCCCTAAAACAATGGCAATGTGATGCCTTGCTCCAGATTTTGATTGATCTGAGAGGTAAAATGTAACTTTTTTTTTGGTAAATAATCATAGGTGATGAAAGTTGTGGTCTAGAAGACAGGAGATGATACTTGCCTTTAACAGCATCAGGTGGGAAGGACAACGGTTCGGGATATACAACAGAACAATTATTTTGAGAAGTTTGCCCACAAATTAGTGGATTTCCAACTATCCTGAAAGACCAAGATCATTGGCAATACTTTAAATTAGAAACTGACTATAATTCAAGAGACAATTTAGTTCATAAGCACAAGCACAAATCACTTACTTAAATGTTCTAGCAGAAACTTTGGGCAAGGAGCCACTGAAATTATTGAACGAAAGATCCCTGCAAACCATCATATACTATAGATGTGAAACCATTTAATATTATATAATAGCCATTAGAATACTAATTACTAAGCTTGATAAAACCAGCAGGATGACTTACACGAGGGTGAGGCTCTCGACTTTGGATAGAGAATCGGGGATAGTTCCGGAAAGACTGTTGTTATTAAGCCGCCTGTCTTGCAAGAAGAAATAGCAACTTTTGAGTCAATCTACAGAATGTCCAATTGAACAACATTTACAAATTTATAGAAGTCCCAAACTCACAGATAATTCAAGTTGTCCAGATCCCCCAGTGAAGCGGGAATTTCACCGGTTATTTTGTTGTTGGAGAGATCAAGTGTTTGGAGCTTTTCCAACTTTCCAATTACATCCGGTATAGAACCCGTAATTTCATTGTTCTGCAGTAACCTATACGCACACACAAAATCGTAATGAAGAACGACATTAGTCCTGGCGAACAAATAATATGAAATGCAAACAAATCAAAGACCAAAATGGCTTACACCGACTGCAAGTAACTGAGGTTCCCTATTCCGGGCGACAAGGTTCCAGACAAGCTCAGGCTAGGTAGCCCTCTGATAAAACAACACCAACAATTCAAGATTCAAAATTTTTCTCAAGTAAACAATAATCAAGATTTGATCAGCATTCAGTACCAAAGAGAACAACTTACAGAGCAGAAACATAACCATCCTGGGAACAAGTAACCATTCTCCAACTACAAGGATCTACAGAATTAGCATCCCAATTCTCCAGAACATTATAAGGATCGTGTAAATCACTCTTTATAGAGATTAAAGCAACAACTGCATCAAGTTATAGAGAGAGAAACTAAGTGTGAGAAATAGATGAACTGTTTTTTTTTTTTTCATTCTTCCTCACTATGAGAGCACAAACACCAGAAATTTAATATATAGGAAAAATGATGGGGGGATTCACTGTTTCAGTAAAAAATATTAAAGAAAGTAGATGAGAAAATGGCAAACATTTATTAGTGGAGCCACGGAAACTTGAATCTGATTAAGAACAGAGTTAAGAACAGGGACATGGCTTGGAATTCAATTAAAGAAATTCCCATTTAATATCAGAACTCACAAATTATCACCCTAAAAAAAAAAAAAAAATTCCCTTTCTAAAAATCAAATTCAGGTGGAAGAAACATTACCTTCATAATTAACGCCAGAAGGAGATAAGGTTGAATGCGAACCCTCAATTATTGCCAAAACCAGCAATCCAACTTGCCAGAGCCAACACTTTCCTCTTTCCATTCTCTAATAATAGGATTCACTCAACAAATTTCTGCATAATTTCAATTCCTTTCATGGAACAAACCATTCTCACATTAACTCAAACCCTCAAAAGACAATGCAGTACTATCATCAAACGCCTTACACCAAAAAAGCAGCCCACAGAATCACAATCCATAAAGCAAATCTACCATGACCTCACCAAGATATGATCCTTTTCCACTTATGTCCCCAAAACTGGCCAAAATTACTCCAACTTTAGATAAAAAGCCAAAAAAAAACTAAAAAGCCCAGATGGTAAAGTTGCGTGTGGAACCGAAAAACAGAGCCTGATTTCCACTAAATGGATATTTTGTGTGAAGGGTATTTTCTTGATCGAGCAAAAACAAAGAATGAAACCTGAAATTCTGAGAGTCTTGAGATCTGGGAATGTTTTTAGTGTGTGAATTCTATGCGGTTTTAACTAATCCTTACAAGATTCTATTTGCTCTTGCTTCACCCCTGTTATTCTTCACTCCCAATCTCATTAGCTATGAATCACCCATTTCGATAGGTTAGGTTATATTTACCAGAAAGATACAAACATGCTGCATAAAGTCCAAAGCATAAAGCCAAGGCCTCACAGATACAGAGATGTGGACAGTGTTATTTTTCAAAGAAAATTAAAAAGGGTTTTATTTACGATTTTAAATTAATTATTCTTTAATATGTAGTATTAATTGTGAAAAGCTAGTTGTATTTTTTGGGGAAGCAAAAAATTAGCTTTATATTCAGTGATTTGGACTGAAGGGATGTGCGTGTGATTGATTCTGAGAGAGAACATTGGTATGTCTAAAAGGCTACAAAGCAAATTTTGAAAAAGAAAAATAATGGAAAAAGAAAGTTTTTGCAGGCAAGTTTTTTGGCAGGTCACGTGCTTGGCTTGTCCCGGCCTTTGTTGGCTTTTGGACTTTTTTTTTTTTTTTTTTGAAATTTTAAAATCATGATAATGATTTTAGTCTGTTTAAAGTTTTGGAGCAGACATGGCCCCCTTGGCTACTGCGACTTGTTTAAAATCAGGCATCACTATTTATCAAAGTGGATTTCCAACAGTGATTTATCATTATTTCACTCAACAGCAGTGATTAATCAGATTTCGACGTTGTCTAATTTATTTTGCGTCAAACCAACAGCACCATATCATTAAAAGCTTGGTGCGTCTAAAACTTCCATCTTGTTCAGAAAGTACATAGTATTGGATTTTTAGAATTAAATGCAGTCTTAATTTTACACAATTATTATATCACATTCAACCATATTCTTTCATTTCATATAAAAAATCATTTTTATATTTTACAATAATGTCATTCGGTCATTATAAAACATCCTACCCAAGAAATTAATCACCTGTCACACGTGTTTTATTTCGTGAGTAGAGCAAATTAAATTTGTCAAAATTTCTAAATGAAAATTGGTTTAAAAAATACTAATTGGAGTTGTGTCTCAGACTTCTCAGGTCTATGAAACGATTTTGATTCATAAAAGAAAATTAAAATATATATCAAAAGAATATTAGTTCATTTAAAGAAAAATATAAATTCATGCAAATAAAAAAATTAATTTGTACGTCGAATTATATTTAAAAAAAATAGTGTACCGATTAATATTTTTTCGTCATAAACAATGAATAGAAAGAAGATATCTTGTAAAACTCGAGTCCGCGTGAGTTTTTTTTAATATAATTACTGTGAATACATATTAAAGTGACAGTAAATATAGATATAAATAACAGTAATATTTAAAAAAATGAGTTCACGTGAATTCTAATTTACATATATATTTTTGTCATGGAGTTCCAAGACTCAACAACCCGTGGAAATTGTGGTTATAATAAGTTGGATAATGATCCAATTTTGACTAAATTTTACTGTAATTAAAGTAATATTTAGTTAGAGTATACAATACAACCTAATTTACTACCTCAAATTCATTATTTTATGTTGTTTCAATAAAATGTTTGTATAACCATTATGAATGTAATTGTTATTTTATGATATATAAATTGCACAGTTTATTAATAAAAAGTCAGTCTCTTATAAGACAATTGCACCGTATAACTGGATATATGGGCGAAACGTACAAGTTAATGTAATTAAAACTTGCAGGTCAATATAATTAAAACCTGTAAATTAATACAAATAAAATCTACATATTAAATTTGAATGAAACAAAATGCATAAATTAATACAGTTGATATCAGCAATCTAATACAAACTGAGACGTAACGAGTGTATTAGAGACTTGATGATTAATACTAAATAATACTCCCTCCGTCCATGAGTAAACTTCCCACTTTCCTTTTCGAGCCGTCCACGAGTAAGTTTCTCATTCCATAAATAGAAATAACAACACTCTATTATATATAAACTTTAACCTTCAAACTCACACAATATTACAAAAATGTCACTCATTCACTTTACTTTTCAACACTATTCATTATTTTATCCCAAAAGTCAACATGTGGTCCACCATATATTAATAAACAAATACACTTTCTTAAATCATTCAACAAAAAGAAATGAAAAACTTACTCGTGGACGGATGGAGTAATATGATTAGAATATTGTTTTTGAAAAAAGAACAAGGCATCAATTTCAATAAAGTAAGGTTGGTGGGAGAAGTGAAATGAGGCATAATAATGTCGTTATTAGGAAGGATAGAAATACTATTTGTGTGATGTGAATTAGGCACGAGTAGGTATAGTTTGATTAGCTACCCATCAATATTCGATTATTTATTGTATTTTAAAGAAAGAGAATATACGCAACACCCATGGCCATGAAGGAACTCTAATATGCGCCGGTGGTGGCGAGGTTGATCTTGGACGCCGTGACACTTTGAGTGTGTGTGTTTCGAATTTGTGTCTAGAGATAGAATCTCTAAAGTGTGGCCCACATGGATTAATCTACATCCCCCACTGTGACAATTCTGGAATTACTTGGAAGTTGGAACAGTTCAAACCTTGGGTTTACTAATATCAAAATAAAATTTTAACGGTATTTTAAAATTAATTTACATTTTTTTTTAGCAAAAATAGTAATTTTTTTATTTCCATTTTCAATTGTTCATTTGCTTTTGCCACGAATTTTAATAGGAGAGTTATTTATTAGTATTTATAATAATAAAATTGTATTTTAATAGAATTATGATAAATAAATTAGACATTGTGGTAAATAAAAGTTCGTTATTTACAAAAGAAACAATCACGAAACAAAATAATATATAATTGCATTGAATCCACCAAGCTATCGGTGATTTTGCACCTAAACCACGAAATTATGTTTCTTGACACTAAAACCACTAAACTTAATTTCTGATCAATTTTTCCCAAAAAAAATATACATTGTCGACCATATACCTTAGAAAATGACATTCTTGTCAAAACCCTTCATCATATTGTTCCAATTGAAACGAGAAAGACACATAACTCTTTATTACATTCATCTTCTATTTTTTCGCGTCTTCGCTCCACCGTACAACGTCTCGTGTTTCTGCTCTTTGACGGCGTTCTCCATCTTGTACATTCACCTCCTTGCGTCGTTTGCCGCCAATTGATTTTTTCTTTCTTACAAAAAAAACCCCTCATATGTTGAAATGGTGAAAATTTTGGCTGAAAATTAAGTTTATTGGTTTTTTTTTACCGAAATTGATAGTTTGTATATCTTAATGTCAAAAAAATTATTTAGTGGTTTACATGCAAAATTATCAATAACTTAGTGGGTTTAGTGCAATTAGAAAAAATAAAAAAAGTTTTTAGCACATGAGAGTGCAAAATTATCAAATTATCAATAAGGTTTTTAGTGCAATTCAACAAAAATGGAATGCAGGGAGTAGTTTCCATTATGTGAATCATATGAGAAGTATCACTAACTTTAAGCACTAGTATTAGTTGAATTGGATTACTGGTATAATTGGTTATTCATAATAGTATTAGTTGGACGAATGGTTGGGTTTCTAACTTAAGTCTTGAGCCGATTTCGGTTATATTGGTTCGGTTTACAGAGTGTCATTGAACCGGCCATTATGAAATTATTGTTTGAATATAGCTGCAGATGAGTTCATTAGCCCCCGCAATTGGGTTCGTTAGTCTGCCCAACATCTCAGCAACACTTCCACTCAATTAATCGTCTTAAATTCAAATTTGATTCAATTAGATGTTGAGGGCTTTGGTTGTTGATATATATAAGTTTACATTTTTCCTTTGACAGTGAAAGTTAGAATTTTCGAAATTGATACTCGATTGAGGTTGTACTTTGTAATTGTTTACTCTAATACTAAAGTTTGAGTTCTCTAGTCCCGTGAACGTAGGAGTTCTTTTATCGAACCACGTAAATTCGTGTGTTTCTTAGATTCATTTTTGTTTATTCATTTTCAATTCGATTTCGAAGAGTTGCGGTGTACTCTAAGGATATAATTGATCAGTTTTTTACATTATAACTTGAGGCATCAGAAATGCCTCAAAAGTTTTTACAAACTTAATAACTTATAGCTATGGTCATAAGAATTTTTAACACAAATATCAAAACAAATGACTTCAAGAATTTCTACGACATGCATCTATATATACTCCTAGCAACGCTTTTGGTTCTCCAACCAATCTTGAATATTGTAGCTTCGATGTCTGCTTTATTAATAACATTTTAGCTCTAAAGTGTAATCTTCAACAATAATTTAGTAGCAACCATTTCTTCATTCCAAATTTTTTTGCTTCTCTCCCCTTCCATATCGAGCAATACACTTTCAAATACAAACCAAAAAAGGTCTTCTTTTCTTTTATTTAATAAAACTATTGAAATGAAGTAGATATATCAAAAATAGCGCATTTACTAAGAAATAGAGCATCAGATGGAAAAGATACACTTCATCCCTATATTTTCAAAATGTAACTCCAAAGTACCAAAGCATCAAATAGAGAAAAGACATGCATCAAATGACACTCCAAAGGAAAAGAACATCAGTAACCTAATTTACTTTATAAAACATAAAATTTTACAACCTTAATGCTACTAAAATAATACTAATCAACCTTAATACTACTAAAACATGGTCTTAAACCACAAAACAAAAAGAGCACCCACTACAACCATAAAAAAATTCTGGAAAAACTCCTTTAATTTCTTCGTCTCCTTCAACTCTATCGATTTCGCTGATTTCTTCTTTCAATCGATTCAAATCGTTTTGCATTTGCAATTTTCGATTTTGCTTCTTCAAGGTTATGGACATTTTATTTATATAATTTGGAAACTTCTCATTATACCACTTGAAAAAGTAGCACTGTTTCCAAATCTGATTTAACAAAACAGTACAAATTAGATTCAATAAACCATTTTGAATCTTACCTCATATACATTGTAGAAACCTTCTATCTAGATTGTTTTTTCAGTCATTGCACCCACATTCGAGAACGAACTCCACAAAAACAATTGATCTCATGATCACCGACATCAATATCTCCATAGATTTCTGCTGTACAACCACTAGAAGAAAAAAAATTCTACAACTATATGGGAATTAGAATTCTCAAGCCCGCAGAGAACCGAATTTCTTGGATTTGAGGGGTGTATTGGATTATGATTTTAAAAGACCCTTTTAGTGAAAAAAGTCATGCGGAGTTAAAAGATTTCTTAGGATTTTTATGACTTAATTTTGTAAAATTTTATAAATCAGGATTTTAATGACTTTTGTAGGATCTGTGAACTTTGCAGAATTTCATGGATTTGTGACATACTAAGAGTTTTTTTTATGATATACATTCGAATTCTTTTCAGGATAAAAAATTTCTTAAATTTGAAATGTTATAATTCACAATATATATTGTTACGCCCGATATTTACCACCCGACCCATCGGATATCGGACATAAAATTCATTAATTGTAGCGGGCTCGGACGAGAGGAACCCATCGCCGAGACGAGCAGGCAAGCGGGGAAGAAGAAGCTACCCGACGCGGACCTCCGGGAGCTGTCGGGCAGGATACCTAACCCTACAGGCCCGGGGGTCAGACGGCCAGCGACGAGCTCCGAGGCAGTCTCTACCCGCCTACCCGTGAAAGGACCACCAGGGTGCTCACATCCTAATCGTTACCTGGGTACCCGTGTACCCGTCTGCCCGACCACAGGCTGCGCCAGCTGTGAGGGGGCGTCCAGTACCATCAGTTCAGAGGATGTGACAGGGTCAAAGGGGGCAGTTGGGGCTAAGTCTCATCATCTCAGGGGCGACAGTGTCAAGTGACATCTTCCCATTGGCTCATAGGGGAGGCTGTAGCCACTCATTACCTTCCAGCTAGGAGTAGGAGGGGCCCTCGGGCCCACCAACCCAATATGGGGAAACCCACCATGTATACTATAAATAGGGTCTTTAATGCCCAAATGTAACAAAAAGACATTTATTATATACCTACTCTTGAGAGCTCATTTACTCACACATTCATTGCTTCCAGTCATTATATTTATATAAATCCTACCCGCTAAGAACCCGATGACGAGATCCTCACGAAATCGATGTCAATATATATATATATATATATATATATATATTATGATATATACACGTATATATATGTGTGTTAATATGTAATTGATGATATATTAAACTTTTAATTCTCAATAAAAATTATGGGGATAAATTATGTGTAAAATTTTATTCCAACTACTCAAACTAATTCACAAATTATCCATTGCACAAATTTATAAAAAAAAATTCATTATTGAGGGAAATGAACCTATTATTGGGTATGATTTTGGTAGATTTAGGTTGGATTTGGATTTCAATTTGTTGAAAATGAATAGAAACAGAGGAACAATAATGCAGAAGATAAGTGAATAAATTAGGGATGACAATAGGTCGGGGTGGGTACTTATATACCCAAGTCCGTCTCATTCTTTAAACGGGGCGGGGCGAACTGACCCGCATGGGTCACGGGGCGAGTGAGACGACTTATTTTATATATAATATTTAATATTTTAAAAATAATACATAATAAATTTCTAAGATGTAATATAAAAGACAAAGTATAGAGTGAAATTGGTTTATACATGAACCACTGAAGAGTATTAGTTGTTTTCATTGAAGAGTATTAGTTGTATTTACTGAAGAGTATTACTGATTTACACTAAAGAGTCTTAGTTGAGTGAAAATGAACTAAGACTCTTCAGTATAAATCAGTAATACTCTTCAGTAAAAACAACTAATACTCTTCAGTGAAAACAACTAATACCCTTCAGTGATTAATATATAAACCAATTTCACTCTATACATACTCAATATAAAAATGTCCATAAAATTGAACTATTGATATTTATATATTATACTACCTCAGTCCCGGAACACATTGCGGAGTTCACTTTATCTTCGTGTTTTAGCGAGCGAGTTGTTTATTAGTATTTGAAATGATAAAATAATTTTTAAAGTAGGGTATGATAGATCTACCTTTTCTCTATTACAAAGTAATTTTAAAATTACTTTATCATTTTAAATACTAATAAAAAACTCACTCGCAAAAACACGAGAGGAATAGTAGTCCCGCAATGTGTTGTGGGACGGAGGGAGTATATATTAATTTCGAAAATGATCACATGTCCACCGGTGGACATAATATTATATATACTCACTGCGAATGTGTTAACGACACATAAGCAGGGGGCTCACTATTATTTTAATTAATTGTTTATATTTGTTTATGTGTCATTAACACATTCACAGTGGTATATAGGCATGTGATCAATTCCGATATTAATAGATATGAAAAGTATATTATTTATATATATATATATATATATATTATAATACTTATGCATATTTATAGGTATCTGTGTAATATATATATATATATATATATATATATATATATATATTCAAATTTAATATATAAAATGGGGCACGAGTTTTGAGTGATACCCAAACCCTCCCTATTCCACTACGGGACACGGGTGGGGCGACCCAAATGACTCAAGAAAGGGCGGGTCAGGTCAAGTTGGGTTAGTATGAATATCTCTAGTACAAATTTACTAGTCATGAGTGTAGGAAAAAAAAACAACAAATCAAACAAATGAGATTAGGAAACTTCTGTGGACATAAAATAGAGTGTTGGAAAATTGAGGGGTCGCTTGGTTTGTCAGGAGGAATGAGAATAGGAATGGTAATGATAGTAGTGAGGAATGGAATGAGTATATTCCTAAAAATTGTATTGTTTGGTTGATTGTGGGAATCACTATTGTTGGTGAACGAATCTAATCGTAAGGATTAGTGGCTGTTTTAATCCGTTTTTACGTCACCAACCAATAACGTGTGATTGATTACCACCGTAAATGGTAAATCGGGGTATGAATTTATTGAATTTGTAAATTCGGTAGTCGAAATTAGACTTATTTCGTGTATGTGTAGGTTTGGGTGTATTTGTGTGTGTTTTGGGAGTGATTATAAAATTTAACTTGTATTTCACAGCTGGAGAACAACTATTTATAGAGACTTGCAAGCATGAGGTGTCCAAGACTCTTGGTCTCCCTGGCTTGCATGCTTGACATGTGTCCCTTTGATCTTATCTAAGCTGAACCTTAGTTACAAAGTCTTCCTTGGTCTTATCTCGGACTCATTGTTGTTCGCCTAGGTCGGCTTGATTGATCTTGTTGATTCTCCAACTGAAAGTTGTTCGCCTCTTGAGGTTGTACTTTGGAAGTTGCTCGCCTTATGGCTTTATTCAGCTTGGCTTTGGGATCTTTGTCCTTTGTTCACTTGTACACACCTCCTTGGCTCTTTGTTGTATCATAGTTTGACCAAGTTGTTCGTCATTGATGACTTCACAGTTGGCTCATTCTTGGTCTCGGGTCTTAATACATGTTCGCCCATTAGTTGTTCGTCGGGGGAGTTGTTCGTCACTTTATACACCTCTCAGATTGGAAGATGCACCACAATGTTGATTATCTTTGTTTAAGCCCGTAACTCTTGTTCGCTTCATGCTGGATGATGTTCGCCTATCAACAACTATCATAACCATTGATTTTGTTTGGTTTGTAAAAATTCTTTAGGAATGGAATCAATTTAAATGTGATTTTTTTTAGGAGAATACCATTATTTTAATAACTTTTTGTTTAAATATTTCTTCTATTTCAAAAATTAGAGTAGGAAATAATTTAAATAATATGTAATATTCATTTTGACTTTTAACCATAATATAATATGAAGGTTGCAAATGAGTAATAATTCGATATATGTACATTTTAGCATTTATATAATAAAAGAATTTTGTCCATTGAAGTTTCATGTATAGTACTCTCTCCGTTTACCAATTTTTTTACCCATTTTTCTTTGTCGACCAATTTTTTTACTCATTCCCCTTTTAGAAATAAACACCACACACGAATAAATAAATGAATTCTACAATACCTCCTACAATACTCTTACTTTATCTATTTTTTAATAAAATACTAATTAATTTTTCAACAATAGTGGGATAAAAATTTCCTAGACGAAAGAATACATAATTAACTAGTATTACTTTAATTTGTTTCTAAAGACCATGAAATACTTTTTTTTTTTTTTTTTTTTTAGGAATGGACCATGGAATAAAACCCTTTCCCCCCAAATTCTTGAGGAATGGGTGATTCCTCAATTCTTTGGTATGAATCACTGTAGCAAGGTATCAAAGTACTCAACCAAGCAACTAAATTTGATTCCTTTCACATTCCTAAGTAGAAAAGTACTCTGCCAAGCATGCCCTGAGTTTTTAATTCTTAGGTATATCTCAAATTTTCGGTTTATTTCGCCAACACCTAATATTTTACTTCAAAAGTCCTTTAAAATCTTACGAGATTTGATGAGATTGTTGGTATTTATAAAAACAACTAAAAAGTCCTTCAAAATCCATCTAACAAAACAATCATTTAAAATTCTTATATTTTATAATACCAACGAATTTTTTTAAATAGTAAAAAGTCTTGAATGAATACCAATGGATTTTAATGGACTCTTTCAAAAATCCTGAAAATCCAAATTGAATATCAGTTGATTGTTTTTAAGTGACATAAAATTCTAATTGAATACCAGTAGACTTTTTTTTTATAAAAAAATAAAAGTCTTTTAAAATCCGGTGAATTTCTAAACCAATACACCCTCCTAAATGAAATCTGGAAATTAAAATATTAAAAAAATGTTGAAGTGTTATTTGTTAACGGCACCGTTAATGCCAACTCAGCAATTTCTGTGAGTTCTCTATTTATGTATTCTGCCTTTCTGAAATATTATTTTAGGCAAAAACTTGTATGAGACTGTCTAATGGCATGAGACCACACAAATTAACACCTACCCCTATTAAAGTGTTAATGAGTCAATGTCTTAGTTACACTCATTCTCATTGTCTCATGCCATGAGACGGTCTCATACAAGACCTACTCATTATTTTATACCAAAGGGTATTTTGGACTAATTATGCATGGACAATTATAATAGTAAAATAATTCCTTAAAAATAGTAAAAAGATGAATATTTGTAGGTGCCTTAATGTGTGTTAACTTGTGAAACCCCAGGCCAAGAGTATTTTTGTCGCATCGGAAAAGCTGAATATTCTCTAGTCTACATTTGCAGATTACTGCTTTATATCTCTTGATTATAATATTATAATGGTACCTTTATTAATAGTTTTCTAGCTTAGATTAAAGAGGAATTTTCACTCTTTTCCCAAGACCAATATCATTTTAAGGGTATTCTTTTTTGGCTTCGGGACATGTAATGACAGGAGGAAAACATTACTCAGATGGTCTTATATCCCACACCCTCCATCTAAATCACGAGATGATTATGTAAAATATTATATAATTAATATTCCATTTATCACTTTATAATATTTCAATTAATATTAATATTAGACAAAATATAGAGTGAAAATGTTTTATACATGAATCATCAAAGATTATTAGTTGATTTCTCTAAACAATATTAGTTATTTCCACTAAAAAGTATTACTAGTTTACACTGAAGAGTCTTAGTTGTTCAATGAAAATAGAGTGAGACTCTTCAGTGAAATAACGAATATCCTTCAGTGAAAACATCTAATACTCTTTAGTGATAATAACCAATACCCTTTTGATAATTCATGTATGAACCAATCTCACTCTATACATACTCTTAATATTAATACGGATACATTTATACATTATAATTAAATAATTAGTATTATTTTAAAATACACATAAATTTCTTCTCGGTTGTAAGATAAAAAAAATTCTGCACAAAACCTTGACTTTAATCACAATGGAGCCCCCCACCCCGAACTCCAATAATACCAACCTAATTATTTTTTATTAATTTTTTTTTGTCTATGTTTTTGGAGGTTTTTCATCAGATATTGATAGTACATAATTTATTTTATTATATCACATATTCACATTATATCTGGTTATATAATAAATTGGTAACCACATTCATTTTAATTAATAATTCCAAATGTACTGGTGGTTCTACCAAAATATTTCTTCCATAAAGTTTATTCGACTGGGAAGGATTTATACTCCTATATTCTATCATATGTGTTTTGATTGACTCTATATCTTTTGAATTTGATAGATTAACTTAGCTATAAACTAATCAAACATTCACCTAAAAAAATTAATTTGAATTGATTTACTTGAAGTAAAAATGTAAGATGATTATATACTGGGCCCATCCCAGTTCTACAAGGGGCCCATTAGATAAAAAGCGACCGACGTAGTGATGTTAACTGAAATCCTTGTCCTCCTTGTACGCGTCATGTTCTAATTGGGTGTACTTATTTAAAGTAAAAGCAAGATATAATACGGGAATTATTGAAAAGTATCAGCAGGATGGAGCTAGATCAATATTATTGGAGGGGTTGAAAATTAAAATTAAGGAGTGGGTCTTATATGAATTAGTTTCACCTTAAAATAGGTTTATAACTAATATATTGTAATAAAATAATTAATATTCTTTAATTAAATATTTAAAATAATTTAAAACTAAACCTTATAGTGAAAATAACCAGTAATTTTTAATGAAACAATTGATAACATGAAAATCAATTTCACAGTTTACACATTTAACATAACTTTCATAATTTATACTAGTATATGACTACAAACTTATCATTAAAAAAAAAAAAACAAATTACAAGTAAAAATGTACTTTACTATCAAATTATGATAAAATATTAGAGATTATTATACTACCGGACTATTAAATTAAAATCAAACAATTAGTCAAGATATAAGAGAAAAATATGTGTTAAATTATAGAAAAAAAATCACAAACTCTTGAAAAATAAATTACTACTACTTCACCACAATTTTTTAATACTAAAGATTTTCTGAGATTATAAATAATGTAAATCAAAGTTCTTACTTCTTAAAAAATAATTTCGATAAATATTTCAATGGGAATATAAATATTATATTTACACAACTTTTTTATTCAAATACTAATCATAATTACTGTACAACATGTAATTTCAGTTGACTAAAATTAAACAATTAATAATAAATGATAAGTAGTACTATTTGTTGGTGATCAGATTTAATCGGATGAATTAGTGGCTGTTTAATTCGGTTTAGGACCACCAAACAAGAACGTGTGATTGATTATCACCGTAAATGATAAATCGAAGTTTAGGATCGTAAAATTGTAAATACGAAAGTCGAAATCGTATTTATTTCTTATAGGTGTACGTTTAGGTGTATTTGTGTGTGTTTTGTAAGTATTTGTGAATTTGAACTTGTATTTCCTAGCTGGAGAGCAACTATTTATAGAGACTAGCAAGTAGGAGGTGTCCAAGACTCTTGGACTTCCTAGCTTGCATGCTACACAAGTGTCATTTGACCTTTATTTATCTTATCTAAGCTGAATCTTAGTTACAAAGTCTTTTTTGGTCTTATCTCGGACTTCAATGTTGTTCGTCCAGGTCGGCTTGATTAATCCAGTATGGTCTTTTAATAAGAGTTGTTCGCCTTTTATGGATTTGGCTTGGAAGTTGTTCGCACATGCGTCATGTTGAGATATGCTTTGGAATCTTGGTTCTTTGTTCGTCTATATACACTTCTTAGGCTGGTAATTACACCACCCTTTGTTAATGCTCATCAGTGACTTGGTGGAGGGTTCATATCTGATCTCGGGTTTCAAAACCTGCTTGCCGATATGTTGTTCGTTGCTCGAGCGCTCGCGCTCGAGCTGCTCGAGTGGTGGAATTCTTCTGCATGTTTTAGGGCGCTCGAGCGGTGGTGCTCGAGCTGCTCGAGCGCATGAAATTTTATGTATGTTTTGGACGCTCGAGCAACGTGCTTGAGCGCTAGTGCTCGAGTGCTTTACTCGAATGCTCCCAAATTTTCACCAAGTAGCACTTTTCTTCTTCAACACTAACACCAATCGTATTTCTTCGATATCTTCTCATCCGGGCATCCGTTTGAGTCGATTCAAAGTCCTACGAACTCCGTTCTTCGCCCTCGATTCACCTACGAGCATCAAATAGACAAATTCATCAATGTATATAAATAATGCTCAATTGACTCCAAATACTCGATAAAATCGGTCAAAATCAGGGTATTTCAAGTGACGAATCATGATAATTTCACACCTAATCATTCGTCGGTGAAGTTGTTCGTCACTTCATACAACACCTGGATTAATTAGTGCACTCCCCTTTGATTGTTTCTCTTGGTAATTGCTTTTAACCTGAGTTTTTCTCTTCATAATCGTCATTTAGGCTTTAAACCTTGTTCGCCCATCATTAATAGTTGTTCGCTTATCAACAATTGCCCCCTATCCTGGCTAGATGTTGCTTCAGACGATCAACTTTGTGGCGAGCAACTATAGTTAGGATATTGCTTTGATATAGATTTGGACGAACAACTTCTCTTTGGCGAGCAAAACCTTGGCCACCGTTTCGTCTTCCCACGATCTGGGGGATGTACGAGGATGACGTGGGCGGCATGATTAAGCGCCGCCCACGCGCGACCAATTTCGAGGCCACACGCCCCTATATTTATTTATAGGCCCTTTGACTTTCATTCTTGCTTAAAAAAGACCCCGTTTTCTGTCAATTTAGTTCCAAAATTATACGAAAATCACGGGTTTTAACCCGTTTGTTCTTAAAGTATAAATAGGAGTGGGAAATGAATTTTTCTCACTCTTCTTCATTTGCTACAGAGAAAATTCCGGCGAGAACCTCCATTTTCGGCGAATCCAAGCTTTTCTGGTGTTGTTTCACTCGATTTCCGGCCTTCAATTCGTTCTCAAGGTAGTTTGTTACATAATTCTTGTTGTTTTTTCTTTCTATTTCTTTTCCCTTCTAAGAATTGCACCATCACCATCGCGCGGGAATTTGCTCTGCCGTCGTCCTCCAGGAGCCACCACCGGGATCCTTCCAATCAATTCTAAAAACCCTCAATTTCCTTATTTTAAATTCCATGTCCTCCCATTCGAGCAACCATAGTTTCAAGGAAACCCTAGAACCCCTTTTTCCCATAGTTACATAGGAAAACCAGCCTCCTTTTGAAATTTCATCGGCGTCGACCCCTAACGTTGACTCCGTTGTTCGATATGTGGAGGACACCGGTGCTCGTCCATCCGGAGGGGAGGTGGTTGTTGTTGCGAGCAGAGATTCTGATGAGGGTTTTTTGTCCAGTTCTGAATCGGAGGAGGACCCTGAATTTGACGGACTCATTCGTGAGTTTTTGGAGGGGATAAACTTTCCACCTCCAAAGATATTGGAAAACGAGATCCCAGTTGAAGTTGATCGGCCTTTCGAATGGCGAGCATATGCGGAGGAATATGCGAACAACATTACTCGCCCACAGCGACAAGTGATGGACTTGGTGAAGACTGATTTCCAGGCGAGCAAGATCAAAAGTGTTGTTCTCAAGGAGGACCTCGACTCGATCCGAGAGACCTACAAGATTCCTTACGACATTCATATGTGGGCCCCTAGGAGAAAGGAGAGAGTTGATCGCCCACCTCCAGGATGTACGGCGATCAACATTGATACGTTGATCGCTGGTTTGAAGCTGCCGCTGCCTCCAGTTGTTGGTCGTTTTCTAGAGGCGACCAACCTTGCTATTACCCAGATCACGCCGATTGGGTGGATGAACCTGCTCGGTTCGATGTGCTTGTTCGCCCTGGAATGATATGTTGATCGCATCACTGCGGAGGAGATCAACCATCTCATGACGATCACTAAGTGCCCCATATATAGGCGAGGAAGGATATTACTACCTCAAGGCCCGGACTGGGCTTAAGATGGTAGAAGGGGTGCCGAATAAGATCCGGTACTGGAATCAATACTTTTTTTCATTGGGGGTGATTGAGGAGCATCTTTCGGTCCACACGGTGGCATTGGGCGAATAAACTCTCCCGCTTCTTATGGAACAATTAAGCGTAAGTTTATCTCTGTTCATTTTTGAACTGTATTGTTCTAATTTAACTTTTCTTGTTTGCTCGCATGCCCTCGATTGCTCAAGTGGAACACAGAGGAAGAGGAGATTGGCTCAGAGTTTCTTTTCACTTCCTGTTTGGTCGGCTTGCGAAATAAAGCAGATAGGACCATTCAATACCTGAGCGAGGAGAAGTGCCAGAGAGCTGCTCGCCTACTCACATACCCTCATCATCTCGAAGCTAGAGTTGAGGCGCCCCCAGGTATGAAATTTTGCTAACTTTCATAAGTTTATTTGTTCGCTCAGGAGGAATTTAATTAGAACTTGCTCACGCATCTCATCATCTGATATTTTTTTATATTGCCGAGCAAGTTACGATAGCAGTTCCTTCTTGCTTTGGCCTCCTCGAACAAAGGGTGCACGAGATGCCTCCGTCCAAGGGAAGGAAGATAAAGGGGGACCCTTCTTCCAAGGTGCTCGCCATGACGAACAAACCCGAGGGATCGAAAGTTCCTCGGTAGGCGGCCCCTTCTGGTCATGCTCGACCAGCACCTTCTTGTACTTCCCCTCCCCATGGGGGAAAACATTTGAAACGGGCTGACGGAACCCCCGTGGTGCACGATGCCCCTGCTGGCACTAAGGGGAAGGAGAAGATGGGCAAAAACCTTGCTCGTCATGAGGAAGAAGTTGCTCGTCGTCACTCCGTCGAGCCTGCAGAGAGGACAAGCAAAGTTGGAAAGGACGTTGCCCCGTCCCATGGCCCAGAGGACATTACTCTCCTTGGTTGGGATGATCGCAAATTTGCAGAGTAAGTATACTTTTTTTTTTGTCGAACAAGATCCATTTTTTTTTTACGAATTTGTCTAAGTGTGGTGTACTTTCTTGTTCGCAGATACCGGGCTGACGACCATCCTGGGCGAGCACATGTTGTTCATCAGTATGCCTGCTCCAAAACTCCCGTTAACATAAGGGAGATCCTAGACGACCATGTCCGCAGGGCAATAAAATTGAAACTGAAAATGCTCGCCTCAATGAGATCAATGGCAGCATGTATACTTGCGAGCAGTTGGAGGCCGAGCTGCAAGTTCGATCCGCTCCCATCTCAAACTTAGGCTATATCTGTGCCTATGCCGACTGTATCCGAATGGCCCATGCATATGACCATCTGGACATGGTTGAGGAGATGGGAAGGGACCTTACTGAGTTTGTTGGGTCCTATCCCCCACCCAACAATATCAAAATTCAACTGGGGGGTATGGAAGATTATGGGGTCAAGATTGACCAACTTGATCCCAATATCATCATTACTCGGCCTCCCCTTTGTCTTGATGAAGACGAGCCGGCAGCAGAAGGCGAGCAGGATGCGGCTGAGAAGGAGAAGAAGGATGCCGAGGATCTTGCGAGCACAATGATAATCGAACCTCCTGCCTACCAAGCTCAAGATCCTCCACAGGGCGAGCAACATTAAATTTAGGACTTAGTCTTTCCTTCTTCTTCCTTTTGTAATAGTTGCTCGGTAGGCTCTTCCTTGTAGTTGTTCGCTTTTGTAGTACTTAACCTTTGTACTATTTTTTAGGCTCGATGTCTTTTATTTAATGAATGTCTTTCTTATTTGCTCATCTTCTTATATATGTTAATTGCCTTTATATTTTTATCAACGCTTTTGCAATTATAACATATAATTTTGGGCTTTATTCGATTTGAACTTTGCCTTAATGGAATTTGGGTTTAGTCTTAGATTTTATTCATCTTAAAAGACGAACAACCTTTAATTGGCTTTGGTCCTCAGAATGGACTTGTACCTCGAGCTTTAGACTGTTTTTCTCCAAACGAACAACTATATTTACATTGTGAAAAATTACAAGTGTTGTAAGATTGTTCATCACTAACATATACATTCTGACGAACAACTTTGAACACTAACCAAAACATGCTCGCTTATAACATTTTTCCCGAGCAACTTTGTCTAAAAAACAAAAGATACGAAACAGCACCAGGCTATACAATGTGCCGAACAACTTTTGAATCTATACTTAGCAAAATTTTCAAAAAAAATTAGGCAAGTTTTTGGTTTGCCTTACATGGTTCACAAGGCAAGCTTTTGGTTTGCCATACATGGTTCACATGCCCCCAAGACATTTGTTCGCCCAACAATTGTGAATTGAACTTGTTCAACTTATTGATAGTACTTCTTTAAATGTACAGCATTCCAGGAGTATTGGGCCAGCTTGCCTTCCATATCTTCAATATCGTACACGCCATTAAGGAACTTGCCCGTTATACGATACGGGCACTCCCAAGTTGGTCTCAATACACCTGGAGGTTGGGCGAGCAACTTTCTTAGAACCAAATCTCCAACTCTGAATTCCCTGATTTTAACATGGGAATTATAATAGTGTTCTGCTCGTTGCTTATAGGTAGCATTTTTTAGCTCGGCACTTAATCTTTTTTCTTTGAGCAAATCCATTTCAGTAGCTAGAGCAGAGTTGTTCGCCCGTTCATCAAAGTTGGTCGTCCTGATTGTGTTGGTCTTTAATTCGATTGGTATCACAACTTCTGTTCCGAAAGCCATTGCAAAGTGTGTTTCTCCGGTGCTTGACCTGGGAGAAACTCTGTAAGCCCACAGGACTTCTGGAAATTCTTCAGACCAACTATTTTTGCTCTCCGCCAGCCGTACCTTCAATGTATGTTTAATGATTTTGTTCACGGCTTCGACTTGTCCATTTGATTGGGGATGATAGGGTGTAGAATAATGTTTTTTGATCCCCCACTTTGCACAAAAGTCTCTCAATTCCTGTCCATCAAATTGTGGACCATTGTCTGTCACGATTGTTTGTGGGACCCCGAAACGACATACAATATTTTTCCAAATGAAGTTGATCATTTTCTGCTGCGTAATCTTTGCCATGGTCTCTGCTTCTGCCCATTTTGTATAATAGTCGACTGTCACGACGGCAAATTGAATTTTTCCAACTCCTGCCGGGAAAGGACCAATAATGTCCATTCCCCATCTTGCAAACGGCCATGGGCTGTAAACTGACATGAGCTCCTGGGCCGGGGTATGAATGTTCAGTGCAAAAATCTGACATTGATGACAAGTTTTTGCTTTCTTGATTGCGTCCTGACGTAAAGTCGACCAATAATAGCCTTGTCTGATAGTCTTGTACGCCAAGGCTTGCCCCCCAGTGTGATTTCCACATACTCCGGCATGTATTTCTTCGAGTATTGCTCGTTCTTGCCCCTTAGGCAAACATTTGAGAAGTGGGACAGATAATCCCCTTTTGTAAAGCTGCTCGCCCACCAGAGTATATCTGGCGGCTTGCTTTGTTAGCTTGGCAGCTTCAAAAGAGTTGTTTGGTTTTTCCCCACTTTTCAAGTATCTGACTATACTTGTTCTCCATTCTTCTTCTTCACTTGTTTGTTCGTCCAGTTGGTTGATATTATAACTTGTTGTTGATGGGTCGTTCATTTTTGTGATTATAATGTCGGCCAAATCTGTTGGCCCTTCGCTTGTTGCTAGTCAGGCCAACGTATATGCTTGTGTGTTGCTTGTCCTTGGAATTTGCTCGATGAAGACTTGATCTATCAAGGACATTAGATGAGCAACAATCCGTTGATATTCGATCATATGATCGTCTTTGGCCTCGTATTCAGCTCGGACTTGGTTCACAATCAGTTGTGATTCGTCGAATATTTACAATCGTCTAACACCCACGGTAAGGGATAGGTGAAGACCAGCAATGAGAGCTTCATACTCAGCTTCGTTATTGGTTGCCATGAAACTAAATTTGATCGCCGAGGTGAATACTTGCCTGTCAGGGCTGATCAGAACTACTCCTGCCCCTGAGGCTACATTGGTTGAAGATCCGTCAACGTAAAGATGCCAGGGGTGATCAAGTCCTCTTGTCGGATCTGGTGGGAAAGTTAGTTCGACTATAAAGTCGGCTAATGCTTGCCCTTTAATCGTTGTTCGAGGAGCATAGGTCACCCCAAATTGGCTAATCTTTAGTGACCACTTTAGTAGATGACCAGCTGTGTCTGGGCGGTGGAGGATTTGCCTGAGTGGGAAAGTTGTTAGCACTTCAACTTGATGGTCAAAGAAGTATGGTCATAACTTTCTCACACTCATAACAAGTGCGTACGCTAGCTTTTCGGTCAGAGAATATTTGATCTCTGTTTCATGTAAAGCCTGGCTGACGTAGTAGATTGGCTGGTGAAATTTTCCGTCTTCTCGCACCAATACTGAGCTGATTGTCACTTCGGACGCGGCTAAGTATAAATAGAGCTTTTCTCCTGGGATAGGCTTTGATAGAATTTTAACATCTCCCAGGTAGTCTTTAAGTTGGTCAAATGCCTTTTGACAGTTGTTAGTCCACGTGAACTTTCCTTTCTTGATAGCCTCGAAGAATGGACGGCATTTATCTCCTGATCTGGATATGAACCGGTTCAAAGCTGCTAGGCATCCCGTGAGCCTTTGCACCTCTTTTACCGAACGTGGTGGTTGCATATCCACGATAGCTTTGACTTTTGTTGGATTGGCCTCAATCCCTCGTTGACTAACAAGATGGCCCAAGAATTTTCCTGAATGAACTCCAAAGCTGCTCTTCTTTAGATTCAACTTCATGTTGTAGTGTCGAAGAATTTTGAACACCTGAGTCAAATGTTGGAGATGGTCTTCTTTCTTGGGACTCTTGACCACGATATCGTGTACATAGACTTCTACCGTGTCTCCGATTTGTTCATCGAACATCTTGTTCACCAATCTCTGATATGTTGCTCCGGCATTGATGAGGCCGAAGGGCATTCTCTTCCAACACAGCAAATTTTTGTTCGTATAAAAGGCTGTGTTTTCTTGATCGTCTGGATGCATCGGGATTTGATGGTACCCGACAAAGGCATCCATGAACGTTAGCATTTCATGAACCGTTGTGCTGTCCACCAGTTGATCAATATGGGGGAGAGGAAAGTTGTCCTTCAGGCATGCTACATTCAGATCCGTAAAATCTATGCATAGCCTCCAGGTCCCGTTTGGTTTTCGCACAAGGAGTGGGTTTTCTACCCATTGTGGACAGAGTGCTTGTCGGATTAGATCGTTGTCTAACAACTTCTTCACCTCTTCATTCAAAGCTTGGTATTTGTCTGGGCCATATATTCTTCATTTTTGGTGGACAGGCCTTTTTGCTTGATTGATATTGAGCTTGTGGCAAGCATGCTTCGAATCTATTCCCACCATGTCTGCATGAGACCAAGCAAAAACATCTAGATTCTTGCTGAGGAACTCTTTCATTCAGGATCTGTAAGGCTCAGGGAGCTCAGATCCTATGTATAATTCGAGATCTTCGTTTTTAGGATTAACTTTGAACGTCTCCAGTTCTTCGACTGAAGTTGCTCATCATTTTTGTCATTTCCAACGAGGATCAAGTATTGGTCCCTCAGGGTCGAAATCATTTTCGATGCTCATGGACTCTGCTCCCAGGCGGGGCTCTAGATCATCCGTTGGTCCTGACTCATTGTTGTTAGACAGCATCTGACCCTCCAAGTCATCTGTTGAATGTTGCTCGTCACCACCTCTATGTTGTTCGTCAGGTGGAAGTTCCCCATGGGTGGTGATGAGTTGCTCGTCCAACACTTGCTCGTTACAGTGTTGTTCGTCCATATCCATATGGTCCTCCTCTGTGCCCATCATGTTCTCCAGTATTGATGGCTCATTGACAGGGTAGCTTGTGGTGGCTTCCATCATGGATACTTGTGCATGTTTTGCTTGCAATTGCAGGAGACATTCACGAGTTTTTCTTTGGTCTCCTTTGATTGAGCCTGCTCCACTTGCTGTTGGGAACTTGATACAGTAGTGATAAGTTGAACATGCAGCTTTAAATTCATTTAAGAAAGGTCGACCAAGAAACCAGTTATAGGTCGATTCCTGATCTACGACCAAGAAATCTACCCTTCTTGTTATATTTTTCTCGGGTTCCTCGACCGTTACAAGCTGAACGGACAACCTAATCTCCCCTAACGGGACTGTTACAGCATTTCCGAAGCCTAAGATTCTATGATTTGAATCTCGTATGTAGCCCAAATAATCTCCAAGTTGATCGAGCGTCTTTTTGAAAAGGATGTTGGTGTAGGCTCCGGTGTCCACCAACAATCTATGTACTCTGGTCCCCATGATCTTTGCGCAGATTACGAGCGAATCGTTGTAGGGGGTCAATATTCCTTCCAAGTCTTTTTCAGTGAAGGCTAATTCTGCTGTCTGCATGATGGACGGTTTAACCCCTATTTCTTGTACTTGATCGATCGCTCGTAATTCGGCTTTTCTTTTTCAGTTGGAGATTAGCGGTCGTCCATCAGAACATCCTCCCGCAGATCCTGTGGGTTCCATCATGTATAGATCCTCTAATGGACGAGCAGCAACGTCTGGAACTGGTCGTCCGGGCTTATTATTCCTTTGAGGTGGACCATCCTCCTCATCCTCTGAATTGTTCTCCCGGGTTCTCTTTCCAGGTTACCTTTTAACAAAGTCAGAGAACTTTCCCTCCTCATAGAATCGCCAGAGTTGCTTGAGCAAATCTCTACACTCGCTCGTAAAGTGCCCCACACTTTGATGGTAGGCACAGTACTTGTTAGGGTTGAGTTTGCCAATTTCTTGGCAGATTCTCCGGGGAAGGGAGAGCAACTCTTTCTCCTTTACATTTTCGTACACAGTATCGATTGATACTGTTAGCACCTGGTTCAGCTTTTCCTTTAATTCCGTCCCTTCGGTGAATGCCTTCATGTTCTTCGGGACCCTGTAGCCTGTTCCACCGGGTTTTTTATTGTTCTCCTTGGGATCAGCTTTATTTTCCCCCAAGTTTGCTTGTAGGGCCTCGTGCATGGAAATAAATATGCAGGCTTGATTTCTGAATTCGGCATAGCTTCTTGGGCACTTTAGACGTACCTCCTTCCATAATTTCGACCATTTCTTCAATCCGGCCATAACAACGATGATTTTCGTATCTTCGCTTATCGGCTCCCCTTCCAACAACACTTTGTCGAATCTTTCCATAAACGCCCTGTCTGACTCGTTGTCGTTTTGCTTTAAGTCCGATAACCGGTGTTTTTGGGGTAGATAGGACCCAGCAGTTGAGAAATGGGAGAGGAACTCTCGACTCAGTTAAACAAATGAGTGGATTGATGCTGGTGGCATCGCTGAAAACCACTTGTGTACTCGGTCCCCCAGAGTCAAGGGGAAATTCCGGCATTGGGTGGCATTACTGGCTCCCACAGAAACCATGTAATCTGAATACTTCGCCAGATGGACCTGGGGATCAGCAATGCCTTCATATTGTATGCTTGCCGGAAACTAAATTTTTTTCTGGATTGGGACCTTCAATATGATGGATGATAATGGTGAGGATGGCATGCTGGTCATCCCCACCCTTCTTTGTTGATCCAGTTGCCCCTGCATGCTCTCCACAGCTTTTCCCAGGCTTGACAACTCATCCAAAGATGCCCCCTGGCTTGGAGGCTGTTCGGTGAGCAAATGCAGCTGTTTCCTAGGGTTGCTCGCCGCGTTTGGCCCTAGGCGTCTGAAAGCAGACTGGGACAGTCTTTCATGAACTGACGGGTGAGGTTGCTCAAATATTGCTCGCCCGTTTCCTGCTCCTTGGCGAGCAACTTTTTCTTGATTTTGGGGTTGGCCAAGCCTGTCCTGGGTACTGGAACGAGTTGTTCCGTGGCTGGACAATGTTGCTCACCCTCGTGCAGACTCAGTCTGACCCTCTGTTTGGTCGGCCACCTTAGCTTTTCCCTTATCTCGCCTAACTTGGGCACTTTTCATCTCATGTTGCTCGCCCTTAACAGACCTGGCTCTAATAATCTCCATAGTTTTAGCCCTAGACCTTGCTTGTGAAGGTCTATTTTGTTCTTGCTGCTTTTGAATAGCCTGGAGAGCAGCAATGGTTTTAGCCAGTTCGTTAGGGTTGTTCGCTAGGGCTTCCAATTCTGGTGGGACGTTGTGAGTTATAGCCGTATGTCGTGATCTGTTTGCATGTCTAGGTTCATGATCTTGATGGCCAGCTGATGAAGCTCGAGTGGGAGATGCTCTCCTTGATAAACGTGAACCTTGTGTTTCCTTGGATTGAGGCATCTTAAGTTGAATTATCTTTTTAATTTTTAAATCTCCAAATTTTATATTGAAGAACACCAAGAACACCAGGAACACTTTTGTTTGAATCTTCAAGAATTTCTTGAGGATTTCTTCAAATCTTCAAGTTTTTAAACTCGAAGTTCTTGATTAATCACACTTAACCGGAGGTTTGAACCCTCCCTTCTTCTAGCGCCAAATTATTGGTGATTAGATTTAATTGGATGGATTAGTGGCTGTTTAATTCGGTTTAGGACCACCAAACAAGAACGTGTGATTGATTATCACCGTAAATGATAAATCGAAGTTTAGGATCGTAAAATTGTAAATACGAAAGTCGAAATCGTATTTATTTCGTATAGGTGTACATTTAGGTGTATTTGTGTGTGTTTTGTGAGTATTTGTGAATTTGAATTTGTATTTCCTAGTTGGAGAGCAACTATTTATAGAGACTAGCAAGTAAGAGGTGTCCTAGACTCTTGGACTTCCTAGCTTGCATGCTAGACAAGTGTCATTTGACCTTTTTTGACCTTATCTAAGCTGAATCTTAGTTACAAAGTCTTCTTTGGTCTTATCTCGGACTTCAATGTTGTTCGTCCAGGTCGGCTTGATTAATCCAGTATGGTCTTTCAATAAGAGTTGTTCGCCTTTTATGGATTTGACTTGGAACTTGTTCGCACATGCGTCATGTTGAGATATGCTTTGGAATCTTGGTTCTTTGTTCGTTTATATACACTTCTTAGGCTGGTAATTACACCACCCTTTGTTAATGTTGTTCGTCATCAGTGACTTGGTGGAGGGTTCATATCTGGTCTTGGATTTCAAAACCTGCTTGCCGATATGTTGTTCGTCGGTGAAGTTGTTCGTCACTTCATACATCACCTGGATTAATTAGTGCACTCCCCTTTGATTGTTTCTCTTGGTAATTGCTTTTAACCTGAGTTTTTCTCTTCATAATCGTCATTTAGGCTTTAAATCTTGTTCGCCTATCAACACTATTATTAACTAGAATTTTTTTTAGGGTAGGGGAGGGGGTAAAACACCCACAGGACATAGGAAGGAAACGTCACTGGGTATTGGTTGTTATCACTGAAGAGTATTAAATATTTTTATTAAAAAATATTAATTGTATTCACTGAAAAGTCTTAATTTATTTTTCACTTAACAACTAAGACTCTTTAATGTAAACTAATAATACACTTCAATGTAAACAACTAATATTGTTTAGAGAAATCAACTAATATCCTTCGATGATTCATGTATAAACCATTTTCATTCTATACTTTGTCTAAAATTTAATCCCCCATCCGGAAAAAATGGTGCACGTTAAAAAAAAAAGAGAGTAGATAATGAGTGAGAATGTTTCACGATGAGACGTCTAATAAGTTGATCATGACACATTAGTTTATTTGTGCTAATTTATGAACCGTTTCATTATAAACCGTCTGACACAAGTTTTGTCTTAGAAAAAATAAACAAATGCATTAATTTCATATTTGTATAAATTCAAACTTTTAAAAAAGATATAATTATTTCATTGTATCAGAATCAAAAGACTCACACACATTTTGAGTTCGAACATTTAAATGAGATTAAAAAAAATTCACATTACTATATTCTTATGCCCGTGAAAAATGGTAATTTTTTTTATAAAAAATAATAATATTTTGCTTATCAATTTATAATCTCTTTTTCTTTTCATATTAAATATATCTACTATTTAAAAAAACAAACATAACTATTTTATGTGGATGAAGATGGTATACATATTTACTTTTATAACTTCAAGGTTCATCATTTTTTTTCCATCAGAAAGAAAAGAGTATAGAGACCCGTCGAAATTGGAATGGTTATTTCCTTTAAAGTCAAACTATTTGGATTTTTTAAATTAAAAATTTAAGCACAAAACTTTAAAACAAGTATTCGTGACAGACATATCAAGATCTAATGATTTTAACCACATTCATACATTCAATAATTCGATTATAATTTTCTACAAAATTTATTAAATAAAATTGATTTCATAATGTGAGACATGATGATAAATAAAAATATTCAAAATAAATATTTTTTAATTTAGAGATTTTTTATTATATTTGTATTAAAACGGATGCAACAATGATACGCCACAGCAATAAATAAAAATCTTAGATTTATATAGTTTACCAATATTGTGTTATCTAGATTCGTGGGTAGAACGTAGAAGAGGATAATTTATATTATTATAATGATCAAAGCAGCTCCACCCCTTGACCAATTCTGCTTCAGGGTTAGCAAGAGTTTGATTTTAGAGAGAACTTGCAGAAAGATATGTAAAGTAAAATATTTTTATAAAAGTCTACCAAATAAAATAAATCAAAATAACTAATGAATTCTTGATGGGGAACGACTCGCGATCAAGGAGCAAAGGGTGGTCGTTGACAACAAAAAAAAAAAAACAAGCACAACTCAAATTAAATGTTGGCGATCAAGCAAAGGGTTTGATGAATTTTATGAATATAAAATTCTAACTCTTACGAAAATATTATAAGATCTTTTTAAAATTAAATGTATAGAGTACTTTCGTAAAATTAATATGTCAATGTGAATAGAGTATCAATGCAATTGTTCTATAGTATTAGTGTGGAAGCTGAAAAGTATAATTTTTTGCTCTGGGTGCTCTTAGCAGTTTGAGGAGTGTATTTTAATATGGCAGTTTTTCCTTCATAACATAAATAACTGAATTTCTGTTTCAACCGCAAATTCGATTCATCGAGCAAATACCGAATCAAATTCTTGGGCATATGCGCACGAAGCTTTATACATAAAATCCCTCTGAGGATCGATGTGTGTAGTTGCAATTCAGTGAATTAGGGTTTTTGAGTGAGTTTTTCATTTTGAGATAGAAACTTCTAAATTGAGCAATAATTTGTAATCATTGACTCTCAAATTGTGATATAGTGAAAGTCTTGATCCTCCCGTGGACGTATATCTTGTTGATCGAACCACGTAAATTCTTGTACATCGTTTTCTGTTTTTGATCCTTTAAGTTTTCTGCGCTGCTATCAATTTGCTTAGTTCTTAACAGTCTACAAATATAATTTTGAATTCATAGATAATATTTTAATATTGAGATCGATTGCTCGATTCTGTTCAATAAGTTGCGAGCACCAACTATAGACCTTTCCTACTTAGGAGTGTTGATTACTGAGATCAGCTTGCAGATGATTAATTTCCATAGTTTGTTGCGAGTTTAGTGCGTCGGATGGCTAATTACGTAACTCATATTGTGCCCAAGGGGTCTTTTCTTTTAATTGTTCTAATACTACTCCAGATCTTATGTTTATAGCATCTTCTCATGCTGTAAACAGTGAGGTCCACGCCATTTCTTCTCAATATCATTTTTTTTCACTAAAAAAATATGTAAGAAGAATAAATGATGTAGGGGCATCGATCTAGCTCTTGGGAATACGGACTCTTTGGTGATTGGTAAGTCTCAGAAGGCATCCTATATCAGGTTATGATATAGGGTTGGACCTGAACATATAGGGATCAATGCAAACCTCCACTCTTGACCATGATTTTGAGGTAAAGTTAAGATTGACCAGCCTGCATCAAATTGATTTCAGAACCAAAGTATGAGAGTCCCAAGGGTGGGTGAACAATGCAGGGACATTGATCTAGCCCTGGGAGGCTGGGACCAAGTGGGATGACTTTTTGCTGGTTGGTAAGCTTCAAGAGACGTCCTTCACCGGGTTATGATGTAGGACATGACCTGAATATATAAGAATTATTGATAAACCTCCACTTTTTACTGTGGTTTTGTGGTAGAGTTGTGGTTGACCAGTATGCATCAATAACATTTGTTCATAAATATTTGAAAGTCTTTTACATAAGGTAAAAATTTGTGTGAAACCTCATGTCATGATAGTCTCACACATGCCTAACTCTTTGAAATTTTAACTTTGTAAAATAGTCAAATTTTGAAATTTTAACTTTGTAAAATAGGTAAATTAAGTGCATGGCATGGGTCCACAGGGAAGTATATTCGGACACATGACCTTCAAAAAATTTTTTTTACAAGGGACCTACAAATTTATTGGGCAGTCTACAAGTCCGCAACTACCTTAAATTATAATTTACTGGCTTCTTTAATCATTTACGATATCTAAAAACTAGTTTTAAATTTTAGCACTTTATACAAACACCAAGTAAATTACTTACTGACAAGAGTTGATAGCTCAGTTGGTTGAGTTCACCACCTAAGATCCCAAAGGTCTTGGATTCGAGACATGGAGAAGGAATTTATTTCTTCTTGTGGTGGGAGGTGTTCTCCTTTTGTGGTGGGTGTGGTTCCGACTGTAGTGCGGTTGTAGTTCCGAGTTGCGAGTTCGGGTGGTCCCCCTCTTGTGGTGATTGTGGTTCCGATCTACAGCGAGATGAAATGATGTTGTCATGTACCCGTTGGTCGAAAGAACTATTGTAATTAATTATATTGGGAGATTATTGTAATTGATTAACTTAAAAAAATTACTATTGCACAGGGAAAAAAAACTGAGGGGTGCTTGGTTAGCCACTCTTCAATGGTAATGGGAATGAAATTGAAAATTAGTGTAATTATGATGGTCAATGAGAACAAATTCACTACCTCATCTCCTAAACCTCATCTCCTAAATAAGGTAATCATTACTCCATTTTGATTACCCTATTCTCTTTCTACAATCATCCTCCTTGACTTGATAGCGAAAATACTAACTTCTACTAGTCGCTCACCCGCAAGCGAACCGGTTCACTGTAGTAAGAGTAAGTATAACAGCCAAGTATATCGAACCCACGAGATGGGGTGTATGCGAACAGATCCCTGAAGATCTACGCGTCGTAGCTAATATGAGTGTAATGTTTTTTTTTTGTTTTTGATGAAAGATTAATTGAAACTAAAATAAACTAATTAAACTAAAATACTAAAGACGACGAATTAACTAAGGTTTGTGTTCAAATAAGAGATGGTGATGCTTAGGATAGGAATCCCTACGTATACTAACGGAGCGGGTACATAATCAAAATAACTGTGACGCGCGAGAAATAACCTAAGTAAAAGAATGCAAGGTGATAGCTCAAGATTCTAAACCCTAATACTTTACCCTAACACTCGACTTCACTAATCTACTAACAAGTTAATAGATTGTGCTTAATTAATGAGACCCTGATTTAACTAAGGTGATGCGGTCGTCCTCCTTCGCTAAACTGGTAGATGAATTAACCTTTCCTAAACCTTCTAGTTAAGTCTACTCGTTGTTAGAGAGTGATACGGTCGTCCTCTCTCTAACACCTTTCGAACGAAATTCAAAAGTAAAGTCTAGATTAATTTTAAGAATTCATTAACCAAGAGAATTAAAACCTAACGTCACAAGTTACCCTAATTACGTACCCACAACCTACTTCTACGAGTTCATCCTACCCCAAGCATGCAAGGGTTTTAGCTAGACATAGGTTTAACATAAATAAGAGCAATTAAATAAGTAACGAACATAAACATGATAATCAAGACGAAGAAGAGATCAAACATAAACTAGGGTTTAATGAAATAAAAGAAGAACTGAAATTAACTCAAGAAAATAAGTCTAATCGTGTTCAAGAACGAAAATATAAAGAAACGCAACTCAAAAGTAAGATCGTAATTCGAATTCGTAAAGAAAACCTCAAAAATCGTAAACGTAAACTTGCTTCTCTTCTCCTTCTAAAAAAACGAACTCTAAACTCTCAAAACTATCTTGTGAAGTGTGGTATCTGTGTGGTATCCTCCAAAAACGTGCTTGAGACAAATATATATATGCACGGGCCGAATCGTGAACTCGTGGGCCGAAAAACGTCTTTGAAAACGCGAAAATAGAAGGCGCTCGAGCAGGCCTGCTCGAGCGGTCGCGCTCGAGCATGGAGCTCGAATGGAACAAGTGCTCGAGCGCTCGCGCTCGAGCTGCTCGAATGGTGCAAAAATTGGGGCGCTCGAGCAACATGCTCGAGTGGTGGCGCTCGAGCTGCTCGAGCGCTCGAAATCTTCTGTATGTTTTGGGCGCTCGAGCAAAGTGCTCGAGCACTAGTGCTCGAGTGTTTTACTCGAATGCTCCCAAATTTCCTCCAAATAGCACTTTTCTTCTTCAACACTAACACCAATCGTATTTCTTCGATATCTTCTCATCCGGGTATCCGTTTGAGACGATTCAAAGTCCTACGAACTCCGTTCTTCACCCTCGATTCACCTACGAGCATCAAATAGACAAATTCATCAATGTAGAGAAATAATGCTCAATTGACTCCAAATACTCGACAAAATCGGCCAAAATTAGGGTATTTCAAGTGACGAATCATGACAATTTCACGCCTAGTCAACCCCCCCCCCCAAACTTACCATGTTGCTTGTCCTCAAGCAACGAAATAACAAGTCAAGTGAAATTGTTAGGAATGAGTCAAAAAATCAATCATGCAAGCAAATGAACTCGAGCTTCAAAGATCAATCACACGTATACTCACTCACTTTCCTTCATCATACTCATGCAACAATAACAAGAAACACCAAGATCAAGCATGGATGTGCACTCAACGATGTGTTTCGCTCCCTCACAAGTATATATCAATGATCAAGGGACTCACTCACACAATCAATCACTCAAATTGGCAGCCATAGGCTTGTAAGCGCTCTTAACTCCGACCATACTCTAGAAATCAATGCCGAATCAAAAAGGACTTTTCTCAAGGTTGTAATGTAGGCTCTTTGGACAGGTGGGATAACAATATGGTAAAGTGACTAAGGTGAATGGAGAATAGAAAATCAAACTTCGGTACTTCGAGATAAGGAACAGACTACTTCAAACACATTCAATCAACAAACTTTCAATTCCCATTCTCTCAACACTTCAATTTTTTTCTTTCTCACTCTTTCACTTTTTTTTTTCAATCACTTCACTTTTATTTTTTTTCGCACAAACACATGAGCTCATTTTTTCTTTTGCTCATTCTCAATTTTTTTCTCTTTTTCCCACATCTCATAACTTCATCACACCTTCTTCTCATATTCACTCAACAAACAACCTTTTCCTTTTTCAACTCAATTCACTCCCTTCACATTCACACTTTTCTATTCTCCACTCAAATTGGGACAAAAAGGCTTAGGAATTGGAATAGTGTTCATATGTGCTAGCAAATAAAATAGGCTTTAGGCTCAAATGGGCTAACAAGGGATTCAATGTCATTGGTAAGGAAAATTTTGGCTAACTGACTCAATAAAATCAAAGATGGCCTAAGATCCTATTCGGCATATCAAACTAGACACAATCAAGAAGCAAGAGCACACACAAGTTCTAGCATCCTCTAAGGTGATGATTCACTCACAAACGAAGAGATTCATTCATATATCAAAATCTCATAAGGCTCAAGTCTCTAGACTTTCACATCCATGCTAGTCCTAGTGAATTCTCACTCTTATCACACAAGCACTAAAAAAAAAAAAACTTGTAAGTATACTAGTTCTCTCTCAAATCCACTCTAACTCAACTACTCACACAAAAGAGTCCCTAACTCAACCTCACAATTCTACTCTACTCATCAAACATGCTCAAGAATAATAACTAATAAGTAGAAGGGGTCAATAAACACGAAATAAATCAGACATGTCACTGAATTCAACAATCAAGCACAACCCAAAATTCTGAATACAATTCATCACAAGCCCTCAATCAATTCAAATCACTCAAACAATTAAGCTCACACAAGCAAAAAGAAGAAAAGGAAATAAAATAAAGGAAAAGAAAACAAAAGAGCAGAAACTGGGGGGACTCCCCGTGACCCTCAAGCATCAGGAGGCGGTGGTGGGCGATAGCTCGGGTGGTCCGATCCTAAATGGGAGACAAAGAGTGCCTCCATCCATCTTCTCAAATCTGAAACCTCGGATCGAACCTCCTGAAATTCCCCTCGTACACTCATCGCTTCCGTGTACCACTGGTTTTGAGTGGTACGAAGATCCGTGACTTCGGTTCGTAGGTCCCGAATGTCGGTCCTCATACCATCCCACTCGCTCTAGGTCGGGTACCATGGCTCCGGAGTAGCTACATGAGGTGGCTCCATCTCCATCTCCATCTCGTGCGGGCCTTCACCCGCTGCTTCTTCCTCCTCAGCCGGTCCCGCTTCGTACTCTTGTTCCTCCTCTTCTTGCAAATCAGTAACTCCACTTGCTCCCGCTCCACTCGTGCCGACACCACTGCTTTCTTCGCTTCGATTCCTCTTCACCGGCCTCACCTCTCGAAGTCCTCGACTGTCAACCTCCGTCGTATACTTACCACTAATGGCGAGGTGCTGCTCTCCATTCATGCCGATGTTGTGCTTCTTCTTCCCAACCAGAGTCACGAGCTTTTTGTTCGGTAACGGGAAGAGGTTGTCATCCTTGAATCTGATGCAGTAGCTGCCAAGCCAATATTCGAACATGAGAGTGTTGTTCATCTGTTCGAACACTAAGTCCATGCCTGGCAAAGGACCCGAACAAGGCTCAAAACCAAGGCTCTTCATGAATACTAAAATCAGCCCTCCTCCTCGAACCTTCGAAGTCCTAGAGCCGAGCTTGAAGGGAGCCTCGTAGTGGTGCTCTAGGAAGTCTCTCCCAAAATCATGATCCTTGGTGTACAAGAGACACCAGATCCCATAGAGCTGCTTGCTTGTCACGGTTCCCGTCTCAGAGCGGGCGTAGATCGTGTTCCCAAGGATTCGCTCGAGGTACCTTATGACTGGATTTCGGATCGCTGATGCTCGTGCATACTGGCCTCTATAATCCCCCGCCATTCTTCCCGTGATATCCTTCCAAAAGCCATTTGCACTGTACGACTTCGACACACGGTTCGGTCGAGGTAACGCTGGGAGCCCAAATGCGAGGTTGACAGCTCCAACCTCACAGTATTGCCAGTCATTCTGATACTTGAATTTGAACGAGTTCTCGTCCGTCTTCTCGACAGTGGCGAGAAACTGTTCAACCAAGTCTGCATTTGTTTCCATATACAGCATCATGTCGAAGAATTCAGCCATGTTGTTCCTCATGAAAATCCTCCTTATCTCTTCCTCTATCCCCAACTCTCTCATGAAGCTGACGCTGGGTCTCCGAGTCTTTTCTACCTTTCCCGTGATCAAGCTCCATCTGTAGGCGATGTACCTCCAACTACCTTGGTAGTCAAGGTTGTTCCACCTTGAAGGCAACAAACTCTTCCTTCTCAGCTCATTTGTGAGTTCCTCCAACTCGGCCATGCTCAAAATTCTATCCTCGTTCTTTTTCGGTGCCATAATACCTGAGACAACATAGAGCATTTTAAATTCATTCATATCATTCAATTCCACACATCTCAAGTAGTACTCTCAATTCCCCTTTCTCACAATCTCAACTTAAGTTAACTCACTCAATTCAAATCACATGCCTTCATCTCAAAGTTCTCAAGTAAATTCCAAACAATTCATCATTTACACTCAACAATGCCAATAATCGAGTCTATCATGAAGTAACATTACCCCAAAATTGTGTAATTTACATGCTCAAGACTCAATTCCTACCTATTCATGCTCAATCAATCTCAATTCACAATAATTTCCTCTCAAATTGCAAAACCCATATCATTTCCTCAAATTCCTACTTTCTCACTCTAGAAATTCACTAATTCTACACATTCAATCACGAAATTGAAGCAAAATTAGCAAACCCATAGCATATTATCCACATTCATGAACAAGGAATCAAGAATCAATGAATACTTGCAAAAATCCCCAAAATTCGTCACTCAAGAACCCTAGTTCTTCAATTCATGCCTAAATCATGCTTCAAACAATGAATTGAAAGAATAAAGATAGAAAGTACATACCTTTCTTGAGGGAATACGTGAAATATGTGAAGAAATTGAATGAAACGGGAGTAATTCGTTGGAATAGCTCGAAATCGCTCAAATCCGCCCAAAATCGCCCCTTCTAGTGTGTAAAAGTGTATGAATTCGTGTGAAAGGGGTATTTATAGAGTGAGCGAAACCTGGGCCGAAACCCGCGACCCGCTCGAGCGGTCGCGCTCGAGCATGTAGCTCGAATGGCGCAAGTGCTCGAGCGCTCGCGCTCGAGCTGCTCGAGCGCGCAGATTCTTCTGTACAATTTTGGGCGCTCGAGCAACACGCTCGAGCGGTGGCGCTCGAGCACGACCAAAATTCAACTTCCAAATCTGACGCTCAAGACTCGAAAATTCCCAACGAATCACACTCGAACAACCAAAACACTTTTCCAAATCATGAACTAACCTGAGAACTCCTCGATTTAAGACAGGTCGCTCATTCGACCGAGGAGTTTGGGTCTCTTCCAAACGTGCAAATCACCAATCCAATTCACGCCGAACTTAAGTGACCACACTCAATTCAATCCATCCTCACTCAAACATTTATATTTTCGAAAAATTTGACCAATTTTTCATTAGAATTTCGTGTACGAACCCGAAGTACGAATACACACCCCCCAAACTTTGTTCTTGCTACGCGATAACAAAGTTTGAAAAGAATGAGTACGTACGAGTAAGTACACTAAATTCTTATGAACTCGACTCTCTATCAATGCAAAGTAACGAACGAAAAGAAAAATCACCCCCCAAACTTCGACTTCGCCAAGAGGTCTATGTTTGGGGTTCGGCTTACCTCAACTCCAAAAATCGAATGCTTTTCTACTCGAAACGTGTTCAACTTCATGACTTTCTTCCTTAAGCTCTCTGTTGGTCCCAAAAATATTATTTGCGGAAAGCGTTTTATTCTTAATTTTAAGAAAAATCCTTTTTAAAGTGCTAAAATTAATTATGCAGAAATTGAAATAAATAAAGCATATAAAAGAGACACGAGAATTTTATAGTGGTTCGGATATAACGATCCTACGTCCACTCTCCCTTTCACCAAAGGGGTCTCACTCACTAACCAACTTACTTACTACTGGAATTGGGAAGTACCAGCTCCTTCGTACAACTTACAACAACCTTTCAATGTGGTGAATAGGTTGAGTAATATTCCAACTAGAACTCCTACAAGAGTAGATATAATACGTGTATGAACAAGGTGGGTGTATGGTGTGTTCGTGTGTTTCTCTATTTTTTGTGCTCTCTTGCCCGTCTTTCTTGTATTGAACTCATCACCATGCACTCCTATTTATAGGTGTCAAATAACTAGCCGTTGGAAGCTAGAAATTCAAACATCTACAAATAAAGGAATATAATCAATCATCTTGATTGATTATATGATTGATTGGTTGACTCTTTCTTTGATTGATTCTTCTTTGATCTACAACCAATCTTCCTTGATATCAGTTGACTTCCCTTTCTTGATTCTTCTTATCTTTGAATCACAAGATCTTCTTGGAAGAGTAGTCTGGTAGAGCTCATCTGGTAGAGTAGTCTGGTAGAGCTCATCTGGTAGAGTAGTCCGGTAGAGCTCATGTGGTAGAGTAGTCTGGTAGAGCTCATCTGGTCCTCTACCTCATCTGGATATCTACCTCATCTTGTCCCGACCTCATCTTGTCCAAGTCTCCTCTTGTCCAAGACTCCTCTTGTTCAAGGCTCATCTTATCCAAGACTCCTCTTATCCAAGACTCCTCTTGTCCAAGTCTCATCTTGTCCAAGACTCTTCTTATCCAAGACTCTTCTTCTCTAAGACTCATCTTGTCCAAGACTCCTCTTGTCCAAGTCTCATCTTGTCCAATACTTCTCTTGTGCAAGACTCCTCTTGTGCAAGACTCCTCTTGTCCAAGTCTCATCTTGTCCAAGACCCCTCTTGTGCAAGACTCCTCTTGTCCAAGTCTCCTCTTGTCCAAGACTCCTCTTGTCCAAGACTCATCTTGTCCAAGACTCCTCTTGTCCAAGTCTCATCTTATCCAAGACTCCTCTTGTCCAAGTCTCATCTTGTCCAAGACTCCTCTTGTCCAAGTCTCATCTTGTCCAAGACTCCTCTTGTGCAAGACTACTCTTGTCCAAGTCTCATCTTGTCCAAGGCTCCTCTTGTGCAAGACTCCTCTTGTGCAAGACTCCTCTTGTCCAAGTCTCCTCTTGTCCAAAACTCCTCTTGTCCAAGACTCATCTTGTCCAAGACTCCTCTTGTCCAAGACTCCTCTTGTCCAAATCTCATCTTCTCCAAGACTCCTCTTTTCCAAGTCTCATCTTGTCCAAGACTCCTCTTGTCCAAGACTCCTCTTGTCCAAGTCTCATCTTGTCCAAGACTCCTCTTGTGCAAGACTCCTCTTGTCCAAAACCCCTCTTGTTCAAGACCCCTCTTGTCCAAGACTCATTTTGTCCATGACCCATCTTGTCCAAGTCTCATCTTGTCCAAGACTCCTCTTGTCCAAGACTCATCTTGTTCAAGACTCATCTTGTCCAAGACTCCTCTTGTCCAAGACTTCTCTTGTCCAAGACTCATCTTGTCCAAGACTCCTCTTGTATGGAACTCCTCTTGTCCGGAAGTCCTCTTGTCCGGGACTTCTCTTGTCTGGAACTCCTCTTGTCTGGAACTCCTCTTGTCTTGGACTTCTCTTGTCTGGGACTCCTCTTGTCTTGTCTAATTCCCTTCCCCCTTAGCCTAAGACCTATTCTAGTCCTAGACTAGTTACCAGTTCTTATTTTAACATCTTCAAAACATCTAATCTATATCCTAACAAGTTCCCCCTTTTTGATGATGTTAAAATGAAAGAACTGAATTTAAACAAGACAAGAGAAAATTGAAATCTTAAGATAAGAAGTCTAATCAAGCAGGGTCAACTGATCTTCCCCCTCAAAATATGCTCAGCTGATATTTGGGGCATAATATCAGCTGGTCTTCTTGTGTATCTGCTGGCAATCAAGTTTTTGGTACCCTTTTGGGTCCAGAGGGGTTAGCACAACATTTAGGAAGCCACAAGAATAGATCATCCCTTTTTTAATCAGGTGATCTTATTTTTCTTCCATACATATCCACAAAAACACACTGAACATAAGAAACTTCGACATGGTTATTTCTTCTAGAGGCTCTTCTTCTCTTATGAGCTTGTCCAGTAGAAGGAATAACTTGTCTTAATGCAACAGTCTTGAAATTTTGTTGATAAGGATAAGTCTTGCTAGAACCATCAAAAGTTCCAGCTGGTCTGGCAGATGACTTAAAAGTCTTCTGCAGCTGAGTAAGAGTCAGCTGGGACTGCTTCTTTTGAGAAGGTCCAGGCTGTTTTCTACTCTTCTGACCTTGCTGGGGTCTTTTAAAATTCCTCCTCTTCCTTTTGGGTTTTTGAGATTTAGAACTCATATGCCCGTTAAGTTGAGTTGCCTGGTTAGCTGACCTCTTACCCTTATCAATAAAATTACTAGACTTTTCTTCTTTCTGAACATGTGAGGATTCAGGTTTGGAATAACCAAGGCCTGTCTTATCATGCTCTTTTTGAGATGAGGCAGCTATGTGTGACACAACATTGTTTGATGTAGTCAGCTGCTCTAGTCTCAGCTTGAGCTTGTCCTCACTATCTTTTACAATTTTGTTTTGATGGAAGAGTTCATCGAACTTAGCTTTCAGCAGAGTATATTCATTATCTTTCTCAATGTTTTCAACAAGCAACTTTTCTATCAGCTTAGTTTGTTCATCACATCTAGTTTTCAAGTCAGTGGACTCTTCTACCAGTGTTTGAACCTGTTCAGCTGGTAGATCAGTTGGGTTGCCTAAACATTGTGAAAGCTTCTGATTTTCTACTTTCAGCTTTGTGTTCTCATCTTCCAACTTTTGATAAAGTTGTACAGATTTTTGGAGATCTAATAGCAAATTTTGCGTATAAGACTCCTCTGATTGTTCAGAAAAAGAAGAATAAGAAGAAGAAGAAGTGGGAGTTTGATTACATACCTCATCTGTCACAAGACATATCTCTTCGTTTGGTCCAAAATTTGATGATGAACCAGAAGTGGATACCTCTTCTTCCTCGGCTAAGAAGCTTCTTTTGGAGTGACTCCTAGTGTATCTTTTATTTCTTTTATTCGAACCCATTTCTGCAAGAAATTATTAGCACAAAAAAAATATTTGGGTTTTTCAAAAAATTGGACCTGTCCTGGTGACCACTAAAAGCTTTTCAAAGCAGTGGTCTATGACACACTGCTCTGATACCACTTGTTGGTCCCAAAAATATTATTTGCGGAAAGCGTTTTATTCTTAATTTTAAGAAAAATCCTTTTTAAAGTGATAAAATTAATTATGCAGAAATTGAAATAAATAAAGCATATAAAAGAGACACGAGAATTTTATAGTGGTTCGGATATAACGATCCTACGTCCACTCTCCCTTTCACCAAAGGGGTCTCACTCACTAACCAACTTACTTACTACTGGAATTGGGAAGTACCAGCTCCTTCGTACAACTTACAACAACCTTTCAATGTGGTGAATAGGTTGAGTAATATTCCAACTAGAACTCCTACAAGAGTAGATATAATACGTGTATGAACAAGGTGAGTGTATGGTGTGTTCGTGTGTTTCTCTATTTTTTGTGCTCTCTTGCCCGTCTTTCTTGTATTGAACTCATCACCATGCACTCCTATTTATAGGTGTCAAATAACTAGCCGTTGGAAGCTAGAAATTCAAACATCTACAAATAAAGGAATATAATCAATCATCTTGATTGATTATATGATTGATTGGTTGACTCTTTCTTTGATTGATTCTTCTTTGATCTACAACCAATCTTCCTTGATATTAGTTGACTTCCCTTTCTTGATTCTTCTTATCTTTGAATCACAAGATCTTCTTGGAAGAGTAGTCTGGTAGAGCTCATCTGGTAGAGTAGTCTGGTAGAGCGTATCTGGTAGAGTAGTCCGGTAGAGCTCATCTGGTAGAGTAGTCTGGTAGAGCTCATCTGGTCCTCTACCTCATCTGGATATCTACCTCATCTGGTCCTCTACCTCATCTTGTCCCGACCTCATCTTGTCCAAGTCTCCTCTTGTCTAAGACTCCTCTTGTCCAAGTCTCATCTTATCCAAGACTCCTCTTATCCAAGACTCCTCTTGTCCAAGACTCCTCTTGTCCAAGTCTCATCTTGTCCAAGACTCTTCTTGTCCAAGACTCATCTTGTCCAAGACTCATCTTGTCCAAGACTCATCTTGTCCAAGACTCCTCTTGTCCAAGTCTCATCTTGTCCAAGACTCATCTTGTGCAAGACTCCTCTTGTCCAAGTCTCATCTTGTCCAAGACTCCTCTTGTGCAAGACTCCTCTTGTCCAAGACTCATCTTGTCCAAGACTCCTCTTGTCCAAGTCTCATCTTATCCAAGACTCCTCTTGTCCAAGTCTCACCTTGTCCAAGACTCCTCTTGTCCAAGTCTCATCTTGTCCAAGACTCCTCTTGTCCAAGACTCCTCTTGTCCAAGACTCCTCTTGTCAAAGTTTCATCTTGTCCAAGACTCCTCTTGTGCAAGACTCCTCTTGTCCAAGACCCCTCTTGTTCAAGACCCCTCTTGTTCAAGACCCCTCTTGTCCAAGACTCATCTTGTCCAAGACCCCTCTTGTCCAAGACCCCTCTTGTCCAAGACTCATCTTGTCCAAGATCCATCTTGTCCAAGACCCATCTTGTTCAAGACTCATCTTGTCCAAGACTCCTCTTGTCCAAGACTCATCTTGTTCAAGACTCATCTTGTCCAAGACTCCTCTTGTATGGAACTCCTCTTGTCCGGAAGTCCTCTTGTCCGGGACTTCTCTTGTCTGGAACTCCTCTTGTCTGGAACTTCTCTTGTCTTGGACTTCTCTTGTCTGGGACTCCTCTTGTCTTGTCTAATTCCCTTCCCCCTTAGCCTAAGACCTATTCTAGTCCTAGACTAGTTACCAGTTCTTATTTTAACATCTTCAAAACATCTAATCTATATACTAACACTCTCTTGCTCCGATCAATCTCCACTAAGCAAGCCTACACCAAATAAACTCTAACACACGAGGTTAACACTTACAATTCCCAAAAACTACGAAAACAAGAAAACACATAAAAACAAGTAAAAATGGGTTGCCTCCCATTAAGCGCTAGTTTTACGGTCCTAATGCCGGACCGAGCTCGAAGGAGCTCACGGGACTTGAGAATTTAAAATACCTCACTTATTCTCATAAGAGAAGTTAAAGAATTTCTTCACTCGATGCCCGTTCACCATGAATTTCTGTCCATCATCCTTCTCGACTTCAAGGAATCCACTCTTGTGCACTCCCCTCACAATATACGGCCCGTTCCACTTGGACTTAAGCTTTCCACCAAACAGCTTCATCCTCGAATTGAATACGAGGACTTGATCACCCACTTTGAACTCATTTTTCCGCAATCGTGCATCATGCCACTTCTTGGTCTTCTCCTTGAAAATTCGGGCATTCTCGTAGGCACTATCTCGAAACTCCTCCAACTCATGCAATTGGAGTAATCTCTTCTCACCAACCAAGGCACTATCAAAATTCAGCTTCTTTATCGCCCAATATGTCTTATGTTCCAACTCCACGGGCAAGTGACATGCCTTTCCAAAAACCAATTGATATGGTGACATACCAAGATGAGTTTTGAAAGCTGTCCTATACGCCCAAAGTGCATCATCAAGCTTCATCGCCTAATATTTCCTACTAATGCTCACCGTCTTCTCAAGGATCTCCTTGATTTGACGGTTTGAAACCTCTGCAAGTCTATTAGATTGAGGATGATAAGCAGTAGAAATTCGATGACTTACCTCGTATTTTGACAGCAGTTTTTCCATCCATTTGTTCACGAAGTGACTTCCCCCATCACTAACCAAAGCTCGTGGAACTCCATATCTTGCAAAGATGTTCTTCCTCAAGAACTCGATGACCACTCGGGAATCATTCGTTCGAGTCGGGACAACTTCAATCCACTTCGAGACGTAATCAACACATACGAGAATGTACAAGAATCCATTGCTAGGAGGAAATGGACCCATGAAATCAATCCCCCATACGTCAAATATCTCGACTTCCATGAACACGTGCATCGGCATCTCGTCCCTCTTAGTAATGGAGCCAAAACGTTGGCACTTCTCACACCTCTTAACCCATTCCATGCAATCTCTCAAAAGTGTTGGCCAATAAAAACCAGATTGAAGTACCTTCCTTCCGGTCTTTTCTCCACCCAAATGTCCTCCACATGGCAAGGCGTGGCAATGCCTTATGATGTTACTCCACTCCTCTTCGGGCACACACCTTCTCAACACATGATCAATCCCTCTTTTGAACAAGTAGGGATCATCCCAAATAAACTCCCGAACTTTCTTAAAAAATGTCTTCCGATGCACCGAGTCTATCTCAACGGGCAATTCTCCACTTGCTAAATAGTTAGCATAATCTGCAAACCAAGGCACCTTCCCTTCAACTCGATACACAGGAATGTCTCCTAAGCCAAATAGCTTCTCATCCGGAAATTCATCGTTCACCTCTCGATCCTCCACGGTGTTCTCCTTGGTGAGCTCCAATCTCGAAAGGTGATTTGCTATCACATTGTCGCATCCCTTCTTGTCTCGAATCTCTACATCAAACTCCTGGAGTAGCAAAATCCATCGAATGAGATGGGGTTTTGCATCCTTCTTACTCATAAGATACCGAATCGCTGCGTGGTCCGTATATACAATTGTTTTCGTCCCTACTAGGTAGGGTCAAAATTTATCAAAGGCATACACGACCGCCAACAGCTCCTTTTCGGTCGTAGTGTAATTCACTTGAGCAGAATTCAGCATCTTCGAGGCATAGTAAATAGCGTGAAAACGCTTCTCACGAATTTGCCCCAAAGCAACCCCCATCGCATAATCACTCGCATCACACATCAGCACGAACGGGCTAGACCAATCCGGTGTCACAAGTATTGGGGCATTCACCAACGCTTCTTTCAACCTATTAAAAGCCACTAAATACCCATTAGTAAACTCAAAATCGACTTCTTTTTTAAGAAGCCGCAAAAGTGGTTTAGCTATTTGTGAAAAGTCTTTGATAAAGCGTCTATAAAAACCCGTGTGTCCTAAAAACGACTGAATTCCCTTCTCGGTCGAAGGTGGTGGAAGCTTCTCAATAGCAATCACTTTCACCTTGTCAACTTGGATACCTTTCGAGGACACGTGATGTCCAAGAACAATACCCTCTCTCACCATGAAGTGGCACTTCTCCCAATTAAGCACTAAGTCCGTCTCTTCACACCTGCTCAACACAACTTCAAGATTGATTAGACATTTATCAAACGACTCCCCGTAAATGGAGAAGTCGTCCATAAAAACCTCCATAATCCTCTCAATCAACCCATGAAAAATCGCCATCATACACCTTTGAAAAGTGGCGGGTGCATTACACAACCCAAACGGCATCCTCCTAAAAGCAAAAGTCCCATAGTAGCAGGTGAAGGTGGTTTTCTCTTGATCCTCGGGGGCTATCATGATCTGATTATACCCCGAGTACCCATCTAAGAAACAGTAATACTCAAAACCACCTAATCTATCAATCATTTGATCAAGGAACGGTAAAGGAAAGTGATCCTTACACGTTGCCTTGTTCAACTCCCTATAATCTACACATACACGCCACCCCGTCACTAATCTAGTGGCTACCAATTCATTAGACTCCGTCTTAATCACAGTGGTACCCCCCTTCTTAGCAACTACGTGTAACGGACTCACCCATGGACTATCAGAAATAGCAAAAATCATGTTGCTATCTAACAATTTCAAGACTTTCTTATGAATCACTTCTTGAATTACCGGATTAACTCTACGCTGATTTTGCACTATCGGTTTTCTACCCTCCTCTAATCTAATCCTATGCATGCAAATCGAAGGGCTAATCCCCTTAATATCCGAGATCGACCATCCTATAGCAGATTTGTGCTTACGAAGCACCACCAAAAGTCTCTCTAGCTGATCATCAGATAAAAGGGCAGATACAATTACCGGATATTTGTCGGTCTCATCCAAGTAAGCGTACTTGAGGTGGTCGGGAAATGGCTTCAACTCCTTTTTCGCCTCCAATGGTGGTGCTTTATCAACCATCTTCTCAAAGTTTGACTCCTCGGCTTCCAAGTCGTCCTCATCCTCTACTTTCTTCATCTCCAAGAACTTGACATCTTCATTGTCTTCCAAGCTGTCAAAATAATCAAGATCATAAGAATCATAAGATAGATCGTCAAGGACAGGATAATCAAACTGATGCACATAGAAAGAGCAAGGGTCTAGAAGTGTGTCTTCAATACAAGTGTCAGTGATGTCAATGAAGTGGTAACTCTCATCTCCCATGGGGTATTTCATAGCTTCGTAAATAGCTATCTTCACTTCTTGATCATCAACTTTGACCGTGATCTTCCCATTCGCTACGTCAAGCACCATCCCGGCAGTAGCTAGAAACGGTCTCCCTAAAATCAGCGGGACATGTTCATCCTCTTCCATCTCGAGTACTACGAAGTCGGCGGAAAAAACGTGATTCTCCACCGTCACTAGAACATCCTCCACTATTCCTTGAGGTCTCGTGATGGACCTATCAGCAAGCTGGAGTGTCATCATCGTGGGTTGGAGTTCGCCCACCTCTAACTTCTTGAACAGTGAAAGAGGCATCAAATTAATGCTCGCCCCGAGATCACACAAGGCTCCTTTCTTGATCCCGTTCCCGATATCACAAAGAATGGTGAAGCTCCCAGGATCCTTCATCTTTGGAGGAAGCGCCTTGTGCACCATCGCACTCACCTCGTGGTTCAAGTGCACTAACTCAGGTCTGTCTACTCTCTGTCTCTTCGCTATCAAGTCCTTCAGGAACTTGGCGTAGTTAGGCATCTGTTCCAAAGCATCATAAAAATGAATGTTAATATGTAGCTTTTTAAAAACATCAAGGAATTTAGCAAACTTTTCATCAAGCTTCTTTTTCATGAAGCGCTGTGGATACGGGACAGGTATCACAGATTTGGGTACCCCCATTCATCTTTCTCCTTCTCTTTTGCATTCTTCCTTGCTTCCTTTGCCTTCTTCCACTTTGGAATTCTCTCGATCTCCTCTATCTCCTCTTCAGGCTCTTTGCTCTCATGAGACTCTTCCACATCTTTCCTCTTCTCAATCCCTTCACTTTCAATCTCCTTCTCAACTCCTACCTCCTCAATCTCATCTCTAACTGCCTCAGGCTCTTTTCCTTCTATCTCAACCTCTCCTTTGGGCGTCTCAGAATCAGCAGGTATCTCAGGACCATCATACTTGGTCCCACTTCTCAACTCAATAGCCTTGCAATGTTCCTTTGGGTTATCCTCGGGCATTGAAGAATACTTGCCAGGCTCTCTCGGCTGAGACTTTGCAATTTGACTAATTTGATACTCGATAGAATTGAACCTTCGGTTGTTCTCTTGCTGAACTCGATTCCACTCGATGTCTCTCTTTTGGAGTTCTTGATCTCGACGATCGCCCTTCTTATGCAACTCCTTCACATCGTACTCCAAAGAGGACAATCGCTTGCTACCTTCCTCCACCTTCTGAAGGATAGCTCTCAACATCTCCTCGGTTGATGCACCGCCTTCTCCACCAGGAGGTTTAGACCCCGGATCAACACCTGCAGGAACTGTAATACCAGCTTTTGGGTTAGCATATGAGAAATTCTCATTCTTTCTCCATGTATTTTGAGGAGGTTGCTGGCCTCCTTGATACCCTTGTGTGTTCCTCCATTGATTTTGAGCTGGCTGTGGGCCTGGAGGTACAAATGGTTGGCCATAAGGAGGCCTTCCATACTGATTTCCACCTTGTGGATACCCGCCTTGTGGATAGTTAGGCCTTCCCATATAGTTGGCCTCTTCTTGCTGACTCGTGGGTGGGTCCACCTTCTCACTCCCCGCTACATTCCCTCCAACCAAATTCTGCCCCATCTCAAGGTTGCGGATCTTCTCCATCATTGCCATCAACAGCTTCCTAGTGCCCTCATTTTCCTCCAACTTGCAAACTCTCTGAAACTCAGGATCCTCGTTCCAAGCACCGGCATTCGTGATAATGTTGTCCACGATCTCTCGACATCTCGTTATCCCTTGGTTCAGAAAAGCTCCACTCGCACATGCGTCTAAATGGGCTTGGCCAGCCTTGCTGGCTCCACTATAGAAGAACGCCATAATATCTCCCTCATTGTACCCGTGCTGCGGGCACTCGATCAACATATTTGAGTATCTCTCCCACGCTTGGCGTAAATCCTCTCCTGACTTCTAGCGAAAGGAAGAGATCTCAATTCTCGCTTTAATCATTCTCGATGGAGGTAGAATCGCTCGAGGAACAGACGCTCGAGCTCGGCCCATGTGGTTACACCTCCCCGTGGGAGCGTGTTGTCATACCACTCTTTAGCTATTCCCGTAAGTGAGAATGGGAACAGCCTAAGCCTCTTGGCATCTTCAGACGTGCCATTGTAATTGAATGTGGAGGCTATCATGAGGAAACTCCTCAAGTGAGTGTGAGGGTTCTCCTTCCCAACTTCCCCCTTGAACTGGTTCTCGGTAAGCAGCTTGAGAATTCCTGGGGAAATCGAAAAGTTATTTTCCTCAACAGGAGGCAATGCCACTCCATCATAGTACCGTTGTGGCTGTGCTGCGAACCTCCATCGAATAGCCAGATTTTGATCTACGTTCTGCGGAACGTGTTGAGGATTAGCAGCTGGTACGGGTACTTGTTGGGGTGGTGTTTGGTAAAAAAGTGGTTGATTGAAAACTGGAGGTGGAGGATACGGGTATGGTGGGTAAGTATAAGGTGGGTATGGGTAGGGTGGATAGGGTAAGTTGTTTTGTGGTAAGTTAGGATGTGGGTAAGCAGGGTTGTTATGAGGATTTTGGACCATGTTATGAGCTGGGCTATTTTGGTTCTGAGTACCCGGGTTTTGGCTCTGGCTCTCTCCTAGCGGATCTTGATTCTTGCTGGTGTTGCCATCAATGCCGTCAACCCGGTTCAATGCCTGATTGAACTCATTCTCGACATCATCCAACTCATTAGTGATGTCCATCGGTTCTTTCCCTCCGGCAGCATTCATCCTTCGTAAGAAGGCTCGGTTTCTTCTTGCTATTGTCTCAGGATCTAACGGTAACCTCTCTTCGCTCATATTGCCTTGCGAGCGTGTTCTCATAAACCTGAAACACTAACAGAAGAATCAAAACGCAACTGCCGAATATGTACGAAATAATAAAAAAAAAATCACTCACTACTAACTACTAAGCTATCGACAAGTCCTATTCAAAAAGCATACAACGCCATCCCCGGCAACGGCGCCATTGACTTGATAGCGAAAATACTAACTTCTACTAGTCGCTCACCCGCAAGCGAACGGGTTCACTGTAGTAAGAGTAAGTATAACGGCCAAGTATATCGAACCCACGAGATGGGTGTATGCGAACAGATCCCTGAAGATCTACGCGTCGTAGCTAATATGAGTGTAATGTTTTTTTTGTTTTTGATGAAAGATTAATTGAAACAAAAATAAACTAATTAAACTAAAATACTAAAGAAGACAAATTAACTAAGGTTTGTGTTCAAATAAGAAATGGTGATGCTTAGGATAGGAATCCCTACGTATACTAACGGAGCGGGTACATAATCAAAATAACTGTGACGCGCGAGAAATAACCTAAGTAAAAGAATGCAAGGTGAAAGCTCAAGATTCTAAACCCTAATACTTTACCCTAACACTCGACTTCACTAATCCACTAACAAGTTAATAGATTGTGCTTAATTAATGAGACCCTGATTTAACTAAGGTGACGCGGTCGTCCTCCTTCGCTAAACTGGTAGATGAATTAACCTTTCCTAAACCTTCTAGTTAAGTCTACTCGTTGTTAGAGAGTGATACGGTCGTCCTCTCTCTAACACCTTTCGAACGAAATTCAAAAGTAAAGTCTAGATTAATTTTAAGAATTCATTAACCAAGAGAATTAAAACCTAACGTCACAAGTTACCCTAATTACGTACCCACAACCTACTTCTACGAGTTCATCCTACCCCAAGCATGCAAGAGTTTTAGCTAGACATAGGTTTAACGTAAATAAGAGCAATTAAATAAGTAACGAACATAAACATGATAATCAAGATGAAGAAGAGATCAAACATAAACTAGGGTTTAATGAAATAAAAGAAGAACTGAAATTAACTCAAGAAAATAAGTTTAATCGTGTTCAAGAACGAAAATATAAAGAAACCCAACTCAAAAGTAAGATCGTAATTCGAATTCGTAAAGAAAACCTCAAAAACCGTAAACGTAAACTTGCTTCTCTTCTTCCTCTAAAAAAACGAACTCTAAACTCTCAAAACTATCTTGTGAAGTGTGGTATCTGTGTGGTATCCTCCAAAAATGTGCTTGAGACAAATATATATATGCACGGGCCGAATCGTGAACTCGTGGGCCGAAAAACGTATTTGAAAACGCGAAAATAGAAGGCGCTCGAGCAGGTCTGCTCGAGCGGTCGCGCTCGAGCATGGAGCTCGAATGGAACAAGTGCTCGAGCGCTCGCGCTCGAGTTGCTCGAATGGTGCAAAAATTGGGGCGCTCGAGCAACATGCTCGAGCGGTGGCGCTCGAGCTGCTCGAGCGCTCGAAATCTTCTGTATGTTTTGGGCGCTCGAGCAACGTGCTCGAGCGCTAGTGCTCGAGTGTTTTACTCGAATGCTCCCAAATTTCCTCCAAATAGCACTTTTCTTCTTCAACACTAACACCAATCGTATTTCTTCGATATCTTCTCATCCGGGCATCCGTTTGAGACGATTCAAAGTCCTACGAACTCCGTTCTTCGCCCTCGATTCACCTACGAGCATCAAATAGACAAATTCATCAATGTAGAGAAATAATGCTCAATTGACTCCAAATACTCGACAAAATCGGCCAAAATTAGGGTATTTCAAGTGACGAATCATGACAATTTCACGCCTAGTCACTCCTCAATCAATCCTTCATTTCTCCACCAACAACCATAATTTTTTTTCTATTTCTATTCCAAAATTGGGGCATGCCACTAGCAATTGAGTCACAATTGTAACAATTATTTCCTCAATATATCATTTTTATTATGGGGGCATAGATGAGAAATAATTTTCATTCCCATTACCATTGAAGAGCTGTTAACCAAGCGCCTTCTAAATTCAATTCAAGCTCACGTATCAGCAGTTCAACATTATAATTTTTGGGCCTTGCAGTACAAATTTAACATATTTTATGTGCTGATAGCAAAATTAATTGGGCAATGACGAAATCATTTTACAGTAGTTGGCTAGTTGCGTCAAGTCTAATTTGATTGTGTGTGAGTTTTAAGTGAACTTAATCAAATAATAATTAAATTTAATTATTAAATTGTTGTAAAGTTATTGTTGATCCAACAAGTAACTTAAAAATATAAAAGACAGAAAATAGGAAAGAACATAAAAAGAGATAAACTAGCTATCTTTATTAATCCTTTGTATAGTGCGCATTATTTGGTTGGGAGTTGCACATAATCATACAAATAAGGGCGCTTGGTTAACAATTCTTCAATGGTAATGGGAATGAAAATTTATTTTCATCTACATCCTCATAAGAAAAATGATATTTTAGGAGAAAAAATGTTCCAATTGTGACACCGTTGCTAGTGTCATGCCCCAATTTTGGAATAGAAGTAGACAACAAATGGGTGTTGGTGGAGGAATGAGGGAGTGATTGAGGAGGATGATTGTAGGAAGAGAATAGGGTAATCAAAATAGAGTAGTGATTACCTTATTTAGGAGGAGAGACGGTGATTTTGTTCTCATGAACCATGCTAATTACACTAATTTTTAATCTCATTCTCATTACTATTGAAGAGTTGTTAACCAAACACCCCCTAATTCTCTCTTTGTATCATGAATATATATATTGGTACCACAAATAAAATATATTAATATTCAAAATCTTTTCAATAAAATAATGTCCACAAATAATATTTCGCACCAAATTTTAATTTCCCATAGTGAGTAGATTGATTTTTATTATTGGTATTTTTCTATGATGGAGCAAAGTGCGTTTAAATTATAATCCCTCTATTTCATAACAATGAAATTCCAACAAATTTTATTTTTATTATGTAAAGTCTTTATATAAACAATTGCTTGCTATTTTATTATCAAAGAGCAAAATGCATTTAAAATTTAAAATTATATTCCTACTTTCGCATAAGACAGACTCATTATTGGATCAGACGTGTGGCTGAGAAAGGTACCAAAATTCATCGGTTTGTAAAACTTGTGCGACATCTCAACTACTATTTTGACATGTTTAATTATATAGGCTTTGCTCATACGATAAGGCTTAACACATACTATAATCCCACTAATTATTATATCCATCAACTACTCCAATCTCAACATTTTAACTGTTGCTCTGAATGCTTATGTGACTATCGGTTCAATTTATTTTAGACAAATTATCAATTTTATTCTAGTGCATACTTAAAAAAAAAAAAAACCAAATAATACCCTTTTTTTGTTAAAATAAAATCTAGCACATACTCCTCCTAACCAAATTGTAATTATAAATTTTATTTTATTTTTATCAAATTTAAGTATTTAACACATACTTTTTCTCTTAATCTAATTATATCCATTTATTTTTTACAAATATAAAATTAAATCAATTAAAGAAAACCTTGCTTTTTTTTTAAAATGGTCAAATTCTAAAATGAAAAAAAATTTATATATTATATTTATTCTAAAAAAATAAAATAAAGAAGAAGATTATTTAAAGAATCTCAAATTATTATATAAAAAATTATACTACAATTCATTTTACTTATTATTCAATATTAAAAAAAGATATTATAATTTGTAAATCTATTTCCAGTTCAATAATTTTAGATAATTTTCATTTTAATAAGTAAGGTAGTGTTAATTTATAATAATTCAATAGAAGTATTCATTAATTTATTTTAATTAAATAATTTTAAATAATTATAATAAATTTCATATTTTTATATATTTTTTGGAATAAAAGATATTTCATCCGCCCAATTTTACTAGTCCTGCTTTTATTTTGGTCCATACAATTAAATTAGTCTTATTTCCTAAAAAAAGAATTTACACTATCAACTTACAACTCACTTGGATTTTTCTACGGTCAGTAAGACTTTCGCCCTTCCTGATGTCAGTAAACCAATAAGAACTTGACACATCAATTAATTTTGCTATATGCGATCTAACTTCGCCCTGAGAAAAATTATTATTTTTTATAGAAAAAATTATAAGATTACAAAAATATCCTTATAGTGTTTATATTTTTAAAAAAATTATTTTAACCTTTTATCATTTTATAATAACTAAAAAAATTAAATTAGACTTTTTAAAAATCATTTAAATTTTGAAATTAAATCAAAACACAATTTTCATTCTAATTCATTTAATCTGTTTTGATCCTCCCTCTCCTTCTTTTTCATCTTATTCTTCAAAACACAAAGCATTTATCGTTGTGTTCCAAGAAATCTGGTCCCTTTGAGGAATTCTGTCGAACGCCACCGTTCCCACATTTGGCGTACGTATGCAAAACTGTGTTCGAAACGGTGGAGTGAGAGTCATACCCGAGTTTGATAACGGATCCATGAATCTGCTTCCCCAAGTGCAAGTCCTGAAGAGCGGTAGATGCAATTTGCAGAAAATTATCGTAGCTTAATACACCAGAAAACTTCTTTACCTTAAAAGTCCCAAATGGGCCAAGAAAGATGGGTTCTTGAATTAAAATAAGCAATTGCAGAGTGAATTCCGTTGCCGACCCCTTACCGGAATCGAAAAGCGAAGCTACGATATTAGAATTTCCATGATGTTCAGTAGCTATAAACGTGGCTTGGCTCATTGATGTTAAGATTTCTTCCTCTTCCCTTTTTTTCTTGACAGTTCTTGTTTTTTTTTATCGGTTGTTCTTCCTATTAAATTTGGGACTAGAAATGACTGGAGTTTGCAAATTAGAGTTTGAGATGTTTTATTGATTATGATATTTTTAATATGATATTTGTAATTTAAACTTTAATATTATGTGAAAAGGGTTTTAGTGAAATATTAAATGTTAATTATTTATTATTATAAATTATTTTAAGGTAAAATGGGTATTTTTGTAATTTTATCTTTATTAATTTAATTTATTAATAGGGCGATACAGTGCGATTGCAATATGCAGAGTGCAAACGCTTTAATGCAAAATGTAATCTATTAAAAAAAATTTATACGTTGGATCTTCAATCTAACGGTAATCAAAGGGTTTACTGACATTAGGAAGGGCGAAAGTTTTACTGACCGTAGAAAAATCCAACTCACTTTACTTTTACACACAATATATCAACTTTTTTAAAACGCGTGCAAAAGCAAATAGGTCTAGTAAAATTAAATGGAGAGTGTTTTATTTAATTTTTGTTTTTTAATTTAATTTTAGAATTTGACAATGTTGGAAAATAAGGGGTTTTTTTAAAAATTTGATTATATTTGTAAAAAATGATGGTTGTAATTTGATTAAGAGAAAACAATATGTGCTTGATTTGCTAAAAAGCGAAAGAGTATGTTTAGAGTAAAATTGGTTCATGCATGAATTATTGAAGAGTATTAATCGTTTTCACTGAATAGTATTAGTCGTTTTCATTGAAAAGTATTATTTGTTGTCACTGAAGAGTCTTAGTTTATTTTCAATATACAACTAATACTCTTTAGTGCAAACAACGAATACCTTTCGATGAAAACAATTAATATTTTTTAGTAAAAATTAACAACCAATACCCTTCTATGATCATGTATGAATTATTTTCACTCTATACTTTGTCAAAGTGAAAAGTATTGTAAGAGAAAATTTGTGGTAGAAATTATAGATATACTTGGGTAGGAGAAAAGTATGTGCTAAATTTGGTTTAAAAAAAAATTGACTAAAATTGATAATTTAGTCTTATCAATTTTGTCTCTTCCATTATTTTTGGTTCTGGTTAATTATTACATTACTAATTACTCTACATTAACAACCAATGTGAACTACTACATTATAGATTCGAGTTATCATTTCATTTTTAAAAAAAGTGTACACCCACAAAATTGCACTCAAATTTATAGGACAATTGTTTTTGCCCTACTTTTTAAAAAATATATTTTTTGCCCTGAAAAGGTTGGTACCTAGGTTGGCATGATGTCAACCTTTTAATCAACTTTATTTTGACAAAAAATATTTTGTAAAAAAAAAAAAAAAAAAAGAACAAAAGACAATTAAGCTATAAATTTTTGAGCAAATATATTCTTTACCCTCTAAAAAAAGATTGCTCTAGATTAGCTTTGAACAATATAATTTTCATAGTCTACTTGGTGGAAATTAGTTGATCTGTATTTGCCCAACTCCTTTTTTTTAAACAATTGCCCAACTTCTTTAAGACTTTTGTTATAGGATTATTATTTAATTTATAATAATTTTATGTCATGCGTATTTGGAACTAAAGTTTGGATAATGTTAACATTCAAACAACAAAAATAAAGTTTGCAATTATTTAGATAACAAACAGATACATGCACAAATTTTTTTTATCGGTTAATGTTAATAGTTAAAAGTTAGTTCACCAAACCCAAAGTACTCATTAAAGTGAGAAACTCAGTGGGCTAAGCGAGCTGGATAGATACATGCACAATTAATAGATCTACATGGCAAATTTCATTCTCGGAATACATGCTAATTAATTCGCTAGTCTTATAACATGCTAAAGTGCTAATGGGTACATCTAATTAACCAAGATTAATGTGCATAAAATATGCATAATATATTATTCAGCAGATTTTCTATAAAATTTGTTCATAAGTATTAAATTGGTATCATTACTTGTATTTATTAATATTATTAAACTTATAAAAATTTATAATACCAATGAATACATATAATAATATTATACATGTAGTAAAAGTATAAATTTTATAATAATATAAAATTTACTCGTAAGGAGATTTTCGGTTAATGACCTTTTCTTAAAAAAAAAAAAAAAGCACCATCATTGGCTAATAACCTCAAATCTCCCGCTTCCCGCCCTGATAACCTTGTGCAAATCATGAATCCCCACCACGGAGCACGTAAATACAACCCTGTCCGTCAGCCTCTCCACGTTCCCCACGCGCCACCACCTACATACGCCGCTACCCATTAGCTCGCACGCCACGACCTCCCGCATATCGTTATACACGTACACCACATTCCCGCCCGTCCGAATATTGATGGAACACTTTCCAGAACTTTCCTTCCTCAGTTTTTCTACATATTCACAAGGCATTTCTCCAATCTCTTCACATTCAAATTCTTCACCCCCAATTTTCCAAACCTTTACTCTCTCGACATTCTGGATTTTGCACAATCCGATCAAAATCAGGCCGGTACTATCAGTCAATCCGATATGGTAACTAATAACGGGTTGACCCACGCACAAATTGAAAGATCCGGACCAGGATTTGGTCCCCGGGTCAAACCAGTGGGTTTGACCGGATTCCTTATCGGTAACGATGAGTTTCTCAGGTGTGGCGGCGATGGATAGGAAAGGCGTCGCCATCGTCTCTCTTAAACCTCCCGGCATTTCGTGGCAGCTATGCCACAGACACGTGCTCAAATCGTAAATCTCAACGGCGAAAGGATCGTCGCCGAAATCACAACCTCCGCCGGCAATTACTACGGAGTTCCCCACCCGCGCGACAATCGGATCTCTCCTCCACACCAGGGGAGGCTTCACATGATGCCACTTGAAATTCAGGGGATCGAAGGAGAAGGAAAATTGGGAAAGGGAGAGCATGTATACGAAATTGGATTGGGAGGATTTGAGGTCGGGAATGTAGTTGATCGGCGGGTGAGATATCTCGATCCAGATGTCGGAGCGTGGATCGTACGCGAGAGACGTGGTGGTGAAGAGAGAGCGCGTGGACTGCGCGTGGAGGATCAGCCAGGGCCGCGGCCGGCGGAGGGAGGAGGAGACGGCGGCGCGCCATGGCTTGGAGACGCGCGAGGCGGAAACCAAGTGAATGAGCGGGACGCGGGAGAGAACGGTCTCCAATATGTCGCCGTGAAATTCGAGTTCCTGTTGTTCCACCGGTACTTTCTGTTGTTTGTTTGGTGCCATTTCTGAAACTCGTGCAGCTGGATTTTGATGCGAGACTGTTTTATAGGTTCAGGCCTCCTCTCCTCTCCTCTCCTAAGGCTGGGTAGTAGTGGGTACTAACTAACAACTTAAATTAGTTTTGAATTGATAGTTACGGATATGGTTGAGAAGAGAATGTGAGCCGCGGATTAATTAAAATGCTGAAAAATACGTGAGCCGCTTCTTTTGATTCTTATCAACTCCTTCTCGACTCGTATCAATTTATTTATAATTATAGCATTATATGGAGTGGAGGGCATGGCCACATGTGGGTGGGGTGGTTATCTGGTTGATGACCAGAATAGGGTGTTTACCTTCTTTTAAATCATTTTATTTATTTCACTAAAGATGTTTTTTGTTTTTCACACAATTTTTTTTAATACATGTCATTTTGATTAATTTTCCTCAAATATTTCAATTTTGTCACTATTAATTTCTCATAATTTTTTTCCTTAATTTGGAGATTTATTTTTTTATCTAATCAATTAAGGGTCATATTGACCAAAAAAAATACTATTTTATTTTGTTGTATAATTTTAAAGTGACATGTATTAAAAAAAAAAAGTAAGGAGTATTAGTCTTAAAGAGTATATGTTATTTTCACTCACGAGTATTAATTGAAAAGTATTAGTTATTTAATAAAGGGTATTAATTGTTTTAATTTAAAGGCATGTGAGTTGTTTAGTATTGTGTTAGCAATCAATTCACGTTTACCAAATACACATCAATTTACAAATTTTTATACATCTTGATTATTTATATAATTCAATAATTATTAAGATTTTTTTTAAATAGAAGGTTTGATAAATTTAAAATTTATCTGCTTATTAATTGTTTTTATATAATATTACATAATATATACATATATATATATATAATATTTTGAATTTTGATGGATTGATTGTTACTGATTCGCACTAAGACCAGCCTAACTTTTCACACAAAGTACAAATAAAATTCCAATTTGGCCTATTATGCACTTTCAATTATTTTGACCTTAACTATGCTGTTTATCATTTTATATTTTTATCACTTGACATTTTACATTCCCTACATTAAACTTTAACTATTTTATACTTTGCATTCTTTTGTTAACAAATTTAGGAAGCCAAAAAAAAAAAAAGCAAAGTGAACAAAATAATAAAAATATACTAGGGATCTTCTCTCTCATATTCGAAACGCGCAAAATGTAATCAATTTTTAAAATAATATATCAATTTATATAAAGATTTGATATGGCTTCAACGGGCTCCCGTTAATGGATGGTGAAATTAATCCCGTATTAATCAATATTTAGGTTGAATATCGGGTTATATATATATATATATATATATATATATATATATATATATATACTAGTGTGTACCCCCGCGAATTTCGCGGTCTGAAATTTTTTACAGTTTCAAATTGTATTTTGCAGTTATAATTTTATTATAAAATGTGTGTGTTACAATCTGTTATTGATGGTAAAATATTACATGGTGATAATATTTTTTGGGAATCATATGATATCTCAGTGACAATATATTTTCCGAAATATTTTAATTTACTTCTACAAATTTCACATCTATCAAGATTTTGCAAAAATAAATTCCAAAAATATCTAAAAAAAGAAATCGTTCAACTGTGAAAAAAGATTTTCTTGCATTAATTTAATGTTTAGAATAATCTTATTATACGTAAATATTTTATTTCCATTGATTAAAATATATTCATAATTATTGTATTTTAGAGTAAGATATTTTTTAAAGTAATAATACTTAAATTGATAGTAAAGAAACTTAGTGTTCTTTTTGGCCAACACTATAATTTTTTAACCATGAAAAATTTATTCCACATATTTTTTTTAGAAATATACATTAATTATATAACATTCTTTTACTTATTTATCATTTACAATACTAATTTAATATTTTCATGTTAAAACAATATAAAAGAAAAATCGAAATCATAGTCTAAAAAAGAATATATGTATTTTACAGTTTATGGTTTATTTTGGCGGTAAAATTTTATCCAAAAATATGCTTTTGTATTACAATCTATTATTCAAGGCAAGATATTATATTTAATGGCAATTTATTTTTATTTTTTTTGGTATCATACACTATTTCGGTGACAATATCTTTTTTCTTAAATATTTCAATTTCCTCCTACAAATTTCACATCTATCAATACTTTACAAAAATAACTTTCATAAATATCTAAGCAAAGAAATTGTTCAACTGTGAAAAAAGATATGCTTGCATTAATATAATGTTTAAAATTATATTTCATATTTTACATAGATATTTTGTTTATTGAATGCAAGATATTATATTTGGTGACAATAATTTTTTTGGTATCATACACTATTTCGGTGACAATATCTTTTGTGAAATATTTCAACTCTCTCCTAGAAAAAATCCACATCTATCAATATTTTGCAAAAATAACTTCCAAAATATCTAAGAAGAGAAATTATTCAACCATGAAAAAATACTTGCTTGCATTAATATAATGTTTAAAATAATATTTCATATTATGCGTAAATATTTTATTTTCATTAGTAAAAAAAGTTTCTTTTTTGTCATCACTATAATTACTAACCCATAAAAATTTATTCCACATATTTTAAGAAAAAATATATACATTAATTATATAAGATTTAACAATCTTTTACTTATTTATCAATTATAATACTCTTTTAATATTTGTATGTTAAAAAATATTTTAAAAAAAATCAAAATCCTAGTTTATAAAAGAATATCTGTATTTTGCAATTAATAATCTATTTTGGCCGTATAATTTTATCTAAAAATAAACTTTTGTATTACAATCTATTATTGAAGGCAAGTTGGTTGCAAGATTTTTTTAGTATCATACGCTATTTCGGTGAAAATATCTTTTCCAAAATATTTCGAATTCTCTCCTACAAATTTCACATATATCAATATGTTGCAAAAAAAAAAAAAAAAAAAATCCTAAAAAACAAAAAAAAAAATCATCCAACAATGAAAAAAGAATTGCTTGCATTACATTATTGTTTAAAAGAATATTTCATATTATACATAAATATTTTGTTTACACTAATTAAATTTTATTAAGATTTATAGTATACTATAAAGAAATAACAACTCAGTAGTAACAACTCTAAATTTTACAAATAATTAATTCATAAAAAAAACAAAAAAAATAAAAAATTACATCCGTCGATTTCCAAAATATCCCAATAAACTGGGGCCGTGAGACTGTTTTTGTTACGGTGATGCTCCGGGTTTGGATCGTCATACCAAGCATTTATCCATATTTATGCAAGAAAAAAAAATGACGATTCAATTAGATTAAAATAAAATTGATCTCTTACCCGATGTGGTGGTGTGCGGTATTCCGATGCGGTTTAAGGCCGCGGTGATTCGAGGGAAAAATCCATGAGGAGGCGGCGGTTCGTGAATAACCTGCGAGAAGAGAGACGACATCGTGAGAGAAGAAGAGGAGAAAAAAATAATATTATACCTATAAAGAAAAATAAAACAATGAATGAGAAAATAAAGAGAAGAGAAGATGATTAGGGTTGTAAATCCGAATGAAAACTAAAGTGAGATTTGACATTTATAGAAAATGTAAAATGAAATGTACGGTTGAGATTAAAAGTATAAAATTCATGGTGTAGATTAAGTTTTAATATGATTTAAAATATACCTAAAATAACTTTTAAGGAGAATGCAGAATTTTGAAATAAAATGATTTGAGAGGTGTCACGTCACTTTAAGAGAAATGTGGTGCTGACACATCATCTTGGAGAGGTTTGGAAATATAGTATAATAAGATATATAAAGAATAAAATGGACACAATCAACCAAACAAAAGTATTTACTAAAACAAATAAATTAATCCATCCAATGGTACACCTCCACATATTGTCACATTTTGCTCTACCTAATTGGTTCGATAACTTTATAAGTTGCCGGTTCGGCACACCAATATTGACTGCCGATGTGTTTGTATACTAATACAAATATAGTACTCCCTACGTCCCAGATTGTTTTGTGTATTATTCATCCCTTGCGAAGACCTCTAAATTACATCTCATTGTACTAATAATTACGCAAAAAATATATTTGTTTTGTTTCATCCACTTATATTGAACAATATTTCATCATCAAAAAATTATTTTATTCATTTAAACACTACAAATCAACTCTCGTAATAAAGTCTCAAAAAGTCAACTGTGAAAACAGATCTGGGACGGAGGTAGTATATTTTATATGAAAATGGTTCATGATAAACTTATCATGAAATTATTTTAAATGATTGAATATATAATCAGGAGTATCGATAATTTTCATATAAGTATTATTAATCTGGATTTAAAAAAATTTACAATAATTATAATATAATACTACCGACCCAAATTAATGAAACTCCTAGTAAAATTATCAATATTTCTAATAAAATATTAGATACTTTAGTATATTTTCATGATAAGTTTATTATAAACTATTTTCATATAATATTTTACCATACAAGTATGCATGGCACGTACTGTTTAAGCTTATGTGTGTTTAGTTATAGGCAAAAACTTGTATGAGACCGTCTCATGGCATGAGACCACACAAATTACACCTACTCCTACCAAAGTGTTAATGAGTCAAGGCCCTAATTACACTCATTCTCATTGTCTCATGCTATGAGACGGTCTCATACAATACCTACTCTTAGTTATATAATATACATGATGTTTTTTTTTCTTGTAGCAAAAGGCGAAGCCTTCGCCCCCAGGGCCCTCACCCTCTGGCCCGACAAGATTGGGTAGAGGAGGTAAATCATGGTGACTCAACGATCCATTAGGTGGAAGGACTAGTGTCTGGTGTCCATAAGGAGCTATCTCACACATTGGAGAGATAAAACTCCCACACTACGGCTGTCAGGGCTCGATCCTGCGTCCTTTAGCAATCATGAGGTTTTTTTTTCTAGTCTATACAATCCTAAATTAAATTAGTTTGATAATATTAATCTTAAATTAAATCATTAATCAATTAAATATAAAAATACATTGCAAAAAATATATGTATCTATTATATTTTATAATCTCTCTAATTTAAAAAAATTAAATTAAATATTTTTATATTTATCATAAATACTAAATGTGAAAAAAAATTAAAGTAAATTATTCATTATAATTTATACAAGCTAGTTTAGGAGCTAACAAGCTTATATTGTTCGAATATCATTGAATTTGTTCGAATATCATTGAATTTGAATTTATTTGTTATGCTGACTAGCAGTATTAAAAGAGCTCAAACGAATAATTGTTTAATAGAGTACCCAATAATTCGTGAACAATTTTGTTTAATTTCATTCTATGGTGTCCATTAATAAAATGATTAATGCGACACTCCATAATATCCATTAAATTTAGTTAAAATTATGCCATATATTTTTTTTTATATATTATATATAATCATTTTTTAAAACCCTAGTATTTAACATTGAATGGTCTCCGGACTAAGCCTAATGTTAATGCGTGCCTAGGTTATACATTTTGATTGTGCATTATAATATTTATTTGAGTAACTCTCCAGTACATTTGGTGTATGTCGCATTCACTTAATAGTTGAGACTGTTTACATTAAAAAGTATGACTTAATTACACTGAAGAGTGTGGTTGGTTTATACCGAAAAGTATACACTAAAAATCGTCTTTCAATATAAACTTTTTATTGTAAGCTATCCATATTTTTTAGTGTAATCAGCCTATACTTTTCAGTGTAATCAACTTTAATTGTTGAGTAAGTGCACTATGCACTTGTTGCATATGAGATCGTGTCTATTTATTTATATCCCATTTTACAAAGTCTTGTTGATGGGAAGGATCCGCTTCTATAATTAATTTACTAATATAAGTAGTGTAAGCAAATTAATTTGCATTCAATTAAATGGTGACACATTTGTAAGCAAATTTATTATTATATTTTGAGAATTTTATTAAATTAATTCTTGAATTAAATAGTTAAACTTGATATTAAATGTACACGGTACAAGTCAGCCAAATTACATGAGTTTTCAGTACTCATATTGGATAATTAATACAATTGATTTGTCATAAGATCAAAAATTAAATGATGTCTCGTTAAAAAGGGATGCGAACTAAATTTAATCAAATCAAATTTGATTAGTTCGCAAATCAAGCCAATCAAATGGCACCGACCAATCCGACGGCGCCACGTGACATTGCACGAAAGGAAGGTTTTCCACCCTATAAATAGGGGTCCCCATTTGTTCATTTCCACATCGAAATCAACGAACGTTCAAAATTCTAGCTTCAGATGATCAAGCATCCAAGCAAGCGAATCATTTGCAACCGTTCTTGAAGACGGGAACTGTTCTTCATCAAACTCGAAGCGTTCTTTACGAAAAGCAACCAGAAACAACTTTCAGTCCAAGTTCAAGAACCAAAAACCCCCTGATCCGATGTTTCTCTTTGATGGAGTGCTTGAAGATTTGAAGAAGCTTCGAAAGCATTCTTCAAGACCTTTGAATATTCAAAGGTGTTCTTCGCCATTCTAAGGCGTTCTTCATGCAAATCCGTCAAGAACAACCTTCGAACCGAGACTAAGGTCCTAAAACCCCCTAATGAAGTGTTTTTCTCAAAGGATTCTTAAAGATTCGAGGACGTTCTTCATTCAAACTCAAAGAATTTCATCGTACATTCAAAGGCGTTCATCCATTACGTCTTCACAAGTCAACATTTAAATCCAAGACAAGGCATCACGCCATTGGGTAAAACGTTACAAATATTAAAATCAAACTCCAAAAAAAATCAAAGACAAAGATTTTGCTCGAGTCAAAGTCAACTTGAGGAGAAAAATCAGAAGAGCAAGTTTAGAGTCAAGAGCCCGCAAAATTTCTCGGTTCGATCAGAAATAAATTCAATTGTAAATATTTTCATATTTATTATATACGAAATTTGCACTTACAAATTTAGCACACCCAGTGGGACACCTTAACGTCTCGGGGATATTCGATGACTTGATGGATGCAAAGCTCATTGAATTGCTCAGGATGAAGCGACCAGAGGAAGCTGGACGTATTGATGATCCAAAGTACTACAAGTACCACGACTTAGTGGGTCACTCAATTGAAGATCGTTTCATCTTCAACGAAAAAAGTTCATGATATTGGCCGGGCAAGGAGATATAGTGCTCGAAGAGACTTTCTGAAGTTCCCTAAGGTAAAATAAAAGCTCTTTAACAAGAGTATAAATTGTCTGTGATACTCTTTGATACGAGCGAAAACTATCTCAAAGCCCTCAAATCAAATTCTCCTTGACAAGAGCATAAACTGTCTGTGATGCTCCTCTGATATGAGCATAAACTGTCATAAATTCTTCGTGATAAGAGACAAAAATTTCTGAAGCTCTCAAGCCGGAGATCATATCGAAGTCTCTCTGAATAAAATGATGCTCCTTGATACGAGTGAAAACTATCAAACAAATTCAAGTGAAATTGTGATACTCCTTGATATGAGTATAAACTACCAAACAAATTCAAAGTATACTCCATGATACGAGTATAAACTATCAAACAAATTCAAATCAAATCTCCTTAACGCACAAGTTTTAACTGCATGTTACTCCTATCCTACATGAGTACAAACTATTTATGGCGCCCCTTGAACTATGTTTTGACTTGATCCTCTCCAAAGGGTTACATAGGCAGCTTAGTCATCTTCTAAGTTAAGTCATGATTCAAAAGTCCAAAATCAAATAAGGGCGCAAAAGACTTTCGTACTCCATTCACTTCAAGTAAAAAAAAAAAAAAAAACGACTGAGAACAAAGCACGAGGGGACATGTATAAGCAAATTAATTTTGCACCAAATTAAATGGTGACATGCGTGCAAATAAATATTTATATCTAATTAAAATTTACTATTATATTTTGAGAATTTCATTAAATTAATTCTCGAATTAAATAGTTAAACTTGATATTAAATGTACATGGTACACGTCTATCAAATTACATGAGTTTTCGATACTCATATTGGATAATTAATACAATTGATTTGTCATAAGATTGAAAATTAAATGATGTCTCGTTAAAAAGGGAAACAAACTAAATTTAATCAAATCAAATTTGATTAATTCGCAAATCAAGCCAATCAAATGGCACCGGCCAATTTGACGACATCACGTGGCTGTTGGGAAAATAGGGGTGTCCGGGAACTATTCGGGATGAAAATTAAATACGAATTTAAATTCAATTATTAATAGCATGAATTAATCCTAATTAATTCAAATAATAATTCCAACAATAATTTTTATCAACATGCAAGTTGAATTAATTCACATAAAGTCTATGGCGGAAAAACTAAGAGATTATGTGACTACGTACCTCTCGTAGATATGGCCTTTGATTATCACGGGACAATTACGAACGTGCTACCAACCCAAAGGCCTTCTCAAGTATTTCCCTTTCGCCTTGCTTGATCACCGGAGGGACGTGCTTTCAAGCAATTAAAATAACTAAGGAAAAAAAAAATATATGAAATTGATTTTTCCAACACATGAAATTATGTACTTGGGGATAAAATAATCATCCCCTATTTATAAGAGGGAGGGGCCGAAAATATCATGTGGAATTGGGCTTGGAAAAAATCTTTTCTTAGTCTCTAAGAAATCTTGAATATATCTCATATATTCTTTTCTCCAAAATAAAATATTCCACAAAAATCTCACTCTCCTTATAAGCTTGTAATTTTCGAAAATTTCAAGAAGAAAAACCAAGATTTGGATATTCTTGAATATATGAGATAATCTTGTATTCCAAGAATACTTATCTTCCATAATATATTTCCAAGAGAATCAACAAAATCTTTTAATAGGCAAAAAATCAGCAATATATTTTATTTTTATTTTAATCATCTTATCATTATTGGACTACTTAATGGTCTACTTGGGGGCCTTAAGGAGAATTAAGATTGGACCTCCTAATGGACTTCTGAATTTCAATATTGAGCCCCAGTATAATTCAGCCTATTAATATGAATTATTATCACTAATAAATTAATATTGCACTTGTTGATGACCTTTTTGTAATCGATGATGATTAGTGGCTGTTATCTCTAGTTAAGATCATCAAACAAGATCAAATGATCATGGAATTTGGCTAAGTAATGTTTAAGAAATAAATTTGCAAGAACTTGGGTTATATTTTGAAATTATGGAAAAGAATCTCCTCCCCTTCATACAAATGAAGGGGTATTTATAGATATACAAGAAAGCCATGTGTCATTACCCTAATGGTTTAACCATTGGATTTTTGCCATGTATTGAGACACTTGTACAACATCTAAGATATTAACCATTAGATTTATGCCAAGTGTTAGGACACTTGGATCATATCTAAACTAGTGACTCTTGGAGTTCTCCCTGTTGTACTTGGTCTTTTGAGATGACTCAATTGCTTTCTCTGGTGGCTTTTTGCTCGTTTGTATGTCCTTGCGGGGTATTATGGACCTGCTGGTCGCCACTTGTCTTTTCTTCTTATATTAAATCATTCTTTATACTTTGCTATGTTGGTCGCCACTTGTCTGACTACGCTCCTGGTCGCCGACAGCCTTGTTCAACTTTGTACGTTCTTGGTCGCCTCTTTCTTGATTTTAGTTTTAGTTCTTTTAATTCTTCATCGTTGTTGCTCGCCTGGTCGCTCATCAACATTGCCCCCTGACTTGTTCTTTATTAGGAAAGTATGACTAATAAGGAGCAAGGCACAACTTTTGATAGAATGCCTCTTGTATTTATTAGGCGGGCAACAGATCTTAATTTTCGTTAGGTGAGGAACTTTTAAGCGAGCATCCGATCATCTGGGCGAGCATGAAGGTATTAGACGTATATGTGACGGTTGGATTCTCAACGATCTCGGGATTCGAAGCGTCGTGGGCGGCAGGTGACATCACTGCCGCCCACGTCCATGCTATTTTTGCGGGTAAGGGCCTATAGAATTTTTGTAAATTCTATTTTGGCCCCCGTTTTTAACCCTTATAAATACCTCATCTTCTCCCTCTTTTCATCTTTTCGAAATCTTTCATTTCTTCTGCCATTAAAACGCCCCTTCGAGCTTTTTCGTCGTCCATTCTTGTCGAGTTCCTGATCAAATTCACGTGCAATTTCCAGGTAGTCCTTGATTACTACTTCCTACTTTTATTTCTTTCTTTGATTTTGCTTTGATTTCGTATTTAAACTTCCTTATTGAAAAATTTTATTTCGCCGCCGCTGCTCATCCTCCAGCGTCGCCGTCGGTTTCCCGGCGTTTCTAAAAATATTGTATCTTTCCATTTTCCTTTCTTCTCTTTTATTTTCCACAATGTCATCTTCGAATGAGGGTACCTCAATCGAGATTTTTGAACGAAACCCTGGAAAACTTCCCATGGAAGAAAACGCTTCCCCTGCTCCTCGCCGATCGATTCGACAAGCTCTGGCACAAAATCCCAGGACACTACTGCTCGACGAAGAGACGGGTTCAGAGGCGTCTTCTGTTGTTCGCTCAGTCGAAGAACACGCCTCTGAAAATTCGGGCGATGATGAGGTCCAGAATCTTGCTGGTCGCCTTGATGCTGGAGGAGCGACTTCTTCTGACTTGGGAGAAGATTCAGCGGAAGTGGCCGCTGAGATTGATGCGGAAGGCGACCAGTCTGAAGTGGAGCGACCACCACTGTCAGTCACTTGGGAGTTCCTTGAGGAGATTGGTTTTCCCACCTCCAGAGTGGCTCCTGAATCTCAAATCCCTGAAGGCGTTGTTCGCCAAGATGAGTGGGAGGAGTATGCTGCTCGCTATTCCCGTGCTTTTCCTGTTCGCCCCCGTGCTATCGTGTCCGCTCCAAAAAACATCAACACTTATGCGGCGAGCAGGATTTCGAGCCTAGTTGTTGAGGACGACTTGGAGGGTTTCAGATCTTATTACAAGATCCCATACGACATTTTTCTTTATGCCCCCAAGGAAGGAGAAACAGCTGATCGCCCCCCTCCAGGCTGTACAGCGATCAACCTTGATATTCTTAACACGGGGTTTCCCTTGCCGCTCCATCCCCTCATTGGTCGCTTTTTGGAGGACATCAATCTAGCAATTACCCAAATTACTCCCATCGGGTGGAGTAATTTGCTTGCATTGATGACCCTTTTTGGCCTTGAAGGGTATAAAAACAAGCTTAGCACGGCGGAGATTCACTATGCCTTGGTTATCTCAGCCTGTAGCGAAGAAGGCGATGGCTGGTATTATGTAAAGGCGAGGACTGGGGTGAAGCTCATCACTGGGGTCGCCAACAAAGTTAAGAGTTGGCATAACCAATTCTTCTTCATTGGAGGAGATTGGCGAGCATCGGCGGATTTCTCTGGCGGCCAGGCGCGCATTAATACTCCCGAGTGTTTTGAGAAGATGAAACGTAGGCATCCTTGATTTTCTTCTGGGACCGCGTCGAGGACTAATTTTAATTTTTGTCTTTTTGTTGTTTTGCAGGACCCAGAGCTGCGAGGTGGGGACAACCAGCGTTGAGTGACGAGTTCTTCTTTACTTTGGCCTTGATCGTGTTGCGAGATCCTGCTACTTGCGACATAAATTATCTTTTAAAAGCCAATCATCGGAAGATTGCTCAACTCTTCACGAGTCCTCATCACTTGGAGGCTCAAGCAGACATCCCTGAAGGTAAATTGCTTAACCTCTTTGTTCGCACATTTCTTTTTTAGAATAAACCTTTTGTGCCTTAATGCTCGCCTGATCGATTTTCATGGGCTTTTTTGTCTTTTAAAAAGACTTGCCTTAAATAATTGGGCCTTTCGGTCCTTTCATGGACTTGGCTTTGAATTTAATGTTTCTCTCTTGGTCGTCTACAAACCGGGGCTTTGCTATCCTCGCGTGGATTTAGCCTTGAGTCTTGTTCGCTCTTAGCACTGTTGCTCGCCTCCTGCATGACTGTCTTGAGCGAACAACTTACTTTATCAAGCGAATAATTTTGTCAACTATTTTTGCAATACAACATAGATATTTATAATATACAAGATCTTGAATATTTTCCCTAGTATTTACAACTGTGTTTTCAGATAAACACGAAACGTCATGGAATTTTGAATTAAATTTCTACATTTTCATTGCAACTTCCTGTCTACTGATAATACTTCTTCAGCAAAGCTGCATTCTAGGAGTATTGGGCCGGGTTGCCTTTCATGTCTTCTAGATCATAAGTGCCGTTGTCCCATTTCTGAGTTATCTTGTATGGGCCCTCCCAAGTTGGTCCAAATACTCCTGGTGACGTTCCCAAAATCTTTTTGAGCACGAGGTCTCCAATTTTGAATTCTCTGACCTTTACTTGTGAATTGTAATACTTTGCGATCCTTCTTTTGTATACCGCGTTCTTTATTTCCGCCGAAATTCTTTTTTCATCAACCAAATCCATCTCTGCAGCTAAAGTTTCGTCGTTTGTTTGTTCATTGAATGTTGCTGTTCGTTCCGTTGGGACCTTCAATTCTACGGGTATCACTGCTTCAATTCCGAACGCCATGGTGAAAGGGGTCTCTCCCGTACTTGTCCTGTAGGATATTCGATATGCCCATAGCACCTCTGGTAGTTCTTCTGACCACTTTCCTTTTTTATCCACCAACCGGATCTTCAATATATGTTTGATTATTTTGTTGACTGCTTCCACCTGGCCGTTGGACTGCGGATGATATGGGGTTGAAAAATGCTTTTTAATTCCCCATTTTTCGCAAAAATTTCTTATTTTCTTGCCCTCAAATTGTCGTCCGTTATCTGTCAGGATTGCCTGTGGGATTCCAAACCGACATACGATGCTTTTCCATATAAAACTTATCATCTTTTCCTGTGTGATTGTTACGAGTGCCTCCGCTTCAGCCCATTTTGTGTAATAATCCACAGCTACCACGGCGAACTTCACATTTCCTTTCCCAGTTGGGAAGGGTCCAATGATATCAATCCCCCATTTTGCAAATGGCCATGGACTGTTAACTGTTATCATTTCTGTTGGTGGCTTGTGGATGTTAGGTGCAAATATCTGACATCTGTGACAAGTTCTTGCTACTTTGATAGCATCTTGCAGTAGTGTTGGCCAGTAATACCCTTGTCTGACTGTCTTGTAGGCCAATGCACGCCCCCCAGCATGATTTCCGCAGACGCCTTGATGAATTTCCTGTAAAACTTCCTGTCCTTGCCTTCTTGTTAGGCATTTCAATAGCGGAAGCGAGAATCCTCTTTTGTACAACTGATCGTCCATGATTGTGAATCTTGCTGCTCGCCTGGCTATTTTGGCTGCTTCCTGAGGATCCCCCGATACTTCACCATCCTGGAGGTATTTGACAATAGGTGCCCTCCAATCATCTTCTTCGCCTTCTCCGTTTACTTGGTTCACTTTATAGTCAAATGTTGATGGACGACATATTTTTGTGATGGTGATTTCTGACAACTCTGCTGGACCCGTGCTGGTGGCCAGGCGAGCCAACGCATCTGCTTGGGCATTGTTTTCCCTGGGTACCTGTTCAATGTATATTTGTTCAAACATGGAAGCAAGATGGGCTACGATTTTCTGGTATAGTGCCATGCTCTCATCTCTAGCTTCATATTCTCCTCGGACTTGGTTAACTATCAATTGCGAATCCCCGTATATTTGTAACCTCCTTACCCCGACTGCTAATGCCAGACGGAGTCCGGCTATCAGCGCCTCATATTCGGCCTCGTTATTTGTTGCCATAAAATCAAATCGCACTGCTGAGGTAAAAATTTGTCTGTCTGGGCTGATTAGCACTATTCCAGCTCCTGATGCCATGTTGGTGGATGATCCGTCGACATACATGTGCCACGGATGATTATGACCTCTCGTCGGATCTTGAGGAAAGGTTAGTTCGACTATGAAGTCGGCTAACGCTTGTCCTTTGATCGCTGTTCGAGGTGCATATGATATCCCGAATTGGCTTATTTCAATGGACCACTTAAGGAGGCGACCAGCAGTGTCTGGTCGCTGCAGAACTTGTCTCAACGGGAAAGTTGTTAGGACTTCTACTTGGTGGTCGAAAAAATATGGCCGTAATTTTCTGACGCTCATCACCAACGCGTATGCCAGTTTTTCCATCGGGGAATATTTGACTTCGGCTTCATGCAACGCCTGGCTTACATAATATATAGGTAGGTGAAACTTTCCTTCTGCACGAACCAAAACCGAGCTGATGGCCACCTCTGATGCTGCCAAGTAGAGGTATAATTTTTCTCCTGGGACCGGTTTGGATAGGATTTTGGTATCACCAAGATATTCTTTCAACTGTTCAAATGCCTTCTGACAATGATCTGTCCATTGTAATCCACCTTTCTTTATAGCATCGAAGAAAGGTCGACATTTGTCACCAGACCTTGATATGAATCTATTCAGAGCAGCTAGACATCCTGTAAGCCGCTGCACTTCCTTGACGGATCTTGGTGGCTGCATGTCCAAAATAGCTTTCACCTTTGATGGATTTGCTTCAATGCCTCGCTGGCTAACAAGATGTCCGAGGAATTTACCTGAATGGACTCCGAAGCTGCTTTTTTTAGGATTCAGCTTCATGTTATATGCTCGGAGTATCTCGAACGTTTGTGTTAAGTGTTCCAAATGGTCTTCCTTTCTTGGGCTTTTCACGACTATGTCGTCCACGTATACCTCCATTGTTTTGCCAATGTGTTCATTGAACATTTTGTTGACGAGTCGCTGATACGTGGCACCTGCATTGATTAACCCGAACGGCATTCTCTTCCAACATAACAAATTTTTGTTGGTGTAAAAAACCGTACTCTCCTGGTCGTCCGGGTGCATGGGTATCTGATGGTAGCCCGCAAACGCATCCATGAACGTGAGGAGCTCATGTCCCGCCGTGTTGTCCACTAGTTGGTCTATATGTGGCAACGGGAAATTGTCTTTTGGGCACGCAGCGTTCAAATCCGTGAAGTCAATGCACAGTCTCCACGCACCATTTGATTTTTTCACTAATACTGGATTTGCCACCCATCTGGGACATAGCGCCTCTTTGATAAGGTCGTTGCTTAAAAGCTTCTTTACCTCCACATCCAATGCTTCGTATTTATCGGGTCCAAACTTCCTCCTCTTCTGCTTCACCGGTTTTCTAGTTGGGTCAACATTTAGCTTATGACTGGCATGCCCAGGGCTGATGCCTACCATATCTGCATGTGACCATGCGAATACATCGAGATTGGACTTTAAGAATTCTTCCATCTTGGATCTGTAAGGCTCTGGGAGCTCAGATCCGATGAAGAGTTCTAAGTCTTCTCGGTTCGGGTCAACTCTGATTGCTTCTAGCTCTTCAACTGGTGTTGCTCTTCTTTTTTGGTCTTTCCATCGAGGATCGATGATGGGTCCATCCAAGTTGAGTTCATCTTCAACAATCATCGGCTCCGCTCCTATCCATGGTTCGATGTCTTCATTTTTGTTTGAACAAGATGCAATCTCTTGTTCCTTATGCTCGCCACGGATTTCCTGCTCGTCGCTCTGTTGTTCATCTATCTCCATCATTTCTGTATCGATGGATCCCATAACATCGTTGGATACTGAAGGTTCATTTCCAGCGCTCCTGCTCGGCTGTTCGTCCACCATTGACACCTGGTTGTCTTTAGGCTGCATCTGCAGGAGGCATTCACGAGCTCTTTTTTGATCGCCTTTAACTGTACCTGATCCCTTTGATGTCGGAAATTTGACACAATAGTAGTACGTTGAAACAGCCGCTTTGAATTCATTGATAAAAGGACGACCGAGAAATCCGTTATAGAAAGATTGCTGATCTACTACTAAGAACTCTAGCATTCTAGTCATCCTCCTGTCAGAATTCTCGGTCGATACAAGTTCGACTGATAACGTAACTACTCCTAGGGGATCGGTTACAGCATCACCAAATCCCACTATCTTATGATTACATTGTTTCACATATTCCTCACAATCTCCTATTTGATCTAATGTGCTTTTAAACAGAATATTGGTGTATGATCCAGTGTCCACAAGTAGTCGGTGGACTCTGGTTCCCATGATGTTAGCACATATGATCAGCGAGTCATTATGTGGAGTGAGCACTCCATCCAAATCTTTTTCTGAAAATACTAGGTCTCCTGTCTTCTTGGTGGCCTGGTTGACTCCTACCTCTCTTACTTGGGCTACCGCCCTTAGCTCCGCTTTCCTCTTCCTTTTTGACATCAGAGGCCTTCCATCTGAACATCCCCCGATGTGGCCACTTGATTCGAGTATAAGAACTTCCCGCATTGGCTCTGCTGGTGTTGTTGAGACTCTCTTTCCCTTCTTGGTTGCTTTGGTTGGTTGGTCGTCACTGTCCTCGTCATCCGAACTAGGCAGATTGACCTCCCTAGGTCTTTTTCCTGGTTCTCTCTTCACGAATTCGGACAGTTTACCTTCCTCATAGAACCTCCATAATTGTTTCAACAGATCACGGCATTCACTAGTGAAATGTCCGATGTTCTGGTGGTAAGCACAGTATTTGTTTGGATTCAACTTTCCGCGTTCTTGCCGGATCTTCCTTGGTTCCGACAACATGTCTCTGTCTTTGACGTTGTTGTACACCGCCTCTATTGACGTAGCCAGCACCTGATTTAACCTGTCTTTCATTTCTGCTCCTTCGTTAAAAGCTTTCATGTTTTTCGGAGCCTTGTAATCACTCCCCATGGGTTTCTTTCCAGCTTTCTTGGGATCATTCTTATCACCCAGCTCTTTCTGCAATGCCTCTTGCATCGATACATGAATCCCAGCCTTGTGTCGGAACTCCATGTATGTTTTTGGACATGTCAAGTGCATTTTTTTCCACAACTCGGTTCCTTTTTTCAGCCCTGCCATTACTGCAACTATTTTTGTATCTTCACTTACCATCTCGCCTTCCAATAGAATCTTATCGAATCTTTCCAAAAACTGCTTGTCCGACTCTTCGTCTCCTTGCTTAATGTCTGCTAGCCTGTGTCTCTGGGTGAGGTAAGACCCGACCGTGGAGAAGTGCGAGAGAAATTCTTTGCTGAGTTGCATAAACGAACTGATGGAACCTGGAGTTATTGCAGAAAACCATCTGTGAGGGCCATCACCAAGAGTCAACGGGAAATTCTGACATTGAGTTGCATCGGATGCCTTAACCGATATCATGTAATCAGTATATTTGGACAGGTGTACTTTCGGGTCTGAATTTCCCTCGTACAGATTAATGGCTGGGAATTGCACTTTTTTTTTTGTACCGGCGCATTAAGGATATCCGGGGACAAGGGTGATGATGGCAACATCGTCGATCCGTCGCCTTTCCTTTCCTCCAACTGTTTTTGCATCTCTTCCACCGCTTTCTTTAGAGCTTGCCACTCATCTGGAGACGTTTTTCCGCTAGAAGGCTGTTCGTCATGATTAGGTTCAATGACCTCTTCATGACGCAGTCCCTTGCTAACGGGACGTTTCTCTTGAGTGGCGTGCCTAGCGATGTTACTGACTCCATTGGGACCTAGTCGCCCAAAGGCTGATCTTCTTAGCCTTTCATGCACTGAACGGCGAGCAGCAGGGTGTGTTTGCCCCGGTGCTCGCTCCTCGCCTCTCAGCTGATCGTCCCTATGTGTTCCGCGATAACTTGCTCTTCTTGTGCGGTAGTGGCTTATACTCCTTGTGTCCCCGCTGCTCGACTCCTCGCCTGTCCCCGGAGTGGACTCTCCTCGACTTCCAAGTCTTTCACTCAAAGGAGCTTTCCCTTTATTCCTACGGATTTCTTCGCTGTCAACCTCGTCATTTCGTGCGTCTTTTCTTCTTTCGCTTCGCTGCTCGCTCGCTCTGTTGGTCGCCGCCTGCGTCCCTGATGGCCCGACCATTTGTCGTCTTTGCAATGCTTGTAAAACAGCAATCGTTTTTGCTAGCTCTTCGGGATTTTGAGCAAGAGCTTCTACTTCCGGCGGGATTGTATCAATGGTAACTTGGACATTTTTTTGCGAAGTTGCTTTTACTGTACGTGCATGTCCTTCAGTAGACGAAACCCTAGTTTTTGACCTATGACTTGGAGACGTGCTCAAATGTCGTTCTTCTTGTGATCGAACCATTTTGGTTACCGAAAGACAAGTGGTAAGCGGACGAATGGGGTGGTTTTATCTCCAACAAATATCTTTCGTAAGAGTTACTAGCCTTGTTTGTATGAATATGGTTGTTTGAAAACCCTAGTTCATACACACATGCATTTAAACTCTCAAAATAATGTATAGATGGCTGATTTTGCTTCAAACAATGTGTATATTCGATTTCCGATGGCTTTCTCCCGGAGTCCTGCCGGATTTTGCAGATTCCGGTGGAGTTCTTCAACTTTCCTTCGACTTTTTTGTGAAACGGAGGTTCGAACCCTTCCTCTAGCGCCAATTGTTGATGACCTTTTTGTAATCGATGATGATTAGTGGCTGTTATCTCTAGTTAAGATCATCAAACAAGATCAAATGATCATGGAATTTGGCTAAGTAATGTTTAAGAAATAAATTTGCAAGAACTTGGGTTATATTTTGAAATTATGGAAAAGAATCTCCTCCCCTTCATACAAATGAAGGGGTATTTATAGATATACAAGAAAGCCATGTGTCATTACCCTAATGGTTTAACCATTGGATTTTTGCCATGTATTGAGACACTTGTACAACATCTAAGATATTAACCATTAGATTTATGCCAAGTGTTAGGACACTTGGATCATATCTAAACTAGTGACTCTTGGAGTTCTCCCTGTTGTACTTGGTCTTTTGAGATGACTCAATTGCTTTCTCTGGTGGCTTTTTGCTCGCTTGTATGTCCTTGCGGGGTATTATGGACCTGCTGGTCGCCACTTGTCTTTTCTTCTTATATTAAATCATTCTTTATACTTTGCTATGTTGGTCGCCACTTGTCTGACTACGCTCCTGGTCGCCGACAGCCTTGTTCAACTTTGTACGTTCTTGGTCGCCTCTTTCTTGATTTTAGTTTTAGTTCTTTTAATTCTTCATCGTTGTTGCTCGCCTGGTCGCTCATCAACAGCACTATCCATCTTAGTCCATATTACGATAATATGAGCTCCCGATTATTATTTCCCGTGTTTAAGATTATCAAGTCCATTAATTAATTAAGCTTCTGAATAGCTCTAAATTAATTAATATATTTCACCTTGAAGTAAAGACAACTCAACATTATTATCCGTACCGAAAAAACTGATTCTTCACTTGCAAGATTTGGTACGATAAAACTTCTGAGCCCACCAAGGGGACTAATCACACGAGCCGTACTCGCACGCGTTTCTCCGTATTAAATCTTAGCAACCCTCGTATGATTAATATTACTGCCCAAAACATAAAATTCGAAGTCATGATGATTCTCACCCAACATGAATCAAAACAGTAACCATTAAGCACACACGGTCCTATTTAAGTGACGGAGATTAAGAAATCAATAACCACTGAGGTCTAATTCTTCACATTTCAGAACAGAAGAATTTATCCTCGCTGTAGGTCCTCTTCAACACATACTAAATGTGCTAGTGCAATCTCTTGGTCAAGACAAGTCAATCTGAGATATACACATCGACCTTTCACGGCGGATTGTTCAATTTCACCTAGGTCGTGAATTTATACGTTTAGTTACAAGGAAACCGTTAATGTGATCTTCCGTGATCGGGTATCACCACATTAACTACAATGTAACATGTACTATTTATAATGAACTGGTTGCAATAAATATTCAACATTCAATCACATCTAAAGCAAATGTGATAAAAGAATTATTCTCATAAACAAGTGTATAATACATGAGTTATACAAAGTAAAAGCATACTTTCACGTATAACTCCAACAGTGGCATTGCACGAAAGGAAGGTTTTCCACCCTCCACCCTATAACTAGGGGTCCTCATTTGTTCATTTCCATATTCAACATCGATGAACATTCAGAATTCAAGCTTTGGACGATCAAGCATCCAAACAAGCAAATTATCTGCAACTGTTCTTTAAGACTCGAAGTGTTCTTCATCAACTTCAAGGTGTTCTTCGTGGAAAGCAATCAGAAATGACATCCGATCTGAGGTCAAGGTCCTAAAACCCTCTGATCAAGCATTTTTCCTCAAAGAGTCGAAGAAGCTTCAACAACTTTCTTCGTGGGCTTTGAAGATTCAAAGGCGTTCTTCGTGGCCTCAAGACGTTCTTCGCACAAATCCACCACAAACGATATCCGATCCGAAGGAGTACTTGAAGATTTGAAAAAGCTTTAGAGGCGTTCTTCACATAATTTGAAGATTCAAAGGACGTTCTTCACTAAATTCAAAGGCGTTCATCCTGCCTTCGAAGGCGTTCATCCTGCATTCGAATACGTTCATCCTACTGATTAGGCGTGAAATTGTCATGATTCGTCACTCGAAATGCCCTAGTTTTGGTTGATTTTGTTGAGTATTTAGAGTCATTTGCGTATCATTTTCATAAACTAATGAATTTGTCTCTTTGATGCTCATAGATGAATAGAGGGTGAAAAGAGGAGTTCGTAGGACTTTGAATCGACTCAAAAAACGGATGCCCGGATGAGAAGATATCGAAGAAATATGAAAAGTATTAGTTCGGGGGAGCAAAAGTATCATTGGAGTGCACAAGCAAGGAGTACTCGTGCAAGGGTGCACGAGCGGCCGTATAAGGCGCTCGAGTAGGTGTAACTCGTGCACTAGTGCACGAGCACTCGTGCAGGGTGCACGAGCAAGAGCCAGTCGTGCACTAGTGCACGAGCTCGTGTGGTCGTGCAGTTTTTTGGTTCTGGAAGATTAGAATGCTCGAGTGGGATGTTCTCGTGCACCAGTGCACTAGCTTGCGCGAATTTTCGGCCCATACATTCCCGACTCGACCCGTTGCCTATGTATACTCCTTCCGAGCACGTTTTTAAACACAACTTGAGATTATCACTTACCAAATTACTTTTAGATTTAGTTTTTGGAGAGAAAGGAGAGGAGCAAGCTTTAATTTTACGTTTCGAGGTTTTCTTTACGAATTCACATCACGGTTTTACTTTTTAGTTTCGTTTCTTCATATCTTTGTTATTAAACACTTTAGACTTCATTTTATTAATCTAATTTCAGTTCTTAAATTTATTTTCTTTCAAAACCCTAGTTCATACTTTTTAGTTTTTCACTTCAATTCATCATGTTTATGTTCGTTACTTCGTCAATTGCATTTGTTATCGTTATAACCATGTCCGGCTAAAACCCTTGCATGCTTGGGGTAGGATTGACTTGTAGCGAACTACACTAGCTTTCTACTAGTAGTTACCCCGCAAGAGAACGGGTTCACAGTAGTATGGGCAAGTATAGGGACCAAGTATTATCGAACCCAAGAGAAAGTGTGTATGCGAACAGATCCCTGAAGATCTACGCGTCGTAGTTAATATGAGTGTAATGTTTTTGGGTTTTTGAAAGATTAATTAAAAGACTGAATTAAACTAAGTAAACTAAAATACTAAAGAAATCAAATTAACTAAGGGTTGTGTTCTAATGAGAGATGGTGATGCTTAGGATTGGAATCCCTACGTATACTAACGGAGCAGGTACATAATCATAATAACTGTGACACACAAGAAATAACCTAAGTCTAAGAATGCAAGGTGAAAGTTCAAGATTCTAAACCCTAATACTTTACCCTAACACTCGACTTCACTAATCTACTAACAAGTTAATAGATTGTGCTTAATTAATGAGACCCTAATTTAACTAAGGTGATGCGGTCGTCCTCCTTCGCTAAACTGGTAGATGAATTAACCCTTCCTAAACCCCCTCGTTAAGTCTACTTGTTGTTAAAGAGTGATACGGTCGTCCTCTCTCTAACACTTTTCGAACAAAATTCAAAGGAAAAGTTAAGATTAATTATAAGAATTCATTAATCAAGAGAATTAAAACTAACGTCACGAATTACCCTAATTACGTACCCACATCCTACTTCTACGAGTTCATCCTACCCCAAGCATGCAAGGGTTCTAGCCTAACATGGTGGTTTGAATAATCAAAGCAATCACAAGAACAATAATCATATGCATAATTAAATTAACGAAAGAAATCAAGAACATAAACGAAAGAACAAATTAAAGTCTCTAAAGAAATCTATATAAATCTGAAAAACTAGGTTTAATCGTCTCCAAGAGTAAAGAAAGAAAGAATTAATCTAATACGTTCAAAAGAAATACTAAAACGAAGAATTCGTAACTTAAAACCTCGATTACAACGTATAAAACTCTTCCAATCTCCCTCCCAAGCTTTCTCCTCGCTCAAAATATGTAAAAATATGTGTTGGTATGTTGTGATATGTGAAAATATGCTTGGAAGGGGTATATATAGGCTTTGGGACGAATTTGGGAGATTTTGGGCCAAAAACACGCAAAAACGCTCGAGCGGGACAGCTCGAGCGCCCCATTCGAGCTTGGTGGTCGAGCGGGTCAAGAGGTCGAGCGAGGCGCTCGACCGCTGGCTGTACACATGTTCGTAAAACCTTCATAACTTCTCAACCGGGAGTCTGTTTTGGCCGATTCAAAGTCCTACGAACTCCTCTTTTCGCCTTCTATCCATCTATGAAAACCAAAGAGACAAATTAATAAGTTTATAAAAATGATACTCATTTGACTCCAAACACTCGTCGAAAATACTCAAAACATGGGCAAATCCGGCACCAAAACATAACAATTTCACGCCTAATCAACCCCCCCCAAACTTACCATATTGCTTGTCCTCAAGCAATGAAATAATAAGTCAAGTGAAATTGTTAGGAATGAGTCAAAGAATCAACTCATGCAAGCAAATGAACTCGAGCTTCAAAAATCAATCACCCGTATACTCACTCACTTTCCTTTATCGTACTCATGCAACAATAACAAGAAACACCAAGATCAAGCATGGATGTGCACTCAACGATGTGTTTCGCTCCCTCACAAGTGTATATCAATGCTCAAGGGACTCACTCAAACAATCAATCACACAAATTGGCAGCCATAGGCTTGTAAGCGCTCTTAACTCCGACCATATTCTAGAAATCAATGCCGAATCAAAAAGGACTTTTCTCAAGGTTGTAATGTAGGCTCTTTGGACAGGTGGGATAACAATATGGGTAAGTGACTTAAGTGAATGGAGAATAGAAAGTCAAACTTTGGCACTTCGAGATTAGGAACAGACTACTTCAAACATATTCAATCAACACTCTTTCAATTCCACTTTTCTCAACACTTCAATTTTTTTTTCTAACTCTTTTCACTTTTTTTTTCAATCATTTCACTTTTTTTTTCTTTTTCGCACAAACACATGAGCTCATTTTTTCTTTTGCTCATTCTCAATTTTTTTCTTTCCCACAACTCAAATCTCATTCACACCCTTATTTTATCACCACTCAACCATCATAATTCCTTTTCTCAAATCAACTCAATCCCTTCAACCTTCACACTTTTCCTATTCTCCACTCAAATTGGGACAAAAAGGCTTAGGAACTTGGAATAGTGTTTAAATGTGCTAGCAAATAAAATAAGCTTTAGGCTCAACGGGGCTAGCAAGGGATACATGTCATTGGTAAGGAAAATTTTGGCTAAGTGACTCAATAAAAACAAAGATGGCCTAAGATCACATTCGGCATATCAAACTAGACACAATCAAGAAGCAAGAGCACACACAAGTTCTAGCATCCTCTAAGGTGACGATCCACTCACAAACGAAGAGATTAATTAATGCATCAAAATCTCATAAGGCTCAAAAGCTCACGGCTTTCACATCCATGCTAGTCCTAGTGCATTCTCACTCTCATCACACAAGTACTCAAAAGAAAAATTCACAAGCATACAAGTTCTTTCTCAAATCAGCTCAAACTCAAACACTCACACAAAAGAATTTCCAACCCACCCTTACAACTCACTCTACTCATCAAATCATACTCAAAGATAGCAATCAACAAGCATAAGATGATTGATAGGTATGAAATATGCAATAGCGAGTCAAATCAAAATCACCCCAAGGAGTATCTCAACAAACCAATAATCAATCAAACTCAACTCAAAAGATAAGAGGTGCATGCATGTGCAATGTAATCATAAAACAAATAAAAAAAACTCCACCCCCCAAACTTCGACCTTGCTAGAGGTCTAAGTTTGGGGTTGTGGATTACCTCAACCAAATAATTCAATTTCTCTCAATAGCTTTGCACACTCCCTTGTCTCAAGTTGGTTCCTCCAATCTGAATAACTCCATGATACCTTTACTCCTTTAGAGACAAGTCTACAAAATAAAACTCTCACGTACGAAGTTAAAACTTACGATTCAACAACATCCTAATAACATAAAAGGAAAAAAACTAAAAACACTCAAAAGCAAATAAAAATGGGTTGCCTCCCATTCAGCGCTATTTTTAAGGTCCTCATGCCGGACCAAGCTCAAAGGAGCTTATGGGACATCATACTCAAATTTACCTCCCTTACTCTCATAAGAGTGGTGGTTGCATTGTTTTCCTTGATGCCCCTCCATCATGAGCTCTTTTGCTTTCTTCTCATCCCCAAGTGTTATGGGTCTCAACTCCTTCTCACCTTTATCTGGAGGAGTCTTACCAAACAGTTTCTTGAATTTGGACTTTTTCTTCTTAACTCCTCCTTTTCCTTCCAACTGGGTTACATCCACACTTTTCACCTCTTCATCCTTCAACTTCTTCACTTTATCCCTATCAAAATAAGTCAGATCATAATGCTCTTGGGTTAAATTATCAAGTGAAGGATTATAAAATTTATGAATATGAGATGGATTAGGGATAGGAGGTGTGTCTTCAACACGAGGATCAATGACATCCATGCAATACAAACTCTCATCCTCCTTCGGGTGCTTCATGGCTTCATATAGGGAAATCTTCACTTCTTGATCATCAACCTTCAATGTAATCTTCCCATTTTCCACGTCTAGCACCATCCCCGCCGTATCTAAGAACGGTCTTCCCAAGATTAGGGGCACGTGCTCATCTTCCTCCATCTCTAGGACCACAAAATCGGCTGGAAAAATGTGATCTCCAACTCTCACAAGGACGTCTTCAACAACACCTTGAGGTCTCGTGATAGACCGGTCGGCAAGTTGAAGTGTCATCATTGTGGGTTGAAGTTCACCACCTTCCAACTTCTTGAAAAGTGACAACGGCATCAAATTAATGCTCACTCCGAGGTCGCACAACGCTCCCTTCTTGATCCCGTTTCCAATGTCACAAAGAATGGTGAAGCTCCCGGGATCCTTCAGCTTCGGTGGAAGCGCCTTGTGCACTAGTGCACTCACTTCGTGGTTCAACTGCACCAACTTCGGCTCATCAACTCTTCGTCTCTTCGCTATCAAGTCCTTCAGGAACTTGGCATAATTTGGCATCTGTTCCAAAGCATCATAAAAAGGAATATTAATATGCAATTGTTTAAAAACATCAAGGAACTTAGCAAATTTCTCATCAAGCGTTTTCTTCATAAAGCGTTGTGGATACGGGACGGGTATCACAGATTTGGGTACCCCCCATTCATCTCGCTCGGTCACTTTCACTTTCTCCCTTGCTTCCTTTGCCTTCTTCCACTTTGGAACCCTCTCTATCTCCTCAAAGTCTTTCTCCTTCTGGGACTCATTGTTCTCTTTACTCTTATCATCAATTTTCATCTTAACTCCTTCCTTCTCAACCTCAACTCCATCACCTTGAGACTCTATCCCTTCTGTCTCAACTTCTTCTTTGAGCGTCTCAGAATCAGCAGGCATCTCGGGACCATCATATTTGGTCCCACTTCTAAGCTGGATAGCCTTACAATGCTCTTTGGGATTATCCTCAGGCATTGAAGGGTATTTGCCAGGCTCTCTATTCAATGACTTTGCAATCTGGCTAATTTGGAACTCTATAGAAGTGAACCTTCGATTGTTCTCTTGTTGAGTTCTAGTCCACTCAACGTTCATCTTCTGGAGCTCTTGATCACGATGATCACCCTTTTTATGTAACTCTTTCACATCGTACTCTAAGGATGACAATCTCTTACTTCCTTCCTCCACCTTCTGTAGGATCTCTCTCAACATCTCCTCAGTCGATGCACCGCCTTCTCCACCAGGAGGTTTAGACCCCAGATCAACACCTGCAGGAACAGTATTACCAGCTTTTGGGTTAGCATAAGAAAAATTCTCATTTTTCCTCCATGTGTTTTGAGGAGGCTGCTGGCCTCCATGAACTCCTTGTGTGTTCATCCATTGATTTTGAGGTGGATGTGGGCCTGGAGGTACAAATGGCTGACCATAAGAAGGTCTTCCAAACTGATTTCCACCTTGGTAGCCATTCTGATTGTAATACGGACCTCCCATGTAATTAGCTACCTCTTGCTGTCCACTTGGCTGGTCTACTCTCTTATTCTCTACTGCATGCTCTCCAACCAAATTCTTCCCCAACTCGAGGTTGTTGATCTTCTCCATCATGGCCATCAATAGCCTTCTCGTTCCTTCACCTTCTTCAACCTGATGCACTCTCTGGAAGTCTGCATCTCCATTCCAAGCCCCGACATTCGTGACAATGTTGTCCACGATCTCTCTACACCTCTCTATGCCTTGATTGAGGAATGCTCCGCCCGCACAAGCGTCTAAATGATCTTGCCCCGCCTTGTTGGCACCACTGTAGAAGAATTCCATAATATCCCCCTCATTGTACCCGTGCTGCGGGCACTCTATCAGCATGTTTGAGTATCTCTCCCACGCTTGACGTAGGTCCTCTCCTGACTTCTGGCGGAAAGAAGATATCTCAATTCTTGCTTTTATCGTCCTCGATGGAAGGTAGAATCGCTTGAGGAACAGACGCTCGAGCTCGGCCCATGTGTTAACACCTCCCCGTGGGAGCGTATTATCGTACCACTCCTTGGCTATTCCCGTCAGTGAGAATGGGAACAGCCTAAGCCTCTTGGCATCTTCAGACATGCCATTGTAATTGAAAGTAGATGCTATCATGAGAAAACTCCTCAGATGAGTGTGAGGATTCTCCTTCCCGATCACCCCCTTGAACTGATTCTCTGTAAGCAGCTTTAAAATTCCCGGGGAAATAGAGAAATTATTTGCCTCAACAGGAGGCAACGCCACTCCATCATAGTACCGCTGTGGCTGTGCTGCAAACCTCCCTCGAATAGCCATATGTTGATCTACGTTCTGAGGAACGTGTCGAGGATTAGCAGCAGGTACGGGTACTTGTTGGGGTGGTGGTTGGTAAACAGGGTGTTGATTGTAAACTGGAGGTGGAGGGTACGGGTAAGGTGTATAAAGGTATGGTGGGTATGGGTAATGTTGGTATACTGGGTTGTTGAAAGGGTTATTTGGGTTTTGTGGGTAAGCAGGGTTGTTCAGAGGATTATGGACAAAATTTTGAGCTGGATTGATGACGTTTTGTGCACCCGGGTTTTGGCTCTGACTATCCCCTAACGGATCTTGGTTCTTACTGGTGTTGCCCTCAGTGCCGTCAACCCGGTTCAACCCCTGGTTGAACTCATTCTCGGCATCTTCCAACTAATTAGTGATGTCCATTGGTTCTTTCCCTAAGTCGGCCGCGTTCATCCTTCTCAAGAAGGCTCGGTTTCTCCTTGCTATCGTCTCAGGATCTGCAGGTAACCTCTCTTCGCTCGTATTGCCATGTAAGCGTGTTTTCATAAACCTGAAACACTAGCAGAAGGATCAAAACGCAACTGCCTAATGAATGGGAATAAAAATAAAAACAGAAAATAAATCACCCACTACTAACTACTAAGCTATCTACAAGTCCTATTCAAAAAGCATACAACGCCATCCCCGACAACGGCGCCATTGACTTGACGCGAACTACACTAGCTTTCTACTAGTAGTTACCCCGCAAGAGAATGGGTTCACAGTAGTATGGGCAAGTATAGGGACCAAGTATTATCGAACCCAAGGGAAAGTGTGTATGCGAACAGATCCCTGAAGATCTACGCGTCGTAGTTAATATGAGTGTAATATTTTTGGGTTTTTGAAAGATTAATTAAAAGACTGAATTAAACTAAGTAAACTAAAATACTAAAGAAATCAAATTAACTAAGGGTTGTGTTCTAATGAGAGATGGTGATGCTTAGGATTGGAATCCCTACGTATACTAACGGAGCAGGTACATAATCATAATAACTGTGACACACAAGAAATAACCTAAGTCTAAGAATGCAAGGTGAAAGCTCAAGATTCTAAACCCTAATACTTTACTCTAACACTCGACTTCACTAATCTACTAACATGTTAATAGATTGTGCTTAATTAATGAGACCCTAATTTAACTAAGGTGATGCGGTCGTCCTCCTTCGCTAAACTGGTAGATGAATTAACCCTTCCTAAACCCTCTCGTTAAGTCTACTCGTTGTTAAAGAGTGATACGGTCGTCCTCTCTCTAACACTTTTCGAACAAAATTCAAAGGAAAAGTTAAGATTAATTATAAGAATTCATTAATCAAGAGAATTAAAACTAACGTCACGAATTACCCTAATTACGTACCCACATCCTACTTCTACGAGTTCATCCTACCCCAAGCATGCAAGGGTTCTAGCCTAACATGGTGGTTTGAATAATCAAAGCAATCACAAGAACAATAATCATATGCATAATTAAATTAACGAAAGAAATCAAGAACATAAACGAAAGAACAAATTAAAGTCTCTAAAGAAATCTATATAAATCTGAAAAACTAGGTTTAATCGTCTCCAAGAGTAAAGAAAGAAAGAATTAATCTAATACGTTCAAAAGAAATACTAAAACGAAGAATTCGTAACTTAAAACCTCGATTACAACGTATAAAACTCTTCCAATCTCCCTCCCAAGCTTTCTCCTCGCTCAAAATATGTAAAAATATGTGTTGGTATGTTGTGATATGTGAAAATATGCTTGGAAGGGGTATATATAGGCTTTGGGACGAATTTGGGCGATTTTGGGCCAAAAACACGCAAAAACGCTCGAGCGGGACAGCTCGAGCGCCCCATTCGAGCTTGGTGGTCGAGCGGGTCAAGAGGTCGAGCGAGGCGCTCGACCGCTGGCTGTACACATGTTCGTAAAACCTTCATAACTTCTCAACCGGAAGTCCGTTTTGGCCGATTCAAAGTCCTACAAACTCCTCTTTTCGCCCTCTATCCATCTATGAAAACCAAAGAGACAAATTAATAAGTTTATAAAAATGATACTCATTTGACTCCAAACACTCGTCGAAAATACTCAAAACATGGGCAAATCCGGCACCAAAACATAACAATTTCACGCCTAATCAAGGATGAACTCGTAGAAGTAGGTTGTGGGCACGTAATTAGAGTAACTCGTGATGTTAGGTTTTAATTCTCTTAATTATTGAATTCTTAAAATCAATCTTAAATTTTCCTTTGAATTTCGTACGAACGTGTTAGGGAGAGGACGACCGCATCACTCTTTAACAACTAGTAGACTTAACTAGAGGGTTTAGAAGGGGTTGATTAATTTACCGGTTTAGCTATGGAGGACGGCCGCATCACCTTAGTTAAATTAGGGTCGCATTAATTAAGCACAATCTATTAACTTGTTAGTGGATTAGTGAAGTCGAGTGTTAGGGTTAAGTATTAGGGTTTAGAATCTTGAGCTTTCATCTTGCATTCTTTTACTTAGGTTATTTCTTGCACGTCACAGTTATTTTGATTATGTACCTGCTCCGTTAGTATACGTAGGGATTCCTATCCTAAGCATCACCATCACATACTTGCATACAAACCTTAAATACTTAGTTTAATTTTCCTTTTGCATTCGTAGAGTAATTTGGTTTAGATTATTTTCTCTTTTCAAAAAATCCAAAAACATTTCACTCATATTAACTACGACGCGTAGATCTTCAGGGATCTATTCGCATACACACCATCCTTTGGGTTCGATAATACTTGGTCTCTATACTTGCCCATACTACAGTGAACCCGTACTCTTGCGGGGAAGCTACTAGTAAAAACTAGTATATTCGGTTCAAGTCACCTACCTTCGAAGACGTTCATCCATCAAATCTCCAAAGGTAACGTTTAATCCAAAATAAAGTATTTCACCCTTGGATTAACGTTATAAATCCAAACCTAACATCAGTCGAAGATCAAGATAAAGATTTTGCCCGCAACTCATTTAAGCCAAGGTTAAATTGAAGAGAAGAATCAGAGGATCAAATTTAGAGTTTGTCAACCCTACATAAAATTTTTCGATTTAATCCGAAAGAAATTCAATTATAATTTTTTTCGCGTTATTATATTTAATAATACGAGATTAATCGTTACAAATAGTTCTACTAAAAATTACTAATATATAAATACCCTATCCTACACTACTATAAAGAAAATGATGTCTTTGCTTATGTGGCAAGACCATATATCTTCATTTCAAAATGTTATTTTTTCATTTAATTTTAATTCACCTTTACTAATAGTCTTTCAATTTTTTTAATTAAATTTTATATCTTTTAGAAAAGAAAAAAATGTAACAAGAGAAATATTAAAAACAATCTCTCTTGCTTTCATTGTATTAGTACTTTTTTTGTTTGACAATATTTTTGTGTTGAAACGTCTTAATTATTATATATAGTTGTATGAAATTCTTATGTTCTAAGATTTTTTTAATGTTTTACTAATACAGTGCATCCAATATAATGAAGGTGGGTGGAATATTAGACACAATATCAACTTAATTGTACATTTTTTACATTATTAACATAAAAGTCATATTGTAATTTTTGGTGTATTAGTTTCCTATTTTAATGTAATGTCAATTTTGGTATTGAGTGTGGATGTTTTTTCTATACAAGTTTTGTAGCAATTAATGTGGCTATTTTCGTGGGCGTGTATTTAGTACAAGATTCAACTAAAATGTATTTTTATTTAATGAATTTAATTAAAAAAAAGAAAAAATATTACTTAACAATTCCTTTGTTTAATGATATATAATTAATACAATTAAATACAAATACAAATAATCAATACGATTAGTACTAATTAATGATCGATTTTCTTGAACTCCATGAATGCATATTAAAATGTACTAATGTGGATTAAATATAAGTCATTGAATGCATATTCAATTAGGTTGTATTAGTGTACACGTTTCCTCGATAATTTTGAATACTCATAAACAATGTTTAAATTTGTAAATAAGCATGGATAAATATGTCTTAATTTTCTATTAACATGCATTTTATTTTTAATTTAAAAGTAATTGGGGATTTTATGCATATCATATTGTATTCGTCAAATTAATGTCCTATATATTAGACACAATATCAACTTAATTATATTTTTTTTTACATTATTAACAAATAAATCATATTATACTTTTTGGCGAATTGGTTTCCTATTTTCTCAATCGTGATAATAAGATTCTTAATCCAAAAGATGTTGATTGTATTATTTCTGCTGAGGCACTGAGTGTGGATGATGATGCCTTATGGTATGATTAGGTTAAGGACTATATGATTCATGGGCTATGTGGCTTGGCAAAAAGAAACACGCCTTGCATGATAAACAATTGTTGTTCCAAAAAATTCTAAAAAAATGAATGATGAAACTACTTCAGTTGATGAAGATAACTTTCTTTGTACAAAAGATAGAGCACTGAAATAACTATATCTAAAGGTAAGTTTAATTTGGACAATCGTTTTGTGGTACCTTATAGTCCAATATTATTGAGGAGGTATCAAGTTCAAATAAATGTGGAATGGTTCAATCGGCATAAATCTATCAAGTTTTTGTTTAAGTATGTTAACATAAGTTCAGAAAGAATTACTGCAACTATCGAAAGAGATGGAGTTGAGGATAGGGATTCAACAAAAAAAGATGATGTGAAGAATTTCATTAATTGTAGATATATTTCTCCACGTGAGGCTGTTTAGAGAACGCTTCAGTATGAAATACATTATAGGTACCCACATGCGATGAGATTACATTCCATCTAGAAAATCAACAAAATGTTGATTTTGAGAATGGAGATTGTATTAATGATGTGCTCCAAAGACCATCGGCAGGAAAAACAATATTTGGGCTGGATGGAACGAAACAGAACTGATGTCAATGCTAAAAAACAGAAGTTTGTTGAATTTTTGTCTCAGTATGTTTTGGACAGAAAAAAAAATGTTAGTGGAATTAAAAGAATAATAACAGGCCAGTTATAAGAAGTTTGTTTAATGTTCCACTAGGTGCTGGTGAAGAATTTTACTTTAGCCTCTTGCTACCTCACAATAACAGAGCAACGTCACATGAGATGATACATACCATAGATGGTGTTGTCTATAATACTTTCAAAGATGCATGTTATTCCATGGGATTGTTGGATGATGATCGAGAGTGTATCGTTGGAATAGTCGAAGCAAGTTTCTGGGCATTGTTGGTGATCGGATCTAATCGCGTGGATTAGTGGCTGTTTTTAACTGGTTTTGGGATCACCAAACAAGATCGTGTGATTGATTACTATCATTTATAGTAAATACGAAAGATCGGGTTACGAAATTATAAATATGAGTATTAAATTCGTATTTATTTCGTGTGTGTGCAATTTTAGGTGTATGAGTGTGTGTATTGGAGTATTTGTGAATTTGAACTTATTTTTATTGAAGAAGAACAACTTATTTATACTAACCACCAAGTAGGTGGTGTATATGACCTTTGAACTACCAAGCTTTCATGCTTGACATGTGTCACTTGACTAGTTTTGACTCTATCTAAGTTGAAACTTAGCTACAAAATCTTATTTTTTTATCTTATCACGTCTCTAAAGCCGTTCGCCATCATGTATGTGGTGATTCTACACTTTGCTTATCATTTGTGCTTCTTGTTCGTCTCCCTATTGTAGGTGTTAAAAGTTGTTCGCCAATTTGTTTTTTGTTAATTGGCTTCTGAGTCTTTATACTTGGAGTTGCTCGTCAGGGTCCTATTCGTCATCAGTCCATATTAAGCTAAGGGTTCAGGATATGTTAGTCAGCAAGCTGTTCGTCAGGTTATACACCATTTCTATTGGTTTGTACACCCTTTGTTGATCACTCTTGATGATTATCTTTAATTTGGCTAATCTGCTTTATAATCTTTGTTTAGGCCTTTACTCCTGTTCGCCTAATCTTAATAGTTGTTTGCCTATCAACAGGCATCCGCACATTACCTAAGAAACTTATTCGTTATTCTCCTAATTTCGTACTCTATGAGCTCTCCAGAATTTTTATTTGAGAAGACGTGGAAATATTTGCCGGATAATATACTGTATAAAATGAGGCATTTGTTGAGTATTTCGGGTATTACTTCGTTTTAAAGATTGTATATTGGATAATTTTTGGATTTTTTTTTTTGTGTGTTCTGAACATTTTTGCAGCTAAGCAATGAGGAATTGAAAAACTACATTTTGATTGAAATTTAAAAGCTTCTCCATATGAATGGATTGAGTTTATGCCGGTATCTAACCATCAATTGGTCAATGATGGTGTGAATAAACTTATACGTGAGGAATTGCTTTATGATCGTGTAGAGCTTATGAGAAGTTAAATTCCACTTTAACGTTTGAGCAAAGGAATGTATTGAAGGAAATGTTTAATGTTGTTCATTTTGGAAGTGATGAATTTTTTTTCTTATACAGTTATGATGGTATTGGTAATGCGTTCATTTGGAGGACTCTTCCATCGGCTATACGATCAGAAGGACATATTGTTCTTAATTTTGCGTCAAGTGAAATAACAACTCTTTTTCTACCTGGAGGTCGTACAACACATTCAAGATTTGCTATACCAATTAATGTTGATGAGACATTTACGAGTAATATAAGGCTTGAATCAGATTTGTCTGAACTTTTATTGAAGGCAAAACATATTATATAGGATGTGGCGCCAATGATTAATAGGTTCAGTTTTGAGGCTTTTGATCAAAGCATGAGGGACATTGTTATATCTCCAGATGGTTCGATGAGTGAATTACCATTTAGTGGAAGAACAATTGTACTTGGTGGAGATCTTAGGCAAATACTTTCAGTTATTCCTAAAGGAAATAGAGAGGACATTGTATACTCTACTATCACTGCATCATATTTGTGGGAATATTGCAAGATATTTTTTCTAAATTTTCTTAATTAATTTTACTTATGTTCATTGGAATTTCATATAATGATTTCTTAAATTTATTCTATTTATTTATTTAAAGGTCTTATATTTGACAAGAAATATGAGGCTGCAAAATAGTACCACTGGTGACAATTCAAATGATGATGAGACTGTTAAGTTTTCTAGGTGGATTTTGAATGTTGGTGATGTAAAACTTGGTGAGAGCGTTGATGGTTTTGCTGAAATTGATATTCCAGAGGATATTTTGATTTTCAATGTGAGTAATTCAATTCAATCTATGATATAAAGTATTTATCTAAACATAGTTCAAAATCTATATACGCATAAATACTTTGAGGATAGAGAGATATTTGTACCTACACATCGTGATGTTAGAATATATCAACGAGAAGATTCTTTCAATGATTCCTGGAGATACAAAGGTGTACTTGAGTTCTGATAGCGTTTGTCAATTGGAGTTTAGAATTGGACGTAACAAAGAAATGATATTTGTTGACTTCCTGAATTCTGTCAAGTGTTCAGGAATGACAAATCATCGTTTGATATGAAAGAAAGTGTGTCAATAGTTCTTCTAAGAAGTATTGACCAAAAATCAGGTTTATGCAACGGGACAAGGTTGATTGTCATCAAACTTAGAAATCAAATACTTGAGGCTGAAATAATATCTAGAAGAAATATTGGTAGTAGAGTCTACATCCCAAGAATGCTTATAAATTTCACGAGGAGGCAATTTTCAATTTTTCTCTGTTTTGCTATGACAACAAATAAAATCAAAGTCAATCTCTATCCACTGTAGGGTTGTATCTTCCTAAACCAGTGTTTACGCATGAACAATTATATGTTGCAGTGTCCAAGGTAAAAAAACAATAGAGGTTTGCAAATTTTGTATCTCGATTCTCAGGGTAAACTGCTCAAGCATACAACAAATGTGGTTCACAAAAAAATATTTCGAAATTTGTATTAATGTTGTAATTTTCTTTTACATGTAGTAAAAGTAAATGTCATTTCTACTTAACTTTCTTTTTACGATTTGCATTCAATATAGTGGTTAAAAAAATAAACACAGATTTTTTTTTTTCAAATGTTGGGTAAATATTATAAAAAATTATATAAATTTAAAGATTAAAAATAAATTCTTAAACAAAATAATATTATAAACCCGCAAAACCGCCGATCTAACACCAGTTAATTATATTGCTAAAAGTTATAAACCATCTTTAAGATAAATAATTTTTTATTTTTCTTTACCAATTCTTTGAAATTACCATTCTAACATAAATTTAATTTCATCAAAGAAACAATATTATAATATTCCAAATTTCATAAACTTCTTCGTCGAGGAATCTTACCCATGACATGAATTTTACTAATCTGAAATATTATTGGTTTTCTTCCCACAAAATTCTTAATTTGATCGGAAGAGTGTCGTGGGACTGAGGACGTCAAAATTGACTCTTTCACGACTGTCAAATTAACAGATCAATCTCAAACAATTATTAGATGAAGGAATTCCGCTTCACCAGGATTTGATACTAGGAATGATGAATTTGATGCTAATATCATGATAGAAATTCGACTTATCTGAAAATTTGAACTTGTAGAAGGGTGTAAAATTAATTCATTTTTATAGTAGTTTCCAATAGTAGAAAATTGAAAACAGTATTGGGGTATGTTTTGAAACTCTACTGCAAAATTCGAAGTGATTTTAAGTGATTTTTGTTGTAAAATTAAAAGTAGAGAATGCTTTGAAAAAAGTAGGAGTGTTTGCAAAAAAATCAATCAATGAATACAAATTTACAAAAAAAATCAATTCTCAGAGTTCAAAAACATGTTTTTTCTGTTTCACCAAAATAGATTCTAAGATGGTTAAGTAGCGATTGTAAATAATGTAGATTTTTTTTTCAAAAAATTAATTCTACGTTTATTTCTATAAAAAATAGTGGCTTTTTTTTTTTTTTTTTTAAGTACTAGTTGAGTATATTATAAAATTAAATAGGGTAACATTGAAAAAAATCAAGCAAGAAAAAACAATACGGTATTGCATTATCTTTATAGAAGGTATTAGTTATTTTAAAAAAAGTATTATTTCATATATTAAAAAAGTATGAAAAGATAATGAGAAAATAATAAGTTTGGGTTAAAAATAAATAAAGAGAAGATACATAGAAAGTGGGAGAAACAAATTAATATCGGATGCAAGTTTAAGATAGTATAAAATATTAACCAACCAAAAATAAAGACTATCATGTGACTGAATGTGCAGAATTTCCACCCATTTCCCATTTATTCTTTAGGGGGAGGTGGGTGGTTGAATAATGGGCTGAGTCTATAATAAAGGATTTCTTGACTGTTTTTTTTTTTTCTTTGATCGTTAAGAATTTTTTGACTTCTTCTGAGCAGGCGTGGAGGTTGTGCCAATTGCCAAACTGCCATGGATATTGACCTCTTGAAAATTAAATGCTTAACAAAATTGAAAAACATTTGTACACATAATTATTAAAAAAATAAAAAAAATAGAAAAATCATTAAATCAAGAATGAAATTTGCGTCGGTGCAAAGATTAGTTGGAGTAACAGTGTAACACACTTTTGCTTATTTTGACTCATAAATTTTCAATTGGACAAATTTTATTTTTTATTTTTGGTAAAGTCAGTTTATGCACTGAAAATTATTAATATTGTTCAATATATAAACACCTTTAATTTATTTATATGAGCTAATACTCGTCATTCTATTTTTTTTCGATGACCAATTAAAATGGGTCAAAATCGTATTAATTACACAGTATTATTGAGCCATAAAAATATGCATAATTTTTAGGGACACTAATACAGTGGTATATTTTTTTCTTCCACTTTACAAATAAGTGTAAAATTGAAAGTACATTACAAACAAGTTCAAAGGTTTGTTATACTTTTTTGTAATGTGTTTTTATTTTTTATACATATTTATATTTTGGTTTTAAAATCATGGACTACAGAGTAATGTTTCCTAATTTTTACACCATGAAACCAAAATTTTGTAGGATATAGGAGTTGGCAGAATTAACCACAATTTAAGTAACATTAGTTTACAGTTCAACAAAATGGTAAACTTGGATAGTGATCGAGTATTAGAGCCTAGAGGGTAGGGTTGATTCATCATCAGCAATTCAATTTCGGGCCTGTTTCTACATATTTTTTTTCCTTATGTGATTTTTGGAATAAATTAGGAACTTTGCTTAATCTTGACACTCAAAATTTCAGGCTAATGTGATGTCGGGTTATTTGGCTCGCTCAAACAAAATTTGTTGTAATCAATGCAATTGAGGTATTTATTTCAAACCAAAAGCGTAATTAGCAGAGATCAAAATCTTCTGGTTGAAGAGACTAAAGTCTTATGCTGAGATAGTTTTAAGCCAACAATTTAGTAGATACATTTTTTTTTTTTATATTCGCAAACGACTATTTCGGTTTGTTAGGCAGCTATGCAATTGAATCGAGCTAGAGGAGGTCTGAGTGTGTATAAATACTTGAGTGCGAGTGGTTAGAGCAAGTTTTCCGTGTGAGTGATAGTTGAAAGCTACTTCAATTAGAGAGTTTAGGGTTCTCGTGAATATTCAAGAGAGTTTGACTAATTCGATTCTAATCGAATTTGTAATCTGGAATTGCTCATTGATTCATAGTGAAGAAGGTGTTCCTATTCTGTGGACGTAGATCTATTCAAGATCGAACCATGTAAATTGTTTGTTCGTCGTTATTGATTTCATTTCTTTAATTCATTGATTATCAACTGGAAGTTATTCTTGAATTGCTTAATTGATTAGAGTAATATTGAGTGTGATAATCCAACAAATTTCAAATACAAAATTGATGAATTTTCTCTTGCCGTATGTATATTAGAAGATGATAACTAAATAATGGAGTTGAAAAACACATGGCCACAAGTGTGAGAGAATATTAGGGAACTATATGAATGGATTAATTTTACACCTCTCTGTAGTTCAAACTTTTTGATAATAATGAAATCCTTTCACTTTTAAGAGTTTGAGACATGAAGTATCTTGTTAGGTCGAACAACATATACAGCTTTGGAAAACAAAGCGAATTGGTCTCCATCTCGAGTACAAGGCAAGCTGATATATGGTCGAGAGACAGTAAAACGATCTAACCATTCCCGATGGGTTAGCTATTGCTCCGACAACGGATGGATAGTCGATGGAGTTGTAAAGTGACCACTCTGGCGGCAAGCAGAGCTTCACACCTGGTGCCAACATGTCGAGGTGGATACTGAGGTGTAATGTGCATGAAATGTAATATGTGGAACTAAATTCCAATATATTATGAAAAACAGAGTAAATAATGGAGAAACTTAGTTTTAAAATGCACTGTAGAACTTTCTTCGATAACTAAAAATAAAGAAGTTCATTATTTTTTTTATTTAATAAATTATTAGATGATGTTTTTCAGTTTTAGAGATATTTCATTATCAGGTTAGACCGTTTGAATGTAAAAAAAAGGGGAGTAAATATTAGTTTTTTCGTTGGGCAAAATCATTTTTAACCCGAAATTCACTCATTTAATTTTTTTAAACAATTCACAAGATAGAAATAAAAAGGGAAAAAGGTTAAATAAGTCCCTCATCTTGTTGGTGGGGATCAAATAAATCATTCAACTATTCTTTTGTACACTTAAGCCTTTTCCTTTTTATTTGGAATCAAATAAGCCCTTCATCTTAATAAAATCAAGCCATTAAACCCTTCCTGTCAAATTAAATTAAAAGCAAACACTGTTTTCACTAATTACTGTACTTTTTCTATATAAATACACACAGAGAGTGAGTGTGTGTTAAATTATGCGAAACGAAAGAGGAGAAAGTTACAAGAAAACAATGTTGGAATTCAATTGGGGGCGGGGGGAGGGGGTAGCGCACTACCCGGTAGGCTAGATTGCAACATTTTGATTCTTATAAGATAAATCTTTGCCATTTTTCTGGATTTTTATTGGATTATTATCATTTTGCTTTTCTTGGTGTTAAAGAGTGGTAAATTGGGGGGAAATTCTTGTTCAGTGGATACCATATTCCATGTTTACTACTTGATGAAAATGTATCCTAGGTGAAATTAGTGTAATTTAGGGCATCCCCATCCCTCTACCCAATTCCAGGTACAAATTTTTGCCACATCAGCTGCCACATCACCATTTATTTCTACCCCTCAATTTCTACCTCTACTTCCCCAATCATTTCAGGTACAAATGTTACTATTCATGACTCCACTATCCATATTATTTAATTCATTCAATATTTTTTACTTTATTTTGTTCTTAATTATATTAATTTTTTATAACTAAAGTATATGTTAAATTAAAATTATTTTAATTAATTTTTTAAGTCATAATTTTTTTAACAGTGATTTTTGCACATAATTCTAAATTTCTAATTAAAAAAAAAATCAAGTCAGCCACTTATTATACAAACGGTTGGAAAGAATAAAGAAAAAAAATGGTATGTGTATGTATAAATATGCATGGCAAACATGGCAGGTTTAAGAAAGAAGAAAAAAAAATCAGTGAATGGAGCCCATCTAGAGTATTTGGGGTACTCCAAAGTTTTCTACCCATGTTTTCTCTCTTCATTTCTACCCCGCTCCCCAATAATTTCATAGAGGTAGAAATTGTGCCACTTAGGAATTCTACCCCAACGGGGTGCTCTTATAATTAGTCAAAACAGATTTTGTTCAATTTGAATGAGAAGGGTTTGATTGTTTGGTTTAACTAAGATGAAGGGCCTAATTGGTCCCAATTAAAATGATAAAGGATTTAGATGTATAAAATAAGAGTCGACGGTTCATTTGATCCTCTCCTCACCGAGGGGCTTTATCTCACCCTCTTTCCAAATAAAAATAGGTTAAATGGGTTTATAATTTAAAATCTAACTAGTCCGTTTCGAAAATTATAAATCTGACTAGTGGGGACTTTAAGTTTGACCAAAAGATCCCATTACTTATTATTCCACGAAATAGCAGATGGTAAGAGCCATAAATTGATATTTGATTATTTCGTGAATTTCAAACGTATTTTCACAAATGTGTTATAATGTCAAATTAATTCATTATTCAATTTTTAAGTAACTAAGTAAACTTCATTGCAAGCATTGTATGAAATGAAGTCAAGAGTAATCATAAACCGAAAGGCCTTTCACCTTAAAAAGTTGGATTAATTGAGGATGTTTTACAAAGACTAGAAGCCATTATTGAAAGCCCATTTATGACAAAATAGAGTAAAAGAAAAAGAAAAAAGGTGGATAAATGAGCAGAGCATTAGCAGGTTTCAAGCAGCAGCAGTGATGCACTCAATAGCCTGTTTGCAAATGCCAGTCATTGTTGCCTCAGGTCCATAAACCTATTACATTACATCATAAACAAGCAAAATTATAACTTATATGTTTTGAAACTGATATTTTCAAAACAATAAAATTGTGACCGTTTCAACCAACATTTCACACAAGTTATGAATACCTCGATAGGAAGGCCGATTTCTTCTGCAAGAGTTCTCATTTTCTCAAGACCCTTCTGGTAATTTGGGCCGCCTCTTCGAACATACAACTGCATCCTAGCAGCCTTGAGCTTTGACTCCTGATAAGTAAAAATACCAACCAAATTAGGAATCCAACTTTTGTTGAAGAAATCAAATCAGGCAAAGTCTTATGTAAACAAGTTTCAACATTTAACTTTCTAACAGTATTACTTGTTTCACTAAAATGTAGTAGAGTATTCACAAGACCAACTCTGGCTAACATACCTTCTCTCTTAGAGCTCGAATAATGCCACTGAATGTAGCAGCGACATCGGTGAAGTTAGCTATTCCGCCGCCTATCACCAGGGCTCTCTTTCGGCCATCAGGGTCTGCAGTTGCACACTGTAAACAATTCATCAGTATGTATGTTTCATCAATGTTGTTGAGCTTGATATATCATCGAATTCACTAAAAAAAGAATATGAATGTGTCAGTATTGCTTTCTTACATCAATAACAACTCGGGCATACTGCAACACCTCCTCTTCATTGGGAGCACCACTGTATTCCGCGTAGTTCCCAAGCTCAGAAGCAAAGCCAAGATCCCCGACCTAAATCCAAGTGAAGTTAATAATGTGAGTTCTAATACCAGACAACTCGGAAAAGAAACGAGAGATATATTTTTTTTTTTAAAACTAAAATCGAGATAAGGAACACACGGTATCAGCATATATGACACTTGCACCTCCTCCTGCAACCATTGTCCAAATACGTCCTTTGGGGTTCAACACGGTGAACTTGAGAGACGCACTTGTCTGCAAATAAAGAAAAGATGGATCAGCTTTGATGTAGATTTTGACCATTTGGTTTGAGTTTGGATAGCTTCTGGATATGGGATTAAGAAAATTTTGTAGAGTAAAGAAATTTTGATTATGATGGAATGATGTGTGAGTACCTTTTCATCAAGCCCGTGAATGAAGCTTTCTGAAGGGCTCATAACTCTTCCGAATGGCAACGGGAACTCAACATTTCCCCATCTGCAAGATCAAGCAAATGTAAGATACGGATACACAGTTTATCTAATACTACTAATCTTGGATGTAATGAAATCAGTCGTTTACTTTTTGAAGTTCTTGAAAGTGGCGGTATCATCAAGCTCCCCTCTCATATCCAAAGGATAAGGCTTTCCATCAACCAATGTGAAAGGATTCATCTCCAGGAAAGTGAAGTCCAAATCTAATCCAAGAAAATATATATCAGTTTACGCCAAGACTGACAAACTTTCAATCGATATCTTACACTGTTACACATACCTAAAAATAAAGCGTAGATGTATTTGATGAAGTCCTCAATTACAGTCTTGATCTGTATCACGTGTAAGCACATATGAACAAAGATTCAAATTGAGTATACAATGTAGTAAATTTTATTACGGATAATGTACCTCCAATGGGAGTGTGGCCACAAGTGGAGCACACAAATCCGGTGTAAAGGAGACACCTGTCGGCACAAATATAGTTTTCACCTGTATAGAGTGACGGATAATTCAGTTAAGATCTAACGGAGACTTATGATAAACTGAATAGAGAAAAGAAATGAAATTATCAAAAGCACCTTGTCCCAGTTCTCTTCAATGTCGATTCCTCCGCATTCTGAAAAGCTAATGCTACAACCGAGCCTCTCGGAGACGATGTTTAGGTAGAATTCGTCGTTATGTGGAACGAATGGTTCAACAATGAATGTAGTAATGGGTCCTTTGCAGCCCCCCATCTCTACCTGTTTTATTTTAAGTAAAAAAGAAAAAATCAGTTTCATACTTAGATAAAAATTTAAATGCAAGTGTATTTTTAAATGGTATTAGTTGTTTAATTGAAAGGTATTAGTTGTGTACAGTTGCACCGTATACCTACGTGGGTATGTCACAATTACTAAATATGTGGAGTACCTCTTTACCAAGACGCTCTTTTATAAAAGCAGCAACCCCGGCCACATCTAGGTTCAAAGCAACAAGACCGCTTTTCCCACGCTTGCCGAATAGCATGTCTGGCTTAACAACCAATCTTGTGGACGAGAGCCATGGCTCCTTGTCGGCTAGTTCATTGAAGTCTGTAGACTCAGTCACCTAAATCGTCATAAGCAAACGCACGGTTTATTCAACGGACTACAAACTTGTTTCTGAATTAATATGATAGTACTAATAAATAAATAAATCCAGGATGTGTTTGGTTCTAATTCTTCAATGGAAATGGTAATGAGGATCTTCGAATAAAAAATTACAGTGAGGATGATGGTTAGATTGTTAGTGTATTGCTTTAATCTTGGGACAAAAAATAATGGATGCTTAGTGGAATGATTATAGGGAAGAGTTTTTAATCTAGATGGGGTAATGATTAACTTATTTTGAGTCTCATACCTCATATGGAGTATGATAAAGGTGAACCGATCTTCTTTCATTCAATTACTCTAAATTCATTTTTCATTGAAGACCCCCCTAATTAAAATTGTCTACTCTGCTTTCACATATAAGCCAAGCTAACTATAGTTGCAAGACTACCAGAATCTTGAATAACAAAAATAAAATTCCAAATTAGGTGTACAAAATTGTTTGATGCTGACATTCTGAAAATCCATATTTACTTAGAATGAGCTCAGTTTTCTTTCCAATACTTGTTATATTTTATAATTTTACAAATCTATTCTACTTTCTACAAATAGCCTCAGATGCAGATAAAACACATCAAAGAATATGCTGACAAGAAAACACATTTCCCTTTTATGAAAAAGAAAACAAGAAACAATAAGAGAGTGGTATAGTCTTCAAATTTATAGACTTAGACTAGCCAACTAACATTAATCTGTAAGCCTTCTTAAATCTTAAATATAGTTGTCCTAATTATGTACCAAATGAAAGAGTTTAATTCATGTTGACCAATTATCAAATGAATGCCATCATTTCGTTAGGTAGCTCAGATAAGAAATATTTCAAAGTACATCTACTTTGAGTAGCGACGCAAAAGAAGATTAGGTAAATAGCCGCCGCCAATCAGATTATGACAACTCTGCTTTCTATAAATGCATCAACCAGATTATTACTGCTTCCTTCAGTAAAATCTAAACAAAAAAACACTCACCTCGAGTATCAAATTCTTGAAAATTTACAGAATGGATTACCAGCAATACACAAGATAATCACAGATCCCATGAAACTACAAACCATAATCTAATTCTTTTAAAGCATTAAAATCTCACCTGGGCAGATTTGATTTCCAATTCGGATCCAGAAATCCTCTTGAAATGCTCTTTCAACAATCTCTTGGAATCATACTCTCTGATCTTCTTCCTCGCCATTCTCTTTTCACCTGATCTTTTAATTCCAACAAAAATATAAAATTAATCAATTAGGCCAGATCCCTATTCCCAGATCAGAATCAAGAACCCTAAAATTGGAAGAAAAAAAAATCAAGATCCACAAGAAATGAAACTAAACATGTGATGCCACAATGAACACCAAAACTTATAACAGAGAGTAAAATACAAAGAAAGTTAAGATCTTTACTGTTTAACGAACACAGAGAGAGAGAGAGACGCAAGAATTCTTGGTGAGTAGAGAGAGCAACCAGTTTCAATTAGAAGGTGAAATCTTGAAAATTAGATACCAACATTTATAGGTAGGGAGGTTGGCGTACATTGGATGTAATAATTATTAATTTATTAAATGGTGCGATTGGTTATATATATTTTAGCGGGAAGACAAATTGACACCTAGGTCAGTACAAACATGCCTACTCAGGTGGGCCCACCTGAGTTGGTAAATACTGTGAAGCTAATTAAAGGCGGCCATGGTCCAAAAAGACCAACTTCACTCGCACTCTTCCTTTGGTAAGTATTTTGTACGTTATTTGGGGTCGTGTTTGTTTTCAAAAATATTAAATGAAATGGTTTTCATGCAATTTTAGTTTAGTTTCTATTTCAAAATAAAAATAAAAATGTAACCATTGAGTATTGAGTGTGTGTATGAATCGGGTTTGAATGCAAATAAAAATGAACTCATTTTGTAATACAGAATTAAATTATGGAGAATAAAGATTTTTTTTGACGTGATATATATATATATATTTGTTCTTTTTTTAATAAGCAAAATTATGTGTATTTAGGCTAAAATGAAAAAGAAGGAAAATTGGAAATGGACTTTAAAGCATGTGTAAATTCATAGTCAAAGATGAACAGCCAACTCAATTGTGTACGCCTTTCTTTCTGTGCAAATAAATAAACTAGCTAATTAATAACTCAAGGAGTCCAAGAAATAAAACTAATTCATTTTTTCTAGTGAATTAATTACACATAGAAACAGTAATGTGAATTTCTTCAGTGAGTAGGTATGTCAAGTGAACCTCGTGTTATATCCATTTAATGGATTTACTGTTGTTCATTTTGTGAAATATAATACTTCCGTCTCCTCTTAATATTCATATTTTCCTATTTAGAATGTCCTACAATAGGCAAAGTATTATATAAAAATAGTTCATGATAAACTTATCATGAAACAATTTTAAAGTATCATTAATCTCATCGGGAGTATTATTAATCTCATCAGAGGTATCATTAGTCTGAGTTCAAAAAAATTGTTTTAAATTTTTTGAACTCAGACTAATGATACCCCTGACAGGTTTAATGATACTCCCGATGAGATTAATGATACTCTAAAACTATTTCATGTTAAGCTTATTATGAAGCGTTTTCATATAAAACATACTCCCTACATTAATATTCACACTCCAAATATGGAAATAAAATATTCTCACACTACCTACTTTAATTCAAAATACTCTTCATGTATTGATTCAAAAAGTCAATAAAATATTTTTTCTTAAAATCTATGCCCACATAAATGTAAATATTAATAGGGGACGGAGGGAATATAAAAGTTAAATTAGTGGACATGTTTAAGATAAAATTGTGGATTTATTGTTTAATTTAATTTGTTATAAATCCATTTAATATAATTAGCAGGAAAAATTTCATGGATCTACCACTTGAAATATCGTGAAGAAGTTAAATTATGGAACTTGTTTAGGATAATATTGAGAATTTATTATTTAATTTGTAAGGTATTCATTTAATATTATTAGCCGGAAGAATCTTCACTCTATGAGTGTCAGATCCATTTATAATTTTATATTATAATAAAAATATAAATAAATGGACAAGAACTCTAAAGACAGTATTCCAACTATTGTTTTTAATATTTTTAATTGCACTAAAATCCGATAAGTCAGCAGCCTGCCTAAATTGACTGGTGAAGTCTACCAACAATGACTGTTGAATTTAGGGAAGGCTGTGCAATATACATAGTTCTAGCATAAAAAATATGTTTTTTCTTTTATTCATTTATTTTAAAGCAAACACTAGCGCAAATAATCACACAGCTAATCGCATGACGCAAAATCTTGTCCTTGTGAGATGGAATGCTTGTGAGTAGAAAAATAATGCTTTTTTTTTTATATGACAAAATTAAGCAATATTACATTTTAAATATAAATATACTCCCTCAATTTCAACTCCATCTTCACATTTTCCATTTTGGGATGTTCCAACTCCTTTTTCACACCCTTAAAAAATAAATAATTCATACTCACAAAAATTAATAAAACACATTATTTTATTTAACTTCACACTCACATCCTTCATTTTAAAAAAAAATTGTGCACCGCTATGAAGAAAGATTTGGGACGGAGGGGTATATGTTTAAATGAAATTACTAATTCTTTTTAACTCACTGAATACATTTATTAAATATCTCATAATTCTTTTTATAATAATTAAATTGTTCGAACCGCATCTTACATAATACATTTCATGTATACATATAGTCGTGTCATTTATTAATTAAGGGGTTGTTTGAGTCAAATGACCGGATTGATTAAATGAGATTGAATTGTAGGGATTGGATTAAATAAAATTATTTGAGGAGGAATATGTGTTTGGATTGTAGGATTGTTTTATATATATATATATATATATATATATATATATATATATATATATATATATATATATTAATATTAAAATTAATTTTGTGTTTGGATTGAATGATTAAGTGTGTTTAAAATGCAATATACCATTTCTACCCCCCAACTAATTCAACCAATTATGTATTGTGAGAATAAAGTAGTAATTTAGTAATATGAGATTGTGCAGTTCCACCATCCCTAAGAGATTATTTAGTCACTCATTTGATGTATTATGTAGGTTTATGGACCTGAACCCTCAATTAGTCCTGGTCCCTAAACCTGTAATCCAAACACAATATTGCATGGGATTGAGTGGGACTAAAATTTTAGTCTCACCCAATCCAACAAACCAAACGACTCCTGTGGGTTTATTTTGTTTGATTTAGAAATATACGTCGTCTTATATCACATCTTTCATGTTTGAATTTCACAATCTCTTGCTTGTATTTGCAATTAAGGTTGCAAACGAACTGAGTTGAGTCGAATACCGTGGTTTTATATTTTTATTTGTGAAATTATTTCGAATATCGAATTTGAATCGAATATTCTCCGAATAATAAATGTGATTTGTATTTGATTTGAAATTCACATCGAATTATTAGAATATATACGAATACTAGAGTCGAATATTCGAATCGGATTTTTCTCATGCATGTTATAAACAAATACTTTTCTAGTATTCATTTCAAATTAATTCCATTGTTTCAATTCACAATGCAAGCTACAAATTTAACAGTTTGCAAAATATTATCAAATACATAAACTATAAAAAAAAGTTTAATTATCAAATTCATTAAAAAAATACTTTAAAAAACAATTGACAAACAACTAATTTTTCATCGAGTTTACAATTGAAGTGATAAGGAGGCAATGGTAGCGGGCGGAGATACGGATGACGAACACAAGAACGGTGGATGAGAATCGACCTTGCAACGTTCTTTTTTAATTTCAAAATTGATTTTTTATTTTTAATAAATAAAGTATATCAAAATAATTTTTTAAATAAAAGTATTAAACTATGTGTTGTCTAAAGAGCAATTTGTTAAATAAAACTATAAGGGATTAAAATAATTTTAATTTGCTGAAATTTATAAAAAAAAAATACATATTCATTATTACTATTATTATTATTATATAATATATATATATATATATTGAACCGATTATTTAATCAAATATTTACGAATATTGAATAGAATATCATAATTTGGTATTTGTATTTGATTACTTACCAAATCAAAATATATATTTGTACTTGAATTCGAATCATAAAATTTCAAACACAATAATTAAATTTCAAATACGAGTACCAAATCAAACCAAAGTTAAAATATTTGATTCATTTACCATCCTATTAAATCAAACCAATTTTTTTTTATTCATTTAGCATCCTATTTGCAATAGTGTCGACACTTTAACAAAGGGTCATTAGCGGTTGAATGATTTTGTGTTGATTATTTTTTAGATTAGTTGTGTTTCTCACAGTACTTTTGGGGTTTTTTATTTTTCTTTTCTTGTAGTATTAGGTTTTTAGGCTGTTCAATTTTCACATAAGGTTTTGTGATTTAGTATTGAGTTTGATTCATTATGCTTTGGGCAAAAAAATTTGTGGATCCCAGTTCACGTAGATTTTATTTATTTTTCAGTATCATTGTTTATAAGTCAGACATTTTTTTAAACAATTATACTTCATATATACAACAGTGATACTAAAAAAAAAAAAAGTTCACGTAAACTCGAGTTCCCAAGAGACTTACTCTATCATTCGTGTTGTTTTGCATTTTTCAAAATTTAAAATGAAAAGGTCAATATGCGGAATAAGATTAGTTAATATTCTGTGCAATGTTGGTGTATTTAACTTAAAACGTAATAGTTTATATGATGAATAATATTAATCCATATGCTAAACAATATTGATGTGTGAATATAAAATTATTAGTTATTTAGTTAAATACTTTGCCAACTCGTTTGTTGAATAATAATAGTTTATATGTTAAAATGTATTGCTTGATTTGTTAAAACATATCAATTTATATGATGGATAGTATTAGTTCATAATATGCTGAACAATATTAGTTATTATTTATTACAGTGTTGATATGTGAATGCTAAATTATTTTAAAACATATAAATTTAAGAAACAAATAATATTAATTCATATATATGTTGAACAATATTGTTGTGTATAAGCTGTAACACTATTAATGTGTATATTAACCTTATTGGTATATTTATTAATTAAAATGAAGCAAAAAAAAAAAAAAATATGGAAAAGAAATAGAAAAATAATTCACTAGTGGACAGTGGATTATGAAACCCCCGAATTAATAGGATCTTTGGACCAGATACTTAGTATTAAAAAAAATGAAGTAGGTTAAACGAGTGAAGAAATTAGAAAAGAGAAGGCGGAAAATCATAAAAATATTAATGAAATAGGGAGAATTGAGATTTAAAAAAAAAATAGAAAAATAAATGCAAAAATAGGGAAAAAGAAGCAGAAAAATCAAGAAAGGTGATAGAAATGTGCGAGAACAAGAGAAATAAAGAGAGAATGAAAACAAAAAATCAGGGAAAAAAGTACAAGAAAATGAGAAAGAAACTGAAATTCAGGAAAATTGGTAAGGAAAGAGGAGAAGAAAGGGCAAAAAAGTGGAATACATCAACAGAATGGAAAAAAGTGAGGAAAAACAAAAAATTATGAATCTTAAGAATGAAAGTGCAAGAAAATGAGTAGAAGAAAAAACAATACATCGGGAAAGCGAGAAAGAAAAGTGTTACTAACAAATTCGACACTTTAACCGCTAGGGTACATGCAAACACGTAAAGCTGACAATTTGGGTATAGTTCATACGGAATTTGGATTAGGATGGACTAAAGAAATAGCGGCCCGAAAAATTGTACCGTTTTGGTTTGGGCCGACGGGCTAGATGGGCTCGGGCCATTTTGGTCCGACAGGCCATAGGAGGCTCATTTGGCCCGAGTGGATTTTGTTTTTATAGAAAAAAAAACTGAAATTAGTGTTGTTACTTATTATGAACTAAAGTATATTAAAATATAAAATATATGTGGATTGTGAAAGTGTAACGAGTTATGCTTTATAGTACTCTCTACTTCCACTAATTTTTTACCCGTTTTTCTTTTTAGGTTGTCCACCAATTTTTTACTCATTCTGTTTTTTAAAATAAACACTACTAACAAACAACTAAATGGGTCCCACAATACCCCCTACAATACCCTTATTTTATTTATTTTTCAATAAAACACTATTCATTCCGTCGCATACTTGCTTGTTACATTGCCAAAAAGGTTTGTCTCATACTTATTTGCTACATCCCCTTTTGGAAAGAAAAAAACAACAATACTTTTTAATATTATATTCTCCATACACCCCTAACCAAAAATATCTATTTTATTATTTTATCACTTTAAATACTATTAAGCAACTTTTTTTCTTAAAACATGTGCAAACAGTAAAGTAGCAAACAAGTATGGGACGGAGGGAGTAATTTTCATTAAATTTTGTGATCAACAGTAATGGGTAAAAATTTCGTGAATGGAGGGAGTATAATTTTTTTTATAAAAAAATATTTTAAAAAAAATGGATGGACCGACTCGTTAGCTCATGAGCTAGGTTGTAGGCCCAATTTGAAAATGGGCCGAGTCGGGTCGACCCATTAACATAGCTTGGTTCGACAGGCCGGGTGGCCCGATTTGCCAGCCCTACAAACACGTGACAATACCACAAACATCAATACTACTATATAGGCAACATATTTTTTGCCTATGTGCATGGCATATGTGTTTGTCCTCTATTTTTCACTATTTTGCTTCTCCTTTAGTAAACTTCATCATTTTGATCATGTCCATTGTTTTTCTATCTTTAATCTCATTCGTTCGTTTTGATCAAGTTTTTCTATAAATTTCGCATTTCCCTCACCATTTTTAATTCACTGATTTTCTTCCTCCTCCGATTATAGGGTATATTTTTTCTCGATCTCTAGAATCTCATTCTCTACCATTTATTTCTTATACGTCTTGTCGTGATGTTTTCCTAATTTTAATTATATTTTTTGTTACTTTGATCGTCGTCTGACTTGAACGCAATGTACTAGCTATACTAGTAGTTACCCCACAAGCGTATGGGTTCCCTGTAGTATTGGCAAGTATAGGGACCAGAGATCTACGCGTCGTAGTTAATATGAGTGGATGTTCGGTTTCAAGAATTGTATTAAACTAATCTAAATTTTATCACTATGAATGCAAATAATTAAATTGACTAATAACTCTGGTATAAGATTCAAATATGAGATGATGATGCTCAGGATAAGAATCCCTACGTATACTAACGGAGTTGGTACGATAACTAAAATAACCGTGATGTGCAAGTAATAATCCTAAGTGTACTAAAACTAGGCAATCAACTTCCCTAATCTAGCACAAGATTGAAAGACTAAAAGCTCAAGAATTAACCCTAATACTTCGTCATATCAACCTACTTCACAAATCAACCAAACAAGTTATATGATTGTGCTTAATTAATGAGATCCTAATTTAACTAAGGTGATGCGGTCGTCCTCCCTAGATAAACCGGTAGATGAAAAACTCCTTCTAAAACCCTTTCGTTAAGCCTAATCGTTATTAAAGAGTGATAAGGTCGTCCTCTCTCTAACAAATTTCGTACTCAGTTCCAAGATAATTCTAGGGTTTATTTTAAGAATTCAATTAACTAAGAGAACTAACACTAAACATCACGAATTATCCTACTTACGTACCAACATCCTACTTCTACGAGTTCATCCTACCCTAATCATGCAAGGGTTCTAGCCTAACATGGTGAATGAAACAACGATAGCAATAACGATGATAAACATAAACATAATTGAACTAACAACTAAATTAAAGAACATAAATAACAAATGAATTAAAGTCTCAAAATCAATCTCTTATAATCTCCAAGAACAAAGAAATAATCTAAATAGTTCGAAAGAAATAGCTAAAACTACAAATTCGTAAATCAAAACCTCGATTACAAAATATGCAACTCTTCCAATCTCTCTCCTTGCTCTAAGTACGTAAAAATATGAATAATGATCAAAGGGTGTCTAAAAACTAGCTTGGGATCGGGTATTTATAGGCAACTGGCCTAAAATGGGTGGAAAAGGCCGAAATCGCTCGACCATGAGTGTTGGTCGAGCGCTAGGCTCTCGACCTAAATGTGGTCGAGTGGGCTGACTTACAGCGCCTTCAAGGCACTCGAGCTGAGCTTGGTCGAGCCTAGGCGCTCGACCTCAACTTGTCGAATGGTAGCAAGTGGTCGAGTGTAGGCGCTCGACCATGGTTTGGTCGAGTGGTAGCAAGTGGTCGAGTGGGAGGCGCTCGACCATAGTTTGGTCGAGTGGATTATCTTCCAGAACTCAACTAGCACTCGACCTCATTTGGTTGAATGGTAGTGGTCGAATGGTCCTTGCTCGACCCCCTCCTTCCTTGAACCAACTAATACTTTTGCTTGTTCGAACTAATACTTTTTGTATTTCTTCCATATCTTCTCATCTGGGCATCCGTTTGAGTTGATTCAAAGTCCTACAAACTCCATTTTTTGCCCTCTATCTATCTATGAGCATCAAAGAGACAAATTCATCAGTTTATGAACATAGTACTCAATTGACTCTAAATACTCATCGAATTTACTCAAAATACGGGCAAAATGAGCTACAAATCATAACAATTTCACGCCTAATCATCGTCTTCTTATTTAGATGTTGTTTGATATTGAATTTCATCATTCCATGCGTTCGTATTGTTTTGTGGTAAATTCTGTAATATTATGTTATGTTTTTTCCATTTATATTTTTTTTGCAGGGTGGTTGTTCTTTGTATTTTGTGTTGTTGTATCGTTCGTAGCGTTTGTTGGTCGCCTCGGATGTAGATTTACTATTGTTTGATAGTCCTCTTTGTAGATTATGTTGTTGATTCTTTTTTTTTTATGTAAAGTGTATTTTTTGTTCTTATGTACATGCCTATGTAAGTGTACAATTTTTTTTAATAAGAGTCCACTATTTGAATAATTCAAATGCGATTTTGTATATGGACAAATCCACCATTTGATCAATACAATTTTATTTTAATTGGCAGCATATTTATGCGCCTAACTCTATTTTATTTTCTTCGATCCTTTTATGATGTATTGATTGTTTAGCCTAAAATAACAATTTTAAATTTGGCTGGTAACCTCTTAATTTTGGTTATAATGTTCATTACTTTGGTTATTATGATGGTATTTATGGTGGTAATTATTTTGGTTATTAATAATCACCCAATAATTTTGATTCTTCTTTAATGTGTTATTGACTTTGCTATGCCTTTTATTGTAGATACTATAAATGATTAAAATGAATATTGCATGCGTTTCATAATTTTTTTTTGAACCATGTATGGAGGGATCCATGCATTTTTTGTTTTGATCCTGTAAGTTTAGTAATAATCAATATTTTTCGAATTTTTTTGTAGAGTTTTAGAGACTTGATTGGTTTGATTGTTCCTTTTTCATTTATTTGTCTCTATATGGATACTTGACATCTTTAGGAGCAATTTGTGTTTGTCGTATTTATGGTGGTCATTACTATGGTTATTAATAACCACACAATAGTTCTTATTTCCCTTTATTGTGTTATTGACTTTGCTAGGTTTTTAATTGTAGACATTGTAAATGATTTGAAAGAATAGTGCATGTGTTTTTATTTTATAGTGGACCATGAATGGAGGGATCCATGCATTTTTTATTTCGGTACTGTAACTTTAATAATAATCAATATTTTTCGAAACTTTTGGTGGAGTTTTAGGGACTTGATTGGTTTGATTGTTCCTTTTTTATTTATTTGTCTCTCTATGGATATATGAAATATTTATTACATTCATTATTAATTTGGTTATTGTGTTCATTACTTTGGTGGTCATTACTTTGGTTATTATGATGATATTTATGGTGGTCATTATTTTAGTTTAATAATCACCCAATAATTTTGATTCTCTGTGTTATTGACTTTCCTATGTTTTTAATGATAGATATTGTAAATGATTTGAATGAATATTGCATGTGTTTCATTTTTTTTACAGGGTTTCATTATTTTTTCAAATAGGGCTTTTATCAAGGATTTGTGTAATGGGTATGCCCTATTTTGTTGTTGTTCCTTATGCTGCATAAATTAATTTTTTTATTAATGCTTGTCATGCATTTAATTTGACCTTAATTCTTACGTGAATCGTGGTTAAACAATTAAATCCTTAACTTTTTGGGTACTAATTGTGTCTACTATCCTCATGTATGTGAGTCCTGCAAATTAGGTGTTGATTTTTATTAAAATTTATAGTATCCTAAAATATCTGTAATATAATCACTCCATGAAAATAAATGTGCAACGAATAGTTAAAACAAATTAATTTTTTATTAATGTTTAGTATGCATATTAAACTATTAAACCCATAACTTTATGGGCACTAATTGAGTCTACTATCCTCATATTTATGTGAGTCCTGCAAATTAGGTGTTGAGTTATACCAATGCTGCATTTTGAATGTGTGTATTATTTTACTATGTTTAAATTTTCCGTGTCATTATGGTATTAATTTTTTGTGATTATACGTCAGTTGTTATGATTATTCGTCGGTGGATTACTTTGTGGTTATCCCAATTAATAAATTTTTTTCTTATCCATTCAAGACTCTTAAGTTAAAACTATTAATTCATGTCATTAAATATAAAATGTTGTCATTTAGGATTACAAAATGGTTCCTTATATTAATTTCTATGTCGAGTTTGTGCACGTGTTGAATTTTCATATACGTTAGGTCCGTGTCAGGTTCGCCCACGTTAGAAATACTATACATGTTATAATTTGGTCCAATAAGTTTTACAATTGCTAAAAAAATCTTGTAGGATGAATATTTAGCATGTTGACTACGAACTTCTGGCATTTGTTATCTATAATTTTTATTTACCTCTTGATATGTCTATTTGAAGTTCTTCCACGTTGAAAACATTATGCGTGTTATGGTTTGATTTTGTAACTTTTAGAATTGCTAATAAAACTATTGAAGGACCATATCAAATAACTTTTGCAATTACTAAAAAAAACTTGAAGGGCGAATATTTAGCATGTTGACTATGGACTGCTGACTTTAACGCATGTGTACTAGTTATACTGGTAGTTACCCCACAAGAGTATGTGATCACAATAGTATTGGCAAGTATAAGGACCAAGTATATCGAACCCAAGGAAAGGTATGTATGCGAATAGAGCTCTGGAGATCTACGCGTCGTAGTTAATATGAATGGATGTTCTGGATTAAGAATTGTATTAAACTACTCTATATTCTACCACTATTAATGCAAATGATTAAACTAAACTAATAACTTGGGTTTAAGATTCAAATATGGATGATGATGCTCAGGATTGGAATCCCTACGTATACTAATGGAGTTGGTACGATAACTAAAATAATCGTGATGTGCAAGTAATAATCCTAAGTGTACTAAAACTAGGCAATCAATTTCCCTAATCTAGCACAAGATTGAAAGACTAAAAGCTCAAGAATTAACCCTAATACTTCGTCAAATCAACCTACTTCACTAATCCACTAACCAAGTTATATGGATCGTGCTTAATTATTGAGACCTTTATTCGTCCTCCCTAGATAAACCGGTAGATGATAAACCCCTTCTAAAATCCTTTCGTTAAGCCTAATCATTATTAAAGAGTGATAAGGTCATCCTCTCTCTAACAATTTTCGTACTCACTTCTAAGATAATTCTAGGGTTATTTTAAGAATTCAATGAATTAAGAGAATCAACTAAACATCACTAGTTTCCTAATTACGTACCAACGTCCTACTTCTACGAGTTCATCCTATCCTAAGCATGCAAGGGTTCTACCCTAACATGTTAATTGAAAGAACGAAAGCAATAACGATAATACGAACCATAAACATACTTGAATTGACAATTAAATCTAAAAAAATAAACTTAGAATAAATTAAAGTCTAAAAAATAATCTTCTATAATATGAAAAACTAGGGTTTTTAATCTCCAAGAACAAAGAAAGAAAGAATTAATCTAAGAAGTTCAAAAGAAATACTAAAACTACGAATTTGTAAATCAAAACCTCGATTACAAAGTATAAAACTCTTCCAATCTCTCTCCCAAGCTTTCTCCTTGCTCAAAGTATGTAAAAATATCAAAAGTGATCAAAGAATCTCTAAAAACGAGCTTGGGATGGGGTATTTATAGGCAACGGGCCGTTTTGGAGTGTTTGGGCCAAAAATCCACGATCTGCTTGAGCACCTACTCGAGCGCCTAGTGCTCGAGTGACTTCCACTTGAGCGCCCCACTCGAGTTCTCGAGCACTTAGTGCTCGAGTGACTTCCACTTGAGCACCCCACTCGAGTGCTTGAGCACTTAGGGCTCGAGTGAGTGTTGCTCGAGTGCTAATCCTTTCCAGAATCAATCCCGCACTCGACCTCCATTGCTCGAGCGCTAGGCGCTCGACTTGAATCCACCTGAGTGCCCCACTCGAGTGCTTGAGCACTTGGTGCTCGAGTCCTCTTGCTTGAGAACTTTTAACTGATACTTTTGCTTGCTCGAACTAATACTTTTCGTATTTCTTCCATATCTTCTCATTCGGGCATCCGTTTGAGTCGATTCAAAGTCCTACGAACTCCATTCTTTGCCCTCCATCCATATATGAGCATCAAAGAGGCAAATTCATTAGTTTGTGAAAATAGTACTCAATTGACTTTAAATACTCATCGAATTCGCTCAAAACACGGGCAAATCGAGCTATAAATCATAACAATTTCACGCCCAATCAACTACGGACTTCTGGTATTTTTTTTCTATTTACATATCGGTATGTCTATTTGAAGTTCTTACACTTTGAAAATATTATGCAGGTTATGGTTTGGTTCTGTAACTTTTAGAATTGCTAATAAAAATATTGAAGGACCAATATCAAGTAACTTTTACAATAACTAATTTTTTTAAGGACCAGTATTTAGCATGTTTACTACGGACTTCTGGCATTTGTTTTCTATATTTTTCTATTTACCTATCTGTATGTCAATTTGAAGTTCGTCCACGTTGAAAATATTATGCATGTTATGGTTTGGTCCTGAAACTTTTAGAATTGCTAATAAAAATGTTGAAGGATCAATATCAAACATATTGACTATGAACTTCTAGTTGGTGCTAAATAAGATAGACACTATGGAAGTTGCGTGCATTGTGGTATCGATACTCGTCTTGTGGAGCTTACAAAAATTTCCTTATTTTGTTGAGAATTTTACCTGATTCATATGGTGATATTTATTTAAAAATTTATATGGTAATACTTATTTGCGTGTGTGGGGTTTGCCTACATTAAAAATATTGTACATTTTATAATTTGGTCCTCTAACTTTTACAATTGTTGAAAAGAAACTTAAAGGGCTAATATCGGTCATATTGTCTATAAACTTCTGGCAATTATTTTCTATGATTTTTATTTAGCTATCGGTTTGTCTATGTAACATTTATCCATATTGAAAATATTATGCATGTTATAATTTGGTCCTGTAACTTTTAGAATTGCTAGAAAAAAATGTCGAGGGACCAATATCTAACATATTTACTATGGACTTCAGGTGGGTGCTAAATTAGATAAATATTGTGTTAAATGTGTGGGTCCTAGATTAATAGTTTATGTCTTTCAATTTTAAATTTGATATTTTTGTATCTTTCATGTCCTAACTCGATGGGAAAAATCTTTTAGTCCTTCTGTTGATTGTATCTAATTTATCTTTTAGACCTTAAATTGACAAAAATTACATGTGCTTGGATTCACATGGTAATATTTATTTGCGTGTGTGGGGTTCACCCAAATTAAAAATACTATACACGTTATAATTTGGTCCTCTAACTTTACAGTAACTAAAAAAATCTTGAAGGACCAATATCAGTAATATTGACTACGGACTTCTGGCAGTTTTTTTCTATAATTTTTATTTAGCTATCGGTTTATCTATTTAAAGTTCGTCCACATTGAACATATTGTGCATGCTATAGTTTGGTCCTGCAACTTTTAGAATTGCTGGAAAAAAATGTCAAGGGACCAATATTAAACATACTCACTATGGACTTCCGGTGGGTGCTAAATTAGATAAGCACTGTGTTAAAATGTGTGGGTCCTAATTTTAATCTCGGATATGATTTTTTTTGAAAAAAAAATACCGTTGTGAGATTATTATAATTTTATAGTATCCTAAAATATCTATAATTTAATCACACCATGAAAAAAATATGGAACAAATATTTAAAATGAATTAAAATTTTTATTAATGTTTGATATGCATTTAATTTAAACTTAATTCTGACGTGAATCATGGTTAAACTATTAAACCCTTACTATCCTCATTTATGTGAGTCCTGCAAATTAGGTATTGATTTTTATTAAATTTTTTATAGTATTCTAAAATATCTATAATATAAGAGCAACTCTCATGTGAAATATTTCACACATGAAATGTGCTAAAAATACTCTAGCCGCAAAATCTCATGGGTCGCACACACCAAACCGGGTCAAAACAAAAAATTTACGGATTCTGGGGTAATTAACCCTTAGCTCCGCAAAAACATAGTAAAAAAAAGAGAGAGAGAAGGCGGCGATATCGCGAGAGAGAAGAGACTCCGACGAGTTTCGACCGCTGATTCAAGGAAAAAAAAGGGAATTTCCAGAGAGAAAGGAAGAAAAACAAAATCTGGGGTCGAATTGAAGAAAAAAAATCGACATGGATGAATATTTCGAAGACTTCCAGATAATAACAAGAACAAATTTTACTGGTTCAGCAACAACAGGTAACACAAGCACAACGTTCAAGTCGTAAAACACAAGTTAGAAACTTAATAGTAGTAGATTAACAAATTTAAGAATGTGTTACGTATTAATAATATGTATGTTACGAGGAAAACAAAACTAGTGTTACAAATCCTTAATTGACATATATGATATTCATATAACAAATGTATGTTACTGTATGAACTAATCTATGTTACTGTACATTTGTTGAGAAAGAATTTACGTATGTATTTAGTCCATGTTACTAATTAATGTAAATATGTGTTACTCATAGGGGTTAGTTGTGTTACTAGATGAATTACACAGTATTAAATGTTTACTGACTATACATATGTTACTTGTATTTTAAATATATGTTACAGTTTAATGAAAAACTATGTTACTATGTGAAATACATACTGCTAGTATATAGGATGAATGGTGTTACTCATTGATTAGGTGTGAAATTGTTATATTTTGTAGCCCGATTTGCCCATGTTTTGTGTATTTTTGATGAGTGTTTAGAGTCCTTTGAGCAACATTTTCATAAATTCATTAATTTGTCTTTTTGGTGTTCATAGTTGGATAGAGGGCGAAAAGAGGAGTTTGTAGGACTTTGAATCGACCAAAACAGACTCCCGGTTGAGAAGATATGAAGGTTTTTCGAACAAGTGTACAACAGCCGAAAAGTGCTCGACCAAAAGAGGTCGAGCGCCCCCATTCGACCACTTGATTCATTTGACCAGTAGTGGTCGAGCGCCCTAAGAGCTCTAGAAAGGCACCCATTCGACCAACATGGAGGTCGAGCGCTAGTGCTCGACCAAGTGCTCGACCAAACCCCAGTTTTGCGAGATTTTAGCCTTTTTCACACATTTTCGGTCCGTTGCTTATAAATACCCAATCCCAAGCTCGTTTTTAGAGACCCTTTGATCCCAATTCATATTTTTGCATACTTAGATCCTGGTAGAGAGATTTTGGAGAGTTTCTGTTGGGACAATGTCAGTTTTGATTAGATCCCAAAGCCCCTGAAAAGATGTTTGCATTTGTTTGTCAGGCTAGTCTTGGTTAGGATTTGTACTTAGTCATTTTACACTTCACAGGTACTCAGTAAGAGGAGCACTTACTGATGACAATCAAGACAAGGGCCTGAAGACGAAGGTTACCATCCTGAGCTTATGGCAGTCCTCTAAGCTGGCTGAGTAAGTCTCAGTGATGAAGAGTATGACCCTGATGTCATTACTACTCAGTCCTGAAGGGAACAAGATGATACTGAGTTTATGGAAAGACTTGGAGTAGAGCCAAGCAATGCAAAAGGAATGTCAGAGTCAGGACAAACCCGGTGAGCTCAAGACAAAATGAACTTAATAAGACAAGCCTGAAGCCTAGGAATAAGTTCTGACATTCTCACCAACCTGATGACGTGGACCAATCCGAGAAGGACACGCACGTATGGAACCTGACAGAAGACTGACTTCAGACTGCATTTTCAACGGGCAAGCATTTAATGTGCATTTAATGCATATACCTAATTCCATGCAAGGACGGTTGCTGCATGAAGATATGTCCGTTTGAAGCCACTCTACATAGATGACAAGAAAGGCTATCCCTCCAACGAATAGTTTTTCAAATCACCTATAAATACAGAAGGCCTTGAACCCATTCAAGGTTACGGGAAATTTCCAAGCCAGAAATTACTCAAACTCTCAAGCACTCAAAGCATTTAGTCTTTAGAAGAAGCACTCGAAACCCTTTAAATTTCCCAAATGTTTCTTAGCAACTGAGAGTTAATCTGTATTCCAAGAGCGTACAAGCAATATCTTAAGCTTAGAGAGATTATCCAACCCTTAGCATAGCTTTGTCTTGTAAGGATAATCTTAACCTAGTTGGAATCCAAACTGAAACTAAAACCCTAAAGTTAGGTTTGTTGGAAGTAAGTTAGTTAGTAAGGAAGTTTGTATAGGTTAGTGAGGTAGCTGATCTTGGTGCACCTTGACACGTTAAAAACAAGAATCCCTTGAGTGGATTTCCTGTTAAATCAGGCCGTGGACGTAGGAGCTTGAGACTGTGAACCACGTTAAACTTGCTGTGTTCTTATTGCTTTGATATATTGCATACCTGCCATATTAACTGTTCATTCATTGCATAAGATCTATCAGGCTTGAATCAATCAGCCTGGTCTATTAAAAAGAGCACTGCCCTTACTAAACACTTTTCATTTGAGTAATCAAGGTTTTCAGAAAGCAAACTAAACAAGACTTTAAACTACCAGGGCTCACGCACTTCCGCACTGAACTTAAACTAATAGTTAGCCAACTGACCCGCACCAAGTGTAGTCAGTAGGTATATTATCAGTACCTAGTTCTTTATCACTCTGAGTAAGGGGACTCAGTAAGTTTTTAAGTTTGGAAAATTGGTATACGTGTATTCCCCCCCCCCATACACGTATTCCTCAGTCTTGTACCGGGACCAACAAGTGGTATCAGAGCAGTGGTTCAAAAGACCACTGACTTTGAATACTAATAGTTTCAGAGGAGAAACTGTTGGTAGTCACTGAACAGATCTGAGTTTGCTTTTCATAAAACTTGCATCATCATGACTTCGAGGAGACTTGAATCTTCGTTACCTGAATTCTCTGCATCTAACTTTGTCTATTGGAAGTTCAGATTAGAAGCGCATCTTGATGCCATCCATGACCAGATGCCGCATGTTCTCAGTGAGGGACCGATCAAGATCACTATTCCCAATGTCAGAGGACTGGGATATGAGCATCTTGAGATTGGTGTGCAGGATCCGAAAGAAAGGAAAGACATGACCAACGATGAAATCAAGATGGTGGGACTGGACAATGTTGCCAGAAACATCATTTTGCATACGGTGCCCTTCGAGGAGTCAGCCAGGCTGATGAACCTAAAGACAGCAAAGGAGGTTTGGGATGAGCTAACAAGGATGTGCGAGGGGTCAAAAAAGATAAATGAGAACAAGAGAAACATTGCCATTCAGAAATTCGAAGCATTTGAGATGTTGCCTGATGAGACAATTGATCAGATGGAGTCAAGGTTCATCAAGTTGATGAATGAGCTGGTGATGCTGGACAAGGATGTCCGAAAGAGAGATGTTGCTTCAAAGATCCTGAATGTCCTTCCTGAGAGATGGGATAATAGTGTAATTATGCTTAAGAACACTCAGGATATGAGTAACATAACTTCTGCTTTACTTTTTTCAGAGCTTAAAGCACTGGAATTTGATCTTAATAAAAAGAAGAAGAAAGTTCAGCCAGAAGAGGAAGAAAAAGAGAAAACTCCTGAGAAAAATATGGCGTTCAAAGCCAGGACTGAACCTGTTGAATCTTCATCAAAGTCACTGATGGAGATGAGCAAGGAAGAGCTTGCTGAGGAGTACAGCCTGATGGCCAGACGCTTTGATAAGCTTAATTCCAGGTTTGGTCGTTATAAGAAATTTTATCAGGACTCACGTGACAGGAAACCTGAAGGAACCCACCAAAGCTCAAGGAGATATGAGGAGAGAAGAAACACTGACCAGAGGATAGATCGTGGCGATGAAAGAAGATACTCAGACCCAAAGCCCGATCGCAGAGATGAACAAAGACGTACTCATGACGATAAGCACTCAGGGAAGACTGAAAGATCATCAAGATAGAGGGAACCTGACTCAAGGAGAATTCCTGAACCAAGGAGAGAAAGAAGAGATGAGCAACCAACATGTTACAACTGTAACAAGAGCGGGCACTATCAGTATGATTGTCCGAAGCTGAGTGCAAGGGAAAGAGAAGACAGGAGGGCCAAGAGAGACCAGAGACTTGCAGACCGGAGAGCGATGCTCGCTGAGGATGCAACTGACTCTGATGGTCCTGAGGAGAGGTCGCCTGAACTCTTTTCTGATGATGAGTACGATGATGTCTGCCTGATGGCAAGGGAGAAACCTGAGGTAACATCTAATTCTGTATGTGGTTCCTACACTGGTCAAAATCCTAAGCTTAGCTCAGAGTCAGTCAGAGAAATGAACCTTCAGATCTGCCTGGATCAATTGATGGTTGATTTCTCCAGACTGCAGAAAACTAATGTCTTCTTGGTAGAGGAGAACAAGAAATTGAGTATTGAGGTTCAGAACCTGAATGATCAACTCACTTAGTCTGATCTTAAAGAATCAACTCAGATTGTGAGACTAACTCAGGAGATTGATTTAATCAATGCTGAGCGTCTCCCAAGAGAGAAGCTTCTGAAGGAATTGGCTGAGGAAGAGCTGGTCAGGAAGAAAGAACTGAAAGCACTCAAGAGTAAGTTCGATGACCTCTTTGCCAGACATGAAATCCTGAAAGAGAGTGAGGACTCACTCAAGAAAAAGGTTGCAGCAATGAATAAATCCTCAGTGGCTAGAGAGGAAATAAATAGCAGCCAGATGCTTGGGAACGAGAAAAAGGGACTCGGATATGTTCCTAAGAAATCCTCACAGGGTAAATCTCATGTTGCTTCAGGGAGCAACACTGAGAGGGTATTTGTTTAGGCAGGCCAGAGTGCACCTAAGGTTGTACTTTAGGCCCGTCAAACTGATAAGGGCAAGGAAACCTTTGACACAGTCAGGTTTTGGAATGAAGAGTCTTCTCCAAGAATTTCAGGCTAAAGATGGTCCACAGGTAACCTTTGGTGATAACTCAAAAGGTGTTACTAAAGGTTTTGGTGTCTTGATAATAGGTACAGTCAAAGTGGAAAATGTGTCCTTTGTGGAAGGACTGAAGCATAACCTGTTGTCAGTAAGCCAATTCCGTGACAAAGGTTTCAGTGTTGAGTTCTCATTGAATATATGTTTAGTCAAGGACGAATCAACACAAGTGCTTCTATCAGGTATCAGGAAAGGTAATGTTTATCTTGCTGATTGGAGCAGCACTATTCCTAATACTTGTTTTGTTGCTAAAAGCTCTCTAGAGCTCAGTTGGTTATGGCATAAAAGATTAAGCCACCTGAACTTCAAGATTCTTAACAAAATTTCTAGACAGTCACTTGTTGATGGTCTACCTAATGAAGTTTTTAGCAAAGATCATGTGTGCAAAGCTTGTCAGGAAGGGAAGCAGGTTAGAGCTTCATTCAAAGAGAAAGCTTCCCATTCCACTGACAGGATTCTTCAGCTCTTGCACATGGATTTATTTGGTCCTATTACACCTGTAAGTATGAATGGTAGGAATTTATAAACTCATATATTTTTTACTTTTGTAATGAACTTGGTATAGCTCATGAGACTTCTGCAGCTAGAACCCCACAACAAAACGGTGTTGCTGAGAGAAGGAACAGGACACTGAAGGAAGCTGCCAGGACCATGCTGGCTGAGTCAGGATTGCCCAAGAAATTCTGGGCTGAAGCAATCAACACTGCATGCTACACTCAGAACAGATCCATGCTGAACAAACAACATGCACAAACCCCATATGAGATATGGAATAAGAGGAAACCTCATATTTCTTACTTTCATATATTTGGTTGTAAGTGCTTCATCCTCAATGTTAGGATAAAAATTGTTAGTTTTGATGAGTTAAAACAAACCAGAAGATGTAATAGGACCATCTGGACCTGTTAGCCAGATGATGATCTAGATTAGGACTTAGTCTAGGGGGAACTGCCAGACCAGAAGACTTCACCAGAGGACTCCACCAGAAGACTTCACCAGATGAGACCTGACCAGAGGCAGAGGACCTTCCCCTGACCAGACGAGTCCGGACCAGACGAGTCTGGTGGAACAAAAGATGCTCAGTTTGATCTCCTGTTTCTACTGAGTATTCTGGTTGTTCACTAGATTAGGACCAGAAGACACCGAGGTTGCCTGGTGTCTGGTCTTGCCTTCTCTGGAGAGAATCAGAGTTAGGTAGAGGAAACTATTGACCGTTGGTGATTCAAATCAAGTCAACTAGATCAGGATTGGAAAGTTTTGAAGATAATCAATCCAAGGATCCCACCAACCCAATCAATCAATTAGGGAATTGATTGATTGAGGCTTCCTTAAATAGAGGATCTGATTGGATTAGCCCTCCAACGGCTAGCCCTAATCCCCTCTATAAATACAAGAGTGCAGTTCAAGAAAAAGCTCTAGAGAGACTATATACGCGCATAAGTCCATCCAAGCTTTTGATATTCATTCTAGGCACTCTTACTGTTCATAATATTTATCTACGCTTAAGGAGTTATTGAAACCTCAACCTGTTCATCTATTAGATAAGGTTGTTAGCTGTTGATCTTTAGATTGAAGTTAAATCTAAAGAGATTGTAAGAAGGAACTGGTACTTCCCAATTCCAGTGAAGTAAGTAAGTGAGTTGGTTGATAGTGAGACCCCTTGGATATAAGGGAGAGTGGACGTAGGATATTCAAATCCGAACCACTATATATCTTGTGTTCATTATTGCTTTCTTTTACTTATTGTCCTATTGATTATTGTTCTCTTGTAGAAAGAATTTGAAAGACATTTAACTTAAGCTTCCGCAATTAATCTAACTAGTGGGACCAACAAGTGGTATCAGAGCAGTGTGTCCAACGACCACTGCTTTGAAAAGCTTTTGGTGGTCACCGGGCAGATCCATTGCTCTTTAGTACTTTTGTTCAAGTTCTTGTTATTTCCCTTAATTTTATTAAAATGTCTGCAAAATCTTCTTACAAGAGCCGTAAGCTCCCAGAATTCTCTTTTGAGGATTACAGCCACTGGAGCTTCATGATGAGCAATCATCTTGGAGCTATCCACCACCGCATGTTAGATGTGGTAGAAAGTGGCCCCATTCAATTTTACTGGACTCCTATTGATAGTGGCAGGTCAAAGTCCAGAGAAGAAACTAGTGAAGCTGCCCAGAAAACTGCAGAGGATAGAGTCCCCAGGCAAAGAATCCTAAAAAAGAAAGATGAGCTTGATAATGATGAAAGAAAGCTCTACAACTTGGACCAGGTGGCAAGAACAGAGATCATCAACACACTTACTAAAGAGGTGATTGAAAAGGTCAGAACGTGTGCCACTGCCAAGGAGATGTGGGACAAACTGGCACTACTCTGTGAGGGAACAGAGAAGATCAAAGACAACAAGCTCCAAGCTGTTCAACACTCGTTTGATACTTTCAAGATGAAACCAGACGAGACTATTGACCAGCTGGACATGCGTCTCACAAACCTCCTGAACAAGGCTAGTGCCTTAGGTAAGACCTACTCTGAAAAGGAAATTAATAGTAAAATCTTGCGCTCACTAACCAGCAGGTGGAGAATTAAAGTCACTGTGATCAAGGACAACAAGGATCTCAATACTCTGGATCATCATCTTCTGTTGTCTGATCTCAAAGCCTATGAGTATGATCTTCAAGAGGAGGATCAAACAGAAGAGGTTTCCTCTTCTGGTCAGAAAGGTGTTGCATTCTCTTCAACTATCAAGCCTGATGTCAAGCCAAATGAGTCTACTGCAGATGACTTGAGCCTCAAGGAGCAGGTAGCACTTCTAACTCGTAAATTAGATAAAATGAGTTCAAAATATGGCAGGTACAAAAGGCACTGGAAGGAATCTACCAGGGACAGAAAGAATTCCTTCAAACCTGCAGAGAAGGAGAAGACATCTGGAGACTCAAGGGAGACCAGATTCAGAACTCCAGAGAGAAGGAGAGATGACAACCCTGACAACTCTGGGAGATCAGATTATCAGAGGAGGGATGGTAGCTCTGGCAGACCTGACTACCAGAGGAGAGAGAGTAGTCCAGCCAGATCAGACTACAACCAGAGGAGGAGAGAGCCAAGTCCTAGTCCCAGAGGAGACAATGCCTGCTACACATGCAACAAGACTGGTCACTACAGTTATGATTGTCCTCAACTCACTCCTAGGGAAAGAGAAGAGAAAAGAATTAAGAGAGATAGGAGATATGCAGACAAGAGAGCATTGCTGGCAGAAGCAGAGGAGGAGGATACTAGTTCCAGTTCTTCTTCTTCTGATTTCGGATCAGATGATGATGTATGTCTTATGGCAGACATCACTGAGGTAAATGAAACTACTCTAGTCTTATCAAATTCCAAATGTACTGAATCCTCTAATTCATCTGGTAACTCCAGGGAGTCTGATATGCAACAAATGATATCAGATCTCCAAAATTGTGTCCAACTTTGTCAAAAACTTGGGAAAGAGAATGGTAGGCTCAGAGCTGAAGTTCAATCTCTCTCTCAGAGAACTCATGAATGATCATTCCAAAGAAGTCTTTGAACTTCAGGATAAGATCACAGAAAGAGATACTCTGGTAGATCAACTCATGAAAGAAAAGAACTCTCAAGAAGATGAGATCAATGAACTCAGAGCCAAATACCAGACTCTTATCAAGGGAAAACAAGTTGCTCATAACATAGAGGAGATACCCATGCCCAGAGAAGCTCCTAAGATACCATCTGTTGTATCTATCATATCAGAGTCTTCTCAGCGCATTAGTGATAAGAGTGGTTTAGGATATTCTGGAATTACCACTAAAACTCATAAATACCTTTATAATAAAGACAAGTCTGTAAGAGCTGGTAAATTGGTAGAAATCTGGGATGATAAAGACTTAACTGGTAATGGTTACAAGGTGGTTCACAATCCTGATTGTAAAAGGAATCACTCTGTTAATCACATAACATATGGTCCAGAAGAGTTGACTGTTCTGGAAGAGAAGATGCTAGAAAATAAATGTCAACAAGGGGAACCATTGAAAATTGATGGTTATGTGAACAATAAGTCCCAAGGAGTAGAACTTACTCAAATTGGAGGACCCCAGAGAAATCCTCAAAGGAAACCTAACCAGATTAGGGGACCTCAAAGGAAACACTCAAGAAAGGGGAATACCAATCAGAGTAATAACTACCAGAGAAGGAACAATGTTCAACAGCACCAGGTACCCCAGAGACAATTTTCTCAGAGGAATCAATTCCAGAATAGGTATACTCAAAGGACCTATAACCACCAGAGCAGGTCTAATTCTCAGAACCAGAGGAGGTCTTCCAGACCCATCTATAGAAAACCAACTGATCTGGGAAGTTATGACACCAAAGATGGTTCTTCTAGGATGTATCCCTACAACCAGACCTTTAAGACCATGTCTTTGAGGCAGGCCATTCCAAAGGCCAGATTTGAGAAAAGGTACACCAGACCTGTTTATAGGAAAGGTGTCCTTATCAGACCAGTAGCTCAATATGTCATTGTCAGAGGACATGTGCTGGTAGATAGATTTGGAAGGAAGATAAGATCTCCGCATCCAGCAAGGGATGATCTTTATCTATGGATTCCTACAAAACCTGCAACTAACCAATCAGGACCCAGCACTAGTAGGGGACCTAATTGATTTCTCTGCAGGTAGATAAGAGTCCATTGGAGAAAGGATTTTCAAGCAACTATGTCTGGTACATTGATAGTGGATGTTCCAAGCACATGACCTTCCAGAAGGATAATCTCCAAGATTTCAAGCCATTAAATGGACCAAGAGTGATGTTTGGTGACAACAACTATGGAGTCACCAGAGGAGTTGGAAAGTTGACCTTCAATGGAGTTTCTGTAGATGAAGTCTACTATGTTGAAGGACTCAAGCATAATCTGCTTTCAGTATCCCAATTTTGTGACAAGGGATACTCAGTGAAATTTTCTAGTGATTCATGCAATGTTTTCTCTTCTGATTTTAATGATATCTTGCTAATAGGCTTGAGGAAGGGTAACATTTATCTTGCAGATTTTAACAGTTGCCCAAGAAATGCTTGCCTGGTTGCTAAAGGATCTGCAGAGAACAGATGGATTTGGCACAAGAGATTGTGTCATCTTAACTTCAAAACACTGAACAAGATTGCCAGAAAAGGTCTCATTCGAGGTCTTCCTAATGAAGTGTTTAAGAAGGATCAGGTGTGTGGTTCATGCCAGAAGGGTAAACAACCCAAGACTTCCTTTAAGGATGTCCAGAGCACAACCACAACCAGAGTACTTCAACTACTTCACATGGACCTGTTTGGACCTGTTTCTCCTCTTAGTTTCAGTGGAAGGAAGTACACCTTGGTGATAGTAGATGATTTTTCAAGATATACTTGGGTAGTGTTCTTGTTTAAGAAAAATGAAACTATCACTAAGCTGCCAGAGTTCTTCAAGCAGATTCAGAATGAGCAGAACCAGAGCATAGTCAGGATCAGAAGTGATAAAGGGACAGAGTTTTTGAATTCACACATTGCAGATTACTGCAAGGATCATGGGATTTTTCATGAGACATCTGCTGCCAGAACACCCCAACAAAATGGAGTAGCAGAAAGGAGGAATAGGACTCTCAAAGAAGCTGCAAGAACACTTCTGGCAGAATACAACACTCCACAAAGATTTTGGGCAGCGGCCATTAATACAGCCTGTTATACTCAGAACAGGTGCCTGATTGCCCAGAGACATAATAAGACTCCATATGAGGTATGGAAAGGTAAAACCCCATCTGTTTCATATTTTCATGTTTTTGGATGTAAGTGTTTCATCCATGACAATGGGAAATCTAAATTAAGAACCTTTGATGCTAAAGTGGCTGATGGAATATTTTTAAGATATTCCAGCACCAGTAAAGCTTTTAGAGTTTTTAATAAGAATTCACTTTGTGTGGAGGAAACACCTCATGTTGTTTTTGATGAATCTACTTTTGAGTGCAAGGTGGATTCTAAGTCTTCTGATGAGACCGAGAATCAGACTACACCATGAGTTATCAAAGTCAATCCACCTATTCTTGATTCAGATTCAGATTCAGATGATGACCCATCTCCTGGTTCTCTGAAGCAGAAGCCTTCACAAGAAGTAGAACCAGAAGAGGTTGGAACTCCTGTAGGGGGAAGCTCTTCTGCAGATGGTGATAATCACCAAGGTCCTGCAGAAGATGATCAACCAGGCAAGACCACGGGAAGGAGGACCCTGGTTGATCACCCCAATGACCTGATCTTAGGAGATCCAACTAAGGGTGTCCAGACTAGGAGAACTCTTAACTTAGCTGCTTTATTCAGTTGCTATGTGTCCTTGATTGAGCCCAAGAACATCAAGGAGGCACTGAAAGATTCAAATTGGATTGTTGCTATGCAGGAGGAGTTGAATCAATTCACCAGACAGGATGTTTGGGAGCTGGTAGACAGACCAAGACATCAAAAGGTGATAGGCACTAAGTGGGTTTTCAAAAATAAGAAAGATGAGATGATGTCATTACTAGGAACAAGGCAAGGCTAGTGGCCCAGGGCTATTCTCAGTCTGAGGGAATAGACTATGATGAGACATTTTCTCCTGTTGCCAGACTAGAAGCCATCAGATTGTTCTTAGCATATGCTGCTCACATGAAGTTCAAAGTATACCAGATGGATGTGAAATCTGCCTTTCTTAATGGGATTCTCATTGAGGAAGTGTATGTGGAACAACCTCCTGGTTTTGAACAAGGTGACAAGGTGTTTAAGCTTAAGAAAGCTCTTTATGGGCTGAAGCAGGCACCTAGAGCATGGTATGACACTCTATCTCAATTTCTTCTGGACAATAGTTTTACTAAGGGTAAGATTGATAGGACCTTGTTTAGGAAAGAAGAAGGAAAGGACATCCTTCTGGTCCAAATATATGTTGATGACATTATATTTGGATCCCCTAACAAGAAGCTGTGTGAGAAGTTTGGTGAGCTCATGCAGAGTCAGTTTGAGATGTCCATGATGGGAGAAATGAATTACTTTTTAGGTTTGCAGGTTAAGCAATCAGAGAAGGGAATTTTTATTAATCAGGCAAAGTACACCAGAAACATGTTAGAGAAATTTGGAGTAGGATCTAGCAAAGCAGCCAAGATCCCTATGATAACAAATTTCAACATGGATCCAGATGAGTCTGGAGAGAGTGTGGACCAGACTCAGTACAGAGCACTCATTGGTTCTCTTCTGTACCTGACTGCAAGCAGACCAGATATTACTTTTGCTGTAGGAGTTTGTACCAGATTTCAAGCTAATCCTAAGAAGAGTCACTTGGAAGCAGCTAGGAAGATATTGAAATATCTTAAGGGAACAGTGAACCTAGGATTATGGTATCCTACAGATGATAACTTAGAGTTGATTGGGTATTCAGATTCAGACTATGGAGGATGCAGAATAGATAGGAAATCTACAAGTGGAACATGCCAATTTTTAGGGAATAAATTGGTATCCTGGTTTTCTAAGAAGCAGACTTCAGTTGCTACATCAACAACAGAAGCAGAGTACATGGCTGCAGGGAGTTGTTGTTCACAACTTCTCTGGATTAGTCAACAGCTTAGGGATTACCAGATTAGAGCTAAGGATATTCCTATTTTCTGTGATAGTAATAGTGCGATTGCAATCACCCAGAATCCAGTTCTTCATACCAGATGCAAACATGTTGATATAAGGCATCACTTTATCAGAGATCATGTTGAGAAGGGAGATATAAGGATGGAAAAGATTGCAACAGAGAAGCAGAGAGCAGATATCTTAACTAAGCCTTTGGCTGAGACCAGATTCAGAGAGTTAGCTTTTGAGTTAGGATTGTTGGATCCAGAGACAGATTTGTTTTAGGGGGAACAACAGAGAAGTATCCTTTGTTTCATTACTTTACTTCATATATTTATTCTCAAACTAACATACCTGCAGATTAGACATATCAGAGAAGTTATATCTCCAGATGAGGTATGCGTCAGGTAACACTTGTCCCAGATGAGGTGCTGAGTCAAATTCAAGAAAAGTCCAAAGTCTTCTCTGACCAGGACCAGATGAGTCAAATCAGAGTAGATTTAGCACCAGACTATTTGGGGTATCATCTGGTTACAATATCAGGTGACAGGTATGTTTTTACTTCTCTGGCCTCTGATCATTGGGATACACTTTTCAAATTAGTAAGTACACTCAAAACGTTTCAACTTCGGAGTGTATTTAAGACTAGGGTATAGGGGCTAGGCAATCATTTCGCTTTTTCTCTTGACTGCCACAAAACCCCTTTATGCCCAGTCCCAATGACTATGCCAACGCACCAGATTAAATCTGTATCTCGCCTTTCATCATGGCCATCGGATTTAATCAATGTGCAATATGTCAATCAATTCGAAAATTGATTTTATTTCCCAAATTAAATTTGCTATTACACGCGTTCACACTTCATTTATTAATCAAGCCACACGTATTTCCCTATTTAAATCAAAATTCTACTCAATCTGTCCTTTCACGATTCATATTTTTTCAAACCCTAACCTGTTTCTCTACAAGTTTTTTTTCTCTCTCTCTCTCTCTCTCTTACACAGAAATGGCTCCTCCGTGCAACTTCGATCATGTTCTTATGATGAAAAAGCTAAAGACGGAGATGGTGGTGGACTTTTATACCACCAAGAACCCTGTTGTGCTGTCGATTCTGGAAATGCTCCAAAGAGCAGGGGTGGAGAAATTGATCTCCACAATTCCCAAGGACTTTCGCACTCTTGACGGATATGCGGCCCAGTTGTTGGTTCGTATGAAGATCCACGAGGACCACATTTCTTCCAAGATTGATGAAGATGATTTGGTATTTTCTAAGCACGATTTTTGTGCTTTATTCGAGAACATTTCTGCAGAGGGAATGGATCCTTTGACGTACAAGAAGGATGATATCATTGGTTCCTTCAAGATCTTTGCTCGATCTTCTTGCCAGAATATCACGAAGGGATTTCTTGACAAACATTTAAGGCAGAAGTACAAGGTGCTGTTCGACATAGTTGTAAAGGTGCTTATGTGTGAAAATCACAGCACAGATGCCATTTTCAACGGCAGAATGTGTGTGATGAGGGCATTATTTGACGACGTTCAATGCAATTGGGCGGAGTTCTTCTGGGATGTGTTGAGGAAAAACAGATTGAAGGTGAAGAAGGAGCCTTGTCCTTCCAAGCCAGGGGAGTTGCAGTTCTTCTTCACTGCAAATGTTTCATTGGGAACTAAGTTGACTCTAATTCTGGATTCTCTCCTTCCAGAGAAGAAGTGGAAAACATCTTGGTGCCATGGTTATCAAAAATTCAAGATCCTATTCTCCAAGGATGGCCCTCTCCATGGCCATGCCGACTCTGATGGGGAGCAAGCCATCCCTGCCCCTCCTATTCAATCTATCCCCTCTCCTGCAAAGGGGCAGAAAAAGCATCAGCAGAAGCTGCAGACCCAGAAGAAAGCTGATGAAGCAACTGGTTCCTCAACCATTGCGTTTTCTGGTTCCTCAGAAGAGGACCAGATTCCCCTTCTTGCCGTGCTTAAGAAGAAAGGTGATGATGATAAAGCTGTTAAGAAGGCTGGAGCAGCCAAGAGGAAGAGGCCTGAGGAGGCCAGGAAAGGCTCTGCTAAGAAGTCAAGGACTAGCAGGAAGGCCAAGAAAACCCTTCTGGTGGATGAGCCATCAGAGGACGAAGAGGAAGAACAGGCTGAGCCTCTTGTGAAGAAATCCAAGGCCAAGAGAGCCATTCTTCAAGATCCTGACTCTGGTTCTGATCTTGGAGAGGCCTTGGAGAAGGCCATTAATGAGGCTTCCTAGATGATGGAGGATGTTCATGAGCATGCTGTACCTGCTGATGTTGACTCAGCAGAGGTAAACCCTTCCATTCCATCTTCTACCCCTATTAATCTTGTCTCCCCCTCTACCTCTCCATCAGATAATATTCCCCAAATCCCATCTGCCTCTGGTAACCCTATTAGTCCACCAGAGCAGATTCTCCCAGATACCCCCGTATATACTCCCTCAACAGTTCCTACCCAAACACCTTCTCCCCCAAATTCTCAAACACATCTTCCCACAAACGCCTCACCCCCAACTTCTGTACCAGAGATCCCATCTTCATCTTGTGCAGAACAACCCATCCCCTCCTCCTTTACCTCACACAATCCTAACCCTCCCCAAACCCATACAGACCAGGATCCAACCATTTCTATGGCTCTGGGATCCTTTGGCCCTCCCTCTTCTCCCACCTGTTTATCTAGCAATGATAGTGAAGATGAGGAAGCTTCACTTGAGCCTGCTAACTTAGCACCTTCCTCCTCTGCCTCTGGGCCCAAACCCTTCACCTTCTCTTCTGATGAGATGGGTCCCATTAGGCAGAGTATGAGTGTAAGTGCTCAGCTCTGGCTAAGAGAGCATTTCCCAGTTCTTCTGGAGCACTTACCACTTTTGGCAGAGTTGACTGATGCCAAGGTCTGGAGCAAGGCCAGACTTGAGGATGTGGAGGACCTGATGCTTTTGCTTGAAGAAATGGGTCCCTCCAACTTTACTGCCTGGGAGATAGAGCTGAAGCAGAAGCTGAATATCCAAAATCCTGTGGAGCTAGAGTCACCTGAGGCAGCGAAGGTGGTGATTCGAACTCTACTCATCCAGCAGGGTGTTATGATCTCCCCAGAGGGCCCCTCTTACAAGTTTGGACCTCACTTTGTCTTCCCTTCCGAGTTATATTCAGACGAAGAAGATTTTGAAGTCACTCCTGCTATCCTCCCGAAGATGAAACTATTCTTCAATGAACAAATCCAGCAAATTGGTAGATTCTCCAAGGCAATGCAGCACTTGGCACCTGCTCTAGTTGAGCTTCAGATTAAAGATGAGAGAAGGAAGTTTTTGAAGCAGATCAAGGATGTTTTTGCCTCTGCCAAAGCTGCATTCAAATATGACTGTCTTTATTTAAAGATGGATGTGCATGAAAGCCAGAGGCAGGTCCAGCAATATGTTCTGGACCAGGTGAGGCCTGTCTCAGTGCTTAAAGTTGAGTTGGCCACTCAAATACTGGAAACTGCTAAGATGAAAGACTCTCTCCAGGAGATGTTGGAAAAGCAGGAAAGACTTGTTGCAGAGTATAAAGCCTATCTGGAGGAGGCTAAGCAGCTACGTGATCTTCACTCTTCCTCCAACACTGCCTTGCCTGATCTTATAAGGCATGTAGTGGAGCCCCTCCTTGATGAAGTTAAAAAGGGGGAAGAGAAGGCCAGAACTGATCTGGCGAAGACCACTAATGAAACTCTCTTCAGCCATGGAGCTCGTCTGGACCTGCTAGAGAACACATTGGCCCAGGCTGAGTTGCAGAAGAAGAAGAAAGAGGAATTCAAATCTCTTTCCATGGCTAAGCAGCTTGCTGCAGAAGAGGAGTCAGAAGCTGAGCAGGATCCAATCTCCATCTCTGGACCTGCAAAGAAGAAGATCAGAAGAGTCAAGAAAAGCTTCCTTGAGACCTTTGTTGAAGAAGCTCAGAAGAGATACAAGGAAGAGACTCCAGAGGAGAAGCAAGCAAGGATCAGGAAGAACATAGATAAAGAGCAGAGGCTCAGATATGTTAGGAGGCAAAACAAGAAGAGCAGAGAAGCAGGTGCTTCTTCTGGTGCAGGTAGCTCTAGCCAGAGGAGGAAAGCTCCCTCTGAAGTGATAAACATTTTGCCTCTCAGGACAGAAGGGTCTTTTGACTCTACTGTGCCTGTGCCTTTGACTGAGAAATGGAAGGAGGCAAAGACTCTCTGGTTCATCCAACACTATATCCAGAGGCCAGCACCAGAGGATGATAAGCTGATCAACAAAACCTTTCACACCTGGATGCAAGCTTATGATGCAGAGCTGTACAAGCAATTGATGGACTCTACCATTGAGTTCAACCTGGAGGTGACTGCCCCTGAGTTCACTTATCTTAACACTCCCATGGCAGGAGACCAGGTTGATTGGGCTGAGCTGAAGAGGCTGTACAAGACCAAGGTGTTGGTGAAATTCACTCCAACATCTTCTGCAGAGTTGAAGGCCGTCCAGGATAGGTTTCTGGACTGGTTTCTGGTGCCTAAAGATAACAGAAGATATGCCTAGATTAGGACCAGACTTGCCTTGTAATCTGTAATCACTCTATCTTTATCATTAATGAAACTCATATCTTCTCTGTTCAAAAGACAACCTCTTGTTGTCTTAATTGTTTGCCTGATAAGATCTACTCTAAGGTCTTATTCTTTACTGTTTTGTTGCTTAATTCTTATGTTTTGATCAGTTCTGGTAATGTTTTAACTCCATCAAAAAGGGGGAAATTGTTAGGATAAAAATTGTTAGTTTTGATGAGTTAAAACAAACCAGAAGATGTAATAGGACCATCTGGACCTGTTAGCCAGATGATGATCTAGATTAGGAATTAGTCTAGGGGGAACTGCCAGACCAGAAGACTTCACCAGAGGACTCCACCAGAAGACTTCACCAGATGAGACCTGACCAGAGGCAGAGGACCTTCCCCTGACCAGACGAGTCCGGACCAGACGAGTCTGGTGGAACAAAAGATGCTCAGTTTGATCTCCTGTTTCTACTGAGTATTCTGGTTGTTTACCAGATTAGGACCAGAAGACACCGAGGTTGCCTGGTGTCTGGTCTTGCCTTCTCTGGAGAGAATCAGAGTTAGGCAGAGGAAGCTATTGACCGTTGGTGATTCAAATCAAGTCAACTAGATCAGGATTGGAAAGTTTTGAAGATAATCAATCCAAGGATCCCACCAACCCAATCAATCAATTAGGGAATTGATTGATTGAGGCTTCCTTAAATAGAGGATCTGGTTGGATTAGCCCTCCAACGGCTAGCCCTAATCCCCTCTATAAATACAAGAGTGCAGTTCAAGAAAAAGCTCTAGAGAGACTATATACGCGCATAAGTCCATCCAAGCTTTTGATATTCATTCTAGGCACTCTTACTGTTCATAATATTTATCTACTCTTAAGGAGTTATTGAAACCTCAACCTGTTCATCTATTAGATAAGGTTGTTAGCTGTTGATCTTTAGATTGAAGTTAAATCTAAAGAGATTGTAAGAAGGAACTGGTACTTCCCAATTCCAGTGAAGTAAGTAAGTGAGTTGGTTGATAGTGAGACCCCTTGGATATAAGGGAGAGTGGACGTAGGATATTCAAATCCAAACCACTATATATCTTGTGTTCTTTATTGCTTTCTTTTACTTATTGTCCTATTGATTATTGTTCTCTTGTAGAAAGAATTTGAAAGACATTTAACTTAAGCTTCCACAATTAATCTAACTAGTGGGACCAACACTCAACAATGGGAAGACCCAATTGAAAGCCTTTGATAGCAAATCTGATGAAGGAATATTCTTAGGATATTCTGAAGTTAGTAAAGCTTTCAGGGTTTACAATTGCAGGACCCTTGTTGTGGAAGAATCACCACATGCTGTGTTTGATGAATCTGCTAATGAGCCCAGGGTAAGAGTGTTGGATCCTGACACTGAGGAAGTCACAAGGAGGGTGACAAGGCTTAGCTTAAAGAATCAACCTGATCCAAAGGTCAAATTCGTGCCAATTCCAAGATGGGATGATGACGATGATCAGTATAATGAACCAAGTGCCACTCCTAAGCCCAGCACATCAGGGATAGTTGAGCCTCAGACTGGGGAACAGGCTCAACCTGAGGTAAGCACCGTCTATGAAGATGCTGTTGCAGCTGAGACGGTTCCTGAGTCACCTCATCAAGGGGGAACCAATGTCCCCAACATTGATCTTGTTAATCTCTTTGGTATAGACTCAGGTTCATCCCCTTCTGTTCAATTTCCTGAATTTCATGAACCTGTAGACACTAACCTTGCAGGTACTTCAGGAACAACTCCTGGCAAAAGAACATGGATAGAGGATCATCCTATTGATCAAGTCATTGGTGATCCAACTGAGGGAGTTAGGACCAGACGGTTTTATGGTGAGAGTGCATTGTTCTATTGCTTTCTCTCTGAGCAAGAGCCTCAGAACATTGAAGAAGCTCTCACTGACTCGAACTGGATCATTGCCATGCAAGAGGAGTTGAATCAGTTCACAAGGAATCAGGTTTGGGAACTGGTTGATAGACCTAGGCATCAAGGTGTTATTGGTACCAAGTGGGTCTTTAAGAACAAGAAGGATGAGAATGGTGTTGTAGTAAGGAACAAGGCTAGACTGGTTGCAAAGGGGTATTGTCAGTCTGAAGGAATAGACTATGATGAGACTTTTGCTCCAGTGGCTAGATTGGAAGCTATCAGATTGTTCCTTGCATATGCAACATACAAGAAGTTTAAGGTGTACCAAATGGATGTCAAGAGTGCCTTCCTGAATGGTGTACTCAATGAAGAGGTTTATATTGAACAACCTCTCGGGTTTGAGGTTGGAGATAGAGTATGTTGATAGACGAGCAGAATCAGCATTTGGGCGATCAGGATTAGCACAAAACACTTAAAGATTAAGGAGAAATTGACTCAAGATACACCCAAGATATCTGGCGAGCAGAACCTGCGTGTTACACCAAGACGGATCGGCGAACAAAATCAGATCAAAAGCCACATGATGAGCTCAATTAGCATCTCGCCGACCAGATCCGACCACAATACCAAAAAGGCAACTAAGTGAAACAAGAGACCAACAGAATCAGACTAAAGACTCCTCCAGGACAAGTCCAATATGACGAGCAGCTCTTGACTGCGAGCAAGTCCAACAGATAAGGATAGAATTTAGTCTAGATAAGGTCAACTTAGTCAAAGTCCAGGTGTCGTGCATGCAGGCCTGGTAGGCCAAAAGTCACGACACCTCCTGCTAGGCAAATGTCTATAAATACCTAGATTTTTTCAGCTAATAGAATAAGCACAAATTATTATACACGTCCAAACTTCGTCTACGAACCCAAAACAGCTCGTTTATCTTACGATCGAATTTATCACGTAAGCTTATAAACGTTCTTAATCAAATTTAAACCAAAGATTTCGTATTCACTAATTACGTTAGTGATCAATCACACATAATTGTTTGGTGATCTAATTAACGATTAAAAACAGCCACTAATCCCTGTGATTAGAACTGATCATCAACAAATTGGCGCTAGAAGGAGGGTGCCGAACCTCCGAATCATTGAAAACACGAAGATTAACCCAAGATTGAAGAACAAGTTTGAACTTTTGAGGAAAAAATTCAAGAACACCAAGAACAATACTTGATACCACCTGTGAACATGCCTCAATCACGAGAAACACAATGTTCACAACATGTAACCAGGGATTCACACTCCCAGATGTCCCAAGCTGGTGGGCGAGCAGGAGCGAGCAGAGATAACCAGGAGAATCAGACCAATGTTGCTCGCCAGTTGATGCCCCCTGAGTTGGACGCTTTTGCTCGCAATCCTGACGAATTGGCACGGACCATAGCCATGCTCCAGGCTCTACAAAGACAGCAGGCCCAGCCTGGCCCTTCTCATGTACGAGCAAGTCATAGCCCCGCAAAGACTCGTGAACATTAGAAGGCTAGGGGGGATCACTTAAATGAGGCAGACATTGCCCAAGCTCATAAGGCCAAGGGCAAAGATAAGCAACATGTTGAAGCCGCTAGTCAGGGAGGTTCAACTCAGAATCCGGCTGAAGGGGTGAGTCGGGGCACGCGTCAGAGTGCTCTAGAAAGACTAGGTCACCACGACCAAGGAGTCATGGAAGTTCATCCAAAAGCAGGAGTGGCTCGCCCAGCTGTTGCACCTGCTCGCCGGTCAGTCCATGATAGGCTGACTAGGTCAGCTTTTGGTCGTCTTGGCCCAGACGCTAAGCCCAATCCCAGGAGGCCAACTCAGGGGTTTCCCACGCTGAATGAGGGACAACAACGAATAGATGGTCGCGCACCTCTGCTCGCCGAGCAGCCTCAGAGCCAAGGGGGATCCTTTGAAGAGCTCGCCTCTATGAGAAAGGCCATTGAAAGCATGCAAGGCCAGCTCGACCAACAGAGAGGATATGGGAACACAACTCTTCCAATTTTCCCTCTGTCTTCGGTGATTATGAAAGCCCCGATTCAGAAAAAGATCCAGTTCCCAGCAAGCATTCAGTATGAGGGCACGGCGGACCCCCGGGTGCATCTGATGAAGTACACCAATTATATGATATCAATGGGGGCAAGTGATGTAACTCAATGTCGCAATTTTCCTTTAACTCTGGGAGATCGTGTCCACAAATGGTTCTCAGCTTTGCCACCAACTTCAATTCATTCATTTGCCCAGCTGAGCAAAGAATTCTTGTCCCACTTCTCAACGGCCGGGTCTTATCTATCCCAAAGACATCGGTTATCCGACTTGAAACAAACTGATGATGAGTCGGACCGATCGTACTTGGAAAGATTCAACAAGGTCCTACTAGAAGGAGAGTCCGTCAGTGAAGACACCAAGATTGTAGCCGTCCTAGCTGGACTAAAGAAAGGCACCGAACTCTGGAAAGACGTACACCTTAGATGCCCGAAGCCTTATGCTGAGTTTCGAGATCGGGCAGGAGTCTTTATCTCCATACACGAAGCACTGCAAAAGGACATGGGAGATAAATGAGAGCAGAAAGAGGGTGCAAAGAAGCCCGGTGCTGGTTATCGAGCTCCCAAGAACATGAAAGCATTCACTGAAGGAACGGAGCTGAAGGATAAATTGAACCATGTTCTTACCATATCAATCGATACATTTTACAATAATGTCCGGGACAAAGAATTGCTCACACCTCCCCGTAGGATACGTCAAGATACGAGCAAGTTAAACCAGAACAAGTATTGCGCCTACCACCAGAGTGTGGGGCACTTTACGAGCGAATGTCGTGACTTGCTGAAACAGTTATGGCGTTTCTATGAGGAGGGAAAGCTATCCGAGTTCGTGAAGAGGCAGTCCGACAAGAGAGCAGAGATGAAGATTCTGATGAGGAGGGTCTAGAACAGGCACCCGTCGGAATCGGGCTGGGCGACCAGCTCAGGTGCCTGCAGGAGGTCCAGTTCCGGACATCCAGATGATGGAGCCTGCAGGACCTGTTGGCGGTTTTTATGATGGACGATCACCGATTTCTAATCGTAAAAGAAAAGCAGAATTACGAGCGATCGGTCATGTACAAGAAATGGGGATTATTCCACCCACCATGCAAACATCAGAATTAACTTTTACCGACAGAGACTTGGAAGGAGTACTGACCCCTCATAATGATTCGCTTGTGATATGCGCTAAGATCATGGAAACCAGGGTGCACATACTATTGGTGGATACTGGAGCCTACACTAATGTCCTTTTCAAAAAGACGCTTGATCAAATGGGAGATTGTGCAGGCTACATCAGAGACACAAATCACCGTATTATGGGATTCGGAAATGCTGTGACGGTCCCACTGGGAATAGTAACTTTGGCTATGCAACTTGTAACGGTCAAAGAACCCGAGAAAAATATCGCGAGAATGATAGATTTCTTGGTCGTTGATCAAGAGTCAACTTACAACGGGTTTCTTGGTCGACCTTTCTTGAATGAGTTCAGGGCTGCATGTTCAACCTATCATTATTGCATAAAATTCCCAACAGCAAGTGGAGTTGGCACAGTACGGGGAGATCAAAGAAAAGCTCGTGAGTGTCTCCTACAAATTCAGTCGAAGCAGGGACAAGTATCTATGATGGAAGCATCAACCAGTCAACTTGAGAATGAGCCCTCAATCTTGGAAGACATCCTTGGGGCCCAAAACGATAAGATGGACATAGACGACCAGCCCTAGCCCATGGGCAAGCAAATGCTGCAGGGCGGCGAGCAAACTTTGCCAGAAGTAATGTTACCTCCCGTTACTGACAGTATACGTCTGAAGGATAACCAGGAAGGCCCAACTATGGCGACCAAACCCAGCCCGGAACCTGCTGAAGATTTTGACCCCCGGCTGGGTGTTGAACCCATGAACATCGAGGATGAGCTAAGTCCAGAGGGACCAATAGTTGACCCTCGTTGGAAGGGGCAAAAACGACGGGCAACTCCGGTTGAAGAATTGGAAGCTATCAAGATTGATCCTGTACGAGATGACCTTGAACTTTACATCGGGTCTGAACTCCACGAACCTTACAGAACCCGCATGACGGATTTCCTGAAAGCAAACTTAGACGTCTTCGCATGGTCCCATGCTGATATGGTGGAAATTAACCCAAAAGATGCCTGTCACAGGTTGAACATCAACCCAGTTCGAAAACCCGTCCACCAGAAATGACGAAAATATGGACCTGACAAGTATCAAGCTTTAAACGAGGAGGTCAAAAAGTTACTGGACAACGACTTAATTAAACAGGCATTGTGTCCACAATGGGTTGCAAATCCTGTCTTAGTATGGAAGCCGAATGGAACCTGGAGGCTATGCATAGATTTTACAGATCTTAATGCAGCATGCCCGAAGGACAACTTTCTGCTCCCGCACATCGATCAACTGGTGGACAGTACAGCCGGGCATGAGATGTTCACATTCATGGATGCCTTTGCAGGTTACCACCAGATCCCGATGCACCCAGATGACCAAGAAAACACGACCTTTTATACTAACAAAAACCTACTATGCTGGAAAAGGATATCGTTTGGTCTAATCAATGCTGGAGCAACCTACCAGAGGCTGGTCAACAAAATGTTCGACGAACATATTGGGGAGACGGTGGAAGTGTATGTCAACGATATAGTCATTAAAAGTACACAGAAGGAAGATCACCTCCATCATCTCTCCCAGGTGTTCGACATACTCCGGAAGTACAATATGAAGTTAAATCCAAAGAAAAGTAGTTTTGGAGTACATTCCGGGAAGTTCTTGGGCCATCTGGTCAGTAAGCGAGGAATCGAAGCTAATCCAGCAAAGGTAAAAGCGATCGTCGATATGGAACCACCACATTATGTTAAAGAAGTACAAAGATTAATCGGTTGCCTAGCTGCTTTAAACAGGTTTATATCACGGTCGGGAGACAAGTGCCATCCATTTTTTGAGGCCATCAAAAAAGACAACTTTGCCTGGACGGGAAGCTGCCAGAAAGCCTTCGATTAATTAAAAGAGTATCTGGGAGATGTAAAAATTCTGTCAAAACCTATTCCCGACAAAAAGTTATATTTATACCTGGCAGCGTCTGACACGGCCATAAGTTCGGTGTTAGTTCGGGCAGAAGGCAAGTTTCACCTGCCAATTTACTATATCAGCCAGGCCTTGCATGATGCTGAGGTGAAATACTCACCAACCGAAAAGCTGGCATATGCTCTCGTCATGAGTGTCAGGAAGTTAAGACCCTACTTCTTTGATCATCAAGTCGAAGTATTGACAACCTTCCCACTCAAACAAATACTACACCGACCCGACACCGCTGGCCGTCTTTTAAAATGGTCCATAGAGATAAGCCAGTTTGGCGTGACATATGCACCTCGAACCGCAATTAAGGGACAAGCGTTAGTCGACTTTATAGTCGAATTAACCTTCCCTCAAAATCCAACGAGACGGCTGGATTACCCATGGCATCTTTATGTGGATAGTTCGTCAACAAACCTGGCCTCGGGGACAGGGATAGTTCTCATCAGTCCCAACCGGCAAGTATTCACTTCAGCAGTCAGATTCGAGTTCATGGCCACCAACAATGAAGCTGAATATGAAGCCCTCATTGCAGGTCTCCACCTATCATTAGCTGTCGGAGTAAGATGACTCCAGATTTTCGGAGACTCTCAACTCATTGTAAGCCAGGTACGAGGTGAATATGAGGCCAGAGACGAACAAATGATCGAGTATCAACGCATAGTTGCTCACTTGGTATCTCTGCTAGACCAAGTATTTATCCAGCAGATACCTCGAACAAGCAACACACAGGCTGATGCCTTGGCAAAACTAGCAACAAGCGATGGGCCAGCAGATCTGACAGACATTGTCATTACTAGAAAAATCCAACCATCAACAATGGACTACGAAGTAAACCAAGTAATTGAACAAAACAACAATGATGATTGGAGAACTCTTATAACCAAATACTTGAAAGACGGGGAGCTGCCAAGCAACTCATTTGAAGCTGTAAGAATCACGAAACAAGCAACCAGATATACTCTGGTAGATGAACAACTTTACAAAAGAGGCTTTTCACTCCCGCTACTCAAGTGTTTGTCTAGGGGGCAAGGAAGGACAGTTCTGGAGGATGTACATTCTGGAGTTTGTGGAAATCACGCTGGGGGGCAAGCTTTGGCCTACAAAACTGTAAGACAAGGTTATTATTGGCCAACCTTACGAAAAGACGCAATCTAGTTAGCCAAAGCTTGCCACCAGTGTCAAATTTTCGCCCCAAATATTCAAACCCCGGCTCAGGGGCTCGTATCAGTTTATAGTCCATGGCCATTTGCAAGATGGGGAATGGACATTATTGGTCCTTTCCCAGCAGGAGTTGAAAATGTTCGATTTGCCATCATAGCAGTCGATTATTATACAAAGTGGGCAGAAGCAAAGGCCATGGTAAAAATTACACAACAAAATATAATCAACTTCATATGGCAGAATATTGTCTGTCGTTTTGGGGTCCCAAGAACCATTGTGATAGATAATAGCCCGCAGTTCGACGGAAAGGAGTTGAGAGACTTCTGTGCAAAGTGGGGGATCAGGAAACACTATTCGACTCCCTATCATCCCCAGTCAAACGGGCAAGTTGAAGCTGTAAATAAGATCATCAAGCATACATTGAAAATACGCCTGGCAGAAAGCAAAAGTAGTTGGTCAGAAAAACTCCTGGAGGTCTTGTGGGCATATAGAGTTTCTCCCAGGTCAAGCACCGGAGAAACACCTTTTGCAATGGCTTTCGGAACAGAGGCTGTGATACCAATTGAGTTAAAGACCAACACAGTTAGGATGACCAACTTTGATGAACGAGCAAACAATTCTACTCTAGCTACTGAAATAGATTTGCTTGAAGAAAAAAGATTACACGCCGAGCTAAAAAATGTAACATACAAACAAAGAGTGGAGCGCTATTACAATTCCCAAGTCAAGATAAGAAAGTTCGAAGTTGGTGACCTTGTTTTAAGAAAGAAGCTCGCCCCACCTCCAGGCATATTTTGGCTTGACTTGGGAGGGCCCATACAGGGTAACAGACCGGTTACCCAATGGGGCATATGACATAGAGGACTTAGATGGCAACTCGGCCCAATATTCCTGGAATGCAGCTAACTTAAGGAAGCACTTTCAGTAGGCGAGCAGTCTTGCCTCATGAGAGAGTGGAGTTGAGGTAGGCATACTACTAAGTCCAGTGGGCGAGCTAAAGTAACAAAGGCACAAGATGAATCCAAAAACTTGCCTAATTTTTTGAAAATTTCACCAAGTATGAGTGGTCGAACAGAGTTGAATTAGGCCAAGTTTGGTCGCAGTCTGGTATGCAAGCCTGTTTATTTTCTCTTGAGAGTTTAAAGATGCCTTGACAAAGTGTATAGTGATCGAGCAGCTTTGACTCTTGGTGTAAATTATGTTTCTAAACGGTTAATAGTCTGACATTGTTTTGGTCGAGCAAATCCAACCTGGTTTGTACAGGTTTACATTCTTGTTCGCATTCAGTACTTGTAATTTTTAAATCAATGTTAAGTTGTTCGTTCAGAAAGAAATGCAAGCTCAAGGCGCAAGTTGATTATACAACCAAGCCCATTAAAGGCTGTTCGTTTTTAAATGAGCATAGCCTAAGGCCAAAAGCCCATCAAAGTCTAAGGCCAGAAAAGTTCTTAAGGAACAAGGCCCAATTACATTAAGATTGTTAAAGCACGAATAAAAGTGCAAAGAACAATTAATGTAAAGTATATAAATAAGACGAGCAGATGAGCAAAATAGTTTCATTGAAGATAAGGCTTAATCGCCCAAAAATTACAATGAAGACGAACAACAACAACAATAAAAAAGAAAAAAGTACAAGGCCCTAGCTAATCCTGTCCGCTAAGCTCCTTGCCCGGCAGGAGGGGGAATGTTACCATCTTTAGGATCTTCCAGAGGAGACCCAGCGAGATTGGGATCAATCGGGACCTCTTGGGATAGCTCGGCAATCAGCCCCTCAGCATCAGCTCGTTCTTGTAAAGCACTTTTACTTTGGTCAGCGGGCAGGATTTGCTCGCCCTCGGCAACATCGCCCTCCTCTTCCTCCTCGTCTTCGGGAGGACTTGTGATAATGATATCGGGGCTAATGAAGTCAAGCTTGACCCCGTAATCAGGCAGGTCGCCGATCTGGAGAGTTGTGCCCGGGGCTGGAGGGTTTGATTCGACAAAGTTGCAGAGCTCCTTGCCGATCTCTTCAACAACAGAGGCAACTTTAAACTCGTGAGCAATACGAATGCTCTCGGCATAGCCTGTCACATAACCCAGGATTGAGCTCACCACCATCTTTGGAATAAGTTCCTCTTGAGTAATGGAGTTGGCGAGCTGGGCTTCGAGGTCGGCAATTTTAGCCATTGCCTCGGTCGCAAATTTCTCCGCGACCTCCTTCTGTTGTTGAGCACGGGCAAGTTCTGCTCGCATCTGCTCGACCTCGGCCATCTTGACCTTTAGTTCTCCAGAGACCTTGACGTGTAGGTCCAGAGCACGTTGCTCGCTGATTTGATGGGCCTTGGCTTTATTCTCCAGGTCGGCAACCATTTTCTTCGCTTCTACCTTTGCATCATCTCGCTCCTTGGCAATACGGCTGACAGTGGCCGCATGCTGACGAGAGTCTTTCTCGAGATCCTCAACCTGGTCGACCAGACGCTGAACGGCCGCCAAGGTGTTGCCCGCCTCGACGAGACACAGACGACCATTGTCACGAGGCGTCTGTGCCTTGACAGTCTCGTTAAGCTCCTTAGTCCAGCTGCGGGCAACGACTTCAGAAGCACGGCGGACGAAGGAGTCCGGGATCTCACGGAGGTTGGTCGGCACCTTTGAGCAGGCGAACCGGTGCACCATGTTAGATCGCCCAGGATATTGCTCGGGCAAGTAGCTGGAAAGAAATCCTCAGTTAGTTAAAAAAAAATGCTAAGTGTCCTGGGCGAGGAAAGACATACTTGTCAAGACGACCCTTGTCCCAACCAAGATAGGTGGGGTCGGATGAAGGACCAGATCCTTCGCAAGCAGCGGCGACCAAAGCTTGCTCGACGTGGCGCTCCACGGAGGGAGTTTGCTCGTTGTCGCCCTTAGATGGCCGAATAGCAACGGTCACCTTCTCCTGAGTAGTTTTTGCTCGTTTGGCCGCCTTTTCAGAGTCGGAGATGGGGGTTCCGTCTCCGCAGAGGAGCCTCTTCGCCCTCGGAGCTAAAGTCTTGGGCGAACTGGCCACCTGTACAGGCGGCTACGCCGAGCTCGACCCCCAGCTTGTCTAGGGTCGCCTTTTCCACCTTGAGCCGCAAGAGCAATAATCTTGGAGAGGGGATCCGACTTCTTGCAACCTCTTTTTGTCGGCATCTCCCAAATACGATTGTCGAGCTCGTAGAAGGAAGGATGAATGGCGACGGTGATGAGCTGGTCTGCAAGAGAAGTGTAAAACAAGTTAGATAACTCCAAGTATAATTTCGAACAGATCTGTTCGCCCAACAAGGAAAAATACTTACCCTCCGGAATAGGGGCTAGAGCCTCAAGATGGTGAGGATAAGTTGTGAGGTGGGCAACTCATAATGTGGCCTCAGAGAAGACATGGCCAATTCTGCGATTTTCTCGGCGACGAAGAGTGATCAGACATGCGACGAACAAAAATTGGTCGCTGATGCTGTTCTTGACAGTTCGCCACCCCAAGTTCTTGGGACCTGAAACAAAGCAAAAAGAGAATTAAAATTAGTCAAACCACTTCAAAATTATAGAAGAGGTAAGACTCACGCTTTAATTCCCTAAACTCCACCGGGGTCTCAATCCGGACAGGACCCCCAGAAGGGCGAGCAGAAGCACGCCAGTCTCCTCCAATCCAAAACCAGTCATGCTTCCAATCTCGCACCTTTCCGGGGATGTCCTCCACCAGTTTCTGGCCGGGTCGCACCTTTAAATAGTGCCAACCCGCTTCTTCCCCGGTGCAACCCGTGATCGTCATCAGGTAGCAAACCTCCTCGGCAGATAGCTTATTGGGGTATCCTTCTAGGGTGAACATGACCATCAGAGCCATCAGATTTATCCACCCAACAGGGGTAAGTTGGGTGATGGCCAGGTTCACATCTTTTAAGAATTAGCCGACCAGAGGATGCAGCGGTGACTTGAAGCGATTTTACTAACTTCTACTAGTCGCTTACCCGCAAGCGGACAGGTTCACTGTAGTATCAGTAAGTATAACGACAAAGTATATCGTACCCAAGAGACAGTGTATATGCGAATAGATCCCTGAAGATCTACGCGTCGTAATTAATATGAGTGTATTGTTTTTGGATTTTTGAAAGATTAATTAAACTAAACTAAATTATCCTACGAATGCAAAAGACAAATTAAACGAAATAACAAAAGGTGTGTTTTTCAAACAGGAGATGGTGATGCTTAAGATAGGAATCCCTACGTATACTAACGGAGCGGGTACATAATCAAAATAACTGTGACACACAAGAATTAACCTAAGTCTAAGAATGCAAGGTGAAAGCTCAAGATTCTAAACCCTAATACTTTACCCTAACACTCGACTCCACTAATCCACTAACAAGTTAATGGATTGTGCTCAATTAATGAGACCCTAATTTAATTAAGGTGATGCGGTCGTCCTCCTTCGCTAAACCGGTAGATGAACTAACCTTTCCTAAACCTTCTCGTTAAGACTACTAATTGTTATTGAGTGATGCGGTCGTCCTCTCTCTAACACTTTCGTACTAAATTCAAAGTTAAAGTTCAGATTAATTATAAGAATTCATTAACCAAGAGAATTAAGACCTAACGTCACAAGTTACTCTAATTACGTACCTACAACCTACTTCTACGAGTTCATCCTACCCTAAGCATGCAAGGGTTTTAGCTAGACATGGTTTTAACGAACATAATAGCAATAAAAGAAACAACGAACATAAACATAATGAATTGAAGAACAAAAATATGAAACATGAACTAGGGTTTTAAAAGAAAATAAATACGAAGAACTGAAATTTGAATTGATAAAAACGAAGTTTAAAGCGTTAAAAGTAATCGAGCTAATTAAAAGAAACTAAGAAAGAAAAGAAACTAAGAATTCGTATGCAAAACCTCAACGAAACGTAAAATAAAGCTTGCTCCTCTCCTTCCTCTTCAAAAACTAAGTCTAAAATTATTTCTAAAGTTCGGGTATATTCTTTCAAAATGTGTTTGGAAAAGGTATATATAGGCACGGGTCGAAACGGGAGTTAATGGGCCGAAAATACGCATCCGGAGGCAAAAATCCGAAGTTGCTCGAGCAAAACGCTCGAGCGGTCCCGCTCGAGTAGTGTAGCTCGAATGACACAATCGCTCGAGCGGTTCCGCTCGAGCCGGTCGTGCGCTGAAATTGCACTGTATGTTTTGGGCGCTCGAGCAATTCGCTCGAGCGGTGGCGCTCGAGCGCAAGAAAAGTTCTGTAAGCTTAGGCGCTCGAGCAATGCGCTCGAGCGGTGGCGCTCGACCTAGTCACTCGAGTGACTTCCAACTCATCCAACTAATACTTTTCCTCGTCCGCACTAATACCAATCATATTTATTCAATATATTCTCATCCGGGCATCCGTTTGAGTCGATTCAAAGTCCTACGAACTCCGTTTTTCGTCCTCTATTCACCTATGAGCATCAAAGAGACAAATTCATAATGTGTAGAAATAATGCTCAATTGACTCTAAATACTCGATAAACTCGACCAATATTGGGGTATTTCAAGCTACGAATCATGACAATTTCACGCCTAATCAACCCCCCCCCCCCCCAAACTTACTATATTGCTTGTCCTCAAGCAATGAAATAATAAGTCAAGTGAAATTGTTAGGAATGAGTAAAAAAATCAATCATGCAAGCTAATGAACTCAAACTTCAAAAGTCAATCCCCCGTATACTCACTCACTTTCTTTTATCGTACTCATGCAACAATGACAAGAAACACCAAGATCAAACATGGATGTGCACTCAACGATGTGTTTCGCTCCCTCACAAGTGTATAGCAATGATCAAGGGACTCACTCAAACAATCAATCACACAAATTGGCAGCTATAGGCTTGTAAGTGCTCTTGACTTCGACCGTACTCTAGAAATCAATGCCGAATCAAAAAGGACTTTTCTCAAGGTTGTAATGTAGGCTCTTTGGACAGGTGGGATAACAATATAAGGTAAAGTGACTAAAGTGAATGGAGAATAGAAAATCAAACTTTGGCACTTCGAGATTAGGAACAGACTACTTCAAACATTTTCAATCAACACTCTTTCAATTCCACTTCTCTCAACACTTCAATCTTTTCTTTCTCACTCTTTTCACTTTTTTCTTTTTTCAATCACTTTTTTTTTTCTTTTTCGCACAACACATGAGCTCATTTTTTTCTTTTGCTCATTCTCAATTTTTTTTTTCTCTTTTTCCCACATCTCATAACTTCATCACACCTTCTTCTCATATTCAATCAACAAACAACCTTTTCCTTTTTCACTCAATTCACTCCCTTCACATTCACACTTTCCTATTCTCCACTCAAATTGGGATAAAAAGGCTTAGGAATTGGAATAGTGTTCATATGTGCTAGCAAATAAAATAGGCTTTAGGCTCAAAGGGGCTAACAAGGGATTTAATGTCATTGGTAAGGAAAATTTTTGGCTAAGTGACTCAATAAAATCAAAGATGGCCTAAGATCCTATTCGACATATCAAACTAGACACAATCAACAAGCAAGAGCACACACAAGTTCTAGCATCCTCTAAGGTGATGTTTCACTCACAAACGAAGAGATTAAATCATGCATTTAAATCTCGTAAGGCTCAACTCTCACGGTTTTCACATCCATGCTAGTCCTAGTGCATTCTCACTCTCATCACACAAGTACTCAAAAGAAAAATTCACAAGCATACAAGTTCTTTCTCAAATCAGCTCAAACTCAAACACTCACACAAAAGAATTTCTAACTCACCCTTACAACTCACTCTACTCATCAAATCATACTCAAAGATAGCAATCAACAAGCATAAGATGATTGATAGGCATGAAATATGCAATAGCGAGTTAAATCAAAATCACCCCAAGGAGCATCTCAACAATCTAATAATCAATCAAACTCAACTCAAAGATAAGGGCGTGCATGCATGTGCAATGTAACAAGAAACATAAAAATCTCCACCCCCCCAAACTTCGACCTTGCTAGAGGTCTGAGTTTGGGGTTGTGGGTTACCTCAACCAAATAATTCCGTTTCTCTCACTAGCTTTGCACACTCCCTTGTCTCAAGTTGGTTCCTTCAATCTGAATAACTCCATGATACCTTTACTCCTTTAGAGACAAGCCTACAAGCAACTCACTCAAATACGAGGTTAAACATACGACTCAAAATGACTCCCTAATAACTAAAAAAAATACTCAAAGCAAATAAATAAAAAATAATGGGTTGCCTCCCATTCAGCGCTATTTTTAAGGTCCTCATGCCGGACCAAGCTCAAAGGAGCTTATGGGACATCATACTCAACTTTACCTCCCTTACTCTCATAAGAGTGGCGTTTGAACTCCTTTCCTTGATTCCCCACCATCATGAGCTCTTTTGCTTTCCTCTCATCCCCAAGTGTTATGGGTCTCAACTCCTTCTTACCTTTTCCTGGAGGAGTTTTATTAATCAATTTCTTGGATTTTGACTTCTTCTTCTTAACTCCTCCTTTCCCTCTAGCTGGACCACGTCCACTTTTTTCACCTCTTCATCCTTCAACTTCTTCACTTTATCCCTATAAAAAAAATCAAGATCATAATGCTCATGGGTTAAATAATCAAGTGAAGGACTAACAAAATCATGAGTATGAGAAAGATTAGGGATAGAAGGTGTGTCTTCAACACGAGGATCAATTGCATCCATGCAATACAAGCTCTCATCCTCCTTCGGGTGCTTCATGGCTTCATATAGGGAGATCTTCACTTCTTGATCATCAACCGTCAACGTAATCTTCCCATTTGCCACGTCTAGCACCATCCCCGCCGTAGCTAAGAACGGTCTTCCCAAGATCAGGGGCACGTGCTCATCTTCCTCCATCTCTAGCACTGCAAAGTCGGCTGAAAAAATGTGATCTCCAACTCTCACTAGGACGTCTTCAACCACACCTTGAGGTCTAGTAATAGACCGGTCGGCAAGTTGAAGCATCATCATTATGGGTTGAAGTTCACCACCTTCCAACTTCTTGAAAATCGACAAGGGCATGAGATTGATGCTCGCTCCGAGGTCGCACAACGCTCCCTTCTTGATCCCGTTTCCAATATCACATAGGATCGTAAAGCTCCCGGGATCCTTCAGCTTCGGTGGAAGCGCCTTGTGCACTAATGCACTCACCTCGTGGTTCAACTGCACCAATTTTGGCTCATCCACTCGCCGCCTTTTCGCGATCAAGTCCTTCAAAAACTTCGCATAGTGCGGCATCTGTTCCAAAGCATCATAAAAAGGAATATTAATATGCAATTGTTTAAAAATATCAAGGAACTTAGCGAATTTCTCATCAAGCGTTTTCTTCATAAAGCGTTGTGGATACGGGACGGGTATCACAGATTTGGGTACCCCCCATTCATCTCTTTTTCTTTCTTTAACTTTCTCCCTTGCTTCCTTTGCCTTCTTCCACTTAGGAACTCTCTCAACCTCCTCACTTTCCTTGCCCTTCTGGGACTTATCCATATCTTCATGCTTCTCAATCCCTTCACTTTCAATCCCCTTCTCAACTTGGGGCGTCTCAGAATCAGCAGGCATCTGAGGCCCTTCATAGTTGGTTCCACTTCTAAGCTGAATCGCCTTGCATTGCTCTTTCGGGTTCCCCTCCGGCATTCTATTCACTGACTTTGCAATCTGGCTCATCTGGAACTCTAAAGAAGTGAACCTTCGATTGTTCTCTTGTTGAGTTCTAGTCCACTCAACGTTCATCTTCTGGAGCTCTTGATCACGATGATCACCCTTCTTGTGCAACTCCTTCACATCGTACTCCAAGGATGACAACCGCTTGCTCCCTTCCTCCACCTTCTGAAGGATCGCTCTCAACATCTCCTCGGTTGATGCACCGCCTTCTCCACCAGGAGGTTTAGACCCCGGATCAACACCTGCAGGAACAGTAACACCAGCTTTTGGGTTAGCATAAGAAAAGTTCTCATTTTTCCTCCATGTGTTTTGAGGAGGCTGCTGGCCTCCTTGAACTCCTTGTGTGTTCCTCCATTGATTTTGAAGTGGCTGAGGACCTGGAGGTACAAATGGTTGGCCATAAGAATGCCTTCCATACTGGTTTCCACCTTGGTAGCCATTCTGATTGTAATATGGGCCTCCCATGTAATTGGCTACCTCTTGCTGTCCACTTGGTTGGTCTACTCTTTCATTCTCTACTGCATGCTCTCCACCCAAAGTCTTCCCCAACTCGAGGTTGTTGATCTTTTCCATCATGGCCATCAGCAGCCTTCTCGTTCCTTCTCCCTCTTCAACCTGATGCACTCTCTGAAAATCTGCATCTCCACTCTCAAGAATGCTTCGCCCGCACACGCGTCTAAATGGTCTTGCCCAGCCTTGTTGGCACCACTATAGAAGAATGCCATAATATCCCCCTCATTGTACCCGTGTTGCGGGCACTCAATCAGCATGTTTGAGTATCTCTCCCACGCTTGGCGTAAATCTTCTCCAGACTTCTGGCGAAAGAACGAGATCTCAATTCTAGCCTTGATCATCCTAGATGGAGGGTAGAATCGCTCGAGGAACAGACGCTCGAGCTCGGCCCAAGTGGTAATACCTCCCCGCGGAAGCGTATTATCGTACCACTCCTTGGCTATTCCCGTCAATGAGAATGGGAACAGCCTAAGCCTCTTGGCATCTTCAGACATGCCATTATAATTAAATGTTGAGGCTATCATGAGAAAGCTCCTTAAGTGAGTGCGAGGGTTCTCCTTCCCGATCACCCCTTTGAACTGATTCTCGGTAAGCAGCTTTAAAATCCCCGGGGATATCGAGAAGTTGTTCGCCTCAACAGGAGGTAAAGCCACTCCATCATAGTACCGCTGTGGCTGTGCTGCAAACCTCCCTCGAATACCCATATTGTGATCTACGTTCTGAGGAACGTGTTGAGGATTAGCAGCTGGTACGTGTACTTGTTGGGGTGGGTGTGGGTAAACAGGTGGTTGGTTGTAGACAGGAGGTGGATGATATGGATATGGTGGGTAAGGATAAGGTGGGTATGGGTAATGTTGGTATACTGGGTTGTTAAAAGGGTTATTTGGGTTTTGTGGGTAAGCAGGGTTGTTATGAGGATTATGGACAAGGTTCTGAGCTGGATTCCTTACGTTTTGTGTATCTGGGTTTAGGCTCTGGCTATCCCCTAATGAAATTTGATTATGACTACCACTAACTCCAGTGCCTTCAACTCGGTCTACTCCCTGATTGAAATCGTTGGCAGCATCGTCCAACTCATTATTGATATCCATTGGTTCCTTTCCTAAGTCGGCAGCGTTCATCCTTCTCAAGAAGGCTTGGTTCCTTCTGGCTATTGTCTCAGGGTCTGCAGGCAACCTCTCTTCGCTCGTATTTCCTTGTGAGCGTGTTTTCATAAACCTGAAACACTAGCAGAAGGATCAAAACACCACTGCCTAAGTAATGGAAATAAAAATAAAACAGAAAATAAATCACCCACTACTAACTACTAAGCTATCTACAAGTCCTATTCAAAAGCATACAACGCCATCCCCGGCAACGGCGCTATTGACTTGAAGCGATTTTACTAATTTCTACTAGTCGCTTACCCGCAAGCGGACAGGTTCACTGTAGTATCAGTAAGTATAACGACCAAGTATATCGTACCCAAGAGACAGTGTATATGCGAATAGATCCCTGAAGATCTACGCGTCGTAATTAATATGAGTGTATTGTTTTTGGATTTTTGAAATATTAATTAAACTAAACTAAATTATCCTACGAATGCAAAAGACAAATTAAACGAAATAACAAAAGGTGTGTTTTTCAAACAGGAGATGGTGATGCTTAAGATAGGAATCCCTACGTATACTAACGGAGCGGGTACATAATCAAAATAACTGTGACACACAAGAATTAACCTAAGTCTAAGAATGCAAGGTGAAAGCTCAAGATTCTAAACCCTAATACTTTACCCTAACACTCGACTCCACTAATCCACTAACAAGTTAATGGATTGTGCTCAATTAATGAGACCCTAATTTAATTAAGGTGATGCGGTTATCCTCCTTCGCTAAACCGGTAGATGAACTAACCTTTCCTAAACCTTTTCGTTAAGACTACTAATTGTTATTGAGTGATGCGGTCGTCCTCTCTCTAACACTTTCGTACTAAATTCAAAGGTAAAGTTCAGATTAATTATAAGAATTCATTAACCAAGAGAATTAAGACCTAACGTCACAAGTTACTCTAATTACGTACCTACAACCTACTTCTACGAGTTCATCCTACCCTAAGCATGCAAGGGTTTTAGCTAGACATGGTTTTAACGAACATAATAGCAATAAAAGAAACAACGAACATAAACATAATGAATTGAAGAACAAAAATATGAAACATGAATTAGGGTTTTAAAAGAAAATAAATACGAAGAACTGAAATTTGAATTGATAAAAACGAAGTTTAAAGCGTTAAAAGTAATCGAGCTAATTAAAAGAAACTAAGAAAGAAAAGAAACTAAGAATTCGTATGCAAAACCTCAACGAAACGTAAAATAAAGCTTGCTCCTCTCCTTCCTCTTCAAAAACTAAGTCTAAAATTATTTCTAAAGTTCGGGTATATTCTTTCAAAACGTGTTTGGAAAAGGTATATATAGGCACGGGTCGAAACGGGAGTTAATGGGCCGAAAATACGCATCCGGAGGCAAAAATCCGAAGTTGCTCGAGCAAAACGCTCGAGCGGTCCCGCTCGAGTAGTGTAGCTCGAATGACACAATCGCTCGAGCGGTTCCGCTCGAGCCGGTCGTGCGCTGAAATTGCACTGTATGTTTTGGGCGCTCGAGCAATTCGCTCGAGCGGTGGCGCTCGAGCTGCTCGAGCGCAAGAAAAGTTCTGTAAGCTTAGGCGCTCGAGCAATGCGCTCGAGCGGTGGCGCTTGACCTAGTCACTCGAGTGACTTCCAACTCATCCAACTAATACTTTTCCTCGTCCGCACTAATACCAATCGTATTTCTTCAATATCTTCTCATCCGGGCATCCGTTTGAGTCGATTCAAAGTCCTACGAACTCCGTTTTTCGTCCTCTATTCATCTATGAGCATCAAAGAGACAAATTCATCAATGTGTAGAAATAATGCTCAATTGACTCTAAATACTCGATAAACTCGACCAATATTGGGGTATTTCAAGCTACGAATCATGACAATTTCACGCCTAATCAAGCGGCAGGGAAACTCTGGCATTTAGGGTAGCAAGGTTGATCGCCGTCAATCCGTGCGGTGGGCAATCAGCTCTGTCATCCACCAAGGGAGCATACATCGGGATGTCGAAGGGAATCTTATAATCCCTCTGAATCCTGGGCAGGTCCTCCTCAGTAATGGCGGACACAATACAGCTCGCAGCGAACTCGGTCGCCTTGAGCTTTCGTACCCCGCGAGCAGAAATGGCAAACCGGTCTGAGTGCTCCCTTTCATACTTACCCTATTCTATACGGCGAGCAACTGCGACCGGAACTTGATGCTCAATCAGCCTGGGCATGGGGAATTGAATGTCCCAAAGGTATGCCCAGGTTAGTTCGTTGAGGTTCACTGGCTGAAGTACCTCAACCTCCTCGTCCTCATGAAGGTCCGAGCTCGTTTTCTCCTAGAGTTGGCGAGCAGGATTTGCTCACTCTTCTCTTTCCCCGGAGGGATGAGCTCCTGAGTTAATAGAGCGTGCAACCGAAGCCGCTTCGGGATCGGACTCCAGGTTTACGATAAGAGGATTCTCTTCGATGGGCCGTTTTTCGGGGTTCCGTGGAGGGAAGGATCCGGTCTCAGAATACGATGACATCCAGTATGTGAAGGTAAAAATCTTATATGTCTATAGATTCCGACGAGGGAGAACTCGGCGATTTAGAACTTCCCACGGCGGAGTAGGGATTTTAACAGAACCAAGGCACACACAACACAAGAAAAGAAGAAAGAGAAGAAGAAAGCAAAGGAGAAACTACCTCGAAGTCGTTTAGGAATTGCCGAAAATAGAGAAACGTTCGTCGGAAATTTGAAAGGGAGAAGAAGGAGAAATTAGCGCTTGAAGAATAGTAAAAGTGAATAAAATCACTAATTTTTTCCTTAAATACTCTGGAAAAACGGGGTTCCGGGCGAGCAAGTCCAAGAGTTGAAGGACTGGAATGCAATTTTTTGGCGCGTGCAAAACCTGTCCGACAAAGTGGGAAGGCGCGTCACCTCGGGATCACGTGCGTGTGGGCAGCAGCAATCATTCCACCCACGTCACACCTCGAGCCGTACCCAAGCCTTGGGATCCCAACCGTTACCAGCCCAAGTCTGCTCGACCAATGTTGTCCGACTGTGAAAACTTGCTCGCCCCCTCGACATTCCTGCTCGCAACCATGACACTTAAAAGTTGCCAACCCAAAAAGTGCTTGTTCATTATCTTCACAATTTATTGATCGGCAAGGGGGCAATTGTTGATAGACGAGTAGAATTAGCATTTGGGCGACCAGGATTAGCACAAAACACTTAAAGATTAAGGTGAAATTGACTCAAGATACACCCAAGATATCTGGCGAGCAGAACCTGCGTGTTACACCAAGACGAATCGGCGAACAAAATTAGATCAAAAGCCACATGATGAGCTCAATTAGCATCTCGCCGACCAGATCCGACCACAATACCAAAACGGCAACTAAGTGAAACAAGAGACCAACAAAATCAGACTAAAGACTCCTCCAGGATAAGTCCAATATGACGAGCAGCTCTTGACTGCGAGCAAGTCCAACAGATAAGGATAGAATTTAGTCTAGATAAGGTCAACTTAGTCAAAGTCCAGGTGTCGTGCATGCAGGCCTGGTAGGCCAAAAGTCACGACACCTCCTGCTAGGCAAATGTCTATAAATACTTAGATTTTTTCAGCTAATAGAATAAGCACAAATTATTATACACGTCTAAACTTCATCTACGAACCCAAAGCAGCTCGTTTATCTTACGATCGAATTTATCACATAAGCTTATAAATGTTCTTAATCAACTTTAAACCAAAGATTTTGTATTCACTAATTACGTTAGTGATCAATCACACGTAATTGTTTGGTGATCTAATTAACGATTAAAAACAGCCACTAATCCCTGTGATTAAAACTAATCATCAACAGAGTATACCATTTAAAGAAAGCACTCTATGGACTTAAGCAAGCACCAAGAGCTTGGTATGATACCCTCTCTCAATTCCCGACAGACCATGGGTTCAAGAAGGGAACCGTGGATAGGACATTGTTCAGGATCACTGAAGGTGATGACATTCTCTTGGCCCAGATTTATGTGGATGACATAATATTTGGATCACCAAATCATCAGCTCTGTGAGAAATTCTCTAAGCTAATGACTGGTAAATTTGAGATGTCTATGATGGGAGAGATGAACTTATTTTTAGGATTGCAGGTCAAGCAGACTGATCAAGGTATTTTCATTAATAAGGCCAAGTATACAAGAGACTTGATTCATAAGTTTGGTGTTCAGAACAGCAATCCAGCCAGGATCCCTATGAACACAAATTGGAAGATGGATCCTGACACTGAAGGGACTTCAGTAAATTAGACTGAGTATCGAGGGCTGATAGGTTCATTGTTGTACCTGACTGCAAGGAGACCTGGCATTACGTTTGCAGTTGGTGTATGTGCAAGGTATCAGTCTGATCCCAAGAGAAGTCATTTGGAGGCTGCTAAGAGGATACTTAAGTATTTGAAAAGAACAGTCAATATGGGACTATGGTATCCTTCAGATGACAACTTAGAACTGAAAGGATATTCAGATGCAGATTATGGAGGTTGTAGGATTGATAGGAAATCAACCTCAGGGACATGTCAGTTTTTGGGAAGTAAGTTGATCTCGTGGTTTAGTAAGAAGCAGAATTCAGTGGCAACATCCATAACTGAGGCTGAGTATATGGCTGCAGGTAGTTGTTGTGCTCAGATTTTATGGTTGAGACAACAGTTGAGGGACTACCAAGTGTTTGCTAATGAGGTTCTAATCTATTGTTACAACAATAGTGCTATAGCAATTACTCAGAACCCAGTGCTTCACACAAGGTGCAAACATGTGGATATTAGGCATCATTTCATTCGAGATCATGTGGAAAAGAAGGACATTAGGATGGAGAAAATTCACACTGACAGGCAAAGAGCTGGCATCTTGACTAAGCCTTTGGCTGAAGCAAGGTTTATGGAACTGTCAGTAGAGTTAGGACTTTTAGATTCGGGAGAGCAGTCAGTGTAGGGTCTAGGGGGAACTCAGACCAGACTCGACTCAGCGAGGTATCAGGGTGCTACAATGTCTCCCTGATAGGTATGAATTTCAACCTGACTTTGTGAATTTCAAACGTCTCCCTGAGTCCTTCGTCCTGAAAAACTTTATTAAATGCATTTTGTTTTCATTAAAAGCGCGTCTTTTCATATTTAAACCCACGCGCAACGGAGCATTTAATGCTTCAGTTATTTTTTCGCATACGTGTCCATTTTATACGGAATATGACTGACATGGGTAATTGATTGAATCTGAGATTAATCCTGGCCCTTCATTTCAAAACCTTTCGAATTCAGGAATTAATCTCAACCCCACGTCTGAGTAACTGACTTAGTCTAATCAATCAATAGTGCCATTTGAGGTCTTTACGCAAACACAAAGCACATCTGCACACTGAGTATTCTCTTGCTCAAAATACTCACAGCTTTCCTAAAAACCTCTCTTTCTTTCAAAATCAATGACACTTCTTGATTCCAACTGGACAACGGACAAGCTTGAGGATGTTGTCAATAATAAGCTGGTACACATGGAGCAAGTCATCTCCATGGAGGGTACATGTCTAACAGTTGAGGAAATCAAACCAGTTTTCAACTGGATTTCCAAAGCTGGGTTGGAAACATACTTCACCACGCATCCTTTCTCTATACTTCCAAGGACGGTTGTAGAAGCCTACTTCAACATGTTCCTGTGTAAGGGAGAACTTTTCACGAAGGTGACCGCGCTCAAGCCAACGGGAGAGAAGGACAACCACGGAGAACCTCTCTATAACTCAGAGGTGGTGGATATCAACTTTCGGAGGGCAATCAAGGAGGTTTTTGACTTGCCATCCTCAGGAATCAATCCCAGGTTTTACAAGGAGAATTCGGAGGGAGAATTCCTTAGGAAGTGGACCAAGACTGGCTCGCCTAAGTTCAGAGCCCGTCAAAACAAGAGTACTCCGAAGCCTGAGTACAGAGCTCTTGTGGACTTAGTGTCCAAGGTGGTGATGGGGTCCACAGGCTCTCATGAGCAGTTGAGCTTGCCCAAGCTGAGGATAATAGGAGCTATAGTTGATGGAGTGGAAGCGAACTGGGAGTAGTTCTTCCTTGATCAACTCCATCAGGCTGGTTTGGAAAAGCTGAAGCGGGATAAGGAGAAAAAACACGTATCTGTTGGTGCCATCCTGCCCTTTGGAACGAGGATGTCCATCCTGATTGCTCATGCTTGCCATGAGTACACCTTCGACTTCGAGGACAATCTTTCCTCCAAGAAGGTGATGTTTTCCTCACTGAGTGATACCTATGGGATGCTAGGGCTGACTGATCCCAATGCCAAGGTAAAGGGTCAGGCCAAAAAGACAGCTGGTAAGGCCAAGAAAGTGGCTACCAGTCTCATAAAAAAGGTAGATGAGCTCTTCGAGAGGAGAGAGGAGGCTGATGAGGCTGTGGAGCCTGAGGTTGAGGAGGCGCAGCCGATGGCGGAGAAGGCCGTGAAGAAGAAGGTGAAGATTGTGCTGTCAGGGAAGAGCACGAGTTCTGGGACTGAGTCACTTCCCAAGAGGGCCGACTCTAAGGCTGAGGGAACTGACGATGACGTCAGAAGGGTTCAGGGAGAGAGGCCGTTGAAACGACTTAGGAAGGGACCCAAAAAGTCCCCTGCTAAGAGTCTGCCTGAGGTAGAAGAGAGTGAGAAATCAAGCTCTCCTAGAGCCTCTAACTTGGAGGAAGTGAAAAATTCTATCGAGACGGCTGAGTTGTTGTAGCCCGAGATAGCAGACCATTCATCCCCCACACACCCTGATCCCCAACTCCAAACCAACCCTGATCCCACACCATAACCCACCAACTCACCCCAAACATCAGAGCCAAATATTCCAGAGTTAGTGACATCCCCTCAGAGGCCTGACCATCCATCTGATCCTACCCCTAACCCTGATGATTTCCCCTCATACCCCAACCCCAAAGATTGCCCCAAATCTATACCCAATGGAGAGGATGACTTCCTCGAGTTACAGGAGGAAGAGGAGCTGGACGAACACATGATGGGAGGTATGTTGGAGAACACTCTAAGGGGGAATGCCATGGAGTGGGCAGCTAAGTGCTGGCCCGGGCTGAATAAGTACAAGGAGCTGCTGGCAAATGTTGTTGAGCTGAAGGTGTGGCTGGAATTTAAACAGTCCAACATGCAAGAGCAACATATGCTGGTGGATACTCGTGGCTGGGAGCATTGGGAGACTGAGAAATCTAGGTTGTGCACCTTCTTTGGACTGACTAGCTGGCTGCAACTGCTAAATTTCGAGAACCTGAAGCAGCTAGTAGTTGAGATGATGTCCAAAGCGACGGCTGACATCCGCTCAGATGAGGAGGAGGATAAGGAGGATGGTGATGAAGATGCTCAAGGTGGAGCATTGGAGAAAGCCGTGGAGGAGACGACAAGGGAAGTAGATAGCATGGTGCCTGAGTCTCAAACTCAGAGGGAAGGTGTGAAAGACACTGGTACCAAGGGTGGACCAGTGGCTGAGGATGTTGTGAACATCTCAGCCGCCGATGAGACATCTGTCGATGACGGGATTCCCTGCCCTGAGACAAGGGAGAAAGATGTTGAGGCGTCAAAGGAGACTCCCAGTTCCGAAGGACAAGTTCCTAAGGTTTGAGATGGCGAGGCTGAGCCTGAGCAGGCGGCCACGACCACTCAACAACTGCCTTCAGTGCACCCTGAAGAGGGGACTGATGCCGTAGGGTCTGACAAGGGAAAACAGCCTGCCACTGATGAGGCCACTGATGGAGACGAAGATGTGCTAATCACTGGGGTCAGACGTGCTGAATTCACAAGTATAGTCGAGGTGAAGAAGGAGAAGACTACTGAGAATCTAGCTGAACTTCAGGAGGAAGTAATGAGGCTACGCGCTGAAAAGGAAGAGGAAGCCAAGACCCTGGCCAAGTACATCAAGTGGACAAAATCAGCATACAACACTCTTGCAAATAAAGAGCTAATTCTGTTAAAGTGCACAATGACTGATACGGCCAAATCAGTGAGGAGTGAAAGGAGGCGTACGAAGAAGATGTTAAGACAAACTCTCAAATAGCTTGAAGAGAAGGATGCAATCAGAGAGGACAAACTAAATCAGGCGGTGGAGAGGCTTGCTGCTCAGGCTGGAGCACTCTTCACTCAGGCCATGAATGACTCAGCGTCCAAGTTGGAGCTGGTGTCAGGGAAGATTGATCACACCTCTCAGACTGCTGCAGATGTTTTGGCTAAGGCCACAGAGGAGTCAGTGAAGATACTGGCTGAAGCTAGCAGAGTCAGCGGTGAGTCCTTGAAGGTGGAGGTAAGGATCACCAAGGCTGAGCAAAGTCTCTAACACAACATGGAGGTCTTTGAGAAAAAGTTGCAAGCTGCTATCAGTTCAGTCTCGTATGCTGGCACTGGGATTGCCACGGGAGTTGAGATGTTGAAGGAAGGTGTGCTAGAAGTTCAATCGTTAGCTTCCTTCGTGATCAACAGTGGAGCTGAAGGACTCCCATCCCAGGCCGATGATGATGCCAAAAAAGGGGAAAAGAAGAAGAAAAGATCCCCCCCTGAGGTATCGGAGGCAGTCAACCAAGGCGAAACAATTCAAGATGATCCTGAAGCCAATCCTGAAGGGAACATGCTGAGGGTAAGGAAGTCAGCAAGGTTGGCGGCAGTAGAGAAGGAAGGTGAGGAGATTGTTGCCAGGCTGAAGGCGGAGACAGCAAAGAAGGCAAAGGCTGATGAACCTTTAAAACAACCTGAGCCAGTTCATAAGTCCTCTCCCATGAGCACAAGGAAAAACTCCATCACTTACTCTGCGGAGACGGTGGCGGAGTTATGCGCTGAGGCGTGGGGAGCACCTTCTGAGAGATCTGAGGCTGAGCGCAGAGCTGAAATAGTACAAAAAGAGAAAATGCACATTTTGGAGAAGAAGGTTGAAAAGCTGACTGATATCAATGCGCTTCAACAAAGGGAACTCGATGATGCAGTGATCAGTCTGCTTAGGAGGAAGAAGGCGAAGCCTGAGCCTAGGAAGTACAGGAAGAGGCCTACAGCAAGGAAGTCGATAATTTTTCAAGTCAGAAGGCCAGAATCAGGTCAGAGGGAAGCATGTGTTGATGAGTTCATCTCAGAAGCATTGAAGGAATTCTGGGCTGATGCAAGGGATGAGTTTGTGAAATTATGGTACGTAGTGAAGAAGTGGGGCGACTCTGAAGACATCAATGCCCACTTCACTGACTATATGATGGACAATCATCCTGAGCTGATCCAAAAGATCTTGGAGGAGGCTGAAGCAACTTAAGTCCAAGTGAAGGCCCCTGAATTCATTGTCAAACCGCCACCCTTAGTCCCTGGAACTGGAAAGCATGATACTAAGGCCATTATGACTGAGGTGTTGAAGATTGCGAAGGCTGAAGGGTTCGTGAACCAACCTAGAAGACTTGACGAGCTGAAGGCAAGAGTCTAAGCAGGCTATGGACTTAAACCTGAAATGAGATTAGTCTAGGTGTTCACTACTTCCTTGTAATAGATTAGATTCATTGTAACCACTTTCAGATCATTCAATGAAATCTATTACTTTTGCCCACAGACAAAAACTCATTGTCTTTTTGGCTGTTATTTAAATTCCGTACTTTATCAAGAATTGCCCTAACACTGTCTTATCTTAGATAGGACCTTATATTTCCTCTAAGTGTTTTGAGGATCTTTTCAGTGTTTTGGCATCATAAAAAAGGGGGAAATTGTTGGGACAATGTCAGTTTTGATTAGATCCCAAAGCCCCTGAAAAGATGTTTGCATTTGTTTGTCAGGCTAGTCTTGGTTAGGATTTGTACTTAGTCATTTTACACTTCACAGGTACTCAGTAAGAGGAGCACTTACTGATGACAATCAAGACAAGGGCCTAAAGACGAAGGTTACCATCCTGAGCTTATGGCAGTCCTCTAAGTTGGCTGAGTAAGTCTCATTGATGAAGAGTATGACCCTGAGGTCATTACTACTCAGTCCTGAAGGGAGCAGGATGATACTGAGTTTATGGGAAGACTTGGAGTAGAGTCAAGCAATGCAAAAGGAATGTCAGAGTCAGGACAAGCCCGGTGAGCTCAAGACAAAAGGAACTTAATAAGACAAGCCTGAAGCCTAGGAATAAGTTCTGACATTCTCACCAACCTGATGATGTGGATCAATCCGAGAAGGACACGCACGTACGGAACCTGACAGAAGACTGACTTCAGACTGCATTTTCAACGGGCAAGCATTTAATGTGCATTTAATGCATATAGCTAATTCCATGCAAGGACGGCTGCTGCATGAAGATATGTCCGTTTGAAGCCACTCTACATAGATGACAAGAAAGGCTATCTCTCCAACGTATAGTTTTTCAAATCACCTATAAATACAGAAGGCCTTGAACCCATTCAAGGTTACGGGAAATTTCCAAGCCAGAAATTACTCAAACTCTCAAGCACTCAAAGCATTCAGTCTTTAGAAGAAGCACTCGAAACCCTTTAAATTTCCCAAGTGTTTCTTAGCAACTGAGAGTTAATCTGTATTCCAAGAGCGTACACGCAATATCTTAAGCTTAGAGAGATTATCCAACCCTTAGCATAGCTTTGTCTTGTAAGGATAATCTCAACCTAGTTGGAATCCAAACTGAAACCAAAACCCTAAAGTTAGGTTTGTTGGAAGTAAGTTAGTTAGTAAGGAAGTTTGTATAGGTCAGTGAGGTAGCTGATCTTGGTGCACCTTGGCACGTTAAAAACAAGAATCCCTTGAGTGGATTTCCTGTTAAATCAGGCCGTGGACGTAGGAGCTTGAGACTCTGAACCACATTAAACTTGTTGTGTTCTTATTGCTTTGATATATTGCATACCTGCCATATTAACTGTTCATTCATTGCATAAGATTTATCAGGTTTGAATCAATCAGCCTGGTCTATTAAAAAGAGCACTGCCCTTACTAAACACTTTTCATTTGAGTAATCAAGGTTTTTAGAAAGCAAACTAAACAAGACTTTAAACTATCAGGGCTCACGCACTTCCGCTAAACTTAAACTGATAGTTAGCCAACTGACCCGCACCAAGTGTAGTCAGTAGGTGTATTATTAGTACCTAGTTCTTTATCACTCTGAGTAAGGGGACTCAGTAAGTTTTTAAGTTTGGAAAATTGGTATACGTGTATTCCCCCCCCCCCATACACGTATTCCTCAGTCTTGTACCGGGACCAACAGTTTCACACTTGTAAAACGAGGTTTTGATCTTACGAATTCGTAGTTTAGATACTTTTTTTATTTTTTTTCATTTAATTCTTTCGTTCTTGAACCTTTGAGACTTCTAAACCCTACTTTATCAGATTTATTGAGATTTTTTAGATATTCTTTTGTTTATGCTTTCCAAGTCTTTTGATTATTCAATTATGCAAATGTTCATCGTTCTTGTGATTGTTTTCGTTACTTCAATTACCATGTTAGGCTAGAACCCTTGCATGCTTGGGGTAGGATGAACTCGTAGAAGTAGAATGTTGGTAATAATTAGGATAACTCATGATGTTTAGTGCTAGTACTCTTAATTATTTGAATTCTTGAACTAAACCCTAGAATTATCTTGGAATTGAGTACAAAAATTATTAGAGAGAGGACGATCTTATCACTCTTTGATAACAAGTAGACTTAACGATATGGTTATAGAAGGGGTTTATAATATACTGGTTTATCTAGGGAGGACGATCGTATCACCTTGGGTAAATAAGGGTCTCATTAATTAAGCATAATCCATAGAACTTGTTTAGTGGGTTGTGAAGTAGGTTGATATGACGAAGTATTAGGGTTAATTCTTGAGCTTTTAGTCTTTCAATCTGGTGCTAGATTAGGGAAGTTGATTGCCTAGTTTTAGTACACATAGGATTAATACTTGCACATCACGATTATTTTAGTTATCGTACTAGCTCCATTAGTATACATAGGGATTCCTATCCTGAACATCATCATCTCATATCTTATTAAAACTTTAGTTATTAGTTTAATTTCATTAGTTGCATTAATAGTAATATAATATAGAGTAGATTAATATAATTCTTGAAACCGAACACACACTCATATTAACTACGACGCGTAGATCTTGAGGGATCTATTCACATACATACCTTCCCTTGGGTTCGATACTACTTGGTCCCTATACTTGCACATACTACAGTGATCCCATACTCTTGTGGGGTAACTACTAGTATAGCTAGTATTTTGCGTTCAAGTCACTCATACAGTGCACTTGTGTTACAAGTGTAAAGTATACTAAATTGACATGTGACTATGAATGTTATAATGCAGGAATGCATTATGAATAGGAAAATGATTTGTTATCTAATGATGTACAAATACAAGTATTACATGACACACGTAACACACAGAATGAAGGTGTCAACTTTGATAGTGAAGAATTAAGTGATTCGTTAATGGGAATGAAAAGGAATACGGTGGATCCTAATCGCTCGATCACAAAAGGCATAAAAGCAAGGATGAAAGGACACTTCAAAGGAAGCCAAAAAAAAGAAGGCAAAATTTCCAATGGAATATGGTACCAAAACACCTAATGCTCATTTGATTTAAATTCATGTTGACCTCTGGAAAATATTATTTTATACATTAAATATTGTGTTACTGTTCAATTATGTTGATGTTACAAGACAACTTATATTGTGTTACTATTGAATTATGTGCGTGTTACATAGTAAACAAAGTACATGTTACTGTTTTGATATTATTTTTCTAAGTTAGAAAAATAAATGTGAAAGTCTTGGTTAAAAAGGATGGGTAAATATTTAATTATGTAAATATATGTTACTGTACAGATATGTGTGTGTTACTAAACAATTTAAATGTGTGTTACTATTCAATTATATGTATGTTACAACTTAGAAAAAATATTTGTCAAAGTTTTAACATCGAATTCAGTTGAAATAAGTTAAAATCCATCAAGTAATTTAGTTAAAAAAAGTTGTACTGTTCAGATATGTGTGTGTTACCAAACAATTTAAATGCGTGTTACTATGTAATTGTATGTATGTTACAATGTAAATAAAAACATTTGTCAAAGTTTTAAACATCGAATTCAGTTGAAATAAGTAAAAATCCATCAAGTAATTTATTTTAAAAAATGTGTTACTATTTAGATATGTGTATGTTACTATTCACTTTAAATATGTGTTACAACGTAAACAAAAACACTTGTCAAAGGTTTAAACATTGAATTCAGTTGAAAAAAAAGTTAAAATCAATCAAGTAATTTATTTTAAAAAAATAGGGAAAATTGAGTTTTTTGTCCTCTAAATTTGGTCAACTTTGTTTTTCATCCTCTAACTTTTGACTTTATTTTTTAGTCCGATAACTTTCAAAAAATTAACATTTTCGTCCTAAAACATAAGTTATCGGACTAAAATGTTAATTTTAGGACTAAAAAATTATTGGTTTTAGGACGAAAATGTTAATTTTTTAAAAGTTATCGGACTAAAAAATTAAGTCAAAAGTTAGAGGACGAAAAACAAAATTGACCAAATTTAAAGGACAAAAAAACCTATTTTCCCAAAAAAATATGTTACTATTTACTTATGTGTGTGTTACTATTCACTTTAAATGTGTGTTACCGATAAAAATTATAATGGGTGAAAAAAGGTAAAAACATTCACTAAACAGGAGGACAAATATATATATAAATCTAAAAGAACATAGAATTCATCGACATTAAGTCATCCCAACAGAAACAACCCCACAAAAACAACAAATGTACAAAAAATACCCCTGAAAACTACAGTATGATATATAAAAACCACAAACCATATGTATGCCAAACCCCTGAAACTACCTTACAATATTAAAAACCACTGAGCAACAACCATATTCACACCATAAACCAAATCTCCTTAGTGTCTAAGATCAATACCATACAACAAATACCATACCCTACCGATCAAATAAAAGTTTATAAAAAACCCAAATTTCAGTCTTTCTTGTTCCTCGATCTCAAATTTCTCCTCCTTTAAAAAAAAAAACTTCCTCACGTTTACGCTTCTTCTCCAAAGAAGCAACATCTCTCAATTCCTTAGCAGCATCCAAAAAGCCTAAAAAACAAAAACAAAAAATAAAGAAAAATTGTTACTAATCCAAATAGTAAGTAGTATAATATAAGAAAAAACATGTGTTATTATATAACTATTGTCATGTTACTAATCTTACTTAGAGTTACTATGTAAAAAAGAAACACATAATCTTATTACATTATTATCACTATGTTACTAGAATGGGACATGCATTTGTTACAGACTTTACTAAAAAATGTATTATTATATAAACATGAATAATGATACTGTGTTACTAATTAGGATTGAGTGTGTTACAAAAGATAAATCAGTGTGTTACCTGGCATAGATTAGGCATCTGATAAGGCTTCCCTTCGAAATTCCAGATATGGTGCATAAAAAATACACCACAATCATTGTTGGCTTCACTTGACCTCCAATTCACAGTTTCAAGTTTGAATTTTTCAATGAGCTCAGCCTTGGGATGCTGCTTATCAGCAAAAAACTTAGTTATACAACCTCTTTACAAAAAAAATATATATAAAAACAGAAAGTAAGAAAAATAGCATAAATGAAAAAGAAATATTACACAAATAGAAATATAGACTAACCAAATAAACAAAGTATTCTTCGTAAGTTTTCGGCTCAACGTGGATTTTGTTATCCAAACATTGGATTTTGGATGCAGCAAAGTTAACCACAGCAACAACATAATGCCCATAAATGCAGAAAGGGAAAAAAATCTGGAATAAAAATGTGTTACAATACCACATATAAATGTGTTACAACAAAGAACAAATATATGTTACTAAAAAACTTAAAAATATTTTACCAAGTCGGCATTCATTAACAGTTCCTTTGTTGAACACTCCAACCACATGTTCCAAGTACCAAAAATCTCATCTTCAAGATGTTCTTTCACACCTTGACCTCTCTGGATATTGTTCAACGGAGTCTAAATAAATAATAAAAAAACCAAATTATAATTGCAACAAAAAAAAAAAAAAAACTTACACTGTGATCCAAGCCAAAGCCAAAACGATTTAAGCTTGAACTCGAGGAGGACTCATCTGTCCCACTGTTCGAAATATAGCATATGGCATTCAGAACATTGTGGGTTATTTCTTTGCCTGGGGACAAAGTAAGCAAGTCCTCCCTCGACACAAGGTACATATTGTTCGGGCTAAGAAAAAAATCCTCACTGTTGCAAGAAAAAAATTTGTGTTACCAGAAGGGAGAAGATATGTTACTAAATAAAAAAAATGTTACACAAGTAGATATATTATGTGTTACAAATACAGAAACACTATGTTATACAAAAAGGAAAAATGTGTTACAAAAATAAAAAAATATTGTTAAGCACTTACAATTTATTATCCTCATAGTGAAAAAGATAATCAAACAGCTTCAACTGATGCCTTTCCAACTGATCAAAATACTTCTTATTTTTTCGAATAAAAGAAGACAAAAAACCAACTTCATCTCCAAAACTTTTCACCAGATTATTAAAATCCTCAACCTCATCACCAGCCACCATTTCCTCATCCTTGTTCCCAGAATCACCTTCTTCAACCACTTCTTTATTTTTTTCCTCAACCTTCTCCTCATTTTTCCCCTCATCTTTCTCTTCAACGGTCTCCTTCTCATCCTCATTCTCTTTCTCTTTCTTCTCCTCTATTTCCATCTCTTTCCCCTTCTCTTCCTCCTCCTCAACTTTCTCTTCCTCTTCCTTCTCTTTCTCATCCTCTTTCTTCTCCTCTTTCTCCTCAACTATCACCTCCTCTTTCTCTTTCTCCTTCTCTTTCCATTTCTCTTCTTCCTTCTCTTTACCCTCAGCTATCTCCTCCTCTTTCCCCTCCTCTATTTCCTTCTCTTCCTCCTTCTCTTTCTCCTCTACTTTCTCTTTCTCTTTCTCATCAACTCTAAATTCCACATGAAAATTTTGATTACCTTCCCCATCATCTTCCTCCTCGCTTTCGGAACTACGATCAGAAACCTCCTCCTCATCACTGTCATCAGTACTTTCCTCAGTAGTTTCATTATCACTCTCATCAACCGCATCCTCATCAACAACACTTTCCTTTCCATTTCTCTTTCTATCAACCTCTTCAGACTCTGACTTATCATCATCCTCAACTTCTTTAACTCCTTAACTTCAACAATATTTACAGTAGACACACCCTTATTGGACTTCATAACCACATTAGAATTTTTAAAAAAAATTACATTCAGATTTAAAAAGAGGACTATCAGGAAATAATTCAAAACAGGGGGCATCAAAATTTTCCAAAAAATGGTTAAGGTTATAGTTATAAACCAAGTTATCAACCGTACTAAGAAATGACTCATCCGCCCAGAATTGGGAATCAGAATTTGTATTTGAATCAGACAAGTTGTTTATAGTTTCAGTCAACATAGAATTTAAACCAGTAGATGACTCTATTATTTCTTTCATCAAGTTCTCCAGCATCAACTGCACAGCTTACAACAAAGTTTAATACATATGAACTAATATGTATTACTGTTGTTCCTAATTCAATGTTACTAAATAAATATAACTTATGTTACTGATGTCAGTAATATGTGTTACTATAAAGAAATGGGTGTGTCACAGGTGATAAATTATACTAAATTATGTTACTACATAGTAATAATATGTGTTAAATAATATAAATAAGTTAGGTTACTGTACAGAAAGGGGTGTGTTATTGTTATCAATAGTAAATGTTACTGTAAGGAAATGGGTGTGTTACTAAAGTGATTTATACTAAGGCGTGTTACTACAAAGTAATAATGTGTGTTATTATATAAAAATGAGTGCATAAATGATATTGAATATTTAATATTACTGAAGTGAATTATAATAAGGTATGTTACTACATAGTAACAATATGTGTTACTATATAGAGATGAGGGTATTACTGATATGCAATATTTAAACATTACTACTACCAAATAAAAAATACATAATAAATAGGTAAGTGGTACCTCAAATCTTCCAACAAGGGACATCCTCGCATCTCCAGCCTTCGAATACCTCACAACTCCATTACACGTCACCGGATACTCATCCAAAACCAGCTCCTCATCACCATATGAATCCGACTCAGCTTCTTGCTTGCAACGCGCTTGTAATCTATCATCATCCCAGTGCTGGATGAGAGGAATAGAGAATGGCAATCGAACCCCACGCCAACGTACTCTGTGGAGATACACAATCTGAAGAATGAGTAAACAACCGGTAATATTGTGGACATAATTCCTGCAGAAAGCTTCAACGCTCTCGCACATCTTGTTAAAAACGTAAGAACACCAGTCCAGCTTCAAAATCACATTCACATCAACCACAGACTTCAGAACGGAAGGCGAACAAATAGAGTGATTGGTCATTGGAGTAAACTTGGAAGACATGCAGAAATAGACAAACAAACGTTAAAATCATCACCACCATCCTTCAGGTTTTTTTAAATGTCAGCAAGAACACTGAGCTTCGAATTGTGCTTCAAATTATAATGCCATGAGTACTTCTCCAGCAACGCATTAACCTCCCCCCGCCCATAATGTGCAACATCAAATCCATCGTTCCTCAGAAGCATAAATATATAAAACACGTCATCAGGAGTGATGACAAACCGATGGGAACGGCCAATCGACAACTTCTAACTGATAGGATTGAAATTCTCAGCAAGCCAGCGAAGCATAGGATACCTGCTAAGCTTTGAAATGGGCATATCAAGAAGACCACCGAAGCCAATGCTCCTAACCGCCTGTTTCTGTTTCTTATTCAATGATTGAATAAGTTCGAAAATAGCAGTAGGTCTGCCATGGGGAGTAAAATCCCTACAATGATTAAAAGTAAAGAAATATATGGTTAAAATATATACAAAAAAATTGAATAAATGAAAAAAATAATAAAAATAATTATAAACATACATTGATTATTGAGAACCGTGAACAACCACGGCACGAGAAGGTGCCCTCTTTTGAACCTTCCTTTTAGATTTTTTGAAGTCCCCTCAGACTTCAAAAACAGTTTATAATTCTTGCACGAATTAGAAGAGTCCATTTCAGAAAATAAACACTGCAATAAATAGTAGACATACATGTTACTAAAATCAATATTGGTATGTTACTAAATAGATAATATATGTGTTATAAAATATACAGAAGAAAGTATGTTACTAAAAAGCAGAAGGTATGTTACAAAATTCAACAAAATAGTGTTACACAGGGATATATATTTCTGTGTTACAAATAGAGGAAGCCTATGTTACAGAAAAATATATAATGTGTTACAATAACAAAAAACAATGTTACCAAACACACAAAAATATTACAGATACATGAATACTATGTTTCACAAAGACATATATTGTGTTACAAATATAGCAAGATCATGTTACACAAAGGGGAAAAATATGTTACAAAAATAAAAAAAATATTGTTCAACACACAAAAAGACCAGGAACGAACATAAAACACTACAAAAACAACAATATTACCTAATTACGCAAAGGAACATTGTGTTACTAAATAACATATAATATGTTACATAAATGACAAATACGTGTTACTACACAAAACAGAGCTGGAAAGCACTTATGATAATCAGCTTAACACCAGAAACAGAGCATTAGCGCGAAAAAGAGGAAAATAACACAAAACAACATAGATCAAATACAAATAAAAAACACAAAATCGAGAACAAAAACACCAAAAAATTTGATAGATTTCAAAATACGAACATAACAATTAAATATAAACGAAGAAACGAAAGATTAGGGAAAAACCACGAATCTAGTGTTAGTATGATATTTGCGAAGAACTGTGCAAAATCCACGAACTCTAAAAGCACGAGAAAGAACAGATAAAGTGGAAACTGAAAGCAACCGCCGTCGAAAAAAACCAACAACAACCGCCGGCGAAAACCATCAAAGAAGTGGGAAAATGAGAGAGAGAACGAGGGAGAACGTGGAAGATGAAAAGTCACGGTGAAACTTCAAAATGGAGTGAAAAAGGGCTGAAAATTGACTTAAATATGGACCCGAATTTTGCGGGTCGGGTACAGGTCGTGGATATTCTACGGATCCTAGATCCGTAGAATATTTTATATAACAATCTGTGATAATATAATCACTCCATGAAAAAAACGTGAAACAATTTTTTTTATTAATGCTTGGTAAACATTTAATTTGACCTTAATTCTGATGTGAATCATGGTTAATCATTAAACCCTTAACTTTATGAGCACTAATTGAGTCTACTATCCTCATTTATGTAAGCCTTGCAAATAAGATGTTGATTTTTGTTAAAATTTTATAGTATCCTAAAATATCTATAATATAATCACTCCATGAAAAAAAAAAAGTGAAATGAATATTTAAAACGAATTAATTTTTTTATTAATGCTTGGTATACATTTAATTTGACCTTAATTCTTACGTAAATCATGGTTAAACCATTAAACCCTTAACTTTATGGGCACTAATTGAGTCTACTATCATCATTTATGTGAGTCCTGCAAATTAGGTGTTGGTTTATACCAATGCTGCATTTTGAATATGTGTATTGTTTTACTATGTTTAAATTTAGCGTGTCATTATGATATTAAATTTTTTGTGATTATACGCCAGTTGTTATGATTATTCCTCGGTGGATTACTTTGTGGTTACCCCAATTAATGAATTCTTTTCTTTATCCATTCAAGACTCTAAGTTTAAAACTATTGATTCATGTCCTCAAATACGAAACTTTGCAATTTAGGATTACAAAATGGTTCCTTATATTAATTTCTATGTCGAGTTTGTGCACGTGTTGAATTTTCATATAGTTAGGTTCGTGCCAGGTTCGCCTATGTTATGGTCCAATAACTTTTGCAATTGCTAAAAGGACGAATATTTAGCATGTTGACTACAAACTTCTGGCATTAATTTTCTATAATTTTTATTTACCTATCGGTATGTCTATTTGAAGTTCGTCCATGTTGAAAATATTATGTATGTTATGTTTTGGTTCTGTAACTTTTAGAATTGCTAATAAAAATATTGAAAGACCAATATCAAATAACTTTTACAATTACTAAAAAAAACTTGAAGGATGAATATTTAGTATGTTGACTACGGAATTCTAGCATTTATTTTTTATATTTTTCTATTTACCTATCAGTATTTCTATTTTAAGTTCGTCCACATTGAAAATATTATGCATGTTATGGTTTGGTTCTGTAAATTTTAGAATTGCTAATAAAAATGTTGAAGGACCAATATCAAATAACTTTTACATTAACTAATTTTTTTGAAGGACCAGTATTTAGCATGTTTACTACGGACTTCTAACATTTATTTTCTATATTTTTCTATCTACCTATCGGTATGTCTATTTGAAGTTCGTCCACGTTAAAAATATTATGTATGTTATGGTTTGGTCCTGTAACTTTTAGAATTGCTAATAAAAATATTGAAGGACCAATATCAAATATATTCACTGTGGACTTCCAGGTAATGCTAAATTAGATAGACACTGTGGAAGTTACGTGCATGTCGGTATCAGTCTCGTCTTGTGGAACTTATGAATCTTTCCTTATTTTGTTGAGAATTTTACCTAATTCATATGGTGATATTTATTTATGGAATTTACATGGTAATACTAATTTGCGCATGTGGGGTTCGCCCACATTAAAAATATTGTACATGTTATAATTTGGTCCTCTAACTTTTACAATTGTTGAAAAAAACTTGAAGGGCCAATATTGGTCATATTGACTACGAAATTCTGGTAGCTATTTTCTATAACTTTTATTTAGCTATCGCTTTGTCTATGTGAAGTTTGTCCACAATGAAAATATTATGCATGTTATAGTTTGGCCCTGTAACTTTTAGAATTACTAGAAAAAAATATCGAGAGACTAGTATCTAACATATTCACTATGGACTTCAGGTGGGTGCTAAATTAGATAAATATTGTGTTAAATGTGTGGTCTAGGTTCTGCTCATCTTAAAAGACGAACAACCTTTAAATGACTTTGGTCCTTAAAAATGTACTTGTACCTCGAGCTTTTGGACTTTTCTTTCAACGAACAACTATGTATACATTGTAAAAAATTTACAAGTGTTGCAAGACTGTTCGTCACTAACATATACAACTTGACGAACAACTTTGAACACTAACTAAAACATGCTCGCTTATAACATTTTTGCCGAGCAACTTTGTCTAAAATTAAAAAGAACCAGCACTAAAACTATACAATGTGTTGAACAACTTTTCATTCTATACTTAGCAAAATTTTCAAAAAATTAGGCAGGTTTTCGGTTTGCCCTATCTGGTTCACTTGGCCCCCAAGACAATTTGTTCGCCTAATCAAGAACTTGTTCGCCTCGTTGATAGTACTTCTTCAGATGTACAGCATTCCAGGAGTATTGGGCTGGCTTGCCTTCCATATCTTCGATATCGTATACACCATTAACGAATTTTTCCGTTATACGATACGGGCCCTCCCAAGTTGGTCCCAATACACCTGGAGGTTAGGCGAGCAACTTTCTTAGAACCAAATCTCCAACTCTGAATTCCCTAATTTTAACATGGGAATTGTAGTAGCGTTCTGCTCGCTGCTTATAGGTAGCATTTCTTAGCTCGGCACTTAGTCTTTTTTCTTCGAGCAAATCCATTTCAGTAGCTAGAGCAGAGTTGTTCGCCTGCTTATTAAAGTGGTCGTTCTGAATGTGTTGGTCTTTAACTCAATTGGTATTACAGCTTCTGTTCCAAAAGCCATTGCAAAAGGTGTTTCTCCGGTACTTGACCTGGGAGAAACCCTATATGCCCACAGGACTTCCGGGAGTTCTTCAGACCAACTGCTTTTGCTTTCCGCTAGCCGTACTTTTAATGTATGCTTTATTATCTTGTTCACGGCTTCGACTTGTCCGTTTGATTGGGGATGATAGGGTGTGGAGTAGTGTTTTTTGATCCCCCACTTTGCACAGAAGTCTCTCAACTCTTTCCCATCAAACTGTGGACCATTGTCTGTCACAATGGTTTGTGGAACCCCAAAGCTACAAACAATGTTCTTCCAAATAAAGTTGATCATTTTATGTTGCGTAATCTTCACCATGGCCTCTGCCTCCGCCCATTTCGTATAATAGTCGACTGCCACGACGGCAAATCAAACATTTCCGTCCATCCCCCACCTTGCAAATGGCCATGGGCTATAAACTAATACGAGCTGTTGGGCCGGGGTATGAATGTTCGGGGCAAAAATTTGGCATTGATGACAAGTCTTTGCTTTCTTGATTGCATCCTGGCATAAAGTCGACCAATAGTAGCCTTATCTGATAGTTTTGTATGCCAAGGCTTGCCCCCCAGTGTGATTTCCGCATACTCCGGCGTGTATTTCTTCGAGTATTGCTCGTCCTTGCCCCCTAGGCAAACATTTGAGAAGTGGGATTGAGATTCCCCTTTTGTAAAGTTGCTCGCCCACCAGAGTGTATCTGGCAGCTTGCTTTGTTAGCTTGGTAGCTTCAAAAGGGTTGTTTGGTTTTTCCCCACTTTTCAAGTATTTGACTATACTTGTTCTCCAGTCTTCTTCTTCACCTGCTTGTTCGTCGAGTTGATTGCCATTGTAACTTCTTGTTGATGGGTCATTCATCTTTGTAATTATAATGCTGCCAACTCTGCAGGTCCTTCGCTTGTTGCTAGTCGGGCCAACGCATCTGCTTGCGTGTTGCTTGTCCTCGGAATTTGTTCAATGAAGACTTGTTCTAATAAGGACATCATGTAAGCAACAATTTGCTGATATTCGATCATATGATCGTCTTTCGCCTCGTATTCACCTCGAACTTGGTTCACAATCAATTGAGAGTCGCCGAATATTTACAACCGTCTAACACCTACTGCAAGAGATAGGTGGAGACCAGCAATGAGAGCCTCATACTCAGCTTCGTTGTTGGTTGCCATGAATCCAAATCTAATCGTCGAGGTGAATACCTATCTGTCTGGACTGATCAGAACCACTCCTGCTCCCGAGGCTATGTTGGTTGAAGATCCATCAACATAAAGATGCCAGGGATGATCAATTCCTCTCGTCGGATCTGGTGGGAAGGTAAGTTCGACTATAAAGTCGGCTAACGCTTTCCCTTTGATCGCTGTTCGAGGAGTATAGGTTACCCCGAATTGGCTAATCTCTAGTGACCACTTTAATAGACGGTCAGCTGTGTAGGGGCGATGGAGAATTTGTCTGAGTGGAAAAGTTGTTAGCACTTCAACTTGATGATAATAAAAGTATGGTCGTAACTTCCTCACACTCATGACCAGTGCGTATGCCAGTTTTTCGGTTGGAGAGTATTTGATCTCCGCCTCATGCAAAGCTTGGCTAACGTAGTAGATTGGTTGGTGAAACTTGCCGTCTTCCCGTACCAGAATAGAGCTGATTGCCACTTCTGACGCTGCCAAGTACAAGTATAGCTTTTCTCCTGGGACGGGTTTTGATAGAATTTTGACATCTCCCAGGTAGTCCTTAAGTTGGTCGAACGTCTTTTCGCAATTGTTAGTCCATGTGAACTGTCCTTTCTTGATGGCTTCAAAGAATGGACGGCATTTGTCGGCCGACCTGGATATGAACCGATTCAATGCTGCTAGGCATCCCGTGAGTCTTTGCACTTCTTTTATCGAACGTGGTGGTTGCATATCTACGATAGCTTTGACTTTTGTTGGATTGGCTTCAATCCCCCGTTGACTAAAAAGATGGCCCAGGAATTTTCCGGAATGGACTCCAAAACTGCTCTTCTTCGGGTTTAGCTTCATATTGTAACGTCGAAGAATATCGAACACCTGGGTTAAATGTTGAAGATGGTCTTCTTTTTGGGGGCTCTTGACTACAATATCGTCTACATAGACTTCTACCGTATCTCCAATTTGTTCATCGAACATCTTGTTCACCAACCTCTGGTATGTTGCTCCGGTGTTGATGAGGCCGAAGGGCATTCTTTTCCAACACAACAAGTTTTTGTTCGTATAAAATGATGTGTTCTCTTGATCGTCTGGATGCATTGGGATTTGATGATATCCGGCAAAAGCATCCATGAATGTTAGCATTTCGTGACCTGCAGTGCTGTCTACCAATTGGTCAATATGAGGGAGAGGAAAGTTGTCCTTCGGGCATGCTGCATTCAGATCCGTAAAGTCTATGCATAGCCTCCAGGTCCCGTTTGGTTTCCTCACAAGGACTGGGTTTGCCACCCATTGTGGACAGAGTGCTTGTCGGATTAGGTCATTGTCTAACAACTTCTTTACTTCTTCATTAAAAGTCTGATACTTGTCTGGGCCATATTTTCTTCATTTTTGATGGACTGGCCTTTTTGCTTGATTGATGTTGAGCTTGTGACAAGCATGTTTTGGATCTATCCCCACCATGTCTGCATGAGACCAAGCAAAAACATCTAGATTCTTGCTGAGGAACTCTTTCATTCGGGATCTGTAAGGCTCAGGGAGCTCAGATCCTATGTACAATTCGAGATCCTAGTTTTCAGGATTAACTCTGAACGCCTCCAGTTCCTCAACTGGAGTTGCTCGTCGTTTTTGTCCTTTCCAACGAGGATCAAGTATTGGTCCCTCAGGGTTGAAATCATCTTCGATGCTCATGGGCTCTGCTCCCAGGCGGGGATCTAGATCATCTGTTGGTCCTGATTCATTGTTGTTAGTCAACACCTGGCCCCCAAGTCATCTGATGAATGTTGCTCGTCACCATCCCCTTGCTGTTCGTCAGATGGAAGTTTCCCATGGGTGGTGATGAGTTGTTCGTCCAACACTTGTTCGTCAGAGTGTTGCTCGTCAGTATCCATGTGGTCCTCCTCTATGTCCATCATGTTCTCCAGTATTGATGGTTCATCCGCAGGATAGCTAGTTGTGGCTTCCATCATGGATACTAATACATGCTTGGCCTGCAACTGCAGGAGACATTCCCTGGCTTTTCTTTGATCTCCCTTCACTGTGCCTGCTCCACTCGCTGTTGGGAACTTCAGACAATAATGGTAAGTTGAACATGCATCTTTAAATTCATTTAGGAAAGGTCGACCAAGAAACCCGTTGTAGGTTGATTCCTGATCAACGACCAAGAAGTCAACCATTCTTGTTATGTTCTTCTCGGGTTCCTCGATCGTTACAAGCTGAACGGACAACCTAATCTCCCCTAACGGGACTGTTACAGCATTTCCGAAGCCCAAAATTCTGTGATTTGAAGGTTGGATGTAGCCTGAGTAGTCTCCAAGCTGGTCAAGCGTCTTTTTGAAAAGAATGTTGGTGTAGGCCCCGGTGTCTACCAACAATCTGTGTACTCTAGTCTCTATAATCTTGGCACAGATCACGATCGAATCATTATGGGGGGTCAAGATTCCCTCCAAATCCTTCTCGGTAAAGGTCAATTATGTTGTTTGCATGATGGATGGCTTAACCCTCATTCCCTGTATTTGATCGATCGCTCGCAATTCGGCTTTTCTTTTTCGGCTGGAGATCTGCGGTCGTCCATCAAAACATCCTCCCGCCGGTTCTGCGGGTTCCATCATGTATAGGTCTTCAAGTGGACAAGCAGCAACAGCCGGAACTGGTCATCCTGGTTTATTGTTCTTCTGAGGTTGATCATCCTCATCTTCAGAGTTGTTCTCCCGGACTCTCTTTCCAGGTTGTCTTTTAACAAAGTCGGAGAGTTTTCCCTCCTCGTAGAATCGCCAAAGCTACTTGAGCAAATCTCTACACTCGCTTGTAAAGTGCCCTACACTTTGATGGTAGGCACATTACTTGTTTGGATTGAGTTTGCCTGTGTCCTAACGGATTTTCCGTGGAGGGGAGAGCAACTCCTTCTCTTTCACATTTTCATATACAGTATCGACTGACACTGTTAGCACCTGGTTCAATTTCTCCTTAAACTCCGTCCCTTCATTGAATGCCTTCATATTTTTCGGGACTCGGTAGTCTGTTCCGCCAGGTTTCTTGTTGTTCTCCTTGGGATCAGCTTTGTTCTCCCCCAAGTTTGATTGCAAAGCCTCATGCATGGAAACGAATATGCCGGCTTGATTTCTGAATTCGGCATAGCTTCTTGGGCACTTCAGACATACCTCTTTCCATAGCTTTGATCCTTTTTTCAACCCAGCCATAACAGCAACAATTTCCGTATCCTCGCTGATGGGTTCACCTTCTAACAGCACCTTGTCGAACCTTTCCATAAATGCTCGATCTGACTCGTCGTCATTTTGTTTTAGGTCTGACAATCGGTATTTTTGGGACAGATATGACCCCGCCGTTGAGAAATGGGAAAGGAACTCTCGACTTAGTTGAATGAACGAGTGGATAGATGCTGGCGGCATTGCCGAAAACCACTTGTACACTCGATCCCCCAAAGTTAGTGGGAAGTTTCGGCATTGGGTGGCATCGCTGGCTCCCACCGAGACCATATAATCCGAGTACTTCGTCAGATGAACTCGGGGATCAGCAAGACCATCATATTGTATGCTTGCTGGGAATTGGACCTTTTTCTAAATTGGGGCCTTCAGAATGATAGATGACAGGGGTGAGGATGGCAAGCTGGTCGTCCCCACTCCTCTTTGCTGGTCCAATTGTCCCTGCATGCTTTCCACAACCCTTCTCAAGCTTGACAGCTCATACAAAGATGCCCTCTGGCTCGGAGGTTGGTCGGCGAGCAAAGGCACAAGCCTTTCTGCTCGTCACAGTCCCTCACTTGGAGTGGGCATTGTTGATGACCTTGCTCCAAATTTCTATTTTAGTGGCTGTTTTACTCTAATAAGATCATCAAACAAGGGTTTAAATGAAGATCAAAGTTATATTCTTTGAAGGAAGGATTGAGAAAAAAGTTTGCAAGAGTTTTGCCTATTTTTGAATTAAGTGAACTTATTCTCATTACCTCATGAAGGGGTATTTATAGAGGTACAAGCAAGTAGGAGGTGTCACTTCCTTAATCACCCTCACTTTCATGGTGACAAGTGTTAAGACACTTGTTAATTCCTAAGCTATTACATCTTTACAAAATGACAGGTGTTAAAACACTTGTTTGCTCCTAATGTAATGCCTAATTATTGGGATTTCTGATGATCTTCCGAGGTGCCCTCTTGCTCGCCTGGTCGCCTCCTTTTAATTTCTTTTTTACCCTTCTTGTTCTAGCTGGTCGCCTTCTTTTCATGTCTTAAATGACCGGCTGCTCGTCCTCCTCTTAATTGGTCACCTGACCCAGCTGCTCGCCTCCTCTTAAATGTCTTATATGCCCTGTTGCTCGCCTCCTATGTCCCTATTCCCTGTTGCTCGTCCTTTTTATTTTTACTCTTAATGACCTCTTAATTTTATTATTTTTATCATCTTTTATTTTATTCTTATTTTCCTATTGGTCGCCTATCAACAATACCCCCTAGTTTGACATGTAAGGATAAATTTTCCCTTTCATGTCAAACTATAAGACAGGCTATATTTTATAACAGGAGGCGACCAACGGGGAATTTACCCTTACCTTCAGGGGGAAGCGAGCAACAGGTTTTTGAATTTTTTAGGCGGGAACTCCTGGAGGCGACCAGTAGGGAACGACGCTTGGTCTAGCGTCGTTTCGTTTCCCGAGGCACGGAACACAAAGCGACGTGGCCGCCCACGCGTGTGCCCCCTAAATTGCGCATAGGGGCCTCATTTTTTGAATTCTTTAATTTTGCCCCCGAATCCATATCTATAAATAGCAACCTTCTTCCTTCTTCATTTCTTTTTTACGAATTCTTAGAAAACTCCATAGCCAAAATCTCTCAAGCTTTTTCCTTCGATTTCTTCCTCTTTTTCGTTGATCTCCTCAACTAAAAAAGGTGAATTTCTCAGTTTTTTTTGTTTTGGCATTGCATTGTGCTTTTGATTTTGCGTTTTTTCTTTCGATTTTTTACTATTTCACCGCCGTGCCACCACCACGGCGCCGCCGCCACTCGCCCATTTTCATTGATTTACACCACCACTGCCATCATTTCCCTCTTTCTCCTTTCTTTATTCGATTTTCCTTTCTTAAATGGCGTCTCCCTCTTCAAGTAATACGCAATCCGTTGAGTTTGTTGGATGAAACCCAGGAAAAAGGCCCATGGAAAATGAACCGTCACACCCTGCTCCTCGCCGCTCGCTCCGGCGAGCAGCTAGGCCAAACCCTAGGACCTTGCTCGTCGATGAGGACACGGGTTCCGAGGCGAGCTCTGTTGTTCGCTCCGTTGATGACTTCTATGTCGTGGAGAGCTCAGGCGAGCAGGATGTCCAAGGCCCTGTTGCTTGCTCCTCGCCTCGTGAAGGGACCTCCTCGGATTTGGGCGAAGACTCCACTGATGTTGCTGCTGAAATAGAAGAGATGAGCCTTCCTGGAGATAAGGGGGCGAGCAGCGAGCAACATGCTAGGGGCGAGCAAGTAGCCCAATCAGGGAGCGAGCAGGTGGGCGTGACATGGGAATTTCTTCGAGAAATTAACTTCCCTGTCTCAAGGCCAACTCCCGAATCCCTCATCCCTAAAGCCGTGATTCGAAGGCAAGAGTGGATTGACTATGCCAACAAATATCATAACACATTTCCCACTCCGTTAAGGCCTGTCATGGTAGTCCGAGAATCTCTGTACACGGCAAGCAAGGTGACGAGTGTAGTCACGGAAGATGACCTAGCTGGATCCGCTCCACTTACCACATTCCATACGACATCCATCTGTATGCTCCACAGAAAGGGGAAACCCGCTGACAACCCGCCCCCTGGATGCACTGCCATCAACTTAGACATCCTCAACACGGGATTCCCTCTTCCCTTACATCCGGTGATTGGGCGGTTCTTGGAAGATATAAATTTGGCGATCACCCAGATTACCCAAAATGGATGGAGTACCTTGTTAGCCTTCATCACTCTTTTTGGATTGGAAGGCTACAAAAATAAAATTAGCACGGTGGAGATGCACTACGCAATGACTATCTCCTCGGCTGTCAATGAAGAGGGACTCGGGTGGTATTATATCAAGGCCCGTAGTGGCGTGAAGTTGATTGAAGGAGCACCCAACAAAATCAAAAGTTGGCACAAGCAATTCTTCTTCATCGGCGGTGATTGGCGGGCGTCTTCCGATCTTTCGGAAGGACTAGGGCGTATAAATTCACCTACGCATTTTGGCAAAATTCGGCGTAGGTTTTGTTCCTTAGTTCATCGTATCTTAGGTGAACTAATTTTAATTTCTTTTCTTCCTTGTTTTGCAGGTCCACGCATCTTAAAGTGGGGGCACCCCGAGCTAAGCGAAGAGTTCCTATACATCCTTACTTTGATCTCTCTGCGAAGTGTTAAGGATCGGAGTATTGAACACCTTTCAGAGGCGCATTGCCGGAAGCTAGCTCAACCCACCACTAGTGCTCATCACCTAGAAGCACAAACGGAGGTCCCCGAAGGTAGTTTTTCGTGCACCTTGATTAATTTTACAAGTTCTCTTTCTTCATTGGTCGCCTACCCCCTGTTGGTCGCCCCTTTACCTGTTGGTCGCCCCATACTTGTTGCTCACCCCCCTTTTTATGTTTTTATTTTCAGCTCAAAGGGTTACAGTAGCCGTCCCTCAAATCCCTGAAAGCTATCATCTTCTTGCTCGCCGAGTAAAGCAAATGGCGGCCAATCAGCCATCGAAGAAGAAGAAATTCGATCCCTGCACTTCCTTAATCAGACTAAGGGCAGGAGCACTTGATGAGGAGGAGGCTCCTCCAGCACCTGCCCTCGTTCCTCGACCTCTTCCTCGCTCCTCGCCACCCAGAGATACCCGGGGGAAGAAGAGGCTAACAAAGAAGACCGCCCCCAGAAAGGAGGATGACCGCTCTAAACGGGCCAAGGGGCAAGGTTCCTCCCAGGTGAGCAAGTCGGCTGCTCGCTCCTCGCCCGTAGAGGAGGTGACCGAGCAGCAGGTCATTGGCGCAATGATCGCCGGCCGAAGGAGCTCTTCACCTGACAGCTCCTACCTAGGCTATGACCCAGTGAAGATGAGGGAGTAAGTAACTTCCCTCCTGCTCGGCTGCTCGCCTCCCTGCATATGCTGACTTTTCTAACAAGTTTTATCTTTTGCAGGTACCGGAGAGATGATTATCCCGGTCGTTCTAGAGTACTTCACCAACTTATTTGTGTGAAGTCAGCTCCTGCCTACTCCGACATCAAAGATTCTTATGTCCGGCGGGCCACAGAGTTTGTCCCCCGCTCCTGGACGAAGACAGGTGAAGAAATCCTGCAAAACCAGAGTCTTAGCGATAACGCTCGCCTCCTGGGTTATAACGCTAGTCACCAAGCTATCACCGCCCAGAGAGTCGTTGACCAAGCCATCGATCTTGAGAGGACGAACCGGAGCTTGGGATGGAAAATCGAGCGGCTCGAGGCTGATAGAGATACTCAGCTGAAAAGAAAGGACGAAGAGCTGGCCAAGCTGAAAGCTGATTTTGAGAGAGCCAAGCATACATGGGAGTGGAAAGTGAAGGCATCCGAGGATCGGGAGAGGGTAGCATCCAACGCTTCTGAGAAGCTTAAGTTGGATTTGCGCGTTGTTACTGACCGTCTCCAAGTCTTGGAGACTGAGCGAGTTGGCCTGGTGGAGCGGGTCGAGTCTTTGAAGGTCCATGTCGACCAGCTGGAGAAGGAGAAGAGACGGGCCATCTCGTCTAGCAACACGAGCACCAGTTCTCTCCTTTGCAGATTCACTTGTTTCTGCCCTGGACTCAGACCTGCCATAATCAATAGGAGTCCAATAAAATTTGATGGGGCCACTTTCTACCACATCTAACATGCGGTGGTGGATAGCTCCAAGATGATTACTCATCATGAAGCTTCAGTGGTTGTAATCCTCAAAGGAGAATTCTGGTAACTTGCGGCTCTTATATGAAGATTTTGAAGACATTTTTTACAAAAAAAAAAATTAACAATAAATTAGTCCAAACACAATAAAGAGCAATGGATCTGCCCGGTGACCACCAAAAAGCTTTACAAAGCAGTGGTCTTGGACACACTGCTCTGATACCACTTGTTGGTCCCACTAAGTAGATTAATTGCGGAAGCTCTAAAGGTTATGTCTTTTAACAAGATCTTTAATAAGAGCACAATAATTTAAACAAGACAGGATTGAAGAAAGCAGTAAATGGACCAGATTTATAGTAGTTTAGATTTCAATATCCTACGTCCACTCTCCCTTTTATCAAAGGGGTCTCACTAACCAACCAACAACCAACTTGCTTACTGGAATTGTGAAGTACCAGTTCCTTCTTACAATCACTTTAGATCTAACTTAGATCTAAAGTCTACTGCCTTCAACCTTTTCTTAGAGATGAACAGGTTGAGATCCAACTACTCCTTTAGAGTATGTATGAAATATATGAACAATAAGAGTGCTAAGAGTGATAAAACAAAGGCTTGAATGTGATTTCTTGCGCGTGAGAATCTCTAGAGCCTTTCTTTTGAGTCTGCACTCTTGTATTTATAGAGGTGACTAGGGTTTAGCCGTTGGAGAGCTAATCTAATCAGATCTCTATTTAAGGAAACTTTCAATCAATCAATTCCCTAATTGATTGATTGGGTTGGTGGGATCCTTGGATTGATTGACTTCAAAACTTTCCAATCTGATCTTGTTGACTTGATTTAAATCACCAACGGTCAAATGCTTCCAATGCCTAACTCTGATTCTCTCCAGAGAAGGCAGGACCAGACACCAGGCAACATCAATGTCTTCTGGTCCAGAGTTGGTTAAGAAACAGATTACTCAGGAGAATCAGGAGATGATTCTGAGCATCTTTTATTTCACCAGACTCGTCTGGTCTAGACTCGTCTGGTCTGGGGAAGGTTCTCTGCCTCTGGTCAGTCTCATCTGGTGAAGTCTTCTGATGGAGTCTTCTGGTGAAGTCCTCTGGAAGGTCTTCTGGTAGGTCTTCTGGTGACTCTTCTGGTCTGGCAGTTCCCCTAGACTAAGTCCTAATCTAGTTCCTCATCTGGCTAACAGGTCCAGATGGTCCTATTACATTTTCTGGTTTGTTTTAACTCATCAAAACTAACAACTTTTATACTAACACACTGTCTGATTAAACTCATTAGCAGCATCATCCAACTCATTAGTGATGTCCATGTTAACGTTCTCTCCTCCGACAGGATTCATCCTTCTTAAGAAGGCTCGGTTTCTTCTTGCTATTGTCTCAAGATCTAACTGTAATCTCTCTTCGCTCGTATCACCTTGCGAGCGTGTTTTCATAAACCTGAAACACTAACAAAAGAACAAAAATACAACTGCCGAACACGTACGAATAAAAACATAAAAGTAAAGCACTCACTACTAACTACTAAGCTATCTACAAGTCCTATTCAAAAGACATACAACGCCATTCCCGGCAACGGCGCCATTGACTTGAAGTCGAAAATACTAACTTTCTACTAGTAGTTTCCCCACAAGCGTACGGGTTCACTGTAGTATAAGTAAGTATAGCGACAAAGTATTATCGAACCCAAGGGAAGGTGAGTATGCGAATAGATCCCTGAAGATCTACACGTCGTAGCTAATATGAATGTATGTTTTTGGATTTTTAAAGAATTAATTCTAAACAAAAGTAAACTAATTAAACTAAAGAATGAATGAAACAAATTAATTAAGGTTTTTATTCAAATATGTGATGGTGATGCTCAGGATAGAAATTCCTACGTATACTAACGGAGCAGGTACATAATCAAGATAACCGTGACGCACAAGAAATAACCTAAGTAAAAGATTGTAAGATGAAAGCTCAAGAATTAAAACCCTAATACTTTATCCCAACAATTGACTTCACTAATCCACTAACAAGTTAATAGATAGTACTTAATTAACGAGACCCTAATTTAAACTAAGGTGATGCAGTTGTCCTCCTTAGATAAACCGGTAGATTAATTAACCCTTTCTAAACCCTCTCATTAAGTCTACTCATTGTTAAAGAGTGATAAGGCCGTCCTCTCTCGAACACTTTTCGAACTAAATTCAAAGGTAAAGTTAAGATTGATTTTAAGAATCATTAATTAAGAGAATTAAAACTAAACGTCATGCACTACCCTAATTACGTACCCACATCCTACTTCTACGAGTTCATCCTACCCCAAGCATGCAAGGGTTTTAGCTGGACATGGTTTTTATGAAAACAAGAACAATTGAAGAAGTAACGAACATGAACATAATGATTTTAACCAATAAATTATCAAACATAAACTAGGGTTTTAAGAAAAAATGCTAAGAACTGAAATCAAATTAATAAAACGAAGTCTCATTGTATTCAAGACAAAGGTCTAAAGAAACGAAACTAAACAGCAAAACCGAACTATGAATTCGTAAACAAAACCTCGAAAACGAAAAACTTAAGCTTGCTCGTCTCTTTTTCTCTCCAAAAACTAACTCTAAACGTAATATGGTATCAAGTGGTATGTCGTGGTGTCAAGTTGTATGTAAAAACATGCTCGGGACGAGTATATATAAGCATCGGGCCAAATCGGGAACTCATGGGCCGAAAAACGAATCTGGAAGCACGAATCTTGAAAGTGCTCGAGCAGACACGCTCGAGCGGTGGCACTCGAGTAGTGTAGCTCGAATGGTGCAAGGGCTCGAGCGGTCCCGCTCGAGCTGCTCGAGTGACGAAATTCTTCTGCATGTTTTGGGGCGCTCGAGCAACACGTTCGAGCGGTGGCGCTCGAGTAGCTCGAATGCGAGAAATTTTCTGTAAGTTTTAGGCGCTCGAGCAATATGCTCGAGTGGTGGTGCTCGAGTTGGTTCACTCGAATGGCTCTCCCTCTTCTTCAACTGATACTTTTCTTCTTCCGCACTAATACCAATCGCATTTCTTCGATATCTTCTCATCCAGGCATCCGTTTGAGTCGATTCAAAGTCCTACGAACTCCATTTTTTTCCCTCGATTCACCTATAAGCATCACAGAGACAAATTCATTAGTTTATGAAAATGATACTCAAATGACTCTAAATACTCAACAAACTCGACCAAAACTGGGGCATTTCTAACGACGAATCATGACAATTTCACGCCTAATCACCCCACCCCCTGGGGGAAGGGGAGTGATGCGATACATGATGCCTAGGTAGGTGTGCCCTCGGCCTAATGGTTCCGGGCTCAACTTGCTTTTATAGACTCGATGGTTCACGGGATTCTGCAATTCACACCAAGTATCGCATTTTGCTACGTTCTTCATCGATGCGAGAGCAGAGATATCCATTGTCGAGAGTCGTTTAGATATTCGATGGGGCATCCCTCGCTCCCCGTCGACCCGCGGAAGGGCCGATGAGGGGAGGGGAATGCTCCATTGTGTTTTCCTTGGCGCATGCCGTGCCCGAGTTCATTAGCCCGTATGGCACGGGTGCGGGGGCTCGTGTTTCTAGACCAGGTAGCAAGGACTGAAATCATTAACACACTCATAAAGGAGGTGATTGAAAAGGTCAGAACATGTGCCACTGCCAAGGAGATGTGGGACAAACTTGCACTACTCTGTGAGGGAATAGAGAAGATCAAGGATAACAAACTCCGAGCTGTTCAACACTCGTTTGACACCTTCAAGATGAAACTAGACGAGACCATTGATCAGCTGGATATGCACCTCACAAATCTCCTTAACAAGGCTAGTGCCTTAGGTAAGACCTACTCAGAGAAAGAAATTAATAGTAAAATCTTGCGTTCACTAACCAGCAGGTGGAGAATCAAAGTAACTGTGATTAAAGACAACAAGGATCTCAACACTCTGGATCATCATCTTCTGTTGTCTGATCTCAAAGCTTACGAGTATGACCTTCAAGAGGAGGATCAAACAGATGAGGTTTCCTCTTCTGGCCAGAAAGGAGTTGCATTTTCCTCAACTATCAAGACAGATGATAAGCCAAAGGAGTCTACTGCAGATGACTTGAGTCTCAAGGAGCAGGTAGCACTTCTAACCCGTAAACTTGATAAAATGAGTTCTAAATATGGTAGGTACAAAAAGCATTGGAAGGAATCTACTAGAGATAGGAAGACTTCTTTCAAAGCTGCAGATAAAGAAATGACATCTGGAGACTCTAGGGAGACCAGATTCAGAACTCCAGAGAGGAGAAGAGAAAGCAGCTCTGGGAGATCAGATTACCAGAGGAGGGATGGCAGTTCTAGGATTTTGACTACTAGAGGAGAGAGAGTAGTCCAGCCAGAACAGAGTACAACCAGAGAAGGTGTTAGGATAAAAATTGTTAGTTTTGATGAGTTAAAACAAACCAGAAGATGTAATAGGACCATCTGGACCTGTTAGCCAGATGATGATCTAGATTAGGACTTAGTCTAGGGGGAACTGCCAGACCAGAAGACTTCACCAGAAGAGTCACCAGAGGACTCCACCAGAAGACTTCACCAGAGGAGATCAGACCAGAGGCAGAGGACCTTCCCCAGACCAGACGAGTCAGGACCAGACGAGTCTGGTGGAACAAAAGATGGTCAGTTTGATCCCCTTATTCTACTGAGTATTCTGGTTGTTCACCAGATAAGGACCAGAAGACACCGAGGTTGCCTGGTGTCTGGTCCTGCCTTCTCTGGAGAGAATCAGAGTTAGGCAGAGGAAGCTATTGACCGTTGGTGATTCAAATCAAGTCAACAAGATCAGGATTGAAAAGTATTTGAAGATAATCAATCCAAGGATCCCACCAACCCAATCAATCAATTAGGGAATTAATTGATTGAGGCTTCCTTATATAGAGGATCTGATTGGATTAGCCCTTCCAACGGCTAGCCCTAATCCCCTCTATATATACAAGAGTACAGTTCAAGAAAAAGTGCTAGAGACTCTATACGCGCACATAGCATTCTAAGCTTTTGATCACTATGCATTTGCACTCACTTAGTTCTTAATTACTCATCCAACTCGTAAGGAGTTTATATACTCAACCTGTTCATCTTGTTAGATAAGGTTGGAGTAAGTTTGTCTTTAGATCGAAGTTAGATCTAAAGTGATTGTAAGAAGGTGCTGGTACTTCGAAAATTCCAGTGGTTAGTGAGTTTGTTGGTTGATAGTGAGACCCCTTTGATCAAGGGAGAATGGACGTAGGATATTCAAATCCGAACCACTATATATACGGTCTTATTTATTGCTTTCCTTAATACTTGCTTGTTCATAATTTGTGCTCTTAGAAAAGGATTTCTTCTAAAGACATATCGGTTAAAAAGGCTTCCGCAATTAATCTATCTAGTGGGACCAACAAGTGGTATCAGAGCAGTGTGTCCAACGACCACTGCTTTGAAAAGCTTTTGGTGGTCACCGGGCAGATCCATTGCTCATTTATTGTTTTTGTTCAAAATCTAGATAAATCCTTATTTTAGTAAATATGTCTTCGAAATCTTCTTATAAGAGTCGCAAACTGCCAGAATTCTCGTTCGAGGATTATAGCCACTGGAGCTTCATGATGAGTAATCATCTTGGAGCTATTCACCACCGCATGTTAGATGTGGTTGAAAGTGGCCCCATTAAATTTTATTGGACTCCTATTGATAGTGGCAGATCTGAGTCCAGAGAAGAAACTAGCGACGCTGCAGAGGATAGAGTTCCCAGACAACGAATCCTCAAAAAGAAAGACGAACTTGACAACGATGAGAGAAAGCTACATAACCTGGACCAGGTGGCAAGAACCAAGATTATCAACACTCTCACCAAGGAGGTAATAGAGAAGGTCAGAACCTGTGTCACTGCCAAGGAGATGTGGGACAAACTCGCACTTCTCTGTGAGGGAACAGAGAAGATCAAAGACAACAAGCTCCAAGTTGTTCAACACTCGTTTGACACCTTCAAGATGAAACCAGACGAGACCATTGACCAGCTGGACATGCGTCTCACAAACCTTCTAAACAAGGCTAGTGCCTTAGGTAAGACCTACTCTGAAAAAGAAATTAATAGTAAAATCTTGCGTTCACTAACAAGCAGGTGGAGAATTAAAGTCACTGTGATCAAGGACAACAAGGATCTCAACACTCTGGATCACCATCTTCTGTTGTCTGATCTCAAAGCTTACGAATATGATCTTCAAGAGGAGGATCAAACAGAAGAGGTTTCCTCTTCTGGCCAGAAAGGAGTTGCATTCTCTTCAACTCTCAAGCCTGATGTCAAGCCAAAGGAGTCTACTGCAGATGACTTGAGCCTCAAGGAGCAGGTAGCACTTCTAACTCGTAAATTAGACAAAATGAGTTCAAAATATGGCAGGTACAAAATGCATTGGAAGGAGTCTACCAGAGACAGGAAGAGTTCTTTCAAGCCTGCAGAGAAGGAGAAGACATCTGGAGACTCAAGGGAGACCAGATTCAGAACTCCAGAGAGGAGGAGAGATGACAACCCTGGCAACTCTGGGAGATCAGATTATCAGAGGAGGGATGGTAGCTCTGGCAGACCTGACTACCAGAGGAGAGAAAGTAGTCCAGCCAGATCAGACTACAACCAGAGGAGGAGAGAGCCAAGTCCTAGTCCCAGAGGAGACAATGCCTGCTACACATGCAACAAGACTGGTCACTACAGTTATGATTGTCCTCAGCTTACTCCTAGGGAAAGAGAAGAGAAAAGAATCAAGAGAGATAGGAGATATGCAGATAAGAGAGCACTGCTGACAGAAGCAGAGGAGGAGGATACTAGTTCCAGTTCTTCTTCTTCTGACTTTGGATCAGATGATGATGTGTGTCTCATGGCAGACATCACTGAGGTAAATGAAACTACTCTAGTTTTATCTAATTCCAAATGTACTGAATCCTCTAATTCATCTGGTAACTCCAGAGAGTCTGATATGCAACAAATGCTATCAGATCTCCAAAATTGTGTCCAACTTTGTCAAAAACTTGAGAAAGAGAATGGTAGGCTCAGAGCTGAAGTTCAATCTCTCTCTCATGAGCACAAATCCACCAGAGAACTCATGAAAGATCATTCCAAAGAAGTCTCTGAACTTCAGGATAAGATCACAGAAAGAGATACTCTGGTAGATCAACTCATGAAAGAAAGGACCTCTCAAGAAGATGAGATAAATGAACTCAGAGCCAAATACCAGACTCTTATCAAAGGAAAACAAGTTGCTCACAACATAGAGGAGATACCTATGCCCAGAGAAGCTCCTAAGATACCATCTGTTGTATCTATCATATCAGAGTCTTCTCAGCGCATTTGTGATAAGAGTGGTTTAGGATATTCTGGAATTACCACTAAAACTCATAAATACCTCTATAATAAAGACAAGTCTGTAAGAGCTGGTAAATTGGTAGAAATCTGGAATGATAAAGACTTAACTGGTAATGGTTACAAGGTGGTTCACAATCCTGATTGGAAAAGGAATCACTCTGTTAATCACATAACAAATGGTCCAGAAGAGTTGACTATTCTGGAAGAGAAGATGCTAGAGAATAAGTGTCAAAAAGGGGAACCATTAAAGATTGATGGTTCTGTGAACAATGAGTCCCAAGGAGTAGGAATTACTCAAATTGGAGGACCCCAGAGAAATCCTCAAAGGGAACCTAAACAGATTAGGGGACCTCAAAGGAAACACTCAAGAAAGGGGAATACCAATCAGAGTAACAACTACCAGAGAAGGAACAATGTTCAGCAGAACCAGGTACCCCAGAGACAATTTTCTCAGAGGAATCAATTCCAGAATAGGTATACTCAAAGGAACTATAATCACCAGAACAAGTCTAATTATCAGAACCAGAGGAGGTCTTCCAGACCCATCTATAGAAAACCAACTGATCTGGGGAGTTATGACACCAGAGATGGTTCTTCTAGGATGTACCCTTATAACCAGACCTTTAAGACCATGTCTTTGAGGCAGGCCATTCCAAAGGCTAGATTTGAGAAAAGGTACACCAGACCTGTTTATAGAAAAGGTGTCCTTATCAGACCAGTAGCTCAATATGTCATAGTAAGAGGACATGTACTGGTAGATAGATTTGGAAGGAAGATAAGATCTCCTCATCCATCAAGGGATGATCTTTATCTATGGATTCCTACAAAACCTGCAACTAACCAATCAGGACCCAGCACTAGTAGGGGACCTAATTGATTTCTCTGCAGGTAGATAAGAGTCCATTGGAGAAAGGATTTTCAAGCAACCATGTCTGGTACATTGATAGTGGATGTTCCAAGCACATGACCTTCAAGAAGGATAATCTCCAAGATTTCAAGCCATTAAATGGACCAAGAGTGATGTTTGGTGACAACAACTATAGAGTCACCAGAGGAGTTGGAAAGTTGACCTTCAATGGAGTATCTGTAGATGAAGTCTACTACGTAGAAGGACTCAAGCATAATCTGCTTTCAGTATCCCAATTCTGTGACAAGGGATACTCAGTGAAGTTTTCTAGTGATTCATGCACTGTTTTCTCTTCTGATTATAATGATATCTTGCTAATAGGCTTGAGGAAGGGTAACATTTATCTTGCAGATTTTAGCAGTTGTCCAAGGAATGCTTGCCTGGTTGCTAAAGGATCTGCAGAGAACAGCTGGATTTGGCACAAAAGATTGTGTCATCTTAACTTCAAAACATTGAACAAGATTGCCAGAAAAGGTCTCATTCGAGGTCTTCCAAATGAAGTGTTTAAGAAGGATCAGGTTTGTGGTTCATGCCAGAAGGGTAAACAACCCAAGACTTCCTTTAAGGATGTCCAGAGCACAACCACAACCAGAGTACTTCAACTACTTCACATGGACCTGTTTGGACCTGTTTCTCCTCTTAGTTTCAGTGGAAGGAAGTATACCTTAGTAATAGTAGATGGCTTTTCAAGATACACTTGGGTAGTGTTCTTGTTTAAGAAAAATGAAACTATGACTAAGCTGCCAGAGTTCTTCAAGCAGATTCAGAATGAGCAGAACCAGAGCATAGTCAGGATCAGAAGTGACAAAGGAACAGAGTTTTTGAATTCACATATTGCAGATTACTGCAAGGACCATGGGATTTTTCATGAGACATCTGCTGCCAGAACACCTCAACAAAATGGAGTTGCAGAAAGGAGGAATAGGACTCTCAAAGAAGCTGCAAGAACACTTCTGGCAGAGTACAGCACTCCACAGAGATTTTGGGCAGAGGCCATCAATACAGCTTGTTACACTCAGAACAGGTGCCTGATTGCCCAGAGACACAATAAGACCCCATATGAGGTATGGAAAGGTAAAACCCCATCTGTTTCATATTTTCATGTTTTTTGATGTAAGTGTTTCATCCATGACAATGGGAAATCTAAATTAAGAACCTTTGATGCTAAAGTGGCTGATGGAATATTTTTGGGGTATTCCAGCACCAGTAAAGCTTTTAGAGTTTTTAATAAGAATTCACTTTGTGTGGAGGAAACACCTCATGTTGTTTTTGATGAATCTGCTTTTGAGTGCAAGGTGGATTCTAATTCTTCTGATGAGACCCAGAATCAGACTACACCCAGAGTAATCAAAGTCAATCCACCTGTTCTTGATTCAGATTCAGATTCAGATGATGACCCATCTCCTGGTTCTCTGAAGCAGCAGCCTTCACAAGGAGCAGAACCAGAAGAGGTTGGAACTCCTGTAGGGGGAAGCTCTTCTGCAGGTGGTGATAATCACCAAGGTACTGCAGAAGATGATCATCCAGGTAAGACCACGGGTAGGAGGACCCTGGTTGATCACCCCAATGACCTGATCTTAGGAGATCCAACTAAGGGTGTCCAGACTAGGAGAACTATTAACTTAGCTGCCTTATTCAGTTACTATGTGTCCTTGATTGAGCCCAAGAACATCAAGGAGGCACTGAAAGATTCAAATTGGATTGTTGCTATGCAGGAGGAATTGAATCAATTCACCAGACAGGATGTTTGGGAGCTGGTAGACAGACCAAGACATCAAAAGGTGATAGGCACTAAGTGGGTTTTCAAAAATAAGAAAGATGAGAATGATGTCATTACTAGGAACAAGGCAAGGCTAGTGGCCCAGGGCTATTCTCAGTCTGAAGGAATAGACTATGATGAGACATTTGCTCCTGTTGCCAGACTAGAAGCTATCAGATTGTTCTTAGCATATGCTGCTCACATGAAGTTCAAAGTATACCAGATGGATGTAAAATCTGCCTTTCTTAATGGGATTCTCATTGAGGAAGTGTATGTGGAACAACCTCCTGGTTTTGAACAAGGTGACAAGGTGTTTAAGCTTAAGAAAGCTCTTTATGGGCTGAAGCAGGCACCCAGAGCATGGTATGACACTCTATCTCAATTTCTTCTGGACAATGGTTTTACTAAAGGTAAGATTGATAGGACCTTGTTTAGGAAAGAAGAAGGAAAGGACATCCTTCTGGTCCAAATATATGTTGATGACATCATATTTGGATCCCCTAACAAGAAGCTGTGTGAGAAGTTTGGTGAGCTCATGCAGGGACAGTTTGAGATGTCCATGATGGGAGAATTGAATTACTTTTTGGGTTTGCAGGTTAAGCAATCAGAGAAGGGAATTTTTATTAATCAAGCTAAGTACACCAGAAACATGTTAGAGAAATTTGGAATAGGATCTAGCAAGGCAGCCAAGATCCCTATGATGACAAATTTCAACATGGATCCAGATGAGTCTGGAGAGAGTGTGGACCAGACTCAGTACAGAGCACTTATTGGTTCTCTTTTGTATCTGACTGCAAGCAGACCAGATATTACTTTTGCTGTAGGAGTTTGTGCCAGATTTTAAGCTAACCCCAAGAAGAGTCACTTGGAAGCAGCTAGGAAGATATTGAAATATCTTAAGGGAACTGTGAATTTAGGATTATGGTATCCTGCAGATGACAACTTAGAATTGAGTGGTTATTCGGATTCAGACTATGGTGGGTGCAGAATAGATAGGAAATCTACTAGTGGAACATGCCAATTTTTAGGGAATAAATTGGTATCCTGGTTTTCTAAGAAGCAAACCTCAGTTGCTACATCAACAACAGAAGCAGAGTACATGGCTGCAGGGAGCTGTTGTTCTCAACTACTTTGGATTAGTCAACAGCTTAGGGACTACCAGATTAGAGCCAAGGATATTCCTATTTTCTGTGATAGTAATAGTGCCATAGCCATTACCCAGAATCCAGTTCTTTATACCAGGTGTAAACATGTTGATATAAGGCATCATTTTATCAGAGATCATGTTGAGAAGGGAGATATAAGGATGGAAAAGATTGCAACAGAGAGGCAGAGAGCAGATATTTTAACCAAGCCTTTGGCTGAGACCAGATTCAGAGAGTTAGCTTTTGAGTTAGGTTTGTTGGATCCAGAGACAGATTTGTTTTAGGGGGAACATCAGAGAAGTATCCTTGTTTCATTACTTTTCTTCATATATTTATTTTCTTGAGCTAATATACCTACAGATTAGATATATCAGAGAAGGCAACAGATGAGGTATGCACCAGGTGACACATGTCCCAGATGAGGTGCTGAGTCATTTGTCCAGAATCTTCTCTGACCAGAACCAGATGAGCTCCATCAGAGGAGATGTAGCTGTGGTTTCATCTGGTTACAATATCAGGTGACAGGTATGCATTTACTTCTCTGGCCTCTGATCATTGGGATACACTTTTCAAATTAGTAAGTACACTTAAAACCTTTCAACTTCGGAGTGTATTTAAGACTAGGGTATAGGGCCTAGGCAATCATTTCGCTTTTTCTCTTGACTGCCACAAAACCCCTTTATGCCCAGTCCCAATGACTATGCCAACACACCAGATTAAATATGTATCTTGCCTTTCATCGTGGCCATCAGATTTAATCACTGTGCAAAATGTCAATCAATGCCAAAATTGATTTTGTTTCCTAAATTGAATTTGAAACAACACGCGTTCACACTTCATTTAATTTTCAAGCCACGCGTATTACTCTATTTAAATCAATTTTGTTTTCAATCTGTCCTTTCACGTTTCTATACTATTCAAACCCTAACCTCTCTCTGCAAAGCATTTTCTCTCTCTCTCTCTTTCACAGTAATGGCTCCTCCGTACAATTTCGATCATGTCCTGATGATGAAAAAGCTTAAGACGGAGATGGTGGTGGACTTTTATACCACCAAGAATCCAGTTGTGCTGTCGGTTCTGGAGATGTTCCAGAATGCAGGGGTGGAGAAGTTGATCTCCACTGTTCCCAAGGATTTTCGCACCCTTGACGGTTATGTGGCCCAGTTTCTGGTTCGCATGAAGATTCATGAGGATTACATCTCTTCAAAGATTGGTGAAGATGATTTGGTGTTTTCTAAGCACGATTTCTGCGCCTTGTTCGAGAACATTTCTGCGGCGGGAGTGGATCCGTTGACGTACAAGGAGGATGATATCATTGGATCATTCAAGATTTTTGCTCGCTCTTCCTGCCAGAACATCACAAAGGGCTTTGTGGATAAGCATTTAAGGCAGAAGTTCAAGGTGTTGTTCGATATCGTGGTAAAAGTACTTATGTGTGAGAATCACAGCACAGATGCCATTTTCAATGGTAGGATGTGTGTGATGAGAGCGTTATATGATGGTGTGCAATGTAATTGGGCGGAGTTTTTCTGGGATGTGTTGAGGAAGAACAAGCTGAAGGTGAAGAAGGAGCCTTGTCCTTCCAAGCCAGGGGAGTTGCAGTTCTGTTTCACTGCAAATGTCTCTTTGGGGACTAAGTTAACACTTATTCTGGATTCTCTTCTTCCAGAGAAGAAGTGGAGGTCATCTTGGTGCCACAATTATCACAAGTCCAAGATCCTCTTCTCCAAGGATGGTCCTCTCCACGGCCATGCCGACTCTGATGGAGAGCAAGCCATCCCTGCCCCTCCTATTCAATCTATTCCCTCACCTCCTAAGGGGCAGAGAAAGCAGCAGCAGCAGCAGCAGAAGACTCAGAAGAAAGCTGCTGAAGCAACTGGTTCTTCAACCGTTGCCTTTTCTGGTTCCTCAGAGGAGGACCGGATTCCCCTTCTTGATGTGCTTAAGAAGAAGGGTGATGATAAAGCTGTTAAGAAGGCTGGAGCAGCCAAGAGGAAGCGGCCAGAGGAGGCCAAGAGAGGCTCTGCTAAAAAGTCTAAGATTAGCAGGAAGGCCAAGAAAACCCTTCTGGTGGATGAGCCATCAGAAGAAGAAGAGGAAGAAGAGGAAGTGCCTCTTGTGAGGAAATCCAAGGCCAGGAGAGCTATTCTTCAAGATCCTGAATCTGGATCTGATCTTGGAGAGGCCTTGGAGAAGGCTATTGATGAGGCCTCCCAGATGATGGAGGATGCTCCAGAGACAGCTATACCTGCTGGTGTTGACCCAGCAGAGGTAAATCCCTCCATTCCATCTTCTTTTCCCATTAATCTTGTTTCCCCTTCTACCTCTCCCCCAGATAACATTCCCCAAACCCCTTCTGCCTCTGGTAACCCCACTCTTCCACCAGAGCAGACTATCCCAGATACCCCTGTCTTTATACCCTCTACCATTCCTGCTCATACACCTTCTCCCCCAAACTCCCAAACACATCTTCCCACTAACCCCTCTCCCCCACCTTCTGGACCAGAGGTACCCTCAACCTCCTCTGGTGCAGAAGTCCCCCCTTCAAACTCTTCCACCTCCCAGATCCCTCCTACACACTCTGTACCAGATATTCCTTCCTCTTCTGGTGCAGAACAACCCCTTCCTACCACCTCTACTTCACAAAACCCCAACCCTCCCCAAACCCATACAGATCAGGACCCAACCATTGCTATGGCTCTGGGATTCCCTGCCCCTCCCCCTCCCCAACCTGTTTAACAAGCGATGATAGTGAAGATGAGGAAGCTTCACTTGAGCCTGCTCACTTAGCACCTTCCTCCTCTGCCTCTGGGCCCAAACCCTTTATATTCTCTTCTGATGATATGGGTCCCATTAGGCAGAGTATGAGTGTGAGTGCTCAGCTCTGGCTAAGAGAGCAGTTTCCAATTTTGTTGGAGCACTCACCCCTCCTGGCAGATCTGACTGATGCCAAGGTTTGGAGTATGGCTAGGCTCCAGGATGTTGAAGATCTCATGCTTCTGCTAGAGGAGATGTCTCCTTCTACCTTCACTGCGTGGGAGATTGAGCTGAAGAAGAATTTAAACATTCAAAACCCAGCAGAGTTGGAGACACCAGAGGCGGCCAAGGTCTTGATCAGAACCCTCTTAATCCAGAAAGGTGTCATGCTCACTCCAGAGGGCTTCTCCTACAATTTTGGTCCGCATTTCTCATTCCCTCCAGAGTTGTACTCTGATGAGGAGGACTTTGAGATGTCTCCTGCTGTGCTCCAGAAGATGAAGGCTTTCTTCAACGAGCAGATCATGCAGATAGGGCGCTTTTCCAAAGCAATTCAACATATGGCCCCTGCTATGATTGAGCATCAGATTAAGCATGAGAGGAGAATCTTCCTGAAGCAGCTCAAGTCCTCTCTGGCAGAGGTAAAAGCTTCCTTCAAAGCTAATGGCTTGTTTGTCAAGTTAGATGTCATGCACAGCCAGAAGCAGCTCCAGGAGCACGTGCTGGAGCAGATGAGGCCAGTTTCTGTACTCAAAGTAGAAATGGCCAGTCAGATGATTCAAACTGCTAAGCTGAAGGACTCCCTCCAGGAGATGTTGGAGAAGCAAGAGAGGCTTGTTGCAGAGTCTAAAGCTTATCTGGAGGAAGCCAAGCAGCTTCGTGATCTTCACTCTTCCTCCAACACTGCCTTGCTTGATCTTATAAGGCAGGTAGTGGAGCCCCTCCTTGATGAAGTTAAAAAGGGGGAAGAGAAGGCCAGAACTGATCTGGCGAAGACCACCAATGAGACTTTGTTTAGCCATGGAGCTCGTCTGGACCTGTTGGAGAACACTCTGGCCCAGGCTGAGTTGCAGAAGAAGAAGAAAGAAGAGTTGAAGTCTCTTACTATGGCTAAACAACTTGCTGCAGAAGAAGAGTCATCTGAAGCTGAGCAGGATCCTTCTACCATTCCTGGTCCTGCTAAGAGGAAGATTAGAAAAGTAAAGAAGAGTTTCCTTGAATCTGTTGTCGAAGAAGCAGAGAAGAGATACAAGGAAGAGACTCCAGAAGAGAGGCAAGCCAGAATCAGGAAGAACATAGATGAAGAGCAGAGGCTCAGATATGTTAAGAGGCAGAACAAGAAGGCCAGAGAAGCTGGTATTCCTTCTGGTGCAGGTGGCTCAGGTCAGAAGAGGAAAGCTCCTGTGGAAGTTATGAACATCTTGCCACTCAGGACAGAAGGGTCCTTTGACTCTACTGTGCCGTATCCTCTGATTGAAAGATGGAGAGAAGCCAACCCTCTGGTTCATTCAGCATTATATCCAGAGGCCAGCACCAGAAGATGATGAGCTGATCAACAGAACCTTCCATTCTTGGATGCAAGCCTATGATGCAGACTTGTACAAGCAGCTGATGGATTCAACCATTGAGTTCAACCTGGAGGTGACTGCTCCTAAATTTACTTATCTTAACACTCCCATGAATGGGAACCAGGTGGATTGGGCAGAACTGAAGAAGCTTTACAAGACCAAGGTGTTGGTGAATTTCACCCCAACATCTTCTGCAGAGTTGAAGGCCGTCCAGGATAGGTTCCTTGACTGGTTTCTTGTCCCTAAAGAGAACAGAAGATATGCCTAGAGTAGGACTATGAACTTCAATGTAATATGTAATTATTTGTCCTCTGATTATTAATGGAAAAATACATATCTTCTTTGTTCTAAAGACAACTCCTTGTTGTCTTATTATTTGCCTGATGAGATCTATTCTAAGGTCTCATCCCTTTATTGTTTTCTTGCTTAAGTTTACTTTTGATCAGTTATGGTAGTGTTTTAACTCCATCAAAAAGGGGGAAATTGTTAGGATAAAAATTGTTAGTTTTGATGAGTTAAAACAAACCAGAAGATGTAATAGGACCATCTGGACCTGTTAGCCAGATGATGATCTAGATTAGGACTTAGTCTAGGGGGAACTGCCAGACCAGAAGACTTCACCAGAAGAGTCACCAGAGGACTCCACCAGAAGACTTCACCAGAGGAGATCAGACCAGAGGCAGAGGACCTTTCCCAGACCAGACGAGTCCGAACCAGACGAGTCTGGTGGAACAAAAGATGCTCAGTTTGATCCCCTTATTCTACTGAGTATTCTGGTTGTTCACCAGATAAGGACCAGAAGACACCGAGGTTGCCTGGTGTCTGGTCCTGCCTTCTCTGGAGAGAATCAGAGTTAGGCAGAGGAAGTTATTGACCGTTGGTGATTCAAATCAAGTCAACAAGATCAGGATTGGAAAGTATTTGAAGATAATCAATCCAAGGATCCCACCAACCCAATCAATCAATTAGGGAATTGATTGATTGAGGCTTCCTTATATAGAGGATCTGATTGGATTAGCCCTTCCAACGGCTAGCCCTAATCCCCTCTATATATACAAGAGTGCAGTTCAAGAAAAAGTGCTAGAGACTCTATACGCGCACATAGCATTCTAAGCTTTTGATCACTACGCATTTGCACTCACTTAGTTCTTAATTACTCATCCAACTCGTAAGGAGTTTATATACTCAACCTGTTCATCTTGTTAGATAAGGTTGGAGTAAGTTTGTCTTTAGATCGAAGTTAGATCTAAAGTGATTGTAAGAAGGTGCTGGTACTTCGGAAATTCCAGTGGTTAGTGAGTTTGTTGGTTGATAGTGAGACCCCTTTGATCAAGGGAGAGTGGACGTAGGATATTCAAATCCGAACCACTATATATACGGTCTTATTTATTGCTTTCCTTAATACTTGCTTGTTCATAATTTGTGCTCTTAGAAAAGGATTTCTTCTAAAGACATATCGGTTAAAAAGGCTTCCGCAATTAATCTATCTAGTGGGACCAACAGAAGGAGAGATCCAAGTCCCAGTCCCAGAGGAGACAACACCTGTTACACCTGCAACAAGCCTGGTCACTACAGCTATGATTGTCTTCAATTGACTCCTAGAGAAAGAGAAGAGAAAAGACTCAAGAGAGATAGGAGATATGCAGACAAGAGAGCACTACTGGCAGAAGCAGAGGAGGAGGATACTAGTTCCAGTTCTTCTTTTTCTAATTTCGGATCTGATGATGATATATGCCTTATGGCAGACATCACTGAGGTAAATGAACCTACCTTATGCTTATCTAATTCCAAATATACTGAATCCTCTCATTCATCTGGTGCTTCCAGAGAGTCTGATATGCAGCAAATGCTATCAGATCTCCAAAATTGTGTCCAACTTTGCCAAAAGCTTAAAAAAGAAAATGGTAGGCTAAGAGCTGAAGTTCAGTCTCTATCAAATGAGCAAAAATCTGCCAGAGAACTCATGAAAGACCATTCTAAAGAAGTCTCTGAACTTCAAGAAAAGGTCACAAAAAGAGATACTCTGGTAGACCAACTCATGAAAGAGAAGAACTCTCAGGCAGAAGAGTTCAATGAGCTCAAGGCAAAATACCAATATCTCATCAAGGGTAAGAAAGTTGAACAACCTATCATGGAAGTATCCAAGACCAGAGAATTTCCAACTGTTGTATCCATGATACAAGGATCTTCTCAAAGAGTATATGACAAGAGTCTAATTAGATTAAAGATTGCTCTGTTGACCATATAGATGAGGTTCCCAATGAGTTCACTGAACTGGAAGAGGAAATCTTAGAGCACAAACGCCAGATAGGAGAACCTATGAGGATTAATGGTTCTGTTCAGATGCCTAACCAGATTAGGAGACCTCAGAGGAAACCTAAAAGAGTGGAACCTAAGCAAATTAGGGGACCTCAAAAGGAAAACTCTAAGAGGAAACCTAATCAGAATAGGAGATATCAAAGGAGATATACTGAACCAGAGAACCTCAATCAGATTCAGGGATCTCAAAGGGGGTATGCTCAAAGAAGATTCCAGAACAGGAATACTCAGAAAGAATTTTACCATCAGAATAGATCCAATTTTCAGAACCAGAGGAGGTCTTCCAGAACCATCTATAGAAAACCAACTGATCTGGGTAGCTATGACACCAGAGATGGTTCTTCTAGGATGTACCCTTACAACCAGACCTTTAAGACCATGTCTTTAAGGCAGGCCATTCCAAAGGCCAGATTTGAGAAAAGATACACCAGACCTGTTTATAGGAAAGGTTTTCTGATCAGACCAGTAGCTCAATATGTCATTGTGAGAGGACATGTGCTGTTAGATAGATTTGGAAGGAAGATAAGATCTCCTCATCCAGCAAGGGATGATCTTTATCTTTGGATTCCTAAAAAACCTGCAACTAACCAATCAGGACCCAGCTCTAGTAGGGGATCTAATTGATCTCTCTGCAGGATGATAAGAGCCCATTGGAGAAAGGATTTTCAAGCAAACATGTGTGGTACATTGATAGTGGATGTTCCAAGCACATGACATTCCAGAAAGATCATCTCCAGGATTTCAAGCCACTGAATGGGCCAAGAGTGATGTTTGGTGACAACAACTATGGAGTCACCAGAGGTGTTGGAAAGTTGACCTTTAATGGCGTATCTGTAGATGAAGTCTACTATGTTGAAGGACTTAAGCATAATCTGCTTTCTGTATCCCAATTTTGTGACAGGGGATACTCAGTGAGGTTTTCTACTGATTCATGCACTGTCTTTTCTTCTGATTATAATGATATTTTGCTTATAGGCTTGAGGAAGAGTAACATTTATCTTGAAGATTTTAGCAGTTGCCCAAGAAATGCTTGCCTGGTTGCTAAAGGATCTGCGGAAGAGAGCTGGTTATGACACAAGAGATTGAGCCACCTTAACTTCAAGACACTGAATAAGATTGTCAGAAAAGGTCTTATTTGAGGTCTTCCTAATGAAGTGTTTAAGAAGGATCAGGTTTGTGGTCCATGCCAGAAGGGTAAACAACCCAAGACCTCATTTAAGGATGTCCAGAGCACAACCACAACCAGAGTACTTCAACTACTTCACATGGACCTGTTTCTCCTCTTAGTTTCAGTGGAAGGAAATACACCTTTGTGATAGTAGATGACTTTTCAAGATACACTTGGGTAGTGTTCTTGTTTAAGAAAAATGAAACTATCACTAAGCTGCCAGAATTCTTCAAGCAGATTCAGAATGAGCAGAACCAGAGCATAGTCAGGATCAGAAGTGACAAAGGGACAGAGTTTCTGAATTCACACATTGCAGAGTATTGCAAGGAACATGGAATTTTTCATGAGACATCTGCTGCCAGAACACCCCAACAAAATGGAGTAGCAGAAATGAGGAATAGAACCCTAAAGAAAGCTGCAAGGACTCTTTTAGCAGAGTACAACACACCACAGAGGTTTTTGGCAGAAGCTATCAATACAACCTGTTATACTCAGAACAGATGCCTAATTGTCCAGAGTGTTGGTCCCACTAAGTAGATTAATTGCGGAAGCTTTAAAGATTATGTCTTTTTATCAAGATCTTTTATAAGAGCACTAAGAATAAAATTAAGACAGAAATAAGGAAAGCAGTAAATGGACCAGATTTATAGTGGTTCGGATTTCAATATCCTACGTCCACTCTTCCTTTGATCAAAAGAGGTCTCACTAACCAACCAACAAACCACTTACGTACTGGAATTGTGAAGTACCAGTTCCTTCTTACAATCCTTTTAGATCTAACTTCGATCTAAAGTCTACAGCCTTCAACCTTTTCTTAGAGATGAACAGGTTGAGATCCAACAACTCCTTTAAGAGTAAATATGTAAAATAAGAGCAATAAGAGTGCTTAAGAGTGCTAAAATGAAGGCTTTGAATGTGATTTCTTGCGCGTGAGAATCTAGACCTTTCTTTGAGTCTGCACTCTTGTATTTATAGAGGTGATTAGGAATTAGCCGTTGGAGAGCTAATCTAATCAGATCCTCTATTTAGGGAAGCTTTCAATCAATCAATTCCCTAATTGATTGATTGGGTTGGTGGGATCCTTGGATTGATTGACTTCAAAACTTTCCAATCCTGATCTTGTTGACTTGATTTAAATCACCAACGGTCAAGTGCTTCCAATGCCTAACTCTGATACTCTCCAGAGAAGGAAGGACCAAGTACCAGGTAACCTCAGTGTCTTCTGGTCTGGATCTGGTCAAGAACCAGAATACTCAATAGAATTAAGAGATGATTCTGAGCATCTTTTGGTTCACCAGACTCGTCTGGTCTGGGGAAAGTTCTCTGCCTCTGGTCAGTCTCATCTGGTGAAGTCTTCTGGTGGAGTCCTCTGGTGAAGTCCTCTGGTGAAGTCCTCTGGAGGGTCTTCTGGTAGGTCTTCTGGTGACTCTTCTAGTGAAGTCTTCTGGTCTGGCAGTTCCCCTAGACTAAGTCCTTATCTATTTCCTCATCTGGCTAACAGGTCCAGATTGTCCTATTACATTATCTGATTTGTTTTAACTCATCAAAACTAACAACTTTTATCCTAACAATTTCCCCTTTTTTTGATGAAGTTAAAACTTAACCAGAACTGATCAAAAACAATAAACACTTAAGCATGAAAACAATAAGATGATAAGACCTTAGAATAGATCATATCTGGCAAACAAATAAGACAACAAGAGGTTGTCTTTTGAACAGAGAAGATATGACTTTTCATTAATAATAGAGGACAAAAGATTACATGTTACATTGCATTTTAGAGTCCTAAACTATGCATATCTTCTGTTCTCTTTAGGTACCAGGAACCAGTCGAAAAATCTGTCTTGAATGGCCTTGAGTTATGCAGGAGATGTTGGAGTGAAGTTTGCCAACACCTTGGTCTTGTACAACTTCTTCAGTTCAGCCCAATCCACTTGGTCCCCTATCATGGGAGTGTTGAGATAATGTAATTCAGGGGCAGTGACCTCCAGGTTGAATTCAATGGTGGAGTCCATCAGCTGCTTGTAGAGACCTGCATCGTATGCCTTCATCCAAGAGTGGAATGTCCTGTTGATAAGCGCATCATCCTCTAGTGGAGGCCTTTGGATGTAGTGCTGGATGAACCACAAAGTCTTTGCCTCTCTCCATCTTTCAATCAAGGGCACAGGCACAGTAGAGTCAAAAGACCCTTCTGTCCTGAGAGGCAATATCTCCATCACTTCAACAGGAGCTTTTCTTCTCTGGCTGGATCCACTGGCACCAGAAGAGATGCCAGCTTCTCTGGTCTTCTTGTTCTGCCTCCTAACATATCAGAGCCTCTACTCTTCATCTATGTTCTTCCTAATCCTGGCTTGCCTCTCTTCAGGCGTCTCTTCCTTGAATCTCTTCTCTGCCTCTTCAATGACAGATTCAAGGAAGCTCTTCTTGACTTTCCTTATTTTTCTCTTGGCAGGTCCAGAAATGGAAATTGGATCCTGCTCAGTATCAGTAGACTCCTCTTCTGCCGCCAGCTGCTTAGCCATGGTAAGAGATTTCAACTCTTCCTTCTTCTTCTTCTGCAGCTCCGCCTGGGCTAATGTATTCTCCAGCAGGTCCAGACGAGCCCCATGGCTAAAGAGGGTCTCCAGAGTGGTCTTCGCCAGATCAGTTCTGGCCTGCTCTTCCCCCTTTTTAACTTCATCAATAAGGGGCTGCACCACCTGCCTAATGAGATCAGGCAAGGCAGTGGAGGAGGAAGAGTGAAGATCACGGAGTTGCCTAGCTTCCTCCAGGTAGGCCTTGGATTCTGCAACCAACTTATCTTGCATCTCGAGCATCTCCTGGAGGGAGTCTTTAAGCTTGGCAGTCTCCAGCATCTGAGATGCCAATTCCACCTTTAGCACAGAGACTGGACGCAGCTGGTCCAGCACATGCTCCTGGAGCTATCTCTGGCTGTGCATAACATCCAACTTCAGCATAAGTCCATTTGCCTTAAAAGATGCCTTGGCAGAGGCAAAAGTGTACTTGATTTGCTTCAGAAACATCTTTCTCTCCTGCCGAATCTGGTGCTCAATCATAGCAGGAGCCATATGCTGGATGGCCTTGGAGAAACGTCCAATCTGCATAATATGTTCATTGAAGAAGGCCTTCATCTTCTGGAGCACGGCAGGAGTCCCATCAAAGTCCTCTTCATCAGAGTAAAGCTCTGGAAGAAAAGAAAAGTGGGGGCCAAACTTGTAAGAGGGGCCCTCTGGGGAGATCATCACTCCCTGCTGGATCAACAAGGTGCAAATCACCACCTTGGCTGCCTCTGGAGTCTCTAACTCCACTGGATTCTGGAGATTAAGCTTCTTCTTTAAATCAATCTCCCAGGCAGTGAAATGAGGAGGACCCATCTCCTCAACCAACAACACCAGGTCCTCCACGTCTTCAAGTCTGGCCTTGCTCCAGACCTTGGCGTCAGTTAGATCCGCCAATAGGGGTAAGTGCTCCAACAGGATGGGAAAATGCTCTCTTAGCCAGAGCTGAGCACTTACACTCATACTCTGCCTGATGGGACCCATTTCTGCAGATGAGAATGAGAAGGGTTTGGGCCCAGAGGCAGAGGAGGATGGGGCTAAGTCAGCAGGCTCAAGTGAAGCATCCTCATCTTCACTATCATCGCTAGAGAGGCATGTGGGAGAGGGAAGGGGAGCAGAGAATCCCAAAGCCAGGGAAGGGTTCTGTTCTGTATGAGATTGGGGAGGGGTAGGTATTTGTGAGGTAGAGACGGAGGGTAAAGGCTGTTCTGCACCAGAAGATGTAGAAGGAACTTCTGGCACAGAGGCTTGGTAGGGAATTTGAGAAGAGGAGGAGGGTGGAATGGGTTGTTCTGCACCAGAGATTGATGGCACCTCTGGTACAGGGGCTGGGGGAGAAGGGTGTGTGGGGAGAGGGATTTGTGAAGTGGGGGGGGGTGTTTGTGTAGGGATGGTGGAGGGAGTGTATTGGGGTGTATCAGGTAAGGATTGCTCTAGTGGGGAATTGGGGGCACGAGAGGGGTTTTGGGGAATGTTTTCTGGGGGAGAAGTAGAGAGGGTTACAAGGTTTATGGGGATTGATGGGGGATTAGATAGGTTTACCTGCTCTAAAGCCGTGGCTTCCTCCATCAAATGAGAGGCCTCCTCAATGGCCTGCTCCAAGGCATCTCCCAGGTCAGATCCGGAGTCTGACTCCTGAAAGATGGCTCTCCTGGCCTGAGACTTCTTCTTCTTCAGAGGCTCAACCTCTTCTTCTTCCTCCTCTTCTGATGGCTCATCCACCAGAAGTGTCTTCTTAGTCCTGGGCTTCTTAGCAGAGACCTTCTTGGCATCTTCTGGCCTCTTCCTCTTAGCTGCTCCAGCCTTCTTGGCAGCTTTTTCACCATCACCCTTCTTCAACACATCTTGAAGGGGAATCTGGTCCTCCTCTGAGGAACCAGAGAAGGCTATGGTTGTAGAACCAGTAGCCACAGTAGCCTTTTTCTTGCTCTTCTGTTGCTTCTGCCCCTTAGCAGGTAAGGGGACTGCTTGGAGAGGGGGGGAGGGGGCAGGGATGGCTGCTTCTCCATCAGAGTCAGGATGGCCATGGAGAGGACCATCCTTGGAGAAAAGGATCTTGGACTTGTGAAAGCCCTTGCACCATGACTCCTTCCACTGCTTCTCTAGGAAGATGGAGTCCAAGATGTTGATGTTGTTGGTAGTGAAGTATTCACTATTTATTTTGAAACAACATTTATTTGCCCTTTCTTCTCATTAACCAACACTTTATGATCAAATGTTGTCTTAGATGTTTTAACATGCAGGATGAAGATCTAGAAGGATCTACAAGGTTCTGGAATTATCAATGTTGCAGTGAATGTTGCATAACATTGGTAGCAACATGAGCGGTTACCGGTTCCAGAAGGATCTACAAAGATCTACAAGGGCCTACACGATTCAGACTTATCCAGGACATTTTGGAACAATCTAGATCAGGCGGTTGCATCAAGAAATATCAGGAATAAAGATAAGAGACGTGGGACAACATGAAGATCATGGAAGCGGTTACATAGAGAAGTTATTTTGGATTGAAGACTTCTGCCTATAAATAGAGGCCGAATCTTTCAGTACCAAGTGTGGAGTAAACAAGTACACCTACTCTAGTGTTGATCCTGAGTTTAAAGGTGATAGGGCAGTTATTCCAACATTTATGTTATGCCTTGAAATAGAGTTTTTCACGCATAGCTTGTGATCGAACTTATATCCATAGATAGTGAGATCATCGATATAAAGTGAGATCAATTTTGATGATGTATTATGTTATACACTTAGCCAATTTAGATTTGATAGGTGATATCGAGTCTTGTTTCCGTTGTGAACGATCATACTCTTCACACAACTTTTGTATCACTAATATTTTACAGTGAACCTTTCGCCATAAGGCTAGCACAAGCTATTTATGATAGTTTGTGTTAAAAAGTATTCCCTTTTGCAATTGTGTGTTTAAGTCTTCCGATGTATACGTTTTATATTCTGATTTAACAGATTGTTGTAATATTTGTTTTAGCATTTGTTACAACATCTGCACTTTATAACACACGCACACTTTCACAAGATAAGAGTAAGCTTGGTGCCAAGAGATACGTTGGCGTTGAAGAAATACTGCTGCTCTCCTGGCAGGCTGGGACATTCCTCCTTCTGCACTTTCAACTTGTTCTTCCTCAATACTCCCCATAAGAACTCGGCCCAATTGCATTGGACACCATCCAAAATAGCCCTCATAACACAGAGCCTGCCAGTGAAGATGGCATCTGTGTTATGGCTCTCACACATCAAAACTTTGACAACAATGTCAAATAAGACCTTGTACCTTTGCCTCAAGTGCTTATCCAAAAAGCCCTTCGTTAAATTTTGGCAAGAATTTCTGGCAAATAACTTGAACGACTCCAATGCTTCTCCTTCCTTATACATCAAAGGGTCCACACCTGCTGAAGAAAGATTCCCAAAAAGTCTGCAAAAGTCGTGCTTCAAGAAGACGGCATCCTCCTTGTCAAGCTTAGAGGAGATGTGGTCATCGTGGATCTTCATCCTGACCAAAAATTGAGCAGTGTATCCATCCAAAGTGCGCAAATCCTTGGGAACCTTGGAGATCAACTCCTCCACTCCAGACTTTCTCAACAGTTCCAGAATCTCTAACGCCGCCGGATTCTTGGTGGAATAGAAGTCAACCACCATTTCTGACTTCAGTTTCCTGCATACTGATGGAACGCGCCGGTGAAGGCAGTCCGTCCCCAAGATCGTTGTTGGGATACCAAACGTGTATAAACAATTAAAGACCTAAACATGCATCTAAAGATAAGTTTAGATCAGTTACCCTTGAAGACCGAGGCGTTGATTCCACTACTGATCTTCTAGTCTGTCTCCCAACCTCGTTCGTACACTGGGTGGACGGCGAACTAGCGAACGTGGAGAAAAGTACCTCACAATTTCGTCTCCCTCTCAACCCCACTCACGAATTTCGACTGCTGCACGTTTTATCTTAGAGTGCTAGGGTTTTAAACACGAAATTGAAGCCTTTATATAGACTCCTTAAGTTTCATGGGCCAGACTAGGGATCTGTTAGAAGGTATAGGGTTTGGGCTCCTCACGGACCCAAATACTCTTATGTTCAGCCCAGAACATTTATTTGGCCCGTGAACATTAATTCATTCCACTAGAGAATTAATGTTGCACTCCCATCTTATCCCGAACCGAATCAGGGCTTCTATTAGACTCTATAATTCCCCGTGTTAAAGATATCGCACGTCCATTAATTATTAAAGCTCCTGACCGCTTTAATTAATTAACATCTATTATTCCTTGAGTAGTACCACTCAACCTTGTTGTCGTACGGATATAATCCACCTGCAGGGTTTAATACGACAATCCTTTATGAGTTTCCTCAAGGGGACGTCATCAACCTGGATCACCAGGACACGGTGCCTTAATGTCAATAAATAGACATCGTGCAAATGATGTCACTACCCAAAATACATAGTGCGTTGAATCTAACAAGATTCTCACCCATAGTAAATCAAAGTAGTGAACAAGCGCTCCACATATCTAGATATCACAATTAGGGTTAAGAATTACGTTCTTTTGTTGATTGTATCTAATTTATCTTTTAGACCTTAAATTGACAAAAATCACATGTGCTTGGATTCACATGGTAATACTTATTTGTGAGTGGGGTTCGCCCAAATTAAAAATACTTTACGTGTTATAATTTGGTCCTCTAACTTTTACTACAACTAAAAAAAATCTCGAAGGACCAATATCAGTAATATTGACTTTGGACTTCAAGGGCCAAAACAACATGTAATAGGTTTGAAAGCAGTCAGGATGGTATCTTTTATTTCAGGTCAGGCTAAGTCATTTCTCAGTAGAATAGGTTGTTCAGTTGAGGGGGAACTCAGCGAGGGGGAACTTTGCAACACAGCCTGAGAATATCAAGATAACACCAAAAAGAACTGACTGAAGCCATGCCAGAAACCTGAACCAGAAGAGAAGCCTGAAGGATGTCCCACTGAGTGTAAACCAGGCTGATCTAAGCTAAGTCAGGTGGACCACTCAGTGAAGAGCATGATCAGGAGGATCAGTGCTGCACCAAGTAGGCCCTGAAGGAGTCAGGCTACTGTGGTCAGGGAAGTTTGTCATTCAGCCTTATGACAAACTTCTTGGAAATGATCTTCAAACAGTCTCTGAAGGACAACTACACTGAAGACGTTCAGTTCACTGAAGATCATCAGTCAGTGAAGGAGGAAGCTACCTAAAGTCAGTGGGTCTTAGTCAAACCCACTGAGTCAAAGATCCGTGAATCCAGGCCACGTGGACCAATCAGCACGAGGCAGCAACTCTGACACTGACAAAGGCCACATTCCAAGAAAAGTGGTTGAAACCATTTAATGTTGGATTCAAATGTATCTTCCCTCCAACGGATACATTTGAATCCCCATTATAAATACAAGCTCATAGCTTCATTGTAAAGCGTGTTATATTGTGTGAAAGAAGAAAATAAACACCTACAAGCTGTGAGGGTGTGTTAGTTGTTAGGGAGTCATAAGGAAGTGTTACACACCCACGACACTGACCTTTAGGGTTATCACATATATTCATTGAGTGTCAAGCTTGTAACTCTTAGCTTAGAGAGGTTTTCCTAATCTTAGCTTTAAGGCTAACACATTGTAAAGGAAAACCTCACCTAGTTGGAGAAAACCAAACCAAACTAAACCCTTTCAGAAGATTGTTAGGTTTGTAGTGAGGTGAGGAGAGGCAGCACAGGGAGTGGCGTGAGTCCAGTTGTAAGTGCACCTTGGCACGTTAAAAACAAGAATCCCAAGTAGTGGATTTCCTGTTAAATCAGGCCGTGGATGTAAGAGCTTGAGTCTCTGAACCACGTTAAACTGAGCGTACTTTTCTTTCAAAGTATTTACTAAAGTATTGTGAAAATCAGCTCACTGAGAGCTTTGTTAAGAAAACTTTAGTTAAGCATTTCAGTCAGGGAGATTCATCTCACTGACTGAATCAGGCTAGCACTCGAGAGTTCAGTCTCTCGAGTCACTGCCTTGTTACGAGCCTGAGCTCGAAGGTCAGCTGCATTGACTTGAGTGCTCTGACTCGTAGCAACGCAGTGACTTGAGTATTCCGTCACTGAACTCAGTCAGAGCGCAACGCGAAGGTTTTTAAAAAAAAAAATTCTTCTCCTGAATTCCCATTTTGGTTTTCGAAAACGGGACCATCATTTTCTATAATTTTTATTTAGCTATATGTTTATCTATTTGAAGTTCGTCCACGTTGAACATATTGTGCATGTTATAGTTTGGTCCTGTAACTTTTAGAATTACTGGAAAAAATATCGAGGGACCAATATCAAACATGTTCACTATGGACTTCCGGTGGGTGCTAAATTAGGTAAATATTGTGTTAAAATGTGTGGGTCCTAGATTAATAGTTTATGTCTTTCGATTTTTAATTTGATTTTTTTGTATCTTTCATATCCTGAATCGATGGGAAAAAATTAAGGTCCTTATGTTAATTGTATCTAATTTATCTTTTAGACCTTAAATTGATAAAAATTACATGTGCTTGGTCGGTTCTGGTGGCAGCTGGTGTGTATTGCTTTGTCGAATTGTAGTTGTGTTGGGATGGGTCAAAGATGATATCTAATTTTTTTTTGCATGATTTGTGTTAGTTTGTTATTTAATTTAGCTTTTGAGTTGTTATATTTGCTGGATATTAGCCCTGATGTAGCATTTTCAGTGTATTTCCTTCTTCTTCCTTTAAATAGGAATTTAATATTACTTAATGTGTTTGCACATATTTTTTTATTATATATACATGAACACGTATTGTTTTATGTCCAATATCATTTGTGATACCATCTATACTGTTATTTTAGCACCATTGTTACCTTATTGCTATTTTTTTACCTATCTGAAATGTGTTCTTTGACCGTACATGTAAAAATTCTGCAAACGTGAGTGACTTTTAGGGGTAACAACATGAATGTAATGATGGTGGATTCTCAGGTTACCAATTCTCTTAATTTTGACATATCAACTTACTTTTGAGTCAATTTTTTAAAGTATTTAAAAAAAATTTATTTATTCTTTTTTTTATTCGATGATGGATTCTAAAGGATAATTTTATCAGTACTATAAATTTTTTTACCAATTTTTTTAAAAAAATATGGATTCTTGTTAAAAATATAAACAACACAATAAAAAAATTATAGTACTGATATAATTTTAAATTATCTAAAAAAATTATCCTGATAAAATATGTTGTGTGAATTGTGCTAGAGGAAGAACTTTAGTTGTTTTTTTTATATTTGGAGAATGTATACAATTTGTGTAATTTAATAGTTCCATTTTCAATATATATTCATCACTAATATGTTTAGATATAATAAAGAATACCTCTGTTTTCACTAACTAAAAATACTCTTTGTATGATTTTCAATTTTAATATCTCTTTATATGATAAATTCTGTTTGGATAGATAGAAAATATATTATAAGATTGGTAATGGATATCACTCCATCCGTCTTTGAAAGAGTTATTTTTTTGGTATAGTTTGAAGACAACTGAGACTTTTTTTTATGAGAACAAAGACAGTAATTGTCTAGAAAAAATAATTTATGAATATGTGTAAAATTTTTATCGAATGTTCTATAAAATTAGTTTATGTGGGGTGCCATGTGAGAAAAAAAGGAATCAGGAAAACGTTATGAATTTTCTAGTTAATACCTCGCGATGTTTGGGTGCTATTGATAGATCGAAGAATAGATTCTTCAGCATGGACTCCAAGACTATTTTTCTAATTTGTTTGTTCTAAATATTTTAATGATAGTACCATAAACTTATTCGATTAATAGTGATGTAAGTTTTAAATAAAGAATTAATTTAAACCGGCAAAATATCGCAGGGTTATAACTAGTTTATTATATAATAGTTAGATTTGTATAAGTCGAATGGATCTAGGAAATTGATATAATTTATGGTGAAATTTATTCGTATAACATCGATTTTTAGAAATATAAGTGTTTGGTTGTGTTGTAAAATAAAGAGCGCAAACATGAACACCGATTTGTTTACCCAGTTCGTCATGAATGACTACATCAGGGGGCATACCAAGCCAGAAGTTTTCCTATCAGCCTACTTGGCCCATAAGTAATGTCCACATCAAATCTTCTGGATTTGGCATATCAAATCTTCTAGATTTACAACACTCTCCCTTGGACAATACGACGTGACGTCCATATCTCGTAAAAAAACTCCATAGAATAGGTTGCCAGAATAAAATATTCTACTGGAAAAAGAGTACAACTATTGATCTTCCAGATCCAATCTTCAGGATTCTTTCGATGTTGTTACTCCCACTGAAGACAACAACCTTCTAAATTGTTAGGATATTTTTTATCCTAAGGATGTTCCTCTAGATTTTGATAATGTCAAAACATATATTCTTGTGAAAACTAACATTGCAGGTACATAAAGAATTGAAGAACTTAAGAGATGGAAAGTCTACATCTGCAGGATTGAATAAATACTCTACAGTTAGTTCAAGACAAGTCTACATCTGCAAAGTTGAAGACAAGTCCACAGCCGAGAAGTCTACATCTGCAGAGTTAAGGACTGCAAGTTATAAACTTGAGATTAGTAGGACTAATTAAGTGTAGTACAATCTGTACATTCACCTACTTAGTTTCAAATGTCTCAGAGTTTATCAGAGCTAATTACTAGCCAGTAGAAACAAGTGTCTCAGTGATTAAAAACTCTTTGAGCAATCATCACTAAAAGACAACTTGTACTACTTCAAGTACTAAGCTATATGTTGGTCCCACTAAGTAGATTAATTGCGGAAGCTTTAAAGGTTATGTCTTTCATAAGATCTTTTATAAGAGCACTAAATATATTAAGACAAAATTGAAGAAAGCAGTAAATGGACCAGATTTATAGTGGTTCGGATTTCAATATCCTACGTCCACTTTCCCTTTGATCAAAAGGGGTCTCACTAACCAACCAACAAACCACTTACGTACTGGAATTGTGAAGTACCAGTTCCTTCTTACAATCCCTTTAGATCTACCTTCGATCTAAAGTTTACAGCCTTCAACCTTTTCTTAGAGATGAACAGGTTGATATCCAACAACTCCTTTAAGAGTATATACGTGAGTTAAGAACAATAAGAGTGCTTAAGAATGATAAAGGCTTGGAATATGACTTCTTGTGCGTGAGAATCTCTAGAGCCTTTCTTTGAATCTGCACTCTTGTATTTATAGAGGTGATTAGGTTTTAGCCGTTGGAGAGCTAATCTAATCAGATCCTCTATTTAGGGAAGCTTTCAATCAATCAATTCCCTAATTGATTGATTGGGTTGGTGGGATCCTTGGATTGATTGACTTCAAAACTTTCCAATCCGATCTTGTTGACTTGATTTAAATCACCAACGGTCAAGTGCTTCCAATGCCTAACTCTGATTCTCTCCAGAGAAGGCAGAACCAGGTACCAGGCAACCTCAGTGTCTTCTGGTCTGGATCTGGTCAAGAACCAGAATACTCAGTAGAATCAAGAGATGATCCTGAGCATATTTTGGTTCACCAGACTCGTCTGGTCCGGGGAAGGTCATTTGCCTCTGGTCAGTCTCATCTGGTGAAGTCTTCTGGTGGATTCCTCTGGTGAAGTCCTTTGGTGAAATCCTCTGGAAGGTCCTCTGGTGACTCTTCTGGTGAAGTCTTCTGGTCTGGCAGTTCCCCCCAGACTAAGTCCTAATCTAGTTCCTCATCTGGCTAACAGGTCCAGATGGTCCTATTACATCTTCTGGTTTGTTTTAACTCATCAAAACTATACAATTTTTATCCTAACAATTTCCCCCTTTTTGATGGAGTTAAAACTTAACCAGAACTGATAAAAAATAAAGACTTAAGCATGAAAACAATAAAATGATAAGACCTTAGAATAGATCTTATCTGGCAAACAATAAGACAACAAGAGGTTGTCTTTTGAACAGAGAAGATATGACTTTTCATTAATAATAGAGGACAAAAGATTACATGTTACATTGCATTTCAGAGTCCTAAACTATGCATATCTTCTGTTCTCTTTAGGTACCAGGAACCAGTCGAAGAATCTTTCTTGAATGGCCTTGAGTTCTACAGAAGATGTTGGAGTGAAGTTTGCCAACACCTTGGTCTTGTACAGCTTCTTCAGTTCTGCCCAATCCACCTGGTCCCCTACCATGGGAGTGTTGAGATAATGGAATTCAGGGGCAGTGACTTCCAGGTTGAATTCGATGGTGGAGTCCATCAGCTGCTTGTAGAGACCTGCATCGTATACCTTCATCCTAGAGTGGAAAGTCATGTTGATGAGTGCATCATCATTTGGTGGAGGCCTTTAGATGTAGTGCTGGATGAACCACAAAGTCTTTGCCTCTCTCCATCTTTCAATCAGGGGCACAGGCACAGTTGAGTCAAAAGACCCTTATGTCCTTAGAGGCAATATCTCCATCACTTCAACAAGAGCTTTTCTTCTCTGGCTGGATCCACTGGCACCAGAAGAGATGCCAGCTTCTCTGGTCTTCTTGTTCTTCCTCCTAACATATCGGAGCCTCTGCTCTTCATCTATGTTCTTCCTTATTCTGGCTTGCCTCTCTTCAGGCGTCTCTTCCTTGAATCTCTTCTCTGCCTCTTCAAAGACAGATTCAAGGAAGCTCTTCTTGACTTTCCTTATCTTCTTCTTGGCAGGTCCAGAAACTGACATAGGATCCTGCTCTGTATCCGTGGACTTCTCTTCTACCGCCAGCTGCTTAGCCATGGTAAGAGATTTCAACTCTTCCTTCTTCTTCTTCTTCTGCAGCTCTGCCTGGGCCAAAGTGTTCTCCAGCAGGTCCATTTGTGGCTAAAGAGAGTCTCATTTGTGGTCTTCGCTAGATCAGTTCTGGCCTTCTCGTCCCCCTTTTTAACTTCATCAATAAGGGGCTGCACTGCCTGCCTTATGAGATCAGGCAAGGCAGTGGTGGAGGAAGAGTGAAGATCACGCAGCTGCTTGGCCTCCTCCAGATAGGCTTTGGACTCTGCTACCAAGCGCTCCTGCTTATCCAATATCTCCTGGAGGGAATCTTTGAGCTTGGCAGTCTGCAGCATTTTTGAATCCATCTCTACTTTCAGTACAGAGACTGGACGTAGCTGTTCCAAAACGTGATCCTGGAGCTGTCTCTGGCTGTGCATGATATCCAGCTTCACAAATAAACCATTTGCCTTGAAAGAAGCTTTGGCAGCGGCAAAGGTAGACTTGATCTGCTTAAGGAAGATTCTCCTCTCCTGCAGGATCTGGTGCTCAACCAGAGCAGGCGCCAGATGCTGCATAGCTTTAGAGAAGCGCCCAATCTGCATTATCTGCTCATTGAAGAAAGTCTTCATCTTTTGCAGCACGACAGGAGTGACATCGAAGTCTTCTTCATCAGAGTAGAGCTCTGGAGGAAAGGAGAAGTGAGGGCCAAATTTGTAAGAGGGGCCCTCAGGAGTGATCATTACTCCTCTCTGGATCAGCAAGGTGCGGATCAACACCTTCGCTGCTTCTGGAGTCTCTAACTCAGCTGGATTCTGGATGTTCATCTTCTTCTTAAGTTCTATCTCCCAGGCAGTGAATGTGGAGGGAGTCATCTCTTCCAGCAGTAGCATCAGGTCCTCCACATCTTCTAATCTGGCTTTGCTCCAGACCTTGGCGTCAGTCAGATCCGCCAGCAGGGGTAAGTGCTCTAACAGGATGGGAAAATGCTCTCTTAGCCAGAGCTGAGCACTTACACTCATACTCTGCCTAATGGGACCCATGTCTGCAGATGAGAACATAAAGGGTTTGGGCCCAGAGGCAGAGGAGGATGGTGCTAAGACCTCCGACTCCAGTGAAGCATCCTCATCTTCACTATCATCGCTGGTCAGACAAGTGGGAGAATGGGGAGGGGCAGGGAAACCTAGTGCCATAGAGATGGATGGGTGCTGTTCTGTATGAGATTGGGGAGGGGTAGGAATTTGAGAGGTAGAGGTTGTGGGAATGGGCTGTTCTGCACCATAAGAAGTAGGAGGAACTTCTGGCACAGAGGCTGGGATGGAATTTTGTGAGGTGGGAGAGGGTGGAGGGGGTTGTTCTGCACCAGAAGTGGATGGCACCTCTGGTACAGAGGCTGGGGGAGAGGGGTTAGTGGGAAGAGGGATATGTGAAGTGGGGGGAGAAGGTGTTTGAGTAGGAATGGTAGAGGGAGTGTATTGGGGTGTATCAGGTAGGGTCTGCTCTGGTGGAGAGATGGGAACACCAGGAGCAGAAGAGAGGTTTTGGGGAAGGTTTTCTGTGGGAGATGTAGAGGGGGTTACAAGGTTTATGGGGATAGATGGGGAATTAGAGGGGTTTACCTGCTCTGAAGTCGTGGCTTCCTCCATCAGATGAGAGGCCTCCTCTGGCTTGCTCCAAAGCATCTCCCAGGTCAGATCCAGAGTCTGACTCCTGAAAGATGGCTCTCCTGGCCTGAGACTTCTTCTTCTTAAGAGGCTCAACCTATTCTTCTTCCTCCTCTTCTGATGGCTCATCCACCAGAAGTGTCTTCTTAGCCCTTCTGCTTGTTCTGGGCTTCTTTGCAGAGGCTTTCTTGGCCTCTTCTGGCCTCTTCCGCTTGGCTGCTCCTGCCTTCTTGGCAGCTTTTTCACCATTGATTAGTGTGAAAATTGCTTGAAATTTGTGCATTTAATTCGTCTAATTTTATAAAGTTTCTTGCATTTATTTAGTTAATTTGATCATTTGTGTTTAATTATCGAGAAAGGTATGTTTTGTTATTTTGCAAGAAATGAAGTGTTTTAGGTGTTAAAAGATGAAGAATTGAAGAAGGAATGGAGATTGGACAAGAAAGTTCAAGAAGGAGATAAAATAGAGCTCACTCGGCCAAATTGGATTTATGCTCGGCCGAGCAAAAGGGGTTTTGGCCGAGTAAAGTCTCTGGAAGATCCACTCGGCCAAATTGAATTTATGCTCGGCCGAGCAAAGAGGGTTTTGGCCGAGTAAAGTCTCTGGAAGATCCACTCGGCCAAATTGGATTTATGCTCGGCCGAGCAAAGAGAGTTTTGGCCGAGTGAGGTGAAAATAGGCATGACTCGGGCAGAATGGAAAGCACTCGGCCGAGTTGAGTAAGCACTCGGCCGAGTGAAAAGGGTTTGGCCGAGTGAAATGCTGGCAAGCTAAAAAGCGGGATTTTAAAGATTTTCAGGGTCTGAATTGCAATTTCGTCCTAACCTCCTCATTCCACACTACAAATACCCTCATTTCTCAAATTTTTAAGGAGGCTACACTTCACCATACACTCCCTTAGAAACACACACCCCACACACCTTTTTAGTTATTTTTCACCTTCAATTTTAGATTTCAGTTTTCTATCAATTATTAGAGTAATTTAGCTAGCATTTGAAGAACAAATTTCATTTCCAAGTTGTAATCACTCTATCTAGGTGACTTCTATCCTTTATCTTTCAATTAATTGGTATAATTTTCTCATTTATAATTTATTGCAATTTTATTATGATGATCTTCTTGGGTTTATTGATTTCTTTAGTTTGTTTATCCATTGATTGTGTTAGATTTGCCATGGGCTAATCCCCTAATGCTTTGGGTGTTTGAATTATGATGGAATTAGTGTTATGATGTTAATTGAGCTTTGATTATGCTATTGAGTTGGTTCGATTGCTTCTATTAATGTGTTTTCCTTGATTAGATTGATTGATTAGGTTTAGTAGCTCTTGTTAGGTTAATTTGTGCTTCAATGAGAGTTGGGTGTGGGTTAATCAAACTTGTGGTGAGGAATTTGGTTAATTAATCGGATTCAATTAGTCATTTATTAACTCGAGAGAGGGTAGATGGCTAGACCACCATTAATAGACATTAGGAACCTTAATCTATGGGTTTAGGTGCTTAGTGAAGGGAGAATACTTGAAGTGCATCACGTGCTTCAAGTCATTCACTATCTTAGGTGCTTTTGGTAGCTAATTAGGTGCTAGTTAGCTCAATTGATCACCCAAGCCTCAAAAGGGATAGGTATTCAATACTTTAGCGATAGCTCTTAGTAAGAACCAACGAAGTAGCATAAGACAAGTGAAATTAACGAACGTAGCATTGATTCCGTCATAAGGATTTCACCTGAAGCATTACCCTCAACTTGCACTTCTAACGAAGTTTTAAATTGCTTTGTAGTTTATTTTTTTCATTTCAATTCTAGTGCTCATTTCGATTATTGTCTTTTAAATTTAATTATTCTAAAAACACCAACACACGCTTCTACAATTCTATGGAAACTTGTAGTCTTAGGGATTCACCGGTCCACTAGGTCCTTGGATCGATACTACTTGGTCGTATACTTGCATGCTATAACGAACCCATCCACTTTTGGGTCGTGTTTACTTGTTTGATTTAAAGTTGCAAAAATACGAAAAAGTCAATGGCGCCGTTGCCGGGGATTTAGTTTGATCACCTTAGGTGGGACTTAGGACTTGTTGAATAGAATTGGTAGTTGCTTTTATTTCCTTTATTTTTGCTTTGTTTATTCGAATTTGATACTTGGTGCTTGTGCAGGTGTATGATCACGCAATCAAGAGGAGGACAAGTTCAACTAATTGATCACAAAATATAAGCTAACGCTAGGAGGAGAAATCGAAGAAGAAATCATAGAGGAAGAAATCAAGCAATGGAAGGAAACAATGTGGAGGCGGATAATCCGAATCGTGGGAACGAAGCTCGAGAAGGGAATGGAGAAAATGTGTAAGGTGCACAAGCGGTTCAAGGTGGAGCCGTTCTACCGGTTCATCACCAAGTTGAAGTGGGAGCTCAACCAAACCAATACCCAAACCCTTACCAATATCCATACTTTGGCTTTTACCCAAATTTTCCTCAAAATCAACAAGTACAAGGTCAACAACCTCAACCCAATCCACCTCCACCACACTATCCACTTCCTATACCTCCATACTTCCAACCTCAAAATCCACCACAACCACCACCACAAAATCCTAATCCACCAAACCAAGAGCAAAGATATCCAGCTATTCCATTACTCATGCAATTTGAGGGAAGGCCAATTCGAGAACATTTTGAACCAAGGCAAAGAGAGTATTATGATGGCATTGCTAGGCCAAATGTAGAAGCCAACAATTTTGAGATAGCACCGGCTATGCTCAAGTTGTTAATGGAGAATCAATTCGAAGGGCTTGAGAAGGAAGACCCTCACATGCACTTAAGAAATTTTCTCAATCTCGCCGATACGTTCAAGAGGAATGGGGTACCCGAAGATGCCAAAAGATTGAGGATGTTCTCATTCACACTAACGGGGAAAGCGGAAGCTTGGTTAGACAAAGTGTTACCTCCGGGTAGTGTGAGTACGTGGGATGAGATTAGCAATAAGTTTTTACTCAAATTCTATCCTCCATCAAGAACGGTTAAGGCAAAACATGAAATTTCAAAGTTCCAAAGGAAGCCCAATGAAAGTCTTAAAGATGCATGGGAGCGAATGAATAACATGTTGATTTCGTGTCCACAACATGGGTATCCCGATGAAGAGATTCTAGCTTCATTCTTTTATGGGATGGATGTCGAAGCACAAAACTTCTTAAATTCTTGTGTGGGCGGAGGATTTTTGGATCTTCCGGCGGGAATGGCTATGAAAATCCTTGATGTTGTAGCTAGCAATTCTTCCCAATGGAATGTTGATACAATTCAAAGGAATCGAGTTAATCGAGTTGATGATCGTGATGTGATGTTGCAAACCTTCATGACAACTATTTTGGAAAAGATGAATGCTCTCTCTCTCTTGGCCAAGCAAGAGATCCTCCTCCATCCTTGGAGCTTAACAACAATGTCCAAAATCCAATGAATCAATATGAGGATGTGAATTACATGGGTAGGCCTCATCAAGGGGGAAACCAAGGAGGATATTCACAAAATTTTCAAGGTGGAAGACAAGGGCAAGAGTATCAAGGACTCCAAGGTCAAAGTCAACCAAGACCTCCATTCCAACAAGGACCAAATCAAGGGTATCAAGTGGGAAGCTCTTCTCAACCGCAAGGAGCATTTCATGGAAATCAATGGGGACAAACTTCTTCATTCCAAGGGAATTCTCAAGGAGGTGGAGGATACTATCCAAACAATCGAAAGCATGAGAACTTCTCTTACGCCAATAAAAAAAGAGTCATCCAACTTCCACCGGAAGTGGACCCGGGATCGAAGTTAGCAAGTGGAGAAGGAAAATCAACTTCGGATGAGCTACTCCAACTATTGGTCAAGAGGACGGAAAGATGTGAAACTATGGAAATAAGAATGGAGGAGCTAGCTAAGTTTGTTGCTCAAATAAATTCTCAATTGAGCGCTACTATAGCTCAACAAGGAGCTCAATTTGGTGCCCAACTCAAAAATCTTGAATTTCAAATGGGGCAATTATCCACTACAGTGAGTGGAATGCAAAACAAAGGAAAATTTCCTTCCACAACCGAAGTGAACCCGAGAGAGCATTGCAAAGCAATACAATTGAGAAGTGGAAAGAAATATGATGGACCAAAGATGCCCGAGGAATTGGAAGAAGGAAAGGGTGAGAAGAATGGTGATGGTCAAGAAGGTGATGAGAAAATCCAAGAAGAAGAGGAGCTTGAGGTAGAAAATGAATTTGATCGGAAGGATGATGAAGAGGAAGAAGAAATGAAGAAGACCATGCAAGAGGATCAAAGTGAGTTAGACAAATCAAAAGAAGTTCAACATGAGAAAAAATCTGAAAAGTGGGTACCAAAGTGGAAGCGGGCAAAGGAATTGAGAGAGAAGAAAGGTGAGGATGTCCCTTGTGATCGATGGGGAGTTCCTATGACTCCAATACCTCCACCTTTTCCACAAAGGTACATGAAATAGAAAATGGCGGATAAGTTTGCAAAATTTTTGGAGATCTTCAAGAAGATTCACATCAACATACCTTTTGTTGATGCATTAGAGCAAATGCCCCACTACATGAAATTCCTAAAGGAGGCCATGTCAAATAAAAGAAGATTGGGAGAGCATGAAACAGTGAACTTGACCGAAGAATGTAGTGCTCTTTTGCAAAGGAACATCCCTAAAAAGCTCAAAGATCCCGGAAGTTTCAACTTACCGTGTGAAATTGGGGGTAGTGAGATTATACTAGCTCTATGTGATTTGGGAGCTTGTGTAAATCTCATGCCTTATTCAATCTATAAGAGGTTAGACTTGGGGGATGTGAAGGAAGTATCCATGACCCTTCAATTTGCGGATCGATCGGTGGCTCGTCCAAGAGGGATAGTTGAAGATGTACTTGTCAAAGTGGACAAGTTTATCTTCCCGACCGATTTTGTGATCCTAGATATGGTAGAGGACGAGCACGTACCTCTCATTCTAGGATGACCCTTCCTAGCGATCGGAGAAGCCATGATCAACGTGAAGGATGGGGAGTTGAAATTGAGCTTCAACAATGAAGAGATCAAATTTTCTATATACAACACTCTTGAGAGGCACAATCAAGTTGAGAGTTGTAGTTTCGTGAGTGAAGTCAAGAGCATCATTCAAAATGATTGGGAAGAATTCTATAACTCAACTTTGTCTTTAGATTCTAGTTCATTTTTAAGCACAAATGTATCTTTGAATGATGATTGTGCTAATATTGATAAATTTTCTCTTGATAGGTATGGAATGGAGAGTGCAAAGGGAATGAACCAAGCTTGAGGGAAGGAGAAATTTTTACCGTTGCATGATGAGAGCGAGAAGGACATGGCAAAGAAGAAAAGTAAGAAGGAGAGTTTGAAACCTCTACCTGAGCACCTCAAGTATGTGTACCTAGACACGGAGGAGAGGTATCCCGTAATTATTTCATCTTCTTTAACTTGTGTTGAGATTGAAAAATTAGTTGTGGTGCTTACTAGGAATAAGAATGCTTTAGGATGGTCTATAGATGATCTCAAAGGGATTAACCCATCAATTTGCATGCATAGAATTAGGATTGATGAGAATGCTAAGAGTGTTGTGCAACCTCAAAGGAGGGTTAATCCAATCATTCAAGAAGTGATCAAGAAAGAAATTTTTAAATTCGGGCATGATTTACCCCATTAGTGATAGTCCTTGGGTGTCACCTCTTCATGTTGTTACCAAAAAGGGGGGTATGACTGTGATAACCACCGATACCAATGAGGTGATTGCCACACGGGTGGCCACCGGTTGGAAAGTGTGTGTTGATTACCGGGAATTGAACAAAGCCACATGTAAAGATCATTTTCCACTTCCATTCATGGATCAAATGTTAGATAGGCTTTGTGGACATGAGTTTTACTGCTTCCTCGATGGTTATTTTGGGTACAATCAAATAATGATTGCCCCCGAAGACCAAGAGAAAACTACATTCACAAGCTCGTATGGAACGTTTGCATGGAGGCGAATGCCTTTTGGATTATGCAATGCCCCCGCCACGTTCCAACGATGTATGATGTCGATTTTTCATGACTTAATTGAAAGGATAATGGAAGTATTCATGGATGATTTTTCTGTGTTTGGGAGTTCATTTGATAGTTTCTTAGAAAATTTGGAGAAAGTGCTTGTACGTTGTCAAGAAACAAACCTCGTTTTGAATTGGGAAAAATGCCACTTTATGGTAACCAATGGTATTGTGCTTGGTCATCATATTTCTGTGAAGGGTTTGCAGGTTGATCGTGCAAAGGTGGTTGCAATTGAAAAGCTTCCTCCACCATCCAATGAAAAGGGAATCCGCTCATTTTTTGGGCATGCGGGTTTCTACAGGCGGTTTATAAAAGATTTCTCTAAACTTTCCAAACCTCTTTCACATTTACTAGAAAAGGATGTCCCGTTTGAGTTCACTGATGAATGTCTATCTTGTTTCATGGCTCTCAAAGAGGCATTGATATCATCACCCATCTTGATAAGCCCGAATTGGAGTGAACCTTTCATCCTAATGTGTGATGCTAGTGATTTCGCAATGGGGGTAGTCTTGGGGCAAAACCGTGAGAAGAGATTTCGAGCAATTTACTATACCTCAAAGACTTTTAACTCCGCACAAGTGAATTACACAACCACGGAGAAAGAGTTGCTAGCTGTTGTGTATGGTTTTGACAAGTTTAGGCAATACTTGATAGGGGCAAAAACAGTGGTTTACAAGGATCATGCAGCGATTAGATATTTAATGGGAAAGAAGGAATCCAAACCGAGACTCATCCATTGGATTTTGTTGCTACAAGAGTTTGATATTGAGATCCGGGACAAGAGAGGAAGTGAAAATGTGGTGGCTGACCATTTGTCTCGCTTGGAAAGAGGGGAAGGTTTTGAGGAGCCAATTGAAGAAGTGAAGGAAGAATTTCCCGATGAACATCTTTTCTTTATTAATGGGAACTTGGTGAGCAAGGTAGATGAGGGCCCGTGGTACGCGGACTTAGCCAATTACATAACGTGTGAGAGATTGCCCTATGGAATGACTCCATATGAGAAGAAGAAATTCCTTAAGGACGCCACCTCTTATTATTGGGATGACCCTTTCTTGTATAAGAAATGTGTGGATTCTATAATAAGGAGGTGTGTTCCTCGGGAAGAGTGGGATAGCATAATGACTTATTGTCATTCATCTCCATGTGGAGGACATTATGGAGGGGAAAAGACAGCACTAAAGATTCTTCAATCAGGATTCTATTGGCCAAAGTTGTTTCAAAGTTGTCACGAGTTTGTTAAAAAGTGTAACAAATGTCAACAGAGTGGGAACATTTCTAAAAAAATGAGATGCCGTTGAATGGGATTCTAGAAGTGGAAGTGTTTGATGTTTGGGGAATAGATTTTATGGGACCGTTTCCATCATCTTATGGAAACGAGTACATCTTGTTGGCCGTTGACTATGTGTCGAAATGGATAGAGGTTGTGGCCACTCGAACCAATGATTCAAAAACGGTTATTGATTTCTTGAAGAGTCACATTTTTTCTCGATTTGGAGTGCCACGAGTGTTGATAAGTGATGGAGGAAGCCATTTCGTGAACAAACTCCTTGACAAGTTGTTGGCAAGTTATGGGGTAAATCATAAGGTGGCTACTCCGTATCATCCATAAACGAATGGGCTAGCCGAGGTGTCGAATAGGCAAGTGAAGAAAATTCTTGAAAGAATGGTCAACTCAACAAGAAAGGATTGGTCAAAGAAGCTAAATGATGCTCTATGGGCTTATCGAACCGCCTACAAAACACCACTTCAAATGTCGCCATTTCAATTAGTGTTTGGCAAGGCATGCCACTTACCAGTGGAATTAGAGCATCGTGCATTTTGGGCCACGAAGAAGATGAATTTTGATAGTGCTTTGAGTGGTGAAAAGAGGATTCTTCAACTTCATGAGCTTCAAGAATTTCGGGACAATGCATATGAAAGTTCTCAACTTTTCAAGGATAAGACAAAGAGGTGGCATGACGCTCGAATCTCTAAGAGAATTTTTACCGAAGGGGATGAAGTCCTATTGTACAACTCACGTTTGAGTATGTTTCCCGGGAAATTGAAATCGAGATGGAGTGGACCATTTCTTGTGAAGAAAGTATACCCATCAGGTTTCTTGGATTTAGAGAATGAAAAGGGTGAAGAATTTAAGGTCAATGGTCATCGTGTAAAGCATTACTACTCGCCTTATGAGAAGGGAGTAGTACATGAGCTCAAATTCATGGACCTTTGAACTCATAGAGTTCCGTCCGGCATAGGACGTTAAAACTAGCGCTAAATGGGAGGAAACTCATCATTTTTGCTTGTTTCTTTAGTTTTTGAATTGTTTAGTTTAATTGTTTTTGTGTTTTGTTTTGTCTAGGTGTTGGGGTCGTGTGTTGAGGCTCGGTGAGGGTTTTGAGCTCTATGGAAAGACACGTACTTGAAGGAAACTTGAGGTACAAACACCTCTTCCTAAACTTAGACATACTATGCAAAGTCTAAGTTTAGGGGGGTGTTCGTCTTTTTTATGCATAATTTTTAATTGCACCGATACACTCCCATTTGATTAGGGCCTATTGGTAATCATTTTTGTTGGAAACTTTGGATTTAATTGCTTAAATATACTTGTACATGAGTTTTGTCTTGACATATGAAGAATTGAGGGTGTGATGTTTTTTTTTAAGAGAATTGCTTGATAGGAAAGGTGAGCATACTCAAGGAGTTTAACGTGAGGTGATCGTGACTTGAAGAAGAAGATTGTGCTTGGTGCAAATTGGAGGTAGTATGCCCCAAACTTAGAATTGCTTAGCAATGTCTAAGTTTGGGGGGGTTTTTGTTTTGGTTTTTCATATTCTACAATGCACCGACGCACTTGAGGCTTCACTTGTACATTGCACAGGCGCATGCCTCATTTTTGTAGAGTTTTGCTTATTCGAGTATTTGATATACATGTTGAGATTTGAGGGTGAAAGGCTTTCTAAGGGGTTTTGAGATGCTTCGAATTGTCGAATTTTTTAGTGGCTTGCTTAATATGGTGAATTTCTTGGTGAGTAGTTGGTTGCAAATCTCATTGGGGCACTATTTTTCCAAACTTTTAATTGCTTAGCAATGAAAAAGTTTGGGAGGGTATGTTCGTTTTACAATTCTATTTGCACCAACTTACTTTGCTCAATTTTTGAAAAAAATTTGTGCTTAATTGTGGGCTTATTGTATATCTTTGAGTATATTTCTTTGGAATTAAGATTGTGTGGCTTGGTGTTGAAGAATCAATAGATGGTGATTGTTTGGTTTTTGAGATTTAGTTGAGCTTGACGATATTGATTGAGACTTGCTTGTTTACTTGTTCATGTGACGATTATGCTTGATTTTGTGCTCGATCCATAATTAGACAAGCCCGTGAGCTTTAGAGCCTTAGACTTGCATATATTTTGGTCTAATTTCTTTCTTGTGAGTATCGTTCATGCTTGTGTGCTCTAGAACTTGCCAATTGTCTTGTTTGAGGCTACATTGAGTGTTAAATCTTTGAAAGTGATATGAGGCCATCTTTGATTTGAAAAGTCACTTAGCCAAATTTTCCATACCAAATGAAATTTTTCCGTAGTTAGCCCTTTTGAACCTATTGACCTATTTTCTTGGCAACCTACAAATTTAGCCAAATTATCCATTTTGTGAGCCTAATTTTTTTTCCTATGAGCTAGTGGAGCTTGAATGTGGATAGTAAGGTTGAATTGAGCTTTGATGTGAATTTGGTTGATGAGTTTGTGTGATAGTGAAAATTTTGAAAAAGAAGAGAAAAATATGAGTGAAAAAATTGTACTAGAAAAGATTGAGTTGGTTTGTGAGAAGAACAAAAAAATTTGTGAGAAAACTATCTTGTGTACAAGAATTTGGTAGAGTTACAAGTTCAAAAGAGGTGTTTGATGGTTGATGGTGAAGAATGTGCTTGAAAAAGGAGAACTAGTACATTGTTGGAGTTTGGAAATTTGAGTTGCAACTTGATCACTTGCAATTTTCTCTTGAGAGTTGAGAGATGTTCCTAGGCGTCTTTGACCTCTCGCTCCACTATTTTATTAGTCACTTTATCCAAATTTTTCCCACCTTGACCAAAGAGCCCAACATTACAACCAAATGCAAAGTCCTTATTGATTCTTTAATTGATCACTTAGAAAGTAGTGGAGGACTTAGATGATTGGCAAGCTTATGGTAGTGCACTTGTGTGAATTGATTGTTGGGAGTATACATTCCTTGATACACTTTTGAGTGATGAGTGATACACTTACTTGAGAGGAAATTGTGGATTGAGTACTTGATTTTGCATTGATTTGAACATGACTTGTGAACTTGCTAGTTGATTTTTTGTACTTAAGAGCTTGACTAGATTGAAAGAACTTGACAATTGCTACTATTCTTTTTGACACTCATTACTTCGCAATCCTCCCACTTGTTTTATTTTCTTTCGTTGCTCGGGGACAAGCAACACTTTAAGTTTGGGGGGGTGATTAGTGTGAAAATTGCTTGAAATTCGTGCATTTAATTCGTCTAATTTTATAAAGTTTCTTGCATTTATTTACATTAATTTGATCATTTGTGTTTAATTGTCGAGAAAGGTATGTTTTGTTATTTTGCAAGAAATGAAGTGTTTTAGGTGTTAAAAGATGAATAATTGAAGAAGGAATGGAGATTAGACAAGAAAGATCAAGAAGGAGATAAAACAGAGCTCACTCGGCCAAATTGGATTTATGCTCAGCCGAGCAAAAGGGGTTTTGGCCGAGTAAAGTCTCTGGAAGATCCACTCGGCCAAATTGGATGCTCGGCCGAGCAAAGAGGGTTTTGGCCGAGTAAAGTCTCTGGAAGATCCACTCGGCCAAATTGGATTTATGCTCGGCCGAGCAAAGAGAGTTTTGGCCGAGTGAGGTGAAAATAGGCATGACTCGGGAAGAATGGAAAGCACTCGGCCGAGTTGAGTAAGCACTCGGCCGAGTGAAAAGGGTTTGGCCGAGTGAAATGCTGGCAAGCTAAAAAAGCGGGATTTTAAAGATTTTCAGGGACTGAATTGCAATTTCGTCCTAACCTCCCCATTCCACACTACAAATACCCTCATTTCTCAGATTTTTAAGGAGGCTACACTTCACCATACACTCCCTTAGAAACACACACCCCACACACCTTTTTAGTTATTTTTCACCTTCAATTTTAGATTTCAGTTTTCTATCAATTATTAGAGTAATTTAGCTAGCATTTGAAGAACAAATTTCATTTCCAAATTGTAATCACTCTATCTAGGTGACTTCTATCCTTTATCTTTCAATTGATTGGTATAATTTTCTCATTTATAATTTATTGCAATTTTATTATGATGATCTTCTTGGGTTTATTGATTTCTTTAGTTTGTTTATCCATTGATTGTGTTAGATTAGCCATGGGCTAATCCCCTAATGCTTTGAGTGTTTGAATTATGATGGAATTAGTGTTATGATGTTAATTGAGCTTTGATTATGCTATTGAGTTGGTTCGATTGCTTCTATTAATGTGTTTTCCTTGATTAGATTGGTTGATTAGGTTTAGTAGCTCTTGTTAGGTTAATTCATGCTTCAACGAGAGTTGGGTGTGGGTTAATCAAACTTGTGGTGAGGAATTTGGTTAATTAATCGGATTCAATTAGTCATTTATTAACTCGAGAGAGGGTAGATGGCTAGACCACCATTAATAGACATTAGGAACCTTAATCTATGGGTTTAGGTGCTTAGTGAAGGGAGAATACTTGAAGTGCATCGCGTGCTTCAAGTCATTCACTATCTTAGGTGCTTTTGGTAGCTAATTAGGTGCTAGTTAGCTCAATTGATCACCCAAGCCTCAAAAGGGATAGGTATTCAATACTTTAGCGATAGCTCTTAGTAAGAACCAACGAAGTTGCATAAGACAAGTGAAATTAACGAACGTAGCATTGATTCCGTCATAAGGACCCGAAGCATTACCCTCAACTTTGCACTTCTAACGAAGTTTTAAATTGCTTTGTAGTTTAATTTGTTCATTTCAATTCTAGTGCTCATTTCGATTATTGTCCTTTAAATTTAATTAGTCTAAAAACACCAACACACGCTTCTACAATTCTATGGAAACTTGTAGTCTTAGGGATTCACCGGTCCACTGGGTCCTTGGATCGATACTACTTGGTCGTATACTTGCATGCTATAACGAACCCATCCGCTTTTGGGTCGTGTTTACTTGTTTGATTTAAAGTTGCAAAAATATGAAAAAGTCAACCATCACCCTTCTTCTTTAAAACATCTTGAAGGGGAAATTGGTCCTCCTCAGAGGAACCAGAGAAGGCTATGGTTGTAGAACCAGTAGCCTCAGCAGCCTTTTTCTTGCTCTTCTGCTGCTTCTACCCCTTAGCAGGTGAAGGCACTGCTTGTAGAGGAGGGGCAGGAATGCCTGCTTCTCCATCAGAGTCAGGATGGCCATGGAGAGGACCATCCTTGGAGAAAAGGATCTTGGACACCATGACTCCTTCCACCGCTTCTCTGGGAAGATGGAGTCCAAGATCAGAGTAAGCTTGGTGCCAAGAGACACGTTGGCATTGAAAAAGAATTACTGCTCTCCTGGCAAGTTGGGACACTCCTCCTTCTGCACCTTCAACTTGTTCTTCCTCAACACGCCCCATAAGAACTCTGCCCAATTACACTGGACACCATCCAAAATAGCCCTCATAACACAGAGCCTGCCAGTGAAGATGGCATCTGTGCTATGGCTCTCACACATCAAAACTTTGACAAAAATGTCAAATAAAACCTTGTACCTTTACCTCAAGTGCTTCTCCAAAAAGCCCTTCGTCAAATTATGGCAAATAACTTGAACGACTCCAATGCTTCCCCTTCCTTGTACTTCAAAGGGTCCACACCTTCTGAAGAAAGATTCCCAAAAGGCCTGCAAAATTCGTGCTTCGAGAAGACGACATCCTCCTTGTCAAGCTTGGAGGAGATGTGGTCATCGTGGATCTTCATCCTGACCAAAAATTGGGCAGCGTACCCATCCAAAGTGCGCAAGTCCTTGGGAACCTTGGAGATCAACTCCTCCACTCCAGATTTCCTCAACAATTCTAGAATCTCTAGCGCCGCCGAATTCTTGGTGGAATAGAAGTCCACCACCATTTCTGACTTTAGTTTCTTGCATACGTGCTCCAGGTCGAAATTACATTTGGGTGCCATTTCTGTGATAGAGAGAAAGAGAGAGAGAGAGAGAGAGAGAGAGAGAGAGAGTGAAAGATAGAACTTACAGAGAGAGAGGTTAGAGATTTGAGAGTAAGGAAACGTGAAAGGACAGATTGAAGAAAAGTTTGATTTAAATAGGGCAAGATGCGTGGCTTGATCAATTAATGAAGTGTGAACGCGTGTAAGTCCTAATTTAAATTAGGGAACAAAATCAATTTTTGAATTGATTGACATATTACACTGTTGTTAAATCTGACGGCCACGACTAAAAGGCAAATTACAGATTTAATATAGTGCATAGGCATGGTCATTGGGATTGGGATCGAGGGGGTTTTGTGGCAGTCAAGAGAAAAAGCGAAATGATTGCCTAGTCCCTCTACCCTAGTCTTAAATACACCTGAAGTTGAAACGTTTTGAGTGTATTTACTAATTTTGAAAGTGTATCCCAATGATCAGAGGCCAGAGAAGTAAATACATACCTGTCACCTGGTATTGTAACCAGATGATACCACAGTTAGTCTGGTGTTACATCTCATCTGATGAAAACGCATCTGGTTCTGGATAGATTTGACTCCTGGATTCTCTGGAATCTATCTCTGTACCTCATCTGAAATGTACCTCACCTGGTACAATCCTCATCTGGTACATACCTGTTGGTCCCGGTACAAGACTGAGGAATACGTGTATGGGGGGGATACACGTATACTAATTTTCAAACTTAAAACCTGACTGAGCTCCCTTCACTCAGAGTGATAGTGAACTTGGAGCTGATAACGCACCTACTGACTACACTTAGTGCGGGTCAGTTGGCTCACTATCAGTTCGAGTTCAATGCGGAAATGCGTGAGCCATGAAAGTTTAAAGTCTTATTTAGTTTGATTTCTAAAAAAACTTGTTCACTCAATTCTGAATAGTGATTAGTAGGGCAGTGTTCTTTTTTAGGATCGGGCAGATTGATTCAGACCTGATAAAACCGAATGCAATGAATGAATAAGTAATATGGCAGTTATGCACAATATCAAAGCAATAAGAACACAGGGAGTTTAACGTGGTTCAGAGACTCAAGCTCCTACGTCCACGGCCTGATTTAACAGGAACTCCACTCAAGGGATTCTTGTTTTTAACGTGCCAAGGTGCACCAAGACCAGCTAACCTCACTGATATATACAACTCCTCTTACTAACTCACTAACTGACTTACTCCCAACAAACCTAACTTAGGGGTTTGGTTTCAGTTTGGATTCCAACTAGGTTGAGATTATCCTTACAAGACAAAGCTATGCTAAGGGTTGAATAATCTCTCTAAGCTTAAGATATTGCTTGTACGCTCTTTGGAATACAGATTAACTCTCAGTTGCCAAGAAACACTTGGGAAATTTAAAGGGTTTCGAGTGCTTCTTCTAAAGTCTGAATGCTTTGAGTGCTTGAGAGTTTGAGTAATTTCTGGCTTGGAAATTTCCCGTAACCTTGAATGGGTTCAAGGCCTTCTGTATTTATAGGTGATTTGAAAAACTATTCGTTGGAGAGATAGCCTTTCTTGTCAACTATGTAGAGTGATTCAAACGGACATATCTTCATGCAGCATCCATCCTTTGCATGGAATTAGGTAGTCGCATTAAATACATATTAAATGCTTGCCCATTGAAAATGCAGTCTGAAGCCAGTCTTCTGTCAGGTTCCGTACGTGCGTGTCCTTCCCGGATTGGTCCACATCATCAGGTTGGTGAGAATGTCAGAACTTATTCCTAGGCCTCAGGCTTGTCTAATTAAGTTCTTTTTGTCTCGGGCTCACCGGTCTTGTCCTGACACTGACATTCCTTTTGCATTGCTTGGCTCTACTCCAAGTCTTTCCATAAACTCAGTATCATCTTGTTCCCTTCAGGACTGAGTAGTGATGACCTCAGGGTCATACTCTTCATCACTGAGACTTACTCAGCCAGCTTAGAGGACTGCCATAAGTTTAGGATGGTAAACCGTCTTCAGGCTCTTGTCTTGATTGTCATCAATAAGTGCTCCTCTTACTGAGTACCTGTGAAGTGTAAAATGACTGAGTACAAAACCTAACCAAGACTAGCCTGACAAACATATGCAAACATCTTTTCAGGGGCTTTGGGATCTAATCAAAACTGACATTGTCCCAACAATACCTTATCTGGAGATGTAACTTCTCTGGTATATCTAACCTGTAGGCATGTTAGTTTGAAAAACATAAAAATTATGTAACAAAATGAAACCAAGGATACTTCTCTGATGTTCCCCCTAAACCAAATTTGTCTCTGGATCCAAAAGTCCTAACTCAAAAGCTAACTCTCTGAATCTGGTTTCAGCCAGAGGCTTAGTCAAAATATCTGCTCTCTACTTCTCTGTTGCAATCTTTTCCATCCTTATATCTCCCTTCTCAACATGGTCTCTTATGAAGTGATGCCTTATATCAACATGTTTGCATCTGGTGTGAAGAACTAGATTCTGGGTGATTGTTATTGCACTATTGCTATCACAGAAGATTGGAATATTCTTAGCTCTAATCTGGTAGTCCCTTAGCTGTTGACTAATCCAGAGTAGTTGAGAACAACAACTGTCTGCGGCCATATATTCTGCTTCTGTTGTAGATGTAGCAACTGAAGTCTGCTTCTTAGAAAACCAAGATACCAACTTATTCCCCAAAAACTGGCATGTTCCACTTGTAGACTTCCTATCAATTCTGCACCCACCATAATTTGAGTCTGAATAACCACTTAACTCTAAGTTGTCATCTGCAGGATACCATAACCCCAAATTCACTGTCCCTTTAAGATACTTCAATATCTTCCTAGCTGCTTCCAAATGACTTTTCTTAGGATTAGCCTGAAATCTGGCACACACACCAACTGCAAAGGTTATATCTGGTCTGCTTGCAGTCAAGTACAAAAGAGAACCAAGAAGTGCTCTGTACTGAGTCTGGTCCACACTCTCTCCAGACTCATCTAGATCCATGTTGAAATTTGTCATCATAGGGATCTTGGCTACTTTGCTAGATCCTATTCCAAATTTCTCTAACATGTTTCTGATGTACTTAGCCTGATTGATAAAAACTCCCTTCTCTGTTTGCTTTACCTGCAGACCTAAGAAATAATTCATTTCACCCATCATAGACATCTCAAACTGGCTTTGCATGAGTTCACCAAACTTCTCACACTGCTTCTTGTTAGGGGATCCAAATATAATGTCATCAACATATATTTGGACCAGAAAGAAGTCATTTCCTTCTTCTTTCCTAAACAAGGTCCTATCAATCTTACCCTTAGTAAAACCATTGTCCAGAAGAAATTGAGAAAGAGTGTCATACCATGCTCTGGGTGCCTGCTTCAGCCCATAAAGAGCTTTCTTAATCTTAAACACCTTATCACCTTGTTCAAAACCAGGAGGTTGCTCAACATACACTTCCTCAATGAGAATCCCATTAAGAAAGGTAGATTTCACATCCATCTGGTATACTTTGAACCTCATGTGAGCAACATATGCTAAGAACAATCTAATAGCTTCTAGTCTGGCAACATGAGCAAATGTCTCATCATAGTCTATTCCTCCAGACTGAGAATAGCCCTGAGCCACTAGCCTTGCCTTGTTCCTAGTAATGACATCATTCTCATCTTTCTTATTCTTGAAAACCCACTTAGTGCCTATCACCTTTTGATGTCTTGGTCTGTCTACCAGCTCCCAAACATCCTGTCTGGTGAATTGATTCAACTCCTCTTGTATAGCAACAATCCAATTTGAATCTTTCAGTGCCTCCTTGATGTTCTTGGGCTCAATCAAGGATACATAGCAACTGAATAAGGCAGCTAAGTTAAGAGTTCTCCTAGTCTTGGTCTGTCTACAGGGAAATTCTTAAATTTAATTTTTCTTCGGGGAAATACTCGAATTTATTTTTCCTTCAGGGAAATGCTCGAATTAATTTTCCTTCAGGGAAATGCTCGAATTAATTTTCCTTCAAGGAAATACTTAAATTTAATTTTCCTTTAGGGAAATGCTCGAATGAATTTTCCTTCAGGGAAATACTCGAATTAATTTTCCTTCAAGGAAATGCTTGATCAGCAGGTCAAGACTATATCTGGTTATTACCAAGACTTTTATTTCAAATTAAGCTTTTAAGATTGAACTGACGTCTTCAATCTTCTTGCATGTTTCGATTATATTTAGGTCATCAAAATAGATGGAGATGATGCAAGAACCACTTTGCAGTTTCTTTATAAATATGCAAGGGAAAGCTTCATTGTTTGTATATTCCTTCTTCGGGTGGAATTCACTAAGTCGATCGTACCATATTTGATTCGACTGTTTTTAGATCATGTAATGATCTTCGCAGTTTTGTACTATACATACTGCGGTTTTCATCATTCCCCATCTGAGGAATCTTAAATCCATCAGAGATATAAATATAGGCATGTAATAAACATATAAAATATGCGGTTTAGAACTTAGACAAAATTTGACACATCATATTATTATTTTAGATGGACTAACCACTCATACTATAATTTGTATGAGCCTAAATTAGATTTTAAGACCACATGTACAACTCTCTAGGAGGTTGGATTTTGTTACTGAAGTCTTCCACATTTCAGGCGTGCTTTAGATTCATTAGCATGTAATATTTTGTCCTTCAAGGACATCAATTTTAACCGGGGATTTTCTATATAAATATGTGATTTAGTAACTCTGCTGAAGTTATTAGGGACATCCGAAAATTGAGTTGTAATTTTTCGCAAATATTAATTATGACAAAGCATATAGTCATAACATGCATAAAAAAATCACAACATAATGACACTATGTATCTTGACATCTCATAGTCTTTAATGTCATATCACTGACAATGTCCATGTTTGCTTCAGGCAAACTGGTATGCTGAGATTCGCTTGGGGAATCTTCGATCTCGACCACCTCAACAATTATATGGCATCAACCATAATTTTCATCTATCGATATTTTCTGCTATCGATTTTATTCATTTTTATCGATGAATATAATCCTTCAAGGATTTTATTAACGATAATTTCTTTTCAATATGATATACATTTTTTGTTGATGAATACAATTCTTCAGAGATTTTGCATAAACAATTGATATCTTATTGAGATGGTATCGGGAAATTTGATCAGTGCATCTGCCTTCCAGGTAAAGATGGAGTCAAAATTTTATTACATTTGTCCCAAATGAAGCAAGACGAATCTCAATGTCCAAGTCAAGATACTAATAATGTCCAATTATGTGAATCATTATTTATCTCCAAAATCTTCAATCTCTAAGCTCAAAAGATCATCGTTGCCTATGTCAAAATCTGCTTCAAGCATATTGGCATGGTGAGATTCACCCTGGGGGCCTTGCCCTTGTTGTCCCTTTGTATCTTTCGATAAACCTCAACCAAGTGCTTGGGGTTGCGGATTTCCTCTCTTCCACGCTTTCGCCTACTCAGGCTCCTTTGAGCTACAGCATGTGCTTCGGACACTGCTTGTGAGCTAACCGGTCTAGCATTGTGATTTCTTATCAGGAGTTGGTTGTGTTTTTCTGCCACTAAAAGAGCAGAAATTAGCTCTGAGTGAGAGGTGTACTGCTGCTGGATAGCATGGAATGTTAATAAGATTTTCTATATCAACTCGGCCTCAGTAATTTGTTGCTGACATAATTTTAACTGAGATACAATACGATGCAAGGTAGAATTGTACTCCGTTATAGACTTAAATCTTGATAACGGAGGTTCAGCCAATCGTATTGTGCCTGAGGAAGGATTATATCAATTTATTGATGGAAACAATTCTTCAGAGATGTCCATAAAATGCTAGGATTATATCAATTTATTGATGGAAACAATTCTTCAGAGATGTCCATAAAATGCTAGGGCCCATCTCACTAAGGTACTCATATTTTAAGTCCTTATTTAGGTGGTACATGAGATATATCAACGCTTTTTCCCTCTGGGCATCAGTGAATTTGAGACCGTGGACAATGATTCCGCTTAATTAGGATGAGGCTAGATGAATTCAACATTTATGGCCCATGTCACGTAGTTATTACCATCGAGAGCAAGCTCAGTAATTAACTCTTAGTAATACCAAAATTTTCACTAAGTTTTAAATGGACATGGTAAGACATACGATTTGAATTTTTATTAACAAAAGAGAAAGAGGATTTAATTTATTTGAACATGCTCAATCACAAAAGAGCAAATATTGGGTACCGTATACCCAAACATGATTTACGGTCTAACAAATACTGGGTGCCGCCTATCCAGACAATATATGCGGACTATAACTAATAATGTAAATTTAATTCACACAAATAGCAATACAAGTAGAGATAACTATTCAAATTCAAATTTTAGTCAATGCCCATGTTTGCTTCAGGCAAACCTTTGTATGGAAATCTTGGATATTGTTTGAGTGAATTAAATTAGCAACAAAAATAATAATAGACACATACGAATTTTCATATAAATTCCAATTTCTACAGCAAATAGCTTTCAAGCCTATTCCGTGACAAGCGATTCTATTTGTTGAAATTTAAAAGGGATTAAGACACTTTATCAGAGTAACGTGAACTTGATGACTTAAAGGTGTGTGTATAATTTTATGTTTTTTTGTATTAATTCAAATAAAATATTTATTAGCAGGAGATTTGAATTGAGAATATTTGTATAATTTGAGATTCTTTGTATCACCAAAGTAAAACGAGTCATTGATAGCATGTCTACTCTATCAGTTAAATATTTAAGTCATATGCGTATTTTTTTTAATATCTAATAGAAAAAAATCTCAACATCTTCCTCTAATCATCATTATGTTGACAATCGGGAATCTTATGGAACTGTTGATAATCGGGAACCTTATGCAACTATAATAGGACCGTCCATTAAAATACATGTACGCTGACAATTCATGTTCATGGTAACTAAATAAATTATGCGACTATATGAACAATTAAGTCAACAAGAATAATACTGCGTATGGGAAAATAGAGTGAGGTATCGTACGCCGTGCGGGAGATTAGATGTGTGAAGGGTCAAATGTGAAGTATGTAGTCTGCTGAGCTTAATTCAATAAGAGGCTAAGTGGATAAAGTGTTAGCCGTGGGAGTTAGTGAATTTGGGGTACCAGAGGAGGTGGACCAGATGAGGTTGACCAGAGAAGCCTGATCAGAGAAGTCTGGCAGGAGAGCTATCAGAGGAGGTCCATCAGGTGAGGTCTGGTCAGACGAGTCTGGTAGATAAGTCATCAGAGGAGGTCTATCAGAGGAGGTCTGGGACCAGAGGTCATCTGGTGTAAGTGACCAGAGCCAGAGGAGGTCTTGTCATCTGATCCTGAAGTCCATTATTCGCTAAATACACCAAATTGGAGCTAATTCGAAGGCGGTTCTAACTGAATCAACCATGGCGGTTATTGAAGTTGTTAGCCAGCTGGATAACTACCTTTACTTTGAGTTTGTTACAACTGAATCGAATCTAGGGTTCGTTTCCAATCTCTGTAATTATAAAAAGGGGTTTCTCAACTGAGAGAAAGAAGAACATCATCTGTGAGCGCAAACACGAGAGATTGTGAGATTGTAACTTGTAACTTCCAATTCCTTTCTTAGTGAAAAGTCTATCCTCTCGGATCCCATGGACGTAGGAGTTCTTCTCCGAACCACGTAAACTGGTGTTCTTGTTGATTTTCAATTTCGTTCTTATTGCTTTCATATCCCGATTCCCGAAAACAAGTTTTCTTGTGAATCCACAATCGATTAACAAGTGGCGCCGTCTGTTGGAAGAAGGATGTGATGGCTGCAACCAAGTTCGACATTGAGAAGTTCACGGGGAAGAACGATTTCAGCTTATGGAAGATCAAGATGAAGGCTCTCCTGGTACATAATGGTTTGTACGAAGCCTTGTTGCCACCGGCTCAGGTGGCTTCTGGATCTAATCCGGCGAAGGTGGAGGAGAACAAGAGGAAGGCACACAGTGCGCTTATCTTGTGTCTTGGGGACAAGCCATTGAGGGAGGTATCGAAGGAGGAAACCGCTCTTGGGATCTGGAATAAGCTGGAGCAGTTATACCAGACCAGGTCTGTTACGAACAAGTTATACATGAAACAGAAGCTTCAAGTCTTCAAAATGAGTGAAGATAAGAATCTTGGCGATCAGTTGGACGAGTTCAACAGATTGGTGGATGATCTGGAGAGTTTGGATGTTACAATTGATGATGAAGACAAGTCATTGATGTTGTTGAATGCACTACCCAAGTCTCTGGAAAATTTCAAGGATGCCTTGTTATTTGGTAGACAAGATCAGGTGAATTTTGATGATGTTCAAACTGCCCTGAAAACCAAGTTTCTACAGATCCAAACTGATGGGAAGAAGCCTACTGAAGGATTGAATGTTCAATCCAAGAAGAAGAAGGGGTTTCAGTCCAAGAAGAAGGATGGTGGAAAGGGTAATAAGGGTGGGAAGAAATCTGATTTTGTTGAGAAGAGGAAGTGTTTCACTTGCCATAAGAAAGGTCATCTGAGAAAGAATTGCCCTGAAAGAAAGAAGAAAGACAATCAAGGTGATCAAGATGGAGATGCAGCTGTTGTGAAGGTTGAAGGATATGATAGTGCAGAGGTCTTGATGGTTAGTCATGAGAGGCTAAGTCAAGAGTGGGTCCTGGACTCAGGGTGTACTTTTCATATGTGTCCACATGAAGACTGGTTCCTGGATCTTGAGAAGATTGATGGAGGTCTTGTTCTTTAGGGCAATGATGAGAGTTGTAGAGTGCAAGGATCTGGTTCTATCAAGATCAAGATGTTTGATGGGGTTGATAGGATCTTATCTGATGTCAGGTTTGTTCCTGAGTTGAAGAGAAATCTTATTTCTCTTGGTACATTGAATTCAAAAGGCTTTGAATTCAAGACAGAAAAGGGAAGTCTGTCAATAACCAAATCTGGAAGGATTGTTATGAAGGGGACTATCAAGAATGGTTTGTATACTTTGATTGGAAGAACTGTTACAGGGTCAGCTGATGTTACCATGGAGTCTTCTGATGTTAACTTGTGGCACAAGAGATTGGCACATGTTGGTGAGAAGGGTCTGGTGGAGTTATCCAAGAAGGGAGCTATCCCTGGGAAGAGGATATGTAAGCTGGAATTCTGTGAGAGGTGTGTTCTTGGGAAATCAAAGAAGCAAGCATACCAGGAGGGGAAGCATACCACCAAGGAGGTTATAGATTACATACATTCTGATGTATGGGGACCAGCTAGGGTATCCACTCATAGTGGAGGCAGGTATTTCCTTACCCTTATTGATGATTATTCCAGAAAGGTTTGGGTTTACATTCTTAAACAGAAGAGTGATGCCTTCTCTAAGTTCAAAGAATGGTTGATCGAACTTGAAAATAAGAGAGGCAGGACTATCAAGCACTTAAGGACTGATAATGGGCTTGAATTCCTATCAGAGTAGTTTCAACAATTTTGTAGGGAGAAGGGTATTACTAGGCATAAAACTGTTCCTTCAAACCTCCAGCAGAATGGTCTAGCAGAGAGGATGAATAGAACTATTCTGGAAAGGGTCAGGTGTATGTTATCTGATGCTCATTTACCTAAGAGTTTTTTGGGTGAAGCTATTAACACAGCTGTGTTTCTCATTAATAAAGCGCCATCATCTGCTATTAAGTTTAAAACCCCAGATGAGGTTTGGTATGGAAAGATATCAGATTACTCAAAGTTGAAAGTATTTGGGTGCCTAGCTTATGTTCATGTGAGGCAAGACAAACTTGAACCTAGAGCTTTAAAATGTGTTTTCATTGGGTATCCAAAGGGTGTTAAGGGGTATAAGTTGTGGTGTCTAGAGCCTGGGAACCAGAAGTGTATTACCAGCAGAGATGTTGTGTTTAATGAATCACAGATGGGATACAAGTCAGGTGGAGGTGATAGGGAGCCATCAGCTGAAGAGATGGATGGTGTTATTTCTGAGCCAATTACTCAAGTTGAGGTGGAGCCTGGTCATGACAATCATGAGAGAGCATCTGGTTCTGAACCAGAGCAGGAAACAGGAGAGAATGAATTATCAGATGAGGATAGTGCACCTGCAGAAGAGGAGGAAGAAGTGCCAGAAGCAGACTTGAGAAATTATAGTCTGACAAGAGACAAATCCAGAAGACAAATACATCCTCCAGCAAGGTTTGGTCGTGTGGATCTGGTCTCCTATGCACTTGTTACAGCAGAAGCCATAGAGTACCAAGAACCTAAAAGCTACAAGGAAGCCCTTGAGTGTGATGATAAGGAGTCATGGATTACAGCCATGACAGAAGAGATGGAGTCTCTTAAGAAGAATCATACTTGGATTCTTGTTGATAAGCCACCTAGGCAGAAGCTAATCAGTTGTAAATGGTTGTTTAAAAGGAAGCTTGAATCTGGTGTGAAAGATCAGGTGAGGTTTAAGGCCAGGCTAGTTGCCAGAGGATTTACTCAGAGAGAAGGAATTGATTACAATGAGGTTTTCTCACCTGTTGTTAAGCATTGTTCAATCAGATTACTTCTGAGCAGAGTAGTCCAAGAAGATCTGGAGCTACAACAACTTGATGTTAAGACAGCTTTTCTGCATGGGGATCTTATTGAAAATTTGTACATGCACCAGCCAGAAGGGTTTGTTGAACCAGGGGCAGAAGGGAAGGTATGCATGCTCAAGAAATCATTGTATGGCCTCAAGCAAAGTCCAAGACAGTGGCACAAGAAGTTCAATGAAGTTATGCTATCCATTGGTTTTGTAAGAAGCAAGTATGATACTTGTGTGTACCTGGAAAGGCAAGGTAGTGATGTGATAGCCTATCTTCTGATCTATGTGGATGACATGCTTATTGCCAGTAAGAGTCTTCTGAAGATTCAGAATATCAAAAGGAAGCTCAGTGCTAGATTTGATATGAAGGACTTGGGAAATGCTAAAAGGATTCTTGGAATGGATATTCTTAGGGACAGAAAAGCTGGAAGACTATTCTTATCCCAGAAGAGTTACATTGAGAAGGTCCTGAAGAGGTTTAACATGCATGAGAGTAGAGCTGTGACAACTCCTCTGGGACAACAGTTCAAATTATCTAAGGAAGTGGAACCAAAGTCTGATGAAGAGAAGAAGACTATGATGAAAGTACCTTATGCAAGTGGGGTTGGAAGCCTGATGTATGCTCTGGTCTACAGCAGACCAGACTTAGCTTATTCATTGAGTATGGTGACCAGATACATGGCTAATCCTGGAAGATTACATTGGGAAGCTTTGAAATGGATATTCAGATACCTTAAGGGGTCATCTGATCTGGGTTTGATGTTTGAGAGGATGGTTGACCAGAAGAGTCCACTGGAAGGATTTGTAGATTCTGATTTTGCTGCTAATCTGGATACCAGAAGATCCTTAACAGGGTATATCTTTACACTTTACAATACTGCTGTAAGCTGGAGATCTGTTCTGCAGAGTGGAGTTGCTTTATCTACTACAGAAGCAGAGTTTGTTGCAGTGTCTGAAGCTGTTAAGGAGGCTTTGTGGTTGAAAGGCATAATCAAGGATTTTGGCATAAGTCAAAGGGCTGTGGTCATTCATTGTGATAACCAGAGTGCAGTTCATCTGGTTAAACATCAAGTGTTCCATGAGAGATCAAAGCACATTGATGTAAGGTTGCATTTTGTAAGGGAAATCATTGACAAAGGAGTGGTTCTCATCCAGAAGATATCTACAGAGGACAATGCTGCAGATATGTGTACAAAGTCTTTACCAGGGACGAAATTCAATTTCTGTGTTGAATTGGTAAAGATGAGTGTATAGGATGTTCCTTAGGCCCAAGCTGGAGTGTGGAGGAGAGGAGGAGAGGATTGATACTTCTCATCTGAGGTGGAGAATTGTGAAGGGTCAAATGTGAAGTATGTAGTCTGCTGAGCTTAATTCAATAAGAGGCTAAGTGGATAAAGTGTTAGCCGTGGGAGTTAGTGAATTTGGGGTACCAGAGGAGGTGGACCAGATGAGGTTGACCAGAGAAGCCTGATCAGAGAAGTCTGGCAGGAGAGCTATCAGAGGAGGTCCATCAGGTGAGGTCTGGTCAGACGAGTCTGGTAGATAAGTCATCAGAGGAGGTCTATCAGAGGAGGTCTGGGACCAGAGGTCATCTGGTGTAAGTGACCAGAGCCAGAGGAGGTCTTGTCATCTGATCCTGAAGTCCATTATTCGCGAAATACACCAAATTGGAGCTAATTCGAAGGCGGTTCTAACTGAATCAACCATGGCGGTTATTGAAGTTGTTAGCCAGCTGGATAACTACCTTTACTTTGAGTTTGTTACAACTGAATCGAATCTAGGGTTCGTTTCCAATCTCTGTAATTATAAAAGGGGGTTTCTCAACTGAGAGAAAGACGAACATCATCTGTGAGCGCAAACACGAGAGATTGTGAGATTTTAACTTGTAACTTCCAATTCCTTTCTTAGTGAAAAGTCTATCCTCTCGGATCCCGTGGACGTAGGAGTTCTTCTCTGAACCACGTAAACTGGTGTTCTTGTTGATTTTCAATTTCGTTCTTATTGCTTTCATATTCCGATTTCCGGAAACAAGTTTTCTTGTGAATCCACAATCGATTAACAAGTGGCGTCGTCTGTGGGAAGAAGGATATGATGGCTGCAACCAAGTTCGACATTGAGAAGTTCACGGGGAAGAACGATTTCAGCTTATGGAAGATCAAGATGAAGGCTCTCCTGGTACACAATGGATTGTACGAAGCCTTGTTGCCACCGGCTCAGGTGGCTTCTGGATCTAATCCGGCGAAGGTGGAGGAGAACAAGAGGAAGGCACACAGTGCGCTTATCTTGTGTCTTGGGGACAAGCCATTGAGGGAGGTATCGAAGGAGGAAACCGCTCTTGGGATCTGGAATAAGCTAGAGCAGTTATACCAGACCAGGTCTGTTACGAACAAGTTATACATGAAACAGAAGCTTCAAGTCTTCAAAATGAGTGAAGATAAGAATCTTGGCGATCAGTTGGACGAGTTCAACAGATTGGTGGATGATCTGGAGAGTTTGGATGTTACAATTGATGATGAAGACAAGTCATTGATGTTGTTGAATGCACTACCCAAGTCTCTGGAAAATTTCAAGGATGCCTTGTTATTTGGTAGACAAGATCAGGTGAATTTTGATGATGTTCAAACTGCCCTGAAAACCAAGTTTCTACAGATCCAAACTGATGGGAAGAAGCCTGCTGAAGGATTGAATGTTCAATCCAAGAAGAAGAAGGGGTTTCAGTCCAAGAAGAAGGATGGTGGAAAGGGTAATAAGGGTGGGAAGAAATCTGATTTTGTTGAGAAGAGGAAGTGTTTCACTTGCCATAATGAAGGTCATCTGAGAAAGAATTGCCCTGAAAGAAAGAAGAAAGACAATCAAGGTGATCAAGATGGAGATGCAGCTGTTGTGGAGGTTGAAGGATATGATAGTGCAGAGGTCTTGATGGTTAGTCATGAGAGGCTAAGTCAAGAGTGGGTCCTGGACTCAGGGTGTACTTTTCATATGTGTCCACATGAAGACTGGTTCCTGGATCTTGAGAAGATTGATGGAGGTCTTGTTCTTTTGGGCAATGATGAGAGCTGTAGAGTGCAAGGATCTGGTTCTATCAAGATCAAGATGTTTGATGGGGTTGATAGGATCTTATCTGATGTCAGGTTTGTTCCTGAGTTGAAAAGAAATCTTGTTTCTCTTGGTACATTGAATTCAAAAGGCTTTGAATTCAAGACAGAAAAGGGAAGTCTGTCAATAACCAAATCTGGAAGGATTGTTATGAAGGGGACTATCAAGAATGGTTTGTATACTTTGATTGGAAGAACTGTTACAGGGTCAGCTGATGTTACCATGGAGTCTTCTGATGTTAACTTGTGGCACAAGAGATTGGCACATGTTGGTGAGAAGGGTCTGGTGGAGTTATCCAAGAAGGGAGCTATCCCTGGGAAGAGGATATGTAAGCTGGAATTCTGTGAGAGGTGTGTTCTTGGGAAATCAAAGAAGCAAGCATACCAGAAGGGGAAGCATACCACCAAGGAGGTTATGGATTACATACATTCTGATGTATGGGGACCAGCTAGGGTATCCACTCATGGTGGAGGCAGGTATTTCCTTACCCTTATTGATGATTATTCCAGAAAGGTTTGGGTTTACATTCTTAAACAGAAGAGTGATGCCTTCTCTAAGTTCAAAGAATGGTTGATCGAACTTGAAAATAAGAGAGGCGGGACTATCAAGCACTTAAGGACTGATAATGGGCTTGAATTCCTATCAGAGGAGTTTCAACAATTTTGTAGGGAGAAGGGTATTACTAAGCATAAAACTGTTCCTTCAAACCCCCAGCAGAATGGTCTAGCAGAGAGGATGAATAGAACTATTCTGGAAAGGGTCAGGTGTATGTTATCTGATGCTCATTTACCTAAGAGTTTTTGGGGTGAAGCTGTTAACACAGCTGTGTTTCTCATTAATAAAGCGCCATCATCTGCTATTAAGTTTAAAACCCCAGATGAGGTTTGGTATGGAAAGATGTCAGATTACTCAAAGTTGAAAGTATTTGGGTGCCTAGCTTATGTTCATGTGAGGCAAGACAAACTTGAACCTAGAGCTTTAAAATGTGTTTTCATTGGGTATCCAAAGGGTGTTAAGGGGTATAAGTTGTGGTGTCTAGAGCCTGGGAACCAGAAGTGTATTACCAGCAGAGATGTTGTGTTTAATGAATCACAGATGGGATACAAGTCAGGTGGAGGTGATAGGGAGCCATCAGCTGAAGAGATGGATGGTGTTATTTCTGAGCCAATTACTCAAGTTGAGGTGGAGCCTGGTCATGACAATCATGAGAGAGCATCTGGTTCTGAACCAGAGCAGGAAACAGGAGAGAATGAATTATCAGATGAGGATAGTGCACCTGCAGAAGAGGAGGAAGAAGTGCCAGAAGCAGACTTGAGAAATTATAGTCTGACAAGAGACAGATCCAGAAGACAAATACATCCTCCAGCAAGGTTTGGTCGTGTGGATCTGGTCTCCTATGCACTTGTTACAGCAGAAGCCATAGAGTACCAAGAACCTAAAAGCTACAAGGAAGCCCTTGAGTGTGATGATACGGAGTCATGGATTACAGCCATGACAGAAGAGATGGAGTCTCTTAAGAAGAATCATACTTGGATTCTTGTTGATAAGCCACCTAGGCAGAAGCTAATCAGTTGTAAATGGTTGTTTAAAAGGAAGCTTGAATCTGGTGTGAAAGATCAGGTGAGGTTTAAGGCCAGGCTAGTTGCCAGAGGATTTACTCATAGAGAAGGAATTGATTACAATGAGGTTTTCTCACCTGTTGTTAAGCATTGTTCAATCAGATTACTTCTGAGCAGAGTAGTCCAAGAAGATCTAGAGCTACAACAACTTGATGTTAAGACAGCTTTTCTGCATGGGGATCTTATTGAAAATTTGTACATGCACCAGCCAGAAGGGTTTGTTGAACCAGGGGCAGAAGGGAAGGTATGCATGCTCAAGAAATCATTGTATGGCCTCAAGCAAAGTCCAAGACAGTGGCACAAGAAGTTCAATGAAGTTATGCTATCCATTGGTTTTGTAAGAAGCAAGTATGATACTTGTGTGTACCTGGAAAGGCAAGGTAGTGATGTGATAGCCTATCTTCTGATCTATGTGGATGACATGCTTATTGCCAGTAAGAGTCTTCTGAAGATTCAGAGTATCAAAAGGAAGCTCAGTGCTAGATTTGATATGAAGGACTTGGGAAATGCTAAAAGGATTCTTGGAATGGATATTCTTAGGGACAGAAAAGCTGGAAGACTATTCTTATCCCAGAAGAGTTACATTGAGAAGGTCCTGAAGAGGTTTAACATGCATGAGAGTAGAGATGTGACAACTCCTCTGGGACAACAGTTCAAATTATCTAAGGAAATGGAACCAAAGTCTGATGAAGAGAAGAAGACTATGATGAAAGTACCTTATGCAAGTGGGGTTGGAAGCCTGATGTATGCTCTGGTCTGCAGCAGACCAGACTTAGCTTATTCATTGAGTATGGTGAGCAGATACATGGCTAATCCTGGAAGATTACATTGGGAAGCTTTGAAATGGATATTCAGATACCTTAAGGGGTCATCTGATCTGGGTTTGATGTTTGAGAGGATGGTTGACAAGAAGAGTCCACTGGAAGGATTTGTAGATTCTGAATTTGCTGCTAATCTGGATACCAGAAGATCCTTAACAGGGTATATCTTTACACTTTACAATACTGCTGTAAGCTGGAGATCTGTTCTGCAGAGTGGAGTTGCTTTATCTACTACAGAAGCAGAGTTTGTTGCAGTGTCTAAGGCTGTTAAGGAGGCTTTGTGGTTGAAAGGCATAATCAAGGATTTTGGCATAAGTCAAAGGGCTGTGGTCATTCATTGTGATAACCAGAGTGCAATTCATCTGGTTAAACATCAAGTGTTCCATGAGAGATCAAAGCACATTGATGTAAGGTTGCATTTTGTAAGGGAAATCATTGACAAAGGAGTGGTTCTCATCCAGAAGATATCTACAGAGGACAATGCTGCAGATATGTGTACAAAGTCTTTACCAGGGACGAAATTCAAATTCTGTGTTGAATTGGTAAAGATGAGTGTATGGGATGTTCCTTAGGCCCAAGCTGGAGTGTGGAGGAGAGGAGGGGAGGATTGATACTTCTCATCTGAGGTGGAGAATTGTGAAGTGTCAAATGTGAAGTATGTAGTCTGCTGAGCTTAATTCAATAAGAGGCTAAGTGGATAAAGTGTTAGCCGTGGGAGTTAGTGAATTTGGGGTACCAGAGGAGGTGGACCAGATGAGGTTGACCAGAGAAGCCTGATCAGAGAAGTCTGGCAGGAGAGCTATCAGAGGAGGTCCATCAGGTGAGGTCTGGTCAGACGAGTCTGGTAGATAAGTCATCAGAGGAGGTCTATCAGAGGAGGTCTGGGACCAGAGGTCATCTGGTGTAAGTGACCAGAGCCAGAGGAGGTCTTGTCATCTGATCCTGAAGTCCATTATTCGCGAAATACACCAAATTGGAGCTAATTCGAAGGCGGTTCTAACTGAATCAACCATGGCGGTTATTGAAGTTGTTAGCCAGCTGGATAACTACCTTTACTTTGAGTTTGTTACAACTGAATCGAATCTAGGGTTCGTTTCCAATCTCTGTAATTATAAAAGGGGGTTTCTCAACTGAGAGAAAGAAAAACATCATCTGTGAGCGCAAACACGAGAGATTGTGAGATTGTAACTTGTAACTTCCAATTCCTTTCTTAGTGAAAAGTCTATCCTCTCGGATCCCGTGGACGTAGGAGTTCTTCTCCGAACCACATAAACTGGTGTTCTTGTTGATTTTCAATTTCGTTCTTATTGCTTTCATATTCCGATTCCCGGAAACAAGTTTTCTTGTGAATCCAAAATCGATTAACAAGATGAATATAATTGATAGAACACTCGTGCTGATAACGTGTTGTAAAATAAAGAGTGCAAACAGGAATACCGATTTATTTACCCAATTCGTCATGAATGACTACATCTAGGGGCGTACCAACCAAGAGTTTTCCACTATAGTTTCTGTGTATTTTCATGTGTGTATTACAATACTGAGTACAGGAATATATATATATATATATATATATATATATATATATATATATATATATATATATATATAATATCAAAACCCTAAAACCTACCAGGCTACTTGGCCCATAAGTAATGTCCACATCAAATCTTCTAAATTTACAACATATTAGATTAACAATAATTAAAAAAAAGGGGGGGGGGGGGGGGGGGGGGGGGGGTTCTGTTGATTTTGGACTTATATGGCCAATTATATACTCATCTCACAAAATGAGATTTATGGATAATCTCACACAATACCACGAATCTTTGTGTTTGATTTGGAATGTGCCCACCCGGATGATGCATGGATTTTTCCCATCCAAGTCACCTTTCGAATTTGCATATTTCATCATCCATTCAAATACACATTTACCCCTAAAAACCTGTTTATTTGGGAATAGGATAATAAATTTTGGGGTATATTTTACCTCATATGTAGGATAATGAGAGGTATTGCAAAAACCAACTCCAAGTGGTATGTATAATCAACTGCAATTGGATAATAAAAGTGCGGGTTTGACAATTTTATCGGGCCTTCAGTAAAGAAAATAAATCTTAACAAATAGCGGAATTTGGGGGAAAACAACCAATATTCCTCCTTTTCAAGACAAACAAATGGGCTCTAAGTATACACATATACTTCTATTAGGCTATTAATATCGGATCATTATTTGTCTCTAAGTGACCCATCCTCTCTCCTATATATTTTTACACAACTCATTAATTCTCATACTTTTATCTCACACTCTCATCTTTTTTTCTTTTTTTTATCAATCATTACTCTGTTAACTAACAATAATAAAATACTATATTATCATCACTAAAATACATTGATTTAACATAAAATTCCTCTTGTCTTCTACCCTTACTATATCCAACGCAAACCAAAAACAATTTTACATTTCGGAAAAAAATTCTGAACATACCATTTCAAAAAATAAAAGTACGAAAAAATCATCAATGTTAAAAAAAATCAAAATTATGTCCAAGTTTCGAAAATATTTTTCGAACATAAACGTTATTTTTCGGAAAACTAGATCTGAACACAAAGATTGTGATTTAAAAAATAAAATTCAAACCACTTAAACAACAACATTATCCGAAAAAAAAAACGACTCCTTTGCTTGATCGTCGTTGATGTGGAAAAAGAATCGATGATGATACATGTGGTCTATTGCGGGGAGGATAGTGTATTTATTAGTGTTAAAATGGGGGAAAATGAAAAGTGCATGTTCGTTAGAGATGTTAATCCGGACCGGGGTAAACGGGCTGACCCATTTAATCCTAAAAAAAATGCAGGGTTAGAGCCATGATTTAAGAGGTTCATTTAAATTCGAGCCTTTTTGGCCTGACTCTATTAACCCGCGGGCTAAACGGGCTAGCCCGCCAGCCCGGGTTATATATATATATATATATATATATATATATATATATATATATATATATATATATATATATATATATATATTTATTTATTTATTTATTATTATTTATATTATATAATAAATGTATTAATTATTACTATTAAAGTATTAGTATACTCACATTTTTCCAATTATCAGTTTATGAATTACATATTGATGTTTGAATTATTACGTATTGGTGTTTTGTACTTTTTAAGTATTGATGTTTGAATTTTTGTAATTATGTTGAATTATTTTTATGTAATTTTAATGAATTTATGAACAATGTTTAAATTCATTAATATTTTATTGCCACTATTTTAAATTTTGTGTTGAATTTTATTTTTTTCGATATAACCCGTTTGTGGCCCATTTAGCCCAAGGCCCGCTAGGATTAGAGTTAGATCTTAATTATTAAAGGTCCGTTAAGAGTGAACCGGATAAGACCCTACCCGTTTAGCCTGAAACCCATTAGAGCCGGCCCTATAGGGCTAGGGATAACCCATTTAACATCTCTAATGTTCGTCCTTTCAAATTGCAGCCTATAAAATATAAATAAAGTGTTGACGGTAGTGTATTTCATAAAGAGCTAGTGCGAAATAACCTAAGCCACTAACAAGAAGCTCTTAAATTGGGCCCAACAATATAAGTGGAATCGGCCCGTTTAACATCCAACTTTTTAGACCACGAATAAACACATTGGTTTAGAAAGCGAGAAAACCAGACTCCAATTTTGCGCTTCTCCGGCGTCGGGATCTGACCTGGTCAGTTTCGGCACGACTCTGTTCCAATTCTCCGTTTATTTCTATGTATTCCTGTTTTCCTAAAAGATTTGATTGCTTACTATTTTTGAGTTTTTTTTTTTTTTTTTAATAGAAACAATGGATAAAGAGAGGATAGATGAGTTGAAGATCCAACTGCAGCAATTGTTGAACGAAGCGCAAGAATTTGTTCAGGAGATTCCTCAGACGCAGCTATACGCCGCGATTGGGGCCGTGCTGTTCACCATTTTTCTTTTCCTTATCAGTAAGTTCGTCTCAGAGAAGACTTAATTTTGTCTCAAGTTCAGTGAAAATTTTGAGTTCCACGGACTTTGTGTTACCCAAATGGTGAAGGCGATAATCTGTGCTTTCGGATCTTTTATGTCTGTGTTCGCAAAATTGGTTGACATTTTGCTGAAATTTCTGAATTTCACGCACTTCTTGACACTAACGTGTATTAGGGTTTTTACTCAAAGTGTGGCTGAATTTAAGAAAGAATCAGTTTTAGGGATTTTGTTCCAAATTTCATTAGTGTTCTTTGGCAAAAACTTGTATGAGACCGTACAAATTAACACCTGCCTCTGCCAAAGTGTTAATGAGTCAATGCCCTAGTTACACTCATTCTCATTGTCTCATGCCATGAGACGGTCTCATACAAGACCTACTCATGTTCTTTTGGGATTGTTTCCCCAATGCTTAACATTCACTTGACAACATCAGTTTGGGTAATTGCAGTTTGAACACTTGTTCTTCTGTGTTGCTAGTCTATTTGGTAATACCAAGATACAGGTTATTGCAATGCATATGCAACATGGTATATGTTTAAAAGATCCCCTTCTTGATGTTTGTGGTTATGCAAGTGTACTATGTCTTGATGGTTGAGTATCTATCTATATAATAAACATGTACATTCGATTTTGGGTTTGTATGGTATATGCTTGGTCATGAATCTATCCACGAGTAATTTGCTAGGGGCATAACAAATCTAATCAAGCTGAAAGGATTGTTCAAGTTGTTTGACTGATCGAATAGAGATATGAGCTTTAATTGGCCCAAGCATGAGTGAAGTTCGAATAGTTTGATCTTTTACCACTTGTTTTATCTTCTCTTACCTATCAATTTTCGGTTAAACCGAGCTTAGATTCTATCAAACTTAACAAAATACTCTAGCTTGTTTATAAATTTAGGACTCAAGCTGAAACAAGTACCGGATAGTTTAGGATGGTTTAGCTTTATTTTTAGGAGGGAGGGGTGGAATATGACTGATGTCCTGATCACCTTAATGATCTGTAGTCTGCACTGATATTTTTTTTATTTTTTGAATCAACATATTACATTCACCGAGTGATTGCCCAATTATATTTATAGGGCTTCACCTTTATCTCTGGTGTACCAGTATTTTTCTCGATTTTTAAGTCAGCTCTTATACTTTGCAGTACGTCTTTTCAAACGTAGGACATTGAACACCGTTTTACTAACTGGGCTTAGTGGAAGTGGGAAAACTGTTCTTTTTTACCAGGTAAGCATCAAATAGAACAGTTGAGAGTACTTGCCTGAACTTTATGGCTTTTATCTAGACTAACTAGTATGTGGGTTTTCGTCTGCTCTAGCTTCGTGATGGCTCATCCCACCAGGGTACTGTGACATCAATGGAACCAAATGAAGGAACTTTCATACTGCACTCTGAGACTAATAAGGTAGTCTAATGTATTTCTTGGAAAGATTCATAAGCATTATCAAGTAGTAGACAGCATTGAAATCTTACAGTAGGATTATTTCCTTCTTAGTATCATGAGAGCTCTCTGGGACACTTTTTATTTTTCTTATTTACTGAATATGTGTGAAATAAAATCCTTTTTGGTTGCTTACAGAAGGGCAAAATAAAGCCTGTTCACGTTGTTGATGTTCCTGGACATTCACGACTTCGACCTAAACTGGATGAATTCTTGTCTCAAGCAGCCAGCTTAGTTTTTGTGGTGGATGCTGTGGAATTCCTACCTAATGTCCGTGCTGCGTCTGAGTATGTTCATTTTGCATTGTGTTCTTTTTTTTTTTTTTTGAAACATTGTGCATTATTATCGTAAGTGCAGCATGAAGAAAGACACTTGAGAGTCCATTTGAGTCATATTCTCTTTTCTGGTTTTGTTTTTTCTGCTGAAGGTACCTATATGATATTTTGACCAAGGCAACAGTTGTGAAGAAAAAGATTCCATTACTACTCCTGTGCAACAAGGTGGATAAGGTTACTGCACATACAAAGGATTTCATCAGAAAACAGCTAGAGAAAGAAATGTGAGATAATTTCGTCCCTCACCTGCCTTCAGCTATTACCGTCTCATATCGATGTTTGCTTAATTATTCTCATGCTGTTTAGGTGTCTTTCACTCATATCTTCCTAAATTACATGTCTATGGTGTAAAAAGTGTCTGGTCTACAAATTTTCATGAGAATACTGTAAATATTAAAGTAAATTGCAAAATTAGTCTTGTATATATTGGGTGTTTTAGTCCTATACAAGGTTGTTAAAAGCGATAAGCGCACTCAAAGCGCAAAGACCTCTAATGCTTTAAGCGCAAAGCGCAAAAAATAAAAAAAGCGCGCTTCACTGAAGTGGTGCATACCATTCTAAAAACATTATACATGTTAAATAACATAATATCATAGGCACTTAGCAATCCATTTAGTATGTACATGAGACAAAGTGAGAAACATTAAAGCTTGTCATTAGCTATTTCTTAATTCACAATGATCAATAACAATATTAAGTTCCTAATTCATGCAAAAATCATTGATCGTGCTGAGCCTGATCACCGATTACACATATTCATTCTCTGGTTACTTGCATCCCGCAACTTCTCTGAGAAGATAACTTATTTGCGTCAATAACTGCCCTAGATATTTATATTTTTGAGTTTTATTAATTAAATAGGCACTTGGGCTTAGTAAATAGCTGGCCTTTTTACTTATTCTAATGAGCTTATTAATTAAAACCTAACCCTAGCTTTATTTTTAAGAAAAAACTGCCGCCCAGATCTTATTTCACTAAAGCAACAGTTTTGACCGCTTCTTTCTTCAGAGAATAGCGCAAAAAGCGGCCCAAAGTGTGCACTTGATTGAAACCGCCTCGCTTGGCCAAGTGAGAAGCGGTAACATGTAATCACGCCTCGCTTTGAGCGCTGAAGCGCTCGCTTTTAACAACCTTGGTCCTATATGAATTATATTTCTAGAATTAAGTCCCATAACTTTTAAAATGATGCAATTTTAATCCTATATTGGCAATGTTGCAAGATTTTTGCATGTCGAACTCAAGTGAGCTGCCAGAATTCCATGTAGCAACTAGACTATTGCTTTGGTGTCGCATAAGTGACATAATGAAAATCTAACATAATTATATTATCCTTAAAAAAAAAATTGTCAATTTAGGACTATCATCTTAAAAGATATGGGACTCAATTGAAAAAAATTATTTGTATGAGACTAAAATCACCGACACTCCATAAACATAGGACCTATTTGCAATTTACACGTAAGTATTAAGAAGGCAATGACCAACAAGCCATATTATCTCGGGGTTCCTTGTTATGGTTTTTACATTTCGGACATTTTGAGTTATAATATTACTAATAAGAATTCATACTCGTTCCTCGCGACATTTTTCATTTCCCTGTATTCTCTTTGCTCAGTGACAAGCTCCGAACTTCAAGAACAGCATTATCTTCAGCAGACGTCACTAATGAATATACGCTAGGGGTACCTGGAGAAGCATTTGCCTTTTCTCAGTGTGTTAACAAAGTTACGGTTGCAGAAGCATCTGGTTTGACCAGTGACATCTCACAGTTAGAGCTGTTTATCAGAGAATATGTAAAACCTTAGTAGCATGTCTACAACGGGCAGTTGCGATTGAGTAGTGGTTAGCTGTTTTCTAGCAATGCTGGTGTTGGGATGAAAATTGTGCAGTAGAATGGAGCCAGAAATAGAAGTTCACGACGACAAATTTGTTGTATTTTTAAAGCTTGAATCCTGGGATTACTAATTTAGAATGTTTGCGGCAATTCTGGATCTTGGCTGTGTTTAATTTCTTTCAGACGGAACTCTTGAATATTGGCCATCAATTTCTTGATTTTCAGAGGATAATAAGAGGATTGATTTATTTTCATAAGTATTTTCTCCAATTTGGCGTATGTGCTTCCTTTCGGTCTGACAGATTTGCTGCTGTAATTTTTTTTTTATTCACTGTAAGATTAGTGAGTCGAATTTGGACGAATTAGATCCCTTCTCCTGTCCTGGTTTGCAAACTCAAGTGAAAAAGGGCATAATCACTTATTTTTTAAGTAGTCCTTTCACAACTTTAACTTTAGAGAAGGGCTTTTAAATTGAACACCCTCGTTATACATCTCAAGTGTTGGAATATGAGGTAGTACATCATTTATAACAGAAGAACCCAACAATACAGTACAATTGCCATTAGTTGTAATAGTCCCAATGAGGCTCTAATATGAAGTTATCAAGACTCCCTTGAAACAAATTGAGAAGAACCTATCCGGACTCGTACTTGTTGAAGGAGTAATGTTGGCTCAATCCGATGCCATATAACGCTGCTTTAATTTGAATACAAGGATAAAGATCCCATAACACGGAAAAACCATAAGGCCAATGCCTAAGTACCTGCAAACACAAGGGATTAAAGCCTCTCTTTTTCTAGTTTTGTTGGATATTAAAAACAAAACTCCGGAGCAGTTTGAAAAGATACAAGTACATACCATAGTGGAGCATACGGAGATGACAGGTCTAGAAAAGAATACGGCCATCTGTTGAAGGTTGGGGTAATATTATTAAAGACAATTATAATGTTGGTCAGAAAGAAAGGAGAAAAAGGTACCTCATCGATACACAAGCATGGATAATCCACTGGAAAATGACGAATGTACATGTCCATAAAACAAAATATGCAATTCGGAAGAAGGGAAAATGCTGAAAGTAAACAGTAGTGTTATTAATATCAAAAGTGACAGTAATATTTAGAAGAAATTAGTCGTTAAGAGGCTACCATGCGATTTAGAATTGCGTCACCCAGGAGGGCGCCGTTGACCGAATGTTTACAAACACGTAGCTGCAGAAATTAGCCAAGTGTGAGTTCAAAGTCTGAAAGAGTGTCAAATAACGCAACCATTAATTAGACATATACTAATAAACAGAAGAGACTTCAAAATATAATAATGGAATACTAATGCACTTCAAAATATGATACTTACAAAACTTAATTTGGCATAGCTGGATGGGTAAAGTATCAACCAAAAGACAGAATCAGTGAGTAACACAGCACCAGCAGACATCTATACCACAAGTGAAAATAAATCATAAGAATGATGATAAACAAACACTAAAACAATATTAAACTCAAATCTACTCCAGGTGCAAGTTTTATTAAGCCAACAAATGTTGGAGTGATACTAATACAAGGTCACAGGAATAATTCTCTCTTCTATAATAAAGCTAAGGAGGCTCCAGAGTACACATATGATCCATAAGAAAAGGGAGATATACGAGGATAAGAATGTAATCAATATTCAACTTTATTTAAATTGCCTAGTAGATTATAATTTCTTAGCAGAATTCCTATTAGCAAATGACAAATAATTTCTAAACAAGTCAACCATTTCAGATAACGAAACTTTGATGTGTGACAAGCATGATACATATACACGTTCAATGAATCATAACTACGTGTTATTAAAAAGAAAACTTGATAACGACTTTAAATCCTTGATTAGTTAACTGCTATTCCATAATTATTTTCATAAAATAAAATGAATCTCTACTCAATCATCATGTAAACCAAAGACAATTGCACCACAGCAATATCCCCACCCCCCAATAATACTATTTGAGTAGCAGTAAAATATATTTATAGAGAGTTAGGTGATTGCTTACCTGAAAAATTATTTGCAAGGCGTATCCCCAAACTGGTGCAACAGTTCTAACATTAGGTTCACCGTAACAATCCGAGCTTCCAGCTTCGAGGGCCTTATAGGAGCCACGGTCTGCATTGTCAGTTGTACTCTCTGGTTCCACTTCATGGCGGTACCGCAGATAACCAAGAATGGATAGTGAAGATGCAAGCTACAAAATCCAACCGAACTGCATAAAATATTTCATTTCGCAAAAATATAGCATAAAATGGTTAATAAATGTAAGATTACTGTCTGATATCTTCTAAGAAAATAAGATAAATTGAATTTACATTATTTGTGGGCTTAGGTTGCTAAAATTATAAAACGGAGTAAGATGTAGAGGCAGCCCCAGAAATGAGAAACATACCCCAAAATAAATAGTGACCAAAGTAAACGTCCACCTGATTGACAAGTAAACAATGAGAGAAAATATAACTATAGTTGAGAACTTAAGATAAATCATAATGGCACTACTGAATATCAGTTGAAATAGTCACTAATTCAAACAGAGTAGCTGTATTCTAATTTATGGTGGGAATTCTTCATGGCAAATGGAGTTATATAATTACTCACACGTCAGTGCCATAAAAACATCGATCCCAACAGTTTACAGAGCAATGATCAGAACTCAAGTCGAGAAAGCTAATGGAATACACAATACAGATAAAATAACAGCTCAAATTCTGAAATCATACTTTATGAAAAGAGCAATTGGACTTACTCAGTGTAAAAATATAATTTTCCAGCACCATTGATGAAAAAATCGGCAAGAAGCACAGCAAGAAGTGTACAGAAAGCAACAACCCTATAAGCTAGCAACCAAATGGGATGGATTGATTTCGAACAGGTTCCCCAAACTTCATCGTCATATAACGATCCTGGCTCCTGTCGAACCCCACTCGGTTCGTCTCCTATTTCCCTACGCCCTTCGTATCTCCATATCAGAAGGGCTGCAAACACCATACCCACCAACACCCATAGTGCACAGAGCAAGAATCTCCAGTTCAACCAATAACTTAGGGCTGTAGAATCGTCAATCATATCAAACACTCCTGCTAAGAAATTCATTTTTATGCAAACTCTTCACTATACTGTGTTGAAACAATTCATGAGTTCATTCAGATTGATTTATCCTTAACCAAAAATCTATGAGCACATAAAATCTGTACGGATTCATCAGCATAAATGAAGCAGGGGAGAATTAACAAGGATAAGGTTTGAAATAATCCACTATCAAACCTTTTCATCATACTGTTCTATCAGCAACAACATAAGTCACAGTTAAGGGTTCGGAGAAAGAGTCCTTCCCCAGCCACATTTTGCAAATAAAATTTACCAAAAATTATAGGTCACAATTAAATTTGTAAGATTTGGTAAATAAGAAGATCGAAGGTTGCGTATTGTACCTGTTTTCTCAGAATTAAATTTTCAGGCGTTTCTTATCACAGATTTGTTTTCCATTTTCAAGCAGGAATATAAAACCTAGGAGAGTGCTGCAGAACAAATTCAACAATCTTCATCGATTTTTTCAATTTTTTTTTTTTTTTTTTCAGTTATGTGGAAGTGCTTAGTTTGAAAATGTTTCGATGGTAATACGATAAATATAAAGTAATTATAATAATTAATGAGAATAAAAAATATAAAGAAACACAATAGGAGTTTTTTTTTTTAATTACCCAATTCAATTATTTTTCCATCTTTTTATAATCTCCATTTTTAATTATACATGCTACAACAAACAACTTCTTTTCTCCAATTTTATCGCAACAAACAACCTCTTCTTTTATTCAATTATTTTTTATAAAATTATATGATATAATTATAAATATAGTTTTTTTTTTTTTTTACGGGAGTAATTATAAATATAGTCATGAGTATATTTAAGGGGTAAGATGAAAATTCACATTCACATTTACATTAAAGAATTAAAAAATAAGGCATATTTTTTATTAAATTGTATGGACTCTGTATATAGGAGAAGTTCAAATACATAAAATTCTCCCTACAAACACTCGTACACTACAAAAAGTTAACATATGAAATAAATACATAATCAATACATATATTTATAATTTTCTAACCCGATCTATTGTATTTACGGTAATAATCAATTACACTAAATTGTTTGGTAATCCTCATTTCGGTTAAAACAACCACTAATCCACATGATTAAAATCGATCATTAGTTGCTTCGCTTCCTAGCAATCTAACTATTAGACGCACCATGCGAGTGTTTTTTTTATACCGACACAATATAATTAATCATAGTATTTTTATTCTTTAAGCGTTGATTGTTTAATTACAATTTACAGACAATATGTTTTTAATTAATCATATGGAAGCAAGAGTTTTGTTTGGTATTTTATTTCTAAGGTTAATTAGACCCCCTTCACAGTTCAACCAAGGGGCCTCTTGGTTAGGGGGGTAATGGTTATAGGCTAATTGAAATGATTCAATTAGTATTATTTTATGAGTTCCACTACTTAAACCCCAAAATTCTTTAAACATACCTCATTATATTAAGAGTAGGTCTTGTATGAGACTGTCTCATGACATGAAACAATGTAAATAATTATAATTAGGGCATTGGATCATTAACACCTTAATAGGGTAGGTGTTAATTTATATTGTCTCATGCCATGAGACGGTCTCATACAAATTTTTGCCTTATATTAAAGACAATAATAGATATATATAAAATGACTAAGTTATCTTTATACATATATGGATAAATTATCTTTTAGATTTTGTTAACTTTGACTTTAGTTTTATAAGTTATTTAATTTTAAAATCAGCATATTAAGTTTAAATTAATTAATTTTCCTTTATATATTTGAATTTTTTTTTAAAAAAAATTAAATCTCGAAAATACTTTAAAAAATCAACTAAATATTTAAATAATAAAATTATAAGAAATTTAGAAATTCAATTTAAAAAATTATTTAAAATCTGAAAATTATTTTTTTTTCTAAAAAAAATATATTATATCTTCTAAAAAATTCAATCAAAAATAAAATTCAATTTTGAAAAAAATTAGAAACCAACTAAAATTTTAAAAATAACTAAATTAAAAAAACCTTCAAAACCAAATAAAAATTAATTAATTTTTAAGTTAATTATTTACGATGAACGAAGTGATTTTGAATTTTTTTATTTGATTTTCTGAAGAGTAATGTATTTTCTTACTTATTTAAAAATTTATATAATTTTTTAATTTTCATTAAAATAAATTCAATTTAATTAATTTTTGTAATATATATATATATATATATATATATTTTTTTTTTTTTTTTTTTTTTTGCAAATTTGGTTAGTTTTTATAATATTTTTCAAAATATATTTAATTTTTTAAAACTTTTTTTTTTAATTTCGATCAAAAGTTAAAGAATAAGAAGGTGTAATATTTTTTTTCTTGAGAAAAGAGTTAATTAAGAGAATATGAAATAGGAAAGTGTCATTTTATATTTTGATATGGTAAGGATATTATATGAATAAAATGGGGTATTGTTTAGTAATATATGTTAATTTTTAGATTTTATTGGGGTATGTTTAGTAGGTGGGGTGAGTTTAGGATTTTGGGGTTTGAGTAGTGGAACTCTTACTTGATATTATCAATACATGGTAATAAGATTGAAAATGAGTTATAAGTTAACTATTAAATGAGTCATAATTTATTACCCTTTACTTGAATAACTACTCAATCACTTTGATTTTCATTACCCTATAATCATCAATCTCAACCAAGCGAGCCCTAAATTTATTTCCGCTCCTAAACTATCCCACAAAACTCATTAAGAGTCAACATTTTCAATACTCTTATTTGATTTATAATACTCTCTCTATTTCAAAATAAATGTCATTTTAGTCTTTGAAATACTTTCCAATGCATATAAAGTAGTTTATAGATTGCATGTTTTGAATCAATAAAATCAATTCTTTTTTAAAAACAAATATTTTTTTATAGAAGTAATTATGATATATTTAAAAAGACATTTATTTTGAAATGGAGGGTGGATATATTTTCGTGAAAGTTGAATATCACGATTGCTCGGATCATGCATGGTGCGTGCTCGCACGTTACCTATTATGATTCAAAGTCAAAATACAAAAAACCTTAAAAAAGAAAAATGAACCCTTTCTTTTCTAACAATAAATGTAAGTTGAAACGTATAATTTGAATCATTTTGTTGCAAAATTTTATGATATAATTTTAATTCTATTAATGCAAATCATGTACTCCCTCCGTCCCACCATTATTTGCACACTTTCCTTTTTCGTCCGTCCCAAGATTATTTGCACACTCTAAAAAAGGAAACATTGATTTGCGTGCACACTCACAATAATATACACATATTTACCCATATGCCACTACTTTACTCAAAAAGTAACTTTTTCTTAATATGTGTGCCGTCCCAACTATGCAGATAATGCTGGGACGGAGGGAGTATAAACAGTTACTATTCCATTTACTATATATTTCATTTTGTATTCCAATTTAATTAATACAAACTATATGCATAGAAATATCATCATTAATTAACATGTGACTTATGTTGAATGTAATGAATCACGAGATAAATACCAATTGAAATAGAAGATCGCACACATGACACGCATTGCAATTTGCAAGAGGTGAAACTCGATCAATATTTAGATTAAGTGTTGTATAACACCACCATCCAATATAAAAATTTGTAGTCTCTGGATTTGATTCAATTCTATTCAATAATTGTAAAAAAAAAAAAAAAAATCCATCTAAAGGGTGTGAAGAATTCAAATCAAATCCAATAGCCAAAACTTTGCTTACATGTGAAACTCCATGCATCTTAAATAAAAGATCCAAATTGCAAGAATGATGATATGGTTAGCAATTCTACTATGCGTTCAAGCTAGAAATACCAAACTAGAAACCCAAACACGCCCTTAAAGCAGCAAGAAACCTCATTTTCAAGAGAGAAATTGATGGTCTGAAGGCACAGTTGGAGATGGTTATTACATAGAAAACAACACTTGAAACAAATAGCTCATTTTCATTTAAGGCAAACATTGATCCGATAGAAACCTTTTCCTTTTCACATTCCTTGTTTGGTTTGCATGTATTAATTCACCCTGCACTGGATACATATTTAGTTAGATTTTTCACTGAGGAGGAAACAATGCAGTCAAACCTGTGTGTAGTGTATTTATAACAGAAATTTCGCAATTCATCTCTAACTTATAAAAATTTCTTATCAAATTTAATTTCATTTGCTCGAATCGTAATGTCCGCCTCGGACGAGCAAATTTGCTATGTCCAATGTGGCTTTTGTAGCACCATCTTACTCGTAATTAATATCATTTTATTTTTTGGGGGGGCTAATTTGATAATATTAATTTTAATTTTGGTGTGATTGCAGGTGATTGTTCCATGCAGCAGGCTATCCGTGGTGGTTGCAGTGGAATGTGGTCATTGCAATGGCATACTCCCCGTCAACATTATCACACCTCTTCATCTCTTTTCTTCTCTCAACCACCAACAAATTGAATTAATGGTGCATCATCTAACTCTCTAATCTATTTTTCTTTTAATTAATATAATGCGTTCAAAATGCTCTCCCTTCTATTTGTTGGTATCAATAATCATCTTAGTACGTACTAGTCTATTTGCCGTCATATAGAGTCCGTGTCTTGCTTCACTTAAAAAAACTATGTTTCCTCTATTACCATTGTAAAGCTAACTAATATGACTGTTGAAACCAACAAATCGGATGAAGGGAATTTTAAACATGCCAGTCTTGTATGTAGAGTCAATGACTGGTATGTAAATATAATATTCAATTAATGCTGGATCATATATTTTAATTAATGATTTTGTGATTTTGGTATATTATAACTTGTTTTCTTCATTAGGAGGCGCCGCCCAAGTATGAAGTTTGTCCTTCACTCTCTCTCTCATCAGATGATGATGAAGAAGAAGATTCTATTGGTCATGTAAACCAAATTATCCATAAACGTAATTAACTGCAAAGGAATTAATTAATATATATATATATATAATTATTTAATTTTGGAACAAATTTTTTTATAAATCAATTTCACTATACAACTCAAAAAGAATATTACTTGTGTTCATTATGCAGTGTTACTATTAAATTAATATATCTTTAACAAAACAATCAATAGCTTTAAAAAATATATACAAAATGCAAATAAGTTTTGCGGAAAAACTGGTTTATAGCGTGTATATATATATATATATATATATATATATATATATATATATATATATATTGTTTTATAATCGTGGTATTATAAATCATGTGCAGCACCGGAGAAGAAACAGCGCGCTCCATCCGCTTACAATCACTTCATCAAGTACGTACAATCACTAGCTTAATTTACTATTATTTGAATAAATTTAATTATATTATAAGAAAAATATATTGTGAACTTGTTTCACACTTTCACTTTAAAATTTATTTACATTTTGTGTATATTTTTAAACAACATCAATTGTTACATTAATAAAATGTATTAGCTTAATAGTAATATTACTATATAATGAAAACAGAAAATATTGTTTTGAATTGCACAATTAATTTATAAGAGATTTACTTATATATATACACAAAGTCTCCTACGAACAAATTTTATATAGTACAAAATTTATATCATTACATATATTCAATGATATTATTACATTGTTGTTAGATTAAGCTGAAATTAAGTGCAAAAATTATATCAGGGAAGAAATCAAGAGGCTGAAGATTGCGTACCCCAACTTGACTCACAAGCAAGCTTTCAGTGCTGCTGCTAAAAATGTACATAAATATGCCCATATTTTTTAAGAATTAATCTTAGTTTATTTTTTCATATTAGTTAAATAATAATTAGGAAATTCTGACTTTGTTTTTTTCCATGTAATTAAATTGATAGTGGGCACATTATCCTCCAAACAGAGGTGGAGAAGTCAATGGATATGCACTTTGATATCATCAATAATGAGGTACCTACCCATTACATATATATATATATATATGGCATATATCAAGTAATGGCACTAAAAGAGATTAGTCTAAAAGAGAAATATATTCGTGTAATTCATTGATTAGTGGTCTTAGTTATTAGATGGATATACATATACATGGTAATGTGAAACCAGTAAAATATCATTTCACCACACATGTTATTTTCATGGTATTAATTGAAACTTTGGTTGGATGCAACATGTGCATGTTAAAATAATAAATAATAAAAGTAGGGAAAAAATGTCAATAAAGTAGAAGAATGTAAAAATAGAAGTAATGAAGGGATTTTAGGTAAAAAAAATTATGGTGCTGTAACTGTAATAAGTTGACAGCTGTCTTGTGCGATGAAACTGCAGGTGCATTGTTTTGGCAAATGGGGCCAATGGCTAGCTGCTTCCGTGAAACAAAGGCATCGAGCCAATCTTATTTCACCTTTCAATTGATTTCTTAATTGGGGAACTCTAAATTAATTAATGATGATCATGCTAATGCTATAAAGGCCTTAAGTCTTGAGTTAATAATCCTTTTCCTTAAATATACTAGTAAGTATATATGATTGAAATGATGTTGAGATTTAAATGAGCTGAGCCGAGTTAAACATACAAATATTCAAATTTGTTTGAAATATTATCGAACTTCAAAATTTACGTTTGAACTAGTTTGATAAGTAACTGAGTCGGGTTCGAACGAGCTTTAATTATGAACATGAGTCGAACTCGAGTAGTTTGATATTTTTATACTTGTTTTATCTTTTTTTACTAATCGAGCTCGAGCCGATCTTCACTCTTTACCTAACATAAAAATATATTTAGACTTATTTGATATCAATATTAAACTGAGCTCAAACGAGCTTTTATCGAATTCGAGTAGTTTGATATTTTTATACTTGTTTTATCTTTTTTTACTAATCGAGCTCGTGCTCGTGCCGATCTTTAGACTTTACCTAACATAAAAATATATTTAAATTTATTTGATATCAATATTAAACTGAGCTCAAACGAGTTTTTATCGAACAATCTCAAGGCGAGTATCAAATAACTTGATTTGATTTCAGTCCTAAGTATATTCCTGATTGAAGAAATTCTTACTCGCCCAAAATAATTAATCATCATTCTTACATTCTTTTTCTTTATAAATATCTCAACAAAGATGATTTTGCATACTGTAAGTCAGTTTTACCGTGCATATATTTTGCAACTAATATCTTCTCTGTTTTAAAATAAGTATTGTTCTAGAAATAATTCATATCAAATTAAGAATCATAAAATTTTGACATATATACCCTATATAAATTTCTAAAAGATCTATTATATTTTTATAATTCCTAACAATCTATTATATTTTAATATATATAATTCCTAAAAATATCTCTTATATCTTGAATTTGAATTCGGGGTTCATTAGAAAAAAAGGTGAAAAGTTAATTAAAACAACATTTATTTTTTAAAAAAATTTAACCTCTAAAACAATATTTATTTTGAAAAGGAAGGAATTTCTTTATAAAACTAATTTGTGTGTGTCTCATTTGATTGAACCATACCATATATAATATTATATTTACTTTTTTTTTTCAGATAAACTGTGGTTTTTTTAGCAATCGTAATCTTATATTCCCTCTGTCCCTTTAAATTTTCCATTATATTCAAATTGGTGTCCTTTTTTAATTGATAACTCCTCATATATCAATGTATCTTTTACCTACTTTTTTCAACAATACCCTTAAATTTGCTTACGTGTCATTATCACATTCGCGGTGGGCATATAAGTTTATGCCCACCGGTGGGCATTATATCAAATCCGTTTGTGTAAATGGATAAAATTAGACAAATAATAAGAGACGGAGGGAGTATTTACTTTTTCCAGATTATTAACTGTGCTTCATATATATGATCTAGTATCATTTGCATCGAAACATACCGTAATATCATTTGGATCGAACTCAAGGATTTTAATGTGAGAATTATTTTCTAGTATTTAAATGGTTTTTTTTTTTTAATAAGGGTGTATTAATTAGCCAATTGAGACAAAATGAAGATTTTTTTGTGTGTAATTATTTATGTAATGAGATATTATTTAGAAATATTTGTAGGGAGTGAACAGTGAACATGAGGAATACTATATGTGTGTTATTTTTATGTTCTACTTTTGAAACTGCAAAACTCTAAAAATCAATTAAAATTGCATTATCGATTTTACTTAATAACATGTGTTTATAGTTAAATAATAAACGAACAATGATTATGCAATTTTATAGGAAACTGTTACTTCATGGCGATGATTTAATATTCGCTCTTAGTTTGATTGTACGATCACCATTTGCTCATCAACAAATTAATACTAAAATATGAAGAAACCCAAAAGGATAAAAATGAAATAATAGAAAAATGAAAGTGTTACATACTACTCCTAATTACAGCAGTATTAGGTCCCACATTCTTTAATTGACGTGAATTAGAGGGCGGCCATTGGTCCCCCTATTTGGCCTCAGGCCGGAGTTGGATTTTAGGTTATGTTGAATAGAGAGACTTTGAAATTTGAATGAATTTAAAATGAACAGATTTATAATTTTTTTATTTGAATTCTGATTTTTTTTTTTTTGTTTGAATTTCTTTTAGATTGATGGAAAGAATTAAATCTATTGTTTGGCAACAAAAAAAAAATTAGAAAATTTTATAGTTTCAATTTTTTTTCTTTATTATATAATATAATTTGGAGAGAATTTGTGTGTGTAAAAAGAGATAGGAGTGAAAGTGATAGAAATAAAAAAATTAAGGGGTGTATTGGTTATGGAGTTTGTAGGATTTTTTTTTTTTTTTTACTTTTAAAGTTTGTGGGTATTCAATCTGAATTTTCAAAAGTTTTTAAGAATCTGATGTATTCAATATGGATTTTAAAAAGTCTTAAAAAATCTTTAAATATTCAATAATCCATGAATTTTAATACTGGATCTTCTTTAATTCTCTTTCAAAATATAAATAGATTTCACTCTTCAAAATCTTTTCTAATAACCAGAGATTCCTACAGATTTTAAGGATTTTAAAAAGTCTTAAAAAATCTTTAGTTATTTAACAATCTATAAAAAAAAAATTGATTCTCTTTCATAGGGATGTCAACGGGGCGGGGATGAGGGGTTATTCTCCGTCCCCGCAAAATCGGGGATTCCCCGTCCTCGCGAAATAAACGGGAAAAAAACTCCCCCCATCCCCGCCCCGCCGAGACCGATTCCCTTCCCCGCCTCATTATTTTTTTATCTCATTTTTAAAATATAAAAAATATATAAATTAAAAATTTTAATCATACACAACAATTACTTTAAGTTGGTGTTAAAAAAAAAAACTAATACTATAAACAATTTGAAGAACCTCTAATTTTAATATTTTTAGTTAACATATATATACTAGCGTGAAAATTATATTATTTGGAACTAATAACATAATATTAAATAAAATATAGATTTAATTTTGAATAAATAGTTAATTGATAGGAAATTATGAAATATATATTTGTAATTTACTTTTAAATTTAAATTATATATATATATATATATATATATATATATATTAATTATATAAAAAATAATGTGGATCTCCGTTGGTAACGAGGCGGGGAATACTATTTTATATAATTAGTATATATATAATTTAAATTTAACGAGGCAAAAAAATTTCCCGTCCCCATTTGCTTCGGGGATTCCCCGCCCGTTCGGGGCGGATCTCCACGGGGATCGGGGATTTCCCGCCCCGCTGCCAAGTCTACTCTTCCAAAAATATAAATAGATTTCACTCTTCAAAATCTCTTCTAACAACCAGAGGCTTCTAATGAGGTCGAGATATAACGGTGATGGAATGAAAATGAAATAATAATGATGAATAATAATGTATTTTTTTTAACTAATGTATTTATGGTATTTTTTTAAAAACAATTTGGATAATTTTTTTATATATAAGTGTGTTCAATATACATTTGTATCAATGGTTCTAGCGTCGGTGTCTATGAAAATCCATGTAAATCAATAAGGAAAGTCAGTCAAACTCTACATAAAGTCTATAGATTTTATAAACCTACATACTTTTTAAAGTTGAAAGGATTCAGTAGAATCCTAAATTTATGAAAAATGGAATTGAGGAAGAAAGATATCCAAAATTCCAAGTATGTCAGAGAGGCACTTGTGGGGGGAGAAACACTGCATGTGTGTTAGAGGAAGCAAAGGGAAACAAGAGAGGGACGAAGATTCATATGAGAGAGAGAGAGAGAGAGAAGAGAGAGTGATGTGTGTATTTCTCTTTATGTCATTTAACTACACTCCCAAATCATTCCACATTCGGGTGATAAAGAATAATCACTAAAGTGCAAGGCTTGTTGTTTGAAAGCTTAAGTGAATGTGTGAGTAAATTATAAATAATCAACGCAAAAAGAATCATTTGATTGTTAGGTAAAAATAAAATATACATGTTCCGTTTTTAGATACTATTAGTAGTAGTTCTCGAATCTAAACTTTCTTTGTTGCTTCATTAAAATCAAATTCTCGTTCAAATAAGTCGTATTGTGGATTGATGTGGTTTTAATGTTTTTAACCTTCTCGCAAACTTATTAAAAACATACAGTATAACATACACATTAATTTGAATGATCACAAATCGTATCCACGTATATCAATATGCATATACCAACTCTACCTCATAATAATAGAAGTGATTATAGGGTACATTTAAGTGCATATTATGCATTTGGAATTTAATATCCAATTTCTTCTCAATCGGGTCAAAATTACCTTTGGACGAAGATAAGACTTGAGGCTCGCAGCTAAAAGATCGGGAGGACAGGGGACACGGGCGGCCAAATTTGGGAGTCCATATCTGTGAAATCATGTTGCTAGCAAAAAACCCTTGCCTCGTCGGAAATCCATATCTGTGAAATCATCTTCTTGGCCATCTCATGTGGCAAGATCCAAACTTCTCTTTTTCTCCACTATTTCTGTAAAGCACGTGGGAGCTATGAGAGGAATAATGGAGACACAATTCTTCATTCTCTTATTTTTGGAGAGTAATTATAATTTGGGGTCGGGGTATTAGTGAATAATTCTTCGGGTATTGGTAATTATAACTTGAGGTATTGGTAATTATAACTTTGCGTATTGGTGATTATAACTTTGGGTATTGGTGATTATAACTTGGGGTATTGGTACGAAGCGTGCGCAACCTGTTCGTGACCCGGTTGTTGCCAGATCCGCAAATTTTAAGTTTCAGTCAAAATCAATTTCAAATTGAGATTAAATTTCAAGTGCATAATATATATTTGGATGCACTTTAGAATTTGTCGAATAATAAATATATACATCAACATAAAAACTAAGAGAAAAAATCATTCAAAGCATAACATAACCCATCAACCTATATAATCATGCGCATCAACATAGAAATGAAACAAAGATAACCTAGTTTTAATCATTTATCAAATTCTCACATGATTTAAAATACTCTAGCACTAGAAAATTAGCCCATAATTTGATAACTAAAATTTATTAGAGTAAAGAACAAAGAAGTAAACATAAATAAAAATTAATAGAGTAAAAGTAGAAGAAAGAACTCGAGTAGGTTTTGTATGAGACAATGAGAATGAGCGTAACTAGGACATTGACTCATTAATACTTTGGTAAAGGTAAGTGTTAATTTGTGTATTCTCGTACCATGAGACGGTCTCATACAAGTTTCCGCCAAAGAACTCACTTAGAAGTTAGAACAAAACTCGAGTATCTTCAACTCCATGAGCATATATAGAATAAATCCCTAACCAAAAAATTGAAAAGCAGAATAAAAATGTTTATATCTCTTGCAACTAAGGTTTCAATAGTAGTCTGTTTTTAAAGTCAATTGGAGAGCCCATAATTGCTTTTATTAAAAAGCCAACAAACTCAATCTCTTTGGAAAAAAAAAAAACGAGTTAAAAAAACCACCTAGATCTTTATGAAAATGCGTCCAAATCTATTGTTTGAATACATTAGGTAGAGCGGAAAATTAATGAAAAATAATGGCTAGCTTCGTGATAATATATATATGGTGAGTAGATCGTGTATGAGACAATGAGAATGAGTGTAACTAGGGCATTGATTCATTAACATTTTGGTAGGGTAGGTGTTAATTTGTATGGTCTCATGCCATGAGACGGTCTCATACAAGTTTTTGTCATATATAGTCGATCGGTTCATTTAATTAGTGGAGTAAATTTCCTCCAAGTATAATATTGCTCTGAGCATAGGTACGTTGCTAGGGGTGGGCGACTGATGATAAACATTTATGAGGTGTTATTTATATTTTGGATGTTATGCAAGTGATTTTTTTTTTTTTTTTTTGTCTTTTGAAAGTGATATATGTACATTCATAATTTTGCTTTTGTTGTTCAAAACTTTCATTTGACTGACATATATACTTTTATTAATGAGTAAGTCTCTTGTGCATTTGGTATATGATACACTCACTCAACAGTTGATAATATATACACTGAAAAGTTAGTCTCAATCACACTGAAAAGTTAGTTTCAATTACACTGAAAAGTTTACATTAAAAATCAATTTTCAGTGTAAACTTTTCAATGTAATTGAGACTAACTTTTCAGTGTATACAACATCAACTGTTGAGTGAGTGCACCGTGCACTTGGTGCATATGAGACTTTGCCTTTATTAATTTGATAGTAATTAACTTTTTCTCTTTTTTTTGGGGTCGAATGATAATTAAATATTTATTAATATTAAAAAAAGTCTAATTACTAAAAGTTCAACTAGGGATGGATATTAATATTTTTAGACCATTCTTTTAAGAGTAAGTTTTATATAAAAATAATTAATGATAAGGTTATCATGAAATTATTTTAAAATATTGAATATTTGACCAGGAGTATCATTAATCTGGGTTCAAGAAATTTACAACAATTATAATATAATATCACCGACTCAAATTAACGATATTTTGATTAAATATTCAATACTTTAATATAGTTTCATGATAAACTTATCATGAACTATTTTCATATAATATTTTGTCTTTTTTTAGTGACACCGTGTTACCACTCACGTGAGACATATTAAAATTAGAGTAAGTCTCTTATACAACAAGTGCACGTAGTAATCATAGTTATTTCGTGAGAATAATATGTTCAATAAAAATAAAAATAACTATTTATAAATACGGCTACCCTCATATGCATCAGGTGCACAGTGCACTCACTCAACAGTTATGCTTGGTTACACTGAAAAGTATAGGGTGATTATATTGAAAAGTATGATTACATTACATTGAAAACTTATTCTCAATGTAAATTTTTCAGTGTAATCTAACCACACTTTTCAATGTAATCAAATCATATTTTTGAGTGTAAACAGTTTCAACTGTTGAGTGAGTGCACCATGTACCAAGTGCACAAGAAAGTTACTCTTAAAAATAAACTTCATGAATTGCACTGTGCACCTGATGCATACTAAATTAAGACTCAAAGTTAATATATCCATTAATCAAAAGGAAAATTAATATAAACTAGATTAATGAATGAGATACATTTAATTTGAATTAATCTGATAATTCACCTATCACATTACACACAGACTCATCCAAGAACATCGTTATTTGTTGCTGGTTTGAACTTTAAAATTGCACTAAGTTTCTGACTTCAGTTTAAGATTTAATTTGAATAAGTTAAATAAGTGTTTGTATATATATATAACGATATATGTCTGCCGCATTAACCAACTTAAGTAGTACGATATATAATAAAGACATAAGAGTATGCCTCCTGTGAACCAAATCAATGTGAACTTCTATTTTATTTTAAGCTAAACTCTAGCTATTTTAGAGAGTGATGTGGTTTACTATACGAAGTATGTTAGTAATTGAACCGATAGAATCTATGAACGAAAAGCATAATCCAAATTTGTTTGATCCATGTTGTCAAGAATTACTACATTTCAAGACACTGCTAATTAACTAAAAGATTTACTTAACTTTCAAGGGAGGCTTGACATTATTTAAGAGAATGAATTTGGGTATGGAAAGGATATTGATTTAAAGAAGTGGGGAATCAAAATCATACCCCTCATATATATAGGAGAGCACTGGTTAATTCTCCAAAAGTGGGGTTTCATTACATTCATCACTCTATACCAAACAAATTAATTTAGTTTCATACACATTTCTCATATCCTAAAATGCTTAACTAAGCACCCCTAAAATTATAATGAATTAGAGGGTTAATCAATCAAAATACATGGTTGTAGACATAAAAACCTATTCAGGGGTATTTGTAAAAACAACCAGAGGGAACAAAATTACATTTTTTAAAAAAGTTGTCCTCTCACAACTTTTATTTTCCAAAAATCCCTTATATTACTAAAAGAGAGTTCTAACGTGTCATCCATATAGTCTTATTATAAGAGAAGGAGTCTAACAAAAAATATTGTACTCACAAAGGATTTGAACCCTATACCTCATAAACAATATTCATAAAATTTACCAATTAAATCATGTAATGAACATGTTTAAACTTTGAATACTATTGTATATAACTTAAATTTACAAAAGTATATTATAAATTTTATTATAATTATACTAATTTACATTTTATTTAACTATATTTAAAAAAATCTTAATGTATTAGTAATTTAACTAGGTAACTTAAGCATATTTAATTCTACATACTATTACTGAATTGATTAAATAAATTTAAAAAATTCTAATTATGTGAATTTTAATGTTTAATTGAGTTATTTTTATTGTTTCACTATATTTGAGGATTTCATTTTTAAAAAATCTTAATTTGTGAAAAAAATAAATAAAAAATATAATTAAGTATATTAAATATTTTTTATTTCGATTAAATATTAATTATTTAAAAAAATCTAATTTTCTTAAATATAACATTTAATTGATAAACTCTTATTATCTAGAAAACACAGTAAACTAAAATTATATTTATTGATCCTTTTTAATCTTAAATCAAACTTGATATATCATTTTTTTAAACTTAATTTTGTTTAACATGTGACACTATGTTTGTTGAAATGCACACATGAATTTAACCCTTCACACTTCTATAAATCTTTATATTTTGAATATCAATTTTATTTAACATAATTTTTAATTTTTTTAAATTGAATGTTGTATTAAAACATACTAATAATTTATAATGTTATTTTTTTTAAAATGCTTGCTAATTTATTTATTATATAATTTAAATGACATATATATTAATTACATATTTTATACATGCAATGAACTATATATTTATATTGTATAATATATTATTTAAATAACTTATAGATTCAACATATTTTGAAAAGAAAACTTTAAATATAAAATATAAAATATTAATAACTTTAGGGTTAAATATAAATCGCGATCTCAATTTAATTACAACTTTCAATAATTTTACGAAAATTCACTACACCTTTAGTTGTTAAATCTGATATTCAACTTGCACTTTTAAAAGAAGAAAAGAATAGATACATGAGAGTGTATTAGTGCTTGAATTGAAAATCTCCTTACATTGAGGAAATCGTTTTAGGAAGGCAATAATTGAAAAAATTATGTCATAATTTTAAAATGTATACTAAATTAAAATAAAAAGTTACGTGATTTTTTATAAGAATATTAAAAATCGTAATTAAATTGAGATTGGATCTAAAAATCGTGAATTAAAAAGTTTTCCCATAATTTTATAAATACATATTATTTTAATATATTTATTATATAATATAATATAATTATTTTATGGCGAACAAATATATTTTAATATATATAATTTATTTTTACAAAATTCACGCATAGTACGTGTGCACTCATCTAATACTTCTTAATTGTGAGTAGAGTTTGCAAACACTCCCTCAAACTCAAACACTGCTTAAAAGCCCAAAAAATATTCTTGTACATAGGTGAAAAAAAAAGAAGAAAAAGCCCGATATCGTGGCCTAATTGCAGCCCATTAGTCTCCGTAACGCAACAAAGTAATAGTGTCCAGCACACAAAGTAATATGTTTAACATACAGAGGTATCAATATTTGATTTTAATTATATGTTACTCCTTCCGTTTCAAAATAAGTGTTGTTTTAGAGATTAAATTTTATTTCAAAATAAGTTTAACTTTAACTAGTTTTCACCTTTTTTCCTAATCTAGGAATTTAAATTTAAATTATAAGCTATATTTTTAGGGATTATTAAAATATAATAGGTAGTTTAGAGATTATTAGAATATTATAAAATCTTTTAGAGATATATAAGAGGGTATATATGTTAAAATTTTATAATTTTTAATTTGACATAAAATCTTTAAAATAACATTTATTTTGTAACAGATTAAGTATTATTTTCAAATCACTAAATGTAATACATTAATGGTATATATGTAAAAAAAAAAAAAATTATTGAGTTCATGAAACTTTTGTTAACCAAGTTTAAATAAATAATTGTCAATAATAAAATTTATACGCCAATGTGTATGTTAATTAAGTGTGTATCATAAAATCACCAAGTCTAAAATCTGTATCATGTGAACTTATCTACTGAACCAATACACTTATTCTTTTTTCAAAATTAAATATTTGGATTGTACGTAAACGTTTTAGAATCTGTGTAAAATTTAATTCATTGTTCTATTCAATATCATTTAATTTGAGTAAACTTAACTATATTTAAAAAATAAAAAATAAAAAGAAGAATTAGCAAAGCAGAAACGTGAGTAGTAGAATCACGATTACTTTGCGTAGGGCAGAAACAAATTAATGGTTGAATCGAAGATGAGTCATCACCAAATTCGATTAATTAATTTATTAATTAAGTAATGGTTTAAGCTGAATATGGAAGCCTGATATTTTTATTTATCTTCAACAAGCTGACGCGTAAAAGATTATCATTTGGATTTGCGATAACCATCTTTAATTATATAATTGAATGGATGGATGGCACTACTTTAAATCCCTTTATTTATTCATTTATCGATTATGATTAATTTGCACAAATTGCGGATATTATGCTTGATTTGTGAGATACTTTTATATAAGTTCTAGTGTTGGGTGTTTGACCGCTAAATATCAGTGTCTTTAGACGTCTCTCCCTCCTTGTGTCTCCCCTCCACTCTTTGTTTAAATTAAAAAAAAAAAAAAAAATCTCCAATATGTATTTTTTTTTGTGTGTTTGAAACCAATGTAGACAAATTTCAATTAAAAAATCAATAATAAGACTATGAGGCGTTAGAATCGATTTTTATTCGACTGAGAAAATAATTTCGGCATATTTATTCACGGTAATAAGGGTATAAATGAGATGAGTCGAGTTGAGCCGAATAGTGTTGAATTAAAAGTAAACTCTTTTTAAAAACTTGTAATTTGAAATTTGGTTTGAGCTCTCAATTATTTTGAACTCGACTTATAATTACATAACATTAATTAGAGACTTTTATATTACATATAATTTGAATATATTTGTAACAATTTGTATATTATGAGTAGATTGATAAAATCATGTGAATTCTCAACTCGGTTAAATATATATATATATATATATATATATTTGAATTGGTTTCAAAAAAAATTTGAATTTCATATGAGTAGCTTGTGAACCGGCTCAACTCACTAACACCCTTAAACTATTACGATTCATTTAGTAAGAGCAAAATGCGTAAATTGAATTTAATTACACTATGCACTAAAACATTGTATATGTATCGAATTTTACTTTTTAAAAAATTGTGACAAAATTTTGTATTTTTGTAGTAAAAGATCAAAAGAAAGCATATAAATAGATTATTTTAAATTATAACTAGCATAGGACCCCACGTATTACGCGGGTTTGATATATATATATATATATTGTTGGTCCCGTTTTTCTTTCACAAATAAGGACAATATGGGAAATTAGGAGAAATTTTTGTTTAAACACTGAAGTAAACTAATGTATGGCAATAATGAACACAACAATGTAAAGTGGTTCGGAGGCTCAAGCTCCTACATCCACTGCCTGATTTAACAGGAAATCCACTACCCGGGATTCTTGCTTTTAACGTGCCAAGGTGCACTCACAACTGGACTCACACCCCTCCGCGGAGCTGCCTCTCGAACTGGCCTCACATCCCTTTTCACACAGGGACTGCCTCTCCTCACCTCACTGAAACACCTAACACTCTTCTTGAAAGGGTTTAGTTTTGGTTTGGTTCTCTCCAACTAGGTGAGATTTTCCCTTACATGGTTTTAGCCTTTAAGCTAAGGTTGGGAAAATCTCTCTAAGCTTAGGATGTATATGATGAGCTCGAGATACAAGCTGGACACTCAGAATATATGTGAAGACCCTAAAGTGGTCAGTGCCCTAGGTGTGAGATGTGCTTCCTTATACCTCCCTTGAACTGCACTTAATCTCTCACACCCTCACAGCTCGTAGGTGTAGATTTCCCTTCTCACACACTTGAAACCGCAGCTGGAAGCTTGTATTTATAGTGTGGATTCAAATGTTACCGTTGGAGGTAGTCACATTTGAATCCAGACTATCAGTAGGGAACACCTACTTTTCTTGGAACTCGGCCTTGTCAGTGTCAGATGAGTTGTCTTGACTTGATTGGTCCACGTGGACTGAGTCCAACGGCTCTTTGGTTCAGTGGACTTGATCAGGGCACACTGACTTCAGATGACTTATCCTCCACTGACTTGATAATCTTCAGTAGACATGAATGTCTTCAGTGTAGTTGTCTTTCAGTAGACTTTTGAAGATCTCTCCAAGAAGATTGTCATAAGGCTGAATGACAATCTTCCCTGACCACAGTAGCCTTACTCCTTTAGGACCTACTTGGTACAGCACTGATCCTCCTGATCATGCTCTTCACTGAGTAGTCTACTGACCAGCTTAGAATAGTCAGGTTTATACTCAGTGGGACTTCCTTCAGGCTTCTCTTCAGGTTCAGGTCTTCTGACATGGCTTCAGTCGATCTCTTTGTGATGTCATCTTGACTTCCTCAGGCTCTGACAGTGAGTTCCCCCTCACTGAGTTATCCCTCAGTAGAGTTCCCCCTCAGCTGAGCTTTCCTCCTCTGAGTGCTTCCTCAGCTGAGTTCTTCCTCCACTGATAACCTGTTCTACTGAGAAATGACCTAGCCTGATCTGAAACTAAAAGATACTATCCTGACTGCATTCAAACCTATTACATGTTGTTTTGGAAAATCATCAAAACTAAAATATCCCAACAATTTCCCCCTTTTTGATGATTCCAAAACTTCTAACAAAAAGATTTTCTATTACAAGAATGAGGTCAGAGCACATGTAATAGTTTGAAACATGCAGAAATTCCCATAGATTTAAAACATTTAAGATCTGCTCGGTTGACCAATTTTCTTAACAAAACTAGATCAGTGGTCATGTGAACAACCTGCTCTGATACCAATTGTTGGTCCCGTTTTTCTTTCACAAATAAGGACAATATGGGAAATTAGGAGAAATTTTTGTTTAAACACTGAAGTAAACTAATGTATGGCAATAATGAACACAACAATGTAAAGTGGTTCGGAGGCTCAAGCTCCTACATCCACTGCCTGATTTAACAGGAAATCCACTACCCGGGATTCTTGCTTTTAACGTGCCAAGGTGCACTCACAACTGGACTCACACCCCTCCGCGGAGCTGCCTCTCGAACTGGCCTCACATCCCTTTTCACACAGGGACTGCCTCTCCTCACCTCACTGAAACACCTAACACTCTTCTTGAAAGGGTTTAGTTTTGGTTTGGTTCTCTCCAACTAGGTGAGATTTTCCCTTACATGGTTTTAGCCTTTAAGCTAAGGTTGGGAAAATCTCTCTAAGCTTAGGATGTATATGATGAGCTCGAGATACAAGCTGGACACTCAGAATATATGTGAAGACCCTAAAGTGGTCAGTGCCCTAGGTGTGAGATGTGCTTCCTTATACCTCCCTTGAACTGCACTTAATCTCTCACACCCTCACAGCTCGTAGGTGTAGATTTCCCTTCTCACACTGATCCTCCTGATCATGCTCTTCACTGAGTAGTCTACTGACCAGCTTAGAATAGTCAGGTTTATACTCAGTGGGACTTCCTTCAGGCTTCTCTTCAGGTTCAGGTCTTCTGACATGGCTTCAGTCGATCTCTTTGTGATGTCATCTTGACTTCCTCAGGCTCTGACAGTGAGTTCCCCCTCACTGAGTTATCCCTCAGTAGAGTTCCCCCTCAGCTGAGCTTTCCTCCTCTGAGTGCTTCCTCAGCTGAGTTCTTCCTCCACTGATAACCTGTTCTACTGAGAAATGACCTAGCCTGATCTGAAACTAAAAGATACTATCCTGACTGCATTCAAACCTATTACATGTTGTTTTGGAAAATCATCAAAACTAAAATATCCCAACATATATATATATATATATATATATATATATATATATATATATAAGTGTTTAAATTAAATATTTTAAATATTAATTCAATCAAAATATAGTATTTTTTTAATATAATCAAAATATCAATTTGTAATTAAAAACCATAATAAATTATTCCAACTAACTCATGCAAATTAAAAAAGGCGGTTTATATAGTAAAAATAAGTGAATAGAGGGTATGAATATAAACATAGGATATATAAATATTATCCAAAAATATCATAAAGTTATAGAATTGTAGAATTTTAAAATAAAGGATTGAAAAAGGGGTGGAGATTCACAAAATATATATATATATATATATATATATATATATATGTGTGTGTGTGTGTGTGTGTGTGTGTGTGTGTGTAAGGTTTTTAATTTAATTTAAGTAATTTTAGAATTGTTGGAATAGAAGTTAATAGATTTAATAAAATAGGAAGTTAATATAGAATTTAATAGAATAGGAAGTTAAGAAGAAAAGTCCAAGATTTTGAAATAATTCGAGATATGACATGTAGGAGAGAGGAGATTCACAAATAGAGGGATAATGATTATCACGTAGTCTATGGCTATGCTTGCATATGATATGACTTATACCCACCAAAATTAAGGATCCAATAGAGAGTGGGTACGGGTGTGGGAAAGCGGTGCGGGTCATTATGTTGGGCCCACATTCTGCCCAACTCCACAACCCAACTTATTCGTGCATTGGTATCTTAGTTATATTTTTCCTGTCGTGTACCATCCCCCAACGCCAAGCACTTCTAAAGAAAAGTTAGTGACGACAATGCCCCTGAGAGTCTTGATAATATTTTCTGATCATATATTGTGTGTAACTGCCGCTAAAATATGGAATAAATATTATATGGGCTTTTTTAGCCCAGAGAAAACTAGCTCCCCTTATTAAACAAAAAATAATAAATTAGGCACCCCTATTATAAAATTTGGTGGGTCAATCCAACAATAAGAATTCTCAACCGATCAAGACGCCCATCAAACTCGCGTCCCTCTTTTTTATGAAAACAATAACAATACTATAAAAACTGGCTAACGAGGCCCTACAAGTATTCACATAATCTCAAAAACCTAGATAAAAATAATGTTCTCTTACTTATAATAATTAAGAGTAGGTATTGTGTGAGAGTGTTTCATGTTATGAGACGGCGACATGAGACCGTAGAATGAAGTATAAATTGAACATAACTCATTTATACTTTGACAGAGATAAATGTTAATCAATATTGTCTCAAATGCTATGAGACGATTATACGCAAATTTTTGTCAATAATTAATTTGTCGATCTTGGTTGTAGTAATATTAGTCTGTTTAATATTGATGTTTATATAATAATAAGTTCCATTCATTCTAAACTATAAAAATAATCATAATTTATATAGAGACAATATATATAGATATACAAATGAAAATAGGAGATTCAACTAGATTGCATTACTTGCGTCAAATAATTGAATTCAAATCAAGGACAATGAAGCATGTGCATATGGATCTTATTCAATGTCACAACTAATGGTATTATCTAGAATTTCAAAAGGTAAGCCTTTTCAACTTTGAAAATTCCCTAATTTTTCTTATTTGATATTCAAAACTAAATAGTAATTTTGTTAGATATTCAAAATTTCAGATAGCTACAATTCATTAGATATACTTTTGGCAAGGAGCCGTTCCATTTAATGCATCTAACTGAAAAAGTAATAAAGAAATAACTATATTTCACGTGAAAAGAACTAGATACAACATTTTTGTTAATAGCATATTCACTTATATTAAATTTTAAGGAAAACAAAAATGAATACGATTTTTCTATTCCTATGAATTGACATTATATATATATATATATATAATATGCCTACAACAATATATATTTATACATTAACGGCTCGAAAAAACTAATGTAGCATGTTTATTGTTAGAGAAAAATCTACATAAATGCAATAAATAATTAATAATACACACTGAATAATTCCGGAGGTTATATCTTGTAATATCATGTCAGGGTTCAATAGTAAAAAAATTGACGTAATAATTTTCAAGATAATGTATAAAATTGAATATTACTCTTCTAAAGGTACTTATCTTTTTTTTAAAGTATATATCATATTCTTAACTTGAAAATATTATCGTGTCAAATAGTATAACCAAGCCGATATACTGCATCAGTAGAATTACAGTATTGTACATGGCATACATAATTATCATTGTTTACTGTTGAAAATTCGGAAGAGGTTGAAATGAAAGAAAGATGACGCACATAAATTCGGTATGGACAATCTAACATGCATGTTTATTCATGTCCATCTAATACTACCAACAAAGAAATCCAATATTTTAAAGAAAAAATTACATCAAGTAATTTGCTTCGCATTCATTTACATTACTTGAATATTAACAATGCATGGTTAATTATATGTTTATGCGTAACATTATAATAATTATATCACAAAATTTACTAGCATATATATTTTCATATATATATATAGTTTCTTTCGCGGGACAACCAAAGAAGACGTAACTAGAAGTTATACATAAAATTTTTATAGATCATAAGACTCAATAAAAATATATTTAAAAAGAAATGCACGTGGATAAAATTAATTTTTGCATGCATTCCAACGTGAGTTTTATATTGGTTCATGTAGCTACCCTAATTATTTGAAAATTGGAATTATTTGTTAAGAAAAAAAATTAAAACTCCTGCATTATTTTTAGTAAATTCTACATATATAATTCCACAATCACATTAAAATCACCCTAAATAAAAATATTGATTGAAGCACTCAACGAGGTTTGGTCTGACGAATAAAACCTCATAAAATGTGCAAACTTTGTGGTTAGATTTGTTAATAACCAAAAAGAAAGAAGGGGGTAATTTTTTTTTTTATATATAATTAATTCCACAATCACATTAAAATCACCCTAAATAAAATCCCATAACAATTTAAAAAAAAAAATGGATTGAAGCAATCAACGAAATTTGATCAGCGATTAAAACCTCATAAAATGTGTAAACTTTATGGTGAGATTTGTTAATACCAAAAAAAAAAAAAAGTGAAAAGGGGTAATTAATAAAAAAAAGGAATAAAATATATAAATCTACATCAAGGGCAATAAAGTCAGACCACACACACCACACACAAATTGAAAATGAAGTAATAGGTGGGAAAAAACAAGAAAAAAGGCTGGAAAAAAAAAGGTTGGATGGCGAGAGAATCATGAACTGAATGAATGAGTATTGAATATTGAATATTGAATATTGAAGAGAGGAGCGTGTTTCCAGAAATCTGACCCCCCTCCCTCTTTCTCTCTCTAGAGAGTAGTGTTAATTTGATGTGGGCCTCACTCAATTCTCGCAAAGCGTTTTCTTCTTCATCTGTTGATTCCTTTTTGCTCTGTTGTGCGTGCTTTTAATTTGTTGTAACAAACGCCCCATCATCTCTACCTTCCAACCAAACCTCTGACTATTATTATTATTATTGCCCCCTGACCGATCCACTTGATCTGTATCCGCCTTTGATTCCTCCATTCCGAAGCGATTTCTCAGGATTGCATTTTCCTTCTCTCTTAAGAACCATATCCGATGCTCTAATTTTGTTTTTTTATTGATGATCCCATTAAGGTACGATGATGACTTCTTTTGATAAATTAGCCTCCACTCGATAGGATTATTGTTCATACTCTGATTCTGATTTGTGTTTCCATTGGATTTGAATTTGAAGTTTGCGGATTGGATGCGGATTGCCGACAATAGGATCAAGAGCTGTTTTCTCTATTGGATTCAATAAGGAGGAACCGAATGCAGAGGTCGGTTTGTGCTTCTTCTCTCCTTCCTTTGAATGCACTTTTTAGTCGTTTTAATTGCTCTTCAAAGTTTGGATCATGGTGCTTTGTTTTGATCGAAAACATCAATCGCTGATGAATCAGTAAGCGATGATCACATGAATTTGCGTCTGATTACCGATCATTGAATCCACTGGTTTTGTTTCTGTTTTAGGTTTTTTCTCTTTCTATGTCCTCTTTGGGGCAATTTACCACTATTTATCTTGCCTTTAATTAAAAGAAACCACTTGGTTTTGCTTTACACATTTACATGACTATAAAGAATTGGAAATGTGATGTTCATATGATATGATTTCATCAGAATTGCCTTTTAAGCTTGTTTATTATGTAGCAAATGAAATCTAGGGCAATTTATTCTCTCTATGGATAAATTTTTGCATAACTACTTAAACTTTTATCGTGAATTTTCTCCCCTTTTGCTTTATATTTTTTAAGGCAAAATGTAGAATATGATTAAGGAAGGAAAGCCATGATTTGTTCATGACACGAGAATCAGGTTTGAGAAAAACTTGAATGTCTGTGACTGTAGGCAAGAAAATGCAGTTTCTGGCCAAAGAATCTGGATCAATAATGGCTTCAAAAGGATTGAAATGCAATTCAATTTTGCTTATGTCAACTTGTTTATGAAAAATTCATGCTTCATTGTGATGTGATATGATAGTCTTGTGTTTTCCATGTTATATCGAGGACAATAATTGGTACTAGTTTTGCGACTCTGTACTATAATCCTTAAAAGACTTATGGGTAGGCAAATTTTCCACCAATGTTAATTATGGCTTAACCAGCTACTATAAATAGTAATATTCAAGTCACACGCTGCCAAGTGAGTTAAATGAGGTTTTGTTGTTATCGTACATCAACAAGATTTTTTTTTTTTTTTTTAAACAAGCGTCACTTCCCCATCTGAGCAACAAATGCGTATTAATGTATAGTGATATTGCTGTGTACACGTGAAATATTTTAGTAATTGACAAGGGCACGATGCTGATAAACTTCAAGAATATTGTTGGGAAATGAGATAAGAATGTAGAAGCATAATCCTTTCCTTCCTTCTTTGTAGATCTTAGATGACAAAAGAAAATTAAGAATAAAGCAAGTAAGTTAAACTCCTTGTTAGGTGGAAAACCTAAATCGGGAAAAACCACAGTCGACCTCAGTCCGAAATTCCTCACTAAAGATGACAATATTATAGCAATTCAATCTAGTATAAACTAGAAGATAACTTTCAATATCTCACTATTTTACATTGGATCTCTCACCTATTTGGTGATCACACCTCTCTAACTCGCTTAGAGGAACACTCATATTTTTCTCTATGGCAGGTTCTACAACATACATCTGATACATCTACCATCTAACACTTTCAAGACAATCTCTAGAACAAGGCAAAAACTTATATGGAGCAGTTTTAACCAAAGTTTGATTATTCACAAAAAAGAAAAGAAAAAAGAAATATATAACGAGAAAATATTAGTTATATGAAGAAATATTGGTTCATACTGAAGAAAATATTATTTTGCACACTAAAAAAGTACTAGTTAACTAATACATTCTTCATCTTATGAACGGATATTTTTCATCACATTAACTAATACATTCCCACCTATTTTCTATGATCCACAAAAACTATAAAATATGGCTTGGTCAAATATTTTTAGTCAAAATTGCACTAGTTGCACTGCGTAACTGGTGTTCCAAAATGTGACTCTTGCAAAAACTTATGTACACCAATTTCATGATTTTGACTCAATTTCGACCAAACTTTGATTCATTCACCAATAAAGCTGAAATATATAATGAGAATACTAGTTCATATAAAAGAAAGGTACTATTAGTATTTTTCAATATACATATGTTTTTCATCATTCAAACTACTACTACTCTTCGACTGACATTTTCTATGATTCACAAAAAAAAGGAAAAAAGGAAAAAAAAAAAAGAAAAAAAAACTGCTTGGTTGTCAATGTTTAGTCATAATTGGGTCAAAATTGCCAAAGTCTTACGCTCGCATCAATCTAGATCACTTTCCAGGAAATTCTAGAAATGGACTTTTTCTAGAAAATGGGCTAAAATGGGGGTGAAAGGTGGAGTTCGTGATTCAATACAGTACCTGTAACCATATTCACTGTAAGTTTTCCTTCTAAGGTAGAGTTGCTAAGTGTGACGAGTGTGTCCCAACTCTCGGATAGTGAGCTTTGGAGTAGTAAAGCTTGCAACTCTTCTTCAACCTTCATCTTTATATTTGTTTGTTGGTTCAGAAGCCATTTGAAATTATTTGAATGCTTCATCATATTATCTCCGTCCCTATGTTCCAACTTCACTAGCCGTCTGACAATATGAGCTTTATTTCAAGTTGTCTTCTCTAGAATCAGGGGCTCCAGCTTTGTCAATAATTCATAAGCACCAGTGTTGGTTGATTCCTTGCAATTCAAGTGCTCCTATTCTTTATTTTTCTTTCCTCAGGGATTCTTCGAATTGAGCTCGTGCAAATCTCTAGAATATAAGTGGTCCTCCATCATCAGCTTCCAATACGAATAATTTATGCAATAAGCTTGAACATGTCCTCATCATGGTTGAGGATACCCTCCAACTTAAGTCAAACAAGAAGATTATGCTCTGCTGTAACTATGATGCCACTGTTGGGAAATGACGATAGTGTCGTCATCATATCTGTTTGAAGCCTATTCTTTATCTCTTCAATCTTTCACTCTGTAGGAGTACTTACTTTTCTAACGTTTACTGCTCAGTGATTTAAAACAATTATGTTAAGGAGACTGATGAAGACTTGAAGAACCCTAAAATGAAGACAAATTGTAGCTCTAAATGGAAGTAGAAGTAAAAGGAAATGACCTGAATGGGAGAGATGAAAATAAGCAAATGAGTTTGAAGAATGTTATAGAAGCTTGTTTGTGCACAGTGAACGGAGAAGATAGGGTGTTATGTGCCGCTCTGGCATTTGACTTACAAATGAGCTGGAAAATTTGAAGCGTTTTGCATGCCCATTTAATGCATTCTAAAATAAGCCTATGCGTTCTTAAATTTTAATGCGAAAAAGTAGCTGTTTAGAACTTCCAAGAGTTTGAGCTGTTTATACCTTGAAAGGAAATCATTTTTTTCTTATTGGATTCTGGTTAATCATTGTGTTTCCTTCTTCAGAAATACACCTGGTCTATATACTCCTGCCCAAATGTTTGGAGGTGACAACAGCAATACTGCGGCCTCGTCTTTTCTTGGAAGTCATTTCCCGTATCCTGCAGATGTCTCAAATCAGCCGCAATTATGTGGAAACTGTGAGTTCTGTTGATTATCTACCTTATCAGTTATGTAAGCTTTATTTGTCATGCTTCCATGTTGTCCTTTTGCTTCTACTCTGCACAAACAATTCCTCTTTTGTGTGAGATGATTATTAAGCCGCTGCTGTAGAATATTTTAAAAAAAATGTATATATTTAATTATTCCTATTATAGAGTGGATTACCTTCACGCGGTTACTCCTTTTTACCTGCTGAATTATTATAAGATGTGACGAGACAAGGTAATCTAGGATCAATGGATTCAATTTAAGGTCTATATGATTAAAAGTTGTACTCTGTGAAAATATTCATGCAATAAAGCAAGGGACACTACTTAGTTGCCATAATCCTTCAGAAGGGGCTATATTCACACATTCCTTTCTTGCTCTAAAATTTTTGTAACAACACATTAACAATTAATAAATAGCACTTCCAAAACTGACTAGAATTCTTGATTCATTTTCTATCATTTTACGGAAAAAATATATGTAAAGTTTGTAATGTGGGGTGAGAGTAAATAGATGCTCAAAAAGTCTGAAAAGATTAGATGTAAAGAATGAATCTGTAGGATGCAACAAATAAAAGAGAATGTTGTGGAATTCTTGATTCATGTTTCTTGTAGTATATAAACTTTAACTTACCTGGCTTTCCAAAACAATGCTGCATGTTTATTAATACATTTGTGTTGCAGTACCTGTAGAGTTTCACGGTAATCCTGTAAATTATCTTGGAAATAATCGGCCTCCGTTTCTCCTACCAAATAAATGTGTAAGGGAAGCTGAAGTTCCGAGGCAGCAGCAGAAGCTTCTATTTTCCTTAAATAACAAACCATTTCAAGAAGAACCTGAATTGAACCTCAATCCTGTGTCCACTGGTTTAAGGCTCTTCTATGACGATGAGGAGAGAAACTCCTCTATTACTTCTGGAAGTGGAAGCTTAACAGCATCGTCATCCGTTTTCTCCTCTCTCGGGAATGACATTAAAAGAGAACTTGATCAACAAAAAGAAGAACTTGATCACTTTATCAGGACTCAGGTACTTTAGCCATTTGTTCTTGTGGTGAAAGATAAAAACTTGTATGAATCTGGTTCACAGATATGAGATCCGCGAACTCCTTTGATCATACCCAACAAACCCTAAATGGATCCTATATACAAGTTCACATAAGTATTCCTCGTGGTGAAATAATGTTGGTCCATTTTACAGCATAAGTTGGTTGCTGAAAACTTGTATGAACTTGGTTCTCAGATTTTAGATTCTTTAACTCCATTTGACCCTATCCCTGCCCAACCAACCCTAACTGGATCCTATATTACAATTTTTTATTAGATCCATTTTGTAAATGGATCAGAGTTCACACGAGTGTTACTCAAGTTGGTTACTTCTACTCGTTTCGCATGTATTTTTTTCTTCCTCGTGTAGATAGAACGATTTACTTTTGCAGCTTTTATGACTCCATGTAAATGTGTGTGTGACAGGAAGAAAATATGGTGAAAGGGGTGAGAGACATAAGACAAAGACAGATGGCTTCGTTCATGAGTGCAATTGAGAAGGGTGTTATTCGGAAGTTGCGGGAGAAAGACCTCGAGCTGGAGGCCATAACCCGTAAAAACAAAGAACTAGTGGAGAGTATGAAGCAAGTAACAACCGAAGCCCAAAACTGGTGTTATACGGCAAAGTACAACGAATCAGTTGTTAACGTTCTGAAAGCCAATATTCAACAAGCAATGCAAAGCTCAAACGGAGCAGGGATAGAAGGGCGTGGAGAGAGCGACGGTGATGATGCTGCCTCTTGCATCGACCCCAACAACTACCTCGGTGAATCCAGCTGCTCAGTCAAGAAGAAAGATATCATGTGTAAAGCTTGCAAAGTGAAGGAGGTATCCATACTTTTAATGCCTTGTAGACATTTCTGTTTGTGTAAAGACTGTGAACGCTTTGCAACTGTGTGTCCTGTCTGTCAAAACATAAAATCTTCTACCTATGAGGTGTATCTATCCTGAGCTGAAATCAAATAACTTATATAAAAGAGTACTCACATTTTACTTATTTACAAATTCATATTCTCAAAAATAAATTAGACTATATCTGTGTATGGGTTCCTCTCTTTGATTGGCAGCCATTTATATTGTTTTCTCTTCTGTACATTTTGTAACGTTTTGGCTATGAAGTAGCATGATACTTCGTTTTGTAAATTGGACAAACATAAAGTGGCAAGGAAATCTCATTACTGCAAATATTCCTGATGATGCACCAATTCAGGCAGTATTTGTATAGGTAAAATATAGGTGGTGTAAAAATGGGTAAATAAGGAGTTAAACACGCATTTTCTTCCTAACAATTTTTGTATGCATCATTTTTACCGTCCACTCTTTTTTATTGCATTACTCGTTTAACTGAATCGTATTTATTAATTTTACTTCATGGTATTATTTAGAAATCAGTTGAATACTAGTAGTACTCTTTTCACTTAATGGTATTACTCGAAAAAAAAGTTGTAAAATGTAATTGATTTATACAAGTGTTATTTTTTTTCAAAGTAAAAGTGTGTTTTTCAAAGTATACGAGGCAAAATACTATACATTTCTTTAAGAATTAGGGCTGAAAATCAAACCAAGCTATTCGATACTCGATTCGAGATCGTTTGGTAAAAGTTCGTTTAAGCTCGGTTCGAAATAGAAATCGAACAAGCTTGAACATAGATTTATGTTCGGAATAGTCTGAAGCTCGTCTCGATAACTAAAAAAAGATAAAACATGTGTAAAAATGTCAAACTACTCGAGCTTGATTGGTGTTCGGTTCGACTAAAGCTCGTTCAAGCTCGACTTGATTAATTATCGAACAAGCTCGATAACACCAGTGCATTCGATTCGTCTCGACTCATTTACAGCCCTAAATAAGCGGAAGTATAGTTGTAAACAACAACGAATTAATATACTGGCAGTAAATATGGGAGCATCATCAAATAAATAATGAAGATTTTGTCTGATTCACTCATAGATCCTATTGATTCCAGCACAAGTTCTCTATTTTATTTTGGTGTTTCAACCTGTGTTTCATTACTTTTAAACTTTAATATGACATGTGTAATATATGGTATAGTAAAACATCATTAATTACATAGGTAGTATATTAAAGGTGATGATAAACATCAATTATGTGATCTTAATTATATTGATTTTGAGTTGTATTATACTATTATTCTGCATCGGAATTGGGACATGTTATATGACAAATTATTGTCTGAAATAAAGTAATATTTGATTAGTTTTGAAATAAATTTAAAACTATCAAATTTACTTTCTAATTATGAGAATTAAAGTCATAGTGTATGTTTTGAAATAAATTATTATGACTTTGATTCCCTCAAAATAAGAAATTTTTCTTTCCGTAGCTCATCTTCTTGTTACTCATTTTCATTATCATTCTCTTTCCCTTTCCCTTTCTATCCCTGGTTTTTTTTACCCAACACCTCCTCTTTTTTTAATTCTTTTATTTAAACAACATACTTGGAGAATCTGAAGCGCATGCTACATACATTACATATGACAAAACAAAATTAATCAAGGAGTTACACCTCTGTGCATCAATTCAAATTTTAACAATTTGCGTAAAATTGTATATTCAGAAATTTGTCCAGATCTACCTTTTTGTCTATAATATTGTATGGCAATTAAGACAAAATGGAACCTTTACGCCCCCTACCAAGTATATTGGGCCCAAAATGCAACATTTTCCCACAATAAACTGCAACGAAAACCAAATAGACTACGCTGGTTCTGTCGTAATAATGGACCATTAATTAATAAACTATTATGAGCATATGCAATTTGGATACCTACTTCTTTTGCGGTACATACATTGCCGGATAAACCATGGGAGTGGATCCCCTGCTGGGCGCCCAAACCAGCAGGGGGTGCTGGGCATGCAATACGGTGCCGTTTGGGTGCCATTTTATTAGAAAAAGTTTGAATGCACATTTTCAGGAAATAATTACAGAATTAAGGTATTAGAATAGAAAATAAGAAAGCGTAATTTAAGGCGGCCGGATATATTGAATCGGATAATAAAGGTTTCACAAAAATTGGGGTATATAATTATCTTAAATTATAAATTAATATATTTTTTATTTTTATAAAAATGAGTTTAAGATCATATTCAATATAAAAAGTAAATAAATAAATTACTTATGATTCATAATTCTTTTTCAAATGTATACATTCCCTGTAATTTTATTTTTTATCCGTTTCAAACACTTTGCACACCCTATAAATGGAAATTCCTACTTAACTTTCGTATTATAATTTACACAAAATGACATTACTTTTACCATTACTCCAACCAATTTTATTATTTTAATAATAAATTTTACACCCTTCTAAAAAAAAAGTTGCACATCATCCTCAATACTTCTCTCATTGCACATTTTTTTTTTAAATTGTGTCCTCCAATATGTGGAGAGTTTTTAGCGGTTAATGCATCTAATTACTATGTTATTACAAAAAAATAAAGATTTGTCAATGAAATTAAAATTGCCTACAAAATTTTCCCAACAAAAAAGTTTGTAATAAGAATTGTCTACGATTTGCCTACGGAATTTTCTAATTATGAAAGCATTTATATTTCTCAACTTATAAACAACTTGCATACGAAATTAATTTGCCTACAAAATAAAATCTCTAGGTATAATTATCTACAAGTCATTTGCCTACAAAACTTTATCTACAACACAATTTGCCTACGGAAATTTTTTTTATAGGCGTGGATGGAAGATGCCTATACAATTAGAAATTTTTGTAGGCAATTCGTAGGTAATCCTCACTACGAATTTTTTTGTTGGAAATTCCGTAGCCAAATAGACAATTTTCGTATGCAATTTATATTTTCTTGTAGTGTGTGCTATATATACTTGGTTATAATTTCAACTATTTCATTTTAAGGGTGTTAAAGTTCTTTTAGAACGGGCAAAAATAATGAATAATTATAAAATCCGTTGCCTACAAAAATTTATCTACAACACAATTTGCCTACGGAAAATTATTTTATAGGCGTGGAAGGAAGATGCCTATACAATTAGAAATTTTTGTAGGCAATCCTCACTACGAATTTTTTTGTTCGAAATTCCGTAGCCAAATAGACAATTTTTGTATGCAATTTTATATTTTCTTATAGTGTGTGCTATATATACTTGGTTATAATTTCAAGTATTTCATTTTAAGGGTGTTAAAGTTCTTTTAGAATGGGCAACAATAATTAATAATTATAAAATCATTAAGATATAAACAAATATTACTTGAAAGAAAAGAAAAAAAAAAGAGTTTTTCTTCCTTATTTAATTAAATTTTGTGCGGGTTGAATTTCCCCCTTTTTTTTTAGTGAAAACCTGAATAAGGGTATTTCAATATTTGAATTATTCCTAATTCCTATTATTCGGTGGAAAGCGTGCTTAACCTCTATTATTATTATTTTCTTTTTAATTGCACCCAAACGGCACCGCATTGCATGCCCAGCACCCCCTACTGGTTTGGGAGCCCAGCAGGGGATCCACTCCCGATAAACCATTGATTGAATTAAATACCAGCCATACATGGTACCAAACTATTATTTGCAGGTTTGCCAAGAAAGTACTTGTGACAAAATCTATAATTAGCTAGGAAATAATCACACATAAACTTGACAGTTGCTGGTTGGACTCCTATATTACTGAAAATAACATATTAATAATATTTACATGTTTTTAATACACGTTATATATACAACGAGTCTTGATTTCTTTTATTTTGATATTTCATCAGTATTAATTAATAATCCCCTTGTCATAATTGTTCCCATATAGAGATGAACACTATCTTTAAGAAAAAAATAGATAAAATAAATGTATTGTAGCTATTGTTGGAATCAATATTTATGAATAAAGTTATTGTTTTGAGAGTAAAATCTTGTGGGTGAAAATGTTTTAAGATTAAGTGATTGCTTTGTTTCCATAAATGATATAAAAACAAATTTGGTAGACATCCCATTACAACAAGTGTTCACAAATTTAGTGGAAGACTAGATGAGTACCCCGCATAAAAATGTGGGGTTGTTCGCAAAATTAATTTTTATATTTTATTAACACATCATTACATTATTAATTCAATCTATTTTAATACACACATATACTGTACGCTCAATTTTAATTACATATGCATTATATATACTTAAATGAATTTGATCATCGTAAAATAATATAATTATATTATACAATAAAAAATCAATATTATGGCTAAACTGGTATACATCATAACAATTGTTCATGAGGTGTAGGGTTCAAATCCATTTGCATGCCCATTTATTATTATTATTATTATTATTATTAGATTCCTTATTATATAAGGTCACATAAATGACATATAAGCAACATATAGACGAAGTAGATGACACGTAAGCATTCGACATATAGACGAAATTAACCTCAGGACGACAAATAGATGAAATTAAACTAAAAACGACACATAAGCATGTCAAACTCCCTATTAGTATAATATAGAATTTTTATTAAACACTACTAAATATCAATAAATATTTTCATATTTAGAAGAAAAATATATATATTTTTAACTCAAGTTATGTATAATACATATTCAAATTTTATAACGATTCATAATTAGCTTAATTGGTAAACATAATAAAAAAATCCTCATGAGGTCCTTGGTTCAATCCCAACTAAAATCAATTTTTTTATTAGACTTTTGCTTATGAAAGATTACGATGCCACATGAATGACACATAGGATAAAGTGACACAAAATCATGCCACGTAAGACTTGACACATAAGCGAAATGCACCTGAAGTCGACACATAAACGAAATGCACCAAAAATCGACACATCAGCAAAATAAACTCCCTATTAGTATAATAAGGGATGGGAGTAATATATATTTTAAAAAAAATATGTACGTTGAGAAAACTGGTAAGATTGTGATATACTATACAGAGTCTTAAATAAAGTATGTATGATATATCTCTTTCTTTCCATCTACTTCTTTCAATATTGCTCAAAAGACCAACTAAAAAAAGGAAAAAAGAAATATTCATGTACATTTTTTACATGATGCAATTGTAAGGGAGATCATATACAACATTGTTCTTTTGAGTAAGGTGTAATAACAGCGAAAATTGCACTTTCGGTCCCATAAAAATATTCTCAAAACACTTTTGGTCCCATGTTTCAAAAGTAGTCCTTTTGTTTGCGAAATTGGTCCCAATCGATAAATACTTAACATATTTGGTCCCAAAATTGGTCATTTTATCCAACGGTTGGGACAATTTTTGCATAAAAAACGACCACATTGGGACCAAAAGCGTTTTGGGACATTCTTATGGGACTAAAAGTGCAATTAGTAAAAGATTATGTAGATGGATTTTTCCTAGGGTGTGTTGTGGTGCCTCAGATGCTCCAATACAAGTTGTTTACCTGTTAGGCATTCCACAAGGGCTTGAGTATAATTTCGACAATCATGTTGGCCTATCCTGAGATTGGTGTCCCAGTTATTGTTGAATTTTGATGCTGCAGCATCACTTGCATTTTCTTTGGCATATCCAACAAACCAACATTTTTTTGTGGGAAGATGCTGCAGCTTCCTCTCAAGAATAACTCCTGCAAATGATGGGTTCTTCATTTCCAATTTACCATGTTAGTTTCAATACAGCTTACCAGCTTACCAGCTACTTTTCTACCGGACAAGGCTGTGAGAGCCACCCATATGTTTTCGGGATCACGAGGTTGAAAATCATAAACAACAGCCTGGGAATATATATGATTTCTTTCATATTAGTATTAGGAATTAATTTGTTGTAACAAGTGAGTTATGATAGCCAAACAAAAAGAAAAATGACCTGATGAGAATTAGAGGAAGAGGGTTTGATGATGACCATGAAATGGTGGAGCTCCCAGAAATTGAGAGAGTAGGCGGTTGAGAAGACCAATTTTGCGGGGCCCTTACTCGCTCTCAATGGCATCGCCGCCACATATACTTCTTCTCTACAACTGGAAGTCATCATTCTTGATGCTGTCATCGCCATAACCATCGTTTTCTTCCCCCGTCTTTCTACTTGGATATGAGATACAACTCACTCCCTCAACCGCTCCTTTATTATTATCTACTAGTTTGGGTGGCACCTCGATTCTTGAGATGTTAATCAAAAATATATTACAATTATGACACATATGAAACTTAAATGTGCTGACATATAGAAACATCAGAAATCATATAAAGTTGCAACAAAAAATCAATTAACCTATAATGAAAAACAGTTGACACTCCCATCAAATGTTGCAACCATGAGAACATATTGGCAGCGGAAGAAATAAAGTTGATTCACGAGATAACTGATAAGAGGAACCAATCCACAGCTGAACATAAACTCAAATAAAAGTTGTACAACATAAATGCATAATGATCCTTATACTACAAAAATTAGATTAAAAAACCATTAGCTTCTAGCGAAAAGAAATTAAGATATAATGAAAAGGACAATAGAAATTGCGGACGATTACAAGTAGAGAGTGTTGCGGATGAGGTTGTCGATGCGTATTAGGGTATTAGATATATTAAGCCTCCACAAAGAATACAACTCCAAAAAACTATTAACTGATATCAATAAAAGAATAGTCAATAAAATGAGAAGATGCTCTACAGGTTAATATATGGATTTGAGTTCAATATTTTTAATCAACACCAACACATTGAGGTTAAATTGGACAGTGAGAGCCTCAAATTGAAAACTGATAATTTTGCAATCGAACAAAGGAAACACCTAAACTTACTACTCCTATCTAATCTGCAAAGAATTTTTATGATACCCAGACTCAATTACTATCCAGTAGAATATGAAAAACTGAGATTAATAGATCAATCTCAATCTAAAGTCCCTTCCAAAAAAAATTTCTTTCTTATAGTAAAAAGATTTCTAAAGCGCATTGGCCTATGAAAAAAAAGTAAAAGCAATTAAATTTAGAATTAAGAAAGGTAAGAAACCAAATGCAAGCTCCAAATAACATCTTTAGAATTAGAAATTATTTGGAGAGGTCACAGCTAATTCATTATTAATAGAACATAAAGTTGATAGTAGAATTTATGCAAGTTGAGTTACTGGGAAAAAGTGAGGCTGGATGAGAAAGATCATCAAAGAAAGTTGACTTCAGAATAATGATGAAAGTAAAAGATGCAAAAAGCATGAATTGTTGGAGCTTTTAAACACCAAAATACTAAATACAGAATACAGACCTACTTGGTTGCAAAATTTACCCCCTAATGTTATTATTGTTTGTGGAGTTAAATGAATTCAGGAATATAAAAATCAACACAAGCATAGTCACGAAAGATCATTATACATCAAAACTTAATTTAACAGGTATATAGATTCATAAAGATTCTGGAGAGTGGGTTGTTATTTGGAATCTCATCCTTCCATCCCTCTTTGTAGTCAGTCCAATATTTTGTTCAGAAACCAACTTCCTTATCTAACTTGTTGAATAAATACTAAACCCTTTATCAGTAACAGAGGTACCTTGATATAGATGGTCTGAGTCAGGAATGCAAAATGGGTGTTATTACCCATATCTTCACTATTGAAGTGTCAAGTGTGGTAAAGGTAAAAGAAACATACAGACCAAAAATGACAACACGGAAGAGTAGATGAAAAATTACAAAATTTCAGAATAACAAACAATGATTATTTTGATTAAGGAAATTAAAAAATCCCAAAGAATTGTAGTGACATGACATGCATCTCAAAACCCCCAAAGAAATCCTCAAAAACTAAATAACAACAAATAGCAAATACTACAAAATTCCAAAGAAATAAAATACTAACATGCATCTCAAAACTCCAGAAAAGATCCCTTAAAACAATTAATCAAATTACCCTTCTTCGAAAACATTAATTCAACTCAGGGTCAGGGACATCAAAATTCAATGCACTCATACTGACGTGTCATTTAGCAATGAGTATTTGCCCAATACAAATACAAATGCACAAAATCAATTTCAAAAATAATTGCCTTCTCTAATGTACCTGAGCAACGCCGATGTTGGAGGCGAACAAAACCCCAGATTGCAGTGATGTGAAGCCTAATAAGATATGAATAAGAGCAAAGCAGAATGATCCAGTTAATAATTCAGTAAACCCACAACCACAACCACAACAAATATCCAACGGTCCATTGGAAGCCAAACCGAATAAAAATCCAAAACCGAGCCGTGTTCGGTGGTTAACCCAAATATTTCGGTTTAAACCAAATACAAATATTAATCCTGCATATTTTTCCCCAATTTCTATGCAAGAATTCAACTTCAACAACAAGCTTCTAAATTCTGAAAGAAAAACAATCCACAACTTCTGTTTAATAGGGTATCCAAAAGCTAAAAAAATCATTCTAACTTGACAGACAGTTTAAACTATTAGATTTTTCACTCGATTTTAACCACATGAGTGTTAGTTTTAACAGAGAGTGGTAAACCTAATAGTATAATTGAGCGAATATGGTGTGGAGACTCCGGCGTTAATTTGACCGTGCCGGCGAGATGAAGATGCAGTGTATTTTGATATTATTCTACTCTTCTAGAATATTTTGAATATTCTATTTAGAAATTATTAATTAAGCACCCCTCGTTCCAAAAAATAAAAATTAGACTTACTTCCCATTTTTATTGTTGGCCCACAACGACTTGTTATTATTCTAAAGGTGTCATTTAATTTATATTTCTATCTCCCTATTTAATGTGTTTCTCTATGTACAATGGTGTAATTATAGGGGCTAAATGATAAAATAATACTCTCTCCGTCCCTTTTTATCTATCCTATTTTATGCATTCCTACAAATCAGTTTTTTCATTTATTAGGATATCAAAATACACTTATACCCCCTATTTGTTAAGCTTACAATTACAAAATAATAATTAATACTACTATTCATTAGGGACATTATTGGAATAAATAAGATAAATTTACATTGGTATTTGTAGAGTGACGAATAAAAAAAGACACCACTTTGAATAAAATGAGATAATTAAACAGGGATGAAGGGAGTATAAAATTTTAATGTTCTAACTATAATAACTTCAATTTTTTAATTTGTGTGAAAATACTTGTAAATTTATCTTTGTGGAACGGAGGGAGTATTTATTTAGGGGGTATATGGTTGGAGTTTTTTAAAAGGTAAGAAATGATAATCAAAATCATAATGTGTGTTTTGAATAACTCTAATATAACTTTAGTTAAAAAAAAAAAAAGGGAGTGTAAGCAAATAAATTTTGCACCCAATTAAATGGTGACGCATGTGCAAGCAAATATTAATATCAAATTAAATTTACTATATCATTTTGAGAATTTAATTAAATTAATTCTCAAATTAAATAGTTAAATTTGATATTAAATGTACAAGATACAAGTCGGTCGAATTAAATGAGTGTTCGATACTCATATTGGATAATAAATACAATTTATTTACCACGGGATAAAAAATTAAATGATATCTCGTCGAAAAGGAAAGCGAACTAAATTAATCAAATCTGATTAATTCGCAAATCACGTCAATCAAATGACATCGGTCAATCAGGACGCGCCACATGGCCTTGTGAGAAAGGCAGGTCTTCCACCCTCCACCCTATAAATAAGAGCCCTCACTTTGTTCATTTACACAGACGAACGCCAACCATTCAGACGATCAAGCATCCAAGCCTGCAATCGTTCTTGAGGATTCAAAGCGTTCTTCATCAAATTCGAAGCGTTCTTCGTGGAAAGCGTTCAGAAACGACCTCCTATCCGAGATCAAGGCCCAGAACCCCTCCAATCCGGCGTTTCTCCTTTAAGATTCACAGACGTTCTTCACGGCTTCAAGGCGTTCTTTGCACAAGTCCACCACAAACAGCCTCCGATCCAAGACCAAGGTCCAGCACCCCTCTGATCCGGCGTTTCTCCTTAAAGATTTGAAGAATCTTCAAAGGCGTTCTTCGCGCAAGTCTACCACAAACAACCTTCGATCCGAGACCAAGGTCCAGCACCCCTCCGATCCGGCGTTTCTCCTTGAAGATTTGAAGGAACTTCAAGAATATTCTTCGCATCCGCTCGAAGATTCAAAGGAAGTTCTTCACCAAATTCAAAGGCGTTCATCCCGCCTTCGAATGTGTTCATCCACCAAGTCCCAAAAATAACGTTTAATCCAAAACAAGGTGTTTTCACCCTTGGATTAACGCTATAAATTCAAATCTAATCTTAGACGAAGATCAAGACGAGGACTTCGCCAGAATATCATCCAAGTTAAGGTCAACACCGAAGAGAAGAATTAGATGAGCAAATCTAGAGTTAGTCAACCCGCACAAGTTTTTCGGTTCGATCCGAAATAAATTGAAGTTGTAAAATAATTTTGTGTTTATTATTTTATTAATACGAAATATGCAGTTACATGGAATTTTATCAATTCAGGGCTTGAAAGATAGTAAAATTTCAATGTATGAAAGATTTTTCCTTTCGATTCAGGGCCTGAAATATTAAAAACTATCAATTCAGGACCTAAAAGATAAAACTATTAATTTAGGGCTTACTCATCTTAAGACCGTGTTTGTTCTTTGATAATTTTTTTATTATCCGATAATATTTTTATAAATCATATTTCCAAAAATATAAATATATATTAATTTTATGTGATTGAAAAAAAAAAGAAACAAAAAAATTAATGAAAAAATTATTTGTATATAAATAAAATAAGAATATAAATTATAATATGTCAAACACATTTTTAATATTTTTTAATCTTAAATTGATAGGTTCTATCTTTCAGGTCTTGGATTGATAGTTTTCTATATTTCATGTCCTGAATCGATAGAAAAAATCATTTAGGTTTTAAATTGATAGTTTTACCATCTTTCAGACCTTTAATTAACATTATTCCAAAAAAAAAAAAAAAATCACCATAATTCATCTATTTGAGATGTATGACTTTAATTTCATACTCTTTTCATTTCTATACCCTTTATATTCTTACCATTTTATCAAGTAAAACCACCCCCTGGGGATAGGATTGAAGAATAATACACAAGATAACAATTAAATAATAAATAAAACACATAATTTATATATTATGTTATATTAATTTTGTTCGATTCGGTCTATTCCGCGAAAATTGAACCGAATTTTCATAAATTTAATTTACAAAATCGAAAATCAAATCAAATTTTATATTTCGATTTTGTTTGGCCAGTTTTTTTTTTATTTGAACCGTTTCTTGCACACCCGTGGCAATGAGAAACATTAGTGTGAGTTAATGACTGGTCTAGTTTGAGTTTAAGACTCTTTATATTTAGTACTACATCCTACTCAAAATATATGTCATTTTAATGAATGCACACACATTATCGAAATAATTAATTTTTTATTATACCCTCAATAAATATTTAACTTTCTCAATAAAATAAAATAAAATATCTATATAAATATTTAAATAATTTTAGAGGTAAATTTGCATTGAAAAATGTAAAACAACAACTAATTTGCAAATAAAATAAAAGGTCAAAACGTTATTTATTTTTTGATAGATAAATATTTTTTTCATGCAAATTATTTGTACACTTGTCTTATTCTATTGTAAATAATTATGAAACAAATGGAGTAACACTATAAGAAAACATAAAATTACATTCGGAAATTATCAATATGACTACAAAATTTCCAACAATTTTTTTAGTGGAGATTAACTACGAATTGCCTGCAAAAAATTCTAATTGTATTGACATTTTTCTTTCCCACATACAAAAAAAATTTGACTACGGAAATTCCGTAGACAAATTGTGATGTAGGTAAATTTTTGTAGGCAAATGACTTGCAGGTAACTATAGCTAGAGATTTTATTTCGTAGGCAAAGTTATTTTTAGGTTGAGAAATGTAGATGCTTTCATAATTAAAAAATTCCGTAGGCAAATTTTATTATGAATTTTTTTGTTTGGGAAATTTTTTGTAGACAATTTTTTATTTTCTTGTAGTATAATAGATATGCTTAATCGTCCCACATAAATTTTTGTGTGCAAATTTGAACCCATCACTACTTCTAAGGCTATCTTTATCCGTGATTTTCACCAACCGATTGTAGGAAACTGACAAAATTGTTGTAAATTTAGAAGATTTGATATATCAAATCCAGAAGATTTGACGTGGACATTACTTATGTGAGCCTTAGGCTTTAGGGTTTTGATATATATATATATATTCCCGTACTCAATATTGTAATACGCATATGTACATACACACAGAAATATAGTGGAAACTCCTAGCTTGTTACGCCCCCAGACGTAGTCGTTATTGGCGAACTGGGTAAACAAACCGGTGTCTCTATTTTGCGTTTATGTTTTACAACATGTTATCATTACGATTGCCCTACCAATTACGATTTAAAAGAAATTATAATATGATTACTTTACGGGTTGCCAATTCTCAAATCCTAATGTGAGATCAGTACATAATTTGCTTTTTCGGGGAAGAATTGATCGATCAGCGACAGTTAATAAATTGCGGGTATAGATCGTAATGGAGGTTTGTAGAGTAGTGATGATCAACTCCATTATCTCCCGTATACTCTCTCTCTCTCTCTCTTCGATCTTCTGTGCGAACAACCCAGCAGCGATGTCGTCAAGCGAGCGCCGAGCAGGTGAGGGCATCCCATATATTGATAAAGCACGTGAGCAAATTAAGCACCCGTATTTCCACTGCCACTAAATTGTGATCGCAACCCCTTATTATGCCTAATGCCTGCTCTGATTATTTATTGGTAAAGTAATTTTATTAAATTTATATATTGGAATTTATTTTTGCTAACCTATCTCTGAGTATTTTTTTGGACTCGGTATTGGTTATTGTATTTTATTTGGTTGCTCCACGTGTTTGAGATGTGTGTGAGGCGAGACGAGGAAGCAAACATTAATTTATTTTATGTGTTAAATAATTATAAATGTTTTATTTGTATAATTTTAATAAATCATGAGAACTTGTATAATTATTCATGCGCATTAAATTTAAACAGTCTCTTGGAATTTACTAACCTATTTCGTCTTGAGCTTTCTTTTGGACTCGATACCTGTATGGTAGCTCCACCCACTTGAGATGTGCCTAAGGCTGCCCGATGTTAGCCGAATCCATCAACCGATATTCAGGAACCCTTATTGTAGGGTTCCGCTCTGGTAAAAGACTTAATTCTTTCTTTTATATCTTCAGCAATTAGCACTGTTTGTGATCTTTACTTTGCCGCAACATATGCTTGTGAATTATTTGCTGTAGAAATTAGGATTTATGTTAAAAAAAATTATGTGCCTATCATTACCTTTATTGCTAATTTAATTCACTCAAACAAATGCCTGAATTTTCGTATACAAGTTTGCCTGAAGCAAACATGAGCATTGATTAAAATTTGAACTTGAATAGTTGCTCCTATTAGTATACTTATTTATGTGAATTAAATTTACATTATTGTTATAGTCCGCATATATCGTTTGGGTAGGCGACACCTAGTATTTGTCGGACCGTAATTATGTTTGGGTAGACGACACCCAATATTTGCTCCTTTGTGTTTGAGCATGTAAATTAAATCTTCTTTCTCATTTGTTAATGAAAATTCAAATCGTATGTCTTACCATGTCCATTTAAAACGTAGTGAAAAAGCTTGGTATTACTAAGAGAGAATTTACTGAGCTTACTCTCGATGGTAATAACTACGTAACATGGTCCATAGTTGTTGAGATTCATCTAGCCTCATCCTAATTAAGCAGAATCATTGTCCATGGTCCCAAATCCACTGATGCCCATAAGGCAAAAACGTTGATTTATCTCAGATACCACTTAAATCAGGACTTGAAATATGAGTACCTCACTGATATGGACCCTAACATTTTATGGACATCCCGGAAGGATTGTTTTTATCAACAAAATGAAATAATTCCTCGGGCACAATACGATTGGCTGAATATAAGTTTTCAAGATTTAAAAGGAATGCAATTCTACCTTGCATCGTATTGTATCTCAGTTAAAATTATGCCAGCAGCAAATTACCGAGGCCGAGTTGATATAGGAAATCTTATCAATATTCCATGCTAGTAACCTTGTACTCCAGCAGCAGTACACCTCTGATTAGGAGTGAAATTGTTAGATTTTAGAGCTCGAAATGCCCATGTTTTGATTGAATTCGATGAGTATTTAGATTCAATTGAGTAATATTTTCATGAACTAATGAATTTGCCTCTTTTATGCTCATAGATGGATAGAGGACAAAAAACGGAGTTCGTAGGACTTTGAATCGACTCAAACGGATGCCCGGATGAGAAGATATGGAAGAAATACGAAAAATATTGGTTCGTGCGAGCAAAAGTGTCACTGGATTACTCAAGCAAGAAGTGCTCGAGTACTCACTACTCAAGCACTCGAATAGTGTACTCGAGCTATGCCTGGTCGAGTAGTGCACTCGAGCAGGTGGCGGTCGAGTAGTCACTACTCGAGCTGAGGAGCTCGAGTACTTTTCATATTCTAGACAAATTTGATACTCGAGTTGCCCTTGCTCGAGTACTCTCTACTCGAGCAAGACGAGGATTTCGGCTCATGCAAGCCCAGTTCGACCCGTTGCCTATTTATACCCATTCCGAGTTTGTTTTTCAGTACCACTTAACAACCACGACACAATTTGAGATAGTTTTCGGAGAGAGAAGAGTTCCAAGAGTTCAAGCAAGCTTAGTTTTTACTTTTCATCGAGGTTTTACGTTACGAATTCGTAGTTAGAGTTTGATTTTGATTTTCTTTTCTTTCTTTCTTTCTTCGATACTTAAAACTTGAAACCTTTGATTTATTCTTTATTGGATTTTCGTTCTTAGATTAAATTTCTTTCTTATAAACCCTAGTTTATGCTTTTTAGTTTCTTACTTCAAATCGCCATGTTTACGTTCGTTGTTTATTTAATTAATCTTGTTAGTGTTAAAACCATGTTAGACTAGAACCCGTGTATGCTTGGGGTAGGATGAACTCGTAGAAGTAGGATGTTGGTACATAATTAGGATAACATGTGATGTTTAGTTTTAATTCTCTTAATTAATGAACGCTTAAAATAAATTCCGGATTTACCTTTGAATTCGTACGAAAAGTGTTAGAGAGAGGACGGTCTTATCACTCTTTAACAACTAGTAGGCTTAACGAGAGGGTTTAGAAGGGGTTAATTCATCTATTGGTTTATCTAGGGAGGACGACCGCATCACCGTAGTTAAATTATGGTCTCTTTAATTAAGCACAATCTATTAACTTATTTAGTGGATTAGTGAAGTCGATTGATAGGATAAAGTATTAGGGTTTAATTCTTGAGCTTTTCATCTTACAATCTTATACTTAGGTTATTTATTACACATCACGGTTATTTTGATTATGTATCGGCTCCGTTAGTATACGTAGGGATTCCTATCCTTAGCATCACCCTTTTATTTGAGACAAACCCCTTAGATAATTAATTCATTTATTTCTTTTGCATTAGTAGAGTAACATAGTTTAGATTTAATAATTCTTATAACCTAAAAACATACACTAATATTAATTACGACGCGTGGATCTCCAGGGATCTATTCGCATACATTCCTTCTCTTGGGTACGATATACTTGGTCCCTATACTTGCCCATACTACTGTGATCCCATACTCTTGTGGGGTAACTGCTAGTAAAAGCTAGTAAAGTTCGGTTTAAGTCAATGGCGCCGTTGCCGGGGATGGCGATGTATGCCCATTGAGTAGGACTTGGAGATAGCTTAGTAGTTAGTAGTGAGTGCTTAATTTTTTTTATTTAATTCTTACGTGTTCGGTAGTTGCATTTTGATTCTTCTGTTAGTGTTTCAGGTTTATGAAAACACGCTCGCAAGGAGATACGAGCGAGGAGAGAATACAGCTTGATCCTGAGACAATAGCAAGAAAAAACTGAGCTTTTTTAAGAAGGATGAACACTGCTAGTGGAGAGAACGATAACATGAACATCAGTAATGAGTTGGATGACACTGCGGCTGAGTATAATCAGGAAGTGGATCGGGTTGAGGGCACTGGAAGGAATAACAGTCAGAATCAAGTCCCGTCAGGGGAAAGCCAGAGCCAAAATCCGGCTCCACAAAATCAAAACAATCCAGCTCGAAACCTAGTTCAGCATCCTCAAAACAACCCTGTCTACCCACAAAACTATCCACCATACCCATACCCACCATACCCGTACCCACCTTACTACCCACCACAACCTACTTACAATCCACCTCCAGCACGTTCCTCAAAACGCTGACCGTGATGTAGCAATCCGAGGAAGGTTTACAGCACAGCCGCAACTGTATTATGATAGATTGGCATTGCCTCCTGTAGAGGCAAACAACTTCTCCATCTCCCCAGGAATCCTGAAGCTACTTACTGAAAATCAATTTAAAGGGGAGGTCGGGAAGGAGAATCCTCATACCCATTTGAGAAGTTTTCTGATGATTGCCTCGACTTTGAATTATAACGGCATGTCTGAAGATGCCAAGAGGCTCAGGTTGTTCCCGTTCTCTTTAACGGGAATAGCAAAAGAGTGGTATGATAAAACGCTCCCACGGGGAGGTGTAACCACATGGGCCGAGCTCGAGCGTCTTTTCCTCGAGCGATTTTACCCTCCGTCTAGAACGATCAAATCAAGGCTAGAGATCTCATCTTTCAAGCAGAAGCCAGGAGATGACTTACGTCAAGCTTGAGAGAGATACTCTAACATGCTCATTGAGTGCCCGTAGCACGGGTACAACAAGGGGGATGTCATGGCTTTCTTCTACTGTGGAGCCAACAAGGCGGGTCAAGATCACCTTGACGCATGTGCTAGTGGAGCATTCCTGAACAGTGGTACAACTAGGTGCAAAGAAATGTTGATAACATAGTCAAGAATGCCGGGCAATGGAACGAGGACCCAAAATTTCAGAGAGCATATCAGTTGGAGGAGAATGAGGGAACGAGGAAGCTGTTGATGGCGATGATGGAAAAGATAAGCAACCTCGAGATGGGAAGAAATCTGGTTGGAGGGAGTACTGTAGTGAGTGAGAAAATGGACCAGCTCATAGTGCAGCAAGAAGAGGCCAACTACATGGGAAGACCTAACTATAATCCAGGAGGGTATCAACAAGGTGGTAATCAATTTGGGAGACCTCTCTACGGTCAACCATTTGCACCACCCGGTCCACAGCCTCCTCAGAACCAATGGAGAAACAACCAAGGGTACCAAGGAGGTCAACAAGTGAATCAAAACCAATGGAGGAAGAACGATAATTTTTCTTATACCAATCTGAAGGTCGGAATCACAGTTCCTCCAGGTATTGATCCAGGTTTAAAGCCTCCGGGTGGTGAAGGCGGTTCCTCAACTGAGGAGATGTTGAGAGCAATATTGCAGAAGGTGAAAGAAGGAAGCAAGAGATTGTCCTTATTGGAGTATGATGTGAAAGAATTGCATAAAAAGGTGATCAGCGTGATCAAGAACTCCAAAGAAGGGACATTGATCTAAATAGAGCCTAACAAGAGAACACCGCAGGTTCACTTCGATCGAGTATCAAATTAGTCAAATTACAAAGTCTCGGACGAGAGAGCCGGGCAAATATCCCTCAATGCCCGAGTCAAACCCAAAGGAGCAATGCAAAGCTATTGAGTTGAGAAGTGGGACCAAATATGATGGTCCTCAAATGCCTGCTGACTCAGAGACGCCCCAAGGAGAGGTTGAGATAGAAGGGAAAGAGCATAAGGAAGATAGAGATGAGATTGAGGAGGTAGAAGTTGAGAAAGGGGTTGAGGGTGAAGGCATTCAGAAAAGTAAAGATATGGATGAGTTCTAGAAAGAAGACATTGAGGAGATTGAGAGAGTCCCAAAGTGGAAGAAGGCAAAGGAAGCAAGGAAGAATGTGAAGGAGATCGAGCGAGATGAATAGGGGGTACCCAAATCCGTGATACCCGTCCCATATCCACAGCGGTTTATGAAAAAGAAACTTGATGAAAAGTTTGCTAAGTTCCTTGATGTTTTTAAAAAGCTATATATTAACATTCCTTTTTATGATGCTTTGGAACAGATGCCTAATTATGCCAAGTTGGTGCAGCTGAACCATGAGGTGGGCGCATTAGTGCACAAGATGCTTCCCCCGAAGTTGAAAGATCCCGGGAGTTTCACTATCTTATGTGATATCGGGAATGTAGTCAAGAAGGGAGCGTTGTGCGACCTTGGAGCGAGCATAAATCTTATGCCCTTGTCGTTATTCAAGAAGTTGGAAGGTGAAGAACTTCAGCCGACAATTATGACGCTTCAACTCGCCGACCGGTCTATTACTCGACCTCAAGGTGTAGTTGAAGACGTCCTTGTTAAAGTTGGAGATCGTATTTTTCCAGCCGATTTTGTGGTGCTAGACATGGAGAAAGATGAGCACGTGCCTTTGATCTTGGGAAGGCCTTTCTTAGCTACTGCTGGGATGGTGTTCGATGTGGCGAATGGGAAGATCTCGTTGAAAGTTGATGATCAAGAGGTGAAGATTTCCCTATATGAGGCCATGAAACACCCGAAGGAGGATGAGAGCTGTTATTCCATTGATTCCATTGATCCTTGTGTTGAAGACACACCTCCTATCCCTAACTTTTCTTATAGTCATGATTTTGATAGTCCTTCACTTAATGATTTAACCCATGAGCATTATGATTTTGATTGTTTTGATAGGGATAAAGGCAAGGAGTTGAGAGATGGAGAGCTGAAAAGTGTGGACGTGGCCCAGTTGGAGAGAAAAGGAGGAGTTGAGGTTAAGAAGAAAAAATCCAAGAAGTAGGTACATCCGTGGAGAGCGAGAAAGAAAAAAGTGAAACCACCGCCCGCGGTGAAGAATGAGGATGGGAAGCAAGAGAAAAACTTAGACATCTTCTCTTATGAGAGTAAGGGAGGTAATTTTGAGTATCATTCCCCATAAGCTCCTTTGAGCTCGGTCCGGCATTAGGACCTAAAAAATAACGCTGAATGAGAGGCAACCCATTTTTATTTTCTTTTGAGTGTTTTTAGTTGTAGGTGTTTTGTTTTGAGTCGTATCTTCTAACCTCGTATTTGAGTGAGTTGCTTGTAGGATTGTCTCGAGGGAGTAAAGGTATCATGGAGTTATTCAGATTGAAGGGACCAACTCGAGACAAGGGAGTGTGCCAAGTTGTTGAGAGAAACTTGAATTATTTGGATGAGGTAACCCACAACCCCAAACTTAGACCGCTTCACAAGGTCGAAGTTTGGGGGGGTGTAGTTTTTATATGATTTATGGTTACATTGCACAACACACCCTCTCTTTGAGTTGAGTTTGGTTATATAATGGGCCTCGGGATGCTCCTTGAGCTGATAATGCTTTGATGTGCTACTATATATTTCATGCCTATCAATTCTCTTATGCTTGTTGATTGCTATCTTTGAGTGTGAGTATGAGTTTGTGAGTTGTGAAGTTGAGTCTGAGTCTGAATTGTGTGAGTGTAGGAGTTAGAGTTGATTTGAGAGGGAACTCGTATACTTACGAATTTTCCTTTTGAGTACTTGTGTGATGAGAGTGAGAATTCACTAGGACTAGCATGGATGTGAAAGCCGTGAGATTTGAGCCTTTTGAGATTAAGATGCATGATTTGATCTCTTCGTTTGTGAGTGAGTCGTCACCTTAGAGGATGCTAGAACTTGTGTGTGCTCTCGTTTCTTGATTGTGTCTAGTTTGATATGCCGAATGTGATCTTAGGTCATCTTTGATTTGATTGAGTCACTTAGCCTAAATTTTCCCTACCAATTACATTTATCCCTTGTTAGCCCATTTGAGCCTTAACCTATTTTATTTGCTAGCACATTTTAACACTTATTCAAATTCTTAAACTCTTTTTGTCCCAATTTGAGTGGAGAATAGAAAAAGTGTGAATGAGGAGGGATTGAGTTGAGTTGAGAAAGAGAATTATGATGGTTGAGTTGTGATAAAAGAAGGGTGTGTTGAAGTTTTGAGTTGTGGGGAAGACCAAAAATTTGAGAATGAGCAAAAGAAAAAAAATGAGCTCATATGTATGTGTGAAAAAAAAAAGTGTGGTGATTAAAAAGTGAAATGAGTTAGAGAAAATAAAAATTGAAGTGTTGAAAGTAGAGGAATTGAAAAGTGTATTGAATAAAGATGTTTGAAGTATTTTGTTCCTCGTCTTGAAGTACTGAAATTTGATTTTTCATTCTCCATTCACTTGAGTCACTTACTCCATATAGTTACCCCACCTGTCCAAAGAGTCTACATTACAACCTTGAGAAAAGTCTTTTTTTATTCGATATTGATTTTTAGAGTATGGTCGAAGTTGAGAGTGCTTACAAGCCTATGACTGCCGATATGTGTGATTGATTGATTGAGTGAGCCCCTTATCATTGATATACACTTGTGATGGAGTGAAACACATCGTTGAGTGCACATCCATGTTTGATCTTAGTGATTCTTGTTATTATTGAATGAGTATGAAGAAGGGGGTAAGTTCGTGCACGTGTGAACGATCATTGAAGCTTGAAACTCGATTACTTGCATGATTTGATTCTTGATTCATTCCTAACAATTTCACTTGACTTATTATTTCGTTGCTTGAGGACAAGCAACATGGTAAGTTTGGGGGGGTTGATTAGGCGTGAAATTGTTAGATTTTAGAGCTCGAAATACCCATGTTTTGATTGAATTCGATGAGTATTTAGAGTCAATTGAGTAATATTTTTATGAACTAATGAATTTGCCTCTTTGATGCTCATAGATGGATAAAGGGTGAAAAATAGAGTTCGTAGAACTTTGAATCGACTCAAACGGATGCCCGGATGAGAAGATATGGAAGAAATACGAAAAATATTGGTTCGTGCGAGCAAAAGTGTCACTGGATTACTCAAGCAAGAAGTGCTCGAGTACTCACTACTCAAGCACTCGAGTAGTGTACTCGAGCTATGCCTGGTCGAGTAGTGACTACTCGAGCACTCGAGTAGTGCACTCGAGCAGGTGGCGGTTGAGTAGTCACTACTCGAGCTGTGGAGCTCGAGTACTTTTCATATTCTGGATAAATTTGATACTCGAGTTGCCCTTGCTCGAGTACTCTCTACTCGAGCTCTACTCGAGCAAGACGAGGATTTCGGCCCATGCAAGCCCAGTTCGACCCGTTGCTTATTTATACCCATTCCGAGTTCGTTTTTCAGTACCACTTAACAACCACGACACAATTTGAGATAGTTTTCGGAGAGAGAAGAGTTCCAAGAGTTCAAGCAAGCTTAGTTTTTACTTTTCATCGAGGTTTTACGTTACGAATTCGTAGTTAGAGTTTGATTTTGATTTTTTTACTTTCTTTCTTCGATACTTAAAACTTGAAACCTTTGATTTATTCTTTATTGGATTTTCGTTCTTAGATTAAATTTCTTTCTTATAAACCCTAGTTTATGCTTTTTAGTTTCTTACTTCAAATCGTCATATTTACGTTCGTTGTTTATTTAATTAATCTTGTTAGTGTTAAAACCATGTTAGGCTAGAACCCGTGTATGCTTGGGGTAGGATGAACTCGTAGAAGTAGGATGTTGGTACATAATTAGGATAACATGTGATGTTTAGTTTTAATTCTCTTAATTAATGAACGCTTAAAATAAATTCTGGATTTACCTTTGAATTTAGTACGAAAAGTGTTAGAGAGAGGACGACCTTATCACTCTTTAACAACTAGTAGGCTTAACGGGAGGGTTTAGAAGGGGTTAATTCATCTACTGGTTTATCTAGGGAGGACGACCGCATCACCATAGTTAAATTAGAGTCTCTTTAATTAAGCACAATCTATTAACTTGTTTAGTAGATTAGTGAAGTCGATTGATAGGATAAAGTATTAGGGTTTAATCCTTGAGCTTTTTATCTTACAATCTTATACTTAGGTTATTTCTTGCACATCACGGTTATTTTGATTATGTACCCGCTCCGTTAGTATACGTAGAGATTCCTATCCTGAGCATCACCCTTTTATTTGAGACAAAACCCTTAGATAATTAATTCATTTATTTCTTTTGCATTAGTAGAGTAACATAGTTTAGATTTAATAATTCTTATAACCCAAAAATATACACTAATATTAATTACGACGCGTAGATCTCTAGGGATCTATTCGCATACATTCCTTCCCTTGGGTACGATATACTTGGTCCCTATACTTGCCCATACTAATGTGATCCCATACTCTTGTGGGGTAACTGCTAGTAAAGTTCGGTTTAAGTCAACCTCTCACTCAGAGCTAATTTCTGCACTTTTAATGGCAGAAAAATACAACCAGCTCTTGATGAGAAATCACAATATTAGACTAGTTGACCCACAAGCAGTGCCTGAAGCATATGTTGTAGCTCAAGGGAGCCTGAGTGGACGTAAACGTGGAAGGGAAGAAATCTGTAAATTCAAACACTTGATTGAAGCTTATCGAAAGATACAAAAGGACAACAAAGGCATGGCCCCTCAGGGTGAATCTCACCATGTCAATTGGTAATTATAACTTGGGGTATTAGTGAATATAACTTGAGGTATTGGTGAAATAACTTGGGGTATTGGTACAAAGCGCACGCGACCCCTTTGCGACCCGATTTGTTGCCAGACCCGCGAATTTTGTTCGAGCAGTCAACAGACCCGCGAATTTAAATATTGGTCAAAATTAATTTCAAATTGAGATCAAATTCCAAGTGCATAGTATATTATATTTTAATAGTGGAATTGGATTGTAGATAAAATTGAAATTGAGTTAAATTATAAATTGTGTATATAAAGAAGAGAGAAATAAATAATTTATTACTCCCTCCGTCCCAGTTTTATTTTCCCATTTGCCAAAAATGTCCGTTTCAATTTTGTTTTCTCATCCCTAAAATGGAAGTTACTTTATTCATTTAAATAATATTTTATTCACCATTCCCAATACTACTTTATTCACAATTCATCATTTTCAATACTATTTTATTCATTTAAATACTAAAATTCAACTCTCGCATTAAACTTCTCGCACAGTCAAACGGGAAAACAAAATTGAGATGGAGGGAGTACAAGATTGGGTTAAGTTAGATTGTTGATAAAGATAGTCCGAGAAGTTGTTTGTGGATGCGTGCTAAAAATGTAGGCAACGTACTATAGCTTCTCCTGTATGGGTAATTTTGTTACACGTGTATTCCGTAATGAAAAAAAAATTAATCACAAAATTTTTTATGTCTGTTTTAGAATATAGAGAAATAAAGAGGAGAACAGAAGAACACAGTTTGTTGACCCAGTTCGTCAGGAATGACTACGTCTGGGGGCGTACCAAGCCAGGAGATAATTCACTATTTGTTGTGTATGAGATCCCTTTATATAGGTTACACTCTAGGGTTTTAGATGAGTACATAGAATATAATGAAACGACCATATTGCCCTCCACCAGTTACTTGTTGATGAAGGCACACTAATATATTTTCCTTCAATACTCCCCCTTGTGTCGAATTAAAAGTGTGGATGGTGCTTGAATATTGTCTCGCTAAAACTTGACAAGTAGCAAAAATACAATAAGAAATAAATCTTGATCTAAGGGAAAAAGATTTACAATGCACCTATGTTGAGACTCCCCCTGAAGTCTACACCTTTCACATGATACGTACATCTATCAAGTGATTTTAGAAAGTCAACACATCTCAATTCTTTAAGATGTTTCTCAAAGATTGTCTTGGAAAATAATTATATAAATAGATCAACCTCATTTACTTTAGAGTTTGAATATTGAGAAAAACTTATTGTTGCTGGTTAAAGAAGACTTTGGTGATATATGCTTCATATTGTCACCTTTGATGTAGCCCAATTTCAGTTACTGAACATAAGAAACTTGTTCTTCATATATACATGTGGCCTCTCCAGTGGTGAACTCTAGTCACTGCTTCTTTGAACATATGTGGTGATAAATCTCTATCAAATATACTTACAAACTTCTTCATGTAAGACAATGATCATTAAATTGTTCGAAGAGGTATCTAAAAGAGTTTGATTAATTGATCTCCAATATATCATTATGTTTTTCATGGTAAATTCATAACCATTTTGGAAACACTTTATGTGGATCAGAAATATGCAAAATCAAATAGTACATCATTTGGCGTATTGGTGTAGGGGGTAGCTTCAATATTTCCTTAAGGTCCACAATTCCATTTGTGGTCCCCTTCAATATTTACTACAATGAATATCAGACACTTGTCAATGATTTCCTTTAAATATCAGAGTACATTCCTGACATCATTCCAATGATTTTGTGTTGGTCCTGATTGAAATCTAGCTAATAAGTTCATTGAGAAAGTAATATGTGGTCAAGTGTATTGAGCTAAGTACAATAATACGCATGTTGCACTTAAGTGGGGAATTTCATCTCCCGCTAGCTCTTCGTCATCTTCCTTCAGACGAGATGGATATTTCCTTAAATCCAAACTTCGACCAATCATGGGAGTGCTAATAAGATGCATTTTGTCCATGTTAATTTGCCTGAACATCTTCTGGACATATGCAAACTGGTGGATAAGCATTCCACAAACTCAATATTCTAGTATAAAGTCTAGAAAAAATTGAGTTTTCCCAAGATCCTTTATCTCAAAACCGGATTTCAAATGCTCATGGTCCTCTTATTGCATTAAGAGTACCTATTATGTTCATCCTTCAACATAAATAATTGCAAATCCGAAACTTATTTTCTTTATAAATGCATAGGGTCACTATTTATCGTTCTTGTAAGTAGCCACTTAGACGGGTATACACCTCCGTCTGATTGTTTCAATCAATAAAGTGAGTGTTTCAATCTAATTGTAAACATACTCCGTGGTTTAGAGTCACTTGATTTGGGTAATAGATATCATCAGACACTTATATATCTCTAAATCAAGATCCCCATAGAGATATGTCATAACCACATTCATAAGCTGCATCTCCAGTCCTTCAGAAACTAAGTGATAAGACATTATGACGTCCATTACGGGAGTTTGTCTCCTCATACTCAATCCAGAGCGTTATGAGAAATCTTGCGTTATAAGGCAAATTTTATATATCAAGACCTTATATTTCTCATTACGCTTTATGACAAAGATTCAATTATGTCCTACAGGCTTTACACTTGGTCGTGCTAGCACTACCAGACCAAATACCCGTCTCTTTGTCAGATAATTAAATTCTACCTGGATTGATTTTATTCATTTTAGGCCAATATGCTCTTGGTTGATACTCTGTAACCGAGCGTGGTTTGATATCATTGTGCTCTATACTTTCTTGAGCAACAATATAAATAAATACATCATCAATCTGCATGCAATATCTGTCCATCGACGTATATGCACTCTTATAATCATATAGAGATTTTCCATTCTCTGGAATCATATCAAGCATCGGAGCGTCCTCCAGTAATAATTCATGGACATAAGTTTAATCAGAGATAATCTCATGAGATGTATTCTCCACATTGATGATTAATGTGTTAGATTGTGCCACACCTACCATTTTTTTCCATTAAGTTGGTGTCAGTCGAACTAGGTGACCTCCCCCATTTCCTTTTGGGAGTCACGGCCTCAACCACACCTCCACCAAGTGTGGTTGCAACACCTTTCCGGCGGTGTTGTGCCCCTTATTGAGGACTTCTAGATTTCTAACCTTACAGACATATTTGCAGCTGGTATATAAGACCTAGTCACTTTAGCAATATCAGTAAATGCATCAGACATCGAACATGCTATGTTCTGAATATATATGAATCATTTTACTTCACTTTTACATTGTGAAGTTCGGGGATCAAATGAGACAATGTGGGTACAGACACTTTACTTCCCGTCGTTCCCTTAGAAAATCTTTTTTCTTATCTCCCCCTAACGACGGGAAGACTGTCTCATTATAGTGACGATCCGCAAATCTAGCGGTAAGTAGGTCGTCTGTCAAGGATTCTAAAGTGCGGATAATTATTAGGAATTCATATCCAACATAAATACTTAATCGTATTTAGGAACCCAATTTAATGCGTTGTGGGTACGCAATAGGTACATATATTGCACAACCAAATATGTGTAGATATAAAATATCAGGCTTATATCCAGTTACCAACTGGTACACATAAAAATGGTTGGTCATTTAGTGGGTTTGAAACGAATAAGTAAAGTTGCAAGCAATATTGCATAACCCCAAGCAGAGATTGACATGTTGGTGCGTAGAACCAGTGTCTTAACCACCATTACTTCTTTTTAATTGTGTACTATGCGGGACCAATTTATGTAGCACATAGGGTATCGATGCTTTACATCGATCATGATAAATATGCAATAATCATCAAATTCTTTTGATATAAACTATCTTGATAGCGTATTCAGGGTGGTGAGTCCTAAAACATATAATTGTCCTAAAACATATAATTTGTGCTAAGAGTTTTGCATGCAGAATTTATTGTGGAGAGTGAAGCGACATGTGAACATTATGTCAAAGTATAATCCAAAACCATAAATTACTTAAATGGTCTGCATTCTGGATGAATTGATCCACAAATATCATAGTTTATCCTTTGTAAGAATGAAATATTTTGTTTTGAATCTTTAACATAAACAGGTCTCAATGTCACTTTTGTTAAAGATTTGGCTTTGCAAAATGAGTGATGAGCCTTTGATATTTGTAAGACAAAGTGAGATGTAGATAATGTATCTGGTACTTTAGAAAACAAAGATTGCTACAAAATAGCAACAGGACCGATATCATGCATCGTATCGAATTTTTATCTCATTTTAAATTTCACTCACAAAAGAAGAAGGATGTCCATATCAGTCCTTCAAAATATGGATCATCATGTCAAAGCCTGTATAAATCAGTGTCACATAGTTCATCATTGGTGACAACATATGATTAAAAAACAATGGTGAGTTGCATTTCACTAGATTGGTTTCTTAGTTTATCTAAAATGTGTTTTCTTTCACATTTATTAGATAAATATAAAATTTCATTCTCACTGTAAGTTTACAAATAACAATAATGACACAAATATCATTAGAATTTAACAAGGTTCGATTAGCTCTTGATGCATATAAAAGTTCTTTGATTTTAATAAGTGTGCTGTTAAACATCAAGAGTTCGGCAGTTCTTCGCCCTTTTTAAGAAATCTCATATTCGGCTGAGTTTCAATTTGAGTTGAATGATTTACTTTTCATTCAATACACTATCACTATACTTCGTGATAATATTATTTTCGAACCATGTATATTAATGTATGTGTATAATAAATTCAAATAATTCAGTACTTCGAATAAATTTAAATTTATTACGAATCAACTTCAATATAAGTAAGGCCTCATACCAAATATCTAACTCAAAAATCATTGTTGATCTAATTAACTTTAAGACCAAAATATCTGACCAAATAAAATGAAATATTATGACTACATAACCTTCTTGAAAAATGAAAAATTTATAAATAAATCAATCAAAGTCAGAAATATTCATTAATTGGGCAAAGTCCTTGTTGCCATTGAAATCAACAACTGTGAGGTAAAATTTGAGGGATAGTCCTCATCTTTCATATAATGGGTATTTTTTCTTTAGATTCTTCATACCTCATATAGTTGGTTGCTACTTTGTACTTGCATCACAATTTGAATTGGTATCATCATTGACTGTTATGAGTACCAATACCTCCTTAACGTCTTCTAGTGGAAGAGCCACCACTATCCCACGTGGTGCGTTATTCTCATGTTCGTATGGATTAATATGTCATGTCCCAATTTATTTTGGATTCTTCCCAGTGTTTCATTAACCAAAATTAACCTCGAAAATTTTCTTTGTCCCAGGATGCCAAACATTAGCGGGGAAAGTGAAAAAGTTTATATATATATATATATATATATATATATATATATATTGTATCATCTTTTGTGATTTTCTTTTCACAGAAAGTAAAGTGTACTTTAAAGCGCAACATATCTTTAAGGAAATTTGTGACCCTCTTTATATTTAAGTAAACGGATTTCTTTCCACTGTATTATCAGTTCTAAAAGTACAGACTAAAAAGTCCTTTCAGAATATACCACAGTTCTTTGGGTATTATAAAGAGAAGACATATTCAACATAAAATGGAGTTTGATATGTTGCCTAAAAGAATATTAGGACATTGACTTTGATCTTGTTAGACGGTTCTTTGTCTTTTGATCAGATGATGAACCCAATTGTGGTACTCAATTCCTTTTGAGTCCAAAATTTTATAAGTGGAAGTTAACTTCGCAAGCGTAGCAATATACAATAATAAATTTATTTTTCAAGAATGTGAGTGTGAATTAGATTTTAAGACCATGAGTCACATATTTTATGATGCTTTGTGAAAATACGTTATCACATTGATTTGTACTTATAAGTATCAATCAGGAAATTTCTTTATCATGGAGATATTCAATAATGAACATGTATACATACAAATTGAGTATATATATATCATTGATGACATTACTATAACAAATATGTTATTAAATTCTTCGTCATAAATTTTAGTGCACCACCATATTAGCCGCAAATTAAGAAATTGTAGGCAAACAAGGATTTTTCACATAAATTATGATTTCTACAGCAAATAAATCACAGGCCTATACTGCGGCAAGCAATACTAATTGCTGAAATTTACTTTACAAGAGTGGAATCCTTACGGTAAGGGCTCCTAATCGTGTAATGATAGATACATATCTCTAATGTATTGAGCAATATACATAATAACCAATATCGAATCCAAAAAATAACTTAACATAAAAATGGATTACCCAAAATTAAAACGGTAGTGTAAACTTAATTAATAACACCAATAATCCAAAATTACTGTTTTAGCACAATACTCATTTGGTGCTAAAATTACTAAAGATTTCTCATCAAGCCATAAAAAAATTACATACCACGAATAAGCCACTAATGCATCCAAGTTTTAGTTGTATGCCCAACCATTAATAGATTTCTTTTTATTTGCAATGATATTACTTTATCATTAACAGGTTATCCTTTGGCAGAGTAGTGCAGCAAGAAGAGCGCCCAAATCTCCATCATTACCGAAACTCCATATATTGATCAATAATGGTTGATTTGACCGCTTATAAGCATAACCCCAAAAATATATTTTACAACTATAGTTGATACGTGAATTAACATACCTCGCGCTGAGCATAGATGTGACCGGCGATTAATTTTTTTTCTGTGCGGCAAATTACACAATATTCACAATAGTACTCCTTGATGTATACGAAAATCGGATCCGGCTACTTCATAGAAAAAAATCTTGATGAGCAGAACAATCGTGCTGATAACGTGTTTTAGAATATAGAGAAATAAAGAGGAGAACAGAAGAACACAGTTTGTTGACCCAGTTCGTCAGGAATGATTACGTCTGGGGGCGTACCAAGCCAGGAGATAATTCACTATTTGTTGTGTATGAGATCTCTTTATATAGGTTACACTCTAAGATTTTAAATGAGTACATAGAATATAATGAAACGACCATATTGCCCTCCACCAGTTACTTGTTGATGAAGACACACTAATATATTTTCCTTCAATAAATCAATAATGTCTAGTTTAATACTCCATATATTAAAATAAAATATAAAACGGGCCGAAATTCGAATTGAGAGAACAAGTCCATTTTGGAAAGCTACTACGATTAAATACGGAAGTTGGCCCCACAAAACGATAGTTGCAAATGAGTAATATATTTTTAATACAAATTCTTATATATAAGTATATTTAAATTTTGAGTTTAAGTTCAAATAAAATTTAATCTTTTAAAATTCAATTTACTTGGATTCAAAATCAATGACTTGAGTGCACATAAGAATCACTCCTTCTTTAAATGATAATATTAGCTGAAAGACAACAAAATTGAAAGAAAAGAAAGAAAATGTATTCACTCTATCCCTTCATTTTTATTTATTTAGTAATACTTTTCACATTTGAAAATTGAAAATAACACCAAATATAACAATACACCCTTACAAAACTATTGTATATTCAAATATGTCATTCAAATTTAGTAAAAAACAATTTCCCTTAGATTTTTTTTTTTTTTTTTTGTTTTACCGAGTGCGAAAAGACGAAATATAATATAGGTGGGGAGTTCTAAATCCTATTTTGATTTAATTCTGTCGATTGAATCCAATCGAGCATAATCCAATTTTGATATGCATTTGGCCAATTTGATTTGATATTGAGATAAACCTGCAACACATCCTCATAATTCAGTTTTTTCGGTAGAAAGGAAGATTGAATTCCCGAATAAGTACATGTAGTTGTAATTATGTAGATGGAATTCAATTTTATTTTTTACACATTTTCATTTAGAACATTTACTCCTCCCTTTCACCATAAATTTCACTTTTTTTTTTTTTTTCGTTCCACAATATTTTACACTCCCCTAAAATGAAAATAACATTCAATTACATTCAAATAAAATTTTTAAAAAATTATTTTTCAGCAACTTTTCTTAAAAATGTGTCGCACTAAATATTTAGATAAAAGTGTGACCGAAGGAATATTGAAGTAATTCATTTAACCATAAGAATAATATATGTCTCAGTTCTATTATTCCCAGACTAATTTAATTTGAATTTGATGTATATATTTATTTAGATCATAAAAGCAATTAAGTTTTGAAATCCTATTGCTTTCCGTTAGCAAAAAATACATGTTATGAAATTATCTCGCTGCTTTTCAAAGTCGTCTTACTTTCTATATGATACATATATTAAATGATTAAATCAATAATTAATATATAACGTACAATAAAATTATTATAACTAGAATTTATATTCTTAACTTGAATTCCAGGGAACCCAGAAGATCCAATCGGGTTTTGATTTTGTGTGTCAAAATAGCTCACATGGTGGGAGGCGATTAACAACCACAAGTATTACAACACCAAATCTGTAGTGTTAGTTGGATTCAGCTTAAAAACAGAAACTGTTCTTCTTGTGAAACTCTATTTGCTTATTTTTATATATATAATATTGCTGTCAGCACAACTTCTGGAATAATCCGTGACCCCAATTCCATATCCTTTTCTTGTTAATTAGTATCAGAATTTATGGCCTATGGTCCGCTCCGCATGCAACTCATTTTATAATAACAATATAAATAGCACCCAAGAATATGTCGCAATTCTATTTATTTTCTTGTCTATTTCTGAAATTATTTATTTATATATGTATTTATTAATTATTATTATTATTATTATTATTATTATTATTATTACTACTACTTTTTAGAGGGAAACTAGTGAATTAGAGGCAAACCACACACTAGACTTAGCGATCAACTAATCATGATCGACCAAAAAATTAGTTGATGGAAAGTTTAACCTAATGAATTTTATCGTTGTGCCTACTTATTTCATTAATTTGATTGAACACCATCACACAAAGTTAATTAGTAGAAGAGGAGAAGGGCGTGTTGAATTTGTCGTCGGTTATAACACCGGACTCGACGATGCAAGCTCATGAACCAAACTCTCTCCACCTCTCTCTATCACGAATTTCTTCACCAAGCACGGGAGATTCTCCCACTCGAATCTCTTTTCGAACGTCGAAACAAATGCGACGTCTTCTCTATCAATTTATCAACAAGGAATTGCAATCTCCAACATCAATTAAAGAGATGATTATAGGGAAGGTCAATTTTGATTGTCAATTCAAAGTACAGTAATAACGGAAAAAGAAGAGAGATGTGAGTTCAGGATTTTCTAATTAGATGTGTCAAATATTTCAAATACTAAGATGACGATATTAAGAAAAAAAAAAAAGAAAAAAAAAAGGAGAGGGGGATGATGATTTTAATCAATGGGATGCAGTTCACGGGACAAGTAAAAGTTCACGAGAATGACCCCCCAAAAATCAAAAGACGGCCAACCTTACTCCAATTCTCTCCAAATGTCTCCTCCTTATTCATTGCTAGCTACGTTCATGTGGTCCAAATCACTTACTGGACTTTCTTCACCAACCTGCTATGTGTTCTATTAGGCTTCTATTAATTTCGTCGATTCTCGATTTTTTTTTAATAAATCCTTCTATTAAAACACAAACCACCCCCCCCCCCCCCTATGTTCACATTAAGTACTTCGATAAAAAGGATTTGAGAAAACCCAAAAAATACCCTAAATTTTGTATTACAAATCTATTTTACTCTCTTTAAAAAAAAAAAAAAAAAAACTATTTTTTTCCAAAATGTTGGAAACAGTTGGCAATGTGTGAGAACTATGCCAACTGTTTTGCCAACTGTTTTGGGCAAAAAAGAGTAGCAAAATGGCAAAAAAAAGTTGTTTTAGAGAGGAGGGCAAACAATTTTTTCCTACGAAATTTAGGCAAATAAGTAAGAGAATTGATTTTTAGAGACATATTTATGTCATTATTGCTTTTTTAGCTAAAAGTCTTTAACGACAGGATCCTATCACAAAAAACTGTTTTCTATCATTAAAAAAATTTTAATTAGAAAAATAATAATGATTGGAGATGACATAATTATGTTGTATTAAAAGTCTATTTTCTTGTATTGTAAATTTTTCTCCCTAAGGATTTTGTAACATAGTATATTCCAAGAGTTTATGCATGATGAAAATTGAGGTGCTTCTCTCACTTGCACCTGCAAAAGTACCTATTTATGATGGGGGACAAGTAATATTTACCACATTTAAATAATAAAAACCAAAAAATAATATAAAAAATTAATTTAAAATTAATTTGAAATTGAACTCAAAATTCAAATGCACGCAAAAATCACTCCATGAAAATTCCCTAGCTAGCTTCATTAAATAAGCCCATTTTTTATCTTCAATGGTATCAGAGTATAAGTAATAGAAGAGTAGGAAGTTTATTGCAGATGAAATTGTGAAAATAATTGAATCCTAAAAATATATGAATGTTCTGAATTGATTCGATATTGAGTCAACTCAAACCCTTGGCTCTGGTCAGCCATACAAGATCTTCCATTATATGATTATACAATCATGTAATATTTTTTGTTACATTATTTAGATGAATGATTCATAGATGATGTACAAATAAAAGGTGATTGCGATATAATAAATGTAATTAATTGCACTCCATACTCATTCACCCAAATCATATATATAAAATATTACATCATTATATAACATAATATACACAAGAAATTTCATATGTCACTAATTTTCTTTCCCCAAATAATTATATACCAGATGAGTTGCAACATAAGCTTTTAAGAGTCGGTCCAAATGATATTAGGTCACAAATTAAACATATCATTTAAAATTAATTGAGTTTTATAGCATTATGAAGACGACAGATATACTATTGTTAGTTGGAGGGTTATACATATTCTAGTACAAGTACTAACTATATGCCAACCTAAGAGGCTTTGTCAAATTGCGAAAACAAGGGGCAAACAAAGGGCAGAAGTACATTAGTTGTTTCCCCTGTATGATCCTCATCTTAAAATGAATTAAGAAATGAGTATAGATCTCTTTATTTTCTTATTTTTGAATTATATGTTTTTAGTAAGTTTTGCATTAGACCATCTCACGATGAGGAGGTGTATAAATTGTGCATAATATACTAACACTTTTAAAGGAATCATGAGTGTTAGTTTATAAATTATTCCATCATAATACCGTCTCACATAGATGATATGTTGCAAGAAAATTCCATAATCCCATGTATCTCTTTCTACATTTAACTATACGAACATTTTTTTTTTCTCCCTATTGATAGATTTAATAATATATTAGCCTGAATTTAGAGATGTTGGGATTTAGCTTTCAAATAATTTGCTGGTTTTGAAATGAAGTCCGTGAAGATTGCATGTGAAGACAAAAAGGAGCTGTTATAAACAATGCATTTGATCAACTTATAGACCCACTCACATGTATTTTTTTGCCTTTTACAAATAACCATCACAAAATTGATTGATCATAAATTAACTAATTATTCAGTGCGGGGCATATTTAAGGAGAGGGACAAGTACAAAATGCAGATATACGGAAGCATGAGAATTGTTGAAATTTATTTTGACACCAAGTTGGCCTAACATGAGGTTAAAAATAAGTAAGTTATTATATGTATCCAGTGAATCGTGCAAGTAAAGAATCTCTTTAAAAAAAATATGTTTGAATTGCACGGTGCAATTGATGTACAAGAGACTTGCTCTTAAAGATAAATGACTAAGAGATGAATTGGGGAATACAAATAAAACTTAATATTGTGTTATATTATATATATAAAAAAAAAGTTCCAATAATATATGGTTATAATTAACAATGGAATGAGTTAAAAAAAGAAAAAATGGAATGAATTAAGTTGAACACTTGAACATAATTAACCACAATCATCGCAGAATCCATGACTTGAAATTCAAATTGAATTATTCAATATTTGGTTCAACTCATAGTTTGAAATTGACCAGTAATGAATTCGAGTGTGTATCTTCAAACACACCTAGAAAAGTTTCTTTCTCTCTCTTGTCGTAATTCTTGAAATTTTATGTATGGTTATTTGAAATAAAGAACAAGCAGAAAATGACCCCATATATGTTACTTCGGAGCTGACTCAATTCATTTGAATCCACGTTGCGCTTTCCGTTATGGGATTTCAAGTACTAATGAACTGATATGGCCATGTAAAGAAGGCTAACATGATTAAACATCCAAATAATACCTTATTTCAAAGGTCATAAACAAATTCTTGAATTTAAGTTTTCTAATTGAATAAGATGATAAAGTATCCCTCTCTCATGCATTATTATTTATTATTACAAGGATAAAAATTGTAGACCCCACTTACGAGGACCCACCACCTGTGAAAAGAGTAGGGTAAAAAAAGTAAATCGCGAGATGTGTCTCAAACGAATAGAGTTAAAGATTTTGTTGCTCGCATATAAATTTAAGCCCGGGTGGTGGTTGCATAATTACAAATTTGGCTCTAACACACATTCTATGTGCTAGTAATTAATTAATCGGGTAATGAACACTTAATTAGGGCCCATAAACCATCATTAAAAAACCCAGTTCAAATCAATGTGTCTGCATGGACAAGTGAATGAGTCGGTTACTACAAACAAATATTCTTACATATACCAAATTGGACCATAGTAATAAACCAAAAATCACAAACAATGAATGCCTAACATTTAATACAAAGATTACAGTCGCAACAAAACAAACACAAGTCCATTGTGAAAAAACAAATAATCTATCTTTGCTCATGTCCATAACTATTGTACATTTTCACTACCTTTTAAACCTCACATCTCCACTATAAAAACCACAAGGCCACCTCCTCTGTTTCCCCTGCCTTACTTTAAACAACCACATTGCACTCTTCCACCACCACCAACCACCCGAGACGGAGCAAAAAATGGGCGGTTTTACCTTCAAAAACTTCACATTGATGCTTTTAGTTGTACTTGTTATGTGGTGTTGGAACATGGAAATGTCGAATGCAAGAAGAGTAGGAGTAGGCAGGCATTCGAGACATAGTTCTTCGTCTTCTCTTTTGAAGAAGAAGGGAAAAAATCATGGCTCCAATCACCATAACAGCAATGGTATTAAGCCAAAGCAGAAAGCACCACCACCGGCCGCCGTTGCACCACCCCGGCAAGGTGATGAGCATGCACCTGAACCTGAATCCACTGTCTTTGATGTGTTGGATTTTGGAGCCAAAGGTGACGGAAGCACCGATGATACTAAGGTAAAAATATTAACATGCAATTATTAATCCACACTATTTTATTTAATTAAAAAATCTTCAATTTTCATTGGTCAAATTTCAAGAATCTCCCATATTCCATAATTTCAAATTTGTTGATGCGCATTTATTCCATTCACTCCTAATTTGTGGGTACAAGTTGAGGTCCCCTGTTTACAACTTAAAAGCTTCATACGGATAGCTAAAGTAGCATATAGCAATTAACTTCTAACAACTTTAATTCAATAAATTTGAAATACTATACCTGAATAAATACTATATATAGATTATGTTTATTAGTTGTCACATGAGTCTACTAGTAAAGTGAAAGTTTGTTTGATCGACACATAATTTCATGATTTGGGGAACAAATTAGACACCTGTGATATAATTCCAGCTGTATAAAATATTAATAGACCCAAAATTAAGCTTAATTGAATTCGATAATATTTTTAGCAGTGACAATACAAATTGACAAGGGAATAGACAGGAGAATCAAGAGGGTCCCGAAAACAATTCCTGTTACGGCAGTTTATTCATGTTACCAACGAATTACAATAATAGTACTATATATTGCTCGAATAAGAAACTAACAAGTGTTAAAAGTTTAACTAAACTTTAACCAGATTAATATATAAAATAATGCCATATTTGACCAAACTCAAACTACATTCCATCTATTGCAAATTTACATTTCGTCTAATTGGTCCTTTATATTTTATACACGTAATTTGTGGTAGTATTATTCGGAATGGAGAACTAATGATGAGTAAATATTGAAAAGTGAGTTAAATAATAAATATTGAAAATTAAATACAGGCATTTCAAGCTGCATGGAGTGCTGCGTGTAAGATTGAAGCCTCAGTCATAAATGTTCCAGCACAGTACGTATTTCTTGTGGGGCCCATTTCATTTTCTGGTCCATACTGCCAACACAACATTGTTTTCCAGGTAAACTGAAATTAACCACACCATAAATTGTGAAAATTTTAATTCCATTTTCTTCACCTTTTTTTTTTTATATAGTTGCTTAATTAATTTAAAATGATCCATCCAACCCAATTGTGCAGTTAGACGGTACAATTATTGCTCCAACGAGCTCAAGTCCATGGGGCAATGGCCTTTTGCAATGGCTGGAATTCACAAAACTGATTGGACTCACAATCAAAGGAAGTGGAATTATTGATGGAAATGGAGCTGCTTGGTGGCAAAATTCTCGTAATGATGATGATCCTCTTGATGATCAATCCAAAATAATTATCCCATTTAACGAGACAGTCGCAGAAACACCTCCACTTCCTGTACGTATAACTAACTTCCATCTTTCTTTTGTGTGTCACGCTGAATATCATGTAAATTAAATGTCACAAGGTGGGACAAATTGATCATATTGGACCCATTCATATTTGTACTAACTGAACTCTTGTATTTGCAGATAGAAAGCTCACTTGGTGGGAAAATGCCAAGCATAAAACCAACTGTAAGGACCATATTTTAGCCTACTTCTCAAGTAATGTGATATAAGATAGATAAGAGTAATTTTTTGTGAAATTTGTTCATAATATCAAACTGACACTATAACATTCATTCACGGATAGTGGATCTCTTATAGGTTAATACTCATAACATTTTATACTTTGATATTAATTTATAAGTGTAACGTTAAATGAATGTAATGATATAAATTTAATACTAGTGACTGTCGGCTTGACTAGTTGTTTTACTACAGGCACTTAGATTCTATGGAAGCCTTAATGTAACAGTTACGGGCATCACAATTCGTAACAGCCAACAATGTCATCTAAAGTTCGACAACTGCGTTGGCGTATCGGTGTATAATTTTAGTGTCTCGTCGCCTGGCGATAGCCCCAATACGGACGGAATACATCTCCAGAACTCCAAAGATGTGCTCATTCGTAGCGCCACTCTTGCTTGCGGTAATAAAATTATTTTACTTTCCGACATATAATTTATTTTTCTGCAATCTTATCCTATTTGTTAGGAGGGAACCCAAATCAGCCACATTCTTGAAACCAAGCCACTTATAGATCCACACTTTTCCACCATTCAACATTTAAATTAATAGAAATGTCCTTGTCTGATAAATGGTATGCAAGACAGAATAATCATCTCTGCAACCCCACAAAGAAAAGAAATGGCAAAAACGTCATAATCCACACTAATTAAGAGTAGGTACATCCAGAAACAGAATATATGAAATGAGACTATATATGGGCTTGTGAAATAATTGTCACATGTAGTTCATTAGCATGTAGATAAAAAAAAAAAAAATTGTATTAACCTGCAAACTACATTGATCTTACTCAACAAATCATAAATGAATCTTATTTATATATACAATATTTTGTTAAGCCTATTTTATAAAGAGCAAGTCTCCTGTGACACATGTTCGTATTATGAAACTGATACCATTATATGTATTCACTGATGCCATAACATACTACAAAAAAACATAAAATTGCCTATGGAAATTGCCAATATAGCTACGAAATTTTCAACAAAAAAATTTATAGTGGAGATTACCTACGAATTGCCTACAAAAATTTCTAATTGTATTGATATTTTCCTTCTCCACCTACAAAAAAATTGCCTACGAAATTATGATGTAGGTAAATGACTTGTAGGTAATTATACCTAGAGATATTATTTCGTAGGCAAATTTGTTTATAGGTTGAGAAATGTAGATGCTTTTATAATTATAAAATTTTGTAGGAACTTTTTTGTTGGAAATTTTTTATAGGGAATTCTTTATTTTCTTGTAGTGTTATAAGTCCAATAGTATCATGCATGTAATTGTATCATAACATTTTATAAGTTTAATGATATTAATGAATGAATGTAATGTGATATCAATAAATGATGATATAAATTTTGAAACTTGTTCATAGAAGATTTTGAGTTTTATAAATAGTTTAAAATTGGGCCAGTGTTTCTCTTAACATGCATGTTGAATTATTGCAGGGGACGATTGCATCTCGATTCAAACAGGATGCACAAATGTGTACATACACAATGTGAATTGCGGGCCGGGCCATGGGATCAGCATCGGCGGGCTAGGAAAAGATAACACCAAGGCGTGTGTGTCCAACATCACTATTCGAGATGTTGTTATGCACAACACTATGAATGGCGTTAGAATCAAAACCTGGCAGGTAAAACCCCCTTCTCCAATTCCTCATTTAATTAGGCCCCTTAAACATTCGAGTTAATTGGACACATTGATTTGGCCCAACTTTGTTGGCCCAATCTTCTAACTTATCATTTCCAACTTATTATATATGATCAACTTTTCAAAAAAAAAAAAAAAAAAAATTAATGTAGTGGGCCGCATTCTTTTTATTGTATCCTTGCAGGATATAAATAAAAAATTATTTTTTTGTATTTCAACTATATTTATATGAACTTAAGTCCTTTAAAATTAATAGACATTTTGATCCACTAAGGATTGGATACCTCTGGATGTGTCCCAACTCGATCCTATTACTTGAATTAATAATTTAAAAAAATCGATAAAAACAAGATGAGTGATTGGTCTTATATAAAATAGTTTTACTATAAAATTGGTTCACAGCTTCACGTCTATTACTTTTTACTCCCCGTCCCAAACTCGTTTGCTACATCACCAAAAAGGCCCGTCTCATATTCGTTTGCTAAATCTACTTTTAGCAATATATTATATTCTCCATACACTAATAATCAAAATCATCTACTTTATCACTTTAAATACTATAAACAATTATTTTCTTAAAACCCGTGCAAACAGTAAATAAGAAAATGAGTAGTATATAACTGACATAATAATAGTATGTTTTAATGAAACAATTAATACTATTTAAAAATACATATAAAATGCACATGGCAAAACTAATTTACTTGAGATTTTGGCGAATAAAATTATACTCCAGGGCGGGTCAGGATCCGTGCAAGGAATACAATTTTCGAACATCCAGGTTTCCGAAGTCCAAATGCCAATAGTAATCGATCAATTCTACTGCGACAAAAGAAATTGCAAGAACCAAACGTCATCAGTTTGGCTGTCGGGTATAAACTACCAAAATATACGAGGAACCTACACAGTGAAGCCCGTGCACCTGGCCTGCAGCGATAGCATACCCTGTACAGACGTAACTCTCACAAACATACAATTGAAGCCTCAACAACAGGGCTACGATCCTTTTTGCTGGCAGACATTCGGGCAGCTATATTCTCCCACAATCCCTCCCCTTGATTGCTTGCAAATGGGAAAGCCATCCAATAACCAAGTTCAGGGAGATGATGATACTTGCTAAGTCTTGGTTGGATAGTTTTGCATGGTTGGCCCCTAATTGGCACCATTTTTATATTTTACCCACAATTTCATGAAATTAGTGAATCTTTAATTTAGTGGTATGGCTTATATATGAAACTATACAATTAGAATTATATATATGAGTGTGCTTATTGACACCAGACATTTGCTTAAAACACTTATTTTACAACGGTATACAATGGTATATAGTGCTAAAAGATATTATATGTGAATGTGTGAATAATCCTGGGTTTTATATATGAGCTTCTTGTGGCGTATGCGTGTGTAGATAATTTTTTTTTTAATAAAGTTTGGAGATTTGGTACGCGGTTCTATTGCACGATTTAAAATATATATATATAATCTAAATCATATTGATTTTGGTGGTGTTAAGAAAAATAAGTTAAATTAAAATACATATAAGTGTATAACTTTTAGTATTAAGTTACGAAATTGAATATTACAATTTAAGAGATGTAAACACTGATGAATAGTGAGAATCACTTTTAATTTTAAAAAATTGTAAAAAAAAATAAAAAAAAATTTGCCTCCTTACTTAAGTTTGTATACAAACTTGGATTTTAAATCTACCACTTAAATCCATTTTAAGTGTTTAGATAAAATACTCAAATAGATGAATTTTAAGTACTTAGCTTTAATTCTAATTTAAATTGGAGAAATTTTAAATACTAAAAAAAACATGTCATTTGATATCCATTAATTCTCAAATATATTCATTCTCAAATCTCTTAAATTTCAAATGACTATATTCAAACACAAACTTATATTTTTTAGTCTAAATTTAAATCACATTGAGATAATGAGAAACCAATTTACGGAGTGTTCCTTTTTACAACACATTTATTCAATGATATAGGAAAATATAGTGGGGGTAAATCTTGAAATTAACCTTGGAAATATTCTTTTTTAGTTCATTTTTATTAGAGTATTCATTTATATACACATACATACATGTAAACATCACAAAATGCAGGATTGTATATTTGTAACCATACCTTGTTAGCAAGTTAGTTATAGCGTTAGCAAGTTACTTACGCTAGTTAGCAAGCTAAACAAACAGAGCTTACCAGCTAAGAGTGGCAGTTATGACTCCACCTCTATAAATACTATCATGTACACTCTATGTCATTTAGCTATGAAATATACAAAATTCAACATGGTATCTTGAGTCATCTTATTCATATTTTCCCTGATTCTGTGATCCGATCCTTGAAGATGTGCATATCTTCAACCGCTTATAACTCTTCTTCATCAATTCTCTTTGAATCTTCATCCAGTATCTTCTTCATCAATTCTCGATCTCTCTGCTTTCTCATATTTTCCAAAATGCCTAATCCACATAAACTACCTACTTTCATTACCCTCCATATCAGATTGGATCGCACAAATTACTCTTTCTAGCGATCGCAAGTTCTGGCCACAGTTCGTGCCCACGGTTTCGAGGACGTCCTTTTGTATTCCTCTCCACCGACTGATGAGTTGGCTTCTGATGGATCTTCTAGCAGTGGTACTGATACTATTGATTGGCACAAACACAATCAGTTCCTTCTCAGTTGGATTCTTAGTTCGATTTCTGAATATATGTTTGGTCATGTGAATTGATGCACACACTCATACCATACCTGGAAGGTGCTCGAGGAATTATTTCAGTCACAATCCAAAGCACGAGCTTTGACTTTACGTTTTCAACTTCAGACCTTGAGGAAGGGCTCTCTGACTGTTGACGAGTTCATCCTTCAGATGCGTACCATAGCTGATGGTTTACACGCAGCTGGACAACCTATTAGTGATACAGATCTTGTGCTACACATCCTTGGAGGTTTAGGTGTTGAGTTTGATGTTGTAGTTGTTGCTCTCACAACAAGAGGAGACATTCCTTCCATATCTGAGGTTCAACATATCCTACAGACTTATGAAATGCGTCTGTTATACATCTCAGGTCAGAATTCTATTTCTCCAGCTCCTACTTCTGTTATTCAGAGTGCAAATATTGCTACTAAGGACACTAAGGGCAATAACACTGGTAAGTTCAAGAGTAAATATCGTTTTAACTCTAAGCAGAAGGTATTTTGCCAAATTTGTGGTAAGAGTAATCATACTGCAGCTAAATGCTTTAAACGCTTTGATGAGACGTTTGTTGGACCTGAACACGGTGTTAATCACCAACAACTTGCTGGACCACAATAAAACCAACACCAGATCCAGGCGAATTTTGTTCAACAGAGATCCATTCCTCCTTCACATGCCTCTGTACCTAATGGTAATTCTAATTCATTTGCTAGCTCTTCTGCTCCTAATGTTCCGCAAGCACCTTCGGAATGGTTTGTGGATAGTGGTGCCACACATCATGTTACTTCTCAAGTTGCGAATCTCAGTATTCAATCACTGTATCAAGGTAATTCTTGCTTAACCGTTGGTGATGGTTCTTCGGTTTTGATCAAGCATGTTGGTCATATGACTTTACCTACTTTATAGCATGGATAAAATGTTAGGCTGCATAATGTTCTTCATGTGCCAGATACTACTAAAAATCTGATGAGTATTTCTTAGTTTTTAAAAGATAACAATGTAGTGATTGAGTTTTACTCTGACTGTTGTCTTGTTAAGGATCTGACAACACGTCAGATCTTGCTGAAAGGTGCTCTTAGACATGGATTATATCAGCTGGATTTTGGAACTTTGAGAGGCAATTCAAAGTCACCGAATAACAATGTTTTCTCTTGTAATGCTGCTACTTTGTCTAATAATCAGAATAATGCCATACTTTGGCACAATAGACTAGGTCATCCATGTACCTCTAGTCTATCTCAGGTTTTGCGGTCACTTTGTATCCCTGTTTCAGCTTCAAATGTTAAGGTCTGTGAATCATGTATGCTTGGGAAAATGCATCAGAAACACTTTGCTTATGTTCTTCATACTATTATTTCACCTCTTGAGTTACTGCATATTGATATTTGGGGTCCTAGCTCGACATGTGCTATTGAGGGTTATAAGTATTACTTGTCTATTGTGGATGATTTTTCTCGGTATACTTGGATCTTCCCTTTGGTTACTAAGTCTGGGGTTACTCCACTTTTTCTTCAGTTTGTTAATATGATTGAAAGGCAGCTTAGCCTAAAAGTTAAGTGTGTACAAAGTGATAATGGAAAGGAATTCCTGGCCTTATCGAAGTCTCTACAGCCTTATGGTATTCAAATGAGGTTCTCTTGCCCGTATAGTCATCAACAAAATGGTCTTGTGGAGCGTAAGCATCAACATATCACTGAACTTGGATTATCTCTATTGGCCAAAGCTTCTTTACCCATGGAGTTTTGGTGGCATTCCTTTCAAACTCCCACTTATCTCATTAATATCTTACCCACACCAGTTCTTCGTCATAAATAACCATATCAGATCATTTTTCATAAACCTCCTGACTACACATCCCTTCGCATCTTTGGATGCTCATGTTTTCTCTATCTTCGGCCTTATAATTCCTCTAAGTTACAATTCAGGAGTTCCAAATGTGTCTTCTTGGGCTATTGTTCTTCTCATAAGGGGTACTATTGTCTTCATCCCTCTGGTAAGATTTATATCTTTCCCACTGTTACTTTTGATGAGTCTGAGTTTCCTTATTCATCTCTTTTTTCCTGACCCCAATCTCATTCTCATCATCCATCTCAAATTACTGCTGCTCAGATTCCTGAGTTTTCTCCTATTTAAACTACTTCCGTTGTTCCAAATATATCCTCCCATTCTCTTGCCCCATCTCCACATGATGCATCTGCTCCTATTCCTCCCTCTCCCCTATCACATCCCACTACTGCTGTTTCATCTCAGGTTAACCCGGTACACATTCCCGCTTCTACTAACATTCATCCAATGACCACACGGGCAAAGACTGGAAATCTCAAACCTCGAGTGTTTAGTATTGCTGCTATTACAGAACCGAATTCAGTTTCTGAGGCATTGGCTCATCTGATTGGAAAGAGGATATGGCAGCAGAATACAAGGCCCTAATAGATAATCAAACATGGCATTTGGTACCACACACAGGGGATATGAACCTTATCAATACAAAATGGCTTTTTCGAATTAAATATCACAAGGATGGTTCTGTGGAACATTGAAGGCGAGACTTGTAGCACGTGGTTTTCAACAAAATGCTGGTGTCGACTATTCTCATACTTTCAGTCCTGTTATTAAACCCCAAACGCTTCGGATAATTTTCAGTCTTGCCGTGATAAAATATTGGACAATTCAACAAGTTGATGTTAATAATGCGTTCTTGAAAGGGACTTTGCATGATACAATGTATATTGCTCAACCTGAAGGCTTTATTGATTTGTCTCGTTGACTTGAAGCGAATATACTAGCTTTCTACTAGTAGCTTCCCCGCAAGCGTACGGGTTCATTGTAGTATGAGTAAGTATAATGACCAAGTATATCGAACCCAAAGGATGAAGTGTAAGCAAATAGATCCCTGAAGATCTACGCGTCGTAGTTAATATGAGTGAAATGTTTTTTATTTTTTTGGAAAGATTAATTAAAACTAAAATAAACTAATTAAACTAAAATACTAAAGAAGACGAATTAACTAAGGTTTGTGTTCAAATAAGAGATGGTGATGCTCAAGATAGGAATCCCTACGTATACTAACGGAGCAGGTACATAATCAAAATAACCGTGACGCGCAAGAAATAACCTAAGTAAAAGAATGCAAGGTGAAAGCTCAAGATTCTAAACCCTAACACTTTACCCTAACACTCGACTTCACTAATCCACTAACAAGTTAATAGATTGTGCTTAATTAATGAGACCCTAATTTAACTAAGGTGATGCGGTCGTCCTCTTTCGCTAAACTGGCAGATGAATTAACCCTTTCTAAACCCTCTAGTTAAGTCTACTCGCTGTTAAAGAGTGATACGGTCATCCTCTCTCTAACACTTTTCGAACGAAATTCAAAAGTAAAGTTAAGATTAATTTTAAGAATTCATTAATTAAGAGAATTAAAACCTAACGTCACAAGTTACCCTAATTACGTACCCACAACCTACTTCTACGAGTTCATCCTACCCCAAGCATGCAAGGGTTTTAACTAGACATAGGTTTTACGTAAACAAGAACAATTGAATAAGTAACGAACATGAACATGATAATTATAACTATGAAAAGATCAATCATAAACTAGGGTTTCAAGAAATAAGGAATAACTTAAATTAAACCAATAAAACGAGTCTCAACATGTTCAAGCACAAGAATATGATGAAACGAAACTAAAACGTAAAATCGTGACGTGAATTCGTAAGAAAAACCTCAAAAACGTAAAGTAAACTTGCTCGTTCCTTCTCTCTAAATATTAACTCTCTAAATATTAACCTCAAAAGCGTGGTGCTCGAATGGTGCAAGTGCTCGAGCGGTGGCGCTCGAGCTGGTCGAGCGCTCGGATTCCTCTGCAAGTTTTGGGCGCTCGAGCAACGTGCTCGAGCGGTGACGCTCGAGCTGCTCGAATGCTCGAATTTTTCTGTAAGTTTTGGGCGCTCGAGCAACGTGCTCGAGCTCTAATGCTCGAGTGGTCCACTCGAATGACTCCCAAAATTGCTCCAATTAGTACTTTTCTTCTTCAATACTAACACCAATCGTATTCCTTCGATATCTTCTCATCCGGGCATCTGTTTGAGTCGATTCAAAGTCCTACGAACTCCGTTCTTCGCCCTCGATTCACCTACGAGCATTAAAGAGACAAATTCATCAATGTATAGAAATAATGCTCAATTGACTCCAAATACTCGATAAAATCGGCCAAAATTAGGGCATTTTGAGTGACGAATCATGACAATTTCACGCCTAATCAACCCCCCCCAAACTTACAAGATTGCTTGTCCTCAAGCAATGAAATAACAAGTCAAATGAAATTGTTAGGAATGAGTCAAATAATCAAATCATGCAAGCAAATGAACTCGAGCTTCAAAGATCAATCACAATTATACTCACTCATCTTCCCTCATAATACTCATGCAACAACAACGAGAATCACCAAAATCAAATATGGATGTGCACTCAACGATGTGTTTCACTCCCTCACAAGTGTATATCAATGATAAAGGGACTCACTCAAACAATCAATCACACATATTGGCAGCCATAGGCTTGTAAGCACTCTCAACTCCGACCATACTCTAGAAATCAATGCCGAATCAAAAAGGACTTTTCTCAAGGTTGTAATGTAGGCTCTTTGGACAGGCTTGTAAGCACTCTCAACACCGACCATACTCTAGAAAATCAAACTTTCGCACTTCGAGATTAAGAACAGAATACTTCAAATATTTTCAATCAACACATTTTCAATTCCACTACTCTCAACACTTCAATTTTTTTCTTTCTAACTCCTTTCACTTTTTTTTCCAATCACTTTTTTTTTCTCTTTTTCGCACAAACACATGAGCTCATTTTTTTTTTTGCTCATTCTCATTTTTTTTTTCTTTTTCCCATAACTCATAACTTCATCACACCTTCTTCTCATACTCACTCAACAAACAACATTTTCCTTTTTCAACTCAATTCAATCCCTTCACATTCACACTTTTCCTATTCTCCACTCGAATTTGGACAAAAAGGCTTAGGAATTGGAATAGTGTTCATATGTGCTAGCAAATAAAATAGGCTTAAAGCTCAAAGGGGCTAACAAGGGACAAATGTCAATGGTAAGGAAAATTTTGGCTAAGTGACTCATTCAAATCAAAGATGGCCTAAGATCACATTCGGCATATCACACTAGACACAATCAAAAAGCAAGAGCACACACAAGTTCTAGCTCCTCTAAGGTGACGATCCACCCACAAACGAAGAGATTAGTTCATGCATCAAAATCTCATAAGACTCAAATCTCACGGCTTTCACATCCATGCTAGTCCTAGTGCATTCTCACTCTCATCACACAAGCACTCAAAAAGAAAACTTATAAGCATACTGGTTCTCTCTCAAATCCACTCTAACTCAAACACTCACACAAAAGAGTCCCTAACTCAAATCCACAAATCACCCTACTCATCAAATCATACTCAAAGATAGCAATCAATAAGCATAAGATGATTGATAGGCATGAAATATGCAATAGCGAATCAGATCAAAATCACCCCAAGGAGCGTCTCAAGGCACCAAATATCCAAACACACTCAAAGCTAAGAAAGGGGTGCTCCGGTGCATTGTAACAAGAAACATAAAAAACTCCGCCCCCCAAACTTCGACCTTGCGAAGAGGTCTAAGTTTGGGGTTATGGGTTACCTCAACCAAATAATTTAGTTTCTCTCAACAACGTTGCACACTCCCTTGTTTGAGTTCCTCCCTTTTGAGTACTCCATCGAGACAAGCCTACAAAATTAACTCTCAAGTACGAGGTTAAAATTTACGATTCAACAACACCCTAATAACATAAAACTCAAATAACTAAAAACACTCAAAAGCAGATAAAAATGGGTTGCCTCCCATTCAGCGCTATTTTTAAGGTCCTCATGCCGGACCAAGCTCAAAGGAGCTTATGGGACATCATACTCAAATTTACCTCCCTTACTCTCATAAGAGTGGTGCTTGCATGTCTTTCCATTCAGCGCTATTTTTAAGGTCCTCATGCCGGACCAAGCTCAAAGGAGTTTATGGGACATCATACTCAAATTTACCTCCCTTACTCTCATAAGAGTGGTGCTTGCATGTCTTTCCTTGATGCCCTTCCATCATGAACTCTTTTGCTTCCTTCTCATCCCCAAGTGTTATGGGTCTCAACTCCTTCTCACCTTTATCTGGAGGGGTCTTACCAAACAGTTTCTTAAATTTGGACTTTTTCTTCTTATCTCCTCATTTCCCTTCCAACTGGACCACGTCTATCTTTTTCACCTCTTCCTCCCTCAACTTCTTCACTTTATCCCTATCAAAATAATCACAATCATAATGCTCATGGGTTAAATTATCAAGTGAAGGATTATCAAAATCATGAACATGAGAAAGATTAGAGATAGGAGGTGTGTCTTCAACACGAGGATCAATTGCATCCATGCAATACAAACTCTCATCCTCCTTCGGGTGCTTCATGGCTTCATATAGGGAAATCTTCACTTCTTGATCATCAACCTTCAACGTAATCTTTCCATTTGCCACGTCTAGCACCATCCCCACCGTCGCTAAGAACGGTCTTCCCAAGATCAGGGGCACATGCTCATCTTCCTCCATCTCTAGCACTATAAAATCGGCTGGAAAAATGTGATCTCCAACTCTCACGAGGACGTCTTCAACCACACCTTGAGGTCTCGTGATGGTCCTATCAGCAAGCTGGAGCGTCATCATTGTGGGTTGAAGTTCACCCACCTCTAACTTCTTGAACAACGAAAGAGGCATCAAATTAATGCTCGCCCCTAAATCACATAGCGCTCCTTTCTTGATCCCGTTCCCGATATCACAAAGAATGGTGAAGCTCCCGGGATCCTTCAGCTTTGGAGGAAGTGCCTTGTGCACTAATGCACTCACCTCGTGGTTCAACTGCACCAACTTCGGCTCATCCACTCGCCGTCTTTTCGCGATCAAGTCCTTCAGAAACTTTGCATAGTTGGGCATTTGTTCCAAGGCATCATAAAAAGGAATGTTAATATGCAATTTTTTAAACACATCAAGGAATTTAGCGAATTTCTCATCAAGCTTCTTTTTCATGAAGCGTTGTGGATATGGGACGGGTATCACAGATTTGGGTACCCCTCATTCATCTCTCTCGGTCTCTTTCACTTTCTCCCTTGCTTCCTTTGTCTTCTTCCACTTAGGAACTCTCTCAACCTTCTCAATGCCTTCCTCTTCAAGCTCTTTGCTTGCTTGAGTGCTTTCACCCTCAACCTTCTTCTCAACTCTCATCTCTTCAATCTCATCTCTATCTTGGGGCGTCTCAGAATCAGCAGGCATCTGAGGACCTTCATAGTTGGTCCCACTTCTAAGCTGGATCGCCTTGCAATGTTCTTTAGGGTTTCCCTCCGGAATGGAAGGATACTTACCCGGCTCCCTATTCAATGATTTTGCAATTTGGCTTATCTGGAACTCTATTGAGGTGAACCGCCTATTGTTCTCTTGCTGAATTCGATTCAGCTCTACATCTCTCTTTTGGAGTTCTTGATCACGCTGATCACCTTTCTTATGCAACTCCTTCACATCGTACTCCAAAGAGGACAATCTATTGCTACCTTCCTCCACCTTCTGAAGGATAGCTCTCAATATCTCCTCAGTTGAGAAACCGCCTTCTCCACCCGGAGATTTAGAACCTGGATCAACACCTGGAGGAACTGTAATGCCCGCCTTCGGGTTAGCATATGAAAAATTCTCGTTCTTCCTCCATTGGTTCTGAGGAAGCTGCTGGCCTCCTTGGTACCCTTGTGTGTTCCTCCATTGATTTTGAGGTGGCTGTGGACCTGGAGGTACAAATGGTTGGTCACATTCTGATTGTAATAAGGACCTCCCATATAGTTGGCTACTTCTTGCTGAATTGTGGGCTTGTCCTCTTGCTCATTCTCTGCTGCATTTCCTCCAACCATATTCTTCCCCAACTCAAGGTTGTTAATATTTTCCATCATGGCCATCAACAGCCTTCTCGTTCCTTCAGCTTCCTCAACCTGATGAACTCTTTGGAAATCTGCATCCACATTCCAAGCCCCGGCATTCGTGACAATGTTGTCCACGATCTCTCTACACCTCACTATTCCTTGATTCAGGAATGATCCACTAGCACAGACATCTAGATGGTCTTGCCCAGCCTTATTGGCACCACTATAGAAAAATGCCATCACATCTCCCCTCATTGTACCCGTGCTGCGGGCACTCTATCAACATATTTGAGTATCTCTCCCACGCTTGACGTAGGTCCTCTCATTGCTTCTGGCGGAAGGAAGAGATTTAAATCCTTGTTTTGATCGTTCTGGATGGAGGGTAGAACCGCTTGAGGAACAGACGCTCGAGCTCGGCCCAAGTGGTAATACCTCCCCGTGGAAGCGTATTATCGTACCACTCTTTAGCTATTCCCGTCAATGAGAATGGGAACAACCTAAGCCTCTTGGCATCTTCAGACATGCCATTGTAATTGAAAGTGGAGGCTATCATTAGAAAACTCCTCAGATGTGTATGAGGATTCTCCTTCCCGATCACCCCCTTGAACTGGTTCTCTGTAAGCAGCTTAAGAATTCCCGGGGAAATTGAGAAGTTATTTGCCCCAACAGGAGGCAATGCCACTCCATCATAGTACCGTTGTGGCTGCGCCGCGAACCTTCCTCGAATAGCCATATTCTGATCTGCGTTCTGAGGAATATGTTGAGGATTAGCAGCTGGTACGGGTACTTGTTGGGGTGGTGGTTGGTAAACAGGTGGTGGATTGTAAACTGGAGGTGGAGGGTACGGGTATGGTGGATAAGGGTATGGTGGGTATGGGTAAGGTGGGTAAGGTAAGTTAGGATGTGGGTAAGCAGGGTTGTTATGAGGGTTTTGAACAATGTTATGAGCTGGGCTATTTTGGTTCTGAGTACCCGGGTTTTGGCTCTGGCTTTCTCCTAACGGATCTTGATTCTTACTGGTATTGCCATCAGTGTCGTCAACCCGGTTCAATGCCTGATTGAACTCATTCTCGACATCGTCCAACTCATTAGTAATGTCCATTGGTTCTTTCCCTCCGGCAGCGTTCATCCTTCTTAAGAAGGCTCGGTTTCTTCTTGCTATTGTCTCAGGATCTAACGGTAACCTCTCTTCGCTCGTATTGCACTGTGAGTGTGTTTTCATAACCCTGAAACACTAACAAAAGAATCAAAACGCAACTGCTGAATATGTACGAAATAAAAAAAAACAGAAATGAAAATCACTCACTACTAACTACTAAGCTATCGACAAGTCCTATTCAAAAGACATACAACGCCATCCCCGGCAACGGCGCCATTGACTTGAAGCGAATAAACTAGCTTTCTACTAGTAGCTTCCCCGCAAGCGTACGGGTTCACTGTAGTATGAGTAAGTATAATGACCAAGTATATCGAACCCAAAGGATGAAGTGTATGCAAATAGATCCCTGAAGATCTACGCGTCGTAGTTAATATGAGTGAAATGTTTTTTATTTTTTTGGAAAGATTAATTAAAACTAAAATAAACTAATTAAACTAAAATACTAAAGAAGACGAATTAACTAAGGTTTGTCTTCAAATAAGAGATGGTGATGCTCAGGATAGGAATCCCTACGTATACTAACGGAGCAGGTACATAATCAAAATAACCATGACGCGCAAGAAATAACCTAAGTAAAAGAATGCAAGGTGAAAGCTCAAGATTCTAAACCCTAATACTTTACCCTAACACTCGACTTCACCAATCCACTAACAAGTTAATAGATTGTGCTTAATTAATGAGACCCTAATTTAACTAAGGTGATGCGGTCGTCCTCCTTCGCTAAACTGGCAGATGAATTAACCCTTTCTAAACCCTCTAGTTCAGTCTACTCGCTGTTAAAGAGTGATACGGTCGTCCTCTCTCTAACACTTTTCGAACAAAATTCAAAAGTAAAGTTAAGATTAATTTTAAGAATTCATTAATTAAGAGAATTAAAACCTAACGTCACAAGTTACCCTAATTACGTACCCACAACCTACTTCTACGAGTTCATCCTACCCCAAGCATGCAAAGGTTTTAGCTAGACATAGGTTTTACGTAAACAAGAACAATTGAATAAGTAACGAACATGAACATGATAATTATAACTATGAAAAGATCAATCATAAACTAGGGTTTCAAGAAATAAGGAATAACTTAAATTAAACCAATAAAATGAGTCTCAACGTGTTCAAGCACAAGAATATGATGAAACGAAACTAAAACGTAAAATCGTGACGTGAATTCGTAAGAAAAATCTCAAAAATGTAAAGTAAACTTGCTCGTTCCTTCGCTCTAAATATTAACTCTCTAAAAACGTTCTTAAATCTCGTGGGTGTAAGTGGTCTCCCAAAAATGAGCTTGAGACGAGTATATATAAGCAACTGGCCGAATCGTGAACTCATGGGCCGAAAAACGACTTTTAAAGCGCAAAACATGAAGGCGCTCGAGCAGACCCGCTCGAGCAGTGGCGCTCGAGCGTGGTGCTCGAATGGTGCAAGTGCTCGAGCGGTGGCGCTCGAGCTGGTCGAGCGCTCGGATTCCTCTGCAAGTTTTGGGCACTCGAGCAACGTGCTCGAATGCTCGAATTTTTCTGTAAGTTTTGGGTGCTCGAGCAACGTGCTCGAGCGCTAGTGCTTGAGTGGTCCACTCGAATGACTCCCAAAATTGCTCCAATTAGTACTTTTCTTCTTCAACACTAACACCAATCGTATTCCTTCGATATCTTCTCATCCGAGCATCCGTTTGAGTCGATTCAAAGTCCTACGAACTCCGTTCTTCGCCCTCGATTCACCTACGAGCATTAAAGAGATAAATTCATCAATGTATAGAAATAATGCTCAATTGAATCCAAATACTTGACAAAATCGGCCAGAATTAGGGAATTTCGAGTGACGAATCATGACAATTTCACGCCTAATCACTCGTCCACAACATGTTTGTAAACTGGACAAAGCTTTATATGGTCTGAAGCTGGCACCGAAAGCTTGGTATGATACGCTTCATGGTTTTCTTGCTCAGTCTGGTTTTCTTTGTTCTGCAGCCGATCATTGTCTCTTTTATCAGCGTATACTTGGGAAACAAATTCTTGTGCTTGTATATGTTGATGACATTCTGATTACGGGTGATGATCCCTTACTAATTCATCAACTCATCACCATGTTACACAACAAATTCTCCCTCAAACATTTAGGGTAGGTGAACTACTTTCTAGGAATCGAGGCTCTCATCACTCCTCGGTTCATCAAGTTAACTCAGTCTAAGTATATCAGAGATCTCTTCGATCGAACAAACCTTCTTCAATGCAAGCCTTGCCCTTCTCCTTCCTGCCCCAGCCAAAAACTCTCTCTACATGACAACCCTTCATTTTCTAATCCTACTCTTTACCGAAGTATGGTCGGAGCTCTTCAATATCCCACCATAACTCGTCTGGATATTACATTTTATGTCAATAAACTTTCCCAATATCTTCAGTTTTCTACTCAGAATCATTGGAAAATATGTAAAAGGGTGCTTAGATATCTTAAAGGTAATTTGTCCTTTGGCTTGTTTTTTTTCCGTTTCAAATTACAGGTTGCATGGATTTGCTGATGCGGACTGCACGGCTAATGTTGATGATAGACGAAGTACTAGTGGCTGGTGCATCAAACTCGGCTCCAATCTTATTACTTGGAGCTCTCGTAAGCAGACTGTGGTTGCCCGAAGCAGCACGGAGGCGGAATACAGATCGCTAGCCTCGGCTACTTCGGATATTCTTTGGATACAGACTCTTTGTAGGGAAATTCAGCTTCCGCTAGATACTCCGGCTATTCTATGGTGCGACAATCAGGGTGCAATTAAACTTGCATTCAGTCCAGCCTTTCATAGTCGAACTAAACATATTGAAATCGATGTTCATTTCATTCGTGAGAAAGTTCAGTCTCAGGTTTTAGATATACGATATGTTCCTACAGATGATTAGGTTGCCGACCTACTCACTAAGTCGTTGCCTTCTTCCAAGTTTCAGAGCTTATGTCTTCAGCTTGGCGTTGCTTCTGCGAGATAATATATTTTTTAGAGCATATTAGAGTATTCATTTATATACACATACATACATATAAACCTCACAGAATGCAGGATTGTATATTTGTAACCATACCTTGTTAGCAAGTTAGTTACGGTAGTTAGCAAGCTAACAAATCAGAGCTTACCTGCTAAGAGCCGCAATTATGACTCCACCTCTATAAATACTATCATGTACACTCTATGTCATTTAGCTATGAAATATATAAAATTCAACAATTTTAGGCAAGGGCTAGTTTGTATATCTAATGAATTGTTTATGAGTCGAGTGAAATCAGTATAGTGGCCACATACTTCCTCAATTCACTGAAAAATATTGAACGACATGCAATTCAAATTTGATCAAATTTAATTATTTAAATTTCAATTTTAAGTCGATATAAACTTGATTATGACTCGACTCGTAATTTTTAAAAGATATTCTTTTAAATTAGGACTTATATTTAGATTAATGATATGTATAGTGTGAAACTTGTTCACATATATATAAAACACTTTATCGAACTTTTTAGTTGAGGCAAAATATTATGTGAACAATACTCACAATAACTATTATCGTTGCTGTATAGCGAATAATTCCAGCGTAGACGAGGTGGAAATCGAAGGTCAAGGACGAGATTGGCCGTGAGGTCGGCCTCGTCATGCCATGACCCTAACTTGATTGTAAAATACTAACTTTTAACTAGCAGTTTCCTCACAATAGTATGAGATCACTGTAGCATTGGCAAGTATAGAACCAAGTAGTATCGAACCCGTAGGAGGATTAGTATGCGCATAAATCCCTGGAAATTTTTGTGTCGTAGCTAATATGAATGCGATGTTGGGTAAAACTACAATTATTAAAAATTAAATTATAGAGTATTACTAGCCAGCAAACAAAGAACAAAATTATACTAACTTCAATTGAAGTGAAATTAAGAGGAATGATGCTTTGAATAGGAATCCCTATGTATACTAACGGAATTAGTTCGGCAACTAAGTTAATCGTGGTGTTCAAAATATAATCCTAAGTGTGCAATAAACTAGGCAATCAGCTTCCCTAATCTAGCACTAGGAATTGTAAAAGCAAAAGCTCGGATACTTACTCCAATACTCGACTGTTACGAAACTTAACCTTACTAACCCATTAATCAAATTATATAAATTGTGCTTAATTACTGAGGCTCTAATTCAACTAGGGTGATTCGGCCGTCCTCCCTAAATAAACCGGTTCATTACAAAACCCATTCTCAAACCCTCTCCTTAAGCCTATTCTTTGAAAAAAAATGATTCAGTCGTTCTCTCCTTAACAATTTTCGTACTTAATTCTATGATTATTCTAGAGTTTGTTAGAAATATTCAGTAATTAAGAAGAATAAAACTCGTCACACCACAGTTTATCCTAATCGCCCACCAAATTCCTAATTTTTACAAGTCCATCCTTCCCTAAGCATGCACAAATTTAGCCAATCATGTTGATGACTGATTCAAAAGTAATATACATGATAATCAAAGACATAATCAAAATCAACAAGAAATTCAAGAACATATAACGAACAATCAATATTAATTTCAACTAAGAATCCAAATCTTATACCCTAAGTATGTAGTTAATGAAGAAAATCAATCTCAACTAATCTTTAAACAATAATAACTAAGTACAAAAATAAACCGTGAAAGTAACGATCGTCTTGTGTTTGTTGTGGTGTTTCAATCCTTCCATTCTTGCCTTGCAAGCCTTTAAAAGTACCCTAGATATGTTCTAAACTTCTTCTCTCTGAAATTTTGAGTTGCCTCTTCTAGAAATAGGGGTTTCTCACGACTTTATATGATTTCACAAATTTGCTCCTGAATACGCTCGACCACGTCACTTGGTCGAGCGCTTGGCAAGAAGTTGCGTAACACTTCTCTTTTTACACTATGTCGTGCTCGACCACCTGGCTTGGTCGAGCGGATTCTGCTCGACCAGCACCCCGAGCTCCAATGGCACTCGACCACCTTTGGTTGAGCGGATAGTGCTTGATCATACTCCCAGGTCGAGCGGATTCGCCCAAACTAATGTTGTTAAAAAAACCTTCATATCTTCTCAACTGAGAGTCCGTTTCAGTCGCTTCAAAGTTCTACGAGCTCCATTTTCACCCTCTTTCCTATTATGCACACTAAAAAGACAAATTGACAAGTTTATGAAAATAGTATGCGAATAACTCTAAAATGTCACCAAAAGAACTCATAATGTGGCAGAAATGAGCATCAAAATACCACAATTTCACGTCTAATCAGACCCCCGCCAGATTCCTCCAACTAGGAGTTCGAACCTTGCCGAGGTACATATTCATGACAAGGAACTTATCTTGAGCCGAGGTCGAACACTAACCTCGGGCTACGTGCTCCTCCTCGTCACATGGGTGAAACACATCGAGACCCACTCGAGTGAATGACCTTCTGGGAGACATCATCATCGAGAGATGGATGCAGGTGATGATCTCTCTTCTTGACATTAAAGACGACAAGGAGGCCACGTACTCAGTCTTATCCGAGAAGGCAAATGTCAAACGTTTTTTCAGACAATCATTCCATTTTAAGGACAGGGAACAATAAATCGACACCTACCCATCTGCAGGCCATACTTATGGTACTAAATCCCACGATTTGGGGATATAGTACAATTTACTTTCCACTTGTCACATTTGTATTGAGACGAGTCCACCAACTCCATGGACCTCGGCCCAATTTCGAAACTAGGGTCAGCCCAAGCCTTAAATTATGTGCAGCGCGAGTAGATTTAGAGGCAGCCCAAGGGCATACATTTGAGCTATAAATACAAGCTCTTAGCATTTAATAAATTACACCAACCTTAAAGTCCAAGCCTACACAAGGACTTGACAGATCTTTTTGCATTAATTGCTTATTGTTCTTCATTCATTATCGATATCTTCATAGCAATTAATGCTCAATCCAATCATAATTTTATACTCCCTCCGTCCCAAGATTTTGTTCACACTTGCCTTAAATGGACGTCCCAAGATTTTGTTCACACCCAAAAAAAAGAAAATAACTCTCTCTCACAAAAGTCAATAAAATATAAAGTTATCATTATTTTATTCAACTCCACACTCACATACTCCAATTTTTCTTAAAAAATGTGCCAAACCCAATTGTGAACAATATCCTGGGACGGAGGGAGTAGTTTTTAGCCGGTCAAAGCCACATTAAATCCGTATTTAGATACATATTTCGGGTAACAACAACCGTAAGCTTACTAATACATTATATTGAAACAACTAATACCTTTAATTAAAATAACTAATACAACTTTAGTTAATTTCTTTAGTGAAAACAACTAATACCCTTCGGAGCTGATACTTGTAGTGCTATTCACTGATACCTTTAGTGTAATTTAATATTACGCTTCAAATAAGTTTCACCGTGAATATATTTCACATAATACCTTCTCTTTAGTTAAATAACTTGTGTCTTTTAGTGAAAACAACCAATACCCTTAGTTAAGAAAATTCATACACTTCGTATTGTTCAACTCATACATTTTAGTGAAAACAACTTGTACCCTCCAAAAATAATATCCTTGAGTGAAAACAATTAATACACTTTACTGATGCAACACATACTATTTAAAGTGGTTCATTTATAAACCAATTTTACTCTATATTTTGTCTAAGAGTAAAATAATAAATATATCCTATTAAATTAGGCTCATAAATTTTATTTTTATTTTAGTGTTTTTGGCATCAAAAGATGAGATACCAAATTAATCAAGCTCAACAAACGTCTAGCCCATTTAAATTCAATTTCACATTTTTCTCAGAGGCAAAAGTTATTTGCACTAGCCTCTTTGTTAAATACACTAGTCTTTGTTCGTTTTTTTTTTTTTTTTGAATTTTTTTCACTATTTTGGAAAAAAAAATCAAAACATAGTGAAATTGAAAAAAAATCGAATATTTTTTCGAAAATTTTAAAAAATTTCGAAAAAAAACTAGAGAGTAGTGTATTTAACAAAAAGGATAGTGCAAGTAACCATAACCATTCTCAGACATTACAGGCTCATAACTCACAACTCAGGTCTTAAAAATACTTCTGGCCCAGGCTAAATACCCCTCCAACTAATGAAGATACACCTCCGTCTAAATTCACCTACTCATTTTAATTGATATTGGTAGATACACAACCATTATGCTACCATTTATACCCTTATTAATAAAAAGAAAAAAAAATTATGATAAGAGTATTCGGCAAACTGTTCCCAAAATTAACACAATATTTCGACAAAATATTTCCAAAAATTTAACTAGATTTCGGAAAATCGTAAACTATTCAAAATTTCGGCAATTGGTGTTCGAAAATATGTAAAACTTTCAACTAACCAGGTTTGAAAACTGTCTTGGCGGAAGTTTGAAAAGAAAAAAATGTGCAAACGACAATCATTCAACTTTCAACGTCGTTCAATTCCTAAAGTATCAATATTCCGTACACAAATACACACAATATAAACAACTAACAACATTCAACATTTTAAACTAGAGTTTATACATTAAAGAAAAAACCTATGGAATAAGGGACAAAAAGACATATATAGGAGGGTTGAAATGCTCTCATTTTCACCAGAAGCTAGTTCAAAAATATGAATTAATCGTTGTTGTGTCGTCTGGTCGTATTAAGATGGGAACAAGATCAATATTTTTTTCCCTTCACACATATATGGTTGAACGTCTTCTGCGTAAGAATTAGATGAAGGGTGCATGTACTCTTAGATTTTCTTTTTGTTTAAATATTAAGGTTATATATGTAATTTTATAATTTAATAAAATATTAAAACATTGATGGAGGTGTATCTCTATTAGTTGGAGGGCTATTTAGCCTGGACCAATACTTCTACAAGATGGACCTAAAGACCAAAATCAGTTTTAGCCCAAGCCCTTCAACGAGGTTACAACCCAATAAGGAATTTACATTTTGTGTGCCTTTTGCACATATTAAAAAAAGATCCAGCTATATACCCCTCCAATATATTGGGATACACCTTCATATTTTAGGAACTGTCTATTTTACCCTCTTACAAATAATATATTTTAATTTTAATACACCCCGTTATACTAAAAAAGATTATTTTTCAACACATTTTTCCTGGACATGCCTTTCGCCTTCCACTGTGCCGCAGCGTCCAAGACGGTGCCTCCACCGGCTCTACAACCAAGTATCTATTATCAAAATTGAAATAAAAAATAAGCAACAAAATCTATTTATACAACAAAAAATTCTAAAGAAAAATTAATAAAATAAAATCTAAAGAAATTTCATGGATTGATAAATTCAAAATTTGTTGTTTCGTTTGTTTCCTTCGATTGCAACAATCGAATAACCATTACTTGATCGATTAAGATAAAGAAATACCCATTAATTTTTCGATCCTGCTGATGAAACATAAAGAAGAAAAAAAACAAAGTACTCATTGTTTGCACTGTTTTGGTGCCTTGCCGAAAGAGAGGTGCGACGGAAATGTATTGCTACTATTGAAAAATTGTTGAGGGGACTAGCGAATTAGTTTGCAAGGGTTGAAAAAATCATTGAGGGGATTAATTGATGTACAAGGGTTTGGGGGAGTTGTTTGCAGGGTTGGAGAATTGGGGAGGAAGAAGGCTGGGGTGGGGGACGGTCATAGATCTAACCGTTTAAGCGGGTGTGTTAAAATTTAAAATTAATAATTTTATGTGATAGGGATAAAATAGGTATTTCATAATATATTTAGGTGTATTTTTAAATAATGAAGGGTATATGTATAGCGTTACCCATTAAAAAATCTTTGGGATGGGGGAGTGTACAACTGCTAAAACTAAAAATTAACAAAATAATAATTGTTAATTTATTCAAACCTATAGTCTTTGAAAAATCTACCAAGTTGAATAGTACTTACTCGTATAAAAAAAAGTACAAGAAAATTATGGTTAATTTAATGACGTGGCAAAATCTGCTTCTCTGGCCAGCGCAACCCAATGGAATCCAACGGTGAATAAGGTTCCAAAACAGTGTCATTTCTTAAGGGGCAACGCTGTTATTTTAGACATACAACTAGTGGCAATATGGACATTTCATAAAACATCCGGTGGGCATTTCAGTATAAATAACCACTGGCTGAAATTTCTTACTACTCCTCTCGAAAAAAAAGTTTGTTAATAATCTCTCGCGTTATTCTCAAGCGGCTCCATATTTCTCTCTGCACACTTACCATTTCGCCAGATCTATCGCTCTAGGGTACGTAATTTCTTGAGATCGGATGCCTTGTTCTTAGATCTGATTGCATTTGAATTCATATGTAAGCGTGCCTGTTTTTGTGCTTCAATTTCTTTACAGTGTTTGAAATTCTGATTGGAATTTTGAGATTTCGGCGATTTAGTTTGTTTGATTTGAGGTCTCCGGTTGATAGGTTTTTGTTGCTTGAAATTCTTCTGTTATTTGAATTGATTTGGATTGAGCTAATGTTCGGTGGAATTGTGGATGTATGCTTTCGATTGCGTTTTGATCTCTGATCTAGATGTTTTTCTACCTAATGATTACGATCTGATTTTTGTTTTTGACAATCTTTGTGAACACTTTGAAATATTTTGGTGTTGTGAAGATCAGAAGATATGTTCCGGATTTGCAAAGCCATGCTGATCCATTCGATCGTGCAAATTCTTTTAATGATTCCATTTCTTTATTCTTTAAGTTAGCTTATCATTTCTTGGGTGGGAATCGTATTCCCCTATATATGGTGTCTATTAATTGGTGCAATTCAAGATCAAATGCGAGCATTAGTGAACCTATTTTTTATGCATGTTTCGATAATATTGAATTGTTTGGGTTCATCGCACAAAACACTGTGCACTGTAGAGTGATTAAAGTACTTATTTAAAGTACCGACCATACTTTTATTTAAAGTGTCGATCATTTTAAATATTTTTTTCTTAAAGTATTGTGGACACAATTATACACATTCCTCTCCGTGTGATATTGGGTAAGAAAATTGCCATACTAGTTTTTACTGTCGCAACATATAATCCATATAGTGATTTTGGATTGCTAATGCTTTATACACCTATACATCTTTCTATCAAAGAGGTATTTTTGGCTTGCATTGGTATGTGCATATGCATATGTATGATGTGCTTTACATATATTAATATGTTACCTTTATATATTTAAATTAATTTCTGTCTATTTGATATACAGTGATCTAAGAAAGAAGAGAAATGGGGCTTACCTTCACGAAGCTTTTCAGCCGGCTATTTGCCAAGAAGGAAATGCGTATTCTGATGGTTGGTCTTGATGCTGCTGGTAAGACCACGATCCTGTACAAGCTCAAGCTCGGAGAGATTGTCACTACTATTCCTACCATTGGTATGCTCTATCACTTATGGAACTAATGTGACTCGTTTTCTTTCTATGTACTATATTCTTAATTCTTCTATTTTGACGGCATATTTAGTAGATGCATGTCTAGCATATAAGGAAATTGGCTTTCACATTGTTCTAGTATTCATTGTTCTGGGATTTTCTAATTCTTTGCAGGTTTCAATGTGGAGACTGTTGAGTACAAGAACATTAGCTTCACTGTCTGGGATGTTGGGGGTCAGGACAAGGTGGGACCTTTTTTTTGGCAATATTCATGTGCAGTATATTGCTCTTTTATTTAAATTAAACAGAAGTGTACCATTTGTGAGTTTTGGTGGTTTTCCATTTTCATATCTGTGAGATGGTAGGCTATGTCAGCTTATAACTTCCATGCATATAATGAGTTGTTGCCTTCTTTCTTTCTACAGATCCGTCCATTGTGGAGGCACTACTTCCAAAACACCCAGGGTCTCATTTTTGTTGTTGATAGCAATGACAGGGACCGTGTTGTGGAAGCAAGGGATGAATTGCATAGGATGTTAAATGAGGTGATGACTCACCCCCCTTGAAACAAAATATATTTTATCACTGAGGTCAAATCATGTCAGATACTTTTGCTTGATTTGAAAATCATATCAGGTACCTGAGTCTAACAATTATATGCGCTTTCCAGAAAGAGTCTTGGATTTATTAGATAATGCTATTTTTTGTTTGCTTGAGACAATATTTCCTGTGGTGACTTGTGCAAGTCCACTTGAGCATTGTATTGACACCAGGCCATTTGTTTGGCAAGGGTTAACATTTGCTCTGTGAAATGTGTCTCCATGTAGGTTTTTCAGTTTATGAAGAATCATATCATATACACAATCAATTAACTGCTGAACATGAGTTGCAAATTTTCGGTCTTCCTTAATTTTATGTTCGTTGGGAAATCCTTAGCTTCGTTAGAGATTATCATTAATGTTCTTATTGATCCTGACTATAAGAAATTGAAAAAACTAAGAGGTCTGTTCCAAAAAAATTCAGTAATCACACCTTACGAATTTAAGTAGAAGACAACCCTCTGATCGTGCTTTTGGATGTAAATGAGTACATTTTTTTTCTCTGGAATCACAATCAGGTGATAAGGACCTTGATATTATTGGTGTATAAAATTATCTGACTATTTATTTGTCCTTTATTTTGTTTTTCAGGATGAGCTGAGAGATGCAGTATTACTTGTATTTGCTAACAAGCAAGATCTTCCAAATGCAATGAACGCTGCTGAAATTACTGACAAGCTTGGCTTGCACTCACTCAGGCAGCGTCACTGGTAAATATTTTTAAGCATGAGGGTCAATAATTTTATCAAATGCTGTTTACCTTGATATGTTATTTAACTCAATTTTGTTGATTTCTCAGGTACATCCAGAGCACCTGTGCTACCTCAGGGGAGGGATTATACGAGGGTCTTGACTGGCTCTCGAACAATATTGCTAACAAGGCAAGTCCCTGATATACATTTATAGAGAGTAGTTATCTCTTGCCCTGACTACTTATTGACCTTATTTTAACAATTTGTGACTCGATTATTACAGGCATAAATGTTACTGGAGCTTCTTGGGTGATATGCAGCTGTTTTTTTTCAATCTAGTCTCTTATACTAGTCTGTTTGTGTGGTGATGTTTTTATTAAATTTTTGGAAGTTTTATTTCTTTGTTATGTTTAGGACACCTTCGAATGGTTGTGTAAAACGAAATGGATTTGTTCCATATATTTGCAATTCTCTTGGCTTAGTTTTCAATGTAATGCTCTATATTCATCCCAACACTATTACTCTTGAGCTTTTGTTCTGAACTTGACAATCTTTAGCATTGAGAACCATTTTTTATTTTTTTTCCTCCTCTTAACTGATTGTAATTTGTCTTTCTATATTTATCAACATGAGATTTTTTATACTCCTTGTGCTTGTTTTCTTTGATGGGTAAGATTGATAAATAATTATCATTTGTTCATTGGACAATTAGTCCAACCCTTTTTATGTGTTAATTATCTCTACAACCACTTATCCCGGGCCGATGTCACATGAAGCAAATGTATGATTGAATGAGATCAAAATATCAACCTCTCCTAATTCCACAAAGCAAACATACCCTTTAAGACTTGATGTTGGGTTATGGAGCTTGATTTTTTATGAAAAATTCACACTTGAGTCTCTTTTAAGTTAATATCTAAAAAATATACACTTGAGTTTGTTGGGTTATGGAGCTTTCTCTGATCTGTGATTGCCCAGTCTTGGGTATAACTATTGCTTCGCTCATTGTATTTCATATTCATATTGTCATCTGACATAATCAATTTTTTTGATGAACTTCGTATTTATTATTTTTCATTTCTGTTATTTTTTTCATGATTGTATGCTTAAAAGTGTAAAATATTCATTAAACCGTGGGAGTATTTCCTAACAGTTGACAGATGAATGTATAATAATATTTTTGTTTTTTTCAATTAAATAGAAAAAATGTGAACTTAGTTAACAGATGAAATGATTAGATTTTTTTTAGCTGAGTTAGAAATATTTAATTTGTGTCTCATAACTTATTTAAAATAGTTTTTAACCAGTTATAACTAAGTTGCAGTCGTGCGCAGCGCACAGTTTTCAAAAGCTCAATCTCAATTACTTTTAATTCGTAGAGGCAGATGCACGCATGGATGTTGGGCCTTTTTGTATCAGGGGTGAGCACTATTTGGTAAAATTCAAAAATCAAATCAAATCGAATCGAAATAAAATTTCGGTTCGATTATTTTGGTATTCGGTTCGATTTTTAATTTTCAATTTTAAATATTTTGGTTTTCTGTTTTGGTTTCGATTTTTAAGATAAAATTACCGAAAAACCGAATATCGAGCCGATATAAGTATAATACACATATATATAAAGGATAAAAAATTTCTTATCATTTCTCACATACTCTCTCACTCCAATGGCCACAACGCCGCTCCCACTTTTCACTCATCTCATCTCTCGTTCACGGTTCGGCCAATTCAAAGTGCCGCTTCTCACTATGTCTTGGCCTTTTGAACAATGAACTATTCTATGGGACTATAAATGAATATTTTGTACTGAATTTTAGAAGCTTGGAAAATGATTTTGAGCTTTGATTATGGTTGATGTATGTATTTTAAGCTAGGACAAGTTTAGTTTTAATGTGTATGGTTAAGTTTAAATTTCTCCAAAAAATTCGGTTTTTCAGTTAATTAACCGAAACCACTGAAATTTTTGGTTGGGTTTTATATGATTTTATGCTTATTCTGTTCGATTTCGGTTAGAACTAAAATTAATTTAGTTATTTTGATTTTGGTTATTCGGTTCGGTTTCGATTTTGGTTAACCGAATGCATGCCCCTATTTTCTATGTTGGCAAAATGTCAATTCTCAAAATTAATACTCTCTCCTCACAGTTGCCCACAGTAAATTTCAATTTTTTTTTCTGTCTCATAATAATTTTTACACCTTAAAAATAGAAATAATACTTTTTCGCAATATCATAAAACTTTTAAAAAACTACTTTTTTTTCAACAACCTTTATTAAAAAATGTATTCAACTACATATAAAGTTTATTAAGGGACATAGGGGTGTATACAATTAAAAAAAAAAAAAGGTTAGTGGCTGATGCGTTCTTTCTGAATAGTGAAATGCGATTGATACTTAGATCTACAGTAAAAGTGCGCCTTTTTTTTTTTACGAATATAATAGTACTACACGAATAACAGAAATTGATGTATATATTTTACTCCCTCTTCCGTCCCGAAGTATATCTTATTATAATATACTAGAGTGTACCCACGCGAATTTCGCGTACTGAAAAAATATATTATATTTATTTTTTGTAGACATTTAATATAAGAGTATTTTTGTTTAAAATATTTCGAGGTATATACAATAAATTATGAGGTTTGTTTAGCTATGGCCCGTGCCCTTCACTAAACTCTGTAGGTATATCCTACAAACTAAATAATTAAAAAAAAATCAAAATTCACATAAATTAATAACAATTATGGAATAACATTACTTAGACTAATAATTTAATAATAATCAATTTCCATTTCAATATTGAATAATTTATAAATTAATCAACTTTATTAGTTATTGGGAGTATACGGTAAGAAATTAATTTATATAAGAAACAATACAAAATTTGAAATAAACTTTAAAGTTACAAATACCCGTTCATCGATCAAAATGAGTTCCAAGTAGAACTTGTCTCTATTAAAATCATTAAAAAATATTGTTCAACTTTTTCAATCCTAACTTTAACGGTCAATTTTTGGCTCTCACTCTTGATATTAGAAATCAGAGAAAATTTGAGGTGTCATACTCTTGAAATCTAAAATGAGATTTAAATTACAACAATTAAACCATCATAATTATTCAGATAAAAATACATGGTATAGTTAAATTTATTATTTGTGCACATGAAGAATATTTAAACTGAACGATGTAGAGCATAAATCAACAATCATTATTACATTCATATTGATATTGATATTTAAATCTAATCAAATTGTGAGCACTTAAAATGATGAATTTAATTATAAAATAAATATACTAATAACAATAGATATATAACTAACCAACAATTGATGGGAGAAATCTCAGAAAAAGAGTGGAACAAATGAAACTTTGATGTGAAAAAATGAAATACAATATGCTCTTATTTATAATAAAAAAAATACATGCAATATTATATCTTGTCCATAATAAGAATATATCACATAAGAATATTCTTTGGAATATATAACTATATATATACCTTTTATTTTAGGAAAAAATAATCGAACATTATATTATACTATATATACTAACTCAAACTTAGAAATGATAAATTTAGATTCATTCAATAAGTAGATCATATTTAATTACATTAAGGTTTGGAAAAAATATGAGTTATTATAAATTCTAAAAATAACTAAATAAGAAAATGGAAAAAATATCTATTTGCATTAATTATGCAGATATAAATTAATGGTTTAGATTTAATGATATAGAACAAAGGGTCGAGATTAAAAGTTTAACCAACTTTTAATGAGAGCACAGTATTTTAAAATGGAGAGATTTGAGACATGCCACATCAGCCTAAAAATAAGGTGGTGTTGACACATCATCTTGTAGAGGTTTGAGAATATATTATTATAAGATAAGATTTCTAAACCCCTTCAAGGTGATGTGTCAACACCACCTTATTCTAATATGATGAGGTGACATGACTCAAATCTTTCGATTTCGAAATATTGCGCTCTTATTTTGAAATCATTCATTTTATATCATTACATCTAAACCATTAATTTGTAACTAGGGTTAATATAATTATTTATCATTTTCATTCGCCCATAAGCCATCTCTCTCTCTCACACCACCACACTCCTCTTCGATCTTTTTTACAGCGCAGCTTCCGCCCCCTCTCCAATCAGCGCGGACCAGTCGTGGATGTTTTTCTCAATTTTTTCATTTCCTAACGCCTTTACGGCGCTGGCTTCCTAGCCGCTGCTTGCCATGACTCCACCCCAATCTTATTCTCTGCACACGCCGCCTCATTCCCAGAATCTTCCAAAGGTTAGGGTTTTTTTTAATTCACAATTTTTTGCGAAGTTATCTTCGGTATTAAGTTTTCTGTGTATTAAGTCGTTCCTCCGCCTAGCCCAGCGTTGTGCAAGGTATGTAGGCACCGCCTCGCTGCTCTACACCCGCCACCTCAAACTGCATCGGATACCGCAGCCTTGAATCGAAGGTATGATACTGATTTTTATAGTATTTTCTTGGCCTTAGGTTTTTTTATTCTCGCCTCATTTTTTAGTTTTTGCCATCCTCCATTGAACAGTCTCGGCGCGCCGTCATGTCCTCTAAGATGTAAAACAAATATTTTTTCCTCAGTTGAACGATTTTCTTACTTAGATATTTTTAGAATTTACTTTTGCAAAATATTTATATATGCTAAATTTTGTAAGAGGATATTGAAATATTTTGCAAAAGATATTGTCACGTAAAAGATGACAAGATTCCCAAAAAAATTTGCAATCTAATACCATATCTCACAATGCATAATAGATTGTAACATTATTTTTTTTGGACAAAATTTTACTATCCAAAAGATATTGTCACTTAAATAACATATTATTCCCAAAAAAATCTTACCATGAAATGCAATATCTTACCATGTATAATACAATAATAGATATTTTTGGAATAAATATTTTACAAAATATTTATATATGCTAATTTTCTAAGAGGATATTGAAATATTTTGCAAAAGATATTGTCACGTAAAGATAGCAAGATTCTCAAATAATCTTGTCATCCAATACCATATTTTACCATGGATAATAGATTATTACATTAATTTATTTTTCTGGACAAAATTTTACTACCCAAAAATAGTCACTGAAATAACACATTATTTCCAAAATTTTTTGCCATGATATACAATATATTACCATGTATAATACTATGATACTGAAAGTTAGCAATTTTTTTTCAATTTTTTAATATATATTTTTTAAATACATGTATACATGAAACTTTTAGGAGAGAATTGAATTTTTTTAAATAATTCAAATTGAGGTTTAATATTATATCGAAACTTCAAGATATTCAAAATAAAAATATTTATACTTATAATTTGAAAATAAAAATAATATTATTTTTTTCAATCCGCGAAATTTGCGGCGATACGCACTAGTTATAGCGAAATGTAATTGATACTTAGATCTATAGTAAAATGCTTTTTTTTTTTTTTAATGTATTAGTGCTAATATAGTAGTATTACACAAATAACAGAAATTGATGTATAAATTTTTACTCCCTCTTCTGTCACGATATATATTTCCTTTTTTTTTTTTTTTGGCAGTCCCATAATAAACCAATTTATAAATGACAAAAAGAACACCCTACTATATACGTAATCGTTAACTTCCAAATTCACACAATATTACAAAAAATAACACATTTTTCTTTCACTTTTTAGCCTTATTCATTACTTTATCCCAAAAGTTAAAATGTGATTCACCATATATTAATAAAAAAAATACACTTTCTAAAAAAAAAAAAATTATGGAAAACTTGGAGTATATGATTAGGCAGAAGTAGGCTCTGGTGGCGATACGCAGTGTATATCTATCTGTACTTGCATGAATCAAAGTTAAGGTTCTAGATGAAAACATGTAGAGTACCATGCATATGTACTTATGACCACTTCTGTATAAGATTACTCAATGCTCTTTAGACCTAGTTCAAGAGTGTATAAATTTGTCTTACGATACACCGTTACTGTTCTTTGGACCTCACATTTATATTTACTGTATTTTACTAAACAATACTCTCTCCTTCCATGCATCTTTTAAGTTTTATGTTTGTCCGTTCCAAACAAAGCTTATAATTTTCTTAAATGTTGTATCCCCATACGGCCACACCCATTAACATTTTTTTCCTAAAACTGAATTTTTTGCAATAATTGTCACACTCATTTTCGTAAATGGAAGCTATCTCGTTACAGAAAATAATATGAAAGAACAATTTATTTGTAAAATCTACTTGAATTCGTTATTTTCTATGTTCGTAAGTGGGAAAAAAAAAAAAAAAAAATCTTAGTTGGATATTTGGTTTATATGAAGTAATATTAGTGAAGTTTGCCAAATATCAAAATTATTCCAGTGCATCTTTACACTTATATTATCACATTATTAACAGTATTTATGTTCATTTATTTTGCGGCTTTGGCCCCAGGGTCCCACCTCGAGAACGTGTGCTTCCACCAGATTCGACGAGGTGCCCATCTTGACAGTTATTTAATAAATGGCAAAATTTTCAACGAGTAATTTTAATTTTTTTTGTGGGTATTATTGCGAAAGGCCCCGAAATTTTGCTCTTTAAACCCGATTTTTTTTTTTTACCAAAATAACCCAATGTAATTAGACTATTATACCCTTTATCACTTAAAATATATTAAAACATAAAATTTAGGTTTTGCTCAATACACCCAATCCAATTTTTTTGTTGACCGTAACTTTTTTTACTCCCCCACACCCAAACTCTTTCTTCTCCATTTTTCAAATCAACACGAAATCAGTTTTAAAAAAAAAAATTGCTCAAAACCATTACTGCATCAACATCGTAATTGAGGTACAGGTAATTATTTATTGCTTAAAAAAATTAGTGCTCAAAACCATTACTGCTCAAAACTGTAATATGCAGTAATAACATAATGATTCATTGCTCAACACAGATCCCTAATCCATACCATCAATTTAAAAAAAAAAAATTTATTCAAACCCTAATTGAGGAAGAAGAATTCAAACCGTAATTTTCTCTACGAGCTCTTGTGAATAAAGCCTCATTGACATTGTTCATCTTCAAAGGGGGGTTGGACGCGTGCGTGCATGCGGCTTCTTCTTCTAGCCTTCTGCGTTTTTTTTTTAGCCCGCGTGAATTCTTAGCCTTCTTCCATTGCTCTTCTGCGTGAATTCTTTAGCGTGCGTGAGTGTTCTCCAAGACTAGCTTAAATCCTTAAATGGTCTATGTGTGTGAGTGTTCTGACTAGCCAAGAATGAAAACCCCTGTTCTGCGTGCGTGAGTGCTCTGCATTTTGGGTGTGTGGGGTTTTTTTTTTTTTGGGTGTGTGGGTTTATTTTAGGGTTTAAAACTTGGGTGTATGAAAATATTGGAATTTAAGTTCAAGGGTAAAATAGATAATATATTACGGGTGTTTTGAGTAATATTAAAAAATAGGCTTGAGTGTGAAGAACAACGGGTGTGATGAGCAAAAGTTCGGGTGTTATTAGTCGCGGCCATTGCGAAAACAAGCTATTTCTCTCCTGTTTCGCGAGCGAATTTTTTATTAATATTTAAAATGATAAAGTAATTTTAAAATTACTTTATAATAGAAAAGAGACAGATCTATCATACCCTACCTTAAAAATTATTTTATCATTTCAAATACTAATAAACAACTCGCTCGCTAAAACACGAAGATAAAGTAACTGTGAAAAGTATTTGGGGACGGATGGAGTATTAGTTCATATACCCAACAATAGTATTATTTTTTAGTATACAAGTTTAATTGAAAATTTATCGATAAAAAATAACTTAAAATTAATTGCAACGAAGTGCTACTCTTACTAAATAGATATATATTGTTAGGGGTGTGAATAGGTCGAGTTGAGCTAGACTTTTCTTTGAACGACCTGAGCATAATATATAAGTGTTAGACCCAAATCTGACTGCCCGCATAGGCGTAGCTCAGTTGGTTTCTGGGTGGCAGATTGCAACAAGGACGCAGGATCGAGCCCTGACAGCCGCAGTGTAAGAGTTTTATCCCTCCAATGTGGGAGATAGCTCCTTGTGGGCACTAGACACTAGTCCTCCCACCTAATGGGCCGCTGAGTCACAATGATTTACCTCCTCCACCCAATCCTGTCGGACCAGGGGGTGGGGGCGAGGGCTTCGCATTTTTGCTACAAAGATCCAAATCTGACTTGTTACCTATGATACCTTTTTTTTAGGCTCAAGCTTGACTTTTTTAGTACACGACCCGAGCATGAATTAGACCTATTTCACTTTAAATATTCAATTTAAAAATAATGATAATAATATTGTAATCTGAGGATTGTGCATTTTGTTCAATTTTTAACGTTATTTCGAGTTCATTGATGTTTGTGTTTATTTAATCAATTTTTTTGTTTAAATATGTATTATTTTATGTAATTAACTATATATTTTTATTAATATAAAAATAATTAAATAAATATATAATATCGATTTTGGATAATACATAACTATACATTTAAATGAGCCGGTTCATTGAGCTTAAAAGACTTTTGTAAATGAGCCGGTTCATTGAACAATTAATTACATCAATAGCATTTGTACCCAACATTAACACTCGAAAAAAAGAACCCCACTTCACAAGATGACCTACTCAAATGAATCAATAATATTATTTAGATATGTGAAACAAAATTATTTGTATTTCAAATATAATTTACTATAATATTCCTCACCTTGTACCCGACTCGACCCAATCCATGCATATATGGGTCTTTCATTAATCATTATTTTGTTCGTTTATGGGTGTACTCATTTCATAAATCTGATGGCAATGTCCATCCAAACATATCTGTACTTATCAACAGCTAATATTGTACTTCGTATTTTTGGTCCACATACATATAAAGAAGATTTTATTTATATAATAATATGTGAATGAATCTATATTTACATAATATGAAGTCGAGATGGGTTTCTTTCACACACAAAAATATTGTATAAAACGTGATATTCTTATTTATTTTTGTGATTTTCATTTTTAAAAAATATTATAAAAACATGCCAGACTTGCATACAATTAAAACTTCTTTTTCTAAACTGGGGAAACATAAACACACTTTAATAGATTACACATAATATTCCTCTATATATTGTGTGTTATAATAAAATTATTAAAATAAAATAATCAATATATATATATATATATATATACAATGTCTATCTATAATTCCTTGGAAGGACCACTAGGTGTTGCATGCATGAATCCATATATATACATTGATTCAACTTCAAGAAAAGGGAGATTCTTTCAAAGGAGGTTAGCCACTTGGCTTTTTACCGCAGTTTGCAGTCCCACAAAGGCCTTAATTTTCATACCATGTTTGTTTTTTCTCTTTAAATAAAATAATATGTTAACTCTATATTACATTATATAGGGTAAATATTAGTACTATATTATTTTCTCGAAATATAATAATAGTGTGGCATATAATAGAGTTGCAATTTCAATAAGGTGAGATAACGTATACTCCAGGGATGGATTTTTTTAAAGGATACGGGTCCTTAATTTTGATTTTTTTAAAGTCCACTTTGTAGTTTTATTAAAGATTTTCGTCCTCGTGAAGAAAAAATTCTGAATTTGTCGATGTTTATTTCTCTCTTATGTTGCAAATTATTGTATGAAGGTGCAGCGGCGGAGCTTGAGTGTCTTATTTGGGGGCTAAAAGAAAAAATTAAAAATATCCATAATAATATACATCAAATATTTAAATATACAAAATAAGGAAATATAATGTATAATTACAAATCAAAATGAATTTATCAGTTATTTATATAAATATTATCTAAAGCTATAAAAATTTCGTGCGGTGTATTTTTTTAATGAACCAAAATAAGTGATTATGGTATCTATAGAAAAAGCAGGAGTAATTTGCACTTTTGGTCCCATTGGACATGTAATGTTTTACTTTCAGTTCCACCCAAAACACTTTTGGTCCCATAGGAATATTTTTTGGTACTTTTGGTCCCATATGAATATTTTTTGGCACTTTTAGTCCCAAACGTTCCAAAACTTGCAAAATTAGTCCCAAAGTTAACGGACACTTAACGGACACTTAACGGACTTGCACTTTTGGTCCCATAGGATAGGATACACTTGCAGATTTGGTCCCATAGGATTAAAAAATTCACATTTTTTACCTTTTTTTACCAAAATAACTTTATAAAAAGAAATATAATTACAATATATATGCAAATTTATTTTTATTTTAAAATATATATATACAAATACAATAATATATATATATATAAATAAAAAAATTAATTAGAATTATTCAATCTATATTAATTATTTTAAAATTAGAATTTCTTTTTTAACTTTTGTGCCATTTTTTTAATAATAATAATAATTTTCTCAACATCTTATTTAATTATTAGTTCACTAATAATCCCCTATAAAAATCTATAAATTATATATAATTTCACTAACGATTACACACAAGAACATCTTTCTTTTATTTCATTCATAAAATTTAACAATGCACCAACATAAAAATTATATTATCCATTTTTTTGCCAATTTTTCAATAATAATAATTTACCCTATGTTTTATTTAATTAAAAAACAAATAAATAGTTCTTTAAAAAATAGAAAAATTTAATTTTTGTATTTAATTTAATTTGTATTTAATTTAATTTTTAATAAGATTTTTAACATGTACAAAAATTGCTACGTTATAAAAAATATTTATAAATTGGTATGTTATAAAAATTGGTACGTTGATATCATTCAAAATTTGGTACGTATTAAATAAAATTGAACAAAAATTTGTACGAAAATTGGTATTAACATGTACAAAATCTTCACTATGTTATAAATACCGAACTGTACAAAAATTGGTACTAACATTTACTGAAATTTTGGTTCGAATACGGACACTCTTATTCTAAATTATCTAAATTTTTCTATGGTTGAGTCTATGGAAAATTGAAAGGTGAAGTATGTGGAGGATTTTTCTAACTTTGTGGTATGCAAATTATTTTGAAATGTTCGAATAAGAAAATGTGCAAGTTATTATGGGACTGAGTGAGTAATATTTTTGTAACAATTATAATAATTTTTATTTATTATATATCTAAAAATTACAATAATCAATAAAACCTTATTAAAAATTAAATTGAATTAGATTAAAATAATGTTAAATTATTCTAATTTTAAAAATAAATATTTATTTGTTTTTTAATTAAATAAAACATAGGGTAAATTATTATTGTTGAACAATCGGTATAAAAATGGACAATATAGTTTTTATGTGGGTGCATTGTTAAATTTTAGGAATGAAATAAATTAAAAGAAAGAAGTTCTTGTGTGTAATCGTTAGTGAAATTATATGTAATTTAGAGATTTTTATAGGTGATAATTAGTGAACTATTAATTAAATAAGATGTGGAAAAATTATTATTATTATTATTTAAAAGATGGCACAAAATTTAAAAAAAAAAATTGTTCTAATTTTAAAATAATTAATATAGATTAAATTATTCTAATTAATTTTTTATTAAAATATAATATATATATATATATTGTATATATATAATATATATATATATTATTGTATATGTATATATATATTTTAAAATAAAAATAAATTTGCATATATATTGTAATTATATTTCTTTTTATAAAGTTATTTTGGTAAAAAAGGTAAAAAATGTGAATTTTTTAATCCTATGGGACCAAATCTGCAAGTGTATCCTATCCTATGGGACCAAAAGTGCAAGTCCGTTAAGTGTCCGTTAACTTTGGGACTAATTTTGCAAGTTTTGGAACGTTTGGGACTAAAAGTGCCAAAAAATATTCATATGGGACCAAAAGTGCCAAAAAATATTCATATGGGACCAAAAGTGTTTTGGGTGGGATTGAAAGTAAAACATTACATGTCCAATGGGACCAAAAGTGTAAATTACTCGAAAAAGCAGTGATAATTTCAAATTAATGAAAATAAATTATTACCCATTTCTTAAAAAGGTACGGGCATCCAAACAATGAGCTATTAGCTATTACTGAAGTAGTGATTTTGATGTTGGAGTTTAAGTTGGAATTGGGATATCCAATAATTGTGTGTGGTTTGGGTAAAATAAGAAAATTCATTGTAAAAAATATAGGATAAAAAATTGAAAATATAATACAATATGAAGAGAAAATATTAAAGAGTTGGAGGTAAATATAAATCATAAATAATTAGTGGAATGTGGAGACTATTATTATTCAAGTGGAATAAATAAGAAGATGGCAAGATTTAATACTATTTAATCTTTTAACTTGATTACTGGAATTTTACGAATATTTGGAATAGTACTATATAAATAATGTTTGAACTAATAATGCATGTACGGATTTTGTGCACAGCCTTTGGCCAAGATGGAGTTTATCAAATTCGGGTTGTTGAAGAAAAAACATGTAAGGACCTAGAATTGGTCATCCAAGATTCAAATTAGAGGCTCTAAATTAAAGTTGGCCTGGATTGTTGAATAAATTTGAGGTATAATATTTTTTTCATTACAATTTAGGATTCAAATTTAGAATTGTGAGGTTGTGCTTTGCAGTCCACTTGGTTGTAGGAGAGATATTCGATTTGCTTTTATATGCAAAGTAGTAGTATATTCCTACTTTCGGTATATTTTGTATCGGTGCATCCTTTTCCTTTGAGATGATCAAATGGGAAACTCTATTATTAATTTATTTGTGATATATATGGCATCTATCTCTCTATATAAACGTCTATAATAATATTAATAGTTTCAAATTCATTTAAATAATAATTTTTTTTTTATGTGCGAATTGCTTGATCTAAGATTATTTTAACCATTATATCTGTATGATAATGTCGATTTTAGGATGAGCTAGTCTGTACAAATTTATTTTAGGGCTTCCCTCAAATACCTCATATCAATAAAGATGTTTGCCAATTTTTATAATTTTTTTAATTTAATTAAATATGAGATATTGTTTAAAAACAATGTCCTCCCTTCAAACGACCCGCTCTATTTAGATCAGTCAAATTGTTTCATCTAATTCCATAACAAATGACTCGTTTTATATAGATTCATCTTGTCTAATCTACAGAGATTCTATTGTTCATCTTTTTTTGGTTCAACACATAAGAACTCTTCGCATTGTTTACCTTTATATAGCTTCATATTGTAAAAAACGATCTTTTTGTATAACTTGTTGATTTGAATTAATCTATTCCAAATCAATAGTAATTGCTAAGCAACATTTATTACAGTACATATGTTGGACTATATTTTAATAATTTAGTTTTTAATTTCGATATTCAGTATCTGAAAAAAAAAAAATTTAAATGAATTAATTATAAATCTCTCAACAAGTTCGGACTTTTAGATGGGCGGAATTCTTTCAGTAAGAAAATTAATTAATTTCGACTTTTATGTTTCTTTATATTAGTTTTAATGCAACTTTTGTAAGAAAATTGAAAAAATAAAATTTAAGCCGATATTATTAGTTTTTGGCTAAATCCTCACAATTTTATTTTTATTTTTTTGACTCTCATGTACATTACTACATGTGTGATATTTGTTGACATCCAACAAAAAAATATTGTAAATATAATTTAAATGTATTTTCTATGCAATTATTGGTACTTAATTTTTTTAAATTATTTATTGAATTAATTTGGAACGCATCATGTAAGACTGTTTTATAAGAAAAAAATATCTACTGTTAGATTTATAATTGAAACTTCAAATCCATCTTTAAATTATTCAACCCAAAACCAATATATATGAAATCGCTTCAAACATAGAAATTATTCTGGAAATGACTCACGATGATATCAATATCAATGTGTGGGAGTGGGTTCTCGCTTGAATAGAATGGCCATTGACAGGATTTATTTGTTTATTTTTAATTACAATCTAATCTATAACTTAGGATAGTTTACAAATTAATGAATTGTATTGATTTAAGCATTAAGTTGTAATAAAGATCCGTCTTACAAATCTTATTATATGGAGACTCCCTCAAACTATACGCGAATTTTAAGGTGCATCCAAGTGCATAGCATGCACTTGGAATTTTGAAATCAATTTGAAATTAATTTTGACCAATTAAAATCCAACAAAAACTCGCGGGTCAGGTCCAACCCGACCAAAATTCGCGGGTCTGGCAACAAACAGGGTCGCAAATGGTCGCGCGCGCTTCGGACCGATCCCCGAAGTTATATCACCGATACCCGAAGTTATAATCACCAATACCCGAAGTTATAATCACCAATACCCCAAGTTATAATCACCAATACCCCAAGACTTAATCACCAATACCCCAAGTTATAATCACCAATACCCGAAGTTATAATTATCAATACCCCAAGTTATAATCACCAATACCTCAAGTTGTAATTACCAATACCCGAAGTTATAATCACCAATACCCGAAGTTGTAATAATCAATACCCAAAGTTGTAAATACCCGAAGATATAATCACCAATACCCCAAATTATAATCATCAATACCCGTAGTTATAATCATCAATACCCCAAGTTATAATTACCAATACCCCAAGTTATAATTACCAATACTCAAAGTTATATTAAGAATAAATATCAGTATTTCTCTAGAATATACTAGAATATACTCTGCATCTTTTTTACTTATCAGATTGATATTTATCCTATATTTAGGGATATTCAAAGGGTACATATTTGGCTATATAATAGTATTCAACCTCAAATTTTTCTCCCCTCTCTCTCTCTGATCGTGGGAAATCTTTTGGCACGCAGAAAATCCTCAACTTAATGAAAATTATCATTGGGCTTCATCAAGTGGTCGTTGTGACCGATTTCTCCCAGAAATTTTGATTTGGTTTCATGTTTTAATTTTATTTTGGGGATAGATTCAAATCCGAAGTTGTAACAGCTAGTTTTCCGGTGAATTCTATGAGTAGGAGGCGAGGGATGGAGATATGCTACGGGTTGGACTAACCCGCTAAATTTTTTCCGGGTTGGACTGACCCGTGAATTTTAAGATTTGGTCACAATTGATTTTAAATTGGGTGTAAAATCCAAGTGCATAATATGCACGTACCGGAATCACTCCAAAATATATTAACCTCGTTTAAGAAAATATCAATCATTTACTATAATAAATATCACACCGAACCAACAAGGGGCACTAACTAGATCCTTCGCTTTCATCCCGATATATCACTTATTATATATTAATAATTTGTTTCATATTTTATAATACTAATAGATGTTATTATTCTAATTATAATGGGTAGTGTGCACTACGTAGTGAAATATTAAAATAGGTCGACTTCATTCACGAACTGAAAATGCTTGACAGGATCATATATAATATAATATAACCACCTGTTTTTTTTTTTTTTTAATTCTTACCAATGTGTCATTCTCTTATAAAATTTAGGCAAAAAATTGTATCGACCGTCTCATGGCATAAGACAATTCAAATTAACATCAATCCTATCAAAGTGTTAAAGCGTCATGCCCAATTTATATCACACCCAACCGTCTCATGGCAGGAGACGGTCTCACACAAGACCTACTCAATTTTATTTATAATATGAAAATTTATATCATAATATGCATTTATATATATATCATAATATTATATGTTGTGATTTTAGTTTATAAATGTAATAATATCAATAATTATAAATGCATGTAATAATATTAATGAATGTATATAATAGTATCAATTACATACTATAAATAAGCTTGTGTTTATCAATCCATCCCTATATCCTTTTCATTAAGTAAACTATAGTTTCGTGCATGTGACTTGAGAGTATCGTTTCGTAACCTTGTTGGATGATCAAGGTCTAATTAGAATGTGAAAATCTGAAAAACAATTGAAAATAACTCAAAATTGATTTCTTTTCTTTAAAAAAAATAATCTAATTTAGTAATTGTAAATGAAGATGGCCACAACAATCAAGATGAGAAGAAACTAAGGGTAATCATCTTATCTAGAAACACGTGCAAATTATTTGGGCCATCAAAGTTAATTTGTTCCTTATTCGATTCAACCTTTAGTGAGATATACATGGTGAAAGATCTTAATTGGGTATATATGCAGCAAAAGCAAATAATATAACGACAAGAAAACCTAATAACTATTCTCATATAGTGAGATTTTTTTTTTTTTTTTTTTTTTTTGTCAATTCATTCATATTTAATCCGTTGTGCATATAATTATATTAATTTGTGTATTTATCACTTTTGGTTAGATCTCTGTGTGTGCGCTTATAATTAAAATATAAATAATAATACCTATTCATTAGATTTAAAATACATGTTTCTCTTCTCCCACAAAGTATAAATAAGTCATTCTTATTTTACAACAAAAAAGTATTTAGTATTCTAATGCGGCAATCTTTCTTTGACCATAATTATGCACTGAAATTTTATACAACCAATTATAAAAATTAAAAGGAATTTATTTCAGAAAATAAATTATAGAGAAAAATGTGTGTGGAAGCATTTTAGAGAAGCATCACCTCAGAAAATAATAATATATAGCTCCACCTTGGAGCCTTGTGCAGTGGTGTAGTATTCCTTTTCTTCTCTTCTTTTCCAATGGTTGGTGATGAATGGTCGTTTTACCTCATATGTCGATCAACGTATACACTCAAAATTAAAAATTAAAAATATACGATAAATAATTAATAAAATCTTACTTAATATCCAAAAATGTAAAATAGATCTCTTGTAAATTATGTCCCCGTAAACTTATTTTTCAGAATAATACATATAACATACAAAGTGATACTACATGTGAACTTATAAATTCCATGAGTTAATCATCTTCAAACTATTTAAAACGTTGAAACTTCGTATGTCAAAGATATTACCAAGTTCGCCACAAAATTTCCGTAAATCTAGTTCACATTAAGTTTTTAAAAAAATATCAGTAACATTATACATAAGATTCAATTAAAATATTAATTTTGGTATTACACTACAAAAAAATTAAAAATTTGCCTACAAAATTAGAATTGTCTACAAAAATTTTCCAACAAAAAAGTTTGTAGTAAGAATTGTCTACGATTTCCCTACGAAATTTTCTAATTATGAAAGTTTCTATATTTCTCAACCTAGAAAAACTTGCCTATGGAATTAATTTGCCTACGCAATAAAATCCCTAGGTATAATAACCTACAAGTCATTTGCCTACAAAATTTTACCTACAACACAATTTACCTACGGAATTTCTGTAGACAATTTTTTTTGTAGGTAGGAAAGGAAGATGCCTATACAATTAGAAATTCTTCTAGGCAATTCATAGGTAATTCCCACTACAAATTTTTTTGTTAAAAATTTCATGGCCATATTGGCAATTTTCGTAGGCAATTTTATATTTTCTTGTAGTATTATGCTAAACAAATTAAAGTATAATATCTAGATTTTAAATATTTCTTAGCCATAAATAGCAAAGGAAAAATTTCATTTAATTTCCTACATATATATATATCCGAATCAAATCTCCTATCTACATTTTCTTCACCGAGCCCCATTGGATGAGCTTATTTAGTTTGGACAAAGTTTACTTAGTACACATCCTTAAATAGCTGAGGTTTATAAAAAGATTATGATCATAAAATCCCGAGTGTAACTTGACAAGCACATGGAATAAACTAGGGTTGTCCACAGTACGGACCAAAACAAATATTTGAAACTATTCATATTTATATTAAAGTTCGGTTATTTTAAAATTTGTGTGTTTGTGTCCATATCGAAATTTCAGTATGATACAATACGGATATTTTATTTTTTGATACGGATCGGAGCGGATTTCTGGTTACAAACGGACCGGATCGGACTAGTACGGAACGGAGCGGAGAATCGGACTTTTTACCCTTTTTTTTATCAATATCTCGTTTTTCTAATCAAATTTTTTTTTTAAAAAACATATTGATGCATGCACACTCACACGAATACTTCACAACTTCAACCACAATCAAACATATATCATACAAGCTCGAATATAATACATTATATGATAATGGATGGTTAAAAATTTAACGCAAATCACCACCAATAGAATACTTAAAATACAATACATAAAATATATATTTAAAAAATTCTTTTAAAATATCTTGTGAATGGAAAGTGCAGTATTAAAATCACGTTGATCGTAATTCCTAACACAGTGTAATTCATATCAAGTTTTTGTAAGAAATGAATACACATGAAAAATAAAATTAAAAGAATAAAAATTTAAGTTAAATCATTTTGATATACACCTAAACATAAGTTAATGTTTTAAAAACTTAATAAGATAAATAATATTCGCTCCGTCCCAAAATTGTTTGCTACAATGTCAAAAAATGTATGTCTCATACTCAATTGGTACATCCATTTTTGGCAAAAAAAATAATAATAATACTTTTTAATATTATATTCTCCATATACTTCTAACTAAAAGCGTCTATTTTATAATTTTAAATACTAATAAACAATTTTTTTTTAAACCTTTGCGAACAATAATGTAAAAAACAACTATTGGACGGAGGAATATAGAGTTTGCATTTTGAAAAAGGAGGATAAATTATGATATTGTATATTTGTACATGAATTCAATAACATTATAATAATGTTTGCTAAATATAAAATAAATTATTATTAAATTTTATACATATTTAATTCGGTTGGTACGGTACGGTTCGGTACGGTCATATTCGATTTTTCGGTACGATTAATTTGGTAATATCCCGATTCATACCAAAAAAATATTTGGTTCGGATACGGTACGATTAAAGTGAAAAAGTCCACAATTTTTTCGATTCAATTATTTTTTAATTGCGGAATTCGATACGAGTTCGATAATCTCCAAACTTCGTAACAGCCCTAGAATAAACCATAACTCTTTAAAAAAACCCAATTGTTCATGCAAATAAACAAACATTTTCAATTTGATATTTCATCTATTTTATAATATTAATTGATGCACACCAGCTATGATAAGTACCTGTCATGCACTACAATATATAGATGATAAAAATACAAATTGATATGCAATAGCCAATAGAGAATTCATATATAATGAAATCTTTGGACACCACAAAATAAGGTTTGTTGTATTACTATCTGGGAGGTTAGTACAGGAAGCACAAGTGATATCTGATTAACTAGACTAATATTATGTTGTTTCTTTTGTTATTTTTTTCCTTGTTATTTACGTATATTTGATTATAGATTAATTGCATACTCATAAAGTAGTCTAATATATATATATATATATATATATATATATATATATATATATATATATATATATATCATTGGGTTGGGGACAAAACAAACACTATAACTTTTTGAACTGACAAAACAAGGATTCACAATTTTTAAGATAACAAAACAAGAACCATTATTTGTAAAAGTTGAAAAACAAAGATAGTAACTTTTAAAAGTAGCAATTTGAAGCCAAATTAACCTGGATTACCTGCCCATTTGCAGGCTCAAATCCCACAATTGAATGTCAATTGAACGCCATCTCAATTAAAAATTGAGCCCAAAAAAGTGTAATCCTGGCTATTTTGGTCTCAAATTGCTACTTTGAAAAGTTGTGGTCCTTGTTTTGCTACTTTGAAAAGTTGTGGTCCTTATTTTGTCGAAAAGTTACAGTCCTTGTTTTGTCACTTCCCCAAAATTACAATCCTGGATATTTTGTTAAACCCTTAGGCTTATAACCAAATTAGAAGATTAACTTACTTTTGATACCGTAATAATAATAAATAGTGCAAGTTTCATATGTACATAGTGCATGAATCAATCAAAGTTAGTATTATGTTCTATTTCATATTTCAGGGAAATCTAGTGTTACGTGCAAATATCAATATGCATGTTTTAATTAAAGCTAGTTTCACATTTTATTCACGTGTATAGTGACAAAATGTAACCGGTGCACAAAAAAAAACTTAATAGTAATTGATAAAAAAAACTTAGTCCACTTTCATATTAAACATGAACACAAATTAAAAAATTGAATTACAAAACAAGAATAAAATATGGCAATAACAAAATGTAAAATGCGTAGTAAAGGTATAAATCATCGTAAAAAAAAAAAAAAAAGTAGGTTATATATGCCAGGTAGCAATAGTTGGAGAGTGTTTACCCACTAATTAATATTACCAATAATTAAAGGTTTTATGAGATTCTTTCCCCAGTGACTAATCATATGTCTATCTTTTCAAAAACATTTTTATCTTCTTCTAGTTACTCAGATTCCATGTATTTTTTATCATTTAATATAAGATTTTTTTTTTTTCTTTTCATATTCACGCCCCTCTTTGAGTCGAACAAATTGTAGAACATAACAACCAAAACCCAAAAGAAAAACTACCTGCAAATACCTAATTCTTGAGACAAATTTTTTGTATTTTAGGCAAGTTATGAGTGGATCAAAATGTATTATTCTAATTAGGGCTGTTCACGGTACGGACCAAAACGGATATTTGAAAATATCCGTGTCCGTACCAAAGTTCGGTTATTTTAAAGCTTACGTGCCCGTGTCCATACCGAAGTTTCGGTACGGTACGATACAAATATTTTATTTTTCGGTACGGTTCAGAGCGGATTTTCGACTACAAACGGATCGGATCGGTACAGAACGGAGCGGAGAAACGGATTTTTTACCCTTTTTTTTTATCATTCTCTCATTTTTTAATCACTTAGAAAACATTTCGATGCATGCACACGAACACTACACAATTTCAACCACAATCAAACATATATATTACAAGCTCGAATGTAATACATTATATGATAATTGATAGTTAAAAAAATCACGTAAATCACCACCAATAGAGTATTTAAAATACAGTATATAAAAATACACACACACATATATATATGAAATATCTTGTGAATGGAAAATGAAATATTAAAATCACGTTGATCATAATTCATGACATAGGGTACACCATCTCCAAGTTTTTGTTAGAAATGAATATACACGAAAAATGAAATTAAAAAAATAAGAAATTAAATTTAAATCATTTTGATATATACCTATACATAAGTTAACGTTTTAAGAACTTAATAAGATAAATAATATAGTGTTTGTATTCTGAAAAGGATGAGAAATTATTATATTGTTTAGTTGTACTTATTTTTACTGAAATAAATATTTTTTCATACAATATAAGAGCAAAATGCGTGTTACTATCTATTCAAATATTGATTTTCACAAGTATTTATTTGTTTTTACAAAAAAAATTACTTTTCCAATACAATAAGTAGTGAAAAATGTATTACTATAATAAATGTATTACTATAATAACATAAATGTCTTACTCAATGGATAAAGATGTATTTGCACAAATAAATATAAAATCACCCTCCCTGGTTGTGCTACCATAAGGACAATCATATGTTAATGTAAAAGCAAATGTGTGTTACTGACTTACTGTTAAAAAAAATGTGTGTTACTGTTGGAGCAAATGTGTGTTACTGTTGGAGCAAGTATGTGTTACTGTTAAAGCAAATATGTGTTAATGTTAGAGAAAATATTTGTTGATGTTTGAGTAAATATGTGTTACTGCAAATGTGTGTTAATATCAGTTAGAGTAAATGTGTGTTACTACTCCTTTAAAAAAAGTGTGTTACTACAAACATGCGTTACTATTGGAGCAAATGTGTGTTAATTCTATAGTAAATATGTGTTACTGCAAATGTGTGTTACTATAAATATGTGTTGCTATTGGAGCAAATGTGTATTAATGTTAGAGAAAATGTTTGGAGCAAAGTGTGTTAATGTTAGAGCAAATATATGTTATTGTTGGAGCAAATGTGTATTAATATTGGAGAAAAAGTATGTTAATGTTAAAGCAAATGTGTGTAAATGTATGAAACAATAAATCTAGATTTAAAGGGATGAGAAATATATTAAAAATTATATTTGTTCTTATAAAAATATATGCTTGTTCTTATTATTTTATTTTAAAGTTATAAAAATATACTCCCTCCGTCTCACCATTATTCTCACAGTTACTGTTTTCTCATGTTTTTAACGAGCGAATTTTTTATTAGTATTTAAAATGATAAAGTAATTTTTAAGTCACTTTATAATAGATGAGAGATATATCATCTATCATACCCTACCTTAAAAGTTATTTTATTATTTCAAGTACTAATAAACAATTCGCTAGCTAAAACACGAAAATAAAGGTAGTGTGCAAATAATCATGGGACGGAGGGAGTGTTTTTTTTAATGACTAGTAACACACATTCTGTCCTTCAGTAACATGCATCTGCCCATATAGTAACACAAACTGAGAGCGAAAATCTTGAAACTTGACTTGCACAAGATTTTGGAAAAAAATCACTCGACAAAATCCGCGAATTTTGACCTGAAATGACCCAACACACAAATTTTTTAATATTTACTTATTTTAAAAATATTTCTCTCCTTTTAATCGGCTAATTGATTGATTTTGGGAGAATTACGTGAGATAATGTCACAAGAAAAAATTATGTAAATTCTTAATTTCATATGTCATCGTTATCGACTATTTAATTTATTATTTATCACCCTACCTCCAATACTTTCTGAAAAGTATATTCCACGAAGACAATGACACCTACAAGGCTAATCCTCTCATGCTTTCAATTTCCTTCAGAAGAAGATTTAGTGGAAAAATACCATATATAATACAAAAACAGGGTAGGAGATGGAGAAAATATATATTTAATTATATGTCAATTTCCCATAGACTATGACTTAAACCTATTGAATCAGAGCCATTAGTTGAGGTGATAAGGCTCTGGATGAATGTTAAGGCAATGGCAAATAGCGTTCATTCATTCCATCCCTCCACACAAGTTTTTCCACATGTAAAACATAAGGCAGAGTATTATGTGAATATTATTTACCGTGCACCATTTATACTATTATTTATAAGAATTAATAGTTTGTAAGGCTTGTACTTATTAAGAACTAATATTATTACTACTGGTGCACGGTACACACGGTGTACGTAATTCCTTCTCGTGCACAACTAATAATGTTCAGTGAAAACAATTAGTACTGATAAACTAATACCTTTTGGTAAATAACTAATACCATTTAAAAATGCACTTGATTTGAACGGTGCAGTTTGTGCATAGAAGTATTTGCCTACACACACATATATATTTTATATAATATAATATTCATACAAATAAAGCAAGAAAAAAGGAATATATCTTTTTATTTGAATTTCATTTGAAGTGTATTTCCAATGCATGAACATGGCATTTGAGTAGTATATAAGCAGGAGAAGCCTAGGCATTGAAGCTCAGGAACAAAGGCAAATTAGAGTTGGCAACTAGCTAGTTTTACTTTCCTACGACTCCTCAAAACAGCAGTTATAGATCTTGTAAGAATAACCAAAAAACACGATGGCCCCAGTCGTACCCGTAGAAGTGTATCCTAGCTCAGCTAAAAAGTCGACCCTAGGCCCGAAGAAAGCATACGTAACATTCTTAGCAGGGAACGGTGATTATGTTAAAGGAGTGGTTGGATTGGCTAAGGGGTTAAGGAAGGTGAAGAGTGCTTACCCTCTCGTCGTTGCTATGTTGCCCGATGTTCCTGAGGAGCACCGTGAGCTTTTGAGGTCTCAAGGTTGCATTGTGAGGGAGATTGAGCCTATCTATCCACCATCTAACCAGATTCAGTTCGCTATGGCCTACTACGTAATCAACTACTCCAAACTTCGCATATGGAATGTAAGCAACCGATACCTTTTTTAAAAATAAAATTAGTTCCGTAAGCTTTGCCTATATTTGCTTTCAAGAAACTCAACTTTCCCGAATTGAATTTCGTCTTATTAACTTGAAAATTTTAAAAAGCACACACAAGTTAGCACCATTTTTTTTTTTTTTTTTGTCTAATGAGAGGTATTCATTTGTGTAATAACATGCAGTTTTTGGAGTACAGCAAGATGGTGTACCTTGATGCAGACATCCAAGTTTACGAAAACATTGATCACCTCCTGGATACTCCTGATGGCTACTTCTATGCTGTAATGGACTGCTTCTGTGAAAAGACATGGAGCCACTCGCCACAGTACTCAGTCGGATACTGCCAGCAGTGCCCCAACAAGGTGACGTGGCCCGCCGACATGGGCTCACCTCCTCCACTCTACTTCAACGCTGGGATGTTCGTATACGAGCCCAGCAAAGCCACGTACGATAACCTGCTTCAAACTCTGCAAATCACTCCACCTACACCATTCGCAGAGCAGGTATAATTATAATTAATATTAATATCTTCTTCTTTTGGATATTCAATTGAAAATTCATTTACCACAATTCTCCATAGAGCCTGATTAATTTTCATGCTATAGAGATGATGATGTAATGATAAGGACAATTAAATGATCAATGTGCATATTAAGATATCTCATTCCTTGAGTGGTACAGTATCAGTTTTGCTGCCAACCATCACTATCAATAGAAACAAGTCAAGACGAGATAACAATAACATCAGTATTTAATTCTTTTCCATATTTTAAAATGGCAGGATTTCTTGAACATGTACTTCGAAAAAACCTACAAACCGATTCCCCTGATTTACAACCTCGTTCTTGCTATGCTGTGGCAACACCCGGAGAACGTTGAACTCGACAAGGTTCAAGTTGTTCACTACTGTGCTGCTGTGAGCTTTCTTAAACCTTAATCCCTTAAACTACCATTGATTAAATATTATAAGCAATTTTAATCAATGTGAAATTCTACATCCTATTAGGGATCAAAGCCGTGGAGGTATACTGGGCAAGAAGCTAACATGGAGAGAGAAGACATCAAGATGCTTGTGAAGAAATGGTGGGATGTTTACAACGACGAGTCCCTTGATTTCAAGGCAGGGGAAGAAGCTGAGACCTTCTCGAGGCCATCGATCATAGCTTCCCTCCCCGAACCTGCAGTCACATACATCCCTGCCCCTTCTGCTGCATAAACACACAAGTCTGCAACCGCCCAAACTACTATAATCCTAATGACTACTTTTTTTAGGCTACTTGGCCTATTTTTGGTGTGCAACTAAAAAATATGCACGACTTTATTTCCGTTTGTTTTCATCACATATGTGCCTTGCAAAAAAGTAAAATCCAATTCTGCAATTATTATAAAGTTCTTATCTATGATATTATATTCTACAATTCAATCTTTCACTGGAAAACCTATCTTGTAGTTCAATATAATATCAATAAATTGCCAAATATCTCATATTGCAATACATAATTTATAGTAAAAGATGACCTAAGCAGTTACTTGCAAGGACCACATACCTTGTATCACTGCCAGTTTCCAACGATTGAAATGCAGATTCACTTTTTTGTTAACAAAAAAACAAAAAGTTTCAGAGCATTTCATTAATTCAAGCTTATAGAAAGATGAATAATAAAGGCAGAATAACACAGAAGGTATTGTCTTAAACCCAACAAGAAGTAGCAACTTCTAGTTGCCTAAAGAAGTTAGAACGGTGATTATAGTATCAATCATTCAAAATAACTGCAATATATTGTAAATGACTCTAGGAAATCATGGATAGCCCTAAACTGCAAAAAATGCGAAAGTTTTATCACCAATATTTACATTCCCATGCCAAAAACAGAGCAATCCACTATTACCAATGTTCCTAAACGCACAAAGATAAGAAAATTTCATAGTATATGCTACCAATATGTATTATACAAATGCTTTATCTGTTCAAACAGCAAAATTTATAAACACAGACGATTTAATTTATAAAACCAAGTAATTAATCTTGGACTTTTTCTAAATTTATACTAGGTATTTAAGATATCATACTTACCATATGGTTCTGGGAACACCATCTTTTTCCGTACATATGCAGCTTTCTCTGGATCTTCAAGTTAAAAAAAAATAAAAAATTGTTCATATGGTTTAAAATATGGACCTTCAAGTTAGGAAAACACGAACATGCCCTAGAGTTTCTAATGGAACTAAGGTACATTGTTCATATGTTTCGTGAGTTCTCCATATGTTTGATTTCACTAATAAATGTATCTCAACTTTCCAATATTGAAATGGAAGTAATTTACACTAATAAAAACTAACAAGCATGGGCAATGAGGAAATTAAATTACAAGAAGCAGCGCCAACAACAAAAGTGAAGAGACAAAAATACATTAAGGCTCCGTTCGGGTTGGAGAATAACTCTTCTTTTACCAAGTCTTCTATGTTTGCAGCAATAAAGAAAAGGACAAAAATAGATGAAGAATATTAACATTACTTACTCTAATGAGAAAGGTTTGCATCTGTAAAACATACAAATAATATAGGTCAAAATACATATTACATAAACTAAGACAGTGAAAGAATTACATTACAACTAAAATGTCCATTAGATTTAGTATAGTCAAATTGAAAGACTTCAGTCCATGCTACGCTTCGCAAACAATAAATTAAATTGTGGTTAAAACCTTCAGCATTAATCAAAGTAAATGATATAGCATAAATACATTTAGCATCTGATTAACCAAAGCAGATACTCTAATACATCATACGATCGAAGCCTAAAAGAATACATCGAGTTAAATATATGATTCTCATCGACTATTGTTAATACTGGTACTGCTATGATTAAGACTAATACTACTACTATAGACATGGTTACTACTACTACGACTACAACTAATTACTATTAGTACAACAGCTACTACTACGATTACAACTAATTACTATTAAATACTACAACTACAAGTAATTACAAACACTACTACTACGACTACCGAGTAATTACTATTATTTACAAATAACTAATACTATCAGTACAATGGCTAACGAGTAACAACCAAAAACTACTACGACGACAACTATACAAACTACTGCTACTACTACTAACTATTACTAATTCACTAACACGAGTGGAAGGATTTCACCGGAGGGAAGGAAAGAATTGGGAAAATGGAGAGTGGAACAATTAAGAGAACAAGTCAAAGGAGGAAAAAAAATACGTAGGAGAATTTTATTGAAAAAATGGAGAGAAGTAAAGATACAAACAAAAAAGAGTGAAACAATGAAGAGAGCAAAGATGAACGCAAACACGAGTGGAAGGATTTCACCGGAGGGAAGAATAAAAGTTGCAAAGATTTGAAAAAAATGAGAGTGGAACAATTAAGAGAACAACAATTCAAATGAGGAAAAAAAAAATAAGTGGGAGAATTTTATTGAAGAAATGGAGAGAAGTAGAAAAGATTCAAACAAAAGAAAGTGAAACAATAAAGAGGACAAAGATAAATGACAAAGAAATTATTACAAAAGTGGAAACTTGAAGAAGGAAAATAAGTGAGCATCAAGTGAAGAATGGTATATCAGATCCTCCTCAATGGTTTCAACTACTCAGTTTTAATAAAAGCACCATAGGGATAGATGTTTCACAAGGATGAAAGGAAAGAGAGAAAAGTAATTCAAAAGGGGAACAAATCTGAGAGACAAGGTTACGATAGAAGCTAAAGAGATTTGGAAAAAAGGATTGGAAAAACAAAAAGGACAAAGGATTAATCAAAAGAAAGAAACGCAAATGGGGCAATTTGAAGAAGTAAAGATTATTTAATAAAATGAATGGAAATATAAGGTCTTCCCCAATGGAGTCAGCTACTAAGAAATTGAAAATAATACCCAAGGGGTTAGAGATAATCAAACGAATAAGAGAAACAAAGTACAACAATTCAAAAGAGGAAAAAAAAGAAGTGGAAAAATTTACAGGAGAAATGGAGAGAAGTAGGAGAGCTTAAAAAAAACAATAAAGAGGACAAAGATTTAAGCAAAAGAGAGTATCAAACGAAGAATGAAACATGAGATTTTCCTCAATGGAGTCAACTAATAAAATATTGAAAAAAAAAACATCATAGAGATGTAGGGTGTCCCAAGGATGAGAGGAAAGAAAGGGAAGCAATCCAAAAGAGAATAAACATGAATTACGGGATTATGAGAGAAAGTGCAGATATTCAGAAAAAATAGTGATAAAACAAATAGGATAAAGAATGAAAATAAAATAAAGAAAGACAATGAGTCAACTCGAATAAGGAAAGTTGAAATATCGAATGAACAAAATGGTATATTAGAAGATATTACTCAAAATGAGTCAACTACCCAGAAATTGACAAAAAAAAAGGGAAATAGGCAGTTCATTAATTTAAGAAGTTGAAAGTGATTAAAAAATGAGAATGTGGAATATGAAAGGAAAAATATGAATGCAAACAAAACAAAAGCAATGAAGGCAACTCGAAAAAAAGAAGAGAATATCAAATGGACATATTAGATCATCTTCTATGGAGACAGTTATTCAGAACTTGACAAAAAACCACCAAAGGATAAAGGCTCAACAATAAGGCAAAAAAGGAGCAACTTAAAGGAATAACAAACAGGAGTGGAAGGATTTCACCGAAGTGAAGGAAAGAAGTTGCAAAGATTTGAGAAAATGGAGAGTGGAACAATTAAGAGAACAATTCAATAGAGGGAAAAAAAATACGTGGGAGAATTTTACTGAAGAAATGGAGAGAAGTAAATTTCAAACAAAAAAGAGTGAATCAATAAAGAGGAAAAAGATGAAAGCAAACACGAGTGGAAGGATTTCACCGGAGGGAAGAAATAGAATTTGCAAAGATTAGAAAAAGGGAGAGTTGAACACTTAAGAGAACAACAATTCAAATGAGAAAAAAATAAGTGAGAGAATTTTACTGAAGAAATGGAGGGAAGTAGCAAAGATTCAAACAAAAAAAAGTGAAACAATAAAGAGAACAAAGATGAATGTCAAAGAAATTAATACAAAGGAGGAAATTTGAAGAAGGAAAATAAGTGAGTATCAAGTGAAAAATGGTATATCAAATCCTCCACAATGGTTTCAACTACTCAAATTTAATAAAAGCACCATAGGGATAGATGTTTTCACAAGGATGAAAGTAATGAGAGAGAAGTAATTCAAAGAGGAATAAATCTGAGTGATGAGTTTATAATAGAAGTTGAAGAGATTTGGAAAAAAAGAATTGAAAAACAAAAAGGACAAATAATGAACCAAAAGAAAGAAACACAAATGGGGCAATTTGAAGAAGTAAAGATTATATAAATAATGAATGGAAATATAAGATCTTCCCAAATGGAGTCAGCTACTCAGAAATTGAAAATAATACCCAAGGGGTTAGAAATAATAAAACGAATAATAGAAACAAAGTACAACAATTCAAAAGAGGAAAAAAAAAAGTGGAAAAATTTACAGGAGAAATGGAGAGAAGTAGGAGAGCTTCATAAAAAATAAAAAAAGAGTGAAACAATAAAAAGGACAAAGATTTAAGCAAAAGAATGAAACGCAAAGGAGAGTATTAAACGAAGAATGGAACATAAGATTTTCCACAGTGGAGTCAACCAATAAAAATTTAAAAAAAACAACATAGAGATGGAGGGTGCATTAAGGATGAGAGGAAAGAAAGAGAAGTAATTCAAAAGAGAACACACATGAATTACGGGATTACGAGAGAAAGTGAAGATATTCAGAAAAAATAATGGAAAAACAAATAGGACAAAGAATGAAAATAAAATAAAGAAAGACAATGAGTCAGGTCGAATAAGGAAAGTTGAAATATTGAATGAAAAAAATGGTATATTAGAAGATAATACTCAAAATAAGTCAACTACCCAGAAATTGACAAAAAAATGGGAAAATAGGCAGTTCATTAATTTAAGAAGTTGGAAGATATTAAAAATGAGAATGAGGAATATGAAAGGAAAAAAATGAATGCAAACAAAAGAAAAGCAATGAGGGCAACTCGAATAAAAGAAGAGAATATCAAATGGACATAGAATATTAGATCATCTTCTATGGAGACAGTTATTTAGAACTTGACAAAAAAACAAAGGACAAAAGGCTTAAGAATAAGGGGGAAAAAAGGAGCAACTTAAAGGAATAACAAACACAGAGTGGAAGAATTTCACCGAAGGGAAGGAAAGAAGTTGCAAAGATTTGAGAAAATGGAGAGTGGAACAATTCAATAGAGGAAAAAAAATACGTGGGAGAATTTTACTGAAGAAATGGAGAGAAGTAAACTTCAAACAAAAAAGAGTGAATCAATAAAGAGGACAAAGATGAAAGCAAACACGAGTGGAAGGATTTCACCGGAGGGAAGAAATATAATTTGCAAAGATTAGAAAAAGGGAGAGTTGAACACTTAAGAGAACAACAATTCAAATGAGAAAAAAATAAGTGAGAGAATTTTACTGAAGAAATGGAGGGAAGTAGCAAAGATTCAAACAAAAAAAAGTGAAACAATAAAGAGAACAAAGATGAATGTCAAAGAAATTAATACAAAGGAGGAAATTTGAAGAAGGAAAATAAGTGAGTTATCAAGTGAAAAATGGTATATATGAGATCCTCCACAATGGTTTCAACTACTCAGATTTAATAAAAGCACCATAGGGATAGATGTTTTCACAAGGATGAAAGTAATGAGAGAGAAGTAATTCAAAGAGGAATAAATCTGAGTGATGAGTTTATGATAGAAGCTGAAGAGATTTGGAAAAAAAGAATTGGAAAACAAAAAGGACAAATAATGAACCAAAAGAAAGACACAAATGGGGCAATTTGAAGAAGTAAAGATTATATAAATAATGAATAGAAATAATAAAATGAATAATAGAAACAAAGCAACAATTCAAAAGAGGGAAAAAAAGAAGTGGAAAAATTTACAGGAGAAATGGAGAGAAGTAGGAGAGCTTCATAAAAAAAAGAGTGAAACAATAAAAAGGACAAAGATTTAAGCAAAAGAATGAAACGCAAAGGAGAGTATTAAACGAAGAATGGAACATAAGATTTTCCACAGTGGAGTCAACTAATAAAAAATTGAAAAAAAAAACCAACATAGAGATGGAGGTGCCCTAAGGATGAGAGGAAAGAAAGAGAAGCAATTCAAAAGATAACAAACATGGATTTACGAGATTACGAGAGTAAGTGAAGATATTCAAAAAAAATAATGGAAAAACAAATTGGACAAAGAATGAAAATAAAATAAAGAAAGACAATGAGTCAAGTCGAATAAGGAAAGTTGAAATATTGAATGAACAAAATATTATATTAGAAGATATTACTCAAAATGAGTCAACTACCCAGAAATTGACAAAAAAAATAGGAAAATAGGTAGTTCATTAATTTAAGAAGTTGGAAGATATTAAAAATGAGAATGAGGAATATGAAATGAAAAAAATGAATGCAAACAAAAGAAAAGCAATGAAGGCAACTCGAAGACAAGAAGAGAATATCAAATGGACATAGAATATTATATCATCTTCTATAGAGATAGTTATTCAGAACTTGACAAAAAAATAAAGGATAAAAGGCTCAAGAATAAGCGGAAAAGAGGAGCAACTTAAAGGAATAAAAAACACGAGTTGAAGGATTTCACCGGAGGGAAGAAAAGAAGTTGCAATGAATTGAGAAAATGGAGAGTGGAATAATTAAGAGAACAACAATTCAAATGAGGAAAAAAATACGTGGGATATTTTTACTGAAGAAATGGAGAGAATTAAAGATTCAAACAAAAAAGAGTGAAACAATAAAGAGGACAAAGATGAAAGCAAACACGAGTGGAAGAATTTCACCGGTGGGAAGAATAGACGTTGCAAAGATTTGGAAAAAGAGGGAGTGGAATAATTAAGAGAAGAACAATTCAAATGAGGAAAAAAATAAGTGGGAAAATTTTACTGAAGAAATGGAGAGAAGTAGCAAAGATTCAAACAAAAAATAAGTGAAACAATAAAGAGGACAAGGATAAATGACAAAGAAATTAATACAAAGGAGGAAACTTGAAGAAGGAAAATAAGTGAGTTTCAAGTGAAGAATGGTATATCAGATCCTCCTCAATGGTTTCAACTACTCAGCTTTAATAAAAGCGTCATAGGGATAGATGTTTCGCAAGGATGAAAGGAAAGAGAGAGAAGTAATTCAAAAGAGGAACAAATCTGAGTGACGAGGTTACGATAGAAGCTAAAGAGATTTGGAAAAAAAGATTGGAAAAACAAAAACGACAAAAAATGAACCAAAAGAAAGAAACGCAAATGGGGCAATTTGAAGAAGTAAAGATTATTTAAATAATGAACGGAAATATAAGACCTTCCCCAATGGAGTCAACTACTCAGAAAAATTGAAAATTATACCCAAGGGGTTAGAATTAATCAAACGAATAAGAGAAACAAAGTATAACAATTCAAAAGAGGATAAAAAAGAAGTGGGAAAATTTATAGGAGAAATGGAGAGAAGTAGCAGAGCTTCAGAAAAAAAAAAGTGAAACAATAAAGAGAAAAAATATTCAAGCAAAAGAAAGAAACTCAAAGGAGAGTATTAAACGAAGAATAGAAAATAAGATTTTCCTCAGTGGAGTCAACTAATAAAAAATTAAAAAAAAAACACCTTGGAGATGGAGTGTGACCCAAGGATGAGAGAAAAGAAATAGAAGCAATTCAAAAGAGAACACACATGAATTACGGGATTACGAGAGAGAGTGAAGATATTCAGAAAAAATAATGGTAAAACAAATAGGACAAAGAATGAAAATAAAATAAAGAAAGACAATCAGTCAAGTCGAATAAGAAAAGTTGAAATATCGAATGAACAAAATGGTATATTAGAAGATATTACTCAAAATTAGTCAACTACCCAGAAATTGACAAAAAAAAAATGGAAAATAGGTAATTCATTAATTTAAGAAGTTGGAAAGATTTGGAAAAAGGGAGAGTGGAACAAATTAAGAGAACAACAATTCAAATGAGGAAAAAAATAAGTGGGAGCATTTTACTGAAGAAATGGAGAGAAGTAACAAACATTCAAACAAAAAAAAAGTGAAACAATAAAGAGAAAAAAAATGAATGCCAAAGAAATTAATACAAAGGAGGAAACTTGAAGAAGGAAAATAATTGAGTATCAAGTGAAAAATGGTATATCAGGTCTTCCTCAATGGTTTCAACTACTCAGGTTTAATAAAAGCGCCATAGGGATATATGTTTTGGCAAGGATGAAAGGAAAGAGAGAGAAGCAATTCAAAAGAGGAATAAATCTGAGTGATGAGGTTACGATCAAAGAGAGAGAAGTAATATCAAATGGACATGCAATATTAGATCATTTTCTATGGAGACAGTTATTCAGAACTTGACAAAAAACCAATGGATAAAGGCTCAAGAGAATGGGAAACATGAGCAACTTAAAGGAATAACAAACACGAACACCGGAGGGAATGAAAGAAGTTGCAAAGATTTGAAAAAATGGAGAGTGAAATAATTAAGAGAACTCCTCAAATGATGAAAAAAATAAGTGGGAGAATTTTACTGAAGAAATGGTTAGAAGTAAAGATTCAATCAAAAAACAGTGAAACATTAAAGAAAACAAAGATGAATGCAAACACGAGTTGAAGAATTTCACCGGAGGTAAGAATAGAATTAGCAAAGATTTGGGAAAAGGGAGAGTGGAACAATTAAGAGTACAACAATTCAAAAGAGGAAATAAATAAGTGGGAGAATTTTACGGAAGAAATGGAGAAGTAGCAAAGATTCAAACAAAAAACAGTGAAGCAATAAAGAGGACAAAGATGAATGCAAAAGAATTAATACAACAGAGGAAACTCGAAGAAGGAAAATAAGTGAGTATCAAGTGAAGAATGGTATATCATGTCCTCCTCAATGATATCAACTACTCAAATATAATAAAATCACCATAGGGATAGATTTTGTCGCAAGGATGAGAGGAAAGAGAGAAAAGTAATTCAAAAGAGGAACAAATTTGAGTGACGAGATTACGATATAAGCTGGAGAGATTTGGGAAAAAATGATTGGAAAAACAAAAAACACGAAGAATGAACCAAAAGAAAGAAACGCAAATGGGGCAATTTGAAGAAGCAAATGAAAAGAATATCAAATAATGAATAAAAATATAATATCAGCTATCTTTTTACGAACAACCATCTCATTATCTTCAATGTAAACTATAGCATCCACAACCTACAAAGAGAATATGTTGGAAGTGAATATGTATAATGTATGTTGGAAGTATGGAAGTATTAGCAAAAATGCTTGCAATCAGCTATCATATACAAACAACCATCCCATTATCTTTAGTGTAAACTAGCATCCACAAACTGCAAATATTTACTTGGTACATCATCTCCAACAGACAGGCCCTATTACGAATTCGTTGAACTTTCCTTTTTACAAAATTGATTTCAGAATGCATATAGCGCTAATCTTAAACAAGAATCACATACCATTAAATCAATAAACTGAAGATCAAAAATCTAATCTCAAAATGATGATTTATGTTGTGTTGCCACCTATCAACCAATACACCACAAATTGGGTGATCCCCCCTCTCCTACCACCCACCCAATTCCATTAACAAATTATTTCCTTATAGGAATTAGGTCTCTACAATGTAGTTTCAATTGGAGTGTGGTGGTTAAGTCAGCAATCACTGTTGACGATAGATCATAGATTCATTCTGCAGAGCAGCTAGTGTGATAATCATGACTACTCTACTTAGGCTACTTGGCCTATTTTTGGTGTGCAACTCAAGATATGCACAGAGTTATTGCAGTTTGATTTCATCACATACGTACCTTGTGGAAAGGTAATACCAAATTATGTTATTGCAATTATTATAAAGTATGTCTAACAAAGTTGTCTATATATGAGATGATTACAAGCATAAAATAACTATAATGAATCATACAACCTATAACTTAGTTCAATATAATTTCAAAGAATCAGCAATAGTCAAATATTGCAAAACATTATTCATATATATATTGAAGGTAAACAGTGACAAAAACAGTAGCTTACAAGGACCAAACATACCTTGAATCACAGTCACTTTCCAATGATTGCAATGCATGTTCACTTTCCTGTTAATAGAAGAGCAAAAAGTTTTAGGCCATAGAGGAATAATAAAGAATGGAAGATATTAATAATTTGATAAACAAAACAAAGCAAACATGCCCTAAAGGATTCAAATGACTCTAGGATACAACATATATATACAATGTGCATATGTTTAATGCGCTTTCCTGAAAAGGTTGCGTGAATAGTTTTTAGCAAACTACTGTATGTATTAATTAGAAGCGCAAACAAGAAAAGAAAAGCGTGTAAGATCAAAGTACAAGATGACTTGCCTGTCTAACTTCATCTTGAATATTGTTTAAAAAGTATTTTGAGAGGATCCCATATTTAATCTTTCCAGACACTGTTTGGCGTTTGCTTTCCATACCTGAGGCAAAAAAGGAAAAGGGTCGGGTTCTATATATTAACAGTTCACATCTAGAAATTAGCATAGTAAAAGTTGCGCCATATTGAGACTGCATTTAAACCTACATAGTTCTTGGTCAAGTTATTAATTCTTTAAAACTAATAAAAAAATATGATGACTGATGAAACTTATTTCAGCGTTAAGTTTCAGATTCAGTATTCTACTGCACAGTCCTATTGTCTAATTTTTTTTTTTTAATTAATCACTTTAACTAATTAGGATATATAACTGAGATTAAATTTATACGTCAGTTTCTCAAAATATATAGAGGGACATTTCGTATTTTTAATAAATGTAACACAATATAATTTTATTATGATTTTCACAATACACTACAAGAATTCAAAATAACTGACAGTTTACTAGTTTCCTGAATGGAGGGTGACACTGTACTACTTGATGAAAACCATTATTAAACATTTTCATGAAGGAGACGAAGGATAGAGTACTGTAAGAGAATGAGGAAAAGGAGAAGATTGAAACCTGAAGCTTGGGCTCTTTTGTCATGGGATTGTTGCAGAGGTCTATCGTTTTCGCCTTTGATTTTGTTGAATTGCCGCACCAAGACTCGCACCATAGCCATTCTTGTGGAAGGGAAAAAATGGGCACCATGTGTTGAGCATAGTTCGGAAGGTCCTGAAACGTGATAATCTTGGCAGTAAGTTTGTTTCGTTCAAAAGTATTAGTCGTTATACTATAAACTGATAGTTTCAAATCGATTGTAGAGTAAATCTATTTTACATAAGACCGACTCTGGAAAGAAAAACTTCACTTACCTGATCAAGATTGGACAGACTGTTGGGATCCTTGCTTAGAGTTTCGTAAACTACTCTTAATTGATCCCCTGCTGCTGTTTCCCGGAATTTCACCAGATCAACGACATATAAATACAGAAGCACATCCCACATCGTCAGTTTTTTTTCTAAGATGAGTAAACACCAAAGTCTGAAAAAAAAAAAAGATCTATAAAGACACGTACCTAATAATGATCTTTCCAGAATCCCTGTTCAACGACATCAAGAATGAGAATCAACCATTAACAATGTTAATTTTATACGAGTTTAAGGATGATAAATAGCTTACTTGTTTCCAAAACCGGTATCCATCCATATCTTTGTTGTTGTCACAGAATGGAGTATAGGCAAGGGGTCGTCCCTTTAGATCCATGTCGTATAGTTCTCCCATAATGGAGTATAGGCAAGGGGTCGTCCCTTTAGATCCATGTCGTATAGTTCTCCCATATCTGCCCTCACAATCTGATCAGCATCGACAAATATAACCTGTAGTTGAATCGAATGATCATTCAACCAGCAAAACGTTATCATATTACAGAGGAAAAATAGCTTTTCCAAGGCAAGAGGAAAAATGACGTCAAGAAAGAGTATTTTGTACGCCCATATGATTCGCTGTTCCTCTTTTTGTTTATGAAGCCATGTGGGCCACTTATAGGTGATCAACTCATACTCAAAACCATATTGATGGGCCATATGAGAGATATTACATCCTGCCAAAAAGAATATAATGCAAGATTTAAAGGGGAAAAAGCACTTTCAAATGGACAAAGAATTAGAAGTGAAGGATGAAGTAAGAACCTGAATTGGGGGGAGAGATAGTTCTTTATAAACCAAAATTTGACCGGTCTATCTGTATGTTTCAGAACACTTAAAATCATAATTTTCAGAAAACGCTCATACCTGCATAGAAATAGTTTGTGAGGCAATTAACAATGATTGAATAATAAGTGACTTAGTACATATAAACAGAAAATTTGGCTATAGTATTGTAGTGCAGATTAATATGATCAACTAATATGCCAAAGAAGGTTTCAGATGATTTTAATGCTACCTCTCTATAATAAATACTACAGCTAAATCATCCAAGAAAAAAACATAGATCCTTTTCTTGCTGCTAGTTTAAGCCATCCAAGTAATAAGTTACATTCTTAAATGCATTTTCACTGCAGGGAATGGTTAACCCTCCCATGGACTTAGATCATGAGGTCCTATATACCTGAGCCTAAAATTCTAATATACCGTGGAAGAATTTCATCTCATCCAAAAATCTAAACTTATACAGTTTTGTGTAATTAATTAATAATTCCCTTACAGATCAATATATTTTGCATTTAATAGGAATATCACCATCAATTCACCAAATCACAGGAGGCAAATCCTAATTTAAATATATATCCTAAACTCCATCCCACAACATAGATAATCACAAGGAAAATTGCATTAATCAGATAAAGAAAAGGAAGAAATGCGTATTCAGTTATGAGATGATGAAAATATGAGCCCCACAAACTTATATAGTAGTTACATCTACCATTTTACTTTACTGTTCTAAGAAATAATGTCGAACACCTCATCTGCACCTACTATTACCCGAAAATTTTGTCAAATTTTCGCACAATTGATCCAAAAAAACAAAAATCCAAATGTCCAATCATGCAAACATACTCAAACAGAGGAATAATGAGATCAAATTTATAAGTAAATGAAGAAAGATACTAACATTGCAGCAGCACAAGCAACCCATTTGAGAAATGAACTCCTAGCAATGGATCCGCCATCAACGTGCACTTTCTCCTGTATTTAAATAGCGATTTTGCCTGACAAGTATACAAATTACAAATATTGTTCAGCTTACAAACTGATACTGTTAAATATAAACTAATAATTTTCATTATATATTATAGTTTTTGACCTGATCTTATTGAAATGTGTGTAGTTTAGCTTACCCAAGCAACCAGATTCTCCTCATCAGGTGGTTTTCTATTATCAATTGCTCTTCTTCCTGATATGATCTCCAGAAACACCACTCCAAAACTATACACATCCGATCTGCTCGTTAACTGCCCCGTCAGCTCGTAGACACTTGAGGTGAAATATATGAGTGCAAGGCAGCTGCCAAACATATAAAACACTCCTGTAACAAACATAGGTGAAATCTCATCAATTTTTTTACCTTGTCTAGAATGAATCCCACAAGGTTGAAATTCTCTTGATTGACAAATTTGAATTATTGAGTTCAAAATCATAAGAGAGCAAATCCATAACGAAAACTGCTATTCTAGGATCATGTATATGAGGACAACAATTATTTTGGACATAGTGGAGTGATCTAATAGTTTGATAAGGACCTTATGTTGACTCATTGTGGGTCATATCAGATCTGAGATCAACAATGACAGCTGTGCTATTCTTTTCAATGTATGAAAAACTGAATGAAATTTGTGAATACAATTTGACATACTGGAATTTCATGGTTCTTGATTAGAGGGCTGCCCACATCCTTGTACCTCCAGCTTTGTAGATTGGACAGCTGCTGTTCTATTGCTCCTTGACTGATGGAACCCGTGTTCATGTTGTATCCGAGGAGCGTACTGAGCAACGACACACAACAGCAGAGCAAGAACCCATTTGAGAAATAAACAGAGCAATTGTTTTTTCCTCAACTTTTTAAAAAATATGTTTTTTTGCCCCAAATGGCCACCTAGCGTGATAGCGTGGTTTGCTAGTGTCCTCATTGCGATTCCAACTTCCTTGAAATCCGAACTCATCACTTCACTCACAGCTACTGAATCTGTCTTCATTGCCAGATAACCCCTCTTACCCAAGAATCCGTCCATCTTTTTTCTCAAAACACAAAATTAGATTTGTGGATTCTGAGGATGAAAAACGAGAGGATCAATATTTATGCCATTCCCATGCTCCACCCATACTGTCATGAAAAAAGCACGAAAAAGAATTATGTTTGTCTCCCAAATAAAACAAAAAAACTAATTTTGCTCAAGTCTTAAAACACTATAAATAGTAGGAGTACTGAGCATATTTGGTTCATACAAGTCTTGAAAGTTTCAAAATCTTCACAAAAACAGAAATGTCTTTTGCTGAATAAATGACACTCTCTGAAACTGAAAACTTATGCACCTCTTTGCAAGGTAGCTCTGCTTTTTGACAACTGAAAACTTAGTCACTATCTTTATGCACATGCAGCCATCCCACTATCTTTAATGTAACCTCTAGCATCCACTGCCTTAAATTTTTCTAAGGAAGTCCATATTTGCCAGGATCAATTCCATGTATAATGCTTCAGTGGGAGTTAACCATTGAGTAGAATTACTTAACCCCTGGGAAATAACAAAGCAAAAACATGAAGCTAGCAAAACAAGAAACACTAACACTTATGGACTTTTTTTCTGAGTGACTCAGTAATATAAAATACAAGTTATCACTGTGAAGACTGAGCATATTGGACAGAGATAACTATATCACACTATATTCAGCAGGATGCATCAGAAGATCCCAAACGAGCACATTGCCGAATTTAATGAGCTCGATATTCTGTCAATACCCCTCCCTCCCCTCCAACAAAAGTGTCAAAAGCGGGGCATGGCATAATGTGGTAAACAAAACATAGAGGCATGACATAAGATACAATTCCCCTTAAAAAATTATAACCATAGATATACTAAGATGTAAAATACATGATGAGCACAAGAAAGCAAAATTGAACTTATCCAGTATTCCAGTGGCACATCCTTTAGATGCGGAAAAACTAATAAGACCTGGAGAGCAAAAGAAGGAAATATATAGTGAGAAAAGTCAGAATAGAAGTAGACGAAGAATAAAGAAAGCATATGGAAAACAAGACTACAAATTATGGTTGGGGGAAAAAGAATAACAACGTATCCACGACTGCTTTCAACAAAACTTTATTCAGAAAAAAATCAATTAGACAAAAAAAGGGCTGTTTAAAAACACACACCCCAACATCCCAACAAAGGAAAATCAAACCCCAGATTACACGAAGGCTTCTAATAGTTTACTCTAACGAACCATAAAAAAAATCTTCTGTAAATTTTCATGTCAGAATGGAAATAAAACCCTACACATAGCAAATAAAATCCAAACCCTAGAAGAATATCATAAACTTATACAGACGGACAATACTATCTAGAGACATGCCTGATGTTTGCTATACATCCACTATCTGCAAATATTTATTCCGCAAATCATCTCCAAAATAGAACCTATTACGAATCTGTTAGAAATTTGGCATCGCCGTGTTTATAAATAAACCCAGAAAAAAAAAAAAAATCATTGAAGATATTGAGAGAGAATTTGACCGTTGTAGTTAGCTTAAGGCGGTTTCGAATAGGAAAGTTCCCGTTGTAGATTTTCATCAGGTGAAGGCGGTTTCGAAGAATTCCCGCGTGTATATTCGCGTTGATATATTTCGCGCTGATTTTTACGAGGTAAAGGCCCATTAGGTTAGTTAAGAGCCCAATATCTTCTATGGCCCAGGTTATTGGCACTACAATGTGTAGTAAATACACTATATGGATAAATTCACTACACTTAGGATGAATACACTGTTGATGACCGTCTCTGATTTCGGAGATTAGTGGCTGTATTTGTTGGTTAATTGATCACCAAACAATTACGTGTGATTGATCACTAATCGTAATTAGTGAAAACGAAATCTTTGGTTTAAAGCTGATTAAGAACGTTTATAAGCTTACGTGATAAATTCGATCGTAAGATAAACGAGCTGCTTTGGGTTCGTAGACGAAGTTTGGACGTGTATAATAATTTGTGCTTATTTTATTAGCTGAAAAAATCTAAGTATTTATAGACATTTGTCTAGCAGGAGGTGTCGTGACTTTTGGCCTACCAGGCCTGCATGCATGACACCTGGACCTTGACTAAGTTGACCTTATCTAAACTAAATTTTATCCTTATCTTGTTGGACTTGCTCGCAGTCAATAGCTGCTCGTCATATTGGACGTCCTGGAGGAGTCTTTAGTCTGATTCTATTGGTCTCTTGTCTCACTTAGTTGCAGTTTTGGTATTGTGGTCGGATCTGGTCGGCGAGATGCTAATTGAGCTCATCATGTAGCTTTTGATCTGATTTTGTTCGCCTATCCGTCTTGGTGTAGCATGCAGGTTCTGCTCGCCAGATATCTTGGGTGAATCTTGAGTTAATTTCGCTTTAATCTTTAAGTGTTTTGTGCTAATCCTGGTCGCCCAAAATGCTGATCCTGCTCGCCTATTGACTTGAAGCGAATTACACTAACTCTACTAGTCGCTTACCCGCAAGCGGACGGGTTCACTGTAGTATAAGTACGTATAATGACCAAGTAGTATCGAACCCAAGGGATAGTGTGTATGCGAATAGATCCCTGAAGATCTACGCGTCGTAGTTAATATGAGTGTGTTGTTTTTGGATTTTTGGAAAGATTAATTATGAACTAAAATAAACTAATTAAACTAAAGAATGAACTAAACGAATTAACTACGGGTTGTTTTCAAATAAGAGATGGTGATGCTTAGGATAGGAATCCCTACGTATACTAACGGAGCGGGTACATAATCAGAATAATTGTGACACACAAGAAATAACCTAAGTCTAAGAATGCAAGGTGAAAGCTCAAGATTCTAAACCCTAAAACTTTACCCTAACACTCGACTTCACTAATCTACTAACAATTTAATAGATTGTGCTTAATTAATGAGACTCTAATTTAACTAAGGTGATGCGGTCGTCCTCCTTCGCTAAACTGGTAGATGAATTAACCCTTCCTAAACCTTCTCGTTTAGTCTACTCGGTGTTAAAGAGTGATACAGTCGTCCTCTCTCTAACACCTTTCGAACGAAATTCAAAAGCGGAGTCTAGATTAATTTTAAGAATTCATTAACCAAGAGAATTAAAACCTAACGTCACAAGTTACCCTAATTACGTACCCACAACCTACTTCTTCGAGTTCATCCTACCCTAAGCATGCAAGGGTTTTAGCTAGACATAGGTTTAACAGAAATAACAACAATTAAATAAGTAACGAACAAGAACATGATAATTAAAACGAAGAAGAAATCTAACATAAACTAGGGTTTAATGAAATAAAAGAATAAACTGAAATAAAATTAATAAAAACGAAGTATGAAGTGTTTAATCGTAGTCGAATTACTGAAAAGAAACTAAGAATTCGTATGAAAACCTCAACAAAACGTAAACGTAAACTTGCTTTTCTCCTTCCTCTCCAAAAACGTACTCTAAATCTCGTGTGTGTGTCCAGTGGTGGTTTAAAACGAGTTTGGAAGAGGTATATATAGGCACCGAGTCGAAACGGGATCTCGTGGGCCGAAAAACGAAATTTGGCATATAAGCCTCGGAGGCGCTCGAGCTGTCCCGGTCGAGCGGGGCGCTCGACCCTTTGAGCTCGAATGAATTGCTTGGTCGAGCGGGGCGCTTGACCTACGTTGGTCGAATGGTTCAAGAGCTCGAGCGGGGTGCTCGAGCTGTGCCCCTCGAGCGGCAAAAACTTTCTGTAAGTTTTGAGCGCTCGACCTACGTTGCTCGAGCGAGGTGCTCGAATGGTCCCTCCTTCCTTGCAACTAACACTTTTCTTTTCACGTACTAATACCAATCGTATTTCTTCGATATCTTCTCATCCGGGCATCCGTTTGAGTCGATTCAAAGTCCTACGAACTCCGTTTTTCGTCATCGATTCACCTATGAGTATCAAAGAGACAAATTCATCAATGTATAGAAATAGTACTTGTTGATGACCTTTTTATGATCAATATGATTAGTGGCTGTTTTAGCTAAGAAAGATCATCAAACAAGAATCAAGATCATGGAATTTAGATAAGTGATGCTCAAGAAATAATTTTGCAAGAGTTTGGACTTGTATTGAATTGTTCCTCCCTTTTCATGTACATGAAGGGAGTATTTATAGACATACAAAGAGGACATGTGTCACCATCTTGGTGGCTTAACCATTGGATCTTTGCCAAGTGTTAGGACACTTGTACAACATCTACACTATTGTTCATTGGATGGATGCCAAGTGTTAGGACACTTGTACCATATCTAAGCTAGTGACTCTTGGAATTCCCCATGTTGTACTTGGTCTTTGGCACTATTGAGATGCTCCCGACGGTGACCGGCTGCTCGCTTGTACGTCTTTGTTGGATGTCGCGATCCTTTGCGTTCTGAGTTGTTCGCTCCTCGCTTGGGACTATTTTACAATGTTGTTCGACTCATTACGAAGCTGTTCGCCTGAGTTGATCTTGGTTTGAGCCACTTGCACAGCTGTTCTTTGCAAGGCTGTTCGCCACAATATCTTGCTTACCATGCCAGAGCTGTTTTGCAAAACTGCTCGCCTCACAAGGCTGTCAGCTCTTTGCTAAGATGCTCGCCCTTCAAAACTGCTTGCTCCACAAAGCTGTTAGCTTTATTCATTTGTCATCCTGTTATCAAGTTTAATGATAATCTTTCGTTGATTAAATACAAAGTTGTTCGCCCATCAACAATTGCCCCCTAGCTTTGCCTCATGTTGAATATGGATTGATCAACTGAGACAAAGCTACAATTTCATCTTCGAACAATGGGCGAGCAGAAAGAGAGTATAGTTGGTTATATGGGCGAGCATCCGTGTGGGCGACCAGCAGCGAACGCCATTTCGTGTCGCGACGGTTGGATTCCCGAGGCACAGAACGCGAGGCGTCGCGTCAGTCACGCGCGATCCCCAATTTGCCCACAGGGGCCTACAAAATTTTGCGAAAATTGCATTTTCGCCCCATTCAATCCTTATAAATAGGCGTCACTATCTTCATTTTTCTCTTTCTTCTTTCGATTCTCACACTTCCGCCATTGAAGACTTTTCGAAGCTTTTTTTCTTGCAATTCTTGTGCCTGAATCTTCCCTTGTGTCTCTTAGATCTTAGTTTTCGAAGGTAATTCATCTTGCATTCCCTTTAGATTTCAATTTTGTACACTTTCTCTTTCTTTTTCGTATTTCTTGTTACTGCGATTGTAATTCCGGCCATGGACCGCCGTCGCGCCGTCGTCCTGTTGATTCCGTCACCGTCATAACTTCTCCATTGGCTTCGTTATCTGTATATTACACCACACTTAGCCAAATTCCTCCATCACTTTTTTGAATGAATTTTTCCCCCTCAAGCTCCTCTCAATCCGGACCCGGACGAAACCCGGAAAAAAGACCCGTAGATCAGTTTTCTCCGCGCAGATCTGTTCGCCAGGCGTTGGCGAACAACCCACGTACGTTATTGGTGGACGAGAATACGGACTCAGATGCGAGCTCCATTGTTCGCTTAGTAGAGATGTACGCAGTTGATCGCTCTGGCGAGCAAGAAGAGATACAACCTCTTGCTCGCGAACCCGGAACTTCTTCCGACCTAGGAGAAGACTCTGCAGAAGTGGCCGCGGAGATAGAGGGTTCTGTTGATCAAGAAGGCGACCAACCCGACAACACTGGCGAACAGCGAGTTGACGAGCTATAAGGCCCCACTCTCACTTGGGAGTTTTTAAAGGAAATCAATTTTCCTATCTCTCACACTACACCTGAATCTCGGATCCCGGAAGGAGTTGTTCGTGACAACGAGTGGGCGGACTATTCTGCTCGCTACTCGAAGACTTTTGCCCCCACATCAAGGGTAATTATGAAGGCTCAGGATGGGGACTATGCAGCGAGCAAGGTTGCCAGTGTTGTTATTGAGGATGATCTGGCGAGCATCCGTGAAACGTACAAAATCCCCTACGATATTTTCATGTATGTGCCGAAGAAAGGAGAGACTACTGATCGCCCCCCTCCTGGCTGCACGGCGATCAACTTGGATGTGTTGAACACGGGTTTCCCACTCCCCGTTCATCCGCTCATTGGCCGGTTCTTGCTCGACATGAATCTGGCGATCACTCAAATCACCCCAAATGGTTGGAGTACTCTTCTAGCCTTCATGACACTTTTTGGTCTTGAGGGTTACAAAAATAAAATAACAACCGCGGAGCTTCTTTATGCCTTAACTATCTCCGAGGACGGTGCTGGCTGGTATTACGCTAAGGCGAAGACTGGATTGAAACTCGTTGAAGGTGTTCCCAATAAGATTAAGGGTTGGCATTGCCAATTCCTTTTTATTAGTGGAGATTGGCGAGCAACTGAGGGATTCGCTGGCGGGCAGGCACGCATCATGTCGCCTGAAGGCTTTGGAAAAATCAAATGTAGGGCTAATTTTGTCTTGCTAATTCATAAGTAGGACTAATTTTAATCCCTTCCATTGTTTTGCAGGTCCGAGAAATTTGAAGTGGGGGCATCCCGATATCAGCGACGAATTTCTCTTCACCTTAGCCATTATCTCTCTTCGCGACGTTGCTAGTCGCGACATACACCATCTCTCGAAGGCTCATTGTCGTAAACTTGCTGGTTTGGTTACGAGTCCTCACCACCTTGAAGCTCAAGCCGCCGTCCCAGAAGGTAACTTTTTTATTCTTGCTCGCCAATCACTCTTGCTCGCTAATCATTCTTGCTCGCCTGACCCTTGTCTCTTTCTTGTTAGATCAACGAGTCACCGTTGCCATCCCGGCTGTGCCCGAGTCATATTACTTGCTCGCCAGACGAGTAAAGCAAATGGCCGACGCTTCAAGAAGGAAGATGGACCCTCCCCTTGCCATCATGCGCCTCCGGGCAGGGGAGAACCCCACTGGTCGCCCAGCCGCCGGAGCTGGTCGCCGCAAGCCTGCGGCCAAAACTACCTCCTCTCCGCGGGATGTGAGGAAGGAGAAGGAGAGGGAAAGGGAGAGAAAGAAAGAACCACGAGGTGACGATGCTCGTGGCAGTCGCGGTGATGATCGTGCCTTGAAGCGATCAAAGACTGCTGGAGAAGCGAGCAACATTGCTCCAAGATCCCCTACTTCGAAATCTACCTCGATGGAAGTAGTGGACGAACAGCAGGTGGTCGCCAGTTTGGTGGCGACCAAAACAGGGGACAATCCCAGGGACACTTCTTACCTGGGTTGGGATCCAGTGAAAATCAAGGAGTAAGTTAATCATCCCCGACTTTCTTATTATTCGTCGCTTAGTTCCATGTTGCTCGCTCTCTAACACTTGTTTTTGTTCGTCAGGTATAACCCAACACTCTACCCCGGCCGAGGGACAACACTCCACCACCTCTCTGTGGTTAAAAATGCCCCCTCCTCGCTCCGTGACATCCCGGATCTCCCTGTTCGCCGGGCTGCTGAGATGGTCCCAAGGGCCTGGACGAAATCGGCGAACATCCTTGTTGGTGGCCAATCTGCCAGCGATAATGTTCGCCTGATGGCGTACAATGCTAGCCACCAGTTGGTCCAGTCTCAGATGCTGCTCGACCAAGTCCTGGATCTTGAGCGAACAAACCGCGATTTGGGCCGTCGCATGGAGAAGATGGATGAAGAGAGAGTCTCTGCCATCAAAGAGTGCAAGGCCGAGCATGCCAAGGAGCTGGCTTTGATGGAGAGTAAGATGGAAGCCTCCTTGGCCGGCGAGCAGAGTGCCTTGGACAAGGCTCAAAAGATGATGTTGGAGGTTCAAACTTCAGATCTGAGAGCCGAAAGGGCTGAAAAGGAGCGAGCAGACTTAGCTGCTCGTCTGCTAGTAGCCGAGGAGCACATCAAAAGATTGGAAGAAGAGTTCAAGAACATGATCGATTATGAAGTCCATGAGCAGGAAGTGTTGGATAAGACCAACTTTGGGTACATCTGTGCATTCGCTGAATGTTTGAGGTCTGTTCACTTCGCCCATGACCACAATCAAGATATTCGTGGTGCGGTGAAGGCGGACTTCATCGAATATGTCAAGAATTACCCCCCTGCTCCTGACTCCACCTTGTTCGTCTCTGATCTGGCCGAATTGGGCTTTCCCCTAGAGGTTTTTGGCGAAGAGGTTGATATCGCCGCTCCTACTTATGGCGGCCAGCCTGACCCCGCTCCAGCGACGACCAGCGCGGCGGCCACTGATGAGGTCTTCGAAGGGTTGGCGTCTCTTCCCTTAACGCCAATAGACGGGGCTGGTACAAGTGCCCCGGGCGAGCAGCCGGGTGCTCAGGCGACCAGGACTGCAGAGGCTCCTCCTCCACCTCCCTCTTGAAGACTTAGTTTTTTTATTTACAATAGGATGTACACTCTTTCTGTATTTCTTATTCCTATTGTAAACATCTTTTGACTTAAAGAAATGAAAATTTTTGCTCATCTACAAACTTGTGCCTCTTTGTTTGTCTTACTTAATTGCTCGCCTCTTTCTTTTGCTTATGATTTAGTTTCTAAGTGTTCCTTTTTTCTTAAGGTAAACACTTAGTCAAATTTTAAGTTGGTCACTTGGTTCTTATAGAACTTGACCTTTAGTTGTTTGGGCCATTTTGGTCGCTCGTGGACTTGGCCTTGCATTAATGTGGGCTATCGGTCCATTAGGGACAGCCTTATTTTGCATTCAATTATGCTCTATTGTTCGTCTTATAACAAACTTGTATTTTGCAAATTTTTGGGCGAGCAACCAAATAATTTGGTCTTAAGGCTCAAAAACTAAAATACAGCAAGACAAAAGACAAATGCAATTCTGCTCACCTAATAAGATAAATGCAAATCTGCTCGCTTATAAACTTGCGCAAAAATTTCTAAAATTACAAAGGATCTATTTACAAACTTTCTAAGACTTACAAGACTTCATTGGTAGTACTTCTTGAGTAAAGTTGTATTCCAGGAGTATTGGGACGACTTGCCTTCCATGTCTTCAAGGTCGTATGTGCCGTTGTGCCACTTATTCGTCACCTTGTATGGGCCCTCCCAAGTCGGGCCGAATACTCCTGGTGGTATTAAAAAATTTCAAAGTACTAAGTCCCCAATTTCGAATTCTCTTGCTTTTACTTGAGAATTGTAGTACTTCGTTGCTCTTCTCTTGTAAATTGCATTTTTCAATTCTGCTGTTATTCTTTTTTCTTCAAGTAAGTCCAACTCTGCTGCCATTGCGGAGTTGTTTGCTTCTTCGTCGAATGCAGCTGTTCGTTTTGTCGGGACTCTTAACTCAACCGGTATTACTGCTTCCGTCCCGAATGCCATTGTGAATGGTGTTTCGCCTGTGCTTGTTCTGTGAGATACTCGGTATGCCCATAACACTTCTGGTAGCTCTTCTGACCACTTCCCCTGTTTGTCGGCTAAACGAATCTTCAGTATATGCTTGACTATTTTATTCACTGCTTCTACTTGACTGTTCGATTGGGGGTGGTATGGTGTCGAGAAATGTTTCTTTATTCCCCATTTTTCACAAAAATCTCTTATTTTTTTCCCTTCAAATTGTTTTCCGTTATCTGTCACGATCGCTTGAGGCACCCCGAAGCGGCAAACAATGTTTCTCCATATGAAGTTGATCATTTTCTCCTGTGTGATTCGCACAAGCGCTTCTGCCTCAGCCCACTTCGTGTAATAGTCTACTGCCACCACTGTGAATCGAACATTCCCTTTTTCCTGGCGGAAAAGGCTCGATGAGGTCAATTCCCCACTTCGCAAATGGCCACGGACTATTGACAGAGATTAGTTCGTGCGGGGGCTTGTGGATGTTCGGGGCGAACAACTGACACCTGTGACAAGTTCGGGCAACTTTGATTGCGTCCTGGAGGAGGATCGGCCAGTAATACCCTTGTCTTATGGTCTTATACGCTAATGCTCGTCCTCCAGCGTGATTTCCGCATATGCCTTCATGAATTTCTTTCAGTACTGCTTGCTCTTGCCCCTTAGCCAAGCATTTCAAAAGTGGGAGTGAAATTCCTCTCTTGTACAACTGTTCATCCATCATGGTGTATCTTGCTGCTCTCTTGACCAACTTGTTAGCTTCAGACGGGTTGTCTGGCTTTTTATCGTTTTGCAAATACTCAATGATTGGTATCCTCCAGTCGTCTTCTTCGAAATCTTCGTTGATCTGATAGATTTTGTAATCTTCGGTTGACGGTTTGGACATTCTTGTTAGCGTTACCTCCGACAATTCTGCTGGTCCGGTGCTGGTTGCTAGCCTGGCTAATGCATCTGCTTGAGCATTATTGTCTCTTGGTATCTGTTCAATGTATATTTGTTCGAACAAGGATGCCAAGTGAGCAACAATTTTTTGATACAAAGCCATGTCTTCATCTCTTGCTTCATATTCTCCCCGGACCTGGTTGACGATCAATTGCAAATCTCCAAAGATTTGCAACCTTCGTACTCCAACTGCTAATGCCAGGCGTAACCCAACGATCACAGCCTCGTACTCTGCTTCGTTATTCGTCGCCATGAACTCGAACCGAACGGCTGAAGTAAAAACTTGCCTATCCGGGCTTATCAAGACTATACCTGCTCCCGATGCTGTATTAGTTGACGAACCGTCCACATACATGTGCCAGGGATGGCTATGTCCTCTCGTTGGATCTTGGGGGAAAGTCAGCTCGACTATAAAGTCTGCTAGGGCTTGCCCCTTGATCGCTGTTCGAGGAGCATATGAAATCCCGAATTGACTGATTTCCAATGACCATTTTAGGAGGCGGCCAGCTGCATCGGGTCTGTGCAATATTTGCTTGAGCGGGAACGTTGTCAATACTTCCACCTGGTGGTCGAAAAAATATGGACGAAGTTTTCTGACACTCATCACCAGTGCATATGCTAGCTTTTCTGTTGGTGAATATCTGAGTTCTGCTTCGTGCAAGGCATGACTTACATAGTAAATGGGTAAGTGGAACTTTCCTTCTGCTCGAACGAGTACTGAACTGATTGCCACTTCTGAAGCCGCCAGGTACAAGTACAACTTCTCCCCTGGAATCGGCTTAGCAAGAATTTTTGTATCGCTGAGATATTCTTTCAGTTGCTCGAACGCTCGCTGACAGGCTTCTGTCCATTGAAACTTTCCTTTCTTGATGGCCTCGAAAAATGGTCTGCACTTATCTCCGGACCTTGAAACGAACCTGTTCAAAGCTGCCAGGCATCCGGTTAGCCGTTGGACTTCCTTAACTGATCTGGGCGGTTGCATCTCCATGATTGCTTTCACTTTCACCGGATTTGCTTCAATTCCTCGTTGACTAACCAGATGTCCCAAGAATTTCCCAGAATGGACGCCGAAACTGCTTTTCTTGGGATTTAGCTTCATATTGTAGGTCCGAAGTATCTCAAATGTCTGAGCCAGGTGCTGTAAGTGATCTTCCTTTTTTGAGCTCTTGACAACAATGCCATCCATATATACTTCCATCGTCTTCCCGATGTGATCATCAAACATCTTGTTTACCAGTCTCTGATATGTAGCTCCAGCGTTGATTAGCCCAAATGGCATTCTCTTCCAGCATAGCAAGTTTTTGTTAGTGTAGAACGATGTGTGCTCTTGATCATCGGGATGCATCGCGATTTGATGATATCCTACGAATGCATCCATGAATGTGAGCAGCTCATGTCCGGCGGTGCTATCAACTAGCTGGTCAATGTGAGGTAACGGGAAGTTGTCTTTTGGGCAGGCGGCGTTAAGATCCGTGAAGTCGATGCAAAGTCTCCATGCTCCAGTCGCTTTTCTAACCAACACTGGATTCGCCACCCATTGCGGGCATAACGCTTGTTTGATTAGGTCGTTATCCAACAGCTTTTTAACCTCCACGTCAAGCGCCTTGTATTTGTCGGGCCCAAATTTTCTCCTCTTCTGATGGATTGGCTTCTTCCTCGGGTCGATGTTGAGTCTGTGGCAGGCATGTTCGGGGCTGATGCCCACCATATCTGCATGCGACCATGCGAACACATCGAGGTTTGCTTTAAGAAACTCAATCATGTTGGTCCTATACGGCTCTGGTAGCTCGGACCCTATGAAGAGTTCTAAGCCCTCTTGGTTCGGGTCGACTCTCACAGTTTCCAACTCTTCAACCGGGGTAGCCCTTCGTTTCTGGCCTTTCCATCTGGGGTCAATAGTGGGCCCTTCTGCCTTTAGCTCATCTTCGGTCTCCATCGGTTCTGCCCCCATTCGTGGCTCGATGTCCTCTGCATCAACGTTCATTGCCGTTGTTTGTTCTTCCTCGGTGTTGGTTGCAGCAGCTTCTTTTCCTCTTGTTTGGACAAACTGTTCGTCTTTGCGTTCTTGCTCGTCCTCGCCCAACTGTGCGCCTACGCACATGTGCTCGTCGATGCGCGGCTGTTCGTCTGCGCACAGTTGCTCGTCGACTTCCATTATTTCAGTGTCAATAGAAGTCGTGGCCTCGCTATCGCCTCCGTCCTTGTCTGAGCACCCGTCTGTCATGTTGACTTGGTGATCCTGCAACTGTATCTGCAAAAGACATGCACGAGCCTTCTTCTGGTCTCCTTTGACTGTACCTGCACCCTTCTTTGTTGGGAATTTGAAACAATAATAGTACGTTGAAACAGCTGCTTTAAATTCATGTAAGAAAGGACGGCCGAGGAACCCGTTATAGGTGGACTGTTGGTCTACAACCAGGAAGTCTACCATTCTATTCATTTTCCTTTCCGGGTCCTCGATTGATACAAGTTCAACTGCCAACGTAACTATTCCTAGCGGGGTGGTTACAGCATTTCCGAATCCTACAATCTTGTGATCACAATCTTTGATGTACTCAGCGCAATCTCCTAGCTGGTCCACCGTGCTCTTGAACAGGATATTCGTGTAGGAACCAGTATCGACAAGTAGACGGTGCACTTTTGTCCCCATAATATTGGCACAAATGACCAACGAGTCATTGTGGGGAGTGAGTACCCCGTCTAAGTCTTTCTCTGAGAAAGTCAGGTCCCTTGTTTGTTTGGTCGATGGATTTATACCCACTTCCATCACCTGATCTACTGCTCTCAGTTCTGCTTTCCTCTTTCTTTTCGACATAGGTGGTCTCCCATCAGAACAACCACCTACTGGTCCAGTGGGTTCTAGCATTAGAATCTCTGGAATAGGCCTTGCCGGGGCTGCTGGGACCTTTCTTCCTCTCTTACCAGTTTTGCTCGGTTGTTCATCGCTGTCTCCGTCATCCGAGCTAGATGGTACCGGTGCCCTTGGTCTTTTACCTGGTTCCCTTTTCACAAATTCGGACAGCTTTCCTTCCTCATAGAACCTCCACAACTGCTTCAATAGATCTCGGCACTCGCTTGTGAAGTGGCCGATGTTTTGATGATATGCGCAGTATTTGTTCGGGTTCAACTTTCCTCTCTCTTGCCTTATCCTCCGTGGCTCTGACAACATTTCCCTGTCTTTAACGTTGTTGTACACAGCGTCCACGGACATGGTAAGGACTTGGTTCAGCTTTTCTTTCAACTCAGCTCCCTCATTGAACGACTTCATGTTCTTCGGAGCTTTGTAATCACTACCTCCAGATTTCTTGCCAAACTTTTTTGGATCAGCTTTGTCTCCCAACTCTCTGTGCAGGGCCTCCTGCATCGACACGTGGATTCCTGCTTTGTGTCTGAAATCTGCGTATGTTTTCGGACAGGTTAAATGCATCTCCTTCCACAGATCAGTTCCTTTCTTCAGCCCGGCCATTACTGCAACTATCTTTGTGTCCTCACTCACCATTTCGCCTTCCAGCAAAACCTTATCAAACCTCTCTAGAAATTGTTTGTCTGACTCCTCGTCTCCTTGTCTAATGTCTGCCAACCGGTGCCTGTGGGTCAAGTAAGATCCAGCGGTTGAAAAGTGAGACAAAAACTCCTTGCTCAACTGGGTAAAAGAGTTAATGGATCCGGGAGCCAGTGCCGAAAACCATCTGTGTGGGCCATCTCCAAGGGTGAGTGGGAAATTCTGACATTGCGTGGCATCCGTTGCCCCTACCGAGATCATGAAGGCCGAATACTTTGTTATATGGATATGAGGGTCTGAAGTTCCTTCGTACAGGTTGATGGCCGGAAATTGTATTTTCTTCTGGATTGGTGCATTGAGAATTGACGAGGATAACGGTGAGGACGGGAGAGAAGTTGATCTGACACCTCCCTGGGATTCTAGCTGTTTTTATAATTCTTCAATTGCTTTTTTCATCTCCTGCAGTTCGCTTGGGGGAGTCCTCCCGATGGAAGGCTGTTCATCGTGATTGGGGTCAGTGACCTCTTCACGATGCAGTCCCTTGCCAATGGGACGTTTCTCCTGAGTCGTCTTCCTAGCAACATTGCTAGCTCCATTTGACCCTAGTCGGCCAAAAGTTGACCTCCTGATTCGGTCATGCACCGATGGGCGAGCAGGATGGCGTGATCGCTCCTCGTTCCTTCGGGATGGCTCCCTCCTATTTACGTTCCTTGTTCCTAGCCTTTCTAAAGCACTTGTTCGAGAAGTACTTTTGCTTGACTCATCTGCTCGACTTGGTGATGATTCCCCTCGATTTCCCAGACGCTCGCTCAATGGAGCTTTTCCTTTATTTTTACGGACTTCCTCGCTGTCAGCCTCGTCCCAACGTACATCTTTTCTCATTTTACTTCTTTGCTCGCCTGCTCGACCCTGCTCGCCTGCTCGGTTGGTCGTCACAGGTGCTCTTGACGGTCCTGCTGCTTGTCGATTCTGTAACGATTGGAGAACAGCAATCGTTTTTGCTAGTTCCTCCGGGTTTTGAGCAAGAGCTTCAACTTCCGGTGGAATTGTGTCAATAGTGACTTGTATATTCCTCTGCGAAGTTGCTCTCACCGTTCATGCATGTCCCTCGGTAGACGAAACCCTAGTCCTCGGTTTACGACTTGGAGATATACTCGAATGTCGTTCTTCTTACGATCTAACCATTTTGACTTATCAAAATATGGGTAAATAAGCAAATAGATGAAGTAATCTTGTTGTTGCAAACACCTTTTCCAAGGGTTACTAGCCTTGTGTGTGATTATGAAGGTTTGAAAACCCTAGTTCATGCACACATGCATTAAAACCCTCAAAGTGTTGTACATCTTTGTATTAAGAATGTGCACTCTTGTTTTCCGGCAGCCTCTTCCCGGATTCCGGCGAGATTATGCAGATTCCGGTGGAAGTCTTCAAACTTTCTTCGAATTTTTATAATTCGAAGGTTCGTAACCCTCCTTCTAGCGCCAATTGTTAATGACCTTTTTATGATCAATATGATTAGTGGCTGTTTTAGCTAAGAAAGATCATCAAACAAGAATCAAGATCATGGAATTTAGATAAGTGATGCTCAAGAAATAATTTTACAAGAGTTTGGACTTGTATTGAATTGTTCCTCCCTTTTCATGTACATGAAGGGAGTATTTATAGACATACAAAGAGGACATGTGTCACCATCTTGGTGGCTTAACCATTGGATCTTTGCCAAGTGTTAGGACACTTGTACAACATCTACACTATTGTTCATTGGATGGATGCCAAGTGTTAGGACACTTGTACCATATCTAAGCTAGTGACTCTTGGAATTCCCCATGTTGTACTTGGTCTTTGGCACTATTGAGATGCTCCCGACGGTGACCGGCTGCTCGCTTGTACGTCTTTGTTGGATGTCGCGATCCTTTGCGTTCTGAGCTGTTCGCTCCTCGCTTGGGACTATTTTACAATGTTGTTCGACTCATTACGAAGTTGTTCGCCTGAGTTGATCTTGGTTTGAGCCACTTGCACAGCTGTTCTTTGCAAGGCTGTTCGCCACAATATCTTGCTTACCATGTCAGAGCTGTTTTGCAAAACTGCTCGCCTCACAAGGCTGACAGCTCTTTGCTAAGATGCTCGCCCTTCAAAACTGCTTGCTCCACAAAGCTGTTAGCTTCTTTCATTTGTCATCCTGTTATCAAGTTTAATGATAATCTTTCGTTGATTAAATACAAAGTTGTTCGCCCATCAACAGTACTCATTTGGCTCTAAAAACTCAATAAAATCGACCAAAACTAGGGCGTTTCTAGCTGCGAATCATGACAATTTCACGCCTAATCAACCCCCCCAAACTTACCATATTGCTTGTCCTCAAGCAATGAAATAATAAGTCAAGTGAAATTGTTAGGGATGAGTCAAAGAATCAATCATGCAAGCTAATGAACTCGAGCTTCAAAAATCAATCACCCGTATACTCACTCACTTTCCTTTATCATACTCATGCAACAATAACAAGAAACACCAAGATCAAGCATGGATGTGCACTCAACGATGTGTTTCGCTCCCTCACAAGTGTATAACAATGATCAAGGGACTCACTCAAACAATCAATCACACAAATTGGCAGCCATAGGCTTGTAAGTGCTCTTAACTTCGACCATACTCTAGAAATCAATGCCGAATCAAAAAGGACTTTTCTCAAGGTTGTATTGTAGGCTCTTTGGACAGGTGGGATAACAATATGGATAAAGTGACTCACGTGAATGGAGAATAGAAAATCAAACTTTAGCACTTCGAGTTTAGGAACAGAATACTTCAAATATTTTCAATCAACACACTTTCAATTCCATACTCTCAACACTTCAATTTTTTTCTTTCTCACTCTTTCACTTTTTTTCAATCACTTCACTTTTTTTTTCTCTTTTTTCGCACAAACACATGAGCTCATTTTTTTTTCTTTTGCTCATTCTCAATTTTTTCTCTTTTTCCCACATCTCAAATCTAATCACTCCTTCTTCTCATATTCACTCAACAAACAATCTTTTCCTTTTTTTCAACTCAATTCAATCCCTTCACATTCACACTTTCCTATTCTCCACTCAAATTGGGACAAAAAGGCTTAGGAATTGGAATAGTGTTCATATGTGCTAGCAAATAAAATAGGCTTTCGACTCAAAGGGGCTAACAAGGGATTCAATGTCATTGGTAGGGAAAATTTTGGCTAAGTAACTCAATTAAATCAAAGATGGCCTAAGATCCTATTCGGCATATCAAACTAGACACAATCAAGAAGCAAGAGCACATGCAAGTTCTAGCATCCTCTAAGGTGACGATCCACTCACAAACAAAGAGATTAAATCATGCATCAAAATCTCATAAGGCTCCAATCTCACGGCTTTCACATCCATGCTAGTCTAGTGCATTCTCACAATCATCACACAAGCACTCAGAAGGAAAATTTGTAAGCATACGTGTTCTCTCTCAAATCAACTCTAACTCAAACACTCACACAATCAAACTCCTAACTCAACCTCACAACTCAACTCTACTCATCAAATCGTACTCAAAGATAGCAATCAACAAGCATAAGATAGTTGATAGGCATGAAATATGCAATAGCGAGTCAAATCAAAATCACCCCAAGGAGTATCTCAACAAACCAATAATCAATCAAACTCAACTCAAAGATAAGGGCGTGCATGCATGTGCAATGTAATCATAAAACAAATAAAAAAACTCCACCCCCCCAAACTTCGACATTGCTAGAGGTCTAAGTTTGGGGTTGTGGGTTACCTCAACCAAACAATTCAGTTTCTCTCAATAGCTTTGCACACTCCCTTGTCTCAAGTTGGTTCCTTCAATCTGAATAACTCCATGATACCTTTACTCCTTTAGAGACAAGCCTACAAAATAAAACTCTCAAGTACGAGGTTAAACATACGACTCAAAATAACTCCCTAATAACTAAAAAAACTCAAAGCAAATAAAAAATAAAAAATAATGGGTTGCCTCTCATTCAGCGCTATTTTTAAGGTCCTCATGCCGGACCAAGCTCAAAGGAGCTTATGGGACATCATACTCAAATTTACCTCCCTTACTCTCATAAGAGTGGTGTTTGAACTCCTTTCCTTGTTGTCCCTCCATCATGAGTTCCTTTGCTTTCTTCTCATTCCCAAGTGTTATGGGTCTCAACTCCTTCTCCCCTTTATCTGGAGGAGTCTTACTAAACAATTTCTTGAGTTTGGACTTCTTCTTCTTAACTCTTTCTTTTCCCTCTAGCTGGACCACGTCCACTTTCTTCACCTCTTCATCCTTCAACTTCTTCACTTTATCCCTATCAAAATAATCACGATCATACTGCTCATGGGTTAAATCAATAAGTGAAGGATTATAAAATTCATGAATATGAGAAGGATTAGGAATAGGAGGTGTGTCTTCAACACGAGGATCAATTGCATCCATGCAATACAAGCTCTCATCCTCCCTCGGGTGCTTCATGGCTTCATATAGGGAGATCTTCACTTCTTGATCATCAACCTTCAACGTGATCTTCCCATTCGCCACATCTAGCACCATCCCCGCCGTAGCTAAGAACGGTCTTCCCAAGATCAGGGGCACGTGCTCATCTTCCTCCATCTCTAGCACTACAAAGTCGGCTGGAAAAATGTGATCTCCAACTCTTACTAGGACGTCTTCAACCACTCCTTGAGGTCTAGTAATAGACCGGTCGGCAAGTTGAAGCGTCATCATTGTGGGTTGAAGTTCTCCACCTTCCAACTTCTTGAAAAGCGATAAGGGCATCAAATTGATGCTCGCCCCTAAATCACATAGCGCTCCTTTCTTGATCCCGTTCCCAATGTCACATAGGATCGTAAAGCTCCCGGGATCCTTCAGCTTCGGTGGAAGCGCCTTGTGCACTAATGCACTCACCTCGTAATTCAGCTGCACCAACTTCGGCTCATCCACTCGCCGTCTTTTAGCAATCAAGTCCTTCAGAAACTTTGCATAATGCGGCATCTGTTCCAAAGCATCATAAAAAGGAATGTTAATGTGAAGTTGTTTAAAAACATCAAGAAATTTAGCAAACTTCTCATCAAGCTTCTTTTTCATGAAGCGTTGTGGATACGGGACTGGTATCACAGATTTGGGTGCCCCCCATTCATCTCTTTCTGTTTCTTTCACTTTACCCCTTGTTTCCTTTGCCTTTTTCCACTTAGGAACTCTCTCAATCTCCTCACTTTCCTTGCCCTTCTGGGACTCATCCATATCTTTATGCTTCTCAATCCCTTCACTTTCAATCCCCTTCTCAATAGTAACACCTCCATCTTTCTTGTGTTCTCTTTCCCCCATCTCAACTTCAGGCGTCTCAGAATCAGCAAGCATCTGAGGACCTTCATAGTTGGTTCCACTTCTAAGCTGGATCGCCTTGCAATGCTCTTTCGGGTTCCCCTCCGGTATGGAAGGATATTTTCCCTGCTCTCTATTCACCATCTTTGCAATCTGGCTCATCTGGAACTCTATAGAAGTGAACCTTCGATTGTTCTCTTGTTGAGTTCTAGTCCACTCAACGTTCATCTTTTGGAGCTCTTGATCACGATGATCACCCTTCTTATGCAACTCCTTCACATCATACTCCAAAGAGGATAATCTCTTGCTTCCTTCCTCCACTTTCTGAAGGATAGCTCTCAACATCTCCTCGGTTGATGCACCGCCTTCTCCACCAGGAGGTTTAGACCCCGGATCAACACCTGCAGGAACAGTAATACCAGCTTTTGGGTTAGCATAAGAAAAGTTCTCATTCTTCCTCCATGTGTTTTGAGAAGGCTGCTGGCCTCCTTGAACTCCTTGTGTGTTCTTCCATTGATTTTGAGGTGGCTGTGGCCCTGGAGGTACAAATGGTTGACCATAAGAAGGTCTTCCAAACTGATTTCCACCTTGGTAGCCATTCGGATTGTAATACGGACCTCCCATGTAATTGGCTACCTCTTGCTGTCCACTTGGCTGGTCTACTCTATCATTCTCTGCTGCATGCTCTCCAACCAAATTCTTCCCCAACTCGAGGTTGTTGATCTTCTCCATCATGGCCATCAATAGTCTTCTCGTTCCTTCACCTTCTTCAACCTGATGCACTCTCTGGAAGTCTGCATCCACACTCCAAGCACCGGCATTCGTGACAATGTTGTCCACGATCTCCCTACACCTCTCTATGCCTTGATTCAGGAATGCTCCGCCCGCACAGACGTCTAAATGGTCTTGCCCCGCCTTGTTGGCACCACTGTAGAAGAATGCCATAATATCCCCCTCATTGTACCCGTGTTGCGGGCACTCTATCAGCATGTTTGAGTATCTCTCCCACGCTTGACGTAGGTCCCCTCCTTGCTTCTGGCGGAAGGAAGAGTTCTCAATCCTAGCCTTGATCGTCCTAGATGGAGGGTAGAATCGCTCGAGGAACAGACGCTTGAGCTCAGCCCATGTGGTTACACCTCCCCGTGGGAGCGTGTTGTCGTACCACTCTTTAGCTATTCCCGTCAGTGAGAATGGGAACAGCCTAAGCCTCTTGGCATCTTCAGACACGCCATTGTAATTAAATGTGGAGGCTATCATTAGAAAACTCCTCAGATGAGTATGAGGATTCTCCTTCCCGATCACCCCCTTGAACTGATTCTCTGTCAGCAGCTTTAGAATTCCTGGGGAAATCGAGAAGTTATTTGCCTCAACAGGAGGCAGTGCCACTCCATCATAGTACCGTTGTGGCTGCGCTGCAAACCTCCCTCGAATAGCCATATTGTGATCTGCGTTCTGGGGCACAGGCTGAGGAGCAACAGGTGGTGTTGGTACTTGTTGAACTGGAGGTGGTTGGTACACAGGTGGTGGATGATATGGGTATGGTGGATAAGGGTATGGTGGGTATGGGTAATGTTGGTATACTGGGTTGTTGAAAGGGTTATTTGGGTTTTGTGGGTAAGAAGGGTTGTTCAGAGGATTATGGACAAAATTCTGAGTTGGATTGATAACATTTTGTGCACCTGGGTTTTGGCTCTAACTATCCCCTAACGGATCTTGGTTCTTACTGGTGTTGCCATCGGTGCCATCAACCCGGTTCAAACCCTGGTTGAACTCATTCTCGGCATCTTCCAACTCATTTGTGATGTCCATTGGTTCTTTCCCTAAGTCGGCAGCGTTCATCCTTCTCAAGAAAGCTCGGTTCCTTCTAGCTATTGTCTCAGGGTCTGACTGAATTCTCTCTTCGCTTGTATTGCCTTGTGAGCGTGTTTTCATAAACCTGACACACTAGCAGAAGGATCAAAACGCAACTGCCGAATAAATAAAAATAAAAATAAAACAGAAAAGAAAGCACTCACTACTAACTACTAAGCTATCAACAAGTCCTATTCATAAAGCATACAACACCATCCCCGGCAACGGCGCCATTGACTTGAAGCGAATTACACTAACTCTACTAGTCGCTTACCCGCAAGCGGACGGGTTCACTGTAGTATAAGTACGTATAATGACCAAGTAGTATCGAACCCAAGGGATAGTGTGTATGCGAATAGATCCCTGAAGATCTACGCGTCGTAGTTAATATGAGTGTGTTGTTTTTGGATTTTTGGAAAGATTAATTATGAACTAAAATAAACTAATTAAACTAAAGAATGAACTAAACGAATTAACTACGGGTTGTTTTCAAATAAGAGATGGTGATGCTTAGGATAGGAATCCCTACGTATACTAAAGGAGCGGGTACATAATCAGAATAACTGTGACACACAAGAAATAACCTAAGTCTAAGAATGCAAGGTGAAAGCTCAAGATTCTAAACCCTAATACTTTACCCTAACACTCGACTTCACTAATCTACTAACAATTTAATAGATTGTGCTTAATTAATGAGACCCTAATTTAACTAAGATGATGCGGTCGTCCTCCTTCGCTAAACTGGTAGATGAATTAACCCTTCCTAAACCTTCTCGTTTAGTCTACTCGGTGTTAAAGAGTGATACGGTCGTCCTCTCTCTAACACCTTTCGAACGAAATTCAAAAGCGAAGTCTAGATTAATTTTAAGAATTCATTAACCAAGAGAATTAAAACCTAACGTCACAAGTTACCCTAATTACGTACCCACAACCTACTTCTACGAGTTCATCCTACCCTAAGCATGCAAGGGTTTTAGCTAGACATAGGTTTAAAGGAAATAACAACAATTAAATAAGTAACGAACAAGAACATGATAATTAAAACGAAGAAGAAATCTAACATAAACTAGGGTTTAATGAAATAAAAGAATAAACTGAAATTAAATTAATAAAAACGAAGTATGAAGTATTTAATCGTAGTCGAATTACTGAAAAGAAACTAAGAGACGAAAATAAACTAAGAATTCGTATGAAAACCTCAACAAAACGTAAACGTAAACTTGCTTTTCTCCTTCCTCTCCAAAAACGTACTCTAAATCTCGTGTGTGTGTCCAGTGGTGGTTTAAAACGAGTTTGGAAGAGGTATATATAGGCACCGGGTCGAAATGGGATCTCGTGGGCCGAAAAAACGAAATTTGGCATATAAGCCTCGGAGGCGCTCAAGCTGTCCCGGTCGAGCGGGGCGCTCGACCCTTTGAGCTCGAATGAATTGCTTGGTCGAGCGGGGCGCTCGACCTACGTTGGTCGAATGGTTCAAGAGCTCGAGCGGGGCGCTCGAGCTATGCCCCTCGAGCGGCAAAAACTTTCTGTAAGTTTGGAGCGCTCGACCTACGTTGCTCGAGCGAGGTGCTCGAGTGATGGTGCTCGAATGGTCCCTCCTTCCTTGCAACTAACACTTTTCTTTTCACGTACTAATACCAATCGTATTTCTTCGATATCTTCTCATCCGGGCATCCGTTTGAGTCGATTCAAAGTCCTACGAACTCCATTTTTCGTCCTCGATTCACCTATGAATATCAAAGAGACAAATTCATCAATTTATAGAAATAGTACTCATTTGGCTCTAAAAACTCAATAAAATCGACCAAAACTAGGGCGTTTCTAGCTACGAATCATGACAATTTCACGCCTAATCACCTATCAACAATTGCCCCCTTGCCGATCAATAAATTGTGAAGATGATGAACGAGCACTTTTTGGGTTGGCAACTTTTAAGTGTCATTGGTGCGAGCAGGAATGTCGAGGGGGCGAGCAAGTTTTCACGGGCGGACAACATTGGTCGAGCAGACTTGGGCTGGTGACGGTTGGGATCCCAAGGCCTGGGTACGGCTCGAGGTGTGACGTGGGTGGAATGATTGCTGCCGCCCACGCGAACGTGATCCCGAGGTGACGCACCTTCCCGCTTTGTCGGACAGGTTTTGCACGCGCCAAAAAATTGCATTCCAGTCCTTCAACTCTTGGACTTGCTCGCCCGGAACCCCGTTTTTCCAGAGTATTTAAGGAAAAAATTCGTGATTTTATTCACTTTTGTTGTTCTTCAAGCGCGAATTTCTCCTTCTTCTCCCTTTCAAATTTCCGACAAATGTTTCTCTATTTCCGGCGACTTCTAAACGACTTCGAGGTAGTTTCTCCTTTGCTTTCTTCTTCTCTTTCTTCTTTTCTTGTGTTGTGTGTGCCTTGGTTCTGCTAAAATCCCTACTCCGCCGTGGAAAGTTCTAAATCGCCGAGTTCTCCCTCGCCGGAATCTGTAGACATATAATTTTTTTTACCTTCACTTACTGGATGTCGTCGCATTCTGAGATCGGATCTTTCCCCCCATGGAACCCCGAAAAATGGCCCATCGAAGAGAATCCTCTTATCGTAAACCTGGAGTCCGATCCCGCAGCGGCTTCGGTTGCACGCTCCATTAACTCAGGAGCTCGTCCCTCCGGGAAAATAGGAGAGCGAGCAAATCCTGCTCGCCAGCTCTTGGAGGAAACGAGCTCGGATCTTCATGAGGACGAGGACGAGGAGGTTGAGGTACTTCAGCCAGTGAACCTCGACGAACTAACCTGGGCATACCTTAGGGACATTCAATTCTCTATGCCCAGGCTGATTAAGCATCAAGTTTCGGTCGCAGTTGCTCGTCGTATAGAATGGGGCGAGTATGAAAGAGAGCACTCAGACCGGTTTGCCATTTCTGCTCGCGGGGTACGAAAGCTCAAGGCGACCGAGTTCGCTGCGAGCTGTATTGTGTCCGCCATTACTGAGGAGGACCTGCCCAGGATTGGGAGGGATTATAAGATTCCCTTCGACATCCCGATGTATGCTCCCTTGGTGGATGACAGAGCTGACCGCCCACCGCGCGGATTGACGGCGATCAACCTTGCTACCCTAAATGCCGAAGTTTCCCTGCCGATGCATCCTCTGGTCGGCCAATTCTTAAAAGATGTGAACCTGGCCATCACCCAACTTACCCCTGTTGGGTGGATAAATCTGATGGCTCTGATGGTCATGTTCGCCCTAGAAGGATACCCCAATAAGCTGTCCGCCGAGGAGGTTTGCTACCTGATGACGATCACGGATTGCACCGGGGAAGAAGCGGGTTGGCACTATTTAAAGGCGCGACCCGGCCAGAAACTGGTGGAGGACATCCCCGGAAAGGTGCGAGATTGGAAGCATGACTGGTTTTGGATTGGAGGAGACTGGCGTGCTTCTGCTCGCCCTTCTGGGGGTCCTGGCCGGATTGAGACCCCGGCGGAGTTTAGGGAATTAAAGCGTGAGTCTTACCTCTTCTAAAATTTTGAAGTGGTTTGACTAATTTTAATTCTCTTTTTGTTTTGTTTCAGGTCCCAAGAACTTGGGGTGGCGAATTGTCAAGAACAGCATCAGCGACCAATTTTTGTTCGTCGCGTGTCTGATCGCTCTTCGTCGCCGAGAAGATCGCAGCATTGGCCATCTCTTCTCCGAGGCCACATTACGAGTTGCCCACCTCACAACTTATCCTCACCATCTTGAGGCTCTAGCCCCTATTCCGGAGGGTAAGTATTTTTCCTGCTGGGCGAACAGATTTGTTCGAAATTATACTTGGAGTTATCTAACTTGTTTTACCCTCTTCTTGCAGACCAGCTCATCGCCGTTGCCACTCACCCCTCTTTCTACGAGCTCAATAATCGTGTGTGGGAGATGCCGATAAAAAGAGGTCGCAAGAAGTCGGATCCCCTTTCGAAGATCATTGCCCTCGCGGCTAAGGGTGGAAAAGATGACCCTAGACAAGTCGGGGGGTCGAGCTCGGCGCAGCCGCCTGCACCAGTGGCGAGCCCACCCAAAGCTGCTACTCCGAGGATAAAGAGGCTCCTCCGCGGAGACGGCACCCCCGTCTCTGACTCTGAAAAGGCGGCCAAACGAGCAAAAACTGCTCAGGAGAAGGCGACCGTTGCTATTCGGCCATCTGAGGGCGACAGTGAGCAAACTCCCTCCGTGGAGCGCCCCGTCGAGCAAGCTTTGGTCGCCGCTGCTCGCGAAGGATCTGGTCCTTCATCCGACCCCACCTATCTTGGTTGGGACAAGGGTCGACTTGACAAGTATGTCTTTCCTCGCCCAGGACACTTAGCATTTTTTTTAACTAACTGAGGATTTCTTTCCAGCTACTTGCCCGAGCAATATCCTGGGCGATCTAACATGGTGCACCGGTTTGCCTGCTCGAAGGTGCCGACCAACCTCCGCGAGATCCCGGACTCCTTCATCCGCCGTGCTTCTGAAGTCGTTGCCCGCAGCTGGACTAAGGAGCTGAAAGAGACTGTCAAGGCACAGGCACCTCGTGACAATGGCCGTCTGTGTCTCATCGAGGCGGGCAACACCTTGGCAGCCGTACAGCATCTAGTCGACCAGGTTGAGTATCTCGAGAAAGACTCACGTCAGCATGCGGCCACTGTCAGCCGTATTGCCAAGGAGCGAGATGATGCAAAGGTAGAAGCGAAGAAAATTGTTGCCGACCTGGAGAATAAAGCCAAGGCCCATCAAATCAGCGAGCAACGTGCTCTGGACCTGCACGTCAAGGTCTCTGAAGAACTGAAGGTCAAGATGGCCGAGGTCGAGCTGATGCGAGCAGAACTTGCCCGTGCTCAACAACAGAAGGAGGTCGCGGAGAAATTCGCGACCGAGGCAACGGCTAAAATTGCTGACCTCGAAGCCCAGCTCGCCAACTCTATTACTCAAGAGGAACTTATTCCAAAGATGGAGGTGAGCTCAATCCTGGGTTATGTGACAGGCTATGCCGAGAGCATTCGAATTGCTCACGAGTTTAAAGCTACCTCTGTTGTTGAAGAGATCGGCAAGGAGCTCTGCAACTTTGTCGAATCGAACCCTCCAGCCCCGGGCACAACTCTCCAGATCGGCGACCTGCCTGACTACGGGGTTAAGCTTGACTTCATTGGCCCCGATATCATTATCACAAGTCCTCCCGAAGACGAGGAGGAAGAGGAGGGCGATGTTGCCGAGGGCGAGCAAATCCTGCCCGCCGACCAAAGTGAAAGATCTTTACAAGAACGAGCTGACGCTGAGGGGCTGATTGCCGAGCTATCCCAAGAGGTCCCGATTGATCCCAATCTCGATGGATCTCCTCTGGAAGATCCTAAGGATGATAACATTCCCCCTCCTGCCGGGCAAGGAGCTTAGCGGACAGGATTAGCTAGGGTCTTGTACTTTTTCTTTTTTGTTGTTGTTGTTCGCTTTTCTTCTGTAATTTTTTTGGGCGATCAAGCCTTGTCTTTAAATAGAACTATTTTGTCTTCTTTTGCTCGTCTTTTTTACTTTACATTAATTGTTCTTTGCATTTTTATTCATGCTTTAACAATCTTAATGTAATTGGGCCTTGTTCCTTAAAAACTTTTCTGGCCTTAGAATTTGATGGGCTTTTGGCCTTAGGCTATGCTCATTTAAAAACGAACAGCCTTTAATGGGCTTGGTTGTATAATCAACTTGCGCCTTGAACTTGCATTTTTGTTTGAACGAACAACTTAACATTGAACTAACCTTAAAAAATTACAAGTATTAAACGTGACCAAGAATGTAAACCTGTACTAACTAGGTTGGACCTGCTCGACAGAAACAATGTCAAACTTCCAACCATTAAAAAACATAATTTACACCAGGAGTAAAAGCTGCTCGACCACCATACATTTTGTCAAGGCATCTTTAAACTCTCAAGAGGGAATAAAACTATACAAGAGGCTGGCATACTAGATCGCAACCAAACTTGACCTAATTCAACTCTGTTCGACCACTTATACTTGGTGAAAATTTCAAAAAATTAGGCAAGTTTTTGGATCCATCTTGTACCTTTGTTACTTTAGCTCGCCCACCGGACTTAGTAGTTCGCCCACCTCGAACTCATACTTTCATAGGTAAAACTGCTCGCCTACTGAAAGTATTTCCTTAAGTTAGCTGCATTCCAGGAATATTGGGCCGAGTTGCCATCTAAGTCTTCTATGTCATATGCTCCATTGGGTAACCTGTCTGTTACCCTGTATGGGCCCTCCCAAGTCGGGCCAAATATGCCTGGAGGTGGGGCAAGCTTCTTTCTTAAAACAAGGTCACCAACTTCGAACTTTCTTATCTTGACTTGGGAATTATAATAACGCTCTGCTCTTTGTTTGTACGTGGCATTTCTTAGCTCGACATGTAATCTTCTTTCTTCGAGCAAATCTATTTATGTGGCTAGAGCAGAGTGATTCACTTGTTCATCAAAATTGGTCGTCCTGACTGTGTTGGTCCTTAACTCTATTGGTATCACAACCTCTGTTCCGAAAGCCATTGAAAAAGGTGTTTCTCCGGTGCTTGACCTGGGAGAAACTCTATATGCCCACAAGACCTCCGGGAGTTTTTCTGACCAACTACTCTTGCTCTCCGCTAACCGTATTTTCAACGTATGCTTGATGATCTTGTTCACAGCTTCAACTTGCCTGTTTGACTGGGGATGATAGGGAGTCGAATAGTGTTTCTTGATTCTCCACTTTGTACAAAAGTCTCTCAATTCTCTCCCATCAAACTGCGGACCATTATCCGTCACAATTGTTCGTGGAATTCCAAAGCGACAGACAATGTTCTGCCATATGAAATTGATCATGTTTTGCTGTGTGATTTTTACCATGGCCTTTGCTTCCGCCCACTTCGTATAATAATCGACGACCACGATGGCAAATCGAACATTTCCAACTCCTGCCGGGAAATGACCAATAATGTCTATTTCCCATCTTGCAAATGGCCATGGACTATAAACCGATACGAGCTCCTGGGCCGGGGCATGAATACTTGGAGCAAAAATTTGACATTGGTGGCAAGCTCTGGCTAACTGGATTGCATCTTTTCATAGGGTCGGCCAATAATAGCCTTGCCTTATAGTTTTGTAGGCCAAAGCTTGCCCCCCAGTGTGATTACCGCAAGCTCCGGAATGTATGTCCTCTAGAATTGTCCTTCCTTGCCCCCTAGACAAACATTTGAGTAACGGGACTGAAAAGCCTCTTTTGTAAAGCTGTTCGTCTACCAGAGTATATCTGGTTGCTTGTTTCGTGATTCTTACAGCTTCAAATGAGTTGCTTGGCAGTTCCCCGTTTTTCAAGTATTTGGATATAGGAGTTCTCCAATCATCGTCGTTGTTTTGTTCAACTACCTGGTTTACTTCGTAGTCCATTGTTGATGGTTGGACTTTTCTGGTAATGATAATGTCTGTCAGATCTGCTGGCCCATCGCTTGTTGCTAGTCTTGCTAGGGCATCAGCCTGTGTGTTACTCGTTCGAGGTATCTACTGGATAAATACTTGGTCTAGCAGAGATACCAAGTGAGCAACTATTCGTTGATACTCGATTATTTGTTCGTCTCTGGCCTCATATTCACCTCGTACTTGGCTTACAATGAGTTGAGAATCTCCGAAAATCTGGAGTCGTCTTACTCCGACAGCTAATGATAGGTGGAGACCTGCAATGAGGGCCTCATATTCAGCTTCATTGTTGGTGGCCATGAACTCGAATCTGACTGCTGAAGTGAATACTTGCCGGTTGGGACTGATGAGCACTATCCCTGCCCCCGAGGCCAGATTTGTTGATGAACCGTCCACATAAAGATCCCATGGGTGATCCAGCCCTCTCGTTGGATTTTGAGGGAAGGTTAATTCGATTATAAAGTCGGCTAATGCTTGTCCCTTAATCGCGGTTCGAGGTGCATATGTCACGCCAAACTGGCTTATCTCTATGGACCATTTTAAAAGACGGCCAGCGATGTCGGGTCGGTGTAGTATTTGTTTGAGTGGGAAGGTTGTCAATACTTCGACTTGATGATCAAAGAAGTAGGGTCTTAACTTCCTGACACTCATGACGAGAGCATATGCCAGCTTTTCGGTTGGTGAGTATTTCACCTCAGCATCATGCAAGGCCTGGCTGACATAGTAGATTGGCAGGTGAAACTTGCCTTCTGCCCGAACTAACACCGAACTTATGGCCGTGTCAGACGCTGCCAAGTATAAATATAATTTTTCACCGGGAATTGGTTTTGACAGAATTTTTACATCTCCCAGATATTCTTTTAGTTGATCGAAGGCTTTCTGGCAGCTTCCCGTCCAGGCAAAGTTGCCTTTTTTGATGGCCTCAAAAAATGGACGGTACTTATCCCCCGACCGTGATATGAACCTGTTTAAAGAGGCTAGGCAACCGGTTAACCTTTGCACTTCTTTAACAGAGCGTGGTGGTTCCATATCGACGATCGCTTTCACATTTGCTGGATTAGCTTCGATTCCGCGTTTACTGACCAGATGGCCCAAGAACTTCCCGGAATGTACTCCAAAACTACTTTTCTTTGGATTTAACTTCATATTATACTTCCGGAGTATATAGAACACCTGGGAAAGATGATGGAGGTGATCTTCCTTCTGTGTACTTTTCACGACTATGTCGTCAACATACACTTCCACCGTCTCCCCAATATGTTCGTCGAACATTTTGTTGACCAGTCTCTGGTAGGTTGCTCCAGCATTGATTAGACCAAACGGCATCCTTTTCCAGCATAGTAGGTTTTTGTTAGTATAAAAGGCCGTGTTCTCCTGGTCATCTGGGTGCATCGGAATCTTATGGTAACCTGCAAAGGCATCCATGAATGTGAACATCTCATGCCCGGCTGTACTGTCCACCAGTTGATCGATGTGCGGGAGCGGAAAGTTGTCCTTCGGGCATGCTGCATTAAGATCTGTAAAATCTATGCATAGCCTCCAGGTTCCATTCGGCTTCCGTACCAAGACAGGATTTGCAACCCATTGTGGACACAACACTTGTTTAATTAAGTCGTTGTCCAGTAACTTTTTGACCTCCTCGTTTAAAGCTTGATACTTGTCTGGTCCATATTTTCATCGTTTCTGGTGGACAGGTTTTCGGACTGGGTTGATATTCAACCTGTGACAGACATCTTTCGGGTCAATTCCCACCATGTCAGCATGGGACCATGCGAAGATGTCTAAGTTAGCCTTCGGGAAATCCGTCATGCGGGTTCTGTAAGGCTCGGGGAGTTCGGACCCGATGTAAAGTTCAAGGTCATCTCGTACGGGATCAATCTTGATGGCTTCCAATTCTTCGACCGGAGTTGCCCGTCGTTTTTGTCCCTTCCATTGAGGGTCAACTATTGGTCCCTCTGGACTTAGCTCATCCTCGATGTTCATGGGTTCAGCACCTAACCGGGGGTCAAAATCTTCCGTGGGCTCCGGGTTGGGTTTGGTTGCCATAATTGGGCTCCCCTGGTTATCATTCGGACGTATACTGTCAGTAACGGGAGGTAACATTGCTTCTGGCAAGGTTTGCTCGCCGCCCTGCAGCATTTGCTCGCCCATGGGCGAGGGCTGGTCATTTATGTCCATCTTATCGTTTTGGGCCCCAAGGATGTCTTCCAAGATTGAGGGCTCATTCTCAAGTTGAATGGTTGATGCTTCCATCATAGATACTTGTCCCTGCTTCGACTGAATTTGTAGGAGACACTCACGAGCCTTTCTTTGGTCTCCCCTTACTGTGCCAACTCCACTTGCTGTTAGGAATTTTATGCAATAATGATAGGTTGAACATGCAGCCCTGAACTCATTCAAGAAAGGTCGACCAAGGAACCCGTTGTAAGTTGACTCTTGATCAACGACCAAGAAATCTACCATTCTCGCGATATTTTTCTCGGGTTCCTTGACCGTCACAAGTTGCATAGCTAAAGTTACTATTCCCAATGGGACTGTCACAATATTTCCGAATCCCAGAATACGGTGATTTGTGTCTCTGATGTAGCCTGCACAATCTCCCATTTGATCAAGCGTCTTTTTGAAAAGGACATTAGTGTAGGCTCCAGTATCCACCAATAGTTTGTGCACCCTGGTTTCCATGATCTTAGCGCATATCACAAGTGAATCGTTGTGAGGGGTCAGTACTCCTTCCAAGTCTCTGTAGGTAAAAGTTAATTCTGATGTTTGCATGGTGGGTGGAATAATCCCCATTTCTTGTACATGACCGATCGCTCGTAATTCTGCTTTTCTTTTACGATTAGAAATCGGTGATCGTCCATCAGAAAAACCGCCAACAGGTCCTGCAGGCTCCATCATCTGGATGTCCAGAACTGGACCTCCTGCAGGCACCTGAGCTGGTCGCCCAGCCCGATTCCGACGGGGTGCCTGTTCTAGACCCTCCTCATCAGAATCTTCATCTCTGTCTCTTTTGTCGGGCTGCCTCTTCACGAACTCGGATAACTTTCCCTCCTCATAAAAACGCCATAACTGTTTCAGCAAGTCACGACATTCGCTCATAAAGTGCCCCACACTCTGGTGGTAGGCGCAACACTTGTTCTAGTTTAACTTGCTCGTATCTTGATGTATCCTACGGGGAGGTGTGAGCAATTCTTTGTCCCGGACATTACTGTAAATTGTATCGATTGATACGGTAAGAACATGGTTCAATTTATCCTTCAGCTCCGTTCCTTCAGTGAATGCTTTCATGTTCTTGGGAGCTCGATAACCAGCACCGGGCTTCTTTGCACCCTCTTTCTGCTCTCCTTTATCTCACATGTCCTTTTGCAGTGCTTCGTGCATGGAGACAAAGACTCCTGCCCGATCTCGAAACTCAGCATAAGTCTTCGGGCATCTAAGGTGTACGTCTTTCCAGAGTTCGGTGCCTTTCTTTAGTCCAGCTAGGACGGCTACAATCTTGGTGTCTTCACTGACAGACGCCCCTTCTAGTAGGACCTTGTCGAATCTTTCCAAGTACGATCGGTCCAACTCATCATCAGTTTATTTCAAGTCGGATAACTGATGTCTTTGGGATAGATAAGACCCGACCGTTGAGAAGTGGGACAAGAATTCTTTGCCCAGCTGGGTAAATGAATGAATTGAAGCTGGTGGCAAAGCTGAGAACCATTTGTGGACACGATCTCCCAGAGTTAAAGGAAAATTGCGACAGTGAGTTGCATCACTTGCCCCCATTGATACCATATAATTGGTGTACTTCATCAGATGCACCCGGGGGTCCGCCGTGCCCTCATACTGAATGCTCGCTGGGAACTGAATCTTTTTCTGAATCGGGGCTTTCAGAATCACCGAAGACAGAGGGGAGACTGGAAGAGTTGTGTTCCCATATCCTCTCTGTTGGTCGAGCTGGCCTTGCATGCTTTCAATGGCCTTTCTCATAGAGGCGAGGTCTTCAAAGGATCCATCTTGGCTCTGAGGCTGCTCGGCGAGCAGAGGTGCACGACCATCTGTTCGCTGCAGTCCCTTATTCAGCGTGGGAATCCCCTGAGTTGACCTCCTGGGATTGGGCTCGGCGTCTGGGCCAAGACGACCAAAAGCTGACCTAGTCAGCCTATCATGGACTGACCGGCGAGCAAGTGCAACAGCTGGGCGAGCCACTCCTGTTGTTGGATGAACTTCCATGACTCATCGGCCGTGGCGACCTAGTCTTTCTAGAGCACTCTGACGCGTGCCCCGACTCACCCCTTCAGCCGGATTCTGAGTTGAACCTCCCTGACTAGCGGCTTCAACGTGTTGCTTATCTTTGCCCTTGGCCTTACGAGCTTGGGCACTATCTGCTTCATTTAAATGATCCCCCATAGCCTTCTCATGTTCACGAGTCTTTGTGGGGCTGTGCCTTGCTCGTACATAAGAAGGGCCAGGCTGGGCTTGCTGTCTTTGTAGAGCCTGAAGCATGGCTATGGTCCGTGCCAATTCGTCGGGATTGCGAGCAAAAGCGTCCAACTCAGGGGGCATCAACTGGCGAGCAACATTGGTCTGATTCTTCTGGTCATTTATGTTCGCTCCTGCTCGCCCACCAGCTTGGGACATCCGGGAGTGTGAATCCCTGGTTACATGTTGTGAACGTTGTGTTTCTCGTGATTGAGGCATGTTCACAGGTGGTATCAAGTATTGTTCTTGGTGTTCTTGAATTTTTTCCTCAAAAGTTCAAACTTGTTCTACAATCCTAGGATAATTTCCTCGTATTCAATGAATCGGAGGTTCGAACCCTCCTTCTAGCGCCAATTTTGTTGATGACCGTCTCTGATTTTGGAGATTAGTGGCTGTATTTGTTGGTTAATTGATCACCAAACAATTACGTGTGATTGATCACTAATCGTAATTAGTGAATACGAAATCTTTGGTTTAAAGTTGATTAAGAACGTTTATAAGCTTACGTGATAAATTCGATCGTAAGATAAACGAGCTGTTTTGGGTTCGTAGACGAAGTTTGAATGTGTATAATAATTTGTGCTTATTTTATTAGCTGAAAAAATCTAAGTATTTATAGACATTTGCCTAGCAGGAGGTGTCGTGACTTTTGGCCTACTCGGTTTGCATGCACGACACCTGGACCTTGACTAAGTTGACCTTATCTAAACTAAATTATATCCTTATCTTGTTGGACTTGCTCGCAGTCAAGAGCTGCTCGTCATATTGGACGTCCTGGAGGAGTCTTTAGTCTGATTATGTTGGTCTCTTGTCTCACTTAGTTGCAGTTTTGGTATTGTGGTCGGATCTGGTCGGCGAGATGCTAATTGAGCTCATCATGTAGCTTTTGATCTGATTTTGTTCGCCTATCCGTCTTGGTGTAGCATGCAGGTTCTGCTCGCCAGATATCTTGGGTGAATCTTGAGTTAATTTCGCTTTAATCTTTAAGTGTTTTGTGCTAATCCTGGTCGCCCAAAATGCTGATTCTGCTCGCCTATCAACATACACTACATTTTATTTTTAAAATACCCTAATTAACTATCAAAAAACTCTTCAAATTCTTGCCCATATTTTGAATACATTCCATCTTCAACATCCTTCGTCGTCTACGCTCATACCCACAACATCGTCGTCCGCCGTCTACGCCCTCCGCCACCTCCGTCAGCCATCACCAAAGTTGAAAATCGCGATAACTGTTGTTCGGCTCTAGTTATCCGAACATGACCATAATGTTCGGAATTTCTTTCCAAACATGACCACAATTTTTAGAAAAAAAAATCGAACACTTTGTTCGAATTTTTTTTCCGAAAATTGTGTTCATGTTCGTATAAATTTTTCGAATATTCTGGTCGAGTACATATAACCAGAGCCGAACAAGTGCAATCGCGATTTTCAGAAAGAAAATTGTTCGAAACAAGCAAACAACAATAATATTATCATACCCATACAATTTTATACAGTCAATGAAAAATAATATGCATGAAAAATATCATAACACCAACAAAAATTATATTATTCAACATTTAAAAAAACCTAATTTCTAAAAAATACCAAAACACTTATATATACGTATTACGGACTTGGAGAATGTTCATCCTTACAATGTAGGCCGTGACAACACGTTTCAAGCGCTTAGTGGTCAATTGATAGTGGGTCACATTTTTTAAGTATGAAGCTCGTTTGAGTTGTTCGAAATGACTTTCTTTGTTCGAAAGTGAAGTATGAAAATGAGGTGTAGTGTATTTACTAAGATTATTTTTGGAGGGAAGACTAGATGGATAATATTGTCATTTCAAGTGTTTGTCTTAGGAATTAAATTTTGTATAGTGTATTTACTCCACCTTGTAGTGCCAATAACTTGGGTCTTCTTCTATTTATTCTCGTTGGCCCATTAGTAAAGGCTTCAATGTTTTTTTTCTTTTTTGGGTCCGGCTATATACACCTCCATTAATAAGAAATACACCTCAATTCATAAAATAAAATATCTATTATACCCTTCTCCTAAAAAAACCTAAATTATCCTTCTCCTCCAATTCTTTTCCGTCCGTATCTTACTTCAGCATCTCTTTCATCCAACCGTCCACCGGGCATGCCTGCCGCCGTCCAACATGATGCCGCTGCCGCTGCCCCAAGCCAATGACGTGTCTCCTCTCCACACCAATATTGAGCGTAAAATAATTTTTTTATAAATAGAAAAGATAGATGAGTTCTCCCCTCTTCTTTTTCCTTCATTCTCCTCATATTCCTTTTGGAATTTTTTTCCGAAATACCTGGGAAGAAAGCCAATTTTACTTGAATCAAAGCCTTCATCATTTTTTATCTTCATTTTTATTGTGTTTCGCTGCCAATTCTTAACGAAAATTGTGGAATATCATTTTTTTTTTGATTTAGTGTTTTGTTAGGGAAATTTCTAGGGTAGGATGGAAGTCCACTATTTAATTTGGGTTGACTACTGCGGCGGACGGGTTAGTAGTCGCCGGACAGTGGTGACGGGCGTCTGGAGGTGTATCCCCTAGGTTTAAAATGACGAGGGTAGTTTAGAAATTTCATAAATTTTCTTCAATTTTGGAGGTGTATCTCCTAATAATGGAGGGGTATATAGCCGTGCCCTTCTTTTTAAAATTGAATTGAAGATGAGATTTGTGACAAAGAATTAATAAAATTGAAGGCTTCAATATCATAAATATATAATAGCAAAATGAATTCCATAAATAGTTTTGGAGGGAGAGATTGTGAGCCCTTGATCTTTCATTCACTAACTCATCATAATCGTCCATTCTTATATCCTACAACATATGGAAATTTTGTCAATCAAGGATCCAATTAGCAATCAATTATTTGTTGGATCAATTGCCAAAATTTTAGGAACATTTATATTTTTGCTCCTATTTATACCCTTCATCATTTGTTGATTTTCAACATGTTTCTTTAGTTTCATTGTTCTTTTTTATCCGATTAGAGATATATAGATCAGTGAATTCATGTGTAATATTTTTTAGTGGATATAAATTTGTGGTAAATATTTGAATCAGTATAGGGAATCATATTTGTTACCAATGTTGATCGGATTTTCAAATCATTGAATAATGTGTGTGAATACATATAAACTTCACTAAGTTACACATGATTTTGTCTATAGTCAAATTAGTTTGATTGCGAGAGTTTAGAAATTGAGGGATGAAGGATATGAAGACGATGATGGACGGAAATGAAGATTGAGGCCACAACTATTTTGGACTTCAAGGCTAATTTTAATTCACATGTATTTTGATCCCTACTTTTAAATTTAATTTAGAGTTTAATTTTTATTATTTCCACTCACCTAACTTGGTGAAAATAGTTTTCCGTAAGTCCATGGACTTGACATCCATTTTAGTTATAGAATTCTACCACTTATAATATTTAAAAAAAATTAATTGTTTATTTTTTAATAAAATACCCCTAATAAGTATATTTGTTTTATGTAGAAATTTAATATATATGGGTATAGTTTTGATATTCTAATTAATGAGAAAACTGGTTTATGTGAATATATAAAATGAGATAGACAAAGAGAGTATTATTTAATTTCACAATTTTTTGTAATTTGGACAAAGGATTTTTTTTTTTATTTCAATTAGCGATGTTGAAATATTAGTTTTAAGGATCAATTTAATAATTGTGTATATTAATTTACCTAATAAATGTCATTCATATGGATAAATTAATTATTTGTCTATATTTACCTAATAAATTTCCATCAATATTATTTTTACTAATCTATTTTCGGAAGGTTAAATTAATTAAGTCATATATTGTTTATATTTACTAATTAAATTTTTTTTATATCAAGGTAATATAAGAAGATTAGTATATATATTTTTTTATAATAAATATTTTTTTAACTTTATCTACTAATTAACTTTTTTTATTTCCATTTAGGAATAACACTAAGTCACTAATTACGGATTTAAGGTTGATTGTATTACAAAATTTGAAAATTCCAAATCCAACATCTTTTTTTTTTTTTTGAAAGATTACATCATTAATGATTAATCCATCGTGTTTTTTTTTAAAATTAAGGTATTATTACCCAATATTTCTATTTTTATGTCTAAATTTTGTTCGTTGGTTATGATTTTTTTATATTCATTGATTAATAATATCAGTTATTCTTTGAAAATAATTATAAGAGAAAATTACCAATGACAAGAATAAGTATTTCAATTGCTCTTATATATTGAAAATATATTCGTCAAATATTTTAAGGCATCATATCTCATGTTTCCAGATTTTATTGTTTTTTGTTGTTTACGGATTAATTGAATCAGTAATGTCACAATTGAGATTTGATATTAAATCCTAAAATCCCAAATCCCTATAATAGTCACTCATTTAATAATAATAATAATATATATATATATATATAATTTTTTTTAATAATTTTTAATTTGAAAAGATGCACAAGTCAATGTAGATCCATATATATGATGTTCACAACAAAATTTATATATCTATTTTTTTTTTTATTATCTCCCAAAATATTAATTATATTTGAAATAATTTATAGTTTATCTACTAGAGGATATTTAATTAGATTGTAAATATATATGATTATATTCTAATATTATCTTCCGAAATCTTCATTTAAAAAAAAAATTGAAGAACTATTTTTCTACAACTTTCACTTAGTTAATTAATGTGTATTATCTTATATTTACAAGTTTTCCATTTAATATTTTATTTTATTTATAACTCATTTTGAATTTTGAATTTTAGTATATTAATTTTATAAATTAGTCATGAAAACTCAGTTCATTAAACATATCAAATAATTGATTCAAAATGATGGAGAATCTAAACAATTTACTAAAAGTATAATTTTAGTAATTTTAATATATAATTATTAAATATTATAGTTTATAGGTGCGTAAGTTTTGTTTATAATTTGTTGAATGCCAATTTATTGGAGCTAAGTTTAAGATTGAAACAAAAATTCATATTCCTTATGTCCCTTGCAACATTCAATTTGCTAAGGTTATTTTAATTTAATTTTACAAGTATTGTATTTTCTAATTGACTTATATTTCTGATGTATAATCATTTATTTTCTCTTCTAATTTCATGAAATAAAAAAATCAATTTATGAAGTAATTATATATGAGTTCTAAAATTTGTAATTATATATTCTAATGAAATACAATTTATATATTATCAGAGTTTTAGTTTTAGTCATAATTATATAATTGTTTGTGTATTTATGAGGTAAAATCAACCTTTCTTAAAATATTATTTATTGTGTAACAAGTTACATTAAATATAATTAAATTTTGTACTTAATGTGTCAGGTTATTTTTGTTTATAATACACTTTTTCAACTTTCCATAATTTATTCACATATTCTTCAATTTGATTCTAGGTCTAAGGCTAATTCAATGAGTTTGTCCATGTATATTTTGGTAGGAAATTTATTTTTAAGATTAAGATTGATGAATATAATTAGTAACTACTCAAGTTCACAATTGATTGTTGGTGTACATAGACAATGAATCAGTGACTAAATTATAATAAAAGTCTTGTGTGAGACTGTCTCATAGTATGATGAGACCAATACTATATGACTCACTTTTAACTTAAAATGCATCACTTATTAATTAAAAAATAGTCACTTCTTTGAAATGGGTCTCATATTATGAGACAATCTCACATAATTTTTTGTCATTATAACATAATATATATATATATATATATATATATATATATATATATATTATTAAATAATTATTATTCAATTTAATTACTTCTGGATTATTTTGCTATTTTATATAAATTTTCACATTACATGTTAATGATTACAAGTTTACAACATGTTAATGATTTTTACCAAATCTAATAATGTTAATATTAAAAAAAAAAAACTTAAATATCATCATTAAAGTTAATTCATAAAAGAAACTGTACCACACTGTTGACAGGCGAACATAAATCAATGATGGGTGAACAAGGATTAAAGCCATAAGAAGGATTACGAGAAATCAACTCCAAATCAAATCAATAAAGAAAATCAAGCCGGAGTGTATAAACTAATTCTAGGAGTGTATAAAATGGCGAACAACAATACCGACGAACAAGATATTGGCGAACAGGTTTAAAGACCAAAGACCAAATATGGACCCACCACCAAGTCAATAATGACGAACAACAGTGGTAAAAGTGTTACAGTTATCAGCCTAAGAGGTGTATGCTGACGAACAAAGGACCAAGATCCCAAAGGCAATCTGTGCAAGACACAAAGGCGAACAACTTCTAAGCCATACACCTAAACGGCGAACAACTTCTATGAAAGAACTATCCAGGATCGATTTAAACCGACATGGACGAACAACAATGAAGTCCGAGATAAGACCAAAGAAGACTTTGTAACTAAGATTTAGCTTAGATAAGGTCAAACCAGAGTCAAAGGACACATGTCAAGCATGCAGGCTAGGGAGACCAAGAGTCAGGAACACCTCATGCTTGCTAGTCTCTATAAATAGTTGTTCTCCAGCTTAAGAAATACAAGTTCAAATTCACAAACACTCCCAAAACACACACTAACATACCTAAACGTACACACATACGAAATTAATTCGATTTCGACTCTCGTGTTTACGATTTCACAATCCGAACCTTCGATTTATCATTTACGGTGATAATCAATCACACGTTATTGATTGGTGATCTTAAACCGAACTAAAACAATCACTAATCCATCTGATATAAATTGATCACCAACACACACAAGTGTTATTCATTACACACAATTATATGAATTCCCATATACAGACTTCTTTATACATATGTCACATAATTCTTAAGAATTTATCTTTTTTTTTTTCAATTATATCATCTCAAAATCAAAACCACATTCTTTAATTCGTACTTCGAACACATATTTTTATAAGCAAATATATTTATTTTACCCATTTCATCTTCTAAAATATTGTCGTAGTAGTACTATATGAGATATAAATATTTATTATTTTAGAATTATTATTTTTTACCAAATTTTTATCTTAATATTCATGATTTTTTTTATGACTCAGCATCTGGCTCAAGGTTCGACTAATTCAAGGGACCCAAAATCCACCATCCACTTGCGGGAGGGCCCATTTAAAGTCAGGACATTTTTGCTTTTGTATGAATTATCCCCCCAAGAGATGATAGCAACTTGAAGGTTTCAAATCTATGGAGGAGCACACTCCTAAGTGTCCGCCCTACACCACCGGTCAACTCTCTGGGGTTATTATATTCTTAAGTATAATTTATGACTATACGTATGTACTGAATAATTATCGAATTAATATAATCGTAAGTATTTTACTTCTTTATAGATTATATTATAATGTATAATTGCTTGGTTCTTTCCACTATAACCAAAGATAAAAAAAATTCTAAAATATAAGAATTGAGACGAATCTTAAAACATGTATTATGTTTCGTTATTTGGATATGTTACACAATTGATGGTGACTTATATTGATGGTGTGAAAGCCTGATGGGGTACTTGATTAGCAATTCTTCAATGATAATGAAAATTAGTTTAAAATCAATGCAGTTATGATGGTTTATTTAAACAAAATCATTATCTCCCCCTCTAAATAAGATAATTACTACTCATTGATTATCATATTTCACACCTACAAGCATCCTCATCAATCACTCTTTTATTCCTCCACCAACAACCACCAACAAATATTTGTTGTCCACTTAATTGGGGCATGACACTAGCAATGCAACCACTATTGAAACAAGTTTTCCCCCAACATATCATTTTTATTATGGGGACATAGATGAAAAATAAATTTGCATTCCTATTACCATTGAAGTGTTGTTAACCAAGCGCCCTCTCATAACTAAACCACCAAAAACCTTGCAAAGAGTCAAAAAATATTAAGGTATTTAATATAAGTTGTGATTAATTATATTCTTATATCATACACTATTTTTTCTTAAAAGTGTGTATTTTGTTTTCAAGAAAAATGATTATATATTTGTGTCGATAGAATGTGAATATGCTTGTGCTTTAGTGATAGGAGATAATATTTATAAACCACAAAAACCTTATTCAGTTGTATATATATCCAAAATAACTCCCTACACAGTGTTAGTTACAAATAAAAGACTTATTTTTATGCCTGTCGGTCTCTTCTGCAATATATCAACAAGTTCTCACTTCTTTTTTTGTAGGTATATTTTGTGCATATCTTTGTTCAAAGCACGATGCCTAAAATGACATTATCACAAGGGGAGTCTCAATCTTCATATAATAACTTATTACCTTCGTTCTTATTTCAAAGATATGAATTTTCACCAAAGGTACACTACAATAAATTTGTTTATCTAATTATTTCACAATTTTTTGTGTTCAATATTGAACGACGGTGCATTGGATGTGACACTAAGATATACGAAATCCATCAATTTATTTCTTTTAAGTCTCTCAAAATTAATTTATCTATTAATTTTCATAGGTGGGGTGACACACTTTTAAGAAAAACTATTTTATTACTTTTTTGGACCAATAAATGAAGAGTATTTTGAATAAAGTGAGTAGTGTGAGAGTGTTTATTTCCATTTTTTATATGAAAGTTAGTGTAGGATGTCCAAAAAAAAAAGTATGAAGTTTATTAGGGGACAAAGGGAGTATATGATAGCTATGAGTGTATATAAATATGTTTGCTACTTCATTCATGCCAACAGTAGTAAAATCTTTAAAATTTTGGTCAAAGGTGAAAAAGGCGGAAATCGGTGATCGGACATTTTCTAGCTGACTAGCACTAGAGAATTTATTTATTTATTTATAATTCTTTATTATATAATAGGGTCGTTTAGGCACACCTATGGTCGGACCGCCTACAGTCGACTACAGCCACCTAGGTGGGGCCTTGGCTAAAAAAATGTCTAGAACCACTGATTTTGCAGAAATTGGATCATGGGAGGCCGTCTAGCCCCATTCTGCATCACTGATTTTAGTTGATGTAATCACCTTTGCAATTTTTTTTATGTATACTTCAAATTGTAATTGTAATTGGATATTTCTTTTCAAGGACCCTAACTTAGTAGGAGTGGCAAGATAAGGATCATAACTTTTCAAGCAAACAAATTGAGGATTATAATTTCTTAAGTTTAAAATTTAAAGACCGTGACTTCTAAAAGTGGCAAATTAAGCCCAAATCAGTTTGAATTAACCAAAATCGAGTCATATTCAGTTTGAACCCAAGTCAAATCGAGCGAAATTGCCATTATTTAGGTTTATTTTGCCTCAATTTGCCACCTTTTTAATTTATTGTCATTAACTTGTCAACCTGAAGAGTTATGTTCCTCATTTTACCCCTATAAGTTATTATCCTTAAATATAAACTTGAAGATCTACGTGTTGAGTATATATACTTTTCCATATCAATTTAATTCAATCCAGTTTCAATATTTTTACAATTAATTTCCTATTAATGTTGAAAAGATTGATAGATTTTGATGTCACTTAAGTTTTATCTTTTTTTAAATGTATTTTTGTTTTTTATTTATACTTTAGTTATGAGTAGGATGAGTGTTAAATTGACTAAAAACATGGTCATTAAAAATATATATGTTCTAATACCTTATGTGGTTGTCCAATATTATATGATAAATAATTTCAAATTGAACAAACTCAATTATATGGAGAGAATTATAAAATGAGTAGTTTTAGCATCAACTATTTCTCTAAGTTCACCTACTTCAAAATTCACCCATCTTATTTCATAATATGTACTAAATATACCCATTATAAAATTATAATTTTATTCAACATACATGTACATCCCTGAAAATATTCAACTACTAATGTTATTCAATTTCAATAAAACCACATAAAATATCTATTCCCCCACCTCTTTAATCCATTGGTAAAATCAAGATTAACATATTTACACAAGAGTGTCTATTAAACAGAATGATTGAAAGTTGAATGTGAAAGAAACCACAAAAACAAAGTAATTTATTGATCTGTATTATATTTTTTAATGTCAATGCGATAGTCTTTTTTTTTCTTTTTATTATATTCTTTTATTAGTTTCTGTTTGAATAATAAAAAATACCACCATGCATAGGAAATTAAGTTTTCCTCCAAATAAATTTACTGAAAGTTAAATTGATCATTTGAAAATTATGTTTAAGGAAAATTAGAGCCAATAAATGTTGGTAAAATTACTGGACTTTGTATGAAATGATATAATGTTTAAAGTACTGGATATTGAATCAAATTTTATTATATTGAAGTACTAGATATTTTGCCCAATTTCTTATCAATACATGTTTATTGGTGGCACGAATCTATGCATGCTTCTGCTCACTAAATCTTGGTTTAAATTTGATAGAGTGTTGGATTTTGTAAAGATGATTAAATTATTTTTAACAAGTATAATGATATTGATATCAGAGTAAGAATGATTTTTTTTTTGTATACCAAGGTTGTTTGGTTGATATGATTTTTTTTAAGGATTGTAACTTAAGGGTGGTGGCAAACCTAGGATGTTAAATCTCTGGACGGATAATTTAAGAGCAATAATTTTAAAAGTCATGAATTGAGGTCAAAAACTAAAATCAAGTAGGGCTAATTGACTGAATTTGGCTTTGATTAGGGTTGGTTCGAACCGATTTGGCGTGAATTTGTTATTTTTAAAAGTTATTGTCCTTCAATTGCTACCTTGAAGAGTTATGATCTTCATTTTGCAAGCTCGAACAGTTACAATTCTCATTTTGTCACCATAAAGTTATGGTTCTTAAAAAAATTACTTGCCCGCTTGATTGGATCTTTATAATTGAGTCCATTTGTTGGATATTTTTTTATTTTTTATTTATAAATTTTATCAACAGTATAATAATTTGTTATTTTATCGAATATTTATTATTTTATATGGATGTTAATGTTTAAATATATGTTAGAAAATCGATTTAGTACATAATGATATGAAATACTATACATATATTTTATTAAATGAATTACAAAAATCTTATCATTATTTATTAAAAAAACTAATGTAAATTGTTTGAGTCTTTTGTATATTGCTATATTTTTTAAGAAATAGTGAAACATTTAACATAAGTATATATTTGAGTGTTCTTTTATTACTGTAACTTTATTAGTAATTGATGTTATAACTTATAACTATTGATCATAAAAGATGCATATTCTAATGTCTTTCGTGGTTATTATATAACTAGAGTGTACCCACGCGAATTTCGCGTACTGAAAAAATATATTATATTTATTTTCTGTAGACATTTAATATAAGAGTATTTTTGTTTAAAAAAATTCGAGGTATATACAATAAATTATGGGGTTTGTTTAACTGTGGCCCATGCCCTTCACTAAACTCTATAGGTATATCCTACAAACTAAATAATTAAAAAAAAACATCAAAATTCCCATAAATTAATAACAATTGTGGAATAACATTACTTAGACTAATAATTTAATAATAATCAATTTCCATTTCAATATTGAATAATTTATAAATTAATCAACATTATTAGTTATTGGGAGTATACGGTAAGAAATTAATTTATATAAGAAACAATACAAAATTTGAAATAAACTTTAAAGTTACAAATACCCGTTCATCGATCAAAATGAGTTCCAAGTAGAACTTGTCTCTATTAAAATCATTAAAAAATATTGTCCAACTTTTTCAATCCTAACTTTAACGATCAATTTTTTGCTCTCACTCTTGATATTAGAAATCGGAGAAAATTGAGGTGTCATACTCTTGAAATCTAAAATGAGATTTAAATTACAACAATTAAACCAACATAATTATTCAGATAAAAATACATGGTATAGTTAAATTTATTATTTGTGCACATGAAGAATATTTAAACTGAACGATGTAGAACATAAATCAACAATCATTATTACATTCATATTGATATTGATATTTAAATCTAATCAAATTGTGAGCACTTAAAATGATGTATTTAATTATAAAATAAATATACTAATAGAAATAGATATATAACTAACCAACAATTGATGGGAGAAATCTCAGCAAAAGAGTGGAACAAATGAAACTTTGATGTGAAAAAATGAAATACAATATGCTCTTATTTATAATAAAAAAAATATGCAATATTATATCTTGTACATAATAAGAATATATCACATAAGAATATTCTTTGGAATATATAACTATATACATTTTATTTTAGAAAAAACATTATATTATACTATATATACTAACTCAAACTTAGAAATGATAAATTTAGATTCATTCAATAAGTAGATCATATTTAATTACATTAAGGTTTGGAAAAAATATGATTTATAATAAATTCTAAAAATAACTAAATAAGAAAATGGAAAAAAATATCTATTTGCATTAATTATGCAGATTTAAATTAATGGTTTAGATTTAATGATATAGAACGAAGGGTCGAGATTAAAAGTTTAACCAACTTTTAATGAGAGCACAGTATTTCAAAATGGAGAGATTTGAGACATGCCACATCAACCTAAGAATAAGGTGGTGTTGACACATCATCTTGGAGAGGTTTGAGAATATATTATTATAAGATGTTTTGTAAATAATTTTAAACTTTACAGGTTTAGGTTATTTACAATTTATATAAGACACATAATTTCACTAAAATGAGTTGGTAAGAATTATAAAATAATTTATTATTCTTTATAAATATATATTTTATAATAAAAATAAGAAAAAAACGTGTGTGAGATGGTTTCACGGTGAGACGGTTCACAAACTAGCACAAAATAACACACATCTCTTATAAAATGTTAATACGTCATGTCCAACTTATGATCCATCACATGCAAACCTACTTAAGAAAATAAATATTTTTTAATAATACACTTATGTATAATAAAAAAAGGTTGTATTAAAAAAATTTGTTATAAATGATTGCCCTAAAATATTGTGACATTTGTTAAACATAAATATATATAATGGATAATATTGAAATTTTAGTAATGAAAATGACTTCTGTGTGAATTGCGGGTAGGGCTGTAGTTTAATAAAAAAGTAGTTAAAAAAAAGTGGTTACCATTTTTTAATTATTTGTAGAGTGTCATCTCATTCTTTTAATCAATAAAATTAATTTTTACAAATATTCAATAAGTCATAAATTACTCTTATATGTTTGATCTTGACATTTAATTTATTTCTTTTTAAAAGAAAATGTATTTTTTTAAATTGTATTTTAGATTATTGTTTAAGTATTTAAACTATAGCTTAAAATTGTGTGAGATTGTCTCGTGGAACTAGATAATACAAATTTAAATACACGTACGCTGAAATATTAGTGTGTTAGGTCCAATTTTTATTCTATCCCAGGAGTAGATTTTATATGAAAATGAATAATGATAAACTTATAATAAAACTGTTTTAAAGTATTAAATATTATAAATGGAATATGAAATTTTTTATGAGAAGTATATAATTTGAGTTCAGGAAAAAATTTAGGTATACTTTAAAAAAAAATTGTAGCCTTTTAGTTTTATAATTAAAATTTGGTAATTATTATAGTTTAAATAATTATTTAACAAATTCCGACCGTGCGAAGCACGGGATTTACGATCACTAGTTTGATTAATGCATTTACTTTGACAAAGAATTAGGAAAATTAATTATAATTTTTTGGATAGTTGATCTTATGAAATATTTATTTTGAAATTATAAAACTTTTATTTGGGAATTAAGGTAATTCTTACGAAAATATTGGTTTATTGGATAATTTTTTAGATGAACAAAAATTGAATTTTTGAATAAAATACAACACGTTGTAATTAAAATAATAGAATCGGGTATTTGTATAAAATACAGGACTACATAATTGAAAATAATGGAATTGAATATTTGAAAAGGGCAAGTTGTTATAAAGACAAATTAAGAAATACATATTTATCCCTTGTGAACACATATTTTTCTTAAAATTACTATAAGAATAAATATTATATTTTTATAAGGGCCAATAATATATATTTGTCTTTACAACAAAGCATATTTGCGCTCTAATACTAAGTACTAACACACCTGAGAGTGAATTTTCTGTTTTGCGGTTAAATTAAAACCACGCTTGGCCCATAAAAGATTTAAAAGGGACTACGATCACATTAATTAGTAGTAATATATATTATTGGCGTTGTCTCTTTGTTTGCTTTCAAACGGAGAGAAATTTAAGATTCCATGGATTATTTGGTCGAAGAGATTCATTTGGATTTTTCAAAAATCCATCATTCTAACTGAGTTTTTTTAAAGAAAAAAATTATAACATGATTCAACTGTTAACTTACGTTTGGATGGAGAAATTTGATTGGAGGAGGAATTTGAAATTGATGGATTTAAAAATCAATAAATTTAAATCACTTATTTGGATGGATTTATAAAAGAATTTATCAAATCCACAAATTTAAAATTCATTGTTTTATTTTTAATAATGTTTTAGTAAATAATTAAATTACAAATTAAATTTTTTTTTATCACGTATTTAGCATAGAAGGATTGTGCGTGAGAGGGAGTGATCCGAAGGAGAGGAGAAATGTTGGGGGGGGGGGGGGGGGGGGGTTTAAAAATAAGGGGTTGGGAATGAGAGAAGGTAATTCACAAATAATACGAATTAAGGATGAAATTGAAAATTTTCTAAATTATATAAAAAAAATGGGGGTTCTAACATTTCTTTGAAAAGAAGAATTTATAAATCCATTGAATTTTTTTTATCCAAACAGTAGAATGGATTTGAGGGTGGATTTATAAATTATAAGTTCAAATCCTTCCTCTAGTATCTTAGGTGGTGGTCTCAACCAATTGAGCTACCAACACTTGACATTTTATGCACTACTTTATAATTATGTATATTTTATAAGTAGTTAAAAATGGTGTACACAATTATCCCATGGATCTTAGGGGGCACTTGGTTAACAACTCTTCAATGGTAATGAGAATGAGATTGAAAATTAGTGTAATTAGCATGGTTCATGAGAACAAAATCACTATCTCTCCTCCTAAATATAAGGTAATCACTACTCCATTTTGATTACCCTATTCTCTTCCTACAATCATCCTCCTCAATCACTCCCCCATTCCTCCATCAACAACCATTTGTTGTCAATTTCTATTCCAAAATTGGGGCATGACACTAGCAATGGTGTACAATTTTTAACTACTTATACAATATACATAATTATAAAGTAGTTAAACAATCTCTCAAATCAAATAGTTTTGCACGTAAAAAAAAAAAAAAAAAAATCAGCTAGGGCACTAGGTGCACCGCGTGCATTTTCTGATTTGCTAAAATATAATTTTTGTCAGTCAATATTTTTTTTTATATAAAAAACTAATTTTTTTTTATATAGCTAATATTTTACATTATATAAATTAATACATTTCCCTTTGTTTTAGAAATATTGATTCTATGGGAAAAAACGGATTTCAACATAAATTATTTTTTAGCAAAATGATAAGAATTTGATTTAAATAGCATGAGGTACACATTACGCGCAACTCCTATAATTAATCATTAGTATGTATAAATTGAAATTGGTTCATACATGGATTACTTAAGGGTATTAGTTGTTTTCATTAAAGAATAATAGTCATTTTCACTTAAGAGTATTAGTTGCTTTCAGTGAAGAGTATTAGTTGTTTTTCAATGAAAAATATTAATTGCTTTCAGCGAAGAGTATTAATTGTTTACAGTGAAAACAACTAATACCTTAAATGGTTCATGTATAAATCGTTTTCACTCTATACTTTATCATTAATCATTTGTCTCATTTCATAATTATATCAATTTTTTTTAAACAAAATAAATTTATTGTTTAGATTGATGGCATTTCAAAAACAAAAACAAAAAAAAAAAAAGAAACAAAAAATTATAAGTTAAGAAATACAAGAAAACAAAAATATATTCATAATAGTTGGAGACTCAACCAAATAATAAGAGTTTGAGAATGATCCAAACATCTTGACGAAACGATGAGCCAAATCGATGACTTTCTATGAACAAGGTAAATCATATAATCACTATGTTGTCTTAATATAAATTTACAAGTAATTGAAAAAAACATAAATAAAATCAGGCACGGAGCCACACTGGGTCCAGGGGGGTCACTGGGATCCCTGGACTTTTAGAAAATTTCTATATATATTTTGATTTCCATATTATTTATGTCAGTGTCCCAATTGTCTGTAGTTTATGGGTTGAGTCTAATGTCCAGGCCTCGAATCCTGTCGGATGTTTTTATTTTCAGTTTCAATTCAGCTATTTAATTTAATTATTCAAAACACTTTCAAGTGAAGATAAAATATACACATGGCAACATTATACACGGAAACAATTTTTATTTATCTTATTTTAAATTCATTTTTCACACCATAACCTATTCCTTTTTAACCATTAATTGTTGTAAAAAAAAAAAAAAATAGAAAGAACACACTTTTAGTGGAAGGAGGGAGTAAATTTTTTTAGGTAAATTTATTAAATTTAAAGATCGCGCAATGCTTCCAAAATTTGTTGTTTCATTTATTTATTTGATTGTAATATTGTATAATATAAACAACTGATACTACTTAGTTGTAGGTGAAACTGATTTACAAGAGATTTAACTCTTATTTTTTATACTCCCTCCATCCCCTAAAAAAAATTATAGGAGAGAGTGCATGTTTTTAAGAAAAAAATGTTTTATTGGCTTTGTTAACCAATACTTGAAGAATATTTTGAAATAAGGTGAATATCGTAAGAGTGTTTTATAATTTTTTTAGGTGTGAAATTTATTATGGGACGTCACGAAAATAATAGTGTGAAATATATTAAAGGACAGAGAGTATATAATTGGGCCCCCTAATCGAAAATTCTGGCTCCGTCACTGAATAAAATACATCTTCATTGAATCTTCAAGGTTCCACTTGCCGATTGCAAACTCTCCATTCGGAAGAGAAAACAAAAAAAATTCTCAACTCGGGAGAAGAATTAGATATTTCAACTTGGAATATAATTTAGAGGATGCACATTCTAGGCAGATGATGACAAAATAATATAATTCTTCCAAGCAGGCGCCGTGCAAATGACACAAATCTAAAACCCACCAACATTAAAGAACAATCTAAAAGTTAAAAAAAAATCTAAAACCTACAAGAAAAAATTAAAGAGCAATAAGTTCTCTAAAAACTCTAAATCGTGCAAATTAGCAAGATTTGAAAACCATTGATGATAGTGGTTGACAAATAGACAGGATGTTGCAATTTAATTAAATAAGTTGTGTAAGAAAGCCAATAAACAAGACGGTTTAGATTGATGGTTCTATAACTATTAGAATGCAAACCAATAAAAGAAAATCAATAAATAAAAATATTTTAGTTCTCGGATAGCTTCTCCTTAAATAATTCTCTACTCAATTAAAAATTCACGGTATTTTTCACTACTTGATTCTTGCCCCTAGACTAGTGGTACGCCAAACTAATCCGAATTATTTCTTAAGATTAATTAATCAGAAGGTACGACTCCCCAATTAACCTATTCTAATGAACACCCCAAAATATGTATTCCAGATTAAATTCATTGAATGCATTAACAAACCAAAACAACAAAGCAAACTAGACTATGAAAGAGAAATGTCTGAATCATACAACCTACACTTTGTTATCCCTAGGGTGTTATACCCTAGTTGCTACTATAACTACACGAATATAACAACCGCAAATTATATCATGCAATCGAACTATGGATAATAAATTAACCAGACAAGGTGATCAAGCTTACAAAATTAATAAGTATCTCAAGTACAACATAAACCAAATAACGAAGAAATCGAGATAGAGTAAGAAATACCGTCAAATTATTAAAGGAGTCTCAAATCATCAAGGTTCCGCATCTCCTAGAACTAGAATAAAAATTAGTCAAACATCGCTATACAGAAATCCATAATCACGCCTCTCTCTCCTAATCTAAAGTGATGTGTGTGTGCGTACGTTATCTCCTCAAAAGTTCACCCTTTCTAATGGATACCTCCAACATAATTGTCATTAAGTATCATAAAAACTATTATTAACTTTTGGGATTTAGGTGACTTTTTCTAAGGCTTAATGGGTGGCCTCATGAATGAGTCTTTATCTGCATAAGAAACATGTGTTGAAATTCAACGCTGGGCTTCATCCACTTGCACTTCACCAGCATCTCCAAATTTGGTCCGCCTCAAATTTGTCAAAAAGTGGTAAAACAATCTGGAATTCATTGAAAATATAGGATAAAAGTAAATGAGACCAAAAAAATACTAATCGCATAACTACAAGATACCAGCAAAATAAAGTATACAAAATAATTACAATAAACACAAATTATACTCTAAATCAGACTTATCATCATGAGTAATAAAAGTTGAGGTCATTGATATTATATTGTAATTGTTGTTGATTTTATTGACACCAAATTTTGATATTCATGATGAGATTTTTGATACTCCTCATCAAATATTTGATACTATAAAACATAATCATGATAAACTAATTATGAATCATTTTCATATAAAACTTACTAGTTTACTCCTTATATTACCTTATATTATATTATACACCCTATCAAGCAACATATTAAAAAAATATTACATTCTACCAAATAAAACACTCTTTTCATTTTTTCATACTAATTATATTTATATATTATACCATTTTAATCTCTCTTAAATTATGCATCACTAAGTCACAACATAGTGGAGCCTCTGTGTTGAACATAATGCAGGGCATGTATCATAATAGATTGGATTTACTTAGAAAAGCTAATAAACGTCTTATTTATGTGTTATCAAGTTTGTTAATGTGTTGAATTCTACTCATTTTAAAAAAGTGATATTAATTAATTTTTGTAGTTAAATTAAAAGTGTTGTGTATTTGAAAATAAAAGATTTTAAAATTAAATTGAGAAAGTAATATGTTTTAAAAAAAATCAGTTTTATTAATAGTGGGCCAGATATTTGTCGGGTAATTATATAGGATGAATTTTAGAGAATCCAAAAGCAGGTAAAACCTGTTTTGCCAAAATTGATTTTGAGTGTTTAAAGAAGTGATATAAACACTACATAATTGATTATTTTTAAAATAAAAATGATTCTCTCAATTGAATTGGGTTTGCAAAACATACACTTAAGTTACGTTTGTTTCGGGATTTAAGTGTGTGTATGTGAAGTCATGACTTTGCATCCACAAAATGTAAAATCCTTGATGAATAAATACAAATATGTGTTTATTTTGAATTTTGGTAGAGTGGAGTTTTACTTTTATGTCAAATTAAAAATTGATGTGTAAGAGTTAAGTAGGAAAGCGAAAGCATGAGTGAGAGAAAAATGATATTATGTGGGTAATAATGTGAATTGTGTTGAGATAAATAATAATATTTTTAAATTGTAAGGGTCCCTTTGGTAGGGGTTAATAAATTAGTAGCTAGATTTTAATTCTGTGTTTAATTAGTGAGATAAGTATTATTTACATGTGTTTGGTAACAAATAATAAAATGTGTACTATATTATTTCGAGTGTTTGGTAAGTGATATTTTAGTTGCTATTATTTTTATTCACTTGTTGGGTAGAGTATATACTATTTCATTTAGTTGTGTTAATTGACTTATATACCCTTCCATTTAAGTTTTTTTTTTATTAAAATCGTTACTATACTACAACCCATTAAATTCCTAATTAAAAAGCCCACACGTGGACCGACATAAAAGTCCACGTCTTTGCCCACAAATCGCTGGAATCCTCAAGAAATGGGAACCGACGTTTGAGCTTTCCCACTTCCCCCCTAAATCGGTTCCACCATTTCCATCCATTTGTAGTTTAGCATACCCAGCAACACACCTCAAACAATATTTCGCGGTCTCGAAAAAGAGTCAAATATGTGGATTCAAAACAGAGCCGAAATAGTGGCTCGATTTCGCTGGAGATTGGACAAATCGACAAATCAAATAGATTTTGGCAACCCACCGTCGGATGAACTGGGTGTTCGATTCGCGAAACAATTTAGAAAGTTTTAATTAGGGAATTTTACAAAAGAGAATATGGAATTAAGCAATTGAATTTGTAAGAGTTGTGTTGATGGAAGACCGATACCTTAATTGAGTGCCGACAGAGTAATCTCCGGAACTATGGCTTCTTCTTCCACGATGAGCGTCTCACCAATTTCGTCAACGTCGAGCGAGTGTTTTGGAGGAGAAGCCAAAAATAAATAATCTGCTTTTTGAATACAAAAAGGAACCCTAATCTCCAATTTCTCTAGAGATAGCACTATACCACCAACTTGGTGGCATAGATATTGCAAACAGAAACAGTAAGTTGGTGAGAAATGTGGAGAGATGGAGTACCGGGTCAGGTGTTATACCGGGTGCGTGAGGCTTGGATGCACTGCTACCAAACAGGTTACAAGGATGGACTTGATTTATTTTACCCCCTTTTCACTCCCACCAAAGGGACCCTAAGTGAATTGTATTAGGAAGAGTAATAATAAATTTTATAAATATCTAACTCGAATAAGGCGGAACGAAAATATCCTAATTCTATCCGGGTGAATCCCAAAACAAATACAACCTTAATCTTCTAATTATTCCTATATCCTACCATATACATGTCCGATCTAAACTTAAGAAAAAAATTCTAATACTTTGAATATTTCACCAAACATAAGATCCATAAAAAAATTCAATAAAATCAGATAAAAATATTTTTTCTACGATTTAGACATCCATATCCATAGAGAATATATAATAAAAAAAAAAGTAAAATTATATTGAATTTGCATTAAAAAAAACCCAATTGCACGAAAGAATTTCCATGGAGTAAAAAAGCTGAAGGCGGCGGTTATTAAAGACCTTCATCTGCAAAATCAGACCGTTGTGTGATCCCCTCTGTATCTCCGCTACCACCCACCAAATTCCATTAACTAATTAATTCCTTATAAAAATTATTGCCAATAAAAAATCAGAAAACGACATAGCTATAGGTTTCTACAGTGTCTTTTTCTGTTGGAGTTAGGTGGTTTTGAGTCCGCCAGCCATTGTTGACGATCTATCGCGCCTGTATTTATATATTGCAGATATGTAGTCGCTCGATGTGAGAAATTCAATTCAACGATAGGGTCAATCAATAGTCGTACAACATGGATGGCGATCGAATTCAAGTTGCCAAGTCGGGGAAGAAGGAATTGAAGCACCGCGAAGATGATGTTTCGCATGTTGCTCTTGATATCGGAGGTACTCGCTTGTAAATTGATTAATTATTTATTTATAATTTTATCAATTAGTTAGAGCTCTCAATTAGTGATTTTGCGCTTTCGGCGTAGGGCAAATATGATTAATTGTGCTTGCCGCTTTCCTTTTCTGGTTTTCGATTTTCGGATGGAATTCAGAGAAGTGTAGATATATTCCTTGACCATTTTAACTTCATGATGCTGTAGCGGATAAGTTTATTAACACCTAAAACTTGATAATGAATTTTACTTTCTATTTTTCTCTATGGTATATAGACTGGCAGAAATTGTGTGTTGCGTTCAGTTATTTCATTTTTAGTTGATCAAGTGCAAGGTATAAGCGTATTCAAGATTTTACAACTTAACCTAGGGTCATTTACATCTTTCCTATGAAAGCTGTGCATTGCTGAATATGCTACAATTTGTATAGTTTTAAACTCGGTGATGGTGGCTTGGTTGAATTCGGAAGAGGTTTTTAAAATAGATCGTTCTAGATCAAATACTGCAGCAACTAACTTACTAAAACGAGAATAGAGAAGTAAATGCAGGGTAAACTATGAAGATGGAAATGAAGCAATGTAAAGAATAGAACAGACCCTTAGAAATGAAGATTGATATCCCCTATTAAATCTTGTTGCCTTTATTAAATCTATAACGTTTTTTTCTGATTCACTTATAAGATACCAATGTACACAGATTGGATTTTGTGCAATTGGGATATTAAGTACTGTAGAGAAAAAGGTTTTTTCCGAAGGTGGTAAAGAGGCTAAAACGTCACTTAAAACTGTAAGATCCAAGCTAGAGTCAGAATGATCTATGGAGGGATAGTGGTTTCTCCTTCTCAGATTGATAAAAAAAAATTGATGTCCTTCATCTCTTTGTAGATGGATCAGGATCAGACTTGACAAGTGGAAAAGAGTAACTAATTTATGTAATGAAAAGGCGTCCTTTTGATTCCTCGTTTAGACACAAATATTATGTCGTCATTGTATTTTAATTTTGCCACTTTTGTCAACAATTCTATTCGTCTGATAAGTGAACAATTTTTTTTGAAAAGAGAGCTTGTCGTGCCAAGGGTCATGATCCGGGCTTTTTGGATAAATTTAATCTTTCAAAAAAGTCAAGACAAAAGGTAAAAAATTCTCATGAGTGCTAAAATCTGCATTTTGTACTTTACATCGAGAATTAGTTGAGTTCAACTTAACAACCTGTGGGCCTTCCAATTTAATATATATTCGGGTGGCAAAGTGAGTTTATTTCAAATAGAAAATTATATAACAAAGTATATAAGCATGCCTATACAACAAGCGGGGGTACATCTGATGGAAAATCATATAACAAAGTATAAAAACTGATATATTAGGACGATAGTACAGACAAGTAAAAGCATCAGTGGAAGTTAGAACTTAAAAGGTAACATGTAAAACAAAATGCTCGTTATTTGTAAATTATCTGTTAGTCAACCAATAAAGATTTGCATTGATCTTCTGTCTTATATGTAGGTTCTCTTGTAAAGATGGTGTACTTCTCATGTAACAGTAGTAGCTTAGGTGATGATCAGAAAAATGGCTTTTTAAAGGATGGAGTTGATGCATCCAGTACCAACTTCAATTCAAGAGTCCTAAGCGGGATGCTTCACTTTCTGAAGTTTGAAACGAGCAAGATCAATGAATGCATAGAGTTCATATCTTCCAAGCGCCTTCAACACTATGGTACATTTTTCTGTCAATATATCAAGGCGTATGAAATATAGGGTTAATTCTATATTAAACACACGAGTTTTTTGACCTAACCTCAATTCTATTACAGCTTTTAAAACTTTTCAATAAAATATGTGACCTCATTACTTGTTGCAATTCAATGCACAGTCTTCAGTTACGACATTTTGAATTGCATGTCGGACAGCGCATCAACAAAAGTGTGCCAAAAATGCAAATCGTGTATCGAATAAAAATTATAAGTTTGTAATAAAATCGAGATTAAGTCTAAAGGTTGTGTATTAATATAGAATTAACCCTAAAATTTGTAAAGAATTATGTTCCATGTCAGATTTGAAGAATTCCGTTCACTCTGTTTCTTCAGTGCAGTACTTTGTCTAACTTTAATTGTCTGATAAAGATTGAATATTTATTGAGCTATATAGAGATACCATGCTTTGTCCACTTGAATGCCTAGGGCTAATATATTGTATCACGCGATCTTGAAAAATTTAGATGGTAATTTATTGATGTACTTAATTTGAAACTTTAGAGAAAATCATGTGTTTTCTAATTGCCTATTCACTCCTTACAGAATAACATTACCTGGAAAAGCAATCATTCTATACTTGCAACAAACATTAGATTGCAAATCATTATTAGCCATGATTTCAAGTGAGATGCAGTTGTTTTCATATCACATTGCTAAGCAGTGTTCACTAGTTTTAAGCATGTGCATATGTGTAAAAATTTGTACATATGTAAAATAGCTATATGAGATGCTAGATGTAAAATTGGTATTGTAAAGTGCCATCATCTAAAGTAATTATGCATGCTTAACGGAGAAACTTGTTCTGTGTACTCTATATATCCCGTATGATAGTATTGCATGTGATTGTCTTCTTAGAGGGCTCTTGGAAATATTGCTCTGCATACTTCTTATATCCTGTGTATGATAGTATTGCACATTATTTCCATCTTAGAGGCTCTCTGAATCCAGGTGATCAGGATGATAAGGACCCTGCCAGTGGCAAAAATGTTATTAAGGTAATTTTTCTTAAATGTTTCCAGATTAAGTTGTTGGATATGTTTTTCAATATTAATCTCAGATCCGTGTACGGATATTTTATAATTTAACAGCTTCTGAAAGTTGTTAGTTATGCCACATGTAATTTCCAAATTCCAATCATAATGAGAAAGATCATATTAGTTAACTTTAAACCAAAACATAAAATGGCTTATCAATGTGAACTTTGTTTGTCCACAATTTTGTTAACCTTAAATTTTATAAATCACTATTTGAAATTAAAAACCTTCTCCTCTCGATAGTGGTAGTGGGAACATATTTTTTGTGCCCATTGACAGAACATGTATGATTTTGTCTTCTTATTTTTTAGATAATGGGATGAATAGTCTATCCAATGAAAACAATTTTCATTTTCTAGTCAGGCATTAATAAATTTTTGTCTTGGGACTTGGGAATATCTGAAATACTTAAAGTCTGACCAAGTGTCTTTCTGAAGGCCACAGGTGGTGGTGCTTTTAAATTTGCTGATCTGTTCAAAGAAAAGCTTGGTATTGTTCTGGACAAGGTGGATGAAATGAGTTCCCTCGTTGCTGGAGCTAATTTTTTGCTCAAGGTAGACCATTTAATGCCTGATACTTTGAACTTTATCTTCTTTGTTGTCAGTTCTGAAACACGTCTAATTCCATCTCGTTTTGATTTCTGCTCTGATATTTCTTTATGTATGCTCTTTCCTCTCTTTGTTTAGGTATTATTACCAACATGACATTTTTTGATATCCTTGAGTAAGTAGAGTGTAGAAAATAGGGTACTACACAATGAAAGGAGTATATCGGAAAAAGGCAAGTACCTTTTTTTTAACACTCAAGTGGAGGACCACAATTTCATTTGTATGCTCAAGCTCAGTCATTTAGTGATCTTCTCCGGAAATAATCACAATGATTATTTTCTATCTATTCCCTAGTTAATAGGAAATCTCACTTTAGTGTGTCTTGAAAATCAGCAATTGTTCATCCTCCTTGACACAAGGTGTTTAATGAATTGTATAATGTCTGAGTTCCTACATTTCCAGTAAAGCTTAGAGGAAAATTTTGCAGTAGTGTTTTTCAAGCTAAATTGTTTACATCCAATATTCCTCATATAAGTGTTTCAGAGTCCTAGAGGGTGGAATGTGATAAATATAACAATGTCTACTTAATTGATTCCTATAAGTGAGTCAGTTGATATAACTAAGGAGGCTTTTAGAATTCTTCAATGGGAATGAAAATTTATTTTCCCTCTCCGCCCTTAGATATGTTTGATGTATGGTTGTCCCCGTGGTGGTTGCACCACTAGTGTTGTGCTCTAGTTTTTGAAACAATGGACAAAAGGAGTGGTTGTTTGTTGTGGAATGAGGGAATGATTGAGGAGGATGTTTATAAGAAAATAGAAAGGTAATCAAATAGGGTAATGATTACCTTATTTAGGAGAGAAAATAATGTTGTAGATCATCTTTTGTTCTTATTAATTACTACCATTACCCTACATTTATCCCCATTCTCATTACCATTGAACAGTTTCCCAACCAAGCGCCACCTAAATATTCATTCAAGTGCGCCACCTAAATATTCATTCAAGTGATTCTGTTTTCTTTGACGTTCTGAGTCTGATTGGCTAATAAGAAGTTGTTCACAGCAGAACTGATTTTATGAACTAATGGTATCTTTTTGACATCATCATTTCCTGTTGCATATTTGAGAAACTCTTGTTTGTTATGGCTTCATTGGTTTACTTTAAGTTTCTAACAATCAATGTTATAGATAAATCAATAAGTTGTGGAACAATCCTTATTCGACACACTTCTAAGTTCTAACTCATATTGCAAAGGTGTAAAGCTTAATCATCATGAGGAAAAAAATATATGCACATTCATATTTTCTTTGTCCAATTTTTTATTTCACAGTTTTTAGTTGCATGAGTTTGAAATACAAAATAGTTATGGCATCTGCTCATACAGAAATAAGGGAATCCCCCGGGTCCTTTAGCGAAGATTAATGCCAATTCATGAGTTACTTTTTATAGATTTTCTTGCACTCTATTTTCCAGCTTGAAACTGAGGATTTGTTTATATACCTAAAGTTTATGTATGCTATTCTTATTATTTTTCTTCCTTCTCCTCTGTTTATATCTTCTCTCTCTCTTTTTTTTCCCTGTATGACCCTCCATAGATACTTTTGTAGCTGATTTTCATCTTATTATATGTTGATTTTCTGACATGCAAAGTTTATACTAACTTTTATTTGTCAGGCAGTGAATCGTGAAGCTTATACCTATATGAATGGCCAAAAGGACTATGTCCAGATTGACCACAAAGATTTGTATCCTTATCTCCTTGTTAATGTGGGATCCGGAGTCAGCATGATCAAGGTAGTCTATTTTCCTTTTCTAATCTATGACTAGCTATAAGATTGATTTGATTGAAACAGAGTAGTACTGCTCTAAATAATAAATGGGGAAATATAGGACCAAGCTAGGCATGAGGAGTTCTATTAGTTATACAAGTTTATGAGGTGGCTCACACTACAATGCTCTTAGTCGCCCACCCTTTTGACCAGCATCCCTTAATTCCCATTGATTTTGACTGTCCAATTTTAATGCTTTTTATCACCCATCAATAAGATCCGAGGGTCAGAGCTGACACATGTGAACCAAGAAGTGAGCTCGATGGGAACTTCTAAAGTAGTTAATCGAATTATTGCAGATGGGTTTCCATACCTAAACTTACAACTTGATGATGACACCTTCCTAACCCAATATTAATATGGTCTAAACTACCTTTCTTGAATTTTCATTACGACAAGAGCGGCAAAGATATTAAAGTTTTGATGATCGATATTTATACTTTAGTCCTTCCACACGCAGTGCTTTAGTCCTACACTGCATGGGCATGGTTTAAATAATGTATGTTGAAAACTTTTTGGCCCTTTTCCTTCAATTGTTATTTTTTTCCAAATATGTAGGGGTTTCTGTTGGCTCTGTTAATGTACTCCTTGTTGATGTTACAACCCGTTTGTATAGAAATATACTTCTTTCTTCTTTTCTGTTCCTTCATGTAGTTTTGTATAATTATCATTTCCCTTTTGGTTGTTTAGGTAGATGGTGACAATGAGTTTGAAAGAGTCAGTGGAACGAGTATTGGCGGTGGTACATTCTGGGGCTTGGGTTTACTTTTGACAAAGTGCAAAAGGTTCTTACACCTTCCATTCTATTGCAATTGACCCTTTCCCCATAAATTGTCCTGTGATTCTTATTTTGTTATTCTTCAATGACTAAAGGTCCCCAAAAACCCTTTTCCCCTTTCTCTTTCTCAGTTTCGATGAGTTGTTAGAGTTGAGTCGCGAAGGAAACAACAGAGTGATAGACATGCTTGTTGGAGACATATATGGTGGAACAGATTACTCAAAGGTATATTTTCACGAGTGTTTCTCCTATTCCTCTTGGAATTGTGCTTTGCAATGTGCCAAGACTATCGTAGTGTTATATGAAATAGAATAGTTCAAGTTCTGAGAACTTTATTGAAAAGCTTACACCTCTGATAGTATGACGCAAATTGAGCTATTGAAGTTCCCATAAATTTACTGCCTTTTTCATTCTCAGTTAGATATATGTAAAAAGTTGCAATTATGACCTTGGGGGTCCTTTTTTTTTAATAACTAGATAAATTGGATTGTTTTGACACTGATATGACAATTAGAGTGGGTTTTACAGCAATGATGTTCAATCCTAAAAAGATGGATCATCTGCATATAAAATTCTCAACAGATGTAATTGTAATCAATATTGCATTCTCACATGTAACCCAGGTATTAACATCTGGGGTTGTATGCTTGCATGAAAAGATTTACTACTATTCTGGTTACTAAGATTTTGTGTTAATTATCTCAGGTTGGTCTCACATCAACAACCATTGCTTCTAGCTTTGGCAAGGCCATATCCAGAGACAAGGAACTTGAAGATTACAGAGCTGAAGATTTAGCTAGGTCCCTGTTAAGAATGATTTCAAATAATATTGGACAGGTTAGTTCATAAAAAACAACAATCTTACATTACTGAACTTTTATGGTATAAACAATTAAATTGAATCCAGTATCTTAAATGTGAGAGGAGTCACTTTTATAGTGCATATTTATATCGAATATGCTAAAAGTAATATTGACTTGCTTTTTGATTGAAGATAGTTGTTCATTCTTTTTCCAACAAAGCAAGAATAAAAAGACAGTGATCTTTAGCAAAATGTTTTGATATTGGCCCATCCATTCATATTTAGCTTTTCGGAATATTCAAGTAGAAATGGTTTATTTTTTATATCATTCCAAAACATCATATTTCCACTATCTATCGGAAGAGGCAAATAGCTTGAAATGATGTGTTGAAGCAGAAAGATGATTCCACTTAACCACAAATCTCATGGAAAATAAAAAACAGTTCAACCTCCTTAGTATTTATACCCTTCTCCTAGTCCGTTTCAGAATGGATTTTTAAGCATTTATGAAAAATATTTCCTTAAAGAATTATAGCATGTTATGTTAATGTACAGGTACAGCTTAAGTTCTCATATATATTTTCTTTAATTGTTTCTTCTGTTCTCAGATTGCTTACTTGAATGCCTTGCGATTTGGATTGAAACGTATATTTTTCGGTGGATTTTTCATTCGTGGACACGAGTATACAATGGACACAATTTCCGTTGCGGTTGATTTCTGGTAGTTCTCTGATGCTTTCTGTTAAAATTAGAGATTTTGTTAAGGGGCAGTTTATATGATAGATAGGGGAAATGGATCCTCTCTGTTTTGTTTGTGTAAATTTTACATAATGTAAAAGTGAGTGAAAATAATCAGTCTGGCATTTTCAGGTCGAAAGGCGACGCAAAAGCTTTATTTTTGCGGCATGAAGGGTTTCTCGGGGCTTTAGGAGCATTTATGAACTACGAGAAAAATGCTAGTAAGGATGATAATCAGCATTTCATCGAACAACGGTCTGGGATAGCGAAGGGTTCGTTCTGCAAAGATCATGACTTTGAGAGCTCAGCTCATGCCGATGTGAAAGACAATGGGTGTATAGAATGTAGAGTGCAAGTTAGAATCTGAGGGTTAACGTTAAAGAGTCACAAAAACAAGAATGGCAATTCTGTGTTGCCCATTATAAAGCTAGAAAAGCATGTGATTTAAATGGTGCATCTGTTGTTATATTGAAGAGAGGGGTCATTCATTAGGGTTAGTGCTGGAAAAAATGATGTCCCCATTCTTCTTAATTATTGCTACAATAATGAAAATGCTATTCTGCGTTTATATTTACATGTGGAGCAACAGGTCGGATTTAGGCAATGTAAAAATCAAATCAGACGAAAAATACAGATTTGCAGCTGATTAATGGAAAGGTATCCCCAGAATTGCTTGTCTGATTAATGATAGGAAAATTATATTGTACAGTATGATATAATAACATAAAAAATATCTTCAATTTTACTACTTGAAGAAAAAGGTGTTTAGTCTTTTATTAATTTAATTTAAAACTCAAAAAGGGCCGACGAAATTAGTTGAGTGGGTTAACTCAGGTTTCCTTCTCCCTCCACTTTCTCTCTCTCCCTCACAGTCGTACACTGAAATATCCACCGATCAAAATTATCTTCATTATAGATCATATATTCATATTTTTGTTCTTTTCCCTAACTATTGGGTATGAGGGAAAAACCTAGTTCATCTCTGCAATTTCAGCTGCAAATGGTGGGTGCGTCATTCTTCCTCTGTTTTTTTTATTTTTTTTATTTCTTTCTCTATTTTTGTTGATTTTGAATATCTTTTTTCGAATTTTGATGTTTAACTAATTAGATGCTGTGAATTTTCATCAGTTGCGTTATCTTCAATTTTGAATTGGTAAATCATATTCTTGGCCTCAATTCTACCATAATTTGGTCTTCTGCATGAATTATTCTCTATCCCAATCAACTGCCATTATCTGGATCACCATTCCCAAAATCAAGGATTATAATTGTTAACTCTGGCTTTTGTTAATTCTGTGGTTAATTAATTTCCTGAATTTTGATATATATTCGTGGTAAGTATTTTTTCTTTTTCCTCTAGAAAGAGAGAAGAAACTTGATCTGAAGCTAACCTTATATCTGAAACTTCACTCGATGCTTTCTTTCATTAGCTGGTTTCTCAAGAACTAGTTTTAAATGCTTTAATTCACTGGCCAACATATTTAACAAGACAGTGTTCCGGCATATTCAACGAAGCTCATCAGTTTCTGGTTTGATTTGATAAAATATACTCCACTGTTAATTATTTTCTGGTAAAAGTTGCATTTCGTCACAAAGTCTTTTTTATCCCCCTGGGCCTGGGGTATCATTTGTACAGCCTCCTCCTCCTCATGGCCCTCAAATCTACTCAAGCAATGAGGAAGCAGCTTGTAAACATCTCAAAGACATCCACATGGTAAGACTAGATTGAAATTTTTCACTCAGAATTCAAATTGGTGTACTGATCATTTTCTTTGTATAAATGTATCAAACTACTTTATATCACTCTAACAAATGAAATGATTCATGGATGACTTGGTGGAGGATTTCGTCGAGAAAACACTGACAAAGATCTTGAAACATGTGGAGTTCTTGGTGCCTTTCTTGTATGTCATCGATAATGTTGCAGTTGTTCAATGTTACATTATGCAATCAGCAACCAATTCTCCATTAGTATAAGTTCTGAAGGAAGATCAACTCATATCATTCAAGTAAATGATAATTATGAATAGCCACAATTCTTTCATTCGTCTTGTTAGGTGTCATGAATCTAAGCCTTCTTGGGTAACAACCTTTTTATAATACTTCAAAACATTTCATGATCTCATGGTCTAGGCTTATAATATGCTACTCATCATGTTTCACGGTATACTAATTTTCTGGATATGTTTAAACAAATTATATATAGATTCGAGTTATCCTTATGGAGTTGGTGAAAATGTGCAGAAATATGGGACTTCCTATGTTACTACTCTGATAATACCAAAACAAGAGGCCACCTCCAGTTCGGTCCAATTAATGATGAAGCAATTCTTAGTTGCCTTACTAAGGGCATTTCTGATAAATGCAGTTTATCAGTGTCAGGAGGAGATTTATGCCATTCTGCAAAATGAAGAGTCCCCATTCCCTCCATATTGGATTGGATGGATTCATGTATGTTATTCTTTTTCTTCTTCAGTCTGCCAATACTTATAAGGATGTGCAATTTTTTATTTTGCCCCCTTTTCTGGCAATTTTGGCTGATAGAGGGGTTGAAAACTGGCAACTTATGTATAATAAGCAGCAAAACCATGTTATTTTGAATTTCACTTTTCAGCCTAAGGTTCTTTTTTCATCAACAAACTACCATAAAAAATCCTTTCTCCAAACCTAACTAACTTTTTCTTTCCAACAAAGCTCGAAGCTACTCCTGCACACCCAATATACGTATCAGGTAATTAATCTCATTGTTAATGCTTCCTTTGCCAAAAAAGCGGTCCTGTTTGAAAATTAATAATATAAAATGTCCTTATGACAGTCCTTAAGAGTTAAATGTGATTGGATAAGTAACACCAACAATTAATGGATGGGGTGAAAATTGGTTAACTGATAAAATATTGTACCTTCAACCAGTTGACAAAAAATATAAAGTTGCAGTACACTTTCAAGAAACAAGAGTCTATTATTTTTGGGGACAGAAGTAGTAGTACTCAATCAAGTAACCTTTTTTTTGCTAGGCCCTGTCATTTCCTAGTTTTACTTGTCCTTAACCGTTATCGCACCACATATGCATGAGTTTTGAGTGTTGTGTTACTCTTTAAGTATATAATTATTGCTTACAACAACTAATTTCAGCTGCTATATTAAATTCGTTTTAATTTTTACATGCAAGAGGAATCTAATGCATGAGTATATGCTCTATACATATGTTAAAATAAGTAATAATCATGGTTACTTTATTCTAAATTTCTTTTGTCACTCTTCATGTTTTCGTCTAAGATGATAGTTCCGGAAGATGTGGGCATTGCCTTGGCTCCAACTGATAAACCAAGGTGTCAAAATCTGCTTTAGTTGTGTGAATTCGACTACACTCAATGCGGCTTAACTTCTCTGAATTTTCCATAAAATATGGAATATTCAGGCTTTCTGACCCCAATGGAATGAGCATTCTTAGAGAATGTAAAGAGGGGGGCTTTCATCCAACCGGATAACGGGGATTGCTCTAATATCATTTTCAATCCAAATCAGAGACTCGAAATACACGACTTAAGTCAACATTCATGTGAGTCCTGTACGTATTTTTCTCCTTCTAATATTTAATGTCCCAAATTAAATGAACATGATTCATCAAGTTATGTATATTTTGTGCAGTGGTGCCCCCTTCCCCCTGTACGTTGGAAATACAAAGGGCAGCCCCATGTGCAACATTGTAAGCTTCTGCAGGTACTAGCCTGCACAATGCTTGTGGACAAAATAAAATGAATGGACCAACTTCTTTATGCCAAGAATAATGCTCAACTTTTCTTACAATATTTAATTTTAATATCCATTTTAAATTTTTTTGTTTCTTGTTCCTGCAGACCTTGGTTTGTTGCTACGGGACCAAAATTAGTTTGTGCACATAAATATTATACAAAATTGAGAAATGAGATGAGAATTGTTGGTTATTGGTTGTGGGTATGAGACATGAGCATTCTTGATTTTTATAAAACATAAGTATTGCTCAACTTTTCTTACTCTTATATTTATTTGTAACACCATTTTTTTTTTTTTTAGTTCCTGCAGACCTTGGTTTGTTGATGTGAGACCAAAATTAGTTTGTGCACATAAATACTGTATAAAATTGAGAAATGGAATGAAAGTTGTTGGTTGTTGGTTGTGGGCATGAGACACGACCATTCTTGATTTTTATAAAACTAGATATGTAATGGCATGTGTATATAAGTGACTTATTCAATGTTTTTTTCCTTTGAGTAGGTAGGAAGCAAAGTGGTATACATGTTAATTTATTTACTTAAAATTTAGGGTGACTTCTCACCAAATGTAATTAGCAGTGTGGACTGTGTGAAAGGTTGGGATTTGTACATTCTTGAAATTAGTGCACATCATGTTGTTTCAACCCTTTCCTTTTAGAAAACCAAAGACAAGGCTAAGGCAAAGTTTGAAAAAAAAAATAAAATCCCCCTTCTTCTTTTGCCTCATGTTTTGTTTCGACGAGGGAAAAAAAGGTTGTTAGGACAAGTGTACCTACCCATAATGATGATGAGATTAATTTGTAGCATATCAATCAACCAACTTCATCTCACATTCTTCTTATTTTATTTCTAAAGGTAGAACAAGTGAGGGTGATTCAAATTTAAGACTTCAATTAAGAATTAAGATACACGTATCCGTTTGAGATATAAATGTATCGTTATAATTTAAAATTATGAGTACCAACCTCATTTGAAAGGGTCGCTTGTGTGATTTAACAGTTGAAAGATTCTTGAAAAAAAAAAAAAAAAACAAATATACTCTTCCCTCCGTCCCAAGGTCTCAAAGTTAATTGTTATATTACTATTTATTGTTTGATTGAGATTTATGAAAATATTAATTAAGCAGAAAAGCATTAGTTTCACTAAGTAGCAATAAAATTAATACATAGGAAGTATAAATCAATTTCACTGAAAATTTTGTTTGTATTTTGAAATAATGAAATTTTAAACTATTTTTTATAGAAATATTTTGAACAATATTAATTATTCTATTAAAAATATTGATTTAATAATAATATTATATAATAAAAATAACCATTAAGTTACAGAGTGAAATGGGTTACAACTTACAACTGGAAGAGACTAATTTTATAATAAACAGTGATGCAAAAATCCCTCTAGACCCCCGCCTAGGCGCTAGGCGGTCATCAGCCGCCCGATTTATAGTGTAATCCGCCTAGGCAGACACGATATTCATTATTTTATTTTTTCCGCCTTGAAACGACGTCGTTTGGAGAATTTCAATTAATTTGATAAATGTTTGTGATTGTCTAGTTGGACTATTTGCATATGAAAGTTGGTATTATGTTGTTAACTTGTTACTACAAAAAAAAAAATTAGTCATATTAAAATACTATCAAATAATAATTTACTATATTACTGAGATATAGACGGTAAAAAATTGAATAAAATAAAAAAACTCCCAACGACTAGTCCCCAACTAGTCCCCGCCTAGGCGCTAGGTATTCCAAATCCGTCCGACTAGCGATTTCCGACTTCTACACCCTTGATAATAAAAAGGTGCAAAATTAGGGTTCATAAACAAATGACTACATATAATTTCATTTTTTTACTAGGAAACATCACACTACCTTAATCAATCAATTAATCGATCTAAACAGATGCAGGTTGATCACTTCCTACTTTTTTCAGGCTTATGGAAGAAGAAGAAGAAAGGAAAATCTCTTGTGTAGTATTTTGGGGGTGTGTTATATACTTATATAGGTGATTTGGAAGGTATAATCGAATTTTTCAAGGGGAGAGATTAAGGAGGAAAAAATGATAAAAGGAGATTAAAAGAAGGACTTGAATCGGCTTTTGGTGAAATAAGATATCTTTTGTAATTCTAATCTTAAGGATGGGCTAGTCTCCTTTATGTGGGTGATTGGTCGATAATTCTAATCTTAAGGATGGGCTAGTCTCCTTTACGTGGGTGATTGGTCGATAAATAAAGTATGTGTACACGATGATAAAATTTGTAGGCATTCCTTATGCAATGAATTGTTATCAATAAAATTATTTTTTCCTTTTATAAAAAAAAAAAAAAAATCAATCAACCGATCTGAAGTTGAACAAGGTCCAGAGATATATGTTATTGTAAATTAAAATGAGAAGCAATAAATATCTTCTTGATTAGATGCTTATATGTTGCTGTAAAAGAGATACAATACAATAAATATCTTCTTGTGTCAGCAACTCTATACCATAATTAACGCCATTATAGCCAAAATTAAAATAAATTAAATGTGCCTAATATAGAATGTACAAGTTTAACTGCTACAATCCCTTTTCATCTTAAAAGGGATGTACATTTTTACTTAATCCGCCATTAACATTAGTGAAAAACCCCATTAACTCCGGCCGGTACGGCAAGTACGACCGCCGCCGCCCCTCCTCCTTCCCCTTACTCTTCAAGTACACTTCATGTGCCGACAACGACGCCGTTTTACCCTTTTTCACCTTCGCCGTCGATTCCTTTTTCGCACTCTTATCGTCCCCTTTCGCCACCACCGAATGCTCCGCCGTAGACGGCGACGCGTGGCTGTTGTTCAGGAAAACGAAAGCGTCCCTTCCGTCACTGTTACTCCTCCCAAGCAGATCCTTGAACCGCCAGATCTTGGAAAAGCCGGTGGAGTTGCTCTTTTTGCAGATCTCCGGCGACGCCTCCACCGCCTTCCTGTCCGACCACTCGCAGCTGTCCCGCTGACTCTCCGCCGCCGACGACGTCGCGCCGTCGTTCGTTTCCACGAACACCTTCTTCACCGGCGGCCGCATGGGCAAATTAGGCAAACCGTCTGAATCCTCGCCGGAGAAAAGCAAATCGCGGTTGAACAATGGGAAAAACGGCTTAATCTGACCGTTGATGAACGCATCCTCCGCCGCAATCGGCGACGAATTTGCTCCGCCACACATAAACGAAAACTCTTCCTCCTCTTCCTCATCGTCACCACGATTATCCAAAGCCTCAATTTCTTCCAATTTCACATCACCACGATTATTCAAACCTTCAATTTCTTCAAATTTCACATCACAATCTGTCGTATCATTACCCAATTTCAAAAGTGTGAAAAGATCTCGAGTAATTTTGGTTTCAGACCGCAAATTCTGATCTGGACTGAGCATAACTGAAAGATTTTGAATGAATTTGTGAAGATTTTGCTCAGAGGGGGAGGCGAGAGTTTATGAGGAGAGAGAGAGAGAGGGAGAGGGATAGGGTGGATTGATGGGAAAAGGAATTAAATGAGGGGTTTTATATATAAGGGTGGTTGGTTAGTTGGAGAGAAATATAGTTTGGCTCTGTTTTATTTTTTTTATATTAATTGTTGCAGTCGATCTTGGAACACACAATTATTTTATGACAATTGATTTTGTCTCTATCTTCCAACTTTTTAAGCCTTGATTGGCAAGAAATTTCCTTGGCTCAATCTTTGTGTAACATGTCACCAATTAAGCATGACTAGAGTATATATTAAGGTTAGGTTTAATGCTAAATCAAATCCTAAATCTTTACGCTTTTATTTATAATATAGTATTTATGATTTATGCCAAGAATATTATTCTTACTTTACATTTTCTCTAAGGCACGCCTCATGTGCCCTGGCCTTGACCGGAGCTCAGCACATATAACACTTTCATTTTATATGATTATTTTGTACTCTTTTCGTCCTAAATAAATTTGTACATTTTTTTTATTTGAATATTACACATTAATCTGGCAACTACCTAAAAATAAAATATTGATTTATGTGCACACCCATACAAATATACACATATTTATTCATATGACACTATTTTATAGAGGGAATGTGTGGATGGGGTGGGATGGTGGTGAGTGGAAGAAGAAAGGTTGTGGGGGGTTGGTGGGGGAAGTTTTAAATTGTGTAGAGGAGGGTGCTTCTTCTAGTTGGTTCTTTGGGGGGTTAGAAAGATGTATTGGAGGGGGAAGGGAAACATTATTTTGGGGTGATAAATGGGCGGGTAATGAGCTCTTAAAAGACAAGTTTAATAGGTTGTTTAGATTGAGTCAATTTAAGAAAGCGGAAATTAGAGATTTGGGTGAGTGGAGGGATGAAGGCTGGGTGTGGGTGTGGAGTTGGAGAAGGGAATTGAATGGGAGGGAAACATAAATGCTTAATAATCTTTGTGTTTTGGTTAATAGGTACAAGCCAAGGAGAGGAGAGCCGGATATTTGGAGATGGAACAAGGCCAAAAATGGAATATACAATGTAAATGAAGCATACAAATGCTTGTTCAAAAATAAATTTGGGGGAGGCATGGAACAAAAGGAAGTGCTTAAAGGGTTATGGAGATGTGGAGCGCCATTGAAGACCAAAGTGCATGCTTGGAAGGTGCTACAAGAGAGGCTGCCGACGACAGATCTGTTACAAATAAGACATATTATCTCGACGGCGGTAAATAATATGTGTGTATTTTATAACATAGAAACTGAATCGGTGAGACATCTATTCTTTGAATGTCTTGTTTCTCATGTTTTTTGGATGAAGTGTGCGAAGTGGTTAGGGGTGAGTACGACATTTCATTCATGTCCGTATTCAAACTTAACTCAATATCGTGGACTTCGGAAAGGAAAGATGGGAAAAATGTGGCATTAAGTTTGTGGATATATGGCGTTTGGTTATTGTGGAAGAAAAGGAATGGACACATTTTTCGCGGTGAACAAATTGATATGCAAGAGGTGTTTAAAGAACTCAAGAGATACGTATGGAGTTGGAATTTTCAAGATGTCAAGTGGAAAAAAGACGGGACCTATTCGGAATGGGAGGTGGATCCTTTCATGGTATTGCTTGAAAGCTAAAATTAAATAGTGTACAAGTGCTAGGAGTGTTGATATTGTTTTGAGTTGTTTTGAATGTAAAAAAGCAAGGTGCATCTCACACCTTTAAAAATTTGTTGTAAGTTTTTATTGATTAATATGAATATTTTCCCTGATAAAAAAAAAAAAAAAAAAAATATATATATATATATATGACACTATTTTGTCTATTTTCTTAATTCTCGTACAATTTTAGGAGTGCAAAATCCTCTAGAACGGATTGAGTACATTTTAGTACTCTCTCCGTATAATTTTAGAATATATAAATATTGATGGTTTATGCATAAATTTGACGAGTACGGTGAAAAGTGAAGAGTAATAGTGATGTTTGAAAGATTGAGATAAAGTGTTGTATGGTATTGTTTTTCTATTTTTTCGTAATATACACTTTAAGTTTGGACAACCAAGAAATTTTTTTTAGACATTTTAGGTTTCAACTTTCAGCAACCAATTTTTTTTTTAAACATTTTAAGTTTGAACGGAGAGAGTATTGCATTATTGCAAACTCTCCGGTGAAACTTTTTCCTAATATAAAATTAATATCATTATATGAACAAGTTTCACGGAAGAGATATTATTTATTACATGTGTTAAATACTCGACACATATGATTGATATAAAAAAAATTGTGCCGAACTTGGTAAAATATGAAATTGACTCCCACCCTTCACCCTTCCATTCTTTTTACTCACTTCGTCCCAATTTTGTTTACATATTTCATTATGTACCCCCTTCAAACACTTCTTAATTACACCTCATTCCACTAATAATTACGTAGAAAAACATTTTTATCTTGTTTCATGCACTTCAATTGAATAATACGCAATCATAAAAAAATTATTTTATCTATTTAAATACTACAAATTAAGTCTCACAAAAAAGTCAACAAAAGTCAAATGGGTAAATAAAATTGGGACAGATGTAGTACATTTTTTTAAATATAACGTTTTAGTTGTATCTTAATATGCTGTTCCGCAATGATATATTGATATTACCATCATAAATATTATAGATAATATTTTAAGAGACCATAACTCGTTATTCTTAACCAGACTACCCATTATATTAATTCGAGAGGGAGCATCACCCATATAGGTAATATGTTGTGGAATCGCAAAGGTGGTTCTAAGATGGTCCTCTACATGTGTTGGTAGTTGTCTTTACGATTAATTAAAAAATATAAGGAAAGCTGAGGGCAATTTAGGTGTGGTATAGCGACCCCACAGGCCACGAGAGAGGAATTCTTTTTATATTTTTAGGGTAGAGAAAGAAAGAAAGTATATATATTAGTTGTTCATGGGTTATTTTACTGGGTTTTTTTTTTTTTTTTTAAAGGTTATGTTATTGTGAGATCATCCCATGAAAATAAATTTTCTGAATAAATTGTAATAGTATAAAAATATTTTCTTATGAAAAATAATAAGTATAAGTTTTTAATTAATATGTAACTAGGGTTTTTCTTAGGTCAGGCACCCTATCGAGTTGCCTGATATCAGGTATGTTCTATAATTGTGTCCCGTGTCATTGCACTGACTTGCTACCTATCGAGTTAAAATATTATTTTAAAATTACTTTTTAAATTGTAATTTTTTATTTACTGTTATATCCTTTTTTAAATAAAACTATATAAATTATTATTATTCATATATTCATTTAAATCTAGAAAACTAATTGAAATAGATGAACTAATTAATTCCAATTAAAAATGCAGTTTTAGATCAGAGAATTCCAATTGAAAAAAAAAAACTCTCCCACCGCTACACCCTTGTTCGAGCCGGCGCCACCATCGCCACCGGCCGCAGCCGCTCTCCCACAGGTCGCGGCTGCTCCTGACGGCGCCAGTCTCACAGGCCGCCGTAACTTACACCGCTTCTTCCACCGTTCGCCGCCGCCGTCTCTCCGATGCCAATCTCACTCTAACATGTTCTTTAAGTTAATATATATCCAGGCTGCTGGACAGATCGATGCACTCTATAATGTCAAACTTAAATTGAATATTAGAAATTTTATGTCAAGGTAAGCCTCATATGGCAAACTTCACAGCCATAAATGGAGTAATAAAACCATCATATAATTCTTTGCGATGAATGTACTGGCAAGTTTTGTACCATGAAATAATATAAATATAGATGAAGAGAAATAGAACAAATGGAGGAGTTCTTTAATGGAGGGATCGACTCCATGGAACAGAGAGAAGATGAAGAAGATGCATTATTAATGAATATTTCTAAATTAAAATAAAATTTTAAACTATGTTAAATAAGGGTAATTTTGTAAATTTATAATTGTATTTTTTAAATTATTAAATTTAATATAATAGTGGAATAATACGATACAACTCGATAGTACTCGAAGCAACTCGATAGAAAATTAGATGATTAACTCAACAGGTTGCAGGTCATGAATTTTAAACCATTAGATTTTATTAGATTTTAAATCTGATGGTTTATAAAGCATACCTGATATCAGGCAACTCGAGAGAGTGTCTGACCTAAGAAAACCCCATGTAACTATTTCCTTATCTCACTTAATACCTGTAGAAATGATCTAATGCATATGCATGCTGTGAAATATTTGGGATTCAATATTTTATTATCTCTTTTGAAGAATTTTTAGATGAGATGAAATTATTTTCATCGTATTAAAGTTAAAAGACTCACACCTAAACAAAAATTCTGAATTCGATTTCAGTGTTAGTTTCTTTGGAAAAAAATAACTATCGAATAATAAATAAACAAATATATAGAATAGTTAGTAGTAAAACACATATTATAATTTAAATAATTTTAACACATTATACCGTCTCGCAATTTTTTATAACAATTTTAACTATTCACATATTATAGTAATAATATTACTCTTTTAAAATCATTTCTTACCACACATTATAATAGTAAAATGTGAAATTCAACTAGCTAGAATGGAAACATCATGATGGCAACATCACATTTTCCACATGATGATAATATTGTATTTTATGAAGGCTACACAGCACATTTACGACACATAATTACTATAGCTATACCCCAATTTTTTTATAGATGACATGTGGTATATTTCTGTCGCGTGCTTTATTATTGTCAAAGATATATGGGTGTTTAATTCACCATTAATCGTAAAACACAGCAGTTCGGCAAAGTATTATATAAAAATAAGTTTATCATGAAACAATTTTAAAGTATCATTAATCTCATTGGGAGTATCATTAATCTCATTGGGAGTATCATTAATCTGAGTTCAAGAAAATTTAAGACAATTACAATATAATATCACTGACCCAAATTAGTGATACCCCTGACAGATTTAATGATACTGTTAATGAGATTAATGATACTCTAAAACTATTTCATGTTAAACTTATTATAAAGCATTTTCATATAAAACCTACTCTTTTAGTTCAACACGTCATGTTATATAGTCATAGTTTTTTGTTATATAGTCATAGTTTATATATATATATATAGATGACAGAAACTGTAACTGGAAACAATCCCTTATGGGAGTCATTGAGTCCAGTCTTGCGTTAGGACCTGATTATTTCAATGTTTATCCTAACTTATCTCTTTCTTTATCTGATGAAAATATTCTTAATGCTTTGACATTAAATGTTAAAACACATGACTATAATTATATGCCAGGGACTCAGGTAATATGTATTTGTTATCGTATTTACTATAAACCTCTCTTTACTCTTAATTTTAGGTGTAAAATCAGTGAGAATGATAATAATGAAACTATTCTTATTGAAACTAATTTTGGAAAATATAGTATTACTAAAAGAAAACACATAAAATGGGAAGAAATCAATTTTTCTGATAATTGGGTTTTGGAACAATCTATGCAAAAAATTCCTTTTATTATCAGTGATTTAAGTCACATAAAACATGATAAAAATAGTAGAGCAATGCAGCTTGCCTGTCCAGTCTAGGTCTAGCTAACTAAACCGCCTGCCTAATTTTTTTTCTCATAATTATTTTATTTAAGCACTATTAAACAATAAACACAATTAATATATATTCAGCGGAGCTCTTAAAATACCTTTCTGTCTAAAATTTTTATTTTTCTATTTTCACCGGTCTCAATCACAAGTTTTAGTTTAATATTAATATTGTCTCTAAACATTTTACACACCTTTTTTTCCACCCTATAAATTTAAATTCCTACTTAATTTTATCTTCACAATATTTACATATTTAACATGAGTATTACTTTTTACACTTTTACTAACCAATTTTATTAATTTAATAATAAAATTTTACACACCACCCCCAGTATTATACTCCTTACATATTGTTTTTAAAAATGTGTTCACTACAAAAAAAACACTGTTTTGCGACGGAATTTGCGACGAAAAATCCGTCACAAACAGTGTTTTGCGACGGACGCGTATCCGTTCCTAAAACAGCCGTAGCTAATTTTTGCGACGGATTTTGCCCTCCGTCGCAAATTAACGACGGACAAATCCGTCGCAAAATTGGCGGGCCAGACCCGACCGGGTCGCACAGAATTTGCAAATCTTTCGGGTTAGACCCGATCGGGTCAACAACATTTGCGACGGCCAAATTCCGTCGCAAATGTTTATATATATATTTTTTATTTTTTCTGTTATAATTTGCGACGGGCTGTTTTCCGTCGCAAAATTTAAAATTTGCGACGGAATTGGCCGTCGCAAATTACCGAGCCTATACAAAAAAAAATGGCTAGCGTAGTTCGAGCTCGGGCACCCGGGGCGGGCGCGGATCACTGGGCCCCCCGGCTCATTGCTTATTATATGCGGCCCACCTTCTATATTAACAATTAATCCAATTTTGCACCCAAAAGGAATCGAACACGTGACCTCTTGTGCAAGAGGAGGGGGCGCGCGCCACTAGGGCACATGCTACTTTCGTTCATTTTTATGCAATTAATTGTATATGTATTCAAATTAAGTCTTTTTTTTTAATAATTCATCAAATTAATTTATTTTCGTATCTAAGTTGTTTATTAAAATATTTTGCCCAACTATTTTTTTATTTAGTAAAATTATTTATTTCAACAATGTATAATTTTATAATTCGTTCATTTGTACGCAATTAAATGTATATGTATCCAAATTGACTCATTTTTTTTTCTATAATTCACCAAATTAATTTATTTTCATTTCTCACTTATTTTTATAAATGTTGTGGCCAATTTAATTTTTATTAGTTTGGTAAAATTATTTATTTCGACTCCCGCTTAAATTTATAATTCGTTCATTTGTATGCAATTAATTGTATATGTATCTAAATTGATTCATTTTTTTCCATAATTCACCAAATTAATTTCTTTTCGTATCTAAGTTGTTTATTAAAATATTTTGCCCAACTATTTTTTTTTATTTTGTAAAATTATTTATTTCGACAATGCATAATTTTATAATTCGTTCATTTGTACGCAATTAATTGTATATGTATCCAAATTGATTCATTTTTTTTCTTCCATAATTCACCAAATTAATTCATTTTCGTTTCTCACTTGTTTTTATAAATGTTGTGTCCATTTTATTTTTATTTTTTTGCTAAAATTATTTATTTTGACATTAAATAAAATTAAATTCAAACTAAAATAAATTCACAAAATTATAAATTAAAGTAACAATTCAAACTAAAAAAAATTGTACTTCATATTTATTAAAAATCAAATTTTTTTAACCGTCGGAATTAAATCCGTCTTCCTCTTCCTCCTCATCCTCGCCCAGGTTAACAATCGGCGGCATCGGCGGCATCGGTGGCGCAGGCATTTGCGCTCGTGGCACTGAATCAGAGGCGAATATCTGCCACCACGCCTGCATGGCGGCTGTATACTCCTGCACCTCGACCCGATACCGCTCCATCTCGGCTGTATACCGGTCGTGCGCCTCTCGCTACTGCCTCTCATACTCTTCCTTCTCTCGCTGCTGCCTCTGCATGTTCTTCATCTGCTCCACCACCGTGGCAAGCAGCCTCTCGACCTCACTGGGATGAGAGTCGATGGAAGACTGAGAGGATGATGAGCCCGAGCCATGAGGTCGGAAAAAGTTCTTTCCGAAGCTGCCCAATCCAGCGAACCACCCCTTTTTACCTTGACGTTCTTGAAGTACAATTAATTTTGAACGTCAACAGAAGACTGTGTGGGGGCATCGACCCCGACCCCTCTGCCGTTTCCTCAGGCTGAGGCTGAGGCTGAGAGGCAAGGTCCTCGAGCATCTTTCTCTGCAAATTAATTATACAAAAAATTAAATAAATTGAACTAAAATTCGATCAACTAATCTAATTCAACTAAAATCAATTCTAAACTTAACAAATTCTAAACATACTTTAAAATTAAATTATAATTCAAACAATTCAACTAAAATCAATTCTAAAACAAATTCAACTATTTCTAAATATGCTTTAAAATTAAATTAAAATTTGATCAACTAAGCTAATTCAACTAAAATCAATTCATTTCTAATATAATTCAAACAACTCAACTAATTCAATTATAAGCTTAAGAAATTCTAAACATGCTTTAAAATTAAATTAAAATTCGATCAACTAATTAAATTATAATTCAACTAAAATCAATACATTTCTAATATAATTCAAACATTCAATTAATTCAATTCTAAACTTAACAAAAATTAAACATGCTTTAAATTAAAATTCGATCAACTAAGCTAATTCAACTAATTCAATTCATTTCTAATATAATTTAAACAATTCAACTAATTCAATTATAAGCTTAAGAAATTCTAAACATACTTTAAAATTAAATTAAAATTCGATCAACTAATTAAATTATAATTCAACTAAACAATGCATTTCTAATATAATTCAAACAATTCAACTAATTCAATTTTAAACTTAACAAAAATTAAACATGCTTTAAATTAAAATTCGATCAACTAATTCAACTATTTCTAAACATGCTTTAAAATTAAATTAAAATTCGATCAACTAAGCTAATTCAACTAAAATCAATTCATTTCTAATATAATTCAAACAATTCAACTAATTCAATTATAAGCTTAAGAAATTCTAAACATGCTTTAAAATTAAATTAAAATTCGATCAACTAATTAAATTATAATTCAACTAATTCAACTAAAATCAATTCATTTCTAATATAATTCAAACAATTCAACTAATTCAATTCTAAACTTAACAAAAATTAAACACGCTTAAATTAAAATTCGATCAACTAAATCAACTAAAATCAATTCATTACTAATATAATTCAAATAATTCAACTAAAATCAATTCTTTAAATATGCTTTAAAATTAAATTTTAAACAGTAAAAATGAAGAAAACTTACGGTTTATTTGTAGAAAATGTCGAAACGAGAACTCGGTGGGGACAGATGGCTCTACAATCAACTAAACCCGACTTCTCCTTCCTTTTCCTTTAGTTTTCCTCCTCTTCTTCTTTTTTCTCGCACTCTCCGTCTGTTTCGCAAGGAGAGTTTTATAAGTGTAAAAAATCCGTCGCAAATTTTGCCTGTCAAAGCAAAAACAACGTCATTTTTACTGATTTGCGACGACTTTTCCGTCGCAAATCAGTCAACGCACCGTTTCCTGAGAAGACGCGTAAAAACGGTTCGGATTTGCAACAGACATTCCGTCGCAAATCAGTCAATGGACCGTTTCGCGAAAGGTCACGAATATAAATGTAAGATTTGCGACGGCTTTGGTCCGTCGCAAATACAAAGTTTAAAATTGTGACGGTCTGTTCCGTCGCAAATCAGTCAAACGGGTCGCTTCCCGAACGGTCACCTTTACGAGTATGTTTTGTGACGGAAGAGACCGTCGCAAAATCAAAGTTGAAATTTGCGACGACCTCTCCGTCGTAAATGTAGTCGGTTTAAGACGAAGGCGGTGAGCCCTAGTTGTTACGACGGACTTTTCCGTCGCAAATTACTAACTTTTGCGACGGTTTTCCTAAGTCGTCGCAAAGTGTCATTTTTTTCGACGGTTTACCAAAATCCGTCGCAAATTCACGAAATTTGCGACGGATATTTGGCCGTCGCAAATTTTCCGTCGCTAAACTCCGTCTTTTTTGTAGTGGTTTTCCAAAGTGTGAAGAATGTTTGACAGAGGGAACATAATATAATACAATAATAAATAAATGGTACAATTAATAAAACTGATTTACGATATATTAACTCTGCAAAAAAATTTACACAAAAAAATGTAGACGATCCATTTCCACCCTTCATCTAATTGCATCAACATATGTACTGTACTTTGTCATATTTAATTTTATATTTATTATTGTGTGTGTAATTATATGTACAACACATAACTAATAAAATAATAATATTTAACATTAAAGATTTCGATATTGCTCATACATACATATATATATGTATGGCTTAGGTTCATGAAATTATAATGTGTTCGTTCATATTTCTACCAAGAAAACTTTTACATAGTATATACTTGCAAAAAAATCCTATAAACATAAAGAGTAGTTCACTTGTATAAAAGAATGAGAAAAAAATAAAGAAATAAATGTGAGTAAGAGATAAGGTTGGAACTTGGGGTGGAAGAAATTAAAGAGTCTGAAGTCGTATAGGTAGGGATGATGGCATCGTGGGATATTTGATCGAGCTTTCAACTCTTGATATTTCACTACTCCAATAAATTCGATACACATCATCACTGACGTACATAACATCATTATTAATATTCAATAATTTATGATTTTATTCCCATATCTTGCTCCAAAATGGGAGAAATATTAAAAGATAATATGTTATGTACCTTTCCGTTTTTTCCTAAATAACAAACGATACGATGCTACTTGATTAAAAAACAATCTTTTGTTTCTATTGTATTGGTAAATAAAATAATTAAATTAATTAATTTTGACTCTTTTACAAGTTTAGATATTTAGATGAAGCATAATTATATTATGGTATTAGAGAAAAAGAAAAAAAATAATTAAATGGATGATTTTTAGATGAGGTAGAATTCTTTCATTACTGACGTATTAAAGCAATATCACATTAATATATTAAAATTACAATAATATACCATTTAAATTATATACCGTAAAAGTTGAAAAGAAAATTTCGTCTGTGACTGAAAATCTTGTTTATTGATGCCCAACAAATCTCATCTAAAAATTTGATCATTTCGGCTCAGAGAAGCTTTCTTTCGGTCGAGTCTATAGAGAAAATCTTATCGCATTTAATTAAATATTCGCATACTTTTAATAGAACTTATATTTATATTGACATCAAATGTTGATCCTTTAAAAAAAATCAAATGTTGATACTTTGAACCAAATAAAGTGCACAAAATTTATGAAAAGTAATATTCCCCGATTCAATATTAGTAGTTTCTTTTTTTATATTTTTTTATTATAAGTTGGAGGGTATTTTAATATATTGTGAAATTCATTTATCAATAAAATTATTGTTTATGGAAAATATAAGTATTATATTTTTCATAAATAATGACTTTATTCATAAATGGACTTCACAATACTTAATAATACCCTTCAACTTATGACAAAAATAACAATCTAAAAAACAGAACTACTAATACTGATCGAAATGGTGAACTTTTATGTTAAACATGTTGGAAATTGGTGGTGGTGTGAATGAGAAATTAAGTCTCAAGTTGTTGTAACCAAAGTGAAAGAAAAAAAGCAAAGGTTTTTGTCTCACATTAAAAAAATGAGTAAAAAATGAGTAGGTATATAAAGAAGAATCCACTTGAAGCTTGTAACTAGTGTTTAAGGTTATGTTCCACTCTCTACGTGCGCGCGCAAGAGGGTGTGTGCAAATTTTAGCCGAATTTGGCCCACGAAACACGAACTTGTGAGCGAGAGCGACCTGCGTACACGAATGTCGCACCAATTTGGTGGCATACAGATAAGCTAATTTCGTTTTCCAATTTGTAAAGACCAAAAACTGTTATAAAATAATGGTCCTTTAATTTTTGTTTGAATTTTTGGTCCATTAATGACACGTTACGTTGGTTTTGGATGACCATCATCTGCCAATTAATACCTAAACACACTGAAACGAAAACGAAATACAGATACTTTCCAACAATTGCTACTTTCTTCAAGTTTCAATTTTGCTTCGTTCCTCGAGCAAGATATCGTGTTGTATCGTTGTTATTAATCGTTATATCCTGGGAAACAATTGTCCTACGATTCAATAGCTACGAGAGTGAAGGGCATAATTTATTTTAAAGAAATCGTGTTCAACACGAGTCTCGATTCTCTGTTTTATCCTTTCTCAGTCATCTACGGTGCTCACCTAGTAACTAAACGTGCTTAACGTGGAACAATTAGACAATTGATTAGGAATGGATGATTTTCAAGAAGTTTCTCAGTCTTAGTGGAAAAAAAAAAACACTAGTAAAAAAATTGTGTTTAAGCATGTGAAGTTATTGACCTCCTAAGCTTAACTTTATTTAATGTATATTGAAATTACACATGTTTATTATTTTAAATGAAGTCGTTATTACAACTTGCTCCAGCAGGCCGATATATTTGAAAGCTCGAGAAAGTCTAGATTTTCTACGATATTGTGGGCAGCTATTATTTAGAGTATATGAAACGTGAGAAACGATTCGGTATTTAATGGAAATGAGCCTAATATTTTTAGAATTTTTTTCGAGATCAAAGCAAAAGTGTGATCATGGTTAGTCGAAAAAAATAAATCAATTAGTAAGTTTTTTTTTTCTTTTCCGAATGAAATTCAAATCCTATGAAGTGTTGTTGTAAAGTTTAAGTACTAGTTTTGGAGTCGAAAGTGTATTAACTTTTTATTTTTTTTACCGATAAAAAAAATAAGAATAAATATTGATGGTTAATTGATACGTGTAATATTTAAAGTGTGACCGGATCCAAATTTCCAGGGAGCAGAATGCAAGTAAAATTATTGGTGGGAGGATATGGTGCATTAATGAGAGCTGATTGGAGAAAAGTAGGCAGTAGATTAGGCAGTTTAATTTATTTACTACACATTTATGGTTGCTCATTTCCCAGAATGGAGGCTGCTAACTATATCTATATATAGCCGCCGAATACTAGTTCTGCATTTCTCCCGACTTGAATTTTATAGGCCACCTAATTAGATCTCAATTCATAATTATGATTTAATTTTTGTGGCATCCTTAATTAATTTGATTTGAAGGTGGGGACTTGAGGTTGGATCGATCTTTTGCTTGTATAGTATGACAATTGACAAAACAAAGAAATAATTTCGAACTTCTTATCTCCCAACAAATGAAAATAAAACCAAGTAAAAAAGCATAAGCATAAAAAATGCGCAATTTTTAGTGCCAAAATTACTTTTATGCCCAAGTGTAAATTTGATTTTTTTTTTTTTTGCCAAATTATGACTCTTAATTTCGAACTTAGTATCTCCCAACAAATGAAAATAAAACCAAGTAAAAAAGCATAAGCATAAAAATGCGCATTTTTTAGTGCCAAAATTACTTTTATGCCCAAGTGTAAATTTGATTCTTTTTTTTTTTTTGCCAAATTATGACTCTTATTTATCCAATTATGATTTTTTTTAACCCCAAGGAACTCGGAATAAGGATGGAAACAAAGGGATACAAAGGTTATGAAGGATACAATGGAGATAGATACATACACCAAAGTAAGAGCCCAAGAGTTTTCAACCTTATTGCAACAAGATTTCTATTTGGAATTACTATACAAATAAATAAATTTCACAATCTCTACAAGTTCGTACTTTTAGATGAGATGTCATTCATTCATGGTATCAGAACCAATTGACTCACGCCTACCCACACGTCCTCATGCCCGGACAAAGATCATGAGTTCGATTCCCTGTTGAGAGCAACTCCATCCATATTAAATTATCCACTCATTGAGTCTCTCTCCCAAAGAGGTGGAGTTGAAAGTGCAGTCCATGAGTTTTCACTATAATTGAATAAATATATTATTTTTACATAATTGGGCAAAAAGATTTGGACACTCGAAATTGAAAAAAAAAAAAAATCCCCCTTAAAAACAGTGTATAATATGGGAAGAATTAGGATGCATCATGTATGGAAGTAAATGATATTAGAAGTTAAAGTGTCAGAATTCATTCGACAAATTGTAACTTCTCACGAAAAATTAATATAAATGGATGAATCTTAAATTTTTAAATGAGTTCTTTCATAACTTAATTCATTGTATTTTTTAGGAACTTTCAATTCAATGAAAACTTTTTATCTTTTGAAAGTTCTAAGAAAAGAATAAACCCAAAGTTCAGCTGGATCAAATGGACGCATTCTTGACTTTGAATTAGTCAAATTCATGACTAAAATTGAGTGCTCAAGTTTTGTGTTAAGAAAATGATATGAAAGTTCCTTAAAACAATTTCGTGTAATATTTACGAAAGTGGCTTGCACATGGCACGCCTAATCTAAAGATGATTCAAATTTTACCTTTCAATTCAATGGGAAAACCATATATTTTGAAAATTCATTAGGAAATTAAGAGTACTCCTCCATCTTGGTTCAAGTTTTTCAATGACAATTAATGAGAATGTCCTTTTTTCTGCTTTATACTCTCGGATATAAATTGAAAGAAAGATTAATTAAATGATGGTTACATCATTATTGTTGTAATCTAATTTAATAAAAAAGAGGACAAAAATGATTTTGATTGAAGACAAGGAGAGTGATTGAGAAGAAATGATCACATGAAAAAAAATATGTAATCAAAATGAATAATTAATGTTTTATTTACAAGGAGAAGTGGTACTAGTGATCATCTTTTATTCTTGTTAATCAACATAATTATCCTATACTCATTTTAAATTCCTATTGTCGTTGAAAAAATTTCCAACCAAACTCTTCCTTATTTTTTTCTCTTTCCCGGTGTCATTAATTGAGAATTTGTATTAATAAACTTTGTCAGTGTGTACTAACATGCAAAATTCACTTGAAAAAGCATGTAATCCTTCCGTTCTTAAGTAAAATTTTCAAAAATTTTTTTGTTGTTTTATTTAAAAAATAAGTATTTTTTTATTAATTGGGTAAATATTAACTTTTAGAGTAAAATAATGAATAGTGCTGAAAAGTAAATAATATAAGTGACATTTTTGGTAATATTTTGTAAATTTGAAGGTTAAAGATTACATATAGCGTAGTGTTATTTTTGTTATTTATGGAATGAGAAACTTATTGTAAGACGACCAAAAAAAAAAAAAAAACTTAACCCAGACGGAGGAAATATATTAAAGTGTAGCAGGTAAAGAGCTTGAAGAAGTAATTTTTAGTCATGTTTATCTAATCTATTAACTTGAACATTTATTCATAATATATGATGTGTTTGCAAATACAAATAACTGCTTGTAAAATTGCATTTCAAAAGTTGTGAAAATAACTTTTGCAAATAAATTATTCTCCTCTATTCAATAGAGTACGTCTCATGTGAGTCAAATTCATGTAAAAAAAAAGAAAAAAAACTCCCTTTTTCTCTTTAGTTTTCAAAGTAATAATATTTAACAAATTATCACATTTAAAAAAATATTTTATTTATATGATATATTGATATCCTTCTCAAATTACTAAACTGTAATACTTTCGTATACTAAACAATTTTATCGAGTTCACCATAAATTTTTCATGAACTAATTATATAGATTTTTATTTTTTCATTTTATACGATTTGTACCAATCCTAAGTAACATAATAAGTTAAATTAAAACCCATACAAATATATGTTTGAAGTCAAGAATGCAGATATGGTCTAAAATACGTGGGATACAATTAATGTGTTAAGATATTTGGGGAATTCCAAAATTGTGTGCGAATGTAGATCTCATCTAGTTGCATTGAATTCACTGTTTTGGTGATGGGCTTTCCTCTTCATCGACTTATTTTCAAGTCAACTTGCTTCGACTGTGACTACTTTAATTTTTTTAATAAATTAAATTTGAAATGATTTTTTCTTCATAAAAGAATATTATTTTCTTATGATTTTATGTGTTAATAGATTTGATTAATTCTAATCGAATATTGAAAAAAAAAAAAATCTAAAGAAAAACTTTGTGACCTGTACCTTTTATTTATTTATTAAATGCTTAGGTGGTGGTAGTATTAATTTCATTACTATTCCTATTTAGTATATTTACTTTCTGTAACGTGTGTAGAGGATATTATTGGTACAGGTGAGGTCGGGGAAAATTAGGTTCCTCAACTAGGGTAGAGTAAAATAGTATACTCCTACATTGCAGATTTTAATTATAAAGTCAAGCTAATTTTGCTACAAATAATTGGCCAACTTAATATAAATAGATATAGATTGTAATTTGAATTTGGCATGAATACAAGCACATCTCGAGTTATGCAATTTTTTTTATCCGTAAAGATAACATGTTTAAAAATAACCCAAAAGATACAAGAGTACCATTCTCAAATTTGTAAGTAGATCACTATAAGAAAATTTTGAGCACCCTAATTTTTTTTTATATAAAACAAATTCTAAAGACTAGATTTAATATCCTAATTTTACCTCTCAAAATTCAATTTTAAGTGATGAGATTCAAGGGTGTTTGAGAATGCAAGACAGTTAGATCTCCGAGCCATTTTAAACATTTTATCTATATCTTATGAGAGAATGAACATTTGAAAATAATATGTCCACCGGTCTCATTGAACATTCCTCATAAGTTGTAACACGGGTCACCATTCGATCTAATTTTTTTTTTTTTTTTTTAGCATATTGATCTTTATAAGCAACCGATTCTATAAGACTACCATTTTTTTTTCACACTAATTAAGTTAATTGAATGCAAGCTTAATTGAATATCTTATAAAAAATTAATAGGAAAAAAATGCATTTGCTTATTATATATAATAAACAATACACATTTTCTTTGACCTATCTAAAACTAATTGTAAAGAGCAATAGTAATTGATTTAACGCGTCAGTCTTGCTCATTCCAAATTCTAAGAAATAGTGGCGTTCCACATGTTGGGTGACATTGCCAAATTAATTTGTTACAACTTTTAAGTTTGTTGCTTTAAAATGCATTTCACATGGACCTCTTGACACTTTATACTAATTAAATTATAGTATTAATTTTTCGTTTACCGAATATACCTTTGTTGCTACTCTACCCACTTTTTGCCACTTTCACGCTTTTTAACATATATTTTTAGCACAAAAGCTTAGAGGGAGTAGGTTTTCCCTGTTTTGCCAATTTAGTCAATTTGTGTTCCTTCAAAGCTTCCATGCTTTAACAAATAAATTATTTTGAAGAAAACACTCCTCTCAAAAGACAAATTCTTCATTCAAACTTATTCGCAATATGAAATTCACCAATTTTTAAAGAGTAACTCTCTTGTGCACTTGATATATGGTGCACTCACTCAACAGTTGACATTATTTACACTGAAAAGTTTGTTTCAATTACACCGAAAACTGAAATTAGTGTTAAATACACACTTTTCAGTGTAATTAGAACAAACTTTTCAGTGTAAACAGTGTTAACTATTGAGTGAGTGCACCGCTCTTGGTGCATATGAGAGTTTCACATTTGTATATGCACCCAAGTGTATAGCATGAAATTGAATTTTGAGTTTAGTTTCAAATTAATTTTAACTTCTCAAAATCAATCTATGAAATTATATCAATATTAGTATCATAGCAGTCAACTTTATACTCCTACAAATTAATTTCATAACATTTTGCACAAATAAACGCCTCGAATTGTGTGAATAAATTAATATTGTAGCTAGTAATAATTTGTTAGTATAATGATATTATTGAATGAAGATTCCAATATTATTATTAAATATATATCATGATATCTATTTTATTTCGGTAAACAAATTTCACTAGAGATTCACCCCTCAAAATGAGTAAGAAACTAATTTGTTTCGGACTTGTGCTAATAAAAACATGAGGTAAGAGTATAAAAGATGAGTAAATTTTGCATGAGACTGTCTCACAGTGAGTTGAAACATAAATTGAATATGAACATTAATTATTTGAAAGAAATGAATATTAGTTTGTGTTAATTTATATATCGTCTCACCATGAAATCGTATCACACGAGTTTTTATGTAAAAGATACACATAATTTACAAGTTTAATTAGACAATATACTTTCAACTTAAGTAGGTCTCGAGTTCTTGTCTTAACTCTCCCCAATTGTAATTAAAAACTTAATACACTTTTCATACAAAAACATATAGAGGACAAAAAAAAAAGGCACAAATAAATGCGGATAATAAATAAAATTTTAAAAAAGAAAGAGGGGGAGAGAGCAAGTGGAGAGGGACATGAATTGATTGATGTATATAATTATATACATATATATATTAATAATAATAATTTGTGTAAATTTCTTCTAAATTATCACAACAGCTTATAAATTAATATATAAACTATGAAAGTCCTCCAATGCGATAGTGATTATATCTTCTTGTTTAGCAAGTTAGTCAGGATCACCTGACATAGTCTTATGACGACTAATCCACTAATTTTACGCTGTCATTATTATTATTCAAAAAAATAAAAATAAAATAAACGATGTTAAACTCAAATACAAGTTACCCAAGTGTGTATTTAAATATAATAAAATGCTCGACTATTAATTTATATAATAAAATAATCATACAAAACATTAAATGATCACAAAAAGAGATATGGGAATCTGGCAAAGTTATAGTAAGACGTAGCACGGGAAATACATATAATTACTGTCACTTTCGTAAGTTTTGACTAATCGTGTTAAGGGGGAAAATAATCTACATTATAATTTGGATTCTCAAATTAGATCACTTTCACACGATATTTCTTGAAAATTACGTTTTACCAAACTAATCTGATGAAAATTATTATTTACTTTGTATTTTAACACGTGTCGCTGATCTATTTTTGAAGTTAGCACACAACCTACGACAGTCACTTAGACTTGTTATATTGTTTGTTAAACTAAATTTAAATTTGGCTCTATTCTCACAAAAAGTTCATCACTGTCGGTGACGTATTCAATCAATTTAGAAGAACAGTAGAATATTTCCTTTTAAAGGAATTAAATCTCATATTTTATATAATCAATGAAAAGCGTTATCAAATACATAGGCACAAATTTTAATAAAAATATAGTTAAAAATATTGGGGTATGGTAGAATCCTTTATGAATAAAATAAGGCTCCATTTGGTAGCTCTGAGTCATTATCGGTGCGATTGCACCAGATGAGATATCTGCCAGATTTAAACTCTATTATATTGCAAAGTTGGGGTTTGGTATGCAATTTTTTATGGTGAGATTGTGGGAAGATGGAACGTTGTGCACAGTAAAAATTACAGCATGTCCCCTTTGATATATGCAAACTCTAAATCAAAGTACATGCCTAGTTGTATACTGTGCAGATGAGATGATCCATCGCACCAAATTGGTCAGATAAATTTTGAAGCCAAACAGTATTTAAGCACATGCCTAATTGTTATCTTGGGCTTTTAAAATGAGTACCAAATGGCCGTTATATAAGATAACTCCACAATCATGGCCTTATGAGGCTTACCAAATGAGCCCTAATTATGTATTAGTATAAAAATTAATAGCACATGTATAATTAAGTAATGATTGAAAGATGATAATAAAGTGAATGTACATTCTTTTGTGGACGGATTTTGATACTGTTTCGCATGTCTCCTGCTTAAGGGGTGTCATGTTATTTCTTACACCCTTGGTCCCCTATTAATTTTTATATGTGGAATGACACATTTAAAAAAAATGTTTTATTAATCTTTTAACCCAAGGAATGAACAATGTTTTGAAATAAAGTGAATAATATGAGAGCATTTTTTTAGTTTGAAAATTATTGTGATTCGAACTCTTAACTTCTCGGTCATAGGTAGTAGATCTAACCACTTAAACTACATCACTTAGTGTTGTTGCTTATTGAAATTACTCCTAAAAAACACACAATTAATTTAAAGGGAATTGTCATATATATTTTTTAAACTATTACTTGCCTTGATGATTTCAGGCCCAAATTTTCTATTACTAAGTACTATCATAGTATCATGTGATCATCAAATAGTATTCTCTCTTTTTCTTAAATATATACTAAAGGACAGCTAATCGTTTTCTTAAAACTTGCGTTACTATTACAAAACGTTTTAAAGCTTGTCCTTTTGTATCTCTCTTCCACGTAATATGGGTGATATACGCTGGATCAGGATGGGTTTTGTATTGAAAGGTCGTGACGATTCTCTAAATTTTGGCCCAGATCCTTCACCTGGATAGGTACTTCTTAATGTTTTAGCCTTAGGCCTAGTATTAAAAAAGGCACAGGTTATTTGCACTAGCCCCTTTTGTTAAATACAATATCAAGATGAATATACGTGTTCGGAATTATTTTTCAATTTTTTTTCACTTTTTCGGAAAAAATTCTAATACAGTGAAATTGAAAAAAAAAATCGAATTTTCTTTTCGAAAATTTTACAAATTTTTAGAAAAAAAAGTCGAGGGTAGTGTATTTAATAAAAAATATAGTGAAAATAATCATGGCCTTTCAAAAAATATGTATTGAGCCTAGCTTTTCCGTTGGATTGGGACGATCATTTCCTGATATTGGGCCTAGCTTTTATTTTTTAATGCAAGTTTGGGCAAAAGAGCTTATTTAAGGGTCAACCACACCCCACTACAAAATATGACACCTTGAAATATATAGTAATTGTTATAAATTCAGTAGCTTTATTATATCAAATATAGAAGATTTGATGTGGACATTACTAATGGACTTATAACCTAAACGGGTTTTAGGTTTAGACTAGGTTTTATATATTATAAATAGATCATTGTACTCAATATTGTATACGCGTATACACACAAATATTAGTGAAACTCCTGGCTTGGTACCCCCAGACGTAGTCGTTATCGACGAACTGGGGGAACAAACTCGCGTCTCTATTTTACGCTTACGATTTACAACACGTTATCAGCACGAGTCTCTGTCAGAAGCTAATCGGTTTACTACACTTATTGATAGAGCCGATACAAATTCTTCATCATTGGAAGAATACTGCTCCTTCGTCAAGAAATTGCACAAGCTGCTATGTATTCCGATATAATTAATATTGCGTTTGCACTTCGACTCCATGTATTTGCTCATCACTGCATGGTAAAGTATTAAGGTATGTTATGAATTTGTGAGGCTTTCAAATTGAGAAAATATACCTATTATGCACTGTTGTGATGTTAAATAATAATAATTTGCCTATTATGAATTCTTGGGCAGTATTACTATTATATTAAATAAGACCCAAATTTAATTCATGTGCCCAATAAATTTTATGTGCAAAATAATTATAAACGCTTTATTTGTATAATTTTAATAAAGCATGATATTTTGTATAATTATTCATGCGTATTAAATGTAAATCGTCTTTTGGAATTTACTAACATATTTCGTGTTGAGCTTTCTTTTTGACTCGATACCTGTATGGTTGCTCCACCCACTTGAGACGTGTCTAAGGCTGCCCGATGTTAGTCGAATCCATCAACAGTTATTTAGGAACTCTTATCGTAGGGTTCCGCTCTGGTAAAAGACTTGATTTCTTCTTTTATATTTCCAGCAATTAACATTGTTTGCCACAACACATGCTTGCGAATTATTTGTTGTAGAAATTAGGATTTATGCGAAAAATCCTTGCGTGCCTATTATTATCTTTGCTGCTAATTTAATTCACTCAAACAGTGCCATGAATTTTCGTATAAAAGTTTGTCTGAAGTAAACATGACCTTTGACTAAAATTTGAATTTGAATTCTTGCTCCTACTTGTATACCTATTTATGTGAATTAAATTTACATTATTAGTTATAGTCTGCATATATTGTCTGGGTAGGCGGCGCCCAGTACTTGTCGGACCGTAAATTATGTGTTGGATAGACGACGCTCAATTCTTGTTTTTATGTACTTGAAAGTGATCAAATAAATCCTTATTTCTCCGTTGTCAATGAATTGGTCACAACACTCACCATGTCATTTTAAAAATCTTAGTGAATAATGTCTGATATTACCAAAAGAGAACTCGTTGAGCTTGCTCTTGATGGTAGTAATTGTCTGACATGGGCGCTAGATGTTGAGATCCATCTAGCCTCAACTGAGTTGAGCGAAGCCATTGTCGAAGGTTTAAAATCCATTAACGCCCAGAAGGTGGAAACGTTGATTTTTCTCAAGAATCACTTGAATGGGGATCTAAAAAATGAATACCTCACTCAAAAAGACCCCGAAACGTTGTGGAAGTCCCTGAAGGACCGTTTCCAACAAAAAAACGATATACTCCTCCCTTAGGCACAATACGATTAGTTGAACCTCCATTTCTAGGACTTTAAGTCTGTGACGATGTACAACTCAGCCCTACATCGTATTGTATCTCAGTTAAAGTTATGCAAGCAAGCTATAACTGAAGCTGAGTTGATCCATAAGACTCTATCAACTTTCCACGCTAGCAACCTTGTACTCCAGTAGCAGTACAGTTTTAAGAACTACATTGTACACTCTGAGCTAATTTCTGCACTTCTAGTGGCAGAAAAGCACAACCAACTCCTTATGAAAAATCATAACTCGAGACTGGTTAGCTCACAAGTAGTGCCCGATGCACATGTTATAGCTCAAGGCAGTACAAGTGGTCGCAAGCGTGGAAGGGGGAGAGAAAGTAAGAAATTTTGGGCCAAAGGCCGAGGTCGTAGTACATCCGGTGGTCACAGAACCTCGAACGATAATCAAGCTCAGAATCGTGGAAAGGGTGTACCCAACACGAATTTCTCTCTACAAAAACTGGCTCTCAAGACGAGATTGAGCAATCCTGCTACAGATGCGGATGCAAAGGTCATTGATCTCGCACTTGTCGAACTCCCAAATATTTGATTGAGGCTTATCTAAAGTAGCAGAAGGACTACAAGGGGAAGGCCCTATAGTCGAACCTCACAATGTCAGCCTGCCTGAAGCAGAATTCGACCATGACAACGATGATCTCTTGGGCTTGGAGCTTAAAGACCATGGAGGAAATGAGTGACTTTAATATTTGATCATTTCAGTACTTTATTTTTGGTTAAGACAATTTATTTTTGGATCATGTCTTTCGGACAATTTTTTATGTTTGATATGACATTTATGATTTAATTTGATATGTTTACCTTAATATATTCTATCCGTCAAATTTATTTGGATATTTTTATTCTTATATATGGCTTGTAAACATATAAACTATTAGGTTTGAGTTTTTTCCTCTGGCATGATGGATACAAATTGTTATTTATGTTTGGTAGATGACGCCACCACACACACAATCTTAAGAGATAGGAAGTATTTTCATAACTTGGTAGAAAGAAAGGGGAGTGTAACCACAATAGCCAATGATAATATTATTATAGTGGTCTCCGGAAGAGCTTCCATCGTCCTCCCCATGGATAATGCTTTATTGTTTCCACAATCTAACCGTACCCTACTCAGTTTTAAAGATATAAGATCTAATGGTTATCACATTGAAACCGAAACTGAGAATAATAACGAATACCTTTTGATGACTATTTCTCGAGGTAGTCGTAAATAAGTTATTGAAAAACTTCCCTCATTCTCTTCCGAATTATATTATTCCTACATCCAGCCGTCTAATCTCCATCTAGCCATGAGTATGAAATTTCATGATCCGAACTCTTTTAAATTATAACATCAGCAGTTAGGTCATCCAGGACAAACTATGATACGTAAGATTTTATCTAATTCCATTGGTCATAATATTTTGAATAATAGAATCCCTCATGTCGATGAATTTTTATGTGCTGCATGTTCTAAGAGTAAATTAATAGTGCGCCCGTCGCACACCAAGGTGGGACTTGAGTCTTCGATTTTCCTTGAACGGATTCAGGGTGACATTTGTGGACAGATTCACCTAGTATCAGGACTATTTCGGTATTTCATGGTCCTAATTGATGTCTCCACTAGGTGGACACATGCTTGTTTGCAGTCTACCCGCAATCAAGCTTTTGCAAAGCTCATTGCGAAAACTATTGAGCTTCGAGCTTAGTTCCCAGATTATCCAATAAAATCGATTCGTATTGATAATGCTGCTGAGTTTACCTCAAAAGCCTTTACAGATTACTGTATGGCTCTGGGAATTAAAGTGGAGCATTCGGTCCCCTACGTCCACACCCAAAATGGTCTTGCTGAAGCGCTAATAAAATGTATCAAACTTATCGTTAGACCATTACTTATGTACTCTAAATTACCCACTTCATGCTGGGGGCATGCAGTCCTACATGCATCACACCTGATACAAATCCGTCCAACTGCATATAATGATCGTTCCCCCCTACAGCTAGTGCGTGGGAAAGAACCAAACATTTCTCATCTGCGTATTTTTGGATGTGCGGTGTATGTTCCGATAACATTACTAAAGCGTACCTCTATGGGCCCACAAAGGAAGCTAGGTATTTACGTTGGATTTGACTCTCCATCCATCCTGAAATACCTAGAACCTTTGTTCGGGGATCAATTAATGGCCCAGCTTGCTGACTCCACGTTCGATGAAGATCACTTCCCTTCATTAGGGGGAGATCTGTATTCAAAATTGAATGAATGTCAGGAGCTTACGTGGAACGTAAGTAATCTTCAGTATCTATATCCACACACTAATCAATCTGAACTGGAAGTTCAGAAGATCATTAACCTACAAAATTTAGCAAACAATCTGTCAGACGCGTTCACTGACCATAGAGGTGTAACTAAATCGCATATACCTCCAGTAAATGCACCCCAAAGGGTTGAGGTCCCAAGTAAATCAAGTATACATACCCCCACGCACCAGAAGCATAAATGGCCTACAATCGATACAAATACACCTAAAAGGAAAGCTAGCAAAATTGGTCAGTCAAACGTAAAATCTCTAGAAGAGATTCATCTAGATAACTCAAAGTCTCCAGTAGAGATTCGTCTGGAAGACGAGCGTCCTAGTAATGAAGTACGTGCACAAAATATTCAACACACTAGGTCTGCGGAACGACCAAACCTAGATAACATAAACGTTGAAGTCTCTATGAATTTCATACATACGGGAGAAATATATAATAAAAATATTACTGTCGTCGACGACATATTTGCAGCGACAATTGCTCTTTCCGTTATAAATAACAATTTAGATCCAGAATCCAAAACTATCGTTGAGTACCGAAAGCGCTCCGATTGGGTAAAATGGAAATAGGCAATTGAAGTAGAGTTCGCATTGCTAAATAAAATAAAAGTATTTGGCTCTATCGTTCATACACCCCCGCGCGCTATCCCTGTAGGATATAAATGAGTTTTTGTACGAAAACAAAATGAGAAAAATATTGTGGAGAGATACAAAGCGAGGCTAGTAGCTCAAGGGTTTTCGCAGAGACCCAGTATTGATTTCGATCAAACCTATTCTCTCGTAATGGACGTAATAACGTTCCGCTACTTAATATCTTTGGCAGTTAAAATAAATCTCCAGATGAGATTGATGGACGTTGTAACCTCATATTTATACGGATCACTAGATGTCGACATCTATATGAAAATCCCTGATGGATTCAAGATTCCCCAGATGAGGAATGATGAAAATCGCAGTATGTATAGCATAAAACTGCAGAAGTCATTGTACGACCTAAAGCAATCAGGTCTCATGTAGTACAACCGACTTAGTGAATTCCTCCAGAAGAAGGGATACACAATTGATATAGTTTTCCCATGCGTATTCACGAAGAAATTGTAAAGTGGTTTCTTCATCATATCCGTGTATGTTGATGATCTAAATATAATCGGAACATGCAAATAGATTGAAGAAGCCAGCTCAATCTTGAAAGCTGAATTTGAAATAAAAGTCTTGGGTAAAACCAAGTATTACCTCGGCCTGTAGATCGAGCACCTCCCAAAAGGAATTCTTATACATCAGTCAACCTACATGAAGAAGGCATTAGAGAGATTTCACATGGATAAATATCATCCACTAAGCACACATATGGTTGTTCAATCCCTCGAAGTGGATAAGGACCCATTGAGACCGAGAGAAGACACATAAGAAATTTTGGGGCCAGAAGTTCCTTATCTTAGCGCTGTTGGAGCATTACTCTATCTCGCAAATTGCACTAGGCCGGATATTGCATTTGCAGTTAATTTGCTTGCGAGATATAGCGCTTCTCCTACAAGGAGACATTGGAATGGTGTTAAGCATGTTCTACGGTATCTCCAAGGGTCTTAAGATCTTGGACTGTTTTACCGTAGGAACCAAGATAAAACCTTGGTAGGTTATGCGAATGCTGGCTATTTGTCTGATCCCCACAATGCCATATCCCAGACTGGTTACGTGTTTCTCTGTGGTGGTACCGCAATCTCATGGACATCGGTAAAACAAACTATGATTACCACATCTTCAAACCACTCAAAGATTATAACTTTATTTGAAGTCGCACGAGAATGTGTTTGGTTGATATCCTTGGTAAAACACATTGGTGACTCGTGTAGTATCGATAAAGGTGATACATCTCCTACTGTTATATTTGAAGACAACGCAGCTTGCATCGCACAAATGAATAATGGATACGTAAAGAGAAACCTAACGAAACATATTTCACCTAAGTTTTTCTACCCATACGAACTCCAGAAGAGTGACGTGATTACTATTCAAAAGGTGTGATCTAGTGACAATCTATCAGATTTGTTCACTAAGTCCCTACCTACATCTACTTTTGAGAAGTACATTCATGGTATCGGGATGCGAAGGCTCAAAGGGTTGTTGTCTTCAGGGGGAGCGGTAACCCCAAAGTAAATCCAGAAGATTAGATCCGAAATATCAATAAATTACATTCCTCCCTAACTAAATATTTGGTCGCTACCTAGCATGTGGAGTTTTTATGACAAGATATATATGTTATGTCGTAATGTCCAAGGGGGACCAAATCTAGAAGATTTGATGTGGACATTACTAATGGACTTATAACCTAAACGGGCTTTAGGTTTAGACTAGGTTTTATCTATTATAAATAGATCATTGTACTCAGTATTGTATACACGTATACACACAAATATTAGTGAAACTCCTGGCTTGGTACGCCCCCAGACGTAGTCGTTATTGACGAACTGGGTGAACAAACTCGCGTCTCTATTTTACGCTTACGATTTACAACAGTAATAAGAACATTTTAGAGTATCATGCCACTATAAAACTGACTTTATGTCACTGTGATGTGACATAAAGTTAGTTTTGTCAATTTGCATATTCTATAGCATGCTTGCGTGTACTTTAGTGTAATTATTTTTACTATAGTTGATTGTAATATACTATAATATTTTTATTTATACTATAATTATATTCGATGTACCATAACGCAATATAGTTATATTCAATATAATATAACTATTTTTGAAATTTCATTCCCCCCTTCTTATATTTAATTTTCTTTTGAAATTTCTGTTTTGCTTTTATATTTGAATTTTTTTAATATACTATACTATTTTTCAAATATATTGTTGTATTCAATATTTATTATTTACCATATCTATTATCAATTTTATCAATAATATCCTTTTTTAGAAAAACTAAAATTATTCACTTTGAATTTTCATTTATCAAAATCAATTCACCTCGGTGTACCATAAGTGTATTCAGTGTAATATAGTTATATACAATATATCATATTCTGTGTATCAATTAAATTACAATTATGCTAGTATAGAGTTACATTCCAACTTTATAAAGTTACATTCCAACCACATTCTTCAATAATTCATGCTCTATCTCCAAATCTCTAAATCATCATCATCAACCCTCTTCGCATCATAATCATTCTTCATGCCCCATCTCCAAATCTCCACAAAAAATCATGCCCATCTCCACCCTCTTGATGAATCCAAATCTCCAAAAATTTAAAAGAATCACACCTAATTTTCAAATTAAATTGATAAAATTCAGAAAATAGGGGTATACGATTCATCAAAAAACCATTTCACAAAACCCAATTCATCAAAAATCACAAAACAGGGGTGTACAATTCATTAAAAATCAAAAGTCACAAAACCCATAAATCCGATTAGAAAAATCACAGCATCAATTCATCAAAAATCTTACAACATCTACTAAAAAGTCACAAAGTATCAATTCATCAAAATCAAATTACCAAAAAACTCGATTAAAAACCCATTAACAAACCCCAAAACCCAGGAATTTTAGAACCCACCTGCTTGAAATTTTAATACACAAAGTTCTTCAATTTACAAAGTATTTCACCATTCCTCTTGATCTTCAATATACATAGTATTCCACGTCTTAGCTAATTCTCCACCAAAAGTTGCAAACCAACTACCAATATACATAGTATTCCACCAAAAGTTGCAAACCAATATACATAGTATTCCACGTCCATTCTCTTATTCTCTTCTAGATTCTCAAACTCCGTAGCATATTTAGATCACAGATTCAACTCCTTTTTGTAAACAAAATACCTCAATTGAAAAACTGGGGAAAAGGGGGTCTTATCCATTTAAATCCGCCGTCCTGGCAAATCTTATCCATCACCAGATCTGGATCGTCCGGCGTGGCCGTGAATCCATAGATCTGAGTATTCTTGCCTCCGATTTCAAAAAACAAAAATCCCAAAAAAAATCCCACCGTCGAGTCATGGAATCGCCGCCGTCAGATCCGACGAAAACTCCACCACAACTGCCGTCGAGACATAGATCCGCCGCCATCAGGCATGTGGATTTGGATCGTCCATCTGAGGATGAAATCGGAGATGGCGTCGCCGACACTTTTTTTTACACCCCGCCGCCGGCGAAGACGAATCCCAGCGGCCTAATCGAACTTGGATTGTGTTCAAAATTCTGGGTTGTGGCCGGATATGGAAGGTGGGGTTTCCTTGAATTTAGAGAGAAGGGGTGGTTTTAGAGAGAGATGGGGAAGGGACTGTGGATTTAATAAATGAGAGAGAGACTGAATTTGAAATATAATATGGGTGAGGAGAGAATAAATGAATTAAAAAAATAATATAAGTACAATGTGCTTCGATGTATTTTTTGTAGTTAAATGGGCTGAAAATGTAGTTGGATTAAATAGTTTTTAAGTTTTGTGGTGATCCAAAAGAAGGTCCAATATTATGTATGAGAATGTGGGTTTCTCCTTATTTAATGTGTATGGAATTCTTTTTGGTAGGCCCAATAGTCTACTACCCACTGAAAATACCACAAATTACCCATTTTCAACTTCAAATAATTTATTTTATGATTAATGTCAATCTAAAGCCTGAAAGATGGTAAAACTATCAATTTAAGATGTAAAAATTTTTTCTTATCAATTCAAGGTCTGAAAGATAGAAAACTGTCAATTCATGATTTGAAGGATAGAACCTATCAATTTAAGATTTAAGAATATTAGGACTATGTTTGACACATAATAATTTGTATTTTTATTTATATACATTGTTATTTTTTTCATTAATTTTATTTTTTTTCAATCACATTAAATTAATATATATATCTATATTTTTTAAATAGAAAATATACAAAAGTGCCAAAAAATTAAGGGGGCAAATCTTTTTTACCTACTTTTGTAAAAAAGATATTTTTTTGTCCCGAAACGGTTGGCAAAGGGTTGGCACCATGCCACCCTGTGTGCCAACCTCTTCGGGGCAAAAAAACATTTTTTTTAAAAAAGTTGGGCAAAAAACATTTTGACCTTATGAAATAGGCCAATTTTGCTTTTCTCCCTTTTTGAAAATATGATTTATAAAAATATTATCGGATAATAAAAATTTATTAAAGACCAAACACGGTCTTAAAATGAGTAAGTCCTAAATTAATAATTTTATCTTTTAAGTCCTGAATTGATAGTTTTCAATCTTTCAGACCCTGAATCGATAGGAAGAATCTTTTAGGCCTTAAATTGATAATTTTACTATATTAATTAATGTTATTTAGTACATATATTATAAATAATTATTGATTATTAATGTTATTAATGATTAACAAAATTACTATAATTACTAGATAAAAATTAATAATTGATTAAACTATTATTCAATGGGTAAGATAATTTTTTCTTTCTTTTGGATTGTAGTGAGTTTTATGGGTAAAATAAATGTTTTTAAATAAGGGTATTAAAGTATTTTCAAGTTAAAATGGGTAGAAAAGATCTTTTGCATTTGGAGTGGGTAAAATAAATTTTAAATTTATGAAAGTGGGTATTTTAAATCTTCTCCCATAAAAAAATTAGTGAAAATATACAAAAGTGCCCAAAATTTAGGGGGGCACTTGATTTTTGTTCCCTTTTGTAAAAAACATGTTTTTTGCACCTAAAAAGTTGGCAAACGGTTGGCACCCATGCCAACCTGTGTGCCAACCATTTGTCAATCTCTTGCCAACCTTTTCGGGGTAAAAAACATTTTTTTTAAAAAGTTGGGCAAAAAATATTTTGACCTTACAAAAAAGGGCAATTTTGTTTTCCTCCCAAAAAATTATTACATTTGAATTGGACCTCATACCACATCACCCCTCCCCACCCTATCAAAATACTCTCCCACCCCACTCCACCCCACCACACACACATTAATAAAGGATGCAAGTTGTCTTTTTTATTAGTTGTCTTTACTTTTTATGATGTAATTGTATTTTTTTTAAATGTTACTGTAATTTTCACAATTTTAATTTAAAGTGTTCTGTGAGACAATTAAGAATGATTCTCATTTTAGTTTTGAAGACGATCACATATGCCAATAATATAATGTTATCATCGAAGGAAGAAAGTTTGGATAATAGTTTCGTCGAAAGTTAAATTTTATTTCGGAGAATTTACCAAGAATAGGTACCCGTTGATGATAAGAAGTATCGCTAATTCACCAATGTGAGATTACCTTGAGGATTACTTGAAGCTCTAGTTAAGAGGTTGAAGAACCTAGGTTTGAGAGAATAATTAGCGAGGTAGATGCAAAGAGGATGCACGATACGCTAAATAATGTCTCGAATGATGATTCCACCTTAAAAAATTATATCATGGAAAATGTTATTTTTGGAGGGTTGACATGTTGGAATGCCAATATATCTAAAATATCTTGTTTATGGTAAAACGTGTGTGAATGAGACCGTCTTACCGCGATACTATTATTATTTTTCAATAGATAGGTAACACTTTTTCAAATTTTTATCTTAAAATGATATACTTTACATATAAGTTTTGCATCTTAAAAGTGAGAACATTTTTAATGAAAGGAAATACTAGTCCACCGTGAAACCGTCTCACACAAGACTTGTTCTGTGTTTATATGATAGTTATCATTGTTGGATCGAACCTCTAACTTAGTGGATGGCCTTTTTGATAATTTTTATTTGTGTAGCTAATTGAATTTTATATTTTAAATATATATATACATGGACCTAAATAAATCATATATAGACAATATAATTTGTTCAATCAAACAAGTTTTCAACTTGTTAAACAAGATTAGATCAAGTCAGGGTCAACTTAATGATGCCATAAACTCCTATAGCAAGTAATAAACTCCTATAGCAAGTAGAGTTGTCAAAGTGGGTTGAGCCCATTAGACCGGCCCGTCCCGTCATACTTAAAATGAGAGTTGAATTAAGAAGTTTTTAGCCCGTTTGGAAGTGGGCCTAAATGGGATGGGCCGTTTGAGCCGCGGGCTTTTGCGGGTTAAGGCCGGGTTAGGGCGATCCGACCCGCCTAAAAAAAGTTATTTATTTTTTAAAATAAAATTTTACAATTTTTTATACATTGTCAACTATGATAGTATCATTTTAGGACTATTTTGTAAAATTTATGTTCATAGATGATGAATTTAAATGATAAAAGTCTGTTTTTTTATGAATTATTAATGTTAATATATTGTGAACTTCAATTTGTAGAAAATTATTTTTCTGATTAAGATAATGAATTTTATTTTTAAAATAATTTTTACTTTAATATTTTTATAGTGATAGTTATCGAGATGAATTATTTGTTTATATTTGATTTTGGTGAATTTTATGTATTACTCCCTCCGTTCCCTAAAAGTATGACAGTTTGTTTTTGTCAGGTCTTAGGTAAACGCAAATAAAATAAGAGTATTTTGGTGTATTGTGTGATCTATTTATGATTTAAGTTGTTGTTTGTGAGTGTAAAACCGATTGTATTTGACAATATTAAGTGACGATTTGGTGAAAAAAACAAAATTGTTGAAAAAAAAAAATAGATAATCATACTTTTGTGGGACGGAGGTAGTATAACTTTTAAATTATATATTTTAAAATTTTTAAAAATAAAAGATATATTAAAAGATTAAAGATGGGCCGGCCCACTAGAACCCGTAGCCCACTAATAAGTAGGTTGGGTTGGAAGTTTTGCATTCTGTCAAATTTCTGGCTCGCCCCACATTGCCCCACTAAAAGACAGGTTTTTGTGAAATTTACCTCACCTCGCCCCACTTGCTCTTTTTAACAGCTCTAATAGCTAGTTGCAACCCTACTTGTCCTGAATTATCTCTTCCATAATGTGAAGTGTCATATGTGAAGTATGAAGTCTACTGAGCTTAATTCAATAAGGAGCTATGTTGATGAAGTGTTAGCCGTGGAAGTTAGTCTGTTTGGGGTATCAGTAGAGTTATATCAGATGAGGTTGATCAGATGAGGTTTAAACAGTGGAGGTCTAGACCGGAAGTCATCTGATGTTAAGTGACCAAGTCAGCTGAGGTCAAGTCATCTGATATAAAGTACAAAGACGCGAAACACCAAGTTGAAGCTAACTGAAGGCGGTTCTAACTGAATCAACTGAAGCGGTTATTGGAGTTTGTTAGCCAGCTGGATAACTGCTTTACTTATGAGTTAGTTACAACTGAATCAAGTCTAGATTCATCTCAATCTCTGTAAATATAAAAGGATTCTTAGCTGAGAAGAACAACAATTAAGAGTGAGATCATCTTTGAGAGCAAACACTGTGAGATTGAGTGCTCTGTAACTTGTAACTTCCATTCTTTGTTTAGTGAAAAGTCTATCCTCTCGGATCCCGTGGACGTAGGAGTTTTTCTCCGAACCACGTAAAATTCTGGTGTTCTTGTGTGACTTTCAATTCTGTTCTCATTGCATTTGATTCCGATTCCCGGAAACAAGTTTTCTTGTGAATCCGAAACCGTGATTAACAAGTGGCGCCGTCTGTGGGAAACAATCATGGCTGCAACTAAGTTCGATATTGAGAAGTTCACGGGGAAGAACGATTTCAGCTTATGGAAGATCAAGATGAAGGCACTCCTGGTACACAATGGGTTGTACGAAGCCTTGTTGCCACCGGCTCAGGTGGCTTCTGGATCTAATCCGGCGAAGGTGGAGGAGAACAAGAGGAAGGCGCATAGTGCCCTTATCTTGTGTCTTGGGGACAAGCCATTGAGGGAAGTATCGAAGGAGGAAACCGCTCTTGGGATCTGGAATAAGTTGGAGCAGTTATACCAGACCAAGTCTGTTACGAACAAGTTATACATGAAACAGAAGCTTCAAGTCTTCAAAATGAGTGAAGATAAGAATCTTGGTGATCAGTTGGACGAGTTCAACAGATTGGTGGATGATCTGGAGAGTTTGGATGTTACAATTGATGATGAAGACAAGTCATTAATGTTGTTAAATTCTCTACCTAAGTCTCTGGAAAATTTCAAGGATGCCTTACTATTTGGAAGACAAGATCAGGTGATGTTTGATGATGTTCAAACTGCCCTGAAAACCAAGTTTCTACAGATCCAAGCTGATGGGAAGAAGCCTGCTGAAGGATTGAATGTGCAATCCAAGAAGAAGAAGGGGTTTCAGTCCAAGAAGAAGGATGGTGGAAAAGGGAATAAGGGTGGGAAGAAATCTGATTTTGTTGAGAAGAGGAAGTGTTTCACTTGCCATAAGGAAGGTCATCTGAGAAAGAATTGCCCTGAAAGAAAGAAGAAAGACAATCAAGGTGATCAAGATGGAGATGCAGCTGTTGTGGAGGTTGAAGGATATGATAGTGCAGAGGTCTTGATGGTTAGTCATGAGAGGCTAAGTCAAGAGTGGGTCCTGGACTCTGGGTGTACTTTTCATATGTGTCCACGTGAAGACTGGTTCCTGGATCTTGAGAAAACTGATGGAGGTCTTGTTCTTTTGGGTAATGATGAGAGCTGTAGAGTGCAAGGATCTGGTTCTATCAAGATCAAGATGTTTGATGGGGTGGATAGGATCTTATCTGATGTCAGGTTTGTTCCTGAGTTGAAGAGAAATCTTGTTTCTCTTGGTACATTGAATTCTAAGGGCTTTGAATTCAAGACAGACAAGGGAAGTCTGTCAATAACCAAATCTGGAAGGATTGTCATGAAGGGGGCTATCAAGAATGGTTTGTATACTTTGATTGGAAGAACTGTTACAGGGTCAGCTGATGTTACCATGGGGTCTTCTGAGGTTAACTTGTGGCATAAGAGATTGGCACATGTTGGTGAGAAGGGCCTGGTGGAGTTATCCAAGAAGGGAGCAATCCCTGGGAAGAGGATATGTAAGCTGGAATTCTGTGAGAGGTGTGTTCTTGGGAAATCAAAGAAGCAAGCATACCAGAAGGGGAAGCATACCACCAAGGAGGTTATGGATTATATACATTCTGATGTATGGGGCCCAGCAAGGGTATCCACTCATGGTGGAGGCAGGTATTTCCTTACCCTTATTGATGATTATTCCAGAAAAGTTTGGGTTTACATTCTTAAACAGAAGAGTGATGCCTTCTCTAAGTTCAAAGAATGGTTGATTGAACTTGAGAATAAGAGAGGCAGGACTATCAAGCACTTAAGGACTGATAATGGGCTTGAATTCCTATCAGAGGAGTTTCAACAATTCTGTAGGGAGAAGGGTATTACTAGGCATAAAACTGTTCCTTCAAACCCCCAACAGAATGGTCTAGCAGAGAGGATGAATAGAACTATTCTGGAAAGGGTTAGGTGTATGTTATCTGATGCTCATTTACCTAAGAGTTTTTGGGGGGAAGCTGTTAACACAGCTGTTTATCTCATTAATAAAGTGCCATCATCTGCTATTGAGTTTAAAACCCCAGATGAGGTTTGGTATGGAAAGATATCAGATTACTCAAAGTTGAAAGTTTTTGGGTGCCTAGCTTATGTTCATGTGAGGCAAGACAAACTTGAACCTAGAGCTTTAAAATGTGTATTCATTGGGTATCCCAAAGGTGTTAAGGGGTATAAGTTGTGGTGTCTGGAGCCTGGAAACCAGAAGTGTATTACCAGTAGAGATGTTGTGTTCAATGAATCACAGATGGGATACAAGTCTGGTGGAGGTAATGGAGGACCATCAGCTGAGGAGATGGATGGTGTTATTTCTGAGCCAATTACTCAAGTAGAGGTGGAGCCTGATCATGACAAGCATGATAGCTCATCTGGTTCTGAACCAGAGCAAGCACCAGGGGAGAATGAGTCATCAGATGAGGATAGTGCACCAGTAGAGGAGGAAGAAGAAGTGCCAGAAGCAGACTTGAGAAATTATAGTTTGACAAGAGACAGATCCAGAAGACAAATACATCCTCCAGTAAGGTTTGGCCGTGTGGATCTGGTCTCCTATGCACTTGTTACAGCAGAAGCCATAGAGTACCAGGAACCTAAAAGCTACAGGGAAGCCCTTGAGTGTGATGATAGGGAGTCATGGATTACAGCCATGACAGAAGAGATGGAGTCTCTTAAGAAGAATCAAACTTGGATTCTTGTTGATAAGCCACCTAGGCAAAAGCTAATCAGTTGTAAATGGCTGTTTAAAAGGAAGCTTGAATCTGGTTTGAAAGATCAGGTGAGGTTTAAAGCCAGGCTAGTTGCCAGAGGATTCACTCAGAGGGAAGGAATTGATTACAATGAGGTTTTCTCACCTGTTGTTAAGCATTGTTCAATCAGGCTACTTCTCAGTAGAGTTGTCCAAGAGGATCTGGAGCTACAACAACTTGATGTAAAGACAGCTTTTCTGCATGGTGATCTTATTGAGGATCTGTACATGCACCAGCCAGAAGGGTTTGTTGAACCAGGGAGTGAAGGGAAAGTGTGCCTGCTCAAGAAATCATTGTATGGCCTCAAGCAAAGTCCAAGGCAGTGGCACAAGAAGTTCAATGAAGTTATGCTATCCATTGGTTTTGTAAGGAGCAAGTATGACACTTGTGTATACCTTGAAAGGCAAGGTAGTGATGTGATAGCCTATCTTCTGATCTATGTAGATGACATGCTTATTGCCAGTAAAAGCCTTCTGAAGATTCAGAGTATCAAAAGGAAGCTAAGTGCTAGTTTTGATATGAAGGACTTGGGAAATGCTAAGAGGATTCTTGGAATGGATATTCTTAGGGACAGAAAAGGTGGAAGACTATTCTTATCCCAGAAGAGTTACATTGAGAAGGTCCTGAAGAGGTTTAACATGCATGAGAGTAGAGCTGTGTCAACTCCTCTGGGACAACAGTTCAAATTATCTAAGGAAATGGAACCAAAGTCTGATGAAGAGAAGAAGACTATGATGAAAGTACCTTATGCAAGTGGGGTTGGAAGCCTGATGTATGCTCTGGTCTGTAGCAGACCAGATTTAGCTTATTCATTGAGTATGGTGAGCAGATACATGGCTAATCCTGGAAGATTACATTGGGAAGCTTTGAAATGGATCTTCAGATACCTTAAAGGGTCATCTGATCTGGGATTGATGTTTGAGAGGATGACTGACCAGAAGAGTCCACTGGAAGGTTTTGTAGATTCTGATTTTGCTGCTAATCTGGATACCAGAAGATCTTTAACAGGGTATATCTTTACACTTTACAATACTGCTGTGAGCTGGAGATCTGTTCTGCAGAGTGGAGTTGCTTTATCTACTACAGAAGCAGAGTTTGTTGCAGTGTCAGAGGCTGTTAAGGAGGCTTTGTGGTTGAAAGGCATAATCAAGGATTTTGGCATAAACCAAAGGGCTGTGGTTGTTCATTGTGATAATCAGAGTGCAGTACATCTGGTTAAACATCAAGTGTTCCATGAGAGATCAAAGCACATTGATGTAAGGTTGCATTTTGTGAGGGAAATCATTGATAAAGGAGTGGTTCTCATCCAGAAGATATCTACAGATGACAATGCTGCAGATATGTGTACAAAGTCTTTACCAGGTACTAAATTCAAGTTTTGTGTTGAATTGGTAAAGATGAGTGTATGGGATGTTCCTTAGGCCCAAGCTGGAGCATGGAGGAGAGGAGGAGAGGATTGATACTTCTCATCTGAGGTGGAGAATTGTGAAGTGTCATATGTGAAGTATGAAGTCTACTGAGCTTAATTCAATAAGGAGCTATGTTGATGAAGTGTTAGCCGTGGAAGTTAGTCTGTTTGGGGTATCAGCAGAGTTATATCAGATGAGGTTGATCAGATGAGGTTTAAACAGTGGAGGTCTAGACCGGAAGTCATCTGATGTTAAGTGACCAAGTCAGCTGAGGTCAAGTCATCTGATATAAAGTACAAAGACGCGAAACACCAAGTTGAAGCTAACTGAAGGCGGTTCTAACTGAATCAACTGAAGCGGTTATTGGAGTTTGTTAGCCAGCTGGATAACTGCTTTACTTATGAGTTAGTTACAACTGAATCAAGTCTAGATTCATCTCAATCTCTGTAAATATAAAAGGATTCTTAGCTGAGAAGAACAACAATTAAGAGTGAGATCATCTTTGAGAGCAAACACTGTGAGATTGAGTGCTCTGTAACTTGTAACTTCCATTCTTTGTTTAGTGAAAAGTCTATCCTCTCGGATCCCGTGGACGTAGGAGTTTTTCTCCGAACCACGTAAAATTCTGGTGTTCTTGTGTGACTTTCAATTCTGTTCTCATTGCATTTGATTCCGATTCCCGGAAACAAGTTTTCTTGTGAATCCGAAACCGTGATTAACACATAAACTCTATGGCAACCCTACTCGTCTCGAATTAACTCTTGCTATACATCTCATTCTAAGCACGCATCTCTCAAAGTTTTCACTTGCATTGCTCGTGAAGTCAACGAAACACGCTTATATATTATATTGCAATGCAAGTATGACTGATTCCAAACAGTAAAGAGGATTCTAAAAAAAAAAAAAAATTGTTATAAGAGAAACGTTAAAAGAAGATATTAAATTCAACTTAAAATAATTATGAACATTATGTATTATGTGAGAATTAAAATTATTTAATAGTGAGCTAAAGTATCTTCCCTATAATATATACATTGAACAATTTCTGATATCAATAGGAAAATTCAAGAGTGAACAACAATTTCTGATATCAATAAAATTTGTTTCAATTTTGATGAATTTCCAGCAACTACATACAAATCAAGATATCAATCAAAGTATGTAACCTGAAATTTTTTCTACATGTATATTTTCTTTGCTAGTAACATTCAGTTTCTAAATGCCTAAAAAATTGTTCAACTATATCCATCTTCTTTGTCCACGTTCTGATAATCCAATGCAGCTAACAGATAGTCGAGTATATATGAAAAGAATGTTTCAATTTCTCTGCAAAATGTAATAAAAAAAGATAGTAGTATGTCATTACTCGTAAATAAAGGGAATAAGAGTTAAGAAAGCAAAACTTGGTTCTAAAGGAACATCAAAAGCTCACAACTCAAAAGTCAAATCTTAATATTGAATAATCATATCCAGAGAAGAATGGAGAAAAGTTGAGTAATGTACCTGATTTTTGCACAATTTGATCACAGAAATTAACACATTGTCACCCACTAAACTTCTCAATCTTCTAATCAACTGAGGCCTCCCAATCTTATTTTCCTGTTAACCATCAAATAAATGTTCATCATATATAATTGCTCTCTTAAATTGATAAATATAAGACGAATCTAAAAGCAGCAAACAGAAATACTTGCCCGAAATTCATTGTAATAGTTTGAAATCAAGCACATCTTTGAAGGAGGTAGGAACCTAGAAAGAACTTTCATTAGCATTTGGAACTTCATGCTCGGTGAATTCGGTTTCTTTGCAGAACTCCAATTTCTTCCCCAACCTGGTAACATTAGAACACAGAAAAGTTTGCATCAATGAATTTGAAGATGAAATAAACTTGAAATACTGTGAAAACGCTGTGATTACCTGCTAAAGAAGGGGCAGTAAAACTAACGATGTAAGTAGGGAAAATGTGGGTGTTCATATAAGCAGTCCAGATTATGTATTTTGTTGGTTCCAGAGGATTATCAATTCCAGAATCGAAATCGGTAGAACTTGGTTGCAATTGTTTTGAACCAGGTGCGATTGTTTCAGTGTTCCCCAAAATCACGCGACACATCAACATGTGCCTTACTCCATTCTCGTCTTCCTCTGCTCTCAATGCACTGCCAAACATCAACCAAGTTATCAAAAAATTGCATATAGAAAATCAATTTTGACGAGAATCACATCAGATCTAAATGCATAAACACAGAGCTATAGCGCCGATTGTGAAAGAGAATTTTAGTTACCTGTCAATCGGAAGATTCGCAGGGGACAAATACACTCCAACGCCTCGCGAGAAACTCTCATCAGAATCCCTAAATCGCCCAAATCCATGACTTACAATATCACATATCTCATTCCGTGAACCGCCGTACCAGCCGTACTTAATATTAGCATCGCCGCCGCGTCTGACGGCCACCGCCTGAGAGAAAATCCGGAACGCTTCAAGTTTCGCTTGGCCCGTAACACTCGAGTAGGAATTTTTATGAATCGCAACTAAATCAATTTCCTCGCCAATAGATCCCATTCCCGCTAGAAAAGTCCTCTTAATCACGCCATGCTCGCTCTGACCTTCCTCCAGCTTCACCATACCATTCACGGAGAATTCCTCGAATCGCCGCGGACCCGAATACAACGACGTCTCGCAATCTGAATCGGCCATCACGCCGTAATCGTGCTCCATCGAAACTTGGCTTTCACGGTCCATATCACGAGAAGATGCTCTCCAATTTGAACACAAGTCAACATATATATACGTACATAAATATATACACACGCTTTTTGGGTGCCTAACCAAACTTGAGTGGAAAGTAATTAAAATTGAATGTACGAAGGAAGGGGCGGTTACGAAAAGTAGAATAGAATGATAAGGCGGTTAAGAGAGGGGGCATAAACTTGCCGCCTTTTTTTTTTTTTAGTAAATATCGGCACGACACTTCCTTTTTCGTGTTCTAGAAGTATTCATTAATTAATAAGATAAGATGTATGCGTGTGTGCTCACATGCATGAAAGCTAAACCTATAAATTAAATTAAATTAAATTAAATTAAATTCATAATATGGTGTCAATAATTTAATTGGAAATTATATTAAACTATCTCATAACATTGTGAGTTTTAAAAATGGGAAAATACACAAAAGTGTTCAAAATTTAAGGGGGCACTTGTTTTTTACCCCCTTTTTTACAAAAGATTTATTTTGCCCATTTTACACCTAAATTGTCCACACTACCCTTACACATTCATTTTGCAATTTCACAAAATAATACTTATTTCAAAAATTAACATCCTTGCATCTAAACACTCCAATTGAACATGGGGAGAAATCTGGGAAATAAATGAAGGAACCGATTTTGCATATTGAAAGAGTCAAAAATCGGAAAAAAAATTCCGGCGTTGGGCAAGGGTTTACGCAATTTCCGGCGGTGGGCAAGGTTACACCGAAATCATGGCGGCGGCGGTAAAGGCAGCGCAGCTCCTTTCCGGCCGAGACGACCGCCTCTCCGTCACAGTCCTCATGTTGAACCTCCCATTTACAGACGCCTCAATCATCACTTCCTACATCAACAATTATCCCACTCTTAATTTTCTGCAACTTCCAATTAAGGTGCCGGATTTTTCACCGGAGATTAGATCGCCGGAGGGTTTGGCTCTTCGATGGGTCGAGTGCCAAAAGGGTATCGTCAGGGACGCCATCGTTGAGTTAAAGCCCGTCGGAATCGTCGTTGACTTATTCTGCACCACCATGATTGACCTGGCAAAGGAGGCCGAAGTTCTTCAATCCGTCACGGGTTCTTCAATCCATGCTCTTCTCGATTTTTTTTTTCTTTTTTTTTTTTTCAGATTTTTTAATTTTAGATTGGAGAGTGTTTGGGGGCAAGGAAATCCTAATATTGGAAGAAGAAGAAAAAAACTGAAATGCAAAATCATTGAGTAAGGGTAGTGTGGACAATTTAAGTCCAAAATGGGCAAAATACATTTTTTATAAAAAAAGGGGGTAAAAAACAAGTGCCCCTTAAATTTTGGGCTTTTTTCTTGTCTCCCTTTAAAAATAAGGGCAAACTAGAATAAAGGGCTTGAATTCCAATCCATTTAAGTGACATATTTATTATTTCTTAGGTTAACCAAAAATTAATAGTGCTTGGATGCTAAGTATTCCGGATAAGAGTTTTTTTTAAAATAAAAAAGGTATTCTGGATAAGATTGAATTAAGATATGGGTGCGATATTTTTATAGGTGTATAAGCAATAATTACTTAAAAGATGTTAAATCTTTAAAAGATTTTATATGAAAACGTTTCACAATAAGCTTAATATGAAATAGTTTTTTAGTATTATTAATCGCATCGGGAGTATCATTAAACCAGTCAGGGGTATCACTAATCTGGGTCAATGGTATTATATTGTAATTGTTTTAAATTTTTTTGAACTCAGACTAATGATACCCCTGATGAGATTAGTGATACTCCCGATGAGATTAATGATACTTTAAAATTGTTTTATGATAAACTTATCATGAACTATTTTCATATAATACTTTGCCTTAAAAGAATCTTATACTAAATTTTAGAAAAAGACTGATAAGATCTGCTGTTGAATTATGTCTATTGTGTTACTCCATATCTGATGCTTTAAACAATAAATAGAGGTTAGGTGTTGAGAATGAAAACGAACATGTAATTAAATAAATGGAGAAGAGAAAGTGGAATTAAACAAAAAGAGAGAATTTAAATAAAAGAAAGGCGTCTTGAGGTACAAGGTGCTTAAGAAAAGTTACATTCTAGTTAAGCCACCAGCAATTCTGATCTTTTATATTATATTTATAACTTAAACATATATAATATTAAAAATAATGCAATATGTTTTATATAAAAATTATTTATAATAAATTTAACATGAAAATATTTTAAAGTATTTAATATTTGATTAGATGTATCAAAGATCTCATCAGGAATATAAAAAATTGGGTTAAAAAATATCTGCAATAATTACAATATAATAATAATGATCCAGATTTTTAATGCTCCTTATGAAATTATTGATACACCTAGTCAAATATTTAATATTTTAAAATTATTTTATAATAAATTTATTATGTATTATTTTCACATAATATTTTGTCAAAAAATAAATTTAGGACCTTGGACGGTTGCACCACCTGCACCGCCTCATGACTTGTCCTCGAGAGAAAATACAACGTATAATGTTATGGATTGATAATATGTTTTTATCTTGCAATTTTACGAACAACTTGTCTTACTAAAATGAATTTGAAATTTACATGTAACACATCAATTATCACATTGAAATTAAAGACATGAAAAAGTTGTGTAATATAGGTTTATAAATTAATTTCAACCATATCATCAAATTGTTCCTATGTGAACTATTAGTTGTATGTTAGATCTTTAAAATAATATTAGCGTGAATATATTTAAATTATGGGAAATATTTCATACTATGAGGTAATTAATGATCTTTTAATTCAGATCTAGTCACCACACCTGGCAACCATAATAGAACGTTTACGTGATAGAGTGGCTAAGTTCTCTAAAAAGCAACCATGTGGTCAATGTCTATTCCTGAATTAATTGAAGAAAACTAAAAAAGCAGTTCAGAATTTAATAAAACACAATGAATTAATATATGTGAACTCGAACAGGTAATTAAATAAAAAAATTCAGGACTAAAAATGAATGAACTAAACTAGCATTCAACTTTAAGGGCTTGTTTGTTTCGGGATTTAGATAGGCATGTGAAGTCATGACTTTACATCCACAAGATGTAAAATCTTGGATGATGATAAAAGTGCGTGTTTGTTTTGAGATTTTAGTAGGATGAGATTTTACTTTATGTCAAATCATGGGTAAGAGTAAAGTAAGATGTGTAAGAGAAAAATAGGAAATAGAGTGTAAGTGAGAGAAATGTGATATTGTATTGGGGTGAGTAACAATATTTTTAAATTGTATAAAGTGAATTGTATTGAGATGAGTAATAATAGATATGTTAATCGATTTTGGATTCACAAGAAAACTTGTTTCCGGGAATCGGAATATGAAAGCAATAAGAACGAAATTGAAAATTAACAAGAACACCAGTTTACGTGGTTCGGAGATAAAGCTCCTACGTCCACGGGATCCGAGAGGATAGAGTTTTCACTAAGAAAGGAATTGGAAGTTACAAGTTACAATCACACAATCTCACAGTGTTTGCGCTAAAAAATGATGAAGTTCTTTCTCTCAGCTGAGAAGCCCTCTTTTATAGATACAGAGATTGGAAATGAACCGTAGATTCGATTCAGTTGTAACAAACTCAATGCAAAAGTAGTAATCCAGCTGGCTAACGACTTCAATAACCGCCATAGTTGATTCAGTTAGAACCGCCATTGAATTAGCTTCAATTTGGTGTATATCGCGAATAACGGACTTCAGGATCAGATGACAAGACCTCCTTTGGCTCTGGCCACTTACACCAGATGACCTCTGGTCCCAGACCTCCTCTGATAGACCTCCTCTGATGTCTCATCTATCAGACTCGTTTGACCAGACCTCACCTGATGGACCTCCTCTGATAGCTCTTCTGCCTGACTTCTCTGGTCAGCCTTCTCTGGTCAACCTCATCTGGTCCATCTCCTCTGGTACCCCAAATTTACTAATCTCTCACGGCTAACACTTTACCAACATAGCCTCCTATTGAATTAAGCCCAGCAGATTACATACTTCACATATGACCCTTCACAATTCTCCACCTCAGATGAGAAGTATCAATCCTCTCCTCCTCTCCTCCATGCTCCAGCTTGGGCCTAAGGAACATCCCATACACTCATCTTTACTAATTCAACACAGAATTTGAATTTCGTCCCTGGTAAAGACTTTGTACACATATCTGCAGCATTGTCCTCTGTAGATATCTTCTGGATGAGAACCTCTCCTTTGTCAATGATTTCCCTTACAAAATGCAACCTTACATCAATGTGCTTTGACCTCTCATGGAATACTTGATGTTTCACCAGATGAACTGCACTCTGATTATCACAATGAATGACCACAGCCCTTTGACTTATGCCAAAATCCTTGATAATGTCTTTCAACCATAAAGCCTCCTTAACAGCCTCTGACACTGCAACAAACTCTGCTTCTGTAGTAGATAAAGCAACTCCACTCTGCAGAACAGATCTCCAGCTCACAGTAGTATTGTAAAGTGTAAAGATATACCCTGTTAAAGATCTTCTGGTATCCAGATTAGCAGCAAAATCAGAATCTACAAATCCTTCCAGTGGACTCTTCTGGTCAGTCACCATCTCAAACATCAAACCCAGATCAGATGACCCCTTAAGGTATCTGAATATCCATTTCAAAGCTTCCCAATGTAATCTTCCAGGATTAGCCATGTATCTGCTCACCATACTTAATGAATAAGCTAAGTCTGGTCTGCTGCAGACCAGAGCATACATCAGGCTTCCAACCCCACTTGCATAAGGTACTTTCATCATAGTCTTCTTCTCTTCATCAGGCTTTGGTTCCATTTCCTTAGATAATTTGAACTGTTGTCCCAGCGGAGTTGACACAACTCTACTCTCATGCATGTTAAACCTCTTCAGGACCTTCTCAATGTAACTCTTCTGGGATAAGAATTGTCTTCCAACTTTTATGTCCCTAAGAATATCCATGCCAAGAATCCTTTTAGTATTTCCCAAGTCCTTCATATCAAATCTGGCACTGAGCTTCCTTTTGATACTCTGAATCTTCAAAAGACTCTTACTAGCAATAAGCATGTCATCCACATAAATCAGAAGATAGGCTATCACATCACTACCTTGCCTTTCCAGGTACACACAAGTATCATACTTGCTTCTTACAAAACCAATGGATAGCATCACTTCATTGAACTTCTTGTGCCACTGTCTTGGACTTTGCTTGAGGGCATACAGTGATTTCTTGAGCAGACACACCTTCCCTTCTCTCCCTGGTTCAACAAACCCTTCTGGCTGGTGCATGTACAGATCCTCAATAAGATCACCATGCAGAAAAGCTGTCTTTACATCTAGTTGTTGTAGCTCCAGATCCTCTTGTACAACTCTACTGAGAAGTAGCCTGATTGAGCAATGCTTAACAACAGGTGAGAAAACCTCATTGTAATCAATTCCTTCCCTCTGAGTAAATCCTCTGGCAACTAGCCTGGCTTTAAACCTCACTTGATCTTTCACACCAGATTCAAGCTTCCTTTTAAACAAGCATTTACAACTGATTAGCTTCTGTCTAGGTGGCTTATCAACAAGAATCCAAGTTTGATTCTTCTTAAGAGACTCCATCTCTTCTGTCATGGCTATAATCCATGACTCCCTATCATCACACTCAAGAGCTTCCTTGTAGCTTTTAGGTTCTTGGTACTCTATGGCTTCTGCTGTAACAAGTGCATAGGAGACCAGATCCACACGGCCAAACCTTGCTGGAGGATGTATTTGTCTTCTGGATCTGTCTCTTGTCAAACTATAATTTCTCAAGTCTGCTTCTGGCACTCCTTCTTCCTCCTCTGCAGGTGCACTATCCTCATCTGATGACTCATTCTCTCCTGTATCCTGCTCTGGATCAGAACCAGATGCACTCTCATTATTGTCATGTTCAGGCTCCACCTCAACTTGAGTAATTGGCTCAGAAATAACACCATCCATCTCTTCAGCTGATGGTTCTCCATCACCTCCACCAGACTTGTATCCCATCTGTAATTCATTAAACACAACATCTCTGCCGGTAATACACTTCTGGTTTCCAGGCTCCAGACACCACAACTTATACCCCTTAACACCTTTTGGATACCCAATGAAAACACATTTTAAGGCTCTAGGTTCAAGTTTGTCTTGCCTCACATGAACATAAGCTAGGCATCCAAACACTTTCAACTTTGAGTAATCTGATATCTTTCCATACCAGATCTCATCTGGGATTTTAAACTCAATAGCAGATGATGGCACTTTATTAATGAGATACACAGCTGTGTTAACAGCTTCACCCCAAAAACTCTTAGGTAAATGAGCATCAGATAACATACACCTAACCCTTTCCAGAATAGTTCTATTCATTCTCTCAGCTAGACCATATTGTTGGGGATTTGAAGGAACAATTTTATGCCTAGTAATACCATTCTCTCTACAAAATTGTTGAAACTCCTCTGATAGGAATTCAAGCCCATTATTTGTCCTTAAGTGTTTAATAGTCCTGCCTCTCTTATTCTCAAGTTCAATTAACCATTCTTTGAACTTAGAGAGGGCATCACTCTTCTGTTTAAGAATGTAAACCCAAACCTTTCTGGAATAATCATCAATAAGAGTGAGGAAATACCTGCCTCCACCATGAGTGGATACCCTTGCTGGTCCCCATACATCAGAATGTATGTAATCCATAACCTCCTTGGTGGTATGCTTCCCTTTCTGGTATGCTTGCTTCTTTGATTTCCCAAGAACACACCTCTCACAGAATTCCAGCTTACATATCCTCTTCCCAGGGATTGCTCCCTTCTTGGATAACTCCACCAGACCCTTCTCACCAACATGTGCCAATCTCTTGTGCCACAAATTGACCTCAGAAGACCCCATGGTAACATTTATCTGATCCTGTTACAGTTCTTCCAATCAAAGTATACAAACCATTCTTGATCATACCTCTCATAACAACTCTTCCAGACTTGGTTATTGACAGAACTCCCTTTTCTGTCTTGAATTCAAAGCCCTTAGAATTCAATGTACCCAGAGAAACAAGATTTCTCTTCAACTCAGGAACAAACCTGACATCAGATAAGATCCTATCAACCCCATCAAACATCTTGATCTTGATAGAACCAGATCCTTGCATTCTACAGCTCTCATCATTACCCAAAAGAACAAGACCTCCATCAATCTTCTCAAGATTCAGGAACCAGTCATCATGTGGACACATATGAAAAGTACACCCTGAGTCCAGGACCCACTCTTGACTTAGCCTCTCATGACTAACCATCAAGACCTCTGCACTATCATATCCTTCAACCTCCACAACAGCTGCATCTCCATCTTGATCACCTTGATTGTCTTTCTTCCTTCTTTCAGGGCAATTCTTTCTCAGATGACCTTCCTTATGGCAAGTGAAACATTTCCTCTTCTCAACAAAATCAGATTTCTTCCCACCCTTATTCCCTTTTCCACCATCCTTTTTCTTGGACTGAAACCCCTTCTTCTTCTTGGATTGAACATTCAATCCTTCAGCAGACTTCTTCCCATCAGTTTGAATCTGTAGAAACTTGGTTTTCAGGGCAGTTTGAACATCATCAAACATCACCTGATCTTGTCTTCCAAATAACAAGGCATCTTTGAAATTTTCAAGAGACTTAGGTAGGGCATTCAACAGCATCAATGACTTATCTTCATCATCAATTGTAACATCCAAACTCTCCAGATCATCCACCAACCTGTTGAACTCGTCCAACTGATCACCAAGATTCTTATCTTCACTCATTTTGAAGACTCGAAGCTTCTGTTTCATGTATAACTTGTTCGTAACAGATTTGGTCTGGTATAACTGCTCCAGCTTATTCCAGATCCCAAGGGCGGTTTCCTCCTTCGATACTTCCCTCAATGGCTTGTCCCCAAGACACAAGATAAGCGCACTGTGTGCCTTCCTCTTGTTCTCCTCCACCTTCGCCGGATTTGTTCCAGAAGCCACCTGAGCCGGTGGAAACAAGGCTTTGTACAACTCATTGTGTACCAGGAGAGCCTTCATCTTGATCTTCCATAAGCTGAAATCGTTATTCCCCGTGAACTTCTCAATATCAAACTTAGTTGCAGCCATGATTGCTTCCCACAGACGGCGCCACTTGTTAATCGATTTTGGATTCACAAGAAAACTTGTTTCCGGGAATCGAAATATGAAAGCAATAAGAACGAAATTGAAAATTAACAAGAACACCAGTTTACGTGGTTCGGAGATAAAGCTCCTACGTCCACGGGATCCGAGAGGATAGAGTTTTCACTAAGAAAGGAATTGGAAGTTACAAGTTACAATCACACAATCTCACAGTGTTTGCGCTAAAAAATGATGAAGTTCCTTCTCTCAGCTGAGAAGCCCTCTTTTATAGATACAGAGATTGGAAACGAACCCTAGATTCGATTCAGTTGTAACAAACTCAATGCAAAAGTAGTTATCCAGCTGGCTAACGACTTCAATAACCGCCATAGTTGATTTAGTTAGAACCGCCATTGAATTTGTTGTGACCGTTTTGGACCACAGGTCGGATCCGGCCGGAAGAAAGCCGGAAAAGGCAAGAAGATACTCAGAGGTCGGGACCGACCTGGCCGGTCTGTATCCGACCTCAGCGGGCTCCGACCACGAGTTTTCGACCTTGAAAGCGAGGCCGGAAACCTGCTTGGGACGCCCGTCCACGTTCATCACAGCCATATTGAAGTCCGGCCGTGGCCGGACCGGCCCGGCCACGACCAGTGAAGTCCAGCGGAGGTCGCCCGGTCGCAACCAACCGGCTGGAAGAATCTCCGACCTCACTGTCCACCAGGAGGCCAGCCTCCGATCACTCAAGGCCCTCGGCCGGCAAGAGAGATCCGGAGCACGTGATAGAATCAAGCGAGACCCTCCCCCAAGAGGGAAAAAGACCGCCTCCGTACTCAGAGACTCAGAGAATATTCCATCCAAATGAGGAAATTCGCCAGAGAATCGTCCTTTTTGGACACGCGTCAACACCCTAGTGGCCGGCCACCTGCAAGCCCTGACATATCAGAGCCCGCGCGTCCTCAGAGGCAGGAGACATTTAATGCACCTGTCCCCCAAGAGGCCGGAAATGACCAACATACCCCTGTAGTGAGAAAACTATAAATACCCCAACATTTGTAATGTAAAATAGGTTCAATCTCTCTCAGTATAATCAATACACATACTCATTCAAGTCCAGGGACTAACAACCCCTGGCAATTCTTGGTGTTCTTAGTGTTCTTATGCATTTATTGCTTTTCTTCATCCAAGCATTCATTTTAGCATTTAAGAACCCAATCATTTGGTGTTTTTACCAAAGCTCTTATAAATAGCCAGTTAATCCCAGCAACAAATATTTGGTAAACAACAGAATTAGCTTCAATTTGGTGTATATCGCGAATAACGGACTTCAGGATCAGATGACAAGACCTCCTCTGGCTCTGGCCACTTACACCAGATGACCTCTGGTCCCAGACCTCCTCTGATAGACCTCTTCTGATGTCTCATCTATCAGACTCGTCTGACCAGACCTCACCTGATGGACCTCCTCTGATAGCTCTTCTGCCTGACTTCTCTGGTCAGCCTTCTCTGGTCAACCTCATCTGGTCCATCTCCTCTGGTACCCCAAATTTACTAATCTCTCACGGCTAACACTTTACCAACATAGCCTCCTATTGAATTAAGCCCAACAGATTACATACTTCACATATGACCCTTCACAAGATATTTATAGGTGTGAATGAAGAATGAGATGTAAAAACTGGATGTTACATCTCTAACTAAAATGGGGCGGGGGCCAGAAAGTCCTAGTCTTGTTTGGATGAATCCTAAAACAAACAAGCCCTAATATTTGGGAATACGAAGACGAGTCAGACCCATGTTCCATCGCAGAGATGCAGTGGATTTTGGGGTGGATTTTGGGTTGGATTGGGCGCTGCTTTCAGAATGTTAATTAGTGGGTGAGCTGAGAAATCTCAACTTAATTTTTTTAAGATTATAAAAATATAATTTTTGATTTTATAAGTTTTTAAATAATTTATTTTATCACAAATATTTTGAGGGTATTTATAAACTTCTGAACAATTTATAAATTGTTTTAAAGAACTTATATATAAATTCAACCAAACGAGCTCAATATCTATATATATATATATATAATAATGCTAGCCGGCCTATTTTTGGAAATCATTAAATTTTCCCTCCAAAATTATTACTAAATTGAGTAATATTCGTTTTAAAAAAATCTTTTTATATATTTGATATATATCTTTAAAATATATTTTATTGTAATCTTTATTGTAAATATTGACTAATAATTGTTTACAAAATATATTGGATGTATATTTGAAATATAACTTATAATAAATATTGAGAAATAATATAAATATATTGAATATATCTTTGAAATATATATATATATATATATATATATATTATATTATGATGAATCCCTTTATTTTGTAGTATAAAAGATATTTCGATTATTTTAAAATAATAGTTATTAAATATTTGTGTAAATGATCAATGTATAGAAATAATTTAATATATAGTTTGTGGAAGTTATTAAAATAAATATTTATGAATTAAAAAAAAAAAAGAATAAGACCACTCTTTATTTTTTGGCAACGTATAGAGTGAAAACGGTTCATACACGAATCATTTGAAGTGCATTAGTTATTTTTACTAAAGGATATTAGTTGTTTTCACTAAATGATATTAATTGTTTTCACTTAAGGGTATTAGTTTTGGAGGGTATTACTCCCTCCGTCCCACAACAATTTGCACCCTAATTGGTTTCACATTTTTTTTTAAGAAATATGAATCTTTTGAATAAAATAGTGGCATGTGGGTAAATATATATGCATCTTTGTGAGTGTACACATAAATCAATATTATGAATTACAATTGACGATAGAGCAAAACTTTGTATGGACTGACCCAACACGGGAATATTGGATAGCAATTGAGTGCTTCAAACCTCAAACTTATATTAATCTGGAGGATACTGAATAATGTTGCTTATTTATTTATAAAAATATATGTGAGATGTATACATTCTTAAATTGCATAACTATTTTAATACATGCATTTATCTCAATATTATAAAAATAAATCTTAAAAAGTTAATATGTATGAGTAACCATATGAAACGACTTCATAGATGAATTTTTTAATTGAAAAAAGAAAGAAATGAAAAGACTTTTGTTGACATATTATGAGCAGCTGCCACATGGACAAACTACTTCCTCTTGATAAGCAGCTTCCACATGGACGAGCAGTTTCTACATGGACGAGCAGCTGTCCTCTTGACGAGCAGCTTCCCATGACGAGCAACTGGTACACAACTGAGCCAAGTCAATCGATATGGACGAGCAGCTGTCCTCTTGACGAGCAGCTTCCCCATGACGAGCAGCTGGTACACAACTGAGCCAAGTCAATCGATATGGACGAGCAGCTGTCCTCCTGACGAGCAGCTACCCCATAACGAGCAGCTGCCCTATACAACTAACAACTATGCTACACAAATGACCAACATGACGAGCAACCTTGTTAGGCGAGCCGCTCCAAGAGGCGAACAACTTCTTAAAGAAAGACAAATGCCGAACAACAATGAATCCGAGATAAGATCAAGCACAAGACTTAATAATTAAGTTTCAGCCTAGATATGGTCAAACAAAGTCAAAAGGACACATGTCAAGCATGCAAGCTTGGAAGTCCAAAAGTCATGTACACCACCTACTTGGTGGTTAGTATAAATAAGTTATTCTCCAGCTGTAAATATAAGTTTAAATTCACAAACACTCCAAATACACACACTCATACACCTAAACGTACACACATACGAAATAAATATGAATTCAACTCTCGTATTTATGATTTTATAACCCGAACTATCGAATTTACCATTTACGGTGGTAATCAATCACACGTTCTTGTTTGGTGATTCTAAATTCGGTTTAAAACAACCACTAATCCACGCGATTAGAACCGATCACCAACAACTTCATTGATAATTTTACAAATGTTTAGTTCAAAGCCACACTTAGAGAATATTGTGGGGCAATTTGAATTATTTGAAGGACAGAGTCATACTTGCACCTATACTAGAATAACTTGAAGTGTTATGGCGTGTCGATTCATAATTTGAATTTGAAAGTTGAAACTTCAATTATTTTACTAAAAAATAGGGGTGAAAATAGGTCAGACCAGACCTCTCACAAAAAAAACTAGGCCTGGTTTATAATTTATGGGCCCAAGTCTAGCCTATTATTATCTATCATAAACTTTTTTTGTGGACTCGACCTGGACCTTTTTAGCAAAGAGGTTAAACTTTAAAGCCTTTTAAGGACATATTTAATAAGTGTTTTTAATAACTTCTCTATTCATCATAAAAAAAAATTACACATATAAAATTACCAAGTGACTCGAAAAATACTTTAATAGAAATACTAATAAGCACCCTTCAAACTAAACGAAGAAATTACAATATATATTGAAGATCCATAAATTAATTATACAATTATGGTCGTGCATCACACGAGTTCAATTACTAGTAAATATTTATATTTAACTATTTTATACATTAAAAAGCAAAAGTATTCATTCTTATTGGTTTAACACTCAATAAAGTAGATTTTTCTTAATACTTGTGTCAAACCAATGTATGAAGATAGTCTTGGGACGGAGGGAGTAAATAAATACTTTCTTAAACAACTACTCTTTATTTTTTCACAATTGTTCATTACTTTACACAAAAGTCAATATATAGATCACTATATATTAATAAACAATACACTCTTTTAAATAAATCAACAAAAAGAAAGATGAAATTTATATTGGCATGGAGGAAGTACTCCCTCCGTCCATGAGTAAACTTCCCACTTTCCTTTTCGGGCCGTCCACAAGTAAGTTTCCCATTCCATAAATGGAAATAACAACACTCTATTATATATAAACTTTAACCTTCAAACTCACACAATATTACAAAAATGCCACTCATTCACTTTACTTTTCAACACTATTCATTACTTTATCCCAAAAGTCAACATGTGGCCCACCATATATTAATAAACAAATACACTTTCTTAAACCATTCAACAAAAAGAAATGAGAAACTTACTCGTGGACGGAGGGAGTATTAGTTTATCAATATTATATTTACGGGAAATTATTAGTCATGCATAGCTACATAGTACAAGTGATGTCTAAAAATATTACTTTTAGCATTTAATTTTTTAAAATAATTATTTAAGAAATACTACAAGAAAAAAGTAATATCGAAATTTGTGCTAGTTTGTGTTGGAAAATGGTGGTGTGAATGAGAAATTATGTCTCAATTTGTTGTAACCGAAAAATTGGATAAGAGAAAAGCTAAAGACTTTGTCTCAATTTCGTTTTCCAATCTGTAACAGCTGAAAAACTGTTATAAAATAATGGTCTTGAATTTATGTTTGAATTTCGGCCATTAATTTTTCAGTTTTATTTTTTGAATGGCTGTAGGTTAACGTTGAATAGCTATAGGTTAACCTTGAATGACTATAAGTTAACCTTGAACGACTATAGGTTAACTTTGACCGGCTGAAGGTTATAACACGTTTTTTAAATGGTTTTTGACCGATTTAATGGCACATTTCGTCGGTTTCAGATGACCATTATCTGTCAATTAATTTCATAAGCTCCAATGGTCGATTTTTTGCTGCTATAAGTAGAGCCTCAAATTGAGAATAAAAAACACACCGAAAAACACTGAAAAGAAAAAGATATACAAATACTTTCCAACAATTGCTACTTTCTTTGAGCTTCATTCTTGCTTCGTTCTTATTCTGGTGATTAGTCGGGTAACTTCTCAGTTCACCTCGAGCAAGATATATTGTTGTATCGTTGCTCTAAATCATTGTATCTTGGGAAACAAGTATCCTACGATTCACTAGCACCGAGAGTGAAGGACATAATTTATTTAAAGGAAATCGTGTCTAACACGAGCCTCGATTATTCATTTTATCCTATATTCAGCCATCTACGGTGCATATTTCCTAACAGTTTTAAAAAAAATTATTTTTCCTTCTGATGGCTGATACCAACGTGAATGCTTCCAATGATTCTGTTCCAGCCTTGCCTACGACTCCTACTTCCTCGATGGTACTTGTAGGGGCCACTTCCTCCATGCCTCCAACGAACCCTCCTCACCAACTTACCATTCCGGCAAGTCACCATGACAAACCGGAAAAATTCACGGGGTTGAATTTCAAAAGATGGAGACAGAAAATGTTGTTTTACTTGACAACATTGAATTTGGCAAAGTTCTTGAAAAAAGATCGTCCAGTGCTTTAGGAGAATCCCGACGTGCAAGCTGTGAACGCCCTTGATGCATGAGATCATTCTGATTTTCTATGCAAAAACTATGTGTTGAATAACCTTGGTGATCCACTTTACAATGTTTATATTGAAGTGAAATCAGCCAAGGAGTTGTGGGAGACTCTTGATAAGAAATATAAGACGGAGGATGCGGTGCCAAGAAGTTCATCGTCGGTAAGTTCCTTGACTATAAAATGGTTGATACTAAACCGATTGTTAGTCAAGTGCAGGAATTACATTTTCTTATCCATGACATTCATGTGGAGGAGATGTCAATAAGTGAAACTTTTCAAGTGGTTGCTATCATTGAAAAGTTCCCACCCGGTTGGAAAGATTTCAAGAATTACTTAAAGCACAAGCAAAAAGAGATGAATGCGGAGGAGCTCGTTGTTCGTCTTCGTATTGAAGAGGATAAAAAAAATTCGGAGAAAAAGTATGGTTAATCCGAGCCAAAGCCAATGTTGTTGAACAAGGCCGAAGTTCGAGGACCAATAACAAAAACAAAGGCAAGAAGAAAGTAGATGATGCTCAGCCTAAGAATATCAATTTAGGCCCAAAGAAGGAAGATTTCAAGAGAAGATTCTCGGGTAAATGTTACAATTGTGACATACCCAGCCACAAGTCGGTTGATTGTAGAAAATCAAAGCGTAATCAAGCCAATATGATGAATCAAGATGACATGCACTTTGCGGCTGTTGTGTCCGAAGTGAACATGGTGGGTTCAAACCCACGTGAGTGGTGGCTTGATACGGGTGCTACACGTCATATTTGTTCTTCCAATGAGTTGTTTAACGTCCTTGAAGAAAATGTGAATGGAGAGAAACTATTCATGGGAAATTTCAGCCACTTCCGATGTCAATGGCAAAGGAAAGGTGGTGTTGAAATTTACTTATGAAAAATAATTAACACTTAATGATGTGTTGTATGTACCGGAAATTCGAAAGAATTTAGTGTCGGTTCTCTATTGAACAAGCATGGGTTCAAAGTTGTAATAGGGACGGATAGAGTTATTTTATCCAAAAATGGAGTATTTGTTGGTAAGGGGTATGAGTGTGATGGGTTGTTTAAGCTCAATGTAATGACTATCAAGAAAAACATGAATAAGAATGCTTCTACTTCTGTTTACTTGATTGAGTCTTCGATTACATGGCATGGTCGGTTGGGACATGCCAATTTCAATTTATTACGAAAATTAATGAATATGAATAGCATACCAACACTCCATATTGATACAAATCACAAATGTGAGATTTGTGTGGAAGCAAAAATGACTCGGTCATCTTTCCAAACTATTGAAAGAAATAGTGAACCCCTTGATTTAATTCACACAGATGTGTGTGATTTAAAAATGGTACAAACACGTGGTGGTAATAAATATTTATCACATTTGTAGACGATAGCACAAAATATTGCTTTGTGTATCTTCTAAAAAGTAAAGACGAAGCTTTTGATAAGTTTGTGCTTTACAAAAATAAAGTTGAAAATCAACTTAATCGAAAGATCAAAGTGTTGAGAAGTGATAGAGGAGGTGAGTATGAATTTCCTTTTGCTGAATTTTGTGCACTACACGGAATTAAGCATGAAACTACTGCACCTTATTCACCTCAACAAAATGGTATTTTGGAACGCAAAAATCGAACATTGAAAGAAATGATGAATGCAATGTTGCTTGATTATGGGTTACCTCAATAAATTGTGGGGAGAAGCAGTTTTGACTGCAAATTATCTTTTAAATAAGATACCCCGAAAGAAGGTTGATAAAAGTTCATATGAATTATGGCATGGTCGAGCACCTTCCTACAAATATTTAAAAGTGTGGGGGTGTCTTGCAAAGGTGGCAGTTCCACCACCTAAGAGAGTAAAAATGGGCCCTAAAACTGTTGATTGTATATTCATTGGATATGCACAAAACAGTAGCGCTTATCGGTTTCTTGTGTATGAGTTTGAAGACATACATAAGACCACAATTATGGAGTCGAGAAATGCATCATTCTTTGAACATGTATTTCCATGCAAGACATGCATTAAAGTTAGCAATAAGGCTAGTACTTCAAAGATGCATGAAAACCATACAGTAGATGAGAATGTAGAAGATGATGTTGGGGTTGAACCAAGACGAAGTAAAAGAGCACGAGTAGAAAAATCTTTTGGTTCGGATTTTCTAACTTATATGCTCGAAAGTGAACCACAAAGTTACAATGAGGCTATAAACTCTTCTGAAGGTCCTCAATGGAAAGAGGCAATTCAAAGTGAGATTGATTCCATTTTGCAAAATCACACTTGGGAATTAGTGGACCTTCCTCCAGGAAGTAAACCATTAGGTTATAAGTGGATTTTCAAAAGAAAAATGAAAGCTGATGGGACCATTGATAAGTACAAGGCAAGACTTGTAATCAAAGGTTATAGACAAAAGGAAGGTCTTGACTATTTTGATACATATTCTCCTGTGGCGAGAATTACTTCGATAAGATTAATCATAGCTATCGCAGCTTTGAGAAATCTTGATATACACCAAATGGATGTGAAAACTGCATTTTTTAAATGGTGATTTAATTGAGGAGATTTACATGCAACATCCTGAAGGGTTTTTTGCTCCCGGGCAAGAGAACAAAGTGTGTAAATTGGTGAAGTCATTGTATAGCTTGAAACAAGCACCAAAGCAATGACATGAAAAATTTAATTATGTTCTGATGGAACATGGATTCCACATTAATGAATGCGAAAAATGTGTCTACGTAAAGTTTATAGAAGATGGCTACATTATTATGTGTGTTTATGTAGATAACATACTTATCATTGTGAGTAATGATAAAATGGTAAAGTCTACCAAACACATGTTGAATTCAAGATTTGACATGAAGGATTTGGGACTTGCTGATGTTATACTTGGAATTAAAATCCATAAAACATCAGATGGAATTATTTTGAGTCAAACTCATTATGTTGACAAGATTCTAGAGAAGTTTAGCAAGAATGATTTGAGTTTTGCTAGAACTCCGATAGATCCTAGTCAATACCTTGCCAAAAATAGAGGTGAAGGTGTCAGTCAAGTGGAGTATGCTATAGTCATAGGCAGTCTGATGTACTTAACGAGTTGTACAAAACCAGATTTGGCCTATGTTGTGAATAAGCTAAGTAGATACACTAGTAATCTGGGTGATAGTCACTGGAAAGCTATTGTAAGAATACTTAGATACTTGAGATATACTCGAGAATATGGGTTGCATTATATGAGATATTCTTCAGTAATTGAAGGTTATAGTGATGCAAATTGGATATCTGATATAAAAGACTCGAAGTCAACGAGTGGATATGTCTTCACCTTGGGAGGAGCAGCCGTATCTTGGAGATCCTCTAAACAAACGGTGATTGCGAGATCGACCATGGAGTCAAAGTTTATTGCTCTAGACAAGTGTGGTGAAGAGGCTGAGTGACTTAAACATTTTTTGGAATATATCCCAAAATGGACGAAGCTTGTACCACCAATTTGCATATATTGTGATAGTCAAGCTGCAATTGGAAGAGCACAAGGTAATTTGTATAATGGTAAGTCTAGACATATTCATCGTAGACATAGGCGGCCCTAGGGTGGAGCACCTGGTGCCGTCGCACAGGGCCCCACCCCAGCGAGGGCCCCCGATATTTTTTGCATATATATATATATATAATTAAATATATAAATATATATTGCATTCTATTTTGTTATTTTTAGCTAGTAGAGTTGATGATTTAGGTATGTGTAATTTTTTTATTTTTCTAGGGTCTCGAGTTCGAATCTCTAATAGTCTACTAAATTATTTTTATTATTTTATGATTAATGTCTTACAAATTACGTCTGCTCCTATTAAATATTTGCGTCTTCTTTTTAAAATTAAACTGTGTTAGTACTTTAGTTTTTTAATAAATGTGTATAGTAATTTATTTCATTTTTCTATACATGAAATTATTTTTTAATTGTTTAAGTTTGAAAATATATAATTGTACTATAACATGACATATTTTGTTCTAATATATCTCTTTTTTCTTTTTGGTAAATAAATCTTTTTCGTAATTACTTTTTCCTTTTTTTCTTAATTATTTGTACAATTTCAATATAAAATTATTTGTTTTAAAAATTAAATTTTTAATAGGCAATTTACTTAATTTTATCTAAATATAGAAATATCTTTTTTATTGTTTGAGTTATACTCTAATATAGCATATTTTATTTTTATACATCTCATTTATTTGATTAATAACTAATGTAATAGTCTTTATATTAATAATTACAATATTTTTGTTTATTGTACAAATAAATGCTTAAATTATTTTCGAACATGGCCCTTAAAATCATTGGACCGGCTCTGATCGTAGACATAATACCATTAAGCAACTACTCTCAACTGGGGTTATCACAATAGACTACATTAGGTCTAAAGATAACATAGCTGATCCGTTAACCAAAGGGTTAAATCTAGAGTTAGTTTTGTCGTCATCAAGAGGAATGGGTCTAAAAGCCTTAGAGAGTAAGAGTTGAGATGAAGGAAAACCTTACCTAAATGACTGGAGATCCCAAGAAATAGGTTCAAAAGAACAACCCAATTGTATAACTCTGAATCACTGTTTTGTGGGGGATACGTAATTTATTTAATCCCTAGAAACCCATTGCCTAAATGATGTTACGGTGATGTGTTGTGAGGATTAGCATACGGCTATTAATGATTTGAGAAGAGTTTGTGAGATACTCTTAAAAGAATCACCTATGTGAGAGAGAAGTGGGGTCGCTTCGAAGGGAATATTGTAAGGCGTATTCCTAAAAACTCTTGCAGAACCAGGCGGATGTTCATGGCCAAAACGAACATAATCATGAGAACTGAGAATTGTCAGGAAGAACTTGAGTGAAGTGCACCATCGTTTACACAAAACAGTTGATAGTTCAAAAACACCGCGTCTACTATTCAACTAGTAAAGTAAGTGTACTTTCACAAGGGAAGGTTCAAAGGGTAACACCTACATATCCTATGCAAGATTCTAACGCTGACTTAAATCACCAAAAACCTTTTTGGTATCTATATAAATTTCTATTCATGTGGGGGACTGCTGAAAAATGGTGGTGTGAATGAGAAATTATGTCTCAATTTGTTGTAACCGAAAAATTGGATAAGAGAAAAGCTAAAGACTTTGTCTCAATTTCGTTTTCCAATCTATAACAGCTGGAATACTGTTATAAAATAATGGTCTTGAATTTATGTTTGAATTTCGGCCATTAATTTTTCAGTTTTATTTTTTGAATGACTGTAGGTTAACGTTGAATAGTTATAGGTTAACCTTGAATGACTATAGGTTAACCTTGAACGGCTATAGTTTAACTTTGACTGACGGAAGATTACAACACGTTTTTTAAATGGTTTTTGACCGATTTAATGACACGTTTCGTCGATTTCAGATGACCATTATCTGTCAAATAATTCCATAAGCTCCAACGGTCGATTTTTGGCTGCTATAAGTAGAGCCTCAAGTCAAGAATAAGAAACACACCAAAAAACACTGAAAAGAAAAAGATATACAGATATAGTCGGACAACTTCTCAGTTCACCTCGAGCAAGATATAGTGTTGTACCGTTGCTCTAAATCGTTGTATCCTGGGAAACAAGTGTCCTACGATTCACTAACACCGAGAGTGAAGGACATAATTTGTTTTAAGGAAATTGTGTCTAACACGAGCCTCGATTATTCATTTTATCCTATATTCAGCCATCTATGGTGCATATTTCCTAACAGTTTGTGAACTGTCACCCCGTGAAACCATCTCATACAAAAATTTTGCCTTAATAGTTTTCTCATTAATTTTAATTTCAGTAATACAGATATGATGTCAAATAATCTAATAATTACCATATGCTTGTTTGTTAAATAGCTAAAAGAAAACAAACGAGAAAGATCGTTTGTCTCCAATATATTAGTCGCCATTTGAATATTCATAAGTTCTTTTTTATTTTCTTTGAACACTTAACTAAACGTCAAGAACACAAGAAAGAAAGAAGCTACGCAACTCTTAGTTCCATGACGAGAATTAATTTCACATATTCTTGATATTTGATACTCTATCTTATTTTTAAGCTAAAAAAAAAAAAAAGGTAATTTAGAATACCTCAATACTCGAACTTTTGACCTCAACTTGTGGAAAACTTTGTCAACCACCAAAGCCAAAGAGCATCGTTATTACTTTTTATTTCATCATATTATTTATACATGTGTGACCCTCTCTTACCTCCTTAGGCAAGACAATTTTGATTATATTCCCTCACTCCCTCAACTATGTCTTGTATAAATGTTCACGATTACTTTCATACTTTAAAAAACAAAATAAATTATATTTAAAAAAATTAATAAAGTTTAAAATATTATTTTATTCAATCTAATACTCGCATAATCTTTTTTTTTTTTCTTAAAAAATGTAATATCTTCTACTATAAAAATAATTTTGAAACAGAGAGAGCAAACATATCTATGATGTATATATAGAATATTTGATATTGGAGGCAATCTTTAGTTGGAGTGTGTCTTATATTCCGAGAGCAAATAATTCATTGGCTGATAAACTAGCTTATACCTCCTCTAATCCTCGTGAGTGGGAACAGGTTTACCTTCGTGGATTGAAGATTTAGCTCGTTAGGAATTTGTTTCGGGTTTTTCTTCTTTCAAAAGAAATATTGTGTTAAGAGAACTATATTTAAAAAAAAAAAAAAAAAAAAAAGACAGGACACATAATCGTATATATGATTTCGTATCCACTTAAAATATTAATTTAATACAATTACATGCAAAGTTTTATAATAAAAATGATTTATGATATGAAACTGTTTTGAAAAGCTTAAACTATTAGATATTTGATCAAAAATATTAATAATCACATCAGAAGTATAAAAAATTAAGGTCAGTGGAGGTATCATATCATTGTTCAAAAGTATCAATAAAAAATAATTATTTTAAATTTTTCATAATTTATATTAAAAACACAATGTTATACTTTTTTATGTCCAATTTTACTAAGTCTCATTTCCATTTTTTTTTTATGTCTAATAAAAATTAGATCATTTTATAATTCGAATTCGAGTAATTTTTTTATTCGATTAGTTATCAAATACAAATTCAAAACTTATGATATTCGATTCGATATTCGTAAATATTCGGTTAAATATATATTATATAATAATTATATAATAATAGTAATAATAAATATATTATTTATAAATTTAAGCCCATTATAAGTATATCAAGATATTAATCCTTATGACTTTATTAAAAAATGGGCTTTAGTTGCAAACTCGATAGAAGATTTGATGCTCGTCATTTGTTTATTAAAATTTTCTTTTCATGAATTTAATAGTTAACGTTTTTTTATATATAAGTACTTGATTATGTTATGAAACTTTTAAGTTTATAGTATTTTTTTAACATGTTTGAGAAAAATTCAATGAATATTCACTTCGAGTATTCGTATATTTTCTAAAAATTCGATATGAGTTTCAAATAAAATATAAATAACTTTTATTATTAGAAAAATATTCGATTCGAATTCGATATTCAAAATAATTTTACAAATACAAATTCAAAATAAGTGGTATTCGATTCGTTTACAACCCTAACTAGACGTGATTTAATTTAACCGCAAAACATAAGATTCACTCTCAGGCGAGTTAGTATTAGAGCGAAAATATGCGTTGTTGTAAACACAAATATATATTATTGGTCCTTATAAAAATATAATATTTAATTCTATTATTTTCAATTATGTAGTCCTGTATTTTATTCAAATGCCCGATTCTATTATTTTAATTACAATGTGTTGTATTTTATTCAAATATTCAATTTTTGTTCATCTAAAAAATTATCCAATAGACCAATATTTCCGTAAGAATTACCTTAATTCCCAAATAAAAGTTTTATAATTTCAAAATAAATATTTCACAAGATCAACTATCCAAAAAAAAATTATAATTAATTTTCCTAATTCTTTGTCAAAGTAAATGCATTAATCAAATATTATATTACAATTCTCATCTTCAATTCAATTTTGTGGAGTCCCAAAATTTTTGTTTTGTACAAAAAAGAAAAAAATAAAATTGAAGCCTTTACTAATGGGCCAACGAGAACGAATACAAGAAATATTGGGCTTTTAACTAACCTAATGGGCCTTTACCTCGCAAAAATAGAGCGAAATATATCAACGCGAATATACACGCGGGAATTCTTCGAAACCGCCTTCACCTGGTGAAAAACTACAACGGAAACTTTCCTATTCGAAACCGCCTTAAGCTAACTACAACGGTCAAATTCTCTCTCAGATCTTCAACGATTTTTTTTTCTGGGCTATTTATAAACACGGCGATGCCTAATTGCTAACAGATTCGTAATAGGTTCTATTTTGGAGATGATTTGCGGAATAAATATTTGCAGATAGTGGATGGATAGTTTACATTGAAGATAATGGGATGGATAGCAAACATCAGGTATGTCTCTAGATAGTATTGTCTGTCTGTATAAGTTTATGATATTCTTCTAGGGTTTGGATTTTATTTGCTATGTGTAGGGTTTTATTTCCATTCGGACATGAAAATTTACAGAAGAGTTTTTTTATGGTTCATTACAGAAACGACGATGTCTCGGGATTGATAAATAATTATCCCTTGTTCATGGGACAATTAGTCCTACCCTTTTCATGTGTCAATTATAACTATAACCATTTATCCAGGGCCGATGTCACATGAAGCAAACATATGATTGAATGAGATTAAAATATCAATCTCTCCTAGTCCCACAAAGCAAACATACTCTTAGAAGCCTTCGTGTAATCTGGGGTTTGATTTTCCTTTGTTAGGATGTTGGGGATGTGTGTTTTTAAGCAGCCCCTTTTTTGTCTAATTGATATTTTTCTGAATAAAGTTTTGTTGAAAGCAGTCGTGGATACACTGTTATTCTTTTTCCCCCAACCATAATTTGTAGTCTTGTTTTCCATATGCTTTCTTTATTTTTCGTCTACTTCTGTTCTGACTTTTCTCACTAAAGACCACCACCACCAACAGGCACAAATTTTGCATCTAATGGTCCTTTCATTTGTCGCACAATCTCCATTCCAACTGTTCCCTGACCTATGACAATATCTGGATGGTCAAAAGGAGGGACAAATGTACGGTCCTCAGCCTTTGGCATAGGACTGGGCTTCATCATATGAGTCCCCAAAAAGTACGACAGTTGCCCCCAATCGTTCAACTGATCTCCACTACCATTATCAAGTGAAAGGTAACTATATTAATCAGGGCAAAAATTCTGGAAAAAGTATTGTGTTAATGAACAAATAATCCCCTTTATCTCTGGTGTTGTAACAGGCATAACAATCACAGCGTTGCAGCCCAATTTCTGCCCAGTTTCCTTACATGAATTGCTGTCATTATTGTGGGGCCATCAAACTTTGCCTTGCTCCAAGTTAGTCACGTGAACTGCATCCTTTAGCAACCATCTTCATCAATTTGCATTAAGTGGGCAATGGGCTTTTATGCATCTGGGCTTGAATTCAATAATTAGCAGCCCTTTCTTGGATAGAAATGGGCCATGATTCAGTGAATTAAACACGAGCCCAAATCATTTTTGGATTTGCTCTCTTATGATTTTGAACTCAATAATTCAAATTTGTCAATCAAGAGAATTTCAACCTTGTGAGATTCATTCTAGACAAGGTAAAAAAACTGATGAGATTTCACCTATGTTTGTTACAGGAGTGTTGTATATGTTTGGCTAAGTACAGGGAAAAGGAAGAAATTAGGCAGCTGCCTTGCACTCATATGTTTCACCTCAAGTGTCTACGAGGGTGATGAGAACGTGCGGGTACTGTGCACCGGAGTATGCGCAGACGGGGCAGTTAACGAGCAGATTGGATGTGTATAGTTTTGGAGTGGTGTTTCTGGAGATCATATCTGGAAGAAGAGCAATTGATAACGGAAAACCACCTGATGAGGAGAATCTTGTTGCTTGGGTAAGCTAAATTACACACATTTTCAATAAGATCAGGTCAAAAACTATAATATATAATGAAAATTATTACTTTATATATAAACAGTATCAGTTTGTAAGCTGAACAATATTTGTAATTTGTATACTTGTCAGGCAAAACCGCTATTTAAAGACAGGAGAAAGTTCACGTTGATGGCAGATCCATTACTAGGAGTTCATTTCTCAAATGGGTTGCTTGTGCTGCTGCAATGTTAGTATCTTTCTTCATTTACTTATAAATTTGATCTCATTATTCCTCTGTTTGAGTATGTTTGCATGATTGGACATTTGGATTTTTGTTTTTCTGGATCAATTGTGCGGAAATTTGACAAAATTTTCGGGAAATAGTAGGTGCAGATGAGGTGTTCGACATTATTTTCTTACAACAGTAAGGTAGAATGGTAGATGTAACTACTATATAAGTTTGTGGGGCTCATACGCATTTCTTCCTTTCCTTAATCTGATTAATGCAATTTTCCTTGTGATTATTTAAGTTGTTGGATGGAGTTTAGGATATATATTTAAATTAGGATTTGCCTCATCTCCAACAGATAGAACCTATTATAAATTCGTTGAACTTTCCTTTTTACAAAATTGATTTCAGAATGCATATAGCGCTAATCCTAAACAAGAATCACATACCATTAAATCAATAAACTGAAGATAAGAAATCAAATCTCAAAAAGATGATTCTTGTTATGTTGCCACAAAATTTTCAACCAAAACACCACAAGTTGGGTGATCCCCCCTCTCCTACCACCCACCCAATTCCATTAACAAATTATTTCCTTATATGAATTGGGTCTCTACATTGTTGTTTCAATAGGAGTGTGGTGGTTTTAAGTCAGCAATCACTGTTGACGATAGATCATAGATTCATTCCTTACACCTGCAGATTTAGAAGAATGTGGCAAAAAATTTATAACACGTATCTTTGCATGTTCGCATCTAGTGCGTTGCTATTGTGTGTATTAACTTTCTATGTAAGTATTTTCATCCATGGTTTGTCTAGATATTCATTAACTAATCACTTTGTTTCAGAGAATAAATTGTCAGGAATACTGCTTATTCTATTGTTATTTTCTACGCAGACAAAACTGCTGAAAAACATAGAGATCAAGATGCGAAGCATTGGTGGCGTTTTAGATCCTTTTTCGGAAGTCAGGCCGATCTTGAAAAAGATGAGGAGCTTAAAGGAAGCAAAGCAGGTATCAATACTGTTGAACTATACTGCAAAAGACTTGTTAGTTGTTCAATTAAACAATCATATATTTTCTAGCCTCACTCTTGACATGTTAAATTGGTTCAGAAATGGAGGGCCACATGCAGAAGATCTTAGAGGTTCTGAAAGAAGATTACAGTGATGTGAAAGAGCCGCTGGTTGATATGATTAAGAACTTCCACGATCATTACCAGTCTCTATATTCGTGTTACGATCATCTGACTGAAGGATTGAAAAAAGAGACTCACAGAAAACATGGGAAGGACAGTTCTTCCAGTTCAGATTCCTCAGACTCTGATGATTCTCCAAAGAAGAAAAAGGAGTCGAAAAATGGAAAATTTGAGAACGATAAAGCAGGTATCAAGCTACAACTTGATACGGCACTTTCTGAGGTTGATGAGTTGAGGACAAAGCTGGCGCTCACTACTTATGAGAAGGAAACGTTACATCAGGAATATCAAATTGCTTTGAGCAAACAGGAGGAAGTACAGAAAAGTATAGGAGAGTTCAATTCTGAAGCTGGAAGAATGGAAGGATGAGAAATCTAGACTTTTGGCTGAAAACGGTGATCTGAAAATAGAACTAGAGAGTTCAGTTAATCTCCAATCTGAATTGAATCAGAAACTGGAGGTCTTGAACAGGGAGAAAGAGAGCTTGAGCATTGAGAAAGATGCTGCTCTTGTCAAAATTGAAGAGTTGAGAAGCAGTAATGGGGCGTTACAGAACGAAAAGGACACCACAGTGATGGAACTGGAAGCAGTCAAGGGAGAACTTTTGAATTCCAAGGAGAAACTAGAATTAGCAGAAAGCGGAATTGCTAAGCTAAGTGTGATGCTGGAGACTGCTGAAGAGGAGAAAACTAGTCTTGCCTTGAAGGTTTCACAGCTCGAAGATGACATGAAACAGGCTGAAAACAAGATTCAAGATCTTGGAACTGAATCAAGCAATTTGAGTGCAAAATTGGCTGAGAAAGAAGGGGAGCTTTCAAGTCACTTTGAGATTCATGAGGCTTATAAAGAAGAAGTGAAAGGCAAATTGGAATCAGCAGCAAAAGAGATATCTAATCTCGCTGAGATGCAAAAGGCAGCTGGAGATGAGAACGCTGGACTTTCCTTGAAGATATCACAGCTTGAGAATGAGGTAAAACAGGCTGAAAACAAAATTCATGATCTTATTACAGAATCGAGCCAGTTAAGTGAAAAGTTGGGAGAGAGAGAAAGAGAGCTTTCAAGTCACTTGGAGATTCATGAGGCTCACAAGGAAGAAGTGAAAGGGAAATTGGAATCAGCAGCAAAAGAAATATCTAATCTAGCTGAGAGGCATAACGCTGCTGGAGATGAGAACGCCGGACTTTCCTTAAAGATATCACAGCTTGAGAATTAGGTAAAACAAGCTGAAAACAGAATTCAAGAACTTGGTACTGAATCAAGCCACTTGAGTGCAAATTTGGCTGAGAAAGAAAGGGAGCTATCAAGCCACTTGGAGATTCATGAGGCTCACAAAGAAGAAGTGCAAGGGAAATTGGAATCAGCAGTGAAAGAAATATCTAATCTAATGGAGATACAAAAGGCAGCTGGAGATGAGAACGCCAGACTTTCCTTAAAGATATCGCAGCTTGAGAATGAGGTAAAACAGGCTGAAAGCAGAATTCAAGATCTTATTACAGAATCAAGCCAGTTAAGTGAAAAGTTGGGGGAGAGAGAAAGAGAGCTTTCAAGTCACCTGGAGATTCACGAGTCTCACAAAGAACAAGCATCATCTTGTGTGAGGGATTTGGAATTGGAACTTGATTCATCACACACTCAAAGAAGAGACATCGAGGAACAGAAGAAAGAGGAAGCGACTGCGCTTCTGAAAAAGCTTGAGGATAAAGAGAAGAGTCGCTAGCCCAAATAAATGGTTTAAAAGAGCAGATCAACACCATTCAAGTTGATGCTGAGTCGTTGAGGATCCATAAAGGGGAACTGGAAGAACAAATAGCAGAGAGAGAGAGAGAGAGAGAGAGAGAGAGAGAGAGAATCCGCTACTCAAATTAAGGACTTGACAGATCAAGTGAGCGAAAAGCAGATGGAACTGGAATCGTTGCTCAGTCAAAAAAATAGAATTAGAGATAAAAATGGAGAAAAGAGATAAAGAAATCTCTGAGTTTCTAATCCAGATTGAGACTCTGAAAGAAGAGTTGGTCAATAAAACCTCAAAGCTTCACAGGAGCCTGGAAGAAAAGGAGACTCTTGTATTACAAGTAAAGGATCTGGATTCGGAGCTCAACTCGTCCCACAATCAAAACCTGGGTTTGGAGGAACAACTGAAAGGGAAAAGTCAGGAATTTGCAGAATCGCTAATTCGAACAGAGACTTTGAAGGAAGAGTTGGAGAAGAAGATTGTAGAGCAACAGAAAATAGTGGAAGAGAAAGAGAATCTTCTGTTGAATTTGGAAGACCTCAAGAAAGAGCTCAACACCATTAGTAATCAAAAACATGAAGTAGAAGAGCAATTGAGGAGCAAAAATGAGGACCTCAGTCAGCTGCAAGAAGAAAAAGAAAAGCTGCAAGGTAAATGTGCAGAAATGGAGAGAATGTCGATTGAAAGGAGAACCAACTCTCCGTTTTACAGAAAAAATCTGAGGATGGAGAGAGCGAGGCACTTGCTCTGCAATAGCAATTGAATTCTTTGGGTACCTGAAAGGGAAAAGTCAGGAATTTGCAGAAAAAAGAAAATACCTGATGCTGCAATCAGCTATCATATACAAACAACCATCCCATTATCTTTAATGTAAACTATAGCATCCACTGTTGATGAGCGACCAGGCGAGCAACAACGATTGAAGAATTAAAAGAACTAAAACTAAAACCAAGAAAGAGGCGACCATGAGAGTACAAAGGAGAATGAAGCTGTTGGCGACCAAGAACGCACAGAGAAGAACAAAGCTGTTGGCGACCAGGAGCGTAGTCAGACATATCTCGGCGACCAACATAGCAAAGTATAAAGAATAAATTAACATAAGGAGAAAAGACAAGTGGCGACCAACAGGTCCATGATACCCCACAAGGATATACAAGCGAGCAAAAGGCCACCAGAGAAAGCAATTGAGTTATTTCAAAAGACCAAGTACAACATTGAGAACTCCAAGAGTCACTAGTCTAGATATGATCCAAGTGTCTTAACACTTGGCATAAATCTAATGGTTAATATCTTAGATGTTGTACAAGTGTCTCAATACATGGCAAAAATCCAATGGTTAGACCATTAGGATAATGACACATGGCTTTCTTGTGTATCTATAAATACCCCCTCATTTGTATGAAGAAGGGGGACTTTTTCCATATTTGAAGATATTACCAAAACTCTTGCAAATTTACTTCTTGCATATTACTTAATCAAATTTTATGATCTTAGATTTTGTTTGGTGATCTTAACAAAGAAAAACAACCACTAATCATCATTGATTAGAAAAGATCATCAACAATTGGCGCTAGAAGGAGGGTGTCGAACCTTCGTTTCATAAAAAATTCGAAGAAAGGTTGAAGATCTTCACCGGAATCTGCAAAATTCGGCCGGAATCCGGTAGGAAGCCATTGGAAGTCAAGTGTGCATATCATTCGAAACAAAGTTATCCACAAATACATCATTTTAAGAGTTTGAATGCATGCATGTATGAACTAGGGTTTTCTAACCACCACATTCATACATAACTCTTGAGAAGGGTGTTGAGAAGCAAGGTCACATCAATCCTCTATTTATCCCATACATTTCGGCAATCAAGATGATTAGGTCACAAGAAGAAAGACATTCGAGCGCATCCCCGAACCCTAGGTCAAGAACTAGGGTTTCTTCCACCGAAGGGCATGCCCGGACGGTGAGGGCAACCTCACAAAGGAATATTCAAGTCACCATCGATACAATTCCACCGGAAGTGGAAGCTCTTGCTCAAAACCCCGAAGAACTAGCAAAAACGATTGCTGTCCTTCAATCCTTACAAAATCGGCAAACAGCTGGGCCATCGAGAGCAACGGCGAGCAGGGGCGAGCAGGGGCGAACAGGCGAACAGAGAAGCAAGTTGAGAGAAGATGCGCGCCGTGATGAAGCCGGCAGCGCGGAAGTCCGTAGAAACAAAGGAAAAGCTCCCATAAGTGAGCGCTTGGGAAATCGAGAGGAATTATCGCCGAGTCCGGCAAGTGAGTCGAGTAAAAGCACTTCTCGGACTAGTGCGTTGGAAAGGCTGGGAACAAGGCATGCAACCACGAGAGAACAATCTGGGAGAAATGATGCGCGACCACGCCCTGCTGCTCGCCCATCAGTGCATGATCGAGTCAGGAGATCAGCTTTTGGCCGACTGGGGCCAAATGGAGCCAGCAACATTGCAAGGAGGGCAACTCAAGAGAAATGCCCCATCGGGGAGGGACTGCATCATGAAGGGGTTATACCCAATCGTGATGAACAGCCTTCCGATGGGAGGACTCCCCCAAGCGAGTTGCAAGAGATGAAGAAAGCAATTGAAGAATTGCAGAAACAATTGGAATCTCAGAGAGGAGTCGGATCTACTATTCTCCCGTCTTCGCCATTATCTCCATTAATCCTCAATGCACCAATTTAGAAAAAGATACAATTCCCTGCCATCAGCTTATATGAAGGGACGTCGGACCCACGAATCCACGTGACAAAGTATTCAGACTTCATGATCTCAGTGGGGGCAACCGACGCAACTCAATGTCGAAATTTCCCACTTACCCTCGGGGATGGTCCACACAGATGGTTTTCAGCAATGGCTCCGGGTTGTATTACCTCCTTTGCCCAGTTAAGCAGGGAGTTCTTGTCTCACTTTTCAACAGCTGGGTCTTACTTAACCCACAGGCACCGGCTGGCAGATATTAAGCAAGGAGACGAAGAGTCGGACAAGCAATTTTTGGAAAGATTCGATAAAGTTCTGATGGAAGGCGAGATGGTAAGTGAAGACACAAAAATAGTTGCAGTAATGGCAGGGCTGAAAAAAGGAACCGAGTTGTAGAAAGAAATGCACTTGACGTGTCCAAAAACATACATGGAGTTCCGACACAAGGCTGGGATTCATGTATCGATGCAAGAGGCGTTGCAGAAAGAGCTGGGTGATAAGAATGATCCCAAGAAAGCTGGAAAGAAACCCATGGGGAGTGATTACAAGGCTCCGAAAAACATGAAAGCTTTAAACGAAGGAGCAGAAATGAAGGACAGGTTAAATCAGGTGCTGGCTACGTCAATAGAGGCGGTGTACAACAACGTCAAAGACAGAGACATGTTGTCGGAACCAAGAAAGATCCGACAAGAACGCGGAAAGTTGAATCCAAACAAATACTGTGCTTATCACCAGAACATCGGACATTTCACTAGTGAATGCCGTGATCTGTTAAAACAATTGTGGAGGTTTTATGAGGAAGGTAAACTGTCCGAATTCGTGAAGAGGGAACCCGGAAAGAGACCTAGGGAGGTCAATCTGCCTAGTTCGGATGACGAGGACAGTGACGACCAACCAACCAAAGCAACCAAGAAGGGAAAGAGAGTCTCAACAACACCAGCAGAGCCGATGCGGGAAGTTCTTATGCTCGAATCAAGTGGACACATTGGGGGATGTTCAGATGGAAGACCTCTGATGTCAAAAAGGAAGAGGAAAGCGGAGCTAAGGGCGGTAGCCCAAGTGAAGGAGGTAGGAGTCAACCAGGCCACCAAGAAAACGGGAGACCTAGTATTTTCAGAAAAAGATTTGGACGGTGTGCTCACTCCGCATAATGACTCGCTGATCATATGTGCTAACATCATGGGGACCAGAGTCCACCGACTGCTTGTGGACACTGGATCATACACCAACATTCTGTTTAAAAGCACATTAGATCAAATAGGAGATTGTGAGGAATATGTGAAACAATGTAATCATAAGATAGTGGGATTCGGTGATGCTGTAACCGATCCCCTAGGAGTAGTTACGTTATCAGTCGAACTTGTATCGACCGAGAATCCTGACAGGAGGATGACTAGAATGCTAGAATTCTTAGTAGTAGATCAGCAATCTTCCTATAACGGATTTCTCGGTCGTCCTTTTATCAATAAATTCAAAGCGGCTGTTTCAACGTACTACTATTGTGTCAAGTTTCCGACATCAAAGGGATCAGGTACAGTTAAAGGCGATCAAAAAAGAGCTCGTGAATGCCTCTTGCAGATGCAGCCTAAAGACAACCAGGTGTCAATGGTGGACGAACAGCCGAGCAGGAGCGCTGGAGATGAACCTTCAGTACTCAACGATGTTATGGAATCCATCGATACAGAAATGATGGAGAAAGACGAACAACAGGGCGACGAGCAGGAAATCCGCGGCGAGCATAAGGAACAAGAGATTGCATCTTGTTCAAACAAAGACGAAGACATCGAACCACGGATGGGAGCGGAGCCGATGATAGTTGAAGATGAACTCAACTTGGATGGACCCATCATCGATCCTCGATGGAAAGACCAAAAAAGAAGAGCAACACCGGTTGAAGAGTTGGAAGCAATCAGAGTTGACCCGAACCGAGAAGACTTAGAACTCTTCATCGGATCTGAGCTCCCAGAGCCTTACAGATCCAAGATGGAAGAATTCTTAAAGTCCAATCTTGATGTATTCGCATGGTCACATGCAGATATGGTGGGCATCAGCCCTGAGCATGCCAGTCATAAGTTGAATGTTGACCCAACTAGGAAACCGGTGAAGCAGAAGAGGAGGAAGTTTGGACCCGATAAATACGAAGCATTGGATGTGGAGGTAAAGAAGCTTTTAAGCAACGACCTTATCAAAGAGGCGCTATGTCCCAGATGGGTGGCAAATCCCGTATTAGTGAAAAAATCAAATGGTGCGTGGAGACTGTGTATTGACTTCACGGATTTGAATGCTGCGTGCCCAAAAGACAATTTCCCGTTGCCACACATAGACCAACTAGTGGACAACACGGCGGGACATGAACTCCTCACATTCATGGATGCATTTGCGGGCTACCATCAGATACCCATTCACCCGGACGACCAGGAGAGTACGGCTTTTTACACCAACAAAAATTTGTTATGTTGGAAGAGAATGCCATTCGGGTTAATCAATGCAGGTGCCACATATCAGCGACTCGTCAACAAAATGTTCAATGAACACATTGACAAAACAATGGAGGTTTACGTGGACGACATAGTCGTGAAAAGCCCGAGAAAGGGAGACCATTTGGAACACTTAACACAAACGTTTGAGATACTCCGAGCATATAACATGAAGTTGAATCCTAAAAAAAGCAGCTTCGGAGTCCATTCAGGCAAGTTCCTCGGGCATCTTGTTAGCCAGCGAGGCATTGAAGCAAATCCATCAAAGGTGAAAGCTATTCTAGACATGCAGCCACCAAGATCCGTCAAGGAAGTACAGCGGCTTACAGGATGTCTGACAGCTCTGAATAGATTCATATCAAGGTCTGGTGACAAATGTCGACCTTTCTTCGATGCTATAAAGAAAGGCGGATTTCAATGGACAGATCATTGTCAGCAGGCATTTGAACAGTTGAAAGAATATCTTGGCGATACCAAAATCTTATCCAAACCTGTCCCAGGAGAAAAACTATACCTCTACTTGGCAGCCTCAGAGGTGGCCATTAGCTCGGTTTTGGTTCGTGCAGAAGGAAAGTTTCACCTGCCCATATACTATGTAAGCCAGGCATTACATGAAGCCGAAGTCAAATATTCCCCGATGGAGAAACTGGCATACGCGTTGGTGATGAGCGTCAGAAAATTACGGCCATATTTTTTCGACCACCAGGTAGAAGTCCTGACAACTTTCCCGTTAAGGCAAGTCCTGCAGCGACCAGACACTGCTGGTCGCCTCCTCAAGTGGTCCCTCGAAATAAGCCAATTTGGGATATCATATGCACCTCGAACAGCGATCAAAGGACAAGCGTTGGCCGACTTTATAGTCGAACTAACCTTTCCTCAAGATCCGATGAGAGGCCATAATCATCCATGGCATATGTATGTCGACGGATCATCCACCAACATAGCATCAGGAGCCGGAATAGTGCTAATCAGCCCAGACAGACAAATTTTTACCTCAGCGGTGAAATTTGATTTTATGGCAACCAATAACGAGGCCGAATATGAGGCACTGATAGCCGGACTCCGTCTGGCATTAGCAGTCGGGGTAAGGAGGTTACAAATATACGGAGATTCGCAATTGATAGTTAACCAAGTCCGAGGAGAATATGAAGCTAGAGATGAAGGCATGGCACTATACCAGAAAATCGTAGCCCATCTAGCTTCCATGTTTGAACAAATATACATTGAACAGGTACCCAGGGAAAACAATGCCCAAGCAGATGTGTTGGCTCGCCTGGCCACCAGCACAGGTCCAGCAGAGTTGTCAGAAATCACCATCACAAAAATATGTCGTCCATCAACATTTGACTACAAAATAAATCAAGTAAACGAAGAAGGCGAAGAAGATGATTGGAGGGCACCTATTGTCAAAGACCTCCATGATGGTGAAGTATCGGGGGATCCTCAGGAAGCAGCCAAAATGGCCAGGCGAGCAGCAAGATTCACAATCATGGACGGTCAGTTGTACAAAAGAGGATTCTCACTTCCGCTATTGAAATGCCTAACAAGAAGGCAATGACAGGAAGTTTTGCAGGAAATTCATCAAGGCGTCTGCGGAAATCACGCCGGGGGGCGTGCATTGGCCTACAAGACAGTCAGACAAGGGTATTACTGGCCAACATTACTGCAAGATGCTATCAAAATAGCAAGAACTTGTCACAGATGTCAAATATTTGCACCCAACATCCACAAGCCACCAACAGAAATGATAGCAGTTAATAGTCCATGGCCATTTGCAAAATGGGGAATTGATATCATTGGACCTTTCCTAACTGGAAAAGGAAATGTGAAGTTCGCCGTGGTAGCTGTGGATTATTACACAAAATGGGCTGAAGCGGAGGCACTCGTGACAATCACACAAGAAAAGATGATAAGTTTTATATGGAAAAACATCGTATGTCGGTTTGGAGTCCCACAGGCAATCCTGACAGATAACGGACGACAATTCGAGGGCAAGAAAATAAGAAATTTTTGCGAAAAATGGGGAATTAAAAAGTATTTTTCAACCCCATACCACCCGCAGTCCAACGGCCAGGTGGAAGCAGTCAACAAAATAATCAAACATATATTGAAGATCCGGTTGGTGGATAAAAAAGGAAAGTGGTCAGAAGAACTACCAGAGGTGCTATGGGCATATCGAGTATCCCACAGGACAAGTACGGGAGAGACCCCTTTCACCATGGCGTTCGGAATTGAAGCAGTGATACCTGTAGAATTGAAGGTCCCAACAGAACGAACAGCAACATTCAATGAACAAACAAACGACGAGACTTTAGCTGCAGAGATGGATTTGGTTGATGAAAAAAGAATTTCGGCGGAAATAAAGAACGCAGTATACAAGAGAAGGATCGCAAAGTATTACAATTCACAAGTAAAGGTCAGAGAATTCAAAATTGGAGACCTCGTGCTCAAAAAGATTTTGGGAACGTCACCAGGAGTATTTGGACCGACTTGGGAGGGCCCATACAAGATAACTCAGAAATGGGACAACGGCACTTATGATCTAGAAGACATGAAAGGCAACCCGGCCCAATACTCCTGGAACGCAGCTTTGCTGAAGAAGTATTATCAATAGACAGGAAGTTGCAAAGAAAATGTAGAATTTTAATTCAAAATTCCATGACGTTTCGTATCTATCTGAAAACACAGTTATAAATACTGTGGAAAATATTCAGGATCTTGTATATTATGAATATATATGTTGTATTGCAAAAAATAGTTGTCAAAATTATTCGCTTGATAAAGTAAGTTGTTCGCTCAAGGCAGTCATGCAGGAGGCGAGCAACAATGTTAAAAGCGACCAAGACCCAAGATCAAATCCACACGAGAATAACAAGGCCCCAATTTATGGGCGACTAAGAGAGAAACATTCAATTCAAAGCCAAGTCCATGAAAGGATCAAGAGGCCCAGTTATTTAAGGCAAGTCTTTTTAAAAGACAATAAGCCCTTGTAAGCCGATCAGGCGAGCATTAAGGTACAGAATGTTTATTCTAAAAAAAAAAAAAGAAAAAAGAAAAATGCGCGAACAAGAAAGAAACAAAAGAAATAGAAACAGAAATTCAAACTTTTCATCCATTAAGAAAACAAGTTGTTACATCAAAAGGGAAGTGAAAGAGTACAAGCTAGCCTTAATACAAATTTAAAAAGAAACAAAAAGTACAAGATCTTCAGGCTGGAGGAGCTGGAGGCGCATCCGTGATCGCTGGAGCAGAAGGTGCTTCTTCAGTAGTGGCCGCCACAATCGTGGTCGCCAGAGCGGAGGTGCTCGCTCCTTCAATCGGAGTCAAGGGGAGAGAGTGAAGGCCATCGAAGATGTCCGCCTCCTTACTCGGCTGCTCGCCGGAAGACTCGGGAGGAACAATTTCAACACCTTCCCCAAAAATGTCCAAGGGAACTCCCATCTCCCCAAGATCAGCCAAGGGAAGCTTAAACCCTTCACCAAGGGGATTGTTTTGAACATAATCAACAAAGTCCTTTTTTGCAGTGGCCAAAACGTCTAAGTTATGGTCCAAAGCGAACTTCACCGATCTTAAGCTCTCAGCATAAGCACAGACATATCCCAGGTTGGTATTGTCCGCCATATCTTGAGCATAAAGGTCGTAGGCGACCATCCCGACATTCTCCTGCTTGAGGCGAGCAACCTCGGCTTGAAGCTCCTCTACTTGGGCGACCATGGCTGTCTTTTCAACCTCTAGTGCTCGTACTCGCTCATCGGCCACTCCTAACTCAAGAGAGAGCTTCTCCGATTGATTCAGAGCAAATTGCTCGCTGGCCAAGGAAGCGTCATACATTTGCTCCAATTTTGCTATCGCTTTGGAGTGTTCAGCTTTCTCCTGGGCGAGCTCCTCATCCTTCTTCTTTAGGGCGGCCGCCTTCTCCGCCTCAAAGCCTTCAATCTTGCGGCCAAGACTACGATTGGTCCTTTCCAACAGAATAATTTGATCAAGTAGTCTTTGGGCCGCCACAGCTTGATGACTGGCATTGTAGGCGACCAAGCGAGCATTATCGCTGGCAGTTTGATCCTGAATGATCTCCTCGGCAGTCCTAGTCCAAGCACGAGGAACCATCTCGGTCGCCCGGCGAACATGAGAGTCCGGTATGTCCAAGTATGGAGGGGGAGTTTTGACACAGCTAACACTGTGAAGCACTTCTGTTCGCCCAGGATGCTCTTCAGGTTTATACCTAGAAAGAAAGTAAAATACTAAATAAAGTGAAAAAGATTTAAACAGGCGACCATCGGAGAAGAATTTGGGAACTTACTCCCCCAGCTTTACAGGATCATATCCCAAATACGTGCGATCATTTGATGCTCATTTTTTCACCAATATAGCAGACACGGCCTGTTGCTCACTCACGACCTCAACGGAAGAAGGCCTTGGAGCCGGAGAGTTTGGATCTCGGCTGCTCGCCTCGATCATAGTTTTGGAGCGTTTGGATGATCGCTCGGTGACCTCCTTCTCGCCACGAGAACTCTCTCGGGGAGTCTTTTTCGAACCTTTTTCTTTTTCCTTCCCCCCACCACGGGAGGAAGTAGCAACCTTGGGGGCTCCTTTAGACTGGCGACCAGGAGCGCCTGGCTTTTCCCCAGCCCGGAGACGCATGAGGGAGAGGGGTGGATCCTGTCTCTTTCTTGTAGGCGCTTCAGCGGCCATCTGTTTTACTCGAGCGGCCAACAGATGATAAGACTGTGGGATAGTTGGAATGGCAACGGTCACTCGCCGATCTGTTTAAAATCAAGATAGAATTAGATGGGGCGACCAGGCGGGCAAGCGAACAAAGAAGTTAAGTAATTTACCTTCAGGGATGTCTGCTTGAGCCTCCAAGTGATGAGGACTCGTAAAGAGTTGAGCAATTTTCCGATGATTGGCTTTCAAGAGATAGTTTATGTCGCAAGTAGCAGGATCTCGCAACACGATCAAGGCCAAGGTGAAGAAAAACTCGTCACTCAATGCTGGTTGTCCCCACCTCGCAGCTCTGGGTCCTGCAAAACAACAAAGAGACAAAAATTAAAATTAGTCCTCGACGCGGTCCCAAAAGAAAAACAAGGATGCCTACGTTTCATTTTCCCAAAACACTCAGGAGTATTAATGCGCGCCTGGCCGCCAGAAAAATCCGCCGATGCTCGCCAATCTCCACCAATGAAGAAGAATTGGTTATGCCAACTCTTAACTTTGTTGGCGACCCCAGTGATGAGCTTCACCCCGGTCCTCGCCTTTACATAATACCAGCCGTCACCTTCTTCGCTACAGGCTGAGATAACTAAGGCATAATGGATCTCCGCCGTGCTAAGCTTGTTTTTATACACTTCAAGGCCGAAAAGAGTCATCAACGCAAGCAAATTACTCCACCCGATGGGAGTAATTTGGGTGATTGCTAGATTGATGTCCTCCAAAAAGCGACCAATGAGGGGATGAAGCGGCAAAGGAAACCCCGTGTTAAGAATGTCAAGGTTGATCGCTGTACAGCCTGGAGGGGGGCGATCAACAGTTTCTCCTTCCTTGGGGGCATAGAGAAAAATATCGTATGGAATTTTGTAATAAGACCTGAAACCCTCCAAGTCGTCCTCAACAACCAGGCTCGAAATCCTGCTCGCCGCGTAAGTGTTGATATTCTTTTGAGCGGGCACGATTGCACGGGGGCGAACAGGGAAGGCACGAGAATAGCGAGCAGCATACTCCTCCCACTCATCTTGGCGAACAACGCCTTCAGGGATTTGAGATTCAAGAGCCACTCTGGAGGTGGGAAAGCCAATCTCCTCGAGGAACTCCCAAGTGACCGACAGTGGTGGTCGCTCCACTTCAGACTAGTCGCCCTCCGCATCAATCTCAGCGGCCACTTCCTCTGAATCTTCTCCCAAGTCAGAAGAAGTCGCTCCTCCAGTATCAAGGCGACCAGCAGAATTCTGGACCTCATCATCGCCAGAATTTTCAGAGGCGTGTTCTTCGACTGAGCAAACAACAGAGGACGCCTCCGAACCCATCTCTTCGTCGAGCAGTAGCGTCCTCGGATTTTGTGCCAGAGCTTGTCGAATCGATCGGCGAGGAGCAGGGGAAGCGTTTTCTTCCATGGGACGTTTCCCAGGATTCCGTTCAAAAATCTCGATTGAGGCACCCTCATTCGAAGAGGACATTGTGGGGAATAAAAGAGAGGAAAGGAAAATAAAAAGATATAAAAATTTAGAGATGCCGGGAGACCGACGGCGGCGCTGGAGAATGAGTAGCGGCGGCGCAAATTTTTTCAATAAAACAGATTAAATATGAAATCAAAAGCAAAATCAAAGAAAGAAATAAGTTTGGAAAGTAGTAATCAAGGATTACCTGGAAATCGCACGTGAATTCGATCGGGAACTCGACAAGAATGGACGACAAAAAGCTCGAAGGGGCACTTTAATGGCGGAGGAAATGAAAAATTTCGAAAGAATGAAAGGAGGGAGAAGATGAGGTATTTATAAGGGTTAAAAACGGGGGCCAAAATAGAATTTACAAAAAATTCTATAGGCCCCTACCTGCAAAAACATCATAGACGTGGGCGGCAATGATGTCACCTGCCGCCCACGACGCTTCGAGTCCCGAGACCATTGGGAATCCAACCGTCGCATATACATCTAATACCTTCATGCTCGCCCAGATGACCGGATGCTCGCTTAAAAGTTCCCCACCTAACGAAAGTTAAAATCTGTTGCCCGCCTAATGGATACAAGAGGCATTCTATCAAAAGTTGTGCCTTGCTCCTTATTAGTCAAATACTTTCCTAATAAAGAACAAGTCAGGGGGCAATGTTGATGAGCGACCAGGCGAGCAACAACGATTGAAGAATTAAAAGAACTAAAACTAAAACCAAGAAAGAGGCGACCATGAGAGTACAAAGGAGAATGAAGCTGTTGGCGACCAAGAACGCACAGAGAAGAACAAAGCTGTTGGCGACCAGGAGCGTAGTCAGACATATCTCGGCGACCAACATAGCAAAGTATAAAGAATAAATTAACATAAGGAGAAAAGACAAGTGGCGACCAGCAGGTCCATGATACCCCACAAGGATATACAAGCGAGCAAAAGGCCACCAGAGAAAGCAATTGAGTTATTTCAAAAGACCAAGTACAACATTGAGAACTCCAAGAGTCACTAGTCTAGATATGATCCAAGTGTCTTAACACTTGGCATAAATCTAATGGTTAATATCTTAGATGTTGTACAAGTGTCTCAATACATGGCAAAAATCCAATGGTTAAACCATTAGGATAATGACACATGACTTTCTTGTGTATCTATAAATACCCCCTCATTTGTATGAAGAAGGGGGACTTTTTCCATAATTGAAGATATTACCAAAACTCTTGCAAATTTATTTCTTGCATATTACTTAATCAAATTTTATGATCTTAGATTTTGTTTGGTGATCTTAACAAAGAAAAACAGCCACTAATCATCATTGATTAGAAAAGATCATCAACATCCACAACCTGCAAATATTTACTTGGTACATCATCTCCAACAGACAGAACCTATTACGAATTCGTTGAACTTTCCTTTTTATAAAATTGATTTCAGAATGCATATAACGCTAATCTTAAACAAGAATCACATACCATTAAATCAATAAACTGAAGATCAAAAATCTAATCTCAAAATGATGATTCCTGTTGTGTTGCCACAAATTTATCAACAGATACACCACAAATTGGGTGATCCCCCCTCTCCTACCACCCACCCAATTCCATTAACAAATTATTTCCTTGCATGAATTAGGTCTCTACAATGTTGTTTCAATTGGAGTGTGGAGGTTTTAAGTCAACAATCATTGTTGACGATAGATCATAGGTTCATTCTTTAAACCTGCAGATTTTGCCTTTGATTATTTGCAGAATCATCGTAGCTAGTGTGATAGTCATTACTCTACTTAGGCTAGTTGGCCTATTTTTGGTGTGCAACTCAAGATATGCACAAGTTTATTGCAGTTTGATTTCATCACATACGTACCTTGTGGAAAGGTAATACCAAATTCTGTTATTGCAATTATTATATATGAGATGATTACAAGCATAAAATACCTATAATGAATCATACAACCTATAACTTAGATCAATATAATTTCAAAGAATCAGCAATAGCCAAATATTGCAAAACGTTGTTCATATATATATATATATATTAAAGGTGAACAGTGACAAAAACAGTGGCTTACAAGAACCAAACATACCTTGAATCACAGCCACGTTCCAATGATTGCAATGCATATTCACTTTCCTTTTAATAGAAGAGTTGCCACCTTTGCCTTTCTTTTGTTTGCTTTCATTTTTGTCCTCTTTTATTCCCCATTCTCTTTTGACTTGTTGTTCTCTTAATTGTCTACTCTCCATTTTCCCAAATCTTTGCAACTTCTTTCCTTCCCTCCGATGAAATCCTTCTACTCGTGGGTGTTATTCCTTTAAGTTGCTCCTCTTTTTCCCTTATTTTTGAGCCTCAGTCCTTTGGTGTTTTGTCAAGTTCTGAATAGCTGTCTCCTTAGAAGATCTAATATTTCATGTCCATTTGATATTTTCTTCTTTTCTTCAAGTTGTCTTCATTGCTTTTCTTTTGTTTGCATTTATCTTTTTCTTTTTATATTACTCATTCTCATTTTTTAATCTCTTCCAACTTCTTAAATTAATGAACTGCCTATTTACCAGTTTTATTATCAATTTATGGGTAGTTGACTCATTTTGGGTAATATCTTCTAATATACCATTATTCATTCGATATTCCAACTTTCCTTATTAGACTTGACTTATTGTCTTTCTTTCTTTTATTTTCATTCTTTATCCTCTTGGTTTTACCACTATTTTTTCTAAATCTATGCACTTTCTCTCGTAATCCCGTAACTCATGTTTGATCTCTTTTGAGGTGCTTCTCTCTCTTTGCTCTCATCCTCGGCACACCCTCTATCTTTATGGTGTTTTTTTTCAAATTTTGATTAGTTCAATGCACCAAGGCAAATCTTATGTTCCATTCTTCGTTTGAACTCTCCTCTGCCTTTCTTTCTTTTGCATAAATCTTTGTCCCCTTTATTGTTTTTCTCCTTTTTTTTTTCCCGAAGCTCTGCTGCTTCTCTTCATTTCTCCTGTAAATTTTTCCACTTCCTTTTTTCCTCTTTTGAATTGTTGTACTATGTTTCTCTTATCTCTAACCCCTTGCGTATTATTTTTAATTTCTGAGTAGCTGACTCCATTGGGAAAGATCTTATATTTTCATTCATTATTTGATATTCTTTTCCTTTACTTCTTCAAATTGCTCCATTTGCGTTTCTTTCTTTTGGTTCATTCTTTGTGTTTTTTATTTTTCCAATCATTTTTTTCCAAATCTCTCCAGCTTCTATCGTAATCTCGTCACTCAAATTTGTTCCTCTTTTGAATTACTTTTCTCTCTTTCCTCTCATCCTTGCGACAAAATCTATCCCTATGGTGCTTTTATTATATTTGAGTAGTTGATATCATTGAGGAGGACTTGATATACCATTCTTCACTTAATACTTACTTATTTTTCTTCTTCGAGTTTCCTCTGTTGTATTAATTTCTTTTGCATTCATCTTTGTCCTCTTTATTGTTTCACTGTTTTTTGTTTGAATCTTTGTTACTTCTCTATTTTCAGTAAATTTTTTCCACTTATTTATTTCCTCTTTTGAATTGTTGTACTCTTAATTGTTCCACTCTTCTTTTTCCCAAATCTTTGCTACTTCTATTCTTCCCTCCGGTGAAATCCTCCAACTCGTGTTTGCATTCATCTTTGTCCTCTTTATTGTTTCACTATTTTTTGTTTGAATCTTTACTTCTTACCATTTCTTCAGTAAAATTCTGCCACTTATTTTTTTCATCATTAGAGGAGTTCTCTTAATTGTTCCACTCTCCATTTTTTCAAATCTTTGCAACTTCTTTCCTTCCCTCCGGTGTTTGTGTTTGTTATTCCATTAAGTTGCTCATTTTTTCCCCTTTTCTTGAGCCTTTATCCATTGGTTTTTTGTCTCCATAGAAAATGATCTAATATTGCATGTCCATTTGATATTCTCTTCTTTTCTTCAAGTTGCCTTCATTGCTTTTTTTATTTTCATTCATCTTTTTCCTTTTATATTCCTCATTCTCATTTTTTAATCTCTTCCAACTTCTTAAATTAATGAATTGCCTATTTCCATGGTTTTTTTTGTCAATTTCTGGGTTGTTGACTCATTTTGAGTAATATCTTCTTATATACCATTATTCACTCTATATTCCAACTTTCCTTGTTCGACTTGACTCATTGTCTTTCTTTATTTTGTTTTCATTCTTGTCCTCTCTTTTTTACCACTATTTTTTTTTAATCTCTGCACTTTCTCTCGTAATCCCGTAACTCATGTTTGTTCTCTTTTGAGTTGCTTCTCTCTCTTTCCTCTCATCCTTGGGACACCCTCTATCTCTATGGTAATTTTTTATTTTTTAGTAGTTGAATCCACTGAGGAAAATCTTATGTTCCATTCTTCGTTTGATACTCTCCTTTGCCTTTCTATCTTTGTCCTCTTCATTGTTTCCCTCTTTTTTCTGAAGCTCTCCTACTTCTCTCCATTTCACATGTAAATATTTCCATTTCTTTTTTTCCCTCTTTTGAATTGTTGTACTTTGTTTCTCTTATTCGTTTGATTATCTCTAATCCCTTGGTATTATTTTCAATTTATGAGTAGCTGACTCCATTGGGGAAGATCTTATATTTCCATTCATTATTTAATAATCTTTACTTCTTCAAATTGCCCCATTTGCATTTCTTTCTTTTGGTTCATCCTTGCGAAAACATTTATCCCTATGAGACTTTTATTAAATATGAGTAGTTGAAACCATTGTGGAGGATTTGATATATCATTCTTCAATTTTCCTCCTTTGTCAATTTCTGAATAACTGTCTCCATAGAAGATGATCTAATATTCTATGTCCATTTGATATATTTTTTTTTTGGAGTTGCCTTCATTGCTTTTCTTTTCTTTTGTTTGCATTTTTCTTTTTTCCTTTCATATTCATTAATCTCATTTTTTTAATCTCTTCCAACTTCTTAAATTAAAGAGCTGCCTATTTCCCCATTTTTTTTGTCAATTTCTAGGTAGTTGTCTCATTTTGAGTATTATCTTCTAATATACATTTTGTTCATTCGATATTTCAAATTTTCTTATTCGACTTGACTCACTGTCTTTTTTTCCTTTGATTCATTCTTTGACCTTTTTGTTTTTCCAATCATTTTTTCCAAATCTCTTCAGCTTCTATCGTAACCTAGTCACTCATATTTGTTCCTCTTTTGAATTACTTCTCTCTCTTTCCTTTCATCCTTGTGAAACATTTATCCCTATGGTGCTTTTATTAAATCTAAGTTGTTGAAATCATTGAGGAGGATCTAATATACCATTCTTCACTTGATACTCACTTATTTTCCTTCTTCAACTTTTCTCCTTTGTATTAATTTCTTTTGCATTCATCTTTGTCCTCTTTATTGTTTCACTTTTTTTTGTTTGTATCTTTGCTACTTCTCTCCATTTCTTCAGTAAAAATTTCCCACATATTTTTTTTCCTCTTTTTGAATTGTGTTGTTCTCTTAAATGTTTCCACTCTCTATTTTCCTAAATCTTTGCAATTTCTATTCTTCCCTTCGGTGAAATCCTTCCACTCGTGTTTGCATTCATCTTTGCCCTCTTTATTGTTTCACTCCTTTTTGTTTGTATCTTTACTTCTCTCAATTTTTTCAGTAAAATTCTCCCACATATTTTTTCCCTCCTTTGAATTGTTCTTCTCTTAATTGTTCCACTCTCTATTTTTTCAAATTTTTGCAACTTCTTTCCTTCCCTCCGGTGAAATCCTTCCACTCGTGTTTGTTATTCCTTTAAGTTGCTCCTCTTTTTCCCTTATTCTTGCACTTTTACCCTTTGGTTTTTTGTCAAGTTTCTGAATAACTGTCTCCATAGAGGATGATCTAATATTCTATGTCCATTTGATATTCTCTTCTTTTCTTCGAGTTGCCTTCATTGCTTTTCTTTTGTTTGCATTCATCTTTTTCCTCTCATATTCCTCATTCTCATTTTTTAATCTCTTCCAACTTCTTAAATTTATGAACTGCCTATTTTTCCATTTTTTTTTTGTCAATTTCTGGGTAGTTGACTAATTTTGAGTAATATCTTCTAATATACCATTTTGTTCATTCGATATTCCAACTCTCCTTGTTCGACTTGACTCATTGTCTTTCTTTATTTTATTTTCATTATTTGTCCTATTTGTTTTACCACTATTTTTTCTGAATATCTGCACTTTCTCTCATAATCCTGTAATTCATGTTTGTTCTCTTTTGAATTGCTTTTCTTTCTTTCCTCTCATCCTTGGGACACCCTCCTTATCTATGGTGTTTTTTTTTCAATTTTTGATTAGTTGACTCCACTGAGAAAAATTTTATGTTCCATTATTCGTTTGATAATCTCCTTTGCATTTATTTCTTTTGCTTAAATCTTTGTCATTTTTATTGTTTCACTCTTTTTTTTTCTGAAGCTCTCTCCCTTCTCTCTATTTCTCCTGTAAATTCTCCAACTTTTTTTTTCTCTTTTGAATTGTTGTACTTTGTTTCTCTTATTCGCTTGATTATCTCTAACCCCTTGAGTATTATTGACAATTTCTAAGTAGCTGACTCCATTGGGGAAGATCTTATATTTCCATTCATTATTCAATAATCTTTACTTCTTCAAATTGTCCCATTTGCGTTTCTTTCTTTTAGTTCATTCTTTGTCCTTTTTGTTTTTCCAATCCTTTTTTTCCAAATCTATTCAACTTCTATTGTAACCTCGTCACTCGGATTTTTTTCCACTTTTGAATTGCTTCTCTATATTTCCTTTCATCCTTGCGAAAACATCTATCCCTATGTTGCTTTTATTAAATCTGAGTAGTTGTAACCATTGAGGAGAATTTGATATACCATTCTTTACTTGATACTCACTAATTTTCCGTCTTCAAGTTTCCTCCTTTGTATTAATTTCTTTGACATTCATTTTTGTTCTCTTTATTGTTTCACTTTTTTTTTGTTTGAATCTTTGCTACTTCTCTCTATTTCTTCAGTAAAATTCTCCCACTTATTTTTTTCTTCATTTGAACTGTTGTTCTCTTAATTGTTCCATTCTCCTTTTTTCAAATCTTTGCAACTTCTATTCTTCCATCCGGTGAAATCCTTCCACTCGTGTATGCATTCATCTTTTCCCTCTTTATTGTTTCACTATTTTTTCTTTGAATCTTTACTTCTCTCCATTTCTTCAGTAAAATTCTCCTACGTATTTTTTTCCTCTTTTAAATTGTTGTTCTCTTAATTGTTCTACTCTCCATTTTTTCAAATCTTTGCAACTTCTTTACTTCCCTCCAGTGAAATCCTTTCACTCGTGTTCCTTTAAGTTGCTCTTTGATTAGACGTGAAATTGTCATGATTCGTCACTCGAAATGCCCGTGTTTTGGTTGATTTATATGAGTATTTAGAGTCAATTTAGTATCATTTTCATAAACTAATGAATTTGTCTCTTTGATGCTCATAGATGGATAGGGGGTGAAAAGAGGAGTTCATAGGACTTTGAATCGACTCAAACGGACGCCCGAATGAGAAGATATCGAAGAAATACGAAAAGTATTAGTTCGGGGGAGCAAAAGTATCATTGGAGTGCACAAGCAAGGAGTACTCGTGCACCCCTGCACGAGCAGTCGTGTATAGTGCACGAGTAGGTGCAGGTCGTGCACTAGTGCACGAGCACTCGTGCAAGGTGCACGAGCAAAAGCAGCTCGTGCACTAATGCACGAGCTTGCGTGATTTTTCGGCCCATACGTTCCCGACTCGACCCATTGCCTATATATACCCCTTCCGAGCACATTTTTAGAGACAACTTGAACCACCACTTACCACTTGATAGAATTTGACTTTTAGAGTTTGTTTTTTGGAGAGGAAGGAAAGGAGCAAGCTTTACGTTTACGTTTTTGAGGTTTTTCTTACGAATTCACGTCATGATTTTACTTTTTAGTTTCGTTTCTTCATATCTTTGTTTTTGAACACGTAGAGACTCGTTTTATTGATTTAATTTAAGTTATTCTTTTATTTCTTTAAACCCTAGTTTATGTTTGATCTCTTCTTCGTTCTAATTATCATGTTCATGTTCGTTACTTCTTCAATTGTTATTATTTACGTAAAATCCATGTCTAGCTAAAACCCTTGCATACTTGGGGTAGGATGAACTCGTAGAAGTAGGTTGTGGGTACGTAATTAGGGGAACTTGTGACGTTAGGATTTAATTCTCTTAATTAATGAATTCTTAAAATTAATCTTAATTTTACTTTTGAATTTCGTTCGAAAAGTGTTAGAGAGAGGACGACCTTATCACTCTTTAACAACGAGTAGACTTAACGAGAGGGTTTAGAAAGGGTTAATTCATCTACCAGTTTAGCGAAGGAGGACGACCGCATCACCTTAGTTAAATTAGGGTCTCATTAATCAAACACAATCTATTAACTTGTTAGTGGATTAGTGAAGTCGAGTGTTAGGGTAAAGTATTAGGGTTTAGAATCTTGAGCTTTCATCTTGCATTCTTTTACTTAGGTTATTTCTTGCACGTCACGGTTATTTTGATTATGTACCTGCTCCGTTAGTATACGTAGGGATTCCTATCCTGAGCATCACCACCTCTTATTCGAAAACACATCTTAAATTCTTAGTTTAATTTTCTGTTTGCATTCGTAGGATAGTTTAGTTTAGTTTAATTAAATTTTCTCAAAAATCCAAAAACATTTAACTCATATTAACTACGACGCGTAGATCTTCAGTGATCTATTCGCATACACACTTTCCCTTGGGTTCGATACTACTTGGTCACTATACTTGCCCATACTACAGTGAACTCGTACTCTTGCGGAGAAGCTACTAGTAGAAAGCTAGTATATTCGCATCAAGTCAATGGCGCCGTTACCGGGGATGGCGTTGTATGTCTTTTGAATAGGACTTGTAGATAGCTTAGTAGTTAGTAGTGAGTGCTTTATTTTCTATTTTATTTTATTTTTATTCATTCGGCAGTTGCGTTTTGATCCTTCTGCTAGTGTGTCAGGTTTATGAAAATACGCTCGCAAGGCAATACGAGCGAAGAGAGAATACCGTTGGACCCTGAGACGATAGCTAGAAGGAACCGAGCTTTCTTGAGGAGAATGAACACTGCCGGAGGAGAGAAAGAACTAATGGACATCTCTAATGAGTTGGAAGATGTCGAGAATGAGTTCAATCAGGTAGTGGACCGAGTTGACGGCACTGGTGGGAGTGGTAGTCAGAATCAAGTCCCGTTAGGAGATAGCCAAAGCCTAAACCCGGGTACACAAAACTTAAACAATCCAGCTCATAACATTGTCCCAAATCCTCATAACAACCCTGCGTACCCATATCCTAACTTACCACAAAACAACTTACCTTATCCACCTTACCCATATCCACCATACCTTTATCACCCATACCCGTATCCTCCACCTCATGTTTACAATCCACCATCGGTTTATCAACCACCACCACCCCAATAAGTACCAGTACCACCTGCTGATCCGCAGCACATTCCTCAGAACGCAGATCAGAATATGGCTATTCGAGGAAGGTTTGCAGCGCAGCCACAACGGTACTATGATGGAGTGGCATTACCTCCAGTAGAGGCAAATAACTTTTCGATTTCCCCGGGAATTCTAAAGCTGCTTACAGAGAACCAGTTCAAGGGGGTGATCGGGAAGGAGAATCCTCATACTCATCTGAGGAGTTTTCTAATGATAGCCTCCATTTTCAATTACAATGGCATGTCTGAAGATGCCAAGAGGCTTAGGTTGTTCCCATTCTCATTGACGGGAATAGCTAAAGAGTGGTACGATAATACGCTTCCACGGGGAGGTATTACCACTTGGGCCGAGCTCGAGCGTCTGTTCCTCGAGCGATTCTACCCTCCATCAAGAACGATAAAAGCAAGGATTGAGATCTCTTCCTTCCGCCAGAAGCAAGGAGAGGACCTACGTCAAGCGTGGGAGAGATACTCAAACATGTTGATAGAGTGCCCACAGCACGGGTACAATGAGGGAGATGTCATGACATTTTTCTATAGTGGTGCCAACAAGGTTGGGCAAGACCATCTAGACGCCTGTGCTAGTGGATCATTCCTGAATCAAGGAATAGTGAGTTGTAGAGAGATCGTGGACAACATTGTCACGAATGTCGGGGCTTGGAATATGGACGCAGATTTCCAGAGAGTTCATCAGGTTGAGGAAGGTGAAGGAACGAGAAGGCTGTTGATGGCCATGATGGAAAAGATTAACAACCTTGAGTTGGGGAAGAATATGGTTGGAGGGAATGCAGCAGAGAATGAGCAAGAGGACAAGCCCACAATTCAGCAAGAAGTAGTAAATTATATGGGAGGTCCTTATTACAATCAGAATGGGTATCCACAAGGTGAAAATTTTCAAGGAAGGTCTTCTTATGGCCAACCATTTGTACCTCCAGGTCCACAGCCGCCTCAAAATCAATGGAGGAACACACAAGGGTACCAAGGAGGCCAGCAGCTTCCTCAGAACCAATGGAGGAAGAACGAGAATTTTTCATATGCTAACCCGAATGCGGGTATTACAGTTCCTCCAGGTGTTGATCCGGGTTCTAAACCTCCTGTTGGAGAAGGTAGTGCCTCAACGGAGGAGATGTTGAGAGCTATCCTACCGAAGGTGGAGGAAGGAAGCAAACATTTATCATCTTTGGAGTACGATGTGAAAAATCTGCATAAGAAAGTTGATCAGCGTGATCAAGACCTCCAGAAGAGAGATGTAGAGATGAATCGAATTCAGCAAGAGAACAACAGAAGGTTCACTTCTATAGAGTTCCAGATGAGCCAGATTGCAAAGTCATTGAATAGAGAGCCTGGCAAATACCCTTCAATGCCTGAGGGTAATCCTAAAGAGCATTGTAAGGCTATCCAGCTTAGAAGTGGAACCAACTATGAAGGTCCCCAGATGCCTGCTGATTCTGAGACGCCCCAAGGAGATGTTGAGATAGAGGGGAAAGAACATAAGAAAGATGGAGATGAGAGTGGGGAGGTAGGAGTTGAGAAGAAGGTTGAGGGGGAAAGCACTCAAGCGAGCAAAGAGCTTGAAGAGGAAGGCACTGAGAAGGTTGAGAGAGTTCCTAAGTGGAAGAAGGCAAAGGAAGCAAGGGAGAAAGTGAAAGAGACCGAGCGTGATGAATGGGGGGTACCCAAATCTGTGATACCCGTCCCGTATCCACAACGCTTCATGAAAAAGAAGCTTGATGAGAAATTCGCTAAATTCCTTGATGTGTTTAAACAATTGCATATTAACATTCCTTTTTATGATGCTTTGGAACAGATGCCCAACTATACAAAGTTTCTGAAGGACTTGATCGCGAAAAGACGGCGAGTGGATGAGCCGAAGTTGGTGCAGTTGAACCATGAGGTGAGTGCATTAGTGCACAAGGCGCTTCCTCCAAAGCTGAAGGATCCCGGGAGCTTTACCATCTTATGTGACATTGGGAACAGGATCAAGAAAGGAGCGCTATGTGATTTAGGGGCGAACATAAATCTTATGCCCTTGTCGCTTTTCAAGAAGTTGGAAGGTGGTGAACTTCAGCCGACAATGATGACACTTCAACTTGCCGACCGGTCTATTACTCGACCTCAAGGTGTGGTTGAAGACGTCCTCGTGAGAGTTGAAGATCATATTTTTCCAGCCGACTTTGTAGTGCTCGAGATGGAGGAAGATGAGCGCGTGCCCCTGATCTTGGGAAGACCGTTTTTAGTGACGGTAGGGATGGTGCTAGACGTGGCAAATGGAAAGATTACGTTGAAAGTTGATGATCAAGAAGTGAAGATTTCCCTATATGAGGCCATGAAGTACCCGAAGGAGGATGAGAGTTTGTATTGCATGGATGCCATTGATCCTAGTGTTGAAGACACACCTCCTATCCCTAATCTTTCTTTTAGTCATGATTTTGATAATCCTTCATTTGATAATTTAACCCATAAGCATTATGATCTTGATTATTTTGATAGGGATAAAGTGAAGAAGTTGAAGGATGAAGAAGTGAAAGGTGAGGACGTGGTCTAGCTCGAGAGAAAAGAAGGAGTTAAGAAGAAAAAGTCCAAATTCAAGAACCTGTTTGGTAAGACTCCTCCAGATAAAGGTGAGAAGGAGTTGAGACCCATACCACTTGGGGATGAGAAGAAAGCAAAGGAGCTCATGATGGAGGGGAATCAAGGAAAGACATGCAAGCACCACTCTTATGAGAGTAAGGGAGGTAAATTTGAGTATGATGTCCCATAAGCTCCTTTGAGCTTGGTCCGGCATGAGGACCTTAAAAATAGCGCTGAATGGGAGGCAACCTATTTTTATTTGTTTTTCAGTATTTTTATGTTATTAGGGTGTTGTTGAATCGTACGTTTAACCTCGTACTTGAGAGTTTTTATTTTGTAGGCTTGTCTCGAGAGAGTAGAGGAATCATGGAGTACTCAAAAGGGAGGAACTCAAGTAAGGGAGTGTGCAATGTTGTTGAGAGAAACTAAAGTGTTTGGTTGAGGTAACCCACAACCCCAAACTTAGACCTCTTCGCAAGGACGAAGTTTGGGGGGGTGGAGTTTTTTATGTTTCTTATTACATTGCACCGGAGCATCCCATATCTTTGAGTGTGTTTGGTTATTTGGTGCCTTGAGATGCTCCTTGGGGTAATTTTGATCTGATTCGCTACTACATATTTCATGCCTATCAATCATCTTATGCTTGTTGATTGCTATCTTTGAGTATGACTTGATGAGTAGGGTGAATTGTGAGGTTGAGTTAGGAATTCTTTTGTGTGAGTGTTTGAGTTAGAGTGGATTTGAGAGAGAACTAGTATGCTTGCAAGTTTTTCTTTGGAGTGCTTGTGTGATGAGAATGAGAATGCACTAGGACTAGCATGGATGCGAAAGCCGTGAGATTTGAGCCTTTTGAGATTTTGATGCATAAAATAATCTCTTCGTTTGTGAGTGAGTCATCACCATTAGAGGATGCTAGAACTTGTGTGTGCTGTTGTTTCTTGATTGTGTCTAGTTTGATATGTCGAATGTGATCTTAGGCCATCTTTATTTTGATTGAGTCACTTAGCCTAAATTTTCCTTACCATGGATATTTATCCCTTGTTAGCCCCTTTGAGCCTTAAGCCTATTTCATTGGCTAGCACATTTAAACACGATTCCAAGTTCCTAAGCCTTTTTGTCCCAATTTGAGTGGATAATAGGAAAAGTGTGAATGTGAAGGGATTGATTTGAGTTGAGAAAAGGAATTATGATGGTTGAGTGGTGATAAAATAAGGGTGTGAATGAGATTTGAGTTGTGGAAAAAAAAAGTTGAGAATGAGCAAAAGAAAAAAAAAAGAGCTCATGTGTTTGTGAAAAAGAAAAGTGAAGTGATTGAGAAAAGTGAAAGGAGTTAGAAAGAAAAAAAATTGAAGTATTGAGAGTAGTGGAATTGAAAGTGTGTTGATTGAATATGTTGAAGTATTCTGTTCCTAATCTCGAAGTGCCAAAGTTTGATTTTCTATTCTCCATTCACTTGAGTCACTTACCCAAATTGTTATCCCACCTGTCCAAAGAGCCTACATTACAACCTTGAGAAAAGTCATTTTTGATTCAACATTGATTTCTAGAGTATGGTCGGAGTTAAGAGTGCTTACAAGCCTATGACTGCCAATATGTGTGATTGATTGTTTGAGTGAGTCCCTTTATCATGGATATACACTTGTGAGGGAGTGAAACACATCGTAGAGTGCACATCCATGTTTGATTTTGGTGATTCTTGCTGTTGTTGCATGAGTATGATGAGGGAAGGTGAGTGAGTATACTTGTGATCGTTCTTTAAAGCTCGAATTCATTTGCTTGCATGATTTGATTCGTTGACTCATTCCTAACAATTTCACTTGACTTATTATTTCATTGCTTGAGGACAAGCAACATGGTAAGTTTGGGGGGGGGGGTTGATTAGGCGTGAAATTGTCATGATTCATCACTCGAAATGCCCGTGTTTTGGTTGATTTATATGAGTATTTAGAGTCAATTTAGTATCATTTTCATAAACTAATGAATTTATCTCTTTGATTCTTATAGATGGATAGGAGGCGAAAAGAGGAGTTCATAGGACTTTGAATCGACTCAAACGGACGCCCGGATGAGAAGATATCGAAGAAATACGAAAAGTATTAGTTCGGGGGAGCAAAAGTATCATTGGAGTGCACAAGCAAGGAGTACTCGTGCACCCCTGCACGAGCAGTCGTGTATAGTGCACGAGTAGGTGCAGGCCGTGCACTAGTGCACGAGCACTCGTGCAGGGTGCACGAGCAGTGCACGAGCTTGCGTGATTTTTCGGCCCATACGTTCCCGACTCGACCCATTGCCTATATATACCCCTTCCGATCACGTTTTTAGAGACAACTTGAACCACCACTTACCACTTGATAGAATTTGACTTTTTAGAGTTCGTTTTTTGGAGAGGAAGGAAAGGAGCAAGCTTTACGTTTATGTTTTTGAGGTTTTTCTTACGAATTCACGTCACGATTTTACTTTTTAGTTTCATTTCTTCATATCTTTGTTTTTGAACACGTTGAGACTTGTTTTATTGATTTAATTTAAGTTATTCTTTTATTTCTTTAAACCCTAGTTTATGTTTGATCTCTTCTTCGTTCTAATTATCATGTTCATGTTCGTTACTTCTTCAATTGTTATTATTTACGTAAAATCCATGTCTAGCTAAAACCCTTGCATGCTTGGGGTAGGATGAACTCGTAGAAGTAGGTTGTGGGTACGTAATTAGGGGAACTTGTGACGTTAGGATTTAATTCTCTTAATTAATGAATTCTTAAAATTAATCTTAACTTTACTTTTGAATTTCGTTTGAAAAGTGTTAGAGAGAGGACGACCTTATCACTCTTTAACAACGAGTAGACTTAACGAGAGGGTTAATTCATCTACCAGTTTAGCGAAGGAGGACGACCGCATCACCTTAGTTAAATTAGGGTCTCATTAATCAAGCACAATCTATTAACTTGTTAGTGGATTAGTGAAGTCGAGTGTTAGGGTAAAGTATTAGGGTTTAGAATCTTGAGCTTTCATCTTGCATTCTTTTACTTAGGTTATTTCTTGCACGTCACGGTTATTTTGATTATGTATCTGCTCCGTTAGTATACGTAGGGATTCCTATCCTGAGCATCACCACCTCTTATTCGAAAACACATCTTAAATTCTTAGTTTAATTTTCTGTTTGCATTCGTAGGATAGTTTAGTTTAGTTTAGTTTAATTAAATTTTCTCAAAAATCTAAAAACATTTCACTCATATTAACTACGACGCGTAGATCTTCAGGGATCTATTCACATACACACTTTCCCTTGGGTTCGATACTACTTGGTCACTATACTTGCCCATACTACAGTGAACCCGTACTCTTGCGGGGAAGCTACTAGTAGAAAGCTAGTATATTCGCATCAAGTTACTCTTCTTTTCCAACTGTCTCCATAGAAGACAATCTAATTATGTCCATTTGATATTCTCTTCTTTTTTCTTCGAGTTGCCTTCATTGCTTTTATTTTGTTTGCATTCATTTTTTTCCGTTCATATTCCTCATTCTCATTTTTTTAATCTCTTCCAACTTCTTAAATTAACGAACTGCCTATTTCCCAATTTTTTTTGTCAATTTCTTGGTAGTTGACTCATTTTGAGTAATATCTTCTAATATACCATTTTGTTCATTCAATATTTCAACTTTTCTTATTGGACTTGACTCATTGTCTTTCTTTATTTTAGTTTCATTCTTTGTCCTATTTGTTTTACCACTATTTTTTTTGAATATTTGCATTTTTTCTCGTAATCCCGTAATTCATATTTTTTCTCTTTTGAGTTGCTTCTCTTTCTTTCCTCTCATCATTGGAACACCTTCTATATCTATGGTGTATTTTTTTCAATTTTGATTAGTTGACTCCAATTAGGAAAGTCTTATGTTCCATTCTTCGTTTGATACTCTCCTTTGCTTTTCTTTCTTTTGCTTAAATCTTTGTCCTTTTTATTGTTTCATTTTTTTTTTCTGAAGCTCTCCTACTTCTCTCTATTTCTCCTGTAATTTTCCCACTTCTTGTTTTTCTCTTTTGAATTGTTGTACTTTGTTTCTCTTTTTCGTTTGATTATCTCTAAACCCTTGGGTATTATTTTCAATTTCTGAGTAGCTGGCTCCATTGGGGAAGATCTTATATATCCATTCATTATTTAATAATCTTTACTTCTTCAAATTGCCCAATTTACGTTTCTTTCATTTGGTTCATTCTTTGTCCTTTTTGTTTTCCCAATCATTTTTTTCCAAATCTCTTCAGCTTCTATCGTAACCTCATCACTTAGATTTGTTCCTCTTTTGAATTACTTCTCTCTCCTTCCTTTCATCCTTGTGAAAACATCTATCCCTATGGTGCTTTTATTAAATTTGAGTAGTTGAAACCATTGAGGAGGATCTGATATACCATTCTTCACTCGATACTCACTTATTTTCATTCTTCGAGTTTCTTTCTTTGTATTAATTTCTTTTGCATTCATCTTTGTCCTTTTTATTATTTCATTTTTTTTTTGTTTGTATCTTTGCTACTTCTCTCCATTTCTTCAGTGAAATTCTCCCACTTATTTTTTCCTCATTTGAATTGTTGTTCTCTTAATTATTCCACTCTCCCTTTTTCCAAATCTTTGCAACTTCTATTCTTTCCTCCGGTGAAATCATTCCACTTGTGTTTGCATTCATCTTTGTCCTCTTTATTGTTTCACTCTTTTTTGTTTGAATCTTTACTTCTCTCCATTTCTTCAGTAAAATTCTCCCACATATTTGTTTTCCTCTTTTGAATTGTTGTTCACTTAATTGTTCCACTCTCTCTTTTCCCAAATCTTTGCAACATCTATACTTCCCTCCGGTAAAATCCTTCCACTCTTGTTTGTCATTCCTATTAAATTCCTCATATTTTCCCTTTATTCTTGTGATAACCTCTATCCTTTGGTTTTTTGTTAAGTTCCGAATATCTGTCTCCATTGAAGATGATCTAATATTCCATGCCCCTTTGATATTCTCTTTTCTTCGAGTTGCCTTCATTGCTTTCTTTTGTTTTCATTCACCTTTTTCCTTGTATATTCCTCATTCTCTTTTCTTAAGCTTTCAGCTTCTTATATTCACGAATTGCCTATATCCCCATTTTTTTGTCAATTTCTAGGTAGCCGACTCTTTATTCATTCAATATTCTAATTTTCCTTATTTGAGTTGCCTCGTTGTCTTTCTTTCTTTTGTTTCCATTCGTTTTCCTTTTAGTTCACTACTTCTTCCGAATCTCTGCACTTTTTCTTGTAATCCCGTCACTCATGTATGTTATCTTTTGAATTGCTTCTCTCTCTTTCCTCTCATCATTGGGATACCCTCCATTTGTATGTTGTTTTTTGTCAAATTTTTAGTACTTGACTCCACTGAGGAAAATCTTATATTCCATTCTTTGTTTGATAAACTCACATTGCCTTCCTTTCTTATGCATTAATCTTTTTCTTCTTTGTTGTTTCACTTTTTTTCCCCAGAAGCTCTACTACTTCTCTCCATTTCTCCTATAAAATTCTCCCATTTTTTCCCCCTTATTGAGTTCTTTTTTTTCTCTTATTCGTGTGATTATCTCTAACCCCTTGGGAATATTTTTCTCAATTTTGGAGTAGTTGACTCCATGGGAGAGGATATGATATTTCCATTTTTTATTTGATATTCTATTCTTTTACTTCTTCTAATTGCTGTGTTTACCTTTCTCTTGTTTTCATCCCTACCATCTTTATTGTTTTGCTTGCTAGCCTTTTTCAAATATATGATACTTCTCTCTATTCCCATAAATTTCTTTCACTCTTGCTTGTTCCCCAAATTTCCCAAATCTCTTGGTTTTGTCATCTTTTGAGTAATTGACTTATTGAGAAGGATTTGATAAGATCACTCTTCACCTGGTATTCTCTTCTTTTCCTTCTAGATTCTTCCTTCGCCTTTCCGTTGTCATTTTTTTCCTCATTGTTGTTCTTAGACTTTTTTTATGATTATGCGCAACTTCTCTCCATCTATCCCGTATAATCCTCTCATTCGTGTTTGTTATTTCTCTTATCCTGTTATTTTTTGCATTGTCTCTAATGCTTTTTTTTTTATCAATTTCTGAGTAGCTAACTCCACTGAGTAGGATTTTTATCCATTATTCATTTCATATTCTCTTCATTCCTTCCATAAATTTGTCTGCTCCTTGTTACTCTTTTGAATTGCTTCTATTTTTCATCTTATTGTTGTGTTTGCTTCTCACAACTATGGGTTTTTCATATAATAGACATTGCTGGTCTTTTTTTGGGTGATTAAATTATCAATTAGACATTGATATTTCAGTCATTTCAAGTGCCTGATTTCTATGTTGTCTAATGGGAATCTTTTTATATCTTAGAGAATCTTGGCTCCACTCGATATATTGACTTGGTATCTTTCATTCATTTTTTTTTTTTTTTGCATTCACCTGTGTTCTCTTACTTGTTCTACCCTCTCCTTTTCCAAATTTCTGTAACTTCTATCATTTCGTCAAGTAAAATCCTTCCACTCGTGTTTATTCTTCCTTCAAATTGCTCTACTCTTGTTCCTTCTATTCTTGTGATAGCCTCTCTTCCCTCTATTTTTAGTCAACTTCCGAATAATTGTCTCCATTAAAGATGATATGATATTCCATTTCCATTTGATACTCTCTTCCTTTTCTTCGAGTTGTCTCATTTGCTTTTCTTTCATTTGCATCCATCTTTGTCCTTTTATATATTTCTCACTCTCTTTCTCTGAATATCTGCACTCCTCTAGCAACATCCATGTTTGTTCCTATTTTGAATTTTCTCTCGTTATCCTCTGTCTTTCCCCTATTTTTTTGTCAATTTCAGGGTAGCTAACTTTTTATTGAGAAGGATCTATATTTCACTCTTTGTTGTCTCGTTTACGTTTCTTTCTTTAGCTTTCATCCTCATTGTCGTTTCACTCTCTTTTACAAACCTTTTCTCTTCATTCTTCCCGTAAAATCCTCCCACTTTCGTTTCTTCCTCTGTTGAATTGCTTTTCTCTTGTTTCCCATTATTTTGTGATATCCTCTATTGACCTTGTTTTGCCAAATAATGAGTAGCCAACTCCATGGAGTAGTATCTAGTAATTCGCTATTCATACGATATTCTCTTCTCTTCTATTGCTTCTTCGAGTTGCTTCGTTGTCTTTCTTTTGTGTTCATATTTGTCCTCTTTATTGTTCTCACTCTTTTTTAATTTCTCTGATTCACTACAACTTCTCTTTGTTCCTCCTGCTAATCCTCCCCTTCTATTTGTTGCTCTTTTGAATTCTTTTTCTCTTTTTCGTCTTAATTCTTGCGATTGTGTTTTTGTCAATATTTGAGTAGCTGACTCTATTGAGGAGGTATTGATATACCCTTCTTCATTCTATATTTTCTTATGTTCTTCATTCTATATTTTCTTATGTTCATTCTATATTCTCATAGTTGTTTCTTTTTTAATTGCTTCTTTCTTTTCCTCGTGTTGTTTGAATTACCTCCACCTCTTTGGTTTTTTATGAATTTATGAGTAGCTGAGGTGATCATAAATTTCATTTTTTTTTGTGGTGCCAGCCCATCCATTCTTGTCTTTTCTATGTTATCTACTTGTAGTCTTCTGAATCTTGGTTGCATCCTTCATATTCTCATGCATCCACCTAGTATACTGACCCTAATATTTTTCAATCTCTGTTTCTTCCATTTAGCGGATATAGTATTTGTACTTGTATTTGGAGATGAATCATTCTTCCTTGCCAAGTGTTTCTCTCTGTATCTCTATTCCATAACTATTCAAATGTCTTGTAACTGTCTCTTATGCACTTGTCCAGTCAACTGATTTTCATTATTGTCTAATATAATTCCATTTCTTTCTCATTTCGCTTCCTGCACATCTAATGACAATGGTGGTTTTTTTTCCTTGCGGTGCTAGCAATTGATTAGGTATTTGATATTACAGTTTTCCAGTGCGTGATTCCTATGTTGTCTAATGGGAGTCTTTCATATACTTTCATGCAGATACCCAGTATACTAACCCTGATATTTTTAATCACTGTTTTTCAACATTAAACTCACTAGTCTTCAGGTTTACTTGTGTTTGGAGATGAATAATTCTTCTTCTGAAGCTCCTTACATAGTGTTTCCCTGTGTCTCTTTTGCCTTTTGGTAATTCCCTTCTCTATTTTTGTCGGTTTTCTGTTCGATAATTGTTGAAATGCCAAGTAACTATGTACCTTATTCTTGCGAATGCCGCCTTTATTTTTTGTCGCTTTTTGATTAGGTGACTCCATTTGAGGAGGATAGGATATTCCGTTCTTCATTTCAGATTCTCTTCTGTCTTTCTTCGTATTGCAGCCTTTGCATCTCTTTCTTTTGCATTCATCTCTGTCCTCTTTATTGTTCTCACTCTTCTTGATCCGATATAATATAAGCAGTGATGGCCCTCTCATTCGATCTAAAGGGATTTGAAATTTCTTCTGTAAATGTAAGAAATATCCTCACTTGTATTTGATTTCCAATTTCAGGTTTCAGATAATGTAATTTCTTCTTGAAGATGGATGAATCGTGATTTATCTTGGCTAAGTGTGTTCATTTCCTTTTATCAGTATATTTTAACTGAATTACTCTCTCTCTCACTCTTTTTCTCTTCTTTAAATTAACTGACTTGTTCTTACCCTGAATTTTTTGGTGTGTAGTGTTTAATCATGGTTAACGAAACTTGTGAACGTTTATCTCAATGGATGATTTATGAAGTCTCTTTGAAAATGTTGATCATAATGGTAAGTCTCTTTTATGATTTAACATCTTCTTTGGAAATCAACTATTGGGAAACAAAATTAATGCCAGTCTGAGCTTCACCTTACTATCTCATCTAGTTGCAATTGAAGGGAAACAAATGGCTTCTTTACTTATTACCAGATTATTCATTGCCCTTTTATAATATTATTCTGCAGTTGGTAATATTAAGTGTGACAATTCTAGTGTTATTCAGTTCCAGATTGAAAATGTAAACTGCAGACACATGGTTAAGTTTCGTTGAAGTAATTTTAAAACTGAAATCGGCAATTATCCAAATTTTTTATAATTTTATAATCATTTGTAGAGATTATTATCTGAACCGTCAGTTCCAAACCTGTAATCGAAACCTTGTTTCAGCCGGTTAAGTTCCGGTTCACCGGTTCCTATTCAATGAGCACATCTAGTAGTAGGATTTAGTCATTGTAGTTGTACTAATTTGTATTAATTAGTAGTAGCAGCAGTAGTTTGTAGTAGTAGTATTTAGTCATTGTAGTTGTACTAATTATTATTAATTATTAGTAGGATTTAGTCATTGTAGTTGTACTAATTTGTATTAATTAATAGTAGTAGTAGTAATAGTAGTAGTAGTAGTAGTTGGTCGTTGTAGTAGTAGTTATTAGTATGTGATACTCCCTCCATCTCCAAACACTCTTCACACTTTTGGGGACACACTTTAAAAAAAAAAAAGTGTAATTGAGGATGATGGGTAAAGTTTTATTATTAAAATAATAAAATTGATGGAAGTGAGTGTAAAAAGTAATGACATTTTGTGTAAATATGTGAATATTGTGAAGATAAAGTTAAGTAGGGGAAATTGTGTGAAGTGTTTGGGGACGAAGGGAATAGTAGTTAATAGTAGTAGTAGTACTTTCTAGTATATTTCCTCTGTCCCCCAAATCTAATCCCAATTGCCTATCTAGTCCGTCTCCTAAATCTGGTCTCATACCTTTTTTAGAATATTATCATACTTACAAACAATTACTTTATTCATAAATGAACCCCACAATACCCTTACTTTGTCTATTTTATCTCATTTTCCTTAAAATTCGTGCCCATTCCAATGGGAATAAAATTGGGGGACGGAGGGGAGTAGTAATTAGTAGTTGTAGCAGCTGCAACAGTCGTAGATAGATAATCGTAATCGTATTAGAGTAATAACTGTACTAGTAGTAGTTGTTGTTTTAGTCATAACTGTATCAGTATAAGCAGTAGCCAATGAGAGTCTTATGTTTTTAGCTGAATGTATTGTTTTTATTTCCATTCTTACCTGAGCTTCTGCTTTGGTGGATCAGATGTTGAAGGCATTTTTGGTATATCATTTCCTTTGACCAAAACAACAATTTAATTTACTATTTGCAGAGCGCAACATGGACAAAAGTCTCTCAATTTGTCTATGTTATTGGACTTTTTAGTTGTATTGTACTTTTCTTTTAACTGTCTTGTTTATGTACCAAATTTATATTTTGACGTGTATATTTTATATGCATTGCAGATGAAAATCTATCTCGAACTAGCTTTTTGCAAAACATCTGCTCAAAAGATATGTAGGTTACATTTTGATTGACCTGTTAGATAAGGTATGATTTCTTGGTTAATACCTTCCCATTGTAGCAAAAGGCGAAGCCCTCGCCCCCAGGGCCCCCACCCCCTGGCCCGACAGGATTGGGTGGAGGAAGTAAATCATGGTGACTCAGCTAGGAATGGCAATGGGCCAGGTCGGGGCGGGTAGTTGATTACCCAGACCTGCCCCGTTTTTATTTACCCTGCCCCAGACCCGCCCCGCGACCCGCACGGGTCCTGAATAGCCGCCCTGTGACCTGCCCCGTATGGGTAAGGGCCGACCCGCCCCGCCCCGTTTTCAAATTTACACTTTTTTTTTTTTTTTTTAAATTTTGATAGTCTACTACCATACACTATACTATGATAAAATTAAGCTCGATTATCATATGGTTAAATCATAGACTGAAGACATGTGAGAGATAATAATTTGATTTATTATACAAAACTAGGAATGAATATTGACACAATTAAAGCTTAGAATGAATTGAAAAAATAATTAAAAACTAAAAAATGAAATATTGAGTTTGATCCCCTTAATCTATTTTTATTGTATTAAAATATACACATATAACATGTTAATATATCTATTTAATTATATATTAATATATATACATTAATATGTATATATATGTACAGGGCGGGTACCCACGGGGCCATCATAATACCCAGACCCGCCCCATTCTCAAAACGGGGCGGGGCTGGCCCGACCCATACTCAAAACGGGGCGGGTCCGACCTGGCCCAAATGCCTCGGGGCAGGGCGGGTACCCACGGGGCGGGCCAATATTGCCATCCCTAGACTCAGCGGCCCATTAGGTGGGAGGACCAGTGTCTGGTGCCCATAAGGAGCTATCCCCGACATTGGAGGGATAAAACTCCCACACTGCGGCTGCCAGGGCTCGATCCTGCATCCTTGTAGCAATCTGCCACCCAGGAACCAACTGAGCTACGCTATGCGGGCTTGGTTAATACCTTCCCAGCCCAAGCATTAGGCTGCTGAAGAATTCTTATTGGCTGAGAAAATGATTTGTGTTTTAATATTTACTATTCCAGCTGAACAATAGTTGTTGTTTTAGTCATAACTGTATCAGTATCAGTTGCTTGCTTACGTTCCATATGCGAAGTTTGGAGTAGTTGATCACGTAGTAGGCCATAGCGAACTGAATAATTAAATTTTGGGGGTGAATTTTTTTTTTTACTCTATAGTATGGAATTAGCCTCCTCGTCCTCGCATATGTATATAGTGGGTATGGAACTCGTGAACCCAATGACCCAATCCAAATTTTGAGGTCTTCAGCCCATTCATTACTTTTGGATCCGTAGTCAAAATTTCAAGACTCAGAATTTTTTGTGGGTGATGCACCCATATTAGTATGTAGATAATTTTTAATGTCAGACATTTAAAATACATATTCAAAATTAAAAAATAACATAACAAATTCAAACAACACAACCCATATTTTAGATCTGAAATTTTAATTTTATATACGCAATGGTTATCATAGGAATGATTTAAAGGGAAGCTACTTAAATTTGGAAAATTATTGTAGACAGGATCATTATAAATTTTAAAAATGGTTACATATGATGGAACACGAAGAATGACATTGAGATAAATTTCATGAAAAATCTTTGGCCCATTCTAAACCATCAATAGGAATGTCAACTAGAGAAGAAGAATCTCTAACCACAGAATAGAGATAGGAGTCATCTTCCCCACTCTGTTTCCGGTAGGTATTCAATAAATTATTATTATATATTTATATTATTTTAGTACATAATTCAAATAATATATATACATATATATCCCGAGGACAAGAATCTCCAATGGCAATGGGGCGACGACTGAAACCATCTTTCTTCGGCCTATTAATTTGAATCCGGACAATTATAAATACCTTGGGCTCTTTGGAATTTGGGCCTCAGAGGTGGCCATTAAATTAGAATTATGAATGTTACAAAGCTTTAGTCAAATTTAGGTAGATTGTTTATTATTCATTCACATTCCCTTGGAATTAGATGAAATTTGATTATGATTATAAATTGGGAAATAAAAAAATTGTACTCCATATTCGGGTAGGGTAAGCCTATGATAAATTATTTCAGTCGTGCAAATCAATGTAATATTAGTTATTTTTATTATACAATATTTGTATTAATTAATATTTTTTTAATGAAATAACTAATACATTTTAAAATACACTAAATGCAAACAAGTTTCGTTTATTTTATATTTTAAAAAAAAAAAGTTTCATCGATTCAGAGTTTGAATGTTAGTAAAACTATCAATTTAGAAATTAAACCATAGTTCTATCTGTTCAAGACTGGCAATATACAATACTTTTAATATAGATCTGAAAGATAAAAAATAAAAAATATCAATTTGGGACACACATATTTTATGTCTATGTTTGACATCTTAAAACTCCTAAATATCCAACTATATTTTTTATAAATCATAATTTCAAAAAAAAAAAAAAAAAGAGATATATTAACTTCATTCGATTAAAAAGAATAGGAATGAAAATGATAGTGATGTATATAAATAAGTAAATAAGTGAATTCTAAATTTATAATTTTTATCTTTTTAGATCCTTAAATTGATAATTTCTCATATTAAAGTCTTGAATGGAAAAAACAAATCTTTTGAACTGATAAATTGATAACTTTACTAACTTGGGTTTTTCTACGGTCATGAAGGGTATTCGCCCTTCCTGACATCAGTGAACCAATAAATTATTGACACGTTGTGTAACTTCGCCCAGAGCGATGTAATTTCGCTATGAATAAATTAATTAAAAAAATTAAGAAATATATAGAAAAATACCTATTTACCCTTATATGTTTTTTTTAATAGATTTTAACTTATGAATTTAAAATGTTTGAGGATTCCTTTGCACTTCCATTAGAATTAATAAAAGAAAAGACAGATCACGGTCATCCAGGTTCCCAACCCATTTTCAAAATGAAACTTATACCCCTGTTTATGTGCATCCTCTTTTCGAATCAAAATTTTAATATTGTTTTAAGAGAAACTTTGATTTTATTCAAGAACATATAGTTGAGAGAATTTTGCTCACTCTGCTCAAACGAGAAACAAAATCCCTAAAACTCAAGCCACTATTCTGTCTTTGGATGGGTTCTACGGCGGCGGACCTTTAATTTCTAACCAGCTATGGCTAGCAAAGTACAGATTACTAATACAATCCAGAATAATAAATTTTATTAGTACAATCCAATGATCATAATTATTAGTACAATCCTATTTAATAATAATTTCATATTCATCATCCCCTTTGACACTTTACAACACGAACAAATACGTTACATTGAAAATATTATTTGATGTCACTATATATACACAGAGCAGCGGGTGATCTCTTTGGAATTGGGTTAAATTATCTTCATGATTTTTTTTATTTGATGGTGGTGCGCACCGTTGTCAATCTACACCGTACATCGTCTTCATGAATTTGCTTGATGTCGTCACTCTGTGCCGTAGATCATCCTCATGAATTTTTTTTATTGTAAATAACAACACACTTTTCACGTGGTAAAGGGGAAAACACAATAATTCTTTGTTTCGTTGGCGACTTTGCTTTCTCTGATCACCATTTTCTAGAAATTAGGGCACCGATGGTTCATGATTAGAATTAGTAATATTTTTAATAATATGTAAAAAAAATTAAATATTAAATGTTAAAAACTAATATTCTAAATTATTTTAAAGAAATTGTATTTTTATAATTTTATATTTATTAATTTAATTTAATACCAGGGCGATACAGTGCGACTGCAATATGCATAGTGCAAACGCCCTGGTGCAAGTGCAATCATATAAAAATAATATTATACGTTAGATAGAAGATCCAACGGTATTCAAAGAATTTACTGACGTCAGGAAGTGCGAAACCATCCCGACCGTAGAAAAGCCTTACTAACTTTCACGTCCTAAATTGATAATATTTTTTTAAAGAACTTAAAATGAAAAATGATTTTAGCACGTATGTCGCACATAGGGTTGTAAACGAATCAAACAATTTTGGTTCGATTTGGTATTTGTATTCGAAACTCGGTATTCGTATTCGAAATTTTATAATTTGAATTCTAGTACAAACAATTATTTTGATTCGATTAGTTATCAAATACAAATACAAACACTATGATATTCGATTTGATATTCGTAAATATTCGGTTAAATATATAATTACATTATTATATAATAATAGTAATAATAAAATTATTTATAAATTTAAGTCCATTATAATTATTTTAAGGATATTAACCCTTTATAACTTAATCCAACATGTCAAAAAAAAAAAATCATCCAACAAGTGGACTTTTAGGCAATCCTTAATTTAATATTTTAATTAAAAATATTTAATATAATTTAATTATTAAAAAATTTAACAAATTAAAAAAGAACCGCAGGTCAACACTCTTAATTTGATTCTTAAAGTGTATTTCCATGAATTTGATAATTAATATTTTTTTCATTTACTTACTTGATTATGTTATGCAAATTTTTAAGTTTATAGCTTGTTTGTGAATTCAAACAATGACAATTTTAAAATGAATATTTGAATATTGACAATATATATATATTATGTGAATAATACTCACGGTAACTATTACCATGAACAACAATTTACTAATATCTGACGAACTTGTATAACTCAAGTGGTTAAAGTCTCACTACCTATGGTTAGAGCTGGCAATTTGGGTCCGGCCCATGGGCTGGGCTGGGCCCAAAAAATAGAGGCCCGAAAAAACCGGGCCGTTTTTGGCCCGGCCCGGCTGGCCCGGCGGGCCAAATGGGCTTGGTCCGACGGGCCACGGGCCGGCCCGTTTGGCCCGGTTGATTTTATTTATTTATTTTTTATCTATTTTTTTTAAAGATTATAATTAGTGTTGTTTCTTTAAATGATATTTAGTGTTGTAATTACAAATATATGGACATACTTGACTTGATACTGCCATAATAAGGAATTTAGTGTTGTATATTTAGTTTTTAAATGATATTTAGTGATATTTAAATGATATTTAGTGTTGTATATTTAGTTTTTTTTTTTAAACATACTTGACTTGATAGTTGATGCCATAATAAAGAATTTTGTAAATGAAGCCCCTCAATTTTCAATACCGTGGAATAAAAAAAACTCTACCAAACATTATTTTGAGATTAAAAATAAAAAATAAAATAAAAAGTTGAAATGGGCCGGGCCGGCCCGTTGGCCCGCGGGCTATGCTTGGGCCGGGCTGGGCTGGGATTTTACAGGCCCGACGTGCAAATGGCCCGGCCCGGCCCGAGAATAGTGTTTGGCCCGACGGGCTGGGCCGGGCCGGACCGCCCGTTTTGCCAGCTCTACCTATGGTACAAAGGTCATGAGTTCGAGTCACAACTTTATCAATAAAAAATATTAATACCTTATTTTGAAACAACTAATACATTTAGTGAGAATAACTAATACCACTTCAACTAATATCTTTAGTAAAAACAACTAAATACCCTTTGGAGTTTATATCTTTAGTGCAATTCACTGATACTTTTAGTTTAATTTATTAATACCCTTCAAACAAGTTTCATTGTGAACATTGTTCACATAATACCTTCTCTTGAATATTATTTGTTAGAAACATGCTTGAGAAAAAAATCGATTCGAATATTCGATTCAAGTATTCGTATATTTTATAATAATTCGGTATGAGTTTCAAATCAAATATAAATCATATTTACGTACTATTCGAAAAATATTCGATTCGAATTCGATATTCGAAATAATTTCACAAATACGAATTCAAACACAGTGTTATTCGACTCGATTCGATTCGTTTACATCCCTAGTCGCACAACAAGTTTCTCCTCAACACCCTCATTTTATACCATATCACAACCATTACATATTTTCTTGCAAATTAGTCCCCAATCTTCACATATAGTAAAAAAGTACCCATACATTCTGGTGACGAGAAAATTAAACCAACCCAATGAAAAAAAAAAAAAAATACTACCACTAACCAAAATGTATACCCTGCATTTCCGCGGACCCTAACCATTAATTATCGGAAAATCTGAATTCCGGTTGTTTGGGCGGCTTTGGCTTTCCTCCACCATTTTTGGGCGGCCCTTTGGAAGAAGGGGCTTTCTTTCCGAACCCTAATTCGACATCTCCGTCTCTCATGAAGCTTGGTTTTTGCCACTCTTTAGGTAGCCCCTGCACGGCGCTCTGCTTTCCGGCCTTGGCGGGGTGGTCCTTTGCGCGGTGCTTCCGCTTACTGCAAAGCCGGCCCAACACGCATGCCACGGCGGAGATCACCACGATCACCGCCAACACGGCGAAAACCGGCCCGAATGAGCCGCCGGAGTGGGAAGAATCCGGCTGCCTTGTCATCACGGTGTTGGGATATTCCTCAACGGGCTGTGACATTTTAATTCTGTGTATTGGGATGGAATTGGGTCAAGATATGGTGTTGATTGGGATATATATGGAGACTAGAAATTAAGTGAACTGATTTGCTTTCTTTGAGTGGAAATGAAGGCAGAGATTTTTCTTATAGGAAGAAAGGGGGGAATGAAAGAAGAAATGGTTTGTGTGTAGATGGTTTTACGCATAACTTGGTCTTAATATAAAGAGTCACACATGCACACACCTACAAATGGGTTCATTCAATAATACCACATTTTTTTATTGAGTAATACCATTATTCTTATAAAATAGTATCATAATATTTTCTATACGCACGAAATATGTTGAACTGTTTGAAACAATATTGTGCTATTACTTTATTAACATAGTAGTATTACTTAATTAGTGATGTAATATTATTGAATGAATGTAATAATATTATTGAATTATTTTAGTTGTAGTACAAGAGTGGGATTTTGAATTCAAAAAGAGGGGCTTTTCTTTAATAAAGGAAGAGACAAATAAAGATATACATATTCTTGGTGTATCTTTAAGGAAAAAAAAAGAAAAAAAAGTGGAGTGTGAATTTGTTGGTTAGTGAGGGAAAGAAAGAATTTGGCTCCTTTAAACATCACATATCTCAATGAAAGATGATGGGGTGACATTTTATAAGTGCTTTTGCTTTTCTGCTGGGTTTGAACAATCGTTCATATTTGACACATCGCTGTTGCTTCTATGTGTAATTTTGTATGAGAGAGACCATGTTTTTTGGTTGCCAATCAAAGCATCTTTTGGGTCGGTCTTGATCCACTATATAGTATATAATAACATAAGATAGGCACACTTTCATGTGCATATGCTATACGATGCACTCATCAATAATTGAGGTTGTTTACACTGAAAAATATAGATTGATTACATTGAACATGTAGTTAGATTACAATGAAAAATTTACACTAAAAATTGGTTTTCATTGTAAACTTTTCAGTGTATTCTAATATACTTCTCAGTATAATCAAATCATATTTTTCAGTATAAACAGTCTAAATTGTTTAGTGAATGCACAATACATCAAGTGCACAAGAGAGTTACTCCATAAGATATACTCTCATTGTCCACCAAACTTATTTTATTTGCTATTGAGCACAAAATTTAATGGAAATTAATGTTTTATTGAAAATGTAGATAGAGTAAGAGTATTATGAGAGTGTTGAGGGGTTTAGTTATTTGTTTGTGAGTATTGTTTATTTAGAAAAATGAATGAGAATAAATTTGATAAATAATCCAAAAAGGTGAAAGCGGAGATAAATTTGATAGAGGGAGTAGAATGTATAATGTATATTCATGAAAAGAAGAACGTAAAAGGTTGTTAATTGGCGTGGATATATGCAGCAAACATGAAACATATTATTTGCACATGTATAGTTAATGTAAATTAATATATTTAAACATATAGTAGTTTTTTTTTTATATGCAGTTAAAGAAAATTTAACTGATTCAAGGATATGTGTTCAATCTTAAGTCTAATTTATGAGGGGGAAAAATATAAGAATATTTTCTAGTACACTTGGTGCATGGTGCACTCACTCAACAGTTGATTTGTTTATATTGAAAAATATGATTTAATTACACCAGAAAGTAGGATTATATTATATATTGAAAAGTTTATACTGAAATCGATTTTCAGTGTAATTTAACCATACTTTTCAATGATCAAATTACACTTTCCAGTATAAACAACCTCAACTGTTGAATGAGTGCATCATGCACTTGGTTCATATAAGAGTGTGCATACATATATAAATTTGCTTCCACATTCTTTGATTCATAACCATAACCTATTTCTTTCTTAACAAAACTGTAGAGCCTAATTTGATCATGAATCAAAATTATCAACCATGAATGTATCAACCAGTTAAAATTAAGTGAAATGTAGTTAAACAAATATAAAAATTAAAAAGAGAGGAGTATAAAAGTGAAACTTTGACACAGCCTAAATTTAACCGGAATAAAAATATATTTATAATTATACATACTAATATATCATTTTCGAGTTTCCCAATAAACAATGTGATGCTTTATTTGATTTCCATATTTGTTTTTGCTTTTTTTAGGAGGTAGGGCTCGATGTCCTGCAATGATTGGAAAAAATATTACTATTATATAGTCACTATGAGAGCATTTGGTACTATACCTCGGTGGTTGAAAAAGAAAAATGTTACTAGATCTTCCAAAAAAATCTTAGTCGATCTAATGTGTATTCTTAAATAATTCTCTACATTCCTATATTCTCTTCAGTCTTCTCAAAAAAGAAATTAAAAAAGAGAGTAATTATTAAAGTGTTTAGGGGCAATCATGAAATAATTTATACTATAATCCTAGGGATAAGTTAATATTTTTGTTATTGTTAATTAGGTAATATTAGCTAGCTAGTGGGAGATTCATCATGTTTAATTGTTTTTTTTTTCAATTAAGGTATTTTTAATTGATTAATTAAACAAGTTCCGGATGCTATATAATTCCTTCTATCTAATCTAATGATGAGGCTCTAATCATTCTTGGGCTGGATTTTGTTTCACTCTCGAAGTGCGTGTATCATGATGTTATGCGCCAAAGAATGATTCAAAAGTGTTAATTCATTACCTATCTACTTACCCCAAATTTTAGGGTGCATCCAAGTGCATAACATGCACTTGAAATTTAATCTCAATTTGAAATTAATTTTGATCAAAAATTAAAAATTCGCGGTTTAGGTCCAACCCCTCCAAAATTTGCGTGTCTGACAACAAATCAGGTCGCAAATGGATTGCGCGCTTCTTACCAATACCCCAAGTTATATCACAAATACCCCAAGTTATAATCACCAATACCCGAAATTATATCATCAATACCCAAAGTTATAATCACCAATACCCAAAGTTATAATCACTAATACCCCACAAATTACTCAATAATAATATCCCAAATATTTATTCAGTAGTACCCCAAGAAATAATTACCAATATTCCAAGTTATAATCACCAATACCCCAAAAATTACTGAATGATAATATCCCAAATAATTATTCAGTAGTACCCCAAGATTTAATCACCAATAACCCAAGTTATAACTACCAATAGCCCAAGTTGTAATTACCATTAGCCCAAGTTGTAATCATCAATACCTCCAAGTTATAATCACCAATACCCCAAGTTATATCCTCAAAATATTATTCACCAATACCCCGAGACTTGCTTGGTGTTGTATTTAAAGATAAAAGAAAAGTGAGGAATCACGATCCAATCCATGGCAAGAAGACCTAAAATGCCCATTAAAAAAAGCCCCCAAATTACACGGAATATAAACCCCTTCCCACACTTTACAAAACTCCTCCAAACACACAGCACCTCCCCACCGTCTACGGATCAAATATTGTCGGTAAGAATCATCCTTCGACTGCTGCTTACGGTGAATACTTACTGGAGGAAATTGAAAAACACAGTTGTTCATGAGCTTTTGAGCAGCAAAAGAGTCCAGTCTTTCGGTTCCATTAAGGAGGAAGAAACGGCCCTTCTGATGCAGAAGATTGGATCACCTCGTTCGCCTGTGAATTTGAGCGATTTGTTTGATTCTCTTATTAATGATGTGATCTGTAGAGCGGCTTTTGAAAGGAAGTACAGTGAAGGGGAAGACGGCAAGAAATTTCTAATGCTTCTCAGGGAACTTTTTCAACTGATCGACAGTGTTAGTATTGGAGAATTCATCCCGTGGCTTTCAAGGATTAGTCGGCGGTGACGAGATATGATTGGGTGATGGGAAGGAGGAAGTGAGGGGAAACGCGATTGGTGAATGACGCGAATTTTTGTTGGGTAAGGCTTGACCCGCAAATTTTTGTTGGATCAGGCTTGACCCGTGAATTTGAATTCTTGGTCAAAATTGATTTTAAATTGGGATCAAATTCCAAGTGTATAGTATGCACTTAGATGCACCCTAAAACTACTCATCTACTTGAATATTTTTCAGTTTGAATTCTTTGAATTGTATTTTAAAACAAAATAAGTAAGGTGTAAATAGTAAGATAAACTATTATCTTATATATGAAATCATTCTACACAAAAATGCTCATAAAGCTTTTAGTGATTATTGTTTATTTCTATTAACTGCAGTATCATTCCAAAACATCTCATGTACAACTTGTTTTAAAAAAAATTAAAAGTTTTAAATAATGTAAACAATTGCATGATGTGTTTGAAAATTTGTGTTTTGTAAAACTGTATGGAATAAAAAAAATTAAAGTTATAATTACAAGAATTTTTTTTATTTTTGGAATTAAAGCCATATTAAATTATTTTAAACACATATTATAATTTTGATGTCCATTCCTAAAGGCTCAAAACATGAATTTCTTTATTTTATTTTGCAACGAAGGTGCCGGTAAAATCATTCTAAAGTAACCAACAGTACACATGCATCATTTCCTTTTATTGAAAAATCAACCATTTAATAAAATTAAGAAGCGAAAAGTTGGACTTTAATTAATAAAATAATTCAGATATAAACCAAGATTATCGAGGTAAATCAAATGAAATTTTTCCCTTGTGAAAAGGGCAAAAAGAAGAATGGTCACCAAGTAAAAATTGTCACATCAGTGATCTGCGTGTCCTGTGATTGTGATGTGAATCCTTCGACACAAACACCAACTAAAGCTGCAGACTACACTGAAGAATTCCCCCAAAAAAAGAAAGGAATTTCTTGATTCTTACAACAAATGCCTACCAACCAAAGAAGAGGAAATTAATGAATTATTATAGGTGATCAACTTTAAACGTGATTACAAACTCATACCTAAACCTTAACCAAATCAAAATATCAAATAACACGTACAAAAATCACGCTACACAAATTAAATGATATATACTACACTCTTATAAGCACGCACAAATCCTACATCAATTATTGCAACACATATCACAAAATGAAAATCTATCAAGACGTGATCCTTCTGATCTTTCTACTATCTCTATTGTCACATTCAACAGGTAATTGCTTTTTAGAGTAAGTCTATTATAAATTAGTTTCGATTCATTGTTTAATTTAAAATGATATTAATTATTTCATTAAAATATATTAATACTCTTTCCATGTGCAATTTTTTTATTTGTCTGTCCACCAATTATCACCTTATTTTTATATTTATCTCGTCACAAGAACAATACAAAAGTTACACTAATAGCTTTAAAAAATATAATTGACATATATTTGTGGATGGAGAGAGTATATTTTAACGGAACAACTAATAGTGTTAAAAAATACACATGTGTACGTCGCCTACTTTTTATAAGGAATTGTATTATTTATTAATTCCAATCCCATTAAATATTAATTCGTTCTTGATTTTCGGTAACAGGGGCTATACCGGTAGGAGTTTGCTACGGTCGCATCGCCACCAACCTGCCGCCGACCACCACCGTGATCAACCTCCTTAAATCCAACGGTATTACTCGGATCCGGCTTTTCAACCCTGACCCGGAAGCTCTAGCTCCGTTTTCCGGTACCGGAATCGATCTCACGGTGGGCGTACCTAATGAACTCCTCCCCACACTAGCCAATGGGACCGTAGCCTTCTCTCTAGAATGGCTAGCTTCAAATATTTTCTTACACGTGGCACCTAATCAAATACGATACTTAGCCGTGGGTAACGAAGTGTTACAAAAAGACCCGTTTTACGCCCCGTATTTGGTACCCGCGATCCGAAATTTGCACCAAGCTCTTTTAATACTAGGCCTAGGCGACACAATTAAAATTTCATCATCCCACGCGGCCACAATTTTGTCCAATTCTTACCCCCCATCGGCTGGCACTTTTGATCCCAATGTTAAATCAATTTTAATTCCACTATTGGAGTTCCTACGTGACACTAATTCAATTTTGATGGTAAATGTTTACCCATTTTTTAGCTACATTGAAAATCACCAATATATTACATTAGAGTATGCTACATTTAGGTCATCTAGTAGGGAAGTTGACCAAAATTTGACCTACAGTAACATGTTTGATGCAACGATTGATGCATTTGTGTACGCTATGGAGAGAGAAGGGTTCCATGGGATTCCAGTGGCGGTGACGGAGACGGGGTGGCCGACGGGCGGTGGCTACGCGGCCGGAGCGGAAAATGCGTTGGCTTATAATGGGAATATTGTAATGAGGGCTTTGGCTAATGTTGGGACACCAAAAAGGCCGGGAGTAGGGGTGGAGGTTTTCTTGTTTGATTTGTTTGATGAGAATGGGAAAAGTGGTGGGGAGTATGAAAAGCATTTTGGGATTTTTGGTGTGGATGGTAAAATTGCTTATGATATTAGGTTTGGTACGTAATGAAAAATATTATTCAATTATTTATTTGATCAAATTTTAAAGTTTTAAGTGTGAAATGCTTTCTTAAATAGTGTTTGCGCGCGGCGTGGGGTTCTTGTTAAAACTAATTAATTGTGTTGTTTTGAATTAAGGTTAACGAATTAATGTTGTAGTTTGTTCAATTTTATACTCTGTATTCCTTTTCCTCGTCTCTAAGGGTAGAAATTAATAAAAATAGCATGTCATGCACAATGTGTTATAACATTAATAAAATAAAACGTTTTCATTAGAAGAATAAAATCAAACATTAATTGGCTTTTTTTTAAGGAAAAATTGCAAAAAAAAAAAAAAAAGGATTTTTCTTTGCCATTTATTGCACTTTAAGGACCCAAGTTTTAAGTTTTGTAGGACAAGTACTTAACTTTCACTTTGTTGCAAAAAAAGGACTCTGGGCAGAATTAGATCAAAATATCAAGACATTTGCATCATTCTTAATCTACATATTTATTAAGGAAACAAAGTAGGGCTTTTCTATGGCCAGTAAGAGTTTTCGCCCTACCTGACGTCAGTGAACCAATGAGAAGTTGACACATCATCTAGGGCAAAATAGTTTCGCCATAAACAAATTAATTAATTTTTAAAAATATATATATAAAGTTACTAAAATATCCTTTTAATATTTTTATAATAAATAAATATTTTATTTATAATTTTAATTTTAATTTGACAAAAAATCGATTAAGACGTCTCGTACATAAGACGGGTCGTATACTTGACCCAATTAATCAAACACCCGTTTGATTACTTGGTCAATAAATTAAAATACCCAAAAAGTCCTCAATTGATATTGTGAATTTGTGATAGTTGCTTCTCTTTCCTCATCCCACAACTGATATTTCTTTTTTCCTCCATAGCACAAATGTCGTTCTTACTTGGATGAGTGCTAAGAAAAAGATAAACGAGAACTATACTGTTCTGATTAGGGCTAATCCGACCATAATTTACCTATTCTTGTTATTCTGACATGTTGCATCTAATTCTTTATTATATTAAAATTGAATGGTTGGAAATAAATCATTAGCCATTAGGTTATATTAATTGAGGATCTATTGATCAATACAGTAGACTTACATCCACTTCATCTGATTATCATGAGAAAACATGCATATATAATTTATTATTTTGATTGATTATCATGAGTAATTCTCGTTCATCATTTTTTTCTGCGCACAGTGCACCCTTTCTTGGAAAAATTAGGGCTCAGACGGATTAGATTTCGATATATTTGATTTATAATTTTAATTTTAATTATGTGTAAAAGTGTTTTATTTATATATAAAATGTTATTGGGATATATGTGTGATTTTTAATTATTATTATTAAAAGGGGTATTTTTGTAATTTTATATTTATTAGTTTAATTTATTAGTAGGGCGATGCAGTACAATTGCATTATGCACAGTGCAAATACTTTAGTGCAAAGTGCAATTATTTAAAAAAATATTATACTTTGGATCATTGATCCAATGGTAGTTAAATGATTTCCTGACGCTAGGAAGGGCGAAAACCTTCCTGACCGGAGAAGACCCTAACAAAGTATAAATAACATTTACTTAAAAATAGTGTGGCATAATTAGTCGGGGAAAAAGAAGAAGAAAAAAGTGATGTATAAGGCTATACTACTGCTACGAAAATTCCAAAACACCATATGCTACCATCATTCAACAATACAATGAAAAATTCACAATTCCATGAAACATAATAAAAAAAATCAGAATATAAAAGGATACCAAAATCCCAAAAACCAAAATCTAATGCTTGTAACATACAAGCTACTAGATAACCACATAAAAACACCAAAAGATAATAAATCCAAGTCATTATTCTTTCAAGAAAAAAGTTGCATAATATATCAAGCTTCTCTAAGTATTGTCTCTTCTTCTCCTCCGATAGTCTTGTAACTTGGTGTACCTCTATCAGGCTGCTTGACAAACATAGCTTGACTAAAACTCTTTGAATACATACTCTCTCTCAATGCTCTTTCAGGCTGTGACAAATATGAGATATTATCCACCACATGTTTTGCATGGGAACCACCAAATATAGGTTATGAAAAACTGCTCATGTTTGATTCACCATTGCTACAATCTAGCCATGCTTGAACTTTAGAGGGTTTGCTCACTTCATTTAATTGCTCTTGGCTCTTTCTTTTTATCTGTAACAGATAGAAAATTATTATTATGTTCCATTTTAATAATTAAAAAAGTTAAATGATAAAATGATAGCATATGTTATGTCGTACATCAAGTTTTTTTCCTTGAGCATTAAAGACATTTGAAATAATGACAAGTGTATTAGGATGCATCACAACACCAGAGCTTGTATCCTGTTTCTTTTTAATTCAACAATGAATTTAAATATTAGACCACCACAATAAATACATATAACTATTACTCTTCCTCAAATAGCATATGAGCATTAAAGTACTTGATTTTTCTTTTCTTTCCATGTATCTTTTGACACCTGATGACTAGAGTATGCTATATGATCCTATTTTTTTGTAAAAATAAATAAATTAATAAGCATATGCAAAATATTTAAAATGCAGTGAATAATCAATAATACCTTAGTAATATTTGGAGCAGGTACATAAAATTGCATTCCACTACTCAGTCTATTTGGGCAACTTCTTATATTGTGACCTTTTTGTTTATAACCACCACATGTGATTGTTCCACCCTTTTTAGACATTCTTCCAAATTTCTTGTCAACTGGATCAATTTTTCCTTTGATCTTTCCTGGTTGCAATTTTCTATTGTATGATTTTGGTCTTCCTGGATGTTTTTCAATAGTAGGAGATAGTATTTCAATAATCTCTTCAGCTAGTTTCGGCCACTCTTCATGGCTTGCAAGAGGCATAATGTAATGACTATATATCCCCAAATACGTCTCTTTACTATAACACTGGTCCATGTAGTCATCATGCTTGTATTTCATGAAATTGATGCCAGCAATGACATGTGCACAAGGGATCCCTGTCAATTGTCATCTCCTACAACTGCAAAAGCACTCCCTCAAGTGTACTTTATATGTCTCGCCAAATTCTGACCTCTGGACATTAAACTCCTCATGCCCATTCCAATGTGGAGTGAATTCCATTGCCATCTTCATGTTTTCCTCAAATATTTTTGCAATTTTAGGACAAAGTTTGCCCCTGTATTTCATCATTTTTGTCCCTTTTATCCAATTTTCTCCATGAGCAGCATCCGAATTCCTTCAAATATATGAAGTATAGGCAATGCCCTTTGCCTGGTGTTGATAGGCGAACAGCCGAGCAACAAGATTAGAAATAAAAATGTTAAAATAATGGGATTAAGAAATCAAGAATAAAAATAATAAATGAAGAGGACGACCAGCAGGGACTTCACATTTTAGGAGGCGAGTGTTGACAGACATTTTCGTACGGATAGATGTATGTGGCTATTTAGGGTATGCCTGACAAACAATCAATAATGAACGAACACGAACGATGGGGGAAGAACTTTCGTTCTTCCCTCGAATGAGAGCTTTTAGCATATAAGAGAAATGAGAGGAAATGTGTGTCTTACAATGAGGGGGTGACCCTCTATTTATAGAGGTTCACCCCCAAAGGCCCAAAAGTGGCCCTAAATTCGTCTCAGCCCTTTATTTTAGGGATTTATTACAATATTAATCTAACAATCAATCGTAGACATATAATACATTAAATACTTTTTTCCGATGTAGACCCCCGATCCTGTCGGGTCAGTGTATCTTCAGGAATCTGACCTTCTGTCAGGCGAGGATATTTCCTACTGTAACAATTGCCCCCAAGATTGGGCTCTGATTGCGGCCAGAGTTCGATCTTGATCTGTGCTTTAAATAGGTTTTGCTCCCGAGCCTGAAAATAGGATAGCTGGGATGCCCCGGGTGTTGATAGGCGAACATCAACTAGATATGGAGCGAACAATTATTGAAGTCTAAAACAAAGAAAATCACGATTTGGGCGCATTAACCAATCTGGGAGGTGTATGAAGTGACGAACAACTCTCCCGACGAACAACTAATGAGCGAACAGGTATTAAGGCCCGGGACCAAGAATGAGCCAACTGTGAAGTCATCCATGACGAACAACTTGGTCAAAATATGATACAACAAATAGCCAAGGAGGTGTGTACAAGTGAACAAAGGACAAAGATCCCAAAGCCAAGCTGAACAAAGCCATAAGGCGAGCAACTTCCAAAGTACAACCTCAAGAGGCGAACAACTTTCAGTTGGAGAAACCAACAAGATCAATTAAGCCGACCTAGGCGAACAACAGTGAGTCCGAGATAAGGACCAAAGAAGACTTTGTAACTAAGGTTCAGCTTAGATAAGATCAAAGGGACACATGTCAAGCATGCAGGCTAGGGAGACCAAGAGTCTTAGACACCTCATGCTTGCTAGTCTCTATAAATAGTTGTTCTCCAGCTTATTTATGTAATTTTCGAATTTCAGACAAAAAAAAATACACACAAACACACTCAAACTCACACATACACGAAATAAGTCCAATTTCGACTACCGAATTTACAAATTCGATAAATCCAAACCCCGATTTACCATTTACGGTGGTAATCAATCACACGTTATTGATTGGTGACGTAAAAACGGATTAAAACAGCCACTAATCCTTACGATTAGATTCGTTCACCAACACCAGGGGAATCTTCAACGACAGGGTCCGTGATGGATGAATCTTTTGAGTCATCTTCGAATAGTCAAACTTTTTTGAAATTGGCCGGGTTAGGTGGGGTACGATCTTCCGTCGTGCCCCCGAGTCGAGAACCGTGACGTTCAATTAATAAAGAGTTCTTGCCGCTGGCCGGCATTTATTTTAGTAATAGGGCGGTAAGGACCGCGATGATAAATTAATGAAGTGCCTAGGCCGCTTGCGGGTAGCGACTTCACGGACAACAGATTGATTAACAATCAATTAAAAGATAAATCAACAGATTAATGAGTGAAGTGCTTTAGCCGATTGACGGGCAGCGACTTCACGATGATGGAATTGATTTAACAACCGCTTAAAAGATTAATCAACAGATTAACGAGTGAAGTGCTTTAGCCGATTGACGGGCAGCGACTTCACGATGATGGGATTGATTTAACAACCGCTTAAAAGATTAATCAACAGATTAATGAGTGAAGTGCTTTAGCCGATTAACGGGCAGCGACTTCACGATGATGGGATTGAATTAACAACCGCTTACAACATTAACCAACATATTAATGAGTGAAGTGCTTTAGCCGATGATCGGGCAGCGACTTCACGATGATGGGATTGAATTAACAACCGCTTACAACATTAACCAACAGATTAATGAGTGAAGTGCTTTAGCCGATGATCGGGCAGCGACTTCACAATGATGGGATTGAATTAACAACCGCTTACAACATTAACCAAGAGATTAATGAGTGAAGTGCTTTAGCCGATGATCGGGCAGCGACTTCACGATGATGGGATTGAATTAACAACCGCTTACAACATTAACCAACAGATTAATGAGTGAAGTGCTTTAGCCGATGATCGGGCAGCGACTTCACGAATACAAGATTGAATTAACAATCGATTTGTTGATTAAACAAAGCGTCCAAGACGCGATATATTATGGCCGCAAGTGGGCAAAAGCGATGCGGGTCAGTCGATGCCGGTGAAGACGGACTGGTCGATGCCATTAACATGGATAAACCAAAGCAGAGAATAGGTTAGTTGATGCCGGTGAAGACGAACTAAACAACACCTCGCCCATTAAGGCGGAAAGTCAACGCTTAAAATGCGGACTGGATCCACGCCGAGAGGCTGATTAGTTGACGCCGGTGAAGACAAACTAATCAAGGCCGAGTGGCGGGTCGACTTGAGAGACAGATTAGTTGACGCCGATGAGGGCAAACTAATCAATATGTCAACGCATAAAAGGCGGACTAATCAACGTCGAGGAGACGGATTACTTCGCCACTCCAGGCGGATTGTCGACGCCTAAAAGGCGGATTAACTCGAGTAGATTAGTTGACGCCTGTGAAGGTGAACTAATCAATACGTCTACGCCTGAAAGGCGGACTAATCGACGTCGAGGAGACGGATTACTTCACCACTCCAGGCGGATTGTCGACGCCTAAAAGGCGGATTAACTCGAGTAGATTAGTTGACGCCTGTGAAGGCGAACTAATCAATACATCTACGCCTGAAAGACGGACTAATCAACGTCGAGGAGACGGATTACTTCGCCACTCCAGACGGATTGTCGACGCCTAAAAGGCGGATTAACTCGAGTAGATTAGTTGACGCCTGTGAAGGCGAACTAATCAATACGTCTACGCCTGAAAGGCGGACTAATCGACGTCGAGGAGACGGATTACTTCGCCACTCCAGGCGGATTGTCGACGCCTAAAAGGCCGATTAACTCGAGTAGATTAGTTGACGCCTGTAAAGGCGAACTAATCAATACGTCTACGCCTGAAAGGCGGACTAATCGACGTCGAGGAGACGGATTACTTCGCCACTCCAGGCGGATTGTCGATGCCTAAAAGGCGGATTAACTCGAGTAGATTAGTTGACACCTGTGAAGGCAAACTAATCAATACGTCTACGCCTGAAAGGAGGACTAATCGACGTCGAGGAGACGGATTACTTCGCCACTCCAGGCGGGTTGTCGATGCCTAAAAGACGGATTAACTCGAGTAGATTAGTTGACGCCTGTGAAGGCGAACTAATCAATACGTCTACGCCTGAAAGGCGGACTAATCGACGTCGAGGAGACGGATTACTTCGCCACTCCAGGTGGATTGTCGACGCCTAAAAGGTGGATTAACTCGAGTAGATTAGTTGACGCCTGTGAAGGCGAACTAATCAATACGTCTACGCCTGAAAGACGGACTAATCAACGTCGAGGAGACGAATTACTTCGCCTCTCCAGGCGGATTGTCGACGCCTAAGAGGCGGATTAACTCGAGTAGATTAGTTGACGCCTGTGAAGGCGAACTAATCAATACGTCTACGCCTGAAAGACGGACTAATCAACGTCGAGGAGATGGATTACTTCGCCACTTCAGGCGGATTGTCGACGCCTAAAAGGCGGATTAACTCGAGTAGATTAGTTGACGCCTGTGAAGGCGAACTAATCAATACGTCTACGCCTGAAAGGCGGACTAATCAACATCGAGGAGACGGATTACTTCGCCACTCCAGGCGGATTGTCGACGCCTAAAAGACGGATTTACTCGAGTAGATTAGTTGACGCCTGTGAAGGTGAACTAATCAATACGTCTACACCTGAAAGGCGGACTAATCGACGTCGAGGAGACGGATTACTTCGCCACTCCAGGCGGATTGTCGACGCCTAAAAGGCGGATTAACTCGAGTAGATTAGTTGACGCCTGTAAAGGCGAACTAATCAATACGTCTACGCCTGAAAGGCGGACTAATCGACGTCGAGGAGACGGATTACTTCGCCACTCCAGACGGATTGTCGACGCCTAAAAGGCGGATTAACTCGAGTAGATTAGTTGACGTCTGTGAAGGCGAACTAATCAATACGTCTACGCCTGAAAGGCGGACTAATCGACGTCGAGGAGACAGGTTACTTCGCCACTCCAGGCGGGTTGTCGACGCCTAAAAGACGGATTAACTCGAGTAGATTAGTTGACGCCTGTGAAGGCAAACTAATCAATACGTCTACGCCTGAAAGGCGGACTAATCAACGTCGAGGAGAAGGATTACTTCGCCACTTCAGGCGGATTGTCGACGCCTAAAAGACGGATTAACTCGAGAAGCAGATTAGTTGACGCCGGTGAAGGCGAACTAATCGATATGTCAACGCATGAAATGCGGACTAATCGACGTCAAGAAGACGGATTACTTCGCCAATCTAGGCGGAAAGTCGATGCCTAAAAGGCGGATCGGTCAACGCCTACGAAGGCGGACGAATGTTTGTAGTCGAAAGGTGCGACCATTTTTTAAAAAATTGAGTTGTGTACCAGGCGAACAACCTCAATGATTTTTCGAAATTATATTCGAAGTTTTAAACAACTGACTGTATTTAATGATACTTAGTGTCAAATAATTTGGTTTTGATATCACAAAATGATCTTAGGATATGTATATCCATGCCCCCGCTTTTAATGTATATGAAAACTTACGAGTTAGGATATATATTAAAAGGAAGTATCAAATGAAAATTGAATTTCGAAATTTGTCCCCGCTTTGAATTTTCGAAATACGAGTATATGCCCCCGCTTTTAATATATATGAAAACTTACGAGTTGCGATATATATTAAAAGGAAGTGTCAAATGAAAACTGCATTTAAAAAATTGCCCCCGCTTTGAGTTTTCAAAATATGAATATATGCCCCCGCTTTTAATTTAATCGAAATACGAGATTGTGAAATATATTAAAAGCAAATTATTGGAATAAACCTGATTCGAGTGGGCAAAGGACTGCCCGTAGAATTTTTGTTGATGAAGAGGTCTCGGATACCCGTCTCGCAAGCTGCTGCCCTTTTTTTTTTTATTTTGGTGTACAATTCAAATCGGGCCCAACCTTCTATACTAATTAGGCCTATTTACTATCTACAACTTGGGATACATAAACAAGAAAAAATTAGGCCCAATCATTTTTAAACAAGATTGGCCCAACAGTTAAATAAAAATGGCCCTACAAATTAAATAAAGGGCCCAAGATTAAATAAATCTTGGCCCAACTGATTCTAATTAATAACCCTGGCCCAGAATCCCTAAATGCAATCAGCCCAATTAAAAAGATTAACATGCCCTGTGCGCTGAAATCAACATCGAGGCGGTGCGGGTTGGGCGAGGAGAAATCGGTGGCCGTGGTCAGCGGGGCGGCTGGAACTGTGAGCGACCACGGGGAGCGGGGAGCTGCGGGAGGCACGAGCGGCTGCGGGTAGGAGGCCGCGAGAGGCGGCGCACGGGGAAGCGGCGGGAGATTGCGAGCTGGGAGCCTGCGACGGCGAGGGCAGAAATCTGAGTAGCGCTTGGCGGCGCGCGAGCAGGAGGAGCCGACACCGGCGGCGGCGCGGTGCGCGGGGAGGAAGCCGCGAGCAGTGGCTCTGCTCGCTGGACGGCGAGGAGGCTAAGGGGCGGCAGCGCTGGCAGCCCGTCGTGTGTAGGCCGTGCGGGCGGCGACGGCGTTTGCGGGGAGAAGGCCACAGCCTCTAGCGGCGAGCATGGAAGGAGCCCGTGACGGACAATGGGTTGCGCGGGGAGGCGTGCTGGCCGAGACGGACAGCGTGGGAGCCTGCCTGCGGAGACGGCGGGTTGCGGGTAGCCGCTGGGCGGATTGCACTGGGCGAAGAGCAGTGGCCGCGGACGTCGGCGTGCGAGCAGCGGCGAAATGCGCTGGTGGCGCGGGTGGCCACGTGACGGGCAGCGCGGGTAGACGCTGGCGACCGCGCGATGGATGGCAACCGCGGGCAGCGGTCGGAGGCTACCGAACCTCCGCGGGTAGACGGGTATCGGCCTCGACGGCGTGCGGATCGAGGCCGGAAGCCTTGACTTTTCAACACGTCTTGGGAAATGTGCCTATCTTGGGAAATGTGCCTAAAGCACACTGATAAAGCTGTGGAAAGGGGGCGCACTAACCAAGGCAAACATCGAACGATTCAAAGCAGAAACCAGCGGTTTTGCTTGAGAAAACCGCAACATGGCCCCGGGGCGGATCTACGGCGGTGGTGGCGCGGCAGCTGGGCTTGGGCTGCGGTGATGCCGGCGCGACACCTCGTTGCGACGAGAGAAAGGAGGGGGACGGTGGTCCCTAGTGCAGACAGAGGAGGTGCGGCCTCCGACAATGATGACGGTGCCTCCGGCGTCGTCTAGGAGGAGCAGTGGTCCGGCGGAGGTGCTGGAAAGCTCTGCGAGCCTCGCCGGAAACAACAGCTACTATGTCTTCATCTTTTTCCATTTTCGGTTATATGCGTGAATTTTGTTGTAAGTAAGGAAATGGGTTTTGGCTTTTCTTTCTCTGAATGTTAGTTTTGATGAATATGTGAGCTTGCAATGGATTTCTTGAATGGTGACTTGGCTTGATGCCTTCTGCTGCTGTTGTGAGGAAAATGGAAAAATGAATTCTTGAATTTTTCTTGGATGACACTGGTTGTTTGCTAGCAGAATTTGTTTTTTATTTTTTGTTGTTTGTATGGTTTGGATCGAAAAGGTTTATAGTTTATGGAATCTGGTTTTTTGATTTTGAGGTGAGGATCTTCGTGTTCATCCATCGAGATGAACCCGAATCGACCATCCTTCTGCGCCAAATTGTTGACAGGCATTTTCATACGGATAGATGTATGTGGCTATTTAGGGTATGCCCGACAAATAATCAATAATGAACGAACACGAACGATGGGGGAAGAACTTTCGTTCTTCCCTCGAATGAGAGCTTTTAGCATATAAGAGAAATGAGAGGAAATATGTGTCTTACAATGAGGGGGTGACCCTCTATTTATAGAGGTTCACCCCCAAAGGCCCAAAAGTGGCCCTAAATTCGTCTCAGCCCTTTATTTTAGGGATTTATTACAATATTAATCTGACAATCAATCGTAGACCTATAATACATTAAATACTTTTTTCCGATGTAGACCCCCGATCCTGTCAGGTCAGTGTATCTTCAGGAATCTGACCTTCTGTCAGGCGAGGATATTTCCTGCTGTAACAGCGAGCAGCTGGGCTTGAAGACCAAGATCAGGTAGGCGAGCAGCTGGTCATAGAGGCTAGGAGGCGAGCAGCTGGTCATGAAAGGCACAAGGAGGTGGCGAACAGCCAGACCAACAAGACACAAAGACCCAACCAGAGGTAAGCAGGCGAGCAAGAGGGCACCTCGGAAGATCATCAGAAATCCCAATAATTAGGCATTACATTAGGAACAAACAAGTGTCTTAACACTTGTTATTGTGTAAAGATGTAATAGCTTAGGAGATGACAAGTGTCTTAACACTTGTCACAATGTAAATGAAGATGTTAGGGAGGTGACACCTCCTACTTGCTTGTACCTCTATAAATACCCTTCATGGGATAATAAGAAAAGGGGCACTTAATTCAAAAATAGGCAAAACTCTTGCAAAATTCTCTCTCAACTCCTACTTATAAAAATCCAGCTTTAATCTTTGATTATATCCTTGTTTGATGATCTTATAAGAGCAAAACAACCACTAATTATCGATTTGGATTAAGGTCATCAACAATTGGTGCTAGAAGGAGGGTCCGAACCTCCGTCGGTTGAAGAATTGAAGGAATTTCTGGGAAATTCGCCGGAAACTGCAAAAATCCGGCAATAAGTCGCCGGAAACTGGAGTTTGGAAGAAGGTTTGAGTGTTTTAGGTGGTGTTACACAAGACCTACGAACTTGAATGCATGCATGTGTGGATAAAGGTGTGTAAATAACCAAATCCTTACATGCAAGGCTAGTTGTTTCTAGGTCAAAACATCCACAAAAACAAGATCTTCATCAAAGATACATCAAAATTCAGAAAATGGTACGATCGCAAGATCATCAAGAATCGAGCACTCACCCGGCAAGCAAGTCACAAACTAGGGTATCGTCAACGGGTGACCATGCAAGAACGGTACGGGCTACGTCCCGGCGAAATGTTCAAGTCACTATCGACACTCTTCCCCCGGAAGTAGAGGCATTGGCTCAAAACCCGGAGGAATTAGCAAAAACAATCACCGTTTTGCAATCCTAGCAACGGCGACAGGAAGCTGCAGGACCATCGAGAGCCTGGGAGGCGAGCAACCGGGCAGCAGGACACAAATCCTCTAAGGCCCCGGAGGCGAGCAACCAGGTAACAGAGCAAAGAACTAAACAAAGGGAAAATATAAGGGTAGAAGAGGTAGATAGTGGCCAAGCAAAGAGAACCAAAGGCAAAGCACCAATAAGTGAGCTACTTGGGAGCCGAGGTGAGTCCACACCAGGAGGGGATAGGGAGTCGAGCAGCAGGGGTACAAGGAACCAAGATGAACTCAGGAGGGAAGACTCACAGAGGAGTGAGGAGCGAGCATACCCTGCTGCGCACCCCTCAGTACATGATAGGCTAAGGAGGTCAGCTTTTGGCCGTTTGGGTCCCAATGGGGCAAGTAACGTGGCCCGGCGGGTTACACAGGAGAAACGTCCCGTTAGTAAAGGACTGCATCGTGGAGAAGACCTCGAGCCAAACCACGGTAAACAGCCTTCTAATGGAGGAGCGCCTCCGAATGAGTGGCTTGACCTCAAAAGAACGATCGAGGAGATGAAGAAGCATTTAGATGCTCAGAATGGTGGTGGGACCACAGTGCTTCCATCATCACTGTTGTCCCCAGCAATATTGAACGCGCCAGTCCAGAAAAAGGTGCAGTTCCCAGCTGTGAGCCTATACGAAGGGACGTCAGACCCGAAAGTACATTTGTCCAAGTACACCGACTACATGCTATCGGTGAAAGCGTCTGACGCAACGCAATGCCGCAACTTTCCGTTAACTTTGGGCGACGGCCCTCACAGATGGTTCTCCGCGCTTGCTCCTGGCTCTATAAGCTCATTTATGCAACTCAGCAAGGAATTTCTATCACATTTCTCCACAGTCGGATCCTACCTTACGCAGAGACACGGGCTGGCAGATTTGAAGCAAGGAGACGAGGAGTCTGATAGAGCTTTCCTTGAAAGATTCGATAAAGTCCTACTGGAAGGAGAACCAGTGAGTGAAGACACTAAGATAGTGGCAGTAATGGCAGGACTTAGGAAGGGAACAGATCTGTGGAAGGAAATGCACCTGGCTTTCCCCAAAACATACTCTGAATTCAGACACAAGGCTGGGGTATATATTTCGATGCAAGAAACCCTGCAGAGAGAGTTAGGAGATAAAACTGATGCCAAGAAGTCGGGAAAGAAGTCAGGAGGGGAGTACAAATCCCCTAAGAACATGAAAGCTTTCAATGAAGGTCCTGAGCTGAAGGAGAAATTGAACCATGTCTTATCCACATCAATAGAGGCTGTATACAACAACGTAAAGGATAAAGACATGCTGTCAGAGCCTCGAAAGATACGACAAGAGCGAGGAAAGATGAACCCCAACAAATACTGCGTATATCATCAAACCATAGGTCACTTCACAAGTGAATGCCGGGACCTCTTAAAGCAGTTATGGAGGTTCTACGAAGAGGGGAAGTTATCAGAGTTTGTAAAACGACAACCGGGAAAGAAACCAAGAGTGGCAGTATCCTCCGGCACAGAAGATGAGGAGAGTGACGAACAGCCGAGCAGGAGGGATCAAAAGAGGAAAAAGACAATGACAACGCCAGCCGAGCCCGTTCGAGAAATCCTAATGCTTGAGCAATCCGGACCGGTAGGGGGCTGTTCTGATGGAAGGCCACCAGTTTCCAAGAGAAAGAGAAAGGCAGACTTGAGAGCAGTAGCTCAAGTCAGAGAAGTCGGGGTGAACCAAGCAACCAAGAAGACGGGGGATTTGGTGTTCTCCGAGAAGGACCTAGACGGGATACTCACCCCACACAATGACTCACTAATCATCTGTGTTAATATCATGGGAGCTCGAGTTCACCGTTTGCTAATGGACACGGGATCCTACACGAACATCATATTCAAAAGCACATTAGACCAGTTAGGTGACTGTGAAGAGTATGTGAAAGAGTGTGATCATAAGATAGTAGGGTTCGGAGATGCTGTAACCGTTCCCTTAGGTTTAGTAACGTTGCCGGTCGAACTTGTATCGACCGAGAATCCCAAAAGGAGACTGACTAGAATGATAGAGTTCTTAGTTGTAAATCAACAGTCTGCCTACAACGGTTTTCTCGGTCGACCTTTTATAAATGAATTCAAAGCGGCTGTTTCAACGTACTACTACTGTCTTAAATTCCCAACTTCGAAAGGTTCAGGTATAGTTAAAGGTGATCAGAAGAAAGCTCGAGAGTGCCTCCTGCAACTCCAACCTAAAGATAACAGTGTGTCTGTCATGGACGAGCAGCCGAGCAGCAGGGCTGAGGATGAACCTTCCGTGTTGGACGAAATCATGGAGTCCATCGACACGGAAATGATGGAGGTGGACGACCAGCAGGGCGAGGACGAGCAGGAGGGCCGTGGCGAGCAACAGGGAAAAGAAGTTGTACCTGAACCAAAAAGAGTAAACGATATCGAGCCGAGGGTGGAGGCAGAGCCCATGATCGAAGATGAACTCAGCGTGGAAGGTCCGATAATTGATCCTCGATGGAAGAGCCAAAAGAGAAAAGCAACCCCGGTTGAGGAGTTGGAAACAATAAAAGTCGACCCGAATAGAGAAGACTTAGAATTGTTCATTGGATCTGAGCTCCCAGAGCCATACAGATCCAGAATGAGCGAATTCCTTAAGTCCAATCTCGACGTATTCGCATGGTCGCATGCAGATATGGTAGGCATTAGCCCTGAGCATGCTTGCCATAAGCTAAATATTGATCCAACTAGGAAACCTGTGAAGCAGAAGAGAAGGAAATTCGGACCTGACAAATATGAGGCACTAGATGTCGAAGTGAAGAAACTACTTGATAACGATCTGATCAAAGAAGCTTTGTGTCCTCGATGGATGGCAAATCCAGTGTTGGTGAAAAAGCCAAATGGCACGTGGAGGTTGTGCATTGATTTCACGGACTTGAATGCCGCATGTCCCAAAGACAACTTTCCGCTACCACATATTGATCAACTAGTGGATAACACGGCAGGACACGAACTTCTTACCTTCATGGACGCATTTGTTGGATACCACCAGATACCGATGCACCCAGACGACCAGGAAAGCACGGCGTTCTACACCAACAAGAACCTGCTGTGTTGGAAAAGGATGTCGTTCGGGTTAATCAACGTAGGAGCCACGTACCAAAGACTCGTCAATAAAATGTTCAATGATTACATCGGCAGGACAATGGAGGTGTACGTGGATGACATAGTCGTGAAAAGCCTAAGAAAGGAGGATCACTTGGAACATCTGACACAGGCATTTGAGATTCTTCGAGCATACAACATGAAGCTAAACCCGAAGAAAAGCAGCTTCGGAGTACACTCAGGAAAGTTCCTTGGGCACCTGGTTAGTCAACGAGGCATCGAAGCGAATCCGTCAAAAGTTAAGGCAATAATAGACATACAGCCACCAAGGTCGGTCAGGGAAGTTCAACGACTGACCGGATGTTTGGCGGCCCTGAACAGATTCATTTCCAGGTCTGGAGACAAGTGTCGACCTTTCTTCGACGCCATCAAGAAAGGGCAGTTTCAATGGACGGATAATTGTCAACAAGCGTTTGAACAGCTAAAGGAGTATCTAAGTGACACCAAGATTCTATCAAAACCTGTCTCTGGAGAAAAACTGTATCTATATCTAGCTGCATCTGAGGATGCAATCAGCTCAGTCTTAGTTCGGGCAGAAGGAAAATTTCACTTGCCGATCTACTATGTGAGTCAGGCTTTGCATGAAGCGGAGATTAAGTATTCACCTATGGAAAAGTTAGCCTACGCACTGGTGATAAGCGTAAGAAAGCTACGACCATATTTCTTTGATCACCAAGTGGAGGTCTTAACAACTTTCCCACTAAGACAAATCTTGCAAAGACCTGACACTGCTGGTCGCCTCCTCAAGTGGTCCCTCGAAATAAGCCAATTCGGAATATCCTATGCACCTCGAATAGTGATCAAGGGACAAGCGTTAGCCGACTTCATCGTCGAATTAACCTTCCCTCAAGATCCGACGAGAGGTCATAATCATCCATGGCACATGTACGTGGACGGATCATCAAATAACACGGCAACAGGAGCTGGGATAGTGCTAATCAGTCCAGACAGTCAAGTTTTCACCTCAGCAGTCAGGTTCGAGTTCCTGGCAACAAACAACGAAGCTGAGTACGAGGCATTGATAGCTGGACTACGTCTGGCATTGGCCGTAGGAGTCCGAAGAGTCCAAATTTATGGAGATTCCCAGTTGATAGTCAACCAAGTCCGTGGGGAGTATGAAGCCAAGGATGAAAACATGGCCTTATACCAAAAGATTGTTGCTCACTTGGCTTCACTATTCGAACAAATTTACATCAAACAGTGCCAAGGGACAACAATGCACAAGCAGATGCACTTGCTCGATTGGCCACTAGTACGGGACCAACAGAGCTTACAGAGGTCACAATAACAAAGATTTCTAATCCATCCACCAGTGACTACAAGGTCAATCAAGTTGAAGAAGAGTTAACAGAAGAAGATTGGAGAACGTCAATATACAAATATCTCAAGGACAACGAGACACCCGAGGACTCACAAGAAGCGGCCAAGTTAGTCAAACGAGCAGCAAGATTTACGATCATGGAGGGTCAACTCTACAAGAGAGGATTTTCACTACCCCTGCTAAAATGTTTGGCAGGGGGCAAGGCCAAGAGGTACTGAAAGAAATCCACGAAGGAGTTTGTGGAAATCACGCAGGAGGGCGAGCACTGGCATATAAAACAGTAAGGCAAGGATACTACTGGCCAACTCTGTTGCAAGACGCGATCAAAATTGCAAAAACATGCCACAGGTGCCAGCTGTTCGCTCCCAACATTCATAAGCCGCCAACAGAACTAATCTCAGTAAATAGTCCATGGCCATTCGCAAAGTGGGGGATAGACATCATAAGACCTTTCCCAACGGGAAAGGGGAATGTAAGATTTGCAGTAGTGGCCGTGGACTATTACACAAAATGGACTGAAGCTGAAGCACTAGTAAAGATAACTCAGGAAAAATGATCAGTTTTATTTGGAAAAGCATAGTATGTCGGTTTGGAGTTCCACAAGCAATATTAACCGACAATGGAAGACAGTTCGAAGGAAAAAAGATAAGAGATTTCTGCAAAAAATGGGGAATCAAGAAGCATTTTTCGACACCCTATCACCCTCAGTCCATTGGTCAAGTAGAGGCAGTGAACAAGATAATCAAGCATATCTTAAAAATTCGGCTGGTAGACAAAAAAGGCAAATGGTCAGAAGAACTGCCCGAAGTACTTTGGGCATATAGGATATCACATAGAACGAGCACGGGAGAAACACCGTTTGCTATGGCATTTGGTACAGAAGCAGTTATACCTATAGAACTCAAAGTACCAACTGAAAGGATAGTCGAGTTCAATGAATAAGAAAACAACAAGGCACTAGCTGCAGAGATGGATCTGATACGAAAAAAGAATCTCGGCAGAAATAAAAAACGAGATATACAAAAGAAGGATCGCAAGGTACTATAACTCGCAAGTGAAAATCAGGGAATTTGAAGTCGGGGATCTGGTACTTCGAAAAATTCTAGCAACACCCCCAGGTGTATTTGGACCGACTTGGGAGGGCCCGTTCAGGATAACCCACAAGTGGTACAACGGCACATACGATCTTGAAGATATGAAAGGCAACTCGGCCCAATACACCTGGAACGCGACTTTATTGAAAAAATATTATCAGTAGTTAGGAAGCCAGTGTAAAGTTTTCTATAAAGATTATCGTTTATATTATATCATTTGTATTATGGTAAGATTGATAAAATTTTCAAACTTTTTTGGACGAAATTTTGTAAGTAAAGACTATTATTCATTGTATTGTGTAAAGAAGCAAAAAGGCATCAAAAGACCAATTGTTCGCCTAAGGAGGAAAACTGCTCGCCGGAGACAGTCAAGTGCCATAGCACAAGTTCAGAAGGAGGCGAGCAGCAGGACTCCCGAGTCACAAGAAGCCCAACTGATCGCCCCTACAACACAAAGTTGCTCGCCCCAAGGCTAAATGCGCTTGAGCACAAACATAGCAAGTGGCGAGCAACAGGGCATAAGGAGAAGCATGATAGAGACCAAGTTCTTAAAGAACCAGATAGGCCCATACATGCTCAACATACATAGATTTGCAAAGGAAAAGTATTTTCTTTCAACCAAGAGAGAAGTACTTAAGCAAAAATAAATAAGAGGCAAATAAAAGACGAACAAAGGAAACATAAAGTGTAACTTTGTTTCATTAAAAGTCCCAAGAAGGGTACGTTAGCAAAAAAAAGAGTACATAGTCCCTAACACAACCAGCTAAGATAAGCAGAAAAACAAAAGAGTCTTCTAAGTCTCGGATGCCGGAGGAGCTAGTGGTGCAGGAAAATCTCCAGCTGGTGGCGGAGGAGGAACATCTTGATTAGTAGCCACTGGAACCTGTTGCTCGCCTACAGCAGCAGAGGAGCTCGTCTCACCGAGAGGATTCGGAAAAAGAGGACTTAAAGCATAAAAAACGGTGGCATCTCTGCTCACCTCAACCCTCTCCTTCGGAGGTATGACTTGGACATCATCTTTAAAGATGCCCAAGTCTAGCCCCATCTCCCATAAGTCAGCAACAGGGATCTCAAAGCCAGCAGCAGGCGGGTTCTCGAGAACGTAATCCGCGAAGTCCTTGACGGTGCTAGTCATGACGTCAAGACCGTGGTCCAAAGCGTACTTCACGGACCGTACACAATCTGCGTACGCACAGATGTAACCGAGATTAGTGTTATCAGTTACATCCTGCACGTACGTGTTATACGAGATGGCCCGTCTCTTCTCCTTCTCCAGCTGGTCGACGTGGACCTTCAGAGACTCGACTCTCTCCACCAGACCCATCCGCTCTGTCTCCAGGACCTGCAGACGGTCAGTAGCAACACCCAAATCTAACTTAAGCTTCTCCGAAGCATTGGACGCCACCATCTCCCGGTCCTCGACAGCTTTCACCTCTCGCTCCCATGTGTGTTTGCCCCTCTCAAAGTCAGCCTTCAGCTTGGCCAACTCTTCGTCCTTCCTCATCAGCTGAGCATCCCGGTCTGCCTCAAGCTGTTCTATTTTCCGGCCCAGGCTCTGGTTTGTTCTCTCAAGTTTAATGGCTTGGTCAACGACTCTCTGGACAGTGATGGTTTGATGACTAACGTAACCCAGGAGGCGAGCGTTGTCACTGAGAGACTGATTCTGCAAGATTTCTTCACCGGTTTTTGTCCAGGAGCGGGGGACAAGCTCCGTAGCCCGCCGAACATGAGAATCCTTGAGGTCGGGGTAGGCAGGGGCCGACTTCACACAACTAAGTTGGTGAAGTACTCTAGAGCGACCGGGATAATCATCTCTCCGGTACCTACAAAAGATGGAAAACCTTGTTAGAAAAATCAAATATGGGCAAGGAGGCGAGCAGCCGAGCAGTAGGGAAATTACTTAATCCCTCATCTTCACTGGGTCATAGCCCAGGTAGGAGCTGTCAGGTGAAGAGCTCCTTCGGCTGGCGATCATGGCGCCAACGACCTGCTGCTCGGTCACCTCCTCTACAGGCGAGGAGCGAGCAGTTGACTTGCCCACTTGAGAGGAACATTGCCCCTTGGTCCATTAAGAACGGTCATCTTCCTTTCTGGGGCCAGTTTTCTTGGTTAACCTCTTCTTCCCCCGGGTGTCTCTGGGAGGCGAGGAGCAAGAAGGTGGGCGAGGAACTGGGGCCGGTGCTTGAGGAGCCTCCTCTTCATCTTGCGGTCCTGCTCTCAATCTGATTAAGAAGGTGCAAGGGTCGAGTTTCTTCTTCTTCGAAGGTTGGTTGGCCGCCATCTGTTTAACCATACGAGCAAGGAGGTGATAAATTCTTGGTATTTGAGGGACGGCTACCGTTACCCTTTGAGCTAGAAACAAAAGCGTAAAAAGAAAGGTTAGGCGACCAGCAGGGGGGAGGCGACCAACAGGGGGTAGTCATCCAACAGGGTAAAGGAAAAAATAATCAAAGTGTTTGAAGAAAGTTACCTTCTGGGACCTCCGCTTGTGCCTCTAAATGATGAGCACTGGTAGTGAGTTGAGCAAGTTTACAGCAGTGCGCTTGAGAGAGATGGTCAATACTCTGGTCTTTAACGTCTCGCAATGAAATCAGAGCAAGAACGTACAGGAACTCTTCGCTTAGCTCAGGATGTCCTCACTTTAAGATGCGTGGACCTGCAAAACAAAGGGGAAAAGAAATTAAAATTAGTTCACCTAAGGTATGATGAACTAAAGAACAAAACCTACGCCGAATTTCGCCAAAATGCGTAGGGGAATTTATACGCCCTAGTCCTCCTGAGAAATCGGAAGACGCCCGCCAATCGCCGCCAATGAAGAAAAATTGTTTGTGCCAACTTTTAACTTTGTTGGGCACTCCTTCAATCAACTTCACGCCGCTACGGGCTTTAAGATAATACCACCCGAGACCCTCTTCGTGGACAACCGATGAGATCGTCATTGCGTAATGAATCTCTACCGTGCTGATTTTGTTTCTATAGCCTTCCAATCCAAATAGAGTAATGAAGGCTAACAAATTACTCCATCCATTTGGAGTAATTTGGGTAATCGTCGAATTGGTGTCCTCCAAAAATCGACCAATCACCGGATGCAGAGGAAGGGGGAATCCCGTGTTAAGGGTATCCAGGTTAATGGCGGTGCATCCAGGAGGCGGATTGTCAGCAGTTTCTCCTTTCTATGGAATGTACAAGTGAATGTCGTACGGGATACGGTAAGTGGAGCGGATCCGAGCCAGGTCATCCTCCATGACTACACTCATCACTTTGCTCGCCATATACAGAGACTCCCGGGCTTCCATGATAGGCCTTGGCGGAGTAGGAAACGTGTTGTGATAATTGTTGGCATAATCGATCCAATCTTGCCTCCGGACTACGGCTTTAGGAATGAGGGATTCGGGAGTTGGCCTCGTAACAGGGAAGTTTATCTCCCGAAGAAATTCCCACGTAACTCCCAACTGCTCGCTCCTAGCCTGGTGCCCACTGCTCACTCCTGTATCTCCAGGGAGGCTCATCTCCTCTATCTCAGCAGCAACGTCAGCAGAGTCTTCGCCCAGGTCCGAAGAGGTACCTTCATGAGGCGAGGAGCGAGCAACAGGGCCTTGGACGTCCTGCTCGCCCGAGCTGTCCACGGCATAGAATTCATCGACGGAGCGAACAACAGAGCTCGCCTCGGAGCCTGTATCCTCATCGACGAGCAGGGTCCTAGGGTTTTGCCCAGCTGCTCGCCGAAGCGAGCAGCGAGGAGCAGGGTTCGACGGTTCAACCTCTAGGGGTCTTTTCTGGGTTTCGTTCGACAAACTCGATGGAAAGAGTGTTACTTGAGGATGGAGACGCCATTTTAGGAATTTTCTTTTAAAGAATTAGACGAAAAGAAAAAAAGAGGATAATGGCGGCGGTGCGGTGGCGACGCGGCGACAATGGCAGCGGTAATGGCGAAAAAGTAAAGACCGAAAGAGAAAAATGTAAAATCGAAAGCACAATGCAGTATCAAGACAAAAGAAACTAGAGAATTCACCTTCTGATTTGAAGAAATCAACGGAAAAAAGGAAGAAACCGAAAAAGAAAGCTTCGAAAAATTAGCTATGGAGGTTTTCTGTGAGAATTCGTGAAAAAGAAAGAAAGAAGAAGAAGAGAGCTATTTATAGATATGGATTCGGAGGCAAAATTTAGAGAATTGGAAAAACGATGCCCCTATATGCAATTTTAGGGGTGCACGCGTGGGCGACCGCGTCGCTTCGTGTTCCGTGCCTCTAGAAACGAAACGACGCTAGACCAAGCGTCGTTCCCTGGTGCTCACTCCAGAAGTTCCCGCCCAAAGATTCAAAAACCTGTTGCTCGTTCCCTACAAGAAATTAAGGACAATTTCACTGTTGATCGCCTCCTGTTGAATAATTTAGCCTATCCTATAGTTTGACAAAAAAGGATAAAATCTATCCTTATATGCCAAACTAGGGGGCATTGTTGATAGGCGAACAGTCGAGCAACAAGATTAGAAATAAAAATGTTAAAATAATGGGATTAAGAAATCAAGAATAAAAATAATAAATGAAGAGGACGACCAGCAGGGACTTTACATTTTAGGAGGCGATCAGCTGGGCTTGAAGACCAAGATCAGGTAGGCGAGCAGCTGGTCATAGAGGCTAGGAGGCGAGCAGCTGGTCATGAAAGACACAAGGAGGTGGCGAACAGCCAGACCAACAAGACACAAAGACCCAACCAGAGGCGAGCAGACGAGCAAGAGGGCACCTCGGAAGATCATCAGAAATCCCAATAATTAGGCATTACATTAGGAACAAACAAGTGTCTTAACACTTGTTATTATGTAAAGATGTAATAGCTTAGGAGATGACAAGTGTCTTAACACTTGTCACAATGTAAATGAAGATGATTAGGGAGGTGACAACTCCTACTTGCTTGTACCTCTATAAATACCCTTCATGGGATAATAAGAAAAGGGGTACTTAATTCAAAAATAGGCAAAACTCTTGCAAATTTCTCTCTCAACTCCTACTTATAAAAATCCAGCTTTAATCTTTGATTATATCCTTGTTTGATGATCTTATAAGAGCAAAACAGCCACTAATTATCGATTTAGATTAAGGTCATCAACACCTGGTTATAGATCCATTATAACTCTCTGACAAGTTATTGAGTATAAGATTACTTTTGCTTGAGGTTTTGAAGTGGGCTTTTGACCAATGTTGTGGAGGTCTTTTTTCAAGCCACACATAAGCCTTCTCATCCTTATGTTTCAATTCTTCCATCACTCTATCAAAATCCACAACTCTTGTGGCCTTTGCTGCTCTCCACAAAATCAATTTGAGGGCAAGACCTTTATGCTACAACTTGAAGTTGGAGTACAAGTGCATAACACAAAATCTATGCTCACACCATCAAACTTTTTAGTAACAGCATCCACCAATCCTTTTTGTTTGTTAGATATTATAGTCCATTCAGAGCACTTGTGATATTTAAGTCACTCTTCACCAAGTCAAGAAACCAAAGCCAAGACTTCTTTTTTTCCTTTTCAACTACTGCATAGGAAAAATGATATAATCCATTATTTGCGTCTATATCTATTGCAGTCAAAATTATTCCTCCATATTCAGTTCTTACACGACATTCGTCTAAACAAATTACTTTCCTGCATCCATCTAACATCCCACTCTTGAGTGCAGACCAACATATATACATCCTCTTGAAATAATTCTTATACCCTATCGTCTTTACCTTGATCTTAACAGTGCTTCCAGGATTTGATTGCAATATCTCCACTGCGTACTCCCTTAACATGCCAAACTGTGCAACTCTATCACCTATATCCATTGCAGCAACCTTCTTCTTAGCTCTATACACTTGGTGTTTGCTAAACTGGACCTTACACTCTTGCCTTGAGATCTCCATCATTGAATTGACATTCCATTTGGGGTCAATCTTTAGCTTTGAACAATATTTGCTAACTAAAAACTTAGTATCAGCTTGTGTAACTTTACTTTGTCTTGTACATTCATGGTCGAAATGTAAGGACCTAATTTGAAACGTGTGCTCATTTGGATCTTTAGATGCAAACACAAAAATTGAACACCCAGGGTCTGCACATTTGACACTCACCTTTTTAGGGTTGTTTGTTGGAAAGACAAGCCATCTTCCTTCATCTACAACATGTTTCCTGATAGCTGCTCTGAATACCTCCACACTACTGAAACACATACCATACACCATCTTAACCTCCTCCATATCAACTTTAGGATTGAAGACTTCATATCCATTATAATCATGCATTTTACTCTTTCCTTCATAAGTGGCGAACTTCTCATTTTTTCCTTGTGATACTGGTCTTTTTCCCTTTTCTTTTGATTTGGTGATCTTCACTTCCTCAACTTTCTCAGCCTCATCCACAAAGAAGTCATCATTGTATTGCCCATCACTATCATATAAGAACTCAGAATGTACAGAATCTTCACCTATGGATAGTTTCCATCACTATCACCTGAGTCATAACCATCAACAATACCAATTACCCTATTGATCTGGGGTTCATCAACAACAGTATTTGTTCCAATGTAGGGTAGGGGCTCAACAATACTTGGCATTTCAAGGTTGACATATTCATTATCATCAACAACTGTCATGTTACTAAGATCAATCTTATCATGGTCAACGTATACTCCAACAATCCTAGAAAGACCACAATAATTACACATCTCAAATGCATCTTTATCAATCCTGACTCGAACTAGTGTACACAAAAATTAATATTTTTTGTTTTGGAATGTGCAAATAATTTTGGAACAGACAATTAAGATAAGTGTGCAAATAATAGCTTGAGAGAGGAAATATTAAAGTTACTTATATTAAGAGTATAATAAATACCCCATATATCATCATCAGTTGCAAGGACGGCCTAAGTTCTTTCCTCTTACGAATGCTAAATTAAATGAAGACGTAAGTCTTGTATGCATTAGGTGCACCATGCAATTCAAGTGCACTTTAAAAAAAAAGTATACCTACTATTATTGAAAAATTATACATGTTATTATTGAGAAGTGTATTTAATAAAGGGTAATTTTTTAATAATTACGGGGTAAATTTTCAGTAATAATAAGGACAATTTTTCAAAAATACATTTGAGTTGCACGTTGCACCTAGTGTACAAGAGACTTACTTTTAAATAAAATATAATACCTTCATCCCAAGAACTTATTCATACTTGTGTTTGTCATATTTTTTTAAGAAAAAAAAGAGTATGTGAGTGTGAAGTTGAATAAAATAATGACAACTTTATGTTTTATTGACTTTTGTGAGAGATAATTTTTTTTTTTTGGTGTGAAAGAAATGTTGGAACGTCCATTTAAGGCAGGTGTGAAGAAAATGTTGGGACGGGGGAGTATCAAGTACATATACCCCATATATAGATATCCAAGTCAATCATAGAATTTATAATCCATATACCCAATCTCAATTCAAAGTTTGAAACGGGAGGTCAACAATATTGTCTATTGTGGCTCTCATATAATAATAATAATCTTTGAATGTGAAAAATTAAGTTGTGGGTCTCTGCATTCATGACCTCTACTAAAAAATAATGAACTGATTAAACAAAATAAAAAATACTCCTACTAATTTCATGTTCTCATACATAATTTTCAACAATAACAGACAAGTTGTTGCATAAAAATAGACAATCAGAAATCTTGGTGTTCAAGAATATTTCTAAATAATTGAAACTTTACCATCAATCAGGCCAGAGATAGACAGACAGAGAGACATGCAATTCCATTCCAGAAAATCAACAGTAAAGCTTAACCAAATAAATCAAGGCATCACAATTCAGAAGAAGAAAACAAAAGATTCAAACTTCCGAAATATTTAAAGAGGTTATTCGATAAATACGATGTAGATGTGTTGAGCAATGGTTGAATTCCCATCTTCGATATGTGTTTTTGGTATCAAGTACATACCCCATTTGATATATGGTGTACCTACTCAACAATTGAGGATATTTACATTGAAAAGTGTAGGTTACACTGAAAAGTGTAATTAGATTACACTAAGAAATTCTAACCACACTGAAAATGATATTTTTCAGAGTAAACAGTCTCCACTGTTGAGTGAGTGCACCATATACCAAATACACAAGAGAATTACTCTTATATATATATTATACACACAAAGAAAATCTATAACTATAATTAATAAACATCACGCTGAAATACATTCCTTGAATTAATTAATTTTTATTGCTCCATAAGATATCAACACAGAAAAAGGAATTAACCACTCCACGTTTAAATATACATGGTTCCTTGAAAATAATAAACAATAATATCATTCTCCCTAATCTCAATTTCAATAAAAAAATTACTCTTTTGAGTTTCAATGTTAATATAATAATCAAACTTTATCCAACTCAAAACAAGGATAAACACTTACCATAATTTGGAGTTTCAATATTGAGAACTTCTACGTTAACCAACTTCCTTATTCTCCAACCCATTTATTGTTATCGTCTTTAATAGGGTATTAATAAAAAAAATGTTTCAATGGATTAATCAAATTATCGTTACTCTGTATTCACCATATTTGTTGCCGCCTATTGACTTGAACGCAAAATACTAGCTTGACTAGTAGTTACCCCACAATGGTATGGGATCACTGTAGTATAAGCGAGTATCGGGACCAAGTAGTATCGAACCCAAGGGAAAGTGTTTATGCGAATAGATCCCTGGAGATGTGTGTCTCGTAGCTAATATGAATGTATGTTCTGGGATTGAAAATGGTAATAAACTACTCTATATTCTACTATTCTTATGCTAATAATTAAATCAAACTAAATAACTTGGGTTTGTATGCAAATATGAGATGGTGATGCTCAGGATAGAAATCCCTACGTATACTAACGGAGTTGGTACAATAACTACAATAATCATGATGTGCAAGTATTAATCCTAAGTATTAGATTGAAAGACTAAAAGCTCAAGAATTTACCCTAATACTTTGTCATATCAACCTACTTCACAACCCACTAAACAAGTTAATTGGATTATGCTTAATTAACGAGACCCTTATTTACTCAAGGTGATACGGTCGTCCTCCCTAGATAAACCGGTAGATTATAAACCCCTTCTAAACTCTTTTGTTAAGCCTATTTGTTATTAAAGAGTGATAAGATCGTCCTCTCTCTAACAATTTTTGTACTCAATTCAAAGATAATTCTAGGATTTATTTTAAGCAATCATTAATTAAGAGAACTAACACTAAACATCACGAGTTATCATAATTATGTACCAATGACTTACTTCTACGAGTTCATCCTACCCCAAGCATACAAGGGTTTTAGCCCAACATGGTTTTAACGATAACGGAAATAATTAAACAAGCAACGAACATAAACATGACGAATTGAATTGAAATACTCAAGAACATAAGCTAGAGTTTTGAAGAAGTTTAATCTAATATCAAATAAAGAAGAAATCAAAGGTCTCACGTAACAAGTATCGAAGAAAGAAAGAAAGAAAATCAAAATAAAATTCTAACTATGAATTCGTAAGCTAAAACCTTGATTACAAAGTGTAAAACTCTTCAATCCTCCTTCCCAAGCTCTCTCTAAGCTTCTCTCTAACAAAATCTATCTCTAATTATGAAGTGGTGTCCAAAAACGTATTCGGAATGGGTATATATAGGCAACAGGTCGATTCGGGAACTCATGGACCGGAAAATAGGTTAAAAGACCAAAGGCGTTGGGTGCTCGAGCTGGACCCGCTCGAGCTGTATAGCTCGAATGATAGTCACGCTCAAGCGGTGGAGCTCGAATGGTGCTCAAGGTCGAGCGGTGGCGCTCGAGCTGGTCGAGCGCCCAAAACTCTCTGTATATTTCGGCGCTCGAGCAAATGCCTTGCTTGAGCGGGGGCGCTCGAGCTCATCTGCTCGAGTGGCTTCTCTTCTTAAACCAAGTGATATTTTTCTTCTCTCGAACTAATATTATTCGCATTTCTTCAATATCTTCTCATCCGGGCATCCGTTTGAGTCGATTCAAAGTCCTACGAACTCCATTTTTCACCCTCTATCCATCTATAAGCATCAAAGAGGCAAATTCATCAATGTATGAAAATAATACTCCTTTGACTCCAAATACTCATCAAATTCATTCAAAACACGGGCAAAACGAGCTACGAATCATGACAATTTCACGCCTAATCACCTATTGCAATCGCTAACTGTCCAAAGACGGTGGGAAAGAGAATTGACGCAAGATAGGGCTTCCAGCGGGAAAATATGATCGTGAATGTATTTTTTGACCTAATTCTGCCCAGGGTCCTTTTTTTGCAACAAAATGAAAGTTAAGTACTTGCCCTGCAAAACTTAAAATTTGGATTCTTAAAGTGCAATAAGTGGCAAAAAAAGATCCTTTTTTTTTTTTGCATTTTTTCCTAATTTTTAAGATAATTTATGTCTTACAACTAGATACAAAAGAAAAAAAAGACAGATTTTTAGGTAATCTGATGGGTTTCTTTATTTTAAAATATCTTCTTATTTCTGCTCTAATATGATAATTATGAATACATATCAATAAATAAAGTCCTCGACTGCCAAGCCAAGACACACTTCATAGAAGAAGAAAAAAATTTGTGATTACTTTTATATTTATCTTATTTGAACGTCTCACAATTACTTTCATATTTTAAAAAAGTTACCATTATTTTATTCGACTTCACATTCACATTTTTCATTTTTTCTTAATAATTGTACAACTTCCATATGTAAAAGTAAAGGTGGGACAGACAAAGTATTAAATATTTAACACACACGTGAAATTTCTCAATTTCTATTGCCAATCAAAACACATTATGGGAAAGAAAAAAATTGAGAGAATGAGAGGTAGAGAGAGAATTTTTTAAAGTGGGGTGGGGGTGGGGGTGGGGGTGGGAAGACACCTTGAATCCGAGTGGATCCCGGTGAGGTAGAAAAGAAGCCATAGGAACCCCAACCCTAGGTTAGGCAGTGGATTAGCACAAGAAAATTCGGATTGGATCAAAGTGTGGAGCTCTGGAGCGGGATGCATTTCTTTCTTCTTTTGTAACTTACCGAAATGGTGCGTCTCAGAAGTTCTTCTCAGGAGATTCAATGAGGTGGAAAGAGTAAGGGATTTGTTCATTTCGAACAAGCTAAGCAAAGGCGGAGCGAGATATGGGTTCGTTAGATTTGGGAGTAACATTGACAAAGTCTCGGTGGAAAAAAATTGAATGAAATTTGGTTTGGGCCATTCAAACTGAGAGCAAATGTCTCCAAATTCGATAGGAAGAGCAACCAAAGGAAACTTAGGGTGGAACCGGCGAAACCATTACCAGCGAGTCATGAAAATGTGATCAGGTCCCAGGCTCTTAGGAAAGGAAATTGTTCTTACACGGAAGCTACTGGAAAGAATCAGTTGGAATCGGAAAAACGTTCATCCAGTCTAAGGGTGGCTGAGTGCACTAGCAAGTTGAGCTATAAGCTAGAGGAGGAAGATAAAGCTTTCTTACGCAAATGTTATATTGGTTCTTTAAAAGAGAGATTGGTGTGGTTTGACGTGGGGGAGAGAATTCAGAAAGAGTGTGAAGAAGTCGCGGCGGCAAAATATCTGGGAGGCAATTTTGTCCTTTTTCAACCAATAGACGGTAAGGAGATTAATGTTCAAATGCTTTTGGGGACTTTGGAGTGGTTATCCTTTATAGAGGTATGGAATGAGAATTGCGTTCAAAATGTAAGAGTCATCTGGACAAGATGGTACGGGGTTCCCCTTCATGTATGGAACCCTAAGTTTTTCAGTCTTATATCGACCAAGTTCGGTTCGATGATTCAAGTGGATGAAGATACAATAAATCTTAGGAGAGTCCACATGGCGAGGGTACTTTTAAAAACCCCTTTACCAGAAATTCCCAGAAATTCTTTCGAGGTATTAATCGATGACCGACATTTCCATATTAGAATCAGAGAAGAGGAAGAAGACTGTGAGGATGAGTTCGAGGATTGGGATGAGGGCGACATATATGATTTGGAAGATGAAGAGGACAACTCAATTTGGTCAGAGGAAGAAGACGACTTGATCGAGGGTGCCAGAAAGATGGTTAAGGAAGGTGATATCTCCGAGAGTAACAGAATTCCTACTGGAGAATCTGAAAGGTCGCTGGAGAATTCAAATTCTCAAGATAATCATGTAGTCGTGGAGCCCAAGAAATGTGGAGTTAATTCCCTTGGTTCAAGCAATAGTGGTCGGGTAGTTATTGCTGAAGTGGATCTTGTCAACTCTTTCGAAAAGCTGATGGATTTGGGGGGATCCACCTTCGGTAGGGGCGGGGAAAAGTTAAATTCGCCCAGTTTTGGGCTGGAGAGAAACAAATTAAGTTTAATGGGGCCCGCACTGGCCCAGGAGGTAAAAGATGGGTCTAATATAGCCCAGACCACAGATAACGGGCCTAAGGATGTTGGTAATCCATCATTCCAGGTTGATCTTGATGGGCCACCTTTTCTGGATGGTATCGAGGCCCAATTGGAAGCCGCCCCTGGTCTCTCTTCTTTGGCCCAAGCGACGAAATTAGTTGGTATATACAGAACGCAAGTTTTGCCTCAGAGAGTTACGATTTATCCCAAACAAGTGGGGATTCAATCCCTACGGCGGTAGAGTTGTGCAAAGCGATGGACCGGTTAACGGTTAAATCTAAATCTGGCAAGGCAAAAAGGAGCAAATCGTCAATTTCCCCAAGCAGCAATTGCGATGATGATGTGAATCGGCGTCAATTACAGTGTGAAGCAGAGATCTCCGAGGAAGTAAAGAGAGCTTGGGAGGTCAGGAAAAAGCTGGGCTTAGTCGGAAAAATTTCAGATGAAGATTTGGTAAAGCATTTTGAGGACTTGGAGAGAAGAGACAGGGCTTTGGAAAAGAAGGGCAGAAAGGAAAAAGGGAAAGGCGGAAAAAATGTATATCAATGAAACTTCTGAGTTTTAATGTTAGGGGTTTGGGGAAAAGATTTAATAAGAGGGCACTGAAGGAGATGGTTACCAATTTTAATTTTAATTTTAATTTTATTTGCATTCAAGAAACGAAAATGGAGAAATTGGAAAACTGGGTTTGTAAGGCTATTTGGGGTAGAGCTCGGTTTGACTGGGCTTGTGTTGAAGCTGAAGGAAGGTCGGGGTGAATCCTGTCTAGTTGGCGTGAAGATGCTTTCTGCAAGACTAGTGTGTGGTGCATGAAAGGGATGCTTGTAGTGAACGGATACTGGAAGGAAGATGGAACTCGGGTAAGTATTCTAAATGTCTATGCACCGTGTTCTTCTTCGAAAAAGCTGGTCCTTTGGGATGCAATTAAGCTGGTAGTGGATCAGAATGATGATCATTGCATTTGTGTTTTGGGAGATTTCAACGCAATTCCAAATGTGGGCGAAAGGGTATGGAGAAGAGAAGGTTGTGATTCTAGGGAGATGACTGGTTTTGATTGCTTTATTAATCAAAGCAATCTTCTAGAACTTCTGTGGGTTGGTAGGAAGTTCACGTGGTATAGGCCCGACAGTTCGTACAAGAGTAAGCTAGACCGGGTCTTGATAAATGATAAATGGTTGGAAAAGTGGCCTAATCAGAAACTCAGACGTCTAGGAAGATCCTTTTCTGATCACTGCCCTATCTACACTGAAATTCAACAAGCCAAGGATTGGGGCCCCAAGCCTTTCAAATTCTTCAATGGATGGCTCTCTCATCCCACTTTTCATAAATTTGTGCTTGAAAGATGGAACTCGTATCAATTTTCGGGATGGAGTGGCTTCGTCTAAAAAGAGAAGTTGAAAGCGCTAAAAACCGATCTTAAAGAGTGGAACAAACAAGTGTTTGGCTGTATTGAAACCAGTATTGCAGATAAGAAAAAGAAGATCGAAATTATAGATGCACTTGATGATGCTCTCGGGCTCGAGGATGAAGAGATAATGAGAAGAAACAAAGTGACAGCAGAATTAATTAGAGGTCTACAATGGAAAGAAAGCATACTTTACCAGAAGGCAAAGGTCAAAAGAATCGCGGAGGGCGATGTAAACTCAACGTTCTTTCATGGTTGGATAAATCGAAGGCAGAAATTGAACCAAATTGACGGTATCAGGGTAAATGAGATCTGGATTGATTCAGTTCAAGGAGTCAAGGAGGCAGTGCTACAACATTTTCAGAACCAATTTAGCTCGGCTCGGAAATTGTTACTAGAATTCCCGACAGATTTATTCGAGAAAAAGATTGATGCGTGTGATAATTAATTCTTGGAATCTGAATTCACCATGGAGGAAGTAAAAGAAGCTGTGTGGAGTTGTGATCCGAATAAAAGCCCAGGTCCCGACGGCTTCACTTTCGCTTTCATTAAAGATCATTAGGAGACGCTTAAGGAAGAGATCATGTCCATGATGAGGGATTTTCATCGCAATGGAAGGATTACGAGAGGTATGAGTCCTTTTTTTGTGGTGTTAATTCCTAAAAAAGATAGCAGTACGACCCTCGATGAATTTAGGCTAATTTATTTAATCGGGTGCCTATACAAGATTTTAGCGTAAGTGCTGGCAACAAGACTAAGCAGAGTTCTGGACTCGGTGATTTCCGAAAATCAATCAGCCTTTGTAGGCGGGAGATAAATCCTTGACGGGGTTGTTGTTTTGAATGAGATTTTAAACGAAGCGAAGAAAAAGAAGCTCAAAAGGATCATCTTCAAAGTGGATTTTGCAAAAGCCTATGATAGTGTCGAATGGGACTTTCTCAATAGATTGATGGTGGGTTTGAACTTTGGCTCGAGATGGAGAATGTAGATTATGGAATGCGTGTCAACAACATCCGCCTCTGTTCTGGTCAATGGAAGCCCGACAAGCGAATCCAAGCTACAAAGAGGTCTTAGACAAGGAGACTCGTTATCTCCATTTCTGTTCTTAATCGTCGCAGAGGGTCTCAACTTGTTGATACGGAAGGCTTGTCATATCGGATTATACGAAGATATCGAAGTGGGAGCGGAGAAGGTACACGTATCTTATTTACAGTATGCTGATGATCTAGTGTTTACATGTTCTGGGAAATGGGATAATATCAAGGCTATAAAGGACATTTTGAGAAATTTTGAAATCCTTTCGGGGCTCAGGGTTGATTAGGCGTGAAATTGTCATTATTCGTCACTCGAAATGCCCTAGTTTTGGTTGATTTTGTTGAGTATTTAGAGTCATTTGAGTATCATTTTCATAAACTAATTAATTTGTCTCTTTGATGCTCATAGGTGGATAGGGGGCGAAAAGAGGAGTTCGTAGGACTTTGAATCGACTCAAACGGACGCCCGGATGAGAAGAAATCGAAGAAATACGAAAAGTATTAGTTCGGGGGAGCAAAAGTATCATTGGAGTGCACAAGCTAGAAGAGCTCGAGCACAAGTGCTCGAATGGTCGTGCATAGCGCACGAGAGAACGCAAGTCGTGCACCCCTGCACGAGTGCTCGTGCAGTGCGCTCGAGCAAGGCATGCGGTCGTGCACTAGTGCACGAGCTCGTGTGGTCGTGCAGTTTCTCAGTTCTGTTCATTTGAGGCGCTCGAGTGGGAAGTGCTCGTGCACTAGTGCACGAGCAGTGCACGAGCAAGCGCGGAATTTTGGCCCATACGTTCTCGACTCGACCCGTTGCTTATATATACCTCCCCGAACACGTTTTGAGAGGAATATCCACTTAGAATCGCATACAAAATCACTTTTAGACTTAGTTTTTAGAGAAAGAAAGAGGAGAAGGAACGAACAAGCTTTACTTTTACGTTTTTGAGGTTTTCTTTACGAATTCATAGCACGATTTTGCTTTTTAGTTTCGTTTCTTTATATCTTTGTTCTTGAACACATTAAGACTTCTTTTATTGATTTAATTTCAGTTTATTCTTTTATTTCTTTAAACCCTAGTTTATGTTTGATCTCTTCTTCGTTCTAATTATCATGTTCATGTTCGTTACTTATTCAAGTGTTATTAATTACGTAAAATCTATGTCTAGCTAAAACCCTTGCATGCTTGGGGTAGGATGAACTCGTAGAAGTAGGTTGTGGGTACGTAATTAGGGGAACTTGTGACGTTAGGATTTAATTCTCTTAATTAATGAATTCTTAAAATTAATCTTAACTTTACTTTTGAATTTCGTTCGAAAAGTGTTAGAGAGAGGACGACCTTATCACTCTTTAACAACGAGTAGACTTAACGAGAGGGTTTAGAAAGGGTTAATTCATCTACCAGTTTAGCGAAGGAGGACGACCGCATCACCTTAGTTAAATTAGGGTCTCATTAATCAAACACAATCTATTAACTTGTTAGTGGATTAGTGAAGTCGAGTGTTAGGGTAAAGTATTAGGGTTTAGAATCTTGAGCTTTCATCTTGCATTCTTTTACTTAGGTTATTTCTTGCGCGTCACGGTTATTCTGATTATGTACCTGCTCCGTTAGTATACATAGGGATTCATATCCTGAGCATCACCATCTCTTATTTGAAAACACATCTTAAATTTTTAGTTTAATTTTCTGTTTGCATTCGTAGGATAGTTTATTTAGTTTTAATCAATTTTTCCAAAAAAATCCAAAAAACATTTCACTCATATTAACTACGACGCGTAGATCTTCAGGGATCTATTTGCATACACACTTTCCCTTGGGTTCGATAATACTTGGTCCCTATACTTGCCCATACTACAGTGAACCCGTCCGCTTGCGGGGAAGCGACTTGTGATTGATCTTTGAAGCTTGAGTTCATTTGCTTGCATGATTTGATTCTTTGACTCATTCCTAACAATTTCACTTGACTTATTATTTCGTTGCTTGAGGACAAGCAACATGGTAAGTTTGGGGGGGTTGATTAGGAGTAAAATTGTCATGATTCGTCACTCGAAATACCCTAGTTTTGGTTGATTTTGTTGAGTATTTAGAGTTATTTGCGTATCATTTTCATAAACTAATGAATTTGTCTCTTTGATGCTCATAGATGGATAGAGTGCGAAAAGAGGAGTTCGTAGGACTTTGAATCGACTCAAACGGACGTCCGGATGAGAAGATATCGAAGAAATACGAAAAGTATTAGTTCGGGGGAGCAAAAGTATCATTGGAGTGCACAAGCTAGAAGAGCTCGAGCACAAGTGCTCAAGTGGTCGTGCACTGCGCACGAGTTGACACCGGTCGTGCACCACTGCACGAGTGCTCGTGCAGTGCGCTCGAGCAAGGCATGCGGTCGTGCACTAGTGCACGAGCTTGTGTGGTCGTGCACTATTTCGGTTCTGGATGATTTGGAGCGCACGAGGGAGATGTGCTTGTGCACTAGTGCACGAGCAAGCGCGGAATTTTGGCCCATACGTTCTCGACTCGACCCGTTGCTTATATATACCTCCCCGAACACGTTTTGAGAGGAATATCCACGGATCATCGCATACCAAATCACTTTTAGACTTAGTTTTTAGAGAGAGAAAGAGGAGAAGGAACGAGAAAGCTTTACTTTTACGTTTTTGAGGTTTTTCTTTACGAATTCATAGTCCGATTTTATTTTTTTTAATTTCATTTCTTTAGACCTTTGTTCTTGAACACGTTGAGACCTCGTTTATTGATTTAATTTCAGTTTATTCCTTTATTTCTTTAAACCCTAGTTTATGTTTGATCTCTTCTTCGTTCTAATTATCATGTTCATGTTCGTTACTTATTCAAGTGTTATTATTTACGTAAAATCTATGTCTAGCTAAAACCCTTGCATGCTTGGGGTAGGATGAACTCGTAGAAGTAGGATGTGGGTACGTAATTAGGGTAACTTGTGACGTTAGGATTTAATTCTCTTAATTAATGAATTCTTAAAATTAATCTTAACTTTACTTTTGAATTTCGTTCGAAAAGTGTTAGAGAGAGGACGACCTTATCACTCTTTAATAACGAGTAGACTTAACGAGAGGGTTTAAGATAGGTGTAATCGTTTAAGATAGGTGTAATCGCTCATACTACAGTGAACCCGTCCGCTTGCGGGAAAACGACTAGTAGAAGTTATTGTAATCGCTTCAAGTCAAGGGTCAACTTCAATAAATGCAGTATTCTTGGTTTAAATTTGGAACATTCTGTGATCGGTGGTATGGCTGATTTTCTTAATTGAGAGGTGGGGCAGGTTCCGTTCTCGTATTTGGGGCTCAAGATAGGTGTTAATCACTGAAAGACAGCATCTTGGACTAGTGTGGTGGATAAGTCCATAAAAGAATCTCAGCTTGGAGCGGGAAAAACATATCGTTTGGGGTCGAATTACTTTGATCCAATCGGTTTTGACTGCCATGCCAATCTACAGTTTATCCCTTTATCTTTTTCCTAAAAAAGTTATTCTTGAGCTTATTCGTATTCAAAGATCGTTCTTGTGGGGGGGGGGGGGGTGATGAGAGTAATATCAAGATCTCTTGGGTGAGTTGGAAAACGGGTTGTTTAGAGAAAAGTCAAGTGGGTCTAGGAATCAGGGATTTGGAGGATTATAATAAAATTCTAATTAGGAAATGGGTATGGAGATTACTTAATGGGCCTAATAGGTTGTGGGTTAGAATTCTTGCTTCTAAGTATGGGGGGGCACCGACTTGTTTTGAGCAAGGAAATGGGTTCTCGGGTGTGGGAAGAGGGAGAGTTAGGGGAAAGCCATCGGGATGGTGGAAGGATGTTTGTAAGGCGTATGTGGGTGACGAGGGGAGGGGGTTGAGGGAGGAGCTTAGAAAGGAGGTTGGAAATGGAGAGAAAACAAAATTTTGGGAAGAGTCTTGGGTTGGAGAGGGTCCGCTTAGGGTGGTTTCTAATAGATTGTAAAGGCTGTCCGTGAATCAAGGGGGGTCAGTGGGGGAGTTCGGGGAGTGGGATGGCGGTGTTTGGAAGTGGAATTTTGAATGGAGAAGCGAACTAAGAGATAGGGAAATTAATTTGTTGAATAATTTACTTGCTTGCCTTAACAATATTAATCTGAAATAGGATGAACAAGATAAATGGAGGTGGATTTACGCACCAAACAGTATGTTCGAAACGAAGGCAGCCTACTTGAAAGCAACCGAATGAGAAGCAGCAGCTGGAGACGAAAAATTGGAAAAGACTTTTCGCAGATTGTGGAAATGCTACGCACCGAAGAGAGTTCAAGCTATAGTGTGGAAGATTTTGAAGGAAAGAATGCCTATGAAAAAAAGGAGGATCATTCGTGGCGAGCGATATGTCGTGTGTTCTTTGCGGGGAAGAGGAAGAGAGCCAATCACATTTATTCTTTGGATGCAAATTTGCACATGAAGTCTGGACATCTTGTTATCAATGGCTAAAGGTGGAGATGGTTCCTCATTTTAATCCAATTACTCATCTTCTGCAACATGGAGACGTTTTTGGAAGAGGAAAAAAAATCGAAGGTGGCGATTACCTTTTGAGCCGGGGTCGTATGGTCTTTATGGAAGGTAAGAAACGATTGTGTTTTTAGGACTGCTGTCCACAACCCTATCCGAGTAGTGAATATGATAAAATGCAGGGTGTGGTCGTGGATAAATGTTAAAATTCCAATGGTTAAGGAAATTCCGCATGGAGAGTGGTTTGACGATCCTAGAAAGTGCCTTCAGTGAGGATTTTTAAAGCTTTTATGATAGGAAATTGATAAGAATGCATCTTGTGTTGTAAGGGTTGGAGTACCCCTTATACTCCTTTTATTTTTAATATAGTTGGTTTTCCGATAAAAAAAAAACACATTATGAATTTAAAGTAAGATTTTTAAATTTTTTTTTTTTTTACCAATTTAGGTGACTTTGTGGCTTGTAGTACTCTAGTGAAAGTAGGTCGAGTGAGTCCTAACTCCTAACAAAGGGGAAGTGATGTGTTTACATGCAGCACTGTCTTAGCTTATAGAAACAGGATATACGAAAGTGGTCTTGGAAATGGATGCACATGTTGTCACTAGGGCAATGGAGTCTTATTTCATCGATGATTCCATGTTTGGAGACTATATTAGCGATTACAAAGGTATGATGCCAATTTTTTAGATTACATAATTTCTTTTGTACCTAGACATGCCAATCTTTAGACTCATTTTCTTGCTAGGGCTACTAGAATGTTTCATAGCTCTAATTATTGTGATGAACCTTCGCCTATTGCGGATGATCTTCTCGGTAGTATTTGTAATTGTTCTGCTCAACAAAATTTTTCGAATGCTTTTGTTTGGGAAAAGAATAGTTTTTTCTATCAATTCAAGACCTAAAAGTTGAAAACTATCGATCCAAAAACAAAAATTACTAATTACTCATTTTAAAATCATGTTTGATATCCTATAATTCCTGATTATTCAATTTTTTTTTATATAAATTACATTTTCAAAAAAAAAATGTAATAATAAAAAATTACAATAATAAAAAAAAATATATATAAATAAATAAGAATATAAATTATAAGATGATAAATGAAAGAATTACGCCACATCTAAAAGTCCGAACTTTTAAAAAGGTGTGAAATTAATTCATTTAATTATTTCCCTTAACACTCCCCCTCACTCATGGGGGAGACTCAATTTTTCCTCTATGGGGAGGCCCAATAAATGTACAATTTAATATGGGTGAAGTTGCTTTCAACGGGAATCGAACCCAAGATCTTTGTCCAGGCGTGAGCCTTGTGGCTCTAATACCATGAAAAATTTCCGCCTTATCTAAAAGTCCGAACATATAAAATGTACCATCAAACAAACTATAACTGATTTAATTAATTTTTAGAAGGGTGTGAAATTAATTCATTTAATTATTTTCCTTAACACTCCCCCTCACTCATGGGCCAGACTCAAATTTTCCTCTATGGGAAGGTCTAATGAGTGGACAATTTAATATGAGTGAAGTCAGGAGCGTATCTACTCAGGGGCTGCAATGGGCTCCAGCCCAGTGCAAGCCCAAAACAATCCCTTATATAATTAAAATTTAGCCCAGTCTACAAAACTTTAAAGCCCACCCAATTAAATATCTTAAATATCTGTGAAGGATAACTAGACAAGCATATACCTTCGTTTCAATCTGCACATTGCGTTTTAATTGGATTAATATGCATGCATATTTTTTATTTGTTTAATATTTTTGTAATAATATAATTTGTTTGTTGGTTTAATTTTAATATTAGAAAATATTAAAATTGAAAATGTAATTGGTTGAGGAGTAGATCTTGTGTGATACCATTTCATGATGAGACAGATCATAAATTGAGCCTGACACGTTAACACTTTGAAAAAAAAGTGTTAGTTTATGAATCGTCTTATCGTGAATCTGTTCACACAAGTTTTTGTCTTTGTTTGGAGACATTTTATATTGAGAGAGATTTTGTTAAAGATAGGAACTCAATTATTGATGAATTTTATTTATTTGAAGTTTTGCTGGGTACAATTTAAATGAACTTTTTGTTACATGAAATTTAGAGCCCGTTTGGTTGAGCTTATAAGCACTTTGAAACAACTTATAATTCTTTAAGAGCTTATAAGCATCCGCAAAGTATTTGGTACAATGAGATGTATAACAATTTATAAGATTTAAAAATAAATTTCTTATAAATTGTAAATAAATAAGTTGAGATTTCTCAACTTATTTCCTAACCACCCCCACCCACCTATACCTTAACATTAATTTTTTTTACATATATTAAAATTGAAATTTGATTAATATTTATCATTCCCTCCGTCCAATATTAGTAGTCCTGTTTTTTGGTCTGTTATTTTTGGTCATAAGTTAGAGGGTATTATAAGGTATTGTCAGGTCCAATTATCAATAAAGTTATTATTTATGGAGAAAAAAAAATATATATATATATATATATCATATTTTCATAAACAATTATTTTATTCATAAATGAACTTCACAATACCTCATAATATTTTCTGACAAAAAATAACAAACAAAAAGACAGGACTATTAATATTGAATAGGAGGAGTATAAATTATCAAAGATTTGATAATTTTTATTGATAAAATATTTTAACAACGTATAAACTACTTAAAACTTACTTTTTATATGATCGTAAAATAACTTATAAGATTTTATAAGATATTTAAAATAAAATCAACCAAATAGACCCCTTAATATGACGAAGTGTTTACTTTTCGGCCCACCCCACCCCACCAATAAATCCTGGATCCTTGGAATTGTTTTAAAATCGAACTCAGAATCTTTATCCGGACGTGAGCCTTGTGGCACTAATACCATGAAATAAATTTCGTCTCAAGGGTGTGAAATTAATTCATTTAAATATTTCCCTTAACAATAAACATTATGTTAATATTTTTAACGCAATTTCTTATTCTTAAATTGATGTTATTCAGATTTTTTTTTTTTTTTTTTAAATATCATGTGATGCCAAAAACTAAAATTTTCAGAGTAGCCGAGGCGAGGCCTACATGGAAAACACGTAGCCACTCCCTAGCAACACGCACTTCTATCTATCATGTTATGTTACCAACTACCAAGATTGAAAATTTTGAACTATTTGTGGAAACTAATAAAAAACTAGAAAGTTCAACGGAAAAGGCTAAGAAAACTCCACTCTCATCCCAGTATAATTTAGCCAATCTTCATCTTGATTCGTTGGATTTTTACAGCATAACATTGTTCAGGTAATCAAACTTTCCCCTCTTTGTTGTTGGTGAGAGTTTAGCCATCTCCCATTCTCTGTTAGCCTAATTTGGATTCTGTATTATGTTTTCTGGAATTTTGTGGAACATTCCATGAATATCTTCAGTTTTTCCCGTAATTGGATAGGTTTATCTTTTCCATTTTTCTCTCTGCTTTGAATTTCACGGAGAAGACTGTTTTGCAATTGCAGATAAGATTAGCGAGTACCAGGCAGAATTTGTACGTTTTCGTTTAAAATATGTATAATTTTGGGTTAATTTGTGTGGGGAAGCTAAAACGTATATCGCATATATTCAATTGATTGGTGCTTCTTTCGACATTATAATTTAAATTTTGTGGCAACTATAGCTTCTTGTTTGACCTTCAACTTCAATCCTGAATTGCATAGCTAGAGAGAAAGAGAGAGAGAGAGAGAGAGAGCGAAATTTCCCCTTTTTGTAGAGTAAACTTCATAATGGCTTCCTTAAGCCCATGTTATATCAATATGGTGGCCTATCTGTAGACTCTAAGCTAATATTGTAGTCTTTGTATGCAGATAAGTGAATCTGTAGATTGTCAAAACTAAATGTTGTCTCATGAATCTGGAATTTGTAGCCCCTAATTTTGTGAAAAATAATTTTACTTGATTCTGGCCATAAAAGAAGTAGGCAATTAATTGTGATGTATGAATCTCATGAAAGAGTTCATATTACCTCAAGTTTGGTTAGCCTCACCCTAGAGAGTTAAGTTGCTTGAGTAACACATGAAACTATCAGGTCAAGATATACATACAACTTTCTAGTTCTGATCTTTTAAGCATCTGCCTTGATAGTCGAGCATAAAAAGTTGTGTTGACGACGTTTCTCAATGATAATTGAATACTTTCTGCAGTCTCTAAATTGCAAATTTTATGAGTATGCTAGAACTTATTAGATATTAGAGAACTAGATTTGCAAAATCATTTCCGATGACTTCACTATGATAATTACACAGGTTAGATGGGAACTTCTGATAATTCAAATGAAGAAGGCAAACGACTTCCTAATTTGGTCCCTAAAGCTTTACGCGATTTCGTTTCACACTTCCCAATGAATTTACGGGAGCATTTTGAGGTAGGTCGCCTGTACTCATTATGTAATTTGAAGATTGGGAGTTTAATTTTGATTTGGATTTAAGATACACCATCTGTGTTGCAGCAGTTTCATTTTAAATCGCCAAAAAACAATGACCGCATAACAACCTCAGGGTTCCCTTTGAGGAGCAACAAAGAGTCGTGTACAGTAGAGTTGAGCTTAGAGAAGCAAATGGATGCCTGGAAACACAATCCAGTGTGGGTGGACCATCCTCCAGATATTAAGGTAATAAAACTCCAATTTCGAAGCCTCTGATGCTGTTTTCGTTTCATAATGATGCTAAACATGTACGTGTTGGCGCTCTAGGAAGGCTAATACTTATGTAACTTATTTTACCGTGCAACTTCGCATTTCATGTGTAATTTTAAACAATATTAGTTGTTTTAGTAAAAAATATTAGTTGTTCTACTAGAAAGTGATAGTTATGAACTTGTTGCACGGCAAAACTGTTTTACATAAGATCTGGGAATGCATTAAGTATGATTAGTTTTCTTAATGTAGAAATGAATTAAGCTATCATAGGGTTCCCGTCATTTTCAAATTGGATTAAGTTGAAAAAAACAAGTATTTTTAGGATGCACAAGCACAGCTGATATCATGTATGAAATCAACTGATCAATTTGAGCGTGCTAATGCTTTATAGCTCACATCATCAACATTCTTTCAGGTTACCATACCTAAAGGTTCACTTTCGAGTCTAATTTTGAAAGCCGATGTTGGGTTGCCGCCTGACGCTGTATATAACATCGTGACAGACCCTGATAATAAAAGAGTTTTCAAGAACATTAAGGTAAATATCATGATGAAATAAAAACATAAAGATCTGTAAATTTTTGTCACGATTATTATGCTTACTTAAGTTGTACATTTTGATATACCATCAGGAAGTAATTTCAAGAAAGGTAGTAGTTGATGAAGGATTAAGGCAGGTAGTAGAAGTGGAGCAATCAGCAATCTGGAGATTCCTTTGGTTGTCCGGAACAATCTCAGTCCGAGTTCTAGTTGATCAGAACAGAGAAGATCATACTGTAAGGGCAGAAGAACCATTTCCTTTGAAACAAACTCTTGTATAAACAGTTTTACCGAGCAACTGGCCTGCATTTTTGTATGTATTTTTTACTAGAATTAGTTGTTTCATTAAGAAGTATCAGTTTGATGGTATTAGCGTTGGTGTTTGTCTCTATCAGGTGAAGTTCAAGCAAATAAAGTCGGGATTCATGGAAAAATTCGAAGGCTGCTGGAAAGTGGAGCCTTTGTTCGTAGACGAAGAGCTATGCCACCCGTGCAAACCCAAGTCTGTAAAGGAGTACGTTCTTTGCAGTAAAGGCAGGGGAAGAATCGGGTCAAAGTTGACATTAGAACAACTGATACAACCAGCCATTGTTCCTCCTCCCCCGATTTCGTGGTATCTACGAGGAATAACAACGAAGACCACGGAGATGTTGTTCGATGATTTGCTTACTGAAGCTGCCAGAATTAGGCAAGTGGAAAAGTATGATGAAAAATCTGGTGAAGGAGTAGTGGTTGGTGTGAGTAGTATTAAAGAGAGATGGGCAAGGAGAAGGAAAAATACTAGGCGTTGTCGTAGAAGGTTGTCTGAATCCTATGAACAAACATCGAAAAATGATTGAATCCAAGTTAGGGACGTTGTTGTTGTAATATACAAGTAATTGTAATTTATGTTGATATTGATTACCTAATTGTTTTACTGTTGTTGATTTCAGTAGTATTATTTTTTGGAGTGTCCCCGGACGCCCACAGCTTTGAATATACTTGTTGATAGGTCTTAATAGATGACTCAAATTAATTAAGAAATAATTATGAAAGGGCATTTATTTATCTTCCTCGAAAGGCAGCAGTTAAGGCATCCGAATTCATGATAGTAACAGCAAGATTACATTGAGTTTGAACAGAAACAGTTGAAGCACATAAACATTACTAAAACCTTAATTTTGCAAATATGTTAAAAAAAAAATAAAAAAAAATCACAACTTAATTACCACCCCCACGTGTTGCACCTTCAACCCCTCCTATAGCTGTAGCTAAATGTTGTAAGAGACTGAATTCGGCACTACTCAAGCGAACTGTTGAGCCACTTCCTGGACCCCTCAGACCACCTCCTCCACCTCTTAGGGTACCCACTTGACCATTTGCACCCCCACCACCACTATTTGCACCTCCAAGTCCCCCACCACCACCCAAGCCACCTCCAATACCCCCACCACCACCCAAGCCACTTCCTAGACCATTTGCACCTCCAAGTCCCCCACCACCACCCAAGCCACCATTTGCACCTCCAATCCCTCCACCACCACCCAAGCCATTTCCTAGACCTCCAAGCCCTCCACCCCCTAGGGCGCCTCCTAGACCACCACCACTTCGTCCTCCAAGCACTCCACCTCCAAGGGCACCTCCGATAACACTTGCTCTTCCTTGCCCACCTCCACCACCCCTGCCAACCAAACCTCCGCCACGAAAACACTTATGCAAGAAAGGCCGAGCCAACAACTTCCCATCATTCGCACCAACAACTCCCACCACCAAAACCACAAAAACTAAACACATTGATGAAATTGAAAACCCTCTCATCATCCCTTTATCAAATATAATCACGCAAAAACCAGAATCTCAATCCAACTATATCAAATTACTGTGTATGCAAAAACCAAAACCTCAATTCAACTCCTCATAATCCCCCACTATATATATGTACCCTAAAATATTATAAAAATGCTACACTTAGAGCCACATGGTTGGTCCATGCATCATGCATGAATCACTTTGACTAACCACAAGATTAGGCCTTGATTGTATCATGATTTTTAGGGATCTCTTGATTCTAGTTCCTTAGTGGTTATCCTCACTGTACTATAGAATAATGTATTTGGTTTGTATTCATAACTACAATATATTTATATATTGTAAATTAAATGAGGATAACCACTCATGAAGTACAACTCCACGATTTCTACATGCATCAATATGATATTATCCTTAATTCTTCATCACTGCATGTTTCTCTTATGAAAAATGAATTCACATTTAATTAATTAATGACCTTTTGAAATTGTGCAGGCTTTATCGAATTATATATATATTTGGTGGTTGGCATTTATGTACCTACTTGATGTCTCTCTCTATATATTAACAGAAATTCATAGGAAAATCATGAGATCGGTTGAAGTGCCATTTTATGTATAATCCATTGTTTATTTTTCTTATGTGTCGACATTGGATTAATATAGAAAAGCTGAGATGATGGAAGACAATCCTGTAACCAGTTTCGAGAAAAATAAATTCAATTAATTTATTACGATTTATTGTTTCTTTTCCCCCCAGTTTTTAAGGGCAGATGTTAATAAAAATAGATGAACTACAACAGTGTGTCATGCACATGTGATGTAATATTAATAAAATCAAACATTAATTGGTGCATCATAAGTAAATATATAATTAATTTAGCTAGAACAGTTACTTGGTACATATATATAGAAATTATTCAATTTGATCTTGTGAAATGACATTGATTGTTTACTCTTTTTTTTTTTTTTTTTTTTGAGTTAATTGAAAAAAATTATATTTTTAAAAACTCTTTTAATCTATCTAAAGTTAGAAACGTATTTTAAAAATGATATTTTTTATTTTAAATGAACACATAGACATTTGTTGGTTGACATCTACGTGAATTCTATGTGAATATCTGGCGGTCATGTTATTTAGTTATTTCGGATGCATTGAATTGCAAATGGTTTATTATACAGTAAAACCTCTCTATAGTCATATCCTTGGGACCACAAAAAAATATTCCTAAATGGGGGTTATTCCTAAATAGAGTTATAAGGTTTTTTTTTTTTTTTTTTTTAAATGCATGTATATTATATAATGGTATAATTAGTAGATACATGTACATGTAATGTGTTGAACTTAATTGAACTAATTTACTCACATAATATGAAAAGACAATACTCAAGAGTCACCCACCATAGATGCATGTACTTGCTTTTGATTGCTTTAATTTTTTCATCTATAAATACTATGTATAATACATTTTTTTTTATCAATTACATCAAATCAACATTTTCTTCACGCATATAATGGCACCAAAAATAGAAAAGAGAACTCAAATGAGTGAAAAAATTCGTGTGGAGATGTGCAAAATGAAAGAACTACATCCAGGTTGGAAGCAAAAAGATTTTGCCAAGTGGTTGGAGAATACTCATAATCTTAAGCTATCGCAATCAGCGATATCGAAGGCGTTCAAGAGGTCAATCAACAATGACGACCAGCAGGCTCTTTCTAATCCAAATGCAAAACGTTTGAGACCGTTGAAGTACCCATTGATGGAGTCGGCTCTTTATGAATGGTTTGTATGCAACCAAGAGCATGTCAATATTAGTGGTGAATTACTCAAGGAGAAGGGCCGCATATTCTTAAAGAGTCTCTATCCAGAAGCAATTTCATTTGAATTTTCTAATGGGTGGTTAGAGAAGTTCAAGCATCGACATGCATTTCAGTCATTTCGGCGTTTTGGGGAGAGTGGCTCAGTTGATATGGAGAAAATTGAAGCAAGTTTGCCATCAATAAGAGAAGAATTGGATAAATGGGATTGGAAGGATATTTACAACATGGATGAAACAGGTTTATTTTATCGAATGCAAGCTAATAATTCTCTTGCAACGAAGCAACTCGAGGGACGAAAGTAAAACAAAGAGAGAATTACAATTGTCATTTGCACCAATGGTGATGGATCTGACAAAGTTCCTCTTTGGATCATTGGTAAGTTTCTTAATCCTAGATGCTTGAAGAATGTTAACCGTTCTACTCTCAATTGCACTTATCGAGCAAATTCAAATGCATGGATAACATCTTTATTCTTTGTTGAATGGCTAAAGTGGTTTGATAGCCGTTTAGACAGAAATGTCTTGCTTCTTTTGGATAATTGTACAGCTCATGGGAAGAAAGAACATCTCCTGCCACTTCACCACACAAATGTTATGTTCTTACCACCAAATAGCACTTCCAAGATTCAACCATGTGATGCAGGTATCATTAAAAAATTTAAAGGTTATTATCGTCAGCGATTTAATTGTCTACTTTTGAAACGAATCGAGGATCGTATTTTGGAACCGTCAAAGATCTCTCTCCTCGATGGAATGATAAATGCAGTTGCTGCATGGTCGATAGATGTGAAACCAAGGACGATCGAGAATTGCTTTAAGCACTGCAAAATTCGGACCGTTGAAGTTGACGAGTTGCAAGTTGCAAAAGAAATGGATGAGGAGAATCAAAAACTACTTAAAGAGTTGAAAAGTCAGGTAAAAGATCTTCACTACACCAACGAGATGGAGATGGATATTTTCCTTAATCATCCAAATGAGCAACAAATTGTTTATGCTTTAACGGATGAAGAAATTATTGAAGGAATTAGGCAAGAAAATGAGGAAAATAATCCAGAGGATGATAGCATAGAAGTACAAAAAGTTTCATGTGAAGAAGCTTTAAGCTTACTCGACAAGTTGAAAATATTTTGGGTTCAACAAGAAGGTGGTCATGTGGACGAGCTAATGCACACACGCAAGTTGAAGGATAAGGTTACAACACAAAAGATTAAATCATTGTCACAATCAACCTTGAACAAGTATTTTAAATCAACTTAAATCTATTGTAAAATTATATATATTATTATGATTTATTCCTAAATGGAGGTGTATTTCTTTATGTTGGGACTTGAAAAAATATGAATTATGACAATATGGAGTTTATTCCAAATTATAACTGGTCCCAAGTTGGGACCATAAATTTTTATTCCTAAAGAGAGTTTATTCCTTAATAAAATATTTTTTTTGAGAGATTTTACTGTATTGCAGGAACAAAAAGATAATATTGTAGCTAATAAAAATGGTAAAGTGTGATTGTTTATGTAATTAAACTTTTTTTTTTCGTTTGGGCTGCAAATAATAAACCAAAAGCCTAATAAAGCAAAATTCAAAGCTACATCTTTTTTATAAAAAAAAATTGTATTGAAGAAATGGTAAAATATATGAATTACTAATATTTTTGGTAAGAAATTATCCCTCCGTCCTATTGTAATTTGCACCTTCACTTTTGCACATATATAGATTAAAAAAAATTGAATAAATTATAACATATGTATAAATATGTATATATTTTTGTGAATGTGCTCATAAATAATTTTTATTTATTTAGAGTGTGTAAATTAGTGTAGGGCATCCTAATAAATTAAATGTGCAAATTAGCGTGAGACTACTATCACTATATATGAAGCTAACTCAAACTGGGCTTAAAATTTTTAATTGAGGTGCAGCTCCAAACCTGGCTTTAATGAGCCAGTAGCGGATTCCCCCCCCCCCCCCCTCTCTCTCCCCCTTATAATTTGTTCACCCTCCTCCTCAGTTCACTACTCTATCGTTCAATTCACCACCCATAATTTTTCAAAATTGCTACATCCTCATTTTCAGTCCTTGTTTAAATCTTGTAAATTCAAACCCCCCCCCCCCCCCATTTCATAGAAAATATACTCGTGAAAAAATTCCGACCGTCTTTCTGCCGCCGTGACCTGGCCCCGTGAGCCGTCACGACCTTCCGCTATGACCCGCAGCCGTGACCCGCCATCAAAGAGGGGTGTCGTAACATCCATGGATAAATGTTGGTTTTTTTAATTTTTCAAATTTTCAATTCTAGGGTTTATGTGTGTGATTGTTGGTATAGATTATGATTTATGTGTGTGAATATAAACGTAATGGAGCATATAATGTTTATTTTTGTGATGGAATACAACAAAAATTGCAATTTTTTTTTTTGAAGAAGACGAATGGCTTTGTTTGACACTGGTTGTTCAAACATATGTCCAATGTTCGAACAAATGTGTCAAACAAAGGCTCAATGTTTTGATATTTTTTTTTCAAACAAAAGACCATTGTTTGGAAAAAAATTCAAACAATGTGTTTGAATAGATTTGGTCGAATTATGACAAATGTTTGACAAAAAATTTCAAAAATAATGCAAATGTTTGAGAAACCAGAGTTGAACACGAACCGAAATAAAAAAAAACGATGAAAAACGCGCGAGAACAATGTTAGAAGCCCTCAAGATCGTTGTGACTGTTTGAATTCCGGTAAGCTTGATTTTAAGAGGGGTGAACTGATCGAATTTGTCTTAGTAAAATTATGCATAAGGGTATATAAGTCTTTTCAAATGTGTTTTTAAATAAAGAAACATTTTGGGGGTGAACAAGTTAAAAAAGAGGGGCGGATATCCGCCGCGTCCTTGTATGATCCATTTGCTTATTCGCTATGACCTATGCAGGCCCAATCACAGTATTGTTATTTTTATTTAAAAAAATTAAAAAGAAAATTTCAATCATAAGATACAAAAGAAAGAAAAAAAAACAAAATTTTAGGCAATTTGATGTGGTTCACTTTATTCCAGATAACTTTTTATTTTTGTTCTATTATACTTCCTCCATTTCCTATTAATTTTCGTATTTAGGATAACACACTTTTTAAGAAAAACTGCTTCATTAACTTTTTGGACCAATGAATAAAGAATATTTTAAAATAAAGTAGATATTGTTAGAGCGTTTTGTTTCCATATTTGAAGTGTAAAAATTATTGTGAAACATAAAAAAAATGTGAAATTATCAGGGGAAGAAAGAGTAATTGATATTATTATATACATTTATTGATAAAGTTCAACTAAATAAAGTGGTTTTGTTAAGGGAAAGTCTCAACCCCATATGCATTATGAAATGAATTTTATATTCGTGTACGAGATATATTTTCAATTAAAGTTAATGTCACATTTAATTTTATATTTTTTGTTAAATTTAGTATCATGTTTCAATTAGTATTAATTTGCACATTCAGTTAAAAATGATGTCACATTTGATTTCACTCTTATGCTCAGTTTTACAGTGTAACTAGTGCATATAAGACTGACTCGTTATATAAATATATGAGTAGGTCTCATGTGAAACTTGTTTATAGTATGAAACTGATATCATTACATGATTCATTAATATCATAACATTTTACACAGTTATTTTAGTTTATTGATTAGACGTGAAATTGTGGTATTTTGATGCTCATTTATGCCACATTATGAGTGCTTTTGGTGTGATTTTAGAGTTATTTGCATACTATTTTTATAAATTCATCAATTTGCCTCTTTGGTGTGCATAATAGGAAAGAGGGCAAAAAATGGAGCTCGTAGAACTTTGAAGCGACTGAAACGGACTATCAGTTGAAGAGATGTGAAGGTTTTTCGAACAGTATTAGTTCGGGCAAAGAAAATTGCTAGTGGGCAAGTTTAAGCCGGAAGTGCTCGATCAGGGCCAGTGATCAAGCAGGAACCACTCGACTAGAGGTGGTCGAGCACCATTTGAGCTCGGTGAAACGAGGCCGCTCAACCAGTGATCGAGCAAAATCCGCTTGACTAGAGGTGGTGGTCGAGCGCGACATAGAGCAAGAGGAAAAGTGTTACGAGACTTTCACCAAGTGGCGTGGTCGAGCGGATCTGTAAGCAGATTTGCGAATCCATATAAATTCGAAAGAAAACCCTATTTTGAGGGGAGGACTCGAAAATTCAGGGAGAAGAAGCTTAGAATAGACACTAGGGTACTTTTGAAGGCTTTCAAGGGAAGATTAGACGAATTCAAACACCACAAGAAACACAATACGATCGTTGCTTTCACGGTTTATCTTTGTTCTTCGTTGTTATTGTTTAGAGATTGTTTGACATAGATTTTCTTCGTTAGTTATATACTAAGGGTACAAGTTTTGGATTCTTAATTGCAATTAATATCAATAGTTCGTTATATGTTATTGAATTTCCTACTGATTTGGAGTATGTCTTTGATTATCATATCTATTGCTTTGAATCGACCATCAACATGATTGGCTAATTTCGTGTATGCTTAGGGTAGGATGTACTCGTAGAAATTAGGAATTGGGTAGGAGATTAGGATAATTTGTGGTGTGACGAGTTTTATTCCTCTTAATTACTGAATATTTCTAACAAACTCTAGAATAATTACAGAATTAAGTACGAAAATTATTAATTAGAGGACGATCGAACACTCATTTTCAACGAATAGGCTTAAGGAGAGGGTTTGTGAAGGGGTTTGTAATTAATCGGTTTATTTAGGGAGGACGGCCGAATCACCTTATTTGAATTAGGACCTCAGTAATTAAGCACAACCTATATAAATCGATTAATGGGTTAGTGAGGTTAAGACTAGTATGAGTTGAGTATTGGAGTAAGTATACGAGATTTTGCTTTTATAGTTCTTAGTGCAGGATTAGGGAAGCTGATTGTCTAGTTTTAAGCACACTTAGGATTCTTCTTTGAGCACCATGATTATCTTAGTTGCCAAACCAATTCCGTTAGTATACGTAGAGATTCCTATCCAAAGCACCATTCCTTTTTCTTGCACTTCAACAAAAGTTGGTATAAAATTGTACTTTGTTTGCTAGTGAGTAATATTTTAGAATCGAATTTTAAGTATTTGCAGTTTTACCCAAATCACATTCATATTAGTTACGACACATAAATTTTCAGGAATTTACACGTATACTGAGCCTCCTACGGGTTCGATACTACTTGGTCCTAGTACTTCTCTATGCTACAATGATTGCATCCTCTTGTGGGGTAACTGCTAGTTAAAAGCTAGTATTTTACGAATAAGTCAATGGTGTTGTTGTTGGGGAGGTGACGTATGCTCATTGTGTAAAACTTGGAAATAGTTTAGTAGCTAGTAGTGGGTGCATTCTTTTCTGTTTTTCTTTATTATTTGTTTAGCAGTTGCGATTGATATTTCTTCTTGAGTTTTCAGGTTTATAAGAACGCGCTCAAAAGGAGAAACGGGCATTGACTGAACAAAATTTGACCCAAAAATTGTAGCAAGAAGGATTCGAGCGTTTTAGAGAAGGATGACTGCGATAACTAATGAGGAGTTGAACGTAGTGGGAGATGGCTTGGGAAATCAGGGTGAGAGCACGTGGAGGGTGGAAACGATTTGAACGGGCAGAATCAGATGCAGCATGGGGAGCACAATAACCAACACCAACCCATCCAGAACCAAAACCAAGTCAATCCCATGCTGAACCAAAACCAGGCTTTAAACCAAAACAACCAATATAATAACCATTCATTCCACAACCCAGTCTACCAGTACCCCAATCAAAACCAATATAAAAACTCATATCCTCCATTTCCTTACCCACCCTATTATCCGCTATATTATCCTCCACCGCAAAACCAGAACCAACCTAATTACCAACAAGCTCAAAATCCACCCTTATAAAATCAAGCCCCTCCACCACAAGGGAACCAACCACAAGTTCCACAGCAAGTAGGTCCTCTGGGGATGGCTTTTAGAGGAATGTTTGAGGCTCAACCTCAAAGATACTATGATGGAGTAGCTTTGCCTCCGCTGGAACCAAATAATTTCTCGATCTCTCCGGGAATTCTGAAGATGCTTTTGGAAAGCCAATTAAGAGGAGGAGTGGGGAAAGATAATCCACATACCCATCTTAGGAACTTTCTAATGATAGTGTCGGCGTTCGATTATAATGGCATGCCGACGGATGAAAATAAGCTTATGTTATTTCCGTTCTCTCTAATGGGGATAACTAAGGATTGATATGACAATACACTTCCACGGGGGAGTGTAAATACATGGACTGAACTGGAGCGACTGTTTCTGGAGCGTTTCTACCCTCCATCAAGGACCGTAAAGGTAAAAAATGAGATTTCTACTTTCTGTCAGAAACCGAATGAAGGACTGGGTCAAGCATGGGAGCGATTCTCCAATATGTTGATTGATTGCCCACAGCATGGGTACAATGATGGAGACATTATGGCTTACTTATACTGTGGAGCCTGTTTGAATGATCAACAACATCTCGATGTTTGTGCGGGTGAAGTTTTCTCAATAAAAATGCAGCGAGTGTAGACAGATAGTGGAAGGCATGTCAAGAATGCGGGGCAATGGAATGCTGGCCAAGAGCGTCAGCAGAGTGTGTATCAGGTGGAGGAGAGTGAGGGAACTAGGAAGTTGCTCATGGCAATGATGGAAAAAATCAGCAACTTAGAGGTTGACCAGAATTTGAGTGGAGGAAGCAATATTATGAATGAGAAGGTGGATCAGCAGGGATTTCAACAGGATGAGGCTAACTATATGGGGAGGCCGAATTACAACCAAGGGGGCTACCAACAGGGAAGCTATCAGCAAGGGCGACCTTCCTATGGTCAACCATTTGTGCCACGGGGTCCACCACCCCCTCAAAACCAGTGGAGGAACAATCAAGATTATCAAGAGGCTCTTCATCTAATGAGAATCAATGGAGAAAGAATGAGAATTTTTCTTACAGTAATCCAAAGGCTCGAGTCACTGTTCCACCAGGTGTTGACCCAGGTTCGAAGCTTCCTGGTGGAGAAGGCAATTCTTCGACTGACGAGATGTTACGTGCTATTTTGCAAAAGGTAGATGAAGGGAGTAAAAGATTATCCCCTCTTGAATTTGATATGAAAGAGATGAATAAAAAGATTGATCAGAGAGATCAAGATGCTCATAGGAGGGATCAAGACCTCAATCGGATCTAGCAGAAAAATAACAGGCGATTTAATTCGTTTGAATATCAAATGAGCCAGATGGCGAAATCGCAAACCAAAGAGGCAGGTAAATTTCCTTCTATGCCTGAAGTGAATCCGAAAGACCATTGTAAAGCTATTGAGCTGAGAAGTGACAAAAAGTATGATGGACCTCCACTACCTACTGAAGTGGAGGAAATTCATAGAGAGGTTGGGAAAGAGAGCGAGAGAAAGAAGGAGGATGATGAAGAAGAGGTGGAAGGAAAAGAAGTGGAAGATGACACTGAAGTGAAAGAGATAGTGGGCGAAAAAGTGAGAAATGGAAAGAAAAGGTGGAAGAAGGAAGTGTGGAGGTAGAGCGAGTTCCTAAGTGGAGAAATGAAAAGAAAAGTTGAGATTGTTTATAAGTTTTTAAACAACTTAAAGCTTATTTTAGAAAATTATACTCCCTACATTTACAATTTTTTATTCTTTTACTGTTATTTACAAGATTTAGATTTAATAAAAATTAATATTATATTGAAAGTAAATAAAGTAAAGGTATTGTAAAATTTAATTATTTATTTGTGAGTGATGTTTATTTTAAAAAGGAGAATGGATAAAAGATTGGTGAGAAAAAAAAAAAAAAAGGCAGAGACGGATGGAGTAAATTTTTATTAATGTGTATGAGAATTTCTGGAAATGGATCATTATTCATTAAATTGAACCGTTTCACGATAGAAATCCGTGAGAAATAATGTCTTGCGGAGACTCCACGTCCTCTTTTAAGTTTTTTTTGACAGCGGTTTATCATTAGCGTTAAAATAATTAAAAGAAAATAAATTAACAATATCAATGCAAGTTCTAGAATCTAAACCTCGCCAATTTGTGGGGACAAAATCAGGAAATGTATGCCACATCTTGAAAAGACAAAAATAATAGCAATTCATATAAAAACATGAGGTGGCAAGCCACTGAGCAGCAGCCATAGCCATGGATGCAATCCTCTCCTCCACCACCACTTTCCAACTCCCAAAACCCCTTCTCTGCAACAACAATTCTCCATTTTCTCCCACCAAAATCACCTTCAATAGGCTAAACAAATCCAGCCATTCTATTCAGAGGGGCTCATTTCCCCCTCCTCTAAGAATATTCGCAAGTTCACAAGCCGCTCCTTCCGCTGAAACCTCCACAGCCCCCATACCTTCAACAATGAAGGCATGGACTTACAGTGAGTACGGCGGCGTTGAGGTTTTGAAGGCCGACTCCAATGTTGCCGTGCCGGCAATTAACGACGACCAGGTTCTGATCAAAGTGGCTGCCGCTGCTCTTAATCCTGTCGATTCTAAGCGCAGACTTGGCAAATTCAAGGCTTCCGATTCACCTCTTCCAGTAATTTTCCTTCCTTATTTGATGTTTGATGCGGATTAATGTGAAATTCAGAGATTTTTTTGGATTGGTTTAGGTTTTCTCGTGTTTAATTCATCCATATTATATCTATTTTTTCAATTAAACTATTCGGTAAGTGTGTAGCTACACTCTGTATGCAAATGCAAATGCCAATTGCTGGATCTCGCTACTAATTTTCTGCAAATTATCCGATCCACTTTGTTGTTCTGTCTTGTTTCGATTCTGTGGCATGATATCTCCGTAACTAAATTCAGCATTATTATGTCCTTGCTTTTAGCCATTACACACTGACTTGAATGCTTGAAGAAATATTATGGATGCTTAACAGAACAGAATGTTGAGTTCAATTTACACGAGGTTGTTAATTTGGAAGTGTATATATATATTTATGGTAATTGTGAATATGAATTTTGTTCAGACGGTTCCGGGGTATGATGTTGCCGGCGTGGTGGTTAAAGTTGGGAGTCAAGTGAAGGATCTAAAGGAAGGAGATGAAGTGTATGGAGATATAAGTGAGAAAGCATTAGATGGGCCTAAACAATTTGGATCTTTAGCTCAGTACACAGCTGCTGAGGAGAAACTATTGGCCATAAAGCCCAAGAATCTCGATTTTGCACACGCAGCTGGCCTCCCTCTTGCAATTGAGACGGCCTATGAAGGCCTCGAGAGGGCCGGTTTTTCTCAAGGAAAATCTATACTTGTTCTTGGAGGAGCTGGCGGTGTTGGATCCCTCGTCATTCAGGTCAAATGCAAAGCTACTTTCTACTTGCTTAATCTTTTGTTTTGTTTGATCGAATATTTTAATTTAGTTTTAACCTGTTGAATTATGGGCCTTTATTCATCCATTGTTTACTTAATAATGCAGCTAGCAAAACAAGTGTTTGGAGCGTCAAAGGTAGCTGCTACGGCCAGCACCGGGAAATTGGATTTCATAAAAAGCTTGGGAGCTGATTTGGCGATCGACTACACCAAGGAGAATTTCGAAGAGTTGCCTGAGAAATTTGATGTAGTTTATGATACAGTTGGTAAGATAATGATCTCGTTTCATTGATGGAAATCAAACATTATCTATGGAATTCTGTTTGTTCATAATGTGATTTATGGCAACAGGGCAAGGTGATAAGGCTGTGAAGGCATTGAAGGAAGGAGGCAGCGCTGTAGTGCTAACCGGTGCAGCTGAACCACCTGGTTTTAGATTCGTGGTCACTTCGACTGGAGAAACTCTAAAGAAGCTAAATCCGTTCCTGGAGAGTGGGAAGGTGAAAGCGCTCGTTGATCCTAAGGGACCGTTCCCTTTTGACAAGGTTCATGAAGCTTTCTTGTATCTGGAAACAAACCGGGCCACTGGAAAGGTGGTCATATATCCAATTCATTGATTAATTGTGTCAACCTAAGGCATATTAATTTTAGCTAGGAAGAATATGAGTATATATCTTGTTAAATCACTGATTTACGGCCATGTATAATATATCATGATATATATACTGATTAAATCCTGGGCTAGAGTTTTTTATCGCACATATTTGAAAAGATATACTACATGGCAAAAGTTTGTATAGTTTCAGCTCTGAAATCATATTCTGATTTAAAGAAGCTGCGAGTTGATTGGCATCTTAGAGGTATGGATCATTCTAGGTCCAGACAAGCCCAAAGGTTATTTTGGGCTTTCTAGTTCGAAGTTTAATAAAGCTTTATCCAGTGTGGATATTAAATTACGTGCACTTGAGTGCATGGTATACATTTGGATTTAAAAAAAAAAAAATCCATGCAGAAATTAACAATCAGTAACACTCTAAGGAGCAATCAGTAATACTCCAAAAAGTAATCAGTAATACCCCAATTGCAAAAAAAAAAAAAAAAAAAACCACATAATTCTGTGTGTTTTGAAAAAGTCAAAATTGGTCATAAAATCTAAGTGCATGCTATGCAGTTGAGTGCATTTTAAAATTTGTTTTAAATCACTTAAAAAATGTGAATCAGTTTGATCGTTAAACTAGTTTGTATTTATGTGTATTTTAAATAGTATTAGTTATTTTATTAAAGTGCATTAGTTTGATCGTTAAACTTGTTTGTATTTATGTGTATTTTAAATAGTATTAATTATTTTATTAAAGTGCATTAGTTTGATAATAATATTGTATACTAAAAACAGCTGATATTTGTAAGAGAGAGATAGTAGGTTTGCATTAAGTGTAGATACGAAAAATTTAAAATACTTGAATCAAGTAGATTTAACTAAATAAAAGTAGGTGTTAAACACACCAAGACAGATGATAAAGATTGTAAGAACTAAGAAGCAAAGTTTATATTTGTAAAAACACACAATCACATGATATGTAAAAAGTTTTTTCAGACCTTATCCATCTGAATAGAACTGTAAAATACGAAAAAGGGAAGTGTACTCGGCTTGAGCCAAGAAACCTTATTCTATGCCCAGAAATGGGTCTTCTCTTATGACACCATTTACAACAAATGAACTCAAGTAACGAAACCAAATTAACCCTCACATTGTTAGAGAAGGAGAGAGGTTAAAGTCGAGGTTCCAAAGCTCAAAAGAGCCCTTCACAAAGTCATAGTGTCCTCCCCTCAACGCCACTGTATTCTTCACCACACCTTCCCTCACGAACGGGTACGTCAGCAGGTTTCCGAGCGAAACATTCACTGCCTCCTGCTCGAGCATCGTAACACAGATCAAAATTTATTTGGAAAATAAATTAATATCATCAAAATCAAAATGTATAGTCGAATTTACCTTCTCCACAAGAGTGCACTGCTCACCGAAATCCAAACTTTCGCATTCCGGCGCACCCTTCACCTTCGCCTTCGCAACCTTACAGATGTTCACCCATTCCTCTATAAAGTCACTACACGTTTGAGGAGAAACACACATTACTTGTGCGCCCAAAATGATAATGTAGTTCCAAGGTTTTAAAATCTAAAAAGAAACCATGTTATCATATCCAAGTAACATTTATATTACATAACTAATATTGTTCAATAGAGCTGACCAACTAATATTGTTTAATAATAACTACTAATACTTTTCAAGAAAAAGAACAAATATATTTATGTAAAAATAATCAATGTTGTTTAAAAATACACATCAGTTGCATTTGGCTATCCTATATATATATCTTCTTCATGATTACCATTAATTTTACAATGGCTGCTTTAATTCAGCGATGGGATAGTGTGCAGCAAAACACAAGATTTAGTAAATTAATGAAGTAATAAAACTATATTATTTATTTGTTTGTCAGAAATAGCATAAGTTAATGAGAAAAGGACACTATTCTATCTATATCTACATCTACATCTACATCTAATTTTGAAAGAAGAGAACACTAACCTGTTGGTGGACCCATCTTCAGGGATAGACAGGAGCCCCTTTATCCCTCCACAACAGCTGTGCCCGATAACTAATATATTCTCCACCTAACATCCATAATTCTCTTCTTCAATACCAATAATAACTAATTTGCCTTAAAAAAATTAACTATATATAAGTGCAAATTTTCATTTTTAGTGAGGATATGTTAATTAATAAATCATGATTAATTTAAAATAACGATATCCTGTCTCAGATAAATAAGTCCATCATGAATTGTTCTCACTGGAAAGCTTCTAAATGAGTGTAACAAGAAAGTGAAGTCATAAAGCATTTCCTACCAGCACTAGTCAATTTGAAATTTATTGGAGACATTTTAATGATTGTAAGGAATCAATTTGATCCTTGTCCCAGTTGAATTTTTATTTTTTTAATTAATTATGAATTTGTCAGAGATGATCGATCTTGCAATTATGGATGAACCCCATGCATTTTCTTTTCTTTTTTGTAATTTTTCTGTTCCGATTCCTACCAATCATGTAACTCTATCCTGAATAATATTCTAATGGTTTATGCTTATAAAATATTACGACAATTTGACTTCCACATTAAGAAAGCCTTTTCCAAAAGCAACAGTACAGTGGAATTTGGTGGCCATGTCATGTGGCTAAGAAAGTGGCACATTTCATAAAATAAATAATGGTGCTTGTAGCATAGGCCTATTAGCTTTTTCTCTTTACTTTAAAAAAAAAAAAATCCATTGATTTGATATGGTGAGGTGTGAACATACTAAAAATCGAGAGGGGGGATTAAGAAATTAACCTTTAAATGAACTACTGCATATTCAATTGCCGCCCCCATTCCTGAATATTTCTTCTGCAATGGATAAATCAAATATGAAGTTAAAAGAAAGTAAATGCAACCCAACCTAATTTGAGTAAAAAGAAAAAAAAAATATATATATATATATACACAGTACATACATCCAATCTGAGTTGTCACATATGCATCAGCTATACTATGTAAACTAGGCGCATGGGTTAAACGTGACTCCAACTTAACTGAAAAATGGTACTAGCTTCAACTGAAATGTGACTAAATTTGACTGAAAACGTGAAATAAAAATAACTCTAATATAACTTAAATGTGACAAAAACTTTAACTAAAGTGTGTCGAGTGCATACATATGAACTTGAGGATTCAACTTAGGTATATAACAATTTTGATTATTTAATTAATACCCCTAGAATTAATATATAAGAATAAGAGTTTAGGGGAGATGTTAGTACCTGGTCATATGGTGGGACCATGTTAGCAATGTTCCGGACCACAAAAGCCTCCCCAGGTTGGAAATTCAGAATGTGAGAAGGACATACTCGGGAGTCAGAGCATGCAAACACCAAAAACTGCATTTATTTATCATGTATTTACATTAAATCCATTTATTATTTTCTTGATTTTGGTAATTAATACAGCTATATATATTAGTAGTACTAGTAACTTAATTTGCACTTGATCTCTTAATTTACGTACCTTGGGACTTTGGCCCTTGGCAAGTTCATCGTACAAAGCAGGATTTTTCCTACAAGTCAAACACAATTAATTACAAAAGGAGTTATTTAGAGTTTAAAGGAAAATTATATTAAAAATAAATTGCTTTTTTTTTTTTTTTATCGGTAAATTTTAGTTGTTAGTAGTTAGATTAGTTCACCAAGTCTCCATACACTCCCAGAAATCTCCAAGCCTACCTTATAACTCCCATAACTCCCAAAAATAAATTGCTATTTTAATTGTCACATAAATGGTAAGTCGCTGAAAAATTAATAGCATTGTATATCAAGTTGCAAAAAATCAAAATGTAGTGTATGGTATTGAAAGGAATCGATGGAATATCAAAATATAGTAAATCTATTTTCAGTACAACCCAATAGTTAATAAAATACCACTTCAAATTTTGATAAATGTTTCATGGTTACAGGCTTTGATCTTCGAAAAGTTTGATTCAACACTATATATACGAAGTGATAATAAGTTAATCTCATCATTTATAATTGGGAATTAATGGACCTCACACACGGAAATAAGGGATAGCAGAAACCATGGAGAACCACTTGAATATTATCATAAGGTAAGATGTTCCCATCATACTACAATATATGCTACATTAACAAAATATAATATATGCTACACATAATTACTAATCATTCACATTATTGACTAGATATATGTACAAAGACATATTTTGGGTGAAACGAGTTATGATGTGACTTTAAATTAAGTTGCCAACTATCATCATGTACACATTTATGATAATAATCTGTGAAAAATTAATGGAGACCAAGATGCAATTTAACATAAATAAAATATTCATTCTTATGGAACCCTCAATAAATAAAATGCAAAGTAGTATTTCATATAAATAAAAACATTAATATATTATTAAATAACGTTAGTGTTTTTAGTGTACCAACTGCTCTCAATAAAATAAGAAAAGGAAAAAAGAAGAAAGTTTGGCTGGAAATCTGGTCAGAATTCTATTACTCTAATTTCCCTAACTAATTATTTCAATAAAAAAAAAATCATATGTAGGGTCCCTATAAATTCCTAATTAATAACAAAAGGAAGGATTAGAGATGACACATAAGAAAAGTTGGGTAGTTAAAAGGATAATTCGGTAATTGCAGTTGTGAATAAAGAGTAATTTATGAGCAAACTCCAAGAATCTCGCAGGTTTTGATGCCCAGATGATTCCGCAACCTTTATACCAAGTACAACTTTCTCTGTGATTTCAGTACTTACTCGTATTTCTCTGTCCTGAACTGCATAAACCCGGTCCGAATCCTCTGAACCGGGTCAAACGCCGTCTTGTCGGTGGCTCCGGTCAACTCCGCCGTCAACTTCTTAACCTTCACGGCGGCGGTCTCCTCCAACTCGTCGTTCTCACTGCAATTAATTAAACAAACGAGAATTTTGTCAGCACCGCGTGAGATGGGCCCCAGCGCAGGGATCATGACGAGGTACCACTAACTGGGACCCACGTGACAGAAAACAGTTAAACAAGGCTAATCCGTTTCCCACAATTAGCGTGTGAAATGACGGAAAAGGCCAAACAAGTGAGCTTAATTACGGAGGGGGTGTTATGATTGGGTGGTGAAAATCCCGAGGGCAGAAAGGGGCAATCGTACTAGAAAGGGCAAAATACGACGAAAACTGTACCTGAGAAGCTTCTTCAGGCCTGCAATGGCTTCTTCGTATGTCTCCGATCCCATTTCTGCTCTATCTTATCTCCTTTTCTCTCTCTGCAATTTTTTATTTTCAAAAAAAAAAACTCATAAATCTCACCTTCGAAAACTAAAATTGCCGAAATTTAAAAAAAAAATGCATGATCAAATCCTGTATATTGGAACACGTAACAAATACAATTTCGGACATAGGAGATGGAATTCATCAAAACAAGGCTGTTAATTTCTATTTCGTTGTTGATTTTCACAAAATGAAATGATCTTCCCAAAAATTTAAAATAACATGGCAATTCAGAGACGGGAGAAGAAATTAAATTAAAAACAAAAATATTGGTTTCGGAAAGAGAAAAGATGAAAGAAGAAAAAAAAAATGATTGATTGTGGGGGATGGTGATACGGACCTTTTGAGGGGATAATAGCCTGAGCCTGCCCGAAGAAGAAGAAAGAAGCTTTTTATGTTGACTAGATTATGAAGAATTGGAAATGCGTCCTAAAAGAGGGAAATAGTGCTCATATTTATATTGGGGAAACTAACCATGGTTAGCGGTAACAAAACCGTGGTCTTTTTTTTTGTCTGAAATATATAAATTATATATGAGAATGTTGAATTAATTACTCCATTTTCTTTATGCAAATTAATTATTCCATTGTGGTGAAATAAATATTCAACGCCAGCGAACGTGAATGGTGAGCTGAGTGTGGGTCGGTAGGGCGTGGAATTGGCTTTGATTTATTTTTTCTGTCTTTTTTACTTTTATTAGTATTACTGGTCAACCAAAAGTTTTGGACTAACATATTTTTTTTGTTTTAGTTCCTAATCTGGTTTATATTAAGTTTCACTTTACGATTATAAAGTACTGTATCGATATTCTAAATTTTATTATTGTTTTTGTGAATATTTCATTTATTATATATTCACAACATTAATTGTCAGAAATGGCCCCAAAGAATCTAATATTATTAAGTAGCCTTGTTGATGGTCAAATTCAATACTTATTTCATTTTCTCGTAAAAATAAATTGATTTCACATATTTCTATAAATTTAAAATTTTAGATGAAATTAAATTTTTTCGTGGTCAAAGTCACACCCATACATCCTCGATTCAATACACAAAAAACAACTACCCAAGTTATTTATTCATTGAACTGCCTCCCTAAAAGGAAAATTTGAAAATTCAGCCCATAAATAAGAGAAATAGTAGAGAATTAAATAAATAAATTGATTTTACACTTATTTACAAGTTCGAACTTTTAGATAAAATATAATTCTTTCATTGTATTAATTAGAGCTAAAAGGCTCACGCTCATATCCAAAGATTCTGGGTTTGATTAGGAAAATTATAAATAAATTATCAATTGATTTCACGTCTCTCTATAAGTTCGAATTCTTAGATGAAATAAAATTCTTTCACATTTAACCATGGTTAATTAGGATAATAGTAGATAAATGCAAACCTTAAGGTATAATCGAAGTGAGATAGGATAAAATTAAAGTATGTTGAATAGGAGCGAGTATGGTGTGAGACGGAAATCACTCTTTAATAGAAAAAATATTATTTTTAAGTAAATTGACCTCGTCTATTCCACTACATTTGTGCTCAAAACTTTTGGGAACGAGTTTAAATGAAAATTAGCATGTTATTAAAAAAATAGATAAAATAAAAATGTTATGTAAGTATTGTGAGGTCTATTTAAAAATAAAATAATTGTTTGTGATTGTTATTTATTTAATTTGATGGACAATTTAAAAAAAAATTGGTGGACGGATGAAATAATACTTTTTAAAAATTTTATTTAAAGTGTATCATTTTATGACAACAAAAATTAAAGTGATTCACTTTACATTAAATAAATTATTTCATCACTTTCAAAAAAAAATGTAGAAGATAACATTTTTAAGACAAAAAAGTTATAAAGTAATATATTTTACATTAAAAAGAAATAGCATTAATTCTATTGAAAAGTGAGAATAGTTTCGCACAGATTTTTGCTAGGGATTGTTGACGATCAGTTTTAATCTTGAAAATTAATGGCTGTTTTAGATGGTTAATTGATCATCAAACAATTACGTGTGATTGATCACTAACGTAATTAGTGAATACGGATTTTCGGGTTTAGGTGGATTAGAATCGTATGAAAGCTTACGTGTTTAAGTTCGATTGTAAGTTAATCGAGCTGCTTTAGATTCGTAATCGAAGTTTGGACGTGTATATTAATTTGTGCTTGTTTTATTTGCTGAAAAAATCTAAGTATTTATAGACTTTTGCCCAGCAGGAGGTGGCACGACCTTTGGCCGACCAAGTCTGCATGCTCGACACCTGTCCTTTGACTAATTTGACCTTATCTCAACTAAATTCTATCCTTATCTACTGGATTTGCTCGCAGTCTAGAGTTGTTCGTCACTTTGGACTTGTCCTTGAGAAGTTTTTAGTCTGATTCTGATGGTCTTTCATCTTGTTTAATTGTTATTTCGGCGATGTGGTTGGATCTGATCGGCAGGTTGCCGTTTGAGCTCGTCATGTGGCTTTTGATCTGATTTTGTTCGCCTATGTGTTTTGATCGCATATAGGTTTTGCTCGCCGGATATCTTGGGTAAATCATGTGTTAATCCGCATTTTAATTCTTGAGTGATTTGCGCTAATCCTGGTCGCCCAAATGTTGTTCCTGCTCGCCTATCAACAATTGCCCCCTTGCCGATCAATAAATTGTGAAGATGGTGAATGAGCACTTTTTGGGTTGGCAACTTTTAAGCATCACTATGGCGAGCAAGAATGTTCCTGGGGCGAGCAACTTTTCACGGGCGGACAACATTGGTCGAGCAGACTCGGGTCGACGACTGTTGGAATCCCAAGGTCTGGGCACGGCTCGAGGTGTGACGTGGGCGGAATGATTACTGCCGCCCACGCGCACACGATCCCGAGGTGACGCGCCTTCCCGTTTTGTCGGACAGGTGCTGCACGCGCCCAGAATTTGCAATTTGGTCCTTCCACTTTCAACTTTGTTCGCTCGGTACCCCGTTTTTCCAGACGTATATAAGGAATTTTTTCTTCATTTTTTCCATTTTCACACTGTTTCTTAGGCGCGAATTCCTCTTTCTTCCTCCTTTCAAATTTCCGGCGACCGTTTCCAGCTTCCGGCGATCTTCAAACAACGTCAAGGTAGTTTTCTCTCTGCTTTTTTTTTCTTCTTGCGTCGTGTGTGTTCTATACTCACCGAGAATTCCTACTCCGCCGTGGAAAATTCCAAGCCGCCGTGTTCTTCCCTTGCCGGAATCTGCAAAAACCCTAACATCTTCCCCTTAACTTATTGGATGGCGTTGCACTCTGAGACCGGTTCTTTTCCTCCCCGGAATCCTAAAAAACGGCCTGTCGAAGAGAGTCTTCCTATAGTCAATTTGGACTCCGATCCCGAGGCGGCTTTGGTTGCACGCTCGGTCAATTCTGGAGCTCATCCTTCCGGGGAAAGAGAGGAGCGAGCAAATCCTGCTCGCCAGCTCCTAGAAGAGACGAGCTCGGACCTCCACGAAGACGAGGACGCAGAGGTCGAGGTACTTCAGCCGGTGAACCTTGACGAATTAACCTGGGCCTATCTCAAAGACATCAACTTCCCTGCGCCCAGACTGATCGAGCATCGGGTTCCAGTCGCGGTTGCTCGCCGTGTGAACTGGAATGAATACGAAAAGGAGCACTCCAACCGCTTCATTATTCCTGCTCGCGGAGTACGAAAGCTAAAGGCGACCGAGTTCGCAACGAGCTGTATCGTGTCCGCCATCACCGAGGAGAACCTGACCGAGATTCGGAGGGATTACAAGATTCCCTTTGATATCCCAATGTATGCTCCTTTGGTGGACGACAGAGATGATCGCCCACCACGCGGGTTGACGGCGATCAACCTTGCCACCCTAAATACTGGAGTTTCTTTACCATTGCACCCTTTGGTCAGCCAATTTCTTCATGACGTAAACTTGGCTATCACCCAACTTACTCCCGTTGGGTGGATAAATCTGATGGCCCTGATGGTGATGTTCGCCCTGGAGGGGTATCCCAACAGGCTGTCCGCCGAGGAGGTTGGCTACTTAATGACGATGACCGGCTGCACTGGGGAAGAGGCGGGCTGGTACTATCTGAAGGCGCGACCAGGCCAAAAACTTGTCGAGGATATTCCTGGGAAAGTGCGAGATTGGAAGCATGACTGGTTCTGGATCGGAGGCGACTGGCGTGCTTCTGCTCGCTCTTCAGGGGGTTCTGAACGAATCGAGACCCCGGCGGAGTTTAGGGAATTAAAGCGTGAGTCTTACCTCTTCTATATCTTTGAAGTGGTTGGACTAATTTTAATTCTCTTTTTCCTTTGTTTCAGGTCCCAAGAACTTGGGGTGGCGAACTGTGAAGAATAGCATAAGCGATCAATTCCTGTTCGTTGCGTGTTTGATCGCCCTTCGTCGCCGAGAGGATCGAAGTATTGGCCATCTCTTCTCTGAGGATACACTGCGAGTTGCCCATCTCACGACCTACCCTCACCATCTCGAGGTTCTAGCTCGTATCCCAGAGGGTAAGTATCTTCATGCTGGGCGAGCAGATCTGGTCGGTCTTGCACTTGGTATTAATTTGTTTTTCATGTCCTTTACAGATCAGCTTACCGCAGTTGCGCTTCACCCTTCCTTCCTAGAGCTCGATAACCGTGTCTGGGAGATGCCGACCAAAAAAGGACGTAAGAAGTCGGATCCCCTCTCAAAGATCATCGCCGTTGCAGCCAAGGGTGGAAAAGGAGACCCTCGACAAGTCGGAGGGTCGAGCTCGGCACAGCCTCCTGCCTCCGTGGCGAGTCCGCCCAAGGCACTAGTTCCGAGGGCGAAGAGGCTTCTTCGTGGAGATGGCACTCCCGTCACCGAAACCGAGAAGGCTGCCAAACGAGCAAAGACGGCTCAAGAGAAAGTGATGGTGGCTGTCCGACCATCCGAAGGTGACAGCGAACAAACTCCTTATGTGGAGTGCCCCGGCGAGCAGGCTCTGGTCGTCACCACCCGTGAAGGTTCTGGCCCTTCATCCGACCCCACCTATCTCGGCTGGGATAAAGGTCGTCTTGACAGGTACAACCCTGCTCGCCCAGGACACTTAGTCACTTTTTCTCATCTTACTTTTATTAACTGACAAATTTCTTTTCAGCTACTCGCCCGAGCAGTACCCAGGGCGATCTAACTTGGTACATCGCTTTGCCTGCTCGAAGGTGCCGACCAACCTTCGTGAGATCCCGGACTCTTTTGTCCGCCGCGCCTCCGAGGTCGTTGCTCGTAGCTGGACCAAGGAGCTAAACGAAACCGTCAAGACACAGGCGCCTCGTGATAATGGCCGTCTGTGTCTTGTTGAGGCAGGCAATACCTTGGCGGCCGTGCAGCGTTTGGTCGACCAAGTTGAGGATCTTGAGAAGGACTCACGCCAGCATGCGGCCACCGTCAGCCGTATTGCCAAGGAGCGCGATGACGCTAAGGCTGAGGCGAAGAAGATTATCGCCGATCTTGAAAATAAAGCCAAAGCTCATCAGGTTAGCGAGCAGCGTGCCTTGGACCTGCATGTCAAAGTCTCCGAGGAGCTGAAGGTCAAGATGGCCGAGGTCGAGCACATGCGGGCAGAACTTGCTCGCGCTCAGCAGCAGAAGGAGGTCGCCGAGAAATTCGCGACTGAGGCAACGCCTAAGATTGCGGACCTTGAAATCCAGCTCGCCAACTCCATTACCCAAGAGGAACTTATTCCTAAGATGGAGGTGAGCTCGATTCTTGGTTACGTAACTGGTTATGCGGAGAGCATCCGTATTGCCCATGAATTCAAGGCTGCCACAGTTGTTGAAGAGATCGGCAAGGAGTTGTGCAACTTTGTCGAATCGAACCCTCCAGCCCCAGGCACAACTCTCCAAATTGGCGACCTGCCCGATTATGGAGTCAAACTTGACTTCCTTGGTCCTGAGATAATTATCACAAATCCTCCCGAGGACGAGGAAGAAGATGAGGGCGATGCTGTGGAGGGCGAGCAAATCCTTCCTGCCGATCAAAGTGAAAGAGCTCTAAAGGAGCGTGTTGATGCTGAGGGATTGATTGCTGAGCTAACCGAGGTGGTCCCAGTTGATCCTGCCCTTGAAGGTTCTCCTCTTGAAGACCCCAAAGATGACAACATATCTCCTCCTGCCGGGCAAGGATCTTAGCGGATAGGATTAGCTAGGAACTTGTACTTCTTTTTTGAGTTGTTCGTCTTTTTTGTAATTTTTGGGTGATCAAGCCTTGTGCTTAATGAATATATTTTGCTTAATTGCTCGTCTTTTACCTTACATTAATTTTTCTTTGCATCTTTATCTGTGCTTCAACAATCTTAATGTAATTGGGCCTTGTTCCTTAAGAACTTTTTTTTTTTTGGCCTTAGGATTTAACGGGTTTTTGGCCTTAGGCTATGTTCATTTAAAAACAAACAGCCTTCAAAGGGCTTGGTTGTGTAATCAACTTGCGCCTTGAGCTTACATTTTTGCTTATACGAACAACTTAATATTGAAAAGATCTTAAAAAATTACAAGTGTTGAAAGCGATCAAAAAAGTAATTCTGTACTAGCTAGGTTGGATCTGCTCGACCAAGACAAGGTTAAGCCTCCAATCAATAAAAAACATTACTTACACCAGGAGTCAAAGTTGCTCGACTACTATACAATTTGTCAAAGCATCCTTTAGACTTCTTAAAAAGAAATAAAATCATACAAGATACTGGCCTCCTAGCCCGCGATCAGACTTGACCCAATTCAACTCTGTCCGACCACCTATACTTGGTGAAAATTTTCCAAAAAATTTAGGCAAGTTTTTTGGACTCATCTTGTATCTCTGCCATTCCAGTTCGCCCAGTGGACTTAGTAGCTCGCCCATCTTAACTTCACTCTCTCATGAAGCAGGACTGGTCGCCTACTGAAAGTATTTCCTTAGATTAGCTGCATTCCAGGAATATTGGGCCGAGTTGCCATTTAAGTCCTCTATGTCATATGCTCCATTGGGTAACCTATCTGTTACCCTGTACGGGCCCTCCCAAGTCGGGCCAAATATGCCTGGAGGTGGGGCAAGCTTTTTTCTTAGAACGAGGTCACCAACTTCGAATTTTCTTATCTTGACTTGAGAATTATAGTAACGCTCCGCTCTTTGCTTGTACGTGGCATTCTTCAGCTCAGCGTGTAATCTTCTTTCTTCGAGCAAATCTGCCTCTGTGGCCAAGGCAGAATGATTTGTTTATTCGTCAAAGCTGGTTGTCCTGACTGTGTCAGTCTTTAATTCAATTGGTATTACCGCCTCTGTTCCGAAAGCCATTGCAAAAGGTGTTTCTCCGGTGCTTGACCTGGGAGAAACCCTATATGCCCACAAAACTTCCGGGAGTTTTTCTGACCAGCTACTTTTGCTTTCTGCCAGACGTATTTTCAATGTATGCTTGATGATCTTATTTACAGCTTCAACTTGCCCGTTTGACTGGGGATGATAGGGAGTCGAATAGTGTTCCTGATCCCCCATTTTGCACAGAAGTCTCTCAACTCATTTCCGTCAAACTGTGGGCCATTATCTGTCACAATTGTTCGTGGAATTCCAAAGCGACATATGATGTTCTGCCATATGAAGTTGATCATGTTCTGCTGTGTAATTTTCACCATGGCCTTCGCTTCTGCCCACTTCGTATAATAGTCGACTGCTATGACGGCAAATCGAACATTTCCCACTCCTGTCGGGAAAGGACCAATAATATCAATTCCCCATCTTGCAAATGGCCATGGGCTGTAAATCGATACAAGCTCCTGGGCTGGGGCATGGATGCTTGGTGCAAAAACCTGACACTGGTGGCAAGCCTTGGCTAACTGGATTGCATCTTTCCGTAAGGTTGGCCAGTAGTAACCTTGCCTTACAGTTTTGTAGGCCAAAGCTTGCCCCCCAGTGTGATTTCCACAAACTCCAGAATGTATATCCTCCAGGACTGTTCTTCCTTGCCCCCTAGACAAACACTTGAGTAGCGGGAGTGAGAAGCCTCTTTTGTAAAGTTGTTCGTCTACCAGAGTATATCTGGTTGCCTGTTTTTTAATCCTTTCAGCTTCAAATGAGTTGTTTGGCAACTCCCCGTCTTTCAAGTATTTGGCTATATGAGATCTCCAATCATCATCGTTGTTGTACTCGACTACTTGATTTACTTCGTAGTCCATTGTTGATGGTTGGACCTTCCTGGTAATGACAATGTCTGCCAGATCTGCCGGCCCATCACTTGTTGCTAATCTTGCTAGGGCGTCAGCTTGTGTGTTGCTCGTTCGTGGTATCTGCTGGATAAACACTTGGTCTAATAGAGATACCAAGTGAGCAACTATTCGTTGATACTCGATCATTTGCTCGTCTCTGGCCTCATATTCGCCTCGTACTTGGCTTACAATGAGCTGGGAATCCCCGAAAATTTGGAGTTGTCTAACTCCAACTGCTAGTGACAAATGAAGACCTGCAATAAGGGCCTCGTACTCTGCTTCATTGTTAGTGGCCATGAATTCAAATCTGACTGCTGAAGTGAATACTTGCCGGTCGGGACTGATGAGCACTATCCCTGCCCCCGAGGCCAGATTCGTTGACGAACCGTCCACGTAAAGATGCCATGGGTGATCCAGCCCTCTCGTTGGATTTTGAGGGAAGGTTAATTCAACTATAAAGTTGGCTAACGCTTGTCCCTTAATCGCGGTTTGAGGTGCATAAGTCACACCAAACTGGCTTATCTCTATGGACTATTTCAAAAGACGGCCAGCGGTGTCGGGCCGGTGTAAAATTTGTCTGAGTGGGAAAGTTGTCAATACTTCAACTTGATGATCGAAAAAGTATGGTCTTAATTTCCTGACACTCATGACAAGAGCATAGGCCAGCTTTTCAGTTGGTGAGTACTTTATCTCAGCATCATGCAGGGCCTGGCTGACATAGTAGATTGGCAGGTGAAACTTGCCATCTGCCCGAACTAACACCGAACTTATGGCTGTGTCAGATGCTGCCAAGTATAAATATAGCTTCTCACCGGGAATTGGTTTTGACAGAATTTTTACATCTCCCAAATATTCTTTCAATTGATCAAAGGCTTTCTGGCAGTTTTCTGTCCAGGCAAAGTTGCCCTTTTTTATGGCCTCAAAGAATGGACGACACCTGTCTCCTGATCGTGATATGAACCTGTTTAAAGCAGCTAGGCATCCGGTTAACCTTTGCACCTCTTTAACAGAACGTGGTGGCTCCATATCAACGATCGCCTTTACTTTTGCTGGATTAGCTTCGATCCCGCGTTTGCTGACCAGATGGCCCAAGAATTTCCCAGAATGTACTCCAAAGCTACTTTTCTTTGGATTTAACTTCATATTATATTTTCGGAGTATGTCGAATACTTGGGAAAGATGATGGAGGTGGTCTTCCTTTTGTGTACTCTTGACGACTATGTCGTCGACGTATACTTCCACTGTTTCTCCTATATGTTCGTCGAACATCTTGTTAACCAGCCTTTGGTAGGTTGCGCCAGCATTGATTAGACCAAATGGCATCCTCTTCCAGCATAACAGATTTTTATTTGTATAAAAGACCGTATTTTCTTGGTCGTCCGGGTGCATTGGAATTTGGTGGTATCCTGCGAAAGCATCCATGAATGTGAACATTTCGTGACCGGCAGTACTGTCCACCAGTTGATCGATGTGTGGGAGCGGAAAGTTATCCTTCGGGCATGCTGTATTAAGATCTGTAAAATCTATGCATAACCTCCAGGTTCCGTTCGGCTTCCGTACCAAGACAGGATTCGCAACCCATTGTAGACATAACGCTTGTTTAATTAGATCGTTGTCCAGCAGCTTTTTGACTTCTTCGTTTAAAGCTTGATACTTGTCCGGTCCATATTTTCGCCGTTTCTGGTGGACAGGTTTTCGGACTGGGTTGATATTCAACCTGTGACAGGCATCCTTCGGGCTGATTCCCACCATATCAGCATGAGACCACGCAAAGACGTCCAAGTTAGCCTTTAGAAAGTCCGTCATGCGCGTTCTATAAGGCTCAGGGAGTTCAGACCCGATGTAAAGTTCAAGATTGTCACGCTCAGGATTAATCTTGATGGCCTCCAATTCTTCAACGGGAGTTGCCCGTCGCTTTTGCCCTTTCCATCGAGGGTCAACTATTGGTCCTTCCGGACTTAGTTCATCCTCAATGTCCATGGGTTCAGCACCCAATCGAGGGTCAAAATCATCTGTGGGCTTTGGGTGAGACTCGGCCACCGAAGTTGGACTTCCCTGGTTATCATTTGGGCACGAACGGTCGGCTACAGGGGGTAACACTGCTTTTGGCTAGTTTTGCCTGTCGCCCTGTTGTGCCTGATCGCCCGTAGGCGAAGGTTGGTCGTCAATGTCCATCTTATCGTTTTGGGCTCCAAGGATGTCCTCCAAGATTGAGGGTTCATTTTCGAGTTGACTAGTTGATGCTTCCATCATAGATACTTGTCCCTGTCTTGACTGAATTTGCAGAAGACATTCCCGAGCTTTTCTCTGGTCTCCTTTTACCGTGCCAACTCCACTTGCTGTTGGGAATTTTATGCAATAATGGTAAGTTGAACACGCGGCCCTGAATTCATTTAAGAAAGGTCGACCCAGGAATCCATTGTATGACGATTCTTGATCGACGACCAGGAAATCCACCATTCTTGCAATATTCTTCTCAGGTTCTTTGACCGTCACAAGTTGCATAGCGAAAGTTACTATTCCCAACGGGATTGTCACGGCATTTCCGAATCCCAGGATACGGTGATTTGTGTCTCTGATGTAGTCTGCATAATCTCCCATTTGATCAAGTGTCTTTTTGAAAAGGACATTAGTGTAGGCTCCAGTATCCACCAGTAATCTATGCACCCTTGTTTCCATAATCTTGGCACATATCACAAGCGAATCGTTGTGTGGGGTCAGTACTCCTTCCAAATCTCTGTCGGTGAAAATTAATTTCGGTGTTTGCATGGTAGGTGGAATGACCCCCATTTCCTGTACATGTCCGATCGCTCGTAATTCTGCTTTTCTTTTCCGGATAGAGATTGGTGGTCGTCCATCAGAATAACCACCTATGGGTCCTGCGGGTTCCATCATCTGGATATCCGGTATTGGCCCCCCGGCAGACGCCTGAGCTGGTCGTCCAGCACGATTCCGATGAGGCGCCTGTTCCTGGTCTTCTTCATCAGAATCTTCGTCTCTGGTTCTCTTTCCGGGTTGTCTCTTCACGAATTCTGATAGCTTTCCCTCTTCGTAAAAACGCCACAACTGCTTAAGCAAGTCACGACATTCGCTTGTAAAGTGTCCTACACTTTGGTGGTAGGCACAATATTTATTCTGGTTTAACTTGCTCGTATCCTGACGTATCTTATGGGGAGGTGTTAGCAATTCTTTGTCTCGGACACTATTATAAACTGTATCGATTGATACGGTAAGAATGTGGTTCAGTTTGTCTTTCAGCTCCGTTCCTTCGGTAAAGGTCTTCATGTTTTTGGGAGCTCGATAACCAGTTCCAGGCTTTTTCGCACCCTCTTTCTGCTCTCTTTTGTCTCCCATATCCTTTTGTAGGGCTTCATGCATGGAGACAAAAACGTCTGCCCGATCCCGAAACTCGGCGTATGTCTTCGGGCATCTTAGGTGCACATCTTTCCAGAGTTCAGTACCTTTCTTGAGTCCAGCCAAAACGGCCACAATCTTGGTGTCCTCACTGATGGATTCTCCTTCTAACAAGACCTTGTCGAATCTTTCCAAATATGATCGGTCCGACTCGTCGTCAGTTTGTTTCAAGTCAGATAACCGATGTCTTTGGGATAGATAAGACCCGGCTGTAGAGAAATGGGATAAGAACTCTTTACCCAGCTGGGCAAACGAATGAATTGAAGCTGGTGGCAGGGCTGAAAACCACTTATGGACACGATCCCCGAGAGTTAAAGGAAAGTTTCGACATTGTGTTGCGTCACTTGCCCCCATTGATACCATATAATTGGTATACTTCATCAAATGCACTCGGGGATCCGCCGTGCCCTCATACTGGATACTTGCTGGAAACTGGATCTTTTGTTGAATTGGAGCCTTCAGAATTACCACTGACAAGGGTGAGACCGGAAGAGTCGTGTTCCCATAACCTCTCTGTTGATCCAGCTGGCCCTGCATGCTTTCGATGGCCTTTCTCATGGAGGCGAGCTCCTCTAAGGGTCCCCCCTGACTCTGTGGCTGTTCGGCGAGCAGAGGCGCACAGCCGTCTGTTCGCTCCAGTCCCATATTGAGAGTGGGAACCCCCTGGATTGGCCTCCTGGGATTGGGCTCTGCATTCGGGCCAAGGCGACCAAAAGCTGACCTAGTCAGCCGGTCAAGGACCGATTGGCGAGCAGGTATTGCGGCTGGGCGAGGTGCCCCAGCAGGGGGATGAACCTCCAGGACTCCCCGGCCACGTCGACCCAATCTTTCCAGAGCACTTTGGCGTGTACCCTGACTTGCCGCCATGGCCGGGTTCTGAGTTGAACCTCCCTGACTGGCGACCTCAATGTTCAATTTTTCTTTGCCTTTGGCCTTACGAGCTTGGGCGCTGTCAGCCTCATTGAAATGATCCCCCCTAGCCTTATCATGTTCACGAGTCTTTGTGGGGCTACCCCTTGCTCGCACATATGATGGGCCAGGTTGGGCTTGTTGTCTCTGTAAAGCCTGGAGCATGGCAATTGTACGCGCCAATTCATCGGGGTTGCGGGCAATGGCGTCCAACTCTGGTGGTATTAACTGGCGAGCAACATTAGTTTGATTTTCTTGGTTGTTTCTGCTCGCCCTTGCTCGCCCACCAGCTTGGGACATTCGAGAGTGTGAATCCCTGGTTATATGTTGAGAACGTTGTGTCTCCCTTGATTGAGGCATTTTCACAGATAATATCAAGTGTTGTTCTTGAGTTTTTCCTTCAAAAACTCAAACTTGTTCTTTAATCTTGGGGTAATCTTCCCGTATTCAACGATTCGAAGGTTCGAACCCTCCTTCTAGCGTCAATTTGTTGACGATCAGTTTTAATCTTGAAGATTAATGGCTGTTTTAGATGGTTAATTGATCATCAAACAATTACGTGTGATTGATCACTAACGTAATTAGTGAATACGGATTTTCGGGTTTAGGTGGATTAGAATCGTATGAAAGCTTACGTGTTTAAGTTCGATTGTAAGTTAATCGAGCTGCTTTAGATTCGTAATCGAAGTTTGGACGTGTATATTAATTTGTGCTTGTTTTATTTGCTGAAAAAATCTAAGTATTTATAGACTTTTGCCCAGCAGGAGGTGGCACGACCTTTGGCCGACCAAGTCTGCATGCTCGACACCTGTCCTTTGATTAATTTGACTTTATCTCAACTAAATTATATCCTTATCTACTGGATTTGCTCGCAGTCTAGAGCTGTTCGTCACTTTGGACTTGTCCTTGAGGAGTCTTTAGTCTGATTCTGATGGTCTTTCATCTTGTTTAATTGTTATTTCGGCGCTGTGGTTGGATCTGATCGGCAGGTTGCCGTTTGAGCTCGTCATGTGGCTTTTGATCTGATTTTGTTCGCCTATGTGTTTTGATCGCATATAGGTTTTGCTCGCCGGATATCTTGGGTAAATCATGTGTTAATCCGCATTTTAATTCTTGAGTGATTTGCGCTAATCCTGGTCGCCCAAATGTTGTTCCTGCTCGCCTATCAACAGGGATCATTTCAATAAACGCGGTCACCTATTTCATCTTATATTTTAATTGTATGCATATATTAAAGTATTGAAACACGATTAAAAAAAAAAATTAAGGGGCATTTGTTTCAAATTTTTTAATTGAAATGAGAATAAAAAAATTATTTTCCATCAAAGCCCTCGAGTATGTTGGATAAATGATTATATCCATGGTGGTTACATCACTTGTGTTGTGCTCTAATTTTAAAAAATATGAACAAAAGAGGAGGCTGTTGGGTGTGACATTGGAGAATAAGGAGAAATATTATAAGAATATAGAAAGATAATCAGATGAATAAATGATTACCATATTTGAAAGAAAAATAATAGTGTATCATCTTTTGTTTTTATTATTTAATTAATATAATTATTTTATACTTATCTTCACTTTTATTACCATTGAAAATTTTCAAACCAAACACCATTGGAGTGAAAATAAAAAATAAAAAAAATCCGTGCCGCTTTCAAATGGAGGGACCTGATCGACCGGAAGATTTACAAAACTCAGGTCCTTTTTTTTATCTCAATTGTTGAGTTATAATGTGGTTTATGGTTACAGTTTAAATTTTATATTTGGAAATTATCACCCTCTTAGTTCCCCTTGTTTCCTTCTTTTCTTGACATTTTTTTACTCCTATTGGCTATTAATTAAGACTCTACTTTCTAGCTAACTCAACTTTGTCAACATGTATATAAAATAATAAATGTTAACATTAAAAAACAAAAAGCAACATTCCATATATTAATAAACAAATATTTTTCTAAACAATTTATCTCTATTTTTTCACAACTCCTCACTACTTTACTTAAAAGTTAACATATGGTCTACCATATATTAATAAACAATACACTTTTTTAAACAAAACAACAAAAAGAAACAAAAAAGTTACAGTGAGACGGAGGGAGTAGTTAATTTTGTGAAAATTTTGTTAATATTTCTTTAGTTGTTCTGAAGTGTCTTTGTAAATTTAAATCTATTGTAGGATTCGATCTTTTTTTTTTTTTAATGTGATAATCGTTCTGCGAGACTGCAATTTATATTGGGTTTTGGAGTTTGATCGACTGTTGTATATCTCAAATTTGGATATACATAACCCTCTTCTTATTATAAAAATATGTAAATCTTCTGATTTATTAATAATTCCATATATAGTCATTGATGACAATTTGAATCAATGAATTTATATATTTTTACTTTTTTGTTCCTTTTATTTTCTATATAATTCCAAATTTATTCCTAACATTTGACCCATTACAAGTTTACAATCCTATTCATTAGTCACTAATAGATCCCTCGTCTCAAGCTATTCTTTCTCTCAAATTCATTTTTGAACATTTCTCTCTTTTGGCTCTCTCATAAATCTCGTTTCTGTGATTTAGATATATGGTGTTCACTCATCTCAATGCATGCTTTGATTTCCTCTTTTTTCTTTTGTTTTTCTTCTCCCAATTGCAATTCTCCAATTACATTTAGATCAGCTCGGAAACTGCTTTGGGTTCTGCAGGTCCCAATTCCCCAATTGACCATCTCTGGATACTTTTTAATTTCCTGCAATTCTCCGATGATCTTGCCGGTGGTTTATGTTGCCGGATTCTCCAGAATTGTCATCGGATCCATAATTATTATTAGAAAACTATATAAACAAATTAATTTCACATTTTCCTATAAGTTTGGACTTTTAGATGATACATAATTCTTTAAATTATCAACAATTTTTTTAACTTGGATCCAAAATTCTATTGAAAAGGGAATGAAATATAAATATAAACAGGACAAAAGCATTAAAAAAATACATATACAATCAGAAAATATAAAGTGTGTTTACAAGTACAAGTAGCAGCCTATAAATACTTCTCACAGGTCAAAGTTGTGAGAGGGTAGCTTTGAAAATAAATACTCCGTTTGAATTTACAAACACAAACACCCCCTTAAAATTTGCGTCATGAATATGGTGATGATTACTAGTGACCTTAACAATTAATATTGACTACATTTTCAGCAAAAGCTTTATCGACTGCCCAAGGGACTTTGAATTAGGAATATTTTTAAAATCTTTTGGAGAAGTGATTTTTCAATTCTGAATTTGAACAGTGTGACTTCTACGAAGGTCGACTCTTTCATTTATGTTGATTTTATAGTACAATTTTTAGGATAGGCCCATGTGGCAAAAGGTGGTATATGAGCTTGTATCCGTTCTTCGGTCTACGCGTGTGCGTCGATATGCCTTACATTATCACTTTTTTCTTATAAATAAAAGGCTTTAAATCACCATTTTCCGCTTAAATCTAATTTAACCTAAAACTTTAGATGAGTATAAATAAAATTACAACCTTTAAAAGTTATTGTAAATTAATTTTTTAATGATCCCCTTTGTGTCAAATCTATTCTATAAATTTCAGTTCTATATCCAATTGCACTAATGCACAAGAGACTAACTTGTGTGGTTAGTTATTGGTTAAATACTATTCAATCTCACAAAACACTACAAGAAAATAAAATTTTGCCTATGAAATTTTCCTAAAAAAAAATTCATAGTGAAATTGCCTACGACTTGCAATTGTCTACAAAATTTGCTAATTATGTAGGCACCTTCATTCCTCAACGTACAAGTAATTTGCCTACAAGATTAATTGTCTACGAAATGAAATTTCTAGACATTAATTACCTATAAACAATCTGTTTACCAAAATTCTGTAGACAAATTTCTTTGTAGATACAAAATGAAAATGTATATATAATTAGAACCTTTTGTAGGCCATCACCACTACAATTTTTTTTGTTAAAATATTCGTAGATATATTGACAATTTTCGTAGGTAATTTTATGTTTTCGTGTAGTGAAATAAGATCCATAAAAACGATGTCAGTTATTTTGAAATTGATTTTTTTGTAATATTGTCTTATTTATTTGCATAATTAAACCACATATTTTTTAAACATTAAACCATGTTTCTTTTATTTTTCTCTAAATTTTATATACCCTTTATTTTCAAAATTCAGGATTTCCCTTTGTTTTGGTTTTTGGCACCTAAGTCCATGTGGTGTTGTGGAGTCCAAATTCTTAATTTATTTCCACAGATTACACATCATAGATAAGTACACACTACTGAACTCCAAGAAAAAAGGGAGAATTGGGGGGGGATTTCGAATAATTAAAAGTTGACCATTAATGCACATGTATTATATAGATAACCGTACACTCATATTGATATCATACTATGCATTTCCGCCAAACATCAGGTACTACATCCTGTGGCTTGCAGAAAAGCTGTGCATATATTTCAGTGGAGACATGGCAAGAAATATAACCCCGCGGGCCTAGTTATTTATTTGCAAGTGGGACCACCCTTTGATTTGTTCCACAAAAAATGGATCCTACCTATGGATGCTCAATTAATAACGTGGCCAACTTTCTTGTGGATAAATTATTTGCTTATATCAAGTTTAACATCAATTCTTTTGGGGAAAAAAGATGTTTGGTTAATAATATATCCATTTGTTAAAATCGTTATAAAAAAATATTTAATAAAATTCAGTATTAAACTATTCAATTATTATTTTTTTGTTAAAAAATGTTAAATAACTATTTAATAAAAGTAATATTAAATTATATTAATCATTACTCCATCCGTCCCAAAAAACTCTACAGACTTAAAAATGCATGGTTTTTAAGAAAAAATGAGCATGTGAGTGTGTAATTGAATAAAATAATAATACTTTAATAATTTATTAAATTTTGTGAGAAAAAAAAATATTTTTATTTAAGGGGTGTGAATGTTGTTATGAGACAGATAAAGAATGAAAATGTGAAGAGTTCTCCGGGACAGACTAATATTTTCTTAAATTTGTTCTTTGGAGAAAAAAAACCATAGTTGTTTACAAAATATAGATTGAAGTTATCAATATTGATATAGTCATATTGTTTATTTGCAATCCTCTTTCAGGAGCCGTTTGTGTGAAAGGAGTGCATGTGATTGTCTTTATAATCCCAATTAATATCATGTTTGATTTGAAGTACCGCAAAGGATCATGACTCTGGATTAAACTAAGGTTTGAGTCCATAATCCCAGCTAATCCCCTATTTTAAGGACTATTGAGAATTGACAAATTAATAGGTGGGATTATTTGTTCTACTGAATTACAATGATCATTTTGTCCTCCATTTTCTATTTTAAGTGACCAGTCTACCCTTATTCAAAATAAAAATAACCGTCGCCCGATTTATCCTCATAAAAAATAATCGTTGTTCGATTTATCTCACTTAATCACACAATTCAATCCTACAATCCAAATATACATTCAAACTCAATAATCCAATTGAATCTCTTTCAGTCAAATCTCATCTAGTTCAATCTATATAGTCTAATCCAGTCTCGTGAAGCAAACGACCCCTCAAAAGTTCGTGAGCAAGATGTGGTTTGAGGATTTCATCGACAAATTGTGAAGAGTACGCATTTTAATAATTTTGTAACTAATGCGATAATGACTCGAGAAATTTAAAAAAAAAGGAAAAAAAAAAAGAAGAAGAAGAATCAAGATTTGTATTGATCTCTATGTCTATTATTTGATTTTGAAAAATAGTTCATGATAAGTTTATTATAAAATAGTTTTAAAATATTGTTAACTAATTACAACAATTAAATATTAAAAATATATCATTGACCCAAATTAATAATACACCTGATGAGATTAATAATACTTTTGATTAAATATTTAATACTTTAAAACAGTTTCATAATAAACTTATCATGAACCATTTTTATATAAAACCTACTCTTTGATTTTTAAGGGTATATTTCTTGTTCTTAATTCTTTAATGTTTTAGATACTTATCACTCATTTTTCCCTATTTCAATTCCAACTGTGAATTTAATTTTATTAATAAATTAGTTAGTAAAAAATAAAATTTGTTATTATTTATTCCTTCTTAATTTCACCAACAAATTCTAAAATACCTAAATGATAAAAAAAAAAATAGATGGAGTAATACTTTTGTAGAATATGTGCTAGAGAAGTGAAGTTAAACAGGAATACCATGAATTGGATTTCTTTTTAATATAAATTTGCAACTTTAATTATGATTCTTTTATTAATTTGCCATCTGTATAATTTTTTTTTTTTATCAAAGTGCAATCTATATTATACAAAATTATCTGATGGCAACCTATATTTTATTTTAGGATGTACGTGGTCAAATTTTATATAATATAGATTATCATCTGATGAAAAAATTTGCACATGCAAATTGATAAAAAAAAACAATAATACAGATTGCAATTTAATAAACATTATATATATATATATATATATATATATATATATATAGGTTAAATGCTAATTTGCAATATATACTATAAACTTTGATCAATTTTCATTATACAATTGCAATCTATATTATATGAAGTTGACCAATTGCAATTTAAAAAATAGTATAGATTGCAATTATATAATTTTATATAGTATATATTGTAATTTGATAGAAAAAAATTGTATAAATTGCAAATTATAAAGAAGTCATAATACAAAGTTGTAAAATGATATTAAGAAGACGTTTGTTTTGAATTTTTCAATGAGAATAAAAATGAAAATTTATTTTTTTATTTTCGTCCTCGAATATGTTAGATAAATGATTAGGAGAGAAAATAGTGTTATGAATCATCTTTTATGATTATTAACCATAACTACCCTCCACCTAAGTTTTTGACAATGACTCTAGAATGTTGAGTGTATTTTATATATAAATTGTGACTCTGTAAATATCTCAAGGACCTTTTTATTGTGAAACTAAAGTTGGTTGTATGATTAAAAAGAAAAAAAGTCAACCACACCCCACTACAAAATATGTCACTACAAAACTGACTTTATGTCATAAAATTGATTTTATGTCACTGTGATGTGACATAAATTTAGCTTTGTCGATTTACATATACTATAGCATATTTGTGTGTACTATAGTTTAATTATTTTTATCATAATTGATTGTAATATACTATACTATTTTTATGTATATTATAATTATCTTTGATGTTCCATAACGTAATATAGCTATATTCAATATAATATAACTATTTTTAAAATTCCCCCCCCCCCCCCCCCCCCCACATATTTTTTATTTCTTTTGAAATTTATTTTTTCCTTTTATATTTGATTTTTTATAATATACTATACTATTTTTCAAATATATTGTTATATTTAATATTTATTATTTACCATATCTATTATCAATTTTATCAATAATATCATTTTTTAGAAAAACTGGAATTATTCACTTGAATTTGATTTATCAAACCAATTCACCTCGGGGTACCATAATTGAATTTAATTGTATATAGTATACCATATTCAGTATACCAATCAAATTACAATTATGCTAGTAGAGAAGAATTGTATGCAGTTATGTTAGACAAAGTAAAATAGCAATTTCATATACAATTACTTCAATACTTGTCATTTAATAGTCATTTCATATACAACTAATCCAATAATTGTCATTTCTACCTTTTTAATCCCTACTCGATAAAAAATAAATTACTATTCATCAACCCTCTTCACATCATCATCATCCTTCATGCCCAATCTCCAAATCTCTACAAAAAAAAAAATCATGTCCAATCTCCACCCTCTTGACGAATCCAAATCTCCACCAAAATTTAAAAGAATCACACCTAATTTTAAAATTAAATTGACAAAATTCAGAAAACAGGGGGGGTACAATTCATAAAAACCCATTTCACAAAACCCAATTCATAAAAAATCACAAAACTGGTGTGTACAATTCATCAAATATAAAAAACCACAAAACCCAGAAATTCGATTAGAAAAATCACAGCATCGATTCATCAGAAATCTCACAGCATCTACTAAAAACTCACAACACCAATTCATCAAAATTAAATTACCAGAAAATTTGATTAGAAACCCATAATTTAGAACCCACCAACGAACAGTGGAGAGAGGTTGATGGCGGCGGTGGAGCGGTGGTGGTTCGCCTCGATTTACGGCTAGATCTAGGGTTTCTCAGATCTAATTTCTATTAATCAGCGCTCTATTGCGCCATTCCAGGCACTCTTCTTCCTCCAACACGACCCATCTCATTCGACCTTCGTCATCGTCGTTGTGGTTTCCGAGTTTCTGCCTCCACGGAGCATCGCCGCCCTCAACAATGATGCTTTTCTTCACTCTACTGTTGTCGTCGTGCACAAGCAACAAATGGCGGGCGCTAGAGGAGTTGAACAGTGGTGCGGGAAAGGTTGAGCATATCCGTTGGAGCTTGAGAGAGAGAGAGAGAGAGAGAGAGAGAGAGATGAATTTTAATTTTTTTGAATTAATGGAATGAATGAGAGAGAGAGAGATTGAAAGTATATTAAATTAAAAAGAGATGTGAGAGAGTTGGGGGTGGGATGGTGATTAGATGTGAAATTGTGATGTTTTGTAGCCCGGTTAGTCCATATTCTGAGCGTTTTTATGAGTATTTAGAGTTATTTGAGTAGTATTTTTATAAACTCATCAATTTTTCTCTTAGGTGTTCATATTAGGAAAGAGAGCAAAAAATAGAGTTCATAGGACTTTGAATCAACCAAAACGGACTCCCGGTTGAAAAAATATGAAGGTTTTTCGAACAAGTGTACAGCCAGCCGAAGACACTCGGCCGGAACTCGAGCGCCCCTGGAACGCTGTGAAAAGAAGGTACTCGAGTGCGAGGCGCTCGATCGGGGGGTCAGCTCGAGTGCCCTGAGCGGATTTCGGCTCATATTGTATAAATCTCCGTCTCAAACCTATTTTTACACATCTAGACTCGATTTTCGAAGGGGAAGAGGCTTATGACGTGATATTGAGAGTTTGACAAGGATTTTAAGTTTAGAAACGAGGTTTTTATCATACAGATTCATTAGAACAATTAATATTTTGCACGATTTTTATTTCTCTTTTTGTTTCTTGAATTCATTGATATACTTAGACCTAAATTCCAGATATTAGAGATTATTTTCCAGATTTGATTCAATTACTTTCATAGATAGTTTATGCTCTTGATTTTCTTGATTCTTTTAATTATGTTTATGATGGTTGATCTAGTTATTGCTTTTGTTTTCATAATCACCATGTTAGGCTAAACCCTTGTATGCTTAGGATAAGATGAACTCGTAGAATTAGGATGTTGGTACATAATTAGGATAATTCGTGATGTATAGTTTTAATTCTCTTAATTATTGAATAATTCTAATAAACCCTAGAATAATCATGGAATTAAGTACGAAAATTGTTAGAGAGAAGACGGCCGCATCACTCTTTAATAACGAATTGGCTTAAGGAGAGAGTTTTTGAAGGAATTTATAATATTCAATCGGTTTATCTAGGGAGGATGGCCGAATCACCATAGTTAAATTAGGGCCTCAATAATTAAGCACAATTCATACAATTTAATTAGTGGGTTAGTGAAGTAAGTTGTTAGAACTAAGTATTAGGATTATTCCCGAGCTTTTGTTCTTTCAATTCTTTGTGCTAGATTAGGGAAGTTAATCGCCTAGTTTATAGTACACTTAGGATTTTAACTTGAACATCACGATTATTTTATTTACAAATCCGCTCAAGATACTCGAGCTGGCCCTGCGGTCGAGCGCCGAGCGCTCGAGTTCCGGTCGAGTGCCTTCTTTTCACAGTGTTCCAGGGGCGCTCGAGTGCCACTCGAGTGCCTTCGCTCGAGTTCCGGTCGAGTGCCTTCATCTGGCTGTACACTTGTTCGAAAAACCTTCATATTTTCTCAATCGGGAGTCCGTTTTGGTCGATTCAAAGTCCTACGAACTCCATTTTTTGTCCTCTTTTCTAATATGAATACCAAAGAGACAAATTGATGAGTTTATGAAAATGTTGCTCAAATAATTCTAAATACTCATAAAAATGCTCAAAATATGGACTAATCGGGCTACGAAACATCACAATTTCACGTCTAATTAGATGAGGGTTGACGTGATGGAGGTGTAATTTTGTAGTCAAATTGGCTTGAATTGTAGTTGAATCAAATAACTTTTAAGTTTTGTTGTGATTCAAAACAAAACCCAAACTTGTGTATGAGAATGTGGCTTTAAAAAAAACATATATACGATTAAAACGTAGATCCTGACGCGCGAGTAGATATCATTAGCAAAAAGTATTTACTCCTACCATTTATATGGACCGGATCCAATTAGTAAACATATTTGTTTATATTTTGGGTGTATTGTTTAACTGAACGTATTAATTATTTTTGTTAATGTTATGCCAGTGTTGTAAAAAAATATTTAGGCAACATTCTGGATAACATTACTGAATTAGTTATTTCTCCTAACACTAACACTTTTGTTCTGTGTTGTATTTGATGTTGTGTTCGTAGGTTGAAGACCTAGAATGTTCCAGGTCATGCGGCTGCGGTTATCAAGTGGGGAGAACAAATACATCATGGACGGTTATTTCTTAATCATGGAGTTAGTGGAGGATGTGTTTCTAGGTTTTTCCAAACTGACCTAGTGATTGTAACTTTCGGTGGATCCTGCATCTATAAATACCAGATTATAGTCGAAGGAAAAACCAGGGGAATGATTGCCAATTTTGTTAAAGCACAAAATCGAACTACTCGCAAGTGTACGAGATCGTTGTTATAGTAAGGCAATTGACTAAGTTATAAAAAATATCGATAGGAAAACAAGTGGTTAGCTAAGTCGATTCATATTTTCATGCTAAAAAAATGAAAAATACAAGTTCGGGTTGATTACACTACTAAACAAGAAATCAAAACAAGCGAGAAATGCAAATCTACCTAACTTCGTTAGACGAAGTGCAAGGGGAGATATGCTTCGGATGACGTCGATTATGCAATTATCGAAGCTAGCTTAACTTATGCCCTTCTTATGTTTCATATCATGATTAGACTAGATCAAATTAATCTCATCTAATCAACAAACTCTCGTTTTGAAGGTCCGATGCCCGATTCGGAGTGTTCTAGACTATCTAGCATCTCTCGATGTCTTAGACATCTAACTATAGCACTTGATAACTCATTTCGCTCGATTAAACACACATTTGAACTAGCTCAACTCTCGTATGTTGCCAATTCAAATATAATGCATAATCTACCAGAAATAAATCATCAAAGCTTAAGTAATCCACAATCTAGGAATCTAATAATTCAATTCATCATAATCAAGGCATAAATCAAACCAAAATTTCAATAATCACATTATCTAAATCATCCAAAGTATAGAATACTTAGCTCATGGTTCTAGAAGAGATATTCATGGCTAAGAAAGCTAAACAAGCAATTAATCTAATAGAAATTAAAATAAACTGCAATTGAAATTAAAATAGTAATGGAATGATATCACCTCTCATGATGGAATAGAAATTAAACTCTGCAATGCTCTTCAATCCTTACTTGGATGTAAACAATCACTAATTGAAAGATAAACCTAATCTAATCTATGAAGAAATTGAAAGGAAATGAAAAGAAAAGAAAAAAAAAACTGAAAAAAAATCTACACTAGGGACTCTCTTGTGTTGGTAACTGCCGTATGATGATTCTCTATCTTTCCTCTTCTAAATCTGATGCTTGGAGGTATTTATAGAGTGGGAATGAGGGGTATTAGGATGAAATTGCAATTAAATCCCCGAATTATCCAAAAATCCCGCTTCTTGAGCTTGCCAGCATTTCACTCGGCCAAAATAATTTCACTCGGCCGAGTGCCTTCCATTCTGCCCGAGTCATGTCTATTTTCACCTCACTCGGCCAAAACCCTCTTTGCTCGGCCGAGCATAAATCCAATTTGGTCGAGTGGATCTTCCAGAGATTTTACTCGGCCAGAACCCTCTTTGCTCGGCCGAGTGAAATCTCATTTTAGCCGAGTGGATCCTCCAGAGACTTTACTCGGCCAAAACCCCTTTGGTCTGCCGAGTGAAATCTTCTCATGGCCGAGTGAGCTCTGTTTTGTCTCCTTCTTAGCCTTTTAAGTCCACTCTTCATTATTTCTCCAATCCTTCACCTCTTCCTTGTTCAACTCCGGGATTTTTCAAAGGATTGATTCGAGAAATTTCTGCTCTTCTCGATTTATTCTCGACTTATTACTTCGATCATCTTCACAAAATAAAAGGCACGTGTTTTCTTCTAAAAATACTCAATTTCCTGCAAAAAATAACAAAACACACATTTCTCGACTATTAAGCACAAACAATCAAATTAATGTAAATAATCACACAAAATTCAATAAAATAGGCAAATAAAATGCATGATTTTTGAGCAATTATCACACTAATCAGGGAAACAAGCCAGGAAGTAGTAAACGAGAGCTACACTATCGAGTGCTCAAGTACATCTAGTGTAGAAGGGCAGTTATTACTATCTTTTGTGTTGGTCGAACGCTGCAACATTCCTATCAGTATTGGGATTGAAAATAGACTAGATTAGGGTCTGAGTGTGATCAGTTTTCTAGTCGTCGTAGATCTGTTTAGGCGGTGTGTCTACACCGTATCCTCACTTTGAGATCTTATGTTAGATCTTTGTTTGTATCACTACATGGTTATAGTGAAGCTTTTCGCCATGAGGCATCATAGACTTTATTTAAGTCTATGAAAAATTCTGAATTCCGTTTGCAAGGTATTTAAGACTTCCACTGTTTAAAAGTGCTTAGATTTGTTCATAATTGTTCGTAACCGTCTTGTGTTGTCGTGCATGTTGTCAACATTTCAGTTAACACTACTCTGAAAAACACCATACACACTCACAGTTTTTAGTATAATAAAAATAATTTTTTACCATTAATATACCTGGATTACAAGAAACTTAGAGCCCGATCGACTGAACTTATAATTTTTTTTTAAATAACTTATAAGTTGTTTTAAAATTTAAGCACCTTCAAAGTATTTGGTAAAATAAGATGTATATCAATTTATAATATCTACAAATAAGCTTTTTACAACTTATAAACTTAAAAAAAAAAAAAAATTATCTCTACTTATTTTCCTAATGCCCCCACCCCAGTTCACCGCCACCCACTCTTCACCTCTACCCCAACATAAAAAAAAAAAAAAAAAATTGAAATTAAATTTAATAAATATTTATTATAAATTATAAAAATCTAATAAATTTGTTTAGCCAAACACTTTAATAATTTATAAATTATTTAGAACTTACATTTTATAAACTTTTAAAATAATTTATAAATGATTTAAAATAAGAGAGTGTTTGGATGATACTTTGAAACCAAGAAATAATAATAAAATAAAAAATTTGATGCTTGATTGGAAGGTATGATTCCCCATAAACTTGGTAATCTCAATTCCTCACAATTTTCATTACAAACCCCTACTATAAAGATTTATGTAAATATTTAAAAAAAAAATTGTTTGGTGCTCAATTTTTTAGTCATTATATTATATTTAGATCATTAATTAATTTATAAAATATTTGTTGAATATGAAAACGAAAATGATGACTTGTATTTATATAATTATTAATTAAATCAATCAATGTATAATAATAATAATAATAATAATAATAATAATCACTTCTATGTATAAAATTTAACAACTTAATAATAATGACCATACAGATTATTATTTCTCACTATTATCATTACCATTCTTTCTCCCAAAACAAGCACCCATAAGTTTATATCAAATAGTAGTATGCGTCTAATTAGTCCGATTTACCAAGTACGTATTAATTGACCCGTTTTACTATTCAATATGTATGGAGTACAAGAATTTCAGCCATCATGCCAAATTAATAATGATAATCTTAATATTTACTACTACTATATAGACTGTCGTCACAATCTTATGATCATAAAATAAATCCTTTCAGCACGATCAATAATTCCATTTTGAGCTGTTTGGGAATTGAATATCCAAGCTCAATCAAAAGATATTTCTGCTTATACGTGTGAACAAACTTTTCAACGAAACAAAAATAAATGTATCTATGCCTTAAAATAGAAAATTGAGATAACATATACTATATGTTTAAACTTATCTACAAAACAGAAACAGAAGCCTGCGTATATATGCCTAAAATAGAATATATATATATATATATATATATATATATATATATATATATATATATATATATATATATATATATATATAGTAGCGTTGGTTTAACCGATAGGTTTGAGTTTTCTAGTGATATCTATGAGTTAACTATGTGGGCGTGCCCTTTTGCCGATTTGCCAATGGATTGGCGCAGGCGTTTGTGGGCGTAATGCTTTTTTCAGGTTAACTCATAGACTATGAAATTTCTCAGTCAGTCCTATCCGGTTTGGAAAAGATCCACAGAGTACTATTGATATAATAAGATGCACGATCCTAGATTTATGGTATCAGAGTCATTTGAGTGTAGAGTATAGTTATTGTTTATGGTTTATGATTCAATACAATCTTTTTTATATGAATCTTTTCAGCTTAAAGGACAATAATGTCCAGAACTCTATGGTTCAGGAGTATGATATTCCTGAGAATCTTGATCTGTTAAACAGATGGACTATTCCTAAAATTGAACCTAAAACGGTTTGTAAAATAGGAACTTTTGAAAGAATATGTCTTAAACAAGTTGTTAAAACCACTGAATCCTCAATTTCTTTGAATGAAGAGGAAATGGTTATTAAATTACTTAGTAAAAGTGATATCTTACCTTTTAAAAACACTCATAAGTTTATTCATATTGGATGTGTTCAAATTGCTTTCAGACCTCTTACTCTTAAAGGTCTTCCTGAAAGCTTTCTTGCTGCTCTTAGAGATGACAGAAACTGTAACTGGAAACAATCTCTTATGGGAGTTATTGAGTCCAGTCTTGCGTTAGGACCAGTTTATTTCAATGTCTATCCTAACTTATCCATCTCTTTATCGGATGAAAATATTCTTAATGCTTTGACATTAAATGTTAAAACACGTGGCTATAATTATATGCCAGGAACGCAGATTATATGTATTTGTTATCGGATTTACTATAAACCCCTTTTTTCTCTTAATCCTAGGTGTAAAATTAGTGAGAATGATAATAATGAAACTATTCTTATTGAAACTAATTTTGGTAAGTCTAGTATTACTAAAAGAAAACATATAAAATGGGAAGAAATTAATTTTCCTGATAATTGGGTTTTAGAACAATCTGTGCCAAAAATTCCTTTTATCAACAGTGATTTAAGTCACATAAGACATGATAATAATGGAATTATCAATATTGGTTTTAATAGCCAAAGGAGGCAAACTTCCATTTCAAGGTCCTTCTCAGGACACTCTTATATTTCCCCCTTAGATTATGAGGTTAACCTTCCCTCTACGTCTAGAGCGTCTACTTCTCATTACAGGGAAAACATGTTTTCTAAAAATAATGATTTTGATGATAATGATATTATTATTAATAAGAATAATATTATTCACAATGCTGAAAAAGAACCCGAAACAATTTCGGAATGCAATTTTAAATTATGATTTATGGATTTAAAACCTATCCTTGATTTTTCAAAAGGTTCTTCTACAAGAGCCTATTCTAATAATGAGTTTTATGATCCCAAGTGGAATAATTTTAGGTATTGGTATTTTAAAACTTTTTCTAAAGATGATTTTGACTACTTTGTCAATAGCTTTTATAAATTCTGTGAAAAACATAATGAGATCACTTACTATGTTCCTTGGTTTATAAAAACCTTTTATATTGATTGTATTTCTGTTATTGAACGTGATTATAAGATCGTTACTGGAGGGATTCAAAGATCTGTTTTTCCTCCCCATATCTCTTTCCAAATGGAAAAGAATGGCAGAACTTTCAACTTTCTTCCGTTCTCTAAAATCATTGAAAATGATACTCTTCAAATCACCGCTAAACATATCAATCATATGATTGAGCAGAATAATTTCTGCAATATTTATCTCTCTATTCTAGGAGAAGAAATTGTTTCTTTACATGAAAAAATCGATAGGATTATTTCCCTTCATGGTAAAATTGATGAGATCTATAAAATTATTTCTCAGACTAAGTCTGAAAAGGAAGATAAGATTGATACTGTTATTAAAACGGCCTCTTCTATTCAATCTCCAATTGAAATTAAAGATTTTAAAACAGAAGCTTCTGTTTCTGAATTTGAAAAAATCATTAATGAAAAATTTGAAAAAATGAATATTTCAGTTTTAGAAAATGATCTTGAAGATAACTCTTCTTGTTCTTATGAGCTGGACAATCCTAGTATTAATAAAATTAAATGGGCTGACAAACCCACTTTAAATAAACACTATTATCAAAGGCCTACTCCTTTGGATGTTCTCCATGAAGAACAGGAAAACTTTTTTAATACTTCTTATTCTGGTAAAAGTATTTATGAATGGAATATTGATGGGGCTAGTGATAAACATATTTTCACTCAGTGTCATAGAATGCTTATGTATAGTTCTGCTTGTAGAATTTGTGGTAATAATGATCTTCAAACTTCTCAGGCTATAACTGTTGGTTTTATTGGCCAACTCAAAGGTTGGTGGGATAATTATTTAAGTCCCAATAATAGGAATGAAATTCTTTCCTCTGTTAAAACTGAGAATAATGAAGTTAAAACTGATGCTGTTTATTCTCTTGTATGTACTATATTAGAACACTTTACTGGCAGATTTACTAATAAATCTGAAAATACTAAAACTCTTCTTTTAAATATGAAGTGTAAAACTCTTACTGATTTCAGATGGTACAAAGATACATTTTTATCTAGAATTTATGATATTCCTGACTGTAACCAGGATATTTGGAAGAATAAATTTATTGATGGTCTTCCTTATCTTTTTGCTGAAAGAGTCAAGAAAATTTTGAGAAAAGACTCTGACTCTATCCACTATGAGTTACACTCTTTTGGAAAAATTATCAGTATTTGTGTTCAAGAAGGTTTAAATCTTTGCAATGAGCTTAAATTAAGAAATCAGATGAAAAGAGATAATCTCTTAGAAAGAAAACAGTTAGGACATTTCTGTGACCAATTCGGTTTAGATAATTCCAAACCAAAAAATAGTATGAATAAAAGAAATAGGAAAGAATTCAATTTTAAAAGAAAAAATTATAAAAAACATAAAAGATATCCTGTAAATGATAATAAACAGGATGACAATCGAGAAAGAAAACATGCTTATAAGCATGGAAAGGATAAAAGAAATTCTTTTAAAAAAAGAAATTATCTTGACAAAATTATTTGTAGAAAATGTGGCAGGACTGGCCACTATGCTAACCAATGTTATGCTAAAGAAAAAATTAATGAACTTGACATTGATAACAAATTAAAAGAAACTCTCTTCAAAATTGTTATGGATTCTGATAATAATATGTCTGAAGAAGAAAATATTTCTGAAAATTCTGACACTGATTTCTCTAAAGAGTTAAACTCTAATGATGAAAGAGAGCGTGAAAATTGCTTAAATGGCAAACCTTGTCTTAATTGTATCAATCAAACTAATGATGATGATTTTTATAGACTTATAAGTCAATTTCAAGACATGAACATAAATGTCCTAAATAATGAAAATAATAATAATATTATTGATTTTCTTAAACAAATCAAAGATTCCAGTTTAAGGGATAAAATTATTGAACAATTTGAAGATTCCTCTAATAAAAATCATACTAGCCTTTCTAATAAGGTCAATAATAACAATTATTATAATATGGGAGAATTAGAAAAAAATCTAAAAAATAAAAATATTAAACAAAACTCTGTTACTATAAATGATTTAACACAAGAAATTGATAGGATTAAAACTAATGTTAAAATCCTTCAAAAACAGAATATTGATCTTTCCCTTAGACTTTCTCTTATGGAAAAGGGAAAAGAAAAAATCGATGATTGCACTACTTCTCTTTCAGAAGATAATCTTGTTTTTGATAAAAGCCATCTTTCAGCCATTAATATAGTTATGTCTCGAAAATGGTATACTAAAATTTCTCTCCTTATTAATAATTCTTTTAAAAAGGATTTTATTGCTATGATAGATAGTGGAGCCGACCAAAATGTTATCCAGGAAGGCATTATTCCCACTAAGTTTTTTGAAAAAACTACTCAATCTCTTTCACATGCTGGAGGAGGTCCTTTAAAAATTGAGTATAAACTTAGAAATGCCTCTGTTTGCATTAATAATTGTTGTATCCCTAATGACTTTTTAATTGTCAAAAATCTTACTAGCCAAATGATTGTTGGCCTTCCTTTTATTCAAAAAATTTATCCTATAAGGGTGAGTGAAGAAGGAATTTCTGGTATTTATAAAGAAACACCTATTTCTTTCTGCTTCATAACTAAACCTACTCTTAATATTCTTGATATTATACAGAAGCAGATCAATTATGAAAATTGTCAAATAAATTTTCTCAAAGATGAGATTAATTCTTTCACTATTGAAGATAGAATAAAAAACCCAAAGCTCCAGGATAAAATCAGGCTTTTATATAATAAACTTTTCATTGATATTTGCAATGATTTCCCAAATGCTTTTTGGAACAGAAAGAGACATATTGTTTCTCTTCCTTATGAAGAAAATTTTAAAGATACTGATATTCCTACTAAATTTAGACCTTGTCAGATGAAATCTGATTACTTAGACCTTTGTAAAAAATAAATTGATTCTCTTTTACAAAAGAAACTTATCACACCTTCTAAATCCCCTTGGTCTTGTACTGCCTTTTATGTTAATAAACATTCTGAGCAGGAACGCGGTGTTCCAAGGTTAGTCATTAATTATAAACCTCTTAATAAAGCTTTAAAATGGGTTAGACATCCTATTCCTAATAAAAAGGATCTCTTAGACAGACTTGTTAATGCTCTTGTCTTTTCCAAATTCGATTTAAAATCTGGATTCTGGCAAATACAGATTAATCCTTCTGATAGGTATAAAACTGTCTTCAATGTTCCCTCTGGGCATTATGAGTGGACTGTCATGCCTTTTGGTTTGAAGAATGCTCCCTCTGAATTTCAGCAAATTATGAATGATATTTTTAATCCTTATAGTGATTTTATTATTGTCTATATTGACGACATCCTTGTTTTCTCCAAGGACATTGACATACATTTTAAACATCTTGACATCTTTAAAGAAATTGTCAACAAAAATGGTTTAGTCATTTCAAAACCAAAAATGGTTCTATTTCAAACTAAAATAAAAATTTTGGGTCACTATATTGAAAAAGGGAATATTATCCCTATTCAAAGAAGTATTGAATTTGGAAATAAATTTCCAGACATCATTACTGATAAAACTCAGTTACAAAGATTTCTTGGAAGTCTTAATTATGTTTCCTCTTATGTTAAGAATCTTGCGAAAGACTCTGTCATCCTTTATGATAGGCTTAAAAAGAATCCTCCACCTTGAGATGATAATCATACTAAAGCTGTTTTAAAAATTAAAGAAAAGGTGAAAAACATTCCTTGACTGTCTATTGCTAATCCCTTATGGGAGAAATCTGTTGAAACAGATGCCTTTGAGTTAAGCTATGGTGGTATTTTAAAACAAATTAACCCCAACAATAAACATTAGTTCATTGTTAGATTCTACTCTGGAAAATGGAATAATTCTCAGAAAAATTACTCTACCGTTGCTAAAGAAATATTAGTTATTGTTAAAAGCGTTCTTAAATTCCAGGACGATTTATACAATCAAAAGTTTACTATAAAAACTGATTGTAAAGCAGCCACTTTTATGTTTACTAAGGATGTTGAACACAATGTGTCCAAGCAAATGTTTGCTAGGTGGCAATCACATCTTGCCTACTTTGATTTTAACATTATCCATCTAAAAGGAAATGATAATCATGTTCCTGATTTTCTAACCCGCGAATTTATTTCTTGAATGACAGAAATGAGCCATTCTGGCAGGAGTACCTATTCCTCATATAGAGGAAGAGGAGGCAGAGGAGGAAGACCTCCTATCATCCAAATGGGGCAGAGATCCCTTTATCATCAGAATATTTCTGGTGCAAGTTCTTCAAAAGAACAGAAGGAATTCCAAGAATTCCTCAGACAGAGGGCTAACACCTCCACTCCGACAGAGAATAATTCTCTTGACAATGAGGAAGTATCTTATGCTTCCACTGTACAGACAGAGACTAAGTACTCTGATTCTTCTAAAAAAGAATTGATTCTTCTCATTGAAGATGATGACGAGAAGTTCAAAGAGTCTCCATGGACTCTCATGGAGAAATACGTCCCAAATATTGGTTGGGCAAATCAGACATATAAGTCTAGAGGTTTTTATGAGAACATTCTTATCGAACTTGGTAGTGTTGATATTCAACATTTTCAAATCAAGAATAATATTAATTATTCAAAATTTATCATTAAAAAAATCTTCTCCATCCAAGAATGGGGAATTTCACCTCTTGCTGAGAGAAAAGTGACAAATAAGAACAGTCAGGTCACTTTCCAGTATAATTACTGGGATTATGTTGAAAGTTTTTATAAAACTCTTCTTCATCAGAATGCTAAGCATACTCACACTTGGTTAATTAAAATTTGTGAGAACATTGGGAAAAGACAAATTCCAAATTGGTTCGCCTCTTGGTGGTACACTTACGGAGCGTCGGTAGATATTCTACCTGACCATATTAAGGGTCTCCTTGAAGAATACTCTATTGCTTCCTCTTCAAGGAAAACACACAATACTAGTGGTAAAGCCACTTTTATGTTCTTTGTTGACTCCGGTATTCCATGGGTCTGGAAGTGGAGGCCAGAATTCGGTTATACTGAATCTGATTTACCCTGCCTTTGGAGAGTAAGTTCCACAAGGTTTTGGGGCAACCTATTTGTTGTCCAGGAAGGATCTCAGGAACCACCCCTTCAGGAGAATATTGAAAGAATTCAATCTAAGATTGAAGAATTCAAAAAAGAGATAATCTCTGAGACTCTCCCTTCTCTTTCTGAATATACCAAGAGATATCAAGGAATCATCAATAAGGGAAAAATTGTTGATCTTTATATGGATCACCTTAAGAAATTTTTTTTTAAAGATATTGATTTTGCAGATTTAAAATATGATTCCTCTATGGCTTTTGGGTCAGACATTCAGGATTCCCAAGACCCAAATGAAGATTATCAAAGTTTCTCTCTCCAAGAGAGTTTCGATCTTCTTAAAGAGTCCCTTAAAGGGAAAATTGAAGAATAATTGTCCCTATGGGGGAAAGACATCCCGAAGACTGGAGATTCTCCAGAATTGGACTGCATCATGAAATTTGGCAGATCCCTGTTTATATTAACTTCAATGAAGATAATAATAAAATCAGTGAGAGAAATTATCTTAAAGGGCTCCCGAAAAAAATCAAAGTTCTTGAAAGTTTTATCCCAATTCTTAAGAACTCTAACTTTGATCCCCAACAATTGGAGAGGTTCAAGAAGACTCTAATTCTTCTTCGTTGGCAAGCTTCCCTTTTGGCGATCTAAAACAGGAAGGATTTTCTTGAAGAAAGGACGAATTAAATTTCGTCATCACATAGGTCACCGCATGCGTCACCAATAGACCAAGTTCTGTTCATGAATAGTATTTACTATTCATTTTTTATTTTGGAATCCGGGATCTTATGTACGACTCTTCCTTATCTATTTATAGGTCTTTTCTTTTCACTTCAGAGCACGCTTGAGTTTTCTCGCTCTCTCTTTCTCCCTCTTTACCCCCTGTAATCTTTTGTTGCTACTTCCTTGCCTTATTCAATAAACACTTGGCCCTGGTGGTCCTTTAAGGTATATTATCTTATTTTTATTTTGTATTAAAATTTATTTTTTACATTTGTTATCGCCGCCTTAATGGTCGGCTAAACATCTTGTATTGAATCATGGCCTAACATAGCTATACTCTACTTTCAGATGCATTTGTTAACTTATTTCTATTAATCTGTATGTTACTATATCAAGAGTAGCGTTGGTTTAACCGATAGGTTTGAGTTTTCTAGTGATATCTATGAGTTAACTATGTGGGCGTGCCCTTTTGCCGATTTGCCAATGGATTGGCGCAGGCGTTTGTGGGCGTAATGCTTTTTTCAGGTTAACTCATAGACTATGGAATTTCTCAGTCAGTCCTATCCGGTTTGGAAAAGATCCACAGAGTACTATTGATATATATATATATATATATATATATATATATATATATATATATATATATAATTGTAATATATGTAGTGGAATTGGTTAAAATAGTCAATATTGTAAGTGGTTTTTTCTTGCCACCGCCTAAAACAACTATTTTTTCTATTATATTTTTTTTTTTGCAGTTCTAGTGTATATTTAGTGCATTATATGCACTTGAATTTAGAAAATACCCGAAATAAAAATTAGTAATACTCTAAAAAATAATTAATAATATCTTAAACAGTAATCAGATTCTAATTGTAAAAAAGATACACAATTCGACGTATTAGTGTGCGTTATGAAAAAAATTAAATTGAAGTTAAAATTTAGTTTAAAATCCAAGTGCATAAAATTTTTAGTTTTGTTTTCCCTTTATTACATAAAAAAAAAACTTGATACACAAAAACTTGATATTATTGTCACGTTATCATAATATCATGCATGATATGTGAGGTGGAACCATTACAAATGAGTGCATTTCGGTTATAGTGACTAGAAATGGGTTTTGGTTACAAGTGACAAGAAATAGTACCTTATTTTACAAATGATTAGAGTGGGGGTTTGGATAATTATAAAATCCTTCTAAAAAAATAAACGGTTGGAATTTAGTTTAGAATTTGGGTATTTGATCTAAGTTTGACCAATTTTAATTTGATTTTTCATTTACGAACAATGGAAATAAATTACAAATTCATAATCTACGTTCGGAGTAGATGAATTTGGTGTATTAATTTGCTCAAAACCAATTTCGGGTGAATGAGATATTAATACATGAAGATGAGAATTTATCATGGAAATTTCTAAAGTTGAAGAGGAAAATGGGAAGAAGGAAAAAGGAGTTTCTTGTCCCACATTGAAAAATTAGAAGAAATGGATCTTCCATATAAGTAGACTTAAGTGATAGATTTATTATCTTAACTAAGGCTAAAAGTGGTGGTGCCTTGGTTAGCCCTTCAGTCTAACCCCCGGGCTCGGGCTCAGGCACGTCGCATTGGGCACTTTAGAGGCGCACTTAATTTTTTTGAGGAAAGTGGCTCGACCATGGGATGATCCGCGGCTCGTGGACTCGAATGCAAGACCGGGTTCAAACCGGTTCGGGCGAGCGAACCAGACCAGGCCGCGACCGCGTAAATGGGCCGGCGCCAAGTTGGGCCGTGTGCGCCCATACGGACGCGACCGCTGGGATTCGAATTCAAAACACGGGTCTAGGGCGCGCGGCACCCGTATGGGCGCGTCCGCTGGAATCGAAATCCTGGTCCGGGCGCGCGACCCGCTGATTAGACGTGAAATTGTTATGATTTATAGCTCGTTTTGCCCGCGTTTTGAGTGAATTCGATGAGTAATTGGAGTCAATTGAGTATTATTTTCACAAACTGATGAATTTGCCTCTTTGATGCTCACAGATGGATAGAAGGCGAAAAACGGAGTTCGTAGAACTTTGAATCGACTCAAACGGTTGCCCGAATGAGAAGATATTGAAGATATACAAATATTATTAGTTCGTGCAAGGAAAAGTATCACTCAGTTGAAGAAGAGAAGTCATTCGACCAAGAGAGGTCGAGCGCCCCCGCTCAAGCAAGTCTGATAGTCGAATGCTTGGACTTACAGAAGGTTTTGGCCGCTCGAGCAGATGGAGCTCGAGCGCCACCATTCTAGCATTGAAACTGTTCGAGCACCACTGCTCGAGCACCCTCATTCGAGCAGCCATATCATTCGAGCAACACAGCTCGAGCGCCACCGCTCTAGCGAGACACGGTCATGCGCCTCAAGGGCTCTGGAAGACCGAACCATTCGAGCAAAAGGAGAGCTCGAGCACACCCGCTCGAGCAAGTGCTCGACCTTCACCCATTTGTGTGCAATTTTGGCCTTTTTACCCATTTTCGGCCCATTGCCTATAAATACATCATTCCAAGCTCGTTTTAAGGAGGCACTTCACACATAGAGATAGATTTGGAGAGAGAAGAATACCGGGAGAGTTGAGCAAGCATACTTTACGTGTAATCAAGGTTTTGATTTTACGAATTCGTAGTTTAGAGTGGGATTTTGATTTTCTTTCTTTCCTTGAAATTTGGTACTTAAGACCTTTAATTTCGTTCTTAATTGATATTCGTTTTTAGACTTTGATTCCTTAGTAAAACCTAGTTTATGTTCTTGAGTTATTTTTCAATTAAATTCGTCATGTCAATGTTTGTGGTTTGTTTAATTGCTTTCGTTATCGTAAAAACCATGTTAGGCTAAAACTCTTGCATGCTTGGGGTAGGATGAACTCGTAGAAGTAGGATGTTGATACATAATTAGGATAACTTGTGATGTTTAGTGCTAGTTCTCCTAATTAATTGAATTCTTAAAATAAACCCTAGAATTATCTTGGAATTGAGTACGAAAATTATTAGAGAGAGGACGGTCTTATCACTCTTTGATAACAAGTAGACTTAATGATAGGGTTATAGAAGGGGTTTATAATCTACCGGTTTATCTAGGGAGGACGACCGTATCACCTTAGGTAAATAAGGGTCTCATTAATTAAGCATAATCCATATAACTTGTTTAGTGGATTGTGAAGTAGGTTGATATGACGAAGTATTATGGTTAATTCTTGAGCTTTTAGTCTTTCAATCTGGTGCTAGATTAGGGAAGATAATTGCCTAGTTTTAGTACACTTAGGATTAATACTTGCACATCATGGTTATTTTAGTTATCGTACTAGCTCCGTTAGTATACGTAGGGATTCCTATCCTGAGCATCACCATCTCGTATTTGATTAAACCATAGTTAATTGTTTGATTTCATTATTTGCATTAATAGAAGTAGACTTTAGAGTAGTTTAATTATATTCCTAAACCCGAACCTACACTCATATTAACTACGACGCGTAGATCTCCAGGGCTCTATTCGCATACACAGTTTCCCTTGGGTTCGATACTACTTGGTCCCTATACTTGTCAATACTACAAGGAACCCATACTCTTGTGGGGTAACTACTAGTATAGCTAGTATTTTGCGTTCAAGTCAATGGCGCCGTTGTCGGAGAAAACGATGTATGTTCATTGAGTAGGACTTGGAGATAATTTAGTAGTTAGTAGTGAGTGCTTTTATTTTTTGTTTTATTAGTTGTAGTCTGGTGTGTTTGATCTTTCTTGTTGAGTACTCAGGTATATGAAAACACGCTCAAAGGGAGAAACGAGCGAAGATCGAACAAAGTTAGACCCTGAGACTATAGCCAGAAGGAATCGAGCCTTCCACAGAATGATGAATACCGCAGGAGGTGATGAAATTGAATTTGGATTTAAGTGGAGATTTGGGTCTTGAGACAGAAGGGCTTAATCAGAATGAGAAGAGGGTTGAAGGAACTGAGGGAGTCAATAGTCCAAAGCTAGCACCCCAAGGGGAAGGAACCAACCAAAACACAAACCCACATAACCAAAATAATCCCGCACCAAACCAGAATCAAGTCATCAACCAAAACCCACAAAACTCAAATAACTCTTTCAACAACCCAGTATACCAACCTAACCAACCATACCCATACCCATACCCACCATTATCCTTATCCACCATACTATCCCCCACAACCCAATTATAACCAACTACCTATCCCACATATACCTCTACCACCCATCTATCCTCAGCACGTTCTTCAGAACGCTGATCTGGGTATGGCAATCCGAGGAAGGTTTGCGGCACAGCCGCAACGGTATTACGATGGAGTAGCATTGCCTCCAGTAGAGGCAAATAACTTTTCTATCTCCCCAGGAATCCTGAAGATGCTAGTAGAGAATCAATTCAAGGGGGAGGTCGGAAAGGATAATCCTCATACTCACTTGAGGAATTTTCTGATGATTGCCTCAACTTTCAACCATAATGGCATGTCTGAAGATGTTAAGAGGCTCAGGTTGTTCCAGTTCTCTTTAACTGGAATTGCGAAGGAGTGGTACGATAACACGCTCCCAAGGGGAGGTGTAACCACATGGGTCGAGCACGAGCGTCTGTTCCTCGAGCGATTCTACCCTCCGTCTAGAACGATCAAAGTAAGGCTTGAGATCTCATCTTTCAAGCAGAAGCCAGAAGAGGACTTACGTCAGGCTTGGGAGAGATACTATAATATGCTCATTGAGTGCCCACAGCATAGGTACAACGAAAGTGATATAATGGCTTATTTTTACTGTGGAGCAAGCAAGGCAGGTCAAGACCACTGTTGATGGGCGAACAACTTCGCATTTAATCAACGAAAGATTATCATTAAACTTGATAACAGGATAGCAAATCAAATGAGCTAGCAACCTCGTGGAGCGAACAGCTTCGTAGCGGAGCTAGCAGATTCGTAAGGCGAACAGCTTTGTAGAAAAGCACTAATGCGGCAATCAGAATTGTGGCGAGCAGCCTTGCAAAGAACAGCTGTGCCAGCGGTTCAAGCCAGCCAATATGGGCGAACAAGGACGTAATCGAGCGAGCAGAATCGTAAAATGATCCCAAGCGAGGAGCGAACAGCTCAGAACGCAAAGGACCATGACATCTAACGGAGACGTACAAGCGAGCAGCCGGTCACCGTCGAGAGCATCTCAGAAGTGCCAAAGATCAAGTACAACATGGGGAATCCCAAGAGTCACTAGCTTAGATATGGACCAAGTGTCCTAACACTTGGCACCCATCCAATGAGTAATAGTGTAGATGTTGTACAAGTGTCCTAACACTTGGCAAAGATCCAATGGCTAAGCCATCAAGATGGTGACACATGGCCACTTTGTAGGTCTATAAATACTCCATTCTTGTACATGAAAAAGGGGAACAATTCAAAAAAAATAGCCAAACTCTTGCAAAATTATTCTTTGAGCTTTACTTAGCCAAATTCTATGATCTTGATTCTTGTTTGGTGATCTTCATTAGATGAAAAACAGCCACTAATCTTCCTAGTTAGAAAAGGTCATCAACAATTGGCGCTAGAAGGAGGGTCCGAACCTTCGATTGTAGGAAAAATCGAAGAAAGGTTGAAGACTACCGCCGGAATCTGCATAATTTCGCCGGAATCCGGAGTGAGGCTGCCGGAAAACAAAAGTGCATAGTCTTAGGACAAAGATTTACAACACTTTAAGGATTTCAATGCATGTGTGCATGAACTAGGGTTTTCAAACCTTTACAATCACACACAAGGCTAGTAATCCTTGGAAAAGGTGCCTGTAAGTACAAGATTACTTCATCCATTTGCTTATTTACCCACATTTCGATAGCCAAGATGGTTAGATCGCAAGAAGAACGACATTCGAGCATATCTCCAAGTCGTAGACCAAGAACTAGGGTTTCTTCCACCGAAGGACATGCACGGACAGTGAGAGCAACTTCGCAGAGGAATATACAAGTCACTATTGACACGATTCCACCAGAAGTTGAAGCTCTTGCTCAAAATCCCGAAGAGCTAGCAAAAATCATTGCTGTTCTTCAATCCTTGCAAAATCGACATATAGCAGGACCGTCAAGAGCACCTGTGACGACCAGACGAACAGGCGAGCAGGAGCATACTGGCGAACAAAGGAGTAAAATGAGAGAAGATGCACGTCGGGACGAGGCCGACAGCGAGGAAGTTCGCAGAAATAAAGGAAAAGCTCCACTGAGCGAACGTCTAGGAAGCAGAGGAGAATCATCACCAAGTCGAGCAGATGAGTCAAGCAAAAGTACGTCTCGAACCAGTGCATTGGAGAGATTAGGAGCAAGGAATATAAATAGGAGGGAACCATCACGAAGGCATGAGGAGCGATCACACCATCCTGCTCGCCCATCAGTGCAAGACCGAATCCGGAGGTCAGCTTTTGGCCGACTAGGGCCAAATGGAGCTAGCAACGCTGCTAGGAAGACAACTCAGGAGAAACGTCCCGTTGGCAAGGGACTGCATCGTGAAGAGGTCACTGAACCCAATCACGATGAACAGCCTTCCATCGGGAGAACTCCCCCAGATGAATTGCAGGAAATGAGAAAGGCAATCGAAGAATTGCAGAAACAGTTGGAATCCCAGAGAGGTGTCGGATCAACCGTTCTCCCATCTTCACCATTATCTCCGTCTATCCTCAGTGCACCGATCCAGAAGAAGATACAGTTCCCAGCCATCAATTTATATGAGGGAACGTCGGACCCCCGCATTCATGCGACAAAATATTCGGATTTTATGATTTCGATGGGGGCAACCGACGCCACACAATGCCGAAATTTTCCACTCACCCTAGGAGATGGCCCGCACAGATGGTTTTCATCATTGGCGCCTGGCTCTATCAATTCCTTTGCCCAACTAAGCAAAGAGTTTCTGTCCCACTTCTCAACTGCCGGGTCTTACTTGACCCACAGACACCGTCTAGCAGATATTAGGCAGGGAGACGAGGAGTCTGACAAGCAATTTCTGGAAAGATTTGATAAAGTATTACTGGAGGGCGAGATGGTGAGTGAAGACACGAAAATTGTGGCAGTGATGGCTGGTTTAAAGAAAGGAACTGATCTGTGGAAGGAAATGCATCTGACTTGCCCGAAAACATACACAGAGTTCAGACACAAAGCGGGAATTCACGTTTCAATGCAGGAGGCCTTACACCGAGAGATGGGAGACAAGACTGATCCGAAAAAGTCTAACAAGAAGTCAGGAGGAAGTGATTACAAAGCTCCGAAGAACATGAAGTCATTCAATGATGGAGCTGAGTTGAAAGAAAAATTGAGTCAAGTCCTTACTATGTCCGTGGATGCTGTGTACAACAACGTTAAGGACAGGGAAATGTTGTCAGAGCCGCGGAAGATAAGGCAAGAGAGAGGAAAGCTGAACCCGAACAAATACTGTGCTTATCATCAGAACATCGGCCACTTCACGAGCGAGTGCCGAGATCTATTGAAGCAGTTGTGGAGGTTCTATGAGGAAGGGAAGCTGTCCGAATTCGTGAAGAGGGAACCAGGTAAAAGACCAAGGGCGCCAGTACAATCCAGTTCGGATGACGAAGATAGTGATGACCAACCAAGCAAAGTTGGTAAGAGGGGAAGGAAGGTCCCAGCAGCCCCAGCAAGGCATATCCCGGAAATCCTAATGCTGGAACCCACTGGGCCAGTAGGTGGTTGTTCTGATGGGAGACCACCTATGTCGAAAAGAAAGAGGAAGGCAGAGTTGAGAGCAGTAAATCAAGTAATGGAAGTGGGTGTAAATCCATCGACCAAACGAACAGGGGACCTGACTTTCTCAGAGAAAGACTTAGACGGGATACTTACTCCCCACAACGACTCATTGGTCATTTGCGCCAATATCATGGGGACAAAGGTGCATCGTCTACTTGTCGACACTGGTTCCTACACGAATATCCTGTTCAAGAGCACGGTGGACCAGCTAGGAGATTGTGCTGAGTACATCAAAGATTGTAATCACAAGATTGTGGGTTTTGGAAATGCTGTAACCACCCCGCTAGGAATAGTTACGTTGGCAGTTGAGCTTGTATCAGTCGAGGACCCAGAGAGGAAAATGAATAGAATGGTAGACTTCTTGGTTGTAGACCAACAGTCCACTTATAACGGGTTCCTCGGCCGTCCTTTCTTGCATGAATTTAAAGCAGCTGTTTCAACGTACTATTATTGTCTAAAATTTCCAACAAAGAAGGGTGCAGGTACAGTCAAAGGAGACCAGAAGAAAGCTCGCGCGTGTCTGTTGCAAATACAGTTGCAGGATCACCAAGTCAACATGGCAGACAAGTGCTCAGACAAGGACGGAGATGATAGCGAGGCCATGACTTCCGTTGATACTGAAATAATGGAAGTCGACGAGCAGTCACGCAGCGACGAACAACTATGCATAGACGAACAGATGCGCATGAGCGAACAGATGTGCGAAGGCGCACAGTTGGACGAGGACGAGCAGGAACGCGAAGACGAGCAGCTCGCCCAAACAGGAGGTACAGAAGCTGCTACTACTAGCAACGAGGAAGAACAAGCAAGGGCAATGAACGTCGATGCAGAGGACATCGAGCCACGACTGGGGGCAGAACCGATGGAGACCGAAGATGAGCCAAAGACAGAAGGGCCCATTATTGACCCCAGATGGAAAGGCCAGAAACGGAGGGCTACCCCAGTCGAAGAGTTGGAAACTGTAAAAGTCGACCCGAACCAAGAGGGCTTAGAACTCTTCATAGGGTCCGAGCTACCAGAGCCGTACAGGACCAACATGATTGAGTTTCTTAAAGCAAACCTCGATGTGTTCGCATGGTCGCATGCAGACATGGTGGGCATCAGCCCCGAACATGCCTGTCACAGACTCAACATCGACCCGGGGAAGAGGCCAGTCCATCAGAAAAGGAGAAAATTTGGACCCGACAAATACGAGGCGCTTGACGTGGAAGTCAAAAAGCTGCTGGATAACGACTTAATCAAACAAGCGTTATGCCCGCAATGGGTGGCAAATCCAGTTTTGGTCAGGAAAGCAACTGGAGCATGGAGACTCTGCATCGATTTCACAGATCTTAACGCCGCCTGCCCGAAAGACAACTTTCCATTGCCTCACATTGACCAGCTAGTTGATAGCACCGCCGGACATGAGCTGCTAACGTTCATGGATGCATTCGCAGGATATCATCAAATCGCGATGCATCCCGATGATCAAGAACACACTGCGTTCTATACCAACAAGAACTTGCTATGCTGGAAGAGAATGCCATTTGGGCTAATCAATGCTGGAGCTACATATCAGAGGCTGGTCAACAAGATGTTTGATGATCACATCGGGAAGACGATGGAAGTATATGTGGACGACATTGTTGTCAAGAGCTCAAAAAAGGAAGATCACTTGCAGCACCTGGCTCAAACATTTGAGATACTTCGGACCTACAATATGAAGTTGAACCCCAAGAAAAGCAGTTTCGGAGTCCATTCTGGGAAATTCTTGGGACATCTGGTTAGTCAACGAGGAATTGAAGCAAATCCAGTGAAAGTGAAAGCAATCATGGAAATGCAACCACCTAGATCGGTAAAAGAAGTCCAACGACTAACTGGATGTCTAGCAGCCTTGAACAGGTTCGTCTCGAGATCCGGAGATAAGTGCAGGCCATTCTTCGAGGCCATCAAGAAAGGAAAGTTTCAATGGACAGACGCCTGTCAACAAGCGTTCGAGCAGCTGAAAGATTACCTCAGCGATACAAAAATTCTTGCCAAGCCAATCCCAGGGGAAAAGTTATACTTGTATTTGGCGGCCTCAGAGGTAGCAATCAGTTCAGTGCTCGTTCGTGCAGAAGGAAAGTTCCACCTGCCCATCTACTATGTAAGTCATGCCTTGCACGAAGCAGAGCTCAGATATTCACCAACAGAAAAGCTAGCATATGCGCTGGTAATGAGTGTCAGGAAACTTCGTCCATATTTTTTCGACCACCAGGTGGAAGTGTTGACAACGTTCCCACTCAAGCAAATACTGCACAGACCCGATGCGGCTGGTCGTCTCCTAAAGTGGTCCTTGGAAATCAGTCAGTTCGGGATTTCGTATGTTCCTCGAACAGCGATCAAGGGGCAAGCTTTAGCAGACTTTATAGTCGAACTGACTTTCCCCCAAGATCCAACGAGAGGGCATAGCCATCCCTGGCACATGTATGTTGACGGATCATCAACAAATGGAGCATCGGGGGCATGTATAGTCTTGATAAGCCCAGACAGGCAAGTTTTTACTTCAGCTGTTCGATTCGAGTTCATGGCAACGAACAACGAAGCAGAGTACGAGGCTGTGATCGTTGGGTTACGCCTAGCATTAGCAGTTGGAGTACGAAGGTTGCAAATCTTTGGAGATTCGCAATTGATCGTCAACCAGGTCCGAGGAGAATATGAAGCAAGAGATGAAGACATGGCTTTGTATCAAAAGATTGTTGCTCACTTGGCCTCTTTGTTCGAACAAATATACATCGAACAAATACCAAGAGACAATAATGCTCAAGCAGATGCATTAGCCAGGCTAGCAACCAGCACCGGACCAGCAGAATTGTCGCAAGTGACGCTAACAAGAATGTCCAAACCATCAACCGAAGATTACAAGATCTATCAGATCGGCGAAGATTTCGAAGAAGACGACTGGAGGATGCCGATCGTTGAATATTTGCAAAACGATAAAAAACCGGACAACCCATTCGAAGCTAACAAGTTGGTTAAAAGAGCGGCAAGATACACCATGATGGACGGACAGTTGTACAAGAGAGGAATCTCGCTCCCACTTCTGAAATGTTTGGCTAGGGGGCAAGGACAAGCAGTACTGAAAGAGATCCATGAAGGTGTATGCGGAAATCATGCCGGAGGACGGGCTTTGGCACATAAAACAATAAGGCAAGGATATTACTGGCCAACTCTCCTCCAGGATGCGATCAAGATTGCCCGAACTTGTCATAGATGTCAATTGTTCGCCCCAAACATTCACAAACCCCCACATGAATTGATTTCAGTCAATAGTCCATGGCCGTTCGCGAAATGGGGAATTGACCTTATCGGGCCTTTTCCCCCAGGACAAGGAAATGTTCGATACGCGGTGGTGGCTGTTGACTACTACACGAAATGGGCGGAAGCAGAAGCACTCGGGCGGATCACACAGGAGAAAATGATCAACTTTATATGGAAAAACATTGTTTATCATTTCGGGGTCCCTCAGGCGATAGTGACGGACAACGGAAGGCAGTTTGAGGGAAAAGAGATCAGAGATTTTTGCGAAAAATGGGGAATAAAGAAACATTTCTCGACACCATACCACCCCCAATCAAACGGTCAAGTGGAAGCAGTGAATAAAATAATCAAGCATATACTGAAGATTTGTTTGGTTGACAAGCAAGGAAAATGGTCAGAAGAGCTACCAGAGGTGTTGTGGGCATACCGAGTATCCCACAGAACAAGTACAGGTGAAACACCGTTCACAATGGCATTCGGGACAGAAGCAGTAATTCCGATTGAGTTAAAAGTCCCGACAAAACGAACAGCTGCGTTTGACGAAGAAACAAACAACTCTGCAATGGCAGCAGAGTTGGATTTGCTTGAAGAAAAAAGAATAACAGCAGAATTGAAAAATGCAATTTACAAAAGAAGAGCAGCAAAGTACTACAATTCTCAAGTAAAAGCAAGAGAATTCGAAATTGGGGACTTGGTACTCCGAAAAGTTTTAATACCACCAGGAGTATTTGGTCCGACTTGGGAGGGCCCATACAAGGTGACGAATAAGTGGCACAACGGCACATACGACCTTGAGGACATGGAAGGCAAGTCGTCCCAATACTCCTGGAATACAACTTTACTCAAGAAGTACTACCAATGAAGTCCTGTAAGTCTTAGAAAGTTTGTAAATAGATCTTTTGTAATTTTTGAAATTTTTGCGCAAGTTTATAAGCGAGCAGATTTGCATTTATCTTACTGGTCGAGCAGAATTGTTTTTATCTTTTGTCTTGTTGAATTTTAGTTTTTAAGCCTTGAGTCCAAATTACTTAGTTGCTCGCCCAAAAATTAGCAAAATACAAGTCTGTTATAAGACGAACAGAAAAGCTTATTCAAAGCAAAAATAAGGCTAAGTCCATAACGGACCCACATTAATGCAAGGCCAAGTCCACGAGCGACCAAAATGGCCCAAACAACTAAAGGTCAAGTTCTATAAGAACCAAATGACCATTTTAAAATTTAAGTGTTTACCTTAAGAAAAAGGAACACTTAACTGTCATGAGCAAAAAACAATAGGCGAGCAACTAAGTAAGACAAACAAAGAGGCGAGCAGTTAAGTAAAGACAAATGAAGAAGCATAAGCTTGTAGACGAACAAAAAAATCTTTATATCATTAGATCAAAAAGTTTTACAATAGGAATGAGAAATACAGAAATGTTGCATATCCTATTGTAAGAAAAGACTAAAGTCTTCAAGGAAGAGGAGGAGGAGCATCTTCAGTTCTGGTCGCCGGCGCGCTCGGCTGCTCGCCCTGGGCACTTGTACCAGCCCCGTCTATAGGAGTCAGGGGAAGCGAAGGCAACCCTTCGAAAACCTCATCAGCGGCTACCGCGTTGGTCATCGCTGGAGGAGGGTCAGACTGACCGCCATAAGTGGGAGCGGCAATATCGACTTCCTCGCCAAAGACTTCCAGAGGAAAGCCGAGGTCGGCCAAATCAGAGACGAACAAAGTTGAGCCAGGAGGAGGAGGATAATTTTTCACGTATTCAACAAAGTCCGCCTTCACCGCATCACGAATATCTTGATTGTGATCGTGGGCGAAGTGGACAGACCGTAAACATTCCGCAAAGGCACAGATGTACCCAAAGTTGGTCTTGTCCATCACTTCCTGCTCATGGACTTCGTATTCGATCAGATTCTGGCGCTCTTCCTCCAGCCTCTTGACATGCTCCTCAGCAGCGAGCAGACGAGCAGATAAGTCTGCTCGCTCCTTCTCAGCTCTCTCAGCTCTCAAGTCTGAGGACTTCACCTCCAGCAGCATTTTCTCAGCCTTCTCCAAGGCGTTCTTCTCGCCAGTTAACGAGGCCTCCATCTTCCTCTCCATCAAAGCCAGCATCTTAGCATGCTCGGCCTTGCATTCTTTCATGGCAGAGGCTTTTTCCTCGTCCATCTTCTCCACGCGACGGCCCAAATCGCGGTTTGTTCGCTCGAGATCCAGAACTTGATCAAGCAACACTTGAGCCTGGACCACTTGATGGCTAGCATTATACGCCATCAGGCGAACATTGTCGCTCACAGTCTGACCCGTGACAAGGGTGTTCGCCGATTTGGTCCAAGCTCTCGGGACCATCTCGGCTGCTCGACGAACAGGAGCATCGGGAATGTCGCGAAAGTTGGGGGGGGGCATCCTTCACAACAGCAAAGTGGTGAAGAGCAGTTCCTCGACCGGGATAACGCTCCGGTTTGTACCTAACCAAATGAAGAATTAAGAGTAAGAACAAAAATGACGACTAAGCTCAGACGAACAACAAAACCTGAAAAAGCGAACAACTTACTCTTTAATTCTAGTAGGATCCCAACCTAAGTAGGAGAGATCCTTGGGGTACACCACCGTTTTGGTCGCCGCCACGCTAGCGACTACCTGTTGCTCGTCCACCACTTCCAAAGAGGTGGATTTAGAAGCAGGAGATCGGGGAGCAGCACTGCTCGCCTCCGCCGTAGTCTTTGATCGCTTAGAGGCGCGATCATCGCCGCGAGCATCATCGCCTCGCGGCGCCTTCTTCCTCTCCCTTTCTTTTTCCCTCTCCTTATCCTTCCTTACATCCCGCGGAGAGGGAGTAGATTTGGCCGCAGGTTTGCGGCGACCAGCTCCGGCGGCTGGGCGACCAGAAGGGTTCTCTCCGGCCCGGAGACGCATGATAGCGAGGGGAGGATCCATCTTTCTCCTTGAAGCATCAGCCATCTGTTTAACTCGATTGGCGAGTAGATAATATGACTCGGGCACAGCTGGGATAGCAACAGTGACTTGTTGATCTGACAAGAAAAATACAAGTGTTAGGCGAGCAAGAATGATGAACGAGCAAAAATGAAAAGTTACCTTCTGGAACGACGGCTTGGGCTTCAAGATGGTGAGGACTCGTGACCAAGCCAGCAAGTTTGCGACAATGAGCCTTCGAGAGATGGTGTATGTCGCGACTAGCAACGTCGCGAAGAGAGATGATGACTAAGGTAAAGAGGAACTCGTCACTGATGTCGGGGTGCCCCCACTTCAAGTTCCTTGGACCTGCAAAACAACGAAAAGGATTAAAATTAGTCCTACTTATGAACTAGCAAGACAAAATTAGCCCTACGTTTGATTTTTCCAAAGCCTTCAGGCGACATGATGCGCGCCTGCCCGCCAGTAAATCCCTCAGCTGCTCGCCAATCTCCACCAATGAAGAAGAATTGGCAATGCCAACCCTTAATCTTATTGGGAACTCCCTCAATGAGTTTCAATCCGGTTTTCGCTTTGGCGTAATACCATCCAGCACCATCCTCGGAAATGGTCAAGGCGTAAAGGATCTCCGCGGTTGTTATCTTATTCTTGTAGCCCTCAAGACTAAAGAGAGTCATGAAGGCTAGAAGACTACTCCAACCATTTGGAGTAATTTGGGTGATCGCCAGGTTCATGTCGGATAGGAAGCGGCCGATGAGAGGATGAACGGGGAGCGGGAAACCCGTGTTCAACACATCCAAGTTGATCGCCGTGCAGCCAGGAGGGGGGCGATCAGCAGTCTCTCCTTTCTTCGGCACATACATGAAAATATCGTAAGGAATCTTGTATGTTGCACGAATGCTCGCCAGATCCTCCTCAATGACAACACTGGTAACTTTGCTCGCTGCATAATCCCCGTCCTGAGCTTTCATGATTACCCTCGATGTGGGGGCAAAAGTCTTCGAGTAGCGAGCAGAATAGTCTGCCCACTCGTTGTCGCGAACAACTCCTTCTGGGATCCGGGATTCTGGCGTAGTTTGAGAGATGGGGAAATTGATTTCCCTTAAAAACTCCCATGAAAGCATAGGACCTTCTTGCTCGCCAACTTGCTGCTCGCCAGCAGCATCAGCCTGGTCGCCCTCGAGGTCGATTGAACCCTCTATCTCCGCGGCCACTTCGGTAGAGTCTTCGCCAAGGTCGGAGGACGTCTCAGGTTCGCGAGCAGGGTGGTGAGTCTCTTCTTGATCGCCAGAGCGGTCAGCGGCGCACATCTCTACCGAGCGAACAACGGAGCTCGCATCGGAGTCCATATCTTCGTCCACCAACAACGTGCGTGGGTTGTTCGCCAATGCTTGGCGAACAGATCTGCGCGGAGAATCCGGATTTACGGGTCGTTTTTCCGGATTTCGCCCGGGTCCGGATTGGGAGGAACTTGAGGGGGAAAAATCCATTCAAAAAAAAAGTGATATAGAGATTTGGCTAAGTGTGAGGTAGTATACAAGGATAACGCCGGCGATGGAGGAGTTACGATGGTAACGGAATCAACAGCACGGCGGCGCGACGGCGGTTCACGGCCGGAATCACACCCACAGTCGCGAGAAATACGAAAAAAGTGCAAAAATTACGAAATTAAGAGTAGAAAAAAGAAATGCAAGATGAATTACCTTCTAAAACTAAGATCTATTTGACACAAGAGAAGATTCAAGCACAAGAATCACGAAGACGGAAAAGCTTTGAAATGTTTGTTAATGGCGGAAACGTGAGAGACGGAAGAAGGAAGAGAGAAATGAAGGGGAAGTCACCTATTTATAAGGATGAGGCTGGGTCGAAAATGTAATTTTCGCAAAATTCTGTAGGCCCCTATGAGCAAATTGGGGGTCGCGCGTGACTGACGCGACACCTCGCATTCCGTGCCTCGGGAATCCAACCGTCGCGACACGAAAGGGCGTTCGCTGCTGTTCGCCTACGCGGATGCTCGCCCATGTAGCTTACTATACTCTCTTCCTGCTCGCCCATTATTCGAAGATGAAATTATAGCTTGGTCTCAGTTGATCACTCCACATTCAACATGAGACCAAGCTAGGGGGCAATTGTTGATGGGCGAACAACTTCGCATTTAATCAACGAAAGATTATCATTAAACTTGATAACAGGATAGCAAATCAAATGAGCTAGCAACCTCGTAGAGCGAACAGCTTCGTAGCGGAGCTAGCAGATTCGTAAGGCGAACAGCTTTGTAGAAAAGCACTAATGCGGCAATCAGAATTGTGGCGAGCAGCCTTGCAAAGAACAGCTGTGCCAGCGGTTCAAGCCAGCCAATATGGGCGAACAAGGACGTAATCGAGCGAGCAGAATCGTAAAATGATCCCAAGCGAGGAGCGAACAGCTCAGAACGCAAAGGACCATGACATCTAACGGAGACGTACAAGCGAGCAGCCGGTCACCGTCGAGAGCATCTCAGAAGTGCCAAAGATCAAGTACAACATGGGGAATCCCAAGAGTCACTAGCTTAGATATGGACCAAGTGTCCTAACACTTGGCACCCATCCAATGAGTAATAGTGTAGATGTTGTACAAGTGTCCTAACACTTGGCAAAGATCCAATGGCTAAGCCATCAAGATGGTGACACATGGCCACTTTGTAGGTCTATAAATACTCCATTCTTGTACATGAAAAAGGGGAACAATTCAAAAAAAATAGCCAAACTCTTGCAAAATTATTCTTTGAGCTTTACTTAGCCAAATTCTATGATCTTGATTCTTGTTTGGTGATCTTCATTAGATGAAAAACAGCCACTAATCTTCCTAGTTAGAAAAGGTCATCAACAACCACCTCGATGCATGTGCTAGTGGAGCATTCCTGAATTGTGGAGCAGCTCGGTGTAGAGAGATTGTTGATAACATTGTCAAGAATGCGGGGCAATGGAATGAGGCACAAGAGTTTCAGCGAGCTTATCAGATGGATGAAAGTGAGGGTACTAGAAACTTGTTGATGGCAATGATGGAGAAGATCAGCAATCTAGAGGTTGGACAAAATCTGAGTGGAGGGAATACTGGAATGAGTCAGAAAGTAGACCACCAAGCAAGCCAGTAAGAAGAGGCCAGCTATATGGGAGGGCCTAATTATAATCAGAATGGCTATCAAGGTGAAAATTATCAGGGGCGACCAACTTATGGTCAACCGTTTGTACCACCGGGTCCACAGCCTCCTCAGAATCAATGGAGGAATACTCAGGGGTATCAAGGAGGCCAGCAGCCTCCTCAGAATCAATGGAGTAAGAATGAAAATTTCTCTTATAGTAATCCGATAGCAGGGATAACAGTACCTCCAAATGTCGACCTTGACTCAAAACTCCCCGGATGAGAAGGAGGTGCTACCACTGATGAGATGTTACGTGCCATTTTGCACAAGGTGGAAGAAGGTAGCAAGAGGCTATCCTCTTTGGAGTATGATGTGAAGGAGATGAGTAAGAAGAATGATCAGCGTGATCAAGATCTCCAGAATTGGGATATGGAGCTGAATAGAATTCAGCAAGAGAACAATAGACGATTCATTTCGATGAAGTATCAGATTAGCCAGATCGCGAAATCATTGGGTAGAGAGCCCAGGAAATATCCTTCTATGCCGGAGGGGAATCCAAAAGAGCAATGCAAGACGATCCAACTAAGAAGTGGAACCAAGTATGACGGTCCTCAAATGCCTGCTGATCTTGAGGAGATACATAAGGAGATTGAGATGGAGGGACAAGAACATAAGAAATATGGAGGTGAGACAGTTGAGGTAGAAGTTGAGAAGGAGGGTGATATGGATGAGTCCCATAAGGGAAAAGACCTTGAGGAGGAAAAGATTGAGGAGATTGAGAGATTCCAAAGTTGAAAAAGGCAAGAGAAGCAAGGAAGAATGTGAAAGAGACCGAGCGAGATGAATGGGGGTACCCAAATCTGTGATACCGGTCTCATATCCGCAGTGTTTTATGAAAAAGAAATTAGATGAGAAATTCGCTAAATTCCTTGATGTGTTTAAAAAATTGCATATTAACATACCTTTTTATGATGCTTTGGAACAGATGTCTAATTATGCCAAGTTCCTGAAGGACTTGATAGCTAAGAGGAGGAGAGTTGATGAGCCCAAGCTGGTGCAGCTGAACCATGAGGTGAGTGCATTAGTGCACAAAGCGCTTCCCCCGAAGTTGAAAGATCCCGGGAGTTTTACGATCTTATGTGATATCGGAATGGAGTCAAGAAGGGAGCGTTGTGTGATCTTGGAGCGAGCATTAATCTGATGCCATTGTCGTTATTTAAGAAGTTGGAAGGTGGAGAACTTCAGCCGACAATGATGACGCTTCAACTCGTCGACCGGTCTATTACTCGACCGCAAGGTGTGGTTGAAGGTCCTTATTAAGGTGGGAGATCATATATTTCCAGTTGATTTTGTGGTGCTTGACATGGAGGAGGATGAGCGCGTTCCTTTGATCTTGGGAAGGCCTTTCTTACCTACGGTCGGGATGGTGTTAGATGTGGCGAATGGGAAGACCACGTTGAAAGTTGATGATAAAAAAGTAAAGATTTCCCTATATGAGGCCATGAAGTACCCGAAGGGGGATGATAGATGTCATTCCATTGATGTCATTGACACTTGTGTTGAAGACACACCTCCTATCCCTAACATTTCTTATATACGTGATTATGATAATCCTTCATTTAATAATTTAACCCATGAGCGTTATGATCTTGAATGTTTTGATAGGGATGAAGGCAAGGAGTTGAAGGATGGAGAGTTGAAAAGTGTGGACGTGGCCCAGTTGGAGAGGAAATAAGGAGTTGATGTTAAGAAGAAAAAATCCAAGAAGTGGATACCTCCGTGGAGAATGAAGAAGAAGAAGGAGGCACCTCCACCTGAGGTGAAGAAGGAGGATGGGAAGCGAGCGAAAAACTTAGACATCTTCTCTTATGAGAGTAAGGGAGGTGAATTTGAGTATCATGTTCCATAAGCTCCTTTGAGCTCGATCCGACATTAGGACCTTAAAAATAGCGCTGAGTGTGAGGCAACTCATTTTTATTTGCTTTTGAGTGTTTTTAGTTATTAGGGTGTTATTTTGAGTCGTAAGTTATAACCTCATATTTGAGTGAGTTGCTTGTAGGCTTGTCTCGAGGGAGTAAAGGTATCATGGAGTTATTCAAAAGGAAGGAACTCAAGCAAGAGAGTGTGCTACGTTGTTGAGAGAAACTGAATTATTTGGATGAGGTAACCCACAACCCCAAACTTAGACCGCTTCACAAGGTCGAAGTTTGGGGTGGAGTTTTTATATGTTTTATGGTTACATGCACAGGCGCACACCCTCTCTTTGGGTTGAGTTTGGTTATATATTAAGCCTTGAGATGCTCCTTGAGCTGATATTGCTTTGATGTGCTACTACATATTTCATGCTTATCAATTCTCTTATGCTTGTTGATTGTTATCTTTGAGTGTGAGTATGAGTTAGTGATTTGTGGAGTTGAGTTAGAGTCTGAATTGTGTGAATGTAGGAGTTAGAGTTGATTTGAGAGGGAACTCGTATGCTTGCGAACTTTCCTTTTGAATACTTGTATGATGAGAGTGAGAATTCACTAGGACTAGCATGGATGTGAAAGCTGTAAGATTTTGAGCCTTTGTGAGATTAAGATGCATGAATTGATCTCTTCGTTTGTGAGTGGAACGTCACCTTAGAGGATGCTAGAACTTGTGTGTGCTCTCACTTCTTGATTGTGTCTAGTTTAATATGTCGAAAGTAATATTAGGCCATCTTTGATTTGATTGAGTCACTTAGCCAAATTTTCCCTACCAATGATATTTATCTCTTATTAGCCCGTTTGAGCCTTAACCTATTTTATTTGCTAGCACATTTAAACTTAACCAAATTCTTAAACTCTTCTTGTCCCAATTTAAGTGGAGAATATGAAAAATTGTGAATGAGAAATGGGATCGAGTTGAGTTGAAAAAGGAGAATTATTAATGCTTGAGTGTATTTGAGAAAAAGGTGTAATGAGATTGTGAGTTGTGGGAAAGAACAATGAATTTGAGAATGAGCAAAAGAAAATTAAGCTCATATGTATGTGTGAAAGAGAAAAAAAAAGTGAAGTGATTGAAAAAGTGAAAAGATTTAGAAAAAAAAAATTGAAGTGTTGAGAGTAGTGGAATTGAAAGTGTATTGCATGAAGATGTTTGAAGTATTCTATTCCTAGTCTCGAAGTACTAAAGTTGAATTTTTTGTTCTCCATTCACTTGAGTCACTTATCTCATATAGTTACCTCATCTGTCCAAAGAGTCTTACGTTACAACCTTGATAAAGTCATTTTTGATTCGGCATGGATTCTAGAGTATAGTCGAAGTTGAGAGTGCTTACAAGCCTATGGCTGCTGATATGTGTGACTGATTGATTGAGTGAGTCATTTAATATTGATATACACTTGTGAGGGCGTGAAACACATCGTTGAGTGCACATCCATGTTTGATCTTGGTGTTTCTTATTTCGATTGCATGAGTATGATGAAGAGGGTGAGTTAGAGTGTGGGGGATCGATCTTTGAGACTTGAGCTCTATTACTTGCATGATTGGAGTCTTTGATCCATTCTTAACAATTTCACTTGACTTATTATTTCATTGCTTGAGGACAAGCAATATGGTAAGTTTGGGGGGGGGGGGGGTTGATTAGGCGTGAAATTGTTATAATTTATAGCTCGTTTTGCCCTTGTTTTGAGTAAATTCGATGAGTATTTAGAGTTAATTGAGTATTATTTTCATAAATTGATGAATATGCCTCTTTGATGCTCATAGATGGATAAAGGGCAAAAAATGGAGTTCGTAGGACTTTGAATTGACTCAACTGGATGTCCGGATGAGAAGATATTGAAGAAATACGAATAGTATTAGTTCGTGCAAGGAAAAGTATCACTTAGTTGAAGAAGAGAAGTCATTCGACCAAGAGAGGTCGAGCGTCCCCGCTCAAGCAAGTCCGATAGTCGAATGCTTGGACTTACAGAAGGTTTTGGCCGCTCGAGCAGGATGAGCTCGAGCGCCACCATTCGAGCATTGAAACCGTTCGAGCACCACTACTCGAGCGCCCTCATTCGAGCGGCCATATCATTCGAGCAACACAGCTCAAGCACCACCGCTCGAGCGAGACACGGTCGAGCGCCTCAAAGGCTCTGGAAGACCGAACCATTTTAGCAAAAGGAGAGCTCGAGCGCACCCACTCAAGCAAGTGCTCGACCTTTACCCATTTGTGCGCGATTTTGGCCTTTTTACCCGTTTTCGGTCCATTGCCTATAAATACATCATTCCAAGCTCGTTTTAAGGAGGCACTTCACATATAGAGATAGATTTGGAGAGAGAAGAATATCGGGAGAGTTGAGCAAGCATACTTTACGTGTAATCAAGGTTTTGATTTTACAAATTCGTAGTTTAGAGTGGGATTTTGATTTTCTTTCTTTCCTCAACATTTGGTACTTAAGACCTTTGATTTTGTTCTTAATTGATATTTGTTTTTAGACTTTGATTCCTTAGTAAAACCTAGTTTATGTTCTTGAGTTATTTTTCAATTAAATTCATCATGTCAATGTTTGTGGTTTGTTTAATTGCTTTCGTTATCGTAAAAACCATGTTAGGCTAAAACCCTTACATGCTTGGGGTAGGATGAACTCGTAGAAGTAGGATGTTGATACATAATTAGGATAACTTGTGATGTTTAGTGCTAGTTCTCCTAATTAATTGAATATATAAAATAAACCCTAGAATTATCTTGGAATTGAGTACAAAAATTATTAGAGAGATGACGATCTTATCACTCTTTGATAACAAGTAGACTTAATGATAGGGTTATAGAAGGGTTTTATAATCTACTGGTTTATCTAGGGAGGACGACCGTATCACCTTGGGTAAATAAGGGTCTCATTAATTAAGCATAATCCATATAACTTGTTTAGTGGATTGTGAAGTAGGTTGATATGACGAAGTATTAGGGTTAATTCTTGAGCTTTTAGTCTTTCAATCTGGTGCTAGATTAGGGAAGTTGATTGCCTAGTTTTAGTACACTTAGGATTAATACTTGCACATCACGGTTATTTTAGTTATCGTACTAGCTCCGTTAGTATACGTAGGGATTCATATCCTGAGAATCACCATCTCGTATTTGATTAAACCATAGTTAATTGTTTGATTTCATTATTTGCATTAATAGAAGTAGACTTTAGAGTAGTTTAATTACATTCCCAAACCCGAACATACACTCATATTAACTACGACGCGTAGATCTCCAGGGCTCTATTCGCATACACAGTTTCCCTTGCGTTCGATACTACTTGGTCCCTATACTTGTCAATACTACAAGGAACCCATACTCTTGTGGGGTAACTACTAGTATAGCTAGTATTTTGCGTTCAAGTCACCCGCTCCGCGCGAAGGGATGCGGTCAGATCCGTTTGATCCAATAGACGCGATCGAAGGGCTCAGATTCATCCGGGGAGAAAGGTTGCAATCCTATGCGAAGAGGCACCATAACTCTTCAACAATTATAAATAAGACCCCCACATAATGCATTCGAGTCATTCCAGAAACCAATCAAACCTTCTGCATTCAAAACCCTCCAAAGCATCCTGGCATTTTAAGTTTTGCATTAGAGTCGAGTCAAAGAAAGTTCTGGATATCCGAGTTCGTTCGCCGATAACTTTCGACTCGTAGTGCAGCGATCGATAAGTTTCAAAGTCGTTGTATCTTGGGGACGATTGCCATTTGACACCGTATTGCACCGAAGTACGGGGCAATATCGTCTTACGAAGAAAGAGTCCAACTCTTGCCTCGACTTACAAGTTTAAAGTCCGTGTCTATCCTTTCATCTTCGTCTACACATAACATATTTTTCCCAACATAAACAAATTCTGATAAGACAAAACCTTATATGGACTTAAATTCACCTCTGTTTTATTAAATATCAATATTATACACACTACTATCATTATTATACATATCAACTATTAGAATTATTGGTGTTTATCAATAATAATATGTGAATGAAAATTAAAAGGGAATTTAATCGAGAATGAGTTGAAGATGGACCTTGGACCTTGGTTATTGATCCTTGACAATTGAACTTTGGGTTGTATTAATTTGGACCTTAATTAAAAGAGTTTCTAAGTTTGGTGAGTCTAAAGTTTGGGCTTAACCCAGAAATCTGGATTGTCCAGATTCGTTGAAGTTGACATGAAAGAACATGATAAAAATGCAAAACATGTGACGAAATTCGATAGTTGACAAATTCCTTGATTTTCGTTTAATTAGGAATGACTTACACCTCCCTTCTTTTGGCTGAGATGAATCGAAATGCAGAAAGGTCTAGGTTCGTAGTTTGACTCACAATCCTCTCTACCATCCATGCATGCGTGGGTCTTGGAGGCCTATAAATAGGCATGCATGTCTTTGCATTCATTCACATAAATTCTCTCTCACTCCCTCTCTCTCTTAGTATTCTAACATATAGAGTCTTTAAGAAATCAATCAAGTTCACACGTTCTTCCCGTTTGTCGGAGCTTCAAGTCCTACGGTGCTGCACACTTGAAGACGAAAGTATCGTTTTACTTTTGGGAGCGTAATTCCAAACCGGCGAGCACTACCGGAGAATTTTCACTTTGTGGGAAAAGAGTTTTCTTGACTCGATACTAGAAGATTTATTTTCTTTTTCTTTATCTTGTAATTCTTTTTATTTTATTATAAAGAATTATTAGCACCAAGTCATATTTCAACATCAACTAACGTTGTTATATATACACATTATCATTATTTAAAAACCATACACATTTTTTATACATATATTTGATATGTATAATAGTGATACTAAAAAAATTCATATCAAACTCGAGTTTATAGCATACCTATATATATATATATATATATATATATATATATATATATATATATATATATATATATATATGCGCGCGCGCTGTCTTGAAGCAAAGTGCTAATTATGATGTAATGTATTTTATAATTAGTAACTACTAAGAGTGGAAACCTTCACATGGATGACCTATTGAAGCGATGAGATGTTATGTCTGTATTAAGGGGTGGACCGTCTAAGTTGGCTAGTGGGGCGTTTGGATGGGCAACTAATTAAATATGGGATAAGAATTAATTCTTGACATACTAGGGGGCAAAAAAAAAACTTTTGGCTTCATTCAAATTGTACTTTATTTTCCTCAATTATTATTCTATTAATTTTCATTGTCAACTCTGTTGCTTTTATTGATTTCTTATAATCTTAGCTTATATTACGTGTAATTTTTCAAATTTAATCGGACTACTCTGTAATAAATGATGTATCTCTTGATATTTTCAACGCCCATTTAATATACATAGTGTGTGAATTCATGAAAAAACGTAAGTTAAACATTAATTATATTAGGATCTACATTAATTATATTAGTATCATTTTCTTAAATACATAGCTCATGTACAACACAACATGTTTGTTGTGATGTAATTTTCTTGTAACTGACATCGTTTTATTGCACAATTTATTCGAACTGCTTACATTATTCACACAATATTGTGTTTTGTTTTTGTTATAAGCAAAATAGAGATTTATGTGATAAAATACCAACCATCGACATGATGAGATGTTTGCTCAAGCTTGTCGGAGGAATACATCAAGAAAGAGGGCAAAAAACGAGATGAAATAAGCACAGATTGAGAAGGAAAAAAAAAAAGGCCGTGAAAAAATTAAGCATTTCAAAAGGCCCACTATTATAAAAGTCAGCATTTTGTAGAAATTGAAAAGGCCCATGTTAACTACAGTCTCATATTTTATGAATACACACCACCCAAAAAAATATTCGGAATTCTTTTTTGGAAAATGTAACAATTTTCGTAAAAAAAAATTAGAAAATTCATATGTTTAGTTTTTTTTCATTTTGCATTTTTGAATTTTTTTTTCCGAAAATTGTCAAAATTTTCATAAAAAATTTTGAACACTTTTTGATGGGGTTATATTAACAAAAGATAAGACTGTATATAACCTTGGCAAATTGAAAGCCCACAGTGCCACACCCTTTGGTGACTGCCCAGGTTTGCACTCACCTTTGTACTGAATATACTACCCAAAATTTTATTTTTCAAAGCAAAAATATGAAAAGTCAAGAATGTCCTTTTCACCTTCCCTTCTAAACATCTCATAGTAAACACACACTACCCACCTTATGTGAAGAAAGTCGAACAATGTTATACACTAAAAAAAAAAAAAAACATGAAAATTTGAAACTCCGTGATCAAAGTGAACGTATAGTGAACATCTACGTTGTAAAGATAAATGATCCCCCATGCCCTGAATACATATATACAAGTATTTTAGTTTTTTTTTTTTTTAAACTAAGTTTTTTAAATGTTGAATAGTGTAAAAAAAATTTGTGTTAACATATTTGTTATATGTATTGTTTTTTTTAAGTGTATAAAATTGTATGAGTATGATAATATTATTGTTATTTGTTTGTTTGGAGTATTTTATTTTAAAAATTGTGATGGTTGTTGTTGGGATCTGGCTATCCAAACATGACAGCAATTTTCGAAAAAAGAATTCCTAAAATGAACACAATCTTTGAAAGAAAAAAAAAATAGTACTCAGTTTTGGAAAAAAGAAAAAAAATCGAACAAACTGTACTCAATTTTGGTGCATGGAATAGCCAACTAAAACAACAAAAATCAGCGATTTTAACAGCCCCGAGTCCAGATATAATTCAAACCAGTTTTGGTGGGGCCACCCAGCTTTCTGGTGCATTTTTTGCAGTTCAGGCATGTTTGGTCTAACTGAGTTACGTTTTTAGTTAATTATGCGTGTATCTTTTTAATTAGTCTCAATACTAAAATATAATACTCCCTCCGTCCCCTAATAATATTCACACTACCTTTATTCTCGTGTTTTAGCGAGCGAATTGTTTATTAATATTTGAAATGATAAAGTGATTTCAAGAAAGGGGTAAGATAGATCCATCTCTTCTCTATTATAAAACACTTTAAAAATTACTTTATCATTTCAAATACGAATAAAAAACTCGCTCGCTAAAACACGAGAAAACAGTAAATGTGAATATTATTAGGGGACGGAGGGAGTAACATATTGTGAAACATATGATTTATAAATCGATATTTACTTATACATATGAACATTGACTTAATAATTATTAATAATTAGACGAAATGTGATAATGACTGCATTAATAGTTGACACATGATAATAGATGTACACAAGACGAGACATGGACAATTTAATCTCCCAATTTTATATATACAAACACAAACATAAACACGCACGGACAAGCACACATAATATATATATGTCAAAACAAAATTTTTATTTTTATAATTTCATGAATTCCTATTTAGGGAAATAAAATAAAGCATCAATAGTTCCTCTGCTACACGTGACACTAGGTTTGGCAGTGGGGCGGGGAATCCTCATTCCCCGCGGGGATCCGCCCCGAACGGGGCGGGGAATCCCCGAACTAAACGGGAACGGGGACGGGGATTTTTTTCGCCCCGTGGGCGGGGACAGGGACTGTATTCCCTGCCCCGAGGGGCCCCACCTAATCATATATACATAAATATATATATATATATATTTAAATATATATAAAAATATATAAATTGAAAAAAACCCTAGCCTCCTTTCTTCATTTTCAAATTAGCGCCGCTGCTCTGTTCCCAACGGCCAAACCCCAGTTCTCACTTGCCGACTCGCGGTTCCTCCGCCCGCATAATCTCATCGCCGCCGGTCTCTCGCGGCGGCGCGGTCATCTCCGACTCCCTGTCTCTCGCAGCGCCGGTGCCTGAAGCAGAAAGGCGAAGCTGCTCGCGATTCCTCTCGGGCTGTTCGCTTCACTCGTGGCCATCCTCGAACTCCCCGTCTGCTCGCGGTTCGCTCTCCGGTAGCCTAAACAAGATATTCAATTTCAGTCAAGTAACTGAAGCTACAACCTGAGTACAATAGCACTTTTAGTAGTCGCAAGTCTGGAATCTCAATTTGGTAACTAGTCATTTTATGTCTACCAAAGTGATTGTGCATATACTGGTAACACATCCAAGTTGTAGCTTCATATTATGTTGATGTTTAAAGTTTCATAAAATTATTTTGCGAATATTGTTGTTGATGGTTGATGTTTTTAATCTGTATTTTGGATTTTGGATATGATTTTTATAATTTTTTTATGCTAAGGTGATTTTTTGAGATTAAAAAAAAAAGTTACCGGGGAACGGGGAATCCCCGCGGGGACGGATTCCCCGACGGGGCGGGGAACGGGGACGGGGATTCCCCGCGACCGCGGGGACGGGGATGGGGATTAGCCCCCGGCCCCGCCCCGTTGCCAAGCCTACGTGACACACCACCAAGGGCCTGGGGATTTTTATTTATTTATTTGAAGTTTTTCCTTTACAAGTTTTCAAATTAGTAAACTGCATTTTGAGTATGATTATGCAAAAAAAAAAAAAAATAATAATAATAATAAGGAGGAGGATGAGAGGAGAAGAAGTTGTGGTGCTGTTGATATTAAATTCAAATGTGGATCAAAAACAGCCCAAACTGACCAATGCCTGTGCAAATGAATGTTACTCCTGTTGATCACTTGATTGTCCCCACGAGAATGTGACTCTTTGTCAAGCTCACCCCTATTTTTAAAAAAATTTATTTGGTAGCTAGTCATATTTTTATTTTCGAATAAGATAAATTCTTTTATATTCGTCTGAAAAAAAATCAGCCGTCTGTTTAATTTTAGGACTTGTATTTGATCATATATATTAGCCCTCATCACCGAAACAATGATGAATTCGTTCATTTAACAAAATTATATCATTTGTGAAAAAAAAAAAAAAAAAAAGGTTAAATGACCGAACATCAAAATGAATTCATTTGTAAATGTAACATATTTGTTAGTGGAGGAAATAAATTCGTTTCAAGTGAGTGAGATACCATAATATAGGACATTACGGGCAATTAATTTTTTTTTTAAAACGATGGTTAAAAAATCTCGGTTGAGTGGAGTTTCTTGGAGAAAATGGTGGTAAACTTCAGTTTCGATTCAATATGGAATGTGTCTCCTTGGCACATGCTTCGGTATTGGTTAATGGAAGTCCTTTGGGTGATTTCAAGCTTGATAGAGGTTTGAGACAAGAGAATCCTCTCTTCCCCCCTTTCTCTTTCTTTTAGTTGCAAAAGGATTAAGCAGTACGGTGACTAAAGTTGTGAATTAAGGGCTTTTTTTGCCTATTGAAGTGGGTCGTGAAAAGAATAAAAGATCGATATCTCACATCTCCAATTTGCGGACGATAACATCTTTTTTGTGGAAGGCTTGTAATTCAAATGTTTGGTATTTAAAGTGGCTGTTATCAAATTTGGAAATTACTTCAGGGCTGAAAATTAATCACAAAAAGTGCAAATTGTACAGAGTTAATGTAATAGGTACGAGACTCAGTGAGTTCGCAGAAATCTTGAGATGCAATGTGGACCATTTTCCCTTCAAATATCTTCGGGTGAAAGTAGGTTGTTCACATAGGAAGGATTCGAACTGGGGCTATATGGTGCAGAAGATTAGGAACATGTTGAGAAAATGTGAAATCGAGAAGATCTCTATAGGCTGACCATGGTTAATTATGTACTCTCTTTCTCTTCCAATTTATTTGTTGTCTATCTATCGGCAACCGAAGAAAATATTGAGTGAGATTATAAAACTTCAGAGAACTTTTTTTTTTTTTTTGGGACGGGGGAGGGGCGGGGGCAGGGAGAGTGAAAAAAAATTATGTGGATTAAATGAGATTCTATCTGCAAACCCAAAAAAAAAAATATTGGGGGTCTAGGGGTGAGATTTAGAGTGCTACTTCAACAAAGCTGCAAAATCATGGTATTCTTCCCCCTAATGCTAGTGTGAAATGCATTTCTTTTTTTTGTGACGAGAGGCCGAAATCCATTGGTCACGTACTTTTTGAATGTTCTTTTGCATATGATGTATGGATAATGTATGAGTTGGCTAGGGGTGGAGACTATTTTACCCTCGAATCCTCAACGTGTCTACTACATTTTAGTAGGTTACTAAGAGGGAAGATAGAAAAAATAGTCATAGTATGTATTTGGGAATGTACTATTTGGTTACTTTGGAAAGCTAGGAATTTTTTTGAACTCGACCTTGATTCGATGGAAAACTCAAAATACTCAAGCTTGACACAATAACTTACATAACATTAATGTAAAAAATATATTTTATTCATAATTAAAGTATATTTAGAAAGAGTGTGTATAGAGTGGAATTGGTTCATATATGAATCATTGAAGAATATTAATTATTTTTAGTTGTTCACTAAATAGTATTAGTTGTTTTCATTAAAGAGTATTAGTTGTTTTCACTAGAGAGTCTTAGTTTATTTTTAGTAAACAACTAATACTCTTCGGTGAAAACAATTAATATCATTCAATGAAAACAACTAATATTATTTAGTGAAAACAACTAATACCCTTCAATGATTCATGTATGAACAATTTTCACGCTATACTTTGTCATTTAATCTATTGAGCTTGAGTATCTAATACTCTTTTCGTCCAATTTTATTAGTCCTACTTTTCATTTTGGTATGTCCAATAAAGTTAGTCATGTTTTTTAAAGAAACATTTTACACTCTCAACTTACAGCATACTTTACTTTTACACACAATATACTAATTTTATTAAAATTCATGTAAAAATAAATAAGTTTTATAAAATTAAACGGGGGGTATTATTTAGCTCGAACTAGAGCTCGACAAATAAAATAAGAATCGTTTTCAAACTTTTTTCGAGTCCACAAGTAATTTATAAGTGGCATTTCGACTATCTTGCACCCCAAATCAAATACAAATAAAAAAGAGTTGAAAATTTTGTACAAGTTTGAAAATGGAAAAAGTAAAAAAAATACATGTATAAGGATTTGAACCCTAAACCACTTAAGTTCAATTTATAATGTTTACCACTTAAGCAAACTAAGAAATCATACAAAATTAGAATATCTTTTATACATAACTTGAATTTATAAAAGCATATTTGAAATTTTATTGCAATTGTACCAATTTACATGTTATTTAATCATATTTGCAACTGTCCTATATTTATATTAACAATCCAAAACATGTCATTTAAGTATATGTATTCTATGTATAATAATTGAACTGATTTATTTGAACTTAAAAATTATATTTATATGAAACTTTAATCTTTAAAGACTTTTACCACTATATTAAGGATTTTATATTTAGAAAATCTTAATTTATTAAAGAAAATAAAATTAAGTATATTAAATAATTTTGATTGTTCAATCGATTAAATGATTAATTGTTTAAAATTATAACATTTAACTGATGATTTTTTATTGTCAAGAGAAAACAATGCACCAAAATTTTAATTATTTGGTTTTTTTATTATCAAATTGAGTTTAATATATCATTTCTCTATTGACTTAACTATGTTTAATATGTGACATATGTTTGAATATATTTATTATATAATATAATTATATTGTTTTATAGTGTATAAATTTTATTAAATATATGCATTATAATGTATAATTAATTTTTACTAAAATCCACTAATCTAGTAAATGAAATATTAATATGGTGCTTTGGCAAAAACGTGGTCCCCATGAGCGGGATGGCGTTCATTGACTCATTGTACAGTAGTTCAGGAGGCGCTTGGTTAACAACTTTTCAATGATAATGGAAATGAGAATGAAAATTAGTGTAATTAGCATGGTTCATGAGAACAAAATCACTACCTCTCCACCTAAATAAAGTAATCACTACTCCATTTTGATTACTATATTCTCTTCCTACAATCATCCTCCTCAATCACTCCCCTCTTTCTCCACCAACAATCATTTGTTGTCAACTTCTATTCCAAAATTGGGGCATGACACTAGCAATGGTGTCACCATTGGAACACTATAGGGGCATAGATGAAAATAAATTTTCATTTTCATTAGCATTGAAAAATTGTTAATCAAGCGCCTCCTCACTTTCAAACTGAATGGATCACGCGACCTGACCCAAGTGTTCTCAGATTGGGTTGGACCCAACTAGACAATCGAGACGGGTCTTTTCACCTTCATTTGGGCTGGGCCCAGTGAGTAAACTAATGAAATGGGCCGAATTGGTATTTGGACCGCTGAAGCTCTTCTCACATCACACTAAATATTTTTATTATTTTTTTTTAATGTAATTCTCTCATCACATTAAATATGTGTGTGTGTTTTTTTTTTTTTTTTCGCAATTCACACATCACATTAAATATGATTATTTTTGTATAATTCATGGTAATAAATATTACATTCAAACCAAATACCTCAATTGATAAGTGACAAAGTAGGCTATAAGTATTTGAAAACTATATAAATGATTTTTTTCTTTTTTTTGTAAGTTAGAATTTTTAAATGAGACACTTTTTTATAGCATCGGAGTATATACTTTACGCCCATGTCCTGAGTTCAAATCTTTAAAAAAACTACGTAAAATCTTTAATTCTTCTTAATACAATTAGTTTTTACTTCCCCAGTTCAAAAAAATTTGCATACTTTTTTTATTTGGACGTTTCAAATCAATTTGCACACTACCTAAAAAGAAACATTGATTTGTGCGCATACTCATATAAATATACACATATCTACTTATATACCAACATTTTACCAATTTTTTTAATCCACGTGCAAATTCAGTGGTGCAAATTCTCCTGAGACGGAGGGAGTATTATTTTTTTAAAAGAGAATTAACAAATTGAGTTAAGAATGAGGAAGGATATAACTTCAACGTGTTAGCTATATTAATTAAAGAGTACAAATCCTAATAATGTTAAAGTGAGTAGAACATGTAAATAATTATATATTATAAGAACATAATTTTTATATTATGCATTTTAGGGTGTGCCGTACAATTTGGTGGTCATTCCATTTGATTTCCGATGCAAGCTTTAATGTTTAGCAATGACAAATATTTTGGTGTTCGACCAATGGCATGTGCAAAAAGAAACGGAAAAGAAATTGGTTAGATGAGTAGAATTGTCATTTATCAAATAGGTTGGAGTATATATAGAATGAGGTAAGGCTGATGCGGTCTTGTATGCGTAATGCTTGTTCATCAAATGTTTTACATTTCTCGAGTATATATTATTTAAATAAAAATTTGTCTGAAACATTTTCATACATGAAATTATATGCGCACGCACGCTACTCATTGTTTGAATAATTAATGACTTAGTTATATTATTGTTTTCTATTAAAGGAACGTATGTTTATTAATAATTACAGTACTATATTCACTATAATAATATAAAGAATTGTCTATAAAATTTATTATTACACTACAAAAAAATAAAATATTACCTACGAAATTTATAATTATGATTACGGAAATTCCAATAAAAAATTTCATAGTGGAACTTGCCTACAAAATGTTCTAATTATATCGGTATCTTCCCTTCTCACTATTTAACTACGGAAATTCAATAGACAAATTGTATTATAGATAAATTTTTGTAGGCAAATGACTTGTAGGTATTTAATTACTTAGAGATTTTTATTTCGTAGACAAATTGTTTCTAAATTGAGAAATGAATGCGTATATGATTAGAAAATTTTGTAGGGAAATCGTAGGTATTCCATACTACGAAATTTTTTGTTGGAAAATTTCATAGGCAATTTTAATTTCCTAAGCAATTCTTTATTTTCTTATAATGTTATGGCTACGAAATTTCTTACAAAAATTTTCGTTAAGGGGATTGTCTACAAAATTATCTAATTAAGTAGGCTTCTTCATTTTTACCTACAAAGAATTTTGCCTATGAAATTTTTATAAACAAATTGGTTGTAGTTAAATTTTGTAGGAAAATTGATTGTAGATAATTAATTACTTAGGGATTTCATTGTAAATTGATTTCGTAGGCAAATTATATATATGTTGAAGAATGAAGATGTCTACATTGTTTAAAAAAAAAAAAAATTGTAGGTAGATAGTAAGTAATTCTACTGCAGAATTTTTTTGTTGGAAAATTTTGTAGTTAATTCTAATTATATGGACAATTCTTTTTTTGTTGTTAGTACGAAAATTATTAATCGATGGATATAGAAACTTGGCCGTTATTAATTTTTATTAGAAAAATTAGGAGTTAATCAGCTCGAATTAATATAATCGAAGAAGATCAAGGGTTAAATTGCTGATCCAAAAAAAAATGTACTCGTTAAATAACAAATATACAAAAATACCATAATTTATAGCACTTTTTAAATTCTATCACATTCTTGTAAATTAATTTAACAAAAAACTATATCATAACATATAAAAAAAAACTATAAACATACCGTACAATAATCTATTAATTTATGCCGACATGACATATAAAAATCCAGCATGACATTGATTTAGCCTGTTTTTCCGTCTAAATAACCGAGAAAAAAGTATCAACGGTCTCCCAATATCTTTTTAAACTTAATAAATATTACCATTTCAATAAAAATTAATTCGAAGTTAGAATTATTATGTTTTTGTCTTTTATTTGAAACTCATTATGCCTTACACCTACACTATACAGTAAACTTGACCTAATTAAAAGTTATCATCACTTATCCAACTTTGCAGAGCATTAGTTTGCTCTCATCACATGAATGGTTGCAGAATCAGATCTAGTTGCGACATATTAATTTTGATTAGATGTATCATTTTTATTTTCACATGATAATGATTTTATTCATGTGTCCATCGATCGACCCTTTCTAATATTTGCTTATTATTATTTGTATATTTCAACTATGTATATATAATTATATTGACAAAATTATAGATGTAGTAAGAGTAAGAAGCCCTCCATATTTGTAATTAATAATAGACAGCAACCGAAATATATCCTGTGATATGCAAGTTCACATGACTCTCTATAGTCAGAATGAAATAAAACTATACATAAAATGAATCTTTCATTATTTCTATGCAGTGCATAAAAATAAAAAATAAAACAAACAAACAAACTAGGTTCACAAAAGAAAATTACGATAAATTCGATAATACCTTTTAATATGCGATGTACTACATTATACCCTACAAGGTATCACATTTTAGTGAATTTAAAAATAATAACTCATTGTGTTAAAAAAAAACTCACAACAAAAAAAGTATATATATATGCTAAAATATACTCTATCCGATTAGTAAAATTGGTCCTACGTACTTTCTATTTTGGGTTGTTCAATAAAAGTTGACGTGTTTTTTAAAAAGATAATATTTTTACACTATCAATTTACAATTCTCTTTATTTTTACCCACAATATATTCATTTTTTAAAACTCCATATAAAAGGAAACAAGTCTAATTTTATTGGATGAAGAAAATATTATTTGGAAAAAAAAAATCATGCGAACTTAGTTCACAAAATTCCTACTAAAAATAAAATTTATCCAAACTCGTCACAAGACCACACCATCACAACTAAAGTAATTGTCGATTATAAAGCTACAAATCGAAAAGCGAATTAGGCCAACTTTCTCTAATTGGATATCGATAAGAACGCTTTAATTTAGCATCAGACCTTTCTCTATATTTTGAATATCATACTTAAACGTTACATCGACCAACTTCTAGTAATAGTATTTTGATGTGTCAGAAAAAAAAATTGAAGTAATTTAAGGATGAGACAATCAAATTCCCGTGACCACGTTTAATGAGGATTTACGTACCCTACGATATGAACTAAATCGTTGTAAGAGTCGTGGGGTGAACCTACACCCTAAAATGTGCATAACCGCGTTTTAAGATAAGCGTTTCTTTCGTTTAATTGGAGGAGTATTTAATGCCTAATTTTAGGGCTGTGAACAAGATGTGACTACACTTACTAAGAGTGGGAAATTTTACTCTCGAGATCATATATGTTGCAAAATGTTTTTAAAATTATTTTTTATTTTAATAATTCTAATGCACATCTATAAATGTGGCTACACTTATTAAATGATGTTGTGCCATGAATGTGACTATTGGTGTTGATAATGTAAAAATATATATGCAACTAAATATTGTACGTAATCCCCTAAATACTCAACACGTATTGTTATATAATTCACCGAATCATGCACCGTCAATGTAATAATACATCGATTGGACAACCAATTTAAAATTACTCACAATTATGAAAAAGATTATTTATTGATATGATCTTGATATATCAGCAACTGATAAAAATTGTTTCCCATGCACATATGAATTGATAATTTGATATCATTCATTTTCATCAACATAATTATTTTCTGCAAAGAAATCGACAGCTAGCGAACAATTTTTTTTTTTTTTTAAATTAAGGGAAATATAATTCAAATTTAGCATAACGTGTATGCTGATTAGAATCGGATCCCAATATATGCAAAAACATTTCAACTAAAAAAAATTTTCATGCCCTACTAATTGAAATAAAAAAAACAAAAAAGACATGTCCTTATATTTGTCATAAGGCCCCTCTTGACTTGTGCATGGTGGTTCTTAACCAATCTTAGGGTAACATTTTCGCACCAATTGCGCAGTTATATTTGTATAATTTTATTTCAATTTTAACTCACAGCCTTTAATTTTTTTTTAATATAAGCAGTTTATATACCAACAATATTGAAACTCACTAGTACAAAAATGGTCTAAGAGGACGGTTAAATTGCAACTAAGAAAGCGGTTATAAACGCTCTCCAAAAACAGCTATCTAAGGCTAAAAGAGCGGTTTGTAACCGCTGTCCAAGAGAAGCACTAAGACAGCGGTTATAACTAAGACAACGGTTTTAAACCGCTCTCTAAGTGGTTAGTCTTGGACAACGGTTATAAACCGTTGTCTTACATCTTTTTTTTATTTTTTATTTTCTCTTGGAGAGCGGTTTTTGTCCGATTTTTTTCAATATTATATATATATATATATATATTTTTTTTAATAAACCTGCTAATACAATTAAAAAATTCGTAATATCAAATAAATATAATAAAAATATACCAAAAACATGAAATATTATATTTGATCACAAATTAATATATAATCTACACGCTATCAAAAAGTTATAATGATTAATGTTTTACAAGAATCGATTGTAAAGATACCCAATCCAATCCATATTCCATATTCCATTTCTCCATTCGAGCGTTGTTGTAAAAAGGGATCCGAGGCCTATGCACAAACTGCAAATTACATAGAAAATTTAATTAAATAATAAATATTTTTTTATTCAATCAATAATATTTAATATAAATCGATAATCGACTTACTTCTTCAGGAATGGTGGTCCGAGAAGTCAAGATTATATCTTCAATGTAGCAACACACAAAATATCCACAGTGATTGTCATCTTGCTGCCTCAGAACCTATTGATTAACAATTACAATCATGTACTATAACTATGATTATTTTCTATTGATTTTATAATTTTCTAAAGTAACTTACCTTAATGTTTTTCCACAGCACTTTACTAATATTTGTGGTATCTGATTTTTTTACCTGGAAGGCTAGTCTGATACATTGCCATCACACTATATAATTATTTTAAAAAAATAAATATAGATTAGATATTTATAATCTTAAAAGTAAAACAAATCATAATATGAGAATATTAAAAATTAACTTACGTACCCTTCCATAAATGCTATAAGATCGGGACGACGTGTATACACCCCATCCGTAGCTGGATCCAAATAATACACAGTAAGATCCTCCATTCTTATGGCCAACATCACCCAATGATTACTACATTATATTAACAATATTAAAATTAATCGCTTGTTCGTATAAATAAATTTTTTTATGAAATATTTATTATACTTACCCCACATTTGTTGGCCAAAAAATGAGATGGTCTCTATCTCTATATTTCAACATATGTTGAACAATGTCGTTCATATACTGTGTCCTATTACCAAAAATGGGCTAATTTTTTTAATTATTGTAATTTTTAAAACAGTTTATGAAATTATGGTGGTTTTGAAAACTATTTTCAAATTAAGTGCAAACACCACTGGAGGTGGAGACTGCAAACTAGTCTCCACTGGAAGTGGAGACTAGTGAAAAAGTTAACATCTTTTTTGCAGTCTCCACTGGAAGTGGAGACTGACCGATTTATTTATTTATTTTTTAATGAAATCTATCACTCAAAATTAATTATGCAGGTGATGCAAATCATTTATCATAATTATAAAATAATGATGCTTTCAATAATAAAATGATTGGTTTTAATAATGAGATAATAATTTAATAATATGTAAATATATTGCATTTGATTATAAAGATATTTTATGGATACATTTTGAATATATAATTTTTTTAAATATTTTTTTAATTTCAAGTTTAATCGATTTTCATACATTTAAAAATTAAAAATTACATGCACAAAATAAACTATCAACTAAAATTAATAGATTAGTTCGTTATTTTATACAATCACTATTTATAACCTTCTGTGTCACACTGAGACTGATGTCTACTTCTAATACTTCGACGAGGCATATTACTTTGAGTTTGGCATATCAAGATTCATCTTGCTATATTATATTATCTCCGCCCCGAAGGAATTTGCACACCTCCAGGGACATACTTTTTCTTAAAAAGTCACTTTTTGAATAAAGTAGTGACATACGGATAAATATTTATATATTTTTGTGAGTTTGCACGCAAATCAATATTTCCTTTAAATGATGTGCAAATTCCTTTGAAACGGACTAGAAAGGAAATTGTGCAAGTTCATCTGAGACGGAGGGAATATATGATTATTTCATCTTGATATGTCACACTCAAATTAATATGTCTCGTCGAAGTATTAGAAGTAGACATCCGTCACAGTGTAGCGTGGGAAGTCATAAATAGTGATTGTATAAAATAATAAACTAATCTATATTTTTAGTTTGTATTTTATTTTGTGCATGCAATTTTAAATTTTTACATGTATGAAAATATATTAAACTTGAAATTAAAAAATTATTTAAGAAAAATTATATTTTCAAAATGTATCCATAAAATATTATTGTAACCAAATGCAATTTATTACAAATTATTAAATTATTATTTAATAATCTCATTATTAAATCATTTTATTATTGAAAACATCATTATTTTATAATTATGATAAATAATTTGCACCACCTGCATAATTAATTTTAAGTGACAGATTCCGTTAAAAAAAATTCGAGCAGTCTTTACTTCCAGTGGAGACTGCAAAAAATGTCAGCTTTTCCATAGAAGTGGAGACTAGTTTGCAGTCTCCACTTCCAGTGGTGTTTGCACTTAATTTGAAAATATTTTTCAAAACTACCATAATTTCATAAGTTGTTTTATAAATTACAATATTTTAAAAAATTAGCCCCAAAAATGCTACACACTTGGGGGCAGATGAAGGAATATTTTGCACTTGCAACGACATCTACGGTTAAATATACCTCGCCCAAATACCTTTAACTAACATACGCTAATATTAATATTTAATAAGTAAGTTAAACTATAAATGAAGTAAATGTTGAGAATTAAGTAAACACACCTGAGGTAAAAAGTAATGGTAGTTGCACTCAACCACTTGTCATCGAAGACTTCTTCGACATGATCTCGTATGATGAACTCCTCATATCCAACATAGTTAAAGTAAGAATTAATGGGCACTGTGACTGTATTGAAGCTGGAGGACACCATGTAGTGCACCGTACACATTACAGTGACATCGTGGGGTACGTCTCCGGGCAGGGGGTACCCTAATCGCCGTCTGCGCACACCAACAGTTGGTTCCTGACTTGATGCAAAAATACTAGCATCTACTAGTCGCTACCCCGCAAGCGAACGGGTTCACTGTAGTAAGAGTAAGTATAACGGCCAAGTATATCGAACCCACGAGATGGGGTGTATGCGAACAGATCCCTGAAGATCTACGCATCGTAGCTAATATGAGTGTAATGTTTTTTTGGTTTTTTGAAAGATTAATTAAAACTAAACTAAACTAATTAAACTAAAGAATTAAAGAAGCGAACTAACTAAGGGTTATTTTCTAATAAGAGATGGTGATGCTTAGGATAGGAATCCCTACGTATACTAACGGAGCAGGTACATAATCAAAATAACTGTGACGCGCAAGAAATAACCTAAGTAAAAGAATGCAAGGTGAAAGCTCAAGATTCTAAACCCTAATACTTTACCCTAACACTCGACTTCACTAATCTACGAACAAGTTAATAGACAATGCTTAATTAATGAGACCCTAATTTAACTAAGGTGATGCGGTCGTCCTCCTTCGCTAAACTGGTAGATGAATTAACCCTTCCTAAACCCTCTAGTTAAGTCTACTAGTTGTTAAAGAGTGATACGGTCGTCCTCTCTCTAACACCTTTCGAACGAAATTCAAAAGTAAAGTCTAGATTAATTTTAAGAATTCATTAACCAAGAGAATTAAAACCTAACGTCACAAGTTACCCTAATTACATACCCACAACCTACTTCTACGAGTTCATCCTACCCCAAGCATGCAAGGGTTTTAGCTAGACATAGGTTTAACGTAAATAAGAGCAATTAAATAAGTAACGAACATAAACATGATAATCAAGACGAAGAAGAGATCAAACATAAACTAGGGTTTTCCGAAATAAAAGAAGAACTGGAATTAACTCAATAAAAGAAGTCTCAATGTGTTCAATAATGAAAAATAAAGAAACTAAACTAAAAAGTAAGATCGTAATTCGGATTCATAATGAAAACCTCAAAAATGTAATCGTAAACTTGCTTCTCTTCTTCCTCTCCCAAAAACGAAGTCTAAAACTCTGAAACTATCTCGTGAAGTGTGGTATCGTGTATATCCTCAAAAACGAGCTTTGGACGCGTATATATAAGCCACGGGCCGAATCGTGAACTCATGGGCCGAAAAATGCCTTTGAAAATGCAAAACTTGGAAGTGCTCGAGCGGACCTGCTCGAGCGGTCGCGCTCGAGCGTAGAGCTCGAATGACACACGGGCTCGAGCGCTCGCGCTCGAGCTGCTCGAATGGTGCATAAATTGGGGCGCTCGAGCTGCTCGAGCGCTCGAAATCTTCTGTATGTTTTGGGCGCTCGAGCAACGTGCTCGAGCGCTAGTGCTCGAGTGCTTTACTCGAGTGCTCCCAAATTTTCACCAAGTAGCACTTTTCTTCTTCAACACTAACACCAATCGTATTTCTTCGATATCTTCTCATCCGGGCATCCGTTTGAGACGATTCAAAATCCTACGAACTCCGTTCTTCACCCTCGATTCACCTACGAGCATCAAAGAGACAAATTCATCAATGTAGAGAAATAATGCTCAATTAACTCCAAATACTCGACAAAATCGGCAAAAATTAGGGTATTTCAAGTGACGAATCATGATAATTTCACGCCTAATCAACCCCTCCAAACTTACCATGTTGTTTGTCCTCAAGCAACGAAATAATAAGTCAAGTGAAATTGTTAGGAATGAGTCAAAGAATCAATCATGCAAGAAAATGAACTCGAGCTTCAAAGATCAATCACACGTATACTCACTCACTTTCCATTCATCATACTCATGCAACAATAACAAAAAACACCAAGATCAAGCATGGATGTGCACTCAACGATGTGTTTCGCTACCTCACAAGTGTATATCAAAGATCAAGGGACTCACTCAAACAATCAATCACTCAAATTGGCAGCCATAGGCTTGTAAGTGCTCTTAACTTTGACCATACTCTAGAAATCAATGCCGAATCAAAAAGGACTTTCTCAAGGTTGTAATGTAGGCTCTTTGGACATGTGGGATAACAATATGGTAAAGTGACTAAAGTGAATGGAGAATAGAAAATCAAACTTCGGTACTTCGAGATAAGGAACAGACTACTTCAAATATATTCAATCAACAAACTTTCAATTTCAATTCTCTCAACACTTCAATTTTTTTTCTTTCTCACTCTTTCACTTCTTTTTTTTTCAATCACTTCATCTTTTCTTTTTCGCACAAACACATGAGCTCATTCTTCTTTTGCTCATTCTCAATTTTTTTCTTTCCCACAACTCATAACTTCATCACACCTTCTTCTCATATTCACTCAACAAACAACCTTTTCCTTTTTCAACTCAATTTAATCCCTTCACATTCACACTTTCCTATTCTCCACTCAAATTTGGACAAAAAGGCTTAGAAATTGGAATAGTGTTCATATGTGCTAGCAAATAAAATAGGTTTTAGGCTCAAAGGGGCTAACAAGGGATTCAATGTCATTGGTAAGGAAAATCTTGGCTAAGTGACTCAATAAAATCAAAGATGGCCTAAGATCCTATTCGGCATATCAAACTAGACACAATCAAGAAGCAAGAGCACACACAAGTTCTAGCATCCTCTAAGGTGACGATTCACTCACAAACGAAGAGATTAATTCATATATCAAAATCTCATAAGGCTCAAGTCTCTCAGCTTTCACGTCCATGCTAGTCCTAGTGAATTCTCACTCTTATCACACAAGCACTCAAAAAGAAAAATTCACAAGCATACAAGTTCCTTCTCCAATCCACTCGAACTCAAACACCCACACAAAAGAGTCCCTAACTCAAATCCACAAATCACCCTACTCGTCAAACATGCTCAAGAATAATAACTAATAAGTAGAAGGGGTCAATAAACATGAAATATGCAACCGCAAATCACATCGAATTCACCCAGAGGAGCATCCCAAGGCTCAAATATATAACCCAACACACTCAAAGATAAGGGGTGCTCCGGTGCAATGTAACAAGAAACACAAAAAAAACTCCACCCCCCAAACTTCGACCTTGCGAAGAGGTCTAAGTTTGGGGTTGTAGGTTACCTCAACCAAACAATTCAGTTTCTCTCAAACGTAGCACACTCCCTTGCTTGAGTTCCTCCCTTTTGAGTACTCCATCGAGACAAGCCTACAAAATAAACTCTCAAGTACGAGGTTAAAACTTACGATTCAACAACACCCTAATAACATAATAAGAATCTAAAAACACTCAAAAGCAAATAAAAAATGGGTTGTCTCCCATTCAGCGCTATTTTTAAGGTCCTCGTGCCGGACCGAACTCAAAGGAGCTTATGGGACATCATACTAAAAAATACCTCACTTACTCTCATAAGAGTGGTGCTTGCATGTCTTTCCTTGATGACCCTCCATCATGAGCTCTTTTGCTTTCCTCTCATCCCCAAGTGTTATGGGTCTCAACTCCTTCTCTCCTTTATCTGGAGGCGTCTTTCCAAACAGTTTCTTGAATTTGGACTTTTTTTTCTTGACTCCTCCTTTCCCTTCCAACTGGACCGCGTCCACCTTTTTCACTTCTTCCTCCTTCGACTTCTTCTTTTTATCCCTATCAACATAATCAAGAACATAATGCTCATGGGTTGAATTATCAAGTGAAGGATTATAAAATTCATGAATATGAGAAGGAGTAGGGATAGGAGGTGTGTCTTCAACACTAGGATCAATTGCATCCATGCAATACAAACTCTCATCCTCCTTCGGGTGCTTCATGGCTTCATATAGGGAAATCTTTATCTCTTGATCATCGACCTTCAACGTAATCTTCCCATTTGCCACGTCTAACACCATCCCGGCCGTAGCTAAGAACGGTCTTCCCAAGATCAGAGGCACGTGCTCATCTTCCTCCATCTCTAGCACTACAAAATCGGCTGGAAAGATGTGATCTCCAACTCTTACGAGCACGTCTTCCACTACTCCTTGAGGTCTCGTGATGGACCTATCAGCAAGCTGGAGCGTCATCATTGTGGGTTAAAGTTCACCCCCTTCCAACTTCTTGAAAAGCGACAACGACATCAAATTAATGCTCGCTCCGAGGTCACATAGCGCTCCCTTCTTGATCCCGTCCCGGTATCACAAAGAATGGTGAAGCTCCCGGGATCCTTCAGCTTTGGAGGAAGCGCCTTGTGCACTAATGCACTCACCTCAATGTTCAGCTGCACCAACTTCGGCTCATCCACTCGCTGTCTTTTCGCAATCAAGTCCTTCAAAAACTTTGCATAGTTGGGTATATGTTCCAAAGCATCATAAAAAGGGATATTAATATGCAATTGTTTAAACACATCAAGGAATTTAGCAAACTTTTCATCAAGCTTCTTTTTCATGAAGCGTTGTGGATATGGGACGGGTATCACCGATTTGGGTACCCCCCATTCATCTTTCTCGGTCTCTTTCACTTTCTCCCTTGCTTCCTTTGCCTTCTTCCACTTAGGAACTCTCTCACCCTTCTCAATGCCTTCCTCTTCAAGCTCTTTGCTCTCATCTTTACTCTTCTCAATCCCTTCACTTTCCATCTCATCTCTATCTTGGGGCGTCTCAGAATCAGCAGGCATCTGAGGACCTTCATAGTTGGTTCCACTTCTTAACTGGATAGCCTTGCAATGCTCTTTCGGGTTCCCCTCCGGCATGGAAGGATACTTACCCGACTCTCTATTCAATGACTTTGCAATCTGGCTCATCTGGAACTCTATGGAAGTGAACCTTCGATTGTTCTCTTGTTGAGTTCTAGTCCACTCAACGTTCATCTTCTGGAGCTCTTGATCACGTTGATCACCCTTTTTATGCAGCTCTTTCACATCGTACTCCAAGGATGACAACCTCTTACTTCCTTCCTCCACCTTCTGTAGAATCGCTCTCAACATCTCCTCAGTTGATACACCGTCTTCTCCACCAGGAGGTTTAGAACCCGGATCAACACCCGGAGGAACTGTAACACCCGCCTTCGGGTTAGCATATGAGAAATTCTCATTTTTCTTCCATGTGTTTTGAGGAGGCTGCTGGCCTCCTTGATAGCCTTGAGTGTTCCTTCATTGATTAGGAGGAGGTTGTGGACCTGGTGGTACAAAAGGTTGGCCATAAGAAGGCCTTCCATATTAATTACCACCTTGGTAGCCAATCTGATTGTAATACGGACCTCTCATGTAATTGGCTACCTCTTGCTGTCCACTTGGCTTGTCTACTCTCCCATTCTCTGCTGCATGCTCTCCAACCAAACTCTTCCCCAACTCGAGGTTGTTGATCTTTTCCATAATGGCCATCAATAGCCTTCTCGTTCCTTCACCTTCTTTCTCCTCCACCTTGCAAACTCTCTGAAACTCAGGATCCTCGTTCCATGCACCGGCATTCGTGACAATGTTGTCCACGATCTCTATACATCTCGCTATCCCTTGGTTCAGAAAAGCTCCATTCGCACATGCATCTAAATGGGCTTGGCCAGCCTTGCTGGCTCCACTGTAGAAGAATGCCATAATATCTCCCTCATTATACCCGTGCTGCGGGCACTCTATCAGCATGTTTGAGTATCTCTCCCATGCTTGACGTAGGTCCTCTCCTTGCTTCTGGCGAAAGGAAGAGATCTCAATTCTTGCTTTGATCGTTCTGGATGGAGGGTATTATCGCTCGAGGAACAGACGCTCGAGCTCGGCCCATGTGGTTACACCTCCCCGTGGGAGCGTGTTGTCATACCACTCTTTAGCTATTCCCGTCAATGAGAATGGGAACAGCCTAAGCCTCTTGGCATCTTCAGACATGCCATTGTAATTGAAAGTGGAGGCTATCATTAGAAAACTCCTCAGATGAATATGAGGATTCTCCTTCCTGATCACCCCCTTGAATTGATTCTCGGTAAGCAGCTTTAGAATTCCCGGGGAAATCGAGAAGTTATTTGCCTCAACAGGTGGCAATACCACTCCATCATAGTACCGTTGTGGCTGTGCTGCAAATCGCCCTCGAATACCCATATGTTGATCCACGTTCTGAGGAACGTGTTGAGGATTAGCAGCTGGTACGGGTACTTGTTAGGGTGGTGGTGGTTGGTAAACAGGTGGTTGATTGTAAACTGGAGGTGGAGGATACGGGTATGGTGGGTAAGGATAAGGTGGGTATGGGTAAGGTGGATAGGGTAAGTTAGGATGTGGGTAAGCAGGGTTGTTCTGAGGGTTATGGACAATGTTATGAGCTGGATTCCCTACGTTTTGTGTATCCGGGTTTAGGCTCTGGCTATCCCCTAACGGAACTTGATTCTGACTGCCACTAACTCCAGTGCCTTCAACTCGGCCCAATTCCTGATTGAACTCATTCGCAGCATCATCCAACTCATTAGAGATGTCCATTGGTTCTTTCCCTCCTCCGGCAGTATTCATTCTTCTCAAGAAAGCTCGGTTCCTTCTAGCTATCGTCTCATGGTCCAAAGATATTCTCTCTTCGCTCGTATTTCCTTGTGAGCATATTTTCATATACCTGACACACTAGCAGAAGGATCAAAATGCAACTGCCGATTGAATAAAAATGAAAATAAAAAAGATAATAAAACACTCACTACTAACTACTAAGCTATCTACAAGTCATATTCAAAAAGCATACAACGCCATCCCCGGCAACGGCGCCATTGACTTGATGCAAAAATACTAGCTTCTACTAGTCGCTACCCCGCAAGCGAACGAGTTCACTGTAGTAAGAGTAAGTATAATGGCCAAGTATATCGAACCCACAAGATGGGGTGTATGCGAACAGATCCCTGAAGATCTACGCGTCGTAGCTAATATGAGTGTAATGTTTTTTTGGTTTTTTGAAAGATTAATTAAAACTAAACTAAACTAATTAAACTAAAGAATTAAAGAAGCGAACTAACTAAGGGTTGTTTTCTAATGAGAGATGGTGATGCTTAGGATAGGAATCCCTACGTATACTAACGGAGCAGGTACATAATCAAAATAACTGTGACGTGCAAGAAATAACCTAAGTAAAAGAATGCAAGGTGAAAGCTCAAGATTCTAAACCCTAATACTTTATCCTAACACTCGACTTCACTAATCTACGAACAAGTTAATAGATAGTGCTTAATTAATGAGACCCTAATTTAACTAAGGTGATGCGGTCGTCCTCCTTCGCTAAACTGGTAGATGAATTAACCCTTCCTAAACCCTCTAGTTAAGTCTACTCGTTGTTAAAAAGTGATACGGTCGTCCTCTCTCTAACACCTTTCGGACGAAATTCAAAAGTAAAGTCTAGATTAATTTTAAGAATTCATTAACCAAGAGAATTAAAACCTAACGTCACAAAGTTACCCTAATTACATACCCACAACCTACTTCTACGAGTTCATCCTACCCCAAGCATGCAAGGGTTTTAGCTAGACATAGGTTTAACGTAAATAAGAGCAATTAAATAAGTAACGAACATAAACATGATAATCAAGACGAAGAAGAGATCAAACATAAACTAGGGTTTTCCGAAATAAAAGAAGAACTGGAATTAACTCAATAAAAGAAGTCTCAATGTGTTCAATAATGAAAAATAAAGAAACTAAACTAAAAAGTAAGATCGTAATTCGAATTCGTAATGAAAACCTCAAAAACGTAATCGTAAACTTGCTTCTCTTCTTCCTCTCCCAAAAACGAACTCTAAAACTCTGAAACTATCTCGTGAAGTGTGGTATCGTGTATATCCTAAAAAATGAGCTTTGGACGCGTATATATAAGCCACGGGCCGAATCGTGAACTCATGGGCCGAAAAACACCTTTGAAAACGCAAAACTTGGAAGTGCTCGAGCGGTCGCGCTCGAGCGTAGAGCTCGAATGACACACGGGCTCGAGCGCTCGCGCTCGAGCTGCTCGAATGGTGCATAATTTGGGGCGCTCGAGCAACATGCTCGAGCGGTGGCGCTCGAGCTGCTCGAGCGCTCGAAATCTTCTGTATGTTTTGGGCGCTCGAGCCACGTGCTCGAGTGCTTTACTCTAGTGCTCCTAAATTTTCACCAAGTAGCACTTTTCTTCTTCAACACTAACACCAATCATATTTCTTCGATATCTTCTCATCCGGGCATCCGTTTGACACGATTCAAAATCCTACGAACTCCGTTCTTCACCCTCGATTCACCTACGAGTATCAAAGAGACAAATTCATCAATGTAGAGAAATAATGCTCAATTAACTCCAAATACTCGACAAAATCGGCCAAAATTAGGGTATTTCAAGTGACGAATCATGATAATTTCACGCCTAATCAGTTCCCCTGGTCTCTCCCTCTGTGTAGTCTTTTGTGGAGTCGGGAGTATCTACAATCAATATTTGTAATATTATTTAAAATAAATTGACGTATTAATTACTTTAATAGAAATGTATTTTAACTTTTTTGTGAGAGAAACCAAGTTTTGCGGCCATTCGAGGAAGTGCCCGACTTCATCTCCGACTGTGGTGGCCACATCTTCTGGTTTTGGCAACAGTGAAGTCTCTTGTCCAATTTCAGGTACAGTGAGGGTGACTTTCACAAAACCAAGAGTGATTGGGCGACCATGGATCACTCCACTGGAGCTATCGAACAACATTCCAGTGGCCACCAACCGAAGAGAATAATCCAAATAAAGGTAACAAGGAGTCGTCTGTTCGAAGAGGATATTCAGTTAGAAAATTTATACTAGTATTTAATTAAAATAAATACGAGATACATCTGATACCTTGGAGACGTTTTGAAGTGCATCATGGAAGTCGTCTAAAGCATTGTTTCTAACAGCACTCTCTAGCCTCAGCGGAAAACATAGGAGCACTGTTTTCACAGCTAGCACCACTAGATGACATCCCGTATCTCATTTGATGGTTTGATATCATCGAAACTTGTTTAGCTAAGTCGGCAACCTGGGCTGAAAGTTGTTCCACCTTAGATATAGCCGCCATACCAGGTGTCATACGCAATGATTTCTTCGTGACGCCAAATCCAAGTCCCCGTATGCGTCCGGGATGCTCCTGACAATTTATTGCCCGTGCAAACAGATCATCAGTCCCCACAGTGCGGGTCTCGTCGGGCGTCATGCTCTGAGATATGCGCTCCTAAATAACAAACAAATATTATTAAATCATTTCAAATTAAATAATAGTTTATAATGTTAAAGATAAAATAATGGATGAATTACCGCTTCATCAATGATACGCTGTGTTTTGGGATCGGGAACATTCCCATCTCGAGTCTTTCTTGTAGTCTGAAATAACTCATAACGGGTAACAACAGGTGCACTCTCTCCACCTTTCCTTTTTTTCTTCTTTCTACGATAATAATAAACATGTAAAAAATCATTAAAAGTGAATATATATTAATGAAGTGAATGATCATAAAAAAATTAAAAGTTAGCAAATCTCACCAAATCTTCCCTAATGCGTGCATAACCTCTGGAAGATCCACGATATCGTGCCTCCATATTCTTAGCTTGTATGCTATTTCTGTTACTTTTTTCCTACAGTGTAATATAAATACGATAAATACTGGAAAAAAAAAGAATAGGTGAAATAACATTAATCAATTTTACCTTGAAATCATCAAGCATAGATCTACGCTCAAACTCCTGCCAATATGGAGCCACTATAGGGGATTCCACATAGTCTTTAGGCGGCGTAGACGAATACAAACCAGTCTTCGGGTCTCGTGCCTTATTCCTCAGAAAAGTCCGATTTTTTTTTACCTTATTTCCAGCTTCTTTAAGTATATCATGCTTCTTTGTGTGATCAAGGCCGATGAATGTAGTCTGCATATACATATAGAATATAATAATTTATATTTAGTAATTTCACATATAAAAATAAATTATACAACAATTTTAATATGCACTACAATTAATTAACATACCACGAGCTCATCCCATATCGCTTCCTTGAAAGGAGTCATCTCAGGCTTACGCTAGTCATTGCATGGCAGCACGATAGGGACAACTCTCCTGACTGCAGACCCAATGAAGTACGCCAACTTCGCACTCTCTGGTCCTATCGACTGCCCATACTCATTGAATGATAACTGCAATTCAATGATATCATTAGGTCAACAGACAATTAATTAATATAATAACAATTAAACTGTTCAATTGTATTAAAATTACCTTCAGTAATTTTCCTTTGCTACGGTTTTTTTTTTTTCAGTGAAGTCATCGTGACTATACCCCTCTTGCGCTTCTCTCCAGAGCTACTAGAGGTGGGAGCATCAGTGTTATCCTGTCTTGTGTCATCATCTCCGTCATCTGGATCATCTCCATAATCTGGCTCATCTCCAGCATATGGAAAATAAGTTGGATTATCTCCATCATCTCTATCATAGGGCGAATAATCCATGATCCTGCGAAATAAAATAAAAAATATGTAAGAGTTATAAAGAAACAACATTTAACAAAGCACAAACAATAACATTCAATAAAGTCATACATTTCTTTTTAGCACTGATTTTTCTTTTTCGTTTTTTGGTTGACTTTTCTTGTTCATGACCATGAATGTTGACGAGATCCGGATTGATATACTCATCATCACTTGTAAGTTTTCTCTGGTGCGGACGGGGATTTGCAGGATCATCGAAAGAGGGTATAGAATGAGTGAAGTTCTTGAAAAGATCATCAATCATGTCAACATCTTCATCGACGTGATCGCTGATCTGGTAACTATGGTTAAATTTGTTTGACAGAAGCACAATTGACCATTTCTTGTTAACTGGGTCGGGGACATAGAAAATTTGTTGAGCTTGACTAGCCATTATGTAAGAGTCATCTCTGTATCCCACATTCTTCAAATCAACGCGTATGAACCCAGAACGTTCAACTTGGACCCCATTTGGGATCCTCACCCAACTACAATCGAAAATTGGCTCACGGTGACCAACATAGTCGAGTTCCCAAATGTTGACAATCTGTCCAAAGTAAATGGTATTCGACTGATTCCATGCAGTTGCAGTAATAGACACCCCACTATTCTGCATTGTACTTGTGGCATCATGATCTCTGGTATAAAACGTGTATCCATTAATAAGATAACACTTGTATGAATACACATGTCTATCAGGCAATCTGGATAACCACTTAACTCTTTCTTTCACAGAGTCTTTATCTTGTGACAACATATTTGCAACATAACCATTGAACCAGTCAACAAACGTGTGATTGTGCTCAATTTCAATCCATGATCTAGCTCTGGTGGGAAAAGACTCAGAAAGTGCCTGCATGTGCAGGTCAATAAAAGGAAGCACGTCGACCGTGTTGTGAAGTACACACAAGTGCATCCGTGTTAGCTCCTTCATACTAACACTTACAGTTTGGCCACCGGTAATGCCTTCACCATCCATTCTATTGGTGTATCGGGTACTTAGAAGTCCAATTGCATCGACATTCGGAATAAATTCAGACCAGTACTCGACTGCTTCTTCTACTAAATAGTGTTCTGCAATGCATCCCTCCGGCCTGTACATATTCATCACATACCCTTTCAACACTTTCATATATCTCTCTACACCATACATCCATCGTATACGAGCAGGACCACACATCCTTGTCTCGTGTACCAAATGAACGGTTAAGTGAACCATTATATCAAAAAATGAAGGAGGAAAATACATTTCAAGCTCACAAAGCGTCCCCACAATCTGTCTCTGAAAACCAAGCAATTTTCTAGGATCAATAACTTTACTACTCATTGCCTTGAAGAACCAACAAAGCTTTGTTATGGTTATGCACACATTTTCAGGCAAGATAGAACGTATTGCAATGGGCAAGAAATTCTCCATGATGACATGATAGTCATGCGATTTCAGATTCATCAACTTCACGCCATCATCTGAAACAAGTCTATGTATGTTGGATGAATAACCCTCTGGTACTTTCACATCCTTTACTGTTTGAAGAAGAATTTTTCTCTCACTCTTGGACAAGGTGTGTGCAGCAGGAGGTAATTTCGGTGGTTTACCTTCTTCACACACAGGTGCTAGTTCAGCTCTTATACCCATATCAACCATATCCATTCTTGCATTGTAACCATCCTTAGACTTGTTATCAGCTAGCAGAGTATTGAGCAAACTAGCACAAACATTCTTCTCAACGTGCATTAGATCAATGAAGTGTCTAACATACAACTCTTTCTAATAGGGCAATTGAAAGAAAATTGATTCCTACTTCCAGCCTCTAGTTGGGAGACTCTTTGCAAAGTGTTTTCCGTATTGTGTGTTGACATTCTTCATCTCGTTCAATACATCTGTACCTGACAATTGTTGGAGTTATACGTGAAAGTATGCTTTTACTTTGTATAACTCGTGTATCAAACACTCGTTTTTATGAGAATAATTCTTTTATCGCATTTGCTTTAGTTATGATTGAATGTTGAATTTCTATTGCAAACCGTTCAATATATAGTACGTGTTACATTGTAGTTAATGTGGTGATACCCGATCACGGAAGACGACATTAACAGTTTACTTGTAACTAAACGTACATTTTCACGGCCTAGGTGGAATTGAACAATCCACCGTGAAAGGTCGATGTGTAAGGCTCAGATTGGTCTGTCTTGACCAAGAGATTGCACTAGCACATTTAGTATGTGTTGAAGAGGTCCTACAGCGAGGAGAAATTCTTCTGTTCTGAAAGGTGAAGAATTAGACCTCAGTGGTTGTTGATTTCTTAATCTCCGTCACTTAAATAGGACCGTGTGTGCTTAGTAGTTACTGCTTTGATTCATGTTGGGTGAGAATCATTGTGACTTCGAACTTTGTGTCTTGGGCAGTAATATTAATCATACGACGGTTGCTAAGATTTAATACGGAGAAACGCGTGCGAGTACGGCTCGTGTGATTAGTCCCCTTGGTGGGCTCAGAAGTTTTATTGTACCAAATCTTGCAAGTGAAGAATTAGTTTCTTCGGTACGAATAATAATGTTGAGCTGTCTTTACTCCAAGGTGAAATATATTAATTAATTTAGAGCTATTCAGAAGCTTAATTAATTAATGGACTTGATAATCTTAAACGCGGGAAATAATAACCGGGAGCCCATATTATCGTAATATGGATTAAGATGGATAGTGCAATATTAATTTATTAGTGGTAATAATTAATATTAATGGACTGAATTATATTGGGGCTCAATATTGAAATTCAGAAGTCCATTAGGAGGTCCAATCTTAATTCTCCTTAAGGCCCCTCAAGTAGCCCAATTAAGTAGCCCAATAATGATAAGGTGATTAAAATAAAAAGAAAATTATATTGCTGATTTTTCTCTCTTATTTTTCGAAAATAAGCATATGTAGGAGAAATTAGATTTTGTTAATCTTCTTGAAAAGATATTATGGAAGATATGTATTCTAGAAGTACAAGAATATCTCATATATTCAAGAAGATCCAAATCTTGGATTTCACACTCATAATTTTCGAAAATTACACCCCTTAATATGTAGGGTGAGATTTTTGTGGAATATTTTATTTTGGAGAAAAGAATATATGGGATATATTCAAGATTTCTTAGAGTCTAAGAAAAGATTTTTTCCAAGCCCAAAATATATCAAAAATTTCGGCCCCTACACTATTATAAATAGGGGATGATTATTTCATCCCCAAGTACATAATTCCATGTGTTGGAAAAATCAAGAAGCATAGATATTTTTCTTTTTCCTTAGTTTATTAAATTGCTTGAAAGCGTCTCCCACCGGCGATCAAGTGAGGTGAAAAGGGAAATACTTGAGAAGGCTTTGGGTTGATAGAACGTGATTACAAGTGTCCTGTATATCCAAAGGCCATTACTACGAGAGGTACGTTAATCGCATATTTACTTGTTTAATTCCGCCTAGTTAAATATGTGAAATTAATTTAACATGCATGATGATAATTAGTTGTTGGAATTATTATTTGAATTAATTAGGATTAATTCATGCTAGTAATAATTGTATTTAAATTCGTATTTAAAGTTCATCCCGAATAGATTCCGGGCACCCCAATTTTCCCAACAACTGGTATCAGAGCCACGGTTTCGAGCTCTGAATTTTAAATTGGAATTTAAATTGTTGAACATTAAATTGAAATTGGATAGTAGAATTGTTAGATCTTTTTTGCAGGTATCCAATTGTCATGGTTTTTAATGTTGTTAATTTCATGCGTGTGAATTAATTTGGTTTTTAATTCGATTCGTTCGAATTCGTTTTTCTCGTGAGAAAATCCACGAGTAGATTAGTTGTTTTTATTTTGATTCGATCATTGTAATAGACTAGTCTAGATCTAGTATTTATTTTTTTTGTAAAAATAAATTGTAACCGGATCGTGACGAAGAACGAAGAATTAAAAACGGCGTACCCGGACGATGCATACAAGCGTGGCGCGTGTATGGAGGTAAAATCATTCAAGGGGTGAAGAAAACGAGGACGAACGGCGAAAAAACGGCGCACGGGGGTGTACGGCGCACACCGTGCGCAACGGGCGCACGGCGCCGCGCGCACGGCGCGCGCGCGCCTCGGCAGGCCGCTGCAGCGCCTCGGGCGCCCCGGGCAGCGCCTCGGCGCGCTTCTGTGCTGCGCCTCGGGGCTGCGCTTCGGCGCGCCTCGGGCGCTTTTCCAGCGCTTCTCGGGCCGGGAAGCGCGCGGGCCCACTTCGTGGGCCGACGCGCGCTGTATCTCAGGCCGTGGAATTTTTTCGGTTCGTGTTTTTTTTTCCGTGTGTTTTTAAACGTCGTCCCGAACCCCAAACGATGCTGTTTTTTAAGAAGTGTTGCTGTTCGAGTGGGAGCACGTCGAGACGAACGTCGGAAAGCAACAAGGACATTTTTTCGCATCAAGACATGAAGAAATTAAACCGTGACAATTGGAATTGAGTGCTCCAATGTGTTTAATTTTGTTTTGATGGATGTTTTATTTCGTGCAATTTTTATTATTTGTTAATATGTGTTTGCATGAATTTGATTGTCCAAGAAAAACCTTACTTTCGAAAATTACTAAGTATGTTTTTATAATCGTAATTTTATTCCGGATATTAAAATTGGATTAATTTGACCTCCATAATTTATTTATTTGTGAAGTTCTTTTGGAATACATTTCCCCCTCGGATCGGCCAAAAGAACGGATTTCACATGAATAAATTCCGAAAGGATGATTGTAGATTATTACTAGTGGCGGTATTGACCCTCACCACGAGTGGCTTGCTCAAAGCGAAATAATAATCCTGTATTTAATTATGGTTATTACTTAGGCATGGGAAATTGATATTAACTTACTCCCCTCGGAGTCCCTGTCAGTTTCTATGTGGTCAAAGTGGGAGCCAACTATTAATTTTGAATTAAGGATTTGTAACTTTTAAGTTTGTGATCCGCTTGAATGTATTTAAATGTATAGACCACCCCTCGTGGCGCATTTAAATTATTTCGAGATGTTGGCTGATGCATGATTATATTGTTTTAAGGTTTCAATATAATTGATGTGATCGAATTATGTGATAATTTCATATTTTTCTAGATATTGATATGAATGTATGTTTTATTCTCATTTCATCATGTCGCAACCTTTTGATCCACTGTTTAATATACTTAAAGTTAATAAACTTTTTGGAGAGAATTATATCGATTGGAAAAGTTTTTTTTAAAATTTGTCCTTATTGCACGAAAACACAATTGGGTTATACCCGGCAAGCCTAATGATAAGTCAATCAATGGGAAGAGGCAGTTTATGATCGGAAGCGTGACAATGAATGAAGTACATCATCTTGACATTTATGTCTGAGGATTTGAGGCGCGTTCATGAAGACATTGTATCCGCTGTTGAAATCATGGAACACCTTGAAGAGATGTTTTCACATCAGAATCCCATGACTAATCAGTTCACCAAACATGACTCGGTCAAGTTGGAAATGGTGGAAGGAACGCCCGTGAGGGAGCACGTTCTCGAGATAATGGCATACCTTAACAAGTTGGAAGTACTTGGTGCGGATTTTGATTGATTTCATATACCATTCCCTACCGAGAAGCTTTGAGTAGTTTCATCTGAACTGTCAGATGAATGAACGGACAAGTCGTTTGCCCGAGCTCTTGCAAGCTTTAGTTTCGGTGGAGGTGATAATGGAGCACCAGTCTAGTGCTATGGTGGCTAATGGTTCGTCTACCTCTTTTGGTCCCAAGGGAGGGAAAAAGAGGAAGAGAACCAAAGGCCGGATCCAAGCAAATCCAATTGTTGCGAAAGACAAATGCAAAGGCAAGCATCGAAGGGGAAGTGTTTTAGTTGCGGTGAGAGAGGACAATGGAGGTCTGCCTGTTCCAAGCCTAAAAGGCTAGGAAAGTTAGGTAATTCACACACCTTAGTCGTCGAAACTTGTGAAGTGGCGTATGCTGTCTATTCGTGGATAGTGGATACGAGAGCTACTGATCACATTTGTTTCATAGGTTTAAGCTAACCCGACGACCTAACGGAAGTGAGATCCCCATCACATCGGGCAATGCTACGAGAGTGGCAGCTGAAGCAGTGGGAGAAGTGCGCCTATCTTGTGAAGATAGAGTTATGGTCTTGAGAGACATTCCTCATGTTCCTAGTTTAGAAAGAACTCAACCTTCAGTTTCTAAACTGTTTGAATAGATACTCAGTTTCTTTTAATGAGGATGTTATTATTGCTTGAAACGATGAGTTTATCCGTTCTGGAACTTTAATGGATGATCTTTATACCATTTTTTGGGCACACCACTCACAAAATTGAATCTAATAACACATCGATTATTTCGAGTAATAAAAGAAAGTGTTCTTCGGAGATGAACGAAACACTTCTATGGCATCTTAGACTAGGTCATATTAATCTAAAGTGGATAGAGAGATTGGTGAAAGACGGATCCTTGGAATTATTCCAAGTCGAACCGTTTCCAACTTGTGAATCCTGTTTAGAGGGTAAAATGACCAAGAGGGCATTTGGAGCCAAGGGGAATAGAACTACGGAAGTGTTAGAACTCGTTCATACCGATATGTGTGGTTCAATGACGATCATAGCAAGAAGAGGTATGAGTAATTTGATGATTACTCAAGATACGGATACATCTACCTTATGATGCATAGGGTAAGAAGTATCAAGTCTCTACGATTTGTTCGTGGAGGCGAATACCTTAGCAATGAATTCTTGAACTACCTATCGGAAGAAGGGATTGTATCCCTGTTGACCACATCGGGAACCCCTCAATAGAACGGTGTGGCGGAACGAAGGAGCCAGACTCTTTTAGAAATAGTCAGATCCATGATGAGTTATTCAGATTTACCCAAGTCGTTTTGGGGTAATGCCTTGGAAACAATGACTTATATTCTGAACTTGGTGCCATCCAAATCGGTTCCTAAAACCCCAATGGAATTGTGGACCGGGGCGCAAGTCCAGTCTAAGACACTTGCAGATTTGGGGTTGTCCGGCATACGTGCTAGACAAGGAAGCCGGTAAATTGGATCCATGTTCGGAATTAAGGTTGTTTATAGGATATCCCATGGGAACGAAAGGGTGTATGTTCTATAGTCTCAAGGATTAAAAGACCGTGATTAGTTCGCACTTTAAATTCTTGGAGAAAGACTATATGAACAAAAGAAAGCCCAGGAGTGAGATTACCTTAGACGAGTTAAGAGGGCAAACTCCTATACCAAGTATACAAGATGATATACCACACGTCATACCTTCACAACCGGAACCCCGTCGTAGTGGGAGGATTGCAAGGCAACCCGAGAGATTCATGGGAATTGGAGAATCTTCGGATTTGATTCCCGGCGATGAATCAGACCCATGAACGTACGACGAGGCAATCCAAGACAAAGACGCGGAAGTGTGGCAAACCGCAATGGAAACCGAGGTGGGTTCGATGGATTGTAATCAAGTGTGGGAGTTGGTTGATCCACCTAATGGGGTAGAACCTATTGGATGCAAGTGGGTGTACAAGAGGAAAAGAGGACCGGACGGAAGGGTAGAGACCTTCAAAGCAAGGCTTGTGGCCTGTGGCCTATAGCTATGCTTAAGTCCATCCGTATTCTCTTGTCGATCGCTGCGCACTTAGATTACGAGATCTGGCAAAATGGATGTCAAGACAGCTTTCCTTAACGAAAGTCTTGATGGGATCTATATGCAACTGCCCAAAGGTTTCATTGAAAAAGGCCAAGAGAATCTCGTATGCAAGCTCAAGAGATCCATTTACGGTCTTAAGCAAGCATCGCGTACTTGGAACCAGTGATTTGATCAAGTGATTAAGTCTTATGGGTTTGATCAAAACGAGTTCGAAAGTTGTGTGTATAAGAAGCGTGACGGAACTGCGGTGGTATTCTTAGTATTATACGTAGACGATATTCTGCTCATTGGAAACAATGTAAAGGTATTGTCAGACGTAAAGGTATGACTGTCAAAACAATTTGATATGAAGGACTTAGGGGAAGCCGGTCACATCCTTGGGATCAAAATCACTCGCGATCGCAAGAAGAGGATGTTGGGCTTATCGCAAGCTTCATACATTGACACTGTTTTGAAGCGTTTCAGCATGTAAGATTCCAAGAAAGGTTTTGTACCTTTTAGGCATGGAATCCATCTATCGAAAGAAATGAGCCCTAAGACGCAAGCGGAGATAGATGACATGAAAGGTGTTCCGTACGCTTCGGCCGTAGGAAGCCTTATGTATGCAATGCTGTGTACGAGACCGGATATCTGCTTTGCCGCAGGCATGGTAGCAAGATATCAAAGTAATCCCGGGAAAGACCATTGGACTGCCGTAAAATGCATCTTGAGGTATCTGAAAAGAACTCGGGAGCGGATGCTGATTTACCAGTCGGATAGTCTAGTTCCCGTAGGATACACGGACTCGGATTTCCAATCAGACATAGACTCAAGAAAGTCAACCTCGGGTAGTGTGTTTTGCATGGGAGAAGGAGCCATGACATGGAGAAGCGGTTTGCAGAAATGCATCGCAGATTCGACCATGGAAACCGAATAAGTAGCTGCTTGTGAAGCAGCGAAAGAAGCGGTTTGGCTCAAGTACTTCTTAGTGGACTTGGACACTGTTCCGAATTTGCCCGACAAGATAACTGTCTTTTGTGACAATGTCGGAGCAGTTGCAAATTCAATGGAACCGAGAGCCCACAAGGCCAGCAAACACATAGAAAGAGAATACCATCTTATACGAGAAATCGTTAAGAGAGGAGAAAAAGAGGTGGCAAAGATATGCGTCGGGGACAACCTAGTAAATCCATTCACAAAGGGTCTGCCTCTGAATACATTCGAGAGACATGTGAATGGAATGGGAGTCAAGACCATTGCCAATCTGCTGTAAGTATAAGTGGGAGGAATTATTAGGTTAGTGTAGGTTGACATGAGATGTCATGGAGAGCTACTACACTAAGACATGCGTGATGTATACTAAAAGCAGACTTTAAGTATAAGTGGGAGATTGTTGGAGTTATACGTGAAAGTATGCTTTTACTTTGTATAACTCGTGTATCAAACACTCGTTTTTATGAGAATAATTTTTTTATCGCATTTGCTTTAGTTATGATTGAATGTTGAATTTCTATTGCAAATCGTTCAATATATAGTACGTGTTACATTGTAGTTAATGTGGTGATACCCGATCACGAAAGACGACATTAACAGTTTACTTGTAACTAAACGTACATTTTCACGGCCTAGGTGGAATTGAACAATCCACCGTGAAAGGTCGATGTGTAAGGCTCAGATTGGTCTGTCTTGACCAAGAGATTGCACTAGCACATTTAGTATGTGTTGAAGAGGTCCTACAGCGAGGAGAAATTCTTCTGTTCTGAAAGGTGAAGAATTAGACCTCAGTGGTTGTTGATTTCTTAATCTCCGTCACTTAAATAGGACCGTGTGTGCTTAGTAGTTACTGCTTTGATTCATGTTGGGTGAGAATCATTGTGACTTCGAACTTTGTGTCTTGGGCAGTAATATTAATCATACGACGGTTGCTAAGATTTAATACGGAGAAACGCGTGCGAGTACGGCTCGTGTGATTAGTCCCCTTGGTGGGCTCAGAAGTTTTATTGTACCAAATCTTGCAAGTGAAGAATTAGTTTCTTCGGTACGAATAATAATGTTGAGCTGTCTTTACTCCAAGGTGAAATATATTAATTAATTTAGAGCTATTCAGAAGCTTAATTAATTAATGGACTTGATAATCTTAAACGCGGGAAATAATAACCGGGAGCCCATATTATCGTAATATGGATTAAGATGGATAGTGCAATATTAATTTATTAGTGGTAATAATTAATATTAATGGACTGAATTATATTGGGGCTCAATATTGAAATTCAGAAGTCCATTAGGAGGTCCAATCTTAATTCTCCTTAAGGCCCCTCAAGTAGCCCAATTAAGTAGCCCAATAATGATAAGGTGATTAAAATAAAAAGAAAATTATATTGCTGATTTTTCTCTCTTATTTTTCGAAAATAAGCATATGTAGGAGAAATTAGATTTTGTTAATCTTCTTGAAAAGATATTATGGAAGATATGTATTCTAGAAGTACAAGAATATCTCATATATTCAAGAAGATCCAAATCTTGGATTTCACACTCATAATTTTCGAAAATTACACCCCTTAATATGTAGGGTGAGATTTTTGTGGAATATTTTATTTTGGAGAAAAGAATATATGGGATATATTCAAGATTTCTTAGAGTCTAAGAAAAGATTTTTTCCAAGCCCAAAATATATCAAAAATTTCGGCCCCTACACTATTATAAATAGGGGATGATTATTTCATCCCCAAGTACATAATTCCATGTGTTGGAAAAATCAAGAAGCATAGATATTTTTCTTTTTCCTTAGTTTATTAAATTGCTTGAAAGCGTCTCCCACCGGCGATCAAGTGAGGTGAAAAGGGAAATACTTGAGAAGGCTTTGGGTTGATAGAACGTGATTACAAGTGTCCTGTATATCCAAAGGCCATTACTACGAGAGGTACGTTAATCGCATATTTACTTGTTTAATTCCGCCTAGTTAAATATGTGAAATTAATTTAACATGCATGATGATAATTAGTTGTTGGAATTATTATTTGAATTAATTAGGATTAATTCATGCTAGTAATAATTTTATTTAAATTCGTATTTAAAGTTCATCCCGAATAGATTCCGGGCACCCCAATTTTCCCAACAACAATAAACGTGGTGCTCCACGTTCCTCGATTGTGCCATCGAATGCATCGGCCATTCTTCTGTACTCATGTGTTGGCTCCAACCACCTTCTATGCCCCATATAAACAGTCTTCCTACAATGACATAAACGAATGTGATCTGTGTTCGTGGTACACCAAGGACATGCATCGGCCCCCTTCACACTATATCCAGATACATTCCCATAAGCGGGGAAGTCATTGATAGTCTCAAACAACATGGCCTTCAACTTGAAATTCTCCTTTCTATAAGCATAATACACATCGACCCCCTCATTCCACAAGAGCTTCAAGTCCTCTATCAAAGGAGCCAGATATACATCTATGTCGTTACCAGGTTGTTTGGGTCCTGATATCAATATAGACAACATCATATAAGTGCGCTTCATGCACAACTCCGGTGAAAGATTATAAACCATCAGAATCACTGGCCATGTACTGTGGTTAGTACTTTGGATACCGAACGGATTCATTCCGTCAGTTGAGAGTGCAAGACGCAAGTGTCGTGGCTCGTCACCAGATTCTGGATGTCTGGCATCGAATGTCTTCCACTGGGGTGAATCAGCAGGGTGTCTTAGCATTCCATCATCGATCTTATCATCATGATGCCAAGTTAAATTTCTAACATCCACACCGCTACTATACATTCTCCTGAATCTTGGTATTATTGGGAAGTACCACATCACCTTCGCTGAAGATTTATTCTTCAGATATCTCTTCTTCCCACACTTGGGACATTCATCGAGGTCCGAAATAAGATACAATCACCCGGGCAAGCATGAATTTTCTGATGTGTTAACCCGATGGACTTAAGCATTTGCTTAGCCTCATATGCTTTCGTAGGCAGTATATTTCCATCGGGCAATAGACCACTAATTGCTTCCAGCATACTTGAGAAGCACACATCGGATAACTCGTGTGCTGCTTTTAGGTTGAACAATATCAACACAGCTGACACTTTTGTTGCCTTCTTACACCCGGGCCAAAGGGGCAATCCAGCGTCATCCCTTAATTTTTCAGATATATAAGGGTGATCTCACAGATTTGTGTCATCCCCACTCGATGTATCAACATTCGGTACATCTCTGAAACTATCCTCATCCACTGTATCTTCAAACCTAAAGTCAGTTCTTATGTTGCTAGAGCTACATCCATCTCTTCTCTCACCATGAAATGTCCAAACGGTATATGTTTTATCAATACCGTGACACATCAAGTGGTCAAACAAACTTTCTCGACCACTAACAGTTTTTCCATTCATACATTTCCAACACGGACATAGAATGTATCGATGGTCGGTGCAGTGTCTAATTGCATGATTACAAAACTCTTCCACCCCATTCCTATACTCCTCTAATAATCTATCTGCCCGAACCCACTTTCGATCCATATAGAACTAGAGATGCCTATATAGATTAACCGAAAAGTATACATGTTGAGTCTAACATATTAATCCTAACATGCACCCTAAAACAATTTCATCTAAAATTTCAACATATGAATCCTAACATGCATTCTAACAATTTCATCTAAAAATATTCTTAAAGCCTTCAATATTTCACATCTATAAACCTCTTGAAATAAATTCTAACATTTTAATACTAATTAACATGCACACTAAAATAATTTCATCTAAAATTCTAACATATTAATCCTAACATGCATTCTAACAATTCCATTTAAAATTATTCCTAAAGCCTTCAATATTTCATATCTATAAACCTCTTGAAATAAAGTCTAACATTTTAATACTAATTAACATATATACATCTAAAATTCTAAAAAATTATAATATGTCCATCTAAAATTCTAACAAATTCTAACAATTTCATCTAAAATAATTTTAACATATTAAACCTATATAACTTGCAACAATTTCATCTAAAATTAATCCAAAAGCCTTCAATTCACCAATGTTTCACCAATAACATACATATATATATACATATTCATACATATTCATATATATATATATATATATATATATATATATATATATATATATATATATATATTCATACATTACATTTTCATATATATACATATTCATATATATACACATATACATACATGTTGATGACCTTTTCTAATCTATGATGATTAGTGGTTGTTTTTACTACATAAGATCATCAAACAAATACTAAGATCATGATATATAGTGCAAGAAATGAATTTGCAAGAGTTGGACAACTTTTTATTATGGGAAAAAAATCCTCCCCCTTCATGCAAATGAAGGGGTATTTATAGGCATACAAAGAGGCTAGGTGTCACCATCTTGATGGCTTAGCCATTGGGATTTTGCCAAGTGTTATGACTTTTGTACAACAACTAATCTATTGCCCAATGAATGGGTGCCAAGTATAAAGACACATTGACTATTTCTAAAGTTAGTGACTCTTGGCATTCCCAATGTTGTACTTGGTCTTTGAAATCACTCAGCTACTCTCCTTGGTGCCCAGCTACTCGTATGTATGTCTTCATTGGGTGTTGGAAACCCTTATAACCCCAGTTGCTCGCCTGCTCGCCTCTTGTTGAGACTTTGGGTCTTCTTGTTCTTGTTGTTTGCTACCTCGCAATGGCCTTTATAACCGGTTGCTCGCCGCCTTCAGATGGGTATTTGTCCCTGCTGCTCGCCTCCTTCATTAGGACATGGTCCCTGTTGCTCGCCTCCTATGTCATGCAGTCCCTGTTGCTCGTCCTCTTCCATATTATTGCTTTTGATGACTTCTTAATCTTATTAGATTAATATTTTTTATGCTAATATTATGTCCCTGTTGGTCGCCTATCAACAATGCCCCCTAGTTTGGCATATAAGGATGAATTTTTATTCCTTTATGTCAAACTATAGGATAGGCTGTGTTATCCAATAGGAGGCGAGCAACGGGGAAAGTGAGTTACTTCTATATAGGGAGCGGGCAGCAAGTTTTCAAACACTTAGGCGGGAACTCTGGGAGGCGATCAGCGAGGGACTTCCAGAGGCGAGCAGCGTGGAACGTCCTTTGGACTTGCGTCGTTTCGCTTCCCGAGGCACGGAATACGAAGCGACGCAGTTTGCCCACGCGTGCACTCCTATATTTGCAACTAGGGGCCTCAATTTTTCACTTTCCTTACTTCTGCCCCCGAATCCATATCTATAAATAGCTCCCCCCTTCCATTTTCTTTCTTTTTCGTTCTTTCACAAGCAAACCGCCATTGAAGAGTTTTCGAGCTTTTCTTTTCGTTGTTTTCTTCGATTCTACAGTCGATTTTATCCAAATCAAAGGTGAATCCTTTGATCTTTCTTGTTTGTTCTTGTTATTGCTTGCATTTTACTTTTCAATTTCGCCATTTTCGTTCTTCATTTTTCTTATCCGCCATCGCCGCCGCCGTATCGCCGCCGCGTCGCCGTCGCATCGCCGCCGTGTTGCCGTCGTAATTGCTTCCTCCTTCGCTTGATTTCATCATTTGATTAGTACGAGGAATTTTCGAAAATTTTTGAAAATTTTCAAAGATGACGTCACCTTCTTCGAGTAATACGCCATCTGTTGAGTTTATTGGGAGAAATCCGGAAAAGAGACCCATGGAAGACGAACCGTCAGTCCCTGTTCCTCGCCGCTCTCTCCGGCGAGCAGCTGGGCAAAACCCTAGGACCTTGCTCGTTGATGAAGAGACGGGCTCTGAGGCGAGCTCTGTTGCTCGTTCAGTTGATTCATTCTATGCTGTGGAAAGCTCGGGCGAGCAGGACGTCCAAGGCCCTGTTGCTCGCTCCTCGGCTCGAGAGGGGACTAATTCGGACTTGGGTGAAGATTCTTCCGAGGTCGCTGCTGAAATAGATGGGATGAGTCTTCCAGAAGAAACGGGAGCGAGCAGCGAGCACCAGGCGAGGGGCGAGCAGCGAGCAACTGGAACAGGAGGCGAGCAAGTGGGAGTTACATGGGAATTTCTCCGAGAGATAAACTTTCCCGTTTCAAGGCCAATGCCCGAATCTCTTATTCCTAAAGCCGTAGTTCGAAGACAAGATTGGATCGACTATGCGAATAAGTACCACAGGGCTTTCCCTACTCCCGCTCGACCTATTATGGAGACTCGTCCATCAACGTATACAGCGAGTAAGGTAGCCAGTGCAGTTTTAGAGGAGGATTTAGTTCGGATACGATCTCACTATCGTATCCCGTACGACATTCATTTGTACGCCCCCCAACTAGGAGAGAGAGCTGACGACCCACCTCCAGGTTGCACTGCTATCAACCTCGACATACTTAACTCGGGGTTCTCTCTCCCTCTACATCCTGTGATCGGGCAGTTCCTGAAGGATATAAACCTGGCAATCACTCAAATTACTCCTAACGGTTGGAGTACTCTGCTGTCTTTTATTACCCTTTTCGGGTTGGAGGGGTACCGGAATAAGATCAGCACAACGGAGATACACTACGCACTGACTATCTCTTCGGCTGTTCATGAAGAAGGGCTTGGTTGGTATTACCTCAAAGCCCGTAGTGGCGTTAAGCTAATTGAAGGAGTGCCCAACAAGGTCAAGGGTTGGCACAGGCAATTCTTTTATATTGGTGGCGATTGGCGGGCGTCCTCCGATTTTTCGGGAGGACCGGGGCGTATAGACTCTCCTACGCATTTTGGCGAAATTCGGCGTAGGTTTTAAATCTCAATTCATCGAACTTTCAGGTGAACTAATTTTAATCTTTTTCTTTGTTTTTGCAGGTCCGCGTATCCTGAGGTGGGGGCATCCGGATTTGAGTGAAGAGTTTCTATACGTCCTTGCGTTGATTTCTCTTCGGGACGCTAAAGATCGGAGTGTCGAACATCTCTCTCAAGCACATCTCCGCAAGCACGCTCAGTTTATCACTAGTGCTCACCATTTGGAAGCACAAGCAGAGGTCTCTGAGGGTAAGCATTACTTATTACTTTTTTCATATCTCCTATTATTCACTCTTACTCTGTTGTTCGCCTAAGCCCTGCTGGTCGCCTAGGTCTTGCTGGTTGCCTAGGCCCTGCTGATCGCCTAGGATAAGTTCTACTTGCCAATTTTACTGATAATTTTTGTGTTGTCTTCAGCTCAAAGGGTAACGGTCGCTGTTCCTCCCATTCCCGAAAGCTATCATTTACTCGCACGTCGGGTTAAGCAAATGGCAGCCAATCAACCTTCAAGGAAGAAAAAGTTCGATCCTTGTACTTCCTTGATCAGACTTAGAGCTGAAGCAGACGAGGAGGAGGAAGAAGAAGCTCATCAGGCTCCTCCCCCAGTTCCTCAGGCTCCTGCTCCCGTTCCCCGCCCTCCTGCTCGCTCTTCGCCGCCTCCCCAAGACGCGAGGGGCAAGAAACGACTTGCCAAGGAAACTGCTCCTCGTAGGGGAGATGACCGTGCTAAGCGGACAAAGGGGCAAGGCTCTTCCCAAGTGGGTAAATCTACTGCTCGCTCCTCACCGGTAGAGGAGGTGACTGAGCAACAAGTTATCGGTGCGATGATCGCCGGTCAGGGCAGGAGTTCATCCCCTGACAACTCGTACCTGGGCTACGACCCCGTGAAAATGCGGGAGTGAGTATCTTCTTATTCAGTTCAATTGTTTATTCCTTTGACTTAGTTTTCTGACAGCTTTTTTCTTCAAACAGGTACCGGAAAAACGACTATCCTGGTCGTTCAAAAGTACTTCACCAGTTTAGCTGTGTGAAGTCCCCTCCGGCACCCCACGAGATTAAGGACTCCCACGTCCGCAGAGCCATGGAATATGTTCCCCGCTCATGGACCAAGACTGGCGAGGAAATCATTCAGAGCCAGAGCCTTAGCGACAACGCTCGTTTATTGAGCTATAACGCAAGCTATCAATCAATCTCAGCTCAACGAGTCTTGGATCAGGCCATCGAGTTGGAGCGAACAAATCGCGGTTTAGGGCGACGGATTGAGCAAGTTGAAGCAGATCGTGATGCTCAACTTGTTCAATTGAAGAAGAAGGACGAGGAGCTGAAGAAGAAAGATGAGGAGTTGGCAAAGATGAAGGCTGACTTTGAGAGAGCCAAGCTCACATGGACGCGGGAGGTAAAGGCCGCTGAGGACCGGGAGATGATAGCGTCTAATGCTTCAGAGAAGCTTAGACTGGATTTGGGTGTCGCTACTGATCGTGTGCAAGTCTTGGAGACCGAGCGGGTGGGTCTGGTGGAAAGAGTGGAGTGTTTGAAGGTCCACGTCGACCAATTGGAGAAGAAGAACAAGCGTGCCATTTCTTACACCACTTATGTGCAAGATGTAACTGATAACACCAATCTTGGTTACATCTGCGCATATGCTGATAGTGTGAGGAATGTGAAGTATGCTTTGGATAACGGTCTGGACGTGATGACCTCGACTATCAAGGACTTCACGGATTATGTCACTGAAAACCCTCCAGCACCCGGCTTTGAGATCCCGGTAGCCGACCTAGGAGAGATGGGGGTTAACTTAGACATCTTCAAAGACGATGTTCGTGTTATTGCCCCCAGGGAGAGAGTGGAGGCGGACAGGGACATGATTATCTTTGAAGCTCTGGGTCCCCTTGTCCCTAATCCTCTTGGTGAAACAAGCTCTTCTGCAGCAGTAGGCGAACAGCAGGTCCCCGGGGTTACTGTGCAAGATGTTCCACCTCCTCCTTCTTCCCAAGATCCTTTGGTGCCACCTGCTCCGCCAGCTCCCGAGACTTAGGCTTAGTTTCTTTTTTGTCTAGCTGATGTAGTAGGATGATGGTTGTACGCTCATCTTCTGTAATTTTTTGGTGCTAATGAATGAGGATTGCACTTTTATTTTATTGTTCGCCTCTTATTTGCCCTTTAATTATTTTTTGCTTAAGTATTTCTTTCTTAAGTTGAAAGTAAAATACTTTTCCTTGCAAATTTATACATGTTCATGTATGGGTCTATTTTGTTCTTTAAGAACTTAAACCCTTATCATGCTTCTTTCTATGCCTTGTTGCTCGCCACTTGCTGTGTCTGTACTTAAGTGCATTCAGCTTCGGGACGAGCAACTATGCGTTAACATGTGCCCTGTTGCTCGCCTCCACCATACTTGTGCTTTATGCACTTAGTATCTTTGGCGAGCAACTTTATTGTGAGGGGGCGATCAGGTGGGCCTTTTGGTCTCATGGACCCTGCTGCTCGCCTCCACTGTACTTGTGCTTTTATGCATATAGTATCTTCGGCGAGCAGCTTTTCTGTTTGGCGAACAGTTGGGTTTTAACACCTTTTGCTTTCTTATGTACATAATTCACTGAACCATCATTTATCCACATACAAATTTTGCCAAAAAAGTGTGAAGATTTCATCGATCTCACACCTTACAAAAATATAAATGACACGACAGTCTATAAAAAACTTTACATTAGTTTCCTAATCATTGATAATACTTCTTCAACAAAGCCGCGTTCCAGGTGTATTGGGCCGAGTTGCCTTCCATGTCTTCGAGATCATATGTGCCGTTGTGCCACTTTTGAGTTATCTTGAATGGGCCCTCCCAAGTCGGTCCAAATACACCTGGAGGTGTTGCTAAGATTTTTCGGAGCACCAGATCCCCGACTTCAAATTCCCTGACTTTTACTTGTGAGTTGTAGTACCTTGCAATCCTTCTTTTGTATATCTCGTTTTTTATTTCTGCTGAGATTCTTTTTTCGTCGATCAAATCCATCTCTACAGCTAGTGCCTTGTTGTTTTCCTGTTCATTGAACTCGGCTACCCTCTCTGTCGGTATTTTGAGCTCTATAGGTATGACTGCTTCTGTACCGAATGCCATAGCAAATGGTGTTTCTCCAGTGCTTGTTCTATGTGATACCCTATATGCCCAAAGTACCTCGGGCAGTTCTTCCGACCACTTGCCTTTCTTATCTACCAGACGGATTTTGAGGATATGCTTGATTATCTTGTTAACTGCTTCGACTTGACCGTTAGACTGAGGATGATATGGTGTTGAAAAATGTTTCTTGATACCCCACTTTTTGCAGAAATCTCTTATCTTCTTCCCTTCGAATTACTTTCCATTGTCTGTCACTATTGCTTGTGGAACTCCGAACCGGCACACTATACTTTTCCAGATAAAATTGTTCATTTTCTCTTGTGTTATCGTTACCAATGCTTCAGCTTCGGCCCATTTCGTGTAATAGTCCATGGCTACCACTGCAAATCTGACATTCCCTTTTCCCGTTGGGAAAGGTCCTATGATGTCTATTCCCCACTTTGCGAACGGCCATGGACTATTTACCGAAATCAGTTCCGTTGGCGGCTTATGGATGTTGGGAGCGAACAGCTGGCACCTGTGACATGTTTTTGCAATTCTGATTGCGTCTTGTAATAAGGTTGGCCAGTAGTATCCTTGTCTTACTGTTTTATATGCCAATGCTCGCCCCCCTGCGTGATTTCCGCATACTCCTTCGTGTATTTCTTTCAGAACTTCCTGACCTTGCCCCTTTGCTAGGCATTTTAGTAGGGGCAGTGAAAATCCTTTCTTGTAAAGTTGGTTATCCATGATTGTGAACCTTGCTGCTCGTTTGGCTACCTTTGTTGCTTCTTGGGGATCTTCAGGCACTGTGTTATCTTTGAGGTATCTATATATCGGTGCTCTCCAGTCATCCTCTGTCAGTTCTTCTTCGATCTGATTGATCTTGTAGTCACTGGTGGATGGGTTGGAGATTCTTGTGATGATGACCTCTGAAAGTTTTGCTGGTCCTGTACTAGTAGCCAAGCGAGCAAGTGCATCTGCTTGCGCATTGTTATCTCTTGGCACTTGTTCGATGTAAATTTGCTCGAAAAGTGAAGCCAGGTGAGCAACGATCTTTTGGTATAAGGCCATGTTTTCATCCTTGGCTTCGTATTCCCCACGGACTTGGTTGACTATCAGCTGGGAATCTCCATAAATTTGAACTTTTCGAACCCCCACAGCCAGAGCTAACCGTAACCCGGCTATCAATGCTTCGTACTCAGCCTCGTTGTTTGTTGCCATGAACTCAAACCTTACGGCTGAGGTGAATACTTGTTCGTCTGGACTGATCAACACTATCCCGGCTCCTGCTGCTGTGTTATTTGATGATCCGTCTACATACATGTGCCATGGGTGATTATGACCTCTCGTTGGATCTTGAGGGAATGTTAATTCGACAATAAAGTCGGCTAACGCTTGTCCCTTGATCGCTGTTCGAGGTGCATAAGTTACTCCAAATTGGCTTATTTCGAGCGACCACTTGAGAAGGCGACCAGCTGTATCAGGCCTTTGTAAGATTTGCCTTAATGGAAAAGTTGTTAAGACCTCCACCTGATGATCAAAGAAGTACGGCCTTAGCTTTCTCACACTCATCACCAGTGCGTAGGCTAACTTTTCCATGGGCGAATACTTAATCTCTGCTTCATGCAAGGCCTGACTCACGTAGTAAATTGGCAAGTGAAATTTCCCTTCTGCTCGAACTAAAACTGAGCTGATGGCCACCTCTGATGCTGCTATATACAAGTACAGTTTTTCTCCGGAGACGGGTTTTGATAGAATTTTAGTGTCACTCAGATACTCCTTCAACTGCTCAAACGCTTGTTGGCAATTATCCGTCCACTGGAACTGTCCTTTCTTAATGGCATCAAAGAAAGGTCGGCATTTGTCTCCGGACCTGGAAATGAACCTGTTTAGGGCTGCTAGACATCCGGTTAGTCGTTGAACTTCTTTAACAGACCTCGGCGGCTGTATATCCATAATTGCTTTGACTTTTGATGGATTCGCCTCAATACCCCGTTGACTGACCAGGTGCCCAAGAAATTTTCCCGAGTGTACCCCGAAGCTACTTTTCTTTGGGTTTAGCTTCATGTTATACGCTCGAAGTATCTCAAATGTTTGTGCGAGGTGTTCCAAATGATCTTCTTTTCTCGGGCTTTTCACGACTATGTCGTCCACGTACACTTCCATTGTCTTGCCGATGTACTCATCGAACATTTTGTTAACGAGTCTTTGGTACGTGGCTCCTACGTTAATCAACCCGAACGGCATTCTTTTCCAACATAACAAGTTTTTATTGGTGTAGAACGTTGTGTGCTCCTGGTCATCTGGGTGCATTGGTATTTGATGATACCCAACAAATGCGTCCATGAAGGTAAGGAGCTCGTGTCCCGCCGTGTTGTCCACCAGTTGGTCAATATGAGGCAATGGGAAGTTATCTTTAGGGCAAGCGGCATTCAAATCAGTGAAGTCGATACATAGCCTCCATGTACCATTTGATTTCTTTACTAACACCGGGTTTGCTACCCATCTAGGACATAAGGCTTCTTTGATAAGATCATTGTCGAGTAACTTCTTCACTTCTATGTCCAATGCTTCATATTTGTCGGGCCCAAATTTTCTCCTTTTTTGCCTCACCGGTTTCTTAGTTGGACAAATATTTAGCTTATGACAGGCATGCTCAGGGCTAATGCCTATCATATCAGCATGTGACCATGCGAATACATCGAGATTGGACTTGAGAAACTCTTCCATTCTGGATCTGTATGGCTCAGGGAGCTCAGATCCAATGAATAATTCCAAGTCTTCTCGATTTTGGTCAATTCTTATTGCCTCCAACTCCTCTACCTGGGTTGCTCTCCTTTTTTGGTCTTTCCATCGAGGATCGATAATGGGCCCTTCAAAGTTGATCTCATCCTTGATCATTGGTTCTGCCCCCAGTCTTGGCTCCAAGTCTTCAGCCTGATTTAGTTCGGGTACGGCCTTTCTTCCCTGTTGCCCGCCCATGCCCTCCTGCTCGTCCACACCCTGCTGGTCGTCCACCTCCATCATTTCAGTGTCGACGGACTCCATGACTTCATCTAGGATGGATGGTTCACCTTCGTCCCTGCTGCTCGGCTGCTCGTCCATCATGGACATTCTGTTGTCAGTGGGTTGAAGTTGCAGGAGGCATTCTCGGGCTTTCCTTTGATCACCTTTAACCGTACCTGACCCTTTTGGAGTTGGAAATTTAAGACAGTAGTAGTACGTCGAAACGGCCACTTTGAATTCATTTATGAAAGGTCGACCAAGAAACCCGTTGTAGGCAGACTGCTGATTTACAACTAAGAAATCTACCATTCTAGTCAGTCTCCTTTTGGGATTCTCGGTCGATACAAGTTCGACCGCCAACGTAACTAGTCCTAAAGGAACGGTTACAGCATCTCCAAATCCTACTATTTTATGATCACATTCTCTAATATACCCCTCACAATCATCTATCTGATCTAGTGTGCTTTTGAACAAGATGTTTGTGTAGGAGCCTGTGTCCACAAGCAAACGGTGAACTCGGGCTCCCATGATATTAGCACAGATGATTAGTGAGTCATTGTGCGGGGTAAGTATCCCGTCCAAGTCCTTCTCAGAAAACACCAACTCGCATGTCTTTGTAGTAGCTTGGTTTACCCCAACTTCCCTGATTTGAGCTACCGCCCTCAGCTCTGCTTTCCTTTTTCTCCTAGACATCGGTGGCCTACCATCAGAACAGCCCCCTACCGGTCCGGATGGTTCAAGCATTAGGATTTCTCGGACGGGTTCGGCTGGGGCTGTCATCGTTTTCTTTCTTTTTTGATCCCTCCTGCTCGGCTGTTCGTCGCTCTCATCATCTTCCGAGCCGGAGGATATCGCCACCCTTGGTTTCTTTCCCGGCTGTCGCTTCACAAATTCTGACAACTTTCCTTCTTCGTAAAATCTCCATAACTGTTTCAAGAGATCTCGGCATTCGCTCGTGAAGTGACCTATAGTCTGATGGTATGCACAGAATTTGTTGGGGTTCATCTTTCCTCGTTCTTGTCGTATCTTGCGGGGTTCAGATAGCATATCCTTATCTTTCACGTTGTTGTACACAGCCTCAATTGATGTGGATAAGACATGGTTCAATTTCTCCTTCAATTCGGATCCTTCACTAAAAGCTTTCATGTTCCTAGGGGCCTTATATTCCCCTCCTGACTTCTTTCCCGATTTCTTGGTATCAGCCTTGTCTCCTAGCTCTCTCTGTAGAGTTTCTTGCATCGAAATGTACACACCAGCCTTGTGCCTGAATTCGGAATAAGTTTTAGGGAAAGCTAGGTGCATTTCCTTCCACAGATCGGTTCCCTTCTTAAGCCCTGCCATAACTGCCACTATCTTAGTATCCAGTAGGACTTTGTCAAATCTCTCAAGGAAGGCTCTATCAGACTCCTCGTCTCCTTGCCTTAGATCTGCCAACCTGTGTCTCTGTGTAAGGTAAGACCCGACCGTGGAGAAGTGCGAGAGAAATTCCTTGCTGAGTTGCATGAACGAACTGATGGAGCCTGGAGCTAGTGCAGAAAACCATCTGTGAGGGCCGTCACCAAGAGTCAACGGAAAATTCCGACATTGAGTCGCGTCAGATGCCTTTACCGATATCATGTAATCGGTATACTTGGACAGGTGTACTTTCGGGTCTGAATTTCCTTCGTACAAATTAATGGCTGGGAATTGTACTTTCTTTTGTACTGGCGCATTAAGGATATCCGGGGACAAGGGTGATGATGGCAACATCGTCGATCCGTCTCCTTTCTTTTCCTCCAACTGTTTTTGCATCTCTTCCACCGCTTTCTTCAAAGCTTGCCACTCATCTGGAGACGTTTTTCCGCTAGAAGGTTGTTCGTCATGATTGGGTTCAATGACCTCTTCATGATGCAGTCCCTTGCTAACGGGACGTTTCTCTTGAGTGGCGTGCCTAGCGATGTTACTGGCTCCATTGGGACCTAATCGCCCAAAGGCTGATCTTCTTAGCCTTTCATGCACTGAGCGGCGAGCAGCAGGGCGTGTTTGTCCCGGTGCTCGCTCCTCGCCTCTCAGTTGATCCTCCCTATGTGTTCCGCGATAACTTGCTCTTCTTGTGTGATAGTGGCTTATACTCCTTGTGTCCCCGCTGCTCGACTCCTCACCTGTCCCCGGAGTAGACTCTCCTCGACTTCCAAGTCTTTCACTTAAAAGAGCCTTCCCTTTATTCCTACGGATTTCTTCGCTGTCAACCTCGTCATTTCGTGCGTCTTTTCTTCTTTCGCTTCGCTGCTCGCTCGCCCTGTTGGTCGCCGTCTGCGTCCCTGATGGCCCGACCATTTGTCGCCTTTGCAATGCTTGTAAAACAGCAATCGTTTTTGCTAGTTCTTCGGGATTTTGAGCAAGAGCTTCCACTTCCGGCGGGATTGTATCAATGGTAACTTGGACGTTTCTTTGCGAAGTTGCTTTTACTGTACGTGCATGTCCTTCAGTAGACGAAACCCTAGTTTTTGACCTACGACTTGGAGACGTGCTCAAATGTCGTTCTTCTTGTGATCGAACCATTTTGGTTACCGAAGTACAAGTGGTAAGCAAATGAATGGGGTGATTTTGTCTCCAACAAACACCTTTCTTAAGAGTTACTAGCTTTGTTTGTATGAATGTGGTGGTTTGAAAACCCTAGTTCATACACACATGCATTTAAACTCTTAAAGTAATGTATAGATGGATGATTTTGCTTCAAATAATGTGTACACTTGATTTCCGATGGCTTCCTCCCGGATTCCGGCCAGATTTTGCAGATTCCGGTGGAGTTCTACAACCTTCCTTCGACTTTTTTGTGAAACGAAGGTTCGAAACCCTCCTTCTAGCGCCATTTGTTGATGACCTTTTCTAATCTATGATGATTAGTGGCTGTTTTTACTACATAAGATCATCAAACAAATACTAAGATCATGATATATAGTGCAAGAAATGAATTTGCAAGAGTTGGGCAACTTTTTATTATGGGAAAAAAATCCTCCCCCTTCATGCAAATGAAGGGGTATTTATAGGCATACAAAGAGGCTAGGTGTCACCATCTTGATGGCTTAGCCATTGGGATTTTGCCAAGTGTTATGACTTTTTTACAACAACTAATCTATTGCCCAATGAATGGGTGCCAAGTATAAAGACACATTGACTATTTCTAAAGTTAGTGACTCTTGGCATTCCCAATGTTGTACTTGGTCTTTGAAATCACTCAGCTACTCTCCTTGGTGCCCAGCTACTCGTCTGTATGTCTTCATTGGGTGTTGGAAACCCTTATAACCCCAGTTGCTCGCCTGCTCGCCTCTTGTTGAGACTTTGGGTCTTCTTGTTCTTGTTGTTTGCTACCTCGCAATGGCCTTTATAACCGGTTGCTCGCCGCCTTCAGATGGGTATTTGTCCCTGCTGCTCGCCTCCTTCATTAGGACATGGTCCATGTTGCTCGCCTCCTATGTCATGCAGTCCCTGTTGCTCGTCCTCTTCCATATTATTGCTTTTGATGACTTCTTAATCTTATTAGATTAATATTTTTTATGCTAATATTATGTCCCTGTTGGTCGCCTATCAACAATACATATACATTTTAATACATTTAAAATACGTATTATATACATACCTGGAGGAGGCGGCGGAGAGGGCGGCAGTGGCTCGTCAAGTCGGGGGAGGGCTGAGCGGCGGTGGCTGGGCAGCGTCACGGCGGCAGGGGAGGAAGAGGCTACTGGTGCGGTGGTGGAGGAAGGTCGACGGCGGCGGTGGGGGTGGGGGAACCGCGTCGTGTGGGGGAGGAAGAAAATTACGCGTCTGATATTAGGGATTTTAGTGGTCAAGGGGGGTAAATTGGGTCAAACGCTAAGACAGCAGTTAATAACCGCTATGCAAGTAAAATCCTAAGACAGCGGTTAAAAACCGCTCTTTAAGTCTTCACTTGGACAGCGGTTTTAAACTGCTCTTTAAGTCCTCACTTAGACAGCGGTTTATAACCGCTTTCTTGCGCATCCCATCTTACAAAGCGGTTTTAAACCGCTCTCTTAGACTAACCCTAAGAGAGCGGTTAGTAACCGCTGTCTTAGTTTTTTTTTTTTTAATATAATTATGTAAAACCGCTCTCCAAGCTTTGTTTTGGAGAGCGGTTGTTTTAATAGCTCTCCAAGTATAGCTCTCCAAGTCCAAATGTGTAGTAGTGACTGCTCTGCATACAAACTAATACTTTTATTTATTTGAACTAATAATTCCATTCCTTTATTTTTTTTATTTGGATAATTTAATCCATTAAAATGAGTTAGATTGAAAAAAAAAATTCATCTCTGTGCATAAATTTTTGTCGATTCTTTATATACTTAAAACAATATATAGTATTCTGGTGCTTTATTATCCCTTTATTTAAAGTACAAATCATTAAAGCTGGGCGAAACTTTAAATAAAATTGCACGAGTAAGAAGCGGACCAAGTTTTAAATGCAGGACCAATAAGTTTTAGATATACGTACATATTGCAATAAAAGCCAGAATGAGTTATGAATAATTATCACGAGGCCGGAGAGAAAACTGTCAACATAGATTTCAGATTTATAGTTTCCGTTAAAAAAAAAAAAAAAACTAATTTTTAATCAAAATTTCAAGGCCTAACGGAGCCACTAATGCAGTAGTTGATTGATAGTTTGAAATATCTATTTTATACAAGTTATTCAGTTCAAATATCTATTAGTAAATTGTAGTTCATGTTAATAGTTATCGTGAATATCATTCATATAATACTCTATCATGTTTTGTATGCAGTGGCGGATCCAGAACTTTTAAATTGAGTATGCACAATTATAAAATTTATACTCCCTTCGTTCTAAAAGTATTTGCACTCTTGAAATTGCACAACACATGAATTAAGAAAAAAAAATATAGTGATACATATGAGTAAATATTTGCACCCTTGAATTGCTTTAATTTGAATTATTCTACGAATTTCACAATGAAATTGATTTATAATTAATATCTTGCCGTATATCTTATAATTTTAACAAGTTGGTCTTGTCTGATCAATATCACAACGAAATTGATTTACAAGTATACTCCCTCCATCCTGCAATTACTTTCACATTTGCATTATATGGACATCCCACAATTAACTTCACACTAAAAAATAAATATCTCTCTCTCACAAAAGTCAATAAAATATAAAATTACTACTATTTTATTCAATTCCATACTCACATACTTCTTTTTTTCTTAAAAAAATGTGCAACTTCTATATGTGAAAGTAAAGGTGGGATGGGGGAGTAGTAAAACAACTAATATTTTTTTATGAAAAAATTAATATCATTCAAAACTATTATCACTTTATAGTAAAAACAACTAATAAATTTTAATAAATTTCACCTATATTAAGAATAATAAATAAAGAAGTTATTTATCTATAATGAATAATAGCTTAAAAATGCAAATGTAAACTAAATATATATATATATATATATATATAAATATTAATACATATAACATGGTCATTTGACAAAAATAAGATTACGCACTTGCATACCCTTATGTCTATGTAGATCCGCCACTGTTTGTATGTATGATTGGCGTTTTATTAATAATAGCAATCATATCATTTTAAAAAAAATGGCGCAAAGAATTATACTAAAGCAACTGTTCTTTCATTTTCAATATTATAGAGATAGGGAAAATTCATAGTGAGAAAAGAAAAAGTTATTGCAAAAAATGACATAAATGTTGACCTGGCATGTATTATAAAGAACAGTAAACTCTTTTGTCAAAAGATGATAGCATGAGATGCTCGTTACCTGTTTGACGAGTCTAATCATGAACCATTGCCAAAAGAACAGATAAATAAAGAAAAGAAATAATTCGTGTTAAATAATTTTCAGTTTAATGTTAAATCTCAATTTCATGCGTCATTCGAATATTTGATATCGTCATCCTGTGAATATTCTCTTCTTTTTTTTTCTTTTTCTTTTTTGAGTGGTTATAATTTTATAGGGGTACACATTTTATTTTTTTACCTGGGATACCTATACTTATAATCTTATATTATCTACATTATTATAATTAATAAAACTAATAATGAAAAGAGCTTATATATAAATCATCAACATAAACAAGCATTTATGTGTATTTTATTTGAAGATGCCAGTTAATATGAATTATCATCATTAGAAAAAGGCATGATATTGAAGAAAAATCAATTTGAATTTTAAACTAAATAAGAAGAGGCAAATTAAATTGAAAACCGTATAATATCTTATTATACTATATTTCCAAATCTCTCCAAAATGATGTGTCAACACCACCTTATTCTTAGGGTGATGTGGCATGTCCAAAATCTCTCTATTTCAAAATACAGAATTCTCATTAAAAGTTATTTTAGGCATGATTTAATTTTTACTAAGACTTAATCTACACCATATATTTTACACTTTTAATCTCAACCATACATTTCATTTTGTATTTTCTATAAATGTCAAATCTCTCTTTAGTTTCATTCTAATTCACAACCCTAATCCTCATCTCTTCTCTTCATTTTCTCATTTGTTGTGTACTATGTGAAGAAATATGATTTTATTTTTTGTTCGTTTGTTTGGATTATTTCTGTAATTTTTTGTATAGATCATCATCCCTCTTTTTTTGCAGGTAAACAAATTTATTATGCACATGGAGACGATTAGGCACACATTATAAGAAAATTATATGTGCATCTTGAAGATAATTCGAACGTATTCAGAAATTATTTGTAAGTTTCTAAAGTATATTTATATTCATATCTTTACATTCGTGTTTTTTTAGAATCCACCATCAATAACTTTTTCTCTTTCAATAAGAAAATTCTCTCATCACATGTCTACGATTTTGATCCAACTATTATTCTTTCCCGAATAAGGCGTGCGTTATTGTTTTATATTTTTTCGTTTTGTATTGCAGGTAACCTAAAAGTGATGTAGAGACATTTTTTCATGGTCGAACGATATCTCTTCTTAGATATTTTTGGAAGTTATTTTTGTAAAATATTGATAGATGTGAAATTTTTGTAGGAGGAAAATAAAATATTTTGGAAAAGATATTGTTACCAAAATGATGTATAATACCAAAAATATTATGCCATCAAATATAATATATTGCCTTCAATAATAGATTGTAATAAAAAAATTTATTTTTGGATAAAATTATGTGGCCAAAATAGACTATTAAACTGAAAGATATAGATATTTTTTCTATACTAGGATATCGATTTTTCTTTAATATTTTTTAACATAAAAATATTAAAAAAATATTGTAAATTATAAATAAGTAAAAAGTTGTTATTTCTTATATAATTAATTTATATATTTTTTCTTAAAATATGTGGAATAAATTTTTTATGGATTGAAAATTATAGTGTTGGGAAAAAAAGGACATTAAATTTATTTACTAACAATTTCAGTACTATAACTTTTAAAGTATCTTACTCTAAAATAAAATAAATCTGAGTATATTTTAATCAATGAAAACATAACATTTACCTAAAATATGGAATATTATTTTAAATATTATATTAGTGCAAGTTGATTTTTTTCACGGTTGATTTCTCTTCTAAAATATTTTTGGAAGTTATTTTTACAAAATATTGATAGATGTGAAATTTGTAGGAGGGAATTGAAATATTTCATAACAGATATTGTTACCGAAATAGTGTATGATACTAAAAAAATTTTGACACCAAATATAATATCTTGCCTTCAATAATAGATTATAATATAAAAATTTATTTTTAGATATAATTGTGCCGCCAAAATAGACTATTAAACTGTAAAGTACATATACTCTTTTATAGTCTAGGATTTCAATTTTTCTTTTATATTGTTTTAACATACAAATATTAAAATACTTTTTTCGAACGATTTATTTTCTTAGATATTTTTGAAATTTATTTTTGCAAAATATAGAAAGATGTAAAAGTTGCAGAAGGGAATTGAAATTTTTCAGAAAAGATATTGTCACCGAGATAGCATATAATTCTCAAATAATATTGCCACCAAATGTAATACCCTACCTTCAATAATAGATTGTAACACAATTTTTTATTTTGTATAAAATTCTACCTGCAAAATAGAATTTGAAACGGTAAAATATAGATATTATTTTGTAGAGTAGGATTTCGATTTTTTTTATAACAATTGATTTTTTTTAACTTTTTTATTTTCAAAATATCTATATGTAAATTGAATTAAAAAAAAAAAGACTAAGATTAATACCTAAACGCCATTTTTATTGTTGAATTGTGTTATAAATACCAACACATTAATCAATTGTTCCCACACAAACATCTACACAATATTTAATTTAACTATGACATCATTTTTGTCAAATGTTACATTTAGATTTGAAATGTGTGATTCTATCTGCAGATTTAAACTTTTGTGTTCGATTGTTATTGTATCTTCATACCATGGGGAAAAACTGGGCATGCAAGTATACAACAACTGTAATTTTAAGTAATATTTAATGTGAGTTTGAATGTGAATTAGTTAATATTTTTCAAATGTTCTATTTATTCATGTTTAATATATTTTTTTATTGTCCATTGAATTATAATTACAATTTTAATATTATATCAAAATTACAAGATATTTAAAAAAAAGTTATTGTCTATAATTTGAAATAATAATAATAATTTTTTTCCAATCCGCGAAATTCGCGGGGATACACACTTGTAAGATATATTGTGATATGCAGTGAAGTTATATGTAATTACATTTTTTTTAAAGTCGTTTACTTATTTATTTTAGCTAATTAATAATTAATGATTGTTTTAGACACTGGGCCGAGCCTATAAAATTGTGGAAGACCTTCTCAATATATAGTTGTCTTTCTTGTTCTTAATATAAGTTTTTTTTTAATTAAAATATGATAACATATTATATTTAGGATAAACATAAATATTAATCATGAATGTGTTAAATGACAACATCAAACAAATAAATTTCACCATAATAATTACTCACAAAATATAGATTTCATGTCTTGCAGTTACTAAAGAGTTTGGCAAATTATACTATGATATGTTTTACCATAAAATTTAAGAGGAAAAACTCTCTAATACGACAAAGTATAGAGTGAAACTGATTTATACATGAATCACTAAAGGGTATTAGTTGTTTTCATTGAAGAGTATTAGTTGTATTTACTTAAGAGTATTACTGATTTACTCTAAAGAGTCTTAGTTGTTCTCACTGAACAACTAAGACTCTTTAGAGTAAATCAGTAATACTCTTCAGTAAAAACAATTAATACTTTTCAGTGAAATCAACTAATACCCTTCAGTGATTCATATATAAACCAAGTTCACTCTATGCATACTCCTCTAATACATGGTGAAAAAGCATTTTAGCTTCTACAACATGACGTGACAAGTCAACTCTGAAAAAGTTATAATAAAGATAATTGTACATTTTTGCCCTTATATGTATCTTTTCTAATTATCTACCATCTCAAATTTTGTATATCTTATAAAAAATTGTACATTTCTAATTTCTGCCATTTAAAAATGAAACAAGTTCCCTATAGGGATCTTTTCTGATTTCTACCATTTCAAAAAAATGAAACAAGTTCCCTATAGGGATCTTTTCTGATTTTCTACCATTTCAAAAATGAAACAAGTTCCCTATAGAGATCTTTTATGATTTTCTACCATTTCGAACTTGTACATCTTATAAAACATTGTATATCAGAATATTTTCTAATTTTTCACAATTTTAAAAATCAAATAAGTTCCCTATAGGGATCTTTTCCGATTTCTACCATTTCAAAAAATGAAACAAGTTCCCTATCGGGATCTTTTTTTTATTTTCTACCATTTCAAAAATGAAACAAGTTCCCTATAGAGATCTTATTTGATTTTCTACCATTTCGAACTTGTACATCTTATAAAACATTGTATATCAGAACAATAACTCATACGATAAAAAAATATTGTGTATCTTTTCTGATATTGTACATACGATAAAAAATTGTATATTAGAAGAATAACTCATTAGCCTGCAATAACCCATTTCCTCTTCAAATCAATACACTGTACAAATATAGTCACTTCAAATTGTACATAGAAGAATAAAAGAAACTCATTTCCCAGCAATAACCATACGGGTATTATTCTCACTCCTAGGCCAACAATAATACCCATTTCTTAGCAGTAACACAAACAAATATACTCACTCTCAGTAATAATACCCATTTCCAAATAGAAGAAACTCATCCTTCTTGTCTTTCCATCTTCAACCTCTTCTTTGGCTTGTCAAATGAACAAAACCCAGAAAACACAGCAATTTAATCTCTCTCACTAATTTCTTAAAAAACCAATTTAAGAAATTTGCATTCAAATGGGGGAAAAATTCAAATGATTTCTTCCCATGGGGGAAAATTTTAAATTCAAATGGGAAAAAAAAAGATCTATCACTAATCTCTCTCACTAGAAATTATTGAATTTATTTCTTCTCAATCTTCTACAGACTACAGTAACAGATAGGAAGGAACTGTGTAAATAATTTCTAAGAACACATAAACAGAGCAGACTAATAATGTCTTTCATTTGTTAGCAATTCAGTTTTGATGCAAATTAGGGATTTGCATAATCAAGAGCGGGATAATTCAAATGTCGCTTAATGATATCAAACCGCCCATCTAATTCTACTCACCGGGGCGTCGGATTCGCACAGAAAATCACGCCGGAGTTGGAGATGGGGCGGCGGACGCTTGCCAGAAATAATTCGCACCACCCACACCGGCCGTGAATCCATGGTGGTGGCCGATCTCCGGGGTGGGGGAGGCGAGGGCTAAAATCACGCAGTAGGACTCTATTACATGAGGCGGAAAACGCGGCGGCGGCGGCGGTGGACGCGCAGCAGCGGCTGTGAAAACAGGGTTTGGGGGTGGTCCGATCTGGGGAGTTGGGGGTAGGCGAGGGCTGAAATCACGCCGTAGGACTCTACTACATGAGGCGGAAATCACGGCGCGGTGGCGGCGTTGGACGCGCAGTAGCGGCAGCGGAAACAGGGTTTGGGGGGTGGGTGTGTAGGGTGGGAGACGAGGAGCCGATTTGGGAATTTGGGGGAATTCTTGTATTTGAATTTTGAATGGGACAATGACTGAATTAATATGAAAAGTAAGGGTATATTAGACAATTAATTCAAAATTCAAAGTAGGAGAAAAAATACCTTTTGAGTCATGTATTGGAGAATAATACTTTTTAGTTTTATGTACTACACAATAATTGTTTCTAAATTTATATGCATTATATATGTATTTTTTAACAATATTATTTATTTTATTAAAATGTGTTAATCTAATAATACTATATAATAAAATATTTAATTTATTTTGATTTGTACCATAAAACTGACTTACCCATTAAAGTTCACACTTAAACAAGTGGTCGTTAAATATTCATGAGCATTTCTATTATTCTATATTTTAGGTAACTAAAAACACTAGTAACTTTCCTTAATAAAAAAAAGGAAAATAATCATTAGTGACAGCTTGGACGTAACTCGGAATTATTTAACAGAAAAATATATCATGCTAAGGAAAAAAAAAAAGGCAAATAGATGATGAGGTCGTAATGGTGCTTTGTCATTGTTTAAACCATTGCCAACTCACTCAGATATTATACCTTCACCTATGAAACCTGACTGCTTATGCAAATATTGAACCAATTTATTATTTTATTTTAGGAGGATAATAATTTTAATATTATAATATTATTATATAATGTTGCAATTTAAAGAGAATGAAGTAAATTATAATTTAAATAATTTATTCTTTTCAGATGCATATAAAAGTAATTTAGAAATCTATTTAAGTGTTTTAGTCAATGTGGGAGACCAATTGTGGGGTTTAAGTTCAGTAAATTAATTCAACATGGGGTTTGCAATGATTTGCCATTTTAAAATAACAAAAACACATGAGAGAAAGATAAGTATAATAATAATCGATCAGACGATCAGCATGTGCAATTCCACTTGATGAACAAAATGCTGAAATCTTGAAGAAAAAAAAAATAGCCTCAATAATTTGCCTAAATTATTTATCACCTAAATAACTTAAATAATAATAATAATAATAATAATAATAATAATAATAATAATAATAATAATAACAATAATAATAATAATAATAATAATAATAATAATAATAATGTTGGAGGAATAAACTAAAGTAGCTCAACTCAGATTTTTCTTTCTGCTAATTCATTGTGTAATTAGACAAGACTGCTTCATATCCTAGCCAGCGTGCTTCATTTTCAAATAATGAAAATTTGGCTGATAAATTAGTCATCACATGGTACTTCATCATGTATAAATTGAAGTCTTCTACACTAGTTATATTTATTTGATTTTTTTTTTTAATTAGGTGAAATCATATATATCAACCAACCAACTTGCCTCATGCATGTGGATGTCACAAAATAATGGCTGTACTTAATAACTAATTTTATGTGTCGAAAAAACATTGCATTATGTATGTTATATATGCACATATTTGTAATTTGAATTTTTAAATATATAATATGTATAGTTTAGACTTCAGACAGACAAACTCTGATTATATCCACTCCTCAGTGTTCTTTATATACTTAGAGAGAGCATATATTATATTACGAAATAAATATTTCTGATTTCCCTTTTTTTTTTCTCCACATGGTCTACAAATATATATGTATGTATGAATCTTTGGTCCTATTTAGACTTTCTAAATCCATACAAATATTCATTTTGATTCCGCTTTGACTTTATGACAAACATCAAACATGGAACAAATGTCAAATAATAATCCCCCACAGGCCACAACTCTATATCATAATTGACTGTTCTTTATTTGTGTAATTAAAAGTCTGTTTGGCTAAGTTTATTTAAAACATCTTATAAGTTGTTTTAAAAATTTATAAGATAAAATTTTCAAGTAGCTTATAAGTTATTAAATTGTTTGACTAATACAACTTATAATATATTTGAGTATTTATAATTAATATTTTTAAATTTTAATTCTTAATATATATTTTTTATTTATGTTGATGTAGAAGTGGGTGTGGGCGGGGAAGGGTGGGGTGGTTTCGGGGTGGGTGGTTGGGGGTGGAGGGGATTAGGAAAATAAGTTGAAAATTTTCAATTTATATTTTTTACAGCTTATAAATTGTTAGGAGCTTATTTTATAATTTTATAAGCTATTAAGCATCTTATTTTACTAAACACAATTATAGTGCTTATAAGGTGTTTTAAAGAGTTTATAACTTAGTCAAACCCCCTCTAGAGTAGGACTTGGCCTTAAGTATGAAGAATTTTTTTAGTAACCATGTGAGCTATTTCACTCTATCGTATGATCGATTGATTTTCAACTTTTATATCTTTACACTTTATAAATATATGAATGTACGTGCATTTAGAAGTAATTAATATAATTTCCTTCATAATACAAGTACGAATATTAAAAAAAACAAAATGGATAAATATGTTGAACATATAATCAATTTAGTAAGGTGGACCTAGCTAGTGTTAGGGACTTGAGTACTCTTATACTCGATTTTGTGTGATTCATATTCTGAACTTTAAAAAAACATGTGAAATGAAATAGCTAATGTCGGCTGTTAAGATTCTATTATATGTCTTTTGTATTTATTTTATTGTATTTCACTATTTTTAATACACACATTATACAAACTAATTGGTAGAGTTGTTATGTGAACCGAGTTGCTCGTGAGCTCGAATTGGCTCGACTCGTAAAGCTAAACTACGAGCTTGAACTCGTTATATATACTCAACTTATTAATGAGTTGACTCGAGCTCGACTCGTTAGGCTCGATAACTGAGATTTTCATATAATTTCATTAGGCTTGTTATACTCGACTCGACTTGATAGATTCGCTAGCTCGTTTACGAGTCAAGTCGAGTTCGCTTTCTCGTTGCTCGACAGGAGCTCGAGCCAAGCTCAAACTTTCAATACTTGGCTCGGCTGGGGCTCGAATAACAAACCTAATATGTACTAGAATTGGACATAAATGATAGAAAAACAGCCTTACTAAGTAGTATTTGGACATAAATGATCGATGATACCATTCAAAACACGTAATGATCACAGATAAACTATTTGCCAGGACGCTCCATACCTAATTAGTAATTGCGGGACGCATTTAGTTTCTGCCATACTATATTAATGTAGATACTGCAGCACTAATATTTTCTTTTCTATAAAAACTAATACTCCGTTTTATAAAGTTTGTGACATCACTGTGACGCCACCATGATGCATAACGTAATAATAAACGACAACCTAAATAAATATTGGACCCAAAAAAATAAAATTGAACCTAGCTAAGACATTCATGCGTACCCAAGTTAATTAAAAAAATTGAGGTCTCGGGTTTGAGATTTATGCTACTTCCATAAATACGTTTATATATTTTGAAATTTAATTTGATTATATGATATAATGTTGATGCTGAATTTTTTTTATGTTTATAATTATATCATTGTTGCTAAACTTCAAACTACCATATGTTTATAATTAAGTTGTTCGCCAACCATCATTTATAAATAATAATGTATATTGATAAAATTAATCGTTATTTTTCTTCTAGAAATAGAAAATAAAACAAATATAAAGAACCGATCATTTCTCATGGAGGGGCAGGCGCAGTTTTATTTCAGATTGCAAATTTTACCATTTTCAAAGAACTCCTGTTTTTTTTTTTACCCTCATTAAAGGATACTGGAGATAAAAGTAGAGGTCAAGTTTCAAAATTGTGATAATAATTCAGTACGTTATGTCCTTGTATTATCTGCTTGCCCGTAACACAATTTTACACAAGTAAATAATTAAGAGTATGTTGTTGGTGATCAATATTTATTGAGTGGATTAGTGACTGTTTAATTACGGTTTAAAGATCATCAATCAATTACGTGTGATTGGTTACCACCGTAAATGATAAATCGAGGTTCGGGTTATGAAGTCGGATATACGAAAGTCGAAATCGAAATAATTTCGTATGTGTGCACGTTTAGGTGTGTTAGTGTGTGTTTTGGGAGTGTTTATGAATTTGAACTTGTATTTCTTAAGCTGGAGAGCAACTATTTATAGAGACTAGCAAGCATGAGGTGTTCCTGACTCTTGGTCTCCCTAGCCTGCATGCTTGACATGTGTCTCTTTGACCTTATCTAAGCTGAATCTTAGTTACAAAGTCTTCTTTGGTCCTATCTCGGACTCATTGTTGTTCGCTTAGGTCGGCTTGGTGGATCTTGATGATTCTCCAACTGAAAGTTGTTCGCCTCTGGAGATTGTACTTTGGAAGTTGTTCGCCTTTTGACTTTATTTAGCTTGGCTTTGGGATTTTAGTCTTTTGTTCACTGGTACACACCTTGACTCATGTGTTGTATCATAGTTTGACCAAGTTGTTCGTCATTGACGACTTCGCAGTTGGCTCATTCTTGGTCTCGGGTCTTAATACCTGTTCGCATATTAGTTGTTCGTCGATGGAGTTGTTCGTCACTTTATACACCTTCCGGATTGGTAGATGCACCCCAATCCTGATTTTCTTTGCTCAAGCCCTTAATTCTTGTTCGCCCCATGCTGGATGATGTTCGCCTATCAACATATGTTATCCTATTAAACTTGTTTATAGTATGAAAATGATATTATTACATTAATTTAGTGATAATATTACTCTTATTGAAAAAAATTCACCTCATCTGAAAAGTCCAAACTTTTAGAAAAGCGTGAAATTAATTCATTTAATTATTTCCCTTTACACTCCCCCTTACTCATGAGCCGAACTCAATTTTTCCTCTTTAGGGAGGTCCAGTGAGTGGACAATTTAATATGAGAGGGAATCGAACTCAATATCTTTGTCTGGGCGTGAGCCTTTTGGCTCTTATACCATGAAAGAATTTTGACTCATCTAAAAGTCCGAAGTTGTAGAAGTGTGTGAAATTAATTCATTTAATTATTTTCCTTTACACTTATAAACTAATATAAATATCATTTTATACTGTAATATTAATTTATAAGTGCAACGATGTCATTAATGAATATTATAGTATTACTACATAAATGTAATGATATTAATTTCATATTATGAACAAGTTTTATAGGAGTGCAGTAAAGCTTCATTTGGGCGGTAGAATTTAATGCAAGAATATTAGGCGGGTTGAAAAAGCAATTCAAAATAAATCTGTGATGAATATTTAATCATACCAACCCAAAACAACTCCCAACAAATTTAATACTCCTACTAGAGTTTAAATCAATTCAAAATATTCTCCAATCCAAGCCTGTCGAACCCTCGCTTTTACATTTAGAGAGAGAAAAATCAACTAATTAAAGAAAGCAGATTTATAGCACCTGCATGTACTGGCCACCAATTTAATTTTGCCTGGACTGCAGATGTAAATATTCAGATTTTGACATGCAATAGTCAACACATTAATGGTCTTAACATTATTAATTTATCCTACCGGTACAGGTACGTTATTGAAATGATGGACGACCAAATATTGCACAAATATACATATACGTAGGCATACCGACAGAGATTTATATATTTTGTGCAAAGAGGAAAGTCAATCCTCACTACAATGTAGATATTTTGTCTATATTACGATGTTAAATTTGTGAAAGAGGTAGCTAGTTTCATGAATCACATTCTATGCGGCTAATTTTCAAATACTGATAGAGTCAATTTGACTTTTTTAGAGTTTGTTACTTTTTATTATAGTCTTTTACTATAGCCTATAGGATTCTCTATGAGTTGATGATGTTGGAGTTTTTATCTTCCCTCCAAATATTTCGCTATTGATCAGCTTTGATCATTCTGTATATGGTCAACGAATATATAAAGGTAGTATTTTAGTGGCACTCACCAAGCAATGAACAAGTAACGCAGTTAGTCGAGAAATCTTTAAGAGTTAATTATATACATTCTATCTATTTATTATATATAGAATCTCATTACCAAGTTCAAAAAAATATGATTTTAAATTTTAAATTGTTCAATGTATTAAGGTTGCGATGTACTAATGGTGAAAGTTTTGATGTCATTTTGTTAAAAAATTCAAAAATCTCTAACACATAATGATTTTTCTGATGCATTTAATTTGTAAATTATATATTTACTTACAAAATCATCTATTAAACATTTTTATTTATAAGGTTAACAATTAAATCTTTTTTTATAATATTTGTCTATTTATTGTTTTTTTTCCTTATAATTACCATTATAAGTTTAATCGCTTTAATTCAGAAATTAGAGATCGCATTTTGGATTGAAGATCGACTTATGCCATATTCAATTTAAGAATTATGTGCCGACACAATGAGTGCATGCATAGCCAGAGGTTCAGTCTCTTGGGTGCTCCAAGCCATATTTTCACTCAATACATATTTTTTTCAATATTTAAATGATTCTTTTCCGACTTGGTGAACTTAAAATATTCAGCATGAAGTGTTATGTATATAAAACAACTGTTATAAATGCCAACATTTTTATTTGATCTGATTATAGAGTACACTAGGGAGTTGGATTCCAATAACTTTTATATTCTATAAAAAAATGTATGTCAATTCGGCACTTGAAGTCCATCACAAGAATCGATTTACTTATACATATAGTTTACTCTAAATCCATTAGCTTATAACATACTTGTAAATAAATATCTCTGACTATTAAACTAAATTAATTTAATAATATTATTGTATACCTTCAGTATTATCATAAAATTCATTTAGTAATAATACTATTTTTATAAACTAATATTATATTATTTTACATACATAAACACGTATATTAATTAATAAGTAAAATTTATCACTGTATTTCTATGTAAATATAATGATATCAATTTTACGAAGTAGAAAGATTTTACTGGAGACTAAATAAAAAATAAATACGTTCACCTTCAATTTTATTTCTTCTCTTCTGTTATTCAGATCAATCTGAGCTTCTTGATGTGGACATCATTTTCATCCAAAACATACAAAATAAGATCTCAAGAATAACAGTATGAACATCAAATTAAACAAAAGTGAAGAAATATAGAGGGAAAAAAGACAGGAATTGTTTGACTGGTGGTCTGCCAGCCACACAAACATGACTAAAATGACCAATGTGCCCTCGAAACCCATCCAAAAACTACGGATTGTGCCCCGGAACACGGGCCTTTGTCCCTAGCAAAGAAAAAAATAATAATAATAATAAATACAAGTCTCGGTACTTCTAGTTCTATCACCACTTTTTTGTTTAAATAAATAATAATATAATTTGCAAATTGTTGGAAATAGAGTGTTCCGTCAATTCGACACCCATAAAAAATGGGTTTCTCAAACACAAAAAAAACATTCGCAGCATAAAACAAATTGCACATTGCAAAGGCTAAAAACCGCGTTGTAAATTGTAAACCAATATGAAGGCTCCAGCTCGACCAACTGCCGCCTTCCACGTGTCGATATACGCGTTCTTCTTTTTTACTTTCAGTTATCTGTCATCAAATTTAGCCTCAAATCTAGCCGTGAAATTTGTCCCATCCTTTACATTTTTCTGAAGGCTACTTTTAATATTTGTAACTCAATAGTAGATTTATTTAAACTTTGTAAGAGGTATATTTTGGTATTAGGAAACTTGAAAGGAGGTGTTTTGCAATTTCAGCTTATACGTTGGGTTAATATCAATTTGCAACCTATACTATTACCATTTTATCAATTTGCAATCTATACTATTTTTTGTATCAATTTACAACATATACTATACAAAAATGACCGATTATAACCTGAACTATTTTTGGGGGGCTTTTTCCAGTAACGTATGGAAGGTACACTTATAAGTAAGGATAAACTTGTCCATTTTTATATTTTTAATGAACCAACCTTAATAAATAAATAAAAATAATTAAAATAAAAAAATGAATCTCAAATTTCTTAATTTCAAATTTCAAGCATATTGTTGAGAGAAACCCGAGAGCCCTAATCCTGTAATCACTCCTATTCCTATACATGTCAAATTCAATTCAACTATTCTTATTCCCACACCACCATCTTTCCAAGCGAGAAGGAGACCACCGCCATCTTTCCCAAAAGTATATTATTAATTAATCATCGTTAATCCTTGTCAAGTTTCCAAAGTTTTTAAAGTATTAAAAATCACCTTCATAATCCGCCATGACAGTCGTCGTTTATTTCTTATTCCCGACGGAGCAAATCAGTCTACCAGTGGGTGACGGCTGACGGCGTTCATGGCGTGCCTGTAAGATATTAGAATTTTTATTTTTTAAATGCTTTTTTTTATTTTATGTTTGGTTCAATAATAAAATACAAATTGACAAGTTTATCCACTCCGGTAAGCATGCATTCCACGTGTTACCGGAAAAAAAAAAAACCAAAAAAATAGTTTAGATTGTAATCGGTTATTTTTGTATAGTAAAGGTTGCAAATTGATACAAAAAATAGTAAAGGTTGTAAATTGATAAAATGTTAATAGTATAGGTGGCAAATTGATATTAACCCTTTTTTTTTAAGAAAACTAAAATTGCAAAGGAGTAATTTTAAAAAAAAATGTTTTTGCTTTTCCAATTAAATTTGCAAACACCCCTAAAAAAATAAACAAAATATCACAAGTAAGATACGAGAAAAAATATATAGACATGCGAAATTAGAAAGGATCCTAAGAAACAAATAACAAGAAAAAGGAAAAATAATGATACAAGTTTGAAAAATAACCACAACTATCGTAGCCATATGAACTGGATAGCCAAAATTTGAACGCAACAAAAACTTTTGTAAATCAGATTTCATTAAAATCTTCTTTTTTCTAGTAGCACTGTTGTATTTATGAAATATTATTATTTAATTAAAAATCTAAATGATTGTATACACAATTATAACATTTTGTATGCACAATAGAAACATTTTGAAAGAAAGAGTTCATGGAAAATCCAAGTTCCTTGAGACATTCATATATTCAAAAGACCAACTAAACATCTAAAGATGGGCTAATTAAATAAATAGGGCAGATAGCATTGTGAGATACTCTCACTTTCCTTATTCGTTTGTCTCACAATTGTTTGCACACCCATAAAAGGAAACATTTTTATAAATTTCACCCTCATAATATTCACATATTTACAGAAATTATCATTATTTTTTACCTCTTGGCCCACAATACATTCAATTCAACCAATTTCTCCACTTTATACTTCCACAAAATACTACTCATTACACTTTTATCTTAAAAGCTGTGCCCAAATTATGGTGCAAACACTTGTGGGACGGAGGGAGTAGCGCCTAATGATAGCTGAATTAAGGCTAGATAGCATTGTGATATTATTGAGATACCATTAAGAAATCGTACCATTTCCTTAGTAATGCGTCCATGTGACTTGAGTGGTAGATTAAAATATTAGTTATAACTTATAATAGTTTTTTTTTTTTTTTTAACATGGTTGTGCATCTGTAGCGCAAAAAGAATATAATCAATATAAAAAAATCAATTTTTTGAAATTATTTTAAAAAGAAATTGATAAAACTAATCAAGCCTCGCGTTGCAATACTTTAATTATCAAATATAGTGGGTCTTGGTTTTCAATTTGAGTTTTAGAAAAGAAAACAAAGGTGGAAAAAAACACTGCAACGATTCTATGATTAAATGGAAATATTCTCTTTCCAATCCTGAAAATGGAAAAATTAAAGTTAAAGTGTTTGACAGAGATCTTGGAACTTTTATTTTACTTTTCGTATTTCTAATTTCACATCTATCGATAAATAAAAAATAGATAACAGTTATTTATAAGGAACACAAATAAATTAGATTTAAAGAGGGCAAGGCCAATGCTGATGGAGCCCTTTTCCTAAAAACACTATTATTCAAACAATTACTACCTCCCTTTTTCCCTAATGAATCATTTCGTTTTGCTTTTAATCAGTCAATTAAATTATTTGACAGCAACTTGCAAACTATTTACAAACGTATTCGAATTTCAAATTGGATAAACTCAAGTCTTCATCAATGAGTGTAAGCAGACGAAAATTAAGTATGAATCTACATATAATTTTATTTCTCCTCTCTTTTTCTGTATATCTAAACAATTGAAAGTAATTAACTGAGGAATGTCACTACAAAAATAACTCAATTTGAAGAGGGTTTTGAAGAGGGTATTAAAGAGGGAACTCAATATAGAGAGGGTATTGAAGAGAGAAATTTTCCCTCTTCAAAATGCTCCTCGTCAATTTATAGACGAGGGAAAATTCATTCCCTCGAGAGGAACGAGGGATTTGACGTGGAAATAGACGAGGGAAATATTCCCTCAACAAAAAAAACCCTCGCGTAAGAAGAGGGTTTCCAGCCCTCGGGAAATGTGACGAGGGAATTTCCCTCTTTATAGCTGACATGGCCAGACTTTATTAGGCGAGGGAAATAACCCTCGGCTGACGTGGCTAGGATTATTCCCTCGCGCAATTCCCTCGTCCAGCTCAGTCCGAAAAAAAAAGATATTTGATGGGTTTCGAACCCATGACCTCCAAGGTCCAAGCCACCCCGCGAAACCGCTAGGCCACCACCCACCTCACTATCATGTACGGACAAAGTCATATTTGACCCTAACGTGGAAATAGACGAGGGAAATATTCCCTCAACAAAAAAAACCCTCGCGTAAGAAGAGGGTTTCCAGCCCTCGGGAAATGTGACGAGGGAATTTCCCTCTTTATAGCTGACATGGCTAGACTTTATTAGGCGAGGGAAATAACCCTCGGCTGACGTGGCTAGGGTTATTCTCTCGTGCAATTCCCTCGTCCAGCTCAGTCAGAAAAAAAAGGATATTTGGTGGGTTTCGAACCCATGACCTCCAAGGTCCAAGCCACCCCGCGAAACCGCTAGGCCACCACCCGCCTCACTATCATGTACGGACAAAGTCATATTTGACCCTACCAAGGGCTGTACATAGGCGAATTTTCGCCCCCAAGAGTTTCGAACACGCGACCTCCTTGTATGCAGAGGTCTTGCGTGTTTCGTCGTGCCATTGGGGCAAAGCTATTTTGTTGTTATGTTTTAGGGTGTAATATATATGTTTCATATATTTTCTGTTATATATTTTAAATATCATACTAATTAATATTAATTGTTTGTTATACTTTATATGTAAATTATTATTACATATAAAATTAAACTATCACTTGTATATATTATTTTTATTATTTATAATATTAAAATATTTTTTATAAAATTGTAAAATAAATTATTTTTCACTAATTACTAATATGTGTACATTTATATTGAGCTTTTTAAATTCTTTTTCACTAATTACTAATATGTGTACATTTATATTGAGCTTTTTAAATTCTTTTTCACTAATTACTAATATGTGTACATTTATATTGAGCTTTTTAAAAAAAAAATCACTAATTACTAATATGTGTACATATATACACATATATTGATCGTTTTTTTTAAATCAATAAAATTTTAAAATACATACTTTTTAAATTCTTTTTCACTAATTACTAATATGTGTACATATATACACATATATTGATCGTTTTTTTTAAATCAATAAAATTTTAAAATACATACTTTTTAAATTTTTTTTACTAATTACTAATATGTGTACACATATACACTTATATTGATCGTTTTTTTTTAAATCAATAAAATTTTAAAATACATACTTTTTAAATTCTTTTTCACTAATTACTAATATGTGTACACATATACACTTATATTGATCGTTTTATTTTTTAAAAAATCAATAAAATTATAAAATACATACTTTTTAAATTCTTTTTCACTAATTACTAATATGTGTACACATATACACTTATATTGATCGTTTTATTTTTTAAAAAATCAATAAAATTTTAAAATACATACTTTTTAAATTCTTTTTCACTAATTACTAATATGTGTACACAAATACACTTATATTGATTGTTTTTTTAAATCAATAAATTTTAAAATACATACTTTTTAAATTCTTTTTCACTAATTACTAATATGTGTACACATATACACTTATATTGATCGTGTTATTTTTTAAAAATCAATAAAATTTTAATATTCAACAATATTCATAACTAATAATCAATAATAATGATAATAACAAACTCACATGCTCAAATATCCAGACATATAAATCCAAATAAACAGTACAATTTCAAACCAACAAATATAGTTCCAAAACATGTTCAAATATTTATGACATCCTAACTCTCATCATCATCATCATCATCATCATCATCATCATCATCGTCATCACCTCTTTCAATTCCAGAATAATTACCCCTCGGGGGGTAACTAGAATATGCATCTCTTTCAAGTAGGTCTATAAACCCAGTTGGAGAGATGGAATTACGACGAGACGGGAAAGGACCGGAAGTGGGAGGACGAGCAACAGAGACCTGAGGATAAGGGGCGGCGGGAAAACTAGTAGGAGGAACGGGAGGAAGACCAGTAGAAGGACCGACCGAGGGATAAGGGGCGGGAGGAGGATAAGGGGCATTACCAGATGCGGAAGGGGCGGGAGGATAAGAAGGATAAGCTAGGTAAGGAGGATATGCACCAGCTGGTTGGGAAAATCCACTAGGTAGGTTTCCATGTTGGCCTTGAAACCACGCCATCATCTGATTGTGTACTTCCTGACGCACAAATTCGTTTTGCTGCCTTTGTTGCTCGGCCAGCAATCTTTCGTATCTCGCGCGCTCCTCAGCCAGCAAACGATCAACATCTCTTTGGTCATAACCGCCAATGTGTGTGCCAGATGATGTCCCGTTTGGGCCAGATTGTATACGCATCATCTTCATTTGACCGAGACCCCTAACTTTTCCGTGGTCTGGCCTCACTGTCTCAGCATACACTTAACTCAGTCGATTCAAGCGCTCATTGTTGTCTACTGGAGGCGGTAATTGCGAGACTCGTTCCTCCACAGAGTCCTAGACATACAAATTTTTTGACATCATCTCAAGTATACAAACGTGTTATTTATATTCAATTTATAATGTTAATTTAAAACACTTACAATTATGTCAGCAATTCCTCCATACGTGTACTCCCCTTCCCCACAGTTGTGGAAATGTTGCACAATTTCCCATTCAGTTGGGAGACGGTTATATTTATTATCCTGTATTCCAAAAAATAAAGATATGTGTAATCAAGTAATTAAAATCTCTCTATGTTGTAGTGTAGGAATTACTTACGTATTCCTCAGACCATCACCGTGTAGAAGAGATTATCAAACACATTTTTTTCGATGTGCATCACATCCAAATTGTGTCGGATCAACAGGGTACTCCAGTACGGCAAATCCCAGAAAATGTTCTTCTTCTTCCAACCCCCATCTAAAACTTTGTTGTGAGCATCAGCACCCTCTTCCGTAACTTTCATAAATCCAATCCAATTAATTTTCTCAAGGATCGAAACACATGTACGGATGGTCGGTGGATCATCATCAATTGTTTTGTTCTTTCTGAATGCAGTTTTGTTCCTTCGATACAGATGATATCTGAGTAAGAACTTACGATGGTTGTCAAACCATGACTGCTTTCGACTGAGCCTCAAAGTGAAAGCATCCGTGTATTCTGCACAATATGGACAAGCAAGTCTTCCAGATGTGCTCCATCCAGACTACATCGAGTAGGCTGGAAAGTCACTTATGGTCCAGATTAGTGCAGCTCGCATCAAAAAATTCTGCTTTGTAGCAATATCGTACGTTACCACTCCATATTTCCATAAAATTATCAAATCACGGATCAATGGTTGTAAAAATACGTCCAATTTATCCTTTGGATTTTTTGGATCAGGCACCAGAACCGTAAGAAACATGAATTGATCCTTCATGCACGTCCATGGCGGTAGATTGTACGGTGTCGGTATCACCGGCCATGATGAGTATTGTTTCCCCGACTGCCCAAACGGCTGAAAACCATCGGTGCTCAAGTGACTTTAAGCGAATTACACTAACTCTACTAGTCGCTTACCCGCAAGCGGACGGGTTCACTGTAGTATAAGTACGTATAATGACCAAGTAGTATCGAACCCAAGGGATGGAGTGTATGCGAATAGATCCCTGAAGATCTACGCGTCGTAGTTAATATGCGTGTGTTGTTTTTTTATTTTTGGGAATATTAATTAAACTAAAATAAGCTAAGTAAACTAAAATACTAAAGAAGACGAATTAACTACGGGATTGTTTTCAAATGAGAGATGATGATGCTTAAGATAGGAATCCCTACGTATACTAACGGAGCAGGTACATAATCAGAATAACTGTGACACACAAGAATTAACCTAAGTCTAAGAATGCAAGGTGAAAGCTCAAGATTCTAAACCCTAATACTTTACCCTAGCACTCGACTTCACTAATCTACTAACAAGTTAATAGATTGTGCTTAATTAATGAGACCCTAATTTAACTAAGGTGATGGGGTCGTCCTCCTTCGCTAAACCGGTAAATGAATTAACCTTTCCTAAACCTTCTCGTTAAGACTACTAATTGTTATTGAGTGATGCGGTCGTCCCCTCTCTAACACTTTCGTACTAAATTCAAAGGTAAAGTTCAGGTTAATTATAAGAATTCATTAATCAAGAGAATTAAAACTAACGTCACGAATTACCCTAATTACGTACCCACATCCTACTTCTACGAGTTCATCCTACCCCAAGCATACAAGGGTTTTAGCCGGACATGGCTTTAACAAACATAAAAGCAATAGAAGAAACAACGAACATAAACATACTGAATTGAACGAAGAAAATAAGAAACATGAACTAGGGTTTTAAAAGAAAATAAAAACTAAGAACTGAAATTTAATTAACTAATACGAAGTTTCAAAGTGTTTAAAGAAATCAAACTAACGAAAAGAAACTAATAACTAAAAGAAACTAAGAATTCGTACGAAAAACCTCAACAAAACGTAACTGTAAACTTCCTTCTCTCCTTCCTCTCCAAAACTAAGTCTAAATCTAGTGTGTGTCCAGCCGTCCCTTAAAACGAGTTTGGAAGAGGTATATATAGGCACCGGGTCGAAACGGGATCTCATGGGCCGAAAAATGAAATTTGGCCTTTAAGCCTCGGAGGTGCTCGAGCTGCCCGGTCGAGCGGGGCGCTCGAGCTGCATTGCTAGAATGAATCAATAGCTCGAATGGGGCGCTCGAGCCATGTTGCTCGAATGGTTCTAGTGGTCGAATGATGCGCTCGAGCTGTGCCCCTCGAGCGGCAAAAATGTTCTGTAAGTTTGGAGTGCTCGACCTACGTTGCTCGAGCGAGATGCTCGAGTGATGGAGCTCGAATGGGCCCTCCTCCTTGCAACTAACACTTTTCTTCTCACGTACTAATACTAATCGTATTTCTTCGATATCTTCTCATCCGGGCATCCGTTTGAGTCGATTCAAAGTCCTACGAACTTCGTTTTTCGTCCTCGATTCACCTATGAGTATCAAAGAGACAAATTCATCAATGTATAGAAATAGTACTCATTTGGCTCTAAAAATTCAATAAAATCGACCAAAACTAGGGTGTTTCTAGCTACGAATCATGACAATTTCACGCCTAATCATCAAGCCCAACCTCACGTTCCGAATTTCTGATGCAAATTCAGGATACGACTGGTCCAAGTGTTTCCAAGCCTGCGAGTCTGCAGGGTGATGCATAACACCGGACTGATCATTATTAGAGCAACTTGCATGCCATGTCATATCCTTCGCAGTTGCATTGGACTGATACATTCTTTGCAGTCTAGGGATGATGGGAAAGTAGAACATCTCCTTGAAAGGGCTCTTCTTTTTCAGTCGACCATTCACATCGCGTCTAGCGGGTTTGAACCGTGGCCGACCGCAAAACTTACAATATTCAAGATCGTTGTCCGCACCCCAATATAACATACAATTCCCTGCACAACAGTCGATCCTCTCCACAGGAAGCCCCATCTCACCCATCAACTGTTTGCTATCGGAAAACTTTCTGGGCACCAAATTATCCGGAGGACATATCTCACGAACCAGGTCAACGATTTGATTATAACCTCTTTCAGATAGTCTGTTTTCAGTTTTAATGTTCAGCATACGGGCATTGAATGACAGTTGTGAGTGTGATTCGCAGCCAGGATACAAATCTCGATCCGCTGCACGAAGCATATCATAAAACTGTACAACATACTGATTAGGGGGTTCCTCAACAGTCGGCTTGTTATCCACATTTCCAAAGTGGGGACCGGAAGTTAAGTCCGTGATCATATCGTAGTACGAGCTAGATCCTACGGTCTCATCAACCGGCCCGTAAGAAGACGACGCCTGATAGACGTATTGATGCAGAATTTGACCCCAATTTTTCTCACCGTGAAAAACACAATTGTAATAATTTGGCATAAAACCATTTCTATACAAATGAGCTTTCACGTCATCGGGGTACTGAAACGTCTTGTTCCTGCATCTAAATTTGTTGCAGGGACACCTAATCTTTTCTCGATTCATCCAATTCGGGTTACTAGCGGCAAAGTCTACGAATGAATCGAGGCCAGTAATAAATTCAGGAGCTATCATGTCATTAATCGATCTTGGACCATACATCCAACGTAAACGACTTGAATAATCCATATCAATCCGTTTCATATTAATGAATTAATAATACTCAAATTAGCTTAATTATTAATATTTTTATTTCTTCTATTAATTATTAATTTAACTAATTAATTAATATTTTCTAAAAATTTCGACAGAGTTTCGTTTAATTTTTTTGAATTCCCAAATTAATCAATTTTTTGTGTGCATCTATTTCCGACTTAATTAATTATAATTAATCAAGCCGGAACACCCATATTCTACAATTAATATTCATGAATATCCTTCCTTCAACTCCAACATTTGTATGAATTAGCATATATACGCATTAACAAATTAATTGACAACTAAATATCATAAAAAAAATTAAATTCCATGAAGCACAATATATGCACAAATTATATATATTAATTAACATGAAATTATATATGCATGCATAAACAACTAATTATACTATAAATTAATTTAATATAATTACCTACATGCATATATATATACACATACATATATATAAACACACATATATATATATATATATATAAATAATTAACATGAAAAATATGTATATATATATATATATGTATTAACTACCGATTAAAATGAGAGAAAATTACCGTATAAACGTTTTTTTGAATGTACGTAGCAAAACCGGAAATGGAGACAAGAATTTTCACGTCGTCGGCGATAAAAAAACGGTGGCCCGAGCTGCCCTCCTCTTCTTTCTCGAGCTCCTATAGCTTCTCTTCTTTCTCAAACTGCACTCTTTTCTCTCTCTCGCTCGAATATGCAGAAGAAATCGGTACATTGGGGTAATTATTTCACCGGGGCCGAGGGAATTGAAGAGGGAAAACCCTCGCCCATGCTAGATTTCCGTCTGAAAAAGCCTGCGTCAAATTCAAAATGAAAGCTGCAGAAAACGTGAAAAGAATCCGATGTTGGAGCTGGCCGAGGGTTTGGAAAACCCTCGTGAAACCTGCTATGTCAGACCTAGCCGAGGGAAGGTTCCCTCGTGAGCTGGCCGAGGGTATGGAAAACCCTCGTGAAACCTGCAATGTCAGACGTAGCCGAGGGACTGTTCCCTCGTGAACTTCCCGACAGCCATTCCCTCGTCTGATCCCTCGTCCTGGTCAGCTGGGGCCTACTTTTGCTCGAGAAATCTCTCGTGATAGACGAGGGAATATTTCCCCTCGTGATATCCCTCCTGGTTTTTAAACCCTCGTGAAAACCCTCTTTAATATCGAGGGTTTGTTTTTCCTCTTTAAAATCCCTCGTCTAACAAAGTTTTTTTTGTATTGTGTTGCAATCATTTTGAGTGATATATATATATATATGTGTGTGTGTGTGTGTGTGTGTGTGAATTATATAGTAGTAATACACATTAAATGATAGAATCAGATCGCACGAATTATATCCGATTCTGTCATTTAACATATATTACTACTATATAATTCACTATTCATGCATGGAAGTCTAGCTCATCTAAGTGCCGGGTCAATAAAGAGAGTGCTAACTCAAAAATGGAATCTTGATAAATTCTAAACGTGGCACAATATCTTGGCAAATTATAGGTGTGACACTTATTTGCATTTTGTGTAAATTTTGGAACAATACTAGTTTTTTTAATAAAAGATATTAACTTTATAATAACGGAAACAACTATTATTATTTTGAGTTGGACAATAAACTTACAAGAGACTTACTCAATAGTCTTCTATCTTGATGACTAGATATGATAGAAACGTTTGAAACTTGTTGGACGAAGTTAATGTCCAACACAAAAATAGCTAGTAATTTTGTTCAATCTTTTGTACACGGGTTTTAATTACTCTCGTACTCAAATTAAGGCAACCACATTTCCCTTAAAAACCTATTGTAATTAGGTGTTGATCCTTTATAATCATTATTATGTCACTAATACTCTTGTAAAATATTACTAAGACAATAAAGCCTTCATTCAAAAAATGAATTAATTTTAGTTGAGTTTCATATATATATATATATATATAGCAAGAATCCAGCTTGTAAATATTTAGGGTGTGCTTGGTTCAGTGAAGGTATAGAAAAATGAATGTTATGTCCACGGTAAATTCAAGGATGAAAATATCTGGAAATTTCCACGATATATCCCCGATATATCCATTTTTCGTGGTCACCGATATCGATATTGGGGGTAACGATATTTTCATAGTATCCGTAAAAAAATCAATAAATATCAGTATATAAAATCAATTTTGACTATATTTTTGTGCAAATTGAGCATAAAATCGGTAAATATCGAAAAATATCGGTAAATATCGGAAAAGTATCGAGAAATATCAAAAAAGTATTGAGAAATATCGAGAAAATATCCATAATTTTGTTAAATATCACAAATATAAAATATGGTTAAATTCTATTGTAAATTTTATGTATTAAAAGTTTGTTATTTATTTTTCTAATTTTTTAAATTTACCAATATCGATATTCGATATCGATATTTCCACAAAATTAAGTTCCCGATATATCCATTGATACCGATATTTTCAACCTTGGGTAAATTAAAGCTAGCAAAATGTTATGTCACTCTAGAAATCTTCTGAAGAGATTTGTCCTGAAGACGGAAATCCTAGTAAGGAAGCACGTACACAAAATAATCAAAATACTAGGATCGCGGAATGACCAGCTCAAAATATTCTGAGAAATGGTGAGGATCTGGTTGATATGAATTTTATAAATAAATGCAGGAGATATAATAGAAATATTATCATTGTCGACATATTCGTGTCCATAATTGCTCTTTCTAAAATCTGGATCAAGTACTCATGTTGGGTGCCCGAAGCACTTTGATTTGGGTAAAATAGAAAAAAACAAAATGTGGCAGAGGTAGACTCGCTAAACGAAAGAAAAACATTTGTCTCTATCGTACATACACCAAAGGTGTTATTCTACACCTGAAGTATAACCCTGTTGGATATAAGTAAGTAATTGTACTAAAATCAAATGAGAATTACAAGGTGGTGAGCGAGATTAGTAGCTCAATGAGTTTTCACAGAGACCCGATATTGATTTTGATATGACATTCTCCTGATATGAATAATATAAAGTTCTGTTACTATATATTTCTGGCAGTAAATATGAATTTAGAAATGCAGTTGATGACCTTGTAACCGCATATTTATTTTATTATTGGATGTCAATATTTATATGGCAATCCCCGGAGGATTTAAGATTCCCCAAATGAGGAATGATAAAAATTGCAATAGCATAGTATAAAACTACAAATGACCATTATATGGCCTAAAACATTTGGGTCCAATGTGGTACAATCGACTTAGTGAGTTCTTCCCGAAGAAAAAATATTTAAACAATGATGTTTTCCCTTGAAGGAAATATGATTTTGATATCTTCCCAATGGACATATGAATTTTATAAACAAGTTAACATACTTGTAGAAGGTATCAAAATTTTTATGTGTATAAATCTCATCCATATAAATATTTGTTTAATCCATGTGAGTGGATTTGTGCTAGAACCAGAAGCTCATTACGTAAGCACCATTGGTGAAATATAAATGCTAGTTATATGTATGATCCTCATACTATTATATTTTTGTTTGCACTAGTGTTACAATATTACGGAGGTTTGTTACATAATGTATGGTTACCATTTCCTCAAACTACTCAATGATTATTATTTTATATGAGGCTTCATGAGAATGTATTTGTTAAAACCTTTGGTAAAACACATTTGTGATTCATATGGCATTACTAGAAGTAATGACAAAACACATATCCCCGAAATTTTTTTATTCACATGAACTCCAGAAGAGTGGTGAACCACTATACAAAAGGCATTCTAGTGACAATCTGACATATTTGTCTACTAAATCTCTTTCAACATTTACTTCTGAAAAATATGTTCATGGTATTGAAATGCATACGCTTGGAAGACTATTGTCTTCAGGGAGAGTGACATGTTCAAAATAATCCTGAAGATCACAATGATTGTATTATTTCTCTCTTTGCGTAATTTTTTTCCTGTGAATTATTTTATCGAGGTTTAATGAGACATAAACATAAATATTATCATCGTAATGTCCAAGAGAGAGTGTTGTAAATATATTATAATTATGGACATTACTTGTAGGGTAATATACTTGATGGGTCGAAATGTCTAATGGACTTTTAGGGTTACATATATATTACTAATAAATATATCATTGATTATTCGATTGTATACACAACAAAAAATACACAGAGATATAGTGAAAACCGTACGTCCCTAGATGTAGCCATTCATGACAAATTGAGTAGATAATTTGTATCTCCACGTTCTTTATTTTACTAAAATAACAATACATTAGGTGATTAATCACTAAGATCAAATTATCATGTAAATACTGAACTCATCATTAATGATTTAAACCTCTTAATTTGGTGGTCTTACACTTATTAATATATTATTTTTATATTCTATTTATTTTTTCTTATAAATTGTCCAGATTGTTTTAAAATATTTTTCAATTGCTTATAGATTTGTTCTAAATGAATGATGCATATTGGTACATGATATTTATTTATTGGTTACTTCGACTATAAGTTTTTTGGAGGAAGAAATCGTTACATTTTTACAACTCATCTCCTATTATACTAATAGGAAGTTTGAGATTATTGAAGTGTCACTTTGTAATTAATTTCATTTACGTGTCGAATGCTGGTATGTCCACATTGTTCCTATGCAAGGGTCGTGGGTTCTATTCCTGTAGTCACTAATATTTTTTGTTCTAATATTAAATGCATATATTAATTACATAAGTTATATATATATATATGTGTGTGTGTGTGTGTGTGTGTGTGTGTGTGTGTGTGTGTGCGCGCTTTTTATAAAGCTAATTTCTATGATTTAATTGCAAGTTTATTCCTTTTTATTGTAGATTCGTATAAAATTATCTATTTATTTTTTAATTTGCTAAGTAATATAAGTAAATGTATTTATTTACTGTAAGAGTTGTAGTATTCCTTATACTAATATTTTTTGTTCTAATATTAAATGCATATATTAATTACATAAGTTATATATATATATGTTTTTATAAAGCTAATTTCTATGATTTAATTGCAAGTTTATTCTTTTTTATTGTAGATTCGTATAGAATTATCTATTTATTTTTTTAATCTGCTAAGTAATATAAGTAAATGTATTTATTTACTGTAAGAGTTGTAGTATCTCTTATACTCCAATTTTTATAATAAAATTTCTTTTATCCTTAAAAAAAAGTTAATGTATTTGTTTATTACTATAAAAAAGTGTTGTTTTTTTGCCATTTATGAAAGAGAAAACTTATTGTGGAACGGACCGAAAAGAAAAACGAAAAATTTACTTTAGGATAGGGAGTATAATTTTGTGCCCTTCCTGGATATAATTTATGTGTCCGCCCCTGATTGCATGTCACTTTATATGTGTCATTCATGGGTCATTGTGGCCTTTTATAAGAAGAAGACTAATAAAAAAAATAGAATTTAATTGGGTTTGAACCAAGGATCTCATAAGTATTTTTTTATTATGTTTACCAATTAAGCTAAATATAAATATTACGAAATTTGAATATTTATTGTATATAACTTAAGTTAAAAATATATGTATCTTTCTTCTAAAATACTTTTGATTATTTGCAATATAACTATCCCCAAACTCTATATTTTTTCTGATTCCTTTTTTTTTTTTTACAATATTTTAGTGTTGTTCCTTGATTATTTGTCCACACATAAATGTCTAATTGCTAATATCAGTGATTAATTTATTTTTAAAGATATATTTTTCTTCATATAAACTCTGTTTTATTTCTCTCTTCTTCAATCTTGACGAGATTATGTTTATTTTATTATTTTATATGTATAATTGACAGATGAAGATTTTCAAGGAGAATTTTAAGGTTATTTCTGGTGTGTGTTCTTTTTTTAAATTTTATTTCGACTGATAATTATTATTTTTTAAATAAATTGTATTATATAACGTTATAATATTGAATAATGTAATGATGTGTAAACAAAATATAAAATTTTAAATTAATTTTGTGAATAACCCGCTTAAAATACAGGGTACTCATCTAGTAATAACATTAAAATTAAGGATATTTATAATTACACGATAATTAAAAATTGTTATATATATGCTTAGACTTAGATTAGTGATATATATTGTCCAAATAAATATCATTATTTAATTTTTCTATAAAATCTAAGGAGTATAACTACGACATTGATGCATTAACACTTTGGTAGGATGTAAGTGTTAATTTGTATTGTTTTATGCCATGAGACGGTCTCATACAAGTTTTTGTCAAATCTAAATGCATGATCACATTGCTCTAAAATATCTCTTGATACGTTAAAAATATATAGTCTAGATAAATATCATATTAGGATGTGTGAACAATTTAATATGAATGAAAATAATTTTAGTGAATTTTAAATTAGGATCTTTGGATTTGGGCATGAACCTTTTTTTGCTCTAATATTTGATACACGGAAAAATTTCATATTCTCTAAATGTCCAAAAATTGTAAAGAGATGGAAATTTATTTATTTATCTATTATATATATATATATATATTAATAATTTTGAAACTTTTATTTCTCGTTCATCCCACATTATTCTTTACACTTTTAAAATAAAAATAACACTTCCTCACACTACCATTTTATTTTATTTTTTAAATTAAAAAATCATTTTCAGCAACTTTACTTAAAAAAATGTATCACATTAGTTGTGAAGAACCGTATAATTTTTTAGATTCTATTTAGTTTGCTTTAAAATAGGGTTGTAAACGATTCAAATAATTTTAGTTCGATTTAGGACTTATATTCGAAATTCAGTATTCATATTCAAAATTTTATAATTCGAATTCGAGTATAAATATTGTTTTATTCGATTGGTTGTCAAATACGAAGATAAAACTATTATATTTGATTCGGTATTCGTAAATATTCGGTTAAATATATTATATAATTATATAATAATAGTAATAAGTATATTTATTTATTAATTTAAGCCCATTATAATTATGTTACGAATATTAACTCTTATAACTTTATTCAATAAGTGGACTTTTATGCAGCTCATAATTTAATATGTTAATTTAAAAATTATTTTAATATAATTTAATTATTAAAAATAAAAACTCTATTAAATTAAAAAGAAAATAGAAGGTTAACTCCTAATCTGATATAAATTTTAATTTGTGGAGCAGATTGATTTTCCAAGTCACGGGATCAAGAAGCCCACTATGACATATGTGAGTTACTAATTTTTTAATTCATTTGTGATATATGATATTTTTCATAAATAAATAAATTTTTATTTCTTTTTTATTTTTATTTAGGAGCAAAAAGGGTCTATACATTTCATGTTGCAAACCACTTAACTTGCAAACTTGATGGAAGATTGAATGCTCGTCATTTGTTTATAAAAGTGTTTTCTTTGAATTGGATATTTAATATTTTTTCATTTACGTACTTAATTATGTTATGCAACTTTTTTAAGTTTATGGTTTGTTTGTGAATTCAAACAATGGAATCAATTTTGAAATGAGTACTTGAATAGTATTTATTTGGAACATGTTTGAGAAAAAAAAATTGATCAGAATATTTAACTCGAGTATTCATATATTTTCTAATAATTTAATATGAATTTCAAATCAAGTCTAAATCACATTTATTGTTCGAAAAATATTCAATTCAAATTTGATATTCAAAATAATTTTACAATTACGAATTCAAATAGTGATATTCGATTCGTTTATAACCATACTTCAAAATATATATTAATTTGACCAAACATCTAGAGCATGTTTGGCTAAACATCTTATATTTTAAAAGCTTATAAGATACAATTTTTAAATAATTTATAATTGTTAAAATGTTTGACTAATACTCCCTCCGTCCCCGAGTTTTCTTCTCATTTCTTTTTGTTGAATGGTATAAGAAAGTGTATTTGTTTATTAATATATGGTGAGCCACATGTTGACTATTGAGATAAAGTAATGAATAGTGTTGAAAAGTGAATTAAATGAGTGACACTTTTGGTAATATTGTGTGAATTTGAAGGTTAAAGTTTATATGTAGTAAAGTGTTATTTTTGTCATTTATGGAATGGAAGTTTAGAGGGGGACGGCCCGAAAAGAAAAGTGGGAAGTTTACTCAGGGACGGGGGGAGTACAACTTATAAGATTTTTGAAATTTTATAATAAATATTTTTTAAATTTTAATTTTAATGTAGTATAAAAAAAACTATGTTGAACTAATAGTGGGTGAGAGTCCGGGAGGGATGTGGTGGTCCCAGGGTAAAGTGGGCAGTTGGGTGAAAGTAGTTAGGATAATAAATTGAGAAACCTCAACTTTATTTTTTACCGCTTATAAGTTCTTAGGAACTTATTAATTTCATGATCTAATACAATGTTAAACATTTTATTTGTCAAACACTTTAAATATAAACATTAAAATTTTATTTTGTTATACCATTTAGCCGGTTAGCCTCTATAACTAGACATTTTTAAGATAATTACATGAGGAGAAATATATTAAATAGAAAGAAAGATGAAAATACAGATTTAATGATACCTTAAATATAAAAATAAGTCTATTAATAATACCTTTAAATACAAACATTAAAATTTTATTTTGTTTTACCATTTAGTCTGTTAGCTCCTATAACTACTAGTTTTTTTTTTTTAAATAGAAAGAAAGATGAAAATACAGATTTAATAATACCTTGAACATGGATTTTCGAGAAAAAATAATACCTTATATATATAAAAATTGTAGAAGGAATAAAAAAAAAATGTATCATAAATAATTTATAAATTGTTTCAAAGAATTTATAAGCACAGTGAAATAGCTCGTTAATTCAGGTAATGTAGTCACATTGGGGTTCCCAGTCCCACATCCCATTATAAGGAGGCGCGTTTTGTTAAACAAAGATGGATAATTGTTAGCAAGATTTTGCAGTATCCATACCATAATGCCAGTTCCACAAACTAAACCCCACCCTCCAATCCTCTCTCACCATCACAAAACTCTACTATAAAATACTCCCCAACCAGAAATCAACCCACCACATTCTCACTCTTCTTTCTCACACTGAAATCATGCGCTCCGCCGCCGCTCCTCCTCCGCCTCTCCTCCTCCTAATCCTCACCATCTGCTCTATTTCTTCTTTCAATGTAACCATCCATCCATCCATCTTTAATGCAATTCAATTTTTTCTCTGCTCGTTTTAATTCAAACATTTCGTCATATACTAATTAATTGTGCTGCACATTAATGATTTGGGTGCTGTGTGTGTGAATGCAGGTAGGTTTCGCCGCCGCCGCAGGATCGGCTGCCGGTGAAAATCCATTTACACCGAAAGGCTACTTAATGCGGTACTGGAAAAAACAGATCTCCAACGATTTGCCGAAGCCGGCGTTCCTGCTCGAGAAAGCGTCGCCGCTGAGCGCCGCCCAATACGCCGCCTTCTCAAAACTTGCCGATCAGAACTCTCTGTCGACTCAGCTCCCCGATTTCTGCTCCAAGGCGAATCTCCTCTGTTTCCCCGATGTAACACCGAGCCTGGAGAAACACAGCGACAATGTCAATTTCGCCACTTACCAGAGCAAAAATTTCACCAATTACGGCTCCAATCGCGCCGGCGGAGACGACGCTTTCAAGAGCTACTCCGAGAACGACAACGTCATCGTCGACACGTTCCGCCGCTATAGCCGCGACGCCACCGGCCACAGCGACAAGTTCACCGCCTACGCCACGGAAGGGAATGTGGTGGACCAGAGCTTCAACACCTACGGCGCCCACACCACCGGCGGCAAGGGCGATTTCACCAGCTACAACGACAAAGTAAATGTGCCCAATCTCAAATTCGCATCCTACTCCGACGACACCAACGGCCGCCAACAGAGATTCACGAGCTACACCGGCGAGGCGAACGCCGGCGACCAGAAATTCACCAGCTACGGCAAAAACGGCAACGGCGCGTTGAACGAATTCACCTCCTACGGCAAGGATTCCAACGTGATGGGCTCCGCATTCACCAATTACGGCCAGAATGGCAACGGAGCGAACGATACCTTCACTTCCTACGGAACCAACACCAATGTCCCCGAAAACACGTTCAAAACGTACGGCACTCAGGGCAATGCCGCAACCGAGACTTTCACAAATTACAGAGATCAATCCAACGTCGGAGACGACAATTTCCAATCGTACGGCAAGGGTTCCAACGCCGCCAAGGTTAATTTCGTCAATTACGGCAAATCATTCAATGAGGGCACAGATAAATTCAGCGGCTACGGCAAGGATTCCACCGGTCCATCTGTGGATTTCAAAATTTACGGCGTCAATAATACTTTCAAAGACTACACCAAACAGGGTACCAAATTTTCTAGGTACATTAATGAGAGCTCAACGGCGGAGGCCTCTCTGGTGTCCAGTGGCAAACATGTAAATAAGTGGTTAGTTGAACCGGGAAAGTTCTTTCGAGAGGCGATGTTGAAAACCGGTACTGTCATGCCAATGCCTGACATTAGGGATAAAATGCCTAAAAGGTCGTTTTTGCCCCGCCTCATTGTCTCCAAATTACCCTTCTCCACCTCCAAAATCGCCGACCTGAAGAAGATCTTCCACGCCGTCGACGACGACTCCAGCATGACCAAAATGCTCTCCGATACGCTGACCGAATGCGAGCGAGCGCCGAGCCCCGGCGAGACGAAGCGGTGCGTGGCCTCGATCGAGGACATGATCGACTTTTCCACGACGGTGCTAGGGCGGAACGTGGTGGTCCGATCAACGGAAAACACCCAGGGGTCGAATGGTAAAATCATGATCGGGAAAGTCAAAGGGATCAACGGTGGGAAAGTCACAAAATCGGTATCCTGCCATCAGAGTTTGTTCCCATACTTGCTCTACTATTGCCACTCGGTTCCAAAGGTCCGGGTCTACGAAGCGGATATTCTCGACCCGAAATCCGAATCGAAGATCAACCACGGTGTTGCCATCTGTCACGTGGACACGTCAACGTGGAGCTCGGGTCATGGGGCGTTCATTGCGCTGGGTTCGGGTCCGGGTAAAATAGAGGTATGCCATTGGATCTTTGAGAATGATATGACATGGGCGGTTGCGGATTAACGGGTGCGGGTGCGGGTGCGGGTTGGAGTCGGACCAGTTGTGTTACAGAAAGGGTGAACCACTGGTTCGGCCTTATTATAATTGAATTGAACTCATTCTTAATCAAGCCTAAGCTATTAGTTCAATTTTTAGATTTTAATACTTGTTTAATTTAATGTTTGGTGTTCATGATTCAGATATTTATATTTATATTTATATATATAAATGGGGTAGTGTCATTTCCCTTTCCTGTTTTTGTTTGTATATATTGAAGTACTAGGAGTGACATTTAATGGGCTTTGGCTGATATAAAAAAGTGATTTTGCTTATCTAATATCGCGTTGAGAAATAAAGTTTATACCGCGTACATTTTCAAATAAAGTTAGCTTATTTTGCTTTCTACTTTTTTCATGAAAAATAAAGTTTTCAAATAATTGTTGTGATTCTTCAATGAAAAGAAAAAAGTGAAGTTAGTCAAAGGATCTTGCATGAAATATTGGGGGGAAAAGAAAAGTCCGGTAAATTGCAATAATGATGATGCCATCTAAAATCTGATTGATTTTGGAGTTATATGATTTCCTTTTATGGATAAATATGGCCTCAGTAATAAGTCAAACTTAAAAGGGGGCATGAATTTATAATGCAATCCGACTACTATTTTTTTTCTACTATATTAATTAAATTTTGTAACAGGGCTTAACTTCACTCTGTTTTTACAAGAAAAATGGTTTGTTGAATAAAGAAAGTTTGGAGAATCTATATAAATGGATAAAAAAAATTGAAGAATGAAAGTAGAAAAAGGTAAATAAGGAGAAAGAAAGGGGGTGAATTTAATAATAGGATTGAATGCAAAAGGAAAGCAGTTGGGGCAATGGAATGAAATAAGGGCACATCATCAGCACGCAAACGATGTCTGTTCACATGTGTGTATGCAAACAGCTATTTGGCAACAATTTGGTGGTCCATATCACCCACCATTACTTAAATTTACATGAATACCCTTTCCCTCTCACTCTCCCCTCCTCTCTCTAGCGTGTGAGGGGATAAAGCCATTTTTTTCCAGCTGTTTTTGGGCCACTTCTCCATTTTTTGAAATAGTTTCTTTCTACCCTCCCCCAATATCATATGGATTTCAATTTTCATTTGATATTTATATTATGTTTTATTATTTTAATATATATATGTTATATAGTAGCAAAAGAAAACAAGTATTATAAAAATGGAATTGCTATTTGTCGATGATGGAGCAGGGTAGGGATGTGGTCGATGTATACAAAAGTGCATTATCCCCGGTATTTGATTTGAAATAAACAAGGGGTCTTAATCAGATGGATCGATTGTATTTGTACGTATGCTTGAATTTCTGATTATATTTATATATATGTCCTTTTTTATATTGTGATATGGTTAATATCACAAAATCTCGTATGAACAAGTATGAAATTTATATCATTATATTTATTCATTGGTACCATTATAGACTTATAAATTGAAATTATAGTATAAAATATTATGGTATCGGTGAATACATGTAACAATATCAGTGAGTATATGTAATAGTATCAATTTTATACTATAAGCAAATTTTATAAGAGACTTGCTCAATAAATATAGATAATTTATACAATAATAAAAACTACAATGTTATGTAGTTTACATATATGTGTGCTATATAATGTAATAACATGTACAATGGAATACATACATATACATATAATGATAGTATTAATGATAATCATGTTATTTTGAATACATCACACAAATCTTTGTCAAAACATTAGGATAAATTTGTGAAGGCACCCGTTTTACCTAATAGAACTTAGAATCTTCATTATATTGATGTATAGGGTCTATTCATTTTCATTATAACAAGCATATGATTTAAAACATACGGAGTATTATAACTTTCAAATAGTAGTATTTGTTTAAGTGCATCCATAGTTTTTAAGGTCATTTATTTCTTTCACAAATTCTAGCATGCAATTGGATTTTAAACTCAATTTTTATTTTTTTTTTCAAAATACACATAAACACGTCAAGTTATATTTTTTTTTTTCTATAATTGAGATATTATTGATTACTTCTTGAAATATTGATGATTACTTTTTAAATAATAATGATTTCTACTTGAACTATTTTTTTTAAAAAAAAAATTAAGTGCATACGATATCCTCAAGTGTACCCTAAAACTCTTTCTATTTTTATTTATCTACTTGTTACATGTAAAATAATGATACCATACTGTGCATGTGGACGTAGTCAAGACTCAATTTGTGGATGTTATATGAAATTTACTCACACGATCACATCAATTTGCCAAAATATAAAATACGATACTGTGTGTTATTCCTATATAATTTATTAAGGTTGAAAGGGCTGACATTTAAAAAAAAAATTATGACTAATATGATACATGAACATTATAAGTTATAACAATAAATAGTGTGGGACACAGGAATTAGATTACATTAGAGTCTAGTAATTAAAAGATACCAAGTACCCATCAACAATACTTATAACTACAATAATAGAAAAATACTACTCATAATTATAAAAAAATTGCACATGTGCACAACTTTCTTTTGCACCCTTGCTCAAAATCTGCATCTGTCCAAAAGACTTTATAGTTGTAAGTCATTTTTTTAAGAGTATGTCTTGTATGAGACCGTCTCATGACATGAGACAATGAGAATAAGTGTGATTAGGACATTGACTGACTCATTAACACTTTGGTAAGGATAAATGTTAATTTGTGTGGTCTCATGTCATGAGACGGTCTGATACAAGTTTTTGCCTTTTTTTAATAGTAGTGAAAGGTACTAGTAGTGCATACTTGCTAGCTAAGGGCAATTAGTTTTATATGTCAGTCTCATGTGCATCAATTGCATTTTGTAATTAAGCGTATAAATGAAACATGACACCAACTTTAATTGAACGCGATACTAACTATAATTAACACGTACATATAAATATAATTGAAATGTGATACTAAATTTAACTAAAACGTGAAAGCATAACATTAATTTTAACTGGAATGATAATTTTAACTTAAACATATGGAGTGCACGGATAGATGGCGGTTAAACATTAGTACATGATAAAAAAAAAAGGATGTCGTGGACTTTTACACGGTAGCAATATCTAGATATTCGATAACTTATTTATGGTCACAAAAATCTGATAATGTTTCTTTCACATGTGAAACTTACTTGTAGTCTTGTAATAATACGCGTTACTAATTGGAAAGTTGAGTGAGTCACGGGGCCAAGATCAAAGCTGCTTGTAAAACTGTCTTTTCCTTGAGTTTTCTTGTGATTCAATAATACCATTGCCCCAAAAAATTCATGTGCTATTTTACAATATATTTGAACATTGTTCAGACAATACAAAGGAGAAAAAAAAACATGCAATAATTGCCTAATTCAAAATTGACAAAAAAAAAATGTAATTGGTTTTAATTTTTAATATATTTAAATCTCCACACCAAACGCAGCCTGAATAATATTTTGCATAATTTTTTAACTATAATGTCGATTAGCCTAATACAATAATTAAAAAACAACTGGCAAGCACTAAATTTTATACACATAGAAATTGTTCCAACATGAATACCGAATTGGCACGGACTCAATTGGAAGATTGTAGTTGTTTTCTGATTCTTGATATGATATATTTTGTCTGTATGTTTGTTTATGTATGTCCTAAAGAACCAAATGTTTAATTTCGAATTATAAGAGTAGTAAGCATGTGTTCTCCATTCTTTTTGCTGACTGCATTGTTTACACACATTCAAGGCAATTTGTTGTTCCAAAAAAAGAACATTTTCCCTCGGAAATCTCAAAATATCCCACATGAAAAACAAGTCCATTCATATCTAATCGGTATGAATCGAGATAGTAAGCTACGTTAGGACTTATCTACTACGTAGTATATGATTACATTTGATTAATTTAAGGTAGAAATCCTCCGTCTTGCCAAATGACAAGGGTTTAGCCCATCAGTCCGTCTCAACAACTCTATTAAAATCCCACGCAAAAACATTAGAAAATTATACAAACAAAAACTACTATTAATCTAGTCAACAAAAGTTTTATGATGAATTCAATATACTACGAAGTTTCATTATTTAGTAATTTTTAAGAAAAATTAACTCAGTAAAACCAAAACTTTTTTCAAATAGTGATACTTGTTTATATGCTGAAAGGTAGTATTACTTTGAAAAGGAGAGTTTATGTAAATTTCACTTCATACGAGACTTACTCGATAATTCAACTTTTACAAGGGGTACAAAAGTTGCATTCAAAAGAATTGTCCTCATATCACAAAGACAATCAATCAGAACACTGTGATCCATATCAAACAAAATATGCATCTTCTGGATTTCAGGATGAGAATTTGAAACATCTATTAACTGTGATGTTCAAGAGCAACTTTAAATTTGGGTGGAACTTTGAGCAAGGGAGCCTGGATTTCGCCAGGCTTGCCGAGCTGGCCACAGGCAGCCATCTGATCATCGCCTCTACTGAATCGTAGTAACACGACGCATCCTGCTGCAGCAAGAATGTTACGAAACTCGACCATCTTCTCATCCTTTGTTGGCTTAAACTGTGACCCCCCATGAGGGTTGAAAGAAATGAGATTGATCTTGCAAGGAATGCCTTGTACGAGATCTATTAGCCGCTTCGCATCGTCAACACTGTAAAAAGACACAAATGACCTTAAATACCAGGGTATTCAAGTATCAAAGAGCTGGCATCCCATGCTGTTTTTCTACTACTTACATTTGTTTCTTATTTCCTAATATAAATTGCAAAATGATTGCATAGAGATGAGAATCTATAGTATTTGGACATTGCCAATCAAAGCAAAATGCCGATGCAAAGTCTTGTGTAGACCAGTTTCGCCATTCAATTGGTTTGATTTTTGTGAGTTTTTTAAACAATGTTTCAATAAAACATACTAATTTTTTAGTATTAGTTGTCTCATTCAAAAGTATTAGTTATAAAGTGATAGTTGTGAGCCAGTTATACGGTCTATTTTACAAAAAACCAACTCAAACTCTGGTTATAATAATGCCGCATGCTAAAATGAATAAGTAACATTTATTCCCCAACAAACATTTGCCATGTTTTGTGTGGGGGTGGTTGGGGAATCTTTTCAACACTTTGTATGGGATGTGGGACACTTGAAATTGAAAATGAAATAGAGTAGGTTTGGATAACCTTAATAGACAATATACCTTCATGAATGCATCAATTTTAGGACAATAATGCATCATGCTGAATGTACCAAAGAACATTATCAGAATGATAACTGACCTGTCATTAACTCCAGCAAGCATTACATATTCAAACAAGACCTTGTACTTGTGTTTTAAAGAGATTTCCTCCCTAAGTGTACCAAGAAGCAAGTCCAGGTTATATTTGCGGTTGATCGGCATCACCCAATTTCTGACCTGTATATTAATTGGACATTCAGCTAAGAAACAGTCAACCCCCCTAAAGTGTACTTCTAATGGAACATAATAATTTTAAAAAATAGGCTAGAATAAGTACCTCATCTGTTGTAGCATTTAAACTGACAGCTAATGCACAGTTAGACTCTCTAAGTAAGCGCTTAATTTGAGGAACGAGGCCACTAGTCGAAATTGTAACCTTGCGAGGACTGAACTGAAGACCTTGCTCGTCTACCAATATGTCGGCAGCTTTTATAACATTCTCACTGTTGTGAAGTGGTTCGCCCATCCCCTATAAAAAGGAAAAACTTGTTTACTAACTATTATGAAGCCTCTTAAAATGTCAAAAGTTGAGAGAATAAAAACTTAGGATTTTCAGCTACTTGATTCAAAAAAATTCATGTGTTCAGGTCAAATGGAAACCATCGAAACATTAATCAGCGGGATGTGATATGAGAAATACTAACCATGAATACAACATTTGTTATGTTACCGACGTCATGTGATACCAGTCGCCTTGCATATACAGCCTGCTCCACTATCTCGGCGGCAGATAAATTTCTTTTCAATCCCATTCTGCAAAATAAAACACCAGAAACCTTTAGCCTATATAATTGGGGGTTGGGGGAGTGGTGGGGCGTAAATCAAGAAAGGAATTCTTGCCTTCCAGTGTAGCAAAACTGGCAATTCATTGCACAGCCCACTTGACTAGAAACGCATACGGTGGTGCGGCCCCGGCAAGGAATCACGACAGTTTCTATCACAAGTCCATCTTCCAAAGTGAACAATATCTGTAACCTCCTGTGGATCCCAAATGAATAAGATGGTTCTCAAAAGTGTCCAACTTCATTAAAGTAATTCTATATGTAACCTAATGCAGAGCATAGCCATTAGGCAGAAAGACATGTTTACCTTCCTGGTACCATCTGATGCTGTAAGCATATCCTTCAATTCTAATGCCTTAAAGTCAGCATGTTCGGCCAACATCCTTTTGAAATCCTTGTTCAAACCTAGCAGTGGTAAACAGAGCAAACAAATGGAGTATGAGCTTGTATGCATCTCGTGAATTCTTGAAGAAATATGTATCATTCTATGTCTGGTTTTGTGGGAAAGAAGTTAAAGATAATAATGGGAAATAAATGGAAGGAATGCCTTACTTATCATCTTTTGTTCTGAGGGAATGGAAATAGGTAAGGAGCCAAGACGAAATCTTACTGGGCAAAAAACACTATACTGATAATCTAAATTGAAACAATAAATGACTCTGGCCCATAAAAAGGTTTTGTTTCATCAGTATATACTAAACAGAAGGATTAGAGCATTCAGCTTCAAGAGGGTTTAGGGAAATAAAACTGCATATAGATGTCATGCATTCTATCGCAATTCAAAACATAGAACTAGCTCAAACCAGAGAACATATGACTGACCTTCTAAGTCTTCATTGCATTGAGCCCAAATATTATTCCCATAGAGACGTTTCCATAACATCAAAGCCTGAGCAGGCCTATACCCATATGATTGAACCCATTTCTGTCGACCACGTCAGAAGCAAGAAACAACAATGGCTAATAAGCAGGACGTAGTGTGTAACTAAAGCTACCAAGATATTCACATAACCTAACCAAGTTAACAACAGAAAATGGAAGGATTTGAAAAAAAGAGGGTGCAATAATTGATTAAAGGGAATAATGAGCAGGCAAAGTTGGTGAGTTGTAATGGACATAGTAGAGAAACAAATTTGGAGTTGAATCGAAGGAGGAAAATGTAAAATACCTCAAGTTCGTGATATCGCATCCCTTTTATAAGAACCTTGGAGCCCTTGATTGGAATATCAAGAATTGGGTCGCCCCCTAAACACAAAATTGAAATTGTTTCTCAATAAAATTAATGAAACCCCTAAAAACCAAGTTCCTTTTAGTTCTAGTGATACCTGGAGAGATGGAAGTGCGGAGAGTGGCAGCGGCAGAGGCAGAGAAAGAGAGAGAGAGAGGTGGTACTGAATTGATGGAAAGGAGAGTGGTTGGTGAGAAAAAGGAGGAGGAGGAGGAAATGGTTTCGATGGGAGAGAATAGGGTGGCGAGGGGCCGCCTCATCCAGGGGCCGCGGCTGAGGCTGAGCTTCATCTCCATGGACCGCCGACTTCCGCAATAACTTGCAGATAATGAACAACTTACAACACAAATTTAAACAAACAGTGATTATCAAACACAAAGAAGCATGAACAACAAAGCGTCTGTAGTCCAACGGTTAGGATAATTGCCTTCCAAGCAATAGACCCGGGTTCGACTCCCGGCAGACGCACTTTTTTATTTTTGGCCCTTCCAAATTTTGACAATTTTTCTTTGTAAACAAACAAACTTCTTCCATTTCAACTCGAAATGTTGGGTGGATCTAATGAAGGAATGGTGGTAACTTTGTTGTCTACCACATACATGATTTCAACAAATAATTGTCCAACATAGAGAGAGCAATAGCCAATGGTAGGAGCAAACATCATATATATAACAACTACTCACCATGTTTGGTACTGTTTTCAGAGGAGAAAAAAGAAAAAAGAAAATAATAATACAGTTCAAAATATGTTCGCATGACCCTACTTCAAAAGTACATCAAGGTTACAGCGGAGTTTCACTTGTGAAAAGGGAAATACTGATTACTACTCAGTCTGCTCAACACATCACGGGATTTGACTCCCACCTTGGGACTTCTTCTCATCTCAACTTCAAAGAGGAAACCTTTGGTTTAAGTTTTTTCAGTGTAGACCTCCAGTCAACTGCTATTCGGCTACGAGGATAAACAGTCCAACACACAATTCAACCATTTTAACCTGCAAGTTAATCCCTGCAAAGTGTACAAAGTCAGAACTTTTACATGGGAGAGAGCCAGTAACTTGGAGGATATTCATATGCTATGTTGTTCAATGACAATACATTAAATAATGTGCTGAAATGAAGTTGAAAAAGTCCCAAACAACTGGCCAGTTATAATTTAGCAAACCAGCAATCCCACCGGCTATCAATTCTTTTGACTCCAAATACCCACAGAATAGAAGAATGAGATGTCAAAAGATATATCACAATAAGCATTAAAAAGAGAGGTACATATCACAGACAGAAGCATAAATAAATAAATATTCAAATGAGGACAGGGCCAAACTTTTGAAGAAGAATAAGCAGAGCAGAAAAGAAAAGAAAAGAATAAAAAGGGAAAAACCAGCTTGAGTTGAGATAGAGAAGACAAGCCAACTAAACATAAAAAATGCTATATGCCAGGTTTGAGACAACTCAATCTAGAAGAATACAATCCAATATAGTTTCATCCCTTCTCTGTGCATAGCCTATTATCCTTCTTTTTCTTTAACAAATAGAAATCTGCTATAACTTTAAAGTTATTTAAGAACAAATAAATATTTAGTTCAGCAGTTACAAATCTCCATTAACGATGAGAGGACCAATATATGGTTCTATGCTGTAGGAGAGCATGCTGTCTGGTTCATCATATGAAGATGGTACATTTCATCTATTTCCCAGGATGATTCCCAAAATGAAACTTCCGAGAAACAAGTATATTGCCATTGTCATCCTTAGAGACATTGTGGTCCAATTCTCAGCTGCACTAACTACAGCATCCCCGTACAAACAGCTGAAACAGAATTCCCCCTCATTTTTTACAGCAATTTTTTCTTTAGTCAACAAGATCCCAACTAAATACTATCACCACTGATTGTGTTCAACATTGACACCAATATAATAGATACCCAAAAAAATAATCAAAAAATGAATACTGATTTTCAGTGGAGCAAATACGGCATTCTTTTCAAAATTAAGCCAGCATCACAAAGTTCTTCATCTATCTTACAAACTTAATAGCAATTTAAGAAACCTTTGCCCATGCATTCAACAAAATGGTGTGTTACAAATTGAGAAACATTATTTGAGGATCCAATGTAACTACAGAATAATGCTTGAGACCTGTATCGTGTTTATGGGACAGTTGTCCTTTCCAAGGAATATGACACCAAGTGTATGATTCCAAAATTCCAAGGAATATGACACCAAGTGTAGGATTCCAAATAGGGCTGACGAGACACAGCAAATGATTGCACAGTTGGATATTGAACAAACAACCTATCCCTATCTAGCATTGAACTTTGTGGCTTCAATTGCAAGGCATTGGGACAATACTTAAGAACAAGGGAAACTTCTAGGGGCTCAGTAACTCCAAGTGTTTGCACCTCAGAGACATAATCAGCAAATAAGAGAACTAGCACAATTAAAGAAGCAACCTAGTGCCTAGTGGAGTATATCCATCACCGGTAGTTTAATGCTGAAAATTTTGTTTACACCAACATTTACCCCTGGGAAGCTCCCTTAAGTAAAACCTTACTAAGCCATGATTACAAACTTCAGTCAAGTTAGACAAATATATAAATTGGTTTAGTGTAAAAAAACAGCAGTCATTAAAATGATTATTCATGTTGAATAGAGTTCAGAAGTCATACCAGTATTTGATCAAGCCATCCCAGCCACAGGTAGCAACTTTACTCTGTTCCAGTGGATGCCATGCAGCACCGATACAAACTCCATCATGGCACTTGAGAGTTCTAAACACTTTGCAGCTCTTCCAATCCCAAAACCAGCACCGACCCTCCCCATCTCCTGACATGACAAATCGTCCATCGGGCGAGAAGTTAACCTGGCAAGCATACCCAGCTACAATATGCCCAGCAAATCTCTTCTTCTTATTGAGCTGGAATCTCTCCCTGGTACTGTATATAAGTATCTGATTATCCAAACTCTGACAAGCAAGCCAATTTGAATTTGGATGCAGAGAGATAGAAGGCATTGAATGCATATGGGGCTCACTAATGTACTTAATGACCACCGGAATCCCATACTCCCATACACGCAGTGACTTATCATCACTTGAAGTAACAAACCTCCTATTATTATCCACAAAAGTAATCGTATTCACTGCCCCTAAATGCTGATCATACTCTTGTGTAATCTGCCCTGAATTTATATCCCACTGGACAATCTTTTTATCACTCATTCCTGCTAACAACACATTCTGCTTATCCTCATCTGGATTAAGCCTCACCACATAAGGAATCTTGCCAGTTGAAAAGGTCGATATCACTTGACCTGTTTCTGTATCCCAATACTTAATATTCTTATCATACCCAGCACTCAAAAACTTCGACCCATCATTACTGAACCATATATCTCGCACAGCCTTCGTGTGCCCCATGTAAGTTCTCATACATTTCCCCGAATTAAACACATCCCAAATCTTTACCTTCGTATCCATCCCAGCAGATAATATCAAATGGCCATGCTTGGGGAAGAACCTAATAGCTGAAACCCCCTTGGTATGCCCTGTCCATGTGTGCACCAATCTCTTTGGTATATAACAATGATCATTACTCGCCTTTGCATCCTTAGGTGGCGCAATCCACGACCGCCCTTGATAATCCTTCTCCTCTGTTCCATGGAAAGTAGTCTTATCAGCATGTGCTTCCCCTTTCTCCTTCTCACCTCCTTCCTTCTCGCCCTTCTTCTTAGCATGCTCTTCAGCATACTTCTTCTGCTCCTCAGTCAACTCATCTTGCACCCAGTCTTTCTTCCCTGACCACGGACTCTTCCTATTCTTCATCAACCACGTCTCCGTCGCCGGATTTTCCACCTCCTCCTTATCCAACTCACCACCTCCCTCAATCTCCTCCAACATCTCCTTCTTCTTCTCCAATTTCCTCTTCTTCTGCTCGCGCTGCGGAATATTATAAACCGAAATCCCATCGTTCTTCTGAAACCCTTCAACGTCACCGACATAGTTGTTCTCGGCAGGATCCGCAGCATATCCAAATTTGTAGAAAGTATTATACTGCTCATCGAAGGCGAAAGATTCAATATTCGCATTCTCCACAAATCCGAGCTTGTGATTGCGGAGGCCTTGAGCGAGCCCATCTTTAGCGTATGGATGAGAGGGGCCGACGATGGGTGCCCAGAGCTGTTCATAGGTCGGGTTGAAGGAAACTAGATGTTGGGTCGGGTCAATTGGCTTGTGCGCCAGCGAATGTGCCTGGCCGGAGACTGTAAGAGAGAGCATGGTGTCATCGACTTTCGGGGCGGCGGATTTGGCAGGAAGGGCTCGGATTGGGGATGAATCGGGTGAGGGATCGGGTTCTGAGGATGTGGGTGGGAGCGTTGTGTTGTCGACTTCTTCGTCATCTTCGATGTCGTTCTCCTTGTAGGATTGCAGGAGATCCATAATTAGGGTTTACCCGGAGAAATTTGGGGGAGAAGAAAAAAGCGGCAGATCTTCAGTAAGGGGGCTTTTGATTGAACTTTCAAGTCCCCCCCCCCCCCCCCCCCCCCCCCACCCCCCCCCCCCCCCCCCCCCCCCACCCTCGTTATATTTACAACTTAAAAAAAAAAAAAACACGCTGCTATTAATATTATTATCATTATTATTTTATTATCAAGGGCATATAATAATTAGCAAGTTCACAGTATGCCTGTATTCTCAGTTTATTTTCACAAATATTTCATTGTTTGATGGGGCTTTATTTTAAGTTAAATATATACAAATTCACATTGAAAACTCAAAATTCCAACTATTTTAAGGCAAGTTTTCATGCAAAACTTATCCATCATATTAAGTTGGATTCATCCTAATATTTTTTTCATTCAATAATATTACTATTTTTATAGACTAATGTGGTAATACTGAATCTGTAATCTATAAATCTATAATCTATAAATCTATCTATAATCTATAAATATATAATACAAGCATGTTTTCCTTAAATAGTTTGGGCGGGAAAGTATTGTAGCCATTGATCAACTTTTCAAAACTTGATCATCGCCGTCCATTACTTTTCTTAATAATTATGGTAAATTTTTTATATCAATCAACAATTAATATGCCCATTTATATAATTCAATTTTGACCGTTTATTTCTTTAGATGAATTGTGAATCATTGGATGGAGTGCTATATTTTAGGAACAGTTTTATTTTGTACCCTATTTATATTTATATTCTTCACTTCATTCTTCATTCTTCGTTCTTATAGTTGGTTGTAAATTTTTAAGGTTAGATTAGATCGAGATACTTAATTTTTTGTCAGTACATATTTAGATTAACATTAGTCAATATCGCTTGATGTATGAATAGGTATATCATGTTTTGTGTGCCATGATATCCAAATATGTATGTTAACTTTTTTGTTTGTATTTTTTCATCGAGATTTGAATCTTCATTGAAGATTTATAATGCTAAAGATGTTTGAAGACATTTATCAAATTTCAAGATTTTCCAAGACACTCATTGGATATTTGAAGATTTAGTTTGTTTTATCCGAGATTTGACGATTTGATGATGATGATTTGTAAAAGTTATGAAGGTTATTTAATTTTTAATATTAATATTTTATTCTTCATTGATTCATTCATTTGTATTAAGTTGTATTTAAAATATTATTGGAAGATGTAAAGATGTGAAGATATATTTTATGATGCATTATCGGTTGGGTATTCCTAAATTTTAATGTTCTTCTGTGGATTTTCAATTAAACGGGAAGTCGTATGTGACCACGACCAAAATTATAAAGTCACAAACCTTAATTAATGAATCCTATTTCCGTAGTATTGAAATATAATCTGAATTCTCAAAATAAAACTGGCGTTATTAGGGATTTGAGTAGAATTAATAAGATGCTCCTTTTGTTTATTAGGTTTACAAGAATAAATGGGACTTTTAAAAACCGGGAACATAAACAAAAATATTGTGATAAATGGTTTCATTTAATTTATGGATAATGATCTAAATTTATCAACTTCAAACAAAATTACGTACCTTCCTTTGAATTTTATAGACAAAATATTCTCTCTTTTTTCTAGACAAAATTTACTTAGAAGTTAACATATGGACCCATTAAAAAAATTCAAATATACTCCACCCTTAATATTCTATTAAAAATTTAACAGATGCTCAATTGCCCATATTAGAAGTTCACATATGGGCTGATGCAAAATTTGCAAGGGCACAAATCTCTTTACCCTCATTAAGTTGTTCACGGCACGATTTAATTCATCATCCAATTTTTCGGTTCACCCTTCACAAAAATGCCTAAAACTGAACAATGTTCAAATTTCTTTTTGAACAAACGACAATTATTTGAAAATAATTTCCTAACAAAAATTTATGGGGTGAACTAATGAATTAAGGGGAGAAAATATGTGTCCAATTTTAAAATATACCCCAAGCTTCAATATTCTTAGAAAATTTATCAAGAAGTTCACATATTGTGAGGAATTATAAATGAATGTTATTTTCATTTTAGGATTTTGAAGTTTGTTGGACGAATAAATTTTTTTTTAAGGGGTCAGTGGAAAACTTAAATAGATACATTAAACGGGTTAGACTTAACCTATTAGAGTTACTTTACAGGGGCATGGGCCTATACGTGCTAATGTCTTACAAATTTACTTTTAATGATCTCTTATACATATATAAAATCTATAATATATAATACACCTTACTTTGACATATATAATTTGTGCGGAAATTTTTTGCGTGCATTGTCCTTCCTTTTGCTATTTTATTATGACCGTCCAATTCTTTTTCTGTAATGTACATGGTAATTATGTCAATCCATTATTTTAGCAGTCAATTAATATAATTATGTCAATCCATTATTTTAGCAGTCAATTAATATAATTATGTCAATCTAATCATTCAATTAGTAGTCAATAAGTATTCATTAATATTTAGTTGGCCAGTTGCTAAATTTCAGCATTGCTCTATTCCTATATATACTCCTTGTCATCTTTTGTCATCTTTGCTGTATTTTTTCATTTTTCTTGGTACCTCTTAATTAATTGCATACGTCTAATTCCATTTTTCAAATTATAATAATAAATGTATTCATTTTATTTTTGAGAGATTGATTATAGTATAGAATAGAGCCCAAATATTTGCTCTTTCTATTCAATTTTGTTCATACCTAAAGTCTACATATATGGTTAAAAGTTTAAGTATACCATGATACCATTACTTCTTCTTTTTTCATATTCTATAATTAATTTTTAAATATATTCAACCTCATGTGCATATTACTAGTGAAGTTTTTATAATTACGAAAATTATAAATATGTTTACAAAATTTTATATATCTTAAAAAATATTATAATTTAATGAAGATAAATTTAAATAGTATAAAATTTAATCCAATATTTTTTTTAAAAAAATTGTAATAATAAATGTTTAGTCTATTAATATTAATCAAGAAAATTCTTTTTTTAATACATAACATATCTTCATTTTCCTTTGTTGAGTCTTACGGCTATTGCGAATTTTTTTATTGTAACTGTTGTTGAAGTCGTGGTTATCTAATATAAAAAAAAAAAATAGTATTCAAAATATTGGTTGATTGGATATATATTGTATTTATTATTATAGTATTATTTAAATAATTAAATTCCCATTGTAAATGTGATAATGATATATAAACAGGAGGACCACTATTATTTTAATTCATTGATTATATTTATTTATAAGTCATTATCATTTTCGCAATGGACATATAAATTTGTGTCTACCAGTAAACATATACTCATTTTCAATCATACAATACCTCCTCATTGAGAATGGAAGTTCGCGAGCATCCAAGAAAGACTCCCGCAGGTAATTTTATTTTTATTAAAATTCAATTTCCAAATGGATATTATTCGTTATTTGTTTTATGATAGTATATAATATGCGGAAATGATTATATGTCCGTTGGTGCAGACATAAATTTATATGTCCACCATAAATATAGTGATGACACATAAATATATATAAATGATCAATTAAAATAATAGTTGACCCTCTATTTAAGGATTTTCACCATATATACATCGTGTACATATAAATTTGTGTCCACTATCCATCTGCGACTATATATGTGATACTAGTTATAGCCCCGCGAAAATTCGCGGGTTTAAATTACTTCTTTATGCAAAACTTCCATCACTCTTAATCGACTAAATTTACATAAAAGATAAACTAAAATGTAACTGCTACAAATGATAAAGGACCTTCTTTTAATACCCTTGAGACGATTAAATGAACACCACATTCACTACTCTATTTCGTCAATAGCACTACAAAACACTTTTAATAATAAAATTTCAAATGTTGCATATTATTTATGAGAGAAATTACAATACAATAGACTAATTCAACTAACGACTCACACATCTCAATAGCAAACAACACCATACTATGAAATATCAAACTAATATTTTATAAATTCCTAAAAACCTCCATGTACGTAAACAACATTAGTTGTGTACTTGGAAGTCTTTCCTTCCGAATCAAGACATAAAATCTACAAGTCATCCCTCCTCTTAACTCTCGAAACTGCCACATAAAGCTGACCGTGAGTAAAGACTGGTTTGGGAAGATATAATCCAACATTGGAAAGAGATTGACCCTGGCTTTTGTTAATAGTCATTGCAAAACACAGTAAAATAGAAAACTGTCTTCTGGTAAAATTTACAGGCATGGTTATATCCGAAGACTTAAAGTCATTCTTGGAATGAAAACCCTGTTCCTAATATTCCTACCAGATATAATTTCAGTTTCGATTATGTGATTTCCAAGCCTAACAACAATCAACATTGTGCCGTTACACAGGCCAAAAATTTGATCGATATTCCCGAGTAGAACAATTGGAACACCTTCTTTAACTAATGCATAGGTTGCAATTTTGGTCCAAAAAAAAAATGTATCGCCAGTGCAAAAAAAAATTGTCAATGTCTACAAATTTGCAAAAAAAAAAAAAAAAGAGGACCAACTACTATCCATTATAACTCAACTACTATCCGCACAAACTGGCGCATACCAAAAAATCACTAACAAAGTATAGATGACACTCAAGTTAGATAACATCCAACAAATAAAAAATATAAATCTCCAAATATAAAGATAGAGACGTATATACGAATCTTAACGTGGGAAACTTAAATTTTGGTCCTATGAGATTAGACGGTTCGCAACAATGGTCCTTCTTTAGATATTTTAGGTCTCATAGTTTTTTTCCAAATTTGGTCCCATAAATAGTTAAAGTTAAGTATCAGAAGAATGCATAAGTTGCATTATTATCCTATATGTATATTTTAGAAATATTTCAAAAATATTATGAGAGAAGTTATTATATTATAAAGAATTTAGGACAAATTTTGGAATTTGTAACACAATATTTTTTAAGAATTTTAGTCTTCCGCTTTAAAAACCCAGTGCACGTTTTTAGGAATATCCTATAGGAATAATTTCGGACTCAGTGCACGTTTTAGAGATATCCTATATTTTAGGAATAATCTAGGACTAATTTTGGATTTTTAACACAATATTTTTTAAGAATTTTAACACAATACCGAAGAGACATTAGCTAAAAAAAATAGAAAAAAATTCTAGAAATCCGTAGTCAATATGACTGATATTGATCCTTCAAGTTTTTTCTTATTAATCGAAAAAGTTAGAGGTCCAAAATGACAACATGTATAGTAATTTTAATGCGAGAGAATCCTAAAAAAGTGAATAAATAATTTTAATGTTATCGAAGATAGTTTGAAAAGATATTTGACAAATATCTTCTGAACAAAAAAAAATGAATATCGCATAATGAAACTACCAATTTTATCGTGCAATCAAAACCACAACGATTGGTCCATCACACAGTAGCAGACATGCCTAGTATATGGCATAAATTATTTCCAAGCTTCAAATGAGATTAAGTCTGAATATATGCAATTGGTTAATTCGTCAGCCCAAAACAAAAATGTAATTACGTTGTCATAAATTAAAAGTTAATGGCCGAAATTCACAATATTACTTTGTTGAAATTATGATTACTTTGTTGAAATTACCTTTTTTTAAAATATTAAACATAAATGAAAAGTAATGATTAGATATTTTAGGACCAATTTCAAAATTTCAAGAAGTTCCCCAATTACATAAATTGAAGAGAATTTATTATATAGATATTTTAGGAATATTTCAAAAAAGAATAATAATTTTACATACTAATATGTATTTCAGCGTACTAAGTTCGAAGGTGCATCACACTGAATCACATACTAAAACACAAATTATCCAAAATGCAATACGTCATTAGTACAAACGTTATGAACATTGGGTATAAAAATTTGCAAATTTTATCAAAAAAATTAATGCATGGGACCAAACTTGAAAAGAAAAGAACCAAAAAAAAATATATGGGACCAAATATAGTCACTGAAAAAATTGTATGGAAAATTATAGCTCTCTTGGGACCGAATATATGTTAGCAATAACAATTTTTATCTTCGTTTTCAAGTGTCTCAAAACCAAACGCCTGACCAAATCATTTATGTCTTAATCCAACAAATCCCTACAATCTTTTCAATCCTATCTACTCTACATCCCACGGAACCTCTTTCAGTTCTTGAAAAAAAGAATCCCAAATAATGGCTAATTATCCCAAAAAAAATCTATTTGCAGAACCGAAAAAAACCTTGGATCTGATAAGGAATCTTCTTCAGATTGTGACACGTGTTACGCTTGTCCTGATCATTGTTATATCTCTCCCCCAACATCATCATGAGTTAATACTAAGAATTATGTGAATGATTACTGATATCAAAAGAATAATAATTTTGCAAGAAATATGCGGACTAATTTAGGACCAATTTAGAAAAACATAAAAGTTAATAGAAATTATTATATTAGGACAAATTTTGGAAAGCATAAAAGTTAATAGAAGTTATTATAGTATTGATCATTTTAGGACTAATTTCAGACAACAAAAAAGTTTTTAGAAAAATACCATATCCGAGATTAAACTACCATATGTGATATTGTAATACCATATCCGAGATTAAAAACATCAACATCGTGAGTTAATACTAAGAATTATGTGAATGATTATTGATATCAAAAGAAGAAGAATTTTGCAAGAAATATGTGGACTAATTTAGGACCTATTTCGGAAAACACAAAAGCTAATAGAAGTTATTATATTAGGACAAATTCTGGAAAACACAAAAGTTAATAGAAGTTATTATATTATAGATCATTTTTGGAATAATTTCGGACAACACAAAACTTAAAAAAAAAAATACCATATCCGAGATTAAACTACTATATGCGATATTGTAATATCACATCCGAGATTAAAAACATCAACATCTTGAGTTAATACTAAGAATTATGTGAATAATTATTGATATCAAAAGAATAATAATTTTGCAAGAAATATGCGGATTTCTTTTTAGGACCAATTTCGGAAAACACAAAAGTTAATAGAAATTATTATATTAGGACCAATTTCGAAAAACACTAAAGTTAATAGAAGTTATTATATTATTGATCATTTTAGGACTAATTTCGGATAACACAAAAGTTTATATAATTAATTATAATTATACGTTACATCATTATAATTAATTGTAATTACCTCACTTTAATGTATCATTATAATATTAATTACAATTATAATTATTATGATGAGCATTAATTATAATTAAAAGGTTACATTAAAGTGACCAATAATTATAATTACATCACTTTAATTACAATTATAAATTATTATAATTATCATTAACTATAATTAAAAGGTTTCATCATTATCATAAATTATAATTACCTCACTTTTATTAAAATTATAATTATGTGCTACATCAATTAAATGCATTCAATTAATTTAAATCCCATTTCGTGGCATTTAGTGTGATCATCACAATTAGAGATGTACAATAGGGATAAATTGAAAAGAAAGGTAAGAAATTATAAATGAAGATGAAGAATAAAAAATATTATTAAAATATTAAGAGATCTTTTAGGTGGGGATAAATTGGTAAGAAAATGGAGGAATAGTTAAAAGAATATAATTAATTATATTAAAAGAATAGTTAAGAGATCTTTTACGTGGAGATTTACGCTACCATTAATTATAATTACCTCACTTTAATTACAGTTATAAATTATTATAATGATCATTAATAATAATTAAAAGAATAGTTAAGAGGTCTTTTAGGTGGAGATTTACACTACCATTAATTATAATTACCTCAATTTAATTACAATTATAAATTATTATAATTATTATTAATTATAATTAAAAGATTACATCATTATCATACATTATAATTACCACACTTTAATTATAATTATAATAATATGCTACGTACATTAATACATTATTTTGATTTACTTATTTTTATTTGATCCTCGTGTGTTGTATGAGTTTAATCGAAATGATCAAATATACTCAATTTTACATTTTTTGAAGTCCGAATTAAGTTGTAGCAAATCAATTAATCAACAAAATTTGAGAAGGTGTCCTTTTTCCAAAGTCTGCACACTCAAACTAATGTTTTGTTATGCAGGAAATTCGGGGAGATCTTGAATATATGATGTGAATGCATTTTATCTTTATGGTTCCTTGAGATGCGTTTGTGCCACGATTTCAATTCTTTTAAATTTACAATCTTCAGTCCTCTTAAAAAAAATCATATCCAAGATTAAACTACATATGATACAAAAGAAATCGTCGTCAAAAAATACGCGATGAAAACTTGTAGACTATATATAAAAAAATGCTTGATCATCTATAGCTAAAAATACTAAACAGTCCGAAAAAATAAAACCGTAAAAAATCTCTCAAACCAAATCCTCGAGCGACGGGAGCCACGCGAACGGCAGAATAGCAAGACGAAAAAACACCTGCAAAGAAAAATGGAGGATAAAATATCAACGACGTTATGATCGCAATAACGAAAAAACAAATAGACAACATCGTCATCGCAATAAAAAACCAAACAATTGACCGACGAAATCTCATACATTGGAAAGAACAAAAAACGAAAAGAAATCACTCAAAACAAAATTGTAGAGATTACGATCTAAGAAAACACGAAATATGAGGAAACAATGAAAGAAGAAAAATGACACGAATGAAAATGAAGAGAGCATACCCCAATTTATAGAAAAATCAGGCAAACGATAAACGGTCAGGATTAAACGTGGAAAAAACAAAGGCCAATAAATTGAACGGTTGAGATTTAAAAAGGCTAGAATGAAGGGGATAACAAGGATTCGAAATAGAGGAGGGAGGGCTCGCCACATAGGATTTTTCAGCCCCTCCTATATAGTATATTATGATTTCTTATATAATATATTGGAGTAAACTCAAACATTAGCAATGCTTTCTAAAATGTTGGGAGTGAGGATCAAATGAATCAATTAATTTATTTATTTATTTATTTATACTTTTTATAATTAAGTCTTATTATATTAATTCAGATCAAATAAATCATTAATTTTAAAAAAATGTATAATTAAGTTATTTTCATAAATTTAAATAGAGGAAAAGGTTGATTTAACACATAATCTTATCAATGATGATAAAGTAGGCCCCTTAACTACTATGTTTTTCTTTGATTTGGAATTAAATAAGCCCTTACTTTTAAATATATTTTAAAATTTTATATAAATCTAAAATACAAATAAATGAATATTATTTTTTAAAATATTACATAGAGCTATTTTTCTTACATAAAAAACAAACAAAATCTGATTTTTATAAATAATTATTAAAAAATAAAATTAGAATAACTATATAAAATGTTTTGAAAAAAACTATGTGAGAAGGTTTCATTGTAACACCATTTTAATGTGAGAGCCTCACACTCTACTCAAAATGTTTTGGTAAATTTAGAATAACTAAAAGTTGTTGATCTAAAAGAAAAACTAAAATTTCATCATTTTCTTTCTCTTTTTATTAAAGCAAATCAAAGAGAAAATATAAAGTACATGAACAACTTTGAAGGGTATTAATTGTTTTATTATAGGGTAGTAGTTGTTTTCACTATATGGTACTCCCTTCGTCCCAGGAATATTTGCACCGCTGAAATTACACGTGGATTAAGAAATGGGGTAAAATAGTGACATATGGGTAAATATGTGTATATTTATGTGAGTGTGCACGCAAATTTTTTTTTTTTTTAGGTAGCGTGCAAATTGACGTGAGATGTCCAAATAAGAAAAATATGTAAATTCCTCTGGGATGGAAGGAGTATTAATTATAGAGGGTACAAGTTGTTTTAACTAAAAAATATGGGTTGAGGGGTATAAATTGTTTCACTTGAGGGTATTAATTATTTTCAATAAAAAATTATGAATTGTTCTACTAAAAATATTGTAAAGTGATTTATATATGAATTATACATGTTCCCAGTCTAATAGACAAGCCTTGTTTTCCAAAAGAATTGAGCGGCAATTTTAATATTTTAAAGATGAATTTCAATTATAATTAGAATAAATTTCTAACTGTAAGTTAAATTCTATATGAAAACTCAAAATGACTTTATTTAGTTTAAAATTGTCTTTTTTAATGGACCTTAAAAACAAGAAGAATACAAAATGTATCCCTCGAACTTAGTTTTGTTAGTAAAAGAATATATATATTGGGCTAGCGCGTCAGTCGTTAAACAGGTGGGTTAATCGATTTGGACCAAAAAGTTTGATTTTAAATGGGTCGCCAATAGAATAAACCTAATCATGTAATTATCAAATATTAAAAATTTTATTATTTAATCAGATTAAAGATGAAATTATTTATAAATAAATTTATTATAGACACATCTTTCTTCATCCACTATAGAACTAAGTTCACCAACTTATAAATTCAATCACCTAAATTTATAATATTTACTAAATATTTTAATTTTAAAATTATAATATTATCCAATATATAGCACTTACACCAATCTATAATCTATAAATCTATAATACAAGCTCACCTGCCTTAAATAGTTTTGGTGGGAGCGAATATCAACCTTTAATCTAATTTTCAGTTTCATATCACGACCGTTCAATTTTTTAAATATTATTATGAAATTATTCCATTAGTGAAAAATTAAATGTGTTTGTATTTATTATATAGTAATTGCAGCAAAATTATCTACGTTGATGTGTTTTATTTGTAGTAATTGCAACTAAATCATCATCGATTTGTTTTGAGTAATTGTTGTCCTTTGGATCAAAATCTGTAATTTAGGGACCGTTATATTTTTCCCTTGTATAGACTCTTCGGTTTCATCTTTTTCATGACCATCATCTTCCAATGTTATGATTATATGATTTGTCTTTTTGGTGTATTTTATTCATTTTGTAGATTTTAAATTTCATCTGAAAGTTTTTATCTTTTTTATTTTAATTTATAGCAATCGTATTTTGTATATGATTCATTATTATAATATAAAGATTTTGTGGTCGAGAATTGAAGATTGTTGAAGATTATAATGCAAAGATTTTGTGATAAGAAAATTGAGGATTGCCGAAGATTATAATGTAAAGATTTTGCGATCGAGAACTAAAGATTGTTGAAAATTATCATGTATAGATTTTTTGATAGAGAATTGAAGATTGTAGTGTATTAGTTGTTTTCACATAAGAATTGATAGAGTATTAGTTGTTTTCACTAAAAAGTTTTAGTGTGTTTTCACAATACAACTAATACTCTTCAGTGAAAACAACTAATACCCTTCGGCAAAAATAACTAATACTTTTTAGTGAAAACAATTAATACTCTTCAATGGTTCATGTATGAACCATTTTTACTCTATACTTTGTCTTTAACTGTAGCTTAAAATTGTGTAAGATTGTCGCGTGGAACTAGATAATTCAAATTTAAATACGATATGTTGAAATGTTAGTGTGATCGGTCCAATTTATATCCTATCTCAAGTAAATTTTATATGAAAATAGTTAATGATATATATAACATGAAATTATTTTAACGTATTGAATATTATAAATAGAATATAATTTTTTTAATGAAAAGTATCGTTAATTTGAATTCAAGAAAATTTTTGGTTATGTATTTTTTAAAAAAATTTGTAGATTTTTAGTTTTATAATTAAAATATGGCAATTATTACAGTTTAAACAATGTATCAAATTCTGACCGTGCAAAGCACGGGATTTACGATCACTAGTTTATACACAAAACGTGTCAAATTATGTGTAATACTAATTTATATTCAAAAAAATCACAAACAGTAATTTAATGTTGAACCTTGCACATTGGTATAATATTTATGCGATTACCAACTAAATCAATTTAGGGGGCGTTTAGTTAACAACTCTTCAATTGTTATGAGAATGAGATTGAAAATTAGTGTAATTAGTATGGTTCATGAGAACAAAATCACTACATTTCCTCCTAAATAAAGTAATCACTACTCCATTTTGATTACCATATTCTCTTCCTACAATCATCCTCCTCAATCACTCCCCTCTTCCTCCACCAACAACCATTTGTTGTCTACTTTTATTCCAAAATTGGGGCATAACACTAGCAATGGTGTCACCATTGGAACACTTCTTCCCCTAACATATCATTTTTATTATGAGGGCATAGATGAAAATAAATTTTCGTTCTCATTACCATTGAAGAATGGCTAACCAAGCGCCCCCTTATTAATATTAAGATATTTTGAATTTTTATTTTATTGAATACTTTTTAGTATTAATCATTATGTTAATAGAACACTTATCTCATATCCTAAGTTTAGAAATCCATTGTGAATTTATTGATTGTGTGTCCTTGAGACTGAATTTGTGTGCACGTCTTTAAAGTTTAAACTAGATGATTTATTTATTTTTTACTTGAAAAGATTATCACTTTTCAAATGGACAAAATTTTCTCTCACTGAGTGTATTTTTCTCTACTAATTGGACCAGATTTTGATTAAATTGAGTTTCATCTCACTCTCACTCTCACTGAATGAGATATGTGAAATGGTTTAGTACAAAATCACCTTTAAATCTTAATGTATAATTTTATAATTTTTTGTATTTGTGGCAGATTTGCATTAACTAATTTAACAATGATGAGAATGTCTCCAGTTTTGTCGTGCAACATAAAATAATATTAGTTGTTTCATTATATGCATTACTACCAAATTATTTTTTTAATTAAACAACTATACTATTAGACTTGCACTTAAAATGCAAATAAATTTCACCATAAAATTTATTATCAATGTGTGGATGAACAAAATAAATATAACTTAGATTCATATTGCAATACATCTTGCGCTAAAAAATGTTAATATTCAAATTGTGTATTAAAAAATTGTTGGTTCACCTGTACTTCGAATATTTTTTGAAAACTTTTAACTAACACTTTTGTTCTATAACTAAAAAAAATCTATTTTTCCCACATTATTTATAATTAGTGTTTTTATTCGAATCGAGTCAAGTACTTGAAATTTGAAGTCGAATTAAAGTTTTGTCGAATTGAGCTCAACTACATTAATGAATTGAAAATAGAGTTCGACTCGATTTGCAAACAAGTTGAACAAGCCAACACGTCTTCATGAATTATATTGAAATGACTAAAAAATCATCATATATTGAGCCTAATGCGTTGAACTTGAGTTTAATCGTTCGTAAATCGAGTATTTTACTAGCTTAAGTTGGATTCATTTATCAAAATAAACGAGTTGAGCTCTTGAGCTACTCGAAGTATAACTCCTCTTCTGATGTCAAACTCCAGGAGTCAAGGGACCCAATTGAAAGATTTCAAAATAATTGAGGTGGTTATGGAAATAGGCATATATTCCTGAATTCATCAAATCTCAGCCTCAGAATACCGGAGCCAAAGAAAACACCACAAGAAACAGAAAAATAAAAACCCCAACCACCTTTAAACTCATTCAACAATGGCGACTCTACCCCCTTCAACTCTGCAACTTCCCAAACCAAGCACTGCATTTCCATCATCGCCACGACCCACCCTTCCACTCAAACTCCGCGCGCCACCTCGCGCCGCCCCGGAAGAGGACTCCGCCGCCTCCACCTCGCCGGAGCCCGCACCCAAAGAAGACGACAGCTTCGACAATCGCCTCTTGCAAGTCCGACTCCGCAACCGCAGCGGAACCGGTAAAAAAGCCGAGGCGCGGAAGAGCCGGAAGGGGAAGAAAACCGGATCCGGTTCGGGGTCGAGCGTGTTCCTCCCGCCCGTGCCGTTGAAAGAGCCGGTTTCGGAAGGGTTGAATGTGGAATTCGGATTCACCCCGTTCTCGGAGCGGGTCAATGGACGGATCGCGATTCTAGGGTTAACCGCTTTGCTTTTGGTGGAACTGGCAACGGGTCAGGGCGTGCTCAATTATCACACCCCTTCTATTATTTTCCTTCAACTCTATTTTGTGGCTGCTGTTTCTGCAATGTATGTAAAGTTGGAGAAAGAAAAAATTAGCGTGTGGCCATAGATGAGATATGAGGAAAAGGTTGGGATAATTTTAATGATTTTTTTTTCTTTTGTGTATCTACTTACACCTTGTTCAGTAAATTGTTTGAGTCCCTGTTTGTTTATTAAAAATAAGAGTTGATTTTAGTGACTTCTTTTTTGCTTGGTTATCATTGGAAGATACTTCGCCACTTTTGATGGATATCCAAAATTTGATCTTAATTAACTTCCTTTATTTTGCCACAAATGATGATTTCCAGTATATTTGCACTTAGTTTAATGTCCTTATATTAACATTATAGCTGATAATGTGATCACACATGCAAAATATTTGTGTGTTCTTCTGCTTAGAAAGAAAGAGTTGATGTATTAAATTCAGCAATGGCTAGTTCAAATTTAGCCCACAACAGCAGCACAGTAAAGAATCCTGATTTTCCCTGCTTTGAAACATTACAATTTACTAGTAGTAATTTTCAGTGAAACACACCGAAATTGAATCATATTTAATCATATAGAGCTATAAAAGTGGTCACACTCACACATATAATGAAATAAGAAACATCCTATACTAGTTATTTTTCACAACCGATCAAATAATTCTTAATTAAGCATCAGCCAGTCTCAGGGGTTCTTCATTTTAATCCTCAGTTTCCTGGCAATGACTGCAGCTTTAGGGTGCACTGGCCTTTTGTTTGGATCACTCTGTTCCACTTCCACCCAATTAATCACTTTCAGTATAAGCGACTGGGGCACTTTTCGACCCTCCGATTCTGCTGCTCCTTTCGATTTCTTCGTTCCTTTCTCCAACGTCTTCACTAGAAACTCCATAAACCAGTTTCCAGCTTCACTTTCAATCTGCTTCCCCAGCTTGATGGTACTTGACAAACCGCAACTAGATGCCGGTTTCTTGTTTTCGTCGTTCTCTTCGGACCCCTTCTTCTCCGAAATGGCCTTCTGGTTCGATCTTAAATGCTTTCCCAAGATAGACCTTTGCTCTGTTTTCGCTCCAGTCCTTCTTTTCGACTCCGAGTTTGGTGGTTGGTCCATAGAATTGGGGACTAACTCATTTAGAACTGAGCTATCTTCTCTTGGTGATTCACTTGCTGCAGTTGCTGCTTGAATTGACACCATTTCTGCTATTACTTGCACAATTTGGTTATGGAACTCAAGAAATTGATCAAAACAGGTAGCTGGGGAATCTTGCTTTGCTGATTTAGTCAAGTTGGAAAATATCCTGCAAGCAATGGAATAATGAGTGTGAGACTTGAATAAAAGCAAGAAAAGAAGTATACTTAAACACAAGTTTCTGCACAAGACTAATTACTTGAGAGAGCGAACGAGATTCTCTGTGGCTGAGGCGTCACGTAGCGCTTGAAGCGCAATCTTCTGCGCCGTTTCTCGTTGCTGCACGGCTTCCTAAGACGAAGAAGAGTTAGCATTCTGCTATACATTACAAACATTATTTAGACATTTTAGACTCACCTTTCCAAGAATGCTTAGTTTTCCAGGTAAATTCATGTGAAGACTAGTGGAATCACCAGATGAAGATTGAGATTGTGAAAAAATCTTTGGAGAAGCTGCTGCTGTATTCCCATTTCTCAAACTTGGAGGGGGAGTTGAACTCTTCTTTTCCTGTGAATCAAAAAACTAATACCATTAAGAACAATGAATTCATACCAAAAGCCCAGAAAACTATACAGAGCAAAGATGTACCTACAGCTGTGTTGAAGGGGCTCCTGGAAATCCTCTGCTCTCTATCGCAAACACTCTTGCTTCTAGAGAACTTGGAAGGAGTAAAAACGCAGCTTTTCCGCATCAATGGAGTAGCCTCCATCATTCTAGGCAAGAGGGCCCCACCTACCGAAGATCTAACCGCGCTCCCATCCCTCATCGCCTTCCCTCTAACCCCCGGCGACATCGGAGCGAATTTTACCGCGCTAGGCGGCCGCTCCTTCATCGGCGTACACTGATCGAAATCCAACGGCACCGGCTTCAATTTTACCGGCGATTCGACGCTCTCGCCCCACGACCCCCTTTTCGGAGCAGAAAATTTCGCATTGTATCTCTGTTCCCCCTTTCCCCTCAGCCCCATCAACGGCTCCGGCGTGCCCTGCAGCGGGTGCCGCCCCGGGAGCGGTTTGGCCCCCTTCACGATCGGAACCGGCGAGCCCGGTTCGAGCCGGTCGACGTAGATAAACTGCCCCAACTGCATCTTGTTGCTCATAACCAGATCGTCCTGCTCGAACGGAAGGCTGACGTAGACCGAATGCGACGAATCCGAAACCTTGATGTAGAAGCCGTGTTTGGGCAACAGATTCTTCTCGTCGAGATCGGCCGGGACGATGTCGGTGACTTGAAGAAGCGAGCTCCGGTGCTCGCCGGTCGGCTTTACTCCGGTGTTCATTCCGTTCAAAAGCTTCAACAGAATTCCCGGTGCCAACGCCGCCATAGTTTTTCAACCCAAGAACTTAAAACCCCAGATCAAGAAATGCCAAGATTGGGAATTATTGATTTTGTGGGGGGTGATATTTGCAGTTTTTCGTGATTTTAGTAAAGATAAGCAAGCGCGGTGGAATGAGCTCAACGGTCGGGAAGCAGGGGAAGATTTTTAAATTCAGTGAATTTGGAACGTTGCGATAACGGTCATTTATTTCTTGTGGGTCTGGGTCTGGGCTGGGGTGTAGCTAGTACGGGCTAGCCACTCGAGTGGTATAATGGTAAGTTTTTGAATGTGCGGCTTTTTTCGGGAAGAAAATTAAGTGGAAATTGTTTCCTTTGATGGGCCAATTTTGGATTTAGGTTTAAGCCCAACTTCATATTTAGGCTCACAATGTAATTCTTGTATTAATGGATTTGAATTGGATGCAATCATGGAAGTTGGGCCCATTTGCAATATTATTGAATCCTCTATTGCATTAAATAAGGATTTCAATTAAGTTTTGATTGAATTATTCCTTCTTTTTTGGGTTGGGGTTACGTTACACTCCATTTTATGGAATTTGAATTGAGATTGATACTCATTCACAATGGAAAGAAGTGAGTGTTTTGTACAAAATTTCAAATCGTTTCATCGTAAAAGTGTCCAATACAATTTTTTTCTTTTCTTCATTAGAGAAACCATAGGTGATTAGTGTATTTGATTCTTTAGTTTGTGTATTGATTTTGGTTTAATCCTTGTCAACCAAAAAAATATCATAAATTTGCTCATTTCAAGAAAGGAAGATATACAACTAGGGAAACCAAATGTTATCTTCTTCTTTAGTTTTAGAACCAAATATTATCATTAAACAATTAAAATTCAAGAAGGAACATACACATGGTTTACGCGGTTAGGATTTTAAATATCGTTCTAAAATTAATCATAATAAACTATGAAAAGATGTTGTCAATAACATGGGGAGTGTGTCAAGTTTTTGCCTATTTTAAGTTGAATTTTAAAATAGGATATTGTGAACACTTTTATGAATATTTCTAATTTAGAATGGAAGCGTCTCATAATCAGATCGTGATTAGTGTTATTCGGTTTAGATCATATAACCATTGGTGGACATTAATTTATGTATTCACTGCATAACACCTAAATATGGGGAGCACTATTAATTAGTTAATTTCCTTCATTACTTAATTGATATCTTAATTTTATTATATTTTTACATTTATATAATTTTATATATTCTAACAGTATTCTAAAAGTCGCTAGTCGGTCGGACTACTGGGCTTTAGCAATTAGAGCGACTAGACGGAGACTAGTCGAAACCATATAAATGAATAAAATAATTATTTTTTTTAATAAATTAATACGTTAAATACATAAAAAAAAATAACACCATCACCCTTCAATATTAAAATTATAAGTAATATATGATCAACCTAAACAATACCATAAAACTCAAAACTCAATAAAGTAGCAAAGATGCATATTAATATAAATCAAAAGATGTCATCTAAATTTCATGTAAAGGTTGGGGAAACAGCATGGAGGACTGGGGCCATTTGGTGGTGGAGAGCCGTGGCACAGTGTTCGGTGGAGGAGGGATGGTGTACGGCTTTCGGTGGTGGAGGTGCGTCGACGTTCGACGTCCGTAGTGGAGAGGTTTGATAGTTAGGTTAAAAATAAAAAGTGAAATACATATTTAATTTATTACTTATTTAGATAAAAAAAAATGAATTAAATAGATTAGACGTCGACTAATCAGATTAGTCGCTGACTAATCCCGACTAATCCGATTAGTCGCCGACTAATTACATGACCGTTTTTTTTTCACCGTTTTAATTAAAGTCGGAACGATTTAGGGTCGATTAGCGAATAGTCGGCCGACTAGGCCATTTTTTAGAACATTGGTCATTAAATCAAATATTGTTAGATTATTATTTTCTTTAGCTCGTATTTTCTTTTACAAAATATAATGCAAATTACAGAAATACAAATATATTCAATTTTAATTATGGACATATATTTTTTAAAGGACATATGATTTTTTTTTTTTAAGTAAGGGTATGCAATGCTTTTAATTTTTTTTGTTTTTTTTTTACAATGGTAATTTATGAAAAAAAAAATCTTACGATAGTGGTACACGAGAAGATACTTTTTTTTTTTAAACTTTGTTCCATAATATTCATTGCAATGTATGTTTTGAACTGTATTTTATGTTTTAGCTAATTTAACATCTAATAGGTTAAATTCATGTTTGCTAATAAGAATGATAAAATAAATTAATAGTTAGTTAATTGAGTAGAAAATGATGGACATATAAGGCATAGGATTTGACTAATAAATGACTATTCAACATAAATTAATGACCAACAAAAAATGAGACAATTAATTAAATGCAAAATTATTAGTAAATAGTGAATAAAAAATAGACAAAATTTTATGGGCTAAATATATAAAATGAAAAATAATATGAGTTAGAGAAACTGATAATTTGAAAATATTTGACTCATTTGAAAAAAGTGGGGTAAAATATGCAATATATATAAATGTGAGAATATAATTAAATTAAGATATCAATTAAAATAATGAAGAAAACTAATTAATTAATAGTGGTCTCCCTACTTAAGTGTCACGCCACATAAGTGGTGAATATATAAATTGGTGTACACCGGTGACCATAGAATCAAAACCGTTTGTAAGAAATAGTGAGTCTTTTATGAAATTAATAGATATAATTTTTATTTATTTTTTAATTAATTAAAATTTCAACTAATTCCTATTTACCAACTAAAAACCCAAGCATACCTATTGTCATTTTTTTCAACTATCAAATACATAGTGCAAAAACTTGTATAAGTCCGTCTCATGGTATGAGACCACACAAATTAACATCTATCTCTACCAAAGTGTTAATAAGTCAATGTCCTAAATTACACTCATTCTCATTATCTCATGCCATTAAACGGTCTCATACAAGACCTATTCAATAAATACTCATTCAAAATCCATCCGACAAATTAAGCGCCTCCATAATATTGGCGTTCAATATAGTCTAAGAGAACAGTTTTTTTTCTTCTTTAAAATATATATATATATATCTAAAATTAATGTGTACTGTGTACATAGTAATTTTAATACTAGAATTTTGAATGGAATAGTAAATACCCTCACAATATTATGATTCAGTTTTCATTTTCTGGTGCCATTTCTGGTGCCAATAGCTTAAGTAAAAATACCAGCAGTGTCGAATTTACGATTTCCTGCCATTAATGATAATGTTAGTTAATTATTTGGCTTCCTTCGAACAATTAAAATGAAATAAACTGCAAAAGTAGAAAGCAAGAGCAAACATGTATGTCAAAGGCTGAAACTAACATGTTTAAAGAAAGACAAAATCATAATTATAGAAAAAAAAAATCAGGTACATCCATCCGCTATCTTATCATCTAGTCTTAATTTGGGTATAGGCCAATAATGTAAGACAAATATTTCACATCCACAATCTTGCACCTTACTAATCAATAGACAAATGCACTCTACAGCAACATTTGGATCATCGCTCGTTCGATAAGTAATGCCTCGTCTTTGCTTGCATAATACGAAAGATCTGAAGCATTGCCTTATAGGTTCATCGCGCTTGGAACGTACAGATGTTCATGTTCGTCATATTCAAACAACTCCAACTTTCTCCAGCAGATTAAACTTTAAAGCACTCTAAAACCTGAAACCAACAGAGTGAGTAATCAAGTTGGATATTTTGCATCACTCTTTTTGTTTTTTTACAGAATAGAGATAATAATATGTCCAGAAACCAGACAAAAGACGAACCACATGTATTTGAATCAAGGAAATAATGTGCGGTACGAAACTTACACAAGATGACATTTCCAATTCAGGTTTGGTAAAAACTAAAAAGTAGATATTGGCAAAACAAGAACCTTATCGCAATCCAAAAATCTCCTCTGGAGGATCATAAACACGTTGATCAGGAAATATTTCTTCGAAATCTTGCTTGACCTTGTTCCTCAACAAGGGATGTGGCAGAAGCCCCTTCAACAGTACCCTAAACGGCAATGGATCTGGAGGATCTGGAGACTTTTTCATATCCTCATAAATATTCATGGCATCAGCAGGTGAACCATACTGTAAGAAACCACGAATAACTTCAGTGTATGTTTGATTGTCGGGGAACAGATCTTCCTCTCTCATATTCTTCCATAAATCCATAGCATCATCCATCTTCTTGCGTCTAGCCAATGCAACTATTAAATCCTTGTACAGGTAAACATCAGGTTTGTACCAATATTGTTTCTGAATCACTCTAAACATCTGAAAATATTGATAAATGATGGTAAGCAGAGGATATCATCATGCATTAAGAGTTTTCAGATAAAAATAGGGCAAAGAGTAACTACTAAACAAAGAAAATCAAATTGTCATATGAAATTGCTCCATTGAATTCTCAAAGTAATCTGCTCCCTAAAGCTCAGAATTATATATGACATTTTTTATTTTTGTCCCAAATCACAATAATCAGTAGGTAAATTAGCTTAATATACTCATAGGTTCAAATTCAACGACTCAGGTCTTAAAATTTGAGTTAGTATTACAGAGATATATCAGGTTTTTTAAATAATTTGATGGATTGTGAAGCAAATTGAAGGACAAAAATCATTGAATCAAGGATACAGATGAATTGCAAATCAGAAATCAATTATCCATATGCGTGAAAAAGGAAAAAACACGAGCAGCCAAGGTACAACTAAAGAAGCACAAAGTACAAGCAAAATAAAAAATCACCTTGACGGCGAGGGAGACCTCCCCTTGGCGTTCGAGTTCGGTGAGAACAGCAACCATATCCAATTTGAGAAGCCTGAGCACGTGAGTTTTGATGAATTTATCGAGCTTGTCGTTATCGTCTTTGAATCGCTTCAGGCCTAGAATGACGAAGAGCGCCTCTTTTCCGATGACTTTTTTGCCCCTCCACAAGGATCCTCTGGGCCTTCCGTCGTGGTAGGCCCGGTCGAAGCTCGATATCCTCTGAAACGTACCACTGATGGAGGATGGAAGTGGAGAAATTAAAATTGGGGATTTGAGGCTGCGAAAAGGTTTCGGTAATATGGGGAGTTTGGCTAAAAGGGAGGCGGAAACGGAAGCGAGATAGTGTGCTTTAGTCCTTGAAAGTATGCCGGCGTTTAGCATTTTCCGGCAGGGGAAGGTGGAAATCGAACAGCGGAGAACAGAGCTTGAGGCGAAGGGTTTGAGGAAGAACAAGACTCTGGGTTTTGACCTTAAGTTTATGTTTGGACTTTGGATTAAAAGCCATTTGGCCAAGTTTATTTTCTACCCTTGCACACTTTTATTTTTTAATTCGTCCCAACATAACTTACACACTTAAAAAAAAAAAATTATGTACACACTCAAAAAAATATACACATATTTATATATATATATATATATATATATATATGTTCGATTTAGATTCTTAGAAACTTCTGAATTAGAAGCTTCTTTTTCAATTTTACCTTGATTTAGATCCTTGTTGAGCTTCTGGATCATCTTTTCCATGGTCTTGATAGTCTGTTCTTTGTAGCTCAAGGTTTCTTCGAATAGCTTGTATTGAGAATTTTTATCCTCTAGTTCCTTCTGAACTAGTTGCCTTTGCAGATCAATTACCTGTAGTTCAAGAGTTTTTATTTTTTCCTGTTGAGATTGTATAATCTCATCTGGTTTAGATTTTGTAATTTCAGAAAAAGTTTTAACTTGTTCAGGTTCAATGTAAAAATTGAGACCTAAAACCTCTCTTGCGCTTTCGATAGCTTCAGCAAATGTTTCGAAACCTTTAAAGACTGGGTCAGCAATAAGGGTGAACCGTCTTACTGAATTATAATTATTAAAAATACCAGTTTTTATTCCCCTGTAAATGACATAATATTTAAAAGGAGATTTGTATGGAGATTTTTTAGAAAAAATTTGATTTTCAATTTGTCCAAAGTATGCACATAATGCATTAAGGACTTAATTACTCTTCAATGTAGAGTTTGGCTAGACCAAAATAATTATGTTAATCTTGCAGCACTCCTTGATACAAGAAGTTCTAAAAGTATGATAGGATACGATCTTATTCCTCAAAAATACCATAAACCTATAGGCTACAATCTTGAAACAAAAACAGTTGAAAACAGAATTATGAAAATTACTCATAACGTCGAGGCAGTCGGAATACAATTTTTAAATTTTGCCGGAAACTATAGCTTTAAATATGAATTACCACAAATTCTCATTAATCCAAAAGAAATAAAATCCCAAGACTTCCTTTTAGGATTAAATTTTATAACAAGCTTAAATGGAAGCATAACTATTGCTAAAAATCATATAACATTATCTAAACAAGTTTATAGTTTTCCAACAAATAGATACTCCCAAACATCAGAGTTCGCTCGAAAGCGTGGTGGACTTGGTCAATTAGATTTCTTAAAAGAAAATAAAAATGAAAAGCGTTTAAATTTTATAGAAAATGAAACTTTATACTATTTAGGAAATTTCCTAAGTCATGAATTTGAAAAAGGTCCTAATGTTATGAAAAAATATATATATATATCACTATTTTATTTAAAAAGTAACGTTTTTATAAAAAAAGTGTGTCCAAAGAGATGTGCAAGTTCCTCCGGGACGGAGGGACTAATATTTAATAAGTTGTTTTAAGAGTTTTGGTGTGTTTTAGAAAAAGAGTAACTATGTTGTATACTTGGTGTATAGTATACACACTTAACAGCTAATATTGTTTATAATGAAAAATATTATTCGATTACACTGAAAAACTTAGTTAGATTATGCTAAAAAGTTTACACTGAAAATCAACTTTAAATGTAAACTTTGCAGTGTAACCTAATCACACTTTTCAGTGTAGTCAGCCTACATTTTTCAGTGTAAATAATAATCTCAACTATTGAGTACTATTTAGGTTTATTGTTCCATGTTGGTACTATTTTTTTTCATGTAGTAATACATCTTTCAATACCTTACATGTGTTATTATAAGTGCATAATATATTTTTGTAAGGACGAATAAATATTTGTACGTACAGTAACACTCATTTGCTCTCAATTTGTGTTACTGTGTGGGCAAACATGTGTTACTGTAAGGGCAAAATGTGTGTTATCAGTCCTTAAAACAACAAATATTTGTAGTAACTATAAGGACAAATATGTATTTTTATAAGAACAAATATGTATATTTTTAATTTATTCTTCGTCATTTTAAGTCTAGGTATATTGTTTCATGTAGTAACACACTTTTCACTGTCTTATATATTAAAAATAATTATTTTTGAAAAATAAATAAATAAATATTTGTGAAAATTTAATATTTATTCTTGTAGTAACATACATTTTACCCTCATATTGTATGAACAAATATTTATTTATGTAAAAAATAAATGAATATTTATGAAAAAATAATATTTAGTCTGATAGTAACACACATTTTGCCTTTGAAATAACACATGTCTGGTCATATATTAATACAAACTGTGGGTGAAATTTTGAATATAGCTTTGCGGTAGATTTTGGAGAAAATTTATTCAATCCGACCAGAATATGTGAATTTTTTTAATATAGATATTATTTGACATGTAGAATATTATATATGATTGTTTGTGATGTAAGTATATTACATATCCATTTAAATTTATGTGTTAGTTTAGTCCAACGATGCTTGCATTTTTCAATGGGCAAAGTATTATATGAAAATAGTTCATGATAAATTTATCATGAAACTATTTTAAAGTATTGAATATTTGACTAGAGTATCGATAATCTCATCAGAAGTATAATTAATCTTGGTTAGTGGTATTATATTGTAATTGTTCTAAATTTTTATGAATACAAATAACGATACCCCTAATTTAATTATTGATACTTCTACTTAAATATTCGATACTTTAAAATTGTTTTTAATTAGGAGTTGGGATATACATTAGATGAGTTCATCCACCATATTATTAGTCACCTACAATGGATGACCACTTATAATTTCACTACAATCAACAAACGTCATTTTTCTCTATTTCTCTCCTTTTGTCATCCCTCCTCTCAACGCATTCTCGCTTTCTCCACCCTCTCATCATTGTATAGATAAATAAATAGATACATACACAATTGCAGGAGTGAAATAATTCTTAAGTATTGGAAAAAACGAAACTGTGAAGAACAATGCTGAATTTTTTTAGAATTGCGATAATAGAGATAACAAAATTAATCCATTAATATCGTAATTAAATCACATTTAAACTGATTTAAGAGAGAAGAAATCAAAAGAAACATAATGAATAAAAGTTAAATCTACCACATAAACCTATCACAAATTATAAAATGTACAGAGATGACACATAGCAAAACATATTTTAAAATAAAACACGTGTCATAATTTTTTTTATGGAGATGGTATAGATATAACATATATCAAAACTGAACTCACTCTGTCCAACTTTAATAGACATATTTATTTTTGTACGAATTTTATAAAACTGTGTATATTATATTCAAGGGATTCTTTTACATGCATCAGGTGCATGGTGCATTCACTATTTACATTGAAAAATATGATTTGATTATATTGAAAAATATGATTACATTATACTGAAAAGTTTACACTGAAAACCTATAATCATATTTTTTAGTTAATCAAATCATACTTTTCAGTATAAATAATTTCAACTGTTGAGTGAGTGCACAATATATTTAAAAGTACGAAAAATATTTAAGGAAAGTGACCTACTTGTATTGTATGAAAAAATAAATTATTTACGGTGGATGGAGGGGGAAGTAATAAGTTGGGAAACAAGATTTACAATTTTAGATCTCAAGTCAATACTCAAATCCTCCTCTAAACACACCCTATTTATATTGGGAAGTTAATTAATGTGTCATAATAGTGAAAGTTGAGGGTTGAAATGCAATTGACCCTAACGTCCCAGAGAAGACAAGAAGACAGCTTTTTTGGCGGCATCATCTCTTCACGACTACAGTCTACAGCACGGCACCACCACCCCAAATTCCAAATATTCCATTATAAATACTCCTCCTCTACCAGAATCCCACAATTCTCTCTGCTAACTTGAAATCACTCTCCCTCCTCTCTCGATTTGCGGTAACCGTGTTCTGTTGTTCGCCATCGAATTTGAAAATTTCAGGAAGGAAAAGAGCATGGGAACCACGTACCCCAAGGAGGAAATTTCAAGCAATACTCTACTGTTATCGTCGAGTGATGATAGACGATACACTAAGCACATACACGATAATGTCCACGGCAACATATATCTCGATCCGGTATTTCCTTTTTCGCTTTCATATGCGTCTCATTTTTGTTTCTAAATTACTCCTTTTCCATTGCATGTTATGCCTTTATGTTCAAATTTTGAAGATACAAACTGAGATTTAGTTTTCTAGTTTTGAACTCTCGAAATTTAGTTCATGCGCTTGTGTATAACGGATTCGGAATCATATTACTGAAACATCGCGCTGATTGTTATTTTTCCTTTTCGAATTTGTGCATCGCAACATAGCGTGTGTAGGAAGCTGAGTTCGTAAAACTGGAATTGTACGGAGCAGATATGTTATGGTTGTTTCTGTTTGATTGAATGGCGAGGTTTTGGGCCATTGAGTGATGGACATTTCCGTTATGTGTTTTGTTTTGTTGTTATCGTTATATCATGGTTAAAATTAATTTTATTCTCAAATATGATACTCGGTCGTACAATTTAGTGCAAATTTGTTTGTAATTGAGTGACTGGAAATTACTGAAAAATCAGTCCTCGAGCCATTTGGTTTTTCGATTTTGACTCAGATTTGTACATCTCATTGACTGTTGGGATTATTCGTTGTTATCATACTTTGAGCATAATTCAACGCTCTTCAATTTTGCAGGTGTGATGTTTTTGCATAAGCACATCTGCATTTGTCGTGTCACAAACCTAGCTTATATATTCCATTTATGTATGCATGAGAAAGTTTTAGAAATAATAGATTAGTGAAAATTATAGATTTGAGTATATCAAAGCAGAGTGAAGATAATGGATAGTGTTTGATGTTTATATTTGTTTTCTTTAATTGCCATTTTAGTAGAGAATCTTTAGCGTTTCATTTCTCCTTATGGCATTATCTTATCTACAACGGCTTTGATTAGCTGATTCTGCTGATAGGCCTGACAATAAAAAAAAAAAAAGTGAAAATAATAGGTAGCTTAGTATCTCACCAATTATTGGTCCTAATGGATTCTCACTCTTTCTCCCGTATTCTGGTTGCAGCTCTCGTTGAAGTTTGTTGACACAGAACAGTTTCAGAGGTAGTATTCCGTCAATTTCTCAATTATTTTGTTGCTCAGAACCAAGTGTATAGCTTCATCATTTATTTCATTTCGGCTTCAATCTGAATGTAATTCCTGACTACTTTCCTCAAATGTGTTGCAGACTTCGTGATTTGAAGCAGCTAGGTGAGTATTTGTAATTGTTTACTGTATGAAGTTGTCATTCAGGTATGGTTTGTCAATATAGAATCTAGGATCTATTTGTGAAGTTAGGTAGAGTTGAGTTGTGTTTTCCTATACTGTGTTGAGGTTATCATTTATCTTGCTGATTTTTTGTATATTTTTAAAATCTGAATCAGGACTATTCCTAGGGTTTTGGAATATCTGATCCTTGGACCCTAATTTCAGGAATTAATTCAATTATTCTATCCAACAAGGCTGTCTTATATCAAATCTGATAGCTGCTACTCTTTTGAAACTGTCGCCTTTCATTTTTTACAAAAACCATATATTTTACAGGACAAGCTATATTTTGAACTCCATTGATTTGTACTACATACACTTGTCATGCATTTAGAAAATTTGGTTCATGATGTCTCAGTATATTTATAATTTATTCCTTATATAGGCACTTGTCTCTTTTTATTATAGATAGATAAATAGACACTTTGTCTTTTTACTATAGATAGATTGTCACAAGTATTTCACCTTTTCAAAACTGATAAGCTTGTGAGACCCTAATATCAGATCAATTGTTAGAAGTCCTTATAGTTGCATCTTCTTTGAGCTTTTAGGACCAAGGTTATCAACTTGAAGTTTGTTACTCATACTTGACTGTAATAATTATGTAGGTATATCATACATGGTCTACCCTGGGGCTGTACACTCACGGTTTGAGCATTCACTTGGGGTGTATTGGCTGGCTTCTGAAGCTATTAACAGACTGAAAACCTATCAAGTAAATGTCATATGGTCTGGTACACAAGAATATGGATCATCCAACCGGGAATAAGATTTTCATGCTTTCTTTGTAGGGCTCGGAGCTTGAGATTGACCGTGTTGACACGCAAACTGTTAAAATAGCAGGTAAATCAATGTTTTTGTGTCACTGTGTTTGCAGTCATGACTTGTCATTCATGTGTTTGCCTGCTGATTATTTTTAGGTCTACTGCATGATGTGGGTCATGGGCCATTCAGCCACATGTTTGAGCGTGAATTCATTCCACGGGTTCTCAATTGCTCGAAATGGTTAATCCTTTTTTTTTTTTTTTCCTTCTTTATTAACTTTAGGTGCAAAATTTAGTATTGTATCCATCCATAATATTCATAAATCTTTCTGTTTCTATCTGTCAAGGCTATTCTATTTGGTATTGGTGGCATATAATTGAGATCTCTAGGTGATTATTTTTGAGAATTATGTACCACTTGAGAAACAAATATATTTGGTTGAATTCTCTTGGACAGATGGATTATATAAATAACGAAGTCTTAACTTGCCAGTAATATTATCTGTTTTGTGAGATTCCTTTAATCTGATTTCAGAACTATTTTCTGCTAATCTTCTTTAAGAGTGTTTAGTATTCCCGTTCCAATTGTTGTTGAGCACTTCATATATTTGAATTGTGGAATTTGTTATGGTCTTTATAAGTGCCTTGTTGGTACTAATTTTTCTGTAAGCTTAGTTGAAGCAATATAGTATAGTATTGCTCCAAATATGCTCAACGGATATGTATCAATTGCTGAACAACTAATTTAATCATAATTGAATTACATTTGCAGGTCTCATGAAGGAATGTCTCTGAAGATGATAGATTATATGGTTGATGGGCATTGCATTGACATTGATTCTGAAATTCTTAAGAAAGTGAAGGTTTTGCTGGATTCCCAACTCTATAGTCATAATAGTCTATCTTGATCCTTAATAAGTGTTTTTGCTAATCATTGTAATAAAATTATACACGGTTCACAGCTTGAAATTTACCTGTGCAAGGAAATTTGGAACTACATTCCCTTTTGAAGATCTTTTACTATCAGAACGTGAACCTTGAACTCTTATCTTTTCCAGGCTGTTGCTCTTTAGATAATACTCCCTCCATCCCAAAAAAAGTCATGCATGAGAAACCTTTATTTCGCTCATCAGAATGTGATTTGGAAACTTTTGTCTTTCCTGGAACTTGAATATTTTAACCTTGCCATGAATTATGTACTTCTCCACTCCCGCTCTATGTCTACCCTCTATAATTTTTTGCTTCTCTGATTGTTATCAGGAAATGATAATTGCCTCTGAGACCGGTACACTAAAAGTAAGTGGTGCTTTGAAAAGGACTTCAATTAATTAATATTGTGCGGATGTTATTGATTATTCTTTTTACGTTTTAATTGAGATCTATCACATTTACAAATTTTATTTTATTGCTTAGAGCTCCAAGGAAAAGCTTTTCTTGTATGACATTGTTGCCAATGGACGCAATGGAATTGATGTTGACAAGTACCCTTTCTATCTCATACTTTTGTGATTACTGAAGCATAGTGCATAGCTATGATGAAATGTTCTTCCTGCAGTATCAAGATATACATTACCATTTCTCTGCAGGTTTGATTACATTGTTCGTGACTCCAGAGCATGTGGTCTTGGCTGCAATTTTCAGTTTCAGAGGTATGCTTGAATCTTTAGAAACTTAGATAATCAGTTTAACAATAATTTTGCTTTATCAAAGATCTCCTTTTGGTCTTACTGTTACCCAATAAAAAATATTACCCAACGTTACTGTTATCACTTGCAGAGTATTGGAGACTATGAGAGTGATAGATGATGAGATATGCTATCGTGCTAAGGAGTGTCAGTATCTATCGCTACACCAGTTTTTTACTGTAATATCTGCTTAAACAACATTCATCTTATGCTAAGCATATATCAGATCTAACGATCCACAAGCTATTTGCTGCTCGAGCAGATTTGCACCGAACAGTCTATACGCATGCAAAAGTGAAGGTGCTTGATACATAATAGTTTTGTGTCTCAGCATGTTCTATTCTTTAACTTCATTTGAAGCAGATATTCTAATAACAAATATTTTCAGGCAATAGAACTCATGTTTGTTGATGCCATGGTCTTAGCTAACAATGCTCTTAAATTTTCATCCTACATTGATGAACCCGCTGAGTACTGGAAGGTTACTGGAGAATCAATTATTTAATTGCAACTTAACAAGTTGTATTTGGTTACCTTCGATTGACCGTTTACTTTTTTATGGCAGCTAGATGATACAATACTAAAACAAATTGAAACTTCTCACAAACAAGATCTGAAGGAATCCAGAGATCTGGTCCTCCGCATCCGGAGAAGGGATCTTTACCAGGTACTTTTAATACACTTTAAAGGAAACAAAGTGCTATACTTTACATGTTGACTTTAGCTATAGCAATTAATGTCAAATACTTAATTATTTTTGCCTGTTCCTACAGTTCTGCAATGAGTTTTCAGTCCCAAAGGAAGAGCTGGAATATTTCAAAAGTGTGACTCCTCAAGACATAATTTGTTCACAGGTCCAACAAAATTAATTCAATTAGTGTATTGAGCAGATTATATATATATATATATATATATGAAGTTCCTGATCTATAAACTGTGATGCAGAAGTCTAGTCATCCTACACTGCATGAGGAAGATATTGTGGTGAGCAACATCAAAATTGATCTGACTCGTGGAAGGAATAATCCCCTTGAAAGGTACTTCAGCTGATAATAGTAATTTATTTATATGGATTTTCAAACAAATAATAGTTTTTTTCGTGATTCAATTCTGAACTGTTTCCGCTTTTCTGTGTCCATGTGCTTCTCTCTTATCCAGCATCAGGTTTTTCAAGGTAACTTCCTTTAGAGCCAACAATTTTGTTCCTCTTGAAATTATTTTATGTGGATTTAATACTTTGGATTATCGAAATTCTAGTTTTTTTTTCCTGCTATCCTAGTCTTCGTAGTTTAGAAGTGTTGCATTCTTCATATCTTGTTTTGACCAAGTAATGTAACCGATTAGAAGAGTCAACAACTACATATTCTGTAATACTTTCATGATTTCGTTTAAAATTGGTGTCGCCTTCATTTTGTGCAATAATATAAAAAATGGCGATCTTCCCACATAGGTACGCTTCTAGGTTGATAATCTACCACTACGATCTGTACTCGAATCCACCTAAGAAATGGTCGAAAGAGGCATCTCCTAACCTTGATACAGAGAGTTATTTGTTTGCATATTGACCTCTCAGGATTACGATAGCAGTGAGAAGTTCCCTATTAAAGATGACACGGTCAGCCATTTGCTTCCAACATCTTACCAAGACATGATTGTCAGAGTTTACTCCAAGAAACCCCACCTGGTCAGAAAATAAACAATTTTTCTTATCCAAGATTCTGCATCTTTTTATCTTCCCTGTTGAGTTTTTTTCTGAAATAACATACAGGTGGAGGCTGTGTCTGAGGCCTTTGAAAATTTCCAGCTGAAGACTTATGGTAAGAAAACCCAAGTCCATGAAACTCCTGAGAAGAAAAAGAGAAGGCAGTTCCACCACTCTACAGGTGTTTAGCTCGCTTGCTACATCTTTCTCTAAACTCAGATGTGCATACGGTAGTCAAAATACGTACAAAATATAAGATACATATATCTCAAATACTTCCAAAACAACAGTTGGTTCCGAACCAACTCCTTTTGTGTATCCACCCACGTAAAGTGCCATTGGCGACAAATGTAGTTTTGCTTTATTGTCATTTATAGATATTAATTCTCATTTTGGACCGAATGAATTCCACGATTCGCAGTTCAGATTTTTTTTTTTTGCCTATATATGTGGACCCCTATCAACGATATTCTGACCAAAAACAAACATGAGCAATGCAGTATTGAATGTCGCATGCTAGTTCGTCATCCTTGCTTTCTTTGGAAGGTGAAGTTCATTTTGTTCATGTTGAGTTTACTAGTATCTACTGTTATAATCGTACAGCGTGTAAAGGATCTTGTAGGAAAACCCTAGCTAATATGCATTCACTAGTAAAGCTTGAATCATGCAAAGTGATTTTATTTAGACAAGGTTTTTTGTAGGGCATTCCACAATCCATCAGCTATATTGTTTTCTGTTTATTACCGTAATTTTCACGGACTTGGTGAAGGTAGCAAGTCACCGGCAAGTAGTGCTTGTGACTTAAAGAGTAACCAAATGTCCTCGTATGGCATACCTTGTGCACTAAGCTGTTGATGGCATCTTTTTAGGCTTCACGCAACTCATTTTATCATGATGTGCAAAGGAGTGTAAATGAGCTGAGTTAAAGCGTCTAATTCAAAACTCAGATCGAAAATTCTTTTGAATTTGAGTTCGACTTGATGGAAAACTTGAAATACTGGAGCTTGACTCAATAATTTACCTAATTTTGTGAGCCTGACAAGCCTAATACTATTAAGCTATGAACTTGGGTCAGTTTTGAACTTTTTCTAAATAAACACAGGGGGCGTTTGTTAACAATTTTTCAATGGTAATGATAATGAAATTGAAAATTAGTGTAATTATGATGGTTCATGAGAACAAAATCACTCTCATCCTAAATTAAATAATCACTACTCTACAGACATCCTTCTCAATCACTCCCCTATTCCTCCCCCAAAAACCATTTGTTGTCCATTTCTATTACCATTGAAAAGTTGCTAACCAAATGACCCCAAGTAAATTAAGAGTATCATGAACCAACTCAACTCACATATGCTCCAGTTTAACTAATTGTTTCACAACTCTTCACGTGGATTTTTCCTCTATAGCCGACCATGTAATGATGATTGTACATTTTTTGCCCTGAAATAAATAAGCTGAAACCATCAAACCAAACACGAACTTATCCCTCTCCATACTTTTCAAAGATAGATCTGATGCTGCAATAAATGATTGTTGATTGGGCCCAAAAAAACGTGAATAATGAAATGGCACGACATTTAACAAGAACACAATATTAGTTAAAATGTAGCTCATTTACAAAATATTACATTAGAAGATTTCTTATCAACTGGAATTGAAGGTTAACGAGGCAAAATTATAGTAAACCTCTCACCTTGTATGCAACTACTGATAATCCACATTGAATTCACAGATCCTCAAAAGGCCAAAAAATTGATGACTGCAGAAGCTTAAACTGTCGTATACCACCTTCAATGTAGACTTCTCACTTGCCACTACGGAGATTGTTTAAAGTTGTTCATATTTTCCTTACCAAAAAATCTCAATTCTGTACAGGGAGTCTTTTCACCTGGCCTGATGAGGCTTCACCAACACTACAATTAAATCGTGCAAAAAGAGCATCAGTTCCAAAAGTTATTGTTGGACTATTTACTGGAATTTTCCAATCCACTTCCTTCCTTTGCCTTTGTGAATTCTTCAATCAGTAACTTGCGTATTGTTCTTCTTAATCTGGAGGCCTCTTCTGGTTTGAACCATTTCCTCCCAAACTGATGAATAACAACAATAATTAAGTAAAAACTTTGCAAGACGTAAAAGGAGAAAGTGGAAATTGAAGAAAAGATGGAGGAAATATGAAAATCCTCGTGCAATACAGTAGAATGGGAGGAAGTACCATCATTTCCAGGTGACTCAAACTCAGACGTTCGGGGACATCTTCAAGGAAACGTTCCATAAAATAAAGAACGAAAAGACCACAATCGTACTCGTTTCTTTGTTGAGGAACCTGTTTTATGAAAGAAAAAGCAGAAATATGACTCAGTGGCATCAGTTGAAGTAAGAAGGTGCAAGACAAGAGAGAGAGTATACTTGCTTTTAACATCTTCAGCATGACATTCTTTTCACAATGTGAAACACTTGAGACTACAAGAAAACCCGACTCAGAAACTCACGAAATAAAGTTGTCCTCAGAGTAGCATAACGAATGTGCATAGATGAGGTCAAGAACCATATTCCATACATAGTGACATGAAACTATTCGAGGCAATCAACCCATGTTAGGGGAATACCAGACATGTTTTACCAAAGAGAAATTGTCACTACATCATTTGTAAACACTAGGCTCTAACACCTTCGATCAGCCACTGATTACATCATCAACTCAATTCATATATTATTTTTAAAACAGAACAACAAAGCTGTACCTGCATTACTTTCTCAACAATTCTCCGAGACAGATTTTCCCAGATGTTTTCTGCAATGGGAAGTGTAGGAAGCACTTCATCTTCTCTAAGAAACTTCCATTCTTCTATTAGAAATCTGCAAGATAGAAAATTGATCCAACCATAAAGCAATGGAAAAGACATCTCACAAAAATAAAAGTAAAAAGAAAAAACAAATTTTCAGGAGCAATCAATTGACATATATGAATAATGATTTTGATGACTAGGATACAAACCACTGAACCAGACAACTATAAACCATAGTTTTTAAAGGCGCAAGAGGAGTCCTAGCACCCGAGGCGCAAGGCGCGCCTCTTGTCCTTTATTTTCCTAAACACAATTCACACATATCTTCTATAGAAAACCATAATATTACCAGAAAGTCAATATATTAACATAATAACACAATGTAAACATGATATTAATACTAAAGTAGCGATATTATACTTCATTCACATATAATGACACAAAAACCATCAAATATTAATAAAACAGTAGTTATATTAGTTTAGTAATCTAGTTAACTTGTCCTCATCAAATTCAAAACCCTCCTCATCATCATCATCAATATATTCCTCTTCCTCGAATTCATAGTCGTCTTCATTATCATCTTCATCTCTAAGTCTTAAAGATGAGCCTTTTACGTTCTTCCCTTTGCCCTTGCTCTTATCCACTTGATTGTCTTGGCCCTGACCTTGAGGTGGCCTAGCACTTGGGAGAGTAGTGAGATTTGAAACCGTAACCCTAGGTCTTATATTATTTTCCTATTTTATATATTTTTAGACTTTTAAATAATGGGTAGTTAATAAAAGTGCTACTACTTAAAAAAATAGACCTGAAACACATTTAACCATGAGGCACGCCTTGGTCGCCTCACGAAAGGCGCACTAAGGCACGCGTCTGGTGATCTGCGCCTCATTTTACTCCAGTGAGGCGCTAAAACTATAGCCTCACACGTCTTGCGCCTGAGGCGTGCCTTTTAAAACTATGCTATAAACAGATCAAAATGACATTATTGATAACTAATACACATCTATTTTGGTACATTATCCAGTCATTTAAGAAATAACAGTATATTCTCTTGTATTCTGAAGAAGGTAGGTTTAGTCCTTTTGCCCAAAATTTACCAACTAAAAGTGAAATTATGTTTCCAAGACAGCTTATGGAGAAAAGTACAAACAGAAAATTGAGAGAAGTTCATGAGGTTAACAAAAAGTGGTGCACAATGACGGTTTAAGCTACTTGAGATCTAAATACACATTAATTTTTTTGGTTGTTGATGGGTCATGAAAAAATACAAGTAAACAAACCAATATTAAAAAAATGCAGAGTTCTAGGTCCCAAACTCAACTCTCGTTCAGGATGAGATAAAGCAGGCAACTCGAATGTAAATAGCTAAAGAATTCAAGTGCACCATGTCGCAAAGGGGTGAATTTGAAGGTGCTTGGACTTGCATTAAATGATTTGAGGACAAGGCTACCAATTCATTTTTCTACTCCTTTAGGAACTAGTTATTCTTGTAGAATTTCACATCAAATGTCAATCCTATTATTTAATTGAATAAAATTTGTAAACATTCCTTATGATAGCATATCTTCTTAGATATGGAGATTCTTAGAAACGGAACAGTGCATTCTATTTTCCATCCCCGATATGTCTCTTATCATACAGTAAATCAATTGCATGACTTGCAACTTGCAAGCATGTGCAGATACAACTAAGTGATAGTGGGAGAACACCACGCCAAATCGACATGCCATACCACTACAGGTAGCATCTGCTCTAAAGACAAAAAAGTTCATCGATATCGGAAAAATTAAATGCTTAGAAATCCAATTAATAAGGCATGACAAAATTTGCCTTGTGACATAACCAATAATTGCATTCTACTGACCTTTTCGTATTACTGAAAACTGACTTGCTGCTGTGCATTCCTAGAGAATCCAGATGAAGTATAATTGGTCCTGATCTCTCTTCTTTATTTGGTATGCATATAATAACCAAGCTCCAGTGAAGACTGCACAAAATCAGATAATGTGAACATGGACAGTAAGTAGCCCATGCAATAAGAATCTAGGTCAGAAAGAAACAGATATAATCTGTTTTGGTCAACACACTGGATATACCACCCAGATTTGCACAGAATGTGAAAGCGCAATGCAGCAAAATGCTGATAATGCTCTAAGATCAACTAATGACAAACATATGTTTATAAACGAGTTCAAAATTTATGGGAGTAGCATCAACTTCTTATCAGTATCCATCCACATGTCCTAAATCCCAATTGTAAAAAATTGAGAAAGAAAATCATATACCAATTGTAAAAAATTGAGAAAAAAAGTCATATACAGCTGATCTAGATCTATGTGATCATTTCGCATTTCTGAATGGTGAAAATGGAAGGTCAGTTTCTATTTCTTACTTTTTTAGTAGAGAGTGCACTTAGGTGTTATCAAGGCAAGCATTGCCATCACAGTAAAAGATGTTGGGCAGAAAGGGGAAAAAGAAATACCCCACAAAGGTCCGATCTCACATTTAAAAATTGTTTAACCAGATGTCACAGTGCAGCACTGAACTGTTATTATCTCAAAAATATACAACTACAGTTTACAACATGACAGAATATATATTTTCTACTTCTAAGGGTGATATAAAGAGCATCATAACTGATACTAATACTTACTTTTCATGAATTGGTAGAAAGATGAACGCTTTCTCAAATATATTCACACCTTTCCACCACCTTCTGAACTTCAAATAAGAGGTTTCTTTATCAGCCTGAATAAGAGAAACGTATATAATTAAAATCAAGTGCCCTAATTATTCATGAAAAAACGCCTACTTAAATTAAACAAAAGAAAACCAACAATAATAAACTAAGCATTTATTACAAGTATATGGGGTCCGCTATATAGATCATATCTCACCATTCTTTCAAATTCTTATTTATATAAGTATAGCATGTCTTTTTTTAATATTTTTCTCCATGTCCTTTTAGGGTCTTCCTCTTCCCTATAATTTGAGGTAGTGACTCTCTGACTGTAGGAGAAATAAAAGAAGATATGCTTCTGCCTAGTGGAGTGGATTGATCTGTTCAAATTCTTTACTATGTTTGGTAACATTTTAACTGCAGAGATCTTTCAGTCTAGCCATTTCTCCTCAATACAAGGACTCTACCACAAACACTGAGAAGATTTCATGGACAGAACTAGAAACAAATAGTTCCTTCAAAGAGATGGATTACTCCAGAGTTTCAGAAGATACCTCGGCCAGGATATATTGTTTCAACTTCTCATAGAAGAATGTATTAAAAAAATGATAGTCACATCCTCTTCTGGCTCTTATCTTCTGCAGATACCTAACCAAAGTAGAACACTTGGTAAATTTTCTCAGTTGTAAATTTATTATAGCAGATGGTCTAAGTTGTAGTCTCAAGTCATAAATAGATAGCATGCAAATGAATTATCCTCAGTAATGATTAGAAGATGATGGGAAACTATAATAATCTCTTATGATTTTTGCAAGGAAGTTCAACATGAATCTGTCTCCAAATGTGCATACATTGCTCACTCTGGTTTGGGATTAATGGATTAAGGATTAAGTTGTTACTCTAATGGAAAATGAGGTTAATGGTGATATCTAATCAAATTTAAAGTCAATGGTAAAAAGAGAAAACACGGAAGAAATTTAATAACTTCATTTTCATCCAATTGGTTTAATGATTTGCACACTCGAAGCTATGATCGTGAATGTCACAGACTAGCTTATTTAGTCTCATATAATTAGAATGGCAGGACCATAAGGCTCATATTTTACCCATGTACATAACATGGCCTGTTAGATGCAGTGATTTGACAAGCAGACACTACCAACCAAACAATGCAGTATAACAGACAACTAGAACTATGATTATAAGTTTCTAAGTTTTTGTAAGCACATGAACAGAACAGAACAGAAATTACTATGGTGCTTGCCAGCACAATAATATAACGATACAATGCCAATGAAGTTTACGCAATGATACTTCGAAAGCTCAACTGAAAAATACTTCAATCAAGCTGAACCAAAAGGAGAAAGTGAAGAAGAGAGAATATTTTTCTGTGAGCCAAGAAAAATGATTTTTTTTCCAATTAAAATTTCCAGGAACAAAAATTATTAACATTGTTGTAACAGTATTGTGATAAAAATAATATTGAGGAGAAGGAAACCTTTTATTAACTTACCGAATGTAAAAGTTCATGATAGGTGATGACACATAAGATTCAGGCTCCAGACATTCCATGTCCGAATCAGAAATCTCAATAGCTTCAGGATCATCTCTATTTCATAAAGTAGCAACAATTTGAGATGTAGAATGAGGATTTAAATAAAGTGGGTAAGGTATAACTTCAATTATTTAACATAAATGGCAGTGCAATAGTACCTTGATGGATAGTACACCCTGATCCCTTTACAGCTGAAATAGATAAAGCACAGGGATTAAGTATATGCGAATCCTAACATCACAAATCATGTGATCGTTTCCTAGAATTGAACACCACATAATGTTGTGAACTTTTAAAGGTAGAATACCTTCTAAGTACTTCATCTTCAGTATTTACTACCTCAGCCTCAAGCTCCTCCTCATCTACTAGAACAACAGTTTTCCGCTGAAAAAAGTTGATTTCAACATGTTGCGCTTACATTGTGAATAATAATAAGAGTGAGCACATTATACAGAATATTGGACCTTTAACAATATATGCATAAGTTACATCCAACCAAACTCTAAATCTCAAACAAACACATACTATCACTATTCATCAATATTTTGAAATATTAGATATCACCGTCAGGTCACCATCCAGCATAATCCCAAAACAAGTATGCTCTAAAGGTTATTGTTTAGTTTTGTCAAACTGAATAAGGGAATTGCCAGATTTTTAATAAAAAGAATGCAATATTGTTTAGTAAGTGGGACATATTTTAGAACAAATATAAGAGGAAAGTGAGCTCATCAAACAAAGGCAGGGGGAGCATTAGTTATACAGGCTATGTTCTCTTTGGGTTTTAAAAATCCGGATTTGGATTTTGAAATCTAAAACCCTTTCTAGTTTGGGTTTTAAAATCTGGTTTTAAAAAATCTAATACTACCACCACCTATAAATAACCTATAAAACCTATCACTATTATTATATTCTCACTCTACCCACTATCAATCTATCAATTAATTGTTATTATATTTTTCATCATTTAATAATCCAACATAAAGTTAAAACCTAACCTACTCAAAACTCAAAAAGAACAAAGATTTTAAAATCTCCTGGATTTTAAAAGCCGGTTTTTAAAAATCACTTAAAATCCAAAAAGAACATAGCCATAGTGTTCAATTTGAAAGGATTCTGGAGATACTAAACAATGATAGACATAATTTCCCTGAAACTTCAATATATAAGAATCTTCATGGAATGAGTTGAGTAGTGAGCTGATTTCCAGGCATCCGAAATTAGTATTCTCAAGTTCCTTCCAATTTGTTTATATAACTTTAACTCCATACACAATTTTAGAACCGACAAGTGCTAACATGGAAATTATCATTTCAAAAATATTAAGAAATTTTCAGGAATAAAGCGGAAGCTGCATCTAACAAAGCTTGCAACATGAAAGTATAATTAGAATTCCTGTACAAGTAATGCACAGGTTTTTTTTTTTTTTTTTTTTTGGGGGGGGGGGGGGGGGGGGGGTGGTTGAAATATAACTGAGAACTAAGAAAACTAACCTTGTTACTTCTGGTGTTAGGAGGAGATTGACAACGAGGCCTTATGCTGTTCCTTCTGGAGTTGAGAGGAGATTCGCAACGAGCAGCACTGTCCCTAACAGTAGCAATATATAGGTCAAGAATTTGGACCTCACACAGGATTTTTTTTTCCCTATTAATACATTCCTCTCAGCATCAAGCTTAAGAGTTTTTCAGGATAGCCATGCAATGCGATTGGAGTTCAGAAACACAGTAATTTGAATCAGCCACATGAAGGCACGGAATATTTCCCAACAAAAAAAAAAACACACCAGCAAATAGCATATCATTATAGTTTATACCAAAACTCAAATCCTACCTGAATTAGGGGTATTTCTTTGAGTTTTTTTATGATGAAGGTGAATTGATCACCTTTTATTCACATTAATTACCACAATTACCCATGTTCATTCACAGTACAATTCCCATTGAGGAATTTTGAACCAAGCGCCACCTAAAAGTTTTCATGGTACCGATCTAGTTAGAGACTGGCATTATGCGCTATAATTGACATTTGTAATTCAAGTAAAGGATTCTTTATCTCTAACACGTTCTACCTTTATAAAACTCAGTTTCTTATGCAGTACCAGAGAACTGGTCAGCTATGTTGCTCGGGCATTTTAAAAGTAGAGGAGTACCGGTATCCTGAGGATCTGACATGGGTGTGGATGTGGGTGTGGGGATCCTTCGTTGGACATAGTATATATTAATTTAGATATAAATTATGTTAAATAACTTTTTGAATGTATGTGTATATAGGCACATCCCCACACATGTATCTCTATTTTGGATCATTTTTTGCCGTGTCCAAGTATCCTACATTCTGGAAACTTGAGAGTCGGACTTCTATATGCACCCGTGTCGGACACTCGCCCGATTCCAAGCAACATAGCTGGTCAGTAAGGTTATGGTACTTTAAATGAAGAAGAAAATTCCTACATGCCTCGGTAACAAAATCTGTAAAATTAATGCTCTAAATAATACAGAAACAGTGAAATGGAAAAAAAAAATCGACAGGATCGCTACTTACTTTTTCATAGAACAGCTAGATATGTTTTTGTCAGACTGATCAGGAAACAGATTAGAAGAGTGGCTACTCCGCTGCCCGTTAGATTGAGGGGCACTATCAATGTCCACTGAAAGATGCCTTGGAGATTTAAAAGATGTTTGTCTTGAAGATGGCACACGCTGTGGTTTCGGAGCAGAAAATGACACATGCTCTCTCATATTGTTATGAACAGAGCGATTTAAAGTCGATAGTTCTTCACCAAAACACTTGGTTGCCTTCTGTATAAGAAGGGGGAGGGGGGTTACCTCATTGAGGACAATCAAGTAAATAACTAATTACAGATACATACTTTATCATTCAACTTGCTGCAAAAACGCATAGCAAATTCGGAAGTTGGCACAGACGGTGGAGCTCTGCGAGCTGATGAGGCATCAGTTACACCTACGAAAGACATCTAGATTCAACAACTGCTATTAAGAGCAGATAAAACTTGTGAGAATAAGATATTGAATGTTGATGCCGTGTTCCATTAATAATTCAGAAATTGTCCGCCAGTGATAGAACAACAAAAGATCTGCACCCATTTTCAGAAAATAATGTCTAATTTTTACAACATACTTCCTTTTTTTCTTAAATATGGAAATAAGCAAACCATACATTTAATCCAAAAATTAATTGCCAAATCAACTTTGCAAGCTGACCAACACATTCATTCTGACACATTTTCCCTGGGTCTCAAATGGGAACATCCAGATGTCAAAGATTCTTATTTGAGCCTAACTTCGTGAAAGCAGTGTGGCTGTGTGAACAAGAGTTACAGATATTGTGTTTCCGCTCTCACGTGAGAAAATGCTGAAGAGGTCGAGATTTACAAGAAGAGAGCCATATAACATTACCATTACCAGTAGACTCGTCATCTAATGGAATCACTGCCTTGCAATTGTCGGCATCCTGAACAACAAAATTATCAAAAATTATGAACCTTTCTCACAGCAAAGCAAAAAGGTCCTCCTAGATTTAAAATATGATATAGTAGAAGCATGACCAAATAAGACAAGTACAGCTTAATAACAACTTAGGAACATGTGTGGTTAAGATATAGCACACAGTTCCCAAATCAAGGGGGACAATCAAATAGGTCTCCAAGGGTGCATAAACCAAGATAGACGAGAGATGCCACGCACCCATATGCCCCCGTTAGTTTTTAGATATTCACTCACCACAAAGAATTATAGAATGGCAGAATATAATAAAAAACTGAATCCAAGTATAGGCAACAGAAAATCAAGCGATAAAAGGTTGAGCAACAGGAAAACATAAGGCAATGATTTAATAACCAGCCCTAACAGCCAACAGGGAGAGTTTCAAATTAAGGCTCAATATGTTTGTTTTCCTTTTCAGATAAAGTTTTTTTTTTTTTTTTCCAGATAGCTCAGTGTCTAGCCCCTTGATTCGCATCATTCGGGGAAAGAGGGTAAATATCGGAGGAACATAAAAATAACACAATGCCGCATGACCAGATTAGCAATTCGAAATACAGTTCTCCATCACTACTAACTCAGAAATTGACCTTCATCTGCTTTCTCCGTTCCAGCTCCGCTTCTAGCTTCTTCAAATTGGCTCGCAATTTTACACCGCCGTCAGGCAATTTCATTTTACTCATTCGCTGTACCCTCGTAATCTTGTCGTTTAGTTCTTTATCGGAAATTAGCCTATAATTCTGGTCCGTCTCCGATTCCTCCTCATCCTTTTCCGCCATTACCGGCTTCGATTTTTCCGCCGGCTGAATAATTAGCTCTTGCGGAGGCCCGTCGTCGCGCAGCAATGTGTTCCAGTTCAGGTCTAAGGGGCGAGATTTTGAGTTTCTCTCTCCTCCCCCTTCCATGCATCTGCGTAAAACCCTATGCCTGTGATGGGTGGGGGTGGGGGTGGGGGAGTTTCTGGTGTGGTCAAAGAGGGTCTCACTCTGCAACTCTTCACCGCTTTTTCACTTGTGCTGTGCAGGGCAAAAAAGTAAAAAAAACAAAAACGCAAATGGTGCTTTCCCTAGTACCAAAACGATGCCAGTTTATGAACTAAACGACACGGATACTTCATTACTTCAGAAAAATAAAATATGGTATGTTGGAGATTACAAGAATGAGTGAATGAATGGCGGTAAAGAATGCGAAAGGCGTGTTAAATGATGATAGTATTAGTAGTAACTAATAAGACCATAACACAAGTTTTTGGTAATACAGTTGCACCATACACATGGTTATATTATTTATGAAAAATAGGAGTAATAATTAATGTTGATCAAATAACACAATTAAAAAATATCTGCCTAATAATAATAATAACCTAATCGGGTGATATTATAATATTAAAAGGGCCCAAAAATTACTCTTAACAAACAAAAGTCCAAAGTTTATAAGTCTAGAAGTGACCCAAAAGAAGAGCAATAGTGGCAAAGCAAGCCTGCTAATATTATTTGGAAAAAATCAAAGTGTAGCCTGTAGGTGAAAAAAGTATTTGTCTTTAACAAGCATCCAAATAATTAAAACACTCAAGGCGGATCTAACCTAGCTTAGCCAACAACTTGATTAATATTTCAAGATCGACGCTTAAAAAATTGTTCCCTGTCAACAGCATAATACAATTGCAAATTATAGTAGTCATGACCAAGTGATATCAATTTCCAAGCACCTTAAATATCCCAAACAACCTCCGACTTGTTTTTTATTACCCCTAACATTTTCATCAATCATGGAAGATGGCCGGAAAATAAAATAAAAAAATTGCAACAAAGTTCGCAACTAAAAATAGAGAGGGAAAGAGAGAAAATTTCTTATCAGTTTTTTCACATTCCTAATAAGTTGAAGATAACAATAATTGAGGGATATGGTATATTTTGCAGGTTTTGCTCTTTTACCGATAACCAAGACCATAATCAATTCTCTTATCAACTTCGAGTTATTAGGAGCAAAGTCATTGAAGACAAACTCATCCAAATTAACCAAATGAATCCCTTTCACAAGCTAACACCAATTTTAACTTTTAATTTTCTCCTCCCCAAAAATCTCATTATGTTATAATAAGTGTACTGACGGAATTATATGTGTTGTCATTACTAAATTCAACCATGTGACAATCATACTAGATTTTTCGTGACGATTTGCAGTCAACAAAAAAAGTGATGTATTCTCTTCTTCTTCAACACACATTTTGTAAGTTATTATTATCCGAAATCGTCATTTCATCTTAAAGCTTTACAGACTAATCCGATATTATTTAGCTATGACCCATAATAAATTATATAAAATTACTTATTTTCATATTTGTACTTTATATGGATCACCATTGATCACAACCTGCATCTTCAAACACAACTTGTTTTTTCATGTCATTAATTTCATTGTAATTTATGTTGTGTGCACTATTCGTGAGACTCTTGAGAAGCTCAAAGGAATGATAGAGGAATGGTTGAGGAGTAAACCGCTACCCCCACCACCTCAACTGCCAGCTATTGATGGTCCCGGCAACTCAAATTCTGAGCAGCCATCTAGGCCAAGGGACAGAGAATCAGAAGATGCTGGGTGAAGAATGGTGAGTGTATATATCATATATGATGGTCTAACTGATGTTCTATTATATCATGTAACATTGATATACTGTACACCAATAACAAATGCTTGAATTTCACTGTGCAGATTTTGAAGACAAAAATGAAGATGAGAAGGTTGTCGAAAGTAAACTTTCGAGTGAGCATGATAGGGCTGGAACTGGTTCACCAAATAGGAGAAGAAGACATGGATAGAGACCGTGAACTAAAACGAGAAAATGAAAGGGGACTTGAAAGGTACGAGAGAGAGCGGGAGAATGGACGGGCTAAAAGGGAGGAGATAGAAAATCAAGCGGTAAAAGGCTGAGTAACAAGAAAACATAAGGCAATGATTTAATAACTAGCCCTAATAGGTAACGGAGAGAGTTTAAAACAAGGGTCAATATGTTTGTTTTCCTTTTCAGATAAAAGATTTTTTTTTCTAGATAGCTCAGTGTCAAGCCCCTTGATTCACAGCCACTCGGGGAAAGAGGGTAAAATTTTAGAGGAACATACATATAACGATGGATATATCGCTATTGCAAGTAACATCGTAACTTTAAATTTATGAAAATATCAATGGATATATCGATATTGCAAAAAAATGGAAAAACGATAGCAACTTTACTAAAAATTTGGAAATTTAACATAAAATTTTAGGGATTATTATAACATGCTATTATGTCTATGTTCCATTTTTTTAAAAATGACATGTTTAAAGAAAATATATAAATAATGGATTATACAAACATTGTCTAACGTAAAATAATTGACAATATAATAATTCCTTTGTGCCACAAAGATAAACTTATTTTCTATTTTTATCTATTCCATGAAGATAAACTTGCTACTAAGTTTAAGATATCATTAAATTTGTATTTTCATCTTTGTCTCTATTTATTGTATTTTGTTACTAGTAATTGTCTTGGTAAATCAGTAGTTATAGCGGATAAATGAGAAAACTAAACAGTCAACATATTAAACAATATTGGTGTTGATAGGCGAACAACAATGAGTACTAGGTGAATAGGATTTATGGTCTAATTACCCGTATTACGACTAAAGTTAATTCATGTATCAATGACGAACAAGTATGACATAAGTGTGGTACATGAATCAATTGAAGAAGTGCCCATATTTCCACCCACAAACCCGTCGAGCGGCTTTTAGGCGAATAGCTCACACTGGACATATGAAGATCCAGATTGAATAACCTACAGTATAGTGATGGGCGAACAACTTTACACCCTCACCCCATGGAGGCGAACAACTAATATCGAAGAACTCGTGATGAAAATCAACAAACTAAGCAAGGACGAACAACTCTATGGACGAGATAGACACAAAAGAAGACTTTATAACTGAGTGTATGTTTGGATTGTATTGAATGGCTTGATTCTGAATGTATGTTTGGATTGTATGATTTAATTTTTAATATTATAATGTTAAAAATAATGTTACCATCAAATTCTAACCAATTTCTCACCCTGTCTTCTTCATTTCAGACGGGAAATTAGAAATAGAAATTAAGGTATTCATGCATTCAATTCCCACTCTTGCAAAATCGTCCACTTGTGCTGGTCAACACCGGTAGTCATCGCCGACGTGAAATCAGTGGTAGACATCGTCGATAGTCGTCGCTCTTCGCCTCAAATTCTTTGTCCCGCCACTCTTCGCCTCTCTGTCTTGTGTTGGGTGGCGAACAAGTAAGTAATTAATAAACAGAAGAGATTATTAGACTTGGTAACAGGATAATAAACGAAAGGAGCTAGCAGCTTCGTTGAGTGAACAGTTTTGTAGAAAAGTACTAATGCGGCAAGCAGGATTGTGGCGAGCAGCCTTGCAAAGAACAGCTGTGCAAGCGGCGCAAACCAAGATCAATTTGGGCGAACAACTTCGTAATGGAGCGAGCAACATTGTAAAACAATCCCAAGCGAGGAGCGAACAGCTCGAAATGCAAAGGACCATGACATCTAACGAAGACGTACAAATGAGCAACCGGTCACCATCGAGAGCATCTCAGTGTTGCCAAAGACCAAGTACAACATGGGGAACTCCAAGAGTCACTAGCTTAGATATGGTCCAAGTGTCTCAACACTTGGCACCCATCCAATGAGCAATAGTGTAGATGTTGTACAAGTGTCCTAACACTTGGCAAAGATCCAATGGTTAAGCCACCAAGATGGTGACACATGTCCTCTTTGTATGTCTATAAATACCCCATTCATTTTCATGAAAAGGGGAGAAGAATTGAATAAACTAGCAAAACTCTTGTCAAATTATTCTTTGAGCATTACTTAACTTAATTCCATGATCTTGATTCTTGTTTGATGATCTTCATTAGATGAAAAACAGCCATTGATCTTCTTAGTTAGAAAAGGTCATCAACAATTGGCGCTAGAAGGAGGGTCCGAACCTTCGATTTATATAAATTTGAAGAAAGTTTGAAGACTTCCACCGGAATCTGCATAATCTCACCGGAATCCGGGAAGAGGCTGCCGGAAAACAAGAGTGCACATTCTTAAGACAAAGATGTACAACACTTTGAGGGTTTTAATGCATGTGTGCATGAACTAGGGTTTTCAAACCTTCATAATCACACACAAGGCTAGTAACCCTTGGAAAAGGTGTTTGCAAGAACAAGATTACTTCATCCATTTGCTTATTTACCCATATTTTGATAGCCAAGATGGTCAGATCACAAGACGAACGACATTCGAGTATATCTCCGAGTCGTAAACCGAGGACTAGGGTTTCGTCCACCGAGGGACATGCACGAACGGTGAGAGCAACTTCGCAGAGGAATATACAAGTCACTATTGACACGATTCCACCGGAAGTTGAAGCTCTTGCTCAAAACCCGGAGGAACTAGCAAAAACGATTGATGTCCTTCAATCGTTACAGAATCGACAAGCAGCAGGACCGTCAAGAGCACCTGTGACGACCAATCGAGCAGGCGAGCAGGGTCGAGCAGGCGAGCAAAGAAGTAAAATGAGAGAAGATGTACGTCGGGACGAGGCTGACAGCGAGGAAGTCCGTAGAAATAAAGGAAAAACTCCATTGAGCGAGCGTCTGGGAAGTCGAGGGGAATCATCACCAAGTCGAGCAGATGAGTCAAGCAAAAGTACTTCTCGAACAAGTGCTTTGGAAAGACTAGGAACAAGGAATGAAAATAGGAGGGAGCCATCCCGAAGGAACGAGGAGCGATCACGCCATCCTGCTCGCCCATCGGTGCATGACCGAATCAGGAGGTCGGCTTTTGGCCGACTAGGGCCAAATGGAGCTAGCAATGTTGCTAGGAAGACTACTCAGGAGAAACGTCCCGTTGGCAAGGGACTGCATCGTGAAGAGGTCACTGACCCCAATCACGATGAACAGCCTTCCATCGGGAGAACTCCCCCAAGCGAACTGCAGGAGATGAAAAAAGCAATTGAAGAATTACAAAAACAGCTAGAATCCCAGGGAGGTGTCAGATCAACTTGTCTCCCGTCCTCACCGTTATCCTCGTCAATTCTCAATGCACCAATCCAGAAGAAAATACAATTTCCGGCCATCAACATGTACGAAGGAACTTCAGACCCTCGTATCCATATAACAAAGTATTCGGCCTTCATGATCTCGGTAGGGGCAACGGATGCCACGCAATGTCAAAATTTCCCACTCATCCTTGGAGATGGCCCACACAGATGGTTTTCGGCACTGACTCCCGGATCCATTAACTCTTTTACCCAGTTGAGCAAGGAGTTTTTGTCTCACTTTTCAACCGCTGGATCTTACTTGACCCACAGGCATCGGTTGGCAGACATTAGACAAGGAGACGAGGAGTCAGACAAACAATTTCTAGAGAGGTTTGATAAGGTTTTGCTGGAAGGCGAAATGGTGAGTGAGGATACAAAGATAGTTGTAATAATGGCCGGGCTGAAGAAAGGAACTGATCTGTGGAAGGAGATGCATTTAACCTGTCAAAAAACATACGCGGAATTCAGACACAAAGCTGGAATCCACGTATCGATGCAGGAGGCCCTACACAGAGAGATGGGAGACAAAGCGGATCCAAAGAAGTTCGGCAAGAAATCTGGAGGAAGTGATTACAAGGCTCCGAAGAACATGAAGTCGTTCAATGAGGGAGCTGAGTTGAAAGAAAAGTTGAGTCAAGTCCTTACTATGTCCATGGATGCTGTGTATGACAACGTTAAAGACAGGGAAATGTTGTCAGAGCCACGGAGGATAAGACAAGAGAGAGGAAAGCTGAACCCGAACAAATACTGTGCTTATCATCAGAACATCGGCCACTTCACGAGCGAATGCCGAGATCTATTGAAGCAGTTGTGGAGGTTCTATGAGGAAGGAAAGCTGTCCGAATTCGTGAAAAGGGAACCAGGCAAAAGACCAAGGGCACCAGAACCGTCCAGTTCGGATGACGGAGACAGTGATGACCAACCAAGTAAAGTTGGTAAGAGGGGAAGGAAGGTCCCAGCAGCCCCAGCAAGGCATATCCCGGAAATCCTAATGCTGGAACCCACTGGACCAGTAAGTGGTTGTTCTGATGGGAGACCACCCATGTCAAAAAGAAAGAGGAAAGTGGAACTGAGAGCAGTGGATCAAGTGATGGAAGTAGGCGCGAATCCATCGACCAAGCGAACGGGGGACCTGATTTTCTCAGAAAAAGACTTAGACGGGATACTCACTCCCCACAATGACTCGTTGGTCATTTGTGCCAATATCATGGGGACAAAAGTGCACCGTCTACTTGTCGATACTGGTTCCTATACGAACATCCTTTTCAAGAGCACGGTGGACCAGCTAGGAGATTGCGCTGAGTACATCAAAGACTGTGATCACAAGATTGTAGGATTCGGAAATGCTGTAACCACCCCGCTAGGAATAGTTACGTTGGCAGTTGAGCTTGTATCAATCGAGGACCCGGAAAGGAAAATGAATAGAATGGTAGACTTCCTGGTTGTAGACCAACAGTCCACCTATAACGGGTTCCTCGGCCGTCCTTTCTTGCATGAATTTAAAGCAGCTGTTTCAACGCACTATTATTGTTTAAAATTCCCAACAAAGAAGGGTGCAGGTACAGTCAAAGGAGACCAGAAGAAAGCTCGTGCGTATCTTTTGCAGATACAGTTGCAGGATCACCAAGTCAACATGGCGGACAGGTGCTCAGACAAGGACAGAGACAATAGCGAAGCCGTGACTTCTGTTGATACTGAAATAATAGAAGTCGACGAGCAGCCATGCACAGACGAACAGCCGCGCAACAACGAGCAGCCATGCACAGACGAACAGCCGCGCAACAACGAGCAGATGTGCGCAGACGAACAGCCGTGCAAAAACGAGCAGATGTGCACAAGCGCACAGTTAGACGAGGACGAACAAGGACGCGAAGATGGACAATCAATGGCAATGAACGTTGATGCGGAGGACATCGATCCACGACTGGGGGCAGAACTGATGGAGATCGAAGATGAGCTTAAGACAGAGGGGCCCATTATTGACCCCAGATGGAAAGGCCAGAAACGAAGGGCTACCCCGGTCGAAGAGTTGGAAACTGTAAAAGTCGACCCGAACCAAGAGGGCTTAGAACTCTTCATAGGGTCCGAGCTACCAGAGCCGTACAGGACCAACATGATTGAGTTTCTTAAAGCAAACCTCGATGTGTTCGCATGGTCGCATGCAGACATGGTGGGCATCAGTCCCGAACATGCCTGCCACAGACTCAACATCGACCCGAGGAAGAAGCCAATCCATCAGAAGAGGAGAAAATTTGGGCCCGACAAATACGAGGCGCTCGATGTGGAGGTTAAAAAGCTGCTGGATAATGACTTAATCAAACAAGCGTTATGCCCGCAATGGGTGGCGAATCCAGTGTTGGTCAAAAAAGCGACTGGAGCATGGAGACTCTGCATCGATTTCACAGATCTCAACGCTGCCTGCCCAAAAGATAATTTCCCATTGCCTCACATCGATCAACTGGTTGATAACACCGCTGGACATGAGCTTCTTACGTTCATGGATGCATTCGCAGGATATCATCAAATAGCGATGCATCCCGATGATCAAGAGCATACGGCGTTCTACACCAACAAAAATTTGTTGTGCTGGAAGAGGATGCCATTTGGGCTAATCAACGCTGGAGCTACATATCAGAGACTGGTAAACAAGATGTTCGATGATCACATTGGGAAGACGATGGAAGTATACGTAGATGATATTGTTGTCAAGAGCTCCAAAAAGGAAGATCACCTGCAGCATCTAGCTCAAACATTTGAGATACTTCGGACCTACAATATGAAGCTAAATCCCAAGAAAAGCAGTTTCGGCGTCCATTCTGGGAAATTCTTGGGACATCTGGTTAGTCAGCGAGGAATTGAAGCAAATCCGGTGAAAGTGAAAGCAATCATGGAGATGCAACCGCCCAGATCAGTTAAGGAAGTCCAACGGCTAACCGGATGCCTGGCAGCTTTGAACAGGTTCGTTTCAAGGTCCGGAGATAAGTGCAGACCATTTTTCGAGGCCATCAAGAAAGAAAAGTTTCAATGGACAGAAGCCTGTCAGCAAGCGTTCGAGCAGCTGAAAGAATATCTCAGCGATACAAAAATTCTTGCTAAGCCGATTCCAGGGGAGAAGTTGTACTTGTACCTGGCGGCTTCAGAAGTGGCAATCAGTTCAGTGCTCGTTCGAGCAGAAGGAAAGTTCCACTTACCCATTTACTATGTAAGTCATGCCTTGCACGAAGCAGAACTCAGATATTCACCAACAGAAAAGCTAGCATATGCACTGGTGATGAGTGTCAGAAAACTTCGTCCATATTTTTTCGACCACCAGGTGGAAGTGTTGACAACGTTCCCGCTCAAGCAAATACTGCACAGACCCGATGCGGCTGGTCGCCTCCTAAAATGGTCATTGGAAATCAGCCAATTCGGGATTTCATATGCTCCTCGAACAGCGATCAAGGGGCAAGCCCTAGCAGACTTTATAGTCGAACTGACTTACCCCCAAGATCCAACGAGAGGACATAACCATCCCTGGCACATGTATGTTGATGGTTCGTCAACTAATACAGCATCGGGAGCAGGTATAGTCTTGATAAGCCCGGATAGGCAAGTTTTTACTTCAGCTGTTCGATTCGAGTTCATGGCGACGAACAACGAAGCAGAGTACGAAGCTGTGATCGTTGGGTTACGCCTAGCATTAGCAGTTGGAGTACGAAGGTTGCAAATCTTTGGAGATTCGCAATTGATCGTCAACCAGGTCCGAGGAGAATATGAAACAAGAGATGAAGACATGGCTTTATATCAAAAAATTGTTGCTCACTTGGCCTCTTTGTTCGAACAAATATACATTGAACAGATACCAAGAGACAATAATGCTCAAGCAGATGCATTAGCCAGGCTAGCAACCAGCGCCGGACCAGCAGAATTGTCGGAAGTGACGCTAACAAGAATGTCCAAACCATCAACCGAAGATTACAAAATCTATCAAGTCAACGAAGATTTCGAAGAAAACGACTGGAGGATACCATTCATTGAGTATTTGCAAAACGATAAAAAGCCAGACAGCCCGTCTGAAGCTAACAAGTTGGTCAAGAGAGCAACAAGATACACTATGATGGATGGACAGTTGTGCAAGAGAGGAATTTCACTCCCATTTTTGAAATGCTTGGCTAGGGGGCAAGGGCAAGCAGTACTGAAAGAAATTCATGAAGGCATATGCGGAAATCACGCTGGAGGACGAGCATTAGCGTATAAGACCATAAGACAAGGGTATTACTGGCCGACCCTCCTCCAGGACGCAATCAAAGTTGCCCGAACTTGTCACAGGTGTCAGTTGTTCGCCCCGAACATCCACAAGCCCCCGCACGAACTAATCTCTGTCAATAGTCCGTGGCCATTTGCGAAGTGGGGAATTGACCTCATCGGGCCTTTTCCACCAGGAAAAGGGAATGTTCGATTCGCAGTGGTGGCAGTAGACTATTACACGAAGTGGGCTGAGGCAGAAACGCTTGTGCGAATCACACAGGAGAAAATGATCAACTTCATATGGAGAAACATTGTTTGCCGCTTCGGGGTGCCTTAAGCGATCGTGACAGATAACGGAAAATAATTTGAAGGAAAAAAGATAAGAGATTTTTGTGAAAAGTGGGGAATGAAGAAACATTTTTCAACACCGTACCACCCCCAATCAAACGGCCAAGTAGAAGCAGTGAACAAAATAATCAAACATATTTTGAAAATTCGCTTAGCCGACAAACAGGGGAAATGGTCGGAAGAGCTACCAGAAGTGTTATGGGCATACCGAGTATCTCACAGAACAAGCACAGGCAAAACACCATTCACAATGGCATTCGGGACGGAAGCAGTAATACCGGTTGAGTTAAAAGTCCCGACAAAACGAACAGCTGCGTTCGACGAAGAAGCAAACAACTCCGCAATGGCAGCAGAGTTGGACTTACTTGAAGAAAAAAGAATAACAGCAGAATTGAAAAATGCGATTTATAAGAAAAGAGCGGCGAAGTACTACAATTCTCAAGTAAAAGCAAGGGAATTCGAAGTTGGGGATTTAGTACTTCGAAAAGTTGTAACACCACCAGGAGTATTCGGCCCGACTTGGGAGGGCCCATACAAGGTGACGAATAAGTGGCACAACGACACATACGACCTTGAAGACATGGAAGGCAAGTCGTCCCAATACTCCTGGAATACAACTTTGCTCAAGAAATACTACCAATGAAGTCCTGTAAGTCTTAGAAAGTTTGTAATTTTTGCGCAAGTTTATAGGCGAGCAGAATTGCATTTATCTTTTGTCTTGCTGAATTTTAATTTTTGAGCCTTAAGTCCAAATTACTTAGTTGCTCGCCCAAAAATTTGCAAAATACAAGTCTGTTATAAGACGAATAAGAGAGCTTATTAAAAGCAAAAATAAGGCTAAGTCCATAACGGACCAATAGCCCGCATTAATGCAAGGCCAAGTCCACAAGCGACCAAAATGGCCCAAACAACTAAAGGTCAAGTTCTATAAGAACCAAGTGACCAACTTAAAATTTGACTAAGTGTTTACCTTAAGAAAAAAGGAACACTTAGAAACTAAGTCATAAGCAAAAGAAAGAGGCGAGCAATAAGTAAGACAAACAAAGAGGCACAAATTTGTAGATGAGCAAAAAATTTCATTTCTTTAAGTCAAAAGATGTTTACAATAGGAATAAGAAATACAGAAAGAGTGTACATCCTATTGTAAATAAAAAACAGTCTTCAAGAGGGAGGTGGAGGAGGAGCATCTGCAGTTCTGGTCGCCTGGGCACTCGGCTGCTCGCCTGGGGCACTTGTGCCAGCCCCATCTAGTGGAGTTAGAGGAAGAGACGCAAACCCTTCAAAGACCTCATCAGTGGCCGCCGCGCTGGTCGTCGCTGGAGCAGGGTCAGGCTGGCCGCCATAAGTAGGGGCAGCGATGTCAACCTCCTCGCCAAATACATCTAGAGGGAAGCCAAGGTCGGCTAAGTCAGAGACGAACAAAGTTGAACCAGGAGCAGGAGGGTAGTTCTTCACGTACTCGATGAAATCCGCCTTCACCGCGCCACGAATATCTTGATTATGATCGTGGGCGAAGTGGACGGACCTCAAACATTCGGCAAAGGCACAAATGTACCCAAAGTTGGTCTTATCCAACACCTCCTGCTCGTGGACTTCATAGTCAATCATGTTCTTGCGCTCTTCCTCCAGCCTCTTGATATGTTCCTCGGCAGCTAGCAGGCGAGCAGCTAAGTCTGCTCGCTCCTTTTCAGCCCTTTCGGCTCTCAGATCTGAAGTTTGAACCTCCAACATCATCTTTTGAGCCTTGTCCAAGGCACTCTGCTCGCCGGCCAAGGAGGCCTCCATTTTACTCTCCATCAAAGCCAGCTCCTTAGCATGCTCGGCCTTGCACTCTTTGATGGCAGAGGCTCTCTCTTCATCCATCTTCTCCACGCGACGGCCCAAGTCGCGGTTTGTTCGCTCAAGATCTAGGACTTGGTCGAGCAGCATCTGAGACTGGACCAACTGGTGGCTAGCATTGTACGCCACCAGACGAACATTGTCGCTGGCGGATTGGCCACCAACAAGGGTGTTCGCCGATTTCGTCCAGGCCCTTGGGACCATCTCAGTAGCCCGGCGAACAGGGAGATCCGGGATGTCACGGAGCGAGGAGGGGGCATTTTTAACCACAGAGAGGTGGTGGAGTGTTGTCCCTCGGCCGGGGTAGAGTGTTGGGTTATACCTGACGAACAAAAATAAGTGTTAGTGAGCGAGCAACATGGAACTAAGCGGCGAACAACAAGCAAGTCGGAGATGATTAACTTACTCCTTGATTTTTACCGGATCCCAACCCAAGTAAGAAGTATCTCTGGGATTGTCCCCTGTCTTAGTCATCACCAAACTGGCGACCACCTGCTGTTCGTCCACTACTTCCATCGAGGTAGATTTCGAAGTAGGGGATCTTGGAGCAATATTGCTCGCTTCTCCAGCAGTCTTTGATCGCTTCAAGGCGCGATCATCACCGCGACTGCCGCGAGCATCGTCACCTCGTGGTTCTTTCCTTCTCTCCCTTTCACCCTCCTTCTCCTTCCTCACATCCCGCTGAGAGGAGGTAGTTTTGGCCGCAGGCTTGCGGCGACCAACTCCGGCGACTGGGCGACCAGTAGGGTTCTCCCCTGCCCGGAGGCGCATGATGGCAAGGGGAGGGTCCATCTTCCTTCTTGAAGCGTCGGCCATTTGCTTGACTCGTCTGGCGAGCAAGTAATATGACTCGGGCACAGCCGGGATGGCAACGGTGACTCGTTGATCTAGCAAGAAAAAGACAAGGGTTAGGCGAGCAAGAACGATTGGCGAGCAAGAGTGATTGGCGAGCAAGGATAAAAAAAATTACCTTCTGGGACGGCGGCTTGAGCTTCAAGGTGGTGAGGACTCGTAATCAAACCAGCAAGTTTGCGACAATGAGCCTTCAATAGATGTTCCAAATCGCGACTAGCAGCGTCGCGAAGAGAAATGATGGCTAACTGAAGAGATATTTGTCGTTAATATCGGGATGCCCCCACTTCAAATTTCTCGGACCTGCAAAACAACGAAAAGGATTAAAATTAGTCCTACTTATGAATTAGCAAGGTAAAATTAGCCCTACGTTTGATTTTTCCAAAGCCTTCAGGCGACATGATGCGCGCCTGCCCGCCAGCGAATCCCTCAGTTGCTCGCCAATCTCCACCAATAAAGAAGAATTGGCAATGCCAACCCTTAATCTTATTGGGAACACCTTCGACGAGTTTCAATCCGGTCTTCGCCTTAGCGTAATACCAGCCAGCACCGTCCTCGGAAATGGTCAAGGCGTAAAGGATCTCCGCGGTTGTTATCTTATTCTTATAGCCCTCAAGACCAAAAAGAGTCATGAAGGCTAGAAGAGTACTCCAACCATTTGGGGTGATTTGAGTGATCGCCAGATTCATGTCGGACAAGAACCGGCCAATGAGCGGATGAACGGGGAGCGGGAAACCCGTGTTCAACACATCCAAGTTGATCGCCGTGCAGCCAGGAGGGGGGCGATCAACAGTCTCTCCTTTCTTCGGCACATACATGAAAATATCGTAGGGGATTTTGTACGTTTCACGGATGCTCGCCAGATCATCCTCAATAACAACACTGGCAACCTTGCTCGCTGCATAGTCCCCATCCTGAGCCTTCATAATTACCCTCGATGTGGGGGCAAAAGTCTTCGAGTAGCGAGCAGAGTAGTCCGCCCACTCGTTGTCACGAACAACTCCTTCCGGGATCCGAGATTCAGGTGTAGTTTGAGAGATAGGAAAATTGATTTCCCTTAAAAACTCCCAAGTGAGCGTGTGACCTCCCTGCTCGCCACCTCGCTGCTCGCCAGCAGTGTCAGCTTGATCGCCCTCAAGGTCAATTGAACCCTCTATCTCCGCGGCCACTGCTGCAGAATCTTCTCCAAGGTCAGAAGATGTTTCAGGTTCGCGAGCAAGAGAGTGAATCTCTTCTTGATCGCCAGAGCGGTCAGCGGCGAACATCTCTACCGAGCGAACAACGGAGCTCGCGTCTGAGTCCACGCCTTCATCCACCAATAATGTGCGCGGGTTGTTCGCTAGCGCTTGGCGAACAGATCTGCGCGGAGGAGATGGGTCTACGGGTCTTTTCTCCGGGTTTCGCCCGGGTCCGGATTGAGAGGAGCTTGAGGGGGAAAACTCTATTTGAAAAAAAAATGGAGGAATTTGGCGAGTTATGGGATAGGTATATGGACAAAAATGCCAGTAGAGGAGCTACGGCAGCGGAGGTACCAACAGATGGGCGGCGCAACGGCGGCGAACGGCCGGAATTACGCTCACAGTCGCAAAAAATGTGAAAAAAAGTGCAAAAATTTACGAAATTAAGAGAAGAAAAAAGAAATATAAGATGGATTACCTTCGAAGAACCAAAATCTAGAGCAAACACGAAGAAATCTGAACGCAAGAATTGCAAGAGGAAAAAGCTCGAGAAGGTATCAATGGCGGAAGTCCGAAAAGAAAGAAATGAAGAAGGAACCGCCTATTTATAAGAATAAAATGGGGGCGAAAATGCAATATTTGCAAAGTACTATAGGCCCCTATAGGCAAATTGGGAGACACTCATGACTGACGCGACGCCTCGCATTCCGTGCCTCGGGAATCTAACCGTCGCGACACGAAAGGGCGTTCGCTGCTGGCCGCGCATGCATGTTCCCATGCTCGTTTGTTCGCTCGACCGCTCGAATGTTCGCCCAAATGAATAGCCATTTTTCCTTCTTGCTCGTCCAATTTTCAAAGAGATTATAGCTTGGTCTCAATTGATCAAACCATGCCCAACGCGAGACCAAGCTAGGGGGCAATTGTTGGGTGGCGAACAAGTAAGTAATTAATAAACAGAAGAGATTATTAGACTTGGTAACAGGATAATAAACGAAAGAAGCTAGCAGCTTCGTTGAGTGAACAGTTTTGTAGAAAAGTACTAATGCGGCAAGCAGGATTGTGGCGAGCAGCCTTGCAAAGAACAGTTGTGCAAGCGGCGCAAACCAAGATCAATTTGGGCGAACAACTTCGTAATGGAGCGAGCAACATTGTAAAACAATCCCAAGCGAGGAGCGAACAACTCGGAACGCAAAGGACCATGACATCTAACGAAGACGTACAAACGAGCAACCGGTCACCATCGAGAGCATCTCAGTGTTGCCAAAGACCAAGTACAACATGGGGAACTCCAAGAGTCACTAGCTTAGATATGGTCCAAGTGTCTCAACACTTGGCACCCATCCAATGAGCAATAGTGTAGATGTTGTACAAGTGTCCTAACACTTGGCAAAGATCCAATGGTTAAGCCACCAAGATGGTGACACATGTCCTCTTTGTATGTCTATAAATACCCCATTCATTTTCATGAAAAGGGGAGAAGAATTGAATAAACTAGCAAAACTCTTGCCAAATTATTCTTTGAGCATTACTTAACTTAATTCCATGATCTTGATTCTTGTTTGATGATCTTCATTAGATGAAAAACAGCCATTGATCTTCTTAGTTAGAAAAGGTCATCAACATCTTGTTCAATGTTGGTTGCCATTGTCGTCGTGTTAATCGAAACTCCCAACAAGTCGATGCACAAGCGACAAAATTGAAACCCCAAGTCTAGTATTAGAAATCGAAACATCAGCCACAAAATCGACGGCCCAAATCGGCGCACAAGCGATAAAGTCGCCACTGTTGCCGATGAATTCAATTAGAAATCGACGTCGTTGCCGAAGCCATTCGCGATGAAATAGATGAAAACTCTATGAAGCTTCGATTTCTAATTGCAGACAATGTTGCAATTCTTCTACGACCAAGAAATCGCTACGAAATTTATGATAACAAAAATGCTTTATGTAAAGCTTAGAACCCATAATCCCACAAAATAGTGTCGATTCTTTCTCACCTTCTCGAGAGGCTGAATGTCGCTGAAAAGTGAAACAAGAATATAGGGTTGTAAAATGTTTTCACATTTGTAAATCATTTGGTTATGGAGGGATAATATAGTAATTTTATGTTCAATTTTGAGGATGATTCGGTAAATTTTGGTGTTGGGATTAATTGATCCCACCATCCCTATGGGAGCCAATAGTCCCAATGTGGTGGGACTAATAGACCTGGGCCCAAATTTGGTCATAGGCTTAGTCTAGTGAACTAAACAAAAAATTACTTGGGACTAATCCTATGAACCAAACGGGCCCAGGGTGTACGATTAATATTTTACATAAAAAAAATAATTAACTATTTATGAAAAATAATTAATGTTGATCAATTAATACATTTAAAAAATGAGAAACTCTGTTGTGATATATTTCAAATGTGACATATACCTAAAATAGGTAAATATTTAAAAATTCATTGGTTGGGTAGCTCCGGGTCAAAAATTGCTGATCTTGGCCGGGTCGAGTCGGGTTTAGTGGTTTTTTTTTCAAAATCTCGCGCAAGTCAAGTTTCAAAAATTTTGCTCCTAGTTTGTGTCACTACATGGGCAGATGCATACTGGAGGGCAGAATGTGTATTACTAGTCATTAAAAAAATAAGTTTTTGTACTTTAAAATAACAACAAGGACAAATATATATTTTTACAATAACAAATATGTGATTTTTAATTTATTCCTCGTCACTTGAAATCTAAATTTATTGTTTCATACATTAACACACATTTTTTCCAATAATAACATACATTTGCTCCAACATTAACACACTTTTGCTCCAATATTAACACACATTTGCAGTAACACACATTTGCTCCAACAATAACATATATTTGCTCTAACATTAACACACGTTACACCAATAGTAACACACATTTCCTCTAACATTAACACATTTTGCTCCAATAGTAACACATATTTCCTCTAACATTAATACACATTTGCTCCAATAGTACCACATATTTACAGTAAGTCAGTAACACACATTTACTTTTAACATTAACACATATCTACTCCAACTTAACACGCATTTGCTCCAGTAGTAACACATATTTGTAGTAACACACATTTACTCTAATATTAACACACATTTGCAGTAACACGCATTTACTCTAACGTCAACACACATTTCCTCCATCAGTAACACATATTTGCTCTAACATTAACACATATTTGCTCCAACAGTAACACACATTTACTTTTACAATAACATATGTTTGTTCTTGTGGTAACACAACCTGAGAGGCTGATTTTATGTATATGTGCAAACACATCTATATCCATTGAGTGGGACATTTATGTTACTCCCCCCGTCCAATATTATTAGTCCTACTTTTTGAGCTGTTATTTTTTATCATAAGTTGGAAGGTATTATGAGGTATTGTGAGGTTCATTTATCAATAAAGTTATTATTTATGAAAAATATAAGTATCATATTTTTCATAAATAATAACTTTATTGATAAATGAACCTCACAATACCTCATAATACCCTCCAACTTATGACAAAAAATAACAGCCTAAAAAGTAGGACTACTAATATTGGACGGAGGGAGTATTATAGTAATATATTTTTCACTACCTTACATGTGTTATTATATGGAAAAATAATTATTTTCGTAAAAATAGATAAATATTTGTAAAAATCAATATTTGAATATAGTAACACACATTTTGTTCTTATATTGTAGGAAAAAATATTTATTTCAGTAAACACACACAAAAATTGGTGAAAAATAACTTTTAGTCTACTAGTAACACACATATTGCCATTCAGTAACAAGTATTTGCCCATATAGTAACACAAACTGGGAGCGAAAATCCTGAAACTTGACTTGTGCGATATTTTGGGAAAAAAAAAATCCAACCCGACCAAGATCTGCTAATTTTTTTAATATGAATTATTCTACGGATCCTATATCCGTAGAATATTTTATACTCCCTCCGTCCCGGAGGAACTTGCACACTACCTTTATTTTCGTGTTTTAGCGAGCAAGTTGTTTATTAATATTTGAAATGATAAAGTGATTTTTAAGGTAGGGTATGATAGATCTATATCTACTCTATTGTAAAGTAACTTTAAAATTACTTTATCATTTTAAATACTAATAAAAAACTCGCTCGCTAAAACACGTGAAAATAGTAACTGGGCAAGTTCCTCCGGGATGGAGGTAGTATAACAATTTGTCTTTAAAAATATTTGCCTAATAATAATATAATAAACTAATTGGGCGATATTATAAGATAAAAAGGGCCCAAAAATGACTCTAACAAACAAATGTCCAAAGCTTACAAGTCCAAAAGTGACCCAAAAGAAGAGCAATGGTGACAAATGCTTCTAAAATTATTCGGAAAAAATCAAAGTGCAGGTGAAAATAATAGTTGTCTTTAAAACGTCCAAATAATCAAAACACTCGAGGCGGATCTAACCTCTTAGCTTAACCAACAACTTTATTACTATCCATTTTAGTTATTGAACCCATCGCGAAGGCCTCGACACTCCGAAATTAATATTCCAAGGCCGACACTTAAAATATTGTTCCCCTTCATTAGCATAATGCAATTCCAACTTATAGTAGCCACAACCAAGTGATATCAATTTTCAAGCACCTTGAATATCCTACCCTAAACAACCTTCATCATCTATTTGATCACCCATGTCATTTTTTTCCACCGTGGAAGGTGGCTGGAAAATAAAAAGTGGTAACAAAGTTCGCAACTGAAAATAGAGCGAGAACAACATGTCATCTGAGAGAGGGGATTTCATATCAATTTTTTTCACATTTCTAAGACTATACACACCCATAGCCCTCCCTCAACTTAATCTAAAATAAAATATTAATTTCTCTCTCATCCACCTACACAACCCAACACTTAATTTAACTTTATCTTTTTTATACTCACATTCACAACCCAACTCAACCTAAAATAATAATAATTATTTTATTATTTATTAATTACATATATTTTATAATAAGTTTTTATTATATTTAAAATGTATATTTTATAATTATATTTTAAAAAAATTAAACCATATTTAGAATAAGATACAATAACGAAATTACAATTACAATAGTTGAAATACGAAATTGAAAAGAAATAAATCAAACTACAAATAGATGCCCGAAAAAAAAAATTTACAAATACAAAAGATGCAAATTACATATTAATTCCTAGATAGTTCCAAATTTTTACCATATATGCTCAACCAAGTTGTTTCTTAGAGCGATGTGAGTTTCTTTGTTCCGAAGTTGTTCCCTGTTAACCATATAAGTGGTCAAGTTCGCAATGCATTCAATAGAATATTGAAAACGTTGATTATCATTTGTAGGAACATCCATTAAAAATTCAGTGGGATCAAAATAATTTTGGTAAGTGTCTCGTTCATCCTCTACTATCATATTGTGCATGATAACACACGTCATCATAATTTTTCTCATCAACAGTTTATCCCAAACAAGACATGGACGTTGAAAAAATGCAAAACGGGCTTGTAAAACTCCAAACACTCGTTCAACATCTTTGCGTACAGACACATGGTCACTACAAGAAAAAACGATTACTCCGACAAGAAAATTGGTCGAAATTGTGCATTATTGGTCGGAAAAACATTTTTACCGACAAACAATCGGTCGCTTTAATCCGTCGTAACAAGTCTGCTCGGTATTATTTTTTCCGACGGGAAAAATAGCTAGTCGGTATTTTTCTTACTTATCAACGATGAAAATGTGGTCGAAAAAAAGTTTTTTTCCGATTTAGTTTTATTTCATAAAATAGTTTATGCCGACGAAAGCTTTGTTGGTAATCATTTATTAACGACTCTTGGTCGGGAAAAGTTTCCTTTTAATTTAATTTTATTTCACAAAAAATGTTTATTCCGACTAAATTTTTGTCGGTGGACATTAAAGGTTTTTTTTTCATCTCCAACTTTACTGACAGATGTTTTCTCGGTATACCTTTGCAAGAGTATTTGGGTGGAATTTATTTTTTACGGATACGCCGTCGTAATTATTTTGTGCATAACTAAAAAAAATAGCGATAAGTATGCAAATTAGCGAACTAATTTTTTACAGCAAACTTAGCGAACTACTCCCTCCGTCCCGGTCTAAGCGTCTCATTTCTTTTGGTTGAATGGTTTAAGAAAGTGTATTTGTTTATTAATATATGGTGGAAAAGTAATGAATAGTGTTGAAAAGTAATGAATAATGTTTAATAAAGTAATGAATAGTGTTGAAAAATGGATTGAATGAGTGACATTTTTGGTAATATTGTATGAATTTGAAGGTTAAAGTTTATATGTAGTAGAGTGTTGCTTTTTCCATTTATGGAATGAGACACTTAGTGTGGGACAACCAAAAAATGAAAGTGGGACACTTAGAGTGGGACGGAGGGAGTAATTTTTTTACAGCAAACGTAGCGAACTAATTTTTTACAGCAATCTTAGCAAACTAATATTTGACAGCAAAATTAGTGAACTAATTAAACAAAGTATATTTAGTAAAACAGCTGCAACAATCCCATATTCCATTGCACCAAATATGACAGGACTGTATGTGTAAGAACATCAATCAATACCTTTATTGCACACTACATATTTAAACAATTAATTAGCCCCAAATATCTCTGCACATAAATTAAAAAAAAACACCAGCAACAACAACCATGCTTCATTGCCAACAAGTGATAATCATGGAGATGAGTTTTTTTTTTTTTTAAACAACTACCAAAGTATCCTTGGCAACAAAGAAAACTAATGTCATTTTGTCATCAACAATAAACAAATCTCTCTTCTAAAAAAAAACAGAATGCTCATATCCATCACACGGAACTCTCCCATAACAAGCAAATCCTACACTCCATAGACTATCTTCACTCTAAATATTTCATTAACAAGACTCAGCAGCAAATTAAATTGATTCCAATGCATTAAATAAAATAAAGCACCTCGAATGCTGCTATTGCAAGAAAACCTGATCTTGTATCATAATCCACTAAGTGTTCTTCTTTGATTAATCAATACAACAAGCAACAACAGACAAGGCTTCACAGTAGGATAGATGTTCCTCTGTTCCAAATGTCAATCTGGGATTAAGAATTATGATTTTATCTTAAACATCCTGCAACCATAAATACATTTGTATACGAACATTAAAATATTTGAATATATAAACATGCATGACAATATATATCTCACTGGGGGGATCTCCATTTAGGCACAATCCAAAGTCTCTTTGTAATTTCCGCAAGATGAAATGATTCCTGAAACTCAAGAAAAGGCAAGCCAAATTTTAATTCACAAATCCTCATCTTCTTATGGGCTGATATGGAAGGAATATAACATCTTTAATTAGCTGATAGTTAAAGATTATACCTGCACTTAAGTTTATTTTCATAGAACAAAATCCAACCAAGCAACAACTACTCATTTTTTAGAAGCATAAAAGCTGAAAATGCTCTATGCACCTTGCACATTATAGAATCTACATACATTTATAAGACAAACATGCACAATTCAAGATGTTTGAAATAATAGGCAATTATTAGACAATGAAAGTAGATCTAATTTATATTTTTGTAATTAAATGACAATAATTTTGCTACTAATATACAAATTGATACCATAACCCAAAGCCATATATTACTCAGAACTCAACATTCAAAACTAAGTGTATTTTTCATATTGGCATTTATAGTACTCATAAACATTCCAAAACAGAGTGTGTTTTCTTATTGCTACTTGACAAGAAAAAAAGTCATGTGGGGGACTTCTAATAATACATGAATTATGAAATAGACTCAAATTAATTCAATGCACGATACCCACTAATGATATTTTTATTTTATTTCTATAAATAGATTTTTAGACCACTCTAATTCCACAATAAATTTTCCAGCAATTACATGGACAAATATATTTCTTTTCTAAAATAATAAGTACATAAGAACTAGACAGAACAAGAAGAGTTATATTTTACCTGTTAATCGAATTCGTGATTTTCTTGTTCATCAATGGTAATTGAACTATCTTCAAAACAGAAAGAGCATCTGAGATAGAAAGGCCCACAATAGCAACGAAAGAAAATAAGGAGATTGAAATCAAAAGGGAGAGAATACAAAGTTTTCACTTACGAAGATTTCATATACATCCATGGTCGAGATGGGAAAACCCCTCCCTGTCTCTCTCTTAATTTCTCTCTCTGTCTCTGTTAATTTCTCTCTCTATGAAAAGATTGTAAGAGAAAGCTGAAAATGGGAATTACAGTTGTGATAATTAAGTGGTCTAAGTAGAAATGCGGGAATATGAATTTCTTTGAGTAGAAACGAAACCATTCGAGCGGCAAGATGAAATATTTGAGCGGCAAGCCTAAAAGCCTAACCAAATGTTCCATCGACCGTTGCCGCTTAGTAAATACTCAACTAAAAGTTAATGGAAAATATTTAATATGGTTGTTGGTTCAATAAATATTAATTTTCACCAACGCAAAAACTGACGTTAATATATCTATAAGCCAATAGAAGATTGACAGCAAACATATACACCGATCAATATTTTGTCGGTATAAAATTTATTATATTTTCGATGGATTGGTAATCGGTAAAAGTAAACATTTATGTTTCAAAATTTTGCTAAATTATAGCCATCTCATTTTCAGTTTATTTTTTTCCTATGACCACCCCATATTGTATCCTCTATAATTTTTTACAAAAAATTCCCTCAAAATTTTGCTTAAGCATAACTATTTCAAGATTTTGTTGAAGCATAGCTATCTCAAGGTTCAATGCATTGGTGAAGATTGTGCAGTTGAAAGAGGTATATTTCTTTCACTATTATAATGTATTTGTGTAGATAATTAGTTTTTACAAAGCTATGTTTTAATTTTTGAAACTTATATTTAGGTGTAGTTACAATGTCGAGAGATCGAAGTTGGATGTACAACCGATTGAATGATAGAAATTTTCTAAATCAAGACTTCTTGACCGGTGTGTATAATTTTTTGGATTTTGCATTTTCTGATTATGGAATTCAAAGTGAAAACAAAATTAGATGTCCTTGTAGAAAATGTTCAAATAGATCATTTCATACACGTGACATAGTTGGTGGGGATTCATTAATCAATATTATGTTTGAGAAGCTCATGGCGAGCAAATAGATGATTTGCAGTCTTTTGGTGGCACATAGGAGTCTCCAATCGCATCTGATGAAATAAGAGATGATATGGAAAACTCGTATAGGCAGATGGTGTTTGACATATTTTGTCCTCAATTTCAAAACGAGGGCTCTAGCAGTGAAGGCGAGGCACCAAATAGAGAGGCTGCAAAATTTTACCAATTGTTGCGATCATCAGACGTCATGATAAGTGAAGGAATTGAGCAAACAGTTTTGGAATTTGTGTCGCAATTTCTACATAATAAATCAGTGAACAATGTAACAGATGGGGGAGCTGAAGGCTTTCTAAAACTGTGCAGGGGCCTAGTTAAGGAAGAAGATCGACATAAAATTCCAGACGGTATGTACCAATTGGAGAGTATGGTGAAAAGGCTTGGATTTGGCCATAGTACAATAGATGTATACTACAACAATTGTTTCTTGTATTATCAATAAGGAGAATAATATATACAATGCCCAATTTGTGATGAGCCTAGATACGAAATAAGTACAATGACTGGGAATAAGATTCCTCGAAAGAGATTATGGTACCTTCTTATTGCTCCACGGCTGCAAATGTTATACATATCACAGAAAATATCAAAATACATGACATGGCATAAAAATTGTGATGGGAACAATGATACCATGATCCACCCAGCTTGCGGTGAGGCTTGGAAGCATTTTGACCGAACTCATCCAAATTTTGATATCGAGGCACGCAATGCAAGACTTGGTCTTTGCACTAACGGTTTCAATCTGCATGGTCATTCTGCAAAGTCATACTCATGTTGGCCGATATTTGTTACTCCATACAATCTACCACCAGATCTCATAATGAACAAAGAGCACATATTTCTCAGCCTAATCATTTCAGGCCCGGAAAATCCAGGTACGAACATTGATATCATGCTTCATCTATTGATTGATGAATTGAACAAGTTGTGGAGCAGCGGAGTTGAAACTTATGATAGTTTTAGAAAACAAAACTTTATAATGAGAGTTACTCTTATGTGGACAAATAGTGACTTTCCAGGCTATGGAATGTTATCAGGATGGAGCACACATGGGCGGTTATCTTGCCCATATTGTATGGAGAGAACAAAAGCTTTTCGACTTAAGAATGGATGTAAGATAACTTTTTTCGACTGTCATCGTCAGTTTTTACCTGAGACAATTCAGAAGAAACAAAAAAGATTTTTTGTATGGTAAAGTTGAGCTTGATCGTATTGTTGAAAGGACTTCTGGAGGTGAAATTTTTGAGAAAGTGAAAAAACTTTCTTATACTCATTGTTGGACTACGCCTAATTTTGAGGGGTTTGGTGTACACCATAATTGGAAGAAAATAAGCATATTTTGGGAGTTGCCATATTGACCCACACTTCATCCGACACAACTTAGACGTCATGCATTGTGAGAAAAACTTTTTTGATAATATTTTGGCCACAGTTATGGATGACGCAGATAAAACAAAGGACAATGTTAATGCAAGGAGAGATTTGGAGTTGCATACGATAAGAAAGGAATTGTTTCTGAAAACTGATCAAAGAGGGAGGATAATTAAACAGAAGGCTACATACACATTGAGTAAGCATCAAAAGAAGATTGTATGTGATTTGTTGAAAGCGTTGCGTTTTCCTGATGGTTATGCATCAAATATCTCTAGGTGTGTTAATATGTCTCTTCTTCGGCTAGACCACATGAAAAGTCATGATTGTCACGTGTTCATGCAGAGACTACTACCTATCGCATTTCACGACTTCTTACCAGAAAATATTTGGGGCCTATTAACAGAGGAGGGTAATTTCTTTCGTGCATTGTCTACAACTGAAATTTATCGATAAGATATGGAAGCATTAGAGAAATCAATCATGGAGACTACTTGTAAATTAGAGAAATTCTTCCCTCCTGGATTTTTTGACTCGATGGAGCATTTGGCAGTCCATCTTCCGTATAAAGCAAAAATTAGAGGTCCAGTACGATATCAATGGATATATCCATTTGAGAGGTATATGTACATGTATTTTTCATTTTATTATTAGTATATTCATATATAATTAAAATGTGATGTTTTTTTAATATTGTAGGAGAATACGAGATCTGAAAAGAACAGTACGCAATAAAGCACATGTTGAAGGATAAATATGTGAGGTGTATCTTATTTCTGAGATCACATATTTTTGCTCTCATTATTTTGAATCAGAGGTACAAACAAGATTGAATCGTCCTAGTAGAAATGAGGTTTTAGTTACTCCAGGTTGTGAAGGTGAATTATCAATATTTATATGCAAAGGTAGGCCACTCGGGCCCATTTTAAGAACTCATACATTGACAACTGAAGAGTATAAAGCTATAGAGCTTTATGTACTTATCAATTGTCCCGAAGTCGATGGTTGGTTGAGGTACGCATTGTGAACTTTTATACTTGTTTACAAATTCATATTACGAAAATGTAAATAAATTTAATTTTATTTGATTAAGCTTATTCGATGATGAAATGGGTTGTGGAAACCTTGATGATCAATTTGTTTCAAAGATAAGGACAAATCAGTTTGTTCCTTAGTTTAAGTAATGGGTACGTAGCGGCCATTATGAAGTAGATTTGTGTCTCAAAATGGGCCTGAGTGGACCATACACACCTATAAAGGGTACTTTGTGAATAGGTACAAATTTCACACTGAAGCGCATGGACAATCAAGGAAGACAATGAACAGTGGGATAAGTGAGAAAGCGAGTATAAGCAATGACAATGATCAAAGAAACTTTTATGGTATGCTACAAGAAGTGGTACAGATTACGTACTGGGGTTCTGGACACCGACAAATAATTTTTCTTTTCAAATGTGATAGGTATGATATAACAAGATGAATGGTTATCCATCCAAGGTACCACTTAGTTGATATTAATCCCCGACCAAAATTGTCAACTTCAGAGTCGTTCATTTTTTGCTAATCAAGCCGCTCAAGTGTACTATACTCGTTATCCTTTTGAAGGAGCACCTCGAAGAAAATGTTGGTGGGCAGTTTGTACTGTAAAGGCAAGACACGTGATTGACATTTCATCCATCAATGAAACATATCTAAGATACTAACCCACCATCAGTTAATAGAGAGGAAGAGCTCGAAGATTTTAATGAGAATGAGATACAACTTGCAAGTGATGAAACTGAAATTGTTGCAGAAAATGAAGTTGTGGATATTGATGAAATGTAACAATCTCATGCATTTTATTTTACAAGAGGGTCTAAAATTGTTCCAAGTATTTGTAGTTTTTATATCATGGAAAGTTCAGTAGCAACGTCTTATTCTAATTTCTAATCTAGCGTGTAATCTATTCCCTAGTAAATTATCGTCAGATACTAATTTTCTTTGGTGAAAAAAAAAAATCTTCAACCATATGTTATCATGTGTCATATGCTTGTGTGAAATATTTTACGTACAAGGATGTTTACTTAGGATGTTTTTAAAATTAGTATTTAATATCATCATATATTTCCAGAAAATTGAAACATCACATCAATCATACTACTCCAAATTTCTTCATCTTCTCTTGCATATGCAGAAAGTTGTTACAATGCAGATAACATATAGAGTTTTCCCCATAATACAAAAAAATGTAAATCATTCCCAGAAGTTTCATTTGAGCTACAAACAACTAAGTTCTACATGAAGCTCAACTACCCAAAAATATAATTATCTGACACTAAGACCAAATTCTAAACATCACCAAAAAATTACTATCATGCAGTTAATATCAAGTAAAAACTACAGTTAGAATCTGCCAAAAGCCACAAAATATCAGTATCTATACCACATCCTACAGTTGCCGGTTATACCGCATCCTACGGTTCCCCTAATAAATCATCAATGTCGAAATTTGCATTTACAGAGTGTCTCCCCCTACTGATGAAGATCTAATGATATCTTGGTTGCTTTGGTTGATTTGCATTTGAGAATGGACAAGTTTCATGAGCTCAACATGTTGAGTGATTTGGGTCTCCAATTGAGTCTATAGTAGCAAACACTTTTCGGTGGCATCGTTAGCAATTTTATTAATTTCTCCTAGCTGATCCCTTAATTCTATCATCTCTCTTTGTGACTCTTGAGATGACGTACCAATGCGTGCAAACAAAGATCGTTTACGTTTATTAAACCCCAACTCTTCAGGATACACATGAACAAAGAGACCCATGACCCTACTTTTCTTTGGTGATCCCACAACTTTCTCCCATTTCTCAGCATCAACATCTACGGACCACTTTGTGCGATCCACCCCGTAGGCTCTATTGCAATCTTCAACATATTGATCCTATTTAAAAGAGGAAACAAGTATAAGAATTAAATATAATCAATTAATGTTTCATTTAAAAAATAACAATCAGAACTTACATGTGCATCCTTGAATTTTGGATCAATCCACCCCGGGGCTGCATTAGGGTCATTGGGATTGCGCATCATGTGGGTGTCAGCATAATTTTCTATAAAAGGGATTGCAGGGATACCCAATTCTTGTGCCTACTAAATTGGAATAAATTGTCTTAGTAGGAAAATTAATCCATTACATGAAAATATGAAAGAACCTTGTACATTAGGAAAATAATAATAATCTGGTAGGACATAGCAAACTTAATATGATTAACATTAATATGAATAATCTGATAAGACATAGCCTACTAAATTCTATTTAAAAATGGGAGTATACCAAATTCTCATAAGAATTCAACTCAATAAATAACATTAAAAATATTTTCATAAACATTACATTATACCTTCTCGATACCAGCACGTTCCATACTCTTAGATCCGGTGGTGTGACTCGCTCGTTGGGCCTTGCTCCTATTCTCCTTTGCAGTTTTACTCCTTCTTAAGAACTCAGGACTTCTCCAATAAGCAAGAAATTGGTCTCAATGTTGTTCAACACACCACTCTGGCCTCTTTTTATTAATCATATACGCTTCACATGCATCATAAACATCTTCAGATAAGGATTGCGCCATACTATGCTCCCAATGAGCGTTGATTGCTCCATCTTCAACAAGATCCCACACATAAGTACTCTGTTGCAATTGAAAATATATGAATGAGAATGGATTAAATGATCATAGATCTGAAATAAATTTATTCTACATCTACGGACCACTTTGTGCGATCCACCCCGTAGGCTCTATTGCAATCTTCAACATATTGATCCTATTTAAAAGAGGAAACAAGTATAAGAATTAAATATAATCAATTAATGTTTCATTTAAAAAATAACAATCAGAACTTACATGTGCATCCTTGAATTTTGGATCAATCCACCCCGGGGCTGCATTAGGGTCATTGGGATTGCGCATCATGTGGGTGTCAGCATAATTTTCTATAAAAGGGATTGCAGGGATACCCAATTCTTGTGCCTACTAAATTGGAATAAATTGTCTTAGTAGGAAAATTAATCCATTACATGAAAATATGAAAGAACCTTGTATATTAGGAAAATAATAATAATCTGGTAGGACATAGCAAACTTAATATGATTAACATTAATATGAATAATCTGATAAGACATAGCCTACTAAATTCTATTTAAAAATAGGAGTATACCAAATTCTCATAAGAATTCAACTCAATAAATAACATTAAAAATATTTTCATAAACATTACATTATACCTTCTCGATACCAGCACGTTCCATACTCTTAGATCCGGTGGTGTGACTCGCTCGTGGGGCCTTGCTCCTATTCTCCTTTGCAGTTTTACTCCTTCTTAAGAACTCAGGACTTCTCCAATAAGCAAGAAATTGGTCTCAATGTTGTTCAACACACCACTCTGGCCTCTCTTTATTAATCACATACGCTTCACATGCATCATAAACATCTTCAGATAAGGATTGCGCCATACTATGCTCCCAATGAGCGTTGATTGCTCCATCTTCAACAAGATCCCACACATAAGTACTCTGTTGCAATTGAAAATATATGAATGAGAATGGATTAAATGATCATAGATCTGAAATAAATTTATTCTACCTCAAATCTATTCCTAAGAGTCCTCTTTTCATCCTTGGGCACTTAGGTCCAATTAGGGTGACCCCCTTTAAGTCTTATTCTAATATGGTGGCCAATAGTTAGTGGCACCTTTTTATCGGACCAACCTCCCAGAGGAGTGAGCGAGATGCGCCTTCGGTCTGCTCGATTAGTTTGGGGCTCCTCTCCTTTGTTGCAACCTCTACCCTTTTTTTCTTTTTAAAACTGGAGCAGCACTAACATCCGTTTGTTTAGGGGAAATTACGGAGGTTGGGGCTGCTTCTGAATTAGTAATTATAGGTTGTGACTTTGCAGTTGCTCTTGCCCTTCGGGTAGATATCATCCCAAAGGTCCGAATATCAGTTTGTGCCCTTGCACATCTAGGTGCAATAGTTGGTATGGGCCCTTGTGCATTTAGCTTGTTGATAAGTGATGGTCGTTGCGGAACTCGACTGGTTGTACGCCTAGACTAAGAAAATATCCCAATACTATCAAAAATCTGAAAAAAGATTGAATGTTACAGTCATTATAATGTATATATCATAAGTAAGAAAATATTAAAAAGTCTGTTTATAAGAATAAATACATTATAAGTTGCCTCATAAACCCATCTTGCTGAAGTATTCATGTAAAAGAGATAGAAAAATAGTAAAACCTGAGAGATCGATTTCCCGTGATAAGTTTATTTTAACGGAAAATTAACTGCATGAATTTAAAGAATATATTGCTACCCAAATCTATTTTTTTTAACTTAAGAACACTTTCTTAGTTACTTCAACATCTAGCGAAATACTCCCTCCGATTCAAAATAAGTGTCGTTTTAGAGGTTACAATTTGTTTCAAAATAAGTGTCGTTTTAACTATTTTTTCACGTGTTTTCCCGATTTACCCCGAATTAAAATTCAAAATATAAGAGATATTTTAGGGCTTATATTAAAATATAACAGATCTGTTAGATATTATCAAAATATAATAGATATTTTAGAGATTTAGGTGGGGTATATATGTCAAAATTTATAATTCTTAATTTGTCCTAAAATCTCTAGAACGACACTTATTTTGAATCAGAGGGAGTATTAAAAAGTATATGTATCACCACAAGATGGGGCAGTTGACTATATAAGAATATTCATTCTGTTTTTTTACAACCCATAGATTAACTAGGAATGAGATAAAATGTTTGTTTCAGTTAATAGTCAAAGCAAACAATAAACATGAATTATGCCATGTATTAAGTTGTATCAATTTATATATTTAGATAACAGAAACTAAAAACCCAACACTTTGCAAGTCCTCTGCCCCAAATCTTTCTTCTTTTCCATCTTTAATTATAGAGTAGATCTTTTATGAGATTGTTTCATGTCATGAGGCAGTGAGATGGGGTATAAATTAGGCATGGCACATTAAAACTTTAACATGAATATATGTTAATTTGTGTTGTCTCATGACATGAGACGGTCTCAAATAAGTTTTTGCCTTAATTTTCTCATATTCCACTTCTACAGCTTCTATAAATTCCCATCAGCCTAATACAATCCTCCAACCATATATACTACTTCTCCCTTACACACTCCCACATAAATATTACAGTGATTGTGTATCATTAACCAAACTTGCTGAAGTTTCTGTCATTGCAATAAATATTAACTTCACAGGCTTTTAAGTGTAACTTTAGTTTCCAGAAATTTCTAAAGACAAAAGGCATAAGTGAAACATTGATACCATTACTCACATCTCCATTGCACGTGGAAAGAAAATTAAAGAATTCTGCAATTGATTGTAAACATGCAACAATGTTCAGTTACTTTCTTGCAACAATACTTAATTTTCAGAGCAACCAAGCAGAAGCAGTGTATTTATCATTCTAAACTGGAAAACCACCACAATGAAACATATTTAAATTAATCTCACATTCTTCATCATGAAGCTTTTGAGTGAAAGAGGGGATTAATGTAGCGATAGAGGAAAAACTGTATATACACAACCAATTTTGAGTAACTATAAAAAATATTTGGGAAAAAATAAATCAGACAATTGTAGTATCAATATTCTTTTTACTAAACCAAAATTCAAAATAAGATCCTAATGATTGTTCCAATGTCATTAGGCTCCAAAAAAATAAGGCCAAATGCCCAAGTTAAAATCAAATTTTCCGTAAAAAAAAAAAAGAAAAGGAAAGAAGTCTTACCTGACCCTCCAATGTTTGAGCCCTAAAAGTCACAATTACTTGAAACCCTTCTTCACATCTCAAAAATTGTGGCAACAGTTCTCAAGCCCTAAAAAATTAGAGAAGTTTTGTATAAAAATTATAAGCAATTCTTAGTTTTTTTTACTAAGGTAGGAAGAGATTACCGGCACGGTGGCGGAGCCGCTCAACCGACTCACCGTCACTTTTCGACCTTGAGGCTTTGTAAATAATTAAAAAAGGTGTAATGTTTTTGTGGGGTGTGTGTTTTTGTAATTAATTTAATTTAAGGTATTGCTTTTATTTTTCCAACAATTCCGATAGATACTAAATCGATATTAATTTTTTTTAAATATATATATATATATATATATATATATATATATATATATATATCATGTTTTCTAATATAGCTATCTATTGGTTAGTAAATAAGAGGAAAACTTTTGCTTTCGGCGGGAACCAAACATTTATTCCCGCTAATGCATCAACTGGGTAGTAGTCCCGACAAATACTTGGTCAGTTTGATTTAAAATTAAATAAAAAAATATTAACGACTAACTGTTGGTCGGTAAAAGAATAAGAAAACTACTGCTCCTGGCGGGAACAAATGTTTCTTCCCGCTCATGAATTGTAAATTACTTTTACATTTAATTTTTTATTTATCAAGTTGATAAATTTTATGTAAATTATCACAGACAAATACTTGGTCGGTAATAACAATGATAAAAAATATACTTTACTGTTTCTTTTTTCTTGTGTTTTTGGTAACTTATTTCCTACCAATGGTTGGTCGGAAATATTATTTTTCCGACGAATTTAAAATGGTCGGAACTGTTACCGGTCCTAGATGCAATTTTTGAACATGCTTTTTTCCGACTAGTTATTTGTCGGTAAGAAAATTATTTCCGATGGGATATCAGTTGTCGGTATAAATCCGTCGGAAATACCCATCTTTCTCGTAGTGGGTATTGAGTGAACAACTTGTGCTTTTGGAGTTGTGGAGAAGTAATTAACTTGACAAATGCAGCCCATGAAGGATATATGCCATCAGTGAGATAATATGCTCTATCATTTTCCCGACCATTCATAACATATCTAACCTTTGGTGCTCGAACTTCTAAAATATCACTAAGAATAGGAGATTGGTTAAGTGCATTAATATCATTGCACGTACCTGGTGTTCCAAAGAAATCATGTCATATCCATAAGTCATAAGATGCAACAACTTCCAAAATGATTGTTAATTTTCCACTTCTTCCTGCATATTGTCCAGCCCATGCAGCAGGACAATTTTTCCATTCCCAATGCATGCAATCAATACTACCTATCATGCCCGGGAATTCACGTTGCTCCCCGGCATATAGTAGTCTTGCCAAATTTTGTTCATTGGGCTTTTTTAGGTACTCATCACCAAAGCAAGAAATGACGCCTTCTACAAATTTTATGAGAGCTTGCCTTGTCACAGTTGCACTCATTTGTAAGTATTCATCAACAATATCAGAAGATGTCTCATACGCCAACACCCTTATAGCTCCATTGCATTTCTGAATCGGTGAAAGACCTTGTCTACCAGTTGCATCGGGCCTTTGTTGAAAATATATGTCATTGGCACTTACAGCTTCTACTATACGAAGGAATACTGATTTTGCATGCGAAATCTACATCGAAAGACCTCAGGAGTATACGTTAGTCTGTCGACAAAATAGTCGTTCATCAAACGCATCTCACCAACTTCCCACTCTCTTTCACAATACATTTTTCTGTCTCTAGGAGTGTGATCTCCTATGAGCAGATTAGGATTGTTTATGATCATATCCTATATGATACGACCAAATTGACAATTTTGTTCAGCAACTCGTTTCTCCCATTCATCAATCTCCGCCCATGGATTGTCTAAACTAGAACTAGAGCTTGAGCTTGAGCTTGAATATGAATCTACCGATGAGATTTCATTGAGAGACATTTGTAAAGTGAATTGTGAAAGAGAGTAGAGATATAAGGATTTTAGTGTTCCAGTTTGATATGGATATAAATAGTATATATAGACAAATGTTAAAGATGTATGAATGTGATGTCAATAAGTGTTAAGATGTATGTGATTAAAGCTGAAAATGCGACAAGACAAAAAACTTCAAGTGCATGTGATTAAAGTTGAAAATGTGACAAGACAAAAAACGACAAGTGCATGTGATTAAAGCTGAAAATGAGACAAGACAAAAAACGACAAGTGCATGTGATTAAAACTGAAAATGTGACAAGACAAAAAACGACTAGTACAGTGAGAAAATGACAAGGCAAATGCATGTGATGAATGCTGAAAGGTGGAACAGAATTGACAAGTGTATGTCAAAATGTGATAAAACAACAACACATGATTAAAGTTGTAAACCCCTAACATACTGGGTCGCAAAACAGGTTCAAAACTCAAATTGAGCTCAAACACAGTATACACCGTAAAAAATGAGGCTGTTGCCCCCGAGTCCCCATCGGGGGGAGCATCGCCCCCCGAACCCCCAGACTAGGGGAGCGTCGCCCCATGGACCCCCTACTCGTTGACCGGGCGGCGAGACCCTCCGACCAGCTCAGCATAGAGGGTTTGAGTTCAAAGCATCTTGACAACAAAAGGTATACAAAGAAACAAATAGGACTCAATAGGTCCCAAAACAAATGTACCTTTTTGAACTTGTTCAGATTAAAATGACACAAATATAAATTACATGAAAATAAACTACATTGACTGCTTGGACATAAAGTCCATAAGTAGGCGTTTCAACACTTCCTCTTTTGGGGATAAGATATCCTTAGCCATCAATGTCCTCAAGACACTAGAATTTATCTTCATAAGCTTCCTTTGTTGCTTCATTTGTTCCATTTTCTTTTCTCAAATTCGAGTCAATCTCTTCCCAGTTGGTTCATTTTTTCAGCTTCATTTTCTCTAGTGAGCCTCATTTCATTAATTTCTGTAGCAATTACAGTAGTACCTGCATCTTGTGAAATCTTACATTTTTATTTTCCTTTTCTTTTTGTAGTATCTCTGCCTATAGGACGGAGATTAGTTGAGCATCCACTGTCTGGAGTTTCTACATTGGAGGGGATTGAATAATCTCCACTTTCACTGGTTTTGGATCTCTTTGAGCTACCACCACTTTCTTGGTTACCCCCTCTATATGATTCACCCTTCGTGTTTTCATCTGGTGTTGAACCAGGATCTAGTCTTAAAGCCCACTTTTCATTTTTACTCATTATCTCATTAAATACAAACAAGTCTTGAAACTTGTTAAAACCTCCTACATCTTTTTCGATGACCTTTCAAAGAATCCACGTTTCTTTCGCTTATCTCCTCTGAATTTTCACCTCGATGATTTGTGTACATCGTATGTACTTGTGCCCATAAAGAGAGAGTCTTTTGATGTTTTCCACGTTTGCTATCTTTACTAACGAAACACCAAGACGACATTAAAGCCATATCTTCTTTCACAGTCCAAACTTTTGGGTTTTGAACATCTTTGAACAAGTTTCGGGAGATATTTTGTGGTGATTGGACATGCTCAGAGATAGGAACTCGATTTAGATTCGAAAAAAACTGAGAGTTTTGATAATGACTCGAATAATCTTTTGAGTTCATAAAAGATTGAAAACTTGGATAATTGTGAGAGTATGGATAAGTTTGAGAGTTTGGATAATTTTGAGTATTTGGATAAGTTTGCGAGTTTGAAAAATAATCAGGATGATTTGGATCCATGATAGAATTCAAGAGATAAAATGACGAAGAATAGAGGAGAAAATAGAGGATATGAGATTATGTTTCAAAATATATCAATATTAGTGTCTATTTATAGAGAATTGAAAAATACGATTTTTTTATTTTTTTTAAATAATTTATTATCCACAATATTTACAATATACATTTTATCTACATAAAATCTTTAAAAATGTGAAGCCCTCGCCCCCAGGGCCCCCACCCCCTGGCCCGACAGGATTGGGTTATCTACATAAAATCTAACCACTCAATACAATCGCGCTGCGTGTCCTTAAATGACTAGACAACCTACATTTTCTATTTGGTTGGGATTGCGCCCCTTTTCTCCACATGTTGGGATCCCCCATTTCTTTTTCTCCCCCCCCCCCCCCCCCCCCTTTTTGTCTTCTTCTGGGTTGCAGGTTGCGAAAACCCACCGATGTAGTTAATCTAATAAGTTGAAGATAACAATAATGGAGGGAAATTGTATATTTTGCATGTTTCCCTCTTTTACAGATAATCAAGAACAATGAACTCATCCCTACTCATCCAAATTAACCAAATCAATCTCTTTCACAAGCTAACAACAATATTAACTTTTATTTTTCTCCCCCCCAAAAATTTCATTATGTTATAATGAGTGTGTTGATAGGCGATTAACAAGGACATGAGATTAAGATATCATCAAAAGTGATAATGTGGAAGAGGACGAGCAACAGGGACTATATGCCCTAGGAGGCGAGCAGCAGGGACTGTAGACCAAATGGAAGAGGACGAGCAACAGGGACTGTATGCCATATGGAGGCGAGCAACAGGGACAAGTATCCATATGAAGGCGGCGAGCAACTGGTCATAAAGGCCATTACGAGGTAGTGAACAACAAGAGCAAGAAGACCCAAAGTATTCAACAAGAGGCGAGCAAGCGAGCAACTTGGATTATAAGGGTTTCCAACACCCAACGAAGACATACAGACGAGTAGCTGGGCACCAAGGAGAGTAGCTGAGTGGTTTCAAAGACCAAGTACAACATTGGGAATGTCAAGAGTCACTAACTTTAGAAATAGTCAATGTGTCTTTACACTTGGCACCCATTCATTGGACAATAGATTAGTTGTTGTACAAAAGTCATAACACTTGGCAAAATCCCAATGGCTAAGCCATCAAGATGGTGACAACTAGCCTCTTTGTATGCCTATAAATACCCCTTCATTTGCATGAAGGGGGAGGATTTTCCCATAATAAAAAAGTTGTCAAACTCTTGCAAATTCATTTCTTGCACTATATTCAACTATATATCATGATCTTAGTATTTGTTTGATGATCTTAGCTTGAGAAAACAGCCACTAATCACCACCGATTAGAAAAGGTCATCAATAGAGTGCATTGATAAAAATTTATGTGTTACCATTGTTAAATTCAACCATATGACAATCATACTAGATTCTTCTTGAAAAATTGCAGTAAACAAAAAGACGTGATGTAAGTAAGTTCAATCCCTCTCCTTTTTAAGTTATTATCTAAAATCTCCATTCTATCTTAAAGCTCTCCAAACTACTCTGATGTTTATTCATCCATGACCTAACATAAATTACATAAAATGAACTATTATCATATATGTACCATATATGTGGGTCACCATTGATCGCACTGCATTCGAAACACGATTATTTTTTCATGTCACTAAGGCCCCGTTTGGTGGCTATGTTGTATCATTATGAGTTAATGTAGGTTGAGAAATCATATGATGGGGTAACATATGTTGATGAAACACTCCAATTTGGGATGATGCATATACCCCACTGGAATAGTATTTAACACCGGGCCTCACGTTAAAAGCGGGCCGACCAATGTCCACCAAACAGCCTCTTAAGACTGTCAACTTAAGTTGAAAACCCTCAACATAGCCGCTAAACACCCCCTAATTGCATTATAATTTATGTTAGTGGACACTATTATTTAACATCCATCAAATTATATATTTGACTATTAGGTGCATTACTTACTTGTATAATTTTCATTAGTTCATATACTTGGTGTTGGCGCATCTTGAGAATGATACACGAGGTTAGTGGCACCAGCAACAGTGGGGTGTGTGACAAATGGAATTTTTAAACAAGTGTAACTAGCCAATGATAGACGCCCACGTCATCTATCCGGAATCTCTGTATCTGCCCGCACCATACAACTCCCCCCTAAAATCCAAAAAAGGTTTTTCATTGTTCAAATTTAGGGCTCAGAATCTCAAAATTATTGACCCCAAATAAAACCCCCAAATTGTAAAAACGAGAGCTTTATCATCTCAGCAATGGCGGACTCTGCCTCCGCGCCGGAACCTACCGCCATCGCCGACCCAAATCCCACTCCCAATCAATCGGACTCCGATTCTCGACCCACACAACAAGATCCATCTTCCACATCACTTCCAAACCCTAACCCTAGCGGGGCTCCGCCGCCTCCAGTTTTGACTCCTCCTCCGCCGGCGATCCTACCTTCCTTCCGCCCTGCTGGACAGCCAGGTCCCGTTCTTTCCACCGGCGCTGCTCCACAGTTCGCGCCTGTTACGTATCATGCTCCTGGGGTCCTACCACCGGGAGTGGTAGTGGCTTCGGCTCCGGCGGTTGGGAGCGGTCCTCAGCCGCAGATTCCGTTGACTTCTATGCATCCGATGATGGGGCCTTATGCCGTGGCTGGTCAGCCTGTGAGATATGGGCCGCCGATGCCGAATGGTTATCCCGGTATTCCTCAGCCAATTGGCCAAGGAGCCATGCCTCCGGGTGGGTTCTTCTCTCTATTTCGTGATGAACTATCTGTTTCTCAATGTTTAACTGTGAACTTGTCTATCTTATTTCCTCGTACCGATGCACTTTACATGGTTTTAGTGCCTAAAGATATTTGGAGGTTATGCAATTAAACAGTTATGAAGTTTTGGAGGTTACGTCACTCTTTGTAGTTACGAAGTAGTATTAAGCTTTACTCTAGGTGGTTTACAGTTAATATGAATTTTTTGGGCTTTGTGAGGCCTGTGAACATGCTATGCTATATAAGATGAAGAATAGAGTGCATACACATCTTGTAATGTGGATAATTATTGTGAAAATGTGTTGTTGAGCCTGATGTATATATAGTTGTGTTCTTGTAATGTGTCAATAAAAAGGGCAGAATGAGTGTGACAGAAGGGATGGGGATGGGATATGTGTTAGTCAGATCAGGGGTATCGATGACAGGATGTTTTCTCTACAGTGTCTTCATGATTGATTACGGTGGGAAAAGGTTGGAAGGCTTCATTAGAGACTTGAGTACCCCTCACACTCCAACTCCTTTTTGTTGGTATGCCCGCATTTTATTGCTTGATTTAATTTTTTCAATTGGATATGTTCTAATTAAATATATAATAATATTTATGAGTCTAATTAGAAATAACTAGTAAGAGAATGAGGATTACAAGGTCTTGTCAGAAGTTCATGGCATAAGATGAACGATGCAATATTCCCATTTTCAATCGAAACAGTTTCTCGTTCTGCTGTTTAACAGTTAGGATGTTATTGTAGTGATAAGAATGTTTAGCTGTCTTATGGGGTATAATTTTTGAATTGCCGACAGCAGACTGTGCTAACAGTTGAGTGCAGCTATGCCTCTCATTCAAAGGTATCACAATCTTCCCAATAATCAAACTTGGATTTAGTTTCACTGCAGCATATTATGATACATATGTGATTGTTTTTGGTTGACGTAATTAAGATTCTAGATCATTAAATGTAGTTTAGTTTTAATGTCTACAATGTATTGGTTTGAGTGAGAATTTAGTTTTCTTATCTCACTTCTTGAATTAAACCTTCATCTGTGGTGCAATGACTTGGACTAGTTGTGGCATGCCTTCTGTTTTTCCAGTGGATGCACAAGGTATGCCTGTTCGAACATTCTTGATTCATGAATCCCAATGTTGTTTTCTTTATGTTCCTTCAGGTTATATGTTCAGCTGGTGAGTGTTGTCATGCCTGTGCTGCAATCTCTTATTGCTTGTGATATTTTTGGTAACAACAGTTTTTGTTGAATCCTTTATGCTTGTTTCCAGCTGTAGTAAAGATTGACTTATCATTTTGCTAGCACACTCCTGACAATCGGCATAGATTTGTGTTGCCCATTTATGCAGGAATTGTTCGTTATCCTTATGGACCAATGATTCGACCTGCATTTCCTCCACGACCTTTGATTGGTGTTATGCCACCTCTGACACGCCCTCCAATAGTTGGAATTCGTGGCCCAATTATTTCTCCTGTTGTTAGGCCGCCTGCTACCCCAAGTGTTGTGACAACAGAGGAGCCACAGACAACTGTTTATGTTGGGAAGATATCATCAACAGTTGAAAATGATTTTATGTTGTCTCTTCTGAAAGTATGGTATCCTTCATGCCATCTTTAATCTCCTGCTCATCTTTTTCATTGCTTGTCTAGTCCAACTATAGCTTGATATTCATATCAACCAAGTCTGACTTTTGATTATTTTCTGAAGCTTTGTGGGCCTGTAAAGAATTGGAAACGTCCTCAAGATCCCACTGGAACCCTAAAGGGTTTTGGATTTTGTGAATTTGAGTCTGCTGAAGGAGTTCTTTGTGCGCTGCGACTACTTAATAAACTAAGTGTTGATGGACAAGAGTTGATGGTATGAATGCACTGCCCTCTATTGCTGTATATGCATCTTCCTCAAAAGTATATGCCAATGCTCTGTATGCCCTATTATGTTATTGTCAAGATAACTTTTACATTTCCATTGCAAGATTATTTGCCACAGACTTTATTCAGTACTCCCTTTATCTCATTTTACTTGATGTTTTAAAATATCCACACAGAGTGTCATAAAATGACCAAATTACCCTTATTTAGTTATCAATTATTATTTGGATAAGTCGGCCGTATGGTGGATCATTTTTTCTCTCGTTATATTAACATGAGGGTAATATTGGAAGGTTGAACATATTTTTTTATGAATTTCTAAAAACTTAAAGTAATTTGGGACAAACTTTTCACTCTAAAAATCTAGGTAAATGAGATGGAGGGAGTATTTGACATCTTGTATACTTCTTGATGACTTCTCCTCATCTTGAGTTTGACCATCAATGCTATCTAATTTCGGAGTTCACATTTTCTTGCCTTTAATTAATACTCCCTCTGTCCACGAAAGCCATGCTTATTTATTTGGTACATGTTTTAAGAAAAAGTAGATAAGTAAAAATAAAGTATGAATAAAGTAATTGTTTGTGAGTGTAAGGATAAAGTGATTGTTGATATAAAAGGAATGAGCACACTTTTGGTGGAGAGACAAATAAGGAAAGTGTGAACACTTTTGGTTGACAGAGGTAGTAATTAGCATGATCGGCATATCATTTTGTTTCCTCTCTTCTATGAATTATAATCCTCTCTCAACCTTGTATTAATAAAATAAGGTAAATGTACTGTTTGCTGATATCTGGTGGACTTTATGGATCTGCAGTTAAATGTTAATCAAACAACTCGGAAATATCTTGAGCTTTATGTCGAGAAAAAGACTGAAAGTTCAAAGGCCAAAGAATCAGAAGCTGAAGGTACTGACAAAGATGAAACAAGAGTATCAGGCACTGATACTGACAAAGCAGTGGGATCTTCTGAAGAATCTTTGAAGCCTTCAGATGAACAGAAAAAGGATGACCAAGAAATGAATAAGGAGAATCACAATGCTTCAAATCTTGGCCTTGTAACTGATGAAGACAGGGAAGCTGACCGTGAGACTCTTGAGAAGCTCAAAGCAATGATAGAGGAGCGGTTGAGGAGTAAACCGCTTCCCCCACCACCCCCACCACCTCAACCGCAAGCTATTGATGGTCCTGGCAACTCAAACTCAGAGCAGCCATCTGGTTCAAGGGATAGAGAATCAGAAGATGATGGGGCGAAAAATGGTGAGTGCATCTATCATATATGATAGTCTAACTGATGTTCCGTTATCATGTGACATTGATATACTGTGCACCAATGACAAATGCTTGAATTTCACTGTGCAGATTCTGAAGACAAAAATGAAGATGAGAAGACTGCCGAAAGTAAACTTTCGAGTGAGCATGATAGGGCTGGAACTGGTTCACCAAATAGGAGTAGAAGGCATGGGGGCAGGGATAGAGACCGTGAACTAAAACGAGAAAAGGAAAGGGAACTTGAAAGGTACGAGAGAGAGCGAGAGAATGAACGAGCTAAGAGGGAGAAGGAGAGAGAATATAGAAGTCGGGAGGATGAACGCAGGTATAAGGCACGTGAAAAAGAATGGGAAACTAGGGAAAGAGAGAGAGAGCATTGGCGGAAGAGAGAGCGGGAAAGAGAGAGAGATAGGGCTCAGGATAGAAAGTGGGAAATTAGTGAACAAGAGCGTGATGGTGATGATGGCTATGGAAAAAAGAGAAAATACAAGGCCAGTGATGAAGAGAGAAAAAGGAGACAGAGGGAAAAGGAAGATGACCTGGCTGACAGATTGAGAGAGGAGGAGGAGATCGCAGAAGAGAAAATGAGAACTGAAGAAGAACAGAGGAAACAGCTTGAGATTCTGAAAACTATAACTGCTCCACCAGTTAATGGACATGAGAAATCTATATTGCCACAGGATACCAATGTTGAAAATGAGGACAATGCTGATCAGACCTTTGAGCGCAAACCAAGTCCTGGGACTTGTGAAGGTACTCTTACTGTTTAAATTACAATCTTGTACCAATTTTAGCCTCTCCATCTTTTTATCTCAGAATTACTTTTGCCAATAGCAGGTGAAGGTGTTCTACTGAATGGCACCAGCGATTCATCTAATTTTGCTTCAGATGCACGTCAAAGCAGCAATTTGCCCACTAGAAAGTTGGGATTCGGTCTTTCAGGATCTGGAAAACGAGCTGCAGTCCCTTCTGTTTTTAATGTGGATGAGGATGAGGATGCACACAAGGAAAAGAAGATGAGACCTCTAGTTCCAATTGATTACTCAACTGAGGAACAACAAGCAGTTCGATCTTCCATGTCTGAAGATCCACCTTCCAATATGGCTTCTGCAGCAGAATTTGTGAAGCGTATTTCGACTGTGAATCCTAAAGATGAGAAGCCTGATGTAGAAAAAAAAGAAAGTAGGCGTTCTCATGAGAGATCTGGCCAGCGTGATCGAGAGAGACATGAAGAAGAGACCAATAACTTCCGAGATAAATCTGACAGAGAGAGGTCAAATAAAACTAGAACACCTGAAAACCAGAAGCTTTTGGATGCTAAGCAGTTGATTGATACAATTCCAAAGACCAAAGATGAGTTGTTTACTTATGAGATAAATTGGGCAGTCTACGATCAGGTAATAACACTATTTTTGTCATACCTTGTCATGTAAAAAAATAATTCATCATCATCTAATTCTTTTTTGTTGTATTATGAAAAAACATAGGGTAAGATAAGTAATTCTTAATATTAATGTGTAAACAGTGTCAGAATAATAAAGGCTAGTCTCTTTGACTTAGATATGACTAATTGGCATTTGATTTGTTCAGTTGAAGATGAGTTTAAATCAGTCTGTCTCATGGATGCATAAACATAAGACGTTACTGACAAAAAAATACATGGATTGGCTATTTCTTATTTGATTAGTGCTTTGTCTGTTATTGTTACTGTGATTACTTATTTTTATTACTGCTATCATTATTGTAATTATGATTGGATCAAGCTTTGACCAAGACTAAATTGTTACCAAGGTTCCCAACTTCCCATTGCTTTTATATCTAGACATCAATGTTTGGTTAGATATGAACCCTCCAGATAATGTTAGAAAGATATTGGCAAAATGATTCTCTGATGGATAAATTACGTTGTAAAGATTTCTTGGAACATATTTTATTTTCTACATATTTTGATTCACGCATTACAGTCAAATAGTATGATTAGCTGTATTTTAATAGTATGATGATTTTCTGCGTAAATGTTGGAATTTTGAGAGAGTTTTTATATTTGTATCAATGGTCTGAAACATGATTGAACAATTTTGTTTAGTCCAGTATATCTCCATCCATCCATCCCTTCCTTCCTTAACTCATGATTCTTCATACTCTACAGAGTGCGTTGCATGAGAGAATGAGACCGTGGATATCTAAGAAGATTACAGACTTCTTGGGAGAGGAAGAGGTGTCACTTGTGGACTACATTGTGTCTAGCACGCAGGAGCATGTTGATGCAGGTGAAATGCTCGAAAGACTTCAAACTATATTGGATGATGAAGCTGAAATGTTTGTGCTAAAGATGTGGAGAATGCTTATATTTGAGATCAAGAAGGTAGAGACTGGCCTAACCCCGAAGTCAAGGGCTTGACCAAAATAAATGGATTTTGTCTGCATATTATTAGCTTTACTAGTTTTTCCATCTTTGTATTAGATATGAAATCATTTGCTACGAAGCATAATTTTCAATATTTTCTGTCTATTAAGCTAGGGCAGTTTTATAATCATGTGTAGAATTATGTCATATATTCTTCAAATTGTGAGCAAGAGAAGATAAAAAGAGTTGCTTTTTTGTTCCCCCGGATAATTAAATCCAGCTTTACATAAATTGATCTTAGTGACTTTTCTTGTATGCTCCTCGTAGGTTCTTGCTGTACTAAGAAGTTTCATTCTCATGCACAATTCTTGTCATCTACATATGCATAGTTTATGACCAGCTTAGATGTCAGTTTTACACTTGGTGTTTCTCTTTTCTTCAAGAGCAAGAGCTACTCTGTCGCTTTATAAGTTCAGCTAACCTATCAACACTTTACTTATTTTAGCATCTAATAAAAACATTACATTTTTATCCCAACATCTTTCAAAAAAGCTTATTGCAAATGTAAAAAGTTTGTTGTTAAAGTTGCATGTCCTGGAAAAGATGAGATATGTTTGTGGCCGATTTGGATACCTTGATGCCATGAAATTAAGTACGATTTGATTTCCCTGTTTAACCTTTATCGTAAATAACAAAATTGTTAGGAAAATGTAATTGAAATCAAGAATATGAGGGTTCGATTTTGACTCCATGCACTTCCAACTTGAAACCGGCTGTTCAATGTTAAATTTCATTCTTATTTACGAGTGGTTAGATTTTAATGGACGGCTGGGATAATTTGTTACGTTTATGCACAAACAAGTGAACCAAAAGAGAGTAGTGGATGAAATCCTTTTGTGAATCAGTTATCAGGAAAATTATGGAGGAACGCATGAAGAAAGACCATTTAATCCTATCAAACGTCTAATTCATATGTACTTCCACGGATATTAAGGCATTTGAACATGAAGCACGACAGTCTATAACCTTATTCACAATATAACATTAATTTTTTTATTAAAATGATGCAAATAATAAGGGTATGTTTAGTAATTAATCATCAATGACAAAATAGATTGTGATTCAAAATACGTATAAATTATAATATCTCTATTGTACATAAATTATTTTGGAATAATATTAAATCACATCATGTACTTATAATCATTTTATTATTTTGCAATCTATAATAAATTTTTTTTTTTATCAGATTGCAATATATACTATTTAAAATTTGATTTGATTTCTATAGTATTTTCCTGTGACAATAGAGTTACTTATTATTATCCATTGATATTATACACTATTTTATTATTTAATATTGTTTAATTTGAGAAATAAACAAGTGATTTTTTGTATTATCCCCCAAATTGAAATAAGCCTAGATTATTTCAAATAAGGATGATAGGTTTTGGGAAGGGCGCGAGGTCGTAGACTTGTGAGCCACCATTAAATTAAAAAACCAAAAGCACAATTTGTACACACATATTCTACCACGCAAAATGAGAGTCACAGCGCATGGACCTTTAGCGTTGAGTGTGTTTGAAATTAAGTCGGTTCCCGACCAGTCCCTGTATATAATTTGGTTTGGTTTTGCAAGTCCAGTTGTGATTAGCCGTTTCTTTATATAAATCTAATCTAAGTTTTACAAAAACAAATAACGCCCTGAGGCTGAGATATGTAGTCTTTGTTGTTGTAGAGTAGAAATCGGAGGCGATCATATATATATCTGAACACGGATGAGATGTGCAGCCATGTCTCTGATTCGGTGCGATTTCGACGAATCGATCTACCACAGACGAATCTACAGTTTGAACGCCTTCGTTTCGAGCAAAGCCTGATATCGCCCTCTACTTCTTCCCGCCGCTTCCCCTGCACGATGACCTAGGCTAGGAATGACGGCGTTTCTGCCCAGCTCCTGATTTTCTCAGAAATTCCAGGGCAAGAGGGGAGTTTTTAGAGGATCTAAAAATATTTAACTTCTCCGCATCCAATTTGCAATCTGCGTTATGTAACTAGTATTTTTGATTCGCAACACGGATTATTGGATATTATTAATTTTACTAGTATTACATATGGAATCATTTGAAACAAAACAAGGCATAATTTTCAATATGTGTAGAATTAATTGTGGATTCCATAAATTCTAAGTAGATCGCACTAATTTATCTTAAAATTAATTTCAAATGGAAAAAAAAATTAAATCACATTTATTTCCAAATGTTTATGAGGATCAATATTAAATTCAAGCAAGGTTGGAATGTTAGGAGTTTAACCACAAACCTCCAAACCAAAATTAATTTTTACGAAATAGAGAATATGCTCGTTTATTGTTTTTTTTTTTTAGGGTTTACATTTTTAAGACAAGACGGGTGGTGGTTGATAACTTGTCCGTTAAAATTAGATTGAGGGTGATGTGATTGTGAGTGAAATCAGATGATGCCAAGTCTCGAAATAAGAATTGATTAGGGTTGGCCCACATGGTTCAAGGTTACCGAAACCACTCCTCAACAGCTTAACATGCAACCAAACTGACCGCAATTCATGCTCACAAAATTGAAGAGATATAATGAATCATCAATACTTTTATATAGACCAACCTTTCTTTGCCTATGTGGCAAGTCTATTTGCTCTCCCATCTCCATTTTTCCTCTTCTTATCAATTCATTTTCATACTTTTCATCCAAGCCGTCCATTATTTTATTGGTGTAATCCTATTCGTCCATTGTTATATTTTTCTTCTATAAATTGGTTTGGAGCCTCATCACAAAATTCACCATTCTTTGTCTCCTGCTTTGTTTTCCATTCTCAAGGGTGTGATCGAAAAAATGTTAGTCCACCGGAACCTTTCAATATCTCCATATCTCATTGAAATACACCATTCGATTGAAGTTTCCCCGTCCGGGAATGTCTCCGCAATTCATTGGGAGAATATCTCCGCATCTCCGACGATGAAATCAGCCCGTTGAAGATCCTGTTTGCGAAATTTTGTAATGATGTATTTCTTCCGACATTGTAGTGACGAATCGTTCATCTTATTAATGGGTTGTATTTATGTCTCTTAAATTTTTTGTGTAGTTAGAAACGCCTCATTAGTGGATTGTGTTGTATCGGTTATCGACTGTGTAAATTATGATTCATTCGTCCCTATAATAAAGATTTTGTTTGCTTGTCATTGTGCAATGTTTCTGTTCTTCGTTTTCTTTTTTTATTAATGGACTGCAATTTTTCGCATCAATCGCAGCTTAGTCATGTTCTTAAATTTAACATGTGTCTTCCTCTTTTCCGTTTTGAATGATAACCGTTGGCAGACAATGAAAGAGTAAGAGATATAAATTCTTTAAGGTAATAGAGACAATTAGGCATACTATTACTTATTACACACATTTGAATACGATTTATTTTAATCTCTTGATGATAGGAAAATGTAGACCAATACTGTAAATGAATTAAATTTCGGGAAGTAGAAAATAAATTAAATCTTTAATTGTGATCAAATTCACTATTATTGTATTAGTTTAGGTTTGCTGAATTTTCCATATGAGGTTGCTGGGTAATTTAAATTATATGCTGGAAATTAGTGCACAATGATTGAAATTTTTCTGTTTTACTTGCCATAATTTTTGTATGTTCCCATGGCTATGTTTTAGCAATTACCTTCATTTGTATTCGCCATAAGTGTCGTCTATTTTTTTTCTTTTTCTATATTTAAATGACACTGACTTGACTAAAACAATTAAAATTCTAATTGTGGCATATAAGAAGAATTGGTCATAATCTATTTTCCTAAAATATGGTGCCGTTGTTGACTCCATATTTCAAAATTACCCACTATATAATTTATATACATTAAATTATATTTTAATTTCACAATTAATTCAATTAAAAGATTTAGATATTCCATAAGTAAATTGAATCTTTTATAGTCAACATTCTAAAATATACCAAGTATCTATCTATATATATATATATATATATATATATATATATATATATATATATATATATATATATATATATATATAGCTGCTGATTTTATAGTGATTCATCCGTTATCTTTTTTATTTTGAAAAGTTATAGTCCAATTCCCTAAAATCCGGTTCTCCTAATTCGCTTAATTTAAAAATAAATTCCTTCCTTAATTTATGTTATGATATATTATAGGCTAAATCAATTAAAATTCTAATCGTGACAAATAAGAAGAATTGGTCATAATCTATTTTCCTAAAATATGGTGCGGTTGTTGACTCCATATTTCAAAATTACCCACTATATAATTTCTATGCATTAAATTATATTTTAACACAATTAATTCAATTAAAAGATTTAGATATTCCACAAATAAATTGAATCTTTTATAGTCAAATATTCTAAAATATACCAAGTATCTATATATATATAGCTACCGATTTTATAGTGATTCATCCGTTATCTTTTTTTATTTTGAAAAGTTATAGTCCAATTCCCTAAAATTCGGTTCTCCTAATTCGCTTAATTTAAAAATAAATTCCTTCCTTAATTTATGTTATGGTATATCATAAAGGTAATTTTGGAAATAGCGATAATTTTTTTTTTGCAAATAATGATTTCCGTAAACATTATTATGTACGTGTGCTTGATTAGGGGATAATATGTTTTTTTTCTTTTAGATTTTTTTAATATATTAAATACATTATTTTTAAGTAGTAATTCTATTTTTGGTATATCAGTAAGTATACTTAAAAATTTGATAAAACTGTAGTTATACTTAAAAAATTTAAAAATATGGAATTTTAGTAGTAAACATTATTCAGTAAGTATACTTAAAATATGGAATGTTAGTAGTAAACATTATTTAATATATATTTAATTTCAATTTTGTAGTTTATAAATTAAAGATAATTTTAATGTTAAGAATTAATACACGGATTAATGTTATATTGATTGTGTTTATGTGTAGATTTTAATGTATAGTTAAGTTACGAATTGATTTGATATTAATTGTCGAGAAGGTATACATGTATAGAACATTTATATTTATGAATGTTTAAATTATTTTTTTCCTTATGTGTAAATTGGGAGAAGTTGAGGGCATAATTAAGATTTAAAAGTTATAATATAAATGTGGTCAATTTTTTTAACAAAGGTGACAAGATAGACAATAGTTTTATTGATATTAAAATATATAATCTACTATTGTTACGAGGTTATAATATAGACACCTCATGCTAGCAATATCAATATGTGTGGAAATCTATGATACAAATATTGAGGGTTTGTGTCATATATTGAGAAAGGTGTTGAATACACTCATAAATAATATTAAATTTTAATAAGAAAATTAAAGGCTTTGACAATTTGTATGGAGAGCTAATATTAATCATGTGTGTAAATTATTTCCATGGAATAGTTACTATGCCAAATTGAGAAATGTTTTAAATACACTCATAAATAATATTAAATTTTAATAACAAAATTAAAGGCTTTGACAATTTGTATGGAGAGCTTATTCTTACAAAACATGATTTCATCTCAACCATGCATGAAGTTTATTTTCCATGAATAACTTAGAGACACCTAAATAAAATTGAATTGTCTTAACTTTATGATATTTCTATTCATGATTTCATAATTTTATGTAAATAACAATTAATGCTTACTAAGATATGAATTAATGTGTTTTGTTAATATTTTGAAGGATATGATTAGTGATACATTTTCTTATTTTATGTGTAATATGTAATGTAATTAATATAGTATTGTTTACAAGTAGTAGTTAAATTGTTGCAGAAATATGTACTTGAATCCTAAATTAATATGTATTGTAATTCAATTTTTAGTTTATAAATTAAAGTGTATTGACATAAATAATATATAAATTAATGTTATATTAATTGTGTTAATGTGTATTTTTAATGTGTAATTAAGTTATGAATCAATGTGATATAGATGTGTAGTTTTTATATAACATTTGTATTTTTTAACATTTATAGTACTAATCATTGGTGAACAAATTTTAATATACGTAAGCAATATAAACAATAATTTTATTGATATTGAAGTGTATAATCTATTATTAGCTAGGAGCATGAACTTATGACACTTCATGCTAATAATATCAATATGTGTGAAATCTATGATACAAATATTGAGTGTTTGTGTATTTTTACATTATGCAATATTCAAGTTTAAATAATAACTAAAAAAAATACGCCTGCAATTTTTGTACGTTGTCATTGAAATATATGTGTACTCGGCCGTTTTTTTCTCATATTATCCTTTAACATAAACCAATTTTATCATTAGTTAGAGTATCAAGAGACTCTTATACTCATATTATATTTATATAGACCACAATAAATATTACTTATTAGAAGTATTTTATTGGAAAAAAAATAAGGTAAATTTGCATTGCTATTGGGTGGAGCAATAAATAAAAAAGAAACATAATTTTGGATAAGATGTGACAATTAAATAGAAATGGAGTGAGAATATATTATTTTTTCATATTTTAGTAACTTTTAAACTAAAATATTCAGGATTATAATATCAATTTATGTTTTGCAAATTCTAGCATACATTCAAGTGCATGATATGCACTTGAAATTTAAAATATGGTGGTACAAATATAATAAATTGTGGTGCGAGTTGAATCAATGGTGGTACACAAATAAATTATGGTACGATGTTAATTAATTGTGATACGATATGCACTAACTGTGGTAGTAGATAAATTGAAAAAATAGCTTAATAAAGTGTGGTACAGACTTAAATTTTGGTACAAACTAAGGGGATACTTGGTAAATTTAGAGGAATGAGAAAGGGTATGGGTTTGAGAGGGGTGAGGAATGAAACCCAAACATCCCATTTAGTTGAGGAATGGTTAATTCCTCACTTTTAGGATTTTATTTCATTCCTCAGTTAATATCAAACATATAATTTCATTCTATTCCCATACATCATGCTCTAAAGTACCTAACCAAACATGCCCTAAATATTTGATTATACATGTTTGAATAAAGTTATGTACAGATTGAATTAATTGTGGTACATATTAAATATATAGTGGTATGAATTTAAATAAAGTGGGTATGGGGTTAATTAATGGTGGCATATGTTCAACTAAATGATGATACGAGTTTATTATAATGTAATATATGCATAATTTATTAGTATAAAAAATATTATATATTTACTTAAAAATATTTTAATTTTTTTAATTTAAACCCACGAATTTCGCGGTACTATAACTAGTTGAGGCATAAGGAGGGACAAACCAAATATTTTCATAATTGATGAAACAACCTCACATCAACACAACCAAAAGAGTAAGCATTTAACATGACCGGATGGATCTATTGCTGCACCCTAATTCAAAACTACTCTTGCACATATATGCTCCTTCGTTCTTGAACAAAATAGTTCTGGTTGCTTTATTAGGTCGTCTCAAAATAGTCATGTTATCTAAAATTGAAATAATAAACTTTATCTACACTTTTCAACATGCACACATAACATCCTTAAAATAATTTGTTTTGAATTTGATTTGACACAATATTATTACTTTTTACATATTATATCAACTTTCTTAATAACCGTGCAAAAAGTAACAAGATTATATTTTGGGGACGGAGGGAGTACTATATTATATGTTATAAGTATTAGCCCAGTCCCAAAACTGCTAATCCCTTTTTAATTTTAAGACCACAGTTATTTGCACTAGCCTCGTTGGTAAAGACACTACCCAAATGAATAAACTACCTATTTTTCTTAAAAATTGAAACATTTTAAAAAAAAATTGAGAATAAACATAAAATTCAATTTTATTTTTTCAAAATATTGTATTCTATTACGTTTGGAAAAAATGTTCCAAAAATTGAAAAAAATTCAATTTTTTTTTAACAACAAATAGTATATTCATCCGGGTAATTCTTTAACAAAGAAGCTAGCCCAAATAACCTGGGCCTAATTTTAACTGTACAAATAAAAGCCCACTAAAATGCAAAGCCTACACTCCTAATTAAGTAACCCATTACCCATCCGGCCATCCCAAAACAAATGGCAAAACCTATTAATTTATAGTCCCTCTTTTTACTTTGTTTTTTATCCACCACAGATTAAAGTATTTAATTTAAATTTAAAAGATAAAAGATAAAAGTTATTTATATAGGTAATTTTTTTTATTAATTTAGAAGTAAAACTTGAAAATAAACCATCCCAACATTAAATTGGATGTTCTAAATTTCATTTAAATTGATTAATATATTGTTAATTTTCTGAATATATATAAAGAGGTTAAATATGCAAGTCAATGCAATATGCATTAGATGATTGGGGATTTGAATGCACTTAAATTTTAAGTCCAATTTCAATTTAATTTTGACTTTTCAAAATTCATTAATCAAAACTCATTAAGTAATTGAGTTTTGAAAAGTAAAAATTAATTTAAAATGAAACTCAAAATTCAAATGCATGTTATGCACTTGAAACTTTATAAGATGCCTTGGTTTACGATTTAGCAATGAGGGCAAAGGGCAATTGTGCAAGATTCAGAGCTCCTGGTTTTCTCTTCCTCCGAACTGTGTCCGACATGCCAGCCCCAGGGTAAGTTTTACCTGTGGGGAGTTTTCAAAGGCACATCATCCAGAACTATTTAAATTGTACTCCCTTCGTCCCAAACTCGTTTGTTACATTGCTAAAAAGGTCTGTCCGATACTTGTTTGCTACATCCACTTTTGGCAAAAAAGTAACAATACTTTTTAATATTATATTCTCCATACACTAATAACAAAAATCATCTATTTTATCACTTTAAATACTATAAACAACTCTTTTCTTAATAACCGTGCAAATAGTAAATGGGAAGTTGAGTTTGAGACGGAGGGAGTATTCTTTTTGTTAACAATTAAGTTGCGTGAAAATTATCAATAGTAGTATTTGGTTTGCAATCTCATGAAAGAAAGAAACTTTAATTTGACATATGTTTGAAACTATGATTAGTTCACATTGATGCATCATTTTCTCTACACTTTTGACACAAATGAGCACAATAAAATTACAAAGCAAATCAACAAAATAATTATTTACAAAATAACATTTACTTGAGAGTGTGTGAAAATATTATAGACTGCATTCAAGTTTTTTAAAACTTCTGCAGATGTGCGGAATATTCTTATCATATTCCAAATATAAAAAAGGGCCCAAAAACATGGCCCGAATAAAGTAACGAGTGCAAAAGAAGGTTTTGGGAGAATGGATTCAAAAATAAAAGAAAGGGTCATTATGTTAAAAACACACCCCATTTTGTAGTATTTAATTTGCAATCTTAAGGGAGAAACTATGATTTGACATTTCTTTAAAACAATTACTGTTCACAATGGTGCATCATTCTCTACACCTTTGACAAACATTACAACAGCCCAAATGGCTGTTAAAATTACAAAGCAAATAAAAAAAGATAACTATTTACATTTATGTTACATTACAAACTGCTATGTATGTACCTGTTTCCTGTGCCTGTCTGTATATTGAAGTTATTCAGAACAAAATCCGAAGTTGTCGTTTCGAATCCCACAACTCCATAAAAATGATACACGAGGGGCATATTCAATTCAACTACTCAGATGCTTTCTTGCGTTTGCTCGACCTGCTCCTGGTTCTGGGATTCTCAGAAGGTTCTGGTTCAGGTGTGGTCTGCAATGATGGGGTGCTGGGGTTTGCAACACTCTTCGAAGGCGTACTCTGCTGCTGAGATTCCTCTTCTAACACTTCGGGGGCAGGCTTGGGAAGAGGTTTGTCATAAGAGATGGCTGCATCCAGAGAGTATAAGCGCAATGCAAGAGCTGAAACCGTCGTGATTCTTGCTGCAGTAGAAGCTGAAGACCAATACCACCAATCATTTTGCAAGTACTCGCTTTTTATCGTGTCCTCAAGCACGATTATAGCTTGCACCATCTGAAATAACCACTCAAAAAATGAACAATCTATGACATATGACAAAAAAAGATCAGGAGAACAGTTCTTTTTAATCCCGTATGTTACCCTTATTTCGATTTTAATCCTGTAACTTCCAATTTTTTGACATTTTGGTCGAGAGGTGAAACGTCCGGTTGACCAATCAGACTTTGCCATGTAGACAAATCAGACTATGTCACGTCACGTCAGCGTCAACCAGACCAAAAGATAGAAAAAAGGAAGTTACAGGACTATTTTCAATCCGCGAAAGTCGACAAGGTTGGAACCAAAATAGGTATAACTAGGACTGAGAAAAATTATTTCCCAAAGACTTATAGAAATAGAAAGGCGCAACTAACATCATAAATAGATTTTGCAGATTTAACAAACGCACGCCATGCGCATCGACGTTCTTGACTTGTCCTCGACTTTCTCAAAGCTTCTTCAGGCAGAGCAGCATCCATATCAAGTAAGTTAATCTTGAGAAACCTCAGAATTTCGGCACCTTTACCCACCAACGGTCTTTTTGACAATTCAGGAATTATACTGCTTTTTGAGAGTCCAATCACTGAGCTTTTGTCCTTCCTGGAACAAACTTGATCCCTTTCCCTTTCACTCGTTTTCAGTCTCTGAACAGCAGAGCCATCCTCAGTTGATCCATTTTCAACGAATCTTGAAAATTTACTCCCTTCGTCCTTGGTGTTACTCGAACTGGCCTCGTTCGTTCCTCCGATACTCAACGAGAGGGCAGGATCAACGAGATAAGGGGAGCAGCTGGGCACAGAGGAAGGCTCGCCACCACTACCAATAAGACCTATACTGTTCACCTCATCCTTCACTGAGCTTGGAACGATGAACCTTGTCAAAATCTCATGATAATTCCATGGGCAATCAGCATGATCACTTAGAAAACTAGCCTGTTTTTCACTTGGTGGTGTTTGAGGAATACCCAAACCGGCAGATCGTTTCTCCTGAGATGCTACCAGTCTTGACTTCTTTCGCTTAGGGATCATCTCCTCAGTTGCCTGGGTTTTCTTCGAGCTAGACTCCACCGGTTTGCAGTTTTCCTTTGAGTGTTGTCTTAATTCCTCAAAAGTAGGAAAACTTCGATGGCACGAGTAGCAGTGGTCCTTAGAAGGCCACAACAGCTCTAGGCAATCGCATCGGTACATCCTGCTACCCTGACTTGCTCCCAAAGCCAGGCTCTGAAGACCAGATATAGCCTCAGTCTTTCTTATACAAGGACCGAATTTCTTTTCCAATGCACTCATGGCCTTTGTAGCCATAATATTAGCTGATAGATCCTTCTTTCCATTAACATTCTTTCCTCCTTTGTTCAGAATGTGATTGTCATTATATTTGGAATCTTTCAGTTTGTTAGTCTGAAACAATAAAATTGACTCCCTTAACTCCTTCTCCCTCACGTTATTCTCGCTCAGCCATCCAAACAGTTTCTCGATATCATCACCAGACTCGTAATACATCCATTTATCAGAACCAGGAATACTGATAAAATCTTGAGGGTCCTTCTGCTTGGATGCCAAATCCCCACAAGCCATTATCCATGGGCGAGCACCAGGACAGTAGAATGCCCAGTAAGCTCTGCCATTAGAATCTCTCCCCAAGAAATCCTTTCGTAGAGACACCTTGGTAAGTTCGGCTTCTACTGAAGCAATTGAATCCATCAGATTTGTAATATCATTCTTTATGGTGTCTGCCTTGAGGCTGTGTTCTTGCGATGAAAACATATCAGCTTCAGTAGTATGCCTTTGTTCACTTTTCTGCTGTTGATATAAAATGGGTCTCTCGTTTTGCCAACTGGCACCTCTTGATAGTTGCACGTTGACCAAAAGATTGTCGGGTTGACTTTGATCTCCCTGAAATTGTTATTCACTCAATGAGTCCCCACAAGTTATGCTATTATTGCTCCTTGGAAGGAGGCCAACTAGGTTGTTTATTGTAATCAATTTGATCATTTGAAAGAGGACTGACCTTTTCCGATGATTTTCCTCTTGGGATGTTCTCAACATCTAGGTGGGAAGACGATGCATCTGATCTAAGATCACCTCGTCCATTGACTATGCCAGAATTTGCTTTTTCTATGTTCAAACCATAAACATCTTCCTTGGCCTTCTTCAGGTCAGAAGTGAGGGATCGAAGTTTTTGCTGAAGATCAGAAGCTCGAGAGGCACATTGATCTATATGGTCACGGACGGTGGCAGAATTAAGTGCTTCATCAAACAAGAACTTCAAGAAGAACATTCTCTGCCAAAAAAGGAAAAGAAGGATGCAATCAATACAAAAACTTAGAAAACAAGAAAAAATGTTGACACATACCTCCTCAACAGTGAATTCCCAATGTTGACTTGTCTCCATTCGTTTTGCAAACTGGGCCAGTTCGTCCAAAAATTTGTACGAAAACTCTCCCCTTTTTCTTTTTTTCACGGACCCATATGTTGCGCGGGAGAGAACAGACTGGCCAGCAACACAAGAAGGGCAATACCAGTTTCCTTCTGGAATTCTTAGAAGTGGAGGATCTAAGCAATATCTATGATACTCCGAATCGCATTTATCGCACAACAGGACATTATCGTCATCTTTGTCCATTCCACAGACTTTACAGATTCCTTCTTCCCAAGGAGCTCTAGGAAGAGAGCTATTGCACACCTGAAGAAGCAAGTCATCTCTCTCTTTTACAGCATCAACACTTGAATCATTAAGATTGGAAATCTCAGCCATTTTATGGACAAGGGTCAAAACCTGAGAGAAAATACAAGCACATTAAGCAATGTCTAAACTGTCAACAAAGGTGCATACCACCAAATGGATTTGAAGTACAAATACTTGTCAAGAAACACACATTCATTCAGAGGATAAAATCAACCGACCTCTTTCTCATACAGATCTTCAAACGTTTGGGACAACTTTTCAGCCACATCTATCAAATCAGAACGATCCCCATATGCAGTTCGTATGTTTCCCCAAACCTAGAAAAACGAGCGAGAAATCAGGCATTTCAAAGGTGCAAGGCAGATACTTAGAAGTAAGATTTAGAGAACATTACAAGCTTCTATTATTTTAGTCATAGATTTCACAGAGTTATTATGTATATACAGAGTAGCAGGACATTGGCATGTGGGAGACTGGAAACAGAAAATTTTACTTAAAATACGAATAACGTGTACCAATTTTGAGAGATGTAGGAAATCTTGGGCTTTCGTATCAAGAAGGGTCTATAAGTCAAATGGGCTTATCAGATGATATAGTAGTGCAAGCCTAGGTAAATTATTTATGATTTCCAGACCCTAATAAGCGAACATTATAAAAGGGATAAATGTCTTCTACATGCAACTTAGAACAATAATGAGCTGGACAATGGAGAAAACCAAGTCATGCACAAAAACATACCTCCCGAACATCATCAGCAAATGCTTCATGGGACCCACCATAAGCACCAGCAGCCAATCTGAGATCAATAGTCCTAAAGTCTATAGGTCGAGATACCATAGCAGGATAGCCAAGAATACCTTCATCATCATTGTCATTGGGGTTCAAAATTATCCTTGCCAAAAGATTGCAGAAGACCCTATCTTCATCAGAAGCAGCTGCTCGGCGCAGCACAATACGACACTGCTTAGTGATCAGATCAGACATATTGGTCTTAATCTTAACTTTCTCTTTCTTCTCAGCCTTCTGCTGTGGATTTTCGCTGGTCACATTGGCAAGGACCGAAATAACTGCTCTCTGTATTCAATCATATCACATAATAATTATTATCTATATTCCTAGGTACAGCTCACAAAAGATGGCCTTTGCAAAAATATTGTTTTCAATTACAGAATAGAACATCACCTTGGTTGGCCCAGACGCATTGCCCTTGTAAACTTCCTTGCTGATAGAATGTTCCAATTGCTTTCTAGCCCATTCTGGAGGGTTCCTTTCCAAAGCTTCGTGGATACATTTCCGGATTCGAGCGCCAACATTTGTGGGTAATTTTCTCACAGGTTCAAGTACTTGAGCCCACTCAGGGATAACACCATCATTTATCTCAATTGTTTGAGTACCATTGGCATCAGACTCTCTTTCACAGAGACTGATAATTTCGTTTTTAGTCTTCAATGAACCAAATATTTCCTTGGTAGCATCTGCAAGAATCTGCAAATAGATAAATTTATTTAGTGTAAAACTCATATTTGTAGAGTTCTATCCCAACCATCAAATAGTCCAATATAAATCTTACCAGTGCATCTCCCTCCAGCGCAGTTATGCCTGTTAGAGAACCACAAAGTATTCCACCATCGCCTTGTAAGCAATGGAACACTTTTCCACTTTCACGGCTAGCAATTTCTGCAGAATCAAGATTACCTTCCATAGATAATACAGCCAAAGTGTACCTACGGGCAATTTCATGCCAAGTGAGTTCATTAACAGGCAGCATATCGAGTTTTCTTTTCTTTAGAGCAGCCAGATAATCCAAGTCTTTCTTCCTTCCTCTCCTTGATTTAGATTCTCCAGCATCAAAATTAGGACACACATATACTGCTGCTTTTGACAAGAGCTCAGTGACGAGCAATTTCAGCAGCGAGCCAAGAATCTTTGCCAAAAGAAGGCCAGTTACTCCAGCTTGAGAAACCTTCTTACCACTAGAGGAGGCAACATCTCCCATATCTACAATTTCAGGTCTCGAATCCAAAGCATAGCTATCAGACCAAGGGCATAAGAGTTCAGATTCAAGTTCTTGAAAAGTAAACGGCTGTCCAAGCCCTAAAACCTCTCGGAAACGCCAGGCAAGCTCCCAAACCTGATAAAATATAATAATAAATATAAGCAAATATAAATATTATGTTAAAACAATACAACTTTTAGCACCTGCAGAGTATCTCCAATCAAATATGACGGAAGCCTTGAATCAAGTTGTTTGCCTGGAGGACAAGGATCCCTCTTCACAGTGTCTTCTGTGTCACCCCATTTCAACAGAGATCTCTTAGAAGTTTCAGAGGCACTACTGGTCTTCCGTTCAGCCTGCAAAAACCCATTTCCAACAGTTCTCAGGCTCGAATTGTTCTTTCTGTCATTCAGTTTTGTATATTCTGAACAAGCAGATACTCTGGGAAGCTGATCTAAAATTTCTTGAACAAAATCTGCATCCAGACCAAACATATCTTGTTTCAACCACGCAGATAGCATTTCACAAGCCATGTTAAGCTCCTTCTCACTCTGAACCAATGGTGGGATGCTGAGGCCTCCAAAATAACAATATCTTGACAAAGAATCGCCACCGTCGAGGCTTCCACTATCAATTCCAAAAACATCATGATTGCAGAACAGCTTAAATACGCCCTTTTGCTTATACAACTCCTTGCAAGCACTCAAGAAGGCTTGAGAAACCATATCCCACACAGATGATATTGACCTGCCCTCAACTTGAAATTCCCCAATGAAATCATTCAGTCCTACAGCTTCAGTTATTAGATTTCCAGGTCGCATAGGTAGGAGTTCCATGTTTGAAATTGAGGAATTATCTTCATGAAGATTATGAACCTCCTCTTCTCTCTTTGGAGTAGAGAGACAGTAGTCTAGAGAAGGAGGTGTATCTTCGTTTAGCAGGGTTATCGTGGACATGCTATCATCATCGACCACCTGGCATGTGGTAAAATCATCTTTTTCCACAATGTCAGTCTTTCTAAGGGCAGTTGAGCCAACTGGTATGGCCTGAGTGGTGCATGGGTATCTTTGAATCTTGAAAATGGGGCCCTGATCTCCGCCATCTGCAACATCACAGAGAAAAATAGACCCGGTGACTCTATCATGCCAGCTACATCTGTACCCAACAGGCCAGATTTGGCTCGTGTTGTGGTATGATGGTCGTGGATCAATATTTCCAGTTGATATGAGGCAGAAGTCATGAAACTGAACTGGGAAGCCATCCTGAAAATAGAAGAAAATAAATTGAGCAACATCAGCTTCTCTTTTTGGTCTCTTGAGTTCTGTAGGGTGCACATCTTATATATGACTACCACGTGTATGTATATATATATATATATATATATGTTTATATATATAAACACACACACATATAGCACTTTTTTGTGAAATTAAGTTTAGCTTAACCATATACTTACATGAATAGCATCTTGAGAACAGCTACTGATCCCTGAGTTGGACAAGAAAACATGGCTCTTGCTGCCCCTTGATATCTTCTGTCGTCTGCAGCTTTGGCCCGTCAGAAGAGGCGATGATTCCTTGTTGGCCGGAGACTGTGATGGCAGTCCTAGGTGGCAGGCAACATCTTCCATTGACCTGAACCTTCTTCTATCAGGTGAGATATAAATGGCAGATGTTTTATACCGTATATTGCAGAATTCAAATTCCACATGCCATCCTTCTCCCAAGATGCCCGATTTTTCAGAAATGTACTCTCTTAGAACTTGGAGATACAGCATGTTCGGACTCCCGTGAGGAAATTCCACTGGGGTAAGATGACTACCCCGCAGCCCCACAGCAAATGTGGAATCTCTTCGAAGGCCAGAGAAGGAGGAGGCCTGCACTCTGCAGATTGGAATACATGAGAATTGATTATTAGAAAGAATGAAATACCAAATCATCAGAGAGGAGAAGCAGTAATCAAATTCCTTGATTTTACAGAGTGATTAAAATCTTTCCGGTCAAAATTTAAAGGCAGATATCAGACTTTATAAGATAAACAAGATTCAGCAATAAATACAGACATGGACTGGAGAAGGAAGAACACAAAACAAATTCTTTATTTAATGGTCAAAGGAATTTTTAGAAAAAAATAACTCATATTAACACGGAAAAGATTTGCATTTACATCAAGGCATTCTGGGTAACACTTATATTCGTTAACAAAAAATAACATCCAAAAATGATGTATCAACAAATATGGAACAATTGTATTCTAGGTAGCCCAAAAATTCAATTAATAATCCAACACAACATTCCTTTAACACACATTTACACACTTTCATAAGCATATTAACAAAATATTATATTGACTATTAGCATGATTGCCACTATTGTAACTGCTGTCCTCGGCCTGTGAGTGCCATAAACCACACAAAAAGAACGAGAAATGCATACAGATCTTATATTAGCAACACAATATTCATATAAACCGTGAAATTAGGAAATAAAATTAAGAAGAAACAATCCATATACTTCATAAGCAAAGCTATTATACATACTGCATTTTATACTTCTAATCAGCCGTTAAGAAGACTTTTTTAAACATATTAGCCTATTAATGGATTAAACTTGTTGGACCTGTTTTAAAACAATGGCAATTAAAATTTAGTACAAACCTTCAAAGGAACAAGTCATGTTAAAGCATTGAAATACACATGTCAGGGAGACCATATTTATTATCGGGCTGTGTTACACGTTACAGGAGCACGTGTCAATCTTACAGTACATAAAACAAATTCATTCTTCAATCAACTTTTGCAAGTTTCATATACAACCTTCTTAGACCCAAATTGGCTTATTGGGGCATCGCTCACCAAAGTGTTTGGCCCAAAAGCTACATGGACGTAAGCCCAACTTCTAGAAGCACCACAGAAAACCCTAGATAAGCCTATATAAGGAGTAGAGGAGTTGGAGGGGTTACAACAACTCAACCAGTAGAGTAGCCACCGCCTCCCTTCTTTCCCCCTTTTCGTTTCTAAAATAACCACAATGGGCAATCCAGGCAAGATGAGCAGAAAGGTAAGCTCCTCTAGTTCTCATTGTTTTCTGAAGATGGCTAATTAAAATACATTTTGAATAGGAGATCTGAATAGAACAGGAAAAAATTATAATTTTTTAGTTCCTTCTTCCTTAGGTTTCTCAAGATGCTTTGTACAAGACACTGGCACCTGCAACACTAATCAGCCGATCTGGTAGATGAGAAGGTACATTCTTTCAAATTCATTTTGTTTAGTTATCACGTGTTGTCTTGCAAACGTACTGATTCATTTTGCATATACTGGTTAAACATCTATGATACCCCCATAATATCTTAGTCACTATTTACACTCAGTTCACTAGATTTTGGCAAAACTACTGTTTTCAAAACCAGACAAATGGTGGATCTGTAAATATATATATATATATATGTGTTTTGTCGCTGGAACCTGTAAACAAAGTACAGTATTGTTTTCATGGATTTATCAATAATGTTCATCCACTTGTTCTATTGTTATCCTAACATTATACCCAATTTAATGTAAAATCAAGAAACCAACTCTATTTAACAAACTTTACCAAAATAATAAACAATAAATAATAATAATGTAATCTGAACCATGATTATCACATCAAGTCTTATCCCTTCATTTTCTTCAAGAGTCATCTCGTGTTGCCACATTTCATTTCCCTTCTTCCCTCATTTCTGTTTCTTTTTCATTTTTAAAGAGTCTCTTTACCCTATATGTCTTCAGTTGTGTTCCAAAAGGAGAAAATAAAAGTTTATCCTAAATTCCCACTCCCCCCCCCCCCCCCCCCCCCAATTTATTCGCTATCCTTCTAAGACTCACTTAGTCATAGCCATAAAAAAAAAAAAAAAAAAATTTAAGTTCAGGGACATGTTCATCATTGGTCAGGTGGGGGTTTTTCAAGAAACAAAATGTTAATCATATGTCAAAATTAATGGAAACTTCCTCTAAATATGAACAAAATTCAAGATTTTGTCTAGGTACAATTTAGATGAATTAGCTTGTGCACAGTTATCTTGTTTATGGAATTGAGGAGAAGAAATAACAAACAAGAAGAATGCTAAATATAAGCATAAAAACAAAAACAAAAAACCCCAAATCAAAAGAAACATAGAAAGACTGCAAAAGGCAAACAAACACTGAAAAACACCAATTCAACAGCTCAAAAGCTACAACAAGAACAATTACAGCAGTTACAGATCCAGCATTGTGTAAATAACAAAAATTAACTCGAGAAAGGTAAACAAAAATGTAAATCCATACCTGCCACCACCAAACTCATTCCGGCCCGCAACAGAAGGGGCCCCACAACCCTCCTCTGCTTCACGCGGCGGTGAGGCGTTCATATCAAAACGCCCCACTTCGCCTTTATTTCCGCCGTTGCTCTTTAACAGGCACCGGAAACACTTCTGCTCCGGCCAATGGCCCCCCACTTTGTCGGGAACCGTCCCCACTGGGACCCCCTTTCGGCAAACGGTACAAACGGAAGTACTAGCACTTCCCACAACGGCGTCATCGATAGCTTCCCGAGGTGACGAGATCGGCGTCTCGTTTAGGTCAATTGTGAACGCCATTTTAGCGCCCACCTTTCTACTGGCCTCCATCTCTAAAAATGTAATTGAGTGAGAATTTGTGAATACTTTTAACAGCTCAGATATGTACGCAGCTGAAAATGGGCTAGGAAAAATCAAAGAATTAGGAATGGAGAACAATTGGGGAGGTGGAGAATGAATAGCAAGCGAGAGTGATGACTGATTGTTTAGGTGAAATAAAATTGAACCCACGGAAGAAAGGGGGAGGGGAATGGGGAAGAAAGGTGAAAACTTAATTGGGTTTCTATGGGGTGTACGGAAATTGCAGAGAAAGAGAGGGTTATATAGGAAGGAAGAGGAGGAGGAGAGGGCGGGGGGAGTGACGGGCGGGGATTCTTGAAATTGGTGTATTTTGCAGAAATCGGGGAAGGGGGCGGGGGGTGGGGTAGGGTTTGGGATGACGAAATTAGCCTTGTCTTAGTCTGGGGGCCAGTTTGGGGTTTTTAGACAGGAAATGACAACATTACCCTTCTCATTTATTTATTTATTTATTTTTGTTTAAAGAAGAAAATTATCTCCTCATTCTTTTTTTTTTTTTTAGAAGAATAGTTGAGATTTTTTTTTTTTATTTATGCAAAATAAAAATAAAATGAGAGGGAGTGTTGATATGGATTTTTTGGGGGAGGGGGAGGTACTAGAATTTATATTTTCGAGGGTTTTTTTAGCATAGAGAATTATTTTGGGATTTAGGATTTTTACAAATAGATTTATTGTGAAAGGTTTGAACTAGACCTCACTTGGTTGATATTTATCATTTCAATGGTGATGAATATTAATTTATTTATTTACAACCAAGGCTGAGGTGGGTTTCAAGATTTTCATAGGAGGGTAGCCATAATTTTTTTTAATGTAAATGATTTTAAATTTTTCGTGGTAAGATATGTGGATGGGTTTGTAGTTTAGCCAAAAATTATTTTGTGTTAATACTTGCAAACTACCAATTATTATACTTACCATGAGTTTTAAATCATTTTAAATTACATAAATTTACTCATAGGATGATGGCGTTCACAATTCATCTAGACGAAACTCCGGTTTCCTCACCCTGCGAAGCTAATTACGTCAATGTGAGATTTACTAGTTTTTTTCCGTATGTTCTTTTAAAAAGATATAATGGTCATATTTGGTTATGAATGACCCCAGTTAGGCGGTATAATCAATCTCCCATTTTATCTGATTTTTTAAAGGGCACATCAATTTTTCATCCAAATTTTTTCACTTCCTATAATATACATATATATCTAATTTCACATAATGTTATTTAATATTTCAATCATACCACTCACTCATAAAAAAAATTGTCTACTACTTTTTTTTAATTATACATTTCTTTCACTGACTCATTTATTTTTCTACTTTTCTTACATCATACGAAATAACAATAATAAAATAATACATCATTTTTAATTTGATATGAAACAACACTCATCTCTACTTTTTCATTCCTAATCAAAGACACAATTATTAAACTTTAAATTGCTCTAATCCATTTTTTTCATTTTCATCTCCATTCTAATTTTCATTTCATCCACCAACATCACCAACCAAAGTAATACACCTAAATAAGAGTAACAAGAATGTGAGTATAAGTGAAGTGTTTCATGTGTTCTGTTGGGCAAAATTATACAAATAATTATTATGTTTAGTTGCAATTATTATATCCAACACATAATAAAAAAAATTAAACAAGATATTAAGTAATGATTAGAAGAAAAAAACAATATACACCACTAAGTTAATGAAGGAAAAAAATATTAAATTGATTGGACATTACAATTCTTTATATTTATGATACTAATTTCGTCCCACAAAGATATTTCACATTTGTTATCTGATCCGAATTATAGTCATTTTTAAACTAAAAATGTGTAAATTGTATGAAATTTCACTATTTAATATCCCATTTATTTTATTATTATTGCTTTTATATCCAATAAATAAAGGTATATAAAAAGGTATAAATAAAATATAAAAAGTTTTAGCAGTAATAAATAATATTGATCTGTGTAATATATTAAATATGACTATCTTTTGGATATGTGGCAATTGAATAAATGGGAGTAATGTATTTTTTCCTTTTTCTGCAATCAGTTGAAAAGCACATAAATCCAAAATATTACACCTACCAATTAATTTATGCAAATCCAGTGCATGTGCCTAAATCATTAACATGTGTTTATCTGCATAATAAATTGAAACCGTCGTGGATGAGAATGAATTTAATTTTAGTGAAAAAAAAGGCAAACAAAATTAAATGGGGTGAAGGGTAAGAACGTCATTCACTAAATATTGGTCGTCGCCTCGGCATGCTTGCCTGGTGTCCGCTGAACGTGCATCTGGCCTGGCGTGGCAATTCGTACAAGACAAGTGAAGCATACGCGCGGCTTCGGCGCGTGAATAGTGGCGTTTCGTGCTAAAGCACATAGATGCTGCCGGAGACCCGCGCGAAAGCTGCTTCTTCCTAAAAATTTTTTTTTTTTTTTTTGAAAAGAGCTTCTTCCTAAATTTGGCTGTTTCGAGTTCTGCTACACTTGTATTAAGCCCTATCATTTATTTGTATTTTATACTGTTAACAAAAGATTATTATATTCCTTTAAAAAAATTATAATATTTAATTTTTTTTTTTTTGTATATATGTATTTATGCATGTGTGTTAAATGTAATTTTAAATAATATTTGTCACTTTATTAAAAAATGTATTAATTTATTTATGTACTTGACTTTTTTAATTGTTTTCACTTAAAATTATTTGTTATATACTGTTATATAGTATAATTGGTGTAAAAATATATAACTCACGCATAATATATCTTGATGAATATAAGATTTGCTTTGACTTCAATAGAAACAGTGGATTGATCCCAGTATTAATCGGTTATTAAATCGAATATTGAATTATAAAAAAAATTGTGATAGAACATGAAAAGTGAAGCAAAATCAATCGAACTGGCAGTGATTGCAAGTTCTAGTGAAATTATAAACCTTTTCTTTTAAATTTTAAATTAAAAATAATTGTGTATTATATATTATTAAAGACAAAATATATATAGAGTTAAAATACTTCATACATAAACCATTAAAGGGTGTTAGTTATTTTTAGTATTATGTATTAGTTGTTATCACTAAAAAGTATTATGTATTAGTTGTTTTCACTAAAGAGTGTTCGTTATTTTCACTGAAGGATATTAGTTGTTTTCATTAAAGAGTATTAAAACAACTGATACTCTTCAGTGAAAACAACTAATATTCTTCAATGGTTCATGTATAAACAAATTTCACTCTATACACACTAATTATTAATTGATTAATAATGGATTTTAAAATTTATTTCCATAAGCGTTTTTAGAGTAACATATAACCGTTGCAAATAGTTCCAATGTGGCAATATTTAAATTTTGATCAAAACACTTAAAAAAAATCTACCTACTTTTAATTTAACACAAACAATTTAGATTAAAAAAAAAATATACAATCACATGTGAACACTCCTGAATTTTTTTGTTTCAAAAATAAAGTCTTGAGAAAAAAACATCCCATAAAAGAAAATCTAATTTAAAAAATTTAGTTTTCTTTTTATATTTTATGAATTGGTTTTAGTGTTTCCAAATTCAAAATGTTTTTTCTTTATTACATTGTTTTTTTTTTCAATTTTCATATTTTCCACAAAATACAAGGACTATATCTTTTAAAAAATACTTCATCGGTCTCTTTTTATTTGTCTCATTTTATTCAAAATGTTATCCCTTTTTAATTCAATGCACATCTTTTAAAAACTTTTAAGTGTTGTGAAAAAGTAGGATAAACATTTTTTTCTAATACAATCATTCAGAAAATTCCATCTCTACAAGTTTGGGTCATTATATGAGATGTGATTCTTTCATAGTATTAAAGTTTTTAGTTCAAGCTTACATTATCAATTTATATGCTGCTGAAAGAAAGATGGAAGACAATAGTCACCACTTATTTGTCGCTTCAGCTTACAACACTGGAACCCTTGAGGTAGTGGAAAAATGAGTTTCTCCATTGGAATGGTAGCTGCGCGAAAAGCAAGTCCTTACTTGCTTATCTAGACACCTATGGTCGCTAGGTACATATCTTTATCTTGTTCTTAGAAAGTTCGAATGAGGATGTTCCTAGTAAATCAAGTCAGACATTTTGTAGGGTGCAAGAAATCAAAGGAGAGGAATTCTCAAAACAATTCCAAGCGGCTTAGCTACTTGTCCTTATTAACAGATATGCCAATTTTCAGGGGCTAATGTGCCCCCAACCCTCATATGGGTTCGACCGTCATTTCATATCAAAACATAAGTTATAAATAAAAAATGAAAATACAAGTTGAACACAACTGAAAAGGGCGAAACATTAAACTAAAATAATTGGAAGCCTTTTGAAATTAAATCACCCTATCTATTGATTCTTATCATGAAAAGTGGTCACTGGTCAGGGATGGATCCAGAATTTTATTCCAAGGAGGCGAAATGTATATGGAGTAAAAAAAAAAAAACTCTACATATATAATAAATAAGATTTAAATTCCAAGGGTGATGGCCCTCCCGCGCCATCTAAATCTATTTCTGATAGTGGCAAAAGAACCTTCAACTAAAAAATGAGATTCATTATTCTATTAACATTTAATCCAAAGTTTATATACAGAAGAATGGCCATCATTGTATAATTTGTATTAGTATAACTTGAAAATTAAAACACAACAAAAAGAACATGATATATCTTGCCAAAATTAAAAAAGTAATGTGTGACACATGGCTCGCGAGCAAGAGAAGGTGCGTTATGATTAATAGGAGGACATTATTTAGTTGAGGTTTTTGCACCAAAAAAGCATTCACGCTTTGCCCTTTTTTGAACGAGAAGCAATCATGGCCAAGCATGTTTTAAGTACCATCAATTCACAAGTCTTTTGTGACATGATAAATGCTAAACTCCATTTAATTTAGTATAAATACAGGAATCAGTGTTATCGCATTTATTTTGTAATTTGTGTCAATCCCCTTTTATTTTTAATTTGATTATTAAATTGAGTTTGTGCTCAAATTTCCGAGAATAAATTGGCTTTATTCAATATTTAATTGATCAATTCTAAATTTTTTTGGCATTTTTTTTGTCGGAATATTATAAATTAGTTAACCTTTTTACTAAATTACGGTCAAAATATATTACTTTTCAATTTTCATCAGTTTTTTTTTTTCTTTTTCCTCTATTTATATATAAATATTATTATTACAAAACTACCATTAAAGGCATCCGGCTTTGAATATCCTTTAGGGCTTGTTTGTTTCGGGATTTGGGTGGGCGTGTGAAGTCATGACTTTACGCCTAAAAGATGTAAAGTTTTGGATGATAATAAAAGTGTGTGTTTGTTTTGGAATTTTAGTAGGGTGAAATTTTACTTTATGTCAAATCATGTGTAAAAGTAAAGTAGGATGTGTAAGTGAAAAGTAGGAAAGAGAGTGTAAGTGAGAGAAAAGTATGAAATAAAAGTAGGAAATAGAGTGTAAGTGAGAGAAAAGTATGAAAGAAAAGTAGGAAATAGAGTGTAAGTGAGAGAAAAGTAGGAAAGAGAGTGTAAGTAATAGAAAATAGATATTATAGGTGTGGATGAAGAATGAGATGTAAGAACGGGATGTTACATCTCTAACTAGAATGGAGCGGGGGACCGGAAAGTCATAGTCTTGTCCGTGTGAATCCCAAAACAAATAAGCCCGTGAAAATAATTGCTACTCTTTAATGAAAACAATCAATATTCTTCCATTATTCATGTATGAACCAATTTCACTTAATACGTACTCTACTTTTTTAGTTATATAAAGTAATACGTGTATTTTAAGTATATAAATAACATTTTTTAGTAATTTAAAAAAGATTAATCCATGAAACTAAATACATTTCAAATCACGATATTCTGTATGTTAGAAGATTCTATTTTGAAAAAATAAATAAAAAATCCATGTTAACTTGATTCACATTCTACATATTTTTAACCATTGATCTAAATAGTGGGTGACTAGTGCGTGCTACTTAACTATGGGTGAGCTATGATGTTAAGATCAAGGATGAAAATATCAGGATATATCCCCGATATATCCTCGATATTTCCATTTTTCGTAGTCATGATATTGATATTGGGGTAACGATATTTCTATAATATCCGTAAAAAAAATTGATATAAACGATAAATATAGTATGTAATATCAATTTCAATTGTACTTTTGTAAAATTTGAGCATAATATTGGTAAAATATCGAGAAATATATCTGTAATTTCGATAAATATCGATTAATATCACAAATGTAAATTTTGCTTTATTTTTATTGCAATATTTATGTATTAAAAGTTTGTTATTAAATTTTAATAATTTTTCAAATTTAGCGATATCGATATTTGATATCGATATATCCATCAATGTTTTCACAAATTTAAGGTCTCGATATTTTCAACCTTGGTTAAGATAAAAACACCCAATATCAGTTACGTGAGATGAGCTATTTTTTTCTAATTAGTATTTTCAATTAGTTGATTGTGCACCATGCATTCTTTGTTCGTGTATTCATGCAATCTCCATGATATTTTCGCTCAACTATAATACACTGGACAAATTACTAGTTTTCAAATCTTCTTTGACACGATTTGAATTTCCAGCTTGGATTTCAAGGTACATTTTGAAACAATTTCATCTTTTAGTATATTTATTTTGCAATACAAAGCCTGATATACATAATTTTTGACTTTTACTATAACATTTATCTATACAATTCAACGTAAATTTATAAGAGTAATTGTATTATTAAATGAATTTAATTTCACACAGAACAAATTTCATATGAGAGTTTGCCATAAATTTAACAATTCTTATATGAGATGAATTGTGAGACTGGTCTAAATTAAGTACATTTTACTATTTTCACTTTACCCATTATTTTATACCAATTTTCTCTTTTAATTATTTAGAATTTTTAAGTGATTATACAGGAGAGTTTTTCTTTATTTTTTTAGAATGTGTATAAAGTGAAAATAGTTTATACATGAATCACTTTATAATATTTTTTAGCGTAATCAATTAATACTTTTTAATATAATCAACTAATACCTTTTAATTAAACAACTAAGGGGTTGCTTGGTTGTAATAAGGAATAAGAATCGAAATGGTAATAATTGGCTTCTTATATTTATGTTGTATGTTTGATAATAAGGAATGACTAGTATTACCATTGATGGTGTTTGGTTTATCCAAATTATTTATGAATGGAATGTAAATTTTTTTAAAAAAAAAAAATAGATATTAGAGAAACACTAATTTGGATTTTTATTTAAACAAAAAAATCGACTTTATTTTTAAATTTATTTAATTAATTAAAATTTGAAATTTTTATTTTTTTCCCGAAGAAATGAAAGTCATTTATCTGTAAAAAAATAGAAAAAGGTCCGAGGATTGGGTCATTCTTGGAATCAATCCAATTGATGAAGAATGATTCATTTGAACCAAACATCCGTTTTGAATTCAATTCTCATTCCAAGAAATCTCAAAATATTCGATCAAGCGGACTCTAATACTCTTCCTACTTTTCAATTAATACCCTTAAATAAAAACAATTAATATCCTTTAAAATTAATACTCATCGATAAAAATAACTAATACCTTCAAATGATTCATGCACTATATATACTTTGCCAAATTTTTATTACTGTTGTAAATAAGTGCGTAAAATAAAAGACGGGATTTGTTCACCCAATTCGTCGTGAACGACTACGTCTGGGGGTGAGCCAAGTCAGGAGTTTCACTAATATTCTTGTGTATGAGTATATACAATTATGACTACAATAGTCTATTTATAAGAATAAAACTCTAGTCTAAGATATGGAGCTCATGGGTTATTGGTCCATTAGTAATGTCCACATCAAATCTTCTAGATTTGGAATAATAAATCTTCTAGATTTACAACACTCCCCCTTGGACATTACGACATAACATAAATGTCTTGTCATAAAAACTCCACGTGCTAGGTATCGGCCAAATAATAAGTTAGGGAAGAATGTAATTGATCTTCTAGATCAAATCTTCTATATTCATTTCGGGGTTACCGCTCCCCCTGAAGACAACAACACTTTGAGTCTTTGCATCCCAATACCACGAACATACTTTTTAAAAGTAGACGTAGGTAAGGACTTAGTAAACATATCTGCTAGATTGTTACTAGACTGCACCTTTTGAATGGTAATCACGTCACTCTTCTGGAGTTCGTATGGGTAGAAAAACTAAGGTGAAATATGTTTCGTCAGGTTTCCCTTGACGTACCCATTACTCATTTGTGCGATGCAAGCTGCGTTGTCTTCAAATATAATGGTGGGAGGTGTATCGCGTTTAGCGATACCACACGAGTCACCAATGTGTTTTACCAAGGACCTTAACCAAACACATTCTCGGGCGGCTTCAAATAAAGTTATTATCTCTGAGTGGTTTGAAGACGTGGTAACCATAGTTTTTTTACCGATCTCCATGAGATCGCGGTACCACCACAGAGAAAAATGTAACCAGTCTGGGATATGACGTTGTGGGGATCAGACAAATAGCCAGCATCTGCATAACCTACTAAGGTTTTATCTTGGTTCTTACAGTAAAACAGTCCAAGATCTTGAGACCCTTGGAGGTACCGTGGAACATGCTTAACACCATTCCAATGTCTCCTTGTAGGAGAAGCGCTATGTCTCGCAAGCAAATTGACAGCAAGTGCAATGTCCGACCGAGTGCAATTTGCGAGATAGAGCAATGCTCCAACAACACTAAGATAAGGAACTTTTGGCCCCAATATTTCTTCTGAATCTTATCTTGGTCTAAATGGGTCCTTATCCACTTCGAGGGATCGAACAACCACAGGGGTGCTAAGTGGATGAGATTTATCCATGTGAAATCTCTCCAATACCTTATTCACGTAGGTCGGCTGATGTATAAGAATTCCTTCTGGGAGATGCTAGATCTACAGGCCGAGGCAGTACTTGGTTTTACCCAAGGCTTTCATTTCGAATTCGGCTTTCAAGATTGAACTGGCTTCTTCAATCTCTTTGCATGTTTCGATTATGTTCAGGTCATCAACATAGACGGATATGATGCAAAAACCATTTTACGATTTCTTCGTGAATACGCATGGGAAAACTTTATCGAATGTGTATCCCTTCTTCTGAAGGAATTCACTAAGTCGGTTGTACCACATGAGGCCCGATTGTTTTCAGACCATACAACGACTTCTGCAGTTTTATGCTATACATACTGCGGTTTTCACCATCCCTCATCTGAGGAATGTCAAATCCATCGGGAATTTTCATGTAAATATCGGCATCAAGTGATCCGTATAAGTACGCGGTTACTACATCCATTAATCTCATTTGGAGATTCATTTTAACTGCCAAAGATATCAAGTAGCGAAACGTTATTGAGTCCATGACGGGAGAATAGGTTTGATCGAAATCAATCCCGGGTCTCTGTGAAAACCCTTGAGCTACAAGCCTCGCTTTATACCTCTCCACAGTATTGTTCTCATTTCGTTTTCGTACAAATACCCATTTATATCCTACGGGGATAGCGCGCGTGGGTGTACGAATGATAGAGCCAAATACTTATATTTGTTAAGCGATGCGAGCTCCGCTTCAATTGCCTCTTTCCATTTAACCCAATCGGAGCGCTTCCGGCACTCGGCGATTATTTTGGGTTCTGGATCTAGATCATTTATAATGGAAAGAGCAATTGACGCTGTAAATGTATCGTCGACGATAGTAATATTTCTATTATATGTTTCTCCCGTATCTGTGAAATTCACAGAGACTTTGACGTTTACATCAACTAGACCTTCCTCATTTCTCATTATATTTGAGTTTGGTCATTCCACGGTCCTAGTCATTGAATATTTTGTGCACGTGCTTCATCACTAGGACGCTCGTCCCCTAGAGACTTTAAGTTATCTAGACGAATCTCTTCTAGAGATTTTACATTCGACTGACCAGATTTGCTAGCCTTTTGTTTAGGTGTATTACTATCTCTTGAGGGTTCTTTGCGCTTCTGGCGCGTGGGGGCATGAGTACTTATTTTGCTTGGGACCTCAACCCTTTGGGGAGCATTGTATGCAGGTATATGCGATTTAGTTACACCTCTATGGTCAGTGAACGCGTCTGACAAGTTATTAGCTAGATTTTGCAAGTTAATGATCTTCTGAACTTCTAGTTCAGATTGATTAGTGCGCGGATCTAGATACTGAAGATTACTTACTTTCCACGTAAGCTCCCGGCATTCATTCAAATTTGAATTCTGATCTCCCCTTAATGCCGGGAAGTAATCTTCATCGAACGTGCAATCAGTGAACCGGGCCGTTAATTGATCCCCGGACAAAGGCTCGAGGTATTTCACGATGGATGGAGAGTCAAATCTGACGTAAATACCGAGTTTCCTTTATGGGCCCATAGAGGTCCGCTTTGGTAATGTTATCGGAACATATACCGCACATCCGAAAATACGCAGATGGAAAATGCTAGGTTCTTTCCCACGCACTAACTGTAGGGGGGAATGATCATTATATGCAGTTGGACTGATTTGTATTAAGTGCGATGCATGTAGGACTGCATGCCCCCAGCATGAAGTGGGTAGTTTGGAGTTCATAAGCAATGGTCTCGCGATAAGTTTGATATGTTTTATTAGCGCCTTAGCAAGACCATTTTGGGTATGGACGTAGTGGACCGAATGCTCCGGTTTAATTCCCAGGGCCATACAGTAATCTATAAAGGCCTTTGAGCTGAATTCAGCATCATTATCCATGCGAATCGACTTAATTGGATAATCCAGGAATTGAGCTCTAAGCTCGATAGTTTTCGCAATGAGCTTCGCAAAAGCTTGATTGCGGATGGACAACAAACATGCATATGTCCACCTAGTGGAGGCATCAATAAGGACCATGAAATAACGAAATGGTACTGATGCTGGGTGAATCGGTCCGCAAATGTCTCCTTGAATTCGCTCGAGGAAAACCGGAGACTCTAGTCCAACCTTAGTGCGCGACGGGCGTACTATCAACTTACCCTTAGAACATGCATCACAAATAAATTCATCAGCATGAGGGATTCTATTATTCAAAATATTATGACCAGTTGAATTAGATAGAATCCTACGTATCATAGTTTGTCCTGGATGACCTAACCGCTGATGCCACAATTTAAAAGAATTCGGGTCATAGAATTTCATACTTATAGCTAGATGGGAACTAGACGGCCGGATGTAGGAATAGTACAATCCGGAGGAGAAGGAAGAAAGTGTTTCTATAACTTGTTTAAGGTTACCTCGAGTAATAGTCATCAAAAGGTATTTGTTATTGTTCTTGGTTTTAGTTTCAATGTGATATCCATTTATTCTAATGTCTCTAAAACTGAGTGGGGTATGCTTAGATTGTGGAAACAATAAAGCATTATCGATTATGAGTTCGGTACCCATGGGGAGGACAATGGAAGATCTTCCGGAGCCTACTATTAGCGTACTATCATTGGTTATTGCAGTTATATCCCCTTACGTTCTATCAAGTTATGAAAATACTTTCTATCTTTTAGGATTGTATGTGTGGTGACGCTATCTACCAAACATAAATCACTATGTGCGTCCATCATGCAAGAGGAAATTGTCCAAACCTAATAGCTGATATGTTTACAAGCCATAAATGAGAACAACAATATCCAAATAAATGTAATGGAAAACTATTTAAGGTAAACACATCAAAGCTAAAATAATAGTATCATCCATAAAATAAAATGAAGTATCCGAAAGAAAGGATCCAAACACATAAAATTGTCTTATTAAAAAACAAAGTACTAGAATAATCAAATGTGCAAATCACTCATTGTCTCATAAATTTCGAGCTACGGGCTCAAAAGATCATCGTTGTCTTGGTCAAATTCTGCTTCAAGCAGGCTGTCATCTTGAGGTTCAACCATGGGAGCCTTCCCCTTGTCGTCCTTTTGCATTATTAGATAAGCCTCAACCAAGTGTTTGGGAGTACGACACGTGCGTGAACAATGGCCTTTGCATCCGCATCTGTAGCAGGACTGCTCAATCATGCCTTGAGAGCTAGGTTTTTGTGGAGCGAAATTCCAGGTTCTGTGACCACCGGATGAACTACGACCTCGGCCTTTAGTCCATAACTTCTTACTCACTCTCCCCCTTCCACAGTTGCGCCCAATCGCATGTTTGACCCTATACTGCTGTTGGAGTACTGGGTTGCTAGCGTGGAATGTTGATACAGAGTTCTAGATCAAGCTGACTACAATACGCTGCAAAGCAGAGTTGTACTCCGTTATAGACCTAAGGTCTTGTTAACGGATGTTCAACCATTCGTATTGTGCCGAAGGGAGGAGTATATCACTTTATTGTTGAAAACGGTCCTTCAGGGACTTCAACAACATTCCGGGGTCCCTTTGAGTGAGGTATTCATATTTCAGACCCTCATTCATATGGTTCCTAAGGAAAATCAACGCTTTCGCCTTCTGGGCGTTAGTGGTTTTTGAACCTTCGATAATGGTTTCGCTCAACCTATTCGAGGCTAGATAGATCTCGACATCTAGCATCCATGTCGGGTAGTTGCTACCATCGAGAGCGAGCTCATCGAATTCTTTCATAGTGATTTCAGACATAATTCACTACAATTAATAAAGTGATATGGTAAGGGGCGTGATGAAATTTATTGACAACGGAGAAACAATGATTTATTTGATTATTTTAGAGCACATAGAGACAAGAATTGGGCGCTGTCTACCCAAAATATAAATTACGGTCCGTCAAGTATTGGGCGCCGCCTACCCGAGCATAATATGCGGACTATAAAGAAATAAACTATGTGCGGAAAAAAATAATGCACCTAAGATAATTAAATCATAGATACATGCAAAATAATTTAATATGAACGATAATCACATGAAAATAATTTCAAGGAAAATTTACGACTTAATAAACATGCATATTCATGAGGCTAAATATTTCATGTATATTAATGAAATTTAACGAAATATTTTCAGGATTTTTTAAAAATAAATTAATTAGAATTTTGTGTTATCCTAAAACGAAACCGAAATTAGATTAGAATTTCACAAAATTCCGGGGAGAATGACGCCACGTGCAGAGGGCTTGCGCCGTCTCGACGGCGCGCACGGAGGCGGCGAAGGGGCGACAGGCAGCGCACGGGTAGCGCCGCGCGGACGGCGGCGGACAGCGCACGGGGAGCGTCGTGCTGGCGGTGGACGTCGCGCTGGGCGGTGGCGGCTGCTAGGCCGCGGGCGTCGTGCTGGGCGGTGGCGGTTGCTCGTTCAATTCTCAATTTGAAATTAATCCAATTCGAAACACGATATGATTCAATTAATTACAAGAACAAATCAAATTAATAATTCTAGAGCATATAAATCATGTAACGCATGAATTAAATAATTCGGTACGGGGATTAATTCATATGATTTGAAGAGAATTAATTTTATGGCATACCGTTTAATATCGGGCCGAGTCTCGTGCTGATAACGTGTTGTAAATAAGTGCGTAAAATAAAAGACGGGATTTGTTCACCCAGTTCGTCGGGAACGACTACGTCTGGGGGCGAGCCAAGCCAGGAGTTTCACTAATATTCTTGTGTATGAGTATATACAATTATGAGTACAATAGTCTAATATCTAAGATTTTACTAATATTGAGCCAAGCCAGGAGTTTCACTAATATTCTTGAAATTGAATTTTAAAATTTGTGTTTTTTTGGGATTTTGAGTAGATTATGTTTTAACTTTATGATGTAAAAATAATTAATATTGTATAAATTATTTATAGAACTGTAGAATTAGAATTTCAAAATTTTAATTCTAAAATACTAGAATGTGTTTTAAAATATAAACCCAAAAATAACACGCCTTTGTGTTGACAAAAACTATCCAAGTCATCGTTTCAGGGTCTCTTTCCCGTGGTGCCGAATAGGAACTCAGTTCCTTAATCTTCTCTTAATTTATTAATTTCGCGTTTTGTATGTTTATTGTAATTATGAGTGATTGTGTAGATTTCATGTTCAATTAACCTACTCCTTTTCAGGGTTCATTGTTCCCCAATATCTTGGTTAACAACTCTTCAATGCTAATAAGAATAAAATTGAAAATTGGTGTAATTAGCATGGTTCATGAGAACAAAATCAATACGTCTCCTCCTAAATAAGGTAATCACTACTCCATTTTGATTACCCTATTCTCTTCCTACAATCATCCTCCTTAATCACTCCCCCATTCCTCCACTAACAATCATTTGTTGTCAACTTCTATTGCAAAATTGGGGCATGACACACTACAAGAAAAAACACCTAAAACTACACTAATTTTAATATACTTTTTCTTTAATGTATCTATAGCTATTTTAATAATACATTCTCTAGTCCCTTGCCTATAACTACATTTTCATAACATCTATTAATACACTACTAAATAAATGTACTAATATAAAATATATTAATACATTTATATAATGTCATGAAAGGTATTACATAAAATCGTTCCTTTTTATTAAAGTTTATTAATTAGTGTGTTAACACTATTGATTATTTTATAATAAATACATTTTTAAATCTATAATAATTTTGTTTAAATATAATGTAAAATTAGAAGATGGTGAAATGAAAAAACTGTTGGAGAACTTATTATCCTACGAACAAGAAAGAGATGAAATATCGACTCCACGCTAAACCCCACGTTCCTAAATCCTAAAATAAATCCCCAAATTTTCTTTTGCCCTAAATCACATCCTTCACAAATGATTCAAGTCACGCCCTATCCAGAATAGAGGTAAAAAGACATCTAGATAAACATCGGAGATGTACGCGACAACGATTGGGGAATGACCGGAGGAGGCTTTGGTCTTCCATCGGAGAAGGTATCACATATCTCAATTCTGAAATCGCTGCAGCAGCGGAAGAGGTGTGTTCTATAAAAATAACCTGATATTTGGGGGTTTTAATTCAGGGATATCCAATTTTTGACCGATCTAATTCAATTTGATTTGTTCCTAGTCAGTTTACCGATATGGTGTGTTAATTTCGTGGTTTCTCTCAATTTGAGTTAACCTACTGTTTTTGTTTCATTATTCTCGAGTATTTGCTTTACTTGGATTAGTATAGAGTTCGTTTATTGAATTCTTCAGTTTTGTGAAATCCATTGATGGTTGGTTTGATTCTATTTTCTTAATTAAAGTTGAATTTACGGTGTTGTTCCTCACAATTTGTGTGATTCCATTGTTCTCATTTCATTAGCTTCAGTATTAACCAGAATAATCCCTGCTTTATTTACTTGGATTAACATGGAGTATGATCCTAAACTCTTATGTCTCATGTTGGCCTTTAATGAATCAGAAAGCTCACAACTTATTGTATTTTGACATAAATTGTTTTGTTTATTATTTCATAATCTTAAGTACTAAAGAACTCATGTTTTAGTTTACTTGGATTCACATTGTATTTGGTCTTGCACCTTTTGAGGGACCAGGACTTAATTTATGTTTTTAACTCATATGCCTTCTATTACCCTCTTGTTTTCAATATCTTAGCAACAATTGAGAATCTGAATTTTATTTTTTACTTTGTATGATTCTGAAATTGTCTTGCAGGCTGGTGATAATATGAGAGAATGTGTCGATCTGCTATTATTGTATATAAAGGCAAAGTATTTCCAACTAATTTTTTTTATTCTAATTCAATATAACTAAGGAATGATGATGAATTTTGACTTAAGTTTTAAAAAATTCTCTGTTTCCTCTCTTGTAAGGAGCTTAATTTAGGGAAAGAAAGAGTAAGCTTTAGGATATGTCGAATTGTAAATGTGAGACTTTAACTACACATATTTCAATACTTTATTACTTCTATTTTTTATTTTTTAATCTTGATCCATTTTCTACCAATATATCCATCTTAATTACCATTTGCCTACATGTTTGTACTTTATCAATATTATGACATATCTCTACCCATTTCTTGTTCACGTATTCTACTTTTCAAATATGTTAGTCTATCTTTTGATGATTATATTTTCCATAATATTCATATAGACTAAAGACTTGGAAGAAACAGTGAGAAATATCTTGATCTGAAGGCTAGTACTAATTTTAATATTACAGTTCCCCTCGATATATCTCATCATCTCATGAAGTTGGTATTCTTGAGAATGTTTGTTGGAAGGAGTTTGGGATTTTTCTTTCTCTCGGTTTTTGGTTCATATATCTTTCTTTGCATCTCATCAATTTTTATTCATTTATTTTTTCCCTTTGCATCATTACATTTATTTTATCCACCTGACTTATTGCATCATTTATTCAGTTTATTGATTCTATTTGTTTTTACTGAATATTTTTAAAGCTCGTGTTATTATGTAACAATGACAGGTTGGGAACTCACAAAATAAATTCACTGCTAAGAAAGTGAACATGGAGAATTTTGAAGCCTCAAAGATTTTAAGGAAGCATGGTGTTAATATCTTGGAGTACATGGAGAATTTTGAAGCCTCAAAGGTTTTAAGGATGCATGGTGCTAATATCTTGGAGTTTCTCACCATTCTTCATACACCAACAAGCTTTTTAGTTTTGATGCATTTGATAAGATTGTATATTATTTTGGTGTATGTAGGGATTGTTCAGGCGTGTTTTGTGAATCTTGGAATAATGACCCAGAATATTTTTTTAGATGAAGTTCGATTTCATTTGGAACTAAAAATTTCTTGCAATTTGTTATTATGAATTTAAGATGTATGTGTACACATTAATTTATATTATATCTATTTTACAGATTGATTACTCTTTTGAGAAAGGATATGAGAATCTTTGCTAATTTATAATTTAAATTTAGTATTATAATAATTAAAATAATACATATGTACACTATAATTAAATTACAATTTATTAATATCAATATTATAAAATACAATTAATATTATAATTAAAAAATGTAATTATAATATATAAAATGCAATTGCATTATTGTATATCACGACACTTTTATATGTCATATTAGTGATGTATGCAAAATGTGTGTAGTTATAATTTACTTAATAATACATTTATAAATGTAGTAATAGTCTTTTAACTATTGCTACATTAGTTTATAAGACACTAATAATAAATGTGGTGATTGGTGAAATGTAGTGAAAGATAATCCATCACCACATTTTTTAATGTCATATTAAGGAGTTTTTCTTGTAGTGACACTAGCAATGATGTCACCATTGGAACACTTCTTCCCCTAACATATCATTTTTCTTATGAGGGCATAAATGAAAATAAATTTTCATTCCCATTACCATTGAAGAATTGCTAATCAAGCGCCTCCTTAATTAACAGAATAACCGTGAACACAGGAAATCAAACAACATATTGAAGTAAACACAAATATCCACAATCTTCAAATTTGCATGATATTCAAAGGATGTCAGAAACACCATTTAAGTTACAAGGTAGAAGTCGTCATCAAATCACTGGGCGATATGAACAACTTCCCAGATTAATTACAGATACACACAATTCTCCAGTTATAAAAACTGAACAATATGAACAAATGAGGATATGGAAGCACGGGAGCTATAACTATAAGACCCAAAGCCAGGAAGCGACAGAACCTGCTGCAAGGCCAACAACCAAGTACAACACCATCACAATCCCGGCAGTTTCTTGATGCTGTAACTGGACAGTTTTGGGAGCCAAAATCATCAAGACAGACGTAAAGTATCCATTTGTAAGACCCAAAAGACAGGTCAAAATTGTGACCGGAATCTCTGTCCTAAGAACATAAGGACCATGCAAGCAGACGTAGAAAATAGGCAGAAATAACAGCCTTCCAAAGGAGGTACCGATAGCAACTTTAGCATTCTCCACAAGATACACTGAAGTCGTACACTTACCAACCAGATCAAAGACGTTATAAGCTGCAATTAATATAATTGGATACCAGTCCTTCAGACTATCGGAATGCACATCTTCTGTAACAGATCCCGGAAAAATACTCAATGTCACAACATATAAAATCGAGATTCCAGATCCATACCACTTCACTGCCCCAACAATGTCCCATAATGTTGATCTCCATATTTTCCCAGTAATACTGCCTTTCTGTTCCCTCTCTACACCTATGGCCTGACTTTTCAGATCATTGTAGTATTTTATAACTGGAAGCTTATGTGCAATGTTGTAGAAAACAATGTTTAGCAGCATCACTGCGATGCTGACAATAAAGTATAAATTTGCACTTCGAGTCAGACCAGCAGCATCTGAAGGATATACAGACTTGGTAAAAACTCGTAAAGCTGACACGAGAACACCTACAGTCCACAAAAATTGTTATTAATATATTATGCAGGAAGACATAACCATAGCTTTGAAGAGGGGGGGGGGGGGGGGGGGGTTGATCTTGAGCAAGGATATTTATTAGAACCGAATCTTCTTATATCATGGTTTTTATGTACTATTGTGCTAGTGATCGCCATCTTCCGTTGGTCTGACATACAGCCTAAATCTTTCCAACATGACACCAAGGCTATGTACTCGTCGTCTGTCTGGTCAATTTGGCCCATAACCTAAACCTAAGCATCTTCAAGAAATAATGTCTTGGAAAAATGTCAAATCCTTTCATTTTATAAACTTTTCATCATATACAAGGAACTATCTCTCAATATATCCACAATCCAAAATTAAGCATGCAAGAAAACTTGAATTTGAGATGCACATGCACGCCTAAAGCAATCAATCAGCACTTAGGGCGGGGACGGCAAAAACTAAATGCATAGGCTAACAATTATTGATCTCAGAGGTGGTGATTCTGGTGAACAACATGGGTAGTTTTGGCAGTAAACTATCAGCAAATGAAAAGGAACAACTACGGCAAACTTTGCAAACAATGTACAATTATGACAAAATCAAACCACAATTCAAATCTTAAAAAATGTCTCTAGTTAAAATAGAAAGTAAAGTAATGGCCGAAATTGAATTTAGGTTTGGCCACGTCCAGTTACAAATGACTGAAACCAGAATCTAGCAACACAAAATACGGCTTAAAACTAACATCATATGTCAACAAAAATCAATTGCAGTTTTGACTCAGCTCAAATCTAATTTTCCTTGATCTGGAAATTGACTTCAATCAATTATTAAATAGGTCAGCCAAAACTGAAGGAAGTAAATACTGTGATGATAGAACTACAAATCAACAATTCACTGTTGACCAAAACCAATTCAAGCATAACCTCAAAAATATTCAAAACAACCAATAAACATCATGAATAAAATTACCAAAAGACAAAAAAAAACAATCTATGTAAAGAGCAAAAGAGAGAAAAAAGGTCTTTACCAGAAGCAGCAGTTCCAGCAATCACAGCTTGCATATACCTCTCCGGCAACTGGCCCGCATTCCCCACAACACCTCCCTGCACCAACCCATCGGCGAGCCCGCACAACCCGACAACCGCCACCGTCAAATAATAGGCACCGTAAACCCCTACTCTCCCCTTCACGTACCAAATATCGATCGAAGGCACCGCCAATAGCGCCACCAGGAACAGCGCATACCCTAAATTAATCCTCGCAACAGAATTCGATCTGTTAGCAAATGCAATGATGAACAACAACGATACAAGCCCTACGATCATGTAAACTATGGCGAACACACGGTCGACGGACTCATCCGGATAGAGGTAGGTGAAGTAATCGACGGCGGTGATGAAGGCGTTCCATGGGAGTAGGTAGCCTGTGCCCAATGTGAAATATATTATGTAGGCCAAGTGGAATGAGTCCTTCGGGATTTTATCTTGGCTGGTTAATTTGGGCGCCAATAGCGTGGCGGATTCGGAGTCTACGTCGGCGGTGATAGTTATACCCATCGGCCGTCGTTGTTTGGTCTTTATTTCCGATGAGTTTAGCAATTGACTTTTGGGATATTCGTGTAGGTCTTTTTTGATAGATATTCGCGTGGGCTTGGATGGATTTTTTTTTTGTTTTTGTTTTTGACAGATATTCGCGTGGGTTTGGATGGATTTGGAAATGGGGAAGAGTGGAATAAATTAGGCAAAATTAGTGAAATAGTTAATGGTAAGTTTATCCGAAATAATTTTAAAGTATCAATAATTTTGTTATTAATATTAATAATCTCATCAGGAGTATTATTAATTTTGATCAGTGATGCTATATTGTAATTGTTGTAAATTTTTATGAATCCATATTAATGATATTTCTGATGAACTTTTTGATACTTCTAACCAAATATTCGATATTTTAAAAGAGTTTCTTGATAAACTTATTATTATCCATTTTCATATAAAACTTACCCAATAAATTAATGAAATATGGCTAGATGAGGACTTTGTACTGTTTCTACTGCTGATAGAGATTCTACTGGTTGCTACAAGAGATTCTACTAGTTAATTTCAAAGTAAAGTTGAAAATATCAATAGAATTATCGAGACCTTGAATTTGTGAAAATATCGATGGATATTTCGATATCGAATATTGATATCAGTAAATTTGAAAAATTATGAAAATTTAATAAGTAACAAACTTTTAATATACAAATTTAACAATAAAAATAGAGCAAATTTTACATTTGTGATATTAATCGATATTTCCCGAATATTTTTTATATTTTATCAATATTATGCTCAAATTGTATAAAAAACAACTGAAATTAATATTGCATACCGATATTTATCGATATTACCAATTTTTTTCCAAATATTATGGAAATAGTGTTACCCCCGAATGATATAATCGGATATTTTCATCATTGTTTCAAAGTTCTAATTGGACAGGATTGGATAGAGATAACAAGAGAGGAGTTCGCCACGAGATTCTGCAGAATAAATTATTTATAATAGGATGATTTAAGTTCACGATTACGTTCTAGTTTTCTAGATCTAGACGTCACATGTGCCAATTCCAATTGTTATTTAGAGTATACTCATCAGTTGTATTTATACTCCACCTTCTTTATAAAAAAAAGAAATTATTACACTACCTTCAATAAGTTCTTTTCTTTCTTTTTAACATCTTTCGACGGGAATAATATAGAGCCCACCTGTGGACATAAAAATATGTCCACCAATTATGCGGCAATGCCACATAATATACATTCCTTTTTTTCTCTTTACATTTTATATTTCCTTGATTTGATTATATCCAGATTTCTTCCATGAATAAGTATGCATAACTTTTTGTTTAAAATTTATTTAACGAAATTACAAAATAAGGTCTAAAAGTTATTTTAAATAAATCTAGAAATTAGTTGAAAATATTTTATAATTAAATATGAAAATTATTTTAGAAAACTTGTTTCTAATTCTTTTAAAAATCATTTAAAAAAGAGTATTTATAAAGTGAAATTGATTTATATATGAATTATTAAAGGATATTAATTATTTTCACTAAAAAATATTAGTTATTTTAATAGAAGAGTCTTAGTTCGTTTTTAGTAAACAACTAAAACTCTTTAGTGGAGACAACTAATATTCTTCAGTGTAAACTACTAACACTCTTTAGTAAAAACAACTAATACACTTCCATAATTTATGTATGAATCATTTTCACTCTATACTATGTCTTTATAAAAATGAAAATAATTTTAAAATATTTAAATTGCAAATAAAATATTATAAATGTCAATTTTTTTTAATAATATTATCGTTTAGTACAACTGCAATATTATAAGGATGTTATTTCAATATTCAAAATTATAATTATTACATGATTTTTAAAATTTTATTTGTGATTTAAAGATTTTTAAAGTTATTTTTAATTTTAAAAAATTTCTAAATTAATTTCATATATAATTTTTTTTTTTTAGAGAAATCCCAATGGTTTATATAAAAATGCATTTATGCAATTAAAATTTGAACTCCAAAATATTCTTTTAGATGTTAGAATTTTTTTTTTCTTTTCTATCCTTTTAGATGTTGGATAAAATTCCCGTTGTTGAGAATATAAAACTACACAAGTCACTAAATCGTAGAACTAGAACTCCAAGCTTGGAAGTAATCGAAACCAATTAATAAGAAAAGATTTTTATATTTTATTTGGAAATTATCATCCAAAAAAAGTAGGAATATACCAAAATACAATCTAAATATAAGATTATATAAAAGAAAATAAATATAACAATTTTGATGATGTGGCATGCCACGTAATTGGTGGGCACATTTTTTGTGCCCACTGGTGGGCTCTATATCATTTCCGCATCTTTCGATAGTGTAAGTCTCATTTGCACCTGATGCATAATGCATTCACTCAACAATTGAAAATATTTATATTAAAAAGTGTGGATTGATTATATTGAAAAATGTGGGTTGATTACGTAAGATTTTGTAGCCATGTGCTACACAATGAATTAATTGGATATTTATTTATTAACTTAAATATCTAATATTGAGGTAAAATATTATATGATTTGATCAATTAGGAAAATATCAGAACGAATCTCTCGTGTTGATAAACCGTGTGATTAAGTGAGCAGTTTCTTAAAAAATAAATTTCTTGAATGATAAGAAACTAATTCTTGGAGAATAGGAAACTACTCATTTCTCTGCCTATAAAAGACACAGATTATTCCTAAAATTAATGAATTAATTCTATCACTTAGGTTTTATGTCTTATGATTAAGAGTGACCAACAGAGAAAAATATAATTTTACCAGAAGAATTATTATTGTTGTTCAAGGTTAATACTCTGATTATTTAATTCACTATTTATAGATTTATGGATGTGAAAATCATGAAATTTCAAGATTATAGTATAAATTAAATTTATGCTTACATGTAGTAAATTAAATTTTTGCTTACATGTGGTATCAGAACATGGTTTAAGAATTTATGATTTTCCATTCACCATGTATGAATTATGAGCCCTAAATTTTAATTGAGTAATATTTTTTACGAAACTATTTATGTGTTTGACCGAAATTAATTTTATTTCAATTATAAGTATTTCTTCCGCTGCAATATAATTGTATCGTATCTTGTATCCAAGAATTAGATGAAAATTTATTACTTGAATATATAGTTGACCTTACAGTTTTGTCCATGGGTAATAATTACTCAGAAAAATGACATTGATTATAAATATACATTTTCACCCGTGTCTATGAAGGAATTCTTAGAATTTGTATGGCTTTGGTGGCTCATTATGATTTAGAGTTACATGAAATGAATGTTATAACGACTTTTCTGAATGCGAATTATGTGAAGGAAATATATGGATCAACCTGAAAGTTTTTCATTGAAGGAAATAACACACGGTGTGTAAATTACAGAAATCAATATATAGACTTAAGAAAGTTTTCCGTCAATAGTACCTTAAGTTCCATGATACCATTACTTCCTTTGGATTTAAGAAAATCACTGTTAATCGGTCTATATATCTTAAAGTCAGTGGGAGCAAGCTAATTTTTTTTATGCTGTATATTTATTTAACGAATGATCTTGGTATGGTGAATGAAACCAAGAAGTATCCCTCTAAAAACTTTAAAATGAAAGATATGAGAGAGACAGTCTATGTGATCCAAATAAAAATATTTTGGGATAGATCACAATGAATGTTAGGGTTATCTAAAAAGACATTCGTAAATAAAGTTTTCGAGAGATTTATGATGGAAAAATGCTCATCAAGCATTATTCCAATTTAGAAGGGAGATAATTTCAACCTTAAGTAATATTCAAATAATGAATTGGAATATGAACAAATGAAAGATACTCATTGTGTTTATTCATTGGAGATCTGATCATATAGAGGTGATTAGATATTCAAATTCAGATTATGATGGATGTGTTGACATCCGAAAGTCCATTTTTAGTTGTTTACTCCTATTAGACGGATGAACAATCACAATAAAGAGTGTGAAGTAGTATGTAATTGCTGCATCAACTATAAAAGTTGAATTTATGGCATGCTTTGAAGCCACAATTCAAGAAATTGAATGTAGAATTTTATTTTAGGACTTGGAATAGTCGATAGTATTGTCAAGCCGCTGAACTTATTGTGATATTTTTTAGTAGTATTCTTTTCTAAAAATGATATATATTCCAAATATGCTAAACATATAGAATTGAAGTATTTTTGTCGTTAAAAAGAAGTTTTGAAACAAAAGGTGTTCATTTATGATTCATTAACGAAAGGACTGTCTCCAAAGATATTTATTGGACATTTCGAAAGAAAGAGCATTATTAAAAACATTAATGAATATATGATATGTATTTGACACTTTGAACACTTTTATGTTTTGTTTCTGATATCGAATAATACCCTATTTTATCATTAATGTATACATTAATGGTTAACATAAAGTTTAATAGGATTTTGTCTCTAATCAAGACACTTAAATGATCTGCTATTTTCTATTTATGAGTCATATTAAGTAGAAAATTAACATTGTGGTACATGGAAGGGACTATATCGAGTATATGATGTAGAACCGTCATGACTCGTGTTATGATATGACGTGCACATTATGTTATTATTTAAATTATGAAGATGTATCCTGCAACACGGGCCAAGTGAGAGAATGTAAGATTTTGTGGCCCACGTGGCACATAATAAATTAATTAAATATATAATTATTACCTTAAATATCTAATATTGAGGTTTAAATAATATTTGATTTGGCCAACTAAGAAAAGATTAGAATAAATCTCTCACCATGTGATTAAGTTACCTTATGAGTAGTTTCTTGGAAAATAAGTTTCTTGAAAGATAAGAAACTCATTTTTGGATAATAAGAAACTACTCCTCTCTCTGCCTATAAAAGACACAAATTATTTTTACAATTAAAGAATTAATTCTATCACTTAAGTTTTATGTCCTGTTATTAAGAGTGACCAAGAGAGAGAAATATAATTTCATCAGAAGAATTATTATTGTTGCTCAAGGTTAGTACTATAATTATTTAATTCGTGATTTATAGATTTATGTATGTGAAAATAATAAAGTTTCAAGATCCATGTATATATTAAATTTATGCTTACAAATTACACTAAAAAGTTATCGATTTTCAGTGTAATTTTTTCAATGTAATCAACCCACATTTATCTATATAATATGTTTCAAGATCCATGTATAAATTAAATTTATACTTACAAATTACACTGAAAAGTTATCGGCTTTCAGTTTAATTTTTTCAATATAATTATCAACCCATATTTTTCTATATAATCAGACCACACAACTTTAATTGTTGAGTGAGTGCACCATGTGCATATGGGACATTGACATTTCAATAAATATTTTATACTATTTATGGAAATCAATTTATCCCGCTTTTACTCTTCTTTATTTATGCACTCTGTTGATCTTTTAGATTCACAAGAAAACTTGTAATCAGGGATCGCAATAACCAATAAACAGAATTGAAAACAACGACAAACTAAGAACACCAGAATTTTACGTGGTTCGGTGAAAACACCTACGTCCACGGGATTGGAGAGGATCGATTTTTCACGAATACAAGGTTTTAAGATGATTACAACACTCAATCTTACTAGCGCTTGACTTGAAGCGAACTACACTAGCTTTCTACTAGTAGTTACCCCGCAAGAGAACGGGTTCACAGTAGTATGGGCAAGTATAGGGACCAAGTATTATCGAACCCAAGTATAGGGACCAAGTATTATGCGAACAGATCCCTGAAGATCTACGCGTCGTAGTTAATATGAGTGTAATGTTTTTGGGTTTTTGAAAGATTAATTAAAAGACTGAATTAAACTAAGTAAACTAAAATACTAAAGAAATCAAATTAACTAAGGGTTGTGTTCTAATGAGAGATGGTGATGCTTAAGATAGGAATCCCTACGTATACTAACGGAGCAGGTACATAATCAAAATAACTGTGACACACAAGAAATAACCTAAGTCTAAGAATGCAAGGTGAAAGCTCAAGATTCTAAACCCTAATACTTTACCCTAAAACTCGACTTCACAAATCTACTAACGAGTTACTAGATTGTGCTTAATTAATGAGACCCTAATTTAACTCAGGTGATGCGGTCGTCCTCCTTCGCTAAACCGGTAGATGAATTAACCTTTCCTAAACTCTCTCGTTAAGTCTACTCGTTGTTAAAGAGTGATACAGTCGTCCTCTCTCTAACACCTTTCGAACTAAATTCAAGAGCGAAGTCTAGATTAATTTTAAGAATTCATTAACTAAGAGAATTAAAACTAACGTCACAAATTACCCTAATTACGTACACACATCCTACTTCTACGAGTTCATCCTACCCTAAGCATACAAGGGTTTTAGCCGGACATGGCTTTAACAAACATAAAAGCAATAGACGAAACAACGAACATAAACATAATGAATTGAACGAAGAAAATAAGAAACATTAACTAGGGTTTTTAAAAGAAAATAAATATGAGAAATGAAATTTAATTAACTCAAACGAAGTTTCAAAGTGTTTAAAGAAATCAAACTAACGAAAAGAAACTAATAAATGAAAAGAAACTAAGAATTCGTATGAAAAACCTCAACAAAACGTAAACGTAAACTTGCTTCTCTCCTTCCTCTCCAAAAACTAAGTCTAACAGTGATTTCTAAAGTTCGGGGATCCTTCAAAACGTGTTTGGAAGAGATATATATAGGCAACGGGCCAATTCGTGAACTCGTGGGCCGAAAAACGTAAGTTGGTGAAAATACCTTGGAAGCGCTCGAGCAGACCCGCTCGAGCGGGTCGCTCGAGCTATTGTGGTCGAGCGGATCAGGTACTCGAGCGGGGCGCTCGAGCTCTCTTGGTCGAGCGGTTCCGGTGCTCGAGCGGGGCGCTCGAGCTATCTCCCTCGAGCGGCCCAAACGTTATGTATGTTTTTAGGCGCTCGATCCCTTCACTCGAGCGGGGCGCTCGAGTGACGATGCTCGAATGGGTCTTCCTTCCTTTGCAACTAACACTTTTCTTCACACGTACTAATACCAATCGTATTTCTTCGATATCTTCTCATCCGGGCATCCGTTTGAGTCGATTCAAAGTCCTACGAACTCCTCTTTTCGCCCTCTATTCACCTATGAGTATCAAAGAGTCAAATTCATCAATGTATAGAAATAGTACTCATTTGGCTCTAAAAACTCAATAAATTCGACCAAAACTAGGGCGTTTCTAGCTACGAATCATGACAATTTCACGCCTAATCAACCCCCCCAAACTTACCATATTGCTTGTACCCAAGCAATGAAATAATAAGTCAAGTGAAATTGTTAGGAATGAGTAAAAAAAAATCAATCATGCAAGCTAATGAACTCAAGCTTCAAAAGTCAATCACCCGTATACTCACTCACTTTCTTTTATCATACTCATGCAACAATTACAAGAAACACCAAGATCAAGCATGGATGTGCACTCAATGATGTGTTTCGCTCCCTCACAAGTGTATAACAACGATCAAGGGACTCTCTCAAACAATCAATCACACAAATTGGCAGCCATAGGCTTGTAAGTGCTCTTAACTTCGACCGTACTCTAGAAATCAATGCCGAATCAAAAAAGACTTTTCTCAAGGTTGTAATGTAGGCTCTTTGGACAGGTGGGAATCAATATAGGGTAAAGTGACTCACGTGAATGGAGAATAGAAAATCAAACTTTAGCACTTCGAGATTAGGAACAGAATCCTTCAAACATGTTCAATCAACACCCTTTCAATTCCACTTTTCTCAACACTTCAATTTTTTTTCTAACTCTTTTCACTTTTTTTTTCAATCACTTCACTCTTTTTTTTTTCTTTTTCGCACAAACACATGAGCTCATTTTTTTCTTTTGCTCATTCTCAAATTTTTTTCTTTTTCCCACAACTCAAAACTTCATCACTCCTTCTTCTCATATTCACTCAACAAACAACATTTTCCTTTTTCAACTCAATTCACTTCCTTCACATTCACACTTTCCTATTCTCCACTCAAATTGGGACAAAAAGCTTAGGAATTGGAATAGTGTTCATATGTGCTAGCAAATAAAATAGGCTTTAGGCTCAAAGGGGCTAACAAGGGATAAATATCATTGGTAAGGAAAATTTTGGCTAAGTGACTCAATTAAATCAAAGATAGCCTAAGATCACATTCGGCATATCAAACTGGACACAATCAAGAAGCAAGAGTGCACACAAGTTCTAGCATCCTCTACGGTGACGATCCACTCACAAACGAAGAGATCAATTAATGCATCAAAATCTCATAAGGCTCAAAAGCTCACGGCTTTCACATCCATGCTAGTCTAGTGCATTCTCACTCTCATCACACAAGTACTCAAAAGAAAAATTCACAAGCATACAAGTTCTTTCTCAAATCAGCTCAAACTCAAACACTCACACAAAAGAATTGCTAACTCACCCTTACAACTCACTCTACTCATCACATCATACTCAAAGATAGCAATCGACAAGCATAAGATGATTGATAGGCATGAAATATGCAATAGCGAGTCAAATCAAAATCACCCCAAGGAGTATCTCAACAAACCAATAATCAACCAAACTCAACTCAAAAGATAAGGGCGTGCATGCATGTGCAATGTAACAAGAAACATAAAAAACTCCACCCCCCCAAACTTCGACCTTGCTAGAGGTCTAAGTTTGGGGTTGTGGGTTACCTCAACCAAACAATTCAGTTTCTCTCAATAGCTTTGCACACTCCCTTGTCTCAAGTTGGTTCCTTCAATCTGAGTAACTCCATGATACCTTTACTCCTTTAGAGACAAGCCTACAAGCAACTCACTCAAATATGAGGTTAAACATACGACTCAAAATAACTCCCTAATAACTAAAAAAAACTCAAAGTAAATAAATAAAAAAAATAATGGGTTGCCTCCCATTCAGCGCTATTTTTAAGGTCCTCATGCCGGACCAAACTCAAAGGAGCTTATGGGACATCATACTCAAATTTACCTCCCTTACTCTCATAAGAGTGGTGGTTGCATTCTTTTCCTTGATGCCCCTTCATCATGAGCTCTTTTGCTTTCTTCACATCCCCAAGTGTTATGGGTCTCAACTCCTTCTCACCTTTATCTGGAGGAGTCTTACTAAACAATTTCTTGAGTTTGGACTTCTTCTTCTTAACTCCTTATTTCCCTTCTAACTGGGTTACGTCCACTTTCTTCACCTCTTCATCCTTCAACTTCTTCACTTTATCCCTATCAAAATAATGAAGATCATAGTGCTCATGGGTTAAATAATCAAGTGAAGGACTAACAAAATCATGAATATGAGAGGGATTAGGGATAGAAGGTGTGTCTTCAACACGAGGATCAATTTCATCCATGCAATACAAGCTCTCGTCCTCCTTCGGGTGCTTCATGGTTTCATATAGGGAAATCATCACTTCTTGATCATCAACTTTCAACGTAATCTTCCCATTTGCCACGTCTAGCACCATCCCCGCCGTAGCTAAGAACGGTCTTCCCAATATCAGGGGCACGTGCTCATCTTCCTCCATCTCAAGCACTACGAAATCGGCTGGAAAAATGTGATCTCCAACTCTCACTAGGACGTCTTCAACCACACCTTGAGGTCGAGTAATCGACCGGTCGGCAAGTTGAAGCGTCATCATTGTGGGTTGAAGTTCACCACCTTCCAACTTCTTGAAAAGCGATAGGGGCATGAGATTGATGCTCGCCCCGAGGTCGCACAACGCTCCCTTCTTGATCCCGTTCCCAATGTCACATAAGATCGTGAAGCTCCCAGGATCCTTCAGCTTTGGAGGAAGCGCCTTGTGCACTAATGCACTCACCTCGTGGTTCAGCTGCACCAACTTCGACTCATCCACTCGCCGTCTCTTCGCAATCAAGTCCTTCAGAAACTTTGCATAATGCGGCATCTGTTCCAAAGCATCATAAAAAGGAATGTTAATGTGAAGTTGTTTAAAAACATCAAGAAATTTTGCAAATTTTTCATCAAGCTTCTTTTTCATAAAGCGTTGTGGATACGGGACGGGTATCACAGATTTGGGTACCCCCCATTCATCTCTTTCTGTTTCTTTCACTTTATCCCTTGCTTCCTTTGTCTGCTTCCACTTTGGAACCCTCTCTATCTCCTCAAAGTCTTTCCCCTTCTGGGACTCATTGTTCTCTTTACTCTTATCATCAATTTTCATCTTAACTCCTTCCTTCTCAACCTCAACTCCATCACCTTGAGACTCTATCCCTTCTGTCTCAACTTCTTCTTTGAGCGTCTCAGAATCAGCAGGCATCTCGGGACCATCATATTTGGTCCCACTTCTAAGCTGGATAGCCTTACAATGCTCTTTGGGATTACCCTCAGACATTGAAGGGTATTTGCCAGGCTCTCTATTCAATAACTTTGCAATCTGGCTCATTTGAAACTCTATAGAAGTGAACCTTCGATTGTTCTCTTGTTGAGTTCTAGTCCACTCAACGTTCATCTTCTGGAGCTCTTGATCACGATGATCGTCTTTCTTATGCAGCTCTTTCAAATCGTACTCCAAGGATGACAACCTTTTACTTCCTTCCTCCACCTTCTGAAGAATAGCTCTCAACATCTCCTCGGTTGATGCACCGCCTTCTCCACCGAGAGGCTTTGAACCTGGATCAACACCTGCAGGAACAGTAATACCAGCTTTTGGGTTAGCATACGAAAAGTTCTCATTCTTCCTCCATGTGTTTTGAGGAGGCTGCTGGCCTCCTTGAACTCCTTGTGTGTTCCTCCATTGATTTTGAGGTGGCTGTAGGCCTGGAGGTACAAATGGCTGACCATAAGAAGACCTTCCATACTGATTACCACCTTGGTAGCCATTCTGATTGTAATACGGACCTCCCATGTAATTGGCTACCTCTTGTTGTCCACTTGGTTGGTCTACTCTCTCATTCTCTACTGCATGCTCTCCTCCCAAACTCTTCCCCAACTCGAGGTTGTTGATCATCTCCATCATGGCCATCAGTAGCCTTCTCGTTCCTTCTCCCTCTTCAACTTGATGTACTCTCTGAAAATCTGCATCCACACCCCAAGCACCGGCATTCGTGACAATATTGTCCATGATCTCCCTACACCTCTCTATGCCTTGATTCAGGAATGCTCCGCCCGCACAGGCGTCTAAATGGTCTTGCCCCGCCTTGTTGGCACCACTATAGAAGAATGCCATAATGTCTCCCTCGTTGTACCCGTGCTGCGGGCACTCTATCAGCATATTTGAGTATCTCTCCCACGCTTGACGTAGGTCCTCTCCTTGCTTCTGGCGGAAGGAAGAGATCTCAATCCTAGCTTTAATCGTCCTAGAAGGAGGATAGAATCGCTCGAGGAACAGACGCTCGAGCTCGGCCCAAGTGGTAATACCTCCCCGTGGAAGCGTATTATCGTACCACTCCTTGGCTATTCCCGTCAATGAGAATGGGAACAGCCTAAGCCTCTTGGCATCTTCAGACATGCCATTGTAATTGAAAGTAGATGCTATCATGAGAAAACTCCTCAGGTGAGTGTGAGGATTCTCCTTCCCGATCACCCCTTTGAACTGATTCTCGGTAAGCAGCTTTAAAATCCCCGGGGATATCGAAAAGTTGTTCGCCTCAACAGGAGGCAACGCCACTCCATCATAGTACCGCTGTGGCTGCGCTGCAAACCTCCCTCGAATAGCCATATTGTGATCTACGTTCTGAGGAACGTGTTGAGGATTAGCAGCAGGTACTGGTACTTGTTGGGGTGGTGGTGGGTAAACATGTGGTTGATTATAGACTGGGGGTGGAGGATACGGGTATGGTGGGTAAGGATAAGGTGGGTATGGGTAATGTTGGTATACTGGGTTGTTGAAAGGGTTATTTGGGTTTTGTGGGTAAGCAGGGTTTTGGTTCGGGTTTTGGGGTTGTGTTTGTGCAGAGTTGATTGTGTCTTGTGGGTTCGGGTGTGGGCTCTCAGTTTCCCCTATGGGTATCTGCTGATTACTGCTATTTCCATTGGCACCCTCTGCCCGTTCCACAAGAGCAGTATACTCTGCAGCTATTTTGTCTAACTCCCCAAGTTCATCAGAAATCTTGTCTTTGTTTCCCGCGGCAGTAGTCATTCTTCTCAAGAAGGCTCGGTTCCTTCTAGCTATTGTCTCAGGGTCCAACTATATTCTCTCTTCGCTCGTATTGCCTTGTGAGTGTGCTTTCATATACCTGAAACACTAGCAGAAGGATCAAAACGCAACTGCCGAATGAAATGAAAATAAAAATAAAAACAGAAAATTAAAACACTCACTACTAACTACTAAGCTATCTACAAGTCCTATTCAAAAAGCATATAACGCCATCCCCGGCAACGGCGCCATTGACTTGAAGCGAACTACACTAGCTTTCTACTAGTAGTTACCCCGCAAGAGAACGGGTTCACAGTAGTATGGGCAAGTATAGGGACCAAGTATTATCGAACCCAAGGGAAAGTGTGTATGCGAACAGATCCCTGAAGATCTACGCGTCGTAGTTAATATGAGTGTAATGTTTTTGGGTTTTTGAAAGATTAATTAAAAGACTGAATTAAACTAAGTAAACTAAAATACTAAAGAAATCAAATTAACTAAGGGTTGTGTTCTAATGAGAGATGGTGATGCTTAAGATAGGAATCCCTACGTATACTAACGGAGCAGGTACATAATCAAAATAACTGTGACACACAAGAAATAACCTACGTCTAAGAATGCAAGGTGAAAGCTCAAGATTCTAAACCCTAATACTTTATCCTAACACTCGACTTCACAAATCTACTAACGAGTTACTAGATTGTGCTTAATTAATGAGACCCTAATTTAACTCAGGTGATGCGGTCGTCCTCCTTCGCTAAACCAGTAGATGAATTAACCTTTCCTAAACTCTCTCGTTAAGTCTACTCGTTGTTAAAGAGTGATACGGTCGTCCTCTCTCTAACACCTTTCGAACTAAATTCAAGAGCGAAGTCTAGATTAATTTTAAGAATTCATTAACTAAGAGAATTAAAACTAACGTCACAAATTACCCTAATTACGTACACACATCCTACTTCTACGAGTTCATCCTACCCTAAGCATACAAGGGTTTTAGCCGGACATGGCTTTAACAAACATAAAAACAATAGACGAAACAACGAACATAAACATAATAAATTGAACGAAGAAAATAAGAAACATTAACTAGGGTTTTTAAAAGAAAATAAATCTGAGAACTGAAATTTAATTAACTCAAACGAAGTTTCAAAGTGTTTAAAGAAATCAAACTAACGAAAAGAAACTAATAAACGAAAAGAAACTAAGAATTCGTATGAAAAACCTCAACAAAACGTAAACGTAAACTTGCTTCTCTCATTCCTCTCCAAAAACTAAGTCTAACAGTGATTTCTAAAGTTCGGGGATCCTTCAAAACGTGTTTGGAAGAGATATATATAGGCAACGGGCCGATTCGTGAACTCGTGGGCCGAAAAACGTAAGTTGGTGAAAATGCCTTGGAAGCGCTCGAGCAGACCCGCTCGAGCGGGTCGCTCGAGCTATTGTGGTCGAGCGGATCAGGTACTCGAGCGGGGCGCTCGAGCTCTCTTGGTCGAGCGGTTCCGGTGCTCGAGCGGGGCGCTCGAGCTATCTCCCTCGAGCGGCCCAAACGTTATGTATGTTTTTAGGCGCTCGATCCCTTCACTCGAGCGGGGCGCTCGAGTGACGATGCTCGAATGGGTTGTTGGGTGGCGAATAATTAAGTAATTAACAAACAGAAGAGATTATTAAACTTGGTAACAGGATAATAAATGAAAGGAGCTAGCAGCTTCGTGGAGCGAACAGTTTTGTAGAAAAGAACTAATGCGGCAAGCAGGATTGAGGCGAGCAGCCTTGCAAAGAACAGCTGTGCGAGCAGCTCAAACCAAGATCAATTCAGGCGAACAGGTCCGTAATGGAGCGAGCAACATTGTAAAACAATCCCAGGCAAGGAGCGAACAGCTCGGAATGTAAAGGACCATGACATCTAACGAAGACGTGCAAACGAGCAACCGGTCACCATCGAGAGCATTTCAGTAGTGCCAAAGACCAAGTACAACATTGGGAACTCCAAGAGTCACTAGCCTAGATTTGGTCCAAGTATCTTAACACTTGGCATCCATCCAATGAGCAATAGTGTAGATGTTGTACAAGTGTCCTAACACTTGGCAAATATCCAATGGTTAAGCCACCAAGATGGTGACATATGTCCTCTCTGTATGTCTATAAATACCCCATTCATTTTCATGAAAAAGGGAGAACAATTCAATACAAGTCCAAACTCTTGCAAAATTATTTCTTGAGCATTACTTAGCCAAATTCCATGATCTTGATTCTTGTTTGATGATCTTTCTTAGCTAAAACAACCACTAATCATATTGATCATAAAAAGACCATCAACAATTGGCGCTAGAAGAAGGGTACGAACCTTCGTTTATGAAAAATTCGAAAAAAGGTTGAAGACTCCCACCGGAATCTGCAAAATCTCGCCGGGATCCGGGAAACAGCTGCCGGAAAACAAGAACGCACATTTTTAGGACAAAGATATATAATACTAGGGTTTTAATGCATGTGTGCATGAACTAGGGTTTTTGAATCTTCATATTCACACACAAGGCTAGTAACCCTTGGGAAAAGTGTTTGCAAGAACAAGATTACTTCACTCCTTTGTTTATCTCATACATTTTGGCAACCAAGATGGTTAGATCACAAGATGAACGACATTCGAGTGTATCTCCGAGTCGTAAACCGAGGACTAGGGTTTCGTCCACCGAGGGACATGCACGAACGGTGAGAGCAACTTCGCAAAGAAACATTCAGGTCACCATTGATACAATCCCACCAGAAGTGGAAGCACTTGCTCAGAACCCGGAGGAGCTAGCAAAAACGATCGTTGTCCTTCAATCATTACAAAATCGACAAGCAGCAGGACCGTCAAGAGCACCTGTGACGACCAATCGAGCAGGCGAGCAGGAACGAACGGGCGAACAGCGAAGTAAAAGGAGAGAGGATGTGCGCCGTGATGAGGCTGACAGTGCTGAAGTCCGTAGAAACAAAGAAAAAGCTCCATTGAGCGAGCGTCTGGGAAGTCGAGGGGAATCATCACCAAGTCGAGTAGATGAGTCAAGCAAAAGTACTTCTCGAACAAGTGCTTTGGAAAGACTAGGAACAAGGAATGAAAATAGAAGGGAGCCATCCCGAAGGAACGAGGAGCGATCACGCCATCCTGCTCGCCCATCGGTGCATGACCGAATCAGGAGGTCAACTTTTGGCCGACTAGGGCCAAATGGAGCTAGCAATGTTGCTAGGAAGACGACTCAGGAGAAACGTCCCGTTGGCAAGGGACTGCATCGTGAAGAGGTCACTGACCCCAATCGCGATGAACAGCCTTCCATCGGGAGGACTCCCCCAAATGAATTGCAGGAAATGAGAAAGACGATCGAGGAATTACAGAGACAGTTGGAATCTCAGAGAGGTGTCGGATCGACTGTTCTCCCTTCGTCACCGTTATCTCCGTCTGTCCTCAATGCACCGATCCAGAAGAAGATTCAGTTTCCAGCCATCAATTTGTATGAGGGAACGTCGGACCCTCAAATTCATGTGACGAAATATTCGGATTTCATGATCTCAATGGGGGCAACCGACGCCACACAATGCCGAAATTTCCCACTCACCCTGGGAGATGGCCCACACAGATGGTTTTCAGCACTGGCTTCTGGCTCTATCAACTCTTTTGCCCAACTAAGCAAAGAATTTATGTCCCACTTCTCAACTGCCGGGTCCTACTTGACCCACAGACACCGTCTGGCAGATATTAGGCAGGGAGATGAGGAGTCTGACAAGCAATTTCTGGAAAGATTTGATAAAGTTTTACTGGAGGGCGAGATGGTGAGTGAGGACACAAAGATAGTGGCAGTGATGGCTGGGTTAAAGAAAGGAACTGATTTGTGGAAGGAAATGCATTTGACTTGCCCGAAAACATACGCGGAATTCAGACACAAAGCAGGAATCCACGTGTCAATGCAGGAGGCCCTGCACAGGGAGATGGGAGACAAAGCTGATCCAAAAAAGTTTGGCAAGAAGTCGGGAGGAAGTGATTACAAGGCTCCGAAGAACATGAAGTCGTTCAATGAGGGAGCTGAGTTGAAAGAAAAGCTGAACCAAGTCCTTACCATGTCCGTGGACGCTGTGTACAACAACGTTAAAGACAGGGAAATGTTGTCAGAGCCACGGAGGATAAGGCAAGAGAGAGGAAAGTTGAACCCGAACAAATACTGCGCATATCATCAGAACATCGGCCACTTCACAAGCGAGTGCCGAGATCTATTGAAGCAGTTGTGGAGGTTCTATGAGGAAGGAAAGCTGTCCGAATTCGTGAAGAGGGAACCAGGTAAAAGGCCAAGGGCACCAGAACCGTCCAGTTCGGATGATGGAGACAGTGATGAACAACCAAGTAAAACTGGTAAGAAAGGAAGGAAGGTCCCAGCAGCCCCAACAAGGCATATCCCGGAGATCTTAATGCTAGAACCCACTGGACAAGTAGGTGGTTGTTCTGATGGGAGACCACCTATGTCGAAAAGAAAGAGGAAAGCAGAACTGAGAGCAGTGGATCAAGTGATGGAAGTGGGTGTGAATCCATCAACCAGACGAACAGGGGACCTAACTTTCTCAGAAAAGGACTTAGACGGGGTACTCACTCCTCACAATGACTCGTTGGTCATTTGCGCCAATATTATGGGGACAAAAGTGCACCGTCTACTTGTCGATACTGGTTCCTATACGAACATCCTGTTCAAGAGCACGGTGGACCAGCTAGGAGATTGTGCCGAGTACATCAAAGACTGTGATCACAAGATTGTAGGATTCGGAAATGCTGTAACCACCCCGCTAGGAATAGTTACGTTGGCAGTTGAGCTTGTATCAATCGAGGACCCGGAAAGGAAAATGAATAGAATGGTAGACTTCCTGGTTGTAGACCAACAGTCCACCTATAACGGGTTCCTCGGCCGTCCTTTCTTGCATGAATTTAAAGCAGCTGTTTCAACGTACTATTATTGTTTAAAATTCCCAACAAAGAATGGTGCAGGTACAGTCAAAGGAGACCAGAAGAAGGCTCGTGCGTGTCTTTTGCAGATACAGTTGCAGGATCACCAAGTCAACATAACGAACATGTGCTCAGACAAGGACGGGGACGATAGCGAGGCCATGACTCTATCGACACTGAAGTAATGGAAGTCGACGAGCAGCTATGCACAGACGAACAGCCGCGCAGCGACGAGCAACTGTGCGCAGACGAACAGCCGCACAGCGACGAGCAACTGTACGCAGACGAACATCCGCGCATTGATGAACAGTTGTGCATAGGCGCACAATTAGACGAGGAAGAACAAACAACGGCAATGAACGTTGATGCAGAGGACATCGAGCCACGACTGGGGGCAGAACCGATGGAGACCGAAGATGAGCTAAAGGTAGAAGGGCCCACTATTGACCCCAGATGGAAAGGCCAGAAACGAAGGGCTACCCCGGTTGAAGAGTTGGAAACTGTGAGAGTCGACCCGAACCAAGAGGGCTTAGAACTCTTCATAGGGTCCGAGCTACCAGAGCCGTACAGGACCAACATTATTGAGTTTCTTAAAGCAAACCTCGATGTGTTCGCATGGTCGCATGCAGACATGGTGGGCATCAGCCCCGAACATGCCTGCCACAGACTCAACATCGACCCGAGGAAGAAGCCAATCCATCAGAAGAGGAGAAAATTTGGGCCCGACAAATACGAGGCGCTCGATGTGGAGGTTAAAAAGCTGCTGGATAATGACTTAATCAAACAAGCGTTATGCCCGCAATGGGTGGCGAATCCAGTATTGGTCAGAAAAGCGACTGGAGCATGGAGACTCTGCATCGACTTCATAGATCTCAACGCCGTCTGCCCAAAAGATAATTTCCCATTGCCTCACATCGATCAACTAGTTGATAGCACCGCTGGACATGAACTTCTCACGTTCATGGATGCATTCGTAGGATATCATCAAATAGCGATGCATCCCGATGATCAAGAGCATACGACGTTCTACACCAACAAAAACTTATTGTGCTGGAAGAGAATGCCATTTGGGTTAATCAACGCTGGAGCTACATATCAAAGATTGGTCAATAAGATGTTCGATGATCACATCAGGAAGACGATGGAAGTGTACGTAGACGATATTGTTATCAAGAGCTCCAAAAAGGAAGATCACTTGCAGCATCTAGCTCAAACGTTTGAGATACTTCGAACATACAACATGAAACTGAACCCTAAGAAAAGCAGTTTTGGGGTCCATTCTGGGAAGTTCTTGGGACATCTAGTCAGTCAAAGAGGGATCGAAGCAAATCCCGTAAAAGTGAAAGCAATCATGGAAATGCAACCACCCAGATCAGTTAAAGAGGTCCAACGGCTAACCGGATGTCTAGCAGCTTTGAGCAGGTTCATCTCAAGATCCGGAGACAAGTGCAGGCCGTTCTTCGAGGCAATCAAGAAGGGAAAGTTTCAATGGACAGACATCTGTCAACAAGCATTCGAGCAGCTGAAAGAGTACCTCAGTGACACGAAAATTCTTGCCAAACCGATCCCGGGGGAGAAGTTATACTTGTACCTGGCAGCTTCAGAAGTAGCAATCAACCCAGTGCTCGTTCGAGCAGAAGAAAAGTTCCACCTGCCCATCTACTATGTGAGTCAAGCTTTACACGAAGCAGAACTCAAATACTCACCAACAGAGAAGCTAGCATATGCACTAGTAATGAGCGTCAGAAAACTTCGTCCATATTTTTTCGACCACCAGGTAGAAGTGTTGACAACGTTTCCGCTCAAGCAAATACTGCACAGACCCGATGCGGCTGGTCGCCTCCTAAAATGGTCATTGGAAATCAGTCAGTTTGGGATTTCATATGCTCCTCGAACAGCGATCAAGGGGCAAGCCTTAGCAGACTTTATAGTCGAACTGACTTACCCCCAAGATCCAACGAGAGGACATAACCATCCCTGGCACATGTATGTTGATGGTTCGTCAACTAATACAGCATCGGGAGCAGGTATAGTCTTGATAAGCCCGGATAGGCAAGTTTTTACTTCAGCTGTTCGATTCGAGTTCATGGCGACGAACAACGAAGCAGAGTACGAAGCTGTGATCGTTGGGTTACGCCTAGCATTAGCAGTTGGAGTACGAAGGTTGCAAATCTTTGGAGATTCGCAATTGATCGTCAACCAGGTCCGAGGAGAATATAAAGCAAGAGATGAAGACATGGCTTTGTATCAAAAAATTGTTGCTCACTTGGCCTCTTTGTTCGAACAAATATACATTGAACAGATACCAAGAGACAATAATGCTCAAGCAGATGCATTAGCCAGGCTAGCAACCAGCGCCGGACCAGCAGAATTGTCGGAAGTAACGCTAACAAGAATGTCCAAACCATCAACCGAAGACTACAAGATGTATCAAGTCAGCGAAGATTTCGAAGAGGACGACTGGAGGATACCAATCATTGAGTATTTACAAAACAACAAAAAGCCAGACAATCCGTCTGAAGCTAACAAGTTGGTTAAAAGAGCAGCAAGATACACCATGATGGACGGACAGTTGTACAAGAGAGGAATTTCGCTCCCACTTCTGAAATGCTTGGCTAGGGGGCAAGGACAAGCAGTACTGAAGGAAATTCATGAAGGTATATGCGAAAATCACGCTGGAGGACAAGCATTAGCATACAAGACCGTAAGACAAGGATATTATTGGCCGACCCTCCTCCAGGACGCAATCAAAGTTGCCCGAACTTGTCATAGGTGTCAGTTGTTCGCCCCAAACATCCACAAGCCCCCACACGAACTAATCTCTGTCAATAGTCCGTGGCCGTTTGCGAAATGGGGAATTAACCTCATCGGGCCCTTTCCACCAGGAAAAGGGAATGTTCGATTCGCAGTGGTGGCAGTAGACTATTACACGAAGTGGGCTGAGGCGGAAGCGCTTGTGCGAATTACACAGGAGAAAATGATTAACTTTATATGGAGAAACATTGTTTGCCGCTTTGGGGTGCCTCAAGCGATCGTGACGGATAACGGAAAACAGTTTGAAGGAAAAAAAATAAGAGATTTTTGTGAAAAGTGGGGAATGAAGAAACATTTTTCAACACCGTACCATCCCCAGTCAAACGGCCAAGTAGAAGCAGTGAACAAAATAATAAAACATATTTTGAAAATTCGCTTAGCCGACAAACAGGGGAAGTGGTCTGAAGAGCTACCAGAGGTGTTGTGGGCATACTGAGTATCTCACAGAACAAGCACAGGCGAAACACCATTCACAATGGCATTCGGGACGGAAGCAGTAATACCGATTGAGTTAAAAGTTCCAACAAAACGAACAGCTGCGTTCGACGAAGAAGCAAACAACTCCGCAATGGCAGCAGAGTTGGACTTGCTTGAAGAAAAAAGAATAACAGCAGAATTGAAAAATGCGATTTATAAGAAAAGAGCGGCGAAGTACTACAATTCTCAAGTAAAAGCAAGGGAATTCGAAGTTGGGGACTTAGTACTTCGAAAAGTTTTAATACCACCAGGAGTATTCGGCCCGACTTGGGAGGGCCCATACAAGGTGACGAATAAGTGGCACAATGGCACATACGACCTTGAAGACATGGAAGGCAAGTCGTCCCAATACTCCTGGAATACCACTTTGCTCAAGAAGTACTATCAATGAAGTCCTGTAAGTCTTAGAAGTTTTATAAATAGATCCTTGTAATTATTTGATTTTTGTGCAAGTTTATATATAAAAGCGAGAAGTTGTGCAGTTACTAGGCGAGCAGAATCGTATTTATCTTTTGTCTTGCTTTCTTTTGGATTTTGAGCCTTAAGTCCAAATTACTTAGTTGCTCGCCCAAAAAAAAAATTTTTTTTTTGAAAAGTGCAAGTCTGTTATAAGACGAACCATAGAGCTTATTAAAAGCAAAAACAAGGCTAAGTCCATAACGGACCAATAGCCCACATTAATGCAAGGCCAAGTCCACAAGCGACCAAAATGGCCCAAACAACTAAAGGTCAAGTTCTATAAGAACCAAGTGACCAACTTAAAATTTGACTAAGTGTTTACCTTAAGAAAAAAGGAACACTTAGAAACTAAGTCATAAGCAAAAGAAAGAGGCGAGCAATTAAGTAAGACAAACAAAGAGGCACAAATTTGTAGATGAGCAAAAAATTTCATTTCTTTAAGTCAAAAGATGTTTACAATAGGAATAAGAAATACAGAAAGAGTGTACATCCTATTGTAAATAAAAAACTAAGTCTTCAAGAGGGAGGTGGAGGAGGAGCATCTGCAGTTCTGGTCGCCTGAACACTCGGCTGCTCGCCTGAGGCACTTGTGCCAGCCCCATCTATTGGCGTTAAAGGAAGAGACGCCAACCCTTCAAAGACCTCATCAGTGGCCACCGTGCTGGTCGTCGCTGGAGCAGGGTCAGGCTGGCCGCCATAAGTGGGGGCAGCAATGTCGACCTCCTCGCCGAAGACATCCAAGGGGAAGCCAAGATCGGCCAGATCAGAGACGAACAAGGTAGAGCCATGAGCAGGGGGGTAATTCTTGACATATTCAATGAAGTCCGCTTTCACCGCGCCACGAATATCTTGGTTGTGATTATGGGCGAAGTGAACAGACCTCAAACATTCAGCAAATGCACAGATATACCCGAAGTTGGTCTTATCCAACACCTCCTGCTCATGGACTTCATAGTCGATCATGTTCTTACGCTCCTCCTCCAATCTCTTGATGTGCTCCTCGGCAGCTAGTAGGCGAGCAGCTAAGTCTGCTCGCTCCTTTTTAGCTTTTTCGACTCTCAGATCTGAAGTTTTTACCTCCAGCATCATCTTTTGAGCCTTGTCCAAGGCACTCTTCTCGCCGGCCAAGGAGGCCTCCATCTTACTCTCCATCAAGGCCAGCTCCTTAGCATGCTCGGCCTTGCACTCTTTGATGGCAGAGATTCTTTCTTCATCCATCCTCTCCACGCGACGACCCAAATCACGGTTTGTCCGCTCGAGCTCCGTGACTTGGTCGAGCAGCATCTGGGATTGGATCAATTGATGGCTAGCATTGTACGCCATCAAACGAACATTGTCACTAGCAGATTGTCTAGCAACAAGGGTGTTCGCCGACTTCGTCCAGGCCCTGGGAACTGTCTCGGCTGCTCGGCGAACAGGGACATTAGGGATGTCGGAAAACGAAGAGGGTGCATTCTTCACCACAGAGAAATGGTGAAGAGTGGTCCCGCGACCAGGATAGTGCGCGGGGTTATACCTAAAACAAAAACATGTCAGTAAGCGAGCAACATTGCGCCAAGCGGCGAACAACAAAAAAGCCCAAGACAGTTAACTTACTCCTTAATTTTGATGGGGTCCCAACCCAAATAAGAAGTATCTTTGGGATTGTCGCCTCTCTTGGTCGCCACCAGGCCAACGACCACTTGTTGTTCGTCCACCACTTCCAAGGAGGTGGACCTAGATGCAGGAGATCTGGGAACAATACTGCTCGCCTCCACCGCAGCTTTTGATCGCTTCGAGGCACGATCATCATCGTGAGTACCGTGAGCATCGTCGCCTCGTGGCGCTTTCCTTTTATCCCTATCCCGTTCCCTCTCCTTTTCCTTCCTTGCGTCCCGCGGAGAGGAGGTAGTTTTGGCCGCAGGTTTAGGGCGACCAGCTCCGGCGGCTGGGCGACCAGAAGGGTTCTCTCCTGCCCGGAGGCGCATGATGGCAAGGGAAGGGTCCATCTTTCTTCTTGAAGCTTCGGCCATTTGTTTAACTCGTCTGGCGAACAGATAATATGATTCAGGCACAGCCGGGATAGCAACGGTGACTCATTGATCTGTCAAGAAAAAGACAAGGGTTAGGCGAGCAAGAAAAGTGGCGAGCAGGAAAAATAGGCGGGCAAGAAAGTTACCCTCGGGGATAGCAGCCTGAGCTTCAAGGTGGTGGGGACTCGTAATCAAGCCAGCAAGCTTGCGGCAATGAGCTTTTGAAAGATGTTCCAAATCGCGACTAGCAGCGTCACGAAGAGAAATGATGGCTAACGTGAAGAGGTATTCGTCGCTGATATCGGGATGCCCCCACTTCAAATTTCTCGGACCTGCAAAACAACGAAAAGGATTAAAATTAGTCCTACTTATGAATTAGCAAGACAAAATTAACCCTACGTTTGATTTTTCCAAAGCCTTCAGGCGACATGATGCGCGCCTGCCTGCCAGCGAATCCCTCAGTTGCTCGCCAATCTCCACCAATAAAGAAGAATTGGCAATGCCAACTCTTAATCTTATTAGGAACACCTTCGACGAGTTTCAATCCGGTCTTCGCCTTAGCGTAATACCAGCCAGCACCGTCCTCAGAAATGGTCAAGGCGTAAAGGATCTCCGCGGTGGTTATCTTATTCTTATAGCCCTCAAGACCAAAAAGAGTCATGAAGGCTAGAAGAGTACTCCAACCATTTGGGGTGATTTGAGTGATCGCCAGATTCATGTTAGATAAGAAGCGGCCAATGAGCGGATGGACGGGGAGCGGAAAACCCGTGTTTAACACATCCAAGTTAATCGCCGTACAGCCAGGAGGGGGGCGATCAACAGTCTCTCCTTTCTTCGGCACATACATGAAAATATCGTAGGGGATTTTGTACGTTTCACGGATGCTCGCCAGATCACTCTCCACACATACACTAGCAACCTTGCTCGCTGCATAGTCCCCATCCTGAGCCTTCATAATTACCCTCGATGTGGGGGCAAAAGTCTTCGAGTAGCGAGCAGAATAGTCCACCCACTCGTTGTCACGAACAACTCCTTCCGGGATCCGAGATTCTGGTGTAGTTTGAGAGATGGGAAAATTGATTTCCCTTAAAAACTCCCAAGTGAGCGTGTGACCTCCCTGCTCGCCACCTAGCTGCTCGCCAACAGTGTCAGCTTGATCGCCCTCAAGGTCAATTGAACCCTCTATCTCCGCGGCCACTGCTGCAGAATCTTCTCCAAGGTCAGAAGATGTTTCAGGTTCGCGAGCAAGAGAGTGAATCTCTTCTTGATCGCCAGAGCGGTCAGCGGCGAACATCTCTACCGAGCGAACAACGGAGCTTGCGTCTGAGTCCATGCCTTCATCCACCAATAATGTGCGCGGGTTGTTCGCTAGCGCTTGGCGAACAGATCTGCGCGGAGGAGATGGGTCTACGGGTCTTTTCTCCGGGTTTCGCCCGGGTCCGGATTGAGAGGAGCTTGAGGGGGAAAACTCCATTTGAAATAAGTGATGAAGAAATTTGGCTAAGTATGGGGTAATATACGGATAATGATGCCACCGGAGAAGTTACGAAGTTACGATGGCGGCGACGGCGTCAACAAAACGGCGGCGCTATGGTGGTCCACGGCCGGAATTACAGTCACAGTTGCGAGAAATGCGGGAAAATAGAAAAAAAATTACGAAATTAAAGAAAGAAAAAGAAATATAAGATGGATTACCTTCGAAGAACCAAAATCTAGAGCAAACACGAAGAAATCTGAGCGCAAGAATTGCAAGAGGGAAAAGCTCGAGAAGGTATCAATGGCGGAAGTCCGAAAAGAAAGAAATGAAGAAGGAACCGCCTATTTATAAGAATAAAATGGGGGCGAAAATGCAATATTTGCAAAGTACTATAGGCCCCTATAGGTAAATTGGGAGACGCGCATGACTGACGCGACGCCTCGCATTCCGTGCCTTGGGAATCCAATCGTCGCGACACGAAAGGGCGTTCGCTGCTTGCCGCGCATGCATGTTCCCATGCTCGTTTGTTCGCTCGACCGCTCGAATGTTCGCCCGAATGAATAGCCATTTTTTCCTTCTTGCTCGCCCAATTTTCAAAGAGATTATAGCTTGGTCTCAATTGATCAATCCATGCCCAACGCGAGACCAAGCTAGGGGGCAATTGTTGGGTGGTGAATAATTAAGTAATTAACAAACAAAAGAGATTATTAAACTTGGTAACAGGATAATAAATGAAAGGAGCTAGCAGCTTCGTGGAGCGAACAGTTTTGTAGAAAAGAACTAATGCGGCAAGCAGGATTGAGGCGAGCAGCCTTGCAAAGAACAGCTGTGCGAGCAGCTCAAACCAAGATCAATTCAGGCGAACAGGTCCGTAATGGAGCGAGCAACATTGTAAAACAATCCCAGGCAAGGAGCGAACAGCTCGGAATGCAAAGGACCATGACATCTAACGAAGACGTGCAAACGAGCAACCGGTCACCGTCGAGAGCATTTCAGTAGTGCCAAAGACCAAGTACAACATTGGGAACTCCAAGAGTCACTAGCCTAGATATGGTCCAAGTGTCTTAACACTTGGCATCCATCCAATGAGCAATAGTGTAGATGTTGTACAAGTGTCCTAACACTTGGCAAATATCCAATGGTTAAGCCACCAAGATGGTGACATATGTCCTCTCTGTATGTCTATAAATACCCCATTCATTTTCATGAAAAAGGGAGAACAATTCAATACAAGTCCAAACTCTTGCAAAATTATTTCTTGAGCATTACTTAGCCAAATTCCATGATCTTGATTCTTGTTTGATGATCTTTCTTAGCTAAAACAACCACTAATCATATTGATCATAAAAAGACCATCAACATGGGTCTTCCTTCCTTTGCAACTAACACTTTTCTTCACACGTACTAATATCAATCGTATTTCTTCGATATCTTCTCATCCGGGCATCCGTTTGAGTCGATTCAAAGTCCTACGAACTCCTCTTTTCGCCCTCTATTCACCTATGAGTATCAAAGAGTCAAATTCATCAATGTATAGAAATAGTACTCATTTGGCTCTAAAAACTCAATAAATTCGACCAAAACTAGGGCGTTTCTAGCTACGAATCATGACAATTTCACGCCTAATCAGCGCTCACAAGGAATTCTTCGAAACAACTAAGAAACATGAAGAACCCTAAAAGTAGTTAAAAAGAATTAATCGGTGTGTAATCCACTAAATTGATATGAGTTGTTGTTAATTCAGGTGGGAATCGCCATATATATACAAGAAATCCAGCTAGAAACCGCCTCATAACAGCTCAATAACCACCCCAGTTGAATTAGTTGGAATCGCCTTAACCACCGCATTAAATTGTAGAAAACTAGCTAAGTATAGACCAGACTAGTCGACTTTCTCTCGTTTGCCAGAAAACCACGCCTCTTCTAGTATTTAATCTTTAATGCTTTACAAAAGACTAACATGTTTGTTGGTAGAAATTGACTTTCCCAGAAGTCACCTGTCTCTTCTGCTCTGGACCAGAAGTGTTATGGACTGCTTTTTCAAAAATATTTCTGACACCTAACTGAAGCGAGACCAACCAATATAACAACTAACACCAACACAACTTACTACTGTTGCTAAAGCCTAGAAGAAGTGACACTTCATATATGACCTTCACACTCTCTATTTAATTACATCACTTGTACTACGCTCTATTTTATTTGAATACTCTTTAATCTCAATTTTTTATGTGAAGTATTGAAACACAAATGGAGTAGATTAACTTTGTTGATAAAATACCAAGAATTTGTGCCCTATTAAAAGCAAGTGATATTATTTGTGCAAATTTAATGTTCAATTTATGTCTTATATTTAGTTTAGGATGTATGATATATAGTAAAAATTATCGACGAATATTATATATCATATCAATTAGTATTAATAATTTTAACAGATGAAACATATAATAAAATACCAAAAATAGCACAAAATCGAACCATATTGAGAGAGGTTATTTAGTTGTATCCTAAATTTGTTGTGAACGTTAACTACTAAGAAATATGGCCATGTTGAAAGAAAGACTATAAAAGAAATTGAGGGCAACACCTCTACTACATCCCCCATCATTATAAAAATGAGCTTTGTATAAGAAGATCTTATATATAAGATGAAATCTAACTTTGTTATTTGGGTTATGTTTTACATTAAAAATTCATTGGGTTATGTTTCATACATGTTTTTGCCTTAATATAAAATATGAGTGTCCAAAAACTAATTTCTTAAGACTTTTTTGTTTGTTTAGTATTTAGTTCATAAAAATTCTATAGTTGTTGTGAAACATATAATATAAGAAGAGAAAACAAGATGTCAATGTAGAGAGAAATATTGTAGGGAGAAATTGTATTATATTGATCAATTTTTTTATGCTTACAAATGAAGGTGACACCACCTATTTATACTCATGTATGGATCCTTCTAGGAGTCCATAATAATGCATACATTTATTCAAATGAAAATAAAAGGACACCTCATTATTCATGTAATTATTTGGGAAAATAAAAGGACATCCACCAAATAAATATATTATTTCATAACACTCCCCCTTGGATGTCTGTTGTCACACAAATAATATGTCTCGTTAAAAACCTTACTAGGGAAAACAAACCCATTGGGACAAAAACCCTAGTGAAGGAAAAAAGAGTACATATTACTTATTAGAACAATTCTCCCCCTGATTTAAATATCATCTAAAATCTTTTAACCGTCGCATTCCAAGACGCTTCACCAATTTTTCAAGTGTTGTCGTCGGTAATGCCTTGGTAAATAAATCTGCTAAATTGTCACTCGATCGGATTTATTGCACATCAATTTCACCATTCTTTTGTAATTCGTGAGTAAAGAAGAATTTTGGTGAAATATGTTTCGTTCTATCTCCTTTAATATATCCCCTTTTTAGCTGGGATATACAAGATGCATTATCTTCAAATAACACAATTGGAGAATTTTCATTATCATGTGACAACCCACAATTTTTTCGGATATAATTGGTCATTGATCTTAGCCAAACACATTCTCGACTGGTCTCATGTATTGCTATAATTTCTGCATGATTCGAAGAGGTGGCAGCAAGCGATTGTTTCATAGACCGCCATGAAATTGCGATACCACCACATGTATATTTAGTTTGAGACCTTACTTTATGTGGGTCTTGGAGATAGCGAAAAATGTGTTTTATACCATTCCAATGTCGTCGTGTAGAAGATGAACTAAATCTTGCTAATAAATTTACTGCAAATGATATATCTGGTCTTGTAAAATTAGCAAGAGACATAAGTGCACCAATATCACTGAGATATGGTACTTCGGGACCAAGAATTTCTTCATCTTCCTCTCGCGGTCTAAAAGGATCCTTATTAGGATCAAGAGACCGAACGACCATTGGGGTACTTAATGGATGTGCATTCTCCATGTAGAACCGCTTTAATACCTTCTGGGTATAAGCAGTTTGGTGGACAAAAATTCCACCTTCTAAGTGCTCAATTTGCAAACCAAGACAAAATTTAGTTTGTCCAAAATCTTTGATCTCAAGTTCTTTCTTCAAATATGAAACTACACTTTGGAGCTCTTCAGGAGTCCCAATTAAATTGTGATCATCAACATATTGATTGTCAATTTCGTTTAAGTACAAATTGATCTACTCGCAAGTGAACGAGTTCGTCGTATTATAAGCAATTGACCAAGTTAAAATTTATCGAACCCACATGAGGTGGAAAGTGTTCTTAGGAATTAATCTCAAAGTTGACATGATGTTACAAATAAAAAGTTTTCGGGGTTTGGTCTTAACTAGATAAAATGTAAATGACAAGTAATTTAAATCAAATAACTACTAAACAAGAAAGTAAACAACTATTCTAACTTCGGGCTACGAAGTGCAAGGGGGAGATATGCCTCAAATGGTTTCTATTATGTGATCCTTAGGTTCAAAAGTCGACTTATGCCATAATCCTAATCATTCATGGACTATACCAAGTAACACTTCACTTAAGCATTCAACGGACTATCAAATGCTTAAGGCTCATTGATGGATCCTACGTTTTAACTCTCTCTCGACGAGTTAAAACGAGATAAACGCATCTAAACACTCCTTGTTCATATACGAAGGTTTCATCAAGTCAATGTAATTCTCATCTACACCAAAACGAATTCACACATCAATATGAACAATTCATGCATAGAGCAAAGCATAAACTCCAATCAATAAGGGTATAAATCCACAAACAATCAAAATTAGGCATAAGTCAACACCCAAACCTAATTCTCACATAAGTTCCACCATTCAAGTCATAAAGAAGTTAGCCCATGAATTTAAGAGAACAACCCATGGCTAAACAAGAACAACACATGAAATCCATACCACTATCAATTGAAATTGCAATAAAAAGGAACGAAATCACCTCTTGGGTTTACAACTGTATGAAACTTCAACCAATTCTTCACTCTTACTTGAAATTGAAAGCTACTTCTATGAAAATTGAAAATCTAAAGCCAAGACTAAGCTAATTAATGAGAAAACTTGTGTGTGAGAGTGGGTGTTTTCATGAGAGCTCTTCTATCCTTCAAAATCGGGGGGTCTCCCTTCTAATTTCCGAATTTTCTTCTTATATACTCTTCCCTCTGATCTTTGGCACGTGTCCCGATCTAAAAATGTGAAAATCTGAAATTCCAAGGTGCACGACCGTGCAGATGTGCACGACCAATCCTCTTGGTCGTGCACGACTTCAATATAACCCTTAAATCGCTGAAACTCAGGAGTGCACGACCGTGCAGATGTGCACGACCACTCCTGGTCGTGCACTTCTCCAAAACTCTGGCTACGCATTTTTTCTTAAGGTGCACGACCGTGCACTCGTGCACGACCAAATGCCCTTGATCGTGCACGATCTCAAAAAGCGTTTTTCTCCTCTAAATCGTGCACAATCTCCTAACTTGCACGACCATATGCACGATCAGGTGCACGACCAAGTGTAATTCCTCATTTTCGCTCGATTCAAATCCTATTTTTGGTCGTTCCTTCTTCTTCCTTTCTCCTTTATCCCTTGTCTTCAATAGTCCTCTCCTTGGGTTCGTTTTGACCATTTTACCTCGATCTCCTGAAAAACATTAGATGTTTCCAAATTAAGCAATTGTTACGCATTTTCACCAAGACTTTTGCAAAATCCAAACAATTGTTCATGAATCGACCTTAAATCTCAAAAAAATATGCACAATGTTATCACCAATCAATCCCCCCAAACTTAAACCTTCGCTTGTCCCCAAGCGAATCAAAAGAAAAGAACAAGTGAATAACATTGTGTCATACTCAGTCAAATGTGTCCACAGCAATAGGTACATGTAATCAAGCTTCTCTCAAACCATGAGATGTCTCAATCATTAAATCACTCATCCTTAACCACTGTTCCTCCCTCGGGCCTCGCAAAGATGGTTTGGGAGAAGATTTTCTCTAGGAACCTAATAGCTGGATTTCTGATGTACGTTACTTTTGCCACACGAGAGCCATACGATGGTGCCGGCTCTTGGTTCCCATTTGTGATCATGTCCCATGCGTTCTTCTCTCGGTAATTCACACTTCTTCCATAGTGCCCACCATCGCATTCCCTAGGGGCTCCAAATGCTCTGTTGAGTTCATTCGTGGACAGCGTGTATTGATTCCCCCTAAGAAGGAATGTGATGGAAACTGGCTTATCCTTGTCCACTTTCTGCACGTTTACCGAGCTCAAAAACTCCATTGTCAGTCCTCTAATTTTCAACTCACGATTCTCGGGAAGAAGGTTCAAGAAAAACGTTGACATGCCCACGTTGGCGAATAAATCCTTCACATCATCATATATACCAAGTTTGTTCAACACTTCAGCAGTAGGGCAACGTGTTGCTGCAACATCGTCAATATACCTCTCCCATCTTCGTGCACAAAAAGGCCACCAATTACCAAAGTTTACTTCTAAGTCTGAAGGTTTCTTTCTGTCCAAATTCCTTTCAATTCACATCATCTCTTGGGGGGAAATGATAGTCTTATCTCCAATCATCTGTGTATAAAATAAAGAATGTTCAAATGAAGTTCCACACAAGTAACTTTAAGACTAACTCTTACTACCTTCAAAATCTCAAGATAAGAAAAAGGTTCATTAATCACATCAAAATCATAGGCAAGAAAATCATGTCCAAACACACATTCCATCAAGAGATTCATATGATATTTCAATGATTCACTGAAAATTCAATTATCCCAGTAAATAAGTATACTTCTATGAGTACCAATTCACCAAACTCCCTTGCATTTCAAAATGCACACAAGTAGAAAACAAAGCCAATTTCACTCATGTACGAATTTAAAGCACATATTCACAAAAATCCCCAAATTTTCGAGCATATTAGGGCAAAGGATTCAAACATCATACATTCATTTCACCTAAAATTCGAAATTGGGCACAAACTTGCAAACTCCATGAACATTTCAACAATATATGCCTAATACAATCAATATTCATGAACACAATCCCAATCATTGAACATTTATCTCATGCTTACTACCCAAATTTCGAAATAAGCCCTAGAATCACCACTATCCTCAATAAAACCATGAATCTTGCATAAAAGGAGAGAGAGAGATGGCATACCTTGGTTGTGTGAAGAATGGAAGAAAAAAAATGAGATTATGGAGGAGGAGTGCGAAGACCCGACGGTGCTTTGTGTGAGGAAGGAGGAGCCTTGTGTGTGAAATAAGGTGTGGGTGTGTGAGAATGTGGGGAAGTTCGAAAATAAAACTGAAATTTTAAAAAGTGCACGACCGTGCAGATCTGCACGACCAAGTGTGGTCGTGCAGATTTAAAAGAATTTGGCTACGGCGTTTTTGCAAGGCTGCACAACCGTGCAACCTTGCACGAGCAAGGGTGGTCGTGCAGCTGTGAAAAAAAATTGCTACGCACTTTTTACAAGGGTGCACGACCGTGTACCTTTTGCACGAGCACAAGTGGTCGTGCACTCTTGAATTTAGCCCAAAATTTCAACCTTTGAACTAACCTTTTGATCCCTCGATTCGAGCCAGGTCGCTCGTTCGATCGAGGCAATCGGGGTCTCTTCCCAAGCAATAGCTCTCCCTCAAAATCACCAAATTTTCATTTGCTCGTCTCACTCATTTTCACCACAACGAAAATATCCATTCTCCACAATAATCCGCAACAATCAACCACAAGATAATGCAAATGGAATTGTAAAACGACATACCCCCCCAAACTTTTTCATTGTTATGCAATTCAAAAGTTTGGAAAAGAGTGTCACAATGAAATTTGCATAAACCATGATTTCCCATGTTCGAATCCAACATTTCCACTCAACACAAACATTAAAACAAGCATGTTTGTAAGACTCTTGCCACCAACACAACATTCACAAATATCACTAAAAAAGAATTCAACACTCAACAATCAACAATCCATCTCCACATCCGCAAAAGAATCTAAGCATCACATCCTCAACACATGCCAAGGCAAAATTCATTGTACAAGTATATATCATCTATTACATCCAAAATTTTCAAGCAAAAATGACAATCACTAAACTTTCACAAACAGGGGTGCATCGGTGCAAATTAAAAATTATGCATAAAAAGACGAACACCCCCCCAAACTTAGACTTTGGTCTAAGTTTTAAGAGGGTGTTGTACCTCAAGGTTCCCTCAAGCACGTCTTTCTATAAAGCTCGAACTCTCACCGAGCCCCAACACACGACCTCATCAACTTGAGTACTTCCCCTTCGTTATAGAGCAACAACACCTCCTTCACACAAAGAGCAAGCCCACCTACACAAATAAACTCACAAAATAACGCAATAAAAAAAAACGACAAATAAACAAAATGAAAAAAAAAAGGGATGGGTTGCCTCCCATCTAGCGTTATTTTTATCGTCCTATGCCGGACGGAACCCATTCGAGTTCAAACCTCTTGAAGAGATTTGGTACCTCCCCCGTCCTTTTGACAAGGACTAAAGTAGTACTTCACTCGGTGACCATTCACTTTGAAGCGACTTCCATTTTTGCTTTCAAGCTCAAGATAACCACTAGGAAAGACTTCCTTAACTTTGAACGGACCACTCCACTTGGACTTCAACTTCCCCGCAAAGAGTTTCAAACGTGAATTAAACACCAAAACTTCATCTCCCACTTCAAATTCCTTCTTTTTGAGCTTTGCATCATGCCATTTTTTGGTCTTCTCTTTAAAAAAATTTTCATTCTCATATGCCGATTCTCTAAACTCCTCAAGCTCACTCAATTGAAGCAACCTTTTCTCCCCTACCAATCCACTATCAAAATTCAATTTCTTAATTGCCCAATAAGCTCTATGCTCAAGTTCCACCGGCAAATGACACGACTTCTCAAATACCAATTGATAAGGGGACATCTCCAACGGTGTTTTGAAAGCCGTTCGGTACGCCCACAAAGCATCATCCAACTTAATTGCCCAATCCTTCCGTGTTGGGTTCACCGTTTTTTCGAGAATTTGTTTGATTTGCTGGTTGGACACTTCCGCTATGCCATTAGTTTGAGGATGGTAAGCGGTGGAGACCTTGTGCTTCACATCATACTTTGCAAGGAGGCTTCCCATCAATTTGTTCACAAAATGACTTCCTCCATCACTTATCAAAGCTCGTGGCACCCTAAATCGAGTAAAGATATTCTTCTTTAGAAAAGCTATCACCACCTTAGCATCATTCGCCTTTGTTGGTATTGTCTCTATCCACTTTGAAACATAATCCACTCCTACTAGAATGTAAAGATATCCGTGTGATGGTGGAAATGGTCCCATGAAATCAAGTCCCCATACATCGAATAACTCAACTTCCACGAAGATATTCAATGGCATTTCATCTCTCTTTGTGATCCCACCCAATCTTTGACAACGATCACATCTTCTCACGAACTCATGACAATCCTTGAAGAGTGTAGGCCAAAAGAAACCACTTTGAAGCACCTTTGAAGCAGTTTTCAAACCCCCGAAATGTCCACCACACGGAAGTGAGTGATAATGTTGAATTATACTCTCCCATTCTTCTTGTGGCACACATCTCCTAATCAATGAATCCACGCCTCTTCGGAAAAGATATGGTTCGTCCCAAATGTACTTCTTCACATCTTTATAAAACTTCTTCCTCTCGTATGAGTTGAGATCGGGCGGTGTCTCTCCACTTGCTAAAAAATTGGCATAGTCGGCATACCAAGGCGCACACCTCTCGACTTTCCAAATGGGAGTTTCCTCAAAGCGAAAAAGCTTCTCATCCGGGAATGTCTCCTTAACTTCCTCTTTGTCCTCCAATGCACTTTCCTGTCTCTCCAATCGGGACAAGTGGTCCGCTATGTAATTCTCCTTTCCTTTCTTGTCAACGATGTCTAGGTCAAATTCTTGCAGAAGTAGTATCCATCAAATCAATCTTAGTTTGGAATCCTTTTTGTTCATCAGATAACGAATGGCTGCGTGATCGGTGTACACTGTGGTCTTCGCCCCCACCAAATAAGGCCGAAACTTATCCACAGCGTACACCACGGCTAGAAGCTCCTTCTCAGTGGTCGTGTAATTCAACTGAGCCGAATTGAATGTTTTGCTAGCATAATATATGACATGAAAGCGGCCTTCACGCATTTGCCCTAAAGCTACTCCCATGGCATAATCACTTGAGTCACACATTAACACAAAAGGCTCTCTCCAATCGGGAGTTACCAAGATCGGAGCACTCACCAAAGCTTCCTTTAGCTTCCTGAAAGCATCAAGACATTCATCAGAAAACACATAAGGAGTATCTTTTTCTAATAAATGAGACAAAGGTTTAGAAATCTTAGAGAAGTCCTTGATGAAACGACGATAAAATCCTGCATGACCCAAAAACGATCGAATTCCCTTCTCATTTGCAGGAGGAGGAAGCCTCTCAATAGCAACAATCTTCGCTTTGTCAACCTGCAATCCCTTTGAAGACACATGGTGACCAAGAACGATCCCCTCCTTAACCATAAAATGGCATTTTTCCCAATTAAGGACGAGGTTCGTTTCTTGGCACCTCTCAAGAACAAGTTCCAAATTGTTAAGGCACAAATCAAAAGAATCACCAAACACAGAAAAATCATCCATAAAAACCTCCATCACATTTTCTATCAACCCGTGGAAAATGGCCATCATGCACCTTTGGAACGTGGCCGGTGCATTGCAAAGCCTAAAGGGCATTCTCCTAAATGCAAACGTTCCATAGGTGCATGTTAAGGTTGTTTTCTCTTGGTCTTCAGGGGCAATCATGATTTGATTGTACCCCGAATAACCATCAAGAAAGCAATAGTACTCAAAGCCACCCAACCGGTCCAACATTTGATCAATAAAAGGAAGAGGGAAATGATCTTTTCGAGTGGCTTTGTTCAATTCCCTATAATCAACACAAACTCGCCAACCCGTTGCTACCCTAGTGGCTATCACTTCATTAGTTTCAGTGGTAATTACAGTCATCCCCCCTTTCTTAGACACACAATGTAACGGAGACACCCATGGACTATCGGAAATCGGGAAAATCATGTTGGCATTTAAGAGTTTTAAAATTTCTTTCCTAATGACCTCTTGAAGTATAGGGTTCACTCTCCTTTGACTTTGCACATTGTTTTGATACCCTCCTTGGAATTGTTGTCTTCCCATATAGTTCACTTCTTCACTCGATGATGGAACATTAGGGCTTGCTTCCACTTGCCCAACTTGCACATGAGAAGAAGGAAGGTTTAGGTTCCCCAATTTGTCAATCAAAGCCATCATGACACTCTTCAAACCATCGTTTTGTTCTTCCAAAGCAGCAATTTTATCTCTTTTTCCTCCTCCACTTGAACTACAGAATGAGTCATTTGCAGCTATGTTGTCGATTATCTCATTCACTTGCTTCACAGTTTTCGACCATACGGATCCACCGGCACTTGAGTTAAGGTGATTTCTATCCCATTCATTAAGCCCTATCGTAAAGTACAAGATAGTCTGAACCTCGGGTAGACCATGTTGAGGACACGCCAATAGCAAGCTTTGGTACCTCTCCCAAGCATCGGTTATTGATTCCCCGTGAAATTGCTTGAATTTCGTGATCGCTTCTTGTGCCTTTAGAACCTTGGACGGGGGGTAGAACTTCTTCAAGAACTGAGTACTCAGATCCTCCCAAGTATTTGCCATAGGGTTCATGTTCTGTATCCATTTCTTGGCCCTCCCCTTCAATGTGAACGAAAAGAGTCGTAGCATCTTAGCGTCGTGTGAAACACCAGGATATTTCACGGTGTCACAGACCTCCATAAAATTACCCAAATGAACATGGGGATCTTCTCGTTCATCTGATCCATCAAATTGTGATTCTCTCAATATACGGAGCAATGCGGGGCTCACTTCAAACTTCTCGGCTACAATATGCGGCCTTGCTATTTCATCATAAAACTCCTTCATTTTAGGTTCATAAAAATCTTTGAGGAGCGGCTCACGATCTTGGGGATTTGGTTCGGGTTGGTAGACGGGTTGATGATTTGGGTTGTTTTGAGGTGGATTTGGCATTTGAGGAATATGGTAAGGATAAGGATACGGGTAGTTTGGTGGATATTGAGGCGGGTACGGGTAATAGTTAGGTGGTTGTTGGTAGTGAGGATGTTGTTGATTTTGAGGTGGAGGGTAGTTATATGGGTAATGTGGATAGGGTTGGACATTTTGTAGTTGATGGAACGGGTTTCCCCCTTGAACTTGTCTTTGATGAAGATCATTCCCTTCATTCCTTCCTTGAGCTACTTGTGGATTCCCATTTCCGTTTCCATCATTCGCTACAAATCCCTCATTCACCGGTTCTCCATCACCATTATGACTTCCTTCACCCACATTGGCTTCATTTACCTCCATATTTTGATTTCCTCTTCTCCTACGATTTCTTCCTTGGTTTCGTCCAGCCGTGGCTTCAATCTCCAAATCTATCGGAATGAGTTGTGTTCCACTAGATCTCGTGTTCATACACCTACACAAATACCACGTATCAAACCGACCTCGAGAAACGAAAAGAAAGCAAAAAGCAACGAATAAAAATGAAAGAAATAACAAATAACAACACGCAACGAAATTAAATCAACTAAGAACACACGTCACCTCCCCGGCAACGGCGCCAAAAACTTGATTGTCAATTTCGTTTAAGTACAAATTGATCTACTCGCAAGTGAACGAGTTCGTCGTATTATAAGCAATTGACCAAGTTAAAATTTATCGAACCCACATGAGGTGGAAAGTGTTCTTAGGAATTAATCTCAAAGTTGACATGATGTTACAAATAAAAAGTTTTCGGGGTTTGGTCTTAACTAGATAAAATGTAAATGACAAGTAATTTAAATCAAATAACTACTAAACAAGAAAGTAAACAACTATTCTAACTTCGGGCTACGAAGTGCAAGGGGGAGATATGCCTCAAATGGTTTCTATTATGTGATCCTTAGGTTCAAAAGTCGACTTATGCCATAATCCTAATCATTCATGGACTATACCAAGTAACACTTCACTTAAGCATTCAACGGACTATCAAATGCTTAAGGCTCATTGATGGATCCTACGTTTTAACTCTCTCTCGACGAGTTAAAACGAGATAAACGCATCTAAACACTCCTTGTTCATATACGAAGGTTTCATCAAGTCAATGTAATTCTCATCTACACCAAAACGAATTCACACATCAATATGAACAATTCATGCATAGAGCAAAGCATAAACTCCAATCAATAAGGGTATAAATCCACAAACAATCAAAATTAGGCATAAGTCAACACCCAAACCTAATTCTCACATAATTTCCACCATTCAAGGCATAAAGAAGTTAGCCCATGAATTTAAGAGAACAACCCATGGCTAAACAAGAACAACACATGAAATCCATACCACTATCAATTGAAATTGCAATAAAAAGGAACGAAATCACCTCTTGGGTTTACAACTGTATGAAACTTCAACCAATTCTTCACTCTTACTTGAAATTGAAAGCTACTTCTATGAAAATTGAAAATCTAAAGCCAAGACTAAGCTAATTAATGAGAAAACTTGTGTGTGAGAGTGGGTGTTTTCATGAGAGCTCTTCTATCCTTCAAAATCGGGGGGTCTCCCTTCTAATTTCCGAATTTTCTTCTTATATACTCTTCCCTCTGATCTTTGGCACGTGTCCCGATCTAAAAATGTGAAAATCTGAAATTCCAAGGTGCACGACCGTGCAGATGTGCACGACCAATCCTCTTGGTCGTGCACGACTTCAATATAACCCTTAAATCGCTGAAACTCAGGAGTGCACGACCGTGCAGATGTGCACGACCACTCCTGGTCGTGCACTTCTCCAAAACTCTGGCTACACATTTTTTCTTAAGGTGCACGACCGTGCACTCGTGCACGACCAAATGCCCTTGATCGTGCACGATCTCAAAAAGCGTTTTTCTCCTCTAAATCGTGCACGATCTCCTAACTTGCACGACCATATGCACGATCAGGTGCACGACCAAGTGTAATTCCTCATTTTCGCTCGATTCAAATCCCATTTTTGGTCGTTCCTTCCTTCTTCTTCCTTTCTCCTTTATCCCTTGTCTTCAATAGTCCTCTCCTTGGGTTCGTTTTGACCATTTTACCTCGATCTCCTGAAAAACATTAGATGTTTCCAAATTAAGCAATTGTTACGCATTTTCACCAAGACTTTTGCAAAATCCAAACAATTGTTCATGAATCAACCTTAAATCTCAAGAAAATATGCACAATGTTATCACCAATCACATATACTGCAATTATTATAAAATTTGACCCTTTTTCTTTATGAAAACACATGAGCATATTGGGTCATTGGTATAACCTTCTTTAACTAGGCATTTAGTAAGTCGATTATACCACATGAGTCCAGACTGTTTGAGCCCATATAAATACCTTTGCAATTTGATAGAATAAACTTCTCTTGGATTTGATTTACATGCTTCAGACATGCTAAATCATTCAGGGATTTTCATATAGATATCATTTTCAAGATAACTGTATAAATATACAACGGTTACGTCATTTGACAAATTCCCAAATTTTCATATTTACTGCCAGGAATATTAAATAGTGGAACATTATTCCATACATAATAGGAGATATGTTTGATTTATTGGGTCTCTGTGAAAACCCTTGAGCTACTAATCTCGCTTTATATTTCACCACCTTGTTATTCTCATTTTTTTTTATACAAATACACACTTCCGGGTGTACAGTTTATCAACACTTTGTTTTGTTTAGCGAGTCCAGTTCTGCCACAATCTGCTTCTTACTATTTCACCTAGTCAAAGTGCTTTTGGCACCCAACATAGGTACTGGATCCATATTTTATTTATGATAGTAAAAGCAATAGTGGACACGAATATGTTGTCGACAACGATAATATTGTATTGTAAGTTTCTCCAGTATTTATAAAATTCATTTAAACCAGATCATCATCATTTCCCAATATATTTTGATCTGGTCGTTCCGCAATCCTATTATTTTGATTTATTTTGTGCACGTGCTTCATTACTAGGATTTTCGTCTTCAGGACGTATCTCTTCAGGAGATTTCGGGAGTGACTTAATATTTAGCTAGCTTTGATTTACCGCGGATTTATAACTTTCATGTTTAGAGGTTATTTACGTTGCTGGCGTATAAATAGATATACTTGATTTCTCTAGGAACCTCTATACTCTGTAGAGCATATACTGCAGGTATATGCTATATAGTCACTCATTTATGATTGATATAAACTTCTGGCAGATTATTTACTGAATATTGCAAATTAATTATCTTTTGAACTTCTGGTTCAGTTTGACTAGTGTGTGGGTTTAAATATTGAAGATCTTTTTCCTTTAGAAGAATTTCTCGGCATTCATTTAATTTTGAATTCTTATCTTCTCCTAATGCCGGGAAATGATCTTTATCGGATGTGCAGTCAGCCTGCAGGGCTTTTGAGAATTGAGATACGTTTTGGTTGTGATATAAGAATATATACTGCACAATTAAATATTCACAGATTGGAAATGATGGTTATTTCCCACACACTAGTTATAACGGGGAGTAGTCATTTTTTTTTTAACTAGCACTTCAGAAGCAACATTTTTTTTCTAGAGACAACCTCTGCAGGAGGCTGAACATTATTATTGCACATAATTTGAAGTCTTTTACCTTTTGACTCGTTACTTTTATTTAATCTTCTTTTCCTTTGAGGATTTTTATCTTTTGACAAAGAGGTCTCCCACGCTTCAGACGTGTTTCGGGTTCATATTTGTTATTTGTTCTTCAGGGACATCAATCTTCATCGAAATATTTTCTGTATGAATACGTGATTTAGTAACTCTTCTGGAGTCACTAAATACATCTGATAATTGATTTGCAATTTGTTACAAATATACAATCCTTTGAACTTTTAGTTCACATTTCAAGGATTAAGAAAATTCAATGTTATTTTCCAAATGACTTCCTTTTCAGTTGATCTTTAAAACTCAAAGAATTTCTTTTAAACTTGGGAGACAATAGTGCGTTCTTTATAACAAGTTTAGTTCCTTCAACGAAAAATATAGTAGCTCTTTTGGAGCCTTCAATCAAGTTAATTTGCACTTCTACTGATATTAATATTATTTGTCTCCCCCTCTTCCAAATGAGAAACATTTTCTATATTTAAGCATGATATGTAGAAACACAGTCAATTAGATAAATAAAAAAAATACAAAATTCATAATTCATAAATTTCATAATGAAAATATGGAATATGTATAAGGGGTTCATTATATATTTATTTGATATCTTCAAAGAAAAAATATATCAAGATGAAACATACCTTCATCATCACCACACAAATATTATATTATCAAACGTGATTCATCCTTCTTTTCAGGGATGCTTAATAATATTTAACAAGATAATTCAGTATCCGATATATACGAGATCAACGACCTTCCGTGCCACATTAGTAACATTGTTATTCATACTTTTTCTTTTTTCCACAGTCTCTCTTCTGGGAGATAATTTATTTATTGTGACGACCATGATTATATGAGATATATCTATCACGACCATATCTACAATTATTATGGTCACACCCATGGCTTCATACACACCCATGACCCATGTCCAAAATTTTGAGATTGAGTCACATTCGCTTCAGGGAATGGACTAACACTAGTAGGCCGGGACTCATTGTTTTTCATCAATAATTCATTATTTTGCTTGGCTTGGAGAAGACAAAACAATTTATTCTAAATATTTCTTAAACCATTGATCTCGATATTGCTGTTGCAGAAGCATATTCTAGATATGAAAGTAGTCTTCTCAAGCATATCATCATCAATATATTTTTATCACACAACTTTAATTGAAAAGTAATTATGAACATGACTAAATTATATTTATTAACAAATTTAATATATTGTAGTCGTAGTTAAGTTAATTGTACCATATTTTTATATTATTTATGATGTTTGTGCTTATTTTTTTATATCGCATAGACAGGGACAATTTCATTGGTTTTGGACGCGTCTACAGTAGGTAGAACTAAACATGTATTGAGTCCAAAATAAATCTTAAAGCAAAACGGGTTAGCAAAAAAATAAAGTATAACAAAAGTTTTATAAAGCTGCATACCCGTACAATGTTGTAATTTACACAAAATTATTTTATATCTTTATCACATTTTATCTTATAGAATGAGTCTCGAATAATTCAACATTGTAATATTTTGCCTAAATGTTGTCGCTTTCAACATTGTTAGTGCAAATCAATTAAAAATGAACACAAGTACCTTAATGACTTAACAATAATTACATCAAGTAACACCGATCAAGATCTAAAATTATAGAATGTATTCACTCAAGAATTGTGTCAACAATAAAATGTCAAAGACTAACGGTAAATATTACTATCCATATAAATCTACGATTTAACTATCAGATTGTGAAGCCTCAACATAAACTCAATTTAAGTTAAAATGTCAACAAAAATTTTTGAATGTTAAAGATATTTTCATTTTAAACCAACGTCCATACATTAATTAAGATGACCTTTGGGTGGTGCAAAATATTTAAATCAAGAAACCCAAGAATATCTCTAGTCTTCTCTTAAATTCAATTAAAAAGCTATTACACCATGAAATTCTAATAAACTACTCATACAAATCTACATATAAAACAATAATCAAATAGGTATACCCGAGGAAGTGACTCAAATTTTTATAGAGTTTATGAATAAGCCTTAGAATCATATTCTTAGCTAAATAATTATGAACAATATAAAAGTTCCTATCCTGAAAAACTTTAGATTCCACAAAGTTAATATCAAGAAATACACATCTATAACATAATAAGGGTACGCATTAAAAGGGCATAAATATTGTGCCGAAAGAAAGAAAATATTATGAGCATTCAGTAAAAGTTAAACCTGATATTGAGGAAATAATTCGAGGGGAGGGTGTAGAGCGCTCGTGCTGATAACGTGTTGTGACATATAATATAAGAAGAGAAAACAAGATGTCAATGTAGAGAGAAATAATGTAGGGAGAAATTGTATTATATTGATCAATTTTTTTATGCTTACAAATGAAGGTGACACCACCTATTTATACTCATGTATGGATCCTTCTAGGAGTCCATAATAATGCATACATTTATTCCAAATGAAAATAAAAGGACACCTCATTATTCATGTAATTATTTGGGAAAATAAAGGACATCCACCAAATAAATATATTATTTCATAACACTATAGTAATACTTACATTTTAATAACCGAAGTATCATGTTTCAGTAATTTTAAAGAGCATAATTTATAAATTAAATATATTTTAAAATACGATAATTTGTATGCTAAAACGTTGGTACTATCCTAGGACTAGGAGGAAGAGTGCATATGTATAAGTGAGTCAAATCACATGGGCCAAGTACGGGCTGGGCTAAGGAGTTTTATTGAACCCTCATAGGCCCAACACATCCATTGAAGGTTCTAAACTCCACATTATTTTTCCGGCCTGGGTTATATACAGTCCTATATTTTGTTAATACGGGATTAAAATCGTTTTCGTCCCGTAACTTTTTATCTTTTTCTTTTTGGTTCCATACTTATTTACTTTTTCGATTTAGTCCCACAACAATTCGAATGTACCCAAATTAGTCTCAAATGACCGGAAAATTCGTGAAACGATGTCGTTTTGATCACGTGTCGGTCACGTGCTAATATTTTCAGGCGGAATAGGAGGGATTAAAACCGTTTTCATCCCGTAACTTTTTTCTTTTTCTTTTTGGTCCCATACTTATTTACTTTTTTGATTTAGTCTCACAACAATTCAAATTTACCCAAATTAGTTTCAAATGGCCGGAAAAATCGTGAAACGACGTCGTTTTAGTCACGTGCCGGTCACATTCTAATATTTTTTGGCAGAATAGGATGACGAGTTCCATTTCCAGTCTCCATATCAGAGACATCCCCCTCGTAAGTAGAAAATAGAATGTTCCATTTTATTTGGTTCAGATATTTTCACAAACACCTTACGGGCGCTTACTGTTTTTGTACGGTGTACAATATAATCCAGCAGTATATGGCGGCAACGGGGTGCTTGAAGCAGCAGAGCTGCGCCAAGAACATGAACGTGTCGGAGATGTACACGTCGGGTATTATGGTTTTCTCAGATTTTTTAAAAAATTGCTAGTCGTTTTGATTTGTTTTTGTTTTAATTGCAGGTAGCTTTATTTTTACTTTTAAGGTTTTTTTTAATTGAATAAATGAGTTGAAAAATATTTTTTTAGTTTTATATTTATTTTATAAGAGAAATTACTTAGTCAGCGTAACACGTCCGCAAAACGGGACCCGTCATCCTATTCCGCCGAAAAATATTAGCACGTGACCAAAACGACGTCGTTTCACGATTTTTTCGGCCATTTGGGACTAATTTGGGTAAATTTGAATTGTTGTGGAATTAAATCGAAAAAGTAAATAAGTATGGGACCAAAAAGAAAAAGGTAAAAAATTACTGGATGAAAATTGTTTTAATCCCTGTTAATACACTCTACGTCTCTACCTAAAAAATATTTGAAAAAAAGATTTGAAAAATGTAACGACTTTTGGATTTTTTTTTTCTGAAGATGTATATGTATAGTGTTTTTTTTTTTTTTGGGGTATTTTTGGAATAATTTTTTTGTAAATTGATGCTTTTCAGTTTTTTTTTTCAAACATTTTTTTTTGGATAAAGTGTATCAACAAAAGAAAGAACTGTATTTAACATAAGCCTATTTGTCCTCTCCAACCCTTTCATCTCAACATAACTTCTTGTTTCCCCTTAGTTATCAGGAAAATTTCAATGACTTTACAAAAGCAGGAATTCAACGTTGTCAAATTGCATGTTTATAAACCTAAAAAAAAAATAAAAAAAAATTGCATGTTTATAAGCTCATATATATCATTTTAATTGGAAAAAAAATCAGGTTTAATTTTTAAATTGATTTTTAATTAAGGATTTCAGCTTTTTTTTTTTTGGGTGTCGGACATATGCTTTTCATTTTTCCTTTTAATAACCAAGCACCCTCAAACGAAACTCCAATAAATTGCAATAACTCTGTGAAAGCATCTTACTGTTCAATCTTTTACAAATGCTAATATTCTGAGTGATTGTAATTAAGTGTATACATACCGGACTTATTAATTAACAGACATATGATTGGACAAAACAAGCAAAAAATATTACATTCATCGTGATTAATAAGAATGGCTTTATTATATATGTGTGATAAACAACACAGAAAACATTTGCTGTAACTATTCAAAGTCAACTGCAATTTCACACATTAATTCTTGCATATTTGGCACATAAACTTGTTGCGTCAGCCCCAGAACAATGCGTGTTTTACCAAACCTTTGTTATAAAATATTAGTTAAAATTATCACCAAATCTCCTATGCACTTTTTATTTATATCAATCTTCATGTTTCATTTCATATTTTTTTTGTCAAATTTAACAAATATATTTTATTTATATTAAATTGCATGTTCAGTCACATTAATATACATGTTTCATTCCTTACAATACAACTGGTGCAAATATTATTGATCACTAAGTCCTAATGTTTCAAGTAAAACGATAAAAAAAATGGTAGAAGAGAAAACAAGAAATACTTTGTAAATTATCTTTGCTATCATTATTTTAATTTATAAATTAATTATCTTTGAAACGACAAACTAATTATGTGTTGACGATCTCTTCCCTTGTGCCGGATATTTGAGTTTGACAGACGATTATTATCGTTGTTTTTGTACACACACGTTTGTGTTTTTGCATCAATCAACATAAGATTAATATAAAACGGAATTAATTTCATTCATATTCTGCAGTTTGCCTTGTTCATCACCACTTGTCGTTTGTCGATTAAAATCCACCATTTTCCATATTACGAATTTAAAGAAATGATGTGCGATTTGCTCCATTTGTCATAATCTTATAATGACCATTATTTCTTTATATGCCAGTGCCACATTATCCAATCACCCGTTTCCCCTTCTCCAAAAACAATGAGTAATCTTGTTCGTTTCATTCTATTTTTATCCAGTTTTGGATTCATTTTTCTGAAAGCTTCATCAGATGAATGTACTCTCTTACCTTGGAATGATTCAAATGGAAACTGGGATGGATTTCTAAACAAAACTAGCTGTGCACTACCATTTGAAAGATACCTATTTGAATTAGCAAAAAAAGCCAACAAAACAGGGGAAGTATTCTTGAATATCAAAGAGCAAAAAGATTGTTGTACTGATGCTTTCGCTTGTGGTCTCAACAGGCTAACAAGTGGAAGTGGAGGCTGCTCGGACTACACTGTGAACGACGTAGTTTCTGAGCAAGGAGACGCGCTTCGCAGTTTAAACCAAGGCTGCAAGAATTTAGGCCTAACCGAGTGTGCCTCTTGTTTAAGGAGGTGGAAACAAATGGTCGGGTCATCTAATAACGGCTCCATCACAGAACAAGAAGTCGACGTTTGTAGGTTTTCGGTGCTCATTTCTTTGACAAGCCCAAGGATCAATGACTCAGCATGGATGCAATCAATCTATAGATGCCTTGGAAATGGATCTCCCATAGGTAACATTTTGCATAATTTTGTGACAGTTAGTTATCTCTTCTTTGAAAATGTTTAATTCTAAGAGGGATTTTTGTGAACCTTTGTAGCTGATGATCATGCAAAAGAAGCAAAAAATAGTAGTACATTCATCAGAGGTACATGATCAATAAAGATGACTTAATATAAATTATTAAAATGTAGTATTAGTTACTACTTCACTAAAAAGTATTAGTATGTGCAGGTATTGAAGTTGTGGCAGGTGGGGTGGGAGGCATTTCATCAATACTAGCAATTTTATGGTTGGCATTCTTCAAAAAAAGAAGAAACGGGAGCCTCGAATCGGGGCGTGCTAAGATCTCCATTAAAGAAGTTTACTTAGCAACGGACAACCTCAGTGCATCAAACTTCATAGGCCAGGGTATAGCAGGTAAGAAAAGCTAGTTTTGATGATGAATAAATGTTGAAAACCAATGGAATGATGTGGTGATAATGATGACCAGGGAAGGTGTACAAGGGTGTTCTATCGGACGGTCAGCATGTTGCGGTGAAGCACATTGTGAACGACGACGGCCACATGGAAACATTCGTGCGAGAAGTCACGAGCCTCTCACATGTGAAGCACCCCAACCTCGTCGGATTGTTGGGGCATTGTGATGGACAAGATGAGAGCTTTCTTGTTTATCAACTCTGTCACAATGGAAACCTCTCGGAGTGGCTATTCGGTACAACATTATAAAATGAAATGAGCTACTCCTACTAATGTTATGTTATATTTTCATAAGTTGAGAATGATTTTTAATTAATTTAATGTTGATGAACAGGCAAGCATAAGTTTCTAACATGGATTCAAAGACTGGAAATTGCAATAGATTGCGCCAGAGGCCTCTGCTTTCTTCATACTTATCCACAAGGTTGCATTGTTCATCGTGATATTAAGGTAACATTCGTCACATTTCAATTATATCCGTGTCCAACTGTATATTGCAGCTGCTGCACTAATTTTAGTATTTAACCATTCGAATTAAATGTTTGATTTCAGCCAACGAATATCCTTCTAGGGAGCAAGTTTGAAGGGAAACTATCTGATTTCGGATTGTCGAAAGTTATGAGCATGGGATTATCACACGTGAGTTCAGAGGTACGAGGAACATTTGGTTATGTGGATCCTGAATACCAGATGAACCGGCATGTCCATTCTTCCAGCGACGTTTACAGCTTTGGAGTAGTGCTTCTTCAGCTTCTGTCAGGACAGAGGGTCATTAATCTTGAACTCACTAAACCAATGCCCTTGACTAAAATGGTACTAGTAACATTTTTTGCACTTTCATTACCTCCAATTCACTCCAACCTAACTTATAATATAACTCCAATTTGAGCTCAAACTCATTTTTTTCTATACTTGTCACAAAATTATTTATACGAATACATCAGTTAAAGATGTTTAAGTCTAAAATTTGTTTTGAGTAGCGAAACAATATTTTTAAAAATGAGTATAGAAAGTAGTTATGTAAGTTTTCTAGTTATAATCGAACACAATGTTGGTCTGAATTGACTTGATCACACGCCTAAAGAGGCTATTGCACTTTTGATCCCAACAACCATAGATTCTGCGCTTTTGATTTCAAAATCCATTTTTTCATGCAAATTTGGTCCCAAAATTTCAGAGTATATTGGGACCAAAATCAACATTTTCAAAGGTTATTGAGACCAATTTTGGCTTCGTGATTTTTGGGACCAAAAGTGGGGATCATAATGCGGGATGTATTAATTATATTATGATATGTGGTGATGCAGGCTAAAAATCTGAGAAAAGGAGGGGATTTGAGAGAATTTGCAGATGCAAAGCTTAATGGAGAATATTCAATGGAGGGATTTCGAATGGTATTCAAGCTAGCTTTACTATGTACCGATGCTAAGAATCGACGTCCATCCATGGAAAAAGTGGTACCCCTCCTGCAAAAAGCCCACCTCATTTCATCTACACCCAACTCTATTAATCATTCTTCATTTCACTCCCCCTAATTAATTTAACACCAACTTTTTTTAAGTTTTGGAAATCCTATGTATAACAAAAGTTTGTTACACTAGAATACACGTATATAATTTAGATATTTAAATGTGGTTGAAATTTGGGAAACAATTTCGTAATTGTAATGATAGTGTAACTTGAATCTTGAATGTTTTATGTCAACATGCATCAAATTACACAAATGAATTGAATTAGAAAAAACTTTGGTATGATAATAAAATGATCTGAATGCCAAAATTGAGTTTCTTTTCATAGACGAGGCGTTGTCATGAATCAAAGAGATGGGCAGCTTTTAGTTGCTCAAGATGTGATGGCATATATTGCACACTTAAAAATATAATTTTAAAAAAAAAGTTACTTTGTGGAAAGAAATTCTATTTATCTCTTTCCTCGTAAATTCCCTTGCTCTCACTTTTGAATCACTATAAAACATAAAATACCTGGATCAGCTTGCTTTTGGCCTTTTCCCTTTGGACGCCTTTTTTAAAATGAAATTATAAGTTATTTTGTTTCTTTTCTAGATCTATCATACTTTGCATTTCGTGAAACCTTAATAAAATTTCAAATAAAATATGAAAAGATGCACTTTACAATTCACCTTTGTTTGGGAACTTTATCGTTCGAATAATTTAAGAATATATAGTAAAAATAAATAAATATTATTTAAATTTTTTAGCTTTACAAACCAAGTTTAAATTTATTTTAGCTTTACATTTGAAGGAGTTTTAGTGTAACTGGTCACAAGTTGAGCTCAATATAACTAGATTTTTTTATACTTTAGTTGATCTTAATGTATTGCAAAATAGGCAAAAAAAAAAAAAATATATATATATATATATATATATATATATATATATCAAATCAATTAGTCTTTGTAAATTAGTGGAATTAGTTATATTTATTATACAACATTCTCAATTAAGTAGAGTACATTTTAACAAAATAACAATGTACTGTTAAAAAATATACATAAAATACAAACAAATTTTACGTTAAAATTGATCCCACAATAAAATCTCTTTTAACTTATAGTACTTGGGGGCGGATACAAGTGGGAGCAGCTACCCCACCCCAAAATTTTTGTGTACTATGTATACATGTGTTATGTAGATGATTATATTAATATGTGTATTTAATCTTTTTGTTTAGATTTTTGTGTGTATGTCTATAATTATAGTAATATACAGATGTCAATACATATTATATACTTAGACTTAAAATGTGTGTAATATGATACTCTCATGTTGTAGCCTCTTAATGTATAAATTTTGGATTCAACACTGTTTATACTCATATATATACCAACTAATAACCATGTATTAGCTTTAAAAAGGAAAAAAAAGGTTAAATTTTCCAAGGAAGTTTGAGCACGCAAGAGATTAACACCACCAAATTACTCAAACAAAACCTGATTAAAGATTTGATAAAATATTAAGATTGTGAATGAATTTTGAAGTAAGAAAAGAATGAGGCGAATTAATTATTCATTAATATTGATAGTACGAAATAGGTCAAAAGGGGCCTACCCTGGTCCAATAGTATTAGTATTACCAAATTACAGCTGGAAGACAAACAAATGCAGCTTGCATGTATGAGCCCTCGTCATTTCATGGGTCTATTTTTCTTAGATTGATTCGACATCACCAGTAATAGTATAAATCTAATTTATGTGATGCTGCTACACTCGATCTATACACATTTACCCTTAATTTCAAGGACACTTTTTAATGTTAAATATTACTACTTGAGATTAATGTGTAGTATTTTTTACGTAGCTCGAATCTTATTGGGAGCAAAGATTCGGCTCAAAAGTCATACAAAACTCTAGTGAAACTTATTTATGGTATAAAATTGATAAGAATATATGTATTTATAGATATCATAATATTTTATACTGTAATCACAGTTTATAAATCTAATGGTATTTGTGAATGCATGTAATGATATAAATTCCATACTATAAAATTTGTTCGTAGAAGATTTTGTTGAGTCATTCTCCTGTGAAACTTGTTCAAGATATGAAACTGATATCATTACATTCATTCAGTGATACCATTACTCTTATAAATTAATACACACAATATTTAGAAAGTGAAAAATATTAGTAAAACCATAAAAGAGATACTTTTTTATTATTGAGCAACGTTTGTATGAATTAGTTACACGCTGTAATCTATTTTAAAGTAATATCATTTAGTAAAATGAGTAATAATGTTTAGTGAGACGAACAACACTATTCAATTGATGTGCATAGTGTAACTGATTTTACAAATAATATCATTCAATGAAATAAATAATATTATTAAAAAATATGCACGGTACAAATAATGTATAACAAAGTTGCCTTTATTTTATGATACATGTCTTTACGTTTATAGATCTTGTATGCATTTGTTTATCGTCCTTCATTATATTTGGGACCAAAGTTGAAAATTAGAAGGCAGATGAAAAAATTAATGTGTAATAAAAAGTAATCCAGCCTATAGTCTTGCTAAATTGAAATCTAATATACTCACTCCGTCCACGAGTAAGTTTCCCACTTCTTTTTGTTGAATGGTTTAAGAAAGTGTATTTGTTTATTAATATATGGTGGGCCACATGTTGACTTTTGGGATAAAGTAATGAATAGTGTTGAAAAGTAAATTGAATGAGTGGCATATTTGGTAATATTGTGTGAGTTTGAAGGTTAAAGTTTATAAATAGTAGAGTGTTGCTTTTTCCATTTATGGAATGAGAAACTTACTTGTGGACGGCCCGAAAAGGAAAGTGGGAAATTTACTCATGGACGGAGGGAGTATGTGATTGTGGTGGGATACTTCCATATCTAAGAAAGCTACAACTGAGAAAGAAAGATTCTCATACTATTGTCTTCACGTGCATTTCCTGTTTTCTATCCATTTTAGTTTTTATTTTATTTTAAGTCGATCTTCTAATAATTCTCAGTTTGACTACTTATCAACATAGGTATGCATATTATGTCATTCGTCCTCAAAATTTGCATATCATTTTGCCAATACTTAAATATGTATACAAAATATGAGATATTCATTTTTATCTCGTGCTAAATTTTAGCATATTGGTAAAATAAAAAACGAGATAAAATATATTATTGTGGAGCATATAAATCAATGCTCCCAACCCAACCCAACCCCAGCCCCTACCAAGATCTGCCCTTTCATAAGTTGCCCCCATCAACAAAGCTGGAATCCATGCAATGATAGCCTTATAAGAATGTCACATAACCTCTAACAAACTACATATATAACATCACAATATAAATAAGATTCTTGAAATCCAGCTTGCAACAACTAAGCACAAATCTAATAACCTTCTTCCCTTTATAAATAAACATCCTTCATTCCCATCCCATAAAATTAAGCATGGCAATATACCATCACATAACATTACTCCCAATATTTGTTATTATAATTTTGTGCAGTGTGATCCAAGTTCAGTCACGCGGCCCGGTCTATCGGCCTCCGTTGGTCGAGCCATTAACCGATGGATTTAGTCGATTATCGGTTAATCAGAGCTGTAATGTGCTCTATGGAGGGCCTAAAGTGCATGGGGCCAGTGTTGACCTGAGTTTGGACAAGTCTTCAGGTAAGAATCAAGTGGACATGTTCAGTTCATGTGACATCATTTTCTTCATCATTTGTTCTTTTTTCAGGTTGTGGGATGGTGTCAAAGAAGAAATATTACCATGGATTCTTCAACGCAGCTATTAAATTGCCTGCTGGTTTTACCTCAGGAGTTGTGGTTGCATATTATGTATGTCACCTTACCTTTGTCCAAAATAACATGTTTCTTTGTGAAAGAGAAAAACTCTTCTTTTAACTGGATTTGGATTATGTGTTGTATAGGATTATCCTTTGCAATAAAATCGTATGATTTTATTGTATATTTGGATCCAATGCAGCACAACATTATGTTGTATAGTAAAAAAAATACTCTAATTTCTACCATTTTTTTTACTGATATAGCACATGATCCAAATCCATTCTCTGTTTTTTAGCATGTCTTTCTACCTTCTAACATGTCTTGTCTGTTTTTCAGCTATCAAATGCGGATGTTTTCCCACACAACCACGACGAAATCGACATCGAGCTGCTGGGGCACGAGAAGACACGACAATGGGTCCTGCAGACTAACATGTACGGAAATGGAAGCGTGAAAACCGGAAGAGAGGAGAAGTTCTACCTCTGGTTTGATCCCACACAAGCTTTTCACGACTACACCATCCTCTGGAACAACCATCATATCGTGTAATTAAGCTCCTCGAACTACCAATCACATGTTATAGAGCCCGTGAATAAAAAACAATGTCGTCTTGCAAAAATTGGATGTAAATTGAGTAATGTAAAAAGTTTTATGACTTTAAATAAATAATTTAAAAGATGAAAGTTACAACTCCAACCTATAACTTTAATCTCTTTACATTCTGACTTTCCTTGCATGCAGTTTTCTGGTAGACAACATACCTGTAAGAGAGGTCATCCACAACAGTGCTACGACAACAGTTTATCCATCAAAGGCAATGTCAGTTTACACGACTATCTGGGATGGATCACAGTGGGCAACCCGTGGTGGAAAATACCCTGTTAATTACAAATATGCCCCCTTTGTTGCATCAATGGGAGGGATTGAGATGGAGGGCTGCGTCGTAAATGGGAAGGATGTGGGCCCGGCATGTTCTAGAAGCAGCCTTTCGAGCTTAGACCCCGTTGAAGGTGGACAGTTTGCAAAATTGTCGAACCACCAGATTACAGGCCTGCAATGGGCTAGAAAGAAGCACATGTTTTATTCATATTGCCAAGATAGGTCCAGATACAAAGTTCTACTACCAGAATGCAATGCCAGTAAGTAAACGGGGCGAAATCCAACTCCTGCTGTTGTGTTTCTACCACTTGAGTTATGTTTCGGGGCAGTTTGCGATTATGTATAGTATAGATGAGATAAAGAGGGAGATCAGTAATGGCAGAAATTATTGGTAGTCAACCCAAGGTGAAGAATTCTTTGACAGCAGCCAGCCATGTAGAAAACGGATGTATAACCAAATAATAACTTAGATCCATGATGATAAGTACAATACTCCCCTACAAGAAAACTCTTGTTTCTAATGTAATTTGTCTCGGAAAATAATCACGTTTTGAATAGTTAAAATTTTTTTTAAGTGTTTATGTAACAGGACAAGTTAAACCAATAAATAAACGCGACAGCAAAAGTGAACGTATGTTATTTCTAAAATATTGTACATTCAATTAGTTTACCTTTTCTTTTTGTTGAGGAAATAGTCTTTTTATTGATATCAGTTATGTTGATTTCCAGAAATTGAAAATACTATCAATTTTCGATATTTTGTTCCAGTAATCGGGCTATAAGAGTTGAAACATTTGGTTAACCAATCAAATCCCGTCACATTAACATCAACCAAATGTTTGATCTCCTACTAAAATGTCAATTTGTAAAGGTCGATGGAACTGAAATCGAATTAGAGATGACTTATAGGAGTAAAAAAATTGTTTTCCTTTTTTCTTTTTAATGTACTTTAGAGGAATAAGACCTTTTTTTGTTAGGGGTTGGGTAGATTTGGAGCATAAAACAGCAAATAAATCTTGCACCAGACCAAACAAATGACATAGGTCACAAAGTATTTATAAAATTATATATAACAAAGTTGAGCAACAAGCTACAAATTATTTTCATCATCATATCAAATCGATAAAATTGTGACCCTTGTCTTGAATGGTTAAGAGAGCTCACAACCATGCTGGATTTTTGAGAGGCATAACAACTGCTTTCACTTGCAAGTAATTCTTTAGACTGTATTCACCCTTTTCCCTTCCAATTCCACTCATCTTGTACCCACCAAAAGGAATCGAAGCATCAAAGGTATCAAAGCAATTAATCCATACCGTCCCGACTCTCAGCGCTCTCATCAACGTATTAGCAGTGTCGAGGTTATGAGTGAACACCCCTGCTGCCAGACCATACCTGCTGTTGTTGGCCCTACGAATTACGTCATCCAGATCCCTGAAATTGCCATATGTAAATACACTAACTAAAACATTCACAGTTCAGCAATCATAAGCATCAAAGTTTTGTAACATACTTGAATTTCAAGACAGACTGAACGGGGCCAAAGATCTCATCTTGTGCAATCACCATGTCGTCCTAGGAAAAAGAACCTTATTAGTAGGGATGACCGATAGATTATCACAAAGTAACACAATGCACTAGTCTCTTTAGCCATACCTTGACATTAGAGAAAACAGTTGGTTGAACGTAATAGCCTTTCGTGCCAAATCTATCACCCCCCGTTTCAAGGGTGGCTCCAGATTCCTTACCCAGTCTGATATACTTGAGGATCTTTTGGAATTGTTCTGAATCGATCTGGAATTCATGGAAGTTTGGATCAAGTTTATGGATATGAAAGCAATATGTCCAACATAACGGTTGGTCTTGTGTAAAACTAGTTTACCGTGCAGCTGGCTCGCAATCATATCACTTCATAGTGGAACGATTAATATTTTTTTAATGAAACAACTGATACTAACAAACTATACATTTTAATGAAACAACTAATATTGTTTAAAAAAAATACAAAATGCAACCCAGTTGCACGGTAAAACTGGCTTATATAAGACTTTGTACCTGGGGGCCTTGCTCTATGCCAGCCTTGAATGGGTCGCCAACAGCGCGCCTCATGGCTCTAGCCTTTGCTTTCTCCAAAAATTCATCGTAAACCTTCTCGTGCACATAAGTTCTTGATCCTGCACAGCAGCATTGCCCCTGCAGAGGATCCACGTGGCAGATTAGATGCTTAAGCTCAGATTAGCAAGGCAGATTAAAATGTGTACCTGGTTAAAGAATAGAGCAAAGTGTGCTAGCTCAACAGCTTGATCCACGTCAGCATCCTCACAAACGATGAAAGGTGACTTCCCTCCAAGTTCCAGAGTAACTGGCTTCAGATTGCTTTTAGCTGACAACTCGAGAACAATTTTGCCAGTCTCTGTTGAACCAGTGAAAGCAATCTGCAAATAGAAGAACATCAAGATATGGTGAAATATGTAATCTAATGAATTAATTAATGTTTTTTACAATCTACCCAATGTTGTTGCATTCGAAAACAAGAGACAAACTTAGCAGTTGACACTTTAATAAGTTTCAGGAGAAAGTTTCAAATGTGAAGATTATTTGAGTCCTTCATAAGAACAGCAGCACAACTCTTGTATGTATATCACATGTATCACACAAAACTCAGCACTTCAGATACAGAGGAAACGAGGCGTACTTAACACAGGACAGTTAATAAAATGGCAAAGAACGCTCTTTTCGTCTGTAAGCCATCATAAAGAATCTATAATCATGATTGAACTCATGAGTGAGAGATCTTTAAACTGGTAATACCTTGTCCACATCCATGTGGCTACAAAGAGCAGCACCAGCCGTTGGACCAAAACCAGTAACAATATTCAGAACACCATCAGGAAGGCCAGCCTGTCCAAAAGTGATAACAATATCATCTATCAATGCCATAACCATAAATGTCAATTACTATCATATTACTTTAAATAAAAAGAAAAGTTCAGAACTGCATTTGCAGGATTAATGGAGTATGATGGTGAAGTAAAAATTAGATGAGACAAAGTTAATATTCTAGCACACTATAACCCTCATATAAACCAAAAGTACTAAAAGTGATGATATAAAAATAAAAAAGAAAGTAAAGCTCAGCATACCTCATGTAATAGCTTGGATACAAGTAATGCAGACAATGGAGTCTGCTCTGCAGTTTTGAGAACAACGGAGTTCCCACATGCCAGTGCGGGTCCAACTTTCCACGCAAACATCAAGAGAGGAAAGTTCCACGGGATAATCTGGCCAGCCACTCCAATTGGTTCATGCAAAGTTTGAACATGATGGGGCCCATCAGCTTGAATGGTCATACCGTGAATCTTATCAGCCCAGCCTGTGCAATAGATGAATGGACAATCACTTTGATGAAGTAAGCAGAAAAACAGAATAAGAGAAATATGATAAGAGTTAAAGGTTCCATCAGAAATTAACACAAAGAATAATTTGAATTATTTTCTCAAAGACATTTCCATTCACTCAATTTTTGCCATTCTGCTAAAGACTCACCTGCATAATAACGAAATAACCTAACAAACATCGGTACTTCTATTTTAGCAGACTGTTCATAAGGCTTCCCGTTATCCCAAGTCTCAAGTGCTGCGATTTCATCATTATGCTTTTCAACCAAATCAGCAAACCGCAACAATATCCTCTGTCTCTCCTGCATTATATGTATGGATTAATTAAGCATCATGTATATAGAAATGCACCAATTGATGATAATAATGTAGATAGAGATGGTTACATAGGCAGTCATTTTAGGCCATGGCCCTTCGTCAAAAGCCTTACGGGCAGCAGCAACTGCTCGATTGATATCTTCTGCATCACCTTCAGCAACGTGTGCAATTACATCCCCAGTTCTAGGGTCCAAAGTTGGGAAAGTTTTCCCTGATTCAAAAGGTTAAACAAGTTAGCTCAGGAACTTAAAGGAAGAGCAGCTTCTCGAACAGTAGAAATCTCACCTGATGCTGCATCAACAAACTGTCCATTGATGAGAAGCTTATCATATTGTACACTAACTGGGGGCTTAATTGGATCCTCAAGTGCTGCTGCTGTGGCTGTGCTGTACCGGTGAATTCCTCGGCTCACATAAGTTCTCTTTCCTGAACAAATTAGTTGCACCTTAGTGAATTCGATCATACAAAAAAATCTAATCCGGGAACAAAAACCCAATAGGCCATAAAAATCAAGAAAGTTAGAAAGCTACAGAGTTAATATAGAAGTTACATAATTCATTAAGGCCAATTAGCATGAAACTGAAATTCTACAAAAACGACCATCCTCAATATCTTTGTTGAAAGTTATGTTTGACGGTAGAGAAAATTGCAATTGGTCTTAGTTTGGTATGATGCCTGAAAACTATGTTGCCATTATACAGGACTTTAAGAGAGAGATCCTTCATATATAATATATTAACTTCATCTCTACTTTAAACCAAGAATATAAAACTGGCTGTATCAAAGAAAATTCAAACTGTTTGAACTTCATCCTTGTCTAAACCCCAAATATCACCAATTTGTTGGTCAATGAGCAAATAGAAACAAAAATCTCAACCTAATTAAACTTTAATTCTTGAATGTTTATGTAGAGGATTCGCTGATTATAAAACATTTACAATGAATAGTCACATATTCTAAGCAAGCCTCATCTTTAAAAAAGCTATGCATAAATAAACACGAGATATTTTACTTTCAATAAAATCTGCAAAAACGCAGATGTAAAAACACAAAAAAGACGAGCAAAAGTAAACTGAACACTGCTCAAAAAGTTATACACACATAAAGCAACCAATCGCACTAATCTTAGAGGAATAAAAGTTTAAAATAAGAGATTAATTACCTCCACCAGAAAACAGAGGAAGTGAGCGAGAAACGAGCGAGGAGATTCTGCGACCTGCCATTTTCAGTTGAAGAGGAGTAGAACAAACAATCACTTCTCTCCACAAATACAATGACGTCTGATAATTAATAAACAGATGGTGGTATTATCATCGATATTCGGCGATGAAAATGAATTGTGCTACGACGGATTCGATAGATATAGATAGATCAAAGATGTGCAGTGCTGTGTGAGAGAAAGAGAGTGCAGAGGGAGAAATTATTATAATTATAATATTAATAAAAGTTGGTGAAGATCAGATTTTCCGACTTTGTTCCAACTAATTTTGGAGTCATATTCGACGATTGATTGAATTTTCTAAGTAATTTTTTTTGGGGACACGAAATAAAATGATGGGCGCTGCCACGTGGCCAATTTTATTTTTTCTTTAGAAATTATTGTTTTAATTTCATATAAATTCACCACCTTTATACTTAATGTCAATTTAATCGCGAACTTTTAGATTTTTGTAAAAAAACTCAACCTTTGATATTTGTTGCAATTTGATACACGTTTTTTTTTTCCGGCCGGCAACTGATGATGTGGCTCGCCGGAGCGTGTGTCATCTTGCCACGTAGGATTATACATGTTTATTTTATTTATTTTTTAAATTCACATCACAAGTAACACTTACAATTTAAATAACACATTTCTACATAAAATTTAAATAGCAACCAAATAAATTAAAAAACCAACATAAATTATATATAATATTTATCTTTGTGTTCTTAGTTTTGAGATTCATTTGGTTGTTGTTTAATTTATTTAGTTGCTATTTTAATTATAAGTAGAAATATGTTATTTAAATGATAAATATTATTTATGATGTGAATTTAAAAAAAAAAAAATATGTGTAATCCTACGTGACAAGATGACACACGCTCGGGCGACCCACGTCATCGGTTGCCGGCCGGAAGAAAAAAAAACGTGTATCAAATTGCAACAAATATCAAAGGTTGGGTTTTTTTTTACAAAAATCTAAAAGTTTGTGATTAAATTGATACTAAGCATAAAGATCGTGAATTTATATGAAATTAACCCTTAATTAAAACACTAAAATACTCCCCCATCCCATTTTGAAATATACAATTTTTAAGGAGAAAAAAATATGTGGGTGTTTAATAAAATGAAATAATGGTACTTTAATAATTTGTTGATTTTTGTAAAAGAATAATTTTTATTTTAAAAGTGTGACATTTTTTATGAGACGAAATATCTTTCTATAATTATAAAACTGGTAGTACTATATTAGACAATCTCGAAAATTCATTTATAAAGGGGATCCGTTCCTTCATTTTAATATTTAAGCCTCATTTTTGCTTTAGAATAAGTTTTGAATAAGGTTATTAGCTCGCATGTCATATAATATGTGATAAAACATGCATGGATGAGATTGTTTTATACTCTTTCTGTACCAATTTTATTTTTTATTTATACATAATTTAATTCGAAAATTGAATTGTAGTTTTAAATGAATAAAATAATTTTTTGTGAGATGAAAGTTAAAAAGGCGAATACACTTTATTTCTATTTTGAAAAATAGAAAAATAAAATTGGAATGGACCTTTTTTAGGAAATGAAAAAATAAAATTAGGACGGAGAGAATACAATTTTTTATTGTTGGATAGGTGAAAATCAATATAAAAATGGATAAATTCTCAAATATCTACGTAATAAATACATTAATGGAGTCCAATTTATCTTTCCAAACTAGATTATTTCCCACACGGCCCACACCAAATGAATGGCCTAACGAACCACTAGGAATTATATCAATAAATTATATGAATATTATAAGTAATTCATAGTAGTTGTTTAGTAGAGTGTATCTTAACATGTGCATACAGCGTGAGGCTTTTATAATTTTTATTTATCTTTAATATATTGAAATATAGTTAATGAAGTAATTAAATATTCTAGAATTCTTAATTAGAGTATATTTTAGGATATTTTAAATGAGACCATCTCATTTATGAATTATGACGCATTTATACATTTTTGTGATACTTTTAATTTAAGTGTCAAAAAAGGACGAGAGTATCACACCTTATACATAAAACATCTCATAGAAATTATTATGTTATTTTTTATTTCAATTGAAATTCGATCTTGGATTAAACTAGAATAAACATGGGAGTAAAAAAGATGAATGAGCAGCAAAATCATGAATTCCCAAAACAACTAAACTAATTTTGTTGTGAAAAGATTAATGCTTAACGATTTTATGATAATAATTAGTTAACAGCTAAACCTTAGCTGGCTTATCTTGAAAAGGAAATCATTGTTTCCGTTTTTATGGAGAAAATCAAGTCAACGATATGTATGTTCTAATAATAATAAATCTATGAGAGAAAATATTATTCTTAATATTTCTTATCGCTGACATTAAATTAAGACATTCACTGAATCACTGAGTGTGAGTGAGAAAATTGGTTTAAAATAATAAACACATTGATCCGAAATTTTGTTGGTCCGTCCGTCCATCCAATACAAACAGACAGGATTTCTTCTTAGATCCGTGTAATATAGACATAAACTATAAAAAGAAAAAAAAGTTTTACTTTATCTTTCGCTTACAAATTATAATTTTATTTATTTATACCATACAGGCTACCATACTCTCTTAACATAGCTAATTTCGTAAATAATTAAAAAAAATTAAATTAGTCTACAAGATTTTGAAAGGAAAGAGTATTACTTTTAAAACATCTAATTTTGAGGTACCCAATTCAGATAAATTAATCTTTATTGCAAACTTCCTTTTAAGCTGATTTGTAAAGTAGGTGGCAATGTAGTTGCAAATAATATTGTTTTAGTACCTAGCTAGATGGGATGGGAGGAGTTTCAAAACAAAGCTTTCAAATGAAATGAGCTGCTCATGAGCTCGACTCGACTAGTTTATATTGTTAATGAGTCGAGCTTGAGCTCATGAGATACTCATTTCACTAACGAGTCGGTTAAAGCTCGACACGTTAAGTTTAATGGTTAAATATTTTCTTGTAATTTCATTAGGTTCGTTAGTCTCAGCTCGACTCGTTGGCAAGTCGAGCCGAACTTTATTTCCAGCTCGTTGAAGTTGTTGAACTGAACTCCCCTCGACAAAAGTTCAAGTCGAGCTCGAACATCAAGTTCTCGGACTCGCTCGACTCGAATAACATCTCTACATCTATGCACCTAAATAACAATGAAATACTCCGTTCATTTAAATTATATTAATTATCGTTTTAGGGAATTAATATAAAATTAAATCACGCAATTTTTTTTGCATATTTACTCTAAATCAAATAAAGGAAAATGGTGGAAAATTAAAGGTGTAAGTTAAAATATATTATTTATTCAATAGTAAGAGATATTTTATGGGGTAAATTAGAAAAAAATTGTAAATAAATGGTTAAAATTACAATTAATATGAAACAAAAGAAATAAAATAGTTCTGGATAAAAAGTGTTATTTACATTTTAATTAATAATAATGATTCCGGTTAGAGACGTTACACTTTTTCTTCTCTCTTCCAGTTATAATTTGGAAGAGGGAACTCAAAAATGATATCTTGTTCAAGTTGAAAAATGCACCTAAGGACTAGAAAATACTAGTACAATGATAAGAATGCATATACAAGTTTAAAAAACATATATAAATACACATATATGATCATATTAATATATATATATATATATATATATATATATATATATATATATATAACACGTGTGAACTAGTGCACATTGTAGATAATTATTACTTCTTTGTAAAATAATTATTTCATCCGTCCAATTTTACTACACCTCCTTTCCACTTTCGAATGTTCAATAAAATTGGAATTCCTACTTTAAAAAGACAATAATTTACCCATTTACCATCCCCTTTATGTACAATATATCCATTTTAAAAAAAAATGTTTTAAAAGAAACAAGTCTACTAAAATTAAATGGAGGATGTAATACTTTTAGTGAAGCAAATAATATAATTTAAAATGCAAAGTATATTCTATATAACGAGAGATATTTAAAATCTATTAACTTTCTATAAGGTCCTCTAAATTGGCAAGTGTCTTATTCCAAGAGAGCGAAGATATTTGGCAAGTGGAAACGAAAATGCCCACTTTCTGCATCCAAAATAAAAGACATTTTAGGAGGAAAAAAGAGGGAAAAAGATAAAAGATAAAGAATAGACTTTTTAGGCATGTATCTCAAGCTGATGCAGAAATATCAACTAAAAAACAAACGTGTTGATCGTTATTTTTTCCATGCGTATGATTTCGTATTGCAGAAATCTCAACTCAAAAATAAACCTTTTCTTAATTGAATCGTTATTTTTCCATGCATAATTAATTTAGCATTATCTTCAATACGATAACGTTGAAAGGTTGTCGATATTGCTCATACGTGTAGTTTAAAAATAAATTCTTCAACAGAAACGTCAAACGAATACGCATATCAGGGAATTAATACCTTCTTTTATTTTTCCTCAAAGTATCTTAACTTAAGACTTAAGAGTATGTATAGAATTTTCATACATAAACCATTCAAAAATATTGCTTTCACTAAAGGGGGGTGTGAGTTGTTTTTACTAAAAAATATTGATTTGTTTTCACTAAACAACTAATACTCTTCAATAAAAACAACTCATATCTCTTTCAATTAAAACAACTCATACTATCTAGTGAAAACAACTAATATCATTCAATAATTCATATATCTATTTTCATTCTATACTTTTGTCCTTAACTTATTCAAAATATTTTCTATACGCACATTATATAAACATAAATAGTAGAGTATAATTTTATCGTAAAATTTATTTGCATTTCATATATATATATATATATATATATATATATATATATATATATATATATATATATTATAATATTAATAATTATTTTACTAAAATATATTAATTTGATGATAATATTTATACAATGAAAACAACTAATGTTGGCTTACACAATACTCACACACAAATTTTTTGTTTGCAGTGTAATGTCAGACGTGAAATATTTCTAAATTAAATATAATTTCGCCCACGTACAAACAAACTCATTCAATTTTACTAGTCATTTGTTCCATTTTAACATGTCCAACAAAACTAATCTTGTTTTTTTAAAAAAGGATTTTTTTTTTTTTTTTATATTCTCAATTGACATCCTATTTTACATTTGCACACAATATATTCGCTTTCTTAAAATTCGTACAAATGCAAATGAATCTTGTAAAATTGGACGGAATAAGTAAAACATTTTAAAGATCTCACAAGTTCACATAAACTGATGAAAAAACTCGAATCAATCTCATACGCCAATCATAGTAAATTCCTACATAAATACATAAGTAACCTCACACAAATGTACCCTGGTAAGGATAAATAGAATGGATTCTCTAGAATATTCTCAAGATCTTTTGTCATCTCTTTGTTTCGATTACAAAGGATCTCATTTTGTAAATGTTGATTATATATTAGTCATTTACCCAATCACCGCTAATGAGGTAAATGGAATACCAATCATCTATCTCTCACATACCCTAACCTTTATTTAATTTAAAATAAAACAAATTAGGATGTTATCTAAAGTCCAATTTGAACAAAAAATGATGGCGTCAGCAAATTTTCTGGGTGAACTTTCCATTCCATTTTATATCGATTCCAGTACATAGACTCTGGTTAATTAGTCAAACAGCAAATTTCAGTTTTCTCTTCGAAGAGAGGAGAATAATGCTGCATAAAAACTCAACCATTCAAAGCCTACCAGAAACAAAATGCACATATCAGCAACAAAAAATGTCCACATTGAATCCAATTTTCCGACCGGAAGTGGGATATAAATTATACAATGATCAGCAAACATACAATGTTGAGCTTATTTCAACTAATTTAAGAGCCATAAGCGAACAGTTATATTACATAAATCAAAATTTAAATTATACGAGAACAGTACAAGAAATTACCAGAAAATGTCATCATCACCTTATAAACGGGACCCCAGAACTCGTCCGTTTAGCATACTCCTCGTACTCCACACCGAAGAACTGCCTCAAGAAAAACTCCTCATACGGTATCCTCAGTTGAAAAAAACGCCACACGACTGCTGCAAATGCAAGTGTTGAAATCGGATTACAGAGCATTATTTGAGTACCCACCGACCAGATGAGGAAGCCACAGTAACTTGGATGCCGTATATATTTATAAACTCCATGAGTTATCAGTGCATGATCTTCCTCGTGATATCTCTTTATGAGATGACTGAAGGACTTGCCAGCAGTTATAATAGCCAATTTCCGTATTATTTCACCAACCACCACCATGAAAAGGCCAGTGTTGCTTATTACCCAGTGTTCCTTCATCTCCGGGAAGAAATAGATTTCGAATAAGTACTCTAATAAGGAACAGACCATTGCTACAAGATAGTTTGAACTGATGAGAAGAGACTTGAGAGTAGCGTTGTTTTTCCCGTGAATGGAAATTGCAAGAAAATATTCAGAACCATGAAAGAAGATTACAGCTAAGAACATTTGCGATAGCTGTCTGTATGCCGTGAAGCTGAACATTTCTGTCATTTTTTAGAAGTGCACCAAAAAGTTTGTTCCTCAGCATATATAGACGATTCTCAGGCACTTAATTATCTCAAAGATGGAAACTCGTGTATGTTTCTCTGGTTATAATTCAGACCTGAAGTGATTGAAGATAAGGAAGATACAAGTGATGAAAGATGGGACTCTGCTTCAGCATAAAGATGCATCATAAATGACATTCCTGGAGATAGCACCAATTAGAAATCAGATTCGTACATTAACAGATTACGATATGATCATCCATATCTCGCATAACCAAATCTATACCAGGATATGATATCTTCTTAAGTTTGGAAGTGCCAAATTAAGATACTGAGCATGCTATAATTGCTAGAGTCTCCTTATTATATTTCTAACAAGCAACAGAAATAACACTTCTAGTTCTACAAAACTAAAGATAATTCTTGTCCACATGCGGAATGCAGTTTCCCACAACTGTACACATGTCTACACTATGGTCTGCAAGAATGAAACTTGCCGTCATCCTCCCAAAAAACGACATGAACTGGAGAAAAAATTTGCAGATTAAAATTTTGGATTCTTGAGTTGTACCTGATTAAGTGTTCCCACAGAACCACATTTTGCCTGCTGATTTCATCTTTAAAGAAAATATACGAGCACTTGACCAATCACTTCAACTTTATTACAAAAAGCACTAAAAACAAATCTCAAATCCAACAACAGCTTCTGAAAATTCTGTTTGAGAGTCTCATAAGCTATCTGTCCATTATCCAATGAAATGCATACACCATTCAGCCTCCCAAAATCTAGAAAATACCACAAATTTACAGAAAACTTACATAGAGCTTGTTTTACTAACACTCCGTTTCAGGAAAGGCTAATCGATTAGAAGATCTCAAATGATAAAATATACACATTATAATTTATAGCTGCGTGGGTCAGCCTCTTAACTCTTCTGTGCACAGATGCGAATGCACATAGTTTGTGGATCAATACTTTTTATTTTTATCTTTTCTAAGAAAACGTGATAATTTCATCCGCGTAGAAAATCCATGATCTAAGGCAATCAAAATCATAAAGCGCAAAGATCCTAGCTTAAACACAATATTATTAATAAAAACTGAACAGTATATACCTTTCAAAATAAGTAAAATTGAACAAGATAAACGAGGTTTTTTGCGATTGATTTTCATCTAACTTTGGTAAAATCACTCTGCGCAGCCTCCTTTACGAATCAATTGAATAGTTTGTTTGTTTAATTAAGCAACCTTTCACGATGTAGCGCAAATTTCACAGACAAAACTTATATACAAGATGTGATCAGTTCCGAAATTGCAGAAAAATGAACAGAACACAAGCAAAAGAAGAAGAAACAATGAAGAAAAGGAGAATACTTGCCTTCAGTTCGCGTAAAATGCACAGGTGATTCTTCCCCAATTAGAACATTCCTTCCCAAATTTTATGTATTAAATGGATGGGGAAAGATGGGCTTTATATATATAATCATGGGCATTTCAAGAAAAAACTTTGGGCCAAGTCCATAATCAAAAGAAAGTGGCCCATGTGAGATTCAAATGGGTAAAGGCCACGGTTATTTGCAAATACACTCTTTCGACTTTTTTTTCCGAAAATTTGTATAAATACAATTACTCCCTCCGTCCCACCATTATTTGCACACTTTTCTTTTTCGTCCGTCCCAAGACTCCCAAGATTATTTGCACACTCTAAAAAGGGAAACATTGATTAGCGTGCACACTCACAATAATATACACATATTTACCCATATGTCACTACTTTACTCAAAAAGTTAATTTTTCTTAATATGTGTGCCCATTTTTGTGTGCGAATAATACCGGGACGGAGGGAGTACATTTTTTTTTCAATTACACTATGTTCAAAAAAAAAAAATCAAAAAAGTGAAAAGATTTCGAAAAAAAAAATTCCGAACACTGAGTAGTGTATTTAACAGAGAGGCTAGTGCAAATAACCTGTGCCATGGGTAAAATTCTACTCCCTCCTTCCACAAAATATAGATTTGGTTGCCTTATTGGGTCTTCCATGAAAAATAGTCATGTTGCCTAAAATACAAACAATAAATTGTATCTACACTGTACAACACTACAAAGCATGTGGTACAACATGCTAAAACAATGCTGGGTAGCATAGAAATAATCATTTTCAATATACACATATAATATTTTTAAAATAATTTATTTCGTACTTTTTACATATTATATCAAATTTTTTAATAACCGTGCTAAAAGCAATAAACCTAATTTTCATGAACAGAGGGAGTAGTTTGTATTTACCCGCTACTTTTCCAGATTAAAAAAAAATGTGGTAAAATGTGTTAAGATTCTGTACTAACGCAGATTTACCGTGTACATTTTCGAAATGCCGGGCAAAAAACCAGTTCCCTTTTTAAAATAATCTTAAAAGGACAATCACTTAGAAATTTATCCAATTTACTAAACGATCCTTACAGGTTTGATTATAAAACCACTCTTGATGTTTTGACCAGATTATTATCAACCACTTGCGTTCAGTAGTAATTTGAACAAACATCAACAGTGACTTTTTTAGAACTCGATCAGTAATTTTTTTAAAAAAACTCGAGAACATTTAAAATTTACTCAAAACCATGGGATTCATTTGGTAATTTAGACACAGGTAATTGTAATTTACCAAGAAAGATCAATCCATCAATTCTAACTGAAGTTGTACTTTAAGCGCCAAGATGAATATACATTCTTCACCACTTTAACTGAACCGGTAGTGCATACTATCAAAACTACTCTCTAAGCAGAAACATAAATCCCACACCCGCCCGGTTCATAGAACAGTGTTGTTAAATTGCCAGGCTTGCTTGCACCATGAAGGATTGATATCTGAACTTCAAGAAAACGCCGTGTTGAAGCAGAGACGAGAAGGGCGATCAAATTCCTCATCTTATCAGTTTTTTCCCAATATAATGTCCTCTGTAAAGATCTTGAACTTGACATTATCACCTTGCGGTAAATAAGGAATTTGGAGCATGATAAGAATTGGTAGACGGGGAAGAATTTCACGCCACTGGAATTTTTGGTTCGCCTAGATTCACGAAAGCCTGTGCACGAGCCAAACGAACTGCTGCTGCATTCCACGAAACGAGATGATCCATAAACGTGTTCACGTATTTGGCTCTGTCATTCTGTTCCAAGATGGCATTAAGATATTAATGAAAGCTTGTGTATTGGAAAGTGCAGAAAAGTTATGTGAATGCAAAATCACCTTGCAGTCCAAATAATAGGCATGCTGCAAAACCAAGGATATTATCAACAAGGGTAGCTAGAAAAGATAAAGGTGTGTGATGGATGGAGATGGAGAGAAAGAGAGAGAGAGGGTGTACCTCCCACAAATCCAAACAGATTAGTGGCTGCAAATATGTAAGAGATCATTAACGAGCTGAGGACAACATTACTCGGTGAATTCATGCAAGATGGGTTCTAAGAAATTGAAACACAAGCATATGTACAAACTTCTTACAATGTCATTCCACACCAGAGGATTGACTGCATTGGATGTTTTAACTACTGTGAGACATTTTTCCTCCCTTTTTACTGCAACAATTTAAATCTGAAATTAGTTATGATGCGTCGTAAACAAAACCAAGAGTGCATATCATCACGCAATCATGCAAAATGCTTCCTTTCCGATAGGTTAGATATTGTATTACAAAATCGACAAAGTGGTATAGCTCAAGAGGTTAGAGCTCCACTACCTATGGCCAAGAGGTCATGGGTTCGAGTCACAACTTTACCGATAAAAAAAAAAAAAAAAAGAATTGTATTACAATAAGCTGGTAATAGGAAGCAACCCCAAATGGTTGTAATGGGCCAAATCAAGAAAATTATGTGATTTAATGGTGGAGAGGTATTTTTTTTTGGTGATCATGCAGAGAACGATATAACCATCCTGCATCAAGATCTCCTCCAGATTTCTTATATATTTAATAAAAGTTAAATACATTCTGAGATAGAGTTAGTCTATGCATAAACATTAATGGGCATAGATGACTTACAAACCAACCAAACCCAGCCAGACCCAAATGATGTGAGAGCTGCTTCTATGAACTTCTCTTTGAAATTAGTAAATGAATCAAAATCCTTTTCTATCTGCTGCAGAAGGCCCAAGGTGGGCAATCCACCCCCTCCAGGCTGCATCGAGGTCCAAAAGAAGTCATGATTCCAGACCTGAAGATATGACCACAGAAAATGTCAGAAGCTTTTATTAATGCTGCACCAGATCCCTTAAGATCAAAGGGAGAAAGAAATTTGTGGTGAACATGGGCCTGGTATAGCATTGACCAATTTAAATTCATGCCAACTAAGTAAAAACATTTGATTCAGTTAAAAAAATGTATATATAATGCAATTGATGTAGCTATTCTATGGAAATGGCCAATTCTTCTGACAAAACACAGGTGCATTGAATTGAATTTTCAAGTTTGAAACATTTTATGCAATATGAATTCAGCATAAATTCAGCTGTTTCAGTATTAAGTTCTTATCAGAGCTCCTTTCATGCCAAAAATGAAACTTAGCACTTAGCAGTGATTGAGAAAATTCACTTCTTTCAGATATCCCAGTACCTCAATCATATCTAGCGACTGGACTCAATAATTTCATAAAACAGTTCTAATACATTATCATCTACCTAAGTATTTACCAGAATTAATTTATAATTTGCATCTCAGAAACTAAGCGCTTTGAGACGACCAAAAGCTAGGCTCCATTTAAGATTCTTGGAAAGCTGGAAAACTAATTTCAAAACTAACAATTGGTAGATTGCCATAATTAAAACTAGTGTCAAAAACAAAATATACATCAACTTTAGTATCAGAGAATACATTTTTCCTACCTTTCAATAAATATAAGGGTGCTAAACTCATAGTGTCAATTCCTATGTTAGAATTCACAGATGGAACTCTGATTACCTGTGCTGCATTATTGAATTCAGGCAATGGGTTTCCATTGTTATATGTCACTCTGATTAGCTCATCCAAGGTGCACCCATAGAGAATATCATTCTTCGCAAGTTGTTTGTTAAGAGCTTTTACGTAACCACGATGATGAGCGCCCCAGTGCACTTCGAGTGTCCTCTTACTCATGTACGGTTCTAGAGTATCCTACAAGTGCGGCAGGGAAACAAAACACATATTACTGATATCAAGGCTTGTTAATTGCACGATTCTTTTAATAAAGTAATTACATGATGTATTTTTTTACTAAGTAAAACTGTAAAAGTAAATCAACTATGTAATTGCATTATACAGGTTTTCCCACTCCTACGTAAAGGTTTGAAAATGCAAGAAACATTAAGGAAAGTGCAAAGCAAATCAAGCAATTAGATTTTTTAGATGCTCGTTCTTTCCAGTGTTTTCCAACACGTATTTTATCCATACCAGCTGGGATGCCAACAATCATCAATTAAGGACTTCATAAGACCATAACCCCAAATTCCTACACGTAGAAGGTTTGATCGTTAATGGACTTACCATAACATTTCTCCTGCAAGTTTCTAATTCAAGGAAGGAAATTAGTTTTTCTGACTACTAACTCAGTAGGCATGAAGAAAAACCCCTTACAAGCTACCGGTTCTTCAGACTCCAGGTACAAATTCTCTATTTATTTATTAAAACATATACCAATGCACACAACATCTTCTGTACATAATAACATTCTCATAAAAGGAAACGCAGAGAAGGAAAAGCAATAGAAAATGACATTAATAAATGAAGAGATGAGAAATGAGGACCATATATACAACACAAAAAATTATTGCTTCGTAAATAGCCAGCTAGCCCGCAGCTAATGTAACACCACGCCAATTAAATACAGGATTACAAATAATTTAGCACATGAAGAATATATACAAGGATTTTACAATACAGCATCCTCATAGTTCATGATACTTGTAGTTGTAGGTGAACAAAGGAAATCAGATATTGAGCATCACAAAGTGGAAAAGACACCACAAAGGAAGAAGAATCGAATAAAGAAACTAATATGCAATTTTACAAGTTTGTAGGGTGGGCTCTGAAGACCATAATAAGCAAGGGTTCTTGAGACTTTGCGATTATTCAGCTGTTTATCTCTTCTTTGGCCCCATCCCTGAATTAACAACCAGAAATGTCGGAAAAAAATACCTCAGGTAAAAATCAATCCATTTTCCTGCTAAGAATCTTGCACTATGACAAAAATTATCACACAATGCTATCGATTCACATAACATACCAGATGAGAGACGCTGAAAGAAGACTTCAAAATCTCAGAAGGTGAGCCAGCGGACGCCAGAACCTTGGTGCTCAAAGGGCAACGATTACTACTACTACAAGAAAGCAAATTCATTTCCTGCTACAACAATCTCTACCTCGCTGGCTTAAAAAAAGTCCAACACCAAAATGAGCACCTGAAACTTATCTGCAAGTTCAAATTAAGCTGAAAAATGCCGGAACAAGACTTCAGGAAAATCCTCAGTGAGGCATTCTATCGAACATTTAAAGGACTACTTCGAAAGCCGACATGTAGAACTTCAAGAAAAATGTCACTGAGGCATTCTTTGGAACATATAGAGGATTACTTCGAAAACCAACATACCTGAGTTAGAACAGTGAATGATTCTCCCCCGGTTTCTACAGTATTAGCTTACTTTTCAGTTCGCCTCTTCCAAAAAAATGTAGAGGTGAAATGGTGAAGATAATTGAGAATTGTGAGCGAGGCAAAGACACTTGTACGATAATTGGGCTTTCTCATTCTTTTCATCAAGGCCAAGGTTAAATACACTACCATGATTTATGAATACAACCCCACCAAAAAAAGTGTTCAGAAATTTTTACGAAAAATGTAAAAAAATTCGGAAAAAAATTCCGAAATTTCATATTTTCAGTGGTTTTTTTTTTTTACATTTCCGGAAATTTTAAAAAAAATTGTCAAAATTTTCGGATTTTTTTTTCTAACACTTTTTGGTGGGGTTGTATCCATAAAAGATAGGACTATATATAACCTTGGCGTTTCATCAAAGCTGTGATCCATTTTGTAGATGGGCCAGTTTAGCCCATGGGCCATGTTAATATTACTAAAACTTTATTTCTGATACTCCCTCCATCCCGTATCAGTCCTCACATCAAGTGAAAAATTGATGAAAAATGATTTTTTTTTATGTTTATTTGAATATAAAATAATATTGTGAGGGTGTTATAATTGAGTGTTATTTTCTTTTAAGAGTATGAAAGTATTGTGGATGAAAGAAAAATGAATGTGTGAAGTTTATTGTGGCACGGAGAGCGCATATTTTTAGATAAATATAAGGAACAGAAAACTGTTGGAGTTCTTATACACCATATAATGTTTTGAGTATAGATTTTAAATGAAAATGCTTCATGATAAGCTTATAATAAAATTGTTTATAACATATTAAATATTTGATCAAGAGTATTAAAAATTCCGTCGGGAGTATCAAGAATCGGGATTGATTGTATTAATTTTAATTGTTGTTGATATTTTTTACCAACAATATGATTCCACTGACCTCAATTTTTGTTACTCACAATAAACTTTTTTAATATTTTGATCAAATATTTGATATTTCAAATAATTTCATGATAAGTAATAAACCATATTTATATAAAGTTTTATCATGTTTGATCTCATTTCTATAGAATAATGTCTTTGAATTGCGGTAGCGCATGTCATGAATAAGAACATACAATTGGAATTTAAATCCAAAAATAATATATTGAAGTTAGATGCCATATTCATCCAAGGATTATGAAATGTACATGAGATTCAAAGTATATATATATATATATATATATATATATATATATATATATATATTATTTTTTTTTATTTTTTGACTAATTATATTTGAGGTGAGAAACTAATTTCAGGAAATTCTGAAAAACAAATTAAGGTGGTGCTTTGAAGTGTGATGAAAACGCTAGAATTACTTCTAAAAAACAAAAAGGCTAATGAAAAAAGTGACTTCGGACCCTCTTATTGTGTTTAAAAACAAGCCCTAAGAATGTAAATCTGATTACTTACTTTACTCGCGTCTGTGTAGCACCATAGTTTCTTTCTGTGCTGCTGTGTAGAATAAGAGTTTGAGACAAATTACTTTGGGGTTCATATTTATTCCCAGTTCAATTTCTTCTTAATAGAATCTCATCGAAGATGGTGGAGGACCGTTGATTTCATCAGTTACTCAGATCAACAACTGAATGTTGTACGACTAAGGAAATATTCACTTAAAGCATGAAAAAACAGAGCAGAGGCAGAAATGAAGATGTGTGATAAAAGAGGTCAAAGGCTAAACAAATTAAGACTAAATACAGTCATAAAACATTTAAACTACAACAGAGCAGATAAACCAAGAGATACTCCAGGTCTTCACGGTATCACTTAGAACCGAATCTCACTCTTCTCAGTTCAGAAGCTAGCTTCTAAATGACTGGAGTAATAAAGTAGATCATATATGTTTTGTACTCTTGATCTTCGAAAAGGTTCCCGTTTCTGAAAAGTAGGTGCTTTGAGTTCCACCACCAAACTGGCTTGCCTGAGGGTTTGATAGTTCTATTCCCTGAAAGAAAGAGACATGAGAAATTACTCATATGAGCAGAATTCTGCCACTTAATTAGTAACTACAGACTATATAAGCCAAGGTAGCTATTATTTCACATTTAGCACTTATATGGCTCTCTTGTATTTCGAGATGAACTACGAAAACCAATGTCAGAGAAAAGAATCTGACCTGCACAGGAGTGAAAGCCAAACTTGAAGTAAGTCCAGAAGTTGCACCGCTGCTTCCAAAACTTCTCTCCTTAAATCTGTTGGTAAGTTGCAAAATAATGAAGAATTAAAACCACTAAAGCTGCAATTCAATTCTACCAGGAAGATAAGAAATGCATTTGTGTTTAAGTTATCAAAGGCAAATTCAAATGGGTTAAACATAAAGCACAGCACAGAAACCATACTTTTTGGCTACTTTAGCGGCAAGTTTGTTCTGGCCAATTGAAACACGTAGCTTCCCACTACCAGCCTGACCAAGCATTCCATAGCCTTCTCCCAGTCCATCACCTTCAAGAGAAAACCAATTGAGAATGATGAAAATCTTTATTAACATACAAATGGGGAAACGTGTAGAGAGAAAATAATAGATGGACTTTCAGTTCAGTTTCATTACCCTAATTAATAAAGATTGAGTTAACATAATTATTGTATCTTAACTAACAAACAATTTGAAATACTTCATGATGTTTACCTAGTGAACTCTCCTCTGGAATTCCGAACTGCATCCTATTTGCAAGCTTCCGCATATCTGTAATAGCATATCTGATGGAAGAAAGATGGCAAGAACATTAGGTTCTTGACTTGTAAAAGATTAACTTTATATGAAGATGACCAACATTGTATACAATAAATAAGCAATAAACAGGCTACTTGGCACGAAGTACCTTTCTTTCATCTTCCTTAATCGTCGACCACCTCTCTTCTTTTTTGGCTCTGAATCAGGAACTGGAAGAGGTTTAGGCTGCTTGGCTGGTGGCAACTCTTGCCATTTCTCTATCTTCTTGTGAATATCTGCACGAAAAGTCCTCCCGGTTTTTCCAGTTGGATCTCCTCTGGTAGAATCTACACGTGCAGCAAGAGTTGATTTTGCAGCCAGAAGTCGACAGGCACGCATCCTCAAGGATGGAGGAGTGCTCTGGAAAATCTCCGTTTGATCTAGATAACCAACACGAAATTGGGACGTTGCTGTAGAAAACCCTGCTAAGTTCTTCTTTTTGGCACCAAGAAGCTGAACATTGCAAGCAGGCATTTTTGCTAATGCTGAAAGACCACCAGCTGTGCCCATAAGTTTTGCAGCAACAGCACTTCCAACTATAGCTGAAAGATTCGGAGCAATATATCCCATACGACTCTCCACAAAATCAAGGACCTTCTTTTTAGCTGAATCGAGATCCAGAGCACGATCACATGCATCAATTGTCTTTTGTAATACATCCTCCGGAAGAGGCTTCCCACTAGTAGTTGATGCTGTAACTGAAACAACCATAATAATCGCAGAGGGTAAAAGACCCTCTAAATCAACAAGTGTCAAATCCATTTCATTCCCAATCTTTTTAACTACCCGAGAATAGTCAATAGGGTGATGAACCAAGGATTCAAGCTCTGGAAATTTTAACCGGTACTTGTCTCGAATGAAATTGTGAATGATCACTATTTCATTTTCAATATCAACTGACAAAGAATTACACTCAACTATCAACTGGTATTCTGGGTCATCTTCTAAAACAATTCCTTGGGTCGTGTTTTCCAACCCCTTTTCCAGTGCATCTTCAACTTTCTGCAATGAAAGTTCAAACATTACATCCACATATAAAGAGAGGAGTCGGGATGTAAGGTTGAAAGTAGACTTTAACATGAACTTTATGGTTAATTGTGCCTTTCTATGACATTGTGTGCCAAGGTAGGTCAAGCATTAACTTTTAATCCCCGCTGCTACAATTAGTAGAGGTTAGGTTAAGATATAATTATTGTGTGCCAAGGTAGCGTGATCAGGCATTAACTCCATATATCACATAGAAGGAAATGAGTTTCTAAATAACAAATGGGAAATGCAACAATAAAACCCACATAGAAAAAGGCAAGTATCATCAAATATATCACAGTAATTATACAAAAGACATGAAGCACTATACAATTGGAAGGCAACTAGTATAACTTAAATAACCTGCACGATGTCAATATATCGCTGAGTTTTTTGTAGCTTGGACACACTATCAAGATCATCATAGTTAAGTGCTTCTATATCAGCCAAGTCACCATCTATATCTTCTTCCATCTGCTCGGCATTATCATTATCTGCTTCCTGAAAGTAGAGTACGGTCAAACTAATGCCATCAGAAAGATAAAAGGGAAGAGATGTAAGAACAAGCAATTCCTTTAGTTACAAAGAAAAATCACATTCAGTGCAAGCCAAAAGAAAGCCCATGACTTGTAAGGAATCTGAAATGTACTGACCAGAGGATCCTCTTCAATATCAGACAATTCGTCGAGATCAGCAAGAAATGAGTCATTGAGAGTTGCCTGAAACAAAAGTAAAATAAAAATTAGAACAAATAATCGTGTTCTATTAATATTAAAGCTCAAAAAGAGATGTTTAATCTCCAAAAATCTATAAACATAACATCTATAGAACATGAGTGTACAATTGCCGCTCAAATTAAACAGCAAGGCCTAATAATAGTTCCAAAAGCACTAATCATCAACAATATTTTTCAAACCAACCTGCCACCATCAGTCACATACCTTATAATTTACACTGCCACCCCTCAAAAATCTCAATATAACTCCAACAAAAAATCATTTTATCTACTTTAAACCTAACAAATAATTCTTACATTAAATCCAGTGTAAACAGTAAATGTTGCACGAGTTGACAGACTAAGGGAGCATCTAATTACCAATACACTTTATACAACGAGAGAAGATTCACAAACAAGACAACAGATGACAATTCTGAAATAAGCAGAGAACAAGCTTTACTCTAGATGACAACTAAAAACTGGTTAGAATGAGACAAGGAGGTGATTCACAAGCAGGAGAGCAACAAATAATAAAATGACAAAAATTCGTTCTCAGTCTAATTCACTGTGCCTTGTTATTGGAAAACATAGTGTTGGTGGAAAGTAGAAATTGGCTTTCAAAGTATGATTCAATCACCAAAATAAACCATATCTAAGAACATAATATTCTTAACAGTCTTTGGCAATTTGATGCATACACACAATCAAAAATGTTCATAGGAATCAAACTTAAACACAAACCAAACCTTAAACACTAAAATCCTCCACAATAATACATACACTAGTTCATCACATTATAATATAGCTACAAATCGCAGTCAGTATACCAATACAAGAAATTAAAATAAGCGGACCGAATTAGAGATTACCATTTCTTTTTAAATTTCTGATGCCTACACCCCTATGTCGAACTCCAAAAGTGGGGAAAAAGAACCAAGGTATTCCTGCAAATAATACGGAGAGATATAATTATAATTCACAGCAAATATAAGTAATATATCGTATACGATTTTAAGAAAAGAAAATCGAGAGAAACAGGATGGAAACCCTAAATTAACCGACAGATAGCAATTACTTACTCAAGAAAATCGCCTGTTGAAAGCGTAGATAAGAATGCAATTTTAATTGAATTTTACAAGCTGCCAGGTTTGAGCAAGAGCTGTGTTACAATTACAAGTAAACTACAATTTTAATCGGAGGAACGACGCCGTTGTTACGATCAGCCTGGACACATATCCTGCCAAGAAGAAACGTATTAGTTGTATACTACTTTTCCATTTCTAGTTTTGGGCCTAATAAAAGATATTTTATATTTTTAGTAAGGCCAGGGTTACTTGCATTATCCTTTTTGTTAAATACACAACCCTCGATTTTTTTTTCCGAATTTTTTTAAAAATTTCGATTTTTTATTTCAATTTCACTATGTTCGAATTTTTTTTTTCGAAAAGGTGAAAAAATTCCGAACACCAAATAGTGTATTCATCATGATAGTGTATTTAACAGAGAGGCTTGTGCAAATAACCTGTGCCTTTTAGTAATGTTGAGCCCAATAATAGTGTGCTATTGTTGGCCCATGTTATATACAGTATTATGCACTCTACCTAAAAAATGTTCGGAAAAAAAAACCTGATAAAACATAACAATTTTCAAAAAAAAAAAAATCGAAAAATATATATGTTTGGTGTTTTATTTTGCATTTCAAAAAAAAAATCCGAAAATTGTTATGTATTCAACTTTTTTTTCCGAACATTTTTTGGTAGAGTGTATTAACAAAAGATAGGATTGTGGTCTGGTTATATTAATACATACCAAATGCCCTCTTGTATTTCTCAGATTTGATGATAATACAATTCTAGTGCCTGAGTGTTTCCCCATTCTCGATATCTCTCTCCCTCATGCGATCTTCGTCGCGTTCTTTTCTCTCTCTCCTCAATTCTGTGAAACTCTCAAGCAATTTGCAGAAAAGATCGAGAATAAGGCGCAGAGAAGAAGAGGGGGGAAAGCGGTTATTTTTTATTCATCTCGAAAACTGATTTTACAAGACGGGTTCCAGGTATATATAATACCCAGCCCAAGTGACTTACAATTAGCCCATAGGCCCGACCCAACAGAAATATGGCCCAACAGGTGGCCCAAAGATCAATTAGTACCTATTACAGATAGAAAGAAAGAAAATAACGGAAATATTGCGCAGCCATTGTCATTGTAACAATTCCCCCCCCCTTACCAGTTGCTTGTCCTCAAGCAAGTAACTGAGGATACTTCGTCTGCACTATATCAAAATCCTCCCAGGTAGCTTCAGCATCAGGAAGATGAGACCACCGAAGAAGGAGCTCGGTAGCCGGCGAATTCCCTTTCCGAACCAGACGACGAGCTAGAATCTTAGTCGGAATAAGTAGAATGCGACCTTCCGCATCAAATTCAGGTAATTCCTGGGCTACAATATCATGTGTACCCACTTTCCGCTTCAACAATGACACGTGGAAAGTGGGGTGAATCTGAGCAGAGGGTGGAAGAGCCAACGTATAGGCTACTTCACCCACTTTCTTGATGATCCGAAATGGCCCAGCGTATTTCGGGCTCAGTTTCCACATGTGATTCTTATGTAAAGTGACTTGTTTATAAGGCTTCAATTTCAAATAGACCCAATCCCCTTCATCAAAATTTCGTTATGTTCTGTTTTTATTCGCCTGTGAGCGTATTCTATCTTGAGCTTTTTGAAGTAAATGTCGTAACTGATGGGTAATTAGCTGTTTCTTCTGAATAGTTTCGTCCACCCCTAGAATCGAACTCTGTTGATAAGGTCCAAAGGGGAGCATTGTTGGTCTGATGCCATACAAAGCTTCAAAAGGAGAGGAATGTATTGTTGAATGATAGTTGGTATTATACCATAGTTCAGCTAATGGTAGCCAACTGGCCCACTCCTTAGGACTGTGACTGCACATACACCGTAAGTAGCCTTCCAAACATTGGTTTACTCTCTCGGTTTGGCCATCCGTTTGGGGGTGATACGATGTGCTGAGAAGTTGTTGCACCCCAATGAGCTTAAAAAGTTGTTGCCAAAACCCGCTCGTGAAAATTCTATCCCTGTCTGAAACCACTGTAGTAGGCAGCCCATGTAGCTTGTAAATAGTATTTAGGAACACTTGTGCCAATTGAGAAGCTGTATAAGGATGAGAAATAGCGATAAAATGCCCATACTTGGTTAACCTATCGACAGTTACCCAAATTGTATCAAACCCATTCGAATTAGGCAACTTCTCAATGAAATCCATAGAAATATCACTCCAAGCATGAGTAGGAACTGGCAAAGGTTGTAGCAATCCCGGCGATTTCACCAGTTCATGTTTACAAATCTGACAAACATGGCATTCACTCACAATAATGTGCACATCCCCTTTAAGTTCAGACCACCAAAATATAGCAGAAATCTTATGTTATGTAGCAACTTCCCCCGAATGTCCTCCAAATGAAGATGTGTGCATGAAGAGAATAATTTTGTTCCTAAATCCCCCAGCTTTTCACACATACAGCTTGCCCTTATACCGCACCAACCCCTCCTTATAAGTATAAAGCGACATGTTGTAGGGAAAAGCCAAACTCTCAGTGATAATTTGTGGTACCAAGACGTCCCCCTCATAGCTGTCCTGAATTTCCTCCACCCATGCCGGTTTAAGTATAGTTAGAGCTGCACATTCTCCCATAGCATCATCTCTTCTTGATATAGCATCAGCAACTAGGTTCTCTTTACCCTTCCTATACTCAATACTATAGTCAAATCCCAATAGTTTAGTCAAGTATTTATGTTGGAGTGGGGTAGAGATCTTCTGCTCCAGTAAATACTTCAGGCTTTGTTGGTCAGTTTTAATCACAAAGGGACCATGCAAAAGATAACTCCTCCATTTCTCTACTGCCAATAGTATAGCAAGGAACTCCTTTTCATAGATAGAGAGACCCAAATTCTTAACACCCAGAGCTTTACTGATATAGGCTAACGGGTGACCATCTTGAGTAAGGACAGCCCCTAAACCAGCATAACTAGCATCTGTCTCCACCACAAATGTCTTTGAAAAATCAGGTAAATGCAAAACTGGTGCAGTCACCATGGTTGTCTTTAGTAATTCAAAAGCCTTTTGAGCGTCGTCACTCCATAAAAACTGCCCTTTCTTAGTTAACTGAGTTAATGGTTTGGCTATAACCCCATAATTCCTCACAAATTTTCTGTAATAACCAGTTAGTCCCAAGAAACCTCTCAAAGCTTTAACTGATTTGGGTGTAGGCCACTCCTGCATAGCTTGAATTTTTTAGGGATCAGCTTGGACCCTCTGCCCCGAAATGACATGCCCCAAATACTCAATCTGTTTCTGCCCAAAAGCGCATTTAGAAGCCTTGGCTAGCAGCTGGTTGTCTTGTAACAATAAGAAGACTTTCTGTAGATGATCCTTATGCTCCTCCATGTTGGCACTGTATATGAGTATATCATCAAAGAATACAAGCACTAAACACCTTATTCATGACAGCCTGAAACGTGGCAGGTGCGTTTGTTAAGCCAAAGGGCATCACAGTAAACTCATACAACCCTGAAACCGTGACAAAAGCAGTTTTGTATATATCTTCGGGATACATTCGTATTTGGTGATATCCTGCCCTCAAGTCTATCTTAGAGAAAACTGTAGCTTGCCCCAACTCATCTAATAAATCTTCAATGAGGGGTATAGGATAACTATCCTTGATAGTCACCCCATTCAATTTTCTGTAATCAACACAGAACCTCCAACTCCCATCTTTCTTCTTTACTAACAATACAGGTGAAGAAAAAGGGCTATTACTTGGCTGGATTACCCCAGTGGCAAGCATCTCTTTGACCATCTTCTCAATCTCTTGCCTCTGTATAAAAGGATATCTATAAGGATGTTGCTTGATAGGTGCAACTCCTTCTTTAATATTAATTTTATGATCAAGTGTCCTCTGTGGTGGTAAAGCAGTAGGCTCCTTGAACACTGACCCATACTTCCTCAATAAAGGTCTCAATTCAGGTTCCACCAAACATTTATCAACCTCAGTATCTTGTTTGATGCAACAGAGTATCCCCATACCTTCATAATTCCCCTTTTTTACCATTCTTTTCAGCTGTTTACCATTAATCATATTGACTTTTATCTCTTCCTCATTACCTTGAATAGTAATAGTTTTCCCATCCCTGGTAAACTTCATTTGATGGAGATTGAAGTCCAATGTTATTGGTCCAAGCTGATTCAACAAGTCAACTCCAAGAACCATATCACAACCACCCAGCTTTAGAAGCCTTACAGGAGCAGTAAACTTGCAATCCCCCATATACCACTCAAAATTAGAGCATTTAGTATTACACTCAATTCTGGTTCCATCTGCTATAGTCACCATGAAAGAATGCGTTTTCTCAGTAGCGCATTTAAGCTTCTTGGCTGTTTCAGGATCCAGAAAACTGTGTGTGCTACCTGAATCCACCAACACTGTAATCACATGCTTACCCACCCTTCCTGAGATTTTCAAAGTGTCAGGGATTTGTTTTCCTTCGGCTGCATTTAAGGTCACTATCATCTCCTGCTCATCTTCTGACTCTCCTTCCCCTAACACCAAATTTCCCATATCATCCATATCCTCTTCCACTAGAATCATGAAGGATTTCTTGCATTTTTGTCCAATGTGATATATTTCATCACAATTGAAACATAAATTCTGTTTTTTCCTGACCTCCATCTCAGCAGGAGTCAATCTCCTAGGAGGTGGAATTCTGTTCATCGGTTTAGCTCCAAACTTCTCATTATTATTCCCAGGAGCTGTATAGGGCACAATAGCCCTTTCCTTATTCTTACTCTCAGTATGCCAACCAATAGTCTTCTGAGCATTCCAAGTTTTAGATTGGCTTCTTTGTTCTTGTTCCCTACACTTCATCATTCCCTCTTGTTTGATAGCTAGTCTAACAGCATCCACCAACTTAGTTGGATTCATAATCTGCAGCATATGCCTAGTTTCTCCCTCGAGGCCACTTATAAAGCTCTTGATGAAATACTCCTCAGTGAGATAGGGATTACTAGCAATCATAAAGGACTTGAGTTCATCAAACTCCTTAATATACTGCTTAACACTCCCTTCTTGCTTCAATTTATTAAACTGACCAATGAGATTCTCATCATCCGAATTGGCAAACCTTTCCATAACCATATATGCAAACTGATCCCATGACATATCCTCATTACCATCCACATAATCAAGGTACCAATTATCTGCCTCATCCTCCATATTAATAGCAGCAAGTATAATTTTATCATAGTCTGGCATGCTATTGAATTTAAAGTATTTGGCACATTTCCTAATCCATTTCCTTGGATTCTCCCTATTGAACTTAGGAAAATCAATCCTAGGTTTACCCTTTCCCTGACTGTGATTATCATTAGAGTCAGTATAGTGAGGTACCTCATAGTGATGGCCGTAGTGTGGTTGGTATTCATTTCCTACTCCCGCTCGCACATACTGATGAGGAATAGGAGTCCACAAAGCATTTGATCCGTAGTATACTGGTGGTGGTTGATTTGCATAGGTAGGTATAGCTCCAGCTCCGGATCTGCTAAATTTATTTACATCCGTGCCTTTCGGAGCACCTAGTCCCCCGGATGTTGGTAAATTCATGTACGTAGAAGGTGTGGGTAGAATTCCGGCCTCGTGCGATGGTATAGCTCCAACCCCGGATCTGCTAAATTTAGTAACATCCGAGCCTTTCGGAGCACCAATTCCTCCACATGGTGGTGCACTGTGGATAGCTGGTGAAGGATGAATCATACCAGTTTCCGCTCCACTGAAAGTTGGTGCGAATTCTCCGCCTTCATCTGCGGACTTACGCATATCGCTCTCACTATTACCCATGGTAGCCTTTCCTTTATCAACAAAATTCATACTCATTTGTTTAATCAACTCATTCATTTGTTGTTTCAGCTCTTCCGATTCCTTACTCTGTTGTTCAAGTCGTTTAATGACTTCGTCCGATTTCGCATTTTGTTCGGAAAGCTGAGTTTCCAGTGAAGAAATCATTTCAGTATTTGACACCATGATACTTGCTTCAATTGCGCAGGGAATTCAAACGCGTGCTGGCTCTGAGGCCACTGAAACTCTCAAGCAATTTGCAGAAAAGATCGAGAATAAGGCGCAGAGAAGAAGATGGGGGAAAGCGGTTATTTTTTATTCATCTCGAAAACTGATTTTACAAGACGGGTTCCAGGTATATATAATACCCAGCCCAAGTGACTTACAATTAGCCCATAGGCCCGACCCAACAGAAATATGGCCCAACAGGTGGCCCAAAGATCAATTAGTACCTATTACAGATAGAAAGAAAGAAAATAACGGAAATATTGCGCAGCCATTGTCATTGTAACATTCTGTTCTATTCTCCCAATCTCTCAACCTCCTTCTTCGATCTTCCGTCGTCGAAAATATGTTAATTTCCTATTAGCTCGGCATCGTTGTTACAACCGTCTCTGATCCAATAGGTATATTGGGTGCGATTGTGGGTTGGAAATCGTTTAGGTTAATAAAAGTTATATCAATTTATATTTTATTTTTAAGGTACTTCCATTTCTACTTCTTTTAACAAAATGGTGTGTTCGTTTGGGATTAAAAAGGAAAGGGTTCATTTGAATCACAAATAATATCAGGGGTCTAAGTATCCTGTGCAATAACTTAGAGCCCTGAATGTAATTTTACACTATAAAACTCAACAAGTTAAAATTGAATAAAAACATAATCTCTTAAAAAATAGCAAATTAACACGAAAAAAAAATACAAATGGCTCGATAACTTTATTTGAGTCCATAAATAGTTCTGTAAAAATATTACTTTTGCAATTTTGGTATCAATTTAAACTTTGACCGGGATTTTTTTTTGGTCACGTTAACGGCCGTTGCTACTATCACTTGAACCGTTTCGCGTACAAAAAAAATCAATTAATTTCATGTTTCGATTACACCTAATCCAAGAATTGTGACTTCAAAATCGTGAATTTCTCTCATTATTGTGGCTAATTTCGAGCGATTTGCGGTAAGTTGTGGGTCAAGGCATATACTAATAGTATTCTCTTCTTTTCGTTGAATTCGTCATTTCAATACCTTTTTCGTGTCATATGTATGCTACTGTATATTTTCGATAGCTTATGCTGGCGAAAATGACCAAAATTGATACCAAATGAACTAAAATTGATAAAGTAAAAACTTACCGGACTATTTATGAACTTGAACAAAATTATAGGACCATTTATGATATTTTTTTCAATTCAACACCAAATCCAAAAGTCAAGGGCCTCACCAACAAACATAAACTCCTTCAGTTCCCCAATAAACTTCATACTTTATTTTTATTGGACGTTTCACATTTCACACATAAAAAATAAAAATAAAATACTCTTGCACTACTCATATTATTTCAATTTATGTTTCATTCATTGATTCAAAAAATTAATAAAATAATTTTTTAAAAATAATTATCATTCTACATATAAAATAAAAAATAATACTCCCTCCGTCCACAAAATATAGGTTTGGTTGCCTTATTGGGCCGTCCGCGAAAATTAGTCATGTTGCCTAAAATGAAAATAATAAATTTTATCTATACTTTCAACATACACACATAATTTTTAAAAGAGTATGTATAGACTGAAATTGATTTATATATGAATCATTGAAGGGTATTAGTTGTTTTCACTGAAGAGTATTAGTTATTTTCAGTGAAGAGTATTATTGGTTTACACTTAAGAGTTTTAGTTCATTTTCACCAAACAACTAAGACTCTTTAGTGTAAATCAGTAATACTCTTCAGTTAAAACAACTAATACCCTTTATGGATTTATGTATAAATTAGTTTCACTCTATACTTTATTTTTTTTAAATAATTTATTTTGTACTTGATGTGAAACAATATTTTTACTTTTTATATATTATATTAATTTTCTTAATAACTGTATAAAAAACAACAAACCTGTTCTTTATGGACGGATGGAGTAATAGGGTAAGGTGTATACAAACGTAACGTAGATATTCCGCAAAGGACCCCACTTCTTCGAAAATTACACATGGCCCCAACCCCCGAGAAAATCTGCAATCAATCATATCAGTCCTCGTGTGATATGTTTATTTTTTATTTTTTCCAATCCCACCCTTAATAATGACTAAATAATTAAATTTACAATTAGTATCTGACAACAATAATAGCACAGTTATTATTATACTCGTGATTTTGTGTTTATACATTGATATTGAACAAAGTTTGGCTCAAATTTTTAAGCAACGTTGGAGGGTATTCCCCAAGGCTTTGCTGATATTCCCTCCATTCATGAAAAATAGTCCTGTTTTTTTATGTAATTTAATGCAAAATGTTGGAGGGTATTATGGGATTTTCTGAGATTCATTTTTTAATAATATTATCGTTAATGGAAAGTTCGTTTTGCATACTTTCCATAAACGATAATTTTATCAAAAAACGGACTTCGAAAAACCGTGTAATACCCCCGACATATCGCATTAAACCACGTACAAATGAACAAACCTATTTTTCATGGACGGAGGTAGTATAATACTGACTAATTCTAGTGTGCACTTAATTGTATAGTATGTGTTTGTATTTAAAAAAAAAATAAAAATACTCTAAATAGATATCAATAATACCTTAAAAAATAATCAATAATATATCAACTACAAAAAAACACACAGTTTGGTGTATTTGTGTGTGTTTAAAAAAAATTGAAATTTAAATCAAAATTGAGCTTAAAATACAAATGATTACTATGCACTTGAGTACATACTTAGAATTTGTGGAAATTACTATATACTATTAACTTTTTTATTTCTGTTTTATCTAGGGTGTGTTCTGAAACTCTATTGCAAAATCAAAAGTGATATTAATTGATTTTTGTAGTAAATTAAAAGTGACGAATGTTTTGAAATAAAGTGATTTTAGAAGTGGAAGTGTTTGTAAAAAAAATAATAGTGGTCTTTAGTTTCAAAATATAAAAGTAGAGAATCAATTCTCCATAATCCAAAATCAAGTTTTTTTAACTTCTTCAAAATAGATTTTAAATAATTAATGTAATAGTTGCAAATTCTTCAAAATAGATTATTTTCAAAAAAATAAGTGATTCTATCTACAAAGTAGAATTTGCAAACACTCGCTTTATCCAGTAAAATTGATATATGAAGCACACAATTTAGTCGTGTCAAAACTAAATAACTTTATCGGTTCCGGTTCTTGGACTAATTACCATGTTATCATTGCTAAAGTTTTGATAAAATTAAACTTTTACGATATCAAAATATTACTAAAACTTCACATATTTTACTTTTAATTTAATTTTTTATTAGTATTTAATACACTATTCCATGTACCTCGACAATTACTATTGCCGTGTTGAATTTTAAAGAAAATTACGGGTGTTGGGTACAGTTCAAGAAAATGAAAGAATATTGTTGTGTTTTCTTAACTGATGGAGTATATGTATTGTTGTACATGAGGCATTGCTCACGTCTTTGGTGTTATTCTTGGTTTGATGGAATAAAAGTTCCTTTCATTCATTAAAAAAAAATGAAAGGAACATCGATTTGAGGTGGTGAGGAATGAAAATCATAAGTTATTTCACTATACATTTCCTCACCAAGCGTATAAATTAAATAGTGCAATAGTGTTTAAATTGTTTAACCAAACACCCTAAGATTCTATAAATTAATCAATATTTACAAATTTATAATTTAATATCGATTTATGTCAACATTGATACGCAAGGTATATTCTTTCAAATAATGGACACTCTAAAAAGCAGAGATGAAAAAATCCATCTACGCCCCCACCTAGGCGCTAGGCGGTCATCAGCTGCTCGATTTATAGTGTAATTCACCTAGGCACACAAGATATTCGCAATTTTATTTTTTCCGCCTTAAAACAACGTCGTTTGGAGAATTTCAATTAATTTGATAAATGTGTGTGATCGTCTGATTGGACTATTTGCATATGGAAGTTGATATTATAATGTTAACTTGTTACTAAAAAAAATTAGTCATATTAAAATACTATCAAATAATTTTTTACTATATTATTGATATATATAGGACAAAAAATTGAATTAAAAAAAAAAAAACGATTTCCAACTTCTACACCCTTGCTAAAAAGTCCACCTATATACATGAATGAATTGTGATTTCAAAGTCCATACCTAATGATATCATGATCTTGGAATGACTGGGGAGCCTGTTTCAATTTGTATATATTTTCGAATTCAAAATTCTTTTTCTAGATTAACTTCATAAAAAAATATTATATTTATAATAAAACATTTCAAAGAGTTTAATGTTTATCCAACATGATTAGTTATGAAGCTTATCACAAGTCGCTGGTGAAAAATAGGCATTCTCTAAAATAAAATAAAAACATTATTTGATATTTATGTTAAATAAAGTGCAATATCTTTCATGACACATAAATAAAATTTAAAATAAAAAATATAAAAATTGTAGATAGCCAAATTGGGATGAGGTGCAAATCAATCATAAAAGGCAGAGTATTATATGAAAATAATTCATCATAAGTTTATCATGAAACAATTTTAAAGTATTATTAATCTTATCGGGAGTATCATTAATCTCATTAGGAGTATCATTAGTCTGAGTTCAAGAAAATTATTTTAATTTTTCTTGAACTCAGACTAATGATACCCCTAACAGCTACACTCTAAAACTATTTCATATTAGGTTTATTATGAAGCGTTTTCATATAAATCTTACTCATCATAAAAATAGCTTAAGAATATATTAGGAGTCTTGATTCTGCTTAATCAATTATATTAAGTAAAATAATTTAGTTTCATTTTAAGTACATTTATGACTCTATTTATACTACTTCAAATTTAGAAGTGCTAACTCAGCGTTTGAACAAGTTGATTAAAAAAAAAAGGGTGAGCTTTCCACAAATTTTATTTATTTTTTGGATGTGTCTTTCCTTTTTGTTTATAGGAGGACTTCCTTAAAGAAGACTTTTGACTGGTGAGAATCCTTATGTATGGACATCAAAAGTTATAATGAATTTGGCCTTGAGGCACATTATTTGTTAGTTTCACGGACACCTTGTTATTGAACGGTTGGGTGGGGGAAACTCACTCGATCGGATGGTCTCGCGCGCAAAAGGATTTTCTTCGCTATGAGTGATGTTTGACTAGGACAATTGAGTCCCGAAAATCGGACATTCTTGGAGACCGAATTGAGCCCCCAACATAATTCTACTGCCGTTGAGCCCTCCAACTTCCCTGGTTGAAATAAGCCCTTGTTGGGGATTTGTAGGATCCACAATTGAGTTTGTTGGACAGAGATTCTCTTGCTTATTAGTAAACAATTGTATGAGTATGTTATTTATCTTGTGTGCATTTTCAAATCAGTGTTTTCATTATTGGACCGACAACCAACTTAAACCGAGCACCGGGTTAGGCCCGCTTTTTACCGGTCAGTGGAATCATTATGCTCAAAAGTCCAATTGTTAAATGACATATGCCTATTATTTTTCAATAATATTCCCATGTTATATTAAAAATATATATATAATTAAAAATTGTAATTATAATTCATAAGTTTCATAGATGATTAATTATGTCAAAATACTGAAAAATGTCAAAAAGTATTAACAAATGCCATAAATGGCATGAAAATACTGAAAAATGTTACTAATAGATAATGGGAAAAAATAAATTCAAGCACTTTCTTAATTTATCTTTTTTTTTTCCTGTTTTGGTCCATTTTTTCTAGTTTTACCTTAAAATTAATAATTTAGGGGTGATTTTCAAGTCTCAGTTCAATCAAGTTATGAAAACACTTCTTAGAGTAGCAGTTGGGTAGTACTATTAAAACACTTTAAAAACTATCCAGGGAGCACTTTGTTGGTATGATCACAAGAGAGTGCTTGGTTGAGGGGTACCAAAGTGAAAGAATGAATGAAATGAAATAAAGTAGCTCTCTTATATACTTGGTATATGGTTCACTCACAGTGTCAGATATAAGGGAATCAAGTGAGGGCCACTGCCTCCCAAGTTTTTTATATCCTATGTATCTATATGTACATATGCATATAATTTTATTAATATGTATATTTACTCTTCTCGTTTATAGTTATGTGTTTGTATACTTACAACTATATTAATGTATAAGTGATAAAATGATTTGATTACATTGAAAATTGTATTTAGATTATACTGAGAAGTTTACATTGAAAACAAATTTTCAGTGTAATTTAACCACACTTTTCAATGCAATCAGTCTACACTTTTCAGTGTAAATAATTTTAACTTTTAAGTGAGTGCACCGTGCACCAAGTGCATATGAGAGTGTTGTTAGATGGTGAAGATTGCGAATGAAAATAACAACTAGGAATGTCCATAAGAGGAATTCAAATCATTTCACACTACTATCATATTTCTCTCTTTCACCAAACATCATTTAAATAAGATAATCATTATTTCTCCTTCAACAATCTTTGTTATTCAATCATTTTTCCATGACGCAATCAATATTTTTTTTAAAAAAAAAAAAAACTAGAGTACAATACTAATATTATTTTTTGGTTGGTAAAATTGTGATTCGAAACCATCACCTCTTGATCATAGGTAGTGTAGATCTAACAACTGGAGTACAATACTAATGTTATAGCTATATAAAAATGATCACGTACGCACCGGTGAATACAAACTTATATGCACGCCGGAAACATGATAATGATATACAAGCAGCGGATTTACTATTATATTAATTGATTGATTATATTTGTTTATATATCATTATCATATTCGCGGCTGAGAATATAAATTTACATGGAATATATGATATTTTGGTATATAATAGATACAATCCTTCTTTGAATATATCCAAAGCATAGATGAAAAGAGATTTTCATTACATTAAATATTGAACCAACCCACTTTAATTCATGGATCAATTAAAATATCAATAAACTAAAAAAGGACATGGAAAAAGGACAAGCAAGATTGCACACCTCGAGTACGCCTTTGAACTGATTAGCCTTTGATTAAGGGAGGGGCGCAGATATTTATGCAATTATTTATTTTTCTGAAAAGATATTTACGTAAATATTATTATTATTATTATAATAATATAATAAATCTAAAGCGGAACAGTAGTATAAAATATTGATATAGGGATTATATTAGGTCATTCAAGCAGAGCCACCGGCGCATCTTTCCTAGCCGATTCTTTCACACACATACTGCGTGTACACACATATACTCATATCCTTGTATGGCAGAAGGGGCTCAATCTGCGACCGAGTTGCCGGTGAAGAGACCGCGGGAAGAGGAAGAGAACGGCGGCGCTGCGGCGGATATGGAACTGAATAACGGCAGCACGACGAAGCTACCCGACTCTATGCCCTCTGTTATTCCAGGGTGGTTTTCGGAGATTAGCCCAATGTGGCCCGGTAATTTGCTCTTCAACTTTCTGAAAAGTGTGCGGAAACGTGGACATACGTATTCATCTGTGTTTGCGAACTTTTTTTCTTTAAGGTTTTGTCATTTTTGGGTTCATTCATAGGTTTAGGTTTTATCTGATTTTTTTCCCCCCTCATGAATTAATCTGTGCCTTTTTTTTTGTTTGTTGTTGGATGATTTTGTGAGATAAAAAGATTTAAATGGTAGGTTTACTCTTATTTTATTTTCTTTGCTTTTGAGCTTTTTATATGGGACAGGGTTTCAGTTATCTAGAGTGGTTTCAATGATTCTGCTTGTTAATTGCAATAGATTTATAATTTTATATTATCTGAGATGAGATGGAATTTTAACTGAAGTCTCTGTCCGTGACTTTTTCTCATTCAACCTCTCGAATAATTTTTCATGTACTAATGCGCTGTACGGCATGTTTTCCCTTTAAAATGCTATAACCTGACATATCAGTAAAAAGATCTCTTGTTCTTTATCTTTTCCCTTTTTTTTCTGTTAAAAATAGAGTTATATAAATTAACCACTTGTGCTTTTCATTATGTTGCTGCACCAACAGAGGCGGTACTTTCTGATCTATCTCCTATATATAATCAAGAATTTTTTTTGAAGGCATTTCTTTCCGCATAACACATTTCCCACCCACATGGAGTACAAACTACATTGTTTATACAAGGGAAATTAGAAATGATTCAATTACGTTCTTTTTGGGCTTTAGTTGGGCATATTTCAGTTCCAAACCAGAGCAGTGCGCATGTATATCACTTCATTTTGCCGTATTTGTTTGCATTTCGTGTTAGCTATTGTCATCCATCTGCAATTTGTTTCCCTCTTTAATTTGTGGTATATTCTTGTGAAGTTGATCAAGCAATTCTACATGACTCTATGTTATACTATGTCATTCCTCTCAATTGCATTCTTATATATTTGCATTGTGATGTGGCTTTTCTTAATCTATATCCTAAAAGTTGACATGAAATGGTTTGGTTTTTGCGCTTCACTAAGTGGAAAAGTGCTAGTAAAATCCACAATAGATAGCTCACTTGAAACCAATATCAAAATGAGATTTAGTTTCAAATTGGAAACTTCTAATTATAACACCCTTTCACAATTCAACAAAAAACCAGTGGATCTTCATTTTCTTTTCATGATCTAACTCAGTTACAAAAGTAATGTGGTTCTTACTGTGCTTATTCTGGAAATCATGCAGGAGAAGCACACTCGCTGAAAGTTGAAAAAATATTGTTTCAGGGGAAATCTGATTACCAGAATGTCATTGTTTTTGAGGTATCACATGCATTGAAAACACTTTCCTACATAGTGTTTTGTTTTCTTTTGGTATTTGGTGACTGCTTTCTCTTTTGTTACTGAAAGCTATTTTCCTTGTTAACTATTATGCTGCAGTCATCTACTTATGGCAAGGTTCTTGTCTTGGATGGTGTAATTCAACTCACGGAGAGGGATGAATGTGCTTATCAAGAAATGATCACTCACCTACCGCTCTGCTCAATCCCAAACCCAAAAAAGGTATTTTGCACTCAGGGAACTTAAGACAATAATTTGGTAGCTAAAATATAGGTATTTGTCATCAAGGGAATTGCGATATGCCATCAAGGGATATGCGAGGAAATGAACAATTTTAATTGAGAGAAATTGGATTTTTGGCGCTCTCTGATGTTGACGAGAAAATAAATTCTTGCAGCACTTAAATGCACAAACTTATTTTTCATTGGCCAAAACATCATTTTATGTCTAGTTCATTATCCTTTATATAAGGTTTGAACAGAAGTTTCTTCTAGGTTCTGGTAATTGGAGGTGGTGATGGTGGTGTCTTGCGTGAAGTATCTCGTCATGCCTCTGTTGAGAAGATAGACATTTGTGAGATTGATAAGATGGTTGTTGATGTGAGTTATTCTAATGCTTAATTTTTGTTTCTTTTGTCAGATCTTTTGATAGTATTTGAAGCACTCTTCTTATTGTGGATTCTCATGATCCCAGTGTTTGATACCGTGGGATCTAGTTCTTAATGTAAAATTACAAATCTAATACCCCCTTGCAGGTTTCTAAGCAATTTTTCCCGAGTGTAGCTGTTGGATATGAAGATCCACGAGTGACACTACACGTTGGAGATGGTATTCATTTCTCTACAATATCCTGCTGCAGCTTAACCACACACACACAAACATATACTACTATTGTATTTTACATGCTCTCTCTCTCCTTATTTTAATTTCTTAAATTTTGCCAGGAGTCGCATTTCTCAAGGCTGTGCCAGAAGGAACTTACGATGCAGTTATAGTGGATTCTTCAGACCCTATAGGTAATGCACTGCCCTTCAAATCTCAAGAAATGTTCCATTTAAATGCTGAAGTTGTATGCTGCACATGAGTCAGGTCCTGCTCAAGAGTTGTTTGAGAAGCCCTTCTTTGAGTCGGTAGCCAAGGCTCTCCGACCAGGAGGGGTTGTATGTACTCAGGCTGAAAGCATATGGCTTCACATGCACATTATTGAAGATATTGTTTCCAACTGTCGCCAGATTTTCAAAGGTTCTGTTAATTACGCTTGGACTACTGTCCCAACATACCCCAGGTATTTGTTTATTTTTGTCACCCCCTCCCCACTAATGTGATATAATTCCACTAATTATAACGAGTTGTCACGCTTTTATTAACTGTTGATGCCCTTTCAGTGGTGTCATCGGGTTCATGCTTTGTTCAACCGAGGGCCCCCCAGTTGATTTCAAGGCTCCGATCAACCCAATAGATGCTGATGAAAGTCACGTCAAAACTAAGGGGCCGTTAAAGTTCTACAACTCCGAGGTACTATTATTTGTTTGTCCTCGCGCAAGTTCTTGGTATTCTTCCTGGAATATTCCTGTTTGACACTTTGTGTTATTTGGGTTGTGTTTCCAGATCCATTCTGCAGCTTTCTGTTTGCCCTCGTTTGCCAGAAATGTGATTGAATCGAAAGCTAAGTGAAGACATTCCGGAGAAGCAGAGGAATTACACTATAGCTATGTTGTTTAGTTCCTCATTGAGTAGCAAGTTTTATTTGGTTAGAAAGGGATAGTCTTTTTGGTCCTCCATTAGAGATCGATGGTTCTTTTTTCATTAAAGATGAAATTGTCAAAACTTATGATAATTTAGAACTTAAAATATTATTTCATCGTATATTGTTGTGTTATATTCTATGTGCATTGCAGTAACATGAGCTATGCTAATAATTTGATCTTGTTTCTGTTAAGAAGCAACGGATAGATGATAAGGATTAAGGAACATTAATCATGATAGTGATACGTGGTAATTTGAGTCTACATTTCTTCCATTGAGTGAATAAAAGAATTTGTAATTGAATTAAGAGTATGATTATTACGTATTGGCAAAGTATTATATGAAAATAGTTCATGATAAGCTTATCATGAAACAATTTTAAAGTATTATTAAGTAGAGTAAAACCGCAATAAATTAATATTGTTGGGACTTAGAAAAATTATTATTTTAGAGAGGTATTAATTTATCTATAAATTAATAATTTTTTAATTTAAAGAGTGTTTTTCCAGTACAATCAATATAACTTAATTTTTTTAAAAGTGAATGCATTTAATTAGCATATTAATTATATTCATTGAACTAATATTATAAAATGAATATAGTCATCATACATAACATAATAAATATATATTCATCATGCATCATATTCATTACTGTACCTATGAAATTGAAGGTAATTTGCATTTAATAATATACACTATAACACTTAGAACATTCAAAACATTTTATAATTTCTTGGTGCAATTTAAGAAAACAACACCAGAACTATTGTATGGATAAGAAAAGTTAGAGATAAGATCCAAATAAATTTGAAGTTTAATTAAAAACAATCAATAGTATATAGATTCATATTTTACTTAATTGTTCTAGTTATCTTTGTAATTTGACAAAATTATTAATTTATGATATTGATGGGACCATTGAATTATATAGGATTTAAAAAAAAAAATTATTATCTTATTATCTTATCGAAATTTGTAAATTTTTTAACTGGCCCAAGTCGGGACCGGAGAAAATTATTATTTTAAAGAGTTTATTAATTTATAAAGTATTAATTTATAGAGGTTTTACTATATTATTAATCTTATTAGGGGTATCATTAGTCTTAAGTATTTTTGTTGCATCTGAATATATTGATAATTAATGTCCGAAATAATCAAACACGTTATAAGTTGGTATTCTTTATGCAATTCACGGTACCATGGTCAAAACTAGGGGTGGCAACTGCGAACACGACACGATAGTACGATACGAATCCGACACGAAAATTGCAGGTTAGTGTTCTTATCGGGTCGACACGATAGGAACACGAAAATTTCGTGGCGAGTTAGTGTCTGTTTAGTGTCAACACGTTAAACACGATAAAATTAACGGATAACCCATTAACCTGTCAACAACTCGTTATGCACGAACACGATAGTGACACGAAATAACACATAACACGATAGTGACACGAAATATATTTTAATAATATTTTTACAAAAATAACAATATATAACATTATCTTTTCAAGCACATTAAAAATTTAGTTTCAAATTCTTATCCCTAACTAAAAAACAGGCAGAGGAAGCCCAACTCCCAGACCCATCAATTTATAAACTAAGTTTACTATAAGGACCAAATTAAGAATAAAAATTACTTTTGGTTTGTAATCGTTTTGGATAGTATATGCTTTCTATGAACATTTGTAGTTTTTTTGTTGAAAATTTAAATTTAGCCATATTTTTTATCAGATTTATATCGTGTTCATGTCGACACGGAATGAATCGTGTCATTATCGTGTCGTGTCGACACGGAATGAATCGTGTCGACACTAACACGAAAAATATCGTGTCGTGTCGACACGGATTTTATCGTGTTAGTGTCGGGGCTTATCGTAAACACGAAACACGATCCGTTAGCACGAATTGCCACCCCTAATCGAAATCGTAATAATTTCGTATGTGTGCACGTTTAGATATATTACTGTGTGTTTTTGGGAGTGTTTATGAATTTGAACTTGTATTTCTTAAGCTGGAGAACAACTATTTATAGAGACTAGCAAGCATGAGGTGTTCCTGACTCTTGGTCTCCCTAGCCTGCATGCTTGACATGTGTCCTTTGACTCTAGTTTGACCTTATCTAAGCTAAATCTTAGTTACAAAGTCTTCTTTGGTCTTATCTCGGACTTCATTGTTGTTCGTCCATGTCGGTTTACATCGATCCAGGATAGTTCTTTCATAGAAGTTGTTTGCCGTTTGGGTGTATGGCTCAGAAGTTGTTCGCCTTTGTGTCTTGCACAGATTGGCTTTGGAATCTTGGTCCTTTGTTCGTCAGCATACACCTCTTAGGCTGATAACTGTAACACTTTTACCAATGTTGTTCGTCATTATTGACTTGGTGGTGGGTCCATATTTGGTCTTTGGTCTTTAAACCTGTTCGCCAATATCTTGTTCGTCGGTATAGTTGTTCGTCACTTTATACACTCCTTGGATTGATTTACGCACCCCCATCTTGATTTTCTTTGTTAATTCCGGATTGATTCTTCGTAATCTCTATTTAGGTCGTAATCTTTGTTCGCCTATAATTGATAGATGTTCGCCTATCATTGATAGATGTTCGCCTATCAACAATTGCCCCCTATCCTGGCTATATGTTGCCCCAGCCGAGCAACTTCGTGGCGAGCAACTGTAGTTAGGATATTATACTGGTGAGGATTTGGACGAACATCTTTGGATTGGGCGATCAACTTTGGGTCTGCCTCTTCACCTTCCCACGATCTGGGGGGATGTACGAGGGTGACGTGAGCGACATGATTGCGCGCCGCTCACGCGCGACCAATCCCGAGGTCACGCGCCCATACAATTGCGCATAAGTCCTCCAATTTTTGAACTTGGTCGAAATTGACCCCATCTTTCTTCAATTAAGTCCACATTTTGTAGGAAATTATGCTCTGTACCCCGTTTTTGCTTGGGGTATAAATAGGAGGGGGAAACAAAATTTTCCCACTTTTTCATCTCTTGCTACAATGCTCCGGCGATTCTTCCTTCTCCGGCGATTCCAAGCTTCTCCGACGTCTGTTTTTCCAGTATTTGGCTCCAAACTCTACTCCCCAGGTAGTCATTTTTCTTATTTCATCTTTTTAGTTCCTTTTTTCTTCGAAAAGCCTTCATCGCCACCGTGTGGGATCGCGAGCCACCGTCTTCTCCGACGAAACGCCGCCGTCTGGTTCTTCTTCTCCCTTTTCCTTCCATGTCTTCGCACTCGAGCAACAAATCCGAGGAGACTCTTGATCCATTTTTCCCAATCGCGGCCCCCGTCGATCAACCTCCCTTCGAAATTTCCTCGGCGTCAGATCCTCACGTTGATTCGGTGGTTCGTTCAGTTGAGGATACTGGTGCCCGCCCATCTGGGAGAGAAATAGTGGTCGCGGCGAGCAGAAATTCGGAAGAAGGTTCTTCATCCAGTGCCGAATCAGAAGATCCCTTATTTGACGAGTTGACTCGCGAATTTTTGGAAGGGATAGGGTTCCCATCTCCAAGGATGATGGAAAATGAGATCCCAACCGGAGTTGCTCGGCCCTTTGAATGGCGAGCATATGCTGAGGAGCATGCGAACAACTTTGCTCGCCCACAGAGAGAAGTGTTGGATTTGGTGAAGTCCGAATTCCAGGCGAGCAAGATTAAAAGTGTTGTTCGCGAATATGAGTTGGACTCGATCCGGGAGACTTACAAGATTCCCTATGATATTCATATGTGGGCCCCCAAGAGAAAAGAGAGAGCTGATCGCCCACCTCCAGGATGCACGGCGATCAACATCCATACTTTAATCGCTGGATTGAGACTGCCTCTTCCACCCATTGTTGGCCGCTTCCTAGAGGCGACCAACCTTGCAATCACTCAAATTACTCCAATTGGGTGGATGAACCTGTTGGGGACAATGTGTTTGTTCGCACTGGAGGGGTATGTTGATCGTATAACTGCAGAAGAGATCAACTACCTTATGACGATCACAAGATGTTCCCCTGGAGAAGAAGGTTACTACTACCTCAAGGCCAGGACAGGATTGAAGATGGTGGAAGGAGTGCCGAACAAAATCCGTGACTGGAAGCAGCACTTCTTTTTCATTGGGGGTGATTGACGAGCATCTTCTGGTCCACACGGTGGTGATGGACGAATAAATTCCCCAGCCTCTTATGGGAAATTTAAACGTAAGATTATTTTCTTGCTCGTCCTCGAACTGTACTGTTCTAATTTAACTTTTCTTGTTTGTTCGCAGGCCCTCGTTTGCCCAAGTGGAACTCGGAGGAAGAAGAGATTGGCTCAGAGTTCCTATTTACCTCCTGCTTGGTCGGCCTTCGCAATAAAGCGGAAAGGACCACTGAGTATTTGCGTGAGGGAAAGTGCTTGAGAGCTGCTCGCTTGTTCCCTTATCCTCATCACTTGGAAGCACAAGCTGAGGTGCCCCCAGGTATGAAAAATTTCCAACTCCTAATATCAACTTTGCTCGTCATTTGACTTTTACAGCTTGCTCGTCTAACTCTTTTTTTTTAAGCCGAGCAAGTCACTGTTGCAATCCCTCCCAGTTTTGCTCTTCTAGAACAGAGGGTTTTCGAGATGGCGCCTCCGAAGGGGCGGAAGAGGAGAGGTGACCCGCCCACCAAGATCTTAGGGATGACGAATAAAGCTGAGGGAGCCAAGGTTCCGCGACCAGCTGCTCCCCCTGGTCCTGCTCATCCATCTTCTCCAATTTCTCCTCCTCGCGTGGGGAAGCGTTTGAAGAAAGCTGATGGGACTCCATTGGCTCATGATGCCCCCGTTGGTGGTAAGGGGAAGAAGAAGGTAGGCCACAGTCATTCTCGTTCTGAGGGGGATGCTGTTTGCCGCTCCACTGAGCCTGCAGAAAAAACAGGCAAAGCGGGCAAGGATTCCACTTCTGGCCGCGGCCCCGAGGACCTCACCCATCTGGGTTGGGATGATCGGAAATTTAAGGAGTAAGTCTACCCCTGCCTTTGCCGAGCAAGATTCACTTTTTTCTTTTTTATTTTTTTCTAAGCATCCTTAACTTTCTTGTTCGCAGATATCGTGCTGACGATCATCCCGGTCGAGCAAGCGTTGTACACCAGTTTGCTTGCTCGAAGACTCCCGTTAACATAAGGGAGATTCCTGGCGAACATGTTCGCAGGGCGACGGAGTTGGTCGCCCGAGCCTGGACGCATCCCTTGGACAAAGCCATCCTCCAACAAGGGCTAGTGGACAACCTCCATCTCTCTATGATGCTCCACGCCAATGGCCTCGTCACGGCCCAAAGGGCAATGGCCCAAGTGGCCGAGCAAGAAGAGTCTGCTCGTCATTATGCCAGCACTGCTCGGCAACTCACAGAAGAGAAGGACGGCCTCATCAGCCAATATGAGGCCAAAGTTGCCCGTCTCAATAACCAGATCAATGTTTACATTGATGCTGAATAAAAACGTCTTGAAGAAATTCAAGGTTTGTCCAAGGAGTTGAAAGACAAGGAGGCCCTGCTCGGCGAGGAGGAGAAAAAGTTGTCTGCGGCCGAACAAGAGAATGCCGAGCTCAAAGCGGAAATTGCTCGTCTTCGGGAGGCGGAAGCCAACCTCTTCACAAGCGAGCAACTCGAAGCCGAAGTTCAGGCTCGAACTGCTCCCATCTCAAACCTTGGATACATTTGCGCCTATGCGGACAGCATCCGCATGGCCGATGCCTATGACTTCAAGGATCTGGTGGAAGAAATGAGCAAGGACTTGAATGAGTTCATGGAGAACTATCCACCGCCGAGCAATATTGAAATTCAGCTGGCGGATTTGGCTGTACTAGGGGTTAAACTTAACAAACTTGACCCCAGTATTGTCATCACTCATCCTCCTCCTCCAGTTGATGAAGGCGAACAAGAGGAAGAGGTGGTCGTGGCTGACGAGCAAAATGCTAAAGAGGCGGAGGATAAGGCTGCTGAAGACCTAGCCCGAGATATGATCGTCGATCCTCCTGCCGAACAAACTCAAGATCCTCCTCCAGCCGAGCAACAATAGTTCTTAGGACTTAGCTTTTTTCTTTTCATCTTCTTTGTAATAGTTGTTCGCTCATTTTGTAGTACTTTACTTCTAAGATCATTGTACTATTTTTGAGGCTTAATGCCTTTTGATTAATGGAATGTCTTACTCATATTCGCTCTTTTTCTTTATATGTTAATTGCCTTTACATTTTTGTCAATGCCTTTGCAATTATAACATATAGTGTTGGGCTTTTGTTCAAATTGAACTTTGCCTTTAGTGGAATCAGGGTTTAGCCTTAGGTTCTGTTCATTTTAAAAAACAAACAACCTTTAAATGGCTTTGGTCCTTAGGTTCTGTTCATTTAAAAAATGAACAACCTTAAATCGGACGTGTACCTCGAGCTTTTGGACTTTTCCTTTTGACGAACAACTACTATATTTGCATAATGAAAAATTTACAAGTGCTAAAAGACTGCTCGTCACTAACAAATATAATCTGACGAACAACTTTAAACTCTATACTCAGCAAATTAAAAAAATTAGGCAAGTTTTTGGTTTGCCTTACTTGATTCACTGGCCCCCCAAGACGTTTGTTCGCCCAATTAAGAATTTGTTCGCCTTATTGATAGTACTTCTTTAGATGTATGGCGTTCCAGGAGTATTGGGCCGGCTTGCCTTCCATATCTTCGATATCGTATACGCCATTGATTAGGCGTGAAATTGTCATGATTCGTAGCTAAAAACGCCCTAGTTTTGGTCGAATTTATTGAGTTTTTAGAGTCAAATGAGTACTATTTCTATACATTGATGAATCTGTCTCTTTGATACTCATAGGTGAATCGAGGATGAAAAACGGAGTTCGTAGGACTTTGAATCGACTCAAACGGATGCCCGGATGAGAAGATATCGAAGAAATACGATTGGTATTAGTACGTGTGAAGAAAAGTGTTAGTTGCAAAGGAAGGAAGACCTATTCGAGCATCGTCACTCGAGCGCCCCGCTCGAGTGAAGGGATCGAGCGCCTAAAAACATACAGAACGTTTGGGCAGCTCGAGGGAGATAGCTCGAGCGCCCCGCTCGAGCACCAGAACCGCTCGACCAAAGGAGACCAGATCCGCTCGACCACAACAGCTCGAGCGACCCGCTCGAGCGGGTCTGCTCGAGCGCTTCCAAGGCATTTTCTCCAACTTACGTTTTTCGGCCCACGAGTTCACGAATCGACCCGTTGCCTATATATATCTATTCCAAACACGTTTTGAAAAGGCCCTGAACTTTAGAAATAACTTTTAGACTTAGTTTTTGGAGAGGAAGGAGAGAGGCAAGTTTACGTTTACGTTTTGTTGAGGTTTTGCGTACGAATTCTTAGTTTCTTTCGTTTATTAGTTTCTTTTCGTTAGTTTGATTTCTTTAAACACTTTGAAACTTCGTTTGAGTTAATTAAATTTTAGTTCTCAGATTTATTTTCTTTTGAAAACCCTAGTTCATGTTTCTTATTTTCTTCGTTCAATTCATTATGTTTATGTTCGTTGTTTCTTCTATTGCTTTTATGTTTGTTAAAGCCATGTCCGGCTAAAACCCTTGCATGCTTAGGGTAGGATGAACTCGTAGAAGTAGGTTGTGGGTACGTAATTAGGGTAATTTGTGACTTTAATTTTAATTCTCTTAGTTAATGAATTCTTAAAATTAATCTAGACTTCGCTCTTGAATTTCGTTCGAAAGGTGTTAGAGAGAGGACGACCGTATCACTCTTTAACAACAAGTAGACTTAACGAGAGGGTTTAGGAAAGGTTAATTCATCTACCGGTTTAGCGAAGGAGGACGACCGCATCACCTTAGTTAAATGAGAGTCTCATTAATTAAGCACAATCTATTAACTTGTTAGTAGGTTCGTGAAGTCGAGTGTTAGGGTAAAGTATTAGGGTTTAGAATCTTGAGCTTTCACCTTGCATTCTTAGACTTAGGTTAGTTCTTGTGTGTCACAGTTATTTTGATTATGTACCTGCTCCGTTAGTATACGTAGGGATTCCTATCTTAAGCATCACCATCTCTTACTTAAACACAACCGTTAGTTAATTTGTTTTCTTTAGTATTTTAGTTTTCTTAGTTTAATTCAGTCTTTTAATTAATCTTTCAAAAACCCAAAAACAACACACTCATATTAACTACGACGCGTAGATCTTCAGGGATCTATTCGCATATACACCATCCCTTGGGTTCGATACTACTTGGTCATTATACGTACTTATACTACAGTGAACCCGTCCGCTTGCGGGTGAGCGACTAGTAGAAGTTAGTAAAATCGCTTCAAGTCAACCATTAACGAATTTTCCGTTATACGATACGGGCCCTCCCAAGTTGGTCCCAATACACCTGGAGGTTGGGCGAGCAACTTTCTTAGAACCATATCTCCAACTCTGAATTCCCTGATTTTAACATGGGAATTATAATAGCGTTCTGCTCGCTGCTTGTATGTAGCATTTTTTAACTCGGCATTTAATCTTTTTTCTTCGAGCAAATCCATTTTCGCAGCCAAAGCAGAGTTGTTCGCCTGCTCATCAAAGTTGGTTGTCCTGAATGTATTGGTCTTTAACTCAATTGGTATTACAGCCTCTGTCCCGAAAGCCATTGCAAAAGGTGTTTCTCCGGTGCTTGACCTGGGAGAAACTCTGTATGCCCATAGGACTTCCGGAAGTTCTGTAGACCAACTACTTTTGCTTTCTGCTAGCCGTACCTTTAACGTATGCTTGATAATTTTGTTTACGGCTTCAACTTGTCCATATGATTGGGGATGATAGGGTGTAGAGTAATGTTTTTTGATCCCCCACTTAGTACAGAAATCTCTCAACTCCTTTCCATCAAACTGTGGACCATTGTCTGTCACGATGGTTTGTGGAACTCCAAAACGACAGACAATGTTCTTCCAAATGAAGTTGATCATTTTCTGTTGCGTGATTTTCAACATGGCCTCTGCTTCTGCCCATTTTGTATAATAGTCGACTGCCACAACGGCAAATCGAACTCCTCCAACTCCTGCTGGGAAGGGACCAATAATGTCCATTCCCCATCTAGCAAAAGGCCACGGGCTATAAACCGATACGAGCTGTTGAGCCGGGGTATGAATGTTTGGTGCAAAAATTTGACATTGGTGGCAAGTCTTCGCTTTTTTTATTGTATCTTGGCGTAAAGTCGGCCAGTAATAGCCTTGTCTGATAGTTTTGTACGCCAAGGCTTGCCCCCCAGTGTGATTTCCACATACTCCGGCATGTATTTCTTCGAGTATTGCTCGTCCTTGCCCCATAGGCAAACATTTAAGAAGTGGGAGTGATATTCCTCTTTTGTAAAGCTGCTCGCCTACCAGAGTATATCTGGCGGCTTGCTTAATTAGCTTGGCAGCTTCAAAAGAGTTGTTTGATTTTTCTCCACTTTTCAAGTATTTGACTATACTTGTTCTCGAGTCTTCTTCTTCACTGGTTTAATCGTCAAGTTGGTTGACATTATAACTCGTTGTTGATGGGTCATTCATCTTTGTAATTATAATGGCTTGCTTAATTAGCTTGGCAGCTTCAAAAGAGTTGTTTGATTTTTCTCCACTTTTCAAGTATTTGACTATACTTGTTCTCCAGTCTTCTTCTTCGCTGGTTTGATCGTCAAGTTGGTTGACATTATAACTCGTTGTTGATGGGTCATTCATCTTTGTAATTATAATGTCTGCCAACTCTGCAGGCCCCTCGCTTGTTGCTAGTCGGGCCAATGCATCTGCTTGAGTGTTGCTCGTCCTTGGGATTTGTTCAATGAATACTTGATCTAACAAGGACATCAGGTGAGCAACAATCCGTTGATATTCGATCATATGGCCGTCCTTCGCCTCGTATTCACCTCGGACCTGGTTCACAATCAATTGTGAATCACCGAATATTTGCAACCGTCTGACACCTACTGCCAGGGATAGATGGAGACCAGCAATGAGAGCTTCATATTCGGCTTCGTTGTTAGTTGCCATAAAGCCAAATCTGATTGCCGAAGTGAATACTTGTCTATCTGGACTGATTAGAACCACTCCCGCCCCCGAAGCTATGTTAGTCGAAGATCCGTCAACATAAAGATGCCAGGGGTGATCAAGTCCTCTCGTCGGCTAACGCTTGCCCTTTGATCACTGTTCGAGGAGCATAAGTCACCCCGAATTGGCTAATCTCCAGTGACCATTTTAATAGACGACCAGCTGTGTCGGGGCGATGGAAAATTTGTCTGAGTGGGAAAGTTGTTAGCACTTCAACTTGATGATAAAAAAAGTATGGCCGTAACTTCCTCACACTCATGACTAGCGCGTATGCCAGCTTCTCGGTTGGGGAGTATTTGATCTCTGCCTCATGCAAAGCTTGGCTGACGTAGTAGATAGGTTGATGGAATTTACCGTCTTCTCGTACCAGAACGGAGCTGATGGCCACTTCTGACGCCGCCAAGTATAAATATAGCTTTTCTCCTGGGACGGGTTTTGATAGGATTTTCACATCTCCCAGGTAGTCTTTGAGTTGATCGAACGCCTTTTGACAGTTGTTAGTCCATGTGAACTGTCCTTTCTTGATGGCTTCAAAGAATGGACGGCATTTGTCCCCCGATCTGGATATGAACCGGTTTAGTGCTGCTAGACATCCCGTGAGTCTTTGCACTTCTTTTATTGAACGTGGCGGTTGCATATCCACAATGGCTTTAACTTTTATTGGGTTAGCCTCAATTCCCCGTTGACTAACAAGATGACCCAAGAATTTGCCTGAATGAACTCCAAAGCTGCTCTTCTTTGGATTCAGCTTCATGTTGTAGTATCGAAGAATTTCGAACACTTGGGTCAAGTGTTGGAGATGGTCTTCTTTGCGGGGACTTTTGACTACGATGTTGTTGGTGATCATTTTTTATCGGGTGGATTAGTGACTGTTTAAGTTCGGTTTAAAGATCATCAATCAATTACGTGTGATTGGTTACCACCGTAAATAGTAAATCGAGGGTTCGGGTTATGAACTTGTAAACGTGAAAGTCGAAATCGTAATAATTTCATATGTGTGTACGTTTAGGTGTGTTAGTGTGTGTTTTGAGAGTGTTTATGAATTTGAACTTGTATTTCTTAAGCTGGAGAACAACTATTTATAGAGACTAGCAAGCATGAGGTGTTCCTGACTCTTGGTCTCCCTAGCTTGCATGCTTGACATGTGTCCTTTGACTCTAGTTTGACCTTATCCAAGCTAAATCTTAGTTACAAAGTCTTCTTTGGTCTTATCTCGAACTTCATTGTTGTTCGTCCATGTCGGTTTAAATTGATCCAGGATAGTTCTTTCATATAAGTTGTTCGTCGTTTGGGTGTATGGCTCAGAAGTTGTTCGCCTTTGTGTCTTGCACAGATTGGCTTTGGGATCTTGGTCCTTTGTTCGTCAGCATACACCTCTTAGGCTTGATAACTGTAACACTTTTATCAATGTTGTTCGTCATTATTGACTTGGTGGTGGGTCCATATTTGGTCTTTGGTCTTTAAACCTGTTCACCAATATCTTGTTCGTCGGTATAGTTGTTCGTCACTTTATACACTCCTTGGATTAGCTTATGCATCCCGGCTTGAATTTCTTTAATGACTTGATTGGGACTTGATTTCTCGTAATCCTTCTTACAGCTTTTATTCTCTTTCGTTTATCATTGATGGATGTTCGCCTATCAATAGATGTCATCAACGTAGACTTCTACTGTATCTCCAATTTGCTGGTCGAACATTTTGTTCACCAGCCTCTGATAAGTTGCTCCGGCGTTGATGAGGCCAAAGGGCATTCTCTTCCAACACAGCAAGTTTTTGTTTGTATAAAATGCTGTGTTCTCTTGATCATCTGGATGCATCGGAATTTGATGGTACCCGGCAAAGGCATCCATGAATGTTAGCATTTCATGACCTGCAGTGCTGTCCACCAATTGGTCAATGTGAGGAAGAGGAAAGTTGTCCTTCGGGCATGCTGCATTCAGATCCGTAAAATCTATGCATAGCCTCCAGGACCCGTTTGGCTTCCTCACAAGGACTGGGTTTGCTACCCATTGTGGACAGAGAGCTTGTCGGATTAGGTCATTGTCTAACAACTTCTTTACTTCTTCATTTAAGGCCTGATACTTGTCTGGGCCGTATTTCCGTCGTTTTTTATGGACGGGCCTCTTTGCTTGGTTGATGTTTAGTTTGTGGAAAGCATGTTTCGGATCTATTCCCACCATGTCTGCATGAGACCAAGCAAAGACATCTAGATTTTTACAGATGAATTCTTTCATTCGGGATCTATAAGGCTCAAGGAGCTCAAATCCTATGTATAATTCAAGATCCTCGTTTTCAGGATTAACTTTGAACGCTTCTAGTTCTTCAACTGGAGTTGCTCGTCGTTTTTGTCCTTTCCAATGAGGGTCAAGTACTGGTCCCTCTGGATTGAAATCATTTTCGATGTTCATGGGCTCTGCTCCCAGGCGGGGTTCTAGATCGTCTGTTGGTTCCGACCCATTGTTGTTAGTCAAAATCTGGCCCTCCAAGTCACTTGCTGGACGTTGCTCGCCACCATCCCTGTGTTGTTCGCCAGGTGGAAGTTCTCTCTGGGTGGTGATGAGTTGTTCGTCCGTATCCATGTGGTCATCTTCTATGTCCATCATGTTCTCCAATATTGATGGTTTATCAACTGGATAGCTGGTGGTGGCTTCCATCATGGATACTTGCGCATGTTTTGCTTGCAGTTGTAAGAGGCATTCCCGAGCCTTTCTTTGATCTCCTTTAACTGTGCCTGCTCCACTTGCTGTTGGAAACTTCAAGCAATAATGGTAAGTTGAACAGGCAGCTTTAAATTCATTCAAAAAAGGTCGACTAAGTAACCCATTATAGGACGATTCTTGGTCTACGACCAAGAAATCTACCATTCTTGTAATATTCTTTTCGGGTTCCTCGATCGTTACAAGTTGTACAAGCAAAGAAATTTCTCCCAACGGGACTGTTACTGCATTTCCGAAGCCTAGGATTCTATGGTTTGAGTCCCGGATGTGGGCTGAAAAGTCCCCAAGTTTATCGAGTGTACTTTTGAACAAGATGTTGGTATAGGCTCCAGTGTCTACCAACAATCTATGGACTCGAGTCCCCATAATCTTTGCGCAGATTACGAGCGAATCGTTATGTGGAGTCAAAACTCCTTCAAGATCTTTTTCAGTAAAAGTCAACTCCGCCGTCTGCATGATAGATGGCTTGACCCCCATTTCTTGGACTTGATCGATTGCTCGTAATTCAGCCTTTCTCTTTCGGTTGGAGATTGGTGGCCGTCCATCAGAACATCCTCCTGCGGGACCTGCAGGCTCCATCATATACAAATCTTCCAATGGACGAGTAGGAATGGTAGGAATTGGTCGTGCCGGCTTATTGTTCTTCTGGGGTTGATCATCTTCGTCCTCAGAGTTGTTCTCCCGGACTCTTTTTCCGGGTTGTCTTTTGACAAAGTCAGAGAGCTTTCCGTCCTCGTAGAAACGCTAGAGTTGTTTGAGCAAATCTCTACATTCACTTGTAAAGTGCCCCACGCTTTGATGGTAGGCACAATACTTGTTAGGGTTGAGTTTGCCAGTATCTTGGCGAATTTTTCGGGGAGGGGAGAGCAACTCCTTATCCTTCACATTCTCATAAACAGTATCGACTGACACTGTTAGCACTTGGTTCAATTTCTCTTTGAGTTATGTCCCTTCAGTGAACACCTTCATGTTTTTAGGGACTCGATAGCTTGTTGCGCCAGGTTTCTTGTTGTTCTCCTTGGGGTCGGCTTTGTTCTCTCCCAAGTTTGACTGCAGGGCCTCATGCATAGAAACGAATATATCGGCCTGATTTCTAAACTCGGCGTAGCTTCTTGGGCACTTTAGATGTACCTCTTTCCATAGCTTTGATCCTTTCTTCAGTCCTGCCATGATATCAATAATTTTTGTGTCCTCGCTGACGGGTTCACCCTCCAACAACACCTTGTCGAACCTTTCCATGAACGCTTGATCTGACTCGTCGTCATTTTGTTTTAGGTCTGACAACCGGTGTTTCTGGGACAAGTACGATCCCGCCGTTCAGAAATGAGACAGGAACTCCCGACTCAGCTGAGTGAATGAATGGATAGATGCTGGTGGCAATGCTGAGAACCATTTGTGCACCCGGTCCCCCAAGGTTAACGGGAAGTTTTGGCATTGAGTGGCATCGCTGGCTCCCACCGAGACCATATAATCTGAGTATTTTGTTAGATGAACTCGGGGATCAGCAAGGCCTTCATATTGTATGCTCGCAGGGAATTGAACTTTCTTCTGAATCGGGGCTTTCAGAATGTAGGTTGATAATGGTGAAGTTGGCAAACTGGTCGTCCCTACACCTCTTTGCTGGTCCAACTGTCCCTGCATGCTTTCTATCGCCCTCCTCAAGCTTGATAGCTCATCCAGAGATGCCCCCTGACTTGGAGGCTGTTCGGCGAACAAAGGTACAAACCTTTCTGCTCGTCGCAGTCCCTCGCTTGGAGTGGGCAACTCCTGGAGCTGCTTTTTTGGGTTGCTCGCCGCATTAGGTCCCAAGCGTCTAAAGGCAGACTAGGAAAGTCTTTCATGGACCGAAGGGCGAGGCTGTTCAAATGTTACTCGCCCATGTCCTTCTTCATGGCGAGCAACTTTCTCCTAGTATTGAGGTTGGCCAAGTCTGTCTTGAGCGCTGGAACGGGTTGTTCCGTGACTTGACACTGCTGTTCGTCCGCGAGCAGACTCTGCTTGACCTTCCCTTGGCTCGACCATCGGGGCTTTACCCTTGTCCCGCCTGACCTGGGCGCTGTTCACCTCACGTTGTTCGCCCCTAGACGATCTGGCCCTAACAACTTCCAGGGGTCTATCCTTTGGTCTTGCTTGTGAAGGCATATTATGTTCTTGCTGTCTCTGGAGAGCTTGGAGAGCAGCAATGGTTTTAGATAGTTCGTTAGGGTTGTTCGCCAGGGCCTCCATCTCTGGTGGAAGATTGTGGGTTATGGCTGTATGCTGCGACCTATTCGCATGTCTGGGATTACGGTCCCGGTGGTCGGTCGACGAGGCTCGTGTCGGAGAGGCTTGACTTGAAGCGATTTTACTAGCTTTCTACTAGTAGCTACCCCGCAAGAGTACGGGTTCACTGTAGTATGGGCAAGTATAGGGACCAAGTATTATCGAACCCAAGGGATGGTATATATGCGAATAGATCCCTGAAGATCTACGCGTCGTAGTTAATATGAGTGTGTTGTTTTTGGATTTTTGGAAAGATTAATTAAGCTAACTAAATTATCCTACGAATGCAAAAAGAAAATTAAACTAAGTATCTAAGGTGTATATGCAAGTATGAGATGGTGATGCTCAGGATAGGAATCCCTACGTATACTAACGGAGCAGGTACATAATCAAAGTAATCGTGACAAACAAGAATTAACCTAAGTAAAAGATCGTAGAATGAAAGCTCAAGATTTCTTACCCTAATACTTTATCCTAGCAATCGACTTCACTAATCCACTAACAAGTTAATGAATTGTGCTTAATTAATGAGACCCTAATTTAACTAAGGTGATGCGGTCGTCCTCCTTCGCTAAACCGGTAGATGAATTAACCTTTCCTAAACCCTCTCGTTAAGACTACTAATTGTTATTGAGTGATGCGGTCGTCCTCTCTCTAACACTTTCGTACGAAATTCAAAGGTAGAGTTGAGATTAATTATATGAATTCATTAATTAAGAGAATTAAAACTAACGTCACCAATTACCTTAATTACATACCCACATCCTACTTCTACGAGTTCATCCTAACCCAAGCATGCAAGGGTTTTAGCCGGACATGGTTATAACAAAAATAAAAGCAATAGAAGAAACAACGAACAAAAACATAATGAATTGAACGAAGAAAATAAGAAACATGAACTAGGGTTTTAAAATAAAATAATTCTAAGAACTGAAATTTAATTAACTAAAACGAAGTTTAAAGCGTTTAAAGTAATCAAGCTAATGAAAAGAAACTAAGAAACGAAAAGAAATTAAGAATTCGTATGAAAAACCTCAACAACGTAAAAGTAAAGCTTGCTCGTTCTTCTCCTCTTCCTCTCTCTAAAAACTAAGTCTAAAAGTGATTTCTAAAGTTGGGGGTCCTTCAAAACGTGTTTGGAAGAGGTATATATAGGCACCGGGTCGAAACGGGAGTTAATGGGCCGAAAATACGCATCCGGAGGCGAAAATACGTGGTTGCTCGAGCAAAACGCTCGAGCAGTTCCGCTCGAGTGATTTGCTCGAGCGCTGAAACTGTTCTGTAAGTTTTTGGTCGCTCGAGCAAAACGCTCGAGCGCTGGCTGCTGTGCACTCGTTCGTAAAATCTTCATATCTCCTCAACCGGGAGTCCGTTTTGGCCGATTCAAAGTCCTACGAACTCCTCTTTTCGCCCTCTATCCATCTATGAAAACCAAAGAGACAAATTAATAATTTTATAAAAATGATACTCATTTGACTCCAAGCACTCATCGAAAACACTCAAAACATGAGTAAATCGGGCACCAAAACATAACAATTTCACGCCTAATCAACCCCCCCAAACTTACCATGTTGCTTGTCCTCAAGCAACGAAATAATAAGTCAAGTGAAATTGTTAGGAATGAGTCAAAAAATCAATTAGTGCAAGTAAATGAACTCGAGCTTCAAAGATCAATCACAAGTATACTCACTCACTTTCCTTCATCATACTCATGCAACAACAACAAGAACCACCAAGATCAAACATGGATGTGCACTCAACGATGTGTTTCACTCCCTTACAAGTGTATATCAGTGTTTAAGGGACTCACTCATTCAATCAATCATACATATTGGCAGCCATAGGCTTGTAAGCACTCTCAACTCCGACCACATTCTAGAAATCAATGCCGAATCAAAAAAGACTTTTCTCAAGGTTGTAATGTAGGCTCTTTGGACAGGTGGGATAACAATATAAGGTAAAGTGACTAAAGTGAATGGAGAATAGAAAGTCAAACTTTGGCACTTCGAGATTAGGAACAGAATACTTCAAACATTTTCAATCAACATCCTTTCAATTCCACACTCTCAACACTTCAAAAATTTTTCTTTCTCACTCTTTCACTTTTTTTTTTTTCAATCACTTTTTTTTTCTTTTTTTTTTCGCACAAACACATGAGCTCATTTTTTTTTTTTTGCTCATTCTCAATTTTCTTTCTCTTTTTTCCCACATCTCAAAACTTCATCACACCTTCTTCTCATATTCACTCAACAAACAACCTTTTCCTTTTTCAACTCAATTCACTCCCTTCACATTCACACTTTCCTATTCTCCACTCAAATTTGGACAAAAGGCTTAGGAATTGGAATAGTGTTCATATGTGCTAGCAAATAAAATAGGCTTTAGGCTCAAAGGGGCTAACAAGGGACAAATATCAATGGTAAGGAAAATTTTTGGCTAAGTGACTCATTCAAATCAAAGATGGCCTAAGATCACATTCGGCATATCTAACTAGACACAATCAAGGAACAAGAGCACACACAAGTTCTAGCATCCTCTAAGGTGATGATTCACTCACAAACGAAGAGATTAATTCATGCATTTAAATCTCGTAAGGCTCAAATCTCACAGCTTTCACATCCATGCTAGTCCTAGTGAATTCTCACTCTCGTCATACAAGTACTCAAAAGAAAAATTTACAAGCATACAAGTTCTTTCTCAACTCAGCTCAAACTCAAACACTCACACAAAAGAATTTCTAACTCAGCCTCACAATTCACCCTACTCATCAAATCATACTCAAAGATAGCAATCAACAAGCATAAGGTGATTGATAGGCATACAATATTGAGTAACAAAACAAATTAATAATAGCCCAAGGAGTATCTCAACAAACAATAATCAATCAAACTCAACTCAAAGATAAGGGTGTGCATGCATGTGCAATGTAACAAGAAACATAAAAAAATCCACCCCCCAAACTTCGACCTTGCTAGAGGTCTAAGTTTGGGGTTGTGGATTACCTCAACCAAATAATCCAATTTCTCTCAATAGCTTTGCACACTTCCTTGTCTCAAGTTGGTTCCTTCAATCTGAGTAACTCCATGATACCTTTACTCCTTTAGAGACAAGCCTACAAAATAAAACTCTCAAGTACGAGGTTAAATATACGACTCAAAATACTCCCTAATAATATAAAAAGACACTAAAAATAAATGAAAGCAAATAAAAATGGGTTGCCTCCCATTCAGCGCTATTTTTAAGGTCCTCATGCCGGACCGAGCTCAAAGGAGCTTATGGGACATCATACTCAAATTTACCTCCCTCACTCTCATAAGAGTGGTGTTTGAACTCCTTTCCTTGATGCCCCACCATCATGAGCCCTTTTGCTTCCTTCCCCACCTCAAGTGGTATAGGTCTCAACTCCTTCTTCCCTCTATCTGGAGGAGTCTTACTAAACAATTTCTTGAGTTTGGACTTTTTCTTCTTAACTCCTCCTTTCCCTTCTAACTGGACCACGTCCACTTTCTTCACCTCTTCATCCTTCAACTTCTTCACTTTATCCCTATCAAAATAATCAAGATCATAACGCTCATGGGTTAAATAATCAAGTGAAGGACTAACAAAATCATGAATATCAGAAGGATTAGGGATAGAAGGTGTGTCTTCAACACTAGGATCAATTGCATCCATGCAATACAAGCTCTCATCCTCCTTCGGGTGCTTCATGGCTTCATATAGGGAGATCTTCACTTCTTGATCATCAACCTTCAATGTAATCTTCCCATTTGCCACGTCTAGCACCATCCCCGCCGTAGCTAAGAACGGTCTTCCCAAGATTAGGGGCACGTGCTCATCTTCCTCCATCTCTAGCACTACAAAGTCGGCTGGAAAGATGTGATCTCCAACTCTCACTAGGACGTCTTCAACCACTCCTTGAGGTCTAGTAATAGACCGATCGGCAAGTTGAAGCGTCATCATTGTGGGTTGAAGTTCACCACCTTCCAACTTCTTGAAAAGCGACAAGGGCATGAGATTGATGCTTGCTCCGAGGTCGCACAACGCTCCCTTCTTGATCCCGTTCCCAATGTCACATAGGATCGTGAAGCTCCCGGGATCCTTCAGCTTTGGTGGGAGCGCCTTGTGCACTAATGCACTCACCTCGTGGTTCAGCTGCACCAACTTCGGCTCATCCACTCGCCGTCTTTTCGCGATCAAGTCCTTCAGAAACTTTGCATAATGCGGCATCTGTTCCAAAGCATCATAAAAAGGAATATTAATATGCAATTGTTTTAAAACATCAAGGAACTTAGCGAATTTCTCATCAAGCTTCTTTTTCATGAAGCGTTGTGGATATGGGACGGGTATCACAGATTTGGGTACCCCCCATTCATCTCGCTTGGTCACTTTCACTTTCTCCCTTGCTTCCTTTGCCTTTTTCCACTTAGGAACTCTCTCAACCTCCTCACTTTCCTTGCCCTTCTGGGACTCATCCATGTCTTCATGCTTCTCAATCCCTTCACTTTCAATCCCCTTCTCAACTTGGGGCGTCTCAGAATCAGCAGGCATTTGAGGACCTTCATAATTGGTTCCACTTCTCAGCTGGATCGCCTTGCACTGCTCTTTCGAGTTCCCCTCCGGCATTCTATTCACGGACTTTGCAATCTGGCTCATCTGGAGCTCTAACGAAGTGAACCTTCGATTGTTCTCTTGTTGAGTTCTAGTCCACTCAACGTTCATCTTCTGGAGCTCTTGATCACGATGATCACCCTTCTTATGCAACTCCTTCATATCATACTCCAAGGATGACAACCGCTTGCTCCCTTCCTCCACCTTCTGAAGAATCGCTCTCAACATCTCTTCGGTTGAGGCACCGCCTTATCCACCCGGAGGCTTTGAACCCGGATCAACACCTGCAGGAACAGTAACACCAGCTTTTGGGTTAGCATAAGAAAAATTATCATTTTTCCTCCATGTGTTTTGAGGAGGCTGCTGGCCTCCTTGAACTCCTTGTGTGTTCCTCCATTGATTTTGAGGCAGCTGTGGGCCTGGAAGTACAAATGGTTGGCCATAAGAAGGCCTTCCATACTGATTACCACCTTGGTAGCCATTCTGATTGTAATACGGACCTCCCATGTAATTGGCTACCTCTTGCTGTCCACTTGGTTGGTCTACTCTCTCATTCTCTACTGCATGCTCTCCACCCAAACTCTTCCCCAACTCGAGGTTGTTGATCTTCTCCATCATGGCCATCAGCAGCCTTCTCGTTCCTTCTCCCTCTTCAACCTGATGCACTCTCTGAAAATCTGCATCCACACCCCAAGCACCGACATTCGTGACAATGTTGTCCACGATCTCCCTACACCTCTCTATGCCTTGGTTCAGGAATGCTCCGCCCGCACAAGCATCTAAATGGTCTTGCCCCGCCTTGTTGGCACCACTGTAGAAGAATGCCATAATATCCCCCTCATTGTACCCGTGCTGCGGGCACTCTATCAGCATGTTTGAGTATCTCTCCCACGCTTGGCGTAGATCCTCTCCAGACTTCTGGCGAAAAGACGAGATCTCAATTCTAGCCTTGATCGTCCTAGATGGAGGGTAGAATCGCTCGAGGAACAGACGCTCGAGCTCGGCCCAAGTGGTAATACCTCCCCGCGGGAGCGTATTATCGTACCACTCCTTAGCTATTCCCGTCAGTGAGAATGGGAACAACCTAAGCCTCTTGGCATCTTCAGACATGTCATTATAATTAAATGTTGAGGCTATCATGAGAAAGCTCCTCAAGTGTGTATGAGGATTCTCCTTCCCGATCACCCCTTTGAACTGATTCTCGGTAAGCAGCTTTAAAATCCCCGGGGAAATCGAGAAATTGTTCGCCTCAACTGGAGGTAAAGCCACTCCATCATAGTACCGCTGTGGCTGCGCTGCAAACCTCCCTCGAATAGCAATATTGTGATCTACGTTCATAGGAACGTGTTGAGGATTAGCAGCAGGTACTGGTACTTGTTGGGGTGGTGGTGGGTAAACAGGTGGTTGATTATAGACTGGGGGTGGAGGATACGGGTATGGTGGGTAAGGATAAGGTGGGTATGGGTAATGTTGGTATACTGGGTTGTTGAAAGGATTATTTGGGTTTTGTGGGTAAGCATGGTTTTGGTTCTGGCTTTGGGGTTGTGTTTGTGCAGAGTTGATTGAGTTTTGCGGGTTTGGGAGTTGGTTCTGCGGTTCCCCTATGGGTATTTGCTGGTTACTGCTCTCAACTCCAACCGCCTGCTCCACTAAAACAGTATACTCTGCAGCTATTTTGTCTAAGTCCCCATCTCCATCCAGATTCATGTTGTCTTTGTCTCCAGCAGTAGTCATTCTTCTCAAGAAGGCTCGGTTCCTTCTCGCTATTGTCTCAGGATCTGCAGGTAATCTCTCTTCGCTCGTATTCCCTTGTGAGCGTGTTTTCATAAACCTGAAACACTAGCAGAAGGATCAAAACGCAACTGCCTAATGAATGGAAATAAAAATAAAAACAGAAAATAAATCACCCACTACTAACTACTAAGCTATCTACAAGTCCTATTCAAAAAGCATACAACGCCATCCCTGGCAACGGCGCCATTGACTTGAAGCGATTTTACTAGCTTTCTACTAGTAGCTACCCCGCAAGAGTACGGGTTCACTGTAGTATGGGCAAGTATAGGGATCAAGTATTATCGAACCCAAGGGATGGTATATATGCGAATAGATCCCTGAAGATCTATGCGTCGTAGTTAATATGAGTGTGTTGTTTTTGGATTTTTGGAAAGATTAATTAAGCTAACTAAATTATCCTACGAATGCAAAAAGAAAATTAAACTAAGTATCTAAGGTGTATATGCAAGTATGAGATGGTGATGCTCAGGATAGGAATCCCTACGTATACTAACGGAGCAGGTACATAATCAAAGTAATCGTGACAAACAAGAATTAACCTAAGTAAAAGATCGTAGAATGAAAGCTCAAGATTTCTTACCCTAATACTTTATCCTAGCAATCGACTTCACTAATCCACTAACAAGTTAATGAATTGTGCTTAATTAATGAGACCCTAATTTAACTAAGGTGATGCGGTCGTCCTCCTTCGCTAAACCGGTAGATGAATTAACCTTTCCTAAACCCTCTCGTTAAGACTACTAATTGTTATTGAGTGATGCGGTCGTCCTCTCTCTAACACTTTCGTACGAAATTCAAAGGTAGAGTTGAGATTAATTATATGAATTCATTAATTAAGAGAATTAAAACTAACGTCACCAATTACCTTAATTACGTACCCACATCCTACTTCTACGAGTTCATCCTAACCCAAGCATGCAAGGGTTTTAGCCGGACATGGTTATAACAAAAATAAAAGCAATAGAAGAAACAACGAACAAAAACATAATGAATTGAACGAAGAAAATAAGAAACATGAACTAGGGTTTTAAAATAAAATAATTCTAAGAACTGAAATTTAATTAACTAAAACGAAGTTTAAAGCGTTTAAAGTAATCAAGCTAATGAAAAGAAACTAAGAAACGAAAAGAAATTAAGAATTCGTATGAAAAACCTCAACAACGTAAAAGTAAAGCTTGCTCGTTCTTCTCCTTTTCCTCTCTCTAAAAACTAAGTCTAAAAGTGATTTCTAAAGTTGGGGGTCCTTCAAAACGTGTTTGGAAGAGGTATATATAGGCACCGGGTCGAAACGGGAGTTAATGGGCCGAAAATACGCATCCGGAGGCGAAAATACGTGGTTGCTCGAGCAAAACGCTCGAGCAGTTCCGCTCGAGTGATTCGCTCGAGCGCTGAAACTGTTCTGTAAGTTTTTGGTCGCTCGAGCAAAACGCTCGAGCGCTGGCTGCTGTGCACTCGTTCGTAAAATCTTCATATCTCCTCAACCGGGAGTCCGTTTTGGCCGATTCAAAGTCCTACGAACTCCTCTTTTCGCCCTCTATCCATCTATGAAAACCAAAGAGACAAATTAATAATTTTATAAAAATGATACTCATTTGACTCCAAGTACTCATCGAAAACACTCAAAACATGAGTAAATCGGGCACCAAAACATAACAATTTCACGCCTAATCAAGGCTCTCCTTGACAAGCGGGATCCTTGTGTTTCCTTAGATTGAGGCATTTCAATATAAATTGTTTCTTTAATTTTAATATTGAAGAACACCAAGAACACAAAGAACACCCTTGTTTGTATCTTCAAATATTTCTTGAGGTTTTCTCTGAATCTTCAAGTTTTCAACTTGAAGTTCTTGAGTAATTACACTAACCGAAGGTTCAAACACCCTCCTTCTAGCGCCAAAAATTGTTGGTGATCAATTTTTATCGGATGAATTAGTGACTGTTTAGGTTCGGTTTAAAGATCATCAAGCAATTACGTGTGATTGGTTACCACCGTAAATGGTAAATCGAGGGTCGGGTTATGAACTTGTAAATATGAAAATCGAAATCGTAATTATTTCGTATGTGTGCACGTTTAGATATATTACTGTGTGTTTTTGGGAGTGTTTATGAATTTGAACTTGTATTTCTTAAGCTGGAGAACAACTATTTATAGAGACTAGCAAGCATGAGGTGTTCCTGACTCTTGGTCTCCCTAGCCTGCATGCTTGACATGTGTCCTTTGACTCTAGTTTGACCTTATCTAAGCTAAATCTTAGTTACAAAGTCTTCTTTGGTCTTATCTCGGACTTCATTGTTGTTCGTCCATGTCGGTTTACATCGATCCAGGATAGTTCTTTCATAGAAGTTGTTCGCCGTTTGGGTGTATGGCTCAGAAGTTGTTCGCCTTTGTGTCTTGCACAGTTTGGCTTTGGAATCTTGGTCCTTTGTTCGTCAGCATACACCTCTTAGGCTGATAACTGTAACATTTTTACCAATGTTGTTCGTCATTATTGACTTGGTGGTGGGTCCATATTTGGTCTTTAAACATGTTCGCCAATATCTTGTTCGTCGGTATAGTTGTTCGTCACTTTATACACTCCTTGGATTGATTTACGCACCCCCATCTTGATTTTCTTTGTTAATTCCGGATTGATTCTTCGTAATCCCTATTTAGGTCGTAATCTTTGTTCGCCTATCATTGATAGATGTTCGCCTATCAACAAGTATATGCTTTCTATGAACATTTGTAGTTTTTTTTGTTGAAAATTTAAATTTAGCCATATTTTTTATCAGATTTATATCGTGTTCATGTCGACACGGAATGAATCGTGTCGTGTCGACACGGAATGAATCGTGTCGACACTAACACGGAAAATATCGTGTCGTGTCGACACAGATTTTATCGTGTTAGTGTCGGGGCTTATCGTGTCGACACGAAACACGATCCGTTAGCACGAATTGCCACCCCTAATATATATATCACCTACCAAACACTCACGTATAAATTGTATCATTTTAACTACCACCAACCAAATACACATATTAAAATAATATACATTTTAATATATTCTACCAAACACTAATAAATAATATCAATCTCATTTTTTATACTAAATTAGTAACTATCTACTAATCTTTTAACCTTTACCAAACAGACCCTAAGAAGACAATGTTTCAACATTAAAAACGAGAATAACGGAGTGTGTCGTCTCTAACTTTTCAAGAAGCTGATTCTAAAAACGACTGTTTTATCAGAAAATTAATTCTAATTATCCATCATTATTCTTTGGGGACAAACCAAAGCAGGAAATGCATGGAGCATCCTGTGATTAACTGATAATGTTTATACATAAAACTCTTATTTATCTTTCAAAAAAAGTTAAACTATCATTATTTTTTGTCCTGCAAAATTTTGATGTTTAGTTTAGTGTGGGGGAATGTGACACAATCTTTTGTTAACAATCAAATAATGTCTCCAATTATTGCCTGAAGCCCAGTCCCAGTGATAGAATTTCACGTGTTTACACAATTCTCCAAATATAGAAAGTTCGTATTTCTCATCTTTCAACGCTTTTTCCTATGAATGTATTTAAATTGATTTTTCCGCGATTGATTGGGAAAATAGTTTAGTAATTGCTGAGAAGATTAGCTAAATCGGATAAATAATTTGTTGGCGGATTGAGAAAATGGAAGGGGATGTGATTGAAGAGAGCAGCGTGAGTCTGTTGGGTAGCGGCGGCGGTGGTGGTTGGGAGTCGTTTAGGTGGGTGGATGGGAGTGAGGTGGAGTCGGAGTCACCCCCTTGGACTGTGGTCGGAGATGAAGAAGGATATGGGAGTGTTAGAAGAAGGCTAGTTAAGAAGCCTAAAAGACTTGATTCTTTTGATGTTGAAGCCATGGAAATTGCTGGCTCTCATGGGCACCACCACAAGGTCAAATTGACCTAAATTCATGCTATTTATAGTTATATGTTTTTACTTCCTGTAATTTATAAGCATCTGAAGATTTTGCTTGTCTAGTTTCAGATTAACAGATTGAAGTTTTGGTATGGGCTTGAAACTACTGCTACTGAATGTTTTCTTCTAATATGTATTACAAATTCACTATGTTTAATTGCTATTACTTGTCTCCAGATTTACTGAATCTTGTCTAATGTAATTGTGAAACCAAGAGTAGATTCTCCGTAACTTTTTGCAAGTTATTGTTCTTTGTTTGTGTAAGAAACACTATCTCTAACCCCAAAAATTAACTCTCACTCCTACCAATCGTGCCAAAACTTGGAAATTTCACTCCAAAATCTCCTTTCCTATCTAGCTGCTCGTCATATTGGATTTTTTTTCTTGGTTATCTAGTGTTATATGCCTCAAGGACAATGAAAAATAGCCGAATGCAATTTTATTTTATTTTTCAAACTTCACTGTTATATCAATGTTTCACGGGCAAAAAAATTTAGTGATCTTATCAACTTACTTATGCAGGGTGATTCTGTTTGGAGAACTTTGGCCTTGGCATTTCAAACACTTGGAGTTGTATACGGTGATATGGGCACGAGCCCTCTGTATGTCTTTTCTGATGTATTTAGTAAGGTGCCCATAACTTCAGACGTTGATGTCTTGGGGACTTTGTCACTAGTAATGTACACAATTGCCCTCATCCCTTTAATAAAGTACGTCTTTGTAGTGCTGAAGGCAAACGATAATGGGGAAGGTACGAAATCTGTTCTGAAAAAACTGTATCAACTCTTTTGCATATTCTAACAAGTGTGTACCATTGACGCCTCGTATTGACTCAATAACAGGAGGAACATTTGCATTGTACTCATTGATCTGCAGGTATGCAAATGTTAATCTTCTTCCAAATCGTCAACAAGCTGATGAGCATATCTCAAGTTTCAAGCTTAAGTTACCCACTCCTGAACTCGAGAGGGCTTTGAACATAAAGGAGGCATTGGAGCGTAAGTCTTACTTGAAAAAACTTCTCTTGTTGCTTGTTCTTATGGGGACGTCTATGATCATTGGGGATGGTATTCTGACCCCAGCTATCTCAGGTATGTCTCATTTTGTACTTCTTTCCTGTGTTATTAATTAAGATTTAGAAGAGTTGCCTTTTGGACATTGTTGCAGCGAAAGGACAAGATTATCTGAACTAAATGTCATAATATGATCTTATTTGCAGTTATGTCTGCTATGAGTGGGCTGCAGGGTCGTGTACCGGGATTTGGCACAGGTTGGTAAGCTGTCCTTCCATCCATGTTAGAGTTATGTAATTATGTACAAATTCTGAATCCTTTGTGACAGAACACACACACGTATGTTTGTACGGTTCATCTTTGTATTTATTATCATATTGTTATGAGGGTTCCAAATAAAGATGATACGTATTTTATGGTACATTAATTACTTCTTTACTTTCCAGATGCTCTTGTTATTAGCTCAATTATTATTCTAGTGGGACTGTTTAGCATACAGAAGTTTGGAACAAGTAAAGTAGGCTTCATGTTCGCTCCTGCATTAGCATTATGGTTCTTTAGCCTGGGTTCGATTGGACTTTACAATTTACTCAAGCACGACGTAACTGTTGTAAGAGCGGTGAATCCTGCTTATATATATCTTTTCTTCAAGAAGAATGGCACTAAGGGATGGTCAGCACTTGGTGGTTGTGTTTTATGTATCACTGGTAAGTTAATTTTTTCCTCTCTATGATTATCTGCATTAAAATCACACAGAAAAGATAGGTCTTTATGTTGAAAATAAGAGAGATTTAAATCATACATGAAATTTGCAGGTGCAGAAGCAATGTTTGCTGACTTAGGTCATTTTTCAGTGCCATCCATACAGGTTCTTTTTCTGAACTTATCTAACTTATTCAATCTCGAATTGGCCAACTTTATAAACCAGCAGGAATTGGTGCAGATTGCTTTCACTGTAGTAGTTTTCCCCTGCCTTCTCTTAGCGTACATGGGCCAAGCTGCTTACCTTATCACACACCCTCAATCAGCTGAACGAATATTTTTCGAGTCTATTCCAGGTAATGATTCGCCCTCATGCAATTCTCATTTTTCCTCCTTCTTATGCTGTAGTGGTAAGCATTGCAGGTGATCTTTTCTGGCCCGTGTTTGTGACAGCCACAATTGCAGCTGTAATAGCTAGTCAAGCAATGATATCTGCTTCATTTTCATGCATCAAACAAGCCATGGCTCTTGGATGCTTCCCTAGATTGAAAATCATTCACACTTCAAAAAAACTCATGGGCCAAATTTACATCCCTGTGATCAATTACTTTCTGATGGTCATGTGCATTATTGTGGTCGCCGTTTTCAGAAGCACTACAGAAATTGCAAACGCATACGGTTAGCGTGTATATATGTTTTTGTTTCAACTATAAGACTAGCATTTTGAACATCTAAACCCCATCTATGTACGTACATGTTTGTAGGCATTGCTGAAGTTGGTGTGATGATTGTGAGCACTACGTTGGTGACACTCGTTATGCTTCTCATTTGGCGAACGAACTTCTTCTTAGCTCTGTGTTTCCCTATTGTTTTTGGAATTATAGAACTGTTATATTTATCTGCTGTTCTATCCAAGATTATGGAAGGGGGTTGGGTCCCCCTAGCGTTCGCTTCGTTCTTTCTCTGTGTGATGTACACGTGGAACTACGGTAGTGTTTTGAAATACCAAAGTGAGGTTAGAGGAAAGATATCCATGGACTTAATGCTCGAGCTTGGGTCATCTCTTGGAACGGTAAGAACCCCCGGGATTGGTCTACTATACAACGAGCTCGTACAAGGTATCCCTTCTGTTTTAGGGCAGTTTTTACTAGATCTTCCTGCTATCCACTCTACCATAGTTTTTGTCTGCATCAAGTATGTCCCAGTACCCATTGTCCCTCAAGAAGAACGCTTTATGTTTCGAAGGGTTTGTCCTAAAGACTACCACATGTTCCGGTGCATTGCTCGTTACGGGTACAAAGATATACGAAAAGAAGATCACCGCGCATTTGAGCAACTCCTGGTGGAAAGCCTGGAAAAGTTTCTGAGAAAAGAGGCTCAGGATCTTGCTCTCGAGGGTGATATGAACGAACTCGATCTTGATAGCATTTCCACGAGATCAAGAGACGATGATGTCCAAGATTTTGATGGGGTTGGAGAGCTTAGGGTTCCTTTAATCCATAATCAAAGAATTGAAGAGGGGGAAACATCATCAGAATTGCCGGCTAGCTTCATGTCTGCAGATGAAGATCCTAGTCTGGAATACGAGCTGTCAGCTCTTCGGGAGGCTACTGATTCGGGGTTCACGTACTTGCTCGGACATGGGGACGTTAGAGCAACGAAGAACTCGGTATTTCTTAAGAAACTGGTGGTGAATTACTTCTATGCGTTCTTGAGGAGGAATTGTAGGGGAGGAAGTGCAACTATGAGAGTTCCTCATATGAATATACTCCAAGTTGGTATGACGTACATGGTCTAATATTTACTATAGATGCTATAATAATGGAAGTTGTTATGGCCTAAATCATGTATAAACTGAGTAAGAATCTTCATTTGTTTTTTGTTATTATGTTATTATTTGTCTGTAAGCTCTGAACCTTTTGCACCAGAAAATTAAAATTGTAGCTGGATTTAGGATCATGTTTCTTCGATATGAACTTGTGGTGGATATTATTATTGGAGAGAGAAACGTACATTTCAATAGGAATCATCAAACATAAGTATAGAATAACTTAATTTTTTTCTTCAAGGGATTCGAGCCATTCGACCCATGCCATTTTCCAGCAACACCACAAAAAAAAAAAAAAAAAAAAAAAAAAACCCTCTGCTGTCTTTTTTTGTTTTTTTATTTTTAAAAGCACGCATAAGTGATAATTAAGTGAGAACATTTGCCAATCAAAATCTCTCTGTCTACTTAAGATGCCCATTTTCATGATACACCAGTGTGTTACACGGTCTTCAAAACCATCCAAATTTCTCTTATCCAAAAGTTACATTTTTAATCGGATAAAGTCTCATGCGCATCATGTGAAAGTTATTGTCACGTTTCAGTAAAGTTCAATATCATATTTTTATCTAACTAGTGTCATATTTTTAGTCAAATATAATATCACGTTTCAATTATATTAATTTGCATGTTTCAATTAAAGTTGGTGTTACATTTCACTTTTATGCCCGATACCTAATTACATCGTGCAACTAGTGCAGACTGTAGAAGACCAACTCTTGGTCAATAATTCCAAGCCAAAGACTTGGAAAATTACTTTCAAGAAGTTCATTTGCACAAGGATTGAATGTTGAACTTATGGCCTATTTCTCACATTCTAAATTTTATGAGACCCAAAAGAGGAAAATTCTTAAATTCCATATGAAGTGACAAGTTCCAAGAAGTGCGAGCAAATACTAGAGGGGCCTAGCCCATTTCTGGAATATAGGGACAAACTATTAAAGATCCAAATCATTAAATTTGGACCATTTTTTAATATTGGGTCAAATATTAGGACAATTTATCCACGTGTGATGAGATTGTGTCAAAATGTTTACGTATGTGCTAACAACCCATTCAAGTGGTGTCAATTTCGTGTATCATTAAAATTGACTGGCTCGATGGGGGGAATTGTCACGTTGCACTCAAAAATTAGGTCATGGAATAAACTATTGAAATAAAAATTAGGTATGCACTTGATTACATTGCTTATGTTATGGAATTTTTAATGGGCCCAGTAGGAAAAAGGATTAGGTACTAATTCAAATAAAAAAGTGAACAATGCAATTGTCTGCGATTGGATGAAATGATTTAAAGTTTCAAGTAATGATGAAATGTTAGTAGATAATAATCATTTTAAAAATAAAAAAGTTGGGTTGAATTAGTAAATGAAGATTAAAGGAGGCATTAATAAGAAGTAATAACACTGTTAATCGATTTTGATTCACAAAAAAACTTGTAATCAGGAATCGGAATTATGACAACAGCTCAAGAACGAAATTGAAATCAACTAAAATTAAGAACACTAGATTTACGTGGTTCGGAGAAAAATACTCCTACATCCACGAGATCGGAGAGGATCGATCTTTCACTAAAAAGAATAGAGGATTTACAGTTCACTCAATCTCACTATATCTCTCAATGTGTGTGTGCACTCAACAATGATGATGATTCACTCATTATCTTTCTCTCAATTGAGAAGACCCCTTTATATAGTTACAAAGATTGAAAATGAACCCTAGATAGATTCACGAATTCTCATATGTTAGGTAGTTATCCAGCTGGCTAACGACTTCAATAACCGCCTTAGTTGATTCAGTTAGAACCGTCTTCGCGTTAGCTTCAATTTGGTGTAAATCGCGAGTAACAATAATCAGAGCAGCTGACTTGACCTCCTCTGGCTCTGGTTCAGACTCATCTGCCTCTGGTCTCTTACCAGACTCCTCTGGTCTTCCTCATCTGCCATACTCCTCTGGTCTGTCTCATCTGGTCCAACTCCTCTGGTACCCCAAAAATGACTAACTCCCACGGCTAACACTCTATCAACAAAGCTTTCTATTGGAACTCAAGCACAACAGATTAGATACTTCACATATGACTCTTCACAATTCTCCACCTCAGATGATAAGTATCAATCACGCTCCAACTTGGGCTAAGGAACATCCCATAAACTCATCTTTACCAATTCAATACAGAATTTAAATTTCGTACCTGGTAAAGACTTTGTGCACATATCTGCAGCATTGTCCTCTGTAGATATCTTCTGAATCAAAACCACTCTTTTGTCAATGATTTCCCTCACAAAGTGTAATCTTTACAAAGTGTAATCTTACATCAATGTGCTTTGATCTCTCATGGAATACTTGATGTTTAACCATATGAACAACACTCTGAATATCACAATGAATGACCACAGCCTTTTGATTTATGCCAAAATCCTTGATAATGTCTTTCAAGCACAAAGCCTCCTTAACAGCCTCAGAGACTGCAACAAACTCTGCTTCTGTAGTAGATAATGCAACCCCACTCTGCAGAACAGATCTCCAGCTCACAGCAGTATTGTAAAGAGTAAAGATATACCCAGTTAAGGATCTTCTGGTATCCAGATTAGCAGCAAAATCAAAATCTACAAACCCTTCTAGTGGACTCTTCTGGTCAGTCATCTTTTCAAACATCAAACCCAGATCAGATGACCCTTTAAGATATCTGAATATTCATTTCAAAGCTTCCCAATGTAATCTTCTAGGATTAAACATGTACACGCTTACCATACTCAATGAATAAACTAAGTCTGGTCTGCTGCAGACCAGAGCATACATCAAGCTTCCAACTCCATTTGCATAAGGTACTTTCATCATAGTCTTCTTTTCTTCTTCAGACTTTAGTTCCATCTCTTTAGATAGTTTAAACTGTTGTCCTAGAGGAGTTGACACAGACCTACTCTCATGCATGTTAAACATCTTCAGGACCTTCTCAATGTAACTCTTCTGGGATAATAATGGTCTTCCAGCTGCTCTGTCCCTAAGAATATCCATTCCAAGAATCCTCTTAGCATTTCCCAAATCTTTCATATCAAATCTGGCACTTAGCTTCTGCTTGATACACTGAATTTTCAACAGGCTCTTACCAGCAATAAGCATGTCATCTATATAGATCAGAAGATAGGCTATCACATTACTCCCTTGTCTTTCCAGATATACACAAGTATCATACTTGCTTCTTACAAAACCAATGGATAGCATAACTTCATTGAACTTCTTGTGCCATTATCTCAGACTTTGCTTGAGGCCATACAATGATTTCTTGAGTAGACACACCTTTCCTTCTCCTCCTGGTTCAACAAACCCTTCTGACTGGTGCATGTATAGACTCTCAATAAGATCGTCATGCAGAAAAGCTGTCTTCACATCAAGTTGTTGTAGCTCCAGATCATCTTGGACTACTCTGCTCAGAAGTAATATGATTGAACAATGCTTGACCACAGGTGAAAACACCTCATTATAGTCAATCCCTTCTCTTTGAGTAAATCCTCTGGCCACTAACCTGGCTTTAAACCTCACTTGATCCTTCACACCAGACTCAAGCTTTCGTTTGAACAACCATTTACAACTGATTAACTTCTGCTTAGATGGCTTGTCAACAATAATCCAAGTATATTCTTCTTAAGAGACTCCATCTCTTCTGTCATGGCTGTAACCCATGACTCTCTATCATCACACAGAAGAGCTTCTTTGTAGCTTTTAGGTTCTTGGTACACTATGACTTCTGCTGTAACAAGTGCATAAGAGGTCAGATCAACACGACCAAATCTTGCAGGAGGATGTATTTGTCTTCTGGATCTGTCTCTTGTCAGACTATAATTTCTCAAGTCTGTGGCACTGCTTCCTCCTCTTCTGCTAGTGCAGTATCCTCATCAGATGACTCATTATCTCCTGCTACCTGCTCTGGTTCAGAACCAGATGAGCTATCCTGTTTGTCATAGTCAGGCTCCACCTCAACTTGAGTAATTGGCTCAGAAATAACACCATCTATCTCTTCAGCTAATGGATCTCCATCACCTCCACCAGACTTGTATCCCATCTGTGATTCATTGAACAATACATCTATGCTGGTAATACACTTCTGGTTCCCAGACTCTAGACACCACAACTTATACCCTTTAACACCCTTTGGATACCCAATGAAAACACATTTTAAAGCTCTAGGTTCAAGTTTATCTTGCTTCACATGAACATAAGCTAGGCATCCAAACACTTTCAACTTTGAGTAATCTGATATCTTTCCATACCATATCTCATCTGGGGTTTTAAACTCAATAACAGATGATGACACTTTATTAATAAGATACACAACTATGTTAACGGCTTCACCCCAAAAACTCTTAGGTAAATAAGCATCAGATAACATACACCTAACCCTTTCCAGAATAGTTCTGTTCATTCTCTCAGCAAGACCATTCTGCTGGGAGTTTGAAGGAGCAGTTTTATGCCTAGTAATACCCTTCTCCCTACAAAATTGTTGAAACTCTTCTGATAGAAATTCAAGCCCATTATCAGTCCTTAAGTGTTTAATAGTTATGCCCCTCTTATTCTCAAGTTCAGTCAACCATTCTTTGAACTTAGAGAAGGCATCACTCTTCTGTTTGAGAATGTAAACCCAAACCTTTCTGGAATAATCATCAATAAGGGTAAGGGAATACCTGCCTCCACCATGAGTGGATACCCTTGCTGGTCCCCATACATGAGAATGTATGTAATCCATAACCTCCTTGGTAGTATGCTTCCCCTTCTGGTATGCTTGCTTCTTTGATTTCCCCAGAACACACCTCTCACAGAATTCCAGCTTACATATCCTCTTCCCTGGGATTGCTCCCTTCTTGGATAACTCCAACAGGCCCTTCTCCCCAACATGTGCCAATCTCTTGTGCCACAAGTTGACATCAGAAGACTCCATAGCAACATCAGCTGATCCTGTTACTGTTCTGCCTATCAAAGTATACAAACCATTCTTGATTAAACCCTCATAGCAATCCTTCCAGACTTAGTTATTGACATAACTGCCTTGTCTGTCTTGAATTCAAAACCTTTAGAATTCAAAGTGCCAAGAGAAACAAGATTTCTCTTCAATTCAGGAACAAATCTGACATCAGATAAAATTCTATCAACTCCATCAAATATCTTGATCTTGATAGAACCAGATCCTTGCACTCTACAGCTCTCATCATTACCCAAAAGAACAAGACCCTATCAAGCTTCTCAAGATTCAGGAACCAGTCTTCATGTGGACACATATGAAAAGTACAACCAAAGTCCAGGACCCACTCTTGGCTTAGTCTCTCATGACTAACCATCAAGATTTCTGCACTATCATACCCTTCAACCTCCACCACAGCTGCATTTCCATCTTGGTCATCTTGACTGTCTTTCTTCCTTCTTTCTGGACAGTTCTTTCTTAAATGACCTTCCTTGTGGCAAGTGAAACACTTTCTCTTTTCAACAAAACCAGATTTCTCTCACCCTTATTCCCTTTTCCACCATCCTTCTTCTTGGATTTAAACCCTTTTTTCTTCTTAGATTGAACATTCAATCCTTCAGCAGGTTTCTTCCCTTCATTCTGGATCTGTAGAAACTTGATTTTCAGGGCGGTTTGAATGTCATCAAACATCACCTGATCTTGTCTTCCAAATAGCAAGGCATCTTTGAAATTCTCTAGAGACTTAGGTAGAGAATTTAACAGCATTAATGACTTGTCCTCATCATCAATAGTAACATCCAAACTCTCCAGGTCATCCACCAATCTGTTGAACTCGTCCAACTGATCACCAAGATTCTTGTCTTCACTCATCTTGAAGACTTGAAGCTTCTGTTTCATGTATAACTTGTTCGTAACAGATTTGGTCTGGTATAACTGCTCCAGTTTATTCCAAACTTCAAGAACAGTTTTCTCCTTCGATACTTCCCTCAACGGTTTGTCCCCAAGACACAAGATAAGCGCACTGTGTGCTTTCCTCTTGTTCTCCTCCACCTTCGCCGGATTAGTTCCAGAAGCCACCTGATCCGGTGGCAACAAGGCTTCGTACAAACCGTTGTGTACCAGGAGAGCCTTCATCTTAATCTTCCATAAATTGAAATCGTTCTTCCCCGTGAACTTCTCAGTGTCAAACTTAGTTGTAGCCATGATTGCTTCCCACAGACGGCGCCACTTGTTAATCGGTTTTGATTCACAAGAAAACTTGTAATCGGGAATCGGAATTATGACAACAGCTCAAGAACGAAATTGAAATCAACTGAAATAAAGAACACCAGATTTACGTGGTTCGGAGAAAAATACTCCTACATCCACGGGATCGGAGAGGATCGATCTTTCACTGAGAAGAATAGAGGATTTACAGTTCACTCAATCTCACTATATCTCTCAATGTGTATGTGCACTCAACAATGATGATGATTCACTCGTTATCTTTCTCTCAGTTGAGAAGATCCCTTTATATAGTTACAGAGATTGAAAATGAACCCTAGCTAGATTCACGAATTCTCATATGTTAGGTAGTTATCCAGCTGGTTAACGACTTCAATAACCGTCTTAGTTGATTCAGTTAGAACCGTCTTCGCGTTAGCTTCAATTTGGTGTAAATCGCGAGTAACGATAATCAGAGCAGCTGACTTGACCTCCTCTGGCTCTGGTTCAGACTCATCTGGCTCTGGTCTCTTACCAGACTCCTCTGGTCTTCCTCCTCTGCCAGACTTCTCTGGTCTGTCTCATCTGGTCCAACTCCTCTGGTACCCAAAAAATGACTAACTCCCACGGCTAACACTTTATCAACACAGCTTTCTATTGGAACTCAAGCATAGCAGATTAGATACTTCACATATGACTCTTCACTAACACAAATAATAAAACAAGTGGTATAACTTAAGTGGTTAGAATTTCACTATTTATAACTGAAAAGTGATGAATTCGAGTCACAAATTTATCAATTAAAAAAAAAAGAGCAAGAATAACATAAATTATTAGAACGATCTCATACATATATATTATGGGCTTATGAGAGTGAAACCCAATTACATTTAACCATAAATGATCCAAATATACGGGTGAAGATCTCATTGGCATTGCAAGACTTCTTCAGAAAAAATATATGAACTAGCTTATAAACTAAGCATAATACCCTTGAGATACTATTGGCTAAAACCAAAATAATCACACAAATATTTTAATAATCTCATTGGTGGCTTTATATAATTATATGAAAATATAGGAGCATGAATTTCATGGGTACATATTATGGGGGAGTTATCAAATGCGTAGTCAGCTCAGCTGTTCCAATCTAGACCAACTCACGTGCTTCACAGGGCAACTTTGTTATCAATAATTAATAAATTAATCATTTACTTTTTTGAGTTAAGTATTAATTATACTTTAAAAAATATATAAGTACATTATGATCCCCAACATGTACCGGCTCCAAAAGTGAGAAGGCCAAATTACGGGGTAAATTGAGCCAAATCCCTTTGTGATTTGAAAAATCGGCATGAAACCTTCTTGTGTTTTAAAAATTGCGTCAAATCCCTTTGTGGTTTTATAAATATAGCACAAGATCCATTTTTTTCTTAAAAAAAACTAATAGCGTTAATTTTTAACCCGTATGACATATTATATACTTCTGGCCTATTGACGGTCTTTCATAAAACACCTAAACACAAACTAGGGTTTATCTCCAAGTAAAATTTCAAAATTTATACAATTTGTTTTAAAAAAATATGTGAATTTCTTGAAAAAAAATTTGCTTATTGTGAACATACAAATACTTAACCAAGAAGAAATTTGTTGTTGCTAATTTTTTTTAGAACGAGAAGTGTTTAGGGTAGGTTCCAATTTCTTTTATTTTTTATTTGTACCTTTCTTAATATTTCTAACTACAAATTATTTACTAAATGCTATATTAATATATAATTAGATATAAAGAGAATTTTTTTAAAGTACTTTTAATTATCGTCTATTTATAATATTTTATAGACAATAATTATTAAATAAATTAACTCTATAAAAGCATAAGATTATAAAAAATAAAATAAAAACTTAAAAAAATCAATAATAGAAGGATCATCTAATTTAGTTAATGAATGGATAACTGTGTCAATATATTAAAATAAATAAAAAAAACACTAAAATTCGCATGAAGTGTGCTTGAATTGCACACTACTGTTAATCTTAACAGAGTTGGGAGCTTAATGCTATATTTGTAAACCACAGAGGGGTTTCATTCTATATTTATAAACCACAAGGGAGTTTCATTCTATATTTATAAAATTATAAGGGGGTTTGGCGCAATTTTTAAAGCACAGGGGGGTTTCATGCCGATATTTCAAATCACGAGGGGGTTTGATGCAATTTACCCCCAAATTATTTCTCTCCCAATTATCACCTATCAAATTCTCATTAATTATTGTCAAGTGTTGGTAGCTCAATTGGTTGAGGCCACCACCTAAGATCTTAAAGGTCTTGGGTTCGAGACATGGAGAGGGAATTTATTTCCCTCTTGTGGTGGGGTAGTGTTCCCCTCTTGTGGTGGTTGCGATTCCGGCTACAGTGCGGTTGTGGTTCGGAGTTGAAGGTTCGGGTGGTCCCCCCCTTGTGATGATTGCGGTTCTGGTATACAACGAGATGAAAAGATGTTGTCATGTACCCGGTGGTCGAATGAACTATTGTAATTGATTATGTTAGGAAACTATTGTAATTGATTACCTTTAAAAAAATTTCCATTAATTAAATAGTAGACTTTGATGTCTTACCTATAATTAACATATGTTTACAATATTAATTAGGAATTTTCTAATTTAAGTCGTGGTTACCTCTTAATCAACAAATAGTTTTTTATTTCTTAATCATGTTTCAAGTTGATCGAGCACACTCGATTTGAACATTAACGTTTCCCATTATTCAAATCTTAACCTTTTTTTTTTTTTCACTCAACGGTGATTAAAATTCTCTAATAAAGAGTTAGCCTATAAAACAATTGTAAAACATTGATTAAGGTCTAATTTTGTTTTGGCAAATTAGTCAAGGTGGGCCTGCGAAGATAATCTATTATATCAATGCATTTGATTATTGTTAACTAAAAAATATTGAATAATAACAAATAAATATACACTTTGGATCTCCGATTAGAATATATGAACACAAAGATTTTTTTTATTTCTTTTTTAATATTGCGTACACGTAAACCTATTTTAATATGACAAAGTATAGAGTGAAACTAGTTTATACATAAATTCGTGAAGGGTATTAGTTGTTTTCACTGAAGAGTATTAGTTGTTTTTACTGAAGAGTATTACTATTTTACACTAAAGAGTCTTAGTTGTTCGGTGAAAATAAACTAAGACTCTTCAGTGTAAACCAGTAATACTCTTCAGTGAAAACAACTAATACTTTTCAGTGAAAACAACTAATACCCTTCAGTGATTCATATATAAGCCAATTTCACTCTATACATACTCTTTTAATATATCAAAATAATTATAAAATTATTTCAAAATCACGGGTGCACGATCGAAAATGTGTACATGCATATAAAGATGGATAATTTGTTTGATAGGTGGAGTATATACTTCTTGTAGCAAAAGGCGAAGCCCTCGCCCCCAGGGCCCCCACCCCCTGGCCCGACAGAATTGGGTGGAGGAAGTAAATCATGGTGACTCAACGACTCATTAGGTGGGAGGACCAGTGTCTGGTGCCCACAAGGAGTTATCCCCCACATTGGAGGGATAAAACTCCCACACTGCGGCTGTCAGGGCTCGATCCTGCATTCTTGTAGCAATCTGCCACCCAGGAACCAACTGAGCTACGCCCATGCGGGCATAGTATATACTTCTGCTTATTTTTGTGCAACGCATATAAAGATTAAACCAACTTTGCAACTACCATTGTTTTTTCCTTTTCTTTTTACAAAACATTAAACCTAGTTATCAATATAGGCAAATATAGCTTAGGCTTTGAATTAATTATGACATACATCCATTTATACTTTAAAATATATAAATTGAAGAGATCCAAAAATGACATACATCCAAAAATTATATCACCAATGAAAGAGATCAAAGCTCTAAACAAATATCTATGAGTAGGTCCTGTATAAGACTGTCTCATGGAATGGGACAATGAGAATGAGTGTAACTAGGGCATTGACTCATTAACACTTTAGTCGGAATATGTGTTAATTTGTGTGGTCTCATGTCATGAGACGGTCTCATACAAATTATTGTCAATGTGTATTGTTATTTTAGATTAAGTATGGTCTGAATTTCATCAATTAATAGCTCTTTGCGCAATAAATGAATGACGTAGTCGATAGCAATTAGATTAGAAGGAAACAAACTAATTAAAACTATAAAATATTTTTTAGTATAACACATTTATCGTTGTATGAAATACATTTAGTATAAAAATATATGCTTTGAAATTTAGTTCAAATTTTAAATGATTATTTGAAAACAACATTAATTGTTGATTTGGGTGATTTGTTGTTGTCATCAAATCATATACTGTTGATCTAAAAATTTAATTAATCAATTTATTGACATAATAAATCGAAATGATTTACTATACTTAGTACATTGTTATTATTACACACTTATTAGGATGTCATAAATAAAAGACTTCCTCAAATATATATAACAACTACAATCAATTGTACCACCTTATAAGTTATAACAAACTAGAGTGAAAGATAATGGTAAATTTAAACTTAATAAAATAAAAAACATGTTAAACAATCTTTGTAATGCATTTTTTAAAATTAGATTCAATGGAAATGATCATAAACCTATTGGTAAGCACTAATTTAATTATATGTCCACTACTAATATAATAATAACACATAAGTAGAGGCCTACTATTATTTTAATTAATTATTTATGTGTGTATTATCACGTTAGTGATTGACATATTAACTTTGTGAACGTGAGACACATATAATTTATAGATTAGACATGTAAATACACATTAATATTGATTTAATATTTAAACGACACACGACAATATATGTACCAATAGTTAACACATGACAACAGGTGCAATCAAATAAAAAAAGTGTTAAATAAAACAAAAAATCAAAACAGATAAAGACGCATATATTTTGAGTAATATTGTCGGAAGCATTTCTTTAACATTTAACATTTGGAGAAAGGAAGTTCTGTATCTGATCCCACTCAAGACAAGATAATTAATTATCTTTTAGATGGCTATTAACTTTAATACTAATGTAAACTTGAGGTCAATTAATTAAATAAGTAAAAGCGTGTTAACGCTGCCTTCCAGGTTTTCAACTACTTATAACAAAATTTGAACTTATATATAACATCTGATATTAATGCTAATTATAACACCTCCATATAAATATACATATAGACATAGTGGGGGGAAACGTGAAAAGCAAGGCAGGTCCCTCACTTTCTGCGGGCCACTGCTTCTGCTTGTTTAATTAAAAAGCGACTTCAATTAGCATTTAGCAAGCACCAACTGTTAGGAAAAGCAGGGTCACGTCTCGTAGTAGTCTCAGTGAGACTGCATATAAAGGAAAGCCTAAAAAGAAAAAGTTCCACTAATTTTCTGCTATTTTATTTCATTTTCGTTAAATGTTATTTTGCGTTTCCAACTATGCTGGATGCCACTAATGGAGCTTTTGTGTGTGAGTGAGTGGTACTGATATGCAACTTTTTTATTTTTTTATGTTATATATACACATATTATTTTTATTTTATCAGAAGAAGAGAAAGTATTAAAATATTATTATTCAAAAACTTACTCATCACACTATTTAATTACTCACTCACTGAATATATATAATTAAAAATCACGTATTTCTTTTAAACTTTATTTCAGGGTTGATGATATATAAGATTTAGGGGGTGTTATGATCGAGTTTATAAGCTCCTTAAAATAGTTTTTAAGTTGTTTAAAAACTTATAAGCAACATTAATTTATTTGGCAAATAAGATGTTTAATCGCTTATAAAATTATAAAACAAACTTCTACCAACTTATAAGCAGTAAAAAATAAGTTGGAATTTCCCAACTTATTTTTCTAACCACCTCCATCCCCAACAACCCACCTCAGTACCCCGGAATCACCACACCCCTCCCCCACACACACTTTTACCCCAACATAAAAAATAAAATAAAAATTATTTTACATTAAAGTTAAAATTTTAAAAATATTTATTATAAATTCTCAAAGATCTTATCAATTTTATTAGTCAAACACTTTAACAACTTATAAACTATTTAAAATTATATTTTATAAGCTCTTAAAACAACTTAGAAGATGTTAGAGCTTATAAGATGTATTAAATAAGCTTAGTCAAACGGGCTCTAAATTTTTCTTCTGCATCGATTGGTTAATGCTGAACTCTAAGTTTTATATTTTTTCCCTCATTTAGCACACTTGTCTTATTTGTCGTCCTAAAATTATTTGCACACTTAAAAAAATATTAATTTGTGTGCGAACTCACAAAAATATACTCATATTTATCCATATACTACTACTTTACTCAAAAATTGCGTCTTACTTAAAATGTTGCCCAATTTAGCATGCAGAATATTCTGAGAAAGAGAGTATTTTTTATTCAAACTTTGACTTTGAATTTAAGGATTCTTCAAGAACTGAAGAGGTGCCGGGGTAAAAATATTAGTAGAAATAATATATTATTAAGAAAAGTTATGTAAGTATATATGATATATCATCCCTTGGTAATCTAGAGTAGGTACAAATTCTCTCATATTAGTGTTTCAATTTGGAGAAGGGTCAGGTGTTGCACTTCACCATTAAGAACAATAATAGGATCCAAATCTTTTGGATTCTTCTTTGCTCTTAATTATTTTTTACATGTAAAAATAATTAAATCGAGAACATTTTTTTTTAAACCCGTATAGCAAAAGTCGTTGGGATTAAAGTTCAACCATCCATTTGATAATACATCATCATATTTGAAATCTTAGAGCTTCATGAAGCCGAGGTTTCTTGTTGGAGAATAAATATTGTGATTATATTATATTACAAATAATAGCTATGCATTGAATTTAACAATCTTAAATAATTGGTCGACAAACTTTTAATTAAGGGATATTCCAAATTATTGGTAGGAGCTGTTGGAACAATATTTATTTGTGTCTCTTATTGTGCAATTAAGAATGGTGTTACTATAGAACTTTCACATCACTTGGATCTATTTAAAATGTAAAAGTTAATAATGTCTATATAAATCATTTAAGAGCTAAAAATCAAAATGATATTAATAGAACTGCCTGCGAATAACATCATATTGATATTAGTTGTCCACGCTGATTGAATATAAAATATTTTCTAAAGCTATAAAAAAGCCAAGACAATAATAACACATATTTTTGACAATTTATAAGTTTATTTTGCAAATATTATTTTGAGTATAAAATGTTTACTAAAGATATAAAAAGTTGGGCAAAGTATTATATGAAAATAGTTCATAATAAGTTTATCAAGAAACAATTTTAAAGTATCATTAAATTTTTCGGGAGTATCATTAATCTTATCAGGGGTATCATTGGTCTGAGTTCAAGAAAATTGTTTTAAATTTTTTTGAACTCGGACTAATGATACCTCTGACAGGTTTAATGATACTCTTGATGAAATTAATGATACTCTAAAACTATTTCATGTTAAGCTTATTATAAAGTATTTTCATAAAACCTAATCAAAACGTTGGAGTGATAATCAAGATAATATAAGTCAATTTTATTTTTTTACAAGTATTAGAAAAACTCGTAAAGTCAGTTCCAAACCCTTTTTGGACCACCAAACTCAAGCCAAGAAACATAAAATTCTCACCACACCATTGTAATTTCATTTTCACATTTGTCAAAAGATTAATAGTGATATTTAAGACTGCAAGAAACATAAAATTCTCACCACACCATTGTAATTTCATTTTCATATTTGTCAAAAGATTAATAGTGATATTTAAGACTGCAAGAAACATAAAATTCTCACCACACCATTATAATTTCATTTTCACATTTGTCAAAAGATTAATAGTGATATTTAAGACTGCAAGAAACATAAAATTCTCACCACACCATTGTAATTTCATTTTCATATTTGTCAAAAGATTAATAGTGATATTTAAGACTGCAAGAAACATAAAATTCTCACCACACCATTATAATTTCATTTTCACATTTGTCAAAAGATTAATAGTGATATTTAAGACTGCAAGAAACATAAAATTCTCACCACGCCATTGTAATTTCATTTTCACATTTGTCAAAAAAATTAATAGTGATATTTAAGACTGTCTGAATCGGCAAGGTAGATGTGTGCTGTTAAATATTATGAATTCAAATGATCTTTCTTTTTCTTTTTTTTAGTCAAACTCGCATAAAAATTGCCTTGTATTATGCGGAAAAAAAAATCCTCTATTTCAATCGGTATTTAATCTTGTATTTTATACTACATTCAATAACTATGTGTTAATTGATGATGTTATTCCATATACATAATATGTACTCCCTCCTATTTTTTTTTTTAAATAATCAATATTGATTATTTTTAAAATAAAAAATGAAATAGTAAATAAAATAGTAGATCCGAAATAACTGAATAAGTATTTATGTGGTTTAACTAATTTTAACTAACTTGTTAAAAAAAAATACGCATGTCAGCACAAACAAATGGTAGAAAATATAATTTGTATAATAAAAATATTAATCTGTATTTTGAAAAGTACTAAATACTATTTAGCGTACAAATTAATACACTTCATTTATAAGAACTATTATTATTTTATTTTATTTATACACAAATTTTGGTCAATGAGGGCTTTAGTGGTTAACATGCCAAAGTTTTTCTTTTTTCCTTCTTTTAAATATTTCCATTTTTATTAATATTGAAAATATATTAGGAATGTAATTATGCATCAATTTCAATACCTCAAAGAGAGAGTCAACAACTAAAGCCAGTACCGGAGTAAATTTAGCAAATTGGGATAAGACTTGATCAATCCATTTCTAAATCTCCTCTCCTTATTGCCTGCTTGAAGCCCACGTCTACACGTCCGATGCTCTTTCTCTCTCACACACTAACTGTCCAACAAGTACGTGAGAGAGAGAAGAACACTCCACCTCCAATAAATAAACTATACTCCACCAAACAAAATTGCACACAAAAAACCACTCAAAAGGAACCGCAACTCACACAAACCGTATTTCACTTGCCTCAACAGAGGAGTATTAGGGCATATTATTATTAATTACAGGTTGAAGTCGCTTTCAAGGTCACAAGCATAATATTCTGGTCTTGATGTTCTGATTCCCATTGCCTACCATTTTATTGTCTTATTACCTCATTAGTTTGTGATTTTCTTTCATCCCCTGTGGAGGTTGTTGAACTGTACACATTTAGGTTACTAACAAAATGAATTGTGCATTTTGTTGAGTGTATATACTTTTCTGTGTCACACTTTCAGTATGTGTTTTGTTGAAAGTTCATCACTAGGGTGGGTCTCTTGGCGAAAGGGTCACGGTTAAACTTCTTGATTTTGCACCGGATATGATTTTCTTGAATCTCTGAGGGCATTTTCCATGGATCTTGAAAGTGGGGTGTATCAAAATCATGTAAAGGTGAGTTCTTTTTTATGGGTTTTTGTTAAAGTTGTGATCTTTGAGAAATTTCAGCATGATTTTTAATGGGGTTATCTTTAATTGACTGTAGAAAGAGTCTTGGCGAACAATATTGACATTGGCTTACCAGAGTTTGGGAGTGGTGTATGGTGATTTGAGTACATCACCATTGTATGTGTACAAGAGTACCTTTGCTGAAGATATACAACATTCTGAAACCAATGAGGAAATCTTTGGGGTTCTATCTTTTATCTTTTGGACATTGACTTTGGTCCCTCTGTTGAAGTATGTGTTCATTGTGTTGAGAGCTGATGATAATGGTGAAGGGGGGACATTTGCACTTTATTCACTGTTATGTAGGCATGCTAAAGTGAACCCATTACCTAGTTTCCAATCAGCAGATGAGGATATATCTTCTTACAAGGAGGATATAACATGCCCTGCTCCATCAATTCTTGGGGCAAGGGTTAAATCCATTCTGGAAAAATACAGAGTGTTGCAGAGATTTTTGCTTGTATTGGCTCTTCTTGGTGCTTGTATGGTGATTGGAGATGGTATTTTGACTCCAGCGATTTCTGGTGTGCATCCTTTTTTTTTTGGTCAAAGGTTAAATCTTTTGTTGTTTTTTGGGTTCTTTATGAGTAATCCTTTGTGGTTTTATTGCAGTTTTTTCAGCTGTTTCTGGGGTTGAGCTTGCTATGGCAAAAGAGCATCATAAATGTAAGATTGCGATTTTTGAACATGCTTTTTGGCTTGTCGTATTGTTTAGCTTGTCTTATTTGTAAAATAGTATTCATGTGTGGATATTTGCTGTCACAGCTAAGGAGATTTCATATATTGGCTAGTTAACTGTTTATGATTTAGCTGTTAGCTGAAATATTTTGGGATTTAATTAGTAGTAAATAGTAATAACTGTGTATGTTTACTAATGTGCACATATGTTATTGTTGTGCAACCGAAGTTTGATAAATTAATACTGTTCATACCTAAATTGCTCTTTGTGCCTGGTTCCTGTTTCCAGATATAATGGAATTCTTCAATGAACATCTTTTGCTAAGTGAATTCTTCAGTAATCATCATATAATTTCCATTGAAATTAAATGCGATTATTCAGTCATCAATCCTCATACATTATGACTATGAGCGGAAAAAGTTGTTTCCTTAACTTTAGATAATGGATATGGTATTTATGAGCTGTTAAAACTCTTTAGCAACACAATTAGCAGCGAGCTAGAGCTTTTAATTCGAATTTTCACATATTACGGTTTGTATTTCTTTCCTATTTGAATGCGTATATGCGTTAGCCTCCAATTTCTTTCTCTTCCCTTATGGTTATTTCACATGTTATTATTAAACTCTTGAAATGCTAGTTAACACATTTTTGGACTACTTAAACCAATAATCTTGCAGACGTTGAAGTCCCCGTAGCTTGTATCATACTGATAGCCTTGTTTGCCCTTCAACATTATGGCACCCACAGGGTTGGATTCTTGTTCGCACCCGTCATAATAACCTGGCTTTTGTGCATCAGTGCTATCGGTTTATACAATATTTTCCACTGGAACCCTCACGTCTATCGAGCTCTATCCCCGTACTATATGTACTCATTTCTAAAGAAAACCCAACGAGAAGGTTGGATGTCCTTGGGTGGAATTCTGCTATGCATAACAGGTAAATAGAGAAGTGCATACCTTAACCATTCGCTTTCCTTTTACGTTTTTCCTTAATTCTCAGTTTAACAATTCCAGGTTCGGAAGCTATGTTCGCTGATCTCGGACACTTCTCCCAGCTTTCAATAAAGGTGGACACAATTCTCTTCTAACTAATTAACTTAGTAAAAGATGCTGGCACGTCTAAACATTTAATCGTCATAAAATTGCAGATAGCGTTCACATCCGTCGTATATCCTTCACTGGTCCTTGCATATATGGGACAAGCTGCGTATCTATCACAGCACCATGATATTCAACATGAGTACAGTATCGGGTTTTATGTATCAGTACCTGGTACGCACTTCCTCTTTAAAAGTAACCATATATGCATACGGGTCGAATTAACACTCATCGAATATATTTCTTGTTCTTGTGTTAGAGACTTTAAGATGGCCAGTCTTGGTGATTGCTGTTATGGCAGCCGTGGTTGGCAGCCAAGCGATTATTACCGGAACTTTTTCCATCATAAAGCAGTGCTCCGCTCTAGGCTGCTTTCCGAGCGTCAAACTAGTCCACACATCATCGAAAATCCACGGCCAGATATACATCCCAGAAATCAACTGGATTTTAATGCTCCTCTGTTTGGCTGTAACTATCGGATTTAGAGACACCAAACGACTCGGTAATGCTTCAGGTAAGATGCTAAAACGAGCAGTTCTGATATATACAGTATTGTTATATATGTTTGTTTGTACTAAAAGCTTCTTGTTTTAGGTCTGGCTGTGATAACTGTAATGCTGGTCACTACTTGCTTGATGTCTCTCGTTATCGTCTTATGCTGGCACCAGAATGTGCTCATTGCCATTTGCTTCGTCTTATTCTTTGGGGCGATCGAAGCCTTATATTTCAGTGCTTCGCTCATCAAATTTCTAGAAGGGGCTTGGGTCCCGATCGCCATTTCGTTCATCTTCATGATAGTGATGTGTGTGTGGCATTACGGGACTTTGAAGAAATACGAGTACGATGTCCAGAACAAGGTTTCTGTCGACTGGCTCCTTGGCCTCGGGCCGAGCCTAGGCATAGTACGTGTCCGTGGAATCGGCCTAATCCACACAGAGCTCGTCTCTGGAATCCCGGCAATCTTTTCCCACTTCGTCACCAACCTCCCTGCGTTCCACCAGGTGCTCGTTTTTCTCTGCGTGAAATCAGTCCCGATTCCTCACGTTAAACACAAAGAGCGGTTTCTAGTTGGGCGCATCGGCCCGAAAGAGTTCCATATGTATAGGTGCATCGTCCGGTACGGCTACCGTGACGCTCACAAGGACGACGTGCAATTTGAAAATGAGCTCGTGTATAGTATCGCCGAATACATACGGGCTGGAAACAGGCCGGACAATGATGTGGTGATGGAAAGTGAAGAAATGGTCGTGGTGGGCACGCCTTCGACTCATTTGCATGGCATTCAAGTGTGCGAGGACGACAGGGCGAATGCTGACGTGGCGGGGACATCGGAGCTCCAGGAAATAGAGAGTGCTCCAGTTACGAAGGCTCGGAAAAGAGTTCGATTTGTCGTCCCGGAGAGCCCCCGGATGGATGGAGACACGCGTGATGAGTTACGAGAACTTATGGAGGCTCGGGAAGCCGGGACGGCGTACATATTGGGGCACTTTTATGTGCGAGCAAAGGCAGGATCAAGCTTGATGAAGAAGGTTGTGATAAATTGTGGGTATGATTTCTTGAGAAGGAATTGCAGGGCTCCAACTTATGCTTTTAGTGCACCACATGCTTCAACTTTGGAAGTGGGAATGGTATACCATATATGAATTATTATTTTTTTGGTTGCATAGCCTAACTGATGATTATTGTACATTTTTTTCTTCTTTTGGTTATTACAGTTATAGATATAGGTATAGATATGAGTTTTATTTGTGTTAGTATCTAGTGATTAGTGATGACAATGTGTTCAGTCTAACACGACTAATACACTTTTTGATGACATTTTAAGATCTTATTACATGTGTTGAAATATAATGTTTTATTTTAAAATATGTGTTTAGTCCTAATTTTACAATAAAGTGAACTATAAATGATTGTTAATTACAGATTATGATAATAATAGAGGTGAAATGATTTTATTAGGTGAGGTGTTATTTAAAATCGAATTATGATAATCTTATTTTGAGAGGGAGAAAGTGAATTGATCATCTCATAATTGAACTAGTGTCTGTCTGAAAATGATTTTCTTAATTGATGTAGAGAATGCGAGTATTGATTTTCTTAATTGCGGTGATGAAAAGATGTTGCCCTGTACTCCAATGGTCGAAGGAACTATTGTAATTGATTATGTTATGAAACTATTGTAATTGATTACCTTTTCCAAAAAAAAAAAAAAAAAAAAAAAACACAATCATAGTTGCACACGTAATTTTTTCATGAACAATTTTATCACTCCTTCTGATTTAAAATAAGTGAAGTTTTAGAGTATAATTCTTATTTTAAAATGTTTGATGTTTTATACATTTTTACATCTTATTTCTCTATTATAACCCTATTTCAATCCCCCTAAATTATCAAACAAAATTTACCATACCTTTTATTACTTCGACTCTCTGAATAAAACAATTGACCATATAATTAAGGAACAACAATTAAGAATGTCATATATACTTTTAATAAAAATAAGGGTATAACAGTCAATATACACTACTTCTTAATTTTGACAACAAATTTTAAAACTTCACTCATTTTGAATCGGAGGAGTAATTTATTTTTGGTTTACCATTTATATTTTCTATCTTTTGATTTTAGTAACAAAACTCATCAAATTTATTTATTAAAAAAAAAAAAAAAGGCAAGCGAAAACTATATTACTTTACAAACAAAGTCAATGCATTATATTTACAAGTTCATCGTGGTGATTAAATTCATCTTATAAGGAGTATATGTTCTCTAAACATTTATACAAATTTTTTACAAGACTAGCTTAAAAATTAAAATACTCTACAACTATTCTTACACTTTTTCAAGACCATTTACAAATGGGCTAAGTGCTTGGAAGTGGGCTTAGAAATATAATCTAAATGGACGCGGATATTTACCCCCATTTTTAATTTGTTCACCCCTCTATTTTCAAACCCCTATGTTTGATAAAAAGTTTCGAACTTTTGTCAATTGTTTAAAAATAAATGTCAAACATTGTCACGTTGGATAGTCTTACGTTTTGTTTGATAAAAAAAATCCGAAATGTTGTCAATTGTTTGGAAAAAATGTCAAACATTGTCAATTGTTTGGAAAAAAATGTCAAACATTGTCAATTATATGGAAAAAAATGTCAAACATTGTCATGTTTGAAAATAGGGGGGTGAACAAATTAAAAAAGGGGAGGTAAATATCCGCGTCCAATCTAAATAAGTCCAAGGCCCAGGTTATATGCCCTGACTTTTGTGGGTAGACCATGCACCCACCATATTTCATTTATTTAAAAGCTACACATTAAAAATTCTATACTACCCTTAAAACCCTAATTGCTACCCTTCCTCCCCTAAACATATCATGCGGCTGTCATGGGTTGAATAAGAATTCACACACCCTCGCAAGTGAAAAAAGAAAAAAGAAAAGGAAAAGGAAATTAATAATACTGCATTCAACCTTTGAAAACAATGAAATCAAATGCAAAAATTATAAACGAGAAGAAAAATAGAAAACATCCATATTTCGAAAAAAAAGAAACCATATTTCGAAAAAAAAAAAGTTCGAGCTGAATTTTCTAAAATCTTTTTCCGAAATATAACCAAATTTTCAGATTTTGTTTTTAAAAAAGTGGTTAAATTTCGGAATTTTTTTTCCGAACATTGCAAATTTCGGTAAAAATTTCCGAAAAAATCCATAAATTTCATCAAAATTCGAGGTAACTTTCAGTTCAGAAATTAAAACAAAAAAATATGAACAAAATTTCAAAAACGTATTTTTTAAAAAAAAATTACTAAGAGAAAAAAAAAGCATCACACCTAGACTAGAGAGTTGGACGTAATTTCGTGGTGGAGCGTTGGGTGGCCGGCGGCGTCGAAGTGGGGTAGCGACACGGTGGCCTGAAAGGAAAAGTGGGTCGTGTGGGTAGGTGTAGGAAAAGTGGAGGAAAATAAAAGAGAGAGAGAGGGGAGGAATGGTGAGTGGACTGCACAGTGAAGGAGGAGGGAGTTTGGATTACGGTATTTTAAAAAGGGGTATACATGGTACTTTTGGTATGGGTGTGCTAATCACGTAATGTGTGTACTCATCGAGTGTGGGTACTACCCACAAAAGTGAGTGCATATAACGTGGGCCTAAGTCCAATTGACCAACATCAAACAGGCCTCTTCAAGAGGTATCTTAGATATCTTAGAGTAGTGTTGAATGCTCTCTTTTTTATTATATTATACTTCCTCCTTTTGAATGACGGGAGTTTAGTTCATGGCTGAAAGGACTATCTGAAAATGTACTGCAATGAAGAATAACTAAGTGATTTTTTTAAAGTGCTTGGTTTTTAAAAAATAAAAGTATTTTTTCATATTTTCGAATAATCCAAATCGTAATTGATGGAATATTATTTAGTGTGTTCGAGGAAAATGTCAGGTTAAATGGAGGGTAATGTGTGAAAGATTTTTTTTTATGAGATACAAATAAGTCTTTCAATCAGAAATTTGGGCATAAATGAGCTTTTGAATTGTTTCTTTTTCTTTTTTTTTATCGGACCCTCCTACTTTTTAAAACAATAAAAACAATAAAATTAACCCTTCAACTATTTTCTCCATACAAGTTAGCCCTTCATTTTTATTTATTTTTTATGGGCCAGTGATTCGATCCCTTAACTAATGAAATGAGACACGAGTATGTCATTCATAATTTAAATTCATCTTTTACCTTACAAAATTTGAACTTTTTTTTACATGAATTCATCTTCGAGCCATTTTACACAAAACCTTTTTTTTTATATTAATTTACTAATAGCTATCAAAGTATTCATTATTTATTTATGAATATCCTTATTATATTACATATGACATTTTATACAATGTCATTTTTATACTCTGTAAACATTGAGATTACATAATAATATAAGTTTCTCTTCTATTTGTGGATATAGCAAACACAGTATTAGTGAACAACATAAATTGCATTTCCTTTTTCTTTCATTTATGTTTTTTTCTTGTTCCCGCATTAACATTTATTACTATTAAAACACCAAAAATTCGTAAAGTTATATATTTACTATATTAATTCATAAAGTGATAGTGAAAAATTAATTCCACGTGAGAATAGGAATGAGCATGAGTATGCTTAGTATTATTGTGTTGTTTGGTTTAAATATAGGAATGATTATTATTACCATAGATATCAATTGATATAATTATAAACTTTACCCAAAAAAAAAAAAAATCATTGACCTCTTTATAAAAAAAATCATAATTTAATAATACTTAAATATAATATAATGATAAAAAAAATTAAGAATGAAAAATAAAATAATAAACATGGATTGAGGGAGGAATGAAAGTCATTCCCCCAAAAGAGGTGAGGGATGGGGAATGGGGATTCCCTTAGCTGGATATTAAATTCATTCATAAGGAATCAAACCATCATATTAAACGCTTATATTTTATTTCTTTTTTATACTTTATTTTCAAACACTCAACCAAGCATGCTCCAAGTAATTTGACAATAAAATAGTACATACACAAAATAGAACAATAAATTACTACATAATTACCTTATTTATTAGTTAAGTGACTAATTTGTTTGATTTCATAAAATATGTGTGTTTTGTTGGATAGAAAAATTGTTTATGGGTTAAATTGAATCGAATCAATAATGTTTCATTTTACTCGAATATACTAGAATTAAAGGGCCATATTCGTACTTCAACCGAAATATTTTTTCGACGAGGCTGAATATTAAAATTTAAAGGCCCACCACTTTGATCAAATGGATAAAAAAAAACAGAGGCACAAAATGCCAGCTAGATTACAGTTAATAAAGTCAAGAAACGCGGCTCTCAACATTTTTCAATTAAAAAATATAAATAAATAAATTTCAAATACCCAAATATAAGACAGTTTGTTTAAATGGCAAAATCAAAGTCACATGGCTTAATATAATAAGAAATATCTGAAAAAGGACAGTTTAACTTAAGTTTTGGAGGTTGTAATTTCACAACATAAATATTTTTATATAATTGCTCGACCATAAATTTACTGGAAAAAAATATTTTTTTTACATGATTTTATAGAACGTAGATGTAGCAATCTCCAAAATTTACTGGTGTTATATGTGTTCGACACATGCTTAATTGATACTCCCTACATCTCAAAATAAATGTCTTTTTAGATTTTTTTTACACATATTAAGATACTTAATATTTATTATAATTATCCATATACAAATTTATTTTATTTTTGAAAACAATTGATTTTATTGATTCACAACAATCTATAAGCTACTTTATATGCATTGAAAAATATTTCAAAGGCTAAAATGACATTTATTTTGCAAAATATATAAAATGTTAAAAGAACATTTATTTTAAAATGGAGGGAATATTTGCCAAAAGATATTTACAACCATATTTTTATTACAAATTTTTGTATGTACTCAAGTTATTCACTTATTTTAATCTTGACTTTTTTAATTAAAAATATATAATAATAAATTTGAGATTTGTTGATTATTGCTTAGAGTATGTATAGAGTGAAATTGGTTCATACACGAATCATTAAAGGGTACTAGTTGTTTTCACTAAAGAATATTAGTTGTTTTCAGTGAAGAGTATTAATTGTCTTCACTGAAGAGTCTTAGTTTGTTTTCACCGAACAACTAAGACTCTTCAGTGTAAATAAGTAATATTCTTAAGTGAAAACAACTAATACTCTTTAGTGAAAACAACTAATATCCTTCAATAGTTTATGTATGAACCATTCCACTCTGTACGTTGTGTATTGCTTTGGTATTGTTGATTACTACTTGAGGTTTATTAGTTACCATTTCGGCTATTGTTGATTATTGTTCGTGATATACCAATTATTACTTGGGTATTGTTGATTACTATTTTGAGTATTATTGATTACTGATTTAAAATACATAATACATACTGAACTATGTATTTTTTACAATTGATTTTCAAAATTCTTGTGTATGTCATTGACTTAAACGCAAAATACTAGCTATACTAGTAGTTACCCCACAAGAGCATAGGATTCCTGTAGTATTGGCAAGTGTAGGGACCGAGTAGTATCGAACCCAAGAGAAGGTATGTATGAGAATAGAGCCCTGGAGATCTACGCGTCGTAGTTAATATGAGTGTATGTTCGGTTTCAGAAATTATATTAAACTACTCTATATCCTATTACTATTAATGCAAATAATGAAAGTAAACGAATAACTAAGGTTTTGCTAAGATATGAGACGGTGATGCTCAGGATAGGACTTCCTACGTATACTAACGGAGTTGGTACGATAACTAAAATAATCGTGATGTGCAAGTAATAATCCTAAGTGTGCTAAAACTAGGCAATCAACTTCCCTAATCTAGCACGAGATTGAAAGACTAAAAGCTCAAGAATTAACCCTAATACTTCGTCATATCAACCTACTTCACAAATCCATTAAACAAGTTATATGGATTGTACTTAATTAATGAGACCCTAATTTAACAAAGGTGATGAGGTCGTCCTCCCTAGATAAACCGGTAGTTGATAAACCCCTTCTAAAACCCTTTCATTAAGTCTAATCGTTATTAAAGAGTGATAAGGTTGTCATCTCTCTAACAATTTTCGTACTCAATTCCAAGATAATTCTAGGGTTTATTTTAAGCATTCAATAATTAAGAGAATCAAAACTAAACATCACGAGTTATCCTAATTACGCACAAACGTCCTACTTCTACGAGTTTATCCTATCTCAAGCATGCAAGGGTTCTAGCCTAACATGGTGATTGAAATAACGAAAGCAATATAACGAATGAAAAACATAAACACGGTAATTTAAAGAAAGAACGCAAGAACATAAACTAGGGTTAACAATTAATCGAAGTCTCAAAATGAATTTCAATAAATAACGAAAATTAGGTTCAATAGTATCAAGTGTTGAAGAAAGAAATAACGAAATAAATCTCTAATCTATGAATTCGTAAGATAAAAAACCTCGATTACACGTTCAAAACTCTTCCCAAACTTTCCCAAGCTCTTCTATATCAAAATTTATCTCTAAGTATGAAGTGGTATCCAAAAACGTACCCGGAATGGGATATATATAAGCAATGGGCCTAAAACGAGTGAAAAAGGCCAAAATCGCGCAAAATTGAGGGTTGGTCGAGCGCTAGGCGCTCGACCTGAGGGTGGTCGAACGGTCCCATCTTACAGCGCCAAAAAGGCGCTCGAGCTCAACTAGTCGAGCGGTGGCGCTCGACCTCAACTGGTCGAATGGTGCAAGTGGTCGAGCACTAGGCGCTCGACCACTGCCTGGTCGAGTGCCCTAGCCTTCCAGTGCAATTCAAGCGCTCGACTTCCCTTTGCGAGCTCGAGCACCTCCTTCCTTGAGACAAGTGATACTTTTTCTTGCACGAACTAAAGTTTTTCGTATTTCTTCAATATCTTCTCATCCGGGCATCTGTTTGATTCAATTCAAAGTCCTACGAACTCCATTTTTCGCCCTCTATCCATCTATGAGCATCGAAGAGGCAAATTCACCAGTTTATGAAAATATTACTCAATTGACTCTAAATACTCATCGAATTCACTCAAAACAAGGGCAAAATGAGCTGCAAATCATAACAATTTCACGCTTAATCAGTCATTTACTTGGGTACACAAGAATTACTATATTTTTATTAAATACATTCATTGCTAAATACACTCATCTTCGTTTGGACAAAAAAAAAAAAAAAAAAACCAAATACTTTTATCTCTAACTACCAATTAAACTTCTTCTCTATGCTGCCTAAACCCACCCAACCCACACATCTGCATTTCATTCGGACAATTGAATTCAGTCTCACTTCTTTAATATGAAACTAGCCCAGATCCCCGCGTATTACGCGGGTTGATATTATATATATATATATATATATATATATATATATTAACTTCCTATTTTATTAATTCTATTAACTTCTAATCTAAAAATTCTAAAATTACTTAAATTAAATTAAAAATCTTGAATTAGTCCACTACCATTCACTCCAATTTTTTTATATATCCGAGAAACTCCACATTTATCTATAACGCACGCATATACATATACATATACATATACATATACATACATACATACATATACATATATATATATATTTGTGAATCTCCCCACCTCTCTCAATCCTTTATTTTAAAATTCTATAACTTTATGATATCTTTGATAATATTTATATATTCTATATTTAATAGAATTAATAAAATAGGAAGTTAATATTAATAAAATAGGAAGTTAATATAGGAAGTTAACGGAATAGGAAGTTAAGAAGAGAAGCCATGTGATTGCAGGATTTTGAAATAATTAATGATGGGATATGCCACGTAGGAGAGAGGAGATTCACAAATAGAGGAGGTAATGATTTCAATTAAAATTATACATTGATATCAACATATTTAAAACACGAAAATAAATTCATAAAATATACTTCTGATATCATTTATTTATTTTGTTCGATTGAAACATTAATTTTGCAGTAAAATATTAAAAATACATTATGTAAAATTATTACAATAAAAATAAAGATTGTTATGCCTACTCAGACAAGAATATTATGAGATTTTCACAATTATTATAAAATATGATCAAATATAGGTGGGTGTAATTGGTGTAATATCTGCAATCTTAATATTTAAATGCCAATTTTATTTAAAGTTGGAATCCCCTCTCTTTCAAATCTAATCCAAAAATACATTAAAATATTATTGTAGCTTGTATATATTATTTGTAACGTGTGGTGGTACAATAAAACTCAGGAGATATATATATAATTGCAATGATAATTCAAACTAAGTCCATTTGTCAGAAATTAAATAAAGTCACAGCATCTTTGTACCAGTAAAGAAAAGGGTATAATATGGTTATGACATTTTGGCATTTATTGGATTAGGAGAGCATTTGTGGGAGAATGGTCTTCTTCCACCTTCCATTGTGAATGCCTACTAATTTGCCCCATTTTTGCATGTCTTATAATGGAAATAACTAGGAATTTAGGAAGAAATTTAAGAGTGAAGATCACTTGTGGGGTAGCAAGAATCTTGGGTAATTGTTAAAAAGACTTTGCAAGTGGAACAAATTATTAAATGAATGTAACATGTCAATGCAATTACATTCCTGTTCTGGCCCTATATATGTCCATATGCATTGCAACTTGGAAGTCAAATACTTTCAAAGAATGTTTCATTATTCTCACTGTATCTTATCCCCTATGAGATTAATGAATTATCAAAGAAAACATACTCAGTATTTGTGGGCTGAGATCGGCTTTCATGTGCACCCGACCCGACCCTTTAAGAAAATTATGCCTGACCCGACGGATTCAACACACTTAGCCTACTTTTATACTCCATATAAAAAAACAATAACCTGCAAAATGTCTTCCTTTTGAAATTAAATAGTTCCAAATTAAAATATATAATGATTTAAAATAGCATTTAATATTGATATGAGTTCACACATATACAAAAATACTAATACATATGTGTGTGTCTATGGTAGGTCCAGAAATAAATTTACGAGGTGGTTCTACAAAAAATGCAACATGGTCAATGCGGGCTGAGATTTGCACTTGTCCCCATTGTCATTCTTGATAAATTTAAAGAAAGAAATAAACATGAAAAGAAATTATGTGAATTTCATTTTTTTTTTCACTTAATTAAAAATTGGGAAAATGTTTAAATAATGTAGCTTGGCTCGTTTCTTTTTTTTCCCAGGATGTCTCCTGTGTCAGTGTGTTGGGGTAGATTATAGATGGAGCTTGGGTTCGCTCAAAAATTTAATAAAGTCACAATTGATATATGGAGATCTCCTAAGATTTTGTCAACACAGCTTTCAATATATCACGTTGATCATAAGGGAAGGGTATATATTTAAATGCAGTTGAATATATTACGATATCCTTAATCAATATTATTGATTAAAATTGGGTATATGTTCCAAAAAAATAAAATATGAGCGACGTGCATTTTAATAGAGAATAAAATTGTGATTTTGGGATCAATAGAAAATTGGAATGAACTATCTTTATGAGATAATAAACTATCTTTATTGCATGTGTGAGGTTTTTATTAGACATAAATGTTTTGTAGAGGGGTGTGATGATTTTTTCTACTTTATTATGAAAAGATGGTATTGGTTGTGATATTGAATGCAATTTTGGGATGTTTTGAAGATGATAATTAAAAAGGATTGAGTTGATTTATTTTAATTTAAAAAAAAAAATCAGTTATGTAAAGAGACAGACCTTTTGGATAATTAATGTTCAAATATGTAAAAAAACTCGAAAAGTGTACTATTAAAATATTATTCATTGATCTCTCTTTTGGCAATTGAATAAATCCAGCAAATCAAGTAAAATCCATCCAACTTTAAATCAATTTGCATATATAGTTATCTAATTATTCGCGTATTGAAAATGCATTGGTTTTAAGCTCTACTATTAATTATGGTTGTAAGTTCATGTGCAATTATCATGATATAAAAAAAAGTACTAGCACAAATCATAACACGATCGAACAATCTTTGACCAAATAATGTACTTGGAATATTATATATTTCATGCAAGAAATTGAACAAGTTAAGATCTTATTCTTTGTATTGAAGCACGGATAGGTTATTAACCGAAAAATTAAAAGGCCTAGCTAGACCTATTTGGACACATATATTTTGTCTAAAATCTTGCTCCAAAACCAATGACTCCAATGAAATAAAGAAAGGGAATGGACTTTAAATACTTCCAAGAGAAGCCCACATTCTAAACGTTTACATCACATGAAGTTTCATTGTCATGAGTTTAAACAAGTCAAAAGGAAGGTATATGAGAAATCCTAATCAAGAAATTTCCTTCTTAAATGCAAGTAAAGGAGAACTATTTTTCACCATATGCTATTGTAGTTTCTTGTGCATTACGCGAATTTCTATAACATAAAATATACTGAAATAATTAAAGTCTTCATTTTTTTTTATTTTTTTTACGGGAATAATTGAAGTTTTCTAATGTAAGCGATTTTTGTTTTTTACCAATAGATTATAGATTCGATTCATGATTTTATCAATAAAAAAATTGTTTAAGAATAAAAGGTTGATATTTTTTTTCTCGTGAAAACAGTTTTCATAAGAAAAAAATGCTTAAAAGTATTAGTTAATACATTGAAATATATTCATTTGCATACTTGAAAGCACGTTCAGCCTTAAGCTTATACTCGTATGAATTAAAAGATTCACCCTCTGCAACAGGTTAGACTTGGACAAAAGTTTTTTTATTTAACTTTATTTTCAGTTAATCTATATATTATCGTTTTTGTTATCTACCCAATAATTCCTTAATCTAAAGTATTTAGTTCTAAAATTAAAATTTCATAATTCTGGAGAATTTCTTGACTTTGTGTATTATATAAAAAATGCATTGAATAACCTAATATAGTTCTTCTTTTCAAATTAGAATTATCTTAAATGAAAAATCTCAAATCTCCCCAAGGAAAAATATTTGCTCGAGACTTGGGGATGGAAGATGCCTTGACGCATTCCACTTTTTGAGGATAAGCAAATTAAAAAAAAAAAAAAAACCAAAAGTAGTGGGCCCAAAAAATAAATAAAGATATGTTGCATTTCCCGGATAAAGTCGGCCCCACTCTCCAATCTACAACCACGTGGCTTTCACGTGCCAATCCAGCTGGCTTGGCTTTTCATACGGTGGTGGTTCTTTTGGCTCACCGCTCTAGGTATTTTTAACTTGTGGTGCGAAAATTAAATTTGGAGTTTTGATATTTAATTTTAATTTAAAATTCTAATATTAAAATTTTCACATATTTTTGTATGTACCTATGTTTTAAAAGCGGAAGCGGAGATTGAACCGGACAGCCTCAGCGCTTTTGGTCGGACCGGTCGGATCGGGGTCTGACCGTTAGTAAAGCGGTTGAACCGGATGATGTCATAATTATATAATTTATAATTAAATATAAAATTCATAAATATATAAATATTTTTTCCTTGTAATAATAAATCATATGTACAAATTATGACGAAAATCAAATAATATACATCTAATAAGAAAGTATATAATTAAGATGGTAAAGATGGAGATGCCAAAAGCCTACTGAAAAAAAAAAGTTTTGCAATAATCCTTTACAACAATCAAACTTACTAAATTTCAGTAGAGGAACATTACGACAATCAAGCTTACTGGATTTTATTTAGTCCATTACTTAATCAAGAATTTAATTAAAAAAAAAACCTTTGGGATTAAATAGAGAAGCAGTCGCGCGCACCTCGCCGGAAGGAATTTGCTCGCCGAAGATGGAGAAACCAGCAGAACCATAGAAGGAGAAGCAAAAACGGCAAGAAAATATGAGGGAGAAAAAAATTGATACCAATAATTCAATTAAGGCTTCACTAAAAAAAATTACAAAAAAGACCCAATTTTTTTTTTTTTAAATCTAACGAACCGCCGGGTTGACCGGTCCGACCGGTGACCGGTCCAACCCGGTTTCGCCGCTTTTGGCCGGTTCGCAGCCGCTTTGGGAGGAGACCGGCCCAATGTCGTTGAACCGTTCGTTAAGCTTGCCGAGTAGCGGTCCGACCGGTCCGACCGGCCGGTCCAACCCGCTTTTTAAAACATAGGTATGTACTCAAAAGCATAGCATACACTCGAATTTTAAGTCAAATTTCAAGTATGTGATATGCATTTGAGTGCACACAAAAATCATTCTAAATTTTTACATCCTTCTCTTAGAGGAGTGTATTGGTTATAGAGTCTATAAGATTTTTTTAGACTTTTAAAGTTTGGGGGTATTCAATCTAGATTTTCAAAAGTCTTTAAAAATCTGGAGGTATTCAATACAGATTTTAAAAAGTCTTAAAAAATCTTTAGGTATTTAACAGTCTATGGATTTTAATACTCCACGGATTTTCTTACTTTTTCCTTTCAAAATATGAATAGATTTCACTCTCCAAAATCTCTTCTAATAACCAGAGATTTCTACGGATTTTTAAAAAGTCTTAAAAAATCTTTAGGTATTCAACAATCTATGGACTTTCTTTGATTCGCTTCCATTGGGATGTCAACGGGGCGGTGCGGGGATGGAGGATCATTCCTCATCTCCGTCCCTACAAAATAAATGGGGAAAAAAATTTCCCCATCCCCACCTCGCTCCGGGGAGAGACGGGGATTCCCCGTTCCCCGCCTAATTATTTTTTTATCTCATTTTTAAAATATAAAAAAATATTTAAATTAAAAAATTTGATAATACACAACAGTTACTTTAAATTAGTGTTAAAAAAAACTAATTTAAATAATTTCAAGAACCTCTAATCCTAATATTTTTAATTAACATATATACTAAAGTGAAAATAATATAATTTAGAACTAATAACATAATTTTAAATAAAAAATGTAATTTTTAATAAATAGTTAATTGAGTAGGAAACTATGAAATATTTATTTGTAATTTACTTTAACATTAAAATTATATATAAATATATTAATTATATAAAAAATAATGCGGCTCCCCGCGGGGAACGAGACGGGGTTCCCCGGGCTGAGAATACTATCCCGGTCCCCGCTTACGGGGCAAAAAAAATTCCCCGTCCCTGTTTGCTTTGTAGATTACCCGCCCCGTTGTCAAGTCTACTCTTCAAAAATATATATAAATTTTACTCTCCAAAATCTCTTCTAACAACCTGGGACTTCGAATGAGGGCGGGGTATAACGGTGATGGAAATGAAGATAAAATAATAATGTATTTTTTTTCTAAATAATTTGGATAACTTTTTTTTTTATATACAAGTGTGTCACATATATATTTGCATCAATGGTTCTCGCGCCGGAGTCTATGAAAATCCATGTAAATCAATAAAAAAATGTATTCCACAATTCTGTAAAGTCTATGAAAATCCAAGTAAATCAATAAAAAAAGTCAGTCAAACTCTGCATAGAGTCTATAGATTTTCTAAATCCATAGACTTTTTAAAGTCCAAAAAAATCCAATAGAATCGCAATTGAATACACCCCTCTTAGTCTCTATAAATATTTTATAAATTAATTAATTAGTATATAATTATTTAATCATTTCAATTATATTATTCACTTTGTACTTAAAGTCAAATTATTTTGATATTGAAATCCATTAAATTTGGAAATCCGATCGATTTCAAAAATCCTTCAAATTAAAAAAAAAAAAAAAAATCTCCTAGTGTGTAAACGGATCGTCGTCATGCATGCGGATGTGTGTGCATGTTGGATTGGGTCAAATTACGGTGTGGTTTTTATGGGTAAGCCCATATATTATGGTGTAAGCTATGATGCACGGATTCTTCTAAAAATATAACAATGTAGTATTGGATTCGCACCCGCCCCCTAAAAGGGGTGCGATTCTTGAATCCGCTCGAATCCTGCTCGCGAATCCTACTTATTAAGCATTAAATATGTTATTTCAATTTAAATTTATTATATAATATAATTTAAATTGACAATGTGACATTTGTTTTATATTGAAATCACTGCTATGACATATATATTAGGCTAATGGAACTTAAATTAATTTTGGTTACTTAATTATATCAAATTATTGAATATCTTTAAATAATGGGTTATATAAAATGTGAATTATATACATTCGATTTACAAAATTTCAAAATATATTTGTTTTTTTAAGTATTTATATAATAAAATATAAATAAACTGACGTATCCTTGACGAATCGCACCCTAAGTTTTTTGAAAATTCGTATCCTCGTATCCGTATCGTATCGCACCCGCACATGTGCAACATAGGGTGTAAGTAAGTGTAATTCTAATCGGTCTTTCAACCAGAATTTTCAATTAAAATATAATGAGAAGTACTTAAATATTGTACGACATAATTTTTTTAAAAATATTCTTTACTTTATTTTTTATTCCATTATCCATCATGTAAATAAGTTACAAGTGTACAACTGATGCACATATACTTTTGCCACTGTAATTATATACCTTCATGTATGACCTATGCCTACGGCCATGCCACTACACTATATCTTTTCTTCCTTTTCAAGTCTCAACCTTCTAAAATAGAGGGTGTTTATATTTGATGATTTAATAAATGAGATAAAACTTTGCTTTATATTTACTCATGAATTATGTAATACACTCCATGAAATTCTATTTCTTATAAATTTTTGTGTTTAAAAATTTATGAATTTTGTTTTTGGACAGAATACTCTTTTTATTCAGCAAAATATCTAAATCCAGTATATTTTAAAAAGAAGTATATGTGTAATGTGAAATTTGTATAATGGTGAAACTGGTTTGCAGTACTTTTTAGTAGAACAACTCACATCCTTTAGTGAAAACAACTCAAACTCTTTAGTGATAATAATATTATATCCTTCAAAATTAAAATCGTTTAGTGAAGACAATACTCTTTAATAAAACAACTCGTACCCTTCAAAGTGATCAAATTTCACTTTATACTTTGCCTTTGGGGTATGTTTGGTTCGTGCTTAGGTGAGATTTAGAAAAGTTGGCTTGCGAAATTTCTGGATTGAATTTTTTTTAAAATAATAAAAGATATACTCCCTCAGTTCCGGTCTAAGCGTCTCATATTTTTTTTTTTGAATGGTTTAAAAAAGTGTATTTGTTTATTAATATATGGTGGAAAAGTAATAATAGTGTTTAATAAAGTAATGAATAATGTTGAAAAGTGGATTGAATTAGTGGCATTTTTGGTAGTATTGTGTGAATTTAAAGGTTAAAGTTTATATGTAGTAGAGTGTTGTTTTTTCCATTTATGGAATGAGACACTTAGTGTGGGACTGCCAAAAAAGGAAAGTGGGACACTTAGAGTGAGACGGAGGAAGTATTTGTTTTAAGATTTTATAGGGTAGGATTGTAAAAAAAAAAAATAGAGATAATACAATACTTTTATATTGTAAAAAATTGTGATTATAATGATTTACATCTTGGGTTGAGACTTGCGAATAAGGAATGAGAAAGAGAGAATGTGAGTAAGAACAATAAAATAATAAGAATGAAATAGGATGATAGATGCAATATATAAGGTATTGAAATCCTGCCATAGTAAATAGTAATCCTAAAAAATAAACATATATTTTCAAGTTTAATCCTGAAATCGAATCTGCTAGGCTGAAACCAAACATACACATAGAAGCTCAAATCTTAAAGAACAAGATTTTAAAGTTCACTACAAAAAAATTATTAAATTAAACTATATTTTGAAGAAGGAATAGAGTTTAAAGAGGGTATTGAAGGGGGAAATTTTCCCTCTTCAAAATGCTAGTCGTGAATATCTAGTCGAGGAAAAATGAGGTCCCTCGAAGTTAATGAGGGTTTTGACGAGGGAATTTCCCTCGACAAACCGGACACCGACTGACGCATTTGGACGAGGAATTAATCCCCCGGCTGAAGTGGCGAGGGAAATTCCCTCGCGTACATGTGTATTCGGAAAGAATTATTTCGCCGACTTCGAATCCGCGACCTTCCACCTGCACCCACACCGTGGAACCGCTGGGCCACTTACCATCTTAGTGTTGTGTATGGACGAACTAGTATTTGTCCCCTATTGGAGGAGTATAAATTGGGCGAAATTCGCCCCCCATGAGAATCAAACGCGCGACCTCCATGTATGGAGAGGTCTTGCGTGTTTCGTCATACCGTTTGGGCAAAACAATTTAATTGTTATGTTTGTCTTTGTAAATGTATACGTCTTATATATTTTATGTTATATATTTTAAATGTAATACTACTTAATATTAATTGTTTGTTATTGTTGGGACATTGTCAGTTTTGATTAAGATCCCAAAGCCCCTGAAAAGATGATTGCCTTAATCTGTCTTTGTCAGGCTAGTCTTGGTTAGGATTAATACTTAGTCATTTTACACTTCACAGGTACTCAGTGAGAGGAGAACTCACTGGAGACAATCAAGACTCAGAGCCTGAAGACGAAGAGCACCATCCTGAACTTATGGCAGTCTTCTAAGCTGGCTGAGTAAGTGTCAGTGATGAAGAGTATGACCCTGAGGTCATTACTAACTCAGTCCTGAAGGGAACGGGATGTCACTGAGTTAATGGGAAGACTTGGAGTAGAGCCAAGCAATGCAAAAGGAATTTCAACGTCAGGACAAGACTGGTGGGCTCAAGACAAAATGAACTTAATAAGACAAGCCTGAAGCTCAGGAATAAGTTCTGACATTCTCACCAACCTGATGACGTGGACCAATCCGAGAAGGACACGCACGTACGGAACCTGACATGAAGACTGAATTCAAACTGCATATTCAACGGGCAAGCATTTAATGTGCATTTAATGCAAATACCAAATCCATGCAAGGACGGCTGCTGCATGAAGATATGTCCGTTTGAAGCCACTCTACATAGATGACTAGAAGACTATCTCTCCAACGAATAGTTTTTCAAATCACCTATAAATACAGAAGGCCTTGAACCCATTCAAGGTAACGGGAAATTTCCAAGCCAGAAATTACTCAAACTCTCAAGCATTCAAAGCATTCAACCTTTAAGAGAAGCACTCGAAACCTTCTAAATTTCCCAAGTGTTTCTTAGCAATTGAGAGTTATTCTGTATTCCAAGAGCTAATTAGAATTATCTTAAGCTTAGAGAGATTATCCAATCCTTAGCATAGTTTTGCCTTGTAAGGATAATCTCAACTTAGTTGGAATCCAAACTGAAACCAAAACCCTAAGATAGGCTTGTTGGGAGTAAGTCAGTTAGAGTGTTAGTAAGTGGAGTTGTATAGATCAGTGAGGTTAGCTGGTCTTGGTGCACCTTGGCACGTTAAAAACAAGAATCCCTTGAGTGGATTTCCTGTTAAGTCGGGTCGTGGACGTAGGAGCTTGAGACTCTGAACCACGTTAAACTCCTTGTGTTCTTACTGCTTTGATATTGCACATACTTGCTATATTACTTGTTCATTCATTGCATTCAAGTTTATCAGGCCTGAATCAATCAGGCTGATCTTCAAAAGAGCACTGCCCTACTAAACACTCTTCAGATTTGAGTAAAACAAGTTTTTCAGAAAGCAAACTAAACAAGACTTTAAACTTCCAGGGCTCAAACATTTCCGCACTGAACTTGAACTGATAGTTAGCCAACTGACCCGCACCAAGTGTAGTCAGTCGGTGTGTTATCAGCTCCTAGTTCTTTACCACTCTGAGCAAAGGGGACTCAGTCAGTTTTAAGGTTGAAAAATTGGTATACGTGTATTCCCCCCCCCCCCCCATACACGTATTCCTCAGTCTTGTACCGGGACCAACAAGTGGTATCAGAGCAGTGGTTCGAAAGACCACTGACTTTGAATACTAATAGTTTCAGAGGAGAAACTGTTGGTGGTCACTGAACAGATCTGAGTTTGCTTTTCATAAAACTTGCATCATCATGACTTCGAGGAGACTTGAAGCTTCGTTACCTGAATTCTCTGTGTCTAACTTTGTCTATTGGAAGTTCAGATTAGAAGCACATCTAGATGCCATCCATGACCAGATGCCGCGTGTACTCAGGGAGGGACCGATCAAGATCACTATTCCTAACGTCAGAGGACTGGGATATGAGGATCTTGCGATTGGCGTGCAGGTTCCTAAAGAAAGGAAAGACATGACCAACGATGAAATCAAGATGGTGGGACTTGACAACGTCGCCAGAAACATCATCTTGCACACGGTGCCCTTCGAGGAGTCAGCCAGGCTGATGAACTTAAAGACGGCAAAGGAGGTCTGGGATGAGCTGACAAGGATGTGTGAGGGATCTGAAAAGATCAAGGAGAACAAGAGAAACATTGCCATTCAGAAATTCGAGGCGTTCGAGATGCTGCCTGACGAGAGCATAGATCAAATGGAGTCTAGATTCATCAAGTTGATGAATGAGTTGGTGATGCTGGACAAGGATGTCCCAAGGAGAGATGTTGCTTCAAAGATCCTGAATGCCCTTCCTGAGAGATGGGACAACAGTGTAATTATGCTTAAGAACACTCAGGATATGAGTAACATAACTTCTGCTTTACTTTTTTCAGAGCTCAAAGCGCTTGAATTTGACCTTAACAAGAGAAAGAAGAAAGTCCAGTCAGAAGAGGAAGTGAAGGAGAAAACTCCTGAGAAAAGTGTGGCGTTCAAGGCCAGGTCTGAACCTGTTGAGCCCTCATCAAATTCGTCATCAAAGTCACTGATGGAGATGAGCAGGGAAGAACTCGCTGAGGAGTACAGCCTGATGGCCAGACGATTTGACAAGCTCAATTCCAGGTTTGGTCGTTATAAAAAGTTTTATCAAGACTCACGTGACAGGAAACCTGAAGGAACCCACCAAAGCTCAAGGAGATATGAGGAGCGAAGGAATACTGACCAGAGGAGAGAACGTGGTGATGAAAGGAGATATTCTGAACCAAAACCTGAAAGAAGAGACGAACAGAGACGTACTCGCGATGATAGATATCCAACAAAGACTGAAAGCTCACCAAGAACCAAGGAACCTGACTCAAGGAGGAACCCTGAACCGAGAAAAGAAAAAGTGAGTGAGCAGGTAGCATGTTACAACTGTAACAAGATTGGTCACTATCAGTACGACTGCCCGGAGCTGAGTGCGAGGGAGAGAGAGGAAAGGAGAGCCACTAGGGATCTAAGATCTGCTGATCGGAGAGCGATGGTCGCTGAAGATGCAACAGATTCTGACGGTCCTGCTGAAAGGTCACCTGAACTCTTCTCAGATGACGAGTACGATGATGTCTGTCTGATGGCTAGGGATGAGCCTGAGGTAACATCAAATTCTGTTTGTGCCTCTTACACTGGTCAAAATCCTGAGCTTAGCTCAGAGTCAGTTAGAGAAATGAACCTTCAGATATGTCTTGATCAATTGATGGTTGATTTCTCCAGACTGCAGGAAACTAATGTCTTCTTGGTTGAGGAGAACAAGAAATTGAGTACTGAAGTTCAAAACCTGAATGAACAACTCACTCAGTCTGATCTTAAAGAATCAGCTCAGATTGTGAGACTAACTCAGGAAATTGATATGATCAATTCTGAGCGTCTCCCAAGAGAGAAGATTCTGAAGGAATTGGCTGAGGAAGAGCTGGTCAGGAAGGAAGAGCTGAAAGCACTTAAGAGTAGGTTTGATGACCTCTTTACCAGACATGAAATCCTGAAAAAGAGTGAGGACTCTCTCAAGAAAAAGGTTGCAGCAATGAATAAATCCTCAGTGGCTAGAGAGGAAATAAATAGCAACCAGATACTTGGGAACAAGAAAAAGGGACTTGGATATGTTCATGAGAAATCCTCACAAGGTCTGTCTCATGTTGCTTCAGGGAGCAATACTGAGAGGGTATTTGTTCAGACAGGCCAGAGTGCACCTAAGGTTGTGCTTCAGGCCCGTCAAACTGATAAGGGCAAGGAAACCGTTGACACAGTCAGGATTGCTCCTAAGGTAGCTAAGCCAAAACCCAAGGGAAAGGCAAAGCAACCTACGGAAGCCCCTGAGAGCTCAGGCCAGGGAAAACCTCAGCGAAAGCAGAGGAAGACTCAGGCCAAAAGCCCTCAGACTGGTCAGCGAGGGTACCATCATGCTTGGCAATACCAACAGGGAAGGCCAAATATGATGACACCCCCGTGGTTTTGGCATCCTGAGCCCTTTAACTGTTTTCCATTTCCTCACTTGCCTAGGGGAAATAGAAATCAGGGTCCTTATCAAGAACAAGGCCCAAGACCTGCTGCACCCAGACCTAGGAAGAACAGGAAGCCAGCCCAAAAGGCACCCACTCAGGCTCCTGCGAAGCCTAAGTCTAACACTCACACACCATCTTCCTCTAAGGCAAAAGAGAAGAAAGTTGTGTATGTCGATGTTTCAGGGAGACAGATTTACCACTCTGAGGCAATCAGGGTTGTGAAGCAAGTCTGGATCCCGAAGGGTACAGCTGACACAATAGGACCCAACACCCAATGGGTACCTAAAGCCTGATTTGGTTGCAGGCGGCTGTGGATCACAACAAGAGGAGATGAGACTCAATCAAAGTTGTTTGGTACCTAGACAGTGGTTGCTCAAGGCACATTACTGGAATGAAGAGTCTTCTCCAAGAGTATCAAGCTAAAGATGGTCCACAGGTAACCTTTGGTGATAACTCAAAAGGTGTTACTAAAGGTTTTGGTGTTCTAATTATAGGTACAGTCAGAGTGGAAAATGTGTCATTTGTGGAAGGACTGAAGCATAACCTGCTGTCAGTAAGTCAATTCTGTGACAAAGGGTTCAGTGTTGAGTTCTCATCGAATACATGTTCAGTCAAGGACAAATCAACACAGGTGCTTCTATCAGGTATAAGGAAAGGTAACGTTTATCTCGCTGATTGGAGCAGCACTATTCCTAATACTTGTTTTGTTGCTAAAAGCTCTCTAGAGCTCAGTTGGTTATGGCATAAAAGATTAAGCCACCTGAACTTCAAGATTCTTAACAAAATTTCTAGACAGTCACTTGTTGATGGTCTACCTAATGAAGTTTTTAGCAAAGATCACGTGTGCAAAGCTTGTCAGGAAGGGAAGCAGGTCAGAGCGTCATTCAAAGAGAAAGCATCTTATTCCACTGACAGGATACTTCAGCTCTTGCACATGGATTTGTTTGGTCCCATAACACCTGTGAGTATGAATGGTAGAAAGTATACCCTTGTGGTTATTGATGATTATTCTAGATATACTTGGGTTATTTTCTTGTTAAATAAGAAGGAAACACAGGTGAAGCTTCCAGAGTTGCTCAGGAGACTCAGCAATGAGAAGAATCAATCCATTACTAAGATCAGATCTGACAAGGGCACTGAATTTATAAATTCATATATTTCTGACTTCTGTAATGAACTTGGTATAGCTCATGAGACTTCTGCAGCTAGAACCCCACAACAGAATGGTGTCGCTGAAAGAAGGAATAGGACACTGAAGGACGCTGCAAGGACCATGCTGGCTGAGTCAGGATTGCCCAAGAAATTCTGGGCTGAGGCAATCAACACTGCATGCTACACTCAGAACAGATCCATGCTGAACAAGCAACATGCACAGACCCCATATGAGACATGGAACAAAAGGAAACCTCGTATTTCTTATTTTCATGTATTTAGTTGTAAGTGCTTCATCCTCAACAATGGGAAGACCCAGTTGAAAGCCTTTGATAGCAAATCTGATGAAGGAATATTCTTAGGATATTCTGAAGTTAGTAAAGCCTTCAGGGTTTACAATTCTAGAACCCTTGTTGTTGAAGAATCACCTCATGTTGTTTTTGATGAATCTGCTAATGAGTCTAGGGCAAAGGTGTTGAATCCTGACTCTGAGGAGGTCACAAGGAGTGTGACAAGGCTGAGCTTGAAGAATCAACCTGATCCCAAGATCAAGACTGTGCCAATTCCGAGATGGGATGATGATGACGATCAGGATGATGAATCAGGTGCCACTCCTAAGCCCAGCACATCAGGGATTGTTGAGCCTCAGACTGAGGAACAGGCTCAATCTGAGGTAAGCACCGTCTATGAAGATGCTGTTGCAGCTGAGACGGTTCCTGAGACACCTCATCAAGGGAGAATCAATGTTCCTGACATTGAACTTATTAATCCCTTTGGCATAGACTCAGGATCATCCCCTTCTGTTCAATTTCCTTAATTTTATGAACCTGTAGACACTAACATTGCAGGTACTTCAGGAACAACTCCTGGCAAGAGAACTTGGTTAGAAGATCATCCCATTGATCAAATCATTGGTGATCCAACTGAGGGAGTCAGGACCAGACGGTTCAATGGTGAGAGTGCATTGTTCTGTTGCTTTCTCTCTGAGCAAGAGCCTCAGAACATTGAAGAAGCTCTCACTGACTCGAACTGGATCATTGCCATGCAAGAGGAGTTGAATCAGTTCACAAGGAATCAGGTTTGGGAACTGGTGGATAGACCTAGGCATCAAGCTTTGATTGGTACCAAGTGGGTCTTTAAGAACAAGAAGGATGAGAATGGTGTTGTGGTAAGGAACAAGGCTAGACTGGTTGCAAAAGGGTATTGTCAGTCTGAAGGAATAGACTATGATGAGACTTTTGCTCCAGTGGCTAGGTTGGAAGCTATCAGGTTGTTCCTTGCATATGCAACATACAAGAAGTTCAAGGTGTATCAAATGGATGTCAAGAGTGCCTTCCTGAATGGTGTACTCAATAAAGAGGTATATGTTGAACAACCTCCCGGGTTTGAGGTTGGAGATAGAGTATACCATTTGAAGAAAGCACTCTATGGACTTAAGCAAGTACCAAGAGCTTGGTATGATACACTCTCTCAATTCCTGATAGACCATGGGTTCAAGAAAGGAACTGTGGATAGAACCTTGTTCAGGATCACTGAAGGTGATGACATTCTCTTGGTCCAGATTTATGTGGATGACATAATATTTGGATCACCAAATCATCAGCTCTGTGAGAAATTCTCTAAGTTGATGACTGGTAAATTTGAGATGTCCATGATGGGAGAGATGAACTTCTTCTTAGGATTGCAGGTCAAACAGACTGATCAAGGTATATTCATTAATCAGGCCAAGTATACAAGAGACTTGATTCATAAGTTTGGTGTTCAGAACAGCAATCCAGCAAGGATCCCTATGAACACAAATTGGAAGATGGATCCTGACACTGAAGGGACTTCAGTAAATCAGACTGAGTATCGTGGGCTGATAGGTTCTTTATTGTACCTGACTGCAAGTAGGTCTGGCATTACGTTTGCAGTTGGTGTGTGTGCTAGGTATCAGTCTGATCCCAAGAGAAGTCATTTGGAGGCTACTAAGAGGATACTTAAGTATTTGAAAAGGACAGTCAATATGGGACTACGGTATCCTTCAGATGACAACTTAGAACTGACAGGTTATTCAGATGCAGATTGTGGAGGTTGTAGGATTGATAGGAAATCAACCTCAGGGACATGTCAGTTTTTGGGAAGTAAGTTGATCTCGTGGTTTAGTAAGAAGCAGAATTCAGTGGCTACATCCACGACTGAGGCTGAGTATATGGCTGCAGGTAGCTGTTGTGCTCAGATTTTATGGTTGAGGCAACAGTTGAGGGACTACCAAGTGTTTGCTAATCAGGTTCCAATCTATTGTGACAACAATAGTGCTATAGCAATTACTCAGAACCCAGTGCTTCACACAAGGTGCAAGCATGTGGATATTAGACACCACTTCATTCGAGATCATGTGGAGAAGAAAGATATTAGGATGGAGAAGATTCACACTGACAGGCAAAGAGCTGACATCTTGACTAAGCCTCTGGCTGAATCAAGGTTTATGGAACTGTCAGTGGAGTTAGGACTCTTAGATCCGGGAGAGCAGTCAGTGTAGGGTTCTAGGGGGAACTCAGGCCAGACTCGACTCAGCGAGGTATCAGGGTGCTACAATGTCTCCCTGACAGGTATGAGTTCTAACCTGACTCTTGTGAATTTCAAGCGTCCCCCTGAGTCCTTCGTCCTGAAAATCTTTATTAAATGCATCCCGTTTTCATTAAAAGCGCGCCTTTTCATATTTAAAACCCACGCGCACGGAGCATTTAATGCCAATTACTTTTTCATATACGTGTCCGTTTTATACGGAATATGACTGACATGGGATTTAATTGAAGCTAAGATTAATCCTGGCCCCTCATTTCAAAACCTTTCGAATTCAGGGATCAATCTCAACCCCACGTTTGAGTAACTGACTTAGTCTTATCAATCAAGAGTGCCATTTGAGGTTTTTACGCAAACACAACGCACAATCTGCACACTGAGTTTTCTCTTGCTCAAACACAGAACTCTTTCGAAAAATCTTTTCCTTTCAAAACAATGGCATTCCTCGATTCCAACTGGACAACCGACAAGATCGTCAACGTTGTCGAGAAGAAACTGGTACACATGGAGCAAGTCATCTCCATGGAAGGTATCTGTCTTACGGTTGAGGAAATCAAACCCGTATTTAAATGGATTTCCGATGCCGGGTTGGAAACATACTTCACTACCCGACCCATTTCCGTGCTCCCAAGAACAGTTGTGGAAGCATATTTGAATATGTTCTTGCGGAAGGGGGAAGTTTTCACAAAGGTGACTGCGCTGAAGCCTACGGGAGAGAAGGACGGCGACGGCGAACCTCTTTACAACACAGAGGTGGTCACTATCAACTTCAGGCAGGCGGTGAGGGAAGTCTTCAAGCTGCCTTTCTCAGGCATCAACCCAAGAACCTACAGGGAGAACTCAGAGGGAGAGTTTCTTGGGAAATGGACCAAGTCAGGGTCATCGGAGTTCAGGGCTCGCCAGAACAAGAGTACGTTAAAGCATGAGTATAGAGTTCTGGTGGACTTGGTATCCAAGATGGTGATGGGCGCAACTGGCCCTCACGAGCAATTGAGTCTGCCCAAGCTGAGACTCATGGGAGCTACCGTTGATGGAGTAGAAGTGAACTGGGAGCAGCTCTTCCTCGATCAACTCCATCAGGCAGGTTTGGACAAACTTACGCGAGACGAGGAAAAGAAGCACATTTCCGCCAGTGCCATCTTGCCTTTCGGCACGAGGATGTCCATCCTGATTGCTCATGCTTGCCATGGGTATACCTTCGACTTCGAGGATAGTCTCTCCTCGAAGAAGGTAATGTTTTCCTCACTGAGTGATACTTATTCAGTGCTAGGGCTGACTGATCCAAATGCGAAAGCAAAGGGTCAGGCCAAAAAACCAGCTGATAAGGCCAAGAGGGTGGCAACCAGTCTCATTGAACGAGTAGATGACCTCCTTGAGAGGAGTAAGGATGGTGAGGAGGTTGCTGCTGAGGAGGTGGAGCAGCCTGAGGTGGAGATGGCTGAGAAGAGGAAGAAGGTAAGGGTCGTGCTGGCAGGGAAGAGCACGAAGTCAGGGACTGAGTTTGATCCCAAGAAGGCCGGGTCTGAGGCTGAGGGAACTGACGATGACGTCAGAAAGGAGGGTGCTCAGGGAGAGAGGCCCCTAAAGAGACTTAGGAAGGGAATAAAGAAATCCCCTGCTAAGAAACTACCTGAAGTGAGTGAGAGGGAGAAGTCAAGCTCTCCTGGAGCATCTGACTTGGAGGAAGTAAGAAAGACTGTCGAGACGGCTGAGTCGCTGCAGCCTGAGACAGCACCCACTCTAACACCCCCACACCCTGAAACCCAAACACCTTTCATCCCTAACCCCACACCTCAAACTCCCCAACCACCCCAAACCTCAGAGCCAAATCATCCTACTGAGTCAGCGCCTTCAACTTCACACATAAATGAGCCTGACCAGTCAGCCGAGCTAAATATTCCAAACCCCTCAGACTTTCCCTCATACCCCAATCCCAAGGATTGCCCCAAATCCATTCCAACTGAAAAGGATGAATTCCTTGAATTGGAGGAGGAGGATCTGGATGAACACATGGCAGGAGGGATACTGGAGAACACCCTCAGGGGGAACGCCACAGAATGGGCAGGGAAGTGCTGGCCTGGGCTATACAAGTACACTAAGCTGCTGGCGTATGTGATTGAGCTCAAGGTTTGGTTGAACTTCAAACAATCAAACATGCAGGAGCAACATATGCTGGTGGATGCTCGTGGCTGGGAGCATTGGGAGACTGAAGAGGCCAAGATTTGCTCTTTCTTTGGACTGACTAGCTGGCTTCAACTTCTGAACTTCGATAATCTGAAGCAGTTAGTGGCTGAATTGATGTCCAAGAGCAAGGCTGACATCCTGTCAGGTGACGAGAAGGAGGATGAGGATGATGAAGGAGCTCAGGGTGGAGACCTGGAGAAGGCAGTGGAGGAAACTGCACAGGAAGTTGATGAGATGAACTCTGAGCCTCAGGCTCAGGGGGAAGGTGATAAGAACACTGGTGCCAAGGGTGGACCAGTGGCTGAGGATGTTGTGAACATCTCAGCTGCCGATGAGACATCTGTCGATGAAGGGATTCCCTGCCCTGGGACAAGAGAGGAAGATGTTGAGGCATTCAAGGAGACTCTCAGTTCCGAGGGACTTGCTCCCAAGGTTCAAGTTAGCTTAGCTGAGCCTGAGGAGGCGGCTATGACTACTTCACAACTGCCTTCAGTGCACCTTGAAGAAGGGACTGATGCTGCAGGGGCTGACAAGGGAAATCAGTCAATCACTGAGGCGGCCGTTGATGATGAGGATGTGATCATAACCGGGGTCGGACGTGCTGAATTCACCAGCATAGTGGAGGTCAAGCAGGAGAAAACCTCATAAAATCTAGCTGAACTTCAGGAGGAGGTAATGAGGCTACGAGCTGAGAAGGAAGAAGACTCCAAGGCCCTGGCGAAGCACATCAGGTGGACGAAGTCAGCTTACAACACCCTTGCTAACAGGGAGCTGATTTTGTTAAAGAAAACGATGACTGACACGGCCAAGTCAGTGAGGAATGAGAGGAAGCGCACCAAGAAGATGCTTAGGAACACTCTCAAGAAGCTTGAAGAGAGGGATGCGATCAGGGACGAGAAGATGAATCAGGCAGTGGACAGGCTTGCAGTTCAGACTGGAGCTATTGTCACTCAGGCCCTGAAGGACTCAGCGTCCAAACTAGAGCTAGAGTCAGGGAGGATGGATCGCACCTCTCAGTCAGTGGCAGACACTTTGGCAAAGGCCACTGAGGAATCGGCAAAGTTACTAACTGAGGCTAGCAGAGTCAGCGGTGAGTCCTTGAAGGTGGAGGAAAGGATCACCAAGGCTGAACAAAGACTCCAACTCTCTATAGAGGTCTTTGAAAAGAAAGTCAATGCTGCTATCAGTTCAGTTTCTTACGCAGGCACTGGGATTGCCACGGGAGTTGAGATGCTGAAGGAGGGCGTTTTGGAAGTTCAATCCTTAGCCTCCTTTGTCATCAACAGTGGAGCCGAGTCACTCCCATCCCAGGCCAATGATGATGCCAAAAAGGGGGAAAAGAAGAAGAAAAGATCCCGCCCTGAGGCATCGGAGGCAGTCAATCAAGGTGAGACCGTTCTAGCTGACCCTGAAGCCAATCCTGAAGGAAACATCTTAAGGGTGAGGAAGTCAGCTAGGCTAGCGGTGGTGGAAAAGGAAGGAGGAGAAATGGTTGCCAAGCTGAGGGAGGAGGCAGCAAAGGCAAAGGCTAATGAACCTTCCAAGCAACAACCTGAGCCAGTTCAGAGATCGTCTCCCATGAGCTCAAGGAAGAATCCCATCACTTACTCAGGTGAGTTGGTTGCGGAGCTATGTGCTGAAGCGTGGGGAGATCAATCTGAAAAATCTGAGGCTATGCGCAGAGCTGAAATTGCTCAGAAGGAGAAGATGCGCATCTTAGAGAAGAAGGTTGAGAAGCTGACGAATATCACTGAGCTTCAACAACGTGAACTAGATGATGCAGTGATCAGCTTGCTAAGGAGGAAGAAGGCGAAGCCTGAGCCAAGGAAGTACAGGAAGAAGCCAACAGTTAGGAAATCAACAATTCTTCAAGTCAGAAGGCCAGAATCAGGAGCAAGGGAAGCTTTTGTTGATGAGTTCGTCTCAGAGACATTGAAGGAGTTTTGGACTGATGCAAGGGATGAATTTGTTAGACTGTGGTTTGTTGTGAAGAAGTGGGGCGACACTGACGATATCAATGCCCACTTCACTGACTACATGATGGACAACCATCCTGAGCTATTCCAGAAAATCTTGGAGGAGGCTGAGGCAGCTCAAGTTCAAGTGAAGGCTCCTGAGTTCACCATTCGAGCTCCTCCCTTGGTTCCTGGAACTCAAAAGCATGATACAAAGGCCATTATGATGGAAGTCTTGAAGATAGCCAAAGCTGAAGGGTACGTGAATCAACCTGGAAGACTTGACGAGCTGAAGGCAAGAGTTTATGCAGGATATGGACTCAAGCCTGAAATGAGATTAGTCTAGGTGTTCACAGGCTTCTTTGTAATAGATTAGATTCATTGTAATCATTTCCACATCAATCAATGAAATCTATTACTTTTGCCCACAGACAAAAACTCATTGTCTTTTTGGCTGTTGTTTAAAATTATGTACTTTATCAAGAATTGCTCTAACACTGTCTTATCTTATAGATAGGTTTATCTTGTTTCCTCTAAGTGTTTTGAGGATCTTTTCAGTGTTTTGGCATCATCAAAAAGGGGGAAATTGTTGGGACATTGTCAGTTTTGATTAAGATCCCAAAGCCCCTGAAAAGATGATTGCCTTAATCTGTCTTTGTCAGGCTAGTCTTGGTTAGGATTAGTACTTAGTCATTTTACACTTCACAGGTACTCAGTGAGAGGAGAACTCACTGGAGACAATCAAGACTCAGAGCCTGAAGACGAAGAGCACCATCCTGAACTTATGGCAGTCTTCTAAGCTGGCTGAGTAAGTGTCAGTGATGAAGAGTATGACCCTGAGGTCATTACTAACTCAGTCCTGAAGGGAACGGGATGTCACTGAGTTAATGGGAAGACTTGGAGTAGAGCCAAGCAATGCAAAAGGAATTTCAACGTCAGGACAAGACTGGTGGGCTCAAGACAAAATGAACTTAATAAGACAAGCCTGAAGCTCAGGAATAAGTTCTGACATTCTCACCAACCTGATGACGTGGACCAATCCGAGAAGGACACGCACGTACGGAACCTGACATGAAGACTGAATTCAAACTGCATATTCAACGGGCAAGCATTTAATGTGCATTTAATGCAAATACCAAATCCATGCAAGGACGGCTGCTGCATGAAGATATGTCCGTTTGAAGCCACTCTACATAGATGACTAGAAGACTATCTCTCCAACGAATAGTTTTTCAAATCACCTATAAATACAGAAGGCCTTGAACCCATTCAAGGTAACGGGAAATTTCCAAGCCAGAAATTACTCAAACTCTCAAGCATTCAAAGCATTCAACCTTTAAGAGAAGCACTCGAAACCTTCTAAATTTCTCAAGTGTTTCTTAGCAATTGAGAGTTATTCTGTATTCCAAGAGCTAATTAGAATTATCTTAAGCTTAGAGAGATTATCCAATCCTTAGCATAGCTTTGCCTTGTAAGGATAATCTCAACTTAGTTGGAATCCAAACTGAAACCAAAACCCTAAGATAGGCTTGTTGGGAGTAAGTCAGTTAGAGTGTTAGTAAGTGGAGTTGTATAGATCAGTGAGGTTAGCTGGTCTTGGTGCACCTTGGCACGTTAAAAACAAGAATCCCTTGAGTGGATTTCCTGTTAAGTCGGGCCGTGGACGTAGGAGCTTGAGACTCTGAACCACGTTAAACTCCTTGTGTTCTTACTGCTTTGATATTGCACATACTTGCTATATTACTTGTTCATTCATTGCATTCAAGTTTATCAGGCCTGAATCAATCAGGCTGATCTTCAAAAGAGCACTGCCCTACTAAACACTCTTCAGATTTGAGTAAAACAAGTTTTTCAGAAAGCAAACTAAACAAGACTTTAAACTTCCAGGGCTCAAACATTTCCGCACTGAACTTGAACTGATAGTTAGCCAACTGACCCGCACCAAGTGTAGTCAGTCGGTGTGTTATCAGCTCCTAGTTCTTTACCACTCTGAGCAAAGGGGACTCAGTCAGTTTTAAGGTTGAAAAATTGGTATACGTGTATTCCCCCCCCCCCCCATACACGTATTCCCCAGTCTTGTACCGGGACCAACAGTTATATACACATATATATATATATATATATATATATATATATTCTATTTGACCTGGGTTCGATTCCCTCTAGGAACGATTTATGGGAGTTGTGGCTTGGAGATTTCTTGGAGTATTTGGGGCTTGAAAATTATTATTACATATAAAATTAAACTATCACTTGCTTATATTACTTTCACTATTTATCTAAATGTGTACTTATATACACTTATAATATTAAAATAATTCAATAAAATTGTAAAATAAATATTTTTTTTAATTCTTTTTCACTATTTACTAACATTTGTAGGTATAATACACTTATATTGATCATTTTTATAAAAAAAAAAAAAAATCAATAAAATTGTAAAATAAATTCTTTTTAATTTTTTTTCACTATTTAGTAACATGTGTATATATATACACTTATATTGATCGTTTTTCTAAAAAAAAAAATCGATAAAATTGTAAAATAAATTCTTCTTAAATTCTTTTTCACTATTTAGTAACATGTGTACATACAATTCCCTGCACAACAATCGATCCTCTCCACCGGAAGCCTCATCTCACCCATCAACTGTTTGCTATCAAAAAATTTTCTGGGCACCAAACTATCACGAGGACAGATCTCGCGAACCAAGTCAACGATCTGATTATAACCCCTTTCAGACAGTCTGTTTTCAGTTTTAATGTTCAACATTCGGGCATTGAATGACAGCTGCGAGTGCGATTTGCAACCAGAATACAAATCTCGATCCACTGCACGAAGCATATCATAAAACTGTGCAACATACTGATTAGGGGGTTCCTCAACAGACGGCTCGCCATCCACATTCCAAAGTAGGGATCGGAAGTTAAATCCGTGATCATATCGTGGTACGAGCTAGATCATGTTGTCTCATCAATCGGCCCGTATGAAGGCGATGTCTAATCATTATATTGATGCGCAATTTGACCCCAATTTTCCTCACCGTGAAAAACCCAATTGTAATAATTTGGCATAAACCATTTCTATACAAATCTTTCACGTCATCGGGGTACTGAAAAGTCTTGTTCCTACATCTAAATTTGTTGCAGGGACACCTAATCTTTCCTCAATTCATCTAATTCTGGTTACTAATGACGAAGTCTACGAATGAATCGAGTCCACTAATAAATTTAGGAGCTATCATGTCATTAATCGATCTTGGACCATACATCCAACATAAACGGCTTGAATAATCCATAACATTAATTTAATATTGAATTAATACTCAACAGCATATATAATTTTAATTCTCCTATTACATTAATTAATTAATATATATTTTCTATCAAAATTGGCAGAGTTTCGTTTAGTTTTATCGTATTCCCCAATAAATCAAAATCCCAAGTACACTCATTTCCGACTTAATTAATTAATTAAATTAAATTAATCAAGTTGTAACACACATATTCTAAAAATTCTATACGTGCATCCATTAACACTAACATGTATCTCTCCTTCTCCAACGTATATTAAACAAAAAACATATAGATTATTAATTTAATTATTAACATAATTAATATATATACACTATATATATTATATATGTAAGTATATATATGTGTGAGAAGCTATAGCTGGCATGCGCATACATATACTAATTATAATATTATATGCAAATTAATTAATTAATTAATTAATTATAATCACATGTTAATTATAATTAAATTAAATAATTAGCTATTATACTACACATTAAACAATTAATACCAAATAATTAAACAATTTTCACCTCAGTTTATATATACCAGCAAAATGCACCTATATACATATATATATATATATATATATATATATATATATAAATTATAAATAATTAATCGATTAAAACGATTTTTTTTTTAGAAATCTTCACGTGAAAGCGTAGAGCAAAAATCGAGTATGGAGTGGTAGACTTGCCGGAATTTCAGCTCGATCCGGGGCGGTGGTGGTAGCCTTGCTGTGGTGCTTCTTCTTCTTTCCGCAACTGCAATAATTTCGGCTAGGCTCAACTGCAACAAGGTGGTATTTGTGTGGTCTTGGGCGAGGGTTTTGACGAGGGAAACCCCCTTGACAAATTAAGATTCTGACGGCCCCACCAAGAAGCAAAAGCCTGCATGCACAGAGCCACTAATTCAAATTGTCAGAGGGAAGTAAACCCTCGTGAAAGGGAATCTGAAGTCAGCCAAGGGAAACTTCCCTCGTGACTTTGTCGACCATCCATTTTCCCTCGTGCTTGTGCATGTGTCAGAGGCAGCCGAGTGAATTTTCCTCGTGATATTGCATAGGGCACATGCCCTGGTCTGTACCCTCGTGATAGCTTGTGGGCCCCACTATTCCCTCATCAGACCCCTCTTCATAGACTAGCAAAATTCTTTGGTTGTTAAATCACTCGTCAAATATATTCCCTCGTGAAAACCCTCTTCAAACTCGAGGGCTTAATATCCCTCTTTAACTTCCCTCTTTAAATAGTCTTTTTTTTTGTGGTGGTCCCGAGAAGCTCAAACTTTAGGCTGTTTTTTTTTTTTTTTAACAATATCTTACAGGGGTTAGTAAAAATAAGACACTATCTTTATGAACTCACAATTTTAGGATACTACATTTACAAACTTGTAAAATTAGGATAATCATGTTTAGCAATTTTATGTCAAATTTTATGAAATAAGGGTCAAATAAAGCTCGAGTATGATGTGTCATTCACCCCAGCGTCACCTCTGTGCCAAATCAACTAATGACAATAGAATTAATATAAAATAAATTTAAATTAATTGTATAATTTTTTTTTAAAAAGTATTCAATAGTTTAAATATTTTAAATTATAAGAAATCTATTCATTTTTTAATAAATCTATTTAAAAATTGTTTAAAATTTAAAATATATTTAGTAAATATGTCTTTAAAAAAATAATGAACTATATAAGCTTACTATAATAATTAAATATTTTTTATGAAGTATAATTCACTATTTTTGTAATTCACTAATTTTAATTAGTAAACCTATTTAATTGACTCATTTTTGTAAAACATATTTACTAAATACTTAGATATTAAATTTTTAACAATTTTTAATAAATTTACTAAAAAGTAGTAACTCAATTTTTTTTATTTATAGAATAGTTACTTTTAAGAATATTATTTTGTTAATTAATTTAAATTTATTTTGATTATTTTTATTGTTAATTAGCATATTTTTGGCAACACATCATAACCTCACTCTATTTGGCCGCATTTTATAAAATCTACCCTAAATTTGTTAAACTTAAAAAATAGTGTCATAGGTTTGCAAATTCATAAAAATACAATCCTAAAATTGTAAGCTCTCAAATATAGTGTAATATTTTTGCAAACGCTTACTTTTTCCGTCCTCTATATTAATTCATAATGAGATGACATGAGTTTTAAGAAAAATGAAATAAAATAGATAGAGTTAAGATGTTGTGGGGTTACTGTGGAGAGTTTATTAATAAATAAATTAATTTTTATATGTGTAATAATAAAATGAGAATAGATTTAGGGAACGAACAAAAGAAGAAAGTGAAAATCAGGGAATACCTCTCTTCCCCATCCCCAAAATTTGGTCTTGTTATTTTTTGCACGGTTATTAAGAAAATTTATATAATATGTAAAAAGTAAAAGTATTGTGTCATATCAATTATAAAATAAATTATTTTAAAAATGTTATGTGTGTATTTTAAAAAATATAGTTAAAGTTTATTGTTTTTACTTTTTGTTTTGGACTTGCATGATCTTTTTGGGGAAGGTCTAATAAAATAGCCTGAACTATATTTTTTAAGGATAAAAGGAGTATAAGATATTGTAGTAAAAATAAAATAAAAAATCTCAATGTTACGCCCTCACTAGTCTAAACAATTAAACGAGAATACGGAAAATTCATCATCAAAGGACCCTACATACACTTCCGGAAAAAAAAAAAAAAAAAAAAAAAACTTTTACATAAAATTTGTAAAGATGTCCGTGGGGAGGCGAAAACAACGGTTTCTAGAACAAGAATGCGACGTGATGTTTGATGAGAATCCTTATCCGAAATCGAAAGAAGTGCCAGCTCAGCTAGTGGCGGTGACTATCGACCAGCGGCGTGTTGTCTTTGCTCATCCCACCTCACCCACCCACCCCCCAAAGTCCAATTTTTTTTAGGTGGGCCCTTCCTTTTCTTATTGTATTTAGTAATATTGACGTTGATAATTTTTTTTTTTTTTTCATTATTGTACGTTACTAATGTTTGTTTTCTTTCAATAATACCCACAGCTACTCTCAAGTGCAGATGGGAGACGTGCTTCATAAAAAAAAAAAAAAACACACACACACAGAAAAAATTATAAGGAAATTTTGTAAAGAAGATCATATCATTGCATATATGCTTTGGTTTTTGGAAATATGTCATTCTCCATATTCTTAGTGCATTTAGTCATGAATCATAATGGACTAATATTATCGGAAATGGTTATATACTTATATGTCAAAATGATAAATATAAATTTATATATTTACGGTTAACGTGACAATGATATATAAATGAAAAAAATATTATTTTAATTGATTATTTAAGTGCAGATATATGTTACTATCATATTGATGGTGAACATATAAGTGAGCATGTGATCAATTTCACTATTATTATATAATATAATGTGCAATCACAAGTGATATATTTCTTCTAAAAAATTAAAAGAAATTTTTTATTTTTAAAATTGGCCAACTTTGAATGAAATATTTTCGAATGATATCGGCATTCTCATTCGGTGGTGCATTAAGATGAAACAATTAATAATGTTAAAAATTATCCATAAAATACAAATAAATTTTATAATAAAACTAATTCACAATATACTTTGTTATCATAGATATATATGTTGTTCATTTACAAATAAAGAGTTTATTTTACATCTATAAAAAAAAATTGTAAGTATTACGGTTAATTATATGTAGTTATTAGTATTTTTAAAAAAATAGTATGTATATAATAAAATTGGTTCATATATGAATCATTAAAGAAAATTAGTTATTATTGCCAAGAATTAGTATTTCTCCGATGCAATGCACGATAGAATATTATAAATTTTAAACGCTGAATTGTATAATGAATGACTATAAAAAATTAAATTAAGTTTATTTTATCCATAAATCAATTAATATTTAAAGATTATATTGTATATATGTGAGTAATATAATTATTTAATTGTATACCTAAATTCACAACAAATACTAAAATTCATAAAATTATTTTAATATTTAAAAACGTTATATAGTCTAAATAAAAATGATTTAAATTCAACCAATCATATAGTTAAAGTCAATAGAAAACACTTAATAATAAAATAAATATTTTTAATATGATTTTTCATTTTATATGTGCAGTATATATGTTAAATTAAAAATGTTCAAAAGATAATTTATTTGATATATAGTGTGTTGAAAATAAATTTAAAATTAATAGCTTAAAGAATCTTGAAATTATTGGTGTAAAATAAAAAAAGAAAAGAAGATAGAGTTAATTCACTCTCTTTAATAAATAGTGAGACTCATCATTACACTACAAAGCAAGTAGACTTCACTTGCTCTAATAATAATAATTTTTTTCCCTTTCCTCACTTCTACTTTTATATAGATATAAATATAGATATTAGTTATTTTCACTTAAGGGCATTAATTGATTTCACTTAAGAATCTTTGTTTGTTTTCAGTAAACAACAAGTACTCTTCAATAATAACAATTAAGACCATTTAGTCCTTAAAAAAATAAAAAAATAAAACCCTTAAGTGAAACACAACAAAATTTTTTTTAGTGAAAACAACTACTCCCTCCGTCCAATATTAGTAGGCCTACTTTTTGGGTAGTTATTTTTTGTCATATGTTGGAGGGTATTATGAGGTATTGTGAGGTTCATTTATCAATAAAATTATTGTTTATGAAAAATATGATACTTATATTTTCCATAAACAATAACTTTATTGATAAATAAACCTCACAATACCTCATAATTCCCTCCAACTTATGACAAAAAATAACTGCCCAAAAAGTAGGCCTACTAATATTGGACAGAGGGAGTATTATCTTTCAATGATCCATGTATGAACTATTTTCAATCTATCCTTCATAAAAAAAAGGTTTAAACTATTAGATTTATTAACAATGCACCAAAAAAGTTAAATTAATATATATTCGAAATATATATAAATTTATAGATTTTGTCTAGTTAATAGGTGTATGGTGTAAAATTCAAAGTCATGTGATTGCAATTTTTTATTTTTTGTAGTTAGATTCAATATTAATATACAAAATATAACATGACTTGTTAAACACATATCAATAGAATTAAATTTTTGTCTCAAAATATTATTGACACATATAAATTTAAAGACAAAAATTTGTGTTAGACTGTCTCATTACATGAGATGACACAAACTAACACTCATTCATGTCAAAGTGTTAATGCATAATATCTGATTTATACCTCATTCCTCTCACACAAGATCTATTCAAATTTAAATTAACAATAAATCAATACAATTAGAAATCGCCACATCATAAATATATTAAATTCCTAACCAGGTGGCTTAGCCCACCTGGCCACCGGGTTCCTCACTCTAGTGAGTGATTTGGGTTCGATTCCTTCTGGGAACGAATTATGGGAGTTATAAGGAGGGCTTGGAGATTTATTGGTGTATTTGGGGTCTTGGTGAACTAATCTAACTACTAATAACTAACATTTACCGATAAAAAAAATATATTAAATTCCTATTAATATATAAGTGTGATATATACCATTATATTTATGTGTACACAAATTTTTTCTTCTGGGGATTTATTTGGTAAAATTATTATATTTTTACTTATCCTGTAACATTCTAAAGTTTCAAATATTACTTTACCAATCCCATCTACCTTGTTTTATAAAGTTACCGACTTACTGTACTTTTGCTTACATTGTCAATAATTAAAAGAAAATTTTGTATTTGTATCGTACGAGACCTATTCATAATTAAATTATAATTAAAAAAATTCAATGTGATCATAACTAAAGCACAAGTTCTTAGAAACCTAGTTTGAAAAATTGAAAAGAAAAAATATAATAAATGCATCGTGCTTTATGTACATTTCTGGAAAATTTATAATTTCACTATAATTTAATTTGGTCCACATTTCACTATAATTTCAAGAAATAAAATATTTATATAATCAAAATCAGAAAATGTGGACCAATTAAAATAGAGTAAATACAAACAAATTTTGCCGATCAACTAAAGGATAGCATAAAGATAGTTACAAAGGTACTCTAGGTAAGCAAGGTGTTGGGGGTGCACAATTATTGCTAGGGTCAAGCTGCGTACTTTTGAAGTTGAAAGTTTTCGGTACATGCCTAAATGGGAAATGAGTTAGAGGATAATGTGTATTATGGAGAAAATCATGAATGAAAATTAAACAAGATAATAATTTGTCAACTCAGCTTATAAAATATTGAATACGTTTGGAACACTATCAAAATGATATAAAAGATTTACTAATTTATGTAATATTAAATATAATAAATCTGAAGGTTACCAAAAATTGGATCATTGCCTTAAAAACCCATCCAATATATTTGATTGATATTTTAATGATTTAAAAAATTTATAGTGATTAAGGACGTGAAAGAGTTGTTCATCCTCCATAACTCACCAATATGAATCCTTTACGAATTTTTAGTGTAATTTTTTTGAAAATTTTAGAGAGACAGACACATGATTACTTAATGAATAAAAATACTACTCCCTCCGTCCATGAAATATAGTCCTGATTGTCTTATTTGACTGTCCACGAAAAATAGTCATGTTGCTTAAAATGAAAATAATAAACTTTATCTACACTTTTCAACATACACACATAACATTTTTAAAATAATTTATTTTGTACTTGATGTAACACAATATTCTTACTTTTTACATATTATATCAACATTTTTAATAACCGAAATAAAACAACAACACTATATTTCATCGACAGAGGGAGTACAATAGAGTGAAATTCATACCTTGTGTTTTCGAAATTTATTTAGATTGAAAGAAATTAGTTTTATTTAATTCCATAGGCTACCAAATTAATTGATGGGACATGGGGAAAAGTGGCAATGGATAAGTCATAAAGTGCTTTTAATTGAAGGCTACACAACATGCAACAATTCTCCACGATGCTACATACATAACTACATAGTACACACGAGTTTTTTATTTCAAGAATTGTGAAAGAATATTAAGATTTTGAGGTGGTTGTCTATTTTAAAGTAATCAACAATAAATGAAACTAATTTTTTCATCATTATGAGCTAGTATGTACGCCAACACACTCACAAATACTGCGTATATTAACTATTGTAATGCTAGTGGGTTACACAAATTTTGATTTATTTAATTAACCATAAATGTTGAATTTCCAGTCATTATATTTATTGTATTTGATTAAATATTTATTCTATACTTAAAACATTATCGATATGCAATTTTAATGGACATCATTTATTATACTGTATAAATAAATAGTGAGCTAGTATTGTGTAAACAATCACATGATACATAATAATTTTTACTAGTTTTAATAATATTATAAAAATTTGCAAAAGTATCACACTGTATGTATAACAGTATAAGGCAGCCTCAAATTACAATCTAATTTAATTTTTTTTAATCTTTACATACAAAATCTCAATTTATATATATATATTTAATTTAAATTAATAGACAAATTTGCTTCTGCTAAAAAATGACGATTAAGCATGTGTTGTCATCAAAACTTATCTAAACATGTTAATACAACTAATTCATTATTATGAAGGTGACACATCATTTTTTGATATAAATAAATTTGTTTGTTGGTTCGAATTGTAAAAAAAAAAAAAAGGGACTTATTTGTCAGTATTTAGAAATTTAGATTATATCACAATTTCTGAAAAAATATTATTTTATTTGTAATTAAGCCCAAAACACTCGCCCTCGTCTCATCCGCGAAGCTGGGGCGGGATAATGCTACGAGAGACCGTCCTCTCTCTCTTCGACAGGACTCGCTAAAATAGACACATACGAATTACCTGGTTGGTAATGAACCATCCTCTTAGTCAAGAGTGAATTTATCCTGGTTCGATCTGTTGGAATTATTGGTGTGTACCAATAATAATACGTGAGTGAAAATAAAAAGGAAATTTAAATTGAGACTGGGCTATAGACATTGGACCTTGAACATTGGTTATTAGTCCTTGACAATTGATCTTTGGGTTGTATTTGAGCCTTATAAGAGTTTTCTAAGTTTGTTGAGCCAAAAGTTTTGACTTAGCCAAGAAATCTGGAGTGTCCAGATTCGTTGAAATGGACATGTAAGAGTAAATGAAATGCAAAACATATGTTTAAATTCAATTGTTGACAAATTCCCTGATTTTCGTTTAATTGGGAGTGACTTGCGCCTCCCTAATTTTGGCTGAGACGAACCGGAATGCAGAAAGGTCCAGGTTCGTAGTTTGACTAACAATCCTTTCATGCATGTGTGGGTCTTGGAGGCCTATAAATAGGTGTCTTCATGCATAGTTTTTGACGTCACACAGAAAATCTCCCTCACTCTCTCCCTAAGTCTTCTAGCATATAGAGTCTTTAAGAAATCAGTCCAGTTCATATGTTATTTCTGTTTGCCGGAGCTTCAAGACCTGCGGTGCTGCACTCTTGAAGACGAAATTGTCATTTTACCTTTGGGGACGTATTTCCAGAACCAAAGAGCACTACCGGGGAAATTTCATCTTGCGGGAAGAGGCCTTCCTCGACTCGACACACTGCAATCTTACTTTTTTCGTATTTTGTGTAAATTTAAGTTTCGAGTTGTAATTTTATTTTAATTTTTCAAATTATTATTTCCACAGTCATAAAAAAATTCCAACAATCGCAAGACGAAATTTGACTGACGGAAATAATAATTCTGAGTCTTCAAACTAGGGAAACACTGTTGTTCCTTTTGGTCCTCCCCAGGGCACCATTACCCCTATCTCCTCTGTAAATGTTCAAATTGGGCAGACCTCTATTCCTAATGTGGTAAACCATTTTCCCTTTGATGAAGCTAGACCTCTTATGGTCTATAACGAGAAATCCGAGAAGTTCTCGGGTAAGAATTTAAAAAAGATGGCAAAAGAGAATGTTATTTTTTTTTTCTTACCACCTTGTGGTTGGCAAAGTTTGTCACTGAGGATCCGCTTGCGTTCCTTGAGAACGATACACAAAATGAGGATGTCAGTGACAAATGGTGGCAATGGAAATAAAGTCTCGTGAATGAGATTAAAACCGGTTGTTGATCGTGCTTTCCTCCCTGACCTCCTACTTAACAAAGTCCGGTGGATCGTGTTGGAATTTTTGATGACTGTGGAAATAATAATTTGAAAAATTAAAATAAAACTACAACTCGAAACTTAAATTTACACAAAATACGAAAAAAGTAAGATTGCAGTGTGTCGAGTCGATGAAGGCCCCTCTCCACAAGACGAAATTTTTCCGGTAGTGCTCTTCGGTTCTGGAAATACGTCCCCAAAGGTAAAACGACAATTTCGTCTTCAAGAGTGCAGCACCGCAGGTCTTGAAGCTCCGGCGAACAGAAAGAACGTATGAACTGGACTGATTTCTTAAAGATTCTATATGCTAGAAGACTTAGAGGCATGTACTCTTCAAGGGTGACCAGAAATCGTGGAGGTTGTTCGAGTAGCTCGTCTGCCACCTAAATAACTGCGGCCAGAGAGTCAAATAGGTCGGGTCTTTTTTATGGTTATGCCGGCGATGATAGGTGGATCTGGTAATTGGTCTGTTCCGATTCTGATAAGTGCGCCTGACATGGCATTTCCATGATTAAATAATATTTCATTCTGGTTGCGACGAAGTAAATGCAAAACAATAAACATTTGTGCAACATGAAACAAGCACGAAAAATAATTAAAATAAAAGATAAATTTTAATCAATAAATGAAAATATAATATGGATTAGTCAAGCTACCCTTTTTAACTTAATACACACAAGTAATATAGAATACACTAAATATGATATATAAACTGTGAATTTTAATTAACAAATGACGCTTGTATCGATACATCACCCTGACTTAACACACAAAAATAGTAATTAATTGCACATACATAGATACATAAGTTTTGATTTTACAATGAGACGACACGTGGCTGGTAGATACATACAAAAAATAGAACAAATATACAAAACAAACTCCTTCAAATATATACGAGGATTATATGTTCAGAGATGACTCAATATTTTCGGGTGTTCTAAGAAAATTCAATATTAGGATTTTTCTACATAAATAAATTAATTATTTAATCTAATATTTTAGCAAACGGTGAAGAGCTGAACTTCTCGAGAATTATTATATATGCATATCAAATTTTATATTTTAAACTTTGAACCGTAACATGTGCTCCCTCAATCTTTTTTTTAATTATTTCATTTTATTTAAAATGATGTTCTTTTTAATTGTCATTTTATAAATACCAATGTATTTTTTTTTCAACATTATTCTTAATAAATAGTAAAATTAATCATCACTTTGTAATAAAAAGAACAATAAATAAATATGTAAATATCTTTAAATATACTAATAAATAAAAAATTGGTTTATAAGAATGATTAAAATTGATTAGATAAAAAAGAACAAAAGGAGTAATATTTAATTGCATAAAATCCTCAAGGTTAATCGCATAAAATCCTCAAGTTATAATCGTAAAGGTAATTATTGATTTCAACCATGGTAGTACTTGTTAATTAGTGGTTCATCCTTATCAACTAACAACTCTGTGAACAGGTGTGACAAGAAAATGAGTATGTATGGAGTGAAATTGGTTTATATATGAATCACGGAAGAGTATTAGTTGTTTTCATTGAAGATTATTATTTATTTTTATTGAAGAATATTACTGGTTTACACTGAAGAGTCTTAGTTTATTTTCACCTAACAACTAAGACTCTTTAGTGTAAATCAGTAATACTCTTCAATAAAAACAACTAATACTCTACAGTGAAAACAACTAATACCCTTCATGGATTTATGTATAAACTAGTTTCACTCTATACTTTGTCCAAGAAAATATATACCCACATATTAATAAAATCATAAAAATTTGTATAAGATCGTCAAATGACATGATACAATACAAATTAACATCCATATAAATATTATGTTCAATTTATATTCCATCTCACCATTTCATGGTATGAGACGATTTACACAAAACTCATTCTAATAAAATTCAAGGGATTCAGAATAAAGTTGTCTTTATAGGATTAATTAATATTGTGATAAAATTACCAGTACTCCTTCCATGAAAATAAGTTTTCCCTTTCCTTTTATTATTTTATTTAAAAAAAGTTTGTTTATATTTTAAAAGTATGGTGGACTTTGACTTTTGTAAAAATAAATGACTATAGTTGTGAAAAGTAAAAAAATAATTGTTTAAAAAGATATTAATGTGAAATTTTGTGTTTGTTATTTATAGAATAAAAATTTTATTGTACAATCATCTAAAATTAAAAGTGAAAATTTTATTTTGAGACTTGAGAGTACTACACATGAACTAGTTATAGAAGCGTTTGCTTTGATAAAATAAGTGGACGAATTTGACAAATAATTGAATCTTGCATATATTCACGAGCAAATGTAATTTACACATGACTTGCATAATGTAATTTACGAATAATATTTGTAAACAAAAAAATCGCCAATAATGGCAAGAGCTAAGAGTACGGAAAATCGTCAAGTGTTGGTAGCTCAAGTGGTTGAGGCCACTACCTAAGACCCAGAGGTCTTGGGTTCGAGACACGGAGAGAGAATTTATTTCCCTCTTGTGGTGGGGTAGTTGTTCCCCTATTGTGGTGGGGTGGTGTTCCTCTCTTGTGGTGGTTGCGGTTCCGGCTGCAGTGCGGTTGTGGTTCGGAGTTGCGGGTTCGGGTGGTCCCCCTCTTGTGGTGATTGCGGTTCCGGTTTACAGCGAGATGAAAAGATGTTGCCATGTACCCGGTGGTCGAAGGAACTATTGTAATTGATTATGTTAGGAAACTATTGTAATTGATTACCTTTAAAAAAAAAAGTACGGAAAATCTCATCCATATCAAAAAGACAAACTAGTAGTACACGAGAAAATTAATGAAATGAGATAAAAGGACGCATTAAATTATTAATTAACATTGTATTGCACCTACCAATGATAAAAAAAGTGAAGAAACAAAATATAAACCATTTCACGTTTGGCTTTTATAAGACCACTACACCATTAATTTAAAAGTGGAGATTAAATATAGCACTTTAAATCCACTACCTACATTTTCTTGGATTTATCGTATACGATTTGTGAATTGTTACATAAAAATTGAAATTTCATTTATCTGCGGATTCTCAAATAAATGCCTCAGACCTATTTCCTTGTTAAAAAAAATAAAATTAAAATTATTTAGAGACTTTTAAGTTGAAGTCTCAACAATATAATGATTAAACTAATAACACATGTAAAACATCACCGTTTCTAGTATTACCATAGTCATAGATTATAGTTCATATGCTCTAAATCTATTCTCATTTTACTCTTTTTAATTGATCTTTAAATCTATTTTTTTTTAAAAGTTATTTTATTATCAATCTCACAAGTAATTAATTTTTTCATAAATGTACCATGTAATATGTTTACTTCATCTAATTTATATAATTTTTAAAAAAAATATTTATCCATTCAAATGAAAATAAAGTTAGGAGAACTGAGTGAGCTAGTATAATTATGGTAAATGAATTTAAAACTTAAATTCGACATTTGGAAATTGAAATATAGATATAATTTCACCGGTAATTTTCAACGAAATCAAGACCCAAAAAAAAAAAAAAACTATTTTACACATTAATTTTTTCTTTTGAAGGCAGCCAATTTAGGTGGGGCGATTTTAATTTTTTTTATATATAACTTCTTGTCCTGGTGTCAAATTTACATTACAATTTGGAAGCACTGAGTGATTTGTGCTTATCTACATTTGACCTAAACTACCCAATTAAAATATTCAAAGGGACTTGTTACACACCTTCTTTAATAAACAATGTGTGAAAAATGAACTGTTCGAAGGATAATATTCTTTATTAAGACAATTAAGTCTTTTTTATAGGCGACCAAATCTACCCTTTAATTTAAATTAAACTTTACATCAATTTATATAATAACTTATCAATGCATTCATAAGAATTTTAGTCATGTTTGAGCGTAACTATATATATATTTTTTAATTTATTTTTTTTTCATTTCTATTCAAATTGAGAATCACAAAAAAGAATTTCAATTAATTTCATCAACTCCAAAAATTTCAAAATAATTAATAAATTAACGTATTGGCCTAAGTCATAATGAGATGAAGAGCTAGGGAGTAGGGAAGAAATAAAAATGAGCAAGAATGGCATTGTCGTAATTAAACGACTAAGCAGAGACAGTTTTATTTGGAAAAATGGAGATCCAAACCAGGGTTAGTTGAAATTACCAGACCATAGTAAAGTCACTTCGTCTCTATCCTCTTCTTCTTGCCACATTTTCCACCTCATTTCGATTTAATTTTATTTACGCTTCAGCGTGTTGCACTTTACCCCTTCTCAAGTTGTACCCTTTATCCATCTTGCCGCATTTATTAGCTTCATCTCTCTTTCCATCTCTATATTTGCATAATCTCCCTGTTGCACTTTCTCTCTCTAAAAAACTTCATCCATCTAAGCGAAATTCTCAATTCTTATTTCTCTCTCTTTCTATCACTCTGTTCGGTGCTCTCTCATTTCTTGCCTTCTCTCCCTCTCTAAAGCAGTTTCAGGAAAGCAATTGCGAAACTGTTCGTCGGTGCTGACGTGGACTCGTTGTTGCGATCTATCGGTGAGCGGTTCCGTTTGTTTTTTCTTTCATTTGGATTGGATTCCTGTGAATTTATTGCTTGTGGAGGAGGCATGAAAAGGAATTAGATACCAACTGTCGTTTATTTTTTTACTTTTTAAATTTCGAGCAACTATATTAGAAGAGGGGTGTTTGTTGTGTTTGCCTTTTTTGGTATCGGTGGACTGAAGTCTGGTTTCTTCTTGATAATTTAGAGGTATTTATTTTGCCTGTTATATGTAGTTTTATGGTTTAAATTTCGTGAGAACTTGGAAACACTTGATGATTGACTAGTGACCGTACTGGTTTCTTATTAGGGTAAAGAAATTGTTTCCGTTTTGTTGGATATTAATGCTTTTATTGCCTGCCATCAGCATGTGGTTTCTGGTACATCTTATCATATGATGGTGCATCTATCATGTTTGTATTGATTATCCCAAAGTTCAGCTCCAACTCGCTGTTTACAGTATACACGGATGCATATGTGATGTGTTTATTATCCATTTTAAGCCTGGGGGCAATGCAACCATATAACTTCTCTTTGATTCATTTTGTAGCAAAAGCTCACTTCTTTAGCTTAATATATGTGTCACTGCATGCTGATGGGTTTATGTGCTATATATTGCTTGCATAATTGCATTTGGATAATAGAATCTCAAAGTCCTGCGTCATCGTGTTCAAATTCGAGTCAAAAGTAGAAAGTTGGAACAAGTCATTACAACGGTATATATTCTGTTATTTTGTTGAGCGATTTTGCGCAATGATTGGACGGTTGCTGCTGAGAAGATTTGAACACTTCTTGATTGTGGATTGTAAATTGTCTTGTTCGGTTTTGAGTCAACTAGAATTGTCTGAGTACGTCATTAAAACGGTCTCCGTGGCTCACACACAATTTGCTGCGGCGATTGGACTTTTGCTGCTATTAGGCTTCCACAGAGTGATTAGAGACTACATCACGTGGCTTACGTATTTAACATTGTTCCTTTTCGGCTGGAAATTATTTATATCTAATGAGCGTGTGTTTGTTTGTTTCCAGGTATAACGTCAATTCGGCAATGATTTTAGTATGTGCCTAGTATGCATTTGAATAATTTATTAATATGACAGCAGCTGCATGCTGAAATATCAAATATGGACAATAAAACTTTTATTTTGTTTAATAATCTTGTTAGTGACTTCGATTTTTCAAAATGTCTCTGAACTGCAATGAACCAAAAGTCATGATGATATTCGGTATGGGTTTTCCCACATCACTATTTCATATGATACGGTCTAGCTTTTTTTAAATCTCATCACTCGCTACATGTATAGCTTTTGAAATTAGTCCAATTACTTGTACTGCTCCATTCGGAATCAGTAATGATTGACCACATGTACTTGAATGAAGATAGCACGAGTCTATAGTAGTTAAGGAAGGTAACAACTGTGTTATACTCTTGTAGAGTTGTAGTAACAAGGTATTGAAGCTTGTTTCATTTTGTTTTTTAACAGATCACTTGATTAGATTAGTTTCAAAAGTTCTTATATCTTTTTTTTTTTTTTTTTTTGAAAGGAAGTTCTTGTATCTTTTCTTTCTTTCAAAAAAAAAAAAAAAAAAGAAAAGAAGTTCTTGTATCTTATTATTTACTATCGCCTGGCTTGATAATTCAATCTTGCATTGCAGTTTAGCTATTACAACCTCCTTTGGTCATTCCATATTTTCATGCATGATATGTGAATATATTTCTTTGGTAATACCAGAATTATTGGGAAGGAGTTTGAAATTGTTATGTGTATTAACTTACATTCTACACACCAAAAATGTAGTTTTCATAATATTTTTTGTTAGATGTGCTTGCTCTATAGTAGATATCATGTGGCTCATGTTTAGTTAATGATATTAATCTGTCACGAAGTTGTGATTTACTAATAGTTATGTTACTTCAATTGAACTTCTGGTATGCTTTTTACCACTCTCTCTTTTAATTTTGATTTATAATTATTCTTATTTGTATATCTGTCCTTAAATTACTGCTAATTCATTATGTTTGATCAGTTGCGTACTTTATGCTTCTTTCATACTTCTTTGTGGATGGTGACCCTCTATGCATGACTCATGCCTCATACTGTCATTCTTGTCCTCTGTTTCTTTTTCATATTAACATCAGGTGTCATAAGAGTTATTAATTAGTTGGATTTCTGGATAGGAACTAGCCCTTATATGTTCTTGAATTGTAAGAATAAAGTTCTTCTCCTGTTACCCATTTCCTAGTTTTTGTTTGTTTTAGAATTTATCTTTCATTCTCCCAATCCCACACTCAACTCTCTGCCCTCTATCTCGTACACAAACAATTAAGTATCAATATTTCAAAGTCATGTATATAAGAATACAATCGCATCCACTTTTTCTAATGTTAATACAACCTCACCTAATTTTTCCGACATGATTGACATCTACCATAAAGTTGAATTCCCTCAATTTTACTACAATTACAAACTCTTTTCATTATCCAGACATCTTTAAAACTCTTTCGCAAAAAATAAAGTTTTAAAAAGTTTCATTCCAACGAGAGCTGAAGAAAGCATATTCTTTCCATGTATCACAGGCCTTCCTATGTCTTTCTTTATTTTTGGTTCATTCTTATTTTCTAGTGCTTTTCTTCTAAAATACATAAGGTTTGTCATACAAGCTTGACATTCTTTGTATAGAATGATTGCGTCAGTTATGCAGTATTACCCATGCACTCCGTACTAAATGCAGCATCTTGTTGTCCTTGCATCCTGAACTTGTATTCTTCTCTTTATCTGATTTCATCAACATGTATTTTGTGGCTTTGTAAATGGCTGTTTACAAATTAACCATGTGGAGAAATAGTGATAGTTTTAGGATAAAGTCGGTAAAAGTATTTTTTGAGACGCAACATATGTTAGATGAATTTTCTGTTTTTTCGTGCAGGCTTGTGGTTGCATTTATACTGGCAACCTCGTTATCGATTTCCTGGAACTGCACTTTCTACGGAACAAGGGTTTACAGAATTTCCTTGGAACATTTTTATGATGGCATCAAGGTCGTGTGGAAATTTCTTTGATTTGGCTTCTGGTGAATTAGCAAATGTTCCTCGAACTCCCAGAGGCATTCCAAGGGTTCTGACACTTCCTGGAATAATATCTGATGGGAATGGAAGCAGTGATGCCGATTCAGATAGCACATCATCTGTTGTGCATGAGCGGAAAATCATAGTGGCGAACATGTTACCCTTGCATGCTCAAAAGGACAACGGAACTGGTAAGTGGCGCTTTTGTCTGGATGAAGATTCACCTTACTTACAACTGAAGGATGGATTTTCACCTGAGACTGAGGTCATATATGTCGGATCTCTCAAGGTTGAAATTGAAGCCAATGAGCAGGAAGAAATTGCACAGAGACTTCTGGATGATTTCAACTGTGTACCCACTTATATTCCTCTGGATATCCAGAAAAAGTTCTATTATGGTTTTTGTAAGCAACATCTCTGGCCTCTTTTTCATTACATGCTACCTATGTGCCCAGATCATGGAGATCGATTTGAGAGACCGCTGTGGCAAGCTTATGTGTCTGCAAATATGATATTTGCGGATAAGGTCATGGAAGTAGCCAACCCAGAGGATGATTTCATTTGGATTCATGATTACCATCTCATGGTTCTTCCTACCTTATTAAGGAAGCGCTATAATCGAGTCAAACTTGGGTTTTTCCTCCACAGCCCATTCCCTTCATCAGAGATCTACAGAACTCTGCCCGTTAGAGACGAAATTCTTAAAGGACTTTTGAATTCTGATTTAATAGGCTTCCATACATTTGACTATGCTCGTCATTTCCTGTCTTGTTGTGGCAGAATGCTAGGCCTGGACTATGAATCCAAGAGGGGGCACATCGGTCTGGATTACTTTGGCCGCACAGTGTACATAAAAATCCTCCCTGTAGGTATTCACATGGGTAGACTGGAATCTGTGATGAACCTGCCTTCTACATGCAGTAAAGTCAAGGAAATACAAGAAAGGTTCAAGGGCAAGAAGTTGATTCTCGGAGTTGATGACATGGATATATTTAAAGGCATCAGTCTAAAATTGTTAGCTTTTGAACAACTCCTGCTGCAGCACAGGGGTATGCAAGGAAAAGCGGTGTTGATTCAAATAGTTAATCCTGCTAGGAGCTCTGGAAAAGATGTCCAGGAAGCCAAGAGGGAAACATATTTGACTGCTGAAAGAATCAACGAGATCTATGGCTCTGCTGATTATGAGCCCGTGATTTTGATTGACCGTCATACCCCTCGCTATGAAAAGACTGCTTATTATGCCATGGCAGAGTGTTGCATTGTTAATGCGGTAAGGGATGGAATGAACCTGGTCCCTTATAAATATATAGTGTGTAGGCAGGGGTCTTCTAATATGGATCAAGTTATGGGTATAAACCAAGATTCCCCCAGGTCCAGTATGCTTGTTGTGTCGGAGTTCATTGGCTGCTCACCATCTTTAAGTGGAGCTATTAGGGTGAATCCATGGGATATCGATGCTGTTGCTGAGGCGATGAACATGGCCATCACCATACCTGATGCAGAAAAGCAACTTCGACATCAGAAACACTACAATTATGTTAGTTCTCATGATGTAGCTTATTGGGCTCGTAGTTTTATGCAAGACCTGGAGAGAGCTTGCAAGGATCACTACGATAAGCGCTGCTGGGGCATTGGGTTGGGCCTCGGTTTCAGAGTTATATCACTATCGCCAAGTTTTAGGAAATTATCAGTTGATCATATCGTCTCAGCATATAAAAGGACGAGCAGAAGGGCCATATTTCTGGACTATGATGGCACTGTTGTGTCTCAATCCTCTGTGATTAGATCCCCCAGTCCTGAAGTGGTGGAGGTGCTCAGTGATCTGTGTAATGATCCTAATAACACGGTGTTCATAGTTAGTGGGAGAGGAAGGACTTCGCTTAGTGATTGGCTTGCTCCGTGTGAAAAATTGGGGCTGGCAGCTGAACATGGGTATTTTTTGAGGTATTGAACACATTGTTGTGATATATGCTCTTCTTTCTTGGAATACAACTGTCTCTCCTTGAGTAGGTGTATTTTATTTATGTAAATCAACATCATTATTTCCGTTGTTGCAGGTGGGATGCTACCTCAGAGTGGGAATCGTTAGCTGCTGATCTTGATTGGAAAGAAATCGTGGATCCAATTATGAAACATTACACCGAAGCAACTGATGGATCCTTTATCGAAGTTAAAGAGAGCGCGCTGGTGTGGCATCATCAGCACGCGGACCTTGACTTTGGCTCCTGCCAAGCTAAGGAACTTCTTGCCCATCTAGAAAGTGTTCTTTCAAATGAACCTGCTGTTGTTAGAAGGGGACAGCACATTGTAGAAGTAAATCCACAAGTATGCTCTCTAGCCCTCTCTCTCTCTCACACACACACTGACAAAACACATAAGGTTTTGTCTTAATTGATGCCTCTTTATCTGTAGGGGGTGACGAAAGGTTCGGTTGCTGGGAAAGTGCTGTCAGCTTTGAGGAATAATGGGGAGGCACCAGATTTTGTTGTTTGTATTGGGGATGATAGATCAGATGAAGATATGTTCGAGAGCATATCACATGCGGTGTCTAATTCATCTGGTATCGAGATGTTTGCTTGTACCGTTGGGCAAAAGCCAAGCAAGGCCAAGTATTATCTGGACGATACTGCGGATGTTGTGAGACTGCTTGGAGGACTAGCCAACGCTTCGCACCCAAAACCTCGGTATAGCACCCAGGTTTCATTTGATAGTGTCTTCAGTTAAAGGTAATGTAGGTTTTGTAAATTTCTGTGCTTTTGGATCTTCTTCTAACAAGGAACGAAAAAGGAAAAATGGACATAATTACTAACTTAAGTTAAATAGGGTGTGGAAACTGAATTATGGTAGACTTTTGGAACTTTGCCAGGTCCTCTTGTGTCGGTGAGTGGGCTGTGAAATGTGAATTGTAGAGAGCATCTTCTAGTTTTCCGGATGTTGATGTTAATGTTGGCTGCCCTAATTCATTAGCTGGCACCCTTGTTTTGTATATCACTCTCTTATCAAATGTAATGCTAATTTGATTATCAATTTGCGCGTCTGTTTGCCTGTTGTCTGTTGATTATGCGAAAAAATAAGTTGTGCTGTTTTTTTTTTTGGTTACATTAGAACATATAAGCATTTATGAACCCTCACCAAAAAAAAATTGTGTGAACCTGAGTTATCGTGCCCTTAATTTCTTTAAATATCATTGATATATATATTTACTATTGTTGTTGTGTATATTTACTATCACTGCCTAAAAAATCAAGTATTTTTTAACAGTGATACTTGAACTTGAATTCACTTTAACTCTCTTTTTCAAGCATCACTATTATGTGTATCAATTACCATTGTTTAAATAATGAACTTGATTTTTGTGCAGTGATAGTGTGCATGATATTTGTAAAAACTGCATTCAAGTGAACGCGGTCACATTAGTTTTTGTCATACATACAACACTTTAAAAATTAGTATGAGGTGTGATACTTTTATTTAGTTTGAAGAAGACCTGCGATAATTCCTCTGCCTATCAAAATAGTTCCCTTTCACAGCTCTTTGATTATCTTTGTTCCAAATAAGTTATCGTGTATTACTTGAAATTTGGTACTTCCGTTTTAAAATTGTTTACTACATTGTCAAAAAGATCCGTCTTATACTCGATTGCTATATTTATTTTTGGCAAAAAAATTAATAATATTTTTTAATATTTTATTCTCCATACACTCCTAATAAAAAATATTTACTTTATCATTTTTATTCTTTAAATATTAATAATTTTTTTTTAAAAAAAATATGTAAACAATAATATAAAAACAATTGTGAGACGAAGGGGGATAGTATGAAAAAATTTGTGATGTGCCAAAGTAATTGTTGTGCAGAAAAATCACTACGGTTATCAGTCTATTCCATTTTATGTTGGATTACTTTTGATATATGAAACATGTTACTAATGATGATTAATAATGTTATATATTAATTGAAACATTAATAACACACCAAAACGTAATATAGAATCTGTGCTGGACTTCCAACGTGTGTAATATAATATGGGTAATGATGAAGGGGGAAGAGATTAGTGGCCCTAAACATCATGATATGAATTCAAGCAAACGTGGTGATATGATTTCATCAATGTTAAAGGGGTGAACGTCACGTCAAAACGTTGCTGGAAACCGGCCATCATTCATATTTCTTCATTGAATAAAGAGGGTTGTTTCTTGGTGATTTAGACGTGTATCAAAATTAAAGGCTTTTGCATTCATCATTAATTCCATTTATTTACATCTACTAACCCAGAATTCTATGGTGGAGTTAAGATGACCCAGGATTGTCGTTTAAGGATGTTTTCACTTACTAAAGAAAATACTATTAAATACTTAAGTATTTATGTAAAGTGACATGTTTATCCTTTTATATACTTTCACGGTTATTTTCTACATTCATTTAATGCAGTTATTACCAAAAAAAGAAGAAGCTAAATGTTAAAATTAGAGGGGGAAAATTAATCCCATAGAGTATTGCAAAATAACAAACACCGTGGATTAAAAATAAAATTTATTTGCCTGATAAAAAGAAAAAATATTGTGGATAAACTCTAGAAATACAAACATTTTGGGTGTAAGGGAGTAAAAATAATTATTCGTTCAATTGATTTTAAAATTTAAATAAAAATAATGTTGAGGCTATCCAATCGATATAATCAAATTTTACTGACTAATGTCTGTCCACTTGACCTTTTTGAGTCGTCATAACAGAGTGATGATTGATCCTATGTTTTACCTTGACAATAACTCATATGAGTCTCAATCCCACTCACACAAGAAATGGAATTAGAGGTCAACTTATGTTGAGTGAGTGGTAAACAACAATTTCCCATGTTTGAAAATCCCTAACCGGAGAGATTTTACTTACCTCGTATTCAAACTGTGGAGGAAGAGTTTACAAGGGTGTTTGCGATTGATTGTGGCCCCTAGGCGCTAGGCTAAAATAAGTGGTATGAATTGTTATTACAAATAAATAAAATTGGTGGTGTAGTAGGAACATAAAGAGCATGCGATTCATCAATTTAGATGGACTTAAAATAAATGGATATACCTTTCATATGTCAAGCTTCAAGGGAATTGATAATTATTGAAGTGAATATATAAAGGCAGTGAGTATATTCATTGTTGTTAAGTTGTTGGCAAAAATTTATATGTACAATGTTTATGTCATTTAGTTACATGAAATTGTTTGAAAAAAAAAAATTATCAATATTTAATTAAGAGTACAAAGAATCTCATCCGGAAGTATAATTAAGAATCGGGGTCAAGTATATTGTACTCTTGTCGAGTACGATCTTCAACATTTTTTTTACTATTTAACTATTCATATTTAATATAATAAATATTGTATTATAACATTTAAGTTTAAAGTACTACTCCCTTGTACATTAAAAATATATAGGGGTGGTTCGGTACGGTATATCGAAACATACGGCGTATCGTACCGAAAGTTTTGGTATGAGAAAATTTGTACCGATATCATAACGAAAAAATATCGGTACACCGAAAGTTGGTTTACTGAAATTTTGGTATGTCAAAGTTACATACTGCACATCGTACCGAAAATTCGGTAATACAGTACCATACCAAATTTTTGATATATATCGAAATACCGTACACCGTTACATACCGAAATATCGGTATATCATTCCATACCGTTCATACCGAAATTATTTATAAATAAAATAATAAAGGGCAACACTCATGTGAAATATACCTAAAATAGGCAAATATTGAAAATGGGTCGCTCCAGGAAAAAATTCGCGGATCTTGGCCGGGTCGGATCGGATTTGGAGGGTTTTTTCCAAAATCTCGCGCAGGCCATGTTCCAGGATTTTCGCTCTCAGTTTGTGTTACAGGATAGGCAAAATGTATGTTACAATATGGGCAAGTGTGTGTTACAAGTCATTAAAAGACAGTTTTTTTCTACTTTAAAATAATAATAATGACAAATATATATTTTTACAAGATCAAATATGTATTTTTAATTTATTTCTCATCCCTCTAAATTTAAATTTATGGTTTTATACATTAAAATATATTGCTCCTACAATAACATACACTTGCTCTAACTTCAAATACATTTTTACTCCAAAATTAACATACATTTTCAATAATACACATTTTCGCTCCCAGATTGTGTTACAATATAAGCAAAATGTATGTTACAGTATAGCCAAAATGTATGTTACAATATGGGCAAATGTGTGTTACAAGTCATTAAAAAACAAGTTTTTTCTACTTTATAATAATAATAATAATGACAAATATATATTTTTACAAGATCAAATATGTGTTTTTAATTTATTTCTCATCCTTTTAAATTTAAATTTATGGTTTTATATATTACTCCCTCCGATTCAAAATAAGTGTCGTTTTAGATGTTAAAGTTTGTTTCAATATAAGTGTCATTTTAGCTAATTTTTCATATTTTTTCCTGATTTACCCCGAATTCAAATTCAAAATATTAGAGATATTTTGGGGATTATTTTAAAATATAACAAATCTATTAAAGATTATCAAAATATTATAGATCACTTAGAGATTATATGGGGGTATATATGTCAAATTTTATAATTCTTAATTTGTCCTAAAATCCCTAGAACGACACTTATTTTGAAACAGATGGAGTAAAATATATTTGTTCCAAGAATAACTTACATTTGCTCTAACATCAATTTTTTTTTTTCTCTAACATTAAAATATATTTGCAATAATACACATTTGCTATAACATTAACACACTTTGCTTCAATAGTAACACATATTTCCGCTAACAGTAACACACCATTTGCTCCAATAGTAACACATATTTTTAGTAACACAAATTTACTTTAACTTTAATCCTCATTTGCAGTAGTACACATTTACTCTAATATGAACACACTTTGCTTCAATAGTAACATAAATTTTCTCTAACAGTAACACACATTTACTTCAATAGTAACACACATTTACTCTAACTTTAACACCCATTTGCAGTAACACACATTTACTCTAATATGAACACACTTTGTTTCAATAGTAACACATATTTCCTCTAACAATAACACACCATTTGCTCCAATAGTAATACATATTTTTAGTAACACACATTTACTCTAACTTTAACACCCATTTGCAATAATACACATTTTACTTCAATGGTAACATATATTTCCCCTAACAGTAACATACATTTACTCCAATAGTAACACATATTTTAAGTAACACACATTTACACTAACATTAACTCACATTTACAGTAATGCATATTTACTCTAATAGTAACATACATTTGTTCCAATAGTAACACACTTTTGTTCTGATAGTAACACACATTTGCAGTAACACATATTTACGGCCGCTGCGGAGAAGTGCGTGTATTTGATATGATGATCCATTTTCTGAATATGGATTATTCTATGGATCCTAGATCCGTAGAATATTTCATATAACAATTTCAATAATAAATTATTTGTATAATTTTATAAATTTCAGTATAGTATATACCGGTATAACGAAATACCGATTTTTTTTGGTATTTTGATATATATCGAAATGCCGCGGTATGTAAATTTTTATAGCGTTACCGTACCAAAATTTTTCGGTACAAAATCATAACGTACTGAAAATATCGGTATACTAAAATTTTCGGTAAAATTACGATAATTTAAGCGTGGTATACCGAAAATTTTGGTATTTTCCCCGCCCTTAATTCAAGGTATGCTTATTGACTTTTTACCGGTTTTAAGAAAACATAGATAAAGTAGGTTAAGCAAAGTTAATTTAGTGTATTGTGTGATTCATTTATAAATAAAGTGGTTGTCTAAGAATATAAAGTCATCGGCATATAAAATAATTAAGAGATGATTAAATAATAAAATATATTATTGTAAAAACAGTTTGAGCATAAATTTAGTGAACAAATAAAATATTAATTATTTTTTTTAAAAATTGATTAAGATTGTCAGAATCAAGTAGATCGTAAACCATATTCATATAAAAACTATTGGTTGGTAAATGAAATTGTTGTAATTGACTCGTTATATAGCGATTGACTTAATAAAAGAAATAGATATCAATCATTTTTTGCATTAAAAAATATATTATAAACTAATAATGCTCAAATGTAATATTAATAACTTGGAAATCTAAAAATAGTTATTTGATTTTATTCTCATGTTCATTTTAAACCCTTATACCGAGCACTCCTATATTTGAGTCATAGTTCATCAAGACCAAAACTTGCATTTTTCTTATATATTTTATTTATAATAATATTATTATTATTATTATTGTAAGGCATCCTGTAGTATTTACGTCTGAGATTTTCATTCGAAGTTTTCAATTGGGCGTTAGGCATAATAGATTGGATATGGCTGAGTTTTCAAAGTATTGGTTAATCAAAAACCATTCCCTTGTAAATACTTGAAAAAAAAAAAATTGAATTGAGCAAAACGGAAAATTGCAAATCTTGCAGCCCTAGTTTTCAAGCTCTTTTTTTAAGGCTTCTAATACATGAGATTTGCCACACAAATATATAAAACAGAGAGAGAGAGAGAGAGCTTCTTTTTTGAAGATTCCTATGTTATACATGCAAAAGCCAAATTATTAAAAATAAAAAAAAAAAAAAAAAACTTTTCACGGTTCGTGCAATGAAAGAAAAATTATCATTGGTACTATTTAAAGAAATATAAATATTAATTATGAAAAAAAAATTAAGTGTATTTATTTTTACATCGTAAAATTAAAATCTACCTACTCAAAATTAAAAAAGAACACATATTTTTAAAAAAATTATGGATTTTAAAATTCACTGATTTTAACCAAAAGAAATATCACCTAGGTGATATTATTGTGTTGCGAAATTATACTTGCACTTTGATGAAAAATGATATGTTGAGATCATAGAGTGAATTTTGGGACACAATCTCGTAAGAATTTTCATGATAAAAAAGGTAAGGAGAAAGACAGAGAAAAAAGAGAGTGGGCTGGCTGTCTTGTAGGCCCATATTGGTTTCAATGTTATGTTGTCCCTATCTTTGAATAAATTTGGCTGGGGGCCTATTTTTAATTTTGTCTTCCCTCTCTCCCCTTCCTACTCTAAAATCTTCCCAAATTACCCCCTTCAATCAACATTGAAAATTACACCATCATTATTTGACAACGATATCATTCATTAAATGCAACTTGCTCATAATAGACTCGCCATTCGTCTCCCACATCATAATCATTAATTCTACATTACCACTTAAGAGTAATTGTTTTGACATCATATTATAAAACATGAAATACTTGCATGGGTATTTTGAGTCAATAAAGTGAGATAATCTAAAAATAATTATTTAATGTCTTGCGTAACTAAAATTTCAACCGTTTGTTATAAGAAATAATTATATGTGTTGAAAAAAATGTGTGTTTTTCATTCATCTAATTTTATTTACATTTTGGGATTATATACAGATCCACAAACGTCTACCCTATGGAACTATCTAGAGTGTTCCAATCAACAAACTAACTGAATTCATAACAGAAAGTGAACTGACATACTGTTACTCTATATACTATAATACATATACTTCAATAATATGTTATTTTGTGTTTGATGGTGTGCATTGTTATATGAGATAATATAGTGTTCCCCGTGTTTTAATTTAATTGTCGTTTTAAAGAAAAAAGAAATTGTTTCAAGTATTTGTTGCTTTTGGTTTTAAAAGGAGTACTCTCTCCAATCATAAATAAGTGTCACTTTAGCTTTTTATTATTTAATAAGTGTCATTTTAAAAAAAAAAATCGCATCCTATTTCTATTTGGAGTTTTTTTTCAATGCACATCAAGCAGTCTATAGGTACCCGTTGACCAATAAAATTCATCAACTATAATTAATTATTGACTAGGGGTAATTTTGACAAAAGATGAGTGTTTAATATGTGTAAAGAAATACAAAATGACATTTGTTTAGAATTGAAGTGAATATTAAATGTTGATTTTTCAATCATGCACCTTGCTTAATTTTTGTGATAGGTGGGATAAAGGAACATAAATGATTCATTAATAACCTATGTAAAAATACATTACTCCCTCCATTTAACAATAATGGGTGAATTTTTTTATTTTTTTTTACGTATAGATTAAGAAATGTATAAAAATTATTATCATATTATTTAATTCATAGTAGACTTTCTCTTTTACTATTATTCACATTAAACAATTAAATTAAATGGATGCACCTTATGAAATTAAATAGAGACACTTTAGGAAAAAGAATATAATTAATACACATTAAAATGTAAAATAAGCCTATATAATGAGACATTTGAAAAGACATTCTTATCTATTATTGTTCGATGGAAGAAGTAATTATTTTATACTTACAAATAGTAATCATGAGTATTATAATAATTTTCTTATTTTGGCTGAAAAATGGGGGGGGGGGGGGGGGGGGGGGGGGGGGAATAAATGACAAATGTGTCCCCCATTCAAATTAATAAAATAAAACTAGGAGCCTTGTAGCAAATTTGGTGGTAGAATGCATGATGCATTAACAAATACCATGGGGGATAATACCTGTGAAAAGCATGATGTATTAATAAATACCATGGGGTATAATACCTTTGAAAAGGTATTTATGATATATACCAGACTAAACATTAATATTATTGAAAGTTTTGTTTAACGAGTTCGAAGTGTATTATTTTTAACTTTTAACACCAAAATATATACTAAGTTAACATTTTATTTGTAAGAAATGAAATATCAAATGGAGAGAATATACCTATTTAGGTTGTACATTTCTCTAGTTTTAAATAAATTATGTTTCTTTTTTCTTTTTCGCACACCATTTTTTTTTGTCGGACGAGATATATTAGTTCCCACCTGTCAGCACAAAATTATTTATGAAATTAACCATAAAATTTAAAGCACTTGAAAATGAAGATAAAATTTATGAGAATTTGTCAAGGAATAAAAGCAAATGCTATATTTAGTTAAGGATCTAGTCCAGCTGTCCATTGTCCTGCCCATGCTTCTTTCCCTCATTCCTCATGTAAACATTTTTATTTCATTTTTTTCCCTTATATGTTGGATTAAATTAAACTCTAATAATTTAAACTCCTGTAAATACAGATCTGGCGGGTAGATTTTGTTTCAAGTGAATCTATAATCACTGCTAAAAATTGTCAAAAATCTGATTCAGGTATCAAAATTATAACTATACACACAACATTTTATAAAATAAAAAAATATTAAGTCACTTGTTTTCACTGTATAGAGATATTGGTTGTTTTCATTATACATCATCATACATAATTATCAATCAATGCATTTTAACGAAACATTCATGAATTACTTTGCAATAATTTTTAGTTGAACAATTCATACCCTTGGTACTCTTCAACTTATACTCTTTAGGAAAGACAATTTGTACCCTAAAAAATCATGTCCCATAATAAATTTCATATTATCCCTTTTCTTTCATTCCACAATAACCTTCATACCTTTAAAATAGAAATAAAACACTTTTACAGTACTATTTTATATTCAAATAAAAAAATTACAAAGTCACTTTTCAGCAATATTTTTTAAAAAATATGTCAAACTGCATGTAAAGTTTAATGGAGAACGGACAAATGTATCTTATACTCTCGAGAGTGAAATAATTTATACCATCAAAATTATTTATACGAAAATAAATCACACACAAAAAATTATGAATCTAACATTAAATTTCAAGAGCATATGATTCTGTTGGCACACTTTTTAATTTACCCTACCACCATCGCCACCCCACCCAACAACTCTACCCCAATTTTCTCTCTCTTTTGTCTCTTTCATTCCTTTCTCTCTCTCTCCTCACTCTCACTCACACACCCTTCAAAAAATCCATCACTTTTTCCTCAGCCCTCCCTTTTCCTTTGCTCTTTTCCATCAGGAATCTCAAAAAACTTTCTCCCCCTCCCCTTTTCTCTGCTAGGGTTTTAATGTTCAGGCAATGCTGAGCTTCCGCCCCTGCTTTTGATACGGTTTTCTGCCTGTGTTCGAAAGAAGCTGAAAATGGCGCTAGGAATCGGGAAAAACGTTTTGGCGCTTCTCTTCACTGTTCTTCTCCTTTCTGGTAGCGTGTGCTCTGTTTCTGCTCCTACTTCGCCTGCCAGTAAGTGTTTATACACACACATTGTATTTGTATGTATATGTGGGAACGGAATCTTCCCCCATTTGATCTGTGCTCAAGTTTTTCCCTCTTTCTATTTTTGTCAGGAATCGTTAATGGCGTTTTCTCCAACGCGATTTCCATGCTGATGAAATGGATTCTATCGCTCAAAACCACGACTAAAACTGGTAGGGAAATGGATTTCAATTCTTCGAATCTCCTCTTCTCTGTTTGGTTTTTCCTGATTTAATGTGGAGTTTTTGCGCAGCAATGACGGGGCGTCCGATGATGAAGTTTGAGGGTGGATATAATGTTGAAACTGTTTTTGATGGTAGCAAGCTTGGGATTGAGCCTTATTCTGTTGAGGTTTTGCCTGATGGAGACCTTCTTATTCTCGATTCTGCTAACAGTAACCTTTACAAGATTTCTTCGTCATTGTCCTTGTGTAAGTTTCTAGAATGGTATTTATTCTTGTTTCCTATTTGTGCTATTATAGATCATGTCTCCAATTTTAGCGATTCACCATTTGTTGAAAAATTGACTTGAATTTGATGTTTTTGTCCTAAATTAGATGTTTAGCTGCTGATGCGGAATTTTTGTGGTCCTTTCCTTTATATTGATTACTGAATCCCACTTTAACGATTCTAAATATTTTTGGCTTCATATTGCTGCTGATAATGATTTTGATAATGTACTAATATAGCTCAAGCTGCACCACCAATTTATGCTTGGATTTGGTGTTTTCGTAATTAGTTTATGTGGATTTCCATGAGAGCTTCTTCTGCGTTTTACAGTTTAAAACCTTCGATGATATGTGGTGTCCCGTGTCCGTTCCATTGTCTCTATTAATGTAGGAACTAACTTTGGTGGTTTTCAGACAGCCGGCCAAGGTTGATTGCAGGGTCTGCAGATGGATACTCGGGGCACGTGGACGGGAGAGTGAGGGAAGCAAGAATGAATCATCCCAAGGGATTTACGGTTGATCATAGAGGAAATGTTTACATTGCTGATACAGATAATATGGCAATCCGGAAAATAAGTGATACAGGTGATTGATTCTTTCTCTTCATTTACATATTTTCTGATTCTGTTTGAACATTTTCAGATTGCTTTAAATAATTGATTTACACTATAGGAGTGACAACAATTGCGGGAGGGAAGCGAGTTAGAGGAGGTGGACATGTGGACGGACCAAGTGAAGATGCGAAATTTTCGAATGATTTTGATGTGGTGTATCTCGGAAGCAGCTGTTCCCTCCTTGTTATTGATCGAGGAAACAAGGCAATCAGGGAGATACAGCTTAATTTTGATGATTGTGCTTATCAGTATGGAAGTGGTTTCCCTCTTGGTAAACGCCTTAACTGCAAGCAATATCTTCATTATGTTGATCAGTTTGAATATTTATAATTTTTTTTTTTTTTTTGCAGGAATTGCTGTGCTTTTTGCAGCTGGTTTCTTTGGTTATATGATGGCTTTGCTTCAACAAAGGATTAGATTGATCATGTCTTATAATAATGTGAGTCAGCTAATATACACTTCCTACACTCCCCCATCAGCCTATTCTTACCTCTCTTGTTTGTTCATGAAGGAAGGGGCAGCCATGAAAGAGAGCTACACGTATCAGAAGCCTTTGAAGTCGTCGATGAGACCACCGCTGATTCCAAATGAAGACGAGCAGGAAAAACAAGAAGAGAGTTTCCTGGGCTCGTTAGGGAGGTTGGTAGCTCAAGCTGGGGAATGTGCTGCCGAAATTTTGGGAGGAGTGTTTCCGATTTTCAAGAAGAAACAGTTAATAAACCAGAGCCAGCATTATCAGTATCAGCAACTCAAGTATCCAAACACGTGGCCCGTGCAGGAGAGCTACATCATCCCAGATGATGACGAGCCCCCTCCTTCCCTTGAAACCGTTCATACGCCTACTCCTAAGAAGACGTACGCCTTCATGACCAAAGACTCGGAGAAAATGCAGCAGCTTCGTCAGAGCCGTGCTTTCTATTCTAGATGGGAAGGTGGGGATGTTCAGACGACCACCAAGAAGCAGCATCAGCATCAGCATCAGTACCATTCGCCCCCATCGCAAACTTACTATGAGCAAAGCTCTGAGAAGACGAACGAGATAGTGTTTGGAGCAGTGCAAGAGAAACCGAAGGACAATGTGGTGATTAAGCCTCTGGACCATGGAATTCCTGTCTATGATCATCAAACTGTTCGCTCCCGATACGGCTATAATCATGGACGTTGATTGTCGTCCATGCATACAAACTGTTGCTTGAGATCAAATTGGGGTATAGCTAGGTGGAATTATATATAGTATGTACATCTTTGGAGAGTGGAATCTGTTTATGGGAGTAGGATAGTGTGCCAAGTTTAGCTTGATAGCTATATTAGTTGTAGCTGTTGAGTAAAAACTTCATCATTCCTGTGAAAATAAACAGAAAACTAATCAAATTTTCCTCTCTCTGATGAATTCTTTACTTATCTGTTGTGCAACCACTACCCTACTTCCCAGAAACTAGACAAAAATCTGCTTATTCTATTCAACTTGTGCAAGATGGCCAACAGATCCAATATTATACTACTAGTATAAAAAAAATATGGATGTATGTTACATCTGACAGCTACTGAAGCAAGAAACAGACATTCAATTGATTAAATTATTGTGCAGGAATGCTGTAGATTTAATATATATTTCATGGTGTACCTTGTAAGCCACTTCATTTGTTTATTAACATCACCGGATTGTTTGTTGAAAAAATGAGTACCCGAGGCACGTGGACACGTGACCAAGTAACGCCAAATAATTGGGAACCATAAGAAATCAATCATCATTTGATTTCAGCTTCTATTCTTTATCCTTGTATTTTACTGGGCTTCTTCTCGTGTCATTCATTGAACATCTACAGATCTCTTTCTGCTTCAAATTTAGAAACACGCATCTGGAGTTGTTATTCGAGTCGAATACTTGAAGTTCGAGCTCAACTCGAGGGCTAATCAAATCTACCCGAGCTTGGCTCGAAACATTAACGAGCTAGAAATAAAGCTCGATTCGACTCTCAAACGACTCTAAATGGGATTATAAGAATCTTTATCGAGCTTGACAAGTCGAGCTCGAGACGGTTTGTGAGTATATCGTGTATTTCACGAGCTCGAGCTCGACTCGTTTATTAATATAAACAAGCCGAGTTCAAACCTTAATCAACCGAACCAAGCTCTTAAGTTGCTCGCTTATTTTTTTTTTTTTAAATAGCTACACGCATCGATATTTTTGTGGTCATTCTTCCATCTGCATGCTTTTTATAGACAATAATGTAATGCTATTATGCTAGTCATAACTCATAATCGATAACAAGGTAACACCAGTCGACATGTACAATAATTCAGTTTCTTTATTCAAAATTGATTGCAATTGAATTGAAGTCAAAGTCTTTTCCAAAAAATGAAAGACTTTACCTTAATGATAAAATTCTTTGCTCACTATAATCCAAGAATGAAAATATCCGAATATATCCCCAATATATCCTTGATATATCCATTTTTGTGGTCAGCGATATTGATATTGGGGGTAACGATATTTCCATAATATCCGTAAAAAAAAAAATTGGTAATAATGATAAATGTCAGCATGTAATATCAATTTCAATTGTACTTTTGTAAAATTTATCGAAAAAATATCGGTAATTTCAATAAATATCGATTATATATCACAAATGTAAAATTTGCTCTATTTTTATTGTTAAATTTATGTATTAAAAGTTTGTTATTAAATTTTTATAATTTACCGATATCAAATATCCTTCAATATTTCCACAAATTCAAGGTCTCGATATTTCTACCGATACCGATATTCTCAACCTTGCTATAATCTACCCCCAAAGGCAGCTTCTTTATGTCTTGAAAATTTACTTTCCTATCAACTTGGCCAACAAATGGACGACCCCTTTGTCAACCAAGAGAATACCTAAGTAGCTCAAAGCTTTATTTTTGCTTCGAAGGGATTCTAAAGGGGTTTGTGCAGGGAATTTTTTGAGAGTGGGGTTGAGGTAGAGCTAATCGTCCCTGGGTACGCCTGGCGTAGACCTTATTCTTGGTTTCACTAATAGTGATCGTTACAAGATTTCTTGATCTATGTCTTTGTGTAAGTTTCTAGAATGGTGTTCTATTTTTATTCACGACTTGTTTGTGCTCCTGTAGATCATGTCTCTAAATTTGTTAAAATTTGACTTGAATATGACGTTTTTGTCCTAAATTAGATTTAGCTGCTGTCCACTGATGCTTTGTAAAATGATTTTGATGATGTAGTAATCTAGCCGTTCAGTAGAAGAAAACTTCATTCATGTGAAAAATGCGGAGAAACCTAATTACCTGAGGGAAAAGACCCCGAGTCTTGGTAAAAGAGAGGAAAAAATAAGGTAACATGGGAGAGAGAGAATCAAGAGAAAGAAAATGTGGTAGTAAACCAAGGTGATATTTGTAGATGATTGGAGAAGAAAAAAGAATGTGGCGTTGGTATGCAGTGTTGTTATTCGAGCCGAACGAGCTCGAGCTCTTATCGAGTCAAGCCGAGCTCAGCTCGACTTATTAACGAGTCTAACAAGTCTATCGAGTCGAGTCGAGCCTAGTGAAAAAAAAAATCTTAGTTATCGAACCTAACGAGCCGAGCTCAACTCGTTAATCAATCGAATATTTTTCGAGCTCGAAATCGTTTAATCTAACGAGTCAAACCAAGCTCCGAGCAGCTCATTTGGTTTAACAGCTCTATTGGTATGTCAATTTAATTTAACTAAAGAGTGATTGGGGATGTTCTTTAGCTGAATTCTTTACTTATCTGTTCTGCAAACACTTCTCAGAAACTACTTGGCAGAAGACAAACACTTCTGTATTTTGTTCAAGATGGCCCACAGATCCAATGTTGCCTAATAATTTGGCACTTGATTTTATAAAATTAATATATACTCCATATGTTTAATCAATCAGCTAGTGAAGCAGATACAGACATTCAATTGATTGCAAGAAAGTCCGTAGATCTAACAAATTTCATGTTGTAATAACATGCAAGGCACTCCATTTGTTTATTTTTAATCACTGGACTGTGTTGAATAAAGTGAGCTTCCGAGTCACGTGGGCACGTGACCAAGTAACGCCAAATAATTGGGAACCCGTTACGTTAAATTAAAATACACCATAATTTCGTTTCAGCTTCTATTCTTTATCCATGGATTACTCGTGTGATAATTTTCATTGATTTAAGGCCAATACACATCTACAGACCTTTTTCTGCTTCAAATTTAGACACACAGAAAGGGGGGGAAACGCGAAGATAGATAATTAAATTAGGCAAAGAAACCGTTATAGTACAAATATTTACCACACATTTCATTTGCGCTTAACCAAGCCCAAGCTGCAACCTGGAGAAACCTGAGAACATCTGGGGTCTTGCTTTTCAAATTTCATGAGATTAGCTTGTATCATACCGTCGATATCTTTGTGATCAAAGGAGGATGTTTCATCTTCTTGATCCACTCTTTCATTTGAATTAACAGATAAGATCGACCCTCCATCAAAAGTTAGCAAATCTTTTAATTGTTCTGAAACCCGTGGTGAGACGACTATACTGCTATCACTACTACTAGGACCTACTTCATCTATGTCCAATAGAGACACTGGAGTTTCCCGTATTGTACGGGAAGAACGAGATTCCACCAGCAAAGGCCTAAACATGAGCGATAACTGAGAAAGGCTCAACAAAATCACCTGGTGAAAGAGCAAATAGACGGTTGATTTAACAGCTCCGCTTCTGATATCTGAGCAAAGTATCATTATTTGTCTCCCCAGATTCATTAGGCAATGTGTCCATGTCCAGCTGAGTTGATGGGGTTTGACGCCTTCCTGTCTACAAAGTATTGTTAGAGACGAAGATGGGTTTTTGTGTTAAGGACAGCCATTAATGCCCACCAAACTGCTTAATACACCCACATGTACAACACTTTTTAGCTACTCGTACACCTTTTGAGCACAGCTACAGAGTGGGTGCATAAAGTAATTATGTGGGTATTAATGGTGCCGAGCTTATGTTTATGCAACTGAAATTACATACTGAGGCACACTTACATATGGCATAATATATGGGCGAATCACAAAACCAAGAATGAGGCTGAGTATGCAAGAAAGTCCAAGACCAAGACCCAGAAGCCAGGCAGAGGTGGACCCCAAAACTTCAAATGATAAACAGGTAGGTGTCATTAACACTGAGAGACGGAAAAAAAGACAGTTCGTATTTACTGACACACCCAAAAAAAACATGAAAGCAGTTGTGAATCCTCGGATGTTGGCCAGATCATGGCATGAAGAAAGAAATTGCACATGATAAACATAACAAAGAAACGACGACTTGAGTTTACTGCATTTGCACTTTCAGGAACAATTACAGAAAAATTGAAGAAAGACTCTAAAGATCGTTCCAGAGCTCACCAGATCCGGAATGCTTCGTACAATCTGCTGCTTTTAAATTAATTTGACGAAGTAATCTGTTACCATGGTCAGAGATCATCAAAGCACATCTTTGAGGAACGAAAGTCAGCTCAAAGTAATTTGAAAATGATGCATCCTGTGCAGGTCCATCTGTTCGACCATCTTTTTGTGAGTAACCTCCAGCAATTGTGGTTACACCTACAATATGCCATCAGTCGAGGAAGAGCGGAAGACAACATGGATGGAAAGTAGTTATTGTAGTGCATCAAAGAGAGAAATTTAATAAAAATAAAGGTAAAATTATTTGGAATACAATGATGCCACAACTATATGCTTCAGAGAAAAGATAAAGCATCAAAGACATTGGTAAAATGTTAAACGTCCATACAGAAAAACTCGTGCTCACAGAAAATGTTAAGAAATCAATAACTATTCAATAGCAATATAATAGTTGGCCACCATAGCTAGTTTGATGTCTTAAATCACTTTAAGACTGCTTTTTTTCCCCCAGTTTAAATCTCACTGCACAAGTAACATTAATCACCCCTTAAAACTTCTAGAAAAGATAATGTTTTGAAAAGTACATGATAGTATGGTATGCTTCTCCCCTGGCACTCATAGGTTGATTATGGATTAAACATAGCACCCAGAATAATGCATTAAAATATGCTTTTGTTTACGGATGAAAACATCAAAGTCTGCTTAAAACATGTATCCCATATATCTATCAACCTGATTGTGTGATCTTTCGAATGGCATGGTTATGAGGGTCCGCGACATACACATTCCCATTGAAATCAACTGCAAAACTCCCTGGCTTATCGAACTTCGCTGAATCCAAATTGCCGTCCGCATAACCAGACACGCCATTTCCAGCCAACCTCTTCAGAACAGTCTCTACAACACAAAATATTGCCAGAAATCCCTATTATATTAAACATTAACTTCCTCGACTTTTTTATTATTTGGATATTAACACTAACAGTTAAAGCAGAAGTTTTCTCGTTCACACATATCCCCACGAAATCACTAGTTAAGTATTTAGTTAAGCACATTTTATGACCAGCCGTTTCGTCCGGTTCAATTCATCCCACCGCTGGGAAAACCCTAATTCGACATTACGGATGATACCGGAGGCCGTGTGCAGTGATAAAATGTGGAGAGGGCTTGCAACTGAGTTGCGTAAAAAGTGCAACCCCCATAAAAACAGCCATTTTCGCCCAATTCAATTTCTATCCGAATACGTTAAGTAACAGGAAACCACAATTCGATGTTAATGTGGGGAAATTCAACATAAATGAAACTAAGAACATGCCATTAGAGGTTGTGGAGAGTGATAGGGAGTATAAAGTGCTAGCAGCGGAGTCAAGAAGGATGAAACGATCCGACGGCGGAGATTGAGGGAGGACGGAGTGAGGATTGACTTTGATATTTGACTTGTCGCCATCAAGGACCGTGCTGACTGTGTAGCCGTCTTCAAAAACGAGTTCCCCACCTGCAACCGCCGCTGTAAAAGCAAGAAGAAGCAACAATTATTTCGTAATAATAAATTAACCTTATAAACTTTTTATAAAATTTTCCTCTTCTGGTCCACCTTGAACCGCAGTTAGGTGAAGAAGGAGAATTGCAAAGGGGAGAAACGACATGGTAGATAGATCTGCAACTGCAAGGAGAGAGAGAGAAATGATCGTCGATTGGGGTTTGCTTTACGCAGTACAGTCTCACTCTGGGGTGCGAGTATTTTAGAAAGTGGTATCAAACTCATTTGTATGAGTAAATTTCTCCTAATTCAGTTTCACTTGCAATTTAATTTTTTTAATATTTAAAATGTAAATAAAATTTGTGGTGAAACTGGTTCATATTGTATTTTGTTTACTTATATTTTTATTTTATACTACAAAATTCTTCGTTATTTTAAGAATATCTTATTTTAATTTTTTATATTTTTAAATTTGCACAAGATGTTCCTAAAACTATGATCATTAAGGCTCCATTTGATGTCATAGATATAGTCACGATTGACATATAATCGACATAAACAGCCGTTTGGTAGTACTCTTGCAGGCCCAAGACAACTCATAAGGCCCTTTCTTAATTACTGTATTCTACTTCCTATTTATCGGCCTAAAATGGGAAGATTTACCATCTTATCGTAACAGTATGTTGTTTTGAACAGGTCAAATGCCATAATTACCCTCATTACCCAACCCAACTCTGATTGTTATTTTCCATTCGTAATTCTCCTTCTCATAACACATATACGCCGGCGATTTGGGTTCTTGTTGAACCCAAATTTTGGAACACCGAACGTGCACGTCATACTTCACAATTCTTCAACCAGACATGTTATTGTATGTTTAGATCAAAATTATTTCTAGATCGATTCTAATGTCGGTGCCGTGTCGGTGCATATTTTTATGACAAGTATTTGATAATTGCCGGTGTACGTCTCCCTTCACAATTATACAAATCCCGAACACCATTAAGAAGCACCCGACGTTTATACTGTGAAAAAATTGAATAGATCTCAATGACTGGCAATTGAGATTAAAAAAGTCAATTTTTTTCACAAAAATCCACCGTATTACCGTATGAATGTTATGAGAATTATAAAATGATAATGAGACACTATAGTAATTTAAATCAATTAAAGTTTGCTATTCAAAAGTTTAAAAAACATGTGGCGTCCTATCCTAAGGTGCATACCAAATCACTAATTAATTGTCATATATTAAAAAGACAAAGTCTCATATGCACCAAGTGTACGGTGCACTCACTCAACAGTTGATATTGTATACACTAAAAAGTTAGTCTCAATTACACTGAAAAGTTTACATTGAAAACTGATTTTCAGTGTAAACTTTTCAGTGTAATTGAGACTAACTTTTCAGTGTGATTGAGACTAACTTTTCAGTGTATACATTATCAATTGTTGAGTGAGTGCATCATACACCAAATGCAGAAGAGACTTACTCTATTAAAAATCCTATCGTATTAGCCAAGATACGGGTCAGAAGAGATATCTTCTCTATGACACCAAATGGCCCCTAATAATCTTCCACAACTCAACCTCTCAATAAATAATTCATTTATCTCTCTTCCATATACTCAATCTACAACTCAACTCAACTTCAACTTTCTCATGCTTAATAACCCAACACAACCTAAAATAATTATTAATTTTATATTTAATAATTACATATACTCCATACCCAATTATTTTTATACAAAAATATACTAAATTATATGATATTAAAATCAAAGTAATTTGTAAAAAAAAATTACCTTACAATTAAAATAAATTACAATCTCAATAATAAAATTAAAATTATAAGAATTGAAGCAAAATTTTATGAGATAGAAATTCAGATAAATGATTAAAAAAATAATAGAAAATGGGAGATATGATAGAAATTATACGAAAAAAATATATCAATATTATGATTTAAAATATGTCAATATTGATCTCTATTTGTAGAGTAATAAAAAATATGGATTTTGATATATATATTTTTAATTAATATTATTCAAAATTTAAAAACTAAAAATTATTTAATAAAAACAAAACTAACGAATAGTAGACTGCCACATGTCAAGTGATTGGACACCAAACTTGGGCAACCCCAGATTGTTGCAGCAAGGAGGTGGAGCTTCCTTCATTTATTTTTCCTTTTTCTTAAAAAAATAATATTTTTTGTCTTTAGCTGACGACCTGTTCTCCAGCCTCCAGGTCATCAATGAACATAGTCTAAACAAGTCAATTGACTCAGGGGTAACAATGACGATAATGCAGTCTATGTCTGTCAAGTTAGAGCAACTACAATAGTTTGAGAGTTATACCTCCTTCTCTCTCCTCCAAATCACAATATTTGTAAGAATAACTAAATCATTGTAAGAGTTAGAGTTCAAATTTAAGGGATCCACTATACACACATGTGATATTATTCTTATTAAATAAAAATAAAAATAGAAAAGTAAAAATAGCAAAAGCTATTGCACTGCAGCCTACCCTACACAATATTGTTGACGATCAGTTCTAATCTTGAAGATTAATGATTGTTTTAGATGATTAATTGATCATCAAACAATTACGTGTGATTGATCACTAACGTAATTAGTGAATACGGATTTTCGGGTTTAGATGGATTAGAATCGTATGAAAGCTTACGTGTTTAAGTTCGATTGTAAGTTAATCGAGCTGCTTTAGATTCGTAATCGAAGTTTGGACGTGTATATTAATTTGTGCTTGCTTTATTTGCTGAAAAAATCTAAGTATTTATAGACTTTTGCCCAGCAGGAGGTGGCACGACCTTTGGCCAACCAAGTCTTCATGCTCGACACCTGTCCTTTGACTAATTTGACCTTATCTTGACTAAATTCTATCCTTATCTACTGGACTTGCTCGCAGTCTAGAGCTGTTCGTCACTTTGGACTTGTCCTTGAGGAGTCTTTAGTCTGATTCTGATGGTCTTTCATCTTGTTTAATTGTTATTTCGGCGTTGTGGTTGGATCTGATCGGCAGGATGCCGTTTGAGCTCGTCATGTGGCTTTTGATCTGATTTTGTTCACATATGTGTCTTGATCGCATGTAGGTTTTGCTCGCCGGATGTCTTGGGTAAATCATGTGTTAATTTCAGTTTAAATTTTGTGTGATTTGCGCTAATCCTGGTCGCCCAAATGATGCTCCTGCTCGCCTATCAACAATTGCCCCATTGCCGATCAATAAATTGTGAAGATGGTGAATGAACACTTTTTGGGTTGGCAACTTTTAAGTGTCACTAAGGTGAGCAAGAATGTCCCTGGGGCGAGCAGCTTTTCACGGGCGGACAACATTGGTCGAGCAGATTCGGATCGGGGACGGTTGGGATCCCAAGGTCTGGGCACGGCTCGAGGTGTGACGTGGGCGGAATGATTGCTGCCGCCCACGCGCACACAATCCCGAGGTGACGCGCCTTCCCGTTTTGTCGGACAGGTGCTGCACGCGCCCAGAATTTGCAATTTGGTCCTTCCACTTTCAAATTTGTTCGCCCGGTACCCCGTCTTTCCAGAAGTATTTAAGGAAATTTTTCTTCATTTTCTTCATTTTCACACTGTTTCTTAAGCGCGAATTCCTCTTTCTCCTTTCTTTCAAATTTCCGGCGACCGTTTCCAGCTTCCGGCGATCTTCAAACAACGTCAAGGTAGTTTTTTCTTTGCTTATTTTCTTCTCTTTCTTCTCTTCTTGCGTCGTGTGCGTTCTAGATTCACCGAGAATTCCTACTCTGCCGTGGAAAATTCCGAGCCGCCGTGTTCTTCCCTTGCCGGAATCTGCAAAACCCTAACATCTCTCCTTAACTTACTCGATGGCGTCGCACTCTGAGACCGGTTCTTTTCCTCCCCGGAATCCTGAAAAACGGCTCGTCGAAGAAGATCCTCCTATAGTTAATTTGGAATCTGATCCCGAGGCGGCTTCGGTTGCACGTTCGGTCAATTCTGGAGCCCATCCCTCCGGGGAAAAAGAGGAGCGAGCAAATCCTGCTCGTCAGCTCTTAGAAGAGACGAGCTCGGACCTCCACGAAGACGAGGACGAAGAAGTCGAGGTACTTCAGCCGGTGAACCTTGACGAACTGACCTGGGCCTATCTCAAAGATATCAACTTCCCTGCGCCCAGATTGATCGAACATCGGGTTCCAGTAACGGTTGCTCGCCGTGTCGACTGGAATGAGTACGAAAAGGAGCACTCCAATCGCTTCGTCATTCCTGCTCGCGGAGTACGGAAACTTAAAGCGACCGAGTTCGCAGCGAGCTGTATCGTATCCGCCATCACCGAGGAGAACTTGATCGAGATTCGGAGGGATTACAAGATTCCCTTTGATATCCCAATGTATGCTCCTTTGGTGGACGACAGAGTCGATCGCCCACCACGCGGGTTGACGGCGATCAACCTTGCCACCCTAAATGCTGGAGTTTCTTTACCATTGCACCCTTTGGTCTGCCAATTTCTACGTGATGTGAACTTGGCTATCACCCAACTTACTCCCGTTGGGTGGATAAATCTGATGGCCCTGATGGTAATGTTCGCCCTGGAGGGGTATCCCAACAGGCTGTCCGCTAGGAGGTTGGCTACCTGATGACGATGATCGGCTGCACTGGGGAAGAGGCGGGCTGGTACTATCTGAAGGCGCGACCAGGCCAAAAACTTGTCGAGGATATTCCTGGGAAAGTGCGAGATTGGAAGCATGACTGGTTCTGGATCGGAGGCGACTGGCGTGCTTCTGCTTGCTCTTCAGGGGGTTCTGAACGAATCGAGACCCCGGCGGAGTTTAGGGAATTAAAGCGTGAGTCTTACCTCTTCTATATCTTTGAAGTGGTTGGACTAATTTTAATTCTCTTTTTCCTTTGTTTCAGGTCCCAAGAACTTGGGGTGGTGAACTGTGAAGAATAGCATAAGCGATCAATTCCTGTTCGTTGCGTGTTTGATCGCCCTTCGTCGCCGAGAGGATCGAAGTATTGGCCATCTCTTCTCCGAGGATACACTGCGAGTTGCTCATCTCACGACCTACCCTCACCATCTCGAGGCTCTAGCTCGAATCCCGGAGGGTAAGTATCTTCATGTTGGGCGAACAGATCTGGTCGGTCTTATACTTTGGTATTAATTTGTTTTTTATGTCCTTTACAGATCAGCTCGCCTCAATTACGCTTCACCCTTCCTTCCTAGAGCTCGATAACCGTGTTTGGGAGATGCCGACCAGAAAAGGACGCAAGAAGTCGGATCCCCTCTCAAAGATCATCGCCCTCGCGGCTAAGGGTGGAAAAGGAGACCCTCGGCAAGCCGGAGGGTCGAGCTCGGCACAGCCTCCTGCCCCCGTGGCGAGTCCGCCCAAGACACTGATCCCGAGGGCGAAGAGGCTTCTTCGTGGAGACGGCACTCCCGTCACCGATACCGAGAAGGCTGCCAAACGAGCAAAGGCGGCTCAAGAGAGAGTGACGGTGGTTGTCCGACCATCCGAAGGCGACAGCGAACAAACTCCTTCTGTGGAGCGCCCCGGCGAGCAGGCTCTGGTCGTCGCCACCCGCGAAGGTTCCGGCCCATCATCCGACCCCACCTACCTCGGCTGGGATAAAGGTCATCTTGACAGGTACAACCCTGTTCGCCCAGGGCACTTAGTCACTTTTTCTCATCTTACTTTTATTAACTGACATATTTCTTTTCAGCTACTCGCCCGAGCAGTACCCAGGGCGATCTAACTTGGTACATCGCTTTGCCTGCTCGAAGGTGCCGACCAACCTTCGTGAGATCCCGGACTCTTTTGTCCACCGCGCCTCCGAGGTCGTTGCTCGCAGCTGGACCAAGGAGCTAAACGAAACCGTCAAGACACAGGCGCCTCGTGATAATGGTCGTCTGTGTCTTGTTGAGGCAGGCAATACCCTGGCGGCCGTGCAGCGTTTGGTCGACCAAGTTGAGGATCTTGAGAAGGACTTACGCCAGCATGCGGCCACCGTCAGCCGTATTGCCAAGGAGCACGATGACGCTAAGGCTGAGGCGAAGAAGATTATCGCCGATCTTGAAAATAAAGCCAAAGCTCATCAGGTTAGCGAGCAGCGTGCCTTGGACCTGCATGTCAAAGTCTCCGAGGAGCTGAAGGTCAAGATGGCCGAGGTCGAGCACATGCGGGCAGAACTTGCTCGCGCTCAGCAGCAGAAAGAGATCGCCGAGAAATTCGCGACTGAGGCTACGGCTAAAATTGCGGACCTTGAAATCCAGCTCGCCAACTCCATTACCCAAGAGGAACTTATTCCTAAGATGGAGGTGAGTTCGATTCTTGGTTACGTAACTGGTTATGCGGAGAGCATCCGTATTTCCCATGAATTCAAGGTTGTCGCAGTTGTTGAAGAGATCGGCAAGGAGTTGTGCAACTTCGTCGAATCGAACCCTCCAGCCCCAGGCACAACTCTCCAAATTGGCGACCTGCCTGATTATGGAGTCAAACTTGACTTCCTTGGTCCTAAAATAATTATCACAAATCCTCCCGAGGACGAGGAAGAAGATGAGGGCGATGCTGTGGAGGGCGAGCAAATCCTTCCAGCCGATCAAAGTGAAAGAGCTCTAAAGGAGCGTGCTGATGCTGAGGGATTGATTGCTGAGCTAACCGAGGTGGTCCCAGTTGATCCTGCCCTTGAAGGTTCTCCTCTTGAAGACCCCTAAGATGACAACATATCTCCTCCTGCCGGGCAAGGATCTTAGCGGACAGGATTAGCTAGGAACTTATTCTTTTTTCTTTTTTTTTGAGTTGTTCGTCTTTTTTGTTATTTTTGGGCGATCAAGCCTTGTGCTTAATGAATATATTTTGCTTAATTGCTCGTCTTTTACCTTACATTAATTGTTCTTTGCATCTTTATCTGTGCTTCAACAATCTTAATGTAATTGGGCCTTGTTCCTTAAGAACTTTTTTTTTTTTGGCCTTAGGATTTAACGGGCTTTTGGCCTTAGGCTATGTTCATTTAAAAACGAACAGCCTTCAAAGGGCTTGGTTGTATAATCAACTTGCGCCTTGAGCTTACATTTTTGCTTATACGAACAACTTAATATTGAAAAGATCTTAGAAAATTACAAGTGTTGAAAGCGACCAAAAAAGTAATCATGTACTAGCCAGGTTGGATCTGCTCGACCAAGATAATGTTAAGCCTCCAACCAATAAAAAACATTACTTACACCAAGAGTCAAAGTTGCTCGACTACTATAAAATTTGTCAAGGCATCCTTTAGACTTCTTAAAAATAAATAAAATCATACAAGATACTGGCCTCCTAGCCCGCGGTCAGACTTGACCCAATTCAACTCTGTTCGACCACCTATACTTGGTGAAATTTTTCCAAAAAATTTAGGCAAGTTTTTGGACTCATCTTGTATCTCTGCCATTCCAGTGCCATTTCAGTTCGCCCAGTAGACTTAGTAGTTCGCCCATCTTAACTTCACTCTCTCATGAAGCAGAACTGGTCGCCTACTGAAAGTATTTCCTTAGATTAGCTGTATTCCAGGAATATTGGGCCGAGTTGCCATCTAAGTCCTCTATGTCATATGCTCCATTGGGTAACCTATCTGTTACCCTGTACGGGCCCTCCCAAGTCGGGCCAAATATGCCTGGAGGTGGGGCAAGCTTCTTTCTTAGAACGAGGTCACCAACTTCGAATTTTCTTATCTTGACTTGAGAATTATAGTAACGCTCCGCTCTTTGCTTGTACGTGGCATTCTTCAGCTCAGCGTGTAATCTTCTTTCTTCGAGCAAATCTGCCTCTGTGGCTAAGGCAGAATGATTTGTTTGTTCATCAAAGTTGGTTGTCCTGACTGTGTCAGTCTTTAATTCAATTGGTATTACCGTCTCTGTCCCGAAAGCCATTGCAAAAGGTGTTTCTCCGGTGCTTGACCTGGGAGAAACCCTATATGCCCACAGGACTTCTGGGAGTTTTTCTGACCAGCTACTTTTACTTTCTGCCAGACGTATTTTCAATGTATGCTTGATGATCTTATTTACAGCTTCAACTTGTCCGTTTGACTGGGGATGATAGGGAGTCGAATAGTGTTTCCTGATCCCCCATTTTGTACAGAAATCTCGCAATTCCTTTCCGTCAAACTGTGGGCCATTATCTGTCACGATTGTTCGTGGAATTCCAAAGCGACAGATGATGTTCTGCCATATGAAGTTGATCATGTTTTGCTGTGTAATTTTTACCATGGCCTTCGCTTCTGCCCACTTTGTATAATAGTCGACTGCTATGACGGCAAATCGAACATTTCCCACTCCTGCCGGGAAAGGACCAATAATGCCAATCCCCCATCTTGCAAATGGCCATGGGCTGTAAACAGATACAAGCTTCTGGGCTGGTGCATGGATGCTTGGAGCAAAAACCTGACACTGGTGGCAAGCCTTGGCTAATTGGATTGCATCTTTCCGTAAGGTTGGCCAATAGTAACCTTGCCTTACAGTTTTGTAGGCCAAAGTTTGCCCCCCAGTGTGATTTCCACAAACTCCAGAATGTATATCCTCCAGGACTGTCCTTCCTTGCCCCCTAGACAAACACTTGAGTAGCGGGAGTGAGAAGCCTCTTTTGTAAAGCTGTTCGTCTATCAGAGTATATCTGGTCGCCTGTTTTTTAATTCTTCCCCGTCTTTCAAGTATTTGGCTATAGGAGATCTCCAATCATCATCGTTGTTGTACTCGACTACTTGATTTACTTCGTAGTCCATTATTGATGGTTGGACCTTCCTGGTAATGACAATGTCCGTCAGATCTGCCGGGCCATCACTTGTTGCTAATCTTGCTAGGGCGTCAGCTTGTGTGTTGCTTGTTCGTGGTATCTGCTGGATAAACACCTGGTCTAATTGAGATACCAAGTGCGCAACTATTCGTTGATACTCGATCATTTGCCCGTCTCTGGCCTCATATTCGCCTCGTACTTGGCTTACAATGAGCTGGGAGTCCCCAAAAATTTGGAGTTGTCTAACTCCAACTGCTAGTGACAAGTGAAGACCTGCAATGAGGGCCTCGTACTCTGCCTCATTGTTAGTGGCCATGAATTCAAATCTGACTGCTGAAGTGAATACTTGCCGGTCGGGACTGATGAGCACTATTCCTGCCCCCGAGGCCAGATTTGTTGACGAACCGTCTACATAAAGATGCCATGGGTGATCCAGCCCCTTCGTTGGATTTTGAGGGAAGGTTAACTCAACTATAAAGTCGGCTAACGCTTGTCCCTTAATCGCGGTTCGAGGTGCATAAGTCACGCCAAACTAGCTTATCTCTATGGACCATTTCAAAAGACGGCCAGCGGTGTCGGGTCGGTGTAATATTTGTCTGAGTGGGAAAGTTGTCAGTACTTCGACTTGATGATCGAAAAAGTATGGTCTTAACTTCCTGACACTCATGACAAGAGCATATGCCAGCTTTTCAGTTGGTGAGTACTTTATCTCAGCATCATGCAGGGCCTGGCTGACATAGTAGATTGGCAGGTGAAACTTGCCATCTGCCCGAACTAACACCGAACTTATGGCTGTGTCAGATGCTGCCAAGTACAAATATAGCTTCTCACTGGGAATGGGTTTTGACAGAATTTTTACATCTCCCAGATATTCTTTCAATTGATCAAAGGCTTTCTGGCAGTTTTCTGTCCAAGCAAAGTTGCCCTTTTTGATGGCTTCAAAGAATGGACGACACTTGTCTCCTGATTTTGATATGAACCTGTTTAAAGCTGCTAGGCATCCGGTTAACCTTTGCACCTCTGTAACAGAACGTGGTGGCTCCATATCAACGATCGCCTTTACTTTTGCTGGATTAGCTTCGATTCCGCGTTTGCTGACCAGATGGCCCAAGAATTTCGCAGAATGTACTCCAAAGCTAATTTTCTTTGGATTTAACTTCATATTGTATTTTCGGAGTATGTCGAATACTTGGGAAAGATGATGGAGGTGATCTTCCTTATGGGGACTTTTGACTACGATGTCATCAACGTAGACTTCTACTGTATCTCCAATTTGTTGGTCGAACATTTTGTTCACCAGCCTCTGGTAAGTTGCTCCAGCATTGATTAGACCAAACGACATCCTCTTCCAGTATAACAGATTTTTATTTGTATAAAAGGCCGTATTTTCTTGGTCGTCCGGGTGCATTGGAATCTGGTGGTATCCCGCGAAAGCATCCATGAATGTGAACATTTCGTGACCGGCAGTACTGTCCACCAGTTGATCGATGTGTGGGAGCGGAAAGTTATCCTTCGGGCATGCTGCATTAAGATCTGTAAAATCTATGCATAACCTCCAGGTTCCGTTCGGCTTCCGTACCAGGACAGGATTCGCAACCCATTGTGGACATAACGCTTGTTTAATTAGATCGTTGTCCAGCAGCTTTTTGACTTCTTCGTTTAAAGCTTGATACTTGTCTGGTCCATATTTTCGCCGTTTCTGGTGGACAGGTTTTCGGGCTAGGTTGATATTCAACCTGTGACAGGCATCCTTCGGGCTGATTCCCACCATATCAGCATGAGACCACGCAAAGACGTCCAAGTTAGCCTTCAGAAAGTCCGTCATGCGCGTTCTGTAAGGCTCATGGAGTTCAGATCCGATGTAAAGTTCAAGACTGTCACGCTCAGGATTAATCTTGATGGCCTCCAACTCTTCAACGGGAGTTGCCCGTCGTTTTTGCCCTTTCCATCGAGGGTCAACTATTGGTCCTTCCGGACTTAGCTCATCCTCAATGTCCATGGGTTCTGCACCCAATCGAGGGTCAAAATCATCTGAGGGCTTTGGGTGAGACTTGGCCACCGAAGTTGGACTTCCCTGGTTATCGTTTGGGCACGAACGGTCGGCTACAGGGGGTAACACTGCTTTTGGCTGGTTTTGCCCGTCGCCCTGCTGTGCCTGATCGCCCGTAGGCGAAGGTTGGTCGTCAATGTCCATCTTATTGTTTTGGGCTCCAAGGATGTCCTCCAAAATTGAGGGTTCATTTTCGAGTTGACTAGTTGACGCTTCCATCATTGATACTTGTCCCTGTCTTGACTGAATTTGCAGAAGACATTCCCGAGCTTTTCTTTGGTCTCCTTTTACCGTGCCAACTCCACTTGCTGTTGGGAATTTTATGCAGTAATGGTAGGTTGAACACGCGGCCCTGAATTCGTTTAAGAAAGGTCGACCCAGGAATCCATTGTATGACGATTCTTGATCGACGACCAGGAAATCCACCATTCTTGCGATATTCTTCTCAGGCTCTTTGACCGTCACAAGTTGCATAGCGAAAGTTACTATTCCCAACGGGATTGTCACGGCATTTCCGAATCCCAGGATACGGTGATTTGTGTCTCTGATGTAGCCTGCATAATCTCCCATTTGATCAAGTGTCTTTTTGAAAAGGACATTAGTGTAGGCTCCAGTATCCACCAGTAATCTATGCACCCTTGTTTCCATAATCTTGGCACATATCACAAGCGAATCGTTGTGTGGGGTCAGTACTCCTTCCAAATCTCTGTCGGTGAAAATTAATTCCGGTGTTTGCATGGTAGGTGGAATGACCCCCATTTCCTGTACATGTCCGATCGCTCGTAATTCTGCCTTTCTTTTCCGATTAGAAATTGGCGATCGTCCATCGGAATAACCGCCTATGGGTCCTGCAGGTTCCATCATCTGAATGTCTGGAGCTGATCCCCCGGCAGGCGCCTGAACTGGTCGCCCAGCTCGATTCCGATGAGGTGTCTGGTCCTGGTCTCCTTCATCAGAATCTTCGTCTCTGGTTCTTTTGCCGGGCTGTCTCTTCACGAACTCTGATAGCTTTTCCTCTTCGTAAAAACGCCACAACTGCTTTAGCAAGTCACGACATTCGCTCGTAAAGTGTCCTACACTCTGGTGGTAGGCACAATATTTATTCCGGTTCAACTTGCTCGTTTCCTGACGTATCTTACGGGGAGGTGTTAGCAATTCTTTGTCTCGGACACTATTATAAACTGTATCGATTGATATGGTAAGAATGTGGTTCAGTTTGTCTTTCAGCTCCGTTCCTTCGGTAAATGCCTTCATGTTTTTGGGAGCTCGATAACCTGTTCCAGGCTTCTTTGCACCCTCTTTCTACTCTCCTTTGTCTCTCATATCCTTCTGCAGGGCTTCATGCATGGAGACAAAAACACCTGCCCGATCCCGAAACTCGGCGTATGTCTTCGAGCATCTTAAGTGCACATCTTTCCAAAGTTCAGTGCCTTTCTTGAGTCCAGCTAGGACGGCTACAATCTTTGTATCTTCACTGACAGATTCTCCCTCTAACAAGACCTTGTCGAATCTTTCCAAATATGATCGGTCTAACTCGTCGTCAGTTTGTTTCAAGTCGGATAACCGATGTCTTTGGAATAGATAAGACCCGGCTGTAGAGAAATGGGATAAGAACTCTTTACCCAGCTGGGCAAATGAATGAATTGAAGCTGGTGGCAGGGCCGAAAACCACTTATGGACACGATCCCCGAGAGTTAAAGGAAAGTTTCGACATTGCGTTGCGTCACTTGCCCCCATTGATACCATATAATTGGTATACTTCATTAAATGCACTCGGGGATCCGCCGTGCCCTCATACTGGATACTTGCTGGAAACTGGATCTTTTGTTGAATTGGAGCCTTCAGAATTTCCACTGACAAGGGTGAGACCGGAAGAGTCGTGTTCCCATATCCTCTCTGTTGATCCAGCTGGCCCTGCATGCTTTCGATGGCCTTTCTCATGGAAGCGAGCTCCTCTAAGGATCCCCCCTGACTCTGTGGTTGTTCGGCGAGCAGAGGCGCACAGCCGTCTGTTCGCTCCAGTCCCACATTGGGAGTGGGAACCCCCTGGATTGGCCTCCTGGGATTGGGCTCTGCATTCGGGCCAAGGCGACCAAAAGCTGACCTAGTCATCCGGTCAAGGACCGATTGGCGAGCAGGTATTGCGGCTGGGCGAACTGCTCCAGCAGGGGGATGAACCTCCAGGACTCCCCGGCCACGTCGACCCAATCTTTCCAGAGCACTTTGGCGTGTACCCTGACTTGCCGCCATGGCCGGGTTCTGAGTCGAACCTCCATGACTGGCGGCCTCAATGTTCAATTTTTCTTTGCCTTTGGCCTTACGAGCTTGGGCGCTGTCAGCCTCATTCAACTGATCCCCTCTAGCCTTATCATGTTCGCGAGTCTTTGTGGGGCTACCCCTTGCCCGCACATATGATGGGCCAGGTTGGGTTTGTTGTCTTTGTAAAGCTTGGAGCATGGCAATTGTACGCGCCAGTTCGTTGGGGTTGCGGGCAATGGCGTCCAACTCTGGTGGAATTAACTGGCGAGCAACATTAGTTTGATTTTCTTGGTTGTTTCTGCTCGCCCTTGCTCGCCCACCAGCTTGGGACATTCGGGAGTGTGAATCCCGGGTTATATGTTGAGAACGTTGTGTCTCCCTTGATTGAGGCATTTTCACAGAAGATATCAAGTGTTGTTCTTGGTGTTCTTGAGTTTTTTCTTCAAAAACTCAAACTTGTTCTTCAATTCTGGAATAATCTTCTCGTATTCAATGACCCGAAGGTTCGATCCCTTCTTCTAGCGCTAATTTGTTGACGATCAGTTCTAATCTTGAAGATTAATGGCTGTTTTAGATGGTTAATTGATCATCAAACAATTACGTGTGATTGATCACTAACGTAATTAGTGAATACGGATTTTCGGGTTTAGATGGATTAGAATCGTATGAAAGCTTACGTGTTTAAGTTCGATTGTAAGTTAATCGAGCTGCTTTAGATTCGTAATCGAAGTTTGGACGTGTATATTAATTTGTGCTTGCTTTATTTGCTGAAAAAATCTAAGTATTTATAGACTTTTGCCCAGCAGGAGGTGGCACGACCTTTGGCCGACCAAGTCTGCATGCTCGACACCTGTCCTTTGACTAATTTGACCTTATCTTGACTAAATTCTATCCTTATCTACTGGACTTGCTCGCAGTCTAGAGCTGTTCGTCACTTTGGACTTGTCCTTGAGGAGTCTTTAGTCTGATTCTGATGGTCTTTCATCTTGTTTAATTGTTATTTCGGCGCTGTGGTTGGATCTGATCGGCAGGATGCCGTTTGAGCTCGTCATGTGGCTTTTGATCTGATTTTGTTCGCATATGTGTCTTGATCGCATGTAGGTTTTGCTCGCCGGATGTTTTGGGTAAATCATGTGTTAATTTCAGTTTAAATTTTGTGTGATTTGCGCTAATCCTGGTCGCCCAAATGATGCTCCTGCTCGCCTATCAACAAATATCAAATAACCTTCACTACTTTGTTTATGCATGTGTATAGCACGGTCTAATAGGTGGTAAGGGTGCAACTAACAACATAATTATGAGATGTCAGTTATGTTTTAAGAAGATGCGTTACTCTGCAATAACCTGAAGGAACAGAGATAAATTATTTTTGAGTTATAACTTTTAGCTACAATGGTAGTAACTCAGCTTTAACAGTTATAACCTACTCCAAAAAAAACTATTGTAGATGCTCTTACGATCAATTGCATTATGCACTGAAATTGCAGGATTATTTGATAGAGTATGAAAAGAAGACTTTCCACGACGCCAAGAGGATATAAAAATATTGTGATGTCTCTTTATTAGGTGATTTAATAAACCCCCTAAAGCTCAGTTCAAGGGTTTGAGACAATTCTCTTGCCCAATATTTAATATAAGTTTTTTTTTTCTGATAAAAAAAATAAATAAATAAGGAATTTGAGTTTGATTACTCAAGTGATTTAAGAAGCTTTACCTGTTAGTGGTTTTGTGTGTGGTTTAGTAGGTATTTGCTGATGTGTATTAAATGCAGTAGTCTTGGTTACTGATGATTGCTATTTAGTTGTAGGGGGTTGTATTGGTCTAGGAATTCATAGGATTTTAAAAGATTTTTTTTTATTAAAAAAGTCAACTGATATTCAATCAGGATTTTATGTCACTTAAAAATAACTAACTGGTATTCAAGCTGGATTTCCAGAATTTTTGAAAGAGTCAATTAAAATCCATTGGTATTCATTCGAGACTTTTTATTATTTAAAAAAAATCAATTGGTATTAAAAAATACAAGGATTTTAAAGGATTATTTTGTTAGATGGATTTTGAAGGACTTTTTAGTTGTTTTTATAAATACCAACAATCCCATCAAAACTCATAAGATTTTAAAGGACTTTTGAAGTGAAATATTAGGTGTGCTGAAATAAATAAAAAATTTGAGATATACCTAAAAATTAAAAACTCAATTTCCCAATACTCTATTCTATGTCAACAGAAGTTTCTTAATCTCATTTGCTTGATTTGTTGCTTTTTGCATACACCCATGACCAATAAATTTGTCCTAGAGATAACAATACTAACCCGACTTGACCTGACCCGCCCTCGCCCGAGCCATTTGGGTCGCCGTGCCCCGTAGTGGAATATGGAGGGTTTGGGTATCACTCAAAACCTCTGTCCCGTTTTATATATTAAATTTCAATATATATATATATATATTACACAAATGCCTATAAATATACATAAGTATTATATAATATATATAAAAATAATATACTCTTCATATCTATTAATATCTGAATTGATCACATGCCTACCGGTGGACATAATATTATATATCTACCGTGAATGTGTTAATGACACATAAAACAAATATAAACAATTAATTAAAATAATAGCGAGCCCCCTGCTTATGTGTCATTAACACATTCACGGTGCGTATATAATATTATGTCCACCGGTGGACATGTGATCATTTCCGCTATTAATATATATATAAATAATAAATATAAATAGCAATAGTTCAATTTTATAGACAATTTTTTATATTATATATTTGAAATTTATTATGTATTATTTTTAAAATAATAAATATTATATTTAAAATAAGTCGTCCCACTTGTCCCATGTCCCGCCCCGTGACCAATACGACGGGTCAGATTGCCTCGCCCCGTTTAAAGAATGAAACGAGTCTGGGTATCTAAGTACCCGCCCCGACTCATTGTCATCCCTAATTTGTTCACTTATCTTCTGCATTATTGTTCCCCTGTTTCTATTCATTTTCAACAAATTAAAATCCAAATCCAACCTAAATCTACCAAAATCATACCCAATAATCAGTTCATTTCCCTCAATAATGAAAAAGAATTATAGATTTTTGCGATGGATCATTTGTGCATAAGTGGTTTGAGTAGTTGGAATAAAATTTTACACACAATTTATCCCCCATAATTTTTATTGAGAATTAAAAGTTTAATATAGCATCAATTACATATTAACACACACACACACACACATATATATATATATATATATATCATAAAAAAAAAAAAATATATATATATATATATATTGTGGATTATAACATTTCAAATTTATAAAAAAATTTCAAATGTATAAAAAAAAAATCTTGAACTCTTTATATGTCTCCCATGAAATTCTACAAAGTCCACAAAATCCTACAAAAGAAATCCTTTAAAATCATAATCCAATACCCCTTTTTAGTGTCAATTTGTTTGAGCACGATGGATCGGTGATATATTTGGGGCCCCAACTTTATGAGCTTCACCGATGAAATTATTTGGGTTGGTTCTTTTGGGCTAATGTGTTTTTTGTTTGGGGCATTTAAGTTTTGGCCCAGGTTATTTGCACTAGCCTCTTAGTTAAAGACACTACCTGAATAAATACACTATTTGTTGTTTGAAATTTTTTTTCGAAATTCTTTTATTTTTTTGAACAATTTTTTCGAACACAATGGAAAATACAATATTTCAAATGTTTTTTTCGAATTTTTTGTTAATTTTCGGAATTTTTTTCCAAAAATGTTTTAATTTTTCGGAAAATTGGATAGTATATTCATCCTGGTAGTGTATTTAACAAAGAGGCTAGTGCTAATAACCGTGGTCTTAAGTTTTTATTTGCCGACTGTTGCTTTTATGTTGTAGGCATTTCTACATATTTTCAATTTTTATGAACTGGGTACTCGATCGAGCTTGTTAAAAAAAAAAAAAAAACACAAATATAAAAATATCGAAATACTCGAGTTGCACTCGTGTTCACCTAGAGCTAAAGCTTATTCTAACACGACTTGATAACTTATCAAACAATCTAAAACAAACTTTTTTAAAACTTGATAACATTTTCACTAATCCTGAACTACCACACAATTAACTCGGCTGGAATACATACTCCTCTGTTTCCATACATGAAAAAAAAAATCTATTTCCATACATGAAATAAAAAATTCTATTTTTATTTTAGGTTTGACAATTAATTCAATTATACTATCTTTCAATTTAGTTTTTATAAAATAATATAGACAGTTTCATGCATACAAATAATTTTACTGTGATTTTCTATTTCACAAAATATTTTTGAACAAACAGTTTTATATTATGTAAGTTAGAAATTGTAATAATAATAATTTTTTTTTTAATAATTAACCACCTTTCTCATTTAGCAAAAAAATACAATCCAACAGTTCATCCCCCCAAAAGCAAATACTTTAATCTAACTAATTTAATCTTTGCCACCATCCCACACTAGATGATTCCTCATATGAGAAATTTCTCTCCACTTCTTCACCGTTCTCACTAATTTCACTTCTTCTCAACAATGCAAATTTATTATTTCCTACCATTTAGATGATTATATTAGGTTGATTATTTTAAAATATATTCTTCAAGTCAGTTTTTATATTTTCTTGTCTTCATTTCTCAAATTCCAGATCCAAAATTGATTTCCCCAGATCTCTGCATCACTTTTTTCTTGATCTCGTTGTGTTGAGGAATTCCGCTGCGGCGGTTGGGCTGTGAGTGTGTGTCAAGTTCGATTATAATTTACAGCTGGATCTGGTAGAGCTATCTCGCAGCTCCAAAAACGGACCCAATCATGAATCCCTTCTCCTCCGGCACTCGCCTGAGGTTAGTGATGAACTTGTTTCTCATCTTGTCCTTTTTCCTGTTTCTCTTTATCTCTGTATGCAGCATATTATGTTTCATTTCAACTATTAATGGATCAAGTGTTAAACCTGAAACTGCTAGGATTCTGCTTCAGTTTTGTTTGCTTTAATTGTTTTTTTTTCCCCCGGGATGGTTGGTAACGCCGCTCTCGAATGAAGTGAAACCTGTAATTGGAAGGATCCTGCTTCAATTTAATTGTTTTTAATTTTTTTTCCCCGAATAGTTTAGTAATGTAGCTCTCGAATAGGTTTTTGGTAATTTTCTTTCAATTTGTGCTTGATTAATGCTATTGTCTGATTCCCTGTTCACGGATATTTTTCTTCCTTTACGCATTTATTATAAATACCTATTTAGAAGTAGGCAGTTGAAGAGATCGAGCACATCATTTAGGTGTGCGTGGATTAACTGACTACTTAAAGAAGAAGCATGCATAAGCAAACTTAAGAAAATCCAGTGCATTATGGGATATATGCAGAACCTAATTTATTTTCAAGTATTGTTAGGATACTTTTTTGACGCAGATATATTTAATAATAGCAAAGCTCTTTTCACGAGTTTTTGTAGGTGTAGCCCTACTTTACTTGTATGTGTAACTATTATACCTGAAGAACCACAGGGAGAAGTTAGTTAAAAATGTGTGTTATAGTGCACTTTGTGGAACCCATCTCAAGTCATCCATCAACATTTCCTGCTGATGTATCATGAATAATCTGTAAAGGGGATGCTAGATACATTAACTAATATGTTTAGAAAAAAAAATTGAAGTTGGCATGCATGGGAAGCTAATTGAAAGCCTTTTTTTTGGTTCATTGTTAAAATTAGATGCGAGTCAATCTCAACTAGCAACTGTGGTTTTGGTTTCTTAGGAGATAAGTCTTGCAAAAAAGCTCAATCTTGTTTATTGGTGCATGCATATATTCTTGGCCTCCACACATATGACTAGTCATTCTAGCAAAATGCCTAGTACTTTTGCAACAAACTTGAAAATAAGAAGCAATGTGATTTTGTAAGTAAAAAGGATGCAAATCTCTGTAAGGGCATTCTGTTCACTTGTGCATGACATTTTACAAGCACTGCCTATATATATCCCCATCTACAACTGACAACCATACATCATTTGTTTGCTCTATGCACCTTTGACAGAATTCTTCTAAGAGAACATAATTGATGAAAGTTATTTAACTCTTTAGTACAAATGTTTCTTGTACTTGGTTAATTAATGATAATCTTGTTAGTAGTGATACATGTCATGTGATATAATTGTAAAAAGTCAGTTTGTTTATGATGCACACTTGATTAATTTTGCTTATCGGTGTTTAATTAGTTAGTTTCAGAAATTACTTGTGTTTAGACCATTATTCATGGTTTTGCCTATAAACTCATTTATCCTAAGTTTGCTGCAAATATTAGTTGTCTGGTTATACAAAAATACACTCTGGAAGAACTCTAAACTAAAATTTACCTGTTCTTATCTGCAGTAAAATACTTGAGATTTTTGGTATCAAACAATTTCCAACACAATATGTTAAATTCCAAGTTGCATTCCAGTTTCCTTCAATATGCATTCTGTTTTGTTCCATTGTGCTGATTATAAAAATGAGTTATTCTTCATAATCATTCTGCTAGGGATATGATTCGGGCTATACGTGCTAGCAAAACTGCTGCGGAGGAGCGTGCCGTTGTAAGAAAAGAATGTGCATCTATTCGAGCTGCTATTAGTGAAAATGATCAGGATTATAGCCATCGCAATTTGGCGAAGCTCATGTTCATCCACATGCTTGGCTATCCAACACATTTTGGTCAAATGGAATGCCTAAAGTTAATTGCGTCTCCAGGTTTCCCCGAGAAGAGAATAGGATATCTCGGCCTTATGTTGCTTCTTGATGAAAGACAAGAAGTTTTGATGCTTGTTACCAACTCAATAAAACAGTATCCTTTTAAACTCATTTCTTTATGTATTATATAGATACAAGTAACTGGCATACACTTATCTATATAAAGCTAACGAAACATGGTTATCACCCCCCCCCACCCCCCCCATAGCGAATTATTACTTATGGTTCATCTATTTGCATGGAATTGTAGTTCCAAGCTTTGTTTGTATACCTTAACTTGCATACAGAGACTTAAATCATACAAATCAGTATATTGTTGGACTTGCTCTTTGTGCCTTGGGTAATATCTGTTCTGCAGAAATGGCTCGTGATCTTGCTCCGGAAGTTGAAAGATTACTTCAATTTAGGGATCCTAACATCAGGAAGAAAGTAAGTCTTGTGATTTCTCTAACATTGATCAAGAGCTTTTTAAAGTATAGTACTTGAGGCTAGAGATCTATATATAGAGGTTAATGTTATCACTACACTATGCCTGTTTGATGATGCTTTAACTATCAGAATATTATTATCAAAACATTATTCGTTGTATTACTGTGATGTATTGTGCTGGACTTGATCATAAATTAGATATAACATCAATCATCAGAGAGGTTTTGCAAAACCACAAAATCAATAAATTATCTGTATATATATAGGATTCTTTTGTCATGCTCCATGCAGAACCAACCTGAAAAACAGAAGCAAATTGTAATAGGAGAAATTGAATCTCAATTTGCTTTGCTTATTGTGTATATTGTTTTCATTACCCTTTTGCTTGGTGAGTTATTAATATTTTTGCATTATTGCCTCCGGTAAACACCCTTCATATATGTATACATGTATAAAGTTATGCTGGATATGAGAGCTTTGCAGAACGAGATCAAGACTTTTGGATTGATATTGTGCCACTCTAAACATTTGGAGATTCTATTTCTGCTGTCACTTTAATATTATATGCTCTGAAATTCCACTCTTTCAAGACACCATCTTGTGTTCGTGACCATAAATTTAATTTATGTGGATTTAACCCTAGAACCATGAATAAAAAAATAATATACTTAGCGTTTCAGGGCTGAGTTTGGTTGGATTGATTAATGGTTAAGTGGTAGATTCTGACTTCCAAAGGCAAATTGGAATCTGTAAGTTTCTCCGATAGTAAAACAGTACCATTGTTCTTTTAATTAAATCTACTGGACCACAAGATGTTAATGAAGACTCATATAGTTGGCCTTTTATACAATATACAATCTGCAATATTCGCTTAGACAGCTGTTTTGTTTTTCATATGAAACTTGATGTTCATTTGTAGTTTCAGGGGTAATTTTTATTAATTGACTTGGAAGCTTTATTATGGCCGTCCCTGATTGGTTGCCTGCGGATTTAATTATCTTGAAGTGTATCCCTGGATCCGTATGATCTTACCTTTATGCTTCTTCGTGTTTTTTGTCCGAAAACTGAAACATCTATACTTAAAATGATTATTATTTACTTAGCAGCCATTAACATATGTATCTGTCCAGCTTTTATTCGGGAAAATCAGAAATCTCTGATGTTCATTCCCTATAGTAGACTCACTATCTGTCTAATTATCCAGGCAGCATTGTGCACAATACGGATAATAAAGAAAGTCCCGGACCTGGCGGAGAATTTTTTAAATCCTGCTGCTGCCTTACTTAAAGAAAAGCACCACGGAGTTTTATTAACTGGAGTCCAGCTCTGTACGGATATGTGTAAAGTCAGTACTGAGGTTCTTGAATATTTTAGAGAGGTGAGTTTACTATGCAAATTTAATTTGTTCCAAGATAAGGCAGAAAAGGCTAGATATAAGGAACCCTGCCAACTTATCTTCTTTTCTTTTTTGTTTTTTCCCCCAGAAATGCATAGATGGCTTGGTCAAAGTTCTAAAGGGTCTTGCTAACAGTCCATATGCGCCTGAGTATGACATTTCTGGGATCGCAGATCCTTTTCTTCATATTAGATTGCTCAAGCTTTTGCATGTGTTGGGCCATGGCGATGCTGATGCTAGTGATACTATGAATGATATACTTGCCCAGGTAAGATAGCAATCTATGCACTACCTTGCTCACTAAGAACAAAAAAAGAATGAGGAATTTGGTGTATTACCAGGCACACAATTTTTATGGTGATGCTTCCTTGCAAGCTTTAAATATTGATCTGTGACACTTGAACTCCTTGAATCCAGTGTCAGTTATTCTGTTTCCCTGATGTCTAGGTGGCGACCAAGACTGAGTCAAATAAAAATGCAGGCAATGCCATCCTATATGAATGTGTTGCTACAATCATGGGTATTGAAGATAATAGTGGATTACGAGTACTTGCTGTCAATATTTTGGGAAGGTTTTTGTCCAGCCGTGACAACAATATTAGGTATTTATCATTCATTTGGTAGACCATCTTTTGTTTAGTCAGATTACTAGCAATTTCCTTAGGCTGTTCTTGGTTTTTGAAGCATTATATTTTTATAAACTGCAAGATTGCGCCTAAATACAAAATTAACAATTTATGGCATTATATTGGAGACTCAAGATCAGATTGATTTGATGGTGTTTCTCACCCCATTTTGGGTTTCAGTTAGCTATAAATATCTACTCCTTGGCTAAATTGGAAGGAAATAATATTTAGCAAGCCCCTGGCCTTGCAAAGATCGAGAAGCTATTTAGTTTGGTTATCAGCTACCCATCAATATTTATCCTCTGTGAAGTTTCTGTAATCAATTAGTCTTTTGTTATACCGAACCTTTTCAGGATATAACTGTTTTCTGTAAAAATATTACTAGATTAACTAACAGCGAGTAGCTAAAATCTGTTCAAATAAGCCCATTTTTTTTTTTTTAAAATTACCCATTGTTCCATGACTAACATAATTCTATTTTCTTTTTATCCAAAAGGAAAGGCTTTCAATTTTTTATGTTAAATATACTCTGTTAAAGACAATTCGGTTCTTACAAAAGCTAGTATAAGTATTTCATGGCATTTTCCTTAAATTTTACTGATATAACATCAGACTGCTCTACTGAGATGGAATGAAACTAAATTCACTTGCAAGTCTTTTTATCTACAACCAAGTTACATGAAACTGTTTTGAATTAATGTAATCATGTTTCTTGAACTCTGACAATTGGCTCTGAATCTTGGTTTTGTTTCTATTTGGGTTGAACAAGCCCACAGCGGTAGTCTCGTTTTTCTGTTTCTCTATTTTCTGTCTGATAAATCTGAAACTCATTCTTCCAGATACGTAGCATTGAATATGCTGATGAAAGCTATTGCATTGGATAGTCAAGCAGTTCAGAGGCATCGTGCCACAATATTGGAGTGTGTAAAGGTATCATACTGCCATGTTTTATTTGATTTCTTCAATTCTCGAGGTTTAATTTTATTTTCTTAGTTTCCTTTTTCTTTTTTTGATTGGTCAAATGATGACTCTAACCCATGACCTCTTGACTAGGTAGTGGAGCTCCACTTGAGCTATTCCACTTTATCTATTTTCTTAGTTTCCTATGTTCTATTGGTTTGGTCTGTTGCAAATATAATACCATTTATACCTAGAAAGTTACTGCTCTTAATCATATAATATTGATGACAATTCATCTAGCTTTTACTCTTTGGTACATATCTGTGGTGTCCTGGTGAGACACCATTATCAGATAAGCCCAATTCATTTTTCTATGCTTATTTCAGTGGTTGAAAACTATGAGGACACATCCCCCAATATTCATAACAAAAAAACCATTTTCTTTTTGTATCAGTGAAATGGTTTTGAAGTTTTTCCAGTTTCTGCTTTGGGGTTTTTACTAGTGACCGAGTACTCTGTTTCATTTAGTTATCTCACTCTGTTTCTCCAACCAACATCAAACTACATTGGTCTAGGATAAGATTATTTTGCTGATACTTATGGATGCCTTTTCAATGCCAGGATCCAGATGCTTCAATCCGTAAAAAGGCCCTGGAGCTTGTTTATCTTCTGATAAATGAAAGCAATGTGAAGTCTTTGACCAAGGAGCTTGTTGACTATCTCGAAGTAAGTGATCCGGAATTCCAGGAAGACCTCACAGCTAAAATTTGCTCAATTGTGGAGAAGTAAGTTTATTATTTAAAATTTATGAATAGCTCCTCATTTGATGATTTTGTAATATGATAGTTGATGTGTACTATATTCATATTTGTTTGTTTACCAACTCATAAATCTGAAAGACTCTAATATGTCATTGTTCTAATGGTAACGGGTCAAGTCTCATTGTTTTGTTATAAGAAATTATTTCACTTTGCCTTGTAGGACCAGATCTTGGTTTATGCTGAATAGCTTCAAAAACAGAAATATTTTTAGAAAAAGTTATTTATTTCCATTTTCCGTACTAGTGAGCTTTTGAGACTTATATCCCTCTGCAAAATATTCATATGTCGTTTGTACTCATTTTTGGCTTTCATCGCCACATTTTTCTCAGTTTGTTTCTATGTACAGCTTAATTGGCCTCTCATAACCTGGATCAGTACATACTTGCATGAATTGCCATTAGTGTGTTTGGCTATAGAGATAACTTGGTTGAACTTGAAATATGATGTATCTTCTAGATGCTGTTCACATCCTCATTCATCTGCTCTGTGCTACTACAGGTTTTCCCCTGAAAAGAAATGGTATATTGATCAGATGGTGAAGGTTCTAACAGAGGTACACTTCATATTTGTATTTGTACTTTTGACTTTAAAGAAGAGGTTTGCCTTGATTGAAGACTAGTTATCCGTGTATTAAGCTTGAGACATTGTTTATTATTCTTCTTGTTTACTCACACCAGATGCCTCTTATATATTGCATCTAGTGTCTAGGTAATCAATATATGCATACTGCTTTGGAAAAAGTTCAACCCTAGTTTGTGATATCATTCATGTTCTATCGTGAGTTGAAGAGCTTAGCATTTACAAGTCTAGATACTGTATTTGATTTATAGATGTGCATAGTCCAGAAAGACTAGAGCGTGGTTTTTTGGGACCTAGATGCAAAAGGAAAGGGTCATTTCTCTTTTGTCGGTAGTGAAAAGAAAGGTCAATTTAGTTGGATAATTTAAATTCTAGAAGCATTCGATGGTCAACTTTCTCATTGAATTGTTCTTAACAAATTTGCAAATGGGGCGAAATTGTAAACTACTGTTCATGTTGTTAATTTTTATTGTTGGATTTTATCATTTCCTCTAATATCAGCTGTTACATATTCAAATTGGCTTGGAATTGTTCTCATTCTAGTCCTATCACTTTACTTATACAGTTTTTCCTGTAACTTATGAGTTCAATTATTCCAACAATATCAAATATCTGTAAACTAGGCAGAGCTGGACCTCTTGATTCATTGTCTTACTTGAAGAAAGAATTGATTGTTGTGATAGTGTTTCAGGCTGGGAATTTTGTAAAGGATGAAGTGTGGCATGCACTTATCGTTGTAATTACTAATGCTCCTAATCTTCACGGCTATACTGTTAGAGCTCTATACAAAGCTGTAAAAACATCAAGTGAACAGGTGTGGCTGCAGTGACATAAATGGTTATTGAAATTTTAGTCAAGTGTCTATTATTTATCTTCACGCCATTACTTGGTGCCATCTCTTTACCAGGAAACTCTTGTTCGAGTTGCTGTTTGGTGCATTGGAGAATACGGGGAAATGTTGGTTAGTAATACTGGCATGCTTGATGCAGAGGATCCAATAACAGTGAGTTCATGTTTTCCATAAATTTCCTTGAACTGTCATCTTCAGTTTTCTGGGCTTTTGTGTGAAGTGGATGTACCTGGGATTTTTATGTTGTCTGCACTTGCGGTTAATTTTGGTTCTGATGCTAATGGATACCAACAGCTGATATTGTTTTAATTGATTGTACTACTTTGTTGAGCCTTTGGTACTTTAAAGTACAGCTTTGTAATCAGTTCTCTGCTGCAAATGTGAGGCATCAAATCTCTTTTATCATGATTCTCCTGTTTCGAGTTATATAACTTTCCAAGAAAATGAGGGAATTTGTACTCTGTCAGAAAAGGATTCTTATCACCCTTGGGGGAATTTTATTATGGTCGGGAGTGAGCACCAATCGATGTGTTTTCACATTCATACTTCCTTGTCATGACTGTCAATTCTTTTAGTTTTAGTTCCATTTGACATTGTGCTCCTGTTTTTTGGGTTAGAGAGCAGAGATCATGATAATTTAGTATGCTACTTGGTTTTGAGTTTCATTGTCATCAGTGCCATCAAACTCGTGATTTATGCTGCGTAATCTTCATTTTCCTGCAATACTTTGATAACTTTGCTATCTTTGCAGGTAACTGAGGCCGATGCTGTGGATGTTGTAGAAAATGCTATCAAACGCCATTCTTCAGACCTCACAACTCAGGCTATGTGTTTGATTGCATTGTTAAAGCTATCAAGTCGTTATTCTTCCTGCACAAAGTATGTTGCCATTACTTTTCAACATATTATCTTTGGGTTGCCACTTGCCAGTAACTGAATCGATTTTTGGAACTGAAACCATAAAATTCGACTAATTAGGTTTGGTTAATTTTATTTAAAAATGATCGAATTAACCCACCACATTAGTTCGGTTTGATTTTTGGTTTTATATAATCATAATTCCGTTTGGTTGAAAAATGTCCAAGACCGAATTAACCAAATGCTCACCCCTAGTTGCCAGCTTATAACATGACCAGTGGTTATTTCACGTACGTATGACAAATATTTGCTTCCATTCCTCTTTCATCTTCATTTTGGTTTAGGGATCCACATCTCTCATGTTATACCGTATCTAATAATCTCAGTTGAATATCCTTCTGCATCCACTTTGCTAGTGGTAGAAGTTCATTTCACATACTTAATTAAGAGTTAGCAATCTCCAAATATTATTCTTTTTCAGCTTTATTTATCCTTTTCAAGTTGGGAACATTTCTCATCTATTACAGGAAGATAAATGATATCATCCTTCATCAAAAGGGAAGCCTTGTGCTTGAGCTGCAACAAAGAGCTATCGAATTTAACTCTATTATTGAGAAACATGTGAACATTAGGTAAGACATGGTTTTTAACCTTGATTTAAAAAAATTGCTCTCTTTTTTGCTTCTATATGGGATGGCCTTACTTCTATGAGGATGCTATCTACTGCTTCTCAGGTCTACATTGGTCGAAAGGATGCCGGTGCTTGATGAGGCAACTTATAGTGGGAGGAGGGCTGGTTCCTTGCCAGCTGCTGTTTCAACTTCCCAAGGAGCTCTGCCAAAAATGCCAAATGGTGTTGTTAAACCTACTTCAGCTCCTTTTGCTGATTTACTTGATCTTAGCTCTGATGACAACCCTGCACCCAGCTCTTCCGGTGGAGATTTTCTCCAGGATCTTCTTGGGGTTGATATGTCTCCTACTTCACAAGGTTGGTTTTGTATTAGCCTGGAGATTTTTAGCAATTATCTTTGATTTTCACAGATTATATCACACTAAAACTTTTTTGAAACACGTCTCAAATGATACTGCCCTATGGTTATCTCTATTGAGCACTTCAAAAAGTTAACGAACTGTAAGAGGTAGATTCTGGTACTGAGTATATTGTTGCAAAGAGAACAAACTGTGTTCAAATTGATTTATTGATTGTTTTCTCTTTGCTTACATCTGCATCTCTTCAGTTGGAGGCCCCAGGTGTACTGGGTAGTGATAAGCTCTTTATGGGCCTAATTATGACTTACTCAGCAGTTTGTTTTTGTCCTTTGATAATATTTCAGGAACTAATCAAACCCCAAAGAGCGGAACTGATGTCTTGCTGGACCTTTTATCTATTGGAACTCCCACAGCTCAAAGTACATCACCTATGCTTGATACATTGTCATCTGGTCAAGATAACAAACGTTCGGAGGGCTTGTTGGATCAATTGGCACCCCCTTCTGCATCTTCAGCGCCATCTTCTTCTCCTATTGCTAGTTCTTCAATGATGGATTTGTTGGATGGTTTTGGACCCAGCCCGTCTGTGCCTGGTATGATCCCTCCAATCAGTCTATGCTCCTTCTTGTCATAATTATTACACTCCTAATACTGGACAGCGGATGCTCTTCCTTTCAGTTCCAGAAAACAATGGCCCAACCTATCCACCAGTTGTTGCATTTGAAAGTGGCTCATTAAAAATAACCTTCAACTTCTCAAAGGAGCCTGGAAATCCACAGACCACAGTAATCGAGGCTGAATTTGTGAACAAGTCGCCTGATATATACACAAATTTTGTATTCCAGGCAGCCGTCCCCAAGGTACTCTAAATATGTTATTTATTTAATCTTTCTTTGGACTTCTATCTGCTATATGTACTATTGGAGATGGATATATGTTTCTAGGTCTTTATGTGCTTGCATTAACTCCACCTTTTCTAATTCTTGCATGAGCTGGAGTACTCAATACTCGTTATTGATGTATGCATCTGTATACATATTTATGACAATTTTTTGAGTAATTGAAAGGAGAATGATGAAGAACCTTGAGGATGATTTTTCCTCTCGTTACTGCAGTCAGTATGCATCTGGAAAATTGTTGTTTAATGTTTATCATGTGATAGTTTCTAAGTCAACCATCTGTGCTTTTGTTATTTTGCTGATGTTCTCTTCCTCCATTCTGCTTTTGGCTCACAAAATCTAGGGCCCAATTTTTTATTTTTTATGTATAGCTTCTAAGTTCCGTCCTTTCTGTCTTAATCTTCTTTTTTTGGTTATCCAATGCACAGTTTCTTCAAATGCACTTGGATCCAGCTAGTGGTAATACACTTCCAGCGAATGCTAATGGATCAATCACACAGAAGCTACGAATTTCAAACAGTCAGCATGGCAAGGTATCATGCATTTTTGTTATCATCTCGAAATTCATTTGTCTCAATACTGTATATAGGTTCTGTTGGCTATTGCTATAATCTAAATGACAATCCTCAGATTAACCAGCTCATGTATTGGGCGAGACATCTGCTAGTTATAACACCATTTTTCTCGTATAACAGAAAAAACTCATGAACTTGGTTACAGAAAGTTAGGATGGATTGCAACCTCTCATTAATTGTATCTCATTATTGAGTAGACCCACCCCTCTCCCCCCTGGCTTTGTTACATTTGAACATTTAGGCTTCTTTTCTTGGCTTATGATGCAATTATATGCTATAACTTTCAGAAATCGCTAGTAATGCGGATAAGGATAAACTACAAAGCAAATGACAAAGACGTTTTGGAGGAAGGGCAAATAACCAACTTCCCCCGTGGTCTGTAAAATTTTACCATCTGGTGACGGAGAAGTATTTTTTCGGTGGATGCAGTCTCAGGTAAAATTTTATGGTGTTGTCTTTGCTGAAAAGGTTGTTTTTGTACATTATTACGAGGAAAGTTATTTGTTAAGCAGTTGAATCAAATTTTGCCTTGAAGGCGCATATACTGGATCCATCAATCATGTCGATTTTCCCTTGTTGCCGAGTGAGATTAGATTTTTAAGTTGAGCAAGGCATATATTGTTTTACTTAATATTTTGTACTTGATTCAGAATGCTTATTTGTAGCATAGGTTTTTCGAATTGATCCCCAAAATGTATCCATCTCTGTATTTCCTATCTGGTAGAAATAGGATCTGTTTTGTGAGGGATGTTTGTATTTCTTTCTAGACTGATGCAGATTGCAGAGAACTATCTTCAATTATTGTTAAATAATTTTTATATTATAATTCTAGACTAGTCATTGAGTGCAATATTCATCCTACATTTGCATTCTTATGCGGATACATATTTTTTCAAGTGTAATACTCTTAAATCTCCATAGAAGCAATTTATTTCATTGGTTAGTTATCTAAATATTTTAGGATTTCCCAGCCTAATTCTCCGCATAACAGAACCTTCTGAAGTTTGAATTTTAAGCCAATTCGTCAATTAGCGTCTTTTGGCAAATTATTATGTTATAATTACTTTTTAAAAAAAAAAATTAATTTAAACAACTACGTACGTACAAACATATGAATCACTTCCATCCCACACCTACCTATCCATATATAACGATCCCAAAATCATTTTTCTTTAGTTTTATCGACACATGATCTTTTAAACTCACTACTACATTCCGTCTTATATTAAATTTCACATGTTGGATATACTTATCAAGATTTTTTTAAGGGTTTTATTTGAATATAAAATGATATTGTGAGGGAGTGTTATTTCTGTTTTAGGGTTGTGAAGATAAGGAAAGTGTGAAGTGTATTGTGAAATATGGAGAGTAATATTTTTGCTCAAAATGAGCCTACGTAAAAACACATCAAAGAACAAGTTTTGATATGTGTGCATATTTGAATCTGTAAATTAGAGGGAACCCCGAATTTGGTATTCCAAAATCATAATTTTTTCTGGGAAGGCTTGTGTGAGGTGATGGAATTTCATTTTGGAATTTGGATCATGTTTTTTTTTTTTTTTTTTTTAACATGATTGAGTTGAGGTTTTTCTTAAATCAATGTGAAAATGCATTTTTGCCATTTAATTTATATTATAATTTCTTAAAGTTATGTTGTAAAATGCATTTTGTGTATATTTCATATCCAACTTTCCTGGCTTTACGTATTGCGATATCAATATAATGGGCTGATCCCGACAAAAATGTCACAGAAATTTTTATTTATGTTAAAAAATTATGTGAGACCGTTTATAAATTAACACAAATTAACATTCTTTCATTTTAAAATGTTAATATGTCATGTCCATTTGTCTCATCATGAGACAATTAAATGCAATACCTACTATTTATTTGTATATTTGCAAGTTACAATATATTTTTAAATTTTAATACCAGTAATAGATGTAAAATGTATTTCCTCCGTTTCACAATAAGTTTCACTTCTTTTTTGTCCATTCCACAAAACTCTTTATATTTCTAAAATAAAAATAACACTTAATTATAACACCCACGCAATATTATTTTATATTTAAATAAAAGTCTAAAAATATATTTTTCTAAAAAAGTGGTGTGAAGACTAACGGGATATAAAAGTAATAATATTATTAATATAATATTTGAAATACGCGACAAAATAGGGTCATTAGCAGTAAATGAATCAACCTCCCAAAACATTAATAATTTGTCTGTATTTTCTGAACTGCCCAACAAATATTGAAATCAATCAGATAAATGTCAAATCAAATCCACCTAAATCACTAGAAATGTCCATATGGCTGCTCAAAGCATTCCAAATTTCTTCGAGGGAACAAAAAAGATATATCCCATGTTTGTCAATTATCTTACAAATACCACGTATATTAATGTTGCCTTGAGCCATCAAAACTATAAGCTTACGCGCAGGGTCCGCCGGATTTAAATTTTCAGTAATACAATATATATGTAGAATTGTTTTATATGTACTTTAAATTTATAAAATCTTATCTCTTTTGAAATAACTTTTTTACCTCCTAGCTATACATATCACCACCACCCAATTGCAATGAAATTTTGTATCCGTCCTATGCGATATTTTCAGTGTATGTACCATGAATATGTAGTCACGTGATATGCAGTCCTTGTACGATGAATCACGCTCCTTATTAATTCTTTAGTATATTAAAAGCTCATTTAATAAGTTGGAAAAGCACGAAAGGGTCTACATACATGAATATATTTATGGTGTCTGAATATTATGCGGATGATTATTTATTTAATTATTTATTGGTGATAGCATTATCATCACCCGTTCAAAGTTTGATTTAACATCGTGAAAGTTTTATGCTGAGCTCGATATTAGTATTTTACATACAAATTGCTACTGTTTAACATACTTAAATGTCATTATTTAGTAATTTTGAGATGAAACATATTTAATTAAATATTTTTAAGTGGTGATACACCATGTATTAAAATATGAAACTTCGCATGTTAAATGTGATATTTTAAAAAACAGAATTCACGTGAACATGATGGTTCACAAGAAACATACTCATAAAAACCAGCACATATCCTTCGATTAAAAAAAAAATTTCTATACAAATATTTAATCTTAAACTATAATATTTACAATATGAGTGATTTTTGTGTGCACTCAAAATTTTGAGTCTAATTTTAAATAAATTTTGACTTTTCAAAGCCCAATTTACTTAATGAGCTTTGAAAAATTAAAATTGATTTACAATTGAACTTGATCCAAGTGTATGCTATGCACTTGAGTGCATATAAGAATTTGTGTTACAATATTATATTAATTTTTTTTAAAATCTAAAGTTATTTAATCTTAAATTAGTTTAATTGTTAAATCCTAAATTAATAAAATAATTGTACTAAATTCATTTTTTATAGTTCGTCTAATAATCTATTAAATTTAAGGAAATTATTTTACAATATGAAATATACTCTAAAAAGTATATTAATATTTAACATGTTATTCATCTTCATGTTTGTAACACACATACCACAAACCAGCATAAAGAGAATTATACATTAAATAAAAAAAATATAATTAAATTCAGTTTTAATTAATTTTCCCCCTTCTGATCTATCAACTACATTTAATCTAATTACTATCAACTACGTCATTCGTCGTATTCCATAAAGAGTTACTACGTACCAAGTAAAATTCACACCATATTTATAGTGCATGGTCTTAAATAATGTGACATATTTGTTAGAACTTTGATCGCTCGATCTCCTCTTATTGCTGATAGAATTTTTCAGCGACACTATAGTTTGAAGGCAATATGTTTATTTGATGCATCGATAATTATTAGTTATAAACAGCAGTTGTTGCAAATTAATAATTAGTTGTTCATTATAGAATATGTTTTCTTCTGTGAAATAATGTAACTTAATTTTTTTAGAACAAAATATGAAATACGCAAAAGTATAAGGGGGTGTTTGGTTGAGGACTTTGAGGACTAAATTATGGGAATCAAAGTCATAGTGTGTGTTTGAAAATAACACTACTATGACTTGATTCCCAAGAAATAAAGAATCCTCATATCTCACCATATTGAGAGGTATGAGTATCATTCCTTACACTTTTCATACCCATTTCATTTGCATTCCTTGTTTTTTCAACCAAACACACCCTAAATATGAACCAATTTCACAGTAAAATTTGTTTGATATTTTTTAAATAATATTAGTTCTATTAAATGATACTTTGATAAGAATATTGTATCAATAGAAATTAATAATATCGTTTTAAGTTGTATACAAATACAAGAGACTTGCCCATGACATATTTGTTTGGAACTTTGATATCTTTCACTCTTCCCCTCCTATCTGTAGATGACACTATTGTTTAAAGATAAATATTTGTCAAAAAATTTGTATGAAACTATTTCATTACCCGACTATAATAAATTTCAATAAATATATGTTATTATGCAAATTTTATAATTTTCAAATTGCTTATATTATAAAAAAATACAAATAATTAATGTTGATACAAAATTTCACATTATTACTAACATGAATATATTTTATATATGATATTAGTAATAATTTTCTATATTACAAAATTATATATAAATTTATATTATAAAATGTGCATTTATTAACTCGGACAACAGTCACACTCTATGTGCAGTTGTACAACCGTTTTTCTATTATAAAATGTGTTTTTTATTTCCTATCGTAACATTTTTAACATAAGTCATACATGATGTCATTTTTTGTTTACGCTGTTTGGAAATGTAATAAATAGGCGATTCACAGGTAAATTTAAGGACCCACTTTTTTTCTTCCAAAAACGAAAGACTTACAACTCGGTACGTACAATTCTATGTTCCGCCAGATTAATTAAACTTGTTGCTTGCCTCTCATAAATTTCCTATTACCTGCTATTTATTAGTTTGGATAGAATATTTTGGGTGGATTAATTAGCCCTGATGAGTAATTTTTGTTGAGTTTAACCCTAGTATATATATAATTTATGTAATTTCAGTATAACTATATCTATATAATTATAAATAACCATTCCATTGAACTCAGTTTGAATTGGAAATTGGACAACCTCGTCCTAAAACAGCATTTATTTTTAATTGTAATTTTTTTAATGCAAAATCATTACACTTTTCATACTAACTCTTTATGGCAAATAGGCAAGAATTTGGATGAGATATATTATTATAGACAAAGTTATCAAGAACCGGTTTCACTATCAAACATATTTGTATTATGTGTGTATTTTTTTTTTTAAAATTATTAATTATTTCATTAAAAATATCAGTTTCTTAATATAAAAAAATATACTAGTACAATTTTGTATTGTACGACTTACTCTTCACCGTATATGTAAATGTGTAAAGCAAGGTTTTCACCATCTAATTTACAAATTATAAACTACCTTCATCCTCAAACAATTTGCATAGTGCATTATTTTATCTCCTACAAAAATCTCCAAATCGTACCTCATTCCACTAATAGTTACACACTAAAAAAAGTTTTTTGTTTGTTTCATTTACATAAATTAAACAATAAACTCTAAAAAAAATATCTTATTCATTTTAATAGTATAATTCAACTGTCATATAAAAATTTCTGAAAAGTTAACTATAAAAAATGTTAGGGATAGTATATAGTAGTAATAAACTTTGTTGATACACTTAAACAGCTCGTGATAAATCTCATTCGATCGATCTCCATTATTTTGAATCTAAAAACATCGATCCTCAAAAGAAGCTTAATTAATTAGTCGTGCATCAAACAATTCCCACTGCATACAATACAATGTGGCACCAAGAAACTAATTAACTAATTAACCTCTCCATCGAACCAACATTACCATATATATCCTAAAAAACCTCAATACATACCATCATCATCATCATAAAATTATCCATGCATCAATTATTGTTCATGCTGCTACTTACATTTAAATCATGGTGGTAGCTAAAATGCTGGTGGTGATACGGCGGCGGCTCTCCGGCAGCCTCGTTCTCCTCTTCCTTGGCCACTTTGTCCGCCCCCATGAGCTCCATGGGCCTGGTGGCGTACTCATTTTGGGCCGGCACGACGGAGGGCAGCTTCGAGAGGAGGGCCTCCAGGCTGCTCATGGATGGGGTCACTTTCATGGGGTGCTGATGCCCAAAATGGTCATAGTACTCATTTGGAGGGATCATCAAATTGTTGTGGAAATGCCACGCTTCTTGAGGCGCTTCCATCTTGAAAGGGTGAGGCGATGACGATGGATGTGGCAATAATACCCCTGGGATGCTCTCTATGTAGCTCAATTTCTTTCTTAGTAGCACCACATAGCTCAAGTCCTCTATAACCTTTTTATTTCATTTAAATCATCAAACTTAATTAGCTAGATTTTATTTTATTTTATTGTGCACCAGATGCATACTTAATTTAATTTTACCTTGTGAACAGCTCCTAACTGAATGACACCTTCTCTAACAGCAATCAAGGCAATAGTCTGTAATACATATACATGTATGTAGTGAAAGTGAATTAATTAATTTACTTATTTTTTGGGTGGTGAAAATATTCTAGTACCTTTATACCAGACTGAAACTGGGCTTCCCAAGTCCTGGGGTGCTGTTTGTTTTCAAAGGTAATGGAATTGGTTAATTAATGAATTTGTACATATAATTAATAATTAATGTGATGAGTACTCACTGAGTCGGCCGAGTTATGCCATGCAGATAAGAAGTTGATTTCTTGATCGTTTGGTTCTTTGTGGATCCATTTGTGGCTGTGGTCGGCGGCCACTTTTCCAATCAACCTAATTAATTAATTATTCAAAAAACAAATTTTTTTTTTAACTAATGACCTAACAACAGTAAAAGAGAATGAATAATCAATTAATAAATCAGATTATAATTTTTTGTTAGTTACCCTTCACCATAATTGTAGATTTCATGGGACATTTTGAAGAATAACTCAGGCTGGAGGCCTTGATACTCATACGCCGATGAACTCGAGCAATCTCCGCCGTTGATCTCACTCGCTGACGCCGCAAAATTGCAAAAACCATCTTCCCAAACTAATATCCTTAATTAACACCAAAACACTATTTAATTTATTATTATTTTTTTAAATAAAATAAATATACCCTAATTTAGAAAAAGCTTACCAGTTCCTCCTCACCCCTCTAGACCTGTCGTAGACTCCACCTTGGCTATCCCACCTATATATCACCACAAAATAATCATTAAATTAAAGAAGAAGACTTATATATATAGGTACTGATGAAATAAAATAATAATACTTGGGGGGTGGATAATTTCTGGGCAAAATCCTCCAGAAAACAGCATAAACCCATTGGGAATTCTCATGAATGCAGAGGCTTCTGAGGGTGTGTTGGAGAAGGTGAGTCACAGCCAGAGAGTTTAGCTGTTCTTCCATTCCACCTTAATTACTAGTATTATTCTTTTTCTTTTTTTTTAAATATTTAATTTGATGATAATAGATTAGATAGAGAGAGTCCTCCTCACTCTTTTTCTCCTCAACCAATTTCAAAAGAAGTAAAACCCCAACATCTCTTTTCTCCCTTTATACATGCCCACCACCAATGGAATCCCTATCTCATTTATATATACACATCTCTCTCTCCTATTCAATTAATTAAATTTTACCAAAATGATTTCAAGAGGGCCCACACTTTTTCCTGTGTGATTTTTCACCTTTTTTCAAACCTCCATTCAAAACTTACCTATACTCCTCCTATTCCTACATATGCTTTAGCTCAATTATGAGGTATCAGAATGACCAAAACCCTTATTATTCCACACACATAATGAGTAGATCCTCTGATCCCTCCTTTATTTTTAAGGCCCATATCTTTCTACACATTTTTTTTTTCCTGACACAATACCACTCATTATTTGAAACCGCATTAAATTCTGTAATCACTTCTCTCATGGAGTATTAATTAGTTTACGCACTGCTTAATTTATTGATTCAGATAACTTTCGCCTTGACTGGTTAATTTTGTTGTCCTAAATTAGCCAATCTCAGTACAAAATTAAATTAATAGAGATATATCAAGCACTAACAATGTAGACATTTTATACTTGAATGAATTAAATTAAACCTAGCTAATTATAATCTCTACGGTAATAACGTAAGTATTGCATCGCATGTTAATGACATTAGTGGTACTTGGGATTTGAACTATGAATTTTAAATTCACAATCTAAAATCTTATTTGGGTAAATTATTCAAAATTGATAGGTTTTAATTAATTCCTAACTCTCAAAATGAAATAATTTCAAATACCTAACAAAATCACATCATTTGAAATACATGGATTTGAGAATCCATTCATTTTTAAATCCCTTCATTTCAAATGACTCCATCCAAATGCAACATTTAGTTTGAGATTCATAGTCCGTTTGACTATTTGTAACATCTCATAAGCTCTAACAGCTTATAAGTTGTTTTAAGAGTTTATAAGATGTAATTTTTAAATAGCTTATAATTTGTTAAAGTGTTTGACTAATTCAACTTATAAGATATTTGAGAATTTATAATATTTTTTTTTAAATTTTAATATAAATTAATATTTTTTATGTTAACATAGGGGTGTGGTGGTTCTAGGGTGGGGCCGGTGGTGGGGGATAGAGAGGTGGTTAAGAAAATAAATTGAAAAATCTAATTTATTTTTTTACGGCTTATATGCTGTGAAAATATTTTATTTTACCAAACATATTGATAATGCTTATAAATTTTTTAAAACAATTTATAAATTGTTTAATTAACAGCTTATAAGCTTAGCCAAACACCACCTACATAATTTGCCAAAACAAGTCAAACTCGGTGTGTGTATGTACTCCAATTTAGCTAATCAATGTTGTTGTATATATGTATATGCATTATACATACTAGTATCTAATCTAGTACTGTTGAACGGGTGAAAAAAAATTAAGCATGAAAAAATCACGTGATCTTGCCTCTTTCTCATTAAAATTATTTCCTCTGTTGACCAAACCATCTCTCTAGCCACCTAACTCCTGATGAACACAGTTTCAGTTAAAAACACAAGAAAATTGAAATAAAATCAATATAAGAAATGGAAAATGATACACACACGCTTTCATGAAATTACATTGAATTAATCAATTAAATAAAAAGAAAAATTCTAGTAGAGTTAGTGAGTAAATAAGTACGATCGCTAGCTACTAGCTAGATTCTACTCCACTGTACACCCAATCTAACATTATCGTCCCACACAAGAATTAATTTGTTTATTTTTTATAAAGAAAAAAGAAATGGAATTGAGATACTATTTCAATTTTCATGAGACGGGTCAAAAACTAATTTAATTAATTAAAAAGAAAAATTCAAACTAATTACTCCATCTGTACATGAAAAATGGTCCACATTATTGTATCCGTATATTAGTGAAAAATGGTTTACTATCTTAAAATGATAATATTTTACACAACATGTCGACCTACACACAATATATCTACTTTCTTAATTAAAACCCGTACAAAAAATATGACTATTTTTCATAAATAGAGACCAGTGAATAACATTAAATCATCACTTGTGGGGAAGAAATTAATTAATAGAGGAATATGGATCTGGACTGTCCTGTGCCATAAAATCGTACAATTTTATACTCCCTCCGTCCCAATTTTGTTTTCCTGTTCTACTTTACACAGAGTTTAATGTGAGAGTTGAAATATAGTATTTAAATTTATAAAGTAGTTTTGAGAATGGTGAATGATAAATAAAGTAGTATTTGAATGAATAAAATAATATTTAAATAAATAAAATAGTTGAATTGTATGGGTGGAGTTTAAAAAGATGAATCACTTTATCTCTATTTTTTGGATAAAAAAACAAAATTGGAATAGACTTTTTTTGACAAATGAAAAAACAATACAGGGAGGAGGAAGTAGAAGTTATCACGTTACATTTTAACTAACAGCACAATGTTAGTGTTGGTGTTGCATTGGGTCCAAATAATATTGGAATAAATAGAATTAATTAATGTAGGTAGAGAGAAGGGTATAAGTAGTTGAACAGTTTATACATCGCTCTCAGTGGATCGATCACTGACCCATCGTGCGTACAATACAAACACAAACACAAACACATATAGAGTGGTCGAATTCCACAGTGTACTTTTTCTCAGTCGACTTGGTAACTTATACTGTTTTTTTTCCTACACACTGCTGCTTGATTACAACACCTAACTTCTTCAATACAATACATGCATATACACACAATGTCATAATAAGTATCAACGCTACCTTCTTATCTTTATACTTAAATAAGAATGCAAATAATTTACCCCCCCCTCTCTCTCTCTCTCCTATTTTTCGTATCTAACAGGGTGACAGAAGTCGCAGAACCATTAAGAAGCCTTTTTGACCATTCATTAACTAGAAAAATGTACGGTTAAATTTCTGCAAGCTGGCTCATGATTGAGGGCAGGAAATTTAAAAAATATATATACAACATCACAATTTTATTTTATTTAGAGAATCCTTTCTCCCTACTACTGCAACTATTATTATTATCTCTTTTGGCTTTTTCTAGGGTTTTTTGAATTGTTGAAATTATTCCACACAAGATTAATTGTTTAGTGCATGTATGTATGTACGACTGCAGGAGCAGTGAAAAATTGGGACAAAATCTGAGGAAATGATGTAAGCAAATGAGAAGATATACGAGTCTTCCTTTATTGTTTTTAATTCCTAGATAGTGATGGTTGTATTCATAAATTGGATTTCGTACTTTTTCCCAATTTCTCTATTTTTTGAGTTTTTTTTTAAACAAATTAAGATTCTTTTGTAGATCTTGTTTTCTTAGATTGAAAAAAATAAAAAAAAAAAATAGGTCGATGATGAAATTTTATTTTATTGGAAATTTTGGAGGTGGGGGCATAGAAGAGTGGCAGAGTAGTCTTTGGTCAAGATAACAAAGTGTGGGAATGCCCCATCCCTTTCCTCCATTAAGGAAGTGGAATCTCTGCCCTTCCCATCCTTTTCAATGTTGCTTGTCTCATTTATTATTTTTATTTCATTTTTTCCTAAAATATCCACTTCTTTTTTGTTTCACTGTAATAAGTACCCAATGAACAAACTTACCCATCACTTAACTTATTTTATTTTAAAATTACTTGAGATCAAATTCAAATGCTATTATTACTGCAAGTAAGTAAGTTCAAATGTAGAAGTATTATTTTGATCACGCTATTTAAGTGACATACGGTAAGACACAATTAGCGCCACGCACGGTTCTTTTATTTTTTTATTTTGTGGGAAAGTACAATTCAGTGTTTTCTACCTTACTTTTATTTTAGTCCTAAATTAATGGTTGTCCAGTTGTAACATCTGACCTTAGTTTGAGAAAACTCAAATTTATAATGCTCTCTCCTTTTTAATTTAGATGACTCAAAAGTCTATAGTTTTTTTTTTTTTGGTTTTCTCGTTACCTAAAATGACAAAAGCAATTATTTTTTTTATACTTTTTAACAGTATTAATTGTTTCATTAAAATATACTCTCTCTGTTACATATAAATTTGCACATTTGTCTTATTTTGACGTTCTAACTAATTTGTAAACTCCAAAAAAAGAAATATTAAGTTGTATGTACACTCACAAAAATATACACTATGTCATTACTTTACTCATTTTTTTTTTTAAATTTACATACACAACTAAGTGTGCAATATTATTCGGGACGAATAAAGTATTATTCTAATAGTAGTAATAATATATAATAAAAACAATCAATATTTTTTTGGTATACTGATTTATCAAATACTGGCCCCCTATTAATTATATAAAGGTGTTACGGAATAAATCTCTATCTTTACACAATAATGTTACACAAATTATGTATGCGACGAGTTAGGTAAATGATATCGGATCATCTTATGCTATACCTCTACGTGCTCATAGGTTTGGAATCTTTAAAAAGTTGCACTTTAAACAATACTCGTTTAATTATTGGTTGATTGGTTTATCCGCCTATAAATTTGTGTGTATATGTATTGAGTCAATTTTTTTTTTTTTTTTTTATAAATTACACAGTACAATATCTTCTTTAAAAAAAGGAAATAAAAAAATCTTCTGGTCTAAAAAATTAGCACACTTACAAGCTCACGTGTCAAATCAACTCATATAGACAATATACTTATTAACCTAAAAAAATATTACTACTTGTTTGTTCATACATATAATATTACGTTAAATAGGAGTAATATTATATGAACATATTGCATGCCTTTTATATATATAGAGAGATTGTATTACTGTCTGGTATATTAAAAAAAAAAAAAGTAATATTGTCAAAATAAATAAATAACACTGCTCTGGTTAAACTGAATTTTGATCGGCAATTTTTTTACTCCTAAGATTTTTGTTCTTATATTTGTACGTAAACTATCACACTGTTCCACTTATATTTGGTTTTTGGGTAAATTGCAGGTTCCATGAGAATTTGTACTTGACAGACTTAGTCCCACGTTCTTTTTTAGTCCCATATTTGGCAGAAATGGTCCCAACCGTTAAGTTTTTAACGATTTCCGTTAGTTTTTGAAATTTATTGTAAAAGTAATTAATTTTATAATTATATGAATATTTAAAATACATAAAAAATATTAATTTTTATTAATTATAACAAATTTATTTTCTTTGTCATTCAACCATCATTTAATTATTTCACATGTCTTTGACTTTACACTCACAAACAACCACTTAACTTATATATGGATCCCAAAATACCCCAAAATACACTTACTTTATCTATATTTTCTTAAAACCTATAAAAAAAAAAAAAACAAACGAACATACTTTTCATGGACTGAGGGAGTATTTAATAATATCAAATAAAAAAAAAATCTATTTAGCAAATTCGTTAAAGATTAAAAAAAACCATGCCCTACAAAAATAAAGAGAGTTAAATATATTTTAAAATATAAATAATGTCTTAAAATATATTTAAAAGAAAAATTAGCTATCCTGCAACCTATCGTCTGTCCAACCTAATAAAAAAAATTATAATTAATATTTATTAAGTTGCAGGTTGTTTAATAATAAATGTAATTTTTTTAAAAATTATTATCAATGAAATGTGTGTGATATTCAAGTCCGTGATATTTGGGAATTATCAATGAATTATAAAAAAATAACAGCTAGCAAAGTTAATGGGTTTATTTAAAATAAATAATAAAAGAAAGTTAATAGGCGCGTGATATTCACGCTCTATAATATGTTAAATTTTGGGCGAAAAATCGTATGAGACCATTTGTATTAAAAAAAAGGATCAATTTCATAAAACCGGATTCTCATAGCCTTTGGTTTTTATTTATACAAAATTAATATATGTGCCTAGGTACTAATGATTATACACGAGTACAAGCTGAGTAATATCTAGCAGTTTTTTATATCATAAAATAATAAAATAAATAGTGAATGATACTATTATAAAAGGTAAACAGGGAATTAAAAAATGTGGTGAATAAGTTCCAACCTACATATAGCCATATAGGAGACAAATATGGCTCTTTTCCCTTGATTTCCGGTAGAATTCTCCCTAAAATTAATTAATGATGGTGATCTGACATCTTCGATTCTTTTCATATTTTGAAATATGATTTTAGAACGTTCTATAACTATATGATTCGCCTCTTTTTAATAATGTTTGGATATCTTGTAGTATAATGTAATTCTAAAATGCAATTAAGTTCTCAAAAGGAAGGAATTTATATGTATAAAATTTCCCAAAATTATTTTACATTTGTGTGAAACTTGTTCTTAATATGAACTGATATTATTATTTACATTTACTGATACCATAATACTTTATACTGTGATTTCAATTTATAAGTGTAATGATATTAATAAATGTATGTAATGATATCAATAAATACATATAATGATATAAATTGTATAAGGATTATAAATTTGTAAGTCTAGTAACTTGGCCCAAGTTTGAATTTGGTCTACACGGAATACACGTTTTGAAATCGGTCCAACAAGTTAGTTTTTTTTTTTTTTATTTCAGTCATTTTACCTGCTATAGCAGATCACCTACCCGGTAACTGCCATGCTGTATATTTATTCTCGTTTTTCTTTATTTTCTCCAGTGTCGACATGTCATTATATTTTAATTTTTTTAATTATCCCACATACATCGACTAAGTCTACATTCTATCATTAAGAGTTAAAGACTGATCTTACCGTCCCAGTTTTGTTTTCCTGTTTGACTGTGCGCGGAGTTTAATGCGAGAGTTGAATTTTAATATTTAAATGAATAAAATAATATTGGGAATGATGAATGGTGAATAAAGTAGTATTTAAATGAATAAAGTAGTATTGGGAATGGTGAGTGGTGAATAAAATATTATTTAAATGAATAAAGTAGTTTCTATTTTAGGGATGAGAAAACAAAATTGAGACGAACCTTTTTGACAAATGGGAAAATAAAATTGGGATGAAGAGAGTATAAAATTACACACAGCACGTAGTCCCATCGACTATTTAAAGATGCTAAGACAGTATTAGTTCTTTTTATCAATTACTATTAGGATTATTAGATAAACATGTGATATACTAGCTCCACCTACCTACTAAAATGTTAAATTTCTAATATGGATTAAGAAAACATAGTATTAAATATTATTGGAATTATAAGGGTGTGTTTTTTTTTTTTTCCCATTTGTTCTTTCTATTTTACAATTGTACATGTCACATAAGTTAAACATGACTCCAACAAATATGAAAATTATTAATAACAAAGTGTATTATAAAACTAAAACAAGTGTATTTTTAGTGAGATCGAGGGACGAAGTAAAATTTTAATCTTATTTTTAAGTGGAAATTTTGTACATAAATGCAATATTACCCATAGAAAAGGAAAAGGGTGTTGGGATAGGGTTTTTTTTTATTTTTATTGAGAGACTGGGATAGGCTTTTGAACATGATCGAATTGAAATAGCCGGAAAGGGCATGGAGGAAATTCGTGATATAAAATTCAGTGTTTTTCCTTGGAATGATAAATTAGAATCTCCTAAAATCTAACTAATGCAGAAATTGAATAAAATCTACGATTTCCAATACGACACGTAAATATTTTAAGCTTCCTAAATCAGAAATCGCATTTCGCATTCAATACTGTCGCGGGGCTTTAATGCTTGTATGCATGCTAGGCCGTCTATATGTATATATAGCGGTATAGTTTAAAAAAAATAAGTAGATTATTGTTTCGGAAATAATTAAATGAATTAATTTTACAACTCTCTATAAATTCAGATTTTTATATAAGGGGGAATTTTTTTATGGTATCGGAGCCAAAAGACTCATGCCCGGACAAAGATCCTTCAATTCCCATTGAGAGCAACTTCACCCATATTAAATTGTCCACTCATTGGGCCTCCCCAGATAGGAAAAAAATTGAGTCCGACCCATAAGTGAGGGTGAGTGTAAGAGAAAATAATTAAATGAATTAATTCTACTAACTCTTTAAATTCGAACTTTTAAATGAGGCGAAATTCTTTCAATTATCATATTTTATTGGTTTCTTAATATTATATATAATATATGAATATATATATATATATATATATATATTCATAATCAATATATATTTAACTAGTACTAAACCCGCGAAATTTCGCGGACTTGAAATAAACATTTTTTTTTTGTAAATCTGTTAAACTTTGTTGAATTTTTTGTGTTTAAATATTTTTAGCAACATAAACATTTATTACACATGATACTATTACTTTAAAATTGTAATATGAAAAAATAAATTGTAAATGAAAAATATATAAAACGTTAATGAAACCACAATATATTGCCTTTAAATATATTAAAAACAACTAAATAGAAAAATATATTTAAATATAATGTTTTATCAATGATATTACTCGACTGCATCTATTCTATTCGTGACTTTATTTTTGGTGTCGTAGATGTATAATTGGGAGAATTTTGGCTTGTTCCAAGTTGAGGCACCAAACTTCTTATTTTATGGTAATTGACTTCATGTTATCTATACACACACGGTGCACTGTCATTGTTTATCGTATCATCAACCTTACCGCACTTGAATGTAAAACTGTCCATCATATCATAGGCTTGAATTTACTTGGGATTCAAAGTCTACCCAATATTGTATTCTAGTTAAAATAATTATTTATACTTAAAAATAAATAAAAAATTAATTAAGTGGATCATTATCATCCTGAAAATTGATATTTTTTGTTGTATTCTATTTTGTGCAACAATACTTCTCCCAACAAAACCTATATATAATATATATGTATATACACGCTTAAAATTACATAATATAAATTATAGTGCTAAACCTGCGAAATGGAAGTAAACTTTTATGTAAAACTGTTGAATTTTAATGTAATTTTTTTGTTTAAATTTTTTTAGTAACCTAAACATTTATAATACGCGGTACCATTATTTTAAATTGTAATATGAATATGAAAAATAGTACTTGAAAAACATATAAAACGTCCTTGATTTCACAAATTTAATTATTATGTAAAAAAAACTTGCAATAAGGTACATGCATTGATTTGAATCTGTCTTTTATCTGCCAATTAAGGCACAATTCTTCAACTCCTCATTGCTTAGACGCAAATCTGAGAAAAAAATGTTAGATTTATTTTTAAGAACATCATATAAATATATTTTTATTAATTTGGCTATCTAAGTATTAATTTTTATTTTTGGCAAATGTATTAACGTTTTTTGGCTTATCGTAATCGGACTTTATTTGACCCATATTTTATAAAATTTGGCCTAAATTGGACAAAATAAAAAGTAGTGTCCTAGTTTTGCATGTTTGTGAAGATATTGTCCTAATTTTGCAAGTTCGTATATATATTATCTCAATCTTGCAAGCTCGTAAAAATAGTGTTCTAATTGAACAAATACTTATAAAAATAGTGTCCTAAATAACAATTTTTCCGTTATAGCTAATTTAGTTGATGGTAAAAAGAATAGTATTAATTTTAATTTAAAGAACATTAATTGGTTAAAGTAAAGTGTATCTAAAAATAATTATAAAATAGTTCATATATGAAATAATTTAATTCCAAAACATACATTCAATATTAATATTTTAATGTTAAAACACGTAATACCAAGATGAGGTTAATCATGTATCTATTCTATCGCCAAAATTATCTGAACTATGAATTGAATTGTATACAATAAATCATACCTTATAATTCATAACTAAATTAACTCACATAAGCAAGAAACAATTATTTTTTTACAAGTTCGTAAATATATTTTCTCAATTTTACACGCCCGCAAAGATAGTGTCCTATTTTTACAAACAATCATAAAATAGTATCCTAAAATAACAAAATTTCCCGTATAACCAATATATTTTATAAAAGCAAGAATTAGAAATAAAAAATAGGGTCAATTCGTTTTGTCTTTAAATAAACTTTTTAATATGTGAACACTATCAAAATCAATGAATGGAACAAAAGTTAAAGGACCATAAAATTAATGGATGGAACAAAATTGCAAAAAAGCAAAAGGATAAAAAATATAGAATATGAGGGATATATATGGATTAAGTAGCAATCTCGGTTGACAAAGTATGTATTAAGTATTTACTATTCATTATCATTCATGTTAATTGTAGAATACACTAATAGAAATGCTTAGTAATTATTAGACTTTAAAATAATTTAACTACATTTATATGGCACATTTAATCAAATTAGGAGATTTAAACACAATTAATTGCACAATTAGTAAAATTAAACAAAATAATAATTTAGGACGAGACAAATTTTATTTAATTTCAATTTTATAATTCACCCATATTAATCATACTTTAAACGTTATTATGACACAAAATGGATGTTTGTATTGCTTAACTTAAAATAATGTATATCTATATCCTATACCAGAGTATATTCCGATCCTAAAAAAAAAAATAGAGGACCAATTCCCCAAATATGAAAACGACCACATTCATTCACAGAGGACCAATTCCGCAAAAAAATTTAATAAGTTATAATAACTCTCCTGCCATAGGAAACATCATGCTTCTGCCATCCATCAATATAATAAATAGAGGATACGTCACAGAGGATAAAAAAAATAGAGGACCATAAAAAAATACAATTGCACATTTAGTCCAATTAGGAGATTGAAACAAAATTAATTGCACATTTAATCCAATTAGGAGATTTAAATACAATTAATTTTTTATACAAGAATGCGGCTGTAGACTTAAATATGGCAACAAAATTGATTAAATAACGATCTTATTAGTTGTTTCTCATTCTAGTAAATACCAAAGATTAGAAGATACATACGTTAGATATATATTAGTGAGATGCGCCTATATATATACATACATATATATAAATATATATGTGTTGATAGGCGAACATAAATCAATGACTGGCGAACAAGAATTAAAGCCTTAATAATGATTACGAGGAATCAACCCCAAATCAAAGATGATCAACAAAGGAAATCAAGTCGGAGTGCATAAATCAATCCAGGGAGTGCATAAACTAACGAACAACTACAAAGACGAACAGCTTATTGGCGAACAGGTTTGAAGACCCAAGACGACCAGAGATGAACATTCGGCTAAGTCACTGAATGACGAACAACACTGACAAAAGGTGGTGCATCTACCAACTTAAGAGGTGCATGTCGACGAACAAAGGATCAAGATCTCAAAGCCATACTGTGTAAAACACAAAGGCGAACAACTTCTGAGCCATGCACCCAAAAGGCGAACAACTTTGATGAAAAAACCATCCGGGATCAGCAAAACCGACCTGGGCGAACAACAATGAAGTCCGAGATAAGACCAAAGAAGACTTTGTAACTAAGATTCAGCTTAGATAAGGTCAAACTGAGGTCAAAGGACACATGTCAAGCATGCAGGCTAGGGAGACCAAGAGTCATAGACACCTCATGCTTGCTAGTCTCTATAAATAGTTGTTCTCCAGCTTAAGAAATACAAGTTCAAATTCACAAATGCTCCAAAAACACACACTTAAACACCTAGACGTGCACACATACGAAATTATTACGATTTCGAATTTCACATTTACAAGTTCATAACCCGACCCTCGATTTACCATTTACGGTGGTAACCAATCACACATAATTGATTGGTGATCTTAAACCGAACTTAAACAGTCACTAATCCATCCGATTAAATTTGATCACCAACAATTTGGTGCTAGAAGAAGGGTTCGAACCTTCGAATTAGTGTGATTACTCAGAACTTCAAGCTGAAAACTTGAAGATTCGAAGAAAACCTCAAGAAATATTTGAAGATTCAAACAAAAGTGTTCTTGGTGTTCTTGGTGTTCTTCATTATAAGAATTAAGATAAATTAATTCAGAATGCCTCAATCCAAGGAAACACAAGGATCACGCTTGTCAAGGAGACCATCTCCTACTCGAGCTTCGTCGGCTGACCACCAGGATCGTGATCCTAGACATGGGAATAAGTCACAGCACACGGCCATAACCCATAACCTCCCACCTGAAATGGAAGCCCTGGCGAACAACCCTAACGAATTAGCCAAAACCATTGCTGCTCTCTAGGCACTACAAAGACAACAAGATCAAAATAGGCCTTCACAAGTGAGGCCTAAGGATAGAGCCGTAGAAGTTGTTAGGGCTAGGTCCACCAGGGGCGAACAACACGAGGTGAACAGTGCCCAGGTCAGGCGGGATAGGGGCAAAGCAAAGATGGTCGAACCGAGAGAGGGCCAGGCTGAATCTGCTCGCGGGCGAACAACTATGTCGAGCCATGGAACTACCCGTTCCAGTGCCCAGGACAGACTTGGCCAACCCCAGCAACAAGAGAAAGTTGCTCGCCAGGAAGCTGAGCGTGGGCGAGCAACATTTGAGCAACCACGCCCGTCAGTTCATGAGAGACTCTCTCAATCTGCCTTCAGGCGTCTAGGGCCAAATGCGGCGAGCAACCCTAGGAAACAGCTCCAGGAGTTGCCCACTCCAAGTGAGGGACTGCGACGAGCAGAAAGGTTGGTACCTTTGCTCGCCGAATAGCCTCCAAGTCAGGGGGCATCTTTGGATGAGCTATCAAGTTTAAGAAGGGCAGTGGAGAACATGCAGGGACAGTTGGACCAACAAAGAGGTGTGGGGACAACTAGTTTGCCATCCTCACCACTATCACCTGTCATTCTGAAAGCCCCGATTCAGAAGAAGGTCCAGTTCCCGACAAGCATACAGTATGACGGTGTTGCTGATCCCAGAGTTCATCTTACAAAATATTCGGATTATATGGTCTCGGTGGGAGCCAGCGACGCCACTCAATGCCGAAATTTCCCCTTAACTTTGGGGGATCGGGTGCACAAGTGGTTTTCGGCGATGCCACCAGCATCTATCCACTCTTTCACTTAACTGAGTCGAGAGTTCCTATCCCATTTCTCCACGGCGGGATCGTACTTGTCTCAGAAACACCAATTGTCTGACCTAAAGTAAAATGACGACGAGTCAGATCGAGCATTCATGGAAAGGTTCGACAAGGTGTTGTTAGAAGGTGAACCCGTCAGTGAGGACACGAAAATCGTTGCCGTTATGGCCGGGTTGAAGAAAGGATCAAAGCTATGGAAAGAGGTACGTCTGAAGTGCCCAAGAAGTTATGCCGAATTCAGGAATCAAGCCGGCATATTCGTTTCCATGCATGAGGCTTTGCAATCAAACTTGGGGGAGAACAAAACTGATCCCAAGGAGAACAACAAGAAACCTGGTGCAACAAACTATCGAGTCCCTAAAAACATGAAGACGTTCACTGAAGGGACAGAACTCAAGGAAAAATTGAATCAAGTGTTAACAGTGTCAGTTGATACTGTTTATGAAAATGTGAAGGATAAGGAGTTGCTCTCCCCTCCCCGGAAAATTCACCAGGATACTGGCAAACTCAACCCTAACAAGTATTGTGCCTACCATCAAAGCGTGGGGCACTTTACGAGTGAATGTAGAGATTTGCTCAAGCAGCTCTGGCGTTTCTACGAGGATGGAAAGCTCCCTGACTTTGTCAAAAGACAACCCGGGAAGAGAGTCCGGGGGAACAACTCTGAGGACGAGGATGATCAACCTCAGAAGAACAATAAACCAGCACGACCGGTTCCTACCATTCCTACTCGTCCATTGGAAGATTTATATATGATGGAACCTGCAGGTCCCGCAGGAGGATGTTCTGATGGACGACCACCAATCTCCAACCGGAAAAGAAAAGCTGAGCTACGAGCAATCGATCAAGTCCAAGAAATGGGGGTCAAACCATCTATCATGCAGACAGCAGGACTGACCTTTACTGAAAATGACTTGGAAGGAATATTGACTCCACATAACGATTCGCTCGTAATTTGCGCAAAAATTATGGGAACACGAGTCCACAGATTGTTGGTGGACACCGGAGCCTACACCAACATCCTATTCAAAAAGATGCTCGATCATCTTGGAGATTATTCAGGCTATATCCGGGATACGACTCACAGAATAATAGGCTTCGGAAATACTGTAACGGACCCATTGGGAATAGTTACTTTAGCAGTACAACTTGTAACGGCCAACGAACCCGAGAAAAATATTACAAGAATGGTTGACTTCTTGGTTGTAGACCAGGATTCAACTTATAACGGGTTTCTTGATCGACCCTTTTTAAATGAATTCAAAGCCGCATGTTCCACTTATCATTATTGTTTGAAGTTCCCAACAACAAGTGGAGCAGGTACTATCAAAGGAGATCAAAGAAAGGCCAGGGAATGTCTCTTACAGTTGCAGGCCAAACATGTATCAGTATCCATGATGGAAGCCACAACTAGCTATCCTGCTGATGAACCATCAATACTGGAGAACATGATGGACATAGAGGAAGACCACATGGACACTGACGAACAACACCTTGACGAGCAGGTGTTGGACGAACAACTCATTACCACCCAGGAGGAACATCATCCTGACGAACAACAAAGGGGTGGTGACAAGCAACATTCATCTGATGACTTGGAGGGCCAGGTGTTGACTAACAGCAATGAATCAGGGCCAACAGATGATCTGGATCCCCGCCTGGGGGCAGTGCCAATGAACATCGAAAATGATTTCAACTCTGAGGGACCAATACTTGATCCTCGGTGGAAAGGATAAAAACGACGAGCAACTCCAGTTGAAGAGCTGGAGGCGTTCAAAGTTAATCCTGAAAACCCGGATCTTGAATTATACATAGGATCTGAGCTCCCTGAGCCATACAGATCCCGAATGAAAGAATTCATCAGCAAAAATCTAGATGTCTTTGCTTGGTCTCATGCAGACATGGTGGGGATAGATCCAAAACATGCTTGTCACAAGCTCAATATCAATCAAGCAAAAAGGCCTATCCATCAAAAATGAAGAAAATATGGCCCAGACAAGTATCAGGCTTTAAATGAAGAAGTAAAGAAGTTGTTAGACAACGACCTAATCCGACAAGCACTCTGTCCACAATAGGTAGCAAACCCTGTCCTTGTGAGGAAACCAAACGGGACCTGGAGGCTATGCATAGATTTTACAGATCTGAATGCAGCATGCCCGAAGGACAACTTCCCTCTTCCTCACATTGACCAGTTGGTGGACAGCACTGCAGGTCATGAAATGCTAACATTCATGGATGCCTTTGCCGGGTACCATCAAATTCCAATGCATCCAGACGATCAAGAGAACACAACATTTTATACAAACAAAAACTTGTTGTGTTGGAAAAGAATGCCCTTCGGCCTCATCAACGCCGGAGCAACATACCAGAGGTTAGTGAACAAGATGTTCGACGAACAAATCGGTGATACGGTAGAAGTCTATGTGGACGATATCGTAGTCAAAAGCCCCCGAAGGGAAGACCATCTTCAACATTTGACCCAGGTGTTCGAAATCCTTCGACACTACAACATGAAGCTGAATCCAAAGAAGAGCAGTTTCGGAGTTCATTCAGGAAAATTCCTGGGCCATCTTGTTAGTCAACGAGGGATTGAAGCCAATCCAACAAAAGTTAAAGCAATCGTGGATATGCAACCTCCACGCTCAATAAAAGAAGTGCAAAGGCTTACGGGATGCCTAGCTGCATTGAATAGGTTCATATCCAGATCGGGGGACAAATGCCGTCCATTCTTTGAAGCTATTAAGAAAGGACAGTTCACATGGACTAACAACTGTCAAAAGGCGTTCGACCAACTCAAAGAATATCTGGGAGATGTTAAAATCCTATCAAAGCCCGTCCCAGGGGAGAAGCTATATTTATACTTAGCAGCATCAGAAGTGGCTATCAGCTCCGTTCTGGTACGAGAAGATGGCAAATTTCATCAACCTATTTACTACGTCAGTCAAGCTTTGCACGACGCGGAGATCAAATATTCTCCAACCGAGAAACTGGCGTACGCACTTGTCATGAGTGTAAGGAAGTTACGACCATACTTCTTTGATCATCAGGTTGAAGTGCTAACAACTTTCCCACTCAGACAAATTCTCCATCGCCCCGACACAGTTGGTCATCTATTAAAGTGGTCACTAGAGATTAGCCAATTCGGGGTAACCTATGCTCCTCGAACAGCGATCAAAGGGCAAGCATTAGCCGATTTTATTGTTGAACTAACCTTCCCACCAGATCCGACGAGAGGACTTGATCACCCTTGGCATCTCTATGTTGACAGGTCTTCAACCAACATAGCCTCAGGGGCAGGAATAGTTCTAATCAGTCCAGACAGACAAGTATTCACCCCTGCAATCAGATTTGGTTTCATGGCAACCAACAACGAAGCTGAGTACGAGGCTCTTATTGCTGGTCTCCACCTATCTCTTGCAGTAGGTGTTAGACGGTTACAAATATTTGGCGACTCACAATTGATTGTAAATCAAGTCCGAGGTGAATACGAGGCGAAAGACGATCACATGATCGAGTATCAGCGAATTGTTGCTTACCTGATGTCCTTGTTAGAACAAGTCTTCATTGAACAAATTCCAAGGACAAGCAACACACAAGCAGATGCGTTGGCTCGACTAGCAACAAGTGAAGGACCAGCAGAGTTGGCAGGCATTATAATTACAAAGATGAATGATCCATCAACAAGAAGTTATAATGTCAACCAACTTGATGAACAAGCAAGTGAAGAAGAAGACTGGAGAACAAATATAGTCAAATATTTGAAAAGTGGAGAAAAACCAAACAACTCTTTTGAAGCTGCCAAGCTAATTAAGCAAGCCGCCAGATATACTCTGGTAGGCGAGCAGCTTTACAAAAGGGGAATATCAATCCCACTTCTCAAATGTTTGACTAGGGGGCAAGGACGAGCAATACTCGAAGAAATACATGCCGGAGTATGCGGGAATCACACTGGGGGGCAAACTTTGGCATACAAAACTATCAGACAAGGCTACTATTGGCCGACTTTACTCCAGGATGCAATCAAGAAAGCAAAGGCTTGCCATCAATGTCAAATTTTTGCCCCAAACATTCATACCCCGGCCCAACAGCTCGTATCGGTTTATAGCCCGTGGCCATTGCAAGATGGGGGATGGACATTATTGGTCCCTTCCCGGCGGGAGTTGGAGGAGTTCGATTTGCCGTTGTGGCAGTCGACTATTATACAAAATGGGCAGAAGCAGAGGCCATGTTGAAAATCACGCAACAGGAAATGATCAACTTCATTTGGAAGAACATTGTCTGTCGTTTTGGAGTTCCGCAAACCATCGTGACAGACAATGGTCCGCAGTTTGATGGGAAAGAGTTGAGAGATTTCTGTACGAAGTGGGGGATCAAGAAATATTATTCTACGCCCTATCATCCCCAGTCGAATGGACAAGCCGAAGCCATAAAAAAAATCATCAAACATACGTTAAAAGTATGGCTAGCGGAGAGCAAAAGCAGTTGGTCTACAGAGCTTCCGGAAGTCCTATGGGCATACAGAGTTTCTCCCAGGTCAAGCACCGGAGAAACACCTTTTACAATGGCTTTCGGAACAGAGGCTGTAATACCAATTGAGTTAAAGACCAACACATACCGGACAACCAACTTTGATGAGCAGGCGAACAACTCTGCTCTAGCTACTGAAATGGATTTGCTCGAAGAAAAAAGACTGAATGCCGAGCTAAAAAATGCTACCTACAAGCAGCGAGCAGAACACTATTATAATTCCCATGTTAAAGTCAGGGAATTCAGAGTTGGAGATATGGTTCTAAGAAAGTTGCTCGCCCAACCTCCAGGTGTATTGGGACCAACTTGGGAGGGCCCGTATCGTATAACGGAAAAATTCGTTAATGGTGTATACGATATCGAAGATATGGAAGGCAAGCCGGCCCAATACTCCTGGAATGCTGTACATCTGAAGAAGTACTATCAATGAGACGAACAAGTTCTTAATTGGGCGAACAAATGTCTTGGGGGACCAGTGAACCAAGTAAGATGAACCAAAAACTTGCCTAATTTTTTGAAAATTTTGCTAAGTATAGAATTCAAAGTTGTTCGGCACATTGTATAGTTTAGTGTTGTTTCATCTTTTAATTTTAGACAGAGTTGCTCGGCAAAAATATTATAAGCGAGCATGTTTTAGTTAGTGTTCAAAGTTGTTCATCAGATTATATTTGTTAGTGGCGAGCAATCTTACAACACTTGTAAATTTTTCAGTGTAAATATAGTAGTTGTTCGTCAGAAGGAAAAGTCCAAAAGCTCGAGGTACAAGTCCATTTTGAGGACCAAAGCCACTTAAAGGTTGTTCATTTTTTAAAATGAACAGAACCTAAGGCTAAACCCTGATTCCACTAAAGGCAAAGTTCAATTCGAACAAAAGCCCAACACTATATGTTATAATTGCAAAGGCATTGATAAAAATGTAAAGGCAATTAACATATAAAGAAAATGAGCGAACATGAGAAAGACACTCCATTAATTAAAAGGCATTTAGCCTAAAAAATAGTACAATGATTCTAGAAGTCAAGTACTACAAAAGGAGCGAACAACTATTACAAAGAAGAAGAAAAGAAAAAAACTGTCCTAAGAACTATTGTTGCTCGACAGGAGGAGGATCTTGAGTTTGATCAACGGGAGGTTCAACGATCATATCTCGAGCCAAGTCTTCAGTTGCCTTATCCTCCGCCTCTTTAGCAGCTTGTTCGTCGACAGCGGCCGACTCTTTTTCTTGCTCGTCCTCATTGACTTGGGGAGGAGGGTGAGTAACAACAATGCTAGGGTCAAGTTTATCAATCTTGACCCCCAATTCAGCCACATCCGCCAGCTGGATCTCAATGTTGTTCGGTGGCGGGTAATGTTCGATAAACTCGGAGAGGTCTTTTCCCATCTCTTCAACCAGGTCCTTATAATCATAAGCATCGGCCGTGCGGATGCTGTCCGCGTAGGCGCAGATATACCCAAGGTTAGAGATGGGGCCAGTGCGAGCCTGAACTTCCTCTTCAAGTTGCTCGCGAGTGAAGAGATTGGCTTCTGTCTCTCGAAGACGAGCATTTTCTGCTTTAAGCTCGGCAATCTCTTGTTCGGCCGCGGACAACCTTTTCTTCCCCTCACCGAGCATGGCCTCTTTGCCTCTCAATTCACCAGATAGACCCTGAATTTCTTCAAGGTGCTTCTTCTCAGTATCAATGTAAACATTGATCTGGTTATTGAGACGGGCAAGTTTGGCCTCATATTGGCTGATGAGGCCGTCCTTCTCCTCTGTGAGTTGTCGAGCAGTGCTGGCATAGCGGCGAGCAGATTCTTCTTGCTCGGCAATCTGGGCCATTGCCCTTTGGGCCGTGACGAGGCCATTAGTATGGAGCATCATAGAGAGGTGGACGTTGTCTTCCAGCCCTTGTTGGAAGACGGCTTTGTCCAGGGGACGTGTCCAGGCTCGGGCGATCAACTCCGTTGCCCTGCGAACGTGATCGCCAGGAATCTCCCTTATGTTAACGGGAGTCTTCGAGCAAGCATACTGATGTACAACACTTGCTCGACCGGGATGATCGTCAGCACGATATCTGCGAACAAGAAAGTAAAGGATACTTAGAAAAAAAAAGTGAATCTTGCTCGGCAAAGGCAGGGGTAGACTTACTCCTTAAATTTCCGATCATCCCAACCCAGATGGGTGAGGTCTTCAGGGCCACGGATAGGGGTGGAATCCCTGCCCGCTTTGCCGGTTCTCTCTGTAGGCTCGATGGAGGAGTGCCGAACAGCATCCCCCTCAGGGCGAACATGACTCTGGCCCACCTTTTCCTTCCCCTTACCACCGCCGGGGACATCGTGGGCCAATGGAGTCCCATCAGTTTTTTTCAAACGTTTCCCCCCGCGAGGAGGAGAAATTGGAGAAGATGGCTGAGCAGGACCAGGGGGAGCAGCTGGTCGCGAAACTTTGGATCCTTCAGCCTTATTCGTCATCCCCAGAACCTTAGTAGGCGGGTCACCTCTCCTCTTCCGTCCCTTCGGAGGTGCCATCTCGAAAACTCTTTGTTCCAAGAGGGCAAAGCAGGGTGGAACGGCAACGGTAACTTGCTCGGCTACATAAAAAAAATAAATATATAAATATGAGGTTAAGGCGAGCAAGTTGGAAAGGACGGTGACGAACAAAGTGTGCGCAAAGTGTTAGAAATTTTTCATACCTGGGGGTACCTCTGCCTGAGCCTCTAGATGGTGAGGGTAAGTAAGTAGGCGAGCAGCTCTCAAGCACTTTCCCTCACGCAAATACTCAGTGGTCCTTTCCGCTCTATTGCGAAGGCCGACCAAGCAGAAGGTGAAGAGGAACTCCAAGCCAATCTCTTCTTCCTCCGAGTTCCACTTGGGTAAACGAGGGCCTGCGAACAAACAAGAAAAGTTAAATTAGAACAGTACAGTTCGAGGACGAACAAGAAAATAATCTTACGTTTAAATTTCCCATAAGAGGCTGGGGAATTTATTCGTCCATCACCACCGTGTGGACCAGAAGATGCTCGCCAATCACCCCCGATGAAGAAAAAGTGCTGTTTCCAATCTCGGATTTTATTCGGCACTCCCTCTACCATCTTCAATCCTGTCCTGACCTTGAGGTAGTAGTAACCTTCCTCTCCAGGGGGACATCTTGTGATCATCATAAGGCAGTTGATCTCTTCTGCAGTTATACGATCAATGTACCCCTCCAGTGCGAACAGACACATTGTCCCCAACAAGTTCATCCACCCAATCGGAGTAAGTTGAGTGATTGCAAGGTTGGTGCCTCTAGGAAGCGACCAACAATGGGTGGAAGAGGCAGTTTCAATCCAGCGATCAAAGTATGAATGTTGATCGCCGTGCATCCTGGAGGTGGGCGATCAACTCTCTATTTTCTCTTGGGGGCCCACATATGAATATCATAGGGAATCTTGTAGGTCTCCCGGATCGAGTCCAACTCGTATTCGCGAACAACACTTTTAATTTTGCTCGCCTGGAATTCGGACTCCACCAAATCCAACACTTCTCTCTGTGGGCGAGCAAAGTTGTTCGTGTGTTCCTCAGCATATGCTCACCATTCAAAGGGCCGAGCAACTCCAGTTGGGATCTCGTTTTCCATCATCTTTGGAGATGGGAACCCTATCCCTTCCAAAAATTCACGAGTCAACTCGTCGAATTGGGGATCTTCCGATTCAGCCCTGGACGAAGAGCCTTCGTCGGAATCTCTGTTCGCAGCGACCACCACCTCCCTCCCTGACGGGCGAGCACCCGTATCTTCTACCGATCGAACAACGGAGTCTACGTGGGAATCCGATGCCGAAGAGACTTCGAAAGGGGGTCGATTCTCGTGTGCCACAATAGGGAAGAGGGGTTCAAGAGTTTCCTCGGATTTGTTGCTCGAATGCGAAGACATAGAAAGAGAAGGGAGAAGAAGAACCAGACGGTGGCGATTCGTCGGAGAAGACGGCGGAGCAAAGCCCCACGCGGCGGCGATGGAGGTTTTTGAAGAAAAACAAAAGAAATGAGGTGAAGAAAGAAAGTAACTACCTGAGAAACAAAATTTGAAGCCAAATACTGGAAGAACGGACGCCGGAAGAGCTCGAAATCGCCGGGAGCGGAATAAGTCGCCGGAGTACTGTAGCAAGGAATGAAAAAGTGGGAAAAAATTTGTTTCCCCTTCTATTTATACCCCAAGCAAAAAATGGGGTACGAGGTGCAATTTACAATAAAGTATGGGCCAAATTGAAGAAAAACGGGGTCAAATCCGAGTAAGGTTGAAAATCGAAGGGCCTATTTGCAAATATAGGGTCGCGTGGCATCGGGATTGTTCGCACGTGGGCGGTGCGCAATCATACCGCCCACGTCATCCTCGTACATCCCCCAGATCTTGGGAAAATGAAACGACAAACCCAAAGTTGATCGCCTATTTCAATGATGATCGTCCAAATCATCACCAGTATAGTATCCTAACTACAGTTGCTCACCACAAAGTTGCTCGTCTAGGACAACATATAGTCAGGATATGGGGCAATTGTTGATAGGCGAACATAAATCAATGACTGGCGAACAAGAATTAAAGCCTTAATAAGGATTACGAGGAATCAACCCCAAATCAAAGATGATCAACAAAGGAAATCAATCCAGGGAGTGCATAAACTGACAAACAACTACAAAGACGAACAACTTATCGGCGAACAGGTTTGAAGACCCAAGACGACCAGAGATGAACATTCGGCTAAGTCACTGAATGACGAACAACACTGACAAAAGGTGGTGCATCTACCAAATTAAGAGGTGCATGTCGATGAACAAAGGATCAAGATCCCAAAGCCATACTGTGTAAAACACAAAGGCGAACAACTTCTGAGCCATGCACCCAAAAGGCGAACAACTTTGATGAAAAAACCATCCGGGATCAGTAAAACCGACCTGGGCGAACAACAATGAAGTCCGAGATAAGACCAAAGAAGACTTTGTAACTAAGATTCAACTTAGATAAGGTCAAACTGAGGTCAAAGGACACATGTCAAGCATGCAGGCTAGGGAGACCAAGAGTCATAGACACCTCATGCTTGCTAGTCTCTATAAATAGTTGTTCTCCAGCTTAAGAAATACAAGTTCAAATTCACAAATGCTCCAAAAACACACACTTAAACACCTAGACGTGCACACATATGAAATTATTACGATTTCGACTTTCACATTTACAAGTTCATAACCCGACCCTCGATTTACCATTTACGGTGGTAACCAATCACACGTAATTGATTGGTGATCTTAAACCGAACTTAAACAGTCACTAATCCATCCGATTAAATTTGATCACCAACAATATGCTTACTAAATGCTTCCCCACAATAATACTGCACCAGAGTATATTCCGATCCTAAATTTAAAAAAAAAATAGAGGACTAATTCCGCAAATATGAAAACGTCCACATTCATTCACAGAGGACCAATTCATCAAAAAAAATTATATTCACGGCACATTTAGACCAATAAGGAGGTCTAAGCAGGATTAACTGCAACATATAATAAAATTAAATAACATAATTAACTGCCACATTTAATTAAATTAAATGTAATCAGGATTAATTGTCACATTAAATTAAATTAAAAGAATGTATGTTAATTAGATCATGGATTACTCCGAGCCTAAACCCGTTGGTGTGAAAACAGTCGCACAAAACCTTGATGCCAAAATGGAAAAATAAAATAGAGGACAAATTTCGAAAAACGTGGAAACGACCACATTCATTCACAAACTATACGGCACATTTAGTCCATAAGAGGTTTAAACAAAATAAATTGCATATTTAGTGTATTAAGTATTTACTATTCATTATAATTCATGTTAATTGTAGAATACACTAATGTTAAACACCAATTTCGCAAGCATGAACATGCCTGCATTCATTAACAAACATACACCCCCAACTCATGAATCCAATGAATCTTCCGATACCAAGATTATAGGACCAAAATAATAAAACGCCGGAAAGTAGCAATATTCATTAATTCCAATTTATGTAGCATTCAAATTATATCGAATTTAACACCCCAGCTAATAGAAATAATTAGTAATTATTAGGCTTTAAAATAATTTAACTACATTTATATGACACATTTAATCAAATTAGGAGATTTAAACACAATTAATTGCACAATTAATAAAATTAAACAAAATAATAATTTAGGACGAGACAAACTTTATTTAATCTCAATTTTATAATTCACCCATAGATTAGAAGTGAGATGCGCCTATATATATACATGCTTAATAAATGCTTCCCCACAATAATAGTGCACCAGAGTATATTCCGATCCTAAAATAAAATAAAAATAGAGGACCAATTCCGCAAATATGAAGACGACCACATTCATTCATAGAGGACAAATTCCGCAAAAAATTTATATGTGCCATCACATTTAGACCAATAAGGAAATTTAAACATGATTAATTGCAACACATAATAAGGTTAAACAACATAATTAATTGCCACATTTAATTAAATTAAATTTATATAGCTCCATCTATAAATATATTATTATTTTACGTGAAATATTTTAAGGAGTTATTCAGTGTATATTATAACAAACTGGATGAGGGTCCCGCGTATAAAGCGAGATTTTTATAAAAGTTGTTTATACATCATAATGCATTATATACATAATAAAATTATACACTTAAATACAGTTGAGTCAATAGAAAAATGATATATTAAATTTAATTTGATATTAAAAAATAAATAATTATAATTTAGTTGCATTGTTTTCTTGACAATAAGAATTCAACAATTAAATGTTAAATTTTTAAATAATTAAATAATTAAAAAATTAATATTCAATTAATCGATAGAACAATCAGAAATATTCAATAAACTTAATTTCATTTTTTTTAAATTAAAATTTTCTAAATAAAAAATCCTTAATATAGTGATAGAAGTCAATTAAACATTAAAGTTTTACATAAATATTATTTGTAAGTTCAATTAATTAATTCAATAATAATACATAGAATACATATACTTAAGTTGCTTGTTTTGGATTATTAACATAAATATAGGATATCCTCAAATATAATTAAATTTCATATAAATTGGTACAATTGCAATAAATTTCTAATATGTTTTTATAGGCTCAAGTTATATACAATCGATATTCTAATTTTGTATAGATTCTTAGTTTGGCCCAAGTGGTAAACATTATAAATTGTGTTCATGTGGTTTAGGGTTTAAATCCTTATACATGTATTTTTTTTCACTTAGACTCTTTATTATATTAAGCCACATAGATGACACATAAGTGACACATATGACTTTCACAATCATGCCACATAGACGGAATTAACTAAATGACGACACATAGGATAAATGAACCACAAAGCGACACATAGGTAGAATAAACTCCCTATTAGTATAATAGGGGATTAAGATGCCACCGGCCATGAACATTTACCTCATGATCGTATTCTTCCTGATAATATTACCGCTGGAATAATATTAATATTTAATTTCATACACAGTGAATGCTGCCTCAAAAGGCATAATCAATTGGTTACCTCACATTTTTGTCCGCATGTCTGATACATAAAGAAAGAAGGTGGCCAAAAGACATTATTATTCATTAGTTGGTTTCCACACAATTTTGTCCGCATATCATTATGTTTAATGAATTAATTTTGTCCGCATAATTACTAAACGGAAAATTTATAAATTTGGTCCAGTGAAATTTTTCCGCATAATGTATAAAAACGACCACATTCATTCACAGAGGACCAATTCCGCAAAAATTAAAAAAATAGAGAGGACCAATTCCGCAAATATGAAAACGACTACATTCATTCACAGAGGACCAAATATGAAAACAACCACATTCATTCACAGAGGACCAATTCCACATAAATTAATAAAATAAAATAGAGGACCAATTCCGCAAATATGTTTATATTCATGACACATTTAGCCCAATAAGGAGATCTAAATAGGATTAATTGCAACATATATTAAAATTAAATAACATAATTAATTGCCACATTTAATTAAATTAAATTTAATCAGGACTAATTGCCACATTTAATTAAATTAAAAGAATGTATATTAATTAGATCATGGATTACTCCGAGCCTAAACCGTTGGTGTGAAAATAGTCGCACAAGACCTTGATGCCAAAATGGAAAAATAAAATAGAGGACAAAATTCGAAAAACATGGAAACGACCACATTCATTTACAAACCATACGACACATTTAGTCCAATTAAGAGGTTTAAACAAAATTAATTGCATATTTAGTGTATTAAGAGGTTTACACTAATGTTAAACACACCAATTTCGCAAGTATGAACATGCCTACATTCATTAACAAACATATACCCCCAACTCATGAATCTAATGATACAATACTGAGCAAAACCGAGAAAGAAAACAGGATATGGCCAAAATGGAAAATTAAAATAGAGGACAAATTTCGGAGGGGAATAGAAAAAAGAGTGAAGATAGAAAATGTGAACCATCCAATTTCTAATCCGTAGAAATTCAGGGCAAAACTTATCCAGAGATTACAAACAATGCAAAGAAAAAACCACATTGATGAAAATCTAATTAATAAATTTACATTATATTGATTTTCCACAAAAATTAATGCGATGTTCAATTTGGTAAGCGACTGAGGTAATTGTGGGGTCGAAAAGAATAATAAACCGACAACCATGAATCCAATGAACACACAGACGGCCGCCGGACATAACTCGGCTAACACATCATTAAACCGTGGAGAATATAGACGAGACAAATGGGACAACATGTCAAGATAAAGCTCGCCAACGACAATCTGAAATAGATCGGCATAAGCTCTTTTCTTTTTTGAGCGGAAAAAACAACGTCAAATCTAATTTCGCTGGCACAATAAACGTGACAACAATCTTATACTACAATTGAAACCGACACCAAATCGGATGATAGAAAAAAAGAAAAGAAGAGAAAATGGGAGAGAGAAAAAAAAAAAGAAATGAGTATGACCAATGGACAAATTTATAGGAAAAATACTCAATAACCATCGGTCGAGATTAAACATGAAATGAATCAACGATGAAATTTTTTGGACACTTATATTCAAGGAGAAGCCAGGATGGTGGAATGGGTGAAAAATGGGAATGCCACATAGGCAAAAATTGCTTTGCTAATATAAAGGATTTGATTTGCCTACTTGAACATATTTGTGTGTTTTGGATTATAAAAGGATAATTGAGTCTCTTGTACACCAAGTGTACCGTATAATTGTGCACAAGAATGACCCACTTTTTAAATGGAGCACGTCTATAATGCTTACATATACCAAAATTTTGGCTATGTGCCAAGCCTCACTTGTGGCGCAATGACTAGTGGTATTTTTTTATTTGGGAGTCATATTTTTGGCCCCATGTTAACACTGAATATGTTTTTTTAATTTATAATTCTTGTTTAATGGGCCAATTAATACATAAAAAATTCTTTCAAACACTACTATTAACTTTTTTGTATAAATATTATGCATATTTTAAGGTATGTTTCTGTTTTAGCTGTAATTTTTTTAATTATAACTGTAACTTTTCAATTATATTTAGTATAACGTTTCAGTTATAGATATGCAACTTTTCAGTTAATGCTGGTATAACTTTTCAGTTAAATTTGTGTAACTTTTCAGTTAAAAACTAGTGTAACGTTTCAGTTAAAACTAGCGTAAATCAGTGTAACTTTTCAGTTAAAATTAGTGTAACGTTTTAGTTTTAGCTAGAGTAATTTTTCAGTTATATATATTGTAACTTTTTAGTTATAACTAGTTTAACTTTTCAATTATATATCTAGTATAACGTTTCAATTATGGATATGAAACTTTTCAATTAAAGCTAGTGTAACTTTTCAGTTAAAACTAGTGTAACTTTTCAATTAAACTTTAAGTAACGTTTCACTTTAAAAAAATTATCCGAATTATCGATCTCAACGACAATTATCAAAGATGGAACAATTTGAAGATGAACACCCTTGTTCACAACATCCCCATAAATTGAATATCTCGCGCATTATGAATAGATTTGGGTAGCAAATAATAGGAATAATAGAGGTTGGAGTATAGATATTACTGTGACCAAAACCTCCAAAGAAGAAATTTTGGTATTACCCATTGTTGATTGGCGAACAACAATCATGCTTATGCGATCAGGTATCAAGGCCAAAGCAAGGATTAACACGCAAAGCTACTAATCTAAGAATAATTAGTAAGAATACTCAAAGATGGGTGTATAAACCAATCAAAAGAGTGCATTCTACAACTAAAAACGGACCAGGCAACCAGCTCACAAGCGAACAGGTTCTATACCCCTAGCCTGACCCGGTCATTCTACTAAGGCAATGGTGGCGAGCAACTTCTACCGGAACAATTTTGAGTTGTGTATGATACTCATACACCCACAGTAGACGAACAACTCCAGGTAGAAAGATCCAGTCGCCAGCCTATGAAGAGTTGATGGGCGAACAACTCTCCATATCACCATCCCATCAAGCGAACAACTTACAAGAAGAATAGATGTGAAGAACCGGCTTACAAACAATGGCGAACAACTTTGAAGACGATCCAAGGCCAAAATCAAGACTTTGTAACTAAGTTTCAGCTTAGATAAGGTCAAGATTAGTTAAATGACACATGCCAAGCATGCAAGCTTGATAGTCATGTTGATAGGCGAGCAAAACTACAAATAGGGCAAACAAGATTAAGTGAATTAACCACACCAAAGACAAGATTGAGCAAACTAAGCCAGATCGAGCTGGAATAGCCAGGTGAGCTATTCCAGATAGGCGAGCTACTTTACACAGTCGAGCTACTTTAAAATAAAGACCATACGAACACAAATGAAGTCTAAGCGAGCAACTCTAGCCAATTGGCGAGCAGCTCTAGCTAAAGCATTAATGCATCAAGTCAAGAAGCAAGCGGACCAATGAAATCAAGCTAATGACACTTCAAGGATAAGACTCAAGAGACGAGCAATCCACTAAAGCGAGCTAATCCAACTTAGAAGATAGAAATTAGCTTAGATAAAGTCAAATAAATCAACTCATCAAACATGCACACATGGGAGAGAAAAGGTCTAGACACCTCCTACTTGGAAAATTTGTATAAATACTTGGATTTTCAATTAATAAAACAAGCACAAATTCATTAATACATCAACACTTTGTCTACACCTACTAAAACACCTCAATTAACACATATACAAGTTAAATACATAATCAATACACGTATTTACCTTTTCTTTACTCGATCTATCAAATTCACTATTTACGGTAGTGATCAATCACACGTGATTGTTTGATGATCCACTTAACGATTAAAATAACCACTAATCCATCTGATTAGTAACGATCATCAACAAATTGGCGCTAGAAGAAGGGTTCGAACCTTCGCTTAAGTGTGATTAAGCAAGAACTTCAAGTTTAAAACTTGAAGATTTGAAGAAATTCTTGAATTCCCCTTGAAGATTCAAGAAAAAGTGTTCTTGGTGTTCTTCACCTGAAGATTTAAACATTTGAAGGTTTATACCAACACCCTAACTAAGGATGCCTCAATCTCATGAGACGCAGCACTCCCAACATCTGACGAAGGACTCACGTACCGGGGTATCCCCAGCTAGCCGGTGAGATGTAGCAGCTCGACATGAAGATGAGAACAAACCAATAAATAATCAGTTGATGCCACCAGATTTAGAAGTATTTTCCCGCAATCCCGACGATTTAGCTCGCACAATAGCAATGCTTCAAGCATTACCTGGGCCATCTCATGTCAGAGCAAGGCATAGCCCGACAAAAGCTCGTGAACATGAGAAAGCCAGGGATGAGCAACAAAATAAAGCAGATAGTGCCCAGGTCCAGAAGGCAAAGGGCAAGGAAAAGCAGCTCAACGAGCAGGGTAGTCATGGAGAATCAACTCCAGGTCAAGCAGCAGGGGTTAGCCAGGGGACCACGCGCCAGAGCGCACTTGATAGATTAGGTCGCCCTGGCCGGGGCAGAGCCGAGGCTCCTCCTAGAGTTGAAATAGCTTGCCAAGATCATATACCAGCTCGCCAGTCAGTCCACGAGAGGCTGACCAGGCCGGCCTTTGGTCGCCTGGGTCCAGAAGGGGCGCACAATCCTAGAAGGCCAACCCATTTGATTGCCCCTCCAATTGAGGGACTGCGGCGAACTGATGGTCATGCACCAGTATTTGTCGAACAACCTCCAAGTCAGGGGGGATCACTAGAGGAGCTGGTGTCTATGAGGAAAGCTATTGAAAGCATGCAAGGTCAATTAGACCAGCAAAAAGGTTATGGAACTACAACTCTTCGATCCTCTACTTTATCCTCAATAATCTTGAAGGCCCCAATTCAAAAGAAGATCCAGTTTCCTGCTAGCATATAATATGAAGGAGCAACTGATCCCCGGGTGCATCTGATGAAGTACTCTGACTATATGATTTCAATGGGGGCAAGTGACGCTACCCAATGTTGAAATTTTCCTTTGACCTTGGATGACCGTGTTCATAAATGGTTCTTAGCCCTGCCGTCGGCTTCCATCCATTCATTTTCCCAACTTGACAAAGAGTTCTTATCCCATTTCTCCACGGCCGGGTCTTACCTATCCCAAAGACATCGGTTCTCCGACCTAAAATAAGCTGACGATGAGTCAGACCGATCGTATTTGGAAAGGTTTGACAAGGTTTTATTGGAAAGGGAGTCTGTCAGCGAGGACACCAAGATTGTGGTTGTCCTGGCTGGATTGAAGAAATACACTAATCTCTGGAAATAAGTACATCTCAAGTGCCCCAAAACTTATGCTGAATTCCGCGACCGGGCGGGAGTTTTTGTCTCAATGACGAAGCCTTGCAGAAGGATATAGGGGACAAAGACGATCAAAAAGAAAATACAAAGAAATCCAGTGGTGGTGGGTATCGGGCCTCTAAAAACATGAAAACATTCAATGAAGGGGCAGAACTGAAGGATAAACTGAATCAGGTACTCACCATATCGATTGATGCAGTATACAACAATGTCCGGGAAAAGGAACTACTTACCCCTCCAAGAAAGATCCGCCAAGACGCTAGTAAGTTAAACCCGAATAAGTATTGTGCCTACCACCAAAGTGTGGGGCACTTTACAAGTGAGTGTCGAGACTTGCTAAAGCAGTTATGTCGATTTTACGAGGAGGGCAAGTTATCCGAATTTGTAAAAAGACAGCCTGGCAAGAGGACTAGGGAAGACGATTCAGAGGAGGATGAGATGGAACAAGCCCCCCGAAGGAATCGTGCTGGGCGACCTGCTCCAGCACCTACTGGAGGGCCGGTTCCCGAAATCTAGATGATGGAGCCAGCTGGACCGGTTGGTGGTTGTTCTGATGGGCGACCTCTTTTATCAAATAGGAAAAGGAAGGCTGAGCTACGTGTTGTAGCTTAAATGCAAGAAATGAGGGTCAACACATCCATTTTACATACAACAGAGTTGACCTTCACCGAAAAAAACTTGGACGGAATCGTAACTCCCCATAACGATTCCCTCGTTATTTGTGCCAGAATAATGGAAACCAAAGTACACCATTTACTGGTGGATACCGGAGCCTACACCAATATCATCTTCAAGAAAACGCTTGATCAACTAGGGGACTATGCTAGCTATATTGAAGATTCTAATCACCGAATTTTGGGCTTCGAAAATGCTGTAACAGTTCCGTTAGGAATAATAAGATTGTCTGTACAACTTGTATCAACTGAGGAACCCGAGAAAAATATAACTAGAATGGTAGATTTTTTTGTTGTAGATCAAGAGTCCACCTACAATGGGTTCCTCGGCCGACCGTTTCTAAATGAATTTAAAGCTGCAGTTTCAACCTACTACTATTGTGTAAAGTTCCCAACTATAAGTGGAGCTGGGTCGTTGAAGGGAGATGATCAAAGAAAAGATCGAGAGGCCCTCCTTCAACTACATCTAAATGATAAACAAGTGTCGATGATGGAAGCATCCACCAATCATCTTATAAATGAGCCCTCTATCCTTGATGGCATCTTGGGGTCTCGAGATGACCATAGGGAGGTGGACGAACAGCTCCAGCCCATGGGCGAGCTACAATTGCCTAGGGGCGAGCTACTCTTGCCGGCAGCAGAATCTCCTATGGCCGTCGGCGAGCTACCCTTGAATATTGGCTTGGAGGGCCCAAACATGGTGGATAGTAATGGCCCAAGCCCAACAGTCAATTTTGATGCCCGCCTGGGTATTGACCCGATGGACATTGAAGATGAACGGAATTCAGAGGGACCAATCATTGATCCACGATGGAAGAGACAACGAGCAACTCCAGTCGAAGAACTGGGGGCCCTCAAAGTTAACCCTAACCGTGATGATCTCGAACTTTACATCGGGTCTGAGCTCCCTGAGCCTTATAGGACTCGAATGGCAAAGTTCCTCAAAGATAATGTTGATGTCTTCACTTGGTCACATGCCGACATGGTGGGGATCAACCCGAAATATGCCTGTCATAGGCTAAACATCAATCCAGCCCGAAGATCAGTCCATCAGAAAAGACGAAAGTACGGGCCAGACACGTATCAAGCCCTTAATGAAGAAGTTAAAAAGCTGCTGAACAACTCCTTAATCCGGCAGGCGTTGTGTCCTCAATGGGTAGCAAATCCAGTGTTGATGCGGAAGCCGAATAGAACCTGGAAGCTATGCATAGATTTTACAGATTTGAATGCAACATGCCCGAAGGATAACTTTCCACTTCCGCACATTGATCAGATGGTGGACAACACAGCTGGGTACAAAGTGTTCACATTTATGGATGCTTTCGTTGTTTACCACCAGATCCCAATGTACCCTGATGACCATAAAAATACGGCTTTTTATATGAATAATAATTTACTCTGTTGGAAGAGAATGCCCATTCAGACTAATCAATGCAGGGACAACTTACCAGAGGCTCGTAAACAAAATGTTTGACAAACACATCGGAGAGACGGTGAAGGTATATGTTGATGATATAGTCGTGAAAAGTACCCGGAAAGAAGATCACCTCCAACATCTCTCCCAAGTGTTTGACATTCTCCGAAAATATAACATGAAGTTAAACCCAAAGAAAAACAGCTTTGGGGTATATTCGGGGAAGTTCCTGGGCCATCTGGTCAGTAAACGGGAAATTGAAGCCAACACTGTGAAAGTTAAGGCTATTGTGGATATGGAACCCCCACGTTCGGTAAAAGAAGTACAAAGACTGACAGGGTGCCTAGCTGCTTTGAACAAGTTCATATCCCGATCGGGAGACAAATGCCGTCCATTTTTCGAAGCCATCAAGAAATATAACTTTATGTGGATGGGCAGCTGCCAGAAAGCGTTCGAGCAATTGAAAGACTACCTGGGAGACGTGAAAATTATATCAAAATCAATCCCAAGAGAAAAGTTATACTTGTATCTGGCAACGTCTGAGGTGGCAATCAGTTCGGTTCTGGTGCGAGCAGAGGGAAGATTCCATCTGCCCATCTACTATGTCAGTCAGGCTCTACATGAGGCCGAGGTGAAATATTCACCCACTGAAAAACTGACCTATGCTCTGGCCATGAGTGTTAGAAAGTTAAGAATGTACTTTTTCGATCACCAGGTCGAAGTGCTAACAACTTTCCCACTCAGACAGATATTACACCGACCCGACACAGCTGGCCGCCTGTTGAAATGGTCCATAGAGATTAGCCAGTTTGGAGTGACCTATGCACCTCGAACAACGATCAAAGGACAGACATTAGCCGACTTTATAGTTGAGTTAACCTTTCCCCAAGATCCGACGAGAGGACTAGATCTTGGGAAAATAGGGGTGCCCGGGAACTATTTGGGATGATAATTAAATATGAATTTAAATTCAATTATTACTAGCATGAATTAATCCTAATTAATTCAAATAATAATTCCAACAACAATTTTTATCATCATGCAAGTTGAATTAATTCACATAAAATCTATGGCGAAAAAAACTAAGAGATTATGTGACTACGTACCTCTTGTAGATATGACCTTTGATTATCATGGGACGTGCTACCAACCAAAAGACCTTCTCAAGTATTTCCCTTTCGCCTCACTTGATCACCGGTGGGAAGTGCTTTCAAGCAATTAAATAACTAAGGAAAAAGAAAAATATTTTTGCTCTTAATTTTTCTAACACATGAAATTATGTACTTGGGGATGAAATAATCATCCCCTATTTGTAAGAGGTGATGGCCAAAAATTGTAGGCATAATGGGCTTGGAGAAAATCTTTTCTTAGTCTCTAAGAAATCTTGAATATATCCCATATATTATTTTCTCCATTATAAAATATTCCACAAAAATCTCACCCTCCTTATAATACTTGTAATTTTCGAAAAATATAAGAAATGAATCCAAGATTTGGATCTTCTTGAATATATGAGATAATCTTGTATTCCAAGAATACTTATCTTCCATAATATATTTACAAGAAAATCAACAAAATCTTTTCTCTCCTAAATAAGCTATTTTCGAAAATTGCATAGAAAAATCAGCAATAATATTTTCTTTTATTTTAATCACCTTATCATTATTGGGCTACTTAATGGGCTACTCGAGGGGCCTTTAGGAGAATTAAGATTGAACCTCATATGGACTTCTGAATTTCAATATTGTGCCCCAATATAATTCAGCTCATTAATATTAATTAGTACCACTAATAAATTAATATTGCACTATCCATCTTAATCCATATTACGATAATATGAGCTCCCGATTATTATTTCCCGCGTTTAAGATTATCAAGTCCATTAATTAATTAAGCTTCTGAATAGCTCTAAATTAATTAATATATTTCACCTTGGAGTAAAGACAGCTCAACATTATTATCCGTACCGAAGAAACTAATTCTTCACTTGCAAGATTTGGTACGATAGAACTTCTGAGCCCACCAAGGGGATAAATCACACGAGTCGTACTCGCACGCGTTCCTCCGTATTAAATCTTAGCAACCATCGTATGATTAATATTACTGCCCAAAGCACAAGGTTTGAAGTCATGATGATTCACACCCAACATGAATCAAAGCAGTAACCATTAAGCACACACGGTCCTATTTAAGTGATGGAGATTAAGAAATCAATAACCACTGAGGTCTATTTCAAAACAGAAGAATTCATCCTCGCTGTAGGTCCTCTTCAACACATACTAAATGTGCTAGTGCAATCTCTTGGTCAAGACAAGCCAATCTGAGATGTACACATCGACCTTTCACGGCGGATTGTTCAATTCCACCCAGGTCGTGAATTTGTACGTTTAGTTACAAGGAAACCGTTAATGTGATCTTCCGTGATCGGGTATCACCACATTAACTACAATGTAACATGTACCACTTATAATGATCTGGTTGCAATAAATATTCAACATTCAATTATATCTAAAGGAAATATGATAAAAGATTTATTCTCATAAATAAGTGTTTAATGCATGAGTTATACAAAGTAAAAGCATACTTTCACGTATAACTTCAACAATCTCCCACTTATACTTAAAGTCTGCTTTTTAGTATACATCATGCATGTCTAGTGTAGTAGCTCTTTGTGACATCTCATGTCAACCTACACTAACCTAATAATTCCTCCCACTTATACTTAAAGCAGATTGGCAATAGTCTTGACTCCCATTCCATCCACATGTCTCTCGAATGTACTCTGAGGCAGACCTTTGTGAATGGATCCGCTAAGTTGTCTCCCGATGCTATCTTTGCCACCTCTATATCTTCTCTCTTAACGATTTCTCGTATAAGATGGTATTTTCTTTCTATGTGTTTGCTGGCCTTGTGGGCTCTCGGTTCCTTTGAATTTGTAACTGCTCCGGCATTGTCACAATAGACAGTGATCATGTCGGGCAAATTCAGAACAATGTCCAAGTCCACTAAGAAGTTCTTGAACCAAACTGCCTCTTTCGCTGCTTCACAAGCAGCTACATATTCGGCTTCCATGGTCGAATCGGCGATGCATTTCTGCTTAATGCTTCTCCATGAAATGGCTTCTCCTCCCATGCAAAACACACTACCCGAGGTTGACTTTCATGAGTCTATGTCTGATTGGAAATCCGAGTACGTGTATCCTACGAGGATTAGACTATTCGACTGGTAAATCAGCATCCTCTCACGATTTCTTTTCAGATACCTCAAGATGCACTTTACGGCAGTCTAATGGTCTTTCCCGGGATTACTTTGATATCTTGCCACCATGCCTACGGCAAAGTAGATATCCGGTCTCGTACACAACATTGCATACATAAGGCTTCCTATGGCCGAAGCGTACAAAATATGTTTCATGTCATCTATCTCCGCTTGCATCTTAGGGCTCATTTCTTTAGATAGATGGATTCCATGCCTAAAAGGTACAAAACCTTTCTTGGAATCTTGCATGCTGAAACGCTTCAAAACAGTGTCAATGTATGAAGCTTGCGATAAGCCCAACACCCTCTTCTTGCGTTCGCGAGTGATCTTGATCCCAAGGATGTGACCAGCTTCCCCTAAGTCCTTCATATCAAATTGTTTTGACAGCCATACCTTTACGTCTGACAATACCTTTACATTGTTTCCAATGAGCAGAATATCGTCTACGTATAATACTAAGAATACCACCGCAGTTCTGTCACACTTTTTATACACATAACTTTCGAACTCGTTTTGATCAAACCCATAAGACTTAATCACTTGATCTAAACACTGGTTCCAAGTATGCGATGCTTGCTTAAGTCCATAAATGGATCTCTTAAGCTTGCATACGAGGTGCTCTTGGCCTTTTTCAATGAAACCTTTGGGCTGTTGCATATAGATATCTAACCCGTCAAGACTTCCGTTAAGGAAAGCTGTCTTGACATCCATTTGCCAGATCTCGTAATCTAGGTGCGCAGCAATCGACAAGAGAATACAGATGGACTTAAGCATGGCTACAGGTGAAAATGTCTCCTCATAATCGATCCCTTCTTTTTTAGTATACCCTTTGGCCACTAGCCTTGATTTGAAGGTCTCAACCCTTCCGTCCGGTCCTCTTTTCCTCTTGTACACCCACTTGCATCCAATGGATTCTACCCCATTGGGTGGTTCGACCAACTCCCACACTTGATTATGATCCATCGAACCCATCTCGGCTTCCATTGCCGTTTGCCATGACTCCGCGTCTTTATCTTGGATTACCTCGTCGTATGTCCATGGGTCCGATTCATCACCGGGAATCAAATCCGAAGATTCTCCTATTCCCATGAATCTCTCGGGTTGCCTAGCAATCCTCCCACTGTGACGGGGTTCCAGTTGTGAAGGTGTGACGTGTGGTATATCATCTTGTATACTTGGTATCGAGGTTTGCCCTTTCAATTCTTCTAAGGTAATTTCACTTTTAGGCTTCCGATTGTTCATATAGTCTTCCTCCAAGAATTTAAAGTGTGTACTAATCACAGTCTTTTGATCCTTGGGGCTATAGAACATACACCCTTTCGTTCCCGCAGGGTATCCTATAAACAACCTTAATTCCGAACGTGGATCCAATTTACCGGCTTCCTTGTCTAGCACGTATGCCGGACAACCCCGAATCCGTAAGTGTCTTAGACTGGGCTTGCACCCGGTCCACAATTCCATTGGGGTTTTAGGAACCGATTTGGATGGCACCAAGTTTAGAATGTAAGCCGTCGTTTCCAAGACGTTACCCCAAAATAACTTGGGTAAATCCGAATAACTCATCATGGATCTGACCATTTCTAAAAGAGTCCGGTTCCTTCATTCTGCCACACCGTTCTGTTGAGGGGTTCCCGGTGCGGTTAACTGGGATACGATCCCTTCGTCCGACAAGTAGTTCAAGAATTCATCGCTGATGTATTCGCCTCCACGATCTGATCGTAGAAACTTGATACTCTTTTCCCTATGTTTCTCGGCTTCGGCCTTAAACTCCTTGAACTTATCAAAAGTTTTAGACTTATGCCTCATAAGGTAAATGTACACATATCTCGAGTAATCGTTAATGAAAGTGACAAAATACTCATACCCCATTCTCGCTTTGATCGTCATTAGACCACACACATCGGTATGAACAAGTTCTAACACTTCTGTGGCTCTATTCCCCTTGGCTCCAAATGCCCTCTTGGTCATTTTACCCTCTAAACAAGATTCACAAGTTGGAAATAGTTCGACTTGGAATGATTCCAAGGATCCACCTTTCACCAATCTTTCTATCCGCTTTAGATTAATATGACCTAGTCTAAGATACCATAGAAGTGTTTCGTTCATCTCCGAAGAACACTTTCTTTTATTACTCGAAATGATCGACGTGTTATTAGATTCATTATTTAAGTGGTGTGCATACTTAATCGTATAGAGATTGTTTACCAACGTTCCATGACATATAATATCATTCTTAAAAGAAACAGTAACAACTTTATTAAAAGTAGCTGAATATCCATAAAAAACAACTTAGAAACTGAAATTAAATTCTTTCTAAAGTTCGGAACGTATAAAGCATCTCTTAAAATTAAAACTCTATCTCCAAAAGACAGGTGCACGACTCCCACTGCTTCGGCTGCCACTCTCGTAGCATCGCCCAAAGTGATGAGGATCTCATTCTTGCTAAGTCACCGAGTTAGCTGGAACCCCTGAAGAGTGAAACAAATATGATCAGTTGCCCCGGTATCCACTACCCAAACGTGGGTAGCATACGCCGCAACATAAGTTTCAACGACTAAAGCATGAGACTTACCTTTCTTTACCACTTTCTTAGGCTTATAACAGGTTGACCTCCAATGTCATTTCTCACCGCAATTGAACCCTTAGCAGCCTTCTTTCCACCTCCTTCGCCTTTTGCCTTGGGTTTCGCAACGGTTGGATTTGCTTGGGTCTGGCCTTTTGTCCTCTTTCTCTTCTTCCCTTCCTTGGGACCAGAAGAGCCAGACAGACCGTTTGCCACCATAGCAACAGTTTGATGTTCCATTATGGTCTCTGCCGATACCAAAGCTTGCAAGAGCTCGGACAAACTATTTGCCCGTTCATTCATTTGATAGTTTAATTGAAACTGCTCAAAGTTCTTCGGAAGAGAATGGAGAACGAAATCAACCTTAGTAGGGAGATCAAATTCCACACCAAGTACCTCCAACTTGTTGAGATAACCCATCATCTCGATAACGTGATACCTTACGGGCGTACCCTCCACCATTTTCAGTGAAAACATCTTTTGCATGGTGATTTGCCTAGCTGTACGGTTCTGATGTTTAAACATCGCTTCAAGATTGAACATTATCTCAGAGGCGGTCTCCATGTGTTGGTGTTGGTATTGCAACACATCTGACATTGAAGCCAGAATAGTACACCTAGCCATCTTATCGGAGTCTACCCAACTCTTATGCTCTTTCTTGACCGACTTGCTCGTATCTTCGGCAGGCTCATCGGGCTTAGGAGTAGTAAGTACCCATTTGTGGTGTTGAGCGGTTAGGAAAATATCAAGATTACGTTTCCAATCAACATAGTTCTCACCAACAAGTTTGTTATCTTTAAGTATACTAAACAGTGAATTAAAAGGTTGCGACATGATGAACTGAGAATAAAACATACATTCATATCAATATCTAGAAAAATACAAAACTATCACATAATTCGATCACATCAATTATATTGAAACCTTAAAACAATATAATCATGCATCAGCAAACATCTCGAAATAATTTAAATGCACCACGAGGGGTGGTCTATACATTTAAACACATTCAAGCGGATCACAAACTTGAAAGTTACAAATCCTTAATTCAAAATTAATAGTTGGCTCCCACTTTGACCACATAAAAATCGACAGGGACTCCGAATATCAATTTCTTATGCCTAAGTAATAACTATAATTAAATACAGGATTATTATTTCGCTTTGAGCAAGCCACTCATGGTGAGGGTCAATACCACCACTAGTAATAATCCACAATCATCCTTTCGGAATTTATTCATGTGAAATCCGTCCTTTTGGCCTATCCGAGGAGGAAATCTATTCCAAAAAGACTTCACAAATAAATAAATAAATAAATTATGGAGGCTAAATTAATCCAATTTTAATATCCGGAATAAAATTGCGATTAAAGAAACATACTTAGTAATTTTTGAAAGTAAGGTTTTTCTTGGACAATTAAAATCATGCAAACACATATTAACAAATAATAATAAGTGCACGAAATAAAACATCCATCAAAATAAAATTAAACATATTGGAGCACTCAAATCCAATTATCACGGTTTAATTTCTTCACGTCTTGATGCGAAAAATCATCCTTGTTACTTTCTATCGTTCGTCTCGACACGCTCCCACTCGAACAACAACACTTCATCAAAAACAACTTTGTTTGGGGTTCAGGATGATGTTTGGAATCACACAAAAAAACAAGAATGAGTAGAAAAATTCCACAGCCCGAGATACAACGCGCGTCGGCCCATGGAGATGGGTCGCGCGCCTCTCGGCCACGACTGCCGAGACGCCGAATGCCGAGCACCGAGAGGCGACGCCTCGCGCATGTGCCCGTGCGGCATCGGGCACGATCGTGTACGGCGCCGTGCGCCTCGCGCACGCCGTGCACCGGGGTTCGCCATTCATCCTCATTTTCCACCCCGTGCATAATTCTACGTCCATGCATTCGCCACGCATGCATGCGTCATCCGAGTACGCCATCTTTAATTCTTCGTTTCCGTTTTCGTCTAGATCCGGTTACAATTTATTTATAAAAAATAAATACTAGATCTAGACTAGTCTATTACAATGATCAAATTAAAATAAAACCAACTAATCTACTTGTAGATTTTCTCACGAGAAAAACGAATTAGAATGAATCGAATTAAAAATAATTAATTCACACGCATGAATAAAAATAAATAAACATTAAAACCATGACAATTGGATACCTGCAAAAAAGATCTAGCAATTCTACTATCCAATTTCAATTTAATGTCAAATAATTTAAATTCCAATTTAAAGATTAGAGCCCAAAACCGTGGCTCTGATACCAGTTCTTGGAAAAATAGGGGTGCCCGGGAACTATTCGGGATGATAATTAAATACGAATTTAAATTCAATTATTACTAGCATAAATTAATCCTAATTAATTCAAATAATAATTCCAACAACAATTTTTATCATCATGCAAGTTGAATTAATTCACATAAAATCTATGGCGGAAAAACTAAGAGATTATGCGACTACGTACCTCTTGTAGATATGACCTTTGATTATCACGGGACGTGCTACCAACCAAAAGACCTTCTCAAGTATTTCCCTTTCGCCTCACTTGATCACCGGTGGGAAGTGCTTTCAAGCAATTAAATAACTAAGGAAAAAGAAAAATATTTTTGCTCTTGATTTTTCCAACACATGGAATTATGTACTTGGGGATGAAATAATCATCCCCTATTTGTAAGAGGTGATGGCGGAAAATTGTAGGCATAATTGGCTTGGAGAAAATCTTTTCTTAGTCTCTAAGAAATCTTGAATATATCCCATATATTCTTTTCTCTATAATAAAATATTCCACAAAAATCTCACCCTCCTTATAATACTTGTAATTTTCGAAAAATATAAGAAAAGAATCCAAGATTTGGATCTTCTTGAATATATGAGATAATCTTGTATTCCAAGAATGCTTATCTTCCATAATATCTTTCCAAAAAAATCAACAAAATCTTTTCTCTCCTAAATAAGCTATTTTTGAAAATTGCATAGAAAAATTAGCAATAATATTTTCTTTTATTTTAATCACCTTATCATTATTGGGCTACTTGAGGGGCCTTTAGGAGAATTAAGATTGGACCTCCAATGTACTCCTGAATTTCAATATTGAGCCCCAATATAATTCAGCCCATTAATATTAATTAGCACCACTAATAAATTAATATTGCACTATCCATCTTAATCCATATTACGATAATATGGGCTCCCGGTTATTATTTCCCGCATTTAAGATTATCAAGTCCATTAATTAATTAAGCTTCTGAATAGCTCTAAATTAATTATTATATTTCACCTTGTAGTAAAGACAACTCAACATTATTATCCGTACCGAAGAAACTAATTCTTCACTTGCAAGATTTGGTATGATAAAACTTTTGAGCCCACCAAGGGGACAAATCACACGAGCTGTACTCACACGCGCTCCTCCGTATTAAATCTTAGCAACCGTCGTATGATTAATATTATTGCCCAAAGCACAAGGTTTGAAGTCACGATGATCCGCACCCAACATGAATAAAAGCAGTAACCATTAAGCACACACGGTCCTATTTAAGTGACGGAGATTAAGAAATCAATAACCACTGAGGTCTAATTCTTCACATTTCAGAACAGAAGAATTTATCCTCGCTGTAGGTCCTCTTCAACACATACTAAATGTGCTAGTGCAATCTCTTGGTCAAGACAAGCCAATCTGAGATGTACATATCGACCTTTCACGGCAGATTGTTCAATTCCACCTAGGTCATGAATTTGTACGTTTAGTTACAAGGAAACCGTTAATGTGATCTTCCGTGATCGAGTATCACCACATTAACTACAATGTAACATGTGCCACTTATAATGAACTGGTTGCAATAAATATTCAACATTCAATTATATCTAAAGCAAATGCGATAAAAGATTTATTCTCATAAATAAGTGTTTAGTACATGAGTTATACAAAGTAAAAATATACTTTCACGTATAACTCCAACACTAGATCACCCATGACATCTTTATGTGGATGGTTCATCGATAAATATGGCTTCAGGGGCAGGGGTAGTTCTTATCAGCCCCGACCGATAAGTATTCACCTCGACAGTCAGATTTGAATTCATGGCTACCAACAATAAGGCCGAATATGAAGCTCTCATTGCAGGTCTCCACTTATCACTAGCTGTCGGAGTCAGGTGACTCCAAATCTTCATAGATTCTCAACTTATCATAAATCAAGTACGAGGCCATAGACGAACGTATGATCGAATATCAACAAATTGTTGCTCACTTGATATCGATGCTAGATTAGGTATATATTCAACAAGTACCTTGGCCGAGCAACACGCAAGCTGATGTCCTGGCTAGATTAGCAACAAGTGACGGACCAACAGATTTAACAGACATCATCATCACTAGAAAGACTCAACCTTCAACGGCTGATTACGATGTCAACCAGGTAGTCGAACAACCAGAGGATGATGATTGGCGAACTCCCATAGCCAATACTTGAAAGACGGGGAACTGCCAAACAACCCTTTTGAAGCTGCCATAATAACAAAATAAGCAGCCAGGTACACCTTGGTGAATGAACAACTTTACAAAAGAGGCTTTTCAGTCCTGCTACTCAAGTGTTTGTCTAGGGGGCAAGGGAGAGATACTTTGAAAGATATACATTCAGGAGTTTGTGGAAATCATGCTGGGGGCATGCTTTGACCTACAAAACAGTAAGACAAGGCTATTACTAGCCGACCTTACGAAAAGATGCAACCCAGATGGCCAGAGCCTGTCACCGATGTCAAATCTTTGCTCGGAGTATCCACACACCTGCTCAAGAGCTCGTCTCAGTTTTCAGTCCTTGGTCGTTTGTACGATGGGAAATAGATATCGTTGGACCTTTTCCACCCGGAAAAGGGAATGTACGATTCGCTATCGTGGCTGTGGACTATAACATCAAATGGGCAGAGACAGAAGCCTGATTAGGCATGAAATTGTCATGAATTATAGCAAGTCCTACCCATGTTTTGAACGAAATTAATGAGTATTTAGAGTCAAATGAGTATTATTTTCACAAATTTATGAATTTACCTCTTTGATATTCGTAGATGGATAGAGGGAGAAAAGAGGAGTTCGTAGGACTTTGAATCGGTCAAAACGGACTCCCGGATGAGAAGATATTGAAGAAATACGTTTGGTATTAGTTCATGCAAGAAAAAGTATCACTCACCTTGAGGAGGAGCAGCCGCTCAAGTAGCTAGCGGTCGAGCGATGCCATTCGACCAAGTGAAGCGGTCGAACGCTTCATCTTACAGAAAGTGGACTGCTCGACCAGGAGGCGGTCGAGCGACGCCATTCGACCGAGGGAACCATTCGACCAAAAGCGGTCGAGCGACGCCATTCGATCGGTATGGCCATTCGACCACTTCTGGTCAAATGAAGCCATTTGACCGGTCCTGTGTTCGCGTGATTTTTATCCGTTTCTCTCATTTTTTGGCCCGACGTCATCCATATCCACTCATGCCTATACATACGACATTCCAAGCTCGTTTTTTAGTGACACTTCACGCATAGAGATAGTTTTTGGAGAGAGAAGCACGAGCAAGCATATTTTACTTTTGATTGAGGTTTTAACGTTACGAATTCGTAGTTAGAGATTAATTTAGATTTTTCTTTTCGTTCTTTCTTCAATACTTGATACTTAAAACCTTTGATTTCGTATTTATTTAATTTTCGTTCTTAGAGTTAATTTATTCTTTGCAAACCTCAGTTTATGCTTTTTAGTTATTTAATTCAAATCATCATGTTTATGTTCGTTGCCTATTTAATTACTTTCATTATAACTCAAATCATGCTAGGCTAAAATCCTTGTATGCTTAGGGTAGGATGAACTCGTGGAAGTAGGATGTTGGTACATAATTAGGGTGACATGTGATGTTTAGTTTTAATTCTCTTAATTAATGAACGCTTAAAATAAATTCCTGATTCACCTTTGAATTTCATACGAAAATTATTAGAGAGAGGACGACCTTATCACTCTTTAATAACTATTAGGCAGAACGAGAGGGTTTAGAAGGGGTTTATTCATTTACCGGTTTATCTAGGGAGGACGACCGCATCACCTTCGTTAAATTAGGGTCTCTTTAATTAAGCACAATCTATTAACTTGTTTAGTAGATTAGTGAAGTCGATTGATAGGATAAAGTATTAGGATTTAATTCTTGAGATTTCCATCTTACAATCTTATACTTAGGTTATTTCTTGCACATCACGGTTATTTTGATTATGTACCGGCTCCGTTAGTATACGTAGGGATTCCTATCCTGAGCATCGCCCATTCATACTTGCAAACAAATTTTAGTTAATTAGTTCCATTCATTCTTTAGTTTAATTAGTTTATTATAACTTAGATTTAATTTCTTGAAAAATCCAAAAACACGCACTCATATTAATTACAACGCATAGATCTTCAAGGATTTATTCGCATACATTCCATCCCGTGGAGATAGCTTAGTAGTTAGTAGTGAGTGCTTTATTTTTCTGTTTAATTCTTACTTGTTCGGCAGTTGCGTTTTGATCCTTTTGTTAGTGTTTCAGGTTTATGAAAACACGCTCGCAAGGAGATACGAGCGAGGAGAAAATACAGCTTGACCCTGAGACAATAGCAAGGAGAAATCGAGCCTTCTTAAGAAGGATGAACACTGCCAGTGGGGAAAACGACAACATGAATCTGGATGGAATTGAGGATTTAGACAAAGTTGTTGCAGAGTACAATGCTATAGTGGAACGGGCGGATGGAGTTGAGAGCAGTAACAAGCAAGTGCCCGTAGGGGAAACTCAGAACCAACACCCTACTCTGCACAAATTCAAACCCAAAACCAAAGCCAGAACATTCACCCGAACAACCCATTCAACAACCCTGTCTACCAACAGCATAACCCACTCTACCCACCATACCCATATCCACCCTATCCGTACCCACCTTACTACCCACCACAACCTTCTTATAACCCACCTCCAGTCCCGCAAGTACCTATACCACCCGTCTATCCTCAGCACGTTCCTCAGAACGCTGACCATGATGTAGCAATCCAAGAAAGGTTTGCGGCACAACCGCAACGGTATTATGATGGAGTGGCATTGCCTCCAGTAGAAGCAAACAACTTCTCAATTTCCCCAGGAATCCTGAAGCTACTTACTGAGAATCAATTCAATGGGGAGGTTGGGAAGGAGAATCCTCATACCCATTTGAGAAGTTTTCTGATGATAGCCTCGACTTTCAATTATAACGGCATGTCTGAAGATGCCAAAAGGCTCAGGCTGTTCCCATTCTTTTTAACGGGAATAACAAATGAGTGGTATGATAACACGCTCCCACGGAGAGGTGTAACCACATGGGCCTAGCTCGAGCGTTGTTCCTCGAGCGATTTTACCCTCCGTCTAGAACGATCAAAGCAAGGTGTTGGTCCCAAAATGGTTATCCAGCGGAAAGCATTTTGAGTTTATTTTTAAGAAAACCCTTTTAAAATTAAGTGCTAAAAGAAAAGTGCAGAAAACTTAAAAGCATAAAGTAGAGAACACCAGAATTTATAGTGGTTCGGACCAACTTGTCCTACGTCCACTCTCCCTTTCTCCAAAGGGGACTTTCTCTCACTCCAACCAACTAACTCACTAACCACTGGAATTGCGAAGTACCAGCTCCTTTGTACAAGTGCTTACAACAACCTTTCTATATAGATGAACAGGTTGAGTAAAGCTCCAACTAGAACTCCTAAAGAGTATATATTGTACTTGAATGAACAGGTGAGTGAGTGGAAGAGTTCGTGTATCTTTGTGTGCTCTCGCGCGACTCTTGTATATGAACTCAACACTATTCACTCCTATTTATAGTTGTAGGAATTAACTAGCCGTTGGAAGCTAGAAATTCAAACAACCATAATTGGAGGAATATAATCAATCAAAGATTGATTATATGATTGATTAGTTGACTTTCAATCAAGCAATCAATCAATCAGATCCTCCATCAGTTGACTCTCCAGATTACCTTCTTCTCCATCATTGAACTCCAAGATCTTCTTGTCTCCAGATTACACGCAACCTCCATGAGGGTGAACTAATCCGTCTCCCTCATCTGGTCAGAACTAGTCTGGTCTGGGGAAAGTCTTCTACCTCTGCTCTGGTCCTCTTCTGGTGAGGTCTTCTGGCAGACTCCTCTGGTCAGACTCCTCTGGTCAGAGCTCATCTGGTCAGACTCCTCTGGTCAGACTCCTCTGGTCAGAGCTCATCTGCTCTGGTGAGTCTTCTTCTCTGGTCTGGACACCTCATCTGGTCACCTCTCATCTGGTCACCTCATATCTGGTCACCTCCTTTGATCAGACTCCTCTGGTCACCTCTCATCTGGTTACCTTCTCTGATCAGACTCCTCTGGTCACCTCTCATCTGGTCACCTTCTCTGATCAGACTCCTCCAGTCTACCCAAATTTATTCCCCCTTAACCAAAGACCTATTCTAGACCAAGACTAATCTGTAGCTGACTAACAAGTTCAGCTAGTCCAATTACAAGTTCTTTGTTTTAACATCTTCAAAACATCTAATCTATATCCTAACACAAGGCTAGAGATCTCATCTTTTAAGCAGAAGCCAGGAGAGGACTTACCTCAAGCTTGGGAGAGATACTCTAACATGCTCATTGAGTGCCCGCAACATGGGTACAACGAGGGGATGTCATGACTTTCTTTTACTGTGGAGCCAACAAGGCGGGTCAAGATCACCTTGACGCATGTGCTAGTGGAGCATTCCTGAACAGTGGTATAGCTAGGTGTTGAGAAATCGTTGATAACATAGTCAAGAATGACGGGCAATGGAACGAGGCCCCAGAATTTCAGAGAGCATATCAGTTGGAGGAGAATGAAGGAACGGAGAAGCTGTTGATGGCGATGATGGAAAAGATAAGCAACCTCGAGGTAGGGAAAAATCTGGTTGGAGGGAATACAATAGTGAGTGAGAAAGTGGACCAGCCCACAGGTCAGCAAGAGGTAGCCAACTATATGGGAGGCCCTTATTACAATCAGAATGGCTACCAAGGTGGAAATTATCAAGGGCGACCAACTTATGGGCAACCGTTTGTACCACCAGGTCCACAACCTCCTCAGAATCACTGGAGAAACAACCAAGGCTATCAAGGAGGCCAACAACCTCCTCAGAACCAATGGAGGAAGAACACGAATTTCTCATATGCCAATCCAAAGGCTGGAATCACAGTTCCTTCAGGTGTTGATCCAGGTTCAAAGCCCCCAGGTGGTGAAGGCGATGCCTCGACCGAAAAGATGTTGCGAGCGATCCTCCAGAAGGTGGAAGAAGGAAGCAAAATATTGTCTTCATTGGAGTATGATGTGAAGGAGTTACACAAGAAACGTGATCAGCGTGATCAAGAACTCCAGAAGAGAGATGTGGAGCTGAATAGGATTCAACAAGAGAACAATAGGCAGTTCACTTCGATGGAGTACCAGATTAGCCAGATCGCAAAATCATTAGGTAGAGAGCCTGGTAAATATCCTTCTATGCTGGAGGGGAACCTGAAAGAGCAATGTAAGGCGATCCAGCTAAGAAGTGGGACCAAATATGATGGTCCTCGGATGCCTGCTGACTCAGAGACGCTCCAAGAAGAGGTTGAGATAGAAGGGAAAGAGCATAAGGAGGATAAAGATGAGATTGAGGAGGAAGAAGTTGAGAAAGGGGTTGAGGGTGAAGGCATTCAGAAAAGTAAAGATATGGATGAGTTACAGAAGGAAGGCATTAAGGAGGTTGAAAGAGTCTCAAAGTGGAAAAAGGCAAGAGAAGCAAGGAAAAATGTAAAAGAGACTGAGAGAGATGAATGGGGGGTACCCAAATCTGTGATACCGATCCCATATCCGCAGCGCTTTATGAAAAAGAAGCTAGATGAGAAATTTGTTAAATTCCTTGATGTGTTAAAAAAGTTGCATATTAACATTCCTTTTTATGATGCTTTGGAACAAATGCCTAATTATGCCAAGTTCCTGAAGGACTTGATAGCGAAGAGAAGGAGAGTTGATGAGCCCAAGTTGGTGCAGCTGAACCATGAGGTGAGCGCATTAGTGCACAAGGCGCTTCCCCCGAAGTTGAAGGATCCCGGGAGTTTCACAATCTTATGTGATATTGGGAATGGTGTTAAGAAGGGAGCATTGTGCGATCTTGGAGCGAGCATTAATATTATGCCCTTGTCGTTATTCAAGAAATTGGAAGGAACTTCAGCCGACAATGATGACGCTTTAACTTGCTGACCGGTCTATTACTCGACCTCAAGATGTGGTTGAAGACGTCCTCGTGAAAGTTGTAGATCACATTTTTCCAGCCGATTTTGTGGTGTTAGAGATGGAGGAAGATGAGCATGTACCTCTGATTTTGGGAAGGCCTTTCTTAGCTACGACCGGGATGGTGTTAGATGTGGTGAATGGGAAGATCACGTTGAAAGTGGATGATCAAGAGGTGAAAATTTCCCTATATGAGGCCATGAAGCACCCGAAGGAGGATGAGAGCTGTTATTCCATTGATTCCATTGATCCTTGTGTTGAAGACACACCTCCTATCCCTCACCTTTCTTATATTCCTGATTTTGATAGTCCTTCACTTGATGATTTAACCCATGAGCATTATGATCTTGATTATTTTGATTGGGATAAAGGGAAGAAGTTGAAGGATGAAGAATTGAAAAGTGTGGATATGGCCCAGTTGGAGAGGAAAGGAGGAATTGATGTTAAGAAGAAAAAGTCTAAGAAGTGGGTACCTCCGTGGAGAATGAAGAAGAAGAAGAAGGCACCTCCGCCCATGGTGAAGAAGGAGGATGGGAAGCAAGCGAAAAACTTAGACATCTTCTCTTATGAGAGTAAGGGAGGTAAATTTGAGTATCATGTCCCATAAGCTCCTTTGAGCTCGGTCCAGCATTAGGACCTTAAAAATAGTGCTGAATGGGAGGCAACCCATTTTTATTTGCTTTTGAGTGTTTTATGTTATTAGGGTGTTGTTTTGAGTAGTATGTTTTAACCTCGTATTTGAGTGAGTTGCTTGTAGGATTATCTCGAGGGAGTAAAGGTATCATGGAGTTATTCAGATTGAAGGGACCAACTCGAGACAAGGGAGTGTGCCAAGTTGTTGAGAGAAACTTGAATTATTTGGATGAGGTAACCCACAACCCCAAACTTAGACCGCTTCACAAGGTCAAAGTTTGGGGGGGGTGGAGTTTTTATATATGTTTTTTTTATGGTTACATTATACAGGCGCACACCCTCTCTTTGAGTTGAGTTAGATTATATATTGTGCCTTGAGATACTCCTTGAGCTGCCTTATTGTGAATTTATTGGGTGCTACTGCGTATTTCATGCTTATTGACTCACCCTACTTATTGATTGTTGACTTTGAGTGTGATTTTATGAGTTGGTGATTTGTGGAGTTGAGTTAGGGACTATATTGTGTGAGTGTAGTGGTTAAAGTTGATTTGAGAGGGAACTCGTATACCTACGAAATTTCCTTTTGAATATTCGTGTGATAAAAAGTGAGAATTCACTAGGACTAGCATGGATGTGAAAGCCGTGAGAATTGAGCCTTATTGAGATTAAGATGCATGGATTGATCTCTTCATTTGTGAGTGGATCGTCACCTTAGAGGATGCTAGAACTTGTGGGTGCTCTCGCTTCTTGATTGTGTCTAGTTTGATATGCCGAATGTGATCTTAGGCCATCTTTGATTTGTTGAGTCACTTAGCCAAAATAAGCCTACCAATGACACTTATCCCTTGTGAGCCCGTTTGAGCTTTAGTCTATTTTATTTGCTAGCACATTTTAACACTTATCCAATTTCCTAAACCTTTTTGTCCCAATTTGAGTGGAGAATAGGAAAAGTGTGAATGAGGAGGGATTGAGTTGAGTTGAGAAAAGGAATTATGATGGTTGAGTTGTGATAAAAGAAGGGTGTGATGAAGTTTTGAGTTGTGGGAAAAAAATTGTGAATGAGCAAAAGAAATATGAGCTCATGTGAGTTGTGTGAAAAAAAAGAAAAAAAAATAGTGAAGTGATTGAAAAGTGAAATGAGTTAGAGAAAAGAAAAATTGAAGTGTTGAAAGTAGAGGAATTGAAAAGTGTATTGAATGAAGATGTTTGAAGTATTTTGTTCCTCGTCTTGAAGTATTGAAATTTGATTTTTCATTCTCCATTCACTTGAGTCACTTATCCTATATAGTTAACCCACCTGTCCAAAGAGCCTACATTACAACCTTGAGAAAATTCCTTTTTGATTCGGCATTGATTTCTAGAGTATGATCGAAGTTGAGAGTGCTTACAAGCATATGGCTACTGATATGTGTGATTGATTGATTAATTTTGCTAAACACTTGTGAGGGAGTGAAACACATCGTTGAGTGCACATCCATGTTTGATCTCGGTGGTTCTTGTTATTATTGTATGAGTTGGATAAAGGAAAGGAATTCGGGTGCAAGTGAACGATCTTTGATACTCGAACTTGATTGCTTGCATGATTGGATTCTTAACTCATTCCTAACAATTTCACTTGACTTATTATTTCATTGCTTGAGGACAAGAAATATGGTAAGTTTGGGGGGGTTGATTAGGCGTGAAATTGTCATGAATTATAACTAGTTCTACCCATGTTTTGAACGGAATTAATGAGTATTTAGAGTCAAATGAGTATTATTTTCACAAATTTATGAATTTTCCTCTTTGATATTTGTAGATGGATAGAGGGCGAAAAGAGGAGTTCGTAGGACTTTGAATCGGCCAAAACGGACTCCCGGGTGAGAAGACATTGAAGAAACACAATTGATATTAGTTCATGCAAGGAAAAGTATAACTCACCTTGAGGAGGAGCAGCTAGCGGTCAAGCGATGTCATTCGACCAAGTGAAGCGGTCGAGCGCTTCATCTTACAGAAAGTGGACCAAGTGAAGCGGTTGAGCGACGCCATTCGACCGGTATGGCCATTCGACCACTTCTGGTCGAATGAAGCCATTCGACCGGTCTTGTGTTCACGTGATTTTTATCCATTTCTCTCGTTTTTTGGCCCGACGTCATCCATATCCACTCATGCCTATAAATATGACGTTCTAAGCTCATTTTTTAGTGACACTTCACGCATAGATATAGTTTTCGGAGAGAGAAGCACGAGCAAACATATTTTACTTTTGATTGAGGTTTTAACGTTACGAATTCGTAGTTAGAGATTGATTTTGATTTTTCTCTTCGTTCTTTCTTCGATACTTGATACTTAAAACCTTTGATTTCGTATTTAGTTGATTTTCGTTCTTAGAGTTAATTCTTCCTTACAAACCTCAGTTTATGCTTTTTAGTTATTTAATTCAAATCATCATATTTATGTTCGTTGCCTATTTAATTACTTTCGTTATAACTCAAACCATGCTAGGCTAAAACCCTTGTATGCTTAGGGTAGGATGAACTCGTAGAAGTAGGATGTTGGTACATAATTAGGGTGACATGTGATGTTTAGTTTTAATTCTCTTAATTAATGAACGCTTAAAATAAATTCCTGATTCACATTTGAATTTCGTACGAAAATTGTTAGAGAGAGGATGACCTTATCACTCTTTAATAACTATTAGGCTGAACGAGAGGGTTTAGAAGGGGTTTATTCATTTACCGGTTTATCTAGGGAGGACGACCGCATCACCTTAGTTAAATTAGGGTCTCTTTAATTATGCACAATCTATTAACTTGTTTAGTAGATTAGTGAAGTCGATTGATAGGATAAAGTATTAGGGTTTAATTCTTGAGCTTTCCATCTTACAATCTTATACTAGGTTATTTCTTGCACATCACGGTTATTTTGATTATGTACCGGCTCCGTTAGTATACGTAGGGATTCCTATCCTAAGAATCACCCATTCATACTTGCAAATAAATTTTAGTTAATTAGTTTCATTCGTTCTTTAGTTTAATTAGTTTATTATAGCTTAGATTTAATTTCTTGAAAAATCCAAAAACATGCACTCATATTAATTACAACGCGTAGATTTTCAGGGATTTATTCGCATATATTCCATCCTGTGGTACAATATACTTGGTCGCTATACCTGCTTATACTACAATGAACCCTTACGCTTGCGGGGAAACTACTAGTAAAAATTTAGTATTTTCGGTTCAAGTCAAAGCCCTAGTCAAAGTCACCCAGGAAAAAATGATTGATTTCGTTTGGAAGAACATTGTCTGCCGATTCGGGGTTTCTCAAACACTCGTTACAGACAATGGTCCTCAGTTTGACGGAAAGAAGCTAAGGGACTTCTGTACCAGATGGGGTATCAGAAAACATTATTCAACCCCTTATCATCCACAGTCGAATGGCCAGGTAGAAGCCGTCAACAAGATAATCAAGCATATCCTCAAAATATGACTAACGGAAAGTAAAGGAAAGTGGTCTTTGGAGCTGCCAAATGTGTTGTGGGCATACAGAGTTTCTCCCAGGTCTAGCACCGGAGAAACACCCTTCGTATTAGCATTCGGAACTGAAGCAGTCATCCCATTTGAGTTAAAGATCAAAACTCTAAGAACCGCCAACTTTGAAGAAGAGGCGAACATCTCTGCCTTATCAGTCGAGCTAGACTTGCTCGAAGAAAAAAGAATCATTGCCGAACTGAGAAATGCAACATGGCAGAGCGTTATTATAATTCTCAAGTCAAGATAAGAGAATTTGAGGCTAGCGACCTTGTTTTAAGAAAGAAGCTCGCTCCACCTCCAGGCATTTTTGGACTGACTTGGGAGGGCCCATACAGGGTAATGGACTGATATTGAAGATCTAGATCGCAACTCGGCCCAATACTCCTAGAATGCGGCTAACTTGAAGAAATACTTCAAATAGGCGAGCTACTTTGCTTATGGGAAGTGGTAGTGCTGCCTTTGTACTAGGTGAACTACTATGTCGTACGGGCGAGCTAAGACTGCATATGCTTAAGTGAGATTAAAAAACTTACCTAATTTTTTAAAATTTTACCAAGTGTTGGTAGTCGAACAAGTTTAGTTGGTCGGTCTACTTTAGACCAGTCACTTGTTTGTACTTGTATCGTTTTAATCTTTCAACAAGTCCAAAGTTTGTTTGACAGTGTATAGTGGTCGAGCTACTTTGACTTGGTTTGTGAATTATATATTTTGACAAGTTAATGGGTTTGGCAAAATGTATAGAGGCCGAACTACATTAATTTGGTGTGTAAAAGTTTTAAGTAGATTGTCATTTATACTTGTAATTTTTTAGCAAGTTCAATCACAAGTTGTTTGTTCAAGGGAGAAAGTTCAAGCTCAAGGCACAAGTTTGTTATATAATCAAGCCCATTAAAGGTTGTTCGTTTTTAAATGAACATAGCCTAAGGCCAAGGCCCTTGTTCCAATTTTTAAAGGTAAAGTTCTTAAGGAACCAAGCCCAAATACGTACATTAAAATTGTAAAGCATAAATATAAATGCACTGATAATTGATGTATTGAGACTAAGTGAGCAAAGATTTAAAGTTCATTAAGTAACGAGGCAGTTCTGATTAGGCGTGAAATTGTCATGATTCATAGCTAAAAATGCCCTAGTTTTGGTCGAATTTATTGAGTAATTAGAGTTAATTGAGTATTATTTCTACACATTGATGAATTTGTCTCTTTGATGCTTATAGGTGAATCGAGGGCGAAAAAGGGAGTTCGTAGGACTTTGAATCGACTCAAACGGAGGCCCGGATGAGAAGATATCGAAGAAATACGAATGGTATTAGTGCGCAAGAAGAAAAGTATCAGTTGAAGAAGAAGGAGACTCATTCGAGTGGATCCACTCGAGCACCACCGCTCGAGCATACCATTCGAGCGCCCAATTTTTCCAGAGAACTTTTGTCATTCGAGCTACTCGAGCACCAACGCTCGAGCATGTGGCTCGAGCACCTAAAACTTACAAAGAATTTCTAGCACTCGACCAACTCGAGCGGCTCCGCTCGAGCGCCCCAAGACTTGCAGAACGATTCGGCCATTTGACCAGATCGAGCGCCACCGCTCGAGCCCCTGCTTCATTCGAGCTACACAGCTCGAGCGCCCCCGCTCGAGCAAGTCAGCTCGAGCACTTTCTAGTTCGTGCTTCCAGATTCGTTTTTCGGCCCATGAGTTCCCGATTCGGCCCGACACTTATATATACTCGTCCCGAACACATTTTTACACACCACTTGATACCACATCACTTTTAGAGTTAGTTTTTGGAGAGAGAAAGAGGAGAAGAGACGAGCAAGCTTTAGTTTTACGTAATCAAGGTTTTATTTATGAATTCATAGTTCGGTTTTGATTTTTAGTTTCTTTCCTTTAGTTCTTTGTTCTTGAATACTCGAGACTTCATTTTATTAATTCAATTTCAGTTCTTAGCATTTATTTCTTTAAACCCTAGTTTATGTTTGATAATTTCTTAGTTAAAATCATTATGTTTATGTTCGTTACTTCTTCAATTGTTTTCGTTTCCGTAAAAACTATGTCTAGCTAAAACCCTTGCATGCTTGGGGTAGGATGAACTCGTAGAAGTAGGATGTGGGTATGTAATTAAGGTAATTTGTGATGTTTAGTTTTAATTCTCTTAATTAAAAAATTCTTAAAATCAATCTTAACTTTACCTTTGAATTTCGTTCGAAAAGTGTTCGAGAGAGGACGACCTTATCACTCTTTAACAATTAGTAGACTTAATGAGAGGGTTTAGAAAGGGTTAATTAGTATCCCGGTTTATCTAAGGAGGACGACCGCATCACTTAGTTTAAATTAGGGTCTCATTAATTAAGCACGATCTATTAACTTGTTAGTGGATTAGTGAAGTCGATTGTTAGGATAAAGTATTAGGGTTTGAATTCTTGAGCTTTCATCTTACAATCTTTTATTTAGGTTATTTCTTGCATGTCACGGTTATTTTGATTATGTACTTGCTCCGTTAGTATACGTAGGAATTCCTATCCTGAGCATCACCATCTCATATTTGAAAACACACTTTTACATTCGTAGTTTAATTTTCCTTTTCGCATTATTAGAGTAATTTAGTTTAGTTTATATTTTCTTTTCAAAAACCCAAAATATACACTCATATTAATTACGACGCGTAGATCTTCAGGGATCCGTTCGCATACATCCCTTCCCTTGGGTACGATATACTTGGTCGTTATACTTGCCTATACTACAGTGAACCCGTACGCTTGCGGGGAAACTACTAGTAGAAAGTTAGTAAGTTCGGTTTAAGGCAATGGCGTTGTTGCCGGGGATGGCGATGTATGCCCTTTGAATAGGACTTGTAGATAGCTTAGTAGTTAGTAGTGAGTGCTTTATTTTTCTGTTTATTCTTACGTGTTCGGCAGTTGCATTTTTATTCTTTTTTTAGTATTTCAGGTTTATGAAAACACGCTCGCAAGGTGATACGAGCGAAGAGAGACTACAGCTAGATCCTGAGACAATAGCAAGAAGAAACAGAGCCTTTTTAAGAAGGATGAATGCTGCCGGAGGAGAAAATGATAACATGGACATCGATAATGAGTTGGATGATGCTGCTAATGAGTTTAATCAGACAGTGGACCGGGTTGATTGCACTGGAGGGAATGATAGTCAGAATCAAGTTCCGTTAGGGGAGAGCCAGAGCCAAAACCCGAGTACACAGAACGTAAATAATCCACCTCATAACCTTGTCCAACATCCTCAGAACAATCCTGTATACCTACAAAACAACTTACCTTATCCTTACCCATACCCACCATATCCGTATCCACCATACCCGTACCCTCCACCTCCTGTTTACAACCCACCACCAGGCCAACAAGTACACGTACCACCTGCTAATCCTCAGCACGTTCCTCAGAACGCCGATCAGAACATGGCTATTCAAGGAAGGTTTGCGGCACAACCGCAATGGTACTATGATGGAGTGGCGTTGCCCCCTGTAGAGGCAAACAATTTCTCAATTTTCCCTGGAATTCTAAAGTTGCTTACTGAGAATCAATTCAAATGGGAGGTTGGGAAAGAGAATCCCCATACTCATCTGAGGAGTTTTCTGATGATCGTATCCACGTTCAATTATAACGGCATGTCTGAAGATACCAAGAGGATCAGGCCGTTCCCATTCTCTTTAACGGGAATAACAAAGGAGTGGTACGATAACACGCTCCCACGCGGAGGTGTAACCACATGGGCCGAGCTCGAGCGTCTGTTCCTCGAGCGATTCTACCCTCCATCTAGAACCATTAGAGCAAGGATAGAGATCTCTACTTTCCGCCAGAAGCCAGGAGAGTACTTACGTCAGGCATGGGAGAGATACTCTAACATGTTAATTGAGTGCCCGCAGCACGGGTACAATGAGGGGGATATCATGGCGTTCTTCTATAGTGGAGCCAGCAAGGCTGGTCAAGCCCATCTTGATGCATGTACTAGTGGAGCATTTTTGAATCATGGTACAGCTAGATGCAGAGAGATCGTAGATAATATTGTTACGAATGTCGGACAATGGAACGAGGACCCAAAATTTCAGATAGCTTGTAAGTTGGAGGAGAATGAGGGAACAAGGAAGCTGTTGATGGCGATGATGGAGAAGATAAGTAACCTTGAGATGGGGCAGAATCTGGTTGGTGGGAATATAGCAGTGAGCGAGAAAGTAGACCCACCCACGGGTCAGCAAGAAGAGGCCAACTATATGGGAAGGCCTAACTATCCACAAGGCGGGTATCCACAAGGTGACAATCAATTTGAAAGGCCTTCTTATGGCCAACCATTTGTACCTCCAGGTCCACAGCCTCCTCAAAATTAATGGAGGAACACCCAAAGGTATCAAGGTGGCCAGCAGGCTCCTCAGAACACATGGAGGAAGAACGAGAATTTTTCATATGTTAATCCGACGGCCGGAATTACAATTCCTCTAGGTGTGGACCCAGGTTTGAAACCCCCCGGGTGGAGAAGGCGGTTCCTTAACTGAGGAGATATTGAGAGCTATCCTTTAGAAGGTGGAGGGGGGAAGCAAGAGATTGTCCTCATTGGAGTACGATGTGAAGGAATTGCATAAGAAAGGTGATCAGCGTGATCAAGAATCCAAAGAAGGAACATTGATCTAAATCGAGCTCAACAAGAGAACAACCATATGTTTACTTCTATTTAGTATCAAATTAGTCAAATTGCAAAATCTCAGACAAGAGAGACGGGCAAGTATCCCTCAATGCCCGAGGGAAACCCAAAGGAGCATTGCAAGGCTATTGAGTTGAGAAGTGGGACCAAATATGATGGTCCCCAGATGCCTGCTGATTCTGAGACGCCCCAAGGAGAGGTTGAGATAGAAGAAAAAGAGCCTGAGGGAGTTAGAGATGAGATTGACTAGAGGGAAGTTGAGAAAGGGGTTGAGGGTGAAGGCACTCAGAAGAGTAAAGATATGGATGAGACCCAGAAGGGAAAAGACATTGAGGAAGGCATTGAAGAGATTGAGAGAGTTCCAAAGTGGAAGAAGGCAAAAGAAGCAAGGAAGAATGTGAAAGAAACTGAGAGAGATGAATGGGGGGTACCCAAATCTGTGATACATGTCCCATATCCACAGCGGTTTATGAAAAAGAAATTAGATGAAAAGTTTGCAAAATTCCTTGATGTTTTTAAAAAGTTACATATTAACATTCCTTTTTATGATGCTTTGGAACAGATGCCTAACTACGCCAAGTTCCTGAAGGACTTCATAGCGAAGAGACGGAGAGTGGATGGACCCGAGCTAGTGCACTTGAACCATGAGGTGAGTGCTATGGTGCACAAGGCGCTTCCGCCCAAGTTGAAGGATCCCGGGAGCTTCACCATTCTATGCGATATCGGTAACGGGATCAAGAAAGGAGCTTTGTGTGATCTCGGGGCGAGCATTAATTTGATGCCTCTTTCGTTGTTCAAGAAGTTGGAAGGGGGTGAGCTTCAACCCACGATGATGACGCTCCAGCTTGCTGATAGGTCTATCACTAGACCTCAAGGAGTGGTGGAGGATGTTCTAGTGACGGTGGAGAATCATATTTTTCCCGCCGACTTCGTGGTACTCGATATGGAGGAGGATGAGCATGTGCTGCAGATTTTAGGGAGGCCATTTCTTGCTACAGCCGGGATGGTACTTGATGTAGCGAATGAGAAGATTACGGTCAAAGTTGATGATCAAGAAGTGAAGATAGCTATTTACGAAGCTATGAAATACCCCATGGAAGATGAGAGCTGCCACTTCATTGACATTATGGACACTTGTGTTGAAGACACACTTCTCAACCCTTGCTCTTTCTATGTTCATCAGTTTGATTATCCTATTCTTGACGATGTATCTTATGATTCTTACGATCTTGATTATTTTGACAGCTTGAAAGACAATGAAGATGTCAAGTTCTTGGAGATGAAGAAAGTGGAGGATGAGGATGACTTGGAAGCCGAGGAGTTAACTTTCGAGAAAATGTTCGATAAGGCGCCACCATTGGAGGCAAAAAAGAGCTGAAACCACTCCTCGATCACCTGAAGTACACCTATTTGGATGAGACCGATAAGTATCCGGTAATTGTGTCTGCTCTTTTATCTGATGATCAGCTTGAGATACTTTTAGTAGTGCTTCGTAAGCACAAATATGCTATAGGATGGTCGATCGCGGATATTAAGGGAATTAGTCCTTCCATTTGTATGCATAGGATTAGATTAGAAGAGGGTAGAAAAGCGGTAGTGCAAAATCAACGTAGAGTTAATCCGGTAATTCAAGAGGTGATACATAAGGAGGTTTTGAAGTTGTTAGATAGTAACATGATCTTTGCAATTTCTGATAGTCCATGGGTGAGTCTGTTACACGTAGTTGCTAAGAAGGGGGGTACCACGGTGATTAAGACTGAGTCTAATGAATTGGTAGCCACTAGATTAGTGACGGGATGGGGTGCGTGTGTTGATTATAGGGAGTTGAACAAGGCAACGTGTAAGGATCACTTTCCTCTACCGTTCCTTGATCGGATGATTGATAGATTAGGTGGTTTTGAGTATTATTATTTCTTAGATGGGTATTCGGGGTATAATCAGATCATGATATCCCCCGAGGATCAAGAGAAGACCACCTTCACCTACTATTATGGGACTTTTGCTTTTAGGAGAATGTCGTTTGGGTTGTGTAATGCACCCGCCATCTTTCAAAGGTGTATGATGGCTATTTTTCATGGTTTGATTAAAAATATTATGGAGGTTTTCATGGACGACTTCTCTGTCTACGGGGAGTCGTTTGATAAATGTCTAATCAATCTTGAAGTTGTGTTAAGCAGGTGTGAAGAGACGGACTTGGTGCTAAATTGGGAGAAGTGTCACTTCATGGTGAGAGAGGGTATTGTTCTTGGACATCATGTGTCTTCGAAAGGTATCCAAGTTGACAAGGCGAAAGTGATTGCTATTGAGAAGCTTCCACCACCTTCGACCGAGAAGGGGATTCGGTCATTTTTAGGACATGCGGGATTCTATAGACATTTCATAAAAGACTTTTCACAAATTGCTAAACCCCTTTCGCGGCTTCTTGAAAAAGAAGTCGCCTTTGAGTTTACTAATGAGTGTTTAGTGCCTTTAAACAAGTTGAAAGAAGCGTTGGTGAATGCCCCGATACTTGTGACCCCGGATTGGTCTAGCCCGTTTGTGCTGATGTGTGATGCTAGTGATTTTACGATGGGAGTTTCTTTGGGGCAGATTCGTGAGAAGCATTTTCACGCTATATACTATGCCTCAAAGATGCTGAATTCTGCTCAAGTGAATTACATGACAACCGAAAAGGAGCTGTTAGCGGTCGTGTATGCTTTTGATAAATTTCGACCCTACCTAGTAGGGACGAAAACAATAGTATATACGAACCACGCAGCGATTTGGTACCTTATAAGTAAGAAGGATGCAAAGCCCCATCTCATTCGGTGGATTTTATTACTCCAGGAGTTCGATGTTGAGATTCGAGACAAGAAGGGATGTGAGAATGTGATAGCCGATCATCTCTCGAGATTGGAGCTTACAAAGGAAAACACAGTGGAGGATTGAGAGGTGAACGATGAATTTCCGGATGAGAAGCTATTTGGTTTAAGAGATATTCTGGTATATCGAGTTGAAGAGAAAGCACTGTGGTTTGCTGATTATGCTAATTATTTAGCAAGTGGAGAGTTACCGGCGGAGATGGACTCGGTGCACCGGAAGGCATTTTTGAAGAAAGTTCGGGAATTTATTTGGGACGATCCATATTTGTTCAAAAGAGGGATTGATCATGTGTTGAGAAGGTGTGTGCCAGAGGAGGAGTGGAGTGATATCATAAGGCATTGTCACGTCTTGCCATGTGGAGGACATTTGGGTGGAGAGAAGACCGGGAGGAAGGTGCTTCAATCTGGTTTTTATTGGCCAACTCTCTTGAAAGATTACATGGAATGGGTTAAGAGATGTGATAAATGCCAACGATTTGGCTCTATTACTAAGAGGGACGAGATGCCGCTGCACGTGTTTATGGAAGTCGAGGTATTTGACGTATGGGGGATTGATTTCATGGGTCCATTTCCTCCTAGAAATGGGTTCTTGTACATTGTCGTGTGCGTCGATTACGTCTCGAAGTGGATTGAAGCTGCCCCTACTAGAGTTAATGACTCCCGAGTGGTGATTGAGTTCTTGAGGAAGAACATTTTTGCGAGATATGGAGTCCCAAGAACTTTGATTAGTGACGGGGGGAGTCACTTTGTGAACAAGTGGATGGAGAAATTGCTGTCAAAATATGAGGTAAGTCATCAAGTCTCTACTGCTTATCATCCTCAATCTAACGGTCTTGCAGAGGTATCGAATCATCAAATCAAGGAGATCCTTGAAAAGACGGTGAGCATTAGTAGGAAGGATTGGGCAATGAAGCTTGATGATGCACTTTGGGCGTATAGGACAGCCTTCAAAACTCCTCTTGGTATGTCTCCTTACCAATTGGTTTTTGGAAAGGCATGTCACTTGCCCGTGGAGTTGGAGCACAAGGCATATTGGGCGATCAAAAAGCTGAATTTTGATAGTGCCTTGGTTGGTGAGAAGAGATTACTCCAATTGCATGAGTTGGAGGAGTTTCGAGATAGTGCCTATGAGAATGCCCGGATTTTCAAGGAGAAGACTAAGAAGTGGCATGATGCTCGATTGAGGAAAAAGGAGTTCAAAGTGGGTGATCAAGTCCTCGTATTCAATTCGAGGATGAAGTTGTTTGGTGGAAAGCTCAAGTCCAAGTGGAACGGGCCGTATATTGTGAGGGAAGTTCATAAGAGTGGACTCCTTGAAGTCAAGAAGGAGGATGGACATAGATTCATGGTGAACGGGCATCGAGTAAAGAAATTCTTCAACTTCTCTTATGAGAATAAGGGAGGTATTTTAGATTCTCAAGTCCCGTGAGCTCCTTCGAGCTCGGTCCGGCATTAGGACCTTAAAACTAGCGCTAAATGGGTGGCAACCCATTTTTACTTGTTTTTATGTGTTTTGTTCATTTTATCGTTTTGTGAATCGTAGGTGTTAACCTCTTTTATTGAGAATTTTTTTGGTGTAGGCTTATTTTGTGGTGCTTGATTCGAAGAAAATGTGCTTAAGGTGAAGCAATTCATGACGATGTTGAAATGCCGAGTCGTGGAGCATTCGATTGTTGGAGTTTGAGGTAACCACAACCCCAAACATAGACCTCTTTGCGAAGTCGAAGTTTGGGGGGGGGGTGATGTATTTATTCGTTCATTACTTTGCATTGATAGTGACTCAAGTTCATGAGAATTTAGTGTACTTACTCGTACGTACTCATTCTTTTCAAACTTTATTATTGCGTAGCAAGAACAAAGTTTTGGGGGGTGTGTATTCGTACTTCAAGTTCGTACACGAAATTCTAATGAAAAAATTTGGTCGAATTTTTTAGAAAATATCGATGCATGAGGGTAATTGGATCGAATTAAGTGTGAGTGCATAAGTTCAACTTGAATTGGCTTGGTGATTTGCACGTTTGGAAGAGACCCCAACTTCTCGGTCGAATGAGCGACCTGGCTTAAATCGAGGAGTTCTCAGGTTAGTTCAAGTTTTGATGAGTTTGATGATTGTTTCGAGCGTGGTTCGTATGAAAATTTCGAGTGTTGGACATCATTATTTTTGTTGTTGAAGGGAGGAACTACTCGAGCAGCTCGAGCGCCTCCGCTCGAGCATGTTGCTCGAGCGCCCGAATTATCCAGAAACTTTTTGCCGCTGGAGCAGCTCGAGCGCGAGCACTCGACCCCTTGTGCCGTTCGACCTGTTATGCTCGAGCGTATCCGCTCGAGCGGGTCTACTCGAGCGGTTCACGGGTCTCAGCCCAATTTTGAGCCACTCTATAAATACCCCTCCCCTACACTTTTACACACACAAATAGGGGCGATTTCATGCGCTTTTCAATCGATTGCTCACAATTTGTTCATTTTCTTCATGAATCTTCTTCAATCCACCAACAAGGTATGTAATCTCTAACTCTTTTCATTCAATTCGTAGTTTAGGCTTGGATTTGGCATGAATTGAGCATGAGAACTAGGGTTCATGAATATTTCGAAAATTTTGGGGATTTTTGCATAGCTTGTTGATTCTCGATTCCTTGTTGTTGAATGATGATTATATGCTATGTTTGCTTGTTTTGCTTTCAATTTCGAAATTGCATGAGTAGAATGGGTGAATTTCTAGAGTAAAAAAAGGGAATTTGAGAAAAGGAAATGGGTTTTGCTTGTTGAGAAGGAATTTTTGTGAATTGAGATTGTATTGAGCATGAATGAGTATTAATTGAGTCTTGAGCATGTAAATTACATTATTCTTGTGATTTTACTTCATGATAGACTTAGTGTGGGCAATTTTGATTTGAGATGGATGAATTTTATGAAAAACTCTTGAGCACTTGGGTATGAAAGCATAAGGATTGAATTTGATGAACTTAAGTTGAGATTAAATGTTGAATGAATTGGCACTGAGAGGTACTTGAGATTATTGAATTTTATTGAATGTCATGAATGGTTTTGAAATACATTGTTGTGTTTTGCTTAGGTACTATGGCTCCAAAGAAAAATGAGGATATAATCTTGTGTATTGCTGAGTTGGAAGAGGTCACGAGTGAGCTTAGGTGAAAGGGTCTGCTGCCCTCGAGGTGGGACAACTTGGATTATGAGGGGAGTTGGCGCTATATAGCCTACCGGTGGAGTTTGATAACCGGGAAAGTGGAGAAGACTCGGAAGCCCGTTGTTAGTTTCATGCGAGAAATTGGGATTGAGGGTGAAATCAGGAGAATCTTCACGAGGAACAACATGACGGAGTTCTTCGAGCTACTGCTGACCATGGAAACAAATGCTGATTTGGTGGAGCAGTTCCTTGCCACTGTAGAGAAGAAGGATGAAAACTCCTTCAAGTTCAAGTGCCGGAATGAGTGGCAGCATTGCGAGGTTGGAGCTGTCAACCTTGCACTCGGGCTTCCAGCCTTATCGAGGCCCAACCGTGTGTCAAAGTCTTATCATGCAAATTCATTTTGGAATGACATCACGGTTGGCATGGCCGGAGAGTAAAAGGGGCATAACGCAAGAGCCTCGACAATCAGGAACCTGGTGATTTGCTATTTGGAAAGGATCTTAGGAAACACCATCTATGCCCGCTCGGAGACGGGAACGGTGACGAGTAAGGAGCTATATGGGATTTGGTGTCTCTTGTACACCAAGGAGCAAGATTTTGGTATGGATTTCTTGGAGCACCATTACGATGCTCCGTTCAAGCTTGGTGCTAAGACCTCGAAAGTTCGAGAAGGGGGTTTAATTTCAGTGTTTGTGAAGAGTTTGGGATTCGAGCCTTGTTCGGTGACTTGAACCGAATATACTAGCTTTTACTAGTAGCTTCCCCACAAGAGTACGAGTTCACTGTAGTATTAGCAAGTATAGGGACCAAGTATTATCGAACCCAAGGGATGGTGTATATGCGAATAGATCCCTGAAGATCTACGCGTTGTAGTTAATATGAGTGTATTGTTTTTGGATTTTTGGAAAGATTAATTAAAAGACTAAATTAAACTAAGTAAACTAAAATACTAAGAAGACGAATTAACTAAAGGTTGTGTTCTAATAAGAGATGGTGATGCTTAAGATAGGAATCCCTACGTATACTAACGGAGCAGGTACATAATCAGAATAACTGTGACACACAAGAATTAACCTAAGTCTAAGAATGCAAGGTGAAAGCTCAAGATTCTAAACCCTAATACTTTACCCTAACACTCAACTTCACTAATCTACTAAAAATTTAATAGATTGTGCTTAATTAATGAGACCCTAATTTAACTAAGGTGATGCGGTCGTCCTCCTTCGCTAAACCGGTAAATAAATTAACCCTTTCTAAACCTTCTCGTTAAGACTACTAATTATTATTGAGTGATGCGGTCGTCCTCTCTCTAACACTTTCATACGAAATTCAAAGGTAAAGGTAAGGTTAATTATAAGAATTCATTAACCAAGAGAATTAAAACCTAACGTCACAAGCTACTCTAATTACGTACCCACATCCTACTTCTACGAGTTCATCCTACCCTAAGTATACAAGGGTTTTAGCCGGACATGGCTTTGACAAACATAAAAGCAATAGAAGAAACAACAAACATAAACATAATGAATTGAACGAAGAAAATAAGAAACATGAACTAGGATTTAAAGAAATAAATACTAAGAGCTGAAAGTTAATTAACTAAAACGAAGTTTCAAAGTGTTTAAAGAAATCAAACTAACGAAAAGAAACTAATAAACGAAAAGTACTTTAAGAATTCGTATGAAAAACCTCAACAAAACGTAAGTAAACTTGTTTCTCTCCTTCCTCTCCAAAAACTAAGTCTAAAAGTGATTTCTAAGTTCGGGGATCAAGTCTCCTTTAAAACGGGTTTGGAAGAGGTATATATAGGCACCGGGTCGAAACGGGATCTCGTGGGCCAAAAAACGAACTTTGGAAAATAGGCCTCGGAGGCGCTCGAGCTGTCCCGGTCGAGCGGGGCGCTCGACCTGCTTTGGTCGAATGATTCCATAGCTCGAACGGGGCGCTCGAGCTATGTTGCTCGAGCGGTTCCATAGGTCGAATGATGCGCTCGAGCTGTGCCCCTCGAGCGGCAAGAATGTTCTGTAAGTTTGGAGTGCTCGACCTACGTTGCTCGAGCGAGGTGCTCGAGTGATGGAGCTCGAATGGGCCCTCCTTCCTTGCAACTAACACTTTTCTTCTCACGTACTAATACCAATCGTATTTCTTCGATATCTTCTCATCCGGACATCTGTTTGAGTCGATTCAAAGTCCTACGAACTCCGTTTTTCGTCCTCAATTCACCTATGAGTATCAAAGAGACAAATTCATCAATGTATAGAAATAGTACTCATTTGGCTCTAAAAACTCAATAAAATCGGCCAAAACTAGGGTGTTTCTAGCTACGAATCATGACAATTTCACGCCTAATCAACCCCCCCAAACTTACCATATTGCTTGTCCTCAAGCAATGAAATAATAAGTCAAGTGAAATTGTTAGGGATGAGTCAAAGAATCAATCATGCAAGCTAATGAACTCGAGCTTCAAAAATCAATCACCCGTATACTCACTCACTTTCCTTTATCATTCTCACGCAATAATAACAAGAAATACCTAGATCAAGCATGGATGTGCACTCAACGATGTGTTTCGCTCCCTCACAAGTGTATATCAATGATTAAGGGACTCACTCACACAATCAATCACACAAATTGGCAGCCATAGGCTTGTAAGCGCTCTCAACTCCGACCATACTCTAGAAATCAATGCCGAATCAAAAAGGACTTTTCTCAAGGTTGTAATGTAGGCTCTTTGGACAGGTGGGATAACAATATAGGGTAAAGTGACTAAAGTGAATGGAGAATAGAAAATCAAACTTTGGCACTTCGAGATTAGGAACAGAATACTTCAAACATGTTCAATCAACACCCTTTCAATTCCATACTCTCAATACTTCAATTTTTTCTTTCTCACTCTTTTCATTTTTTTTTCAATCACTTCATTTTTTTCTCTTTTTTCGCACAAACACATGAGCTCATTTTTTTCTTTTGCTCATTCTCAATTTTTTTTTTCTCTTTTTCCCACATCTCATAACTTCATCACTCCTTCTTCTCATATTCACTCAACAAACAACCTTTTCCTTTTTCAACTCAATTCACTCCCTTCATATTCACACTTTCCTATTCTCCACTCAAATTGGGACAAAAAGGCTTAGGAATTGGAATAGTGTTCATATGTGCTAACAAATAAAATAGGCTTTAGGCTCAAATGGGCTAACAAGGGATCAATGTCATTGGTAAGGAAAATTTTGGCTAAGTGACTCAATAAAATCAAAGATGGCCTAAGATCCTATTCGGCATATCAAACTAGACACAATCAAGAAGCAAGAGCACATGCAAGTTCTAGCATCCTCTAAGGTGATGATTCACTCACAAACGAAGAGATTAATTAATGCATCAAAATCTCATAAGGCTCAAGTCTCTCGGCTTTCACATCCATGCTAGTCTAGTGCATTCTCACAATCATCACACAAGCACTCAGAAGGAAAATTTGTAAGCATACGGGTTCTCTCTCAAATCAACTCTAACTCACTACTCACACAATAAAATTCCTAACTCACTCTCACAATTCACCCTACTTATCAAATCATACTCAAAGATAGCAATCAACAAGCATAAGATAGTTGATAGGCAGGAAATATGCAATAGCGAGTAAAATCAAAATCACCCCAAGGAGTATCTCAACAATCCAATAATCAATCAAACTCAACTCAAAGATAAGGGCGTGCATGCATGTGCAATGTAACAAGAAACATAAAAAAAAACTCCACCCCCCCCAAACTTCGACCTTGCTAGAGGTCTAAGTTTGGGGTTGTGGGTTACCTCAACCAAATAATTCAATTTCTCTCAATAGCTTTGCACACTCCCTTGTCTCAAGTTGGTTCCTTCAATCTAAATACTCCATCATTCCTTTACTCCTTTAGAGACAAGCCTACAAAATAAAACTCTCAAGTACGAGGTTAAACATACGACTCAAAATAACTCCCTACTAAAAAAAAACTCAAAGCAAATAAAAAAAATAATGGGTTGCCTCCCATTCAGCGCTATTTTTAAGGTCCTGATGCCGGACCGAGCTCAAAAGAGCTTATGGGACATCATACTCAAATTTACCTCCCTCACTCTCATAAGAGTGGTGTTTGAATTTCTTTCCTTGTTGTCCCTCCATCATGAGCTCTTTTCCTCTCTTCTCATTCCCAAGTGTTATGGGTCTCAACTCCTTCTCACCTTTATCTGGAGGAGTCTTACCAAACAATTTCTTGAGTTTGGACTTTTTCTTCTTAACTCCTCCTTTTCCCTTTAGCTGGACCACGTCCACTTTTTTCACCTCTTCTTCTTTCAACTTCTTCACTTTATCCCTATCAAAATAGTCAAGATCATAATGCTCATGGGTTAAATAATCAAGTGAAGGACTAACAAAATCATGAATATGAGAAGGATTAGGGATAGAAGGTGTGTCTTCAACACGAGGATCAATTGCATCCATGCAATACAAACTCTCATCCTCCTTCGGGTGCTTCATGGCTTCATATAGGGAAATCTTCACTTCTTGATCATCAACCTTCAATGTAATCTTCCCATTTGCCACGTCTAGCACCATCCCCGCCGTAGCTAAGAACGGTCTTCCCAAGATCAGCGGCACGTGCTCATCTTCCTCCATCTCTAGCACTACAAAGTCTGCTGGAAAAATGTGATCTCCAACTCTCACGAGGACGTCTTCAACCACACCTTGAGGTCGAGTAATAGACCGGTCGGCAAGTTGAAGCGTCATCATTGTGGGTTGAAGTTCTCCACCTTCCAACTTCTTGAAAAGCGACAAGGGCATGAGATTGATGCTCGCCCCTAAATCACATAGCGCTCCTTTCTTGATCCCGTTCCCAATGTCACATAGGATCGTGAAGCTCCCGGGATCCTTCAACTTCGGTGGAAGCGCCTTGTGCACTAATGCACTCACCTCGTGGTTCAGCTGCACCAACTTCGGCTCATCCACTCGCCGTCTTTTAGCGATCAAGTCCTTTAGAAACTTTGCATAATGCGGCATCTGTTCCAAAGCATCATAAAAAGGAATGTTAATGTGAAGTTGTTTAAAAACATCAAGAAATTTTGCAAATTTTTCATCAAGCTTCTTTTTCATGAAGCGCTGTGGATATGGGACGGGTATCACAGATTTGGGTACCCCCCATTCATCTCTTTCTGTTTCTTTCACTTTATCCCTTGCTTCCTTTGCCTTTTTCCACTTAGGAACTCTCTCAATCTCCTCACTTTCTTTGCCCTTCTGGGACTCATCCATATCTTTATGCTTCTCAATCCCTTCACTTTCAATCCCCTTCTCAACAGTAACACCTCCATCTTTCGTGTGTTCACTTTCCCCCATCTCAACTTCAGGCGTCTCAGAATCAGCAGGCATCTGAGAACCTTCATAGTTGGTTCCACTTCTAAGCTGAATCGCCTTGCAATGCTCTTTCGGGTTCCCCTCCGGCATGGAAGGATATTTTCCCGGCTCTCTATTCACCATCTTTGCAATCTGGCTCATCTGGAACTCTATAGAAGTGAACCTTCAATTGTTCTCTTGTTGAGTTCTAGTCCACTCAACGTTCATCTTTTGGAGGTCTTGATCACGTTGATCACCCTTTTTATGCAGCTCCTTCACATCGTACTCCAAGGATGACAATCGCTTACTTCCTTCATCCACCTTCTGCAGAATAGCCCTCAACATCTCCTCGGTTGATGCACCGCCTTCTCCACCAGGAGGTTTAGAACCCGGATCAACACCTGCAGGAACAGTAATACCAGCTTTTGGGTTAGCATAAGAAAAGTTCTCATTCTTCCTCCATGTGTTTTGAGGAGGCTGCTGGCCTCCTTGAACTCCTTGTGTGTTCCTCCATTGATTTTGAGGTGGCTGAGGGCCTGGAGGTACAAATGACTGACCATAAGAAGGTCTTCCAAACTGATTTCCACCTTGGTAGCCATTCTGATTGTAATATAGACCTCCCATGTAATTGGCTACCTCTTGCTGTCCACTTGGCTGGTCTACTCTATCATTCTCTACTGCATGCTCTCCAACCAAATTCTTCCCCAACTCGAGGTTGTTGATCTTCTCCATCATGGCCATCAATAGCCTTCTCATTACTTCACCCTCTTCAACCTGATGAACTCTCTGAAAATCTGGATCTCCATTCCAAGCCCCGACATTCGTGACAATGTTGTCCACGATCTCTCTACACCTCTCTATGCCTTGATTCAGGAATGCTCCGCCCGCACAGACGTCTAAATGGTCTTGCCCCGCCTTGTTGGCACCACTGTAGAAGAATGCCATAATATCTCCCTCATTGTACCCATGCTGCGGGCACTCTATCAGTATGATTGAGTATCTCTCCCACGCTTGACGTAGGTCCTCTCCTTGCTTCTGGCAGAAGGAAGAGATCTCAATCCTAGCCTTGATCGTCCTAGATGGAGGGTAGAATCGCTCGAGGAACAGACGCTCGAGCTCGGTCCAAGTGGTAATACCTCCCCGCGGGAGCGTATTATCGTACCACTCTTTGGCTATTCCCGTCAGTGAGAATGGGAACAGCCTAAGCCTCTTGGCATCTTCAGACATGCCATTATAATTGAATGTGGAGGCTATCATGAGAAAACTCCTCAAATGTGTGTGAGGATTCTCCTTCCCGATCACCCCCTTGAACTGATTCTCTGTAAGCAACTTTAAAATTCCCGGGGAAATAGAGAAATTATTTGCCTCGACAGGAGGAAACGCCACTCCATCGTAGTACCTCTGCGGTTGTGCCGCGAACCTGCCCCGAATTGCCATATTCTGATCTGCGTTCTGGGGCACAGGCTGAGGAACAACAGGTGGTGCTGATACTTGTTGAACTGGAGGTGGTTGGTACACAGGTGGTTGGTTGTAAACAGGAGGTGGATGATATGGGTATGGTGGATAAGGGTATGGTGGGTATGGGTAATGTTGGTATACTGGGTTGTTGAAAGGGTTATTTGGGTTTTGTGGGTAAGCAGGGTTGTTTAGAGGATTATGGACAAAATTTTGAGCTGGATTGATGACGTTTTGTACACCCGGGTTTTGGCTCTGACTATCCCCTAACGGATCTTGGTTCTTACTAGTGTTGCCCTCAGTGTCGTCAACCCGGTTCAACCCCTGGTTAAACTCATTCTCGGCATCTTCCAACTCATTATTGATGTCCATTGGTTCTTTCCCTAAGTCGGTCGCGTTCATCCTTCTCAAGAAGGCTCGGTTTCTCCTTGCTATCGTCTCAGGATCTGCAGGTAACCTCTCTTCGCTCGTATTGCCTTGTGAGCGTGTTTTCATAAACCTGAAACACTAGCAGAAGGATCAAAACGCAACTGCCTAATGAATGGAAATAAAAATAAAACAGAAAATAAATCACCCACTACTAACTACTAAGCTATCTACAAGTCCTATTCAAAAAGCATACAACGCCATCCCCGGCAACGGCGCCATTGACTTGAACCGAATATACTAGCTTTTACTAGTAGCTTCCCCGCAAGAGTACGGGTTCACTGTAGTATTAGCAAGTATAGGGACCAAGTATTATCGAACCCAAGGGATGGTGTATATGAGAATAGATCCCTGAAGATCTACGCGTTGTAGTTAATATGAGTGTATTGTTTTTGGATTTTTGGAAAGATTAATTAAAAGACTAAATTAAACTAAGTAAACTAAAATACTAAGAAGACGAATTAACTAAAGGTTGTGTTCTAATAAGAGATGGTGATGCTTAAGATAGGAATCCCTACGTATACTAACGGAGCAGGTAGATAATCAGAATAACTGTGACACACAAGAATTAACCTAAGTCTAAGAATGCAAGGTGAAAGCTCAAGATTCTAAACCCTAATACTTTACCCTAACACTCAACTTCACTAATCTACTAACAATTTAATAGATTGTGCTTAATTAATGAGACCCTAATTTAACTAAGGTGATGCGGTCGCCCTCCTTCGCTAAACCGGTAAATGAATTAACCCTTTCTAAACCTTCTCGTTAAGACTACTAATTGTTATTAAGTGATGCGGTCGTCCTCTCTCTAACACTTTCATACGAAATTCAAAGGTAAAGGTAAGGTTAATTATAAGAATTCATTAACCAAGAGAATTAAAACCTAACGTCACAAGCTACTCTAATTACGTACCCACATCCTACTTCTACGAGTTCATCCTACCCTAAGCATACAAGGGTTTTAGCCGGACATGGCTTTGACAAACATAAAAGCAATAGAAGAAACAACAAACATAAACATAATGAATTGAACGAAGAAAATAAGAAACATGAACTAGGATTTAAAGAAATAAATACTAAGAGCTGAAAGTTAATTAACTAAAACGAAGTTTCAAAGTGTTTAAAGAAATCAAACTAACGAAAAGAAACTAATAAACGAAAAGTACTTTAAGAATTCGTATGAAAAACCTCAACAAAACGTAAGTAAACTTGTTTCTCTCCTTCCTCTCCAAAAACTAAGTCTAAAAGTGATTTCTAAGTTCGGGGATCAAGTCTCCTTTAAAACGGGTTTGGAAGAGGTATATATAGGCACCGGGTCGAAACGGGATCTCGTGGGCCAAAAAACGAACTTTGGAAAATAGGCCTCGGAGGCGCTCGAGCTGTCCCGGTCGAGCGGGGCGCTCGACCTGCTTTGGTCGAATGATTCCATAGCTCGAACGGGGCGCTCGAGCTATGTTGCTCGAGTGGTTCCATAGGTCGAATGATGCGCTCGAGCTGTGCCCCTCAAGCGGCAAGAATGTTCTGTAAGTTTGGAGTGCTCGACCTACGTTGCTCGAGCGAGGTGCTCGAGTGATTGAGCTCGAATGGGCCCTCCTTCCTTGCAACTAACACTTTTCTTCTCACGTACTAATACCAATCGTATTTCTTCGATATCTTCTCATCCGGGCATCCGTTTGAGTCGATTCAAAGTCTTACGAACTCCGTTTTTCATCCTCGATTCACCTATGAGTATCAAAGAGACAAATTCATCAATGTATAAAAATAGTACTCATTTGGCTCTAAAAACTCAATAAAATCGGCCAAAACTAGGGCGTTTCTAGCTACGAATCATGACAATTTCACGCCTAATCATTCGGGTCCCTGCCCGGGCATGGATTTAGGGTTCGATCAGCTGAACAACACCCTAATGTTTGAGCGATGGATGGGGAGCTACTGCATCAGATACAAGGAAGATGATCTCTTTCCCCTGCCAAACGAGAAGCTCGTGACTCTGAAGGGAAAGAAGAAACAAAACATAAGAATGAATGGAGAGCAGCACCTTGCTATAGGTGCTAAGTACACAGTGGAAGTGGATAGCCTAGGACTCCGGGATACTAGGCCTGTGAAGAGGAACAGAGGAGAAGGCACAAGTGGTGCCGGATCGAGCGGAGTGGGAGACTTGCAAGAAGAGGAAGAGTATGAAGCAGGACATGATGAGGGAGGAGAAGCGGGTGAAGAACCGCAAGAGATGGACGTAGAGTCACCTGGAGTGCAGTCGCCCGGGCAGTGGTACCCTACGTATACTGAATGGACACAGATGGGTAACCAGATTCAGACACTCCAGATGGACATGACGTACATGCGAGAGGCGCAAGAGAGGATGGACACGAGAATAACCCGCATGGAGGACCAGTTCTCCGACATGCACCGTTGGATGGAGTCACTCTTAGTGTCTCATTTGGGAGCCGATCATCCTCATTACCGCCCTCCACCACCTCATCCTGATCATTGATGATGGGGATTTCCCCTACTTTCCTTACTCTTGCATTTTTCTTTTTCGTCTTTTGTTTTCTGTTTTTCTTTGTTGACGTGTGATGAGTTGAGTGTTTGGTTGAATTATGGGATTGTATTGGAAGTATTTTAAAACTATTGGGGTACGATTTGTTATGGACTGATATGATGATTGATTTATTTTAAGCTTCTTAACTCTTATCACTTGCTTATTGATGATTCTTGAGTATGACTTGATGAGTAGAGTTAAGTTGTGAGGGTGAGTTAGGAACTTTATTGTGTGAGTGTATGAGTTAGAGTTGATTTGAGAGAGAACTAGTATGCTTACGAGTTTTTTTCTTTTGAGTGCTAGTGTGATGAGAGTGAGAATTCACTAGGACTAGCATGGATGTGAAAGCCGTGAGTTTTGAGCCTATTGAGATTAAGATACATGAATTGATCTCTTCGTTTGTGAGTGAGTCGTCGCCTTAGAGGATGCTAGAACTTATGTGTGCTCTTGCTTCTTGATTGTGTCTAGTTTGATATGCCGAATGTGATCTTAGGCATCTTTGTTTTGATTGAGTCACTTAACCAATAATTCCCTTACCATTGACATTTATCCCTTGTTAGCCAGTTTGAGCCTTAAGCCTATTTCATTTGCTAGCACATTTAAACACTATTCCAAGTTCCTAAGCCTTTTTGTCCCAATTTGAGTGGAGAATAGGAAAAGTGTGAATGTGAAGGGATTGATTTGAGTTGAAAAATGAAAATTGTGATTGCTTGAGTGATTATGAGAAGAAGGTGTGATGAAGAATATGAGTTGTGGGAAAGAAAAAAATTGAGAATGAGTAAAAGAAAAAAATGAGCTCATGTGAGTTGTGTGAAAAAGAAAAAAAAAGTGAAGTGATTGAAAAAAGTGAAATGAATTAGAAAAAAAAAATTGAAGTGTTGAGAGTATTGAAATTGAAAGTGTGTTGATTGAAAATGTTTGAAGTATTCTGTTCCTAATCTCGAAGTACTAAAGTTTGAGTTTCTATTCTACATTCACTTAAGTCACTTATCCATATTGTTATCCCACCTGTCCAAAGAGCCTACATTACAACCTTGAGAAAAGTCATTTTTGATTCGGCATTGATTTCTAGAGTATGGTCGGAGTTGAGAGTGCTTACAAGCCTATGGCTGCCGATATGCGTGATTGATTGTTTGAGTGAGTCCCGTATTATTGTTATACACTTGTGAGGGAGTGAAACACATCGTTGAGTGCACATTCATGTTTGATCTTGGTGTTTCTTGTTGTTATTGCATGAGTATGATGAAGGGAGGCGAGTTAGTATATTTGTGATTGATCTTTGAAGCTCAAGTTCATTTACTTGCATGATTTGATTCTTTGACTCATTCCTAACAATTTCACTTGACTTATTATTTCATTGCTTGAGGACAAGCAATATGGTAAGTTTGGGGGGGTTGATTAGGCGTGAAATTATCATAATTCGTAGCTAAAAATGCCCTAGTTTTGGTCGAATTTGTTGAGTAATTAGAGTCAATTGAGTATTATTTCTACACATTGATGAATTTGTCTCTTTGATGCTCATAGGTGAATCGAGGGCAAAAACTGGAGTTCGTAGGACTTTGAATCGACTCAAACGGATGCCCGGATGAGAAGATATCGAAGAAATACGAATGGTATTAGTGCACAAGAAGAAAAGTATCAGTTGAAGAATAAGGAGACTCATTCGAGTGGATCCACTCGAGCACCACCGCTCGAGCATGCCACTCGAGCGCCCAATTTGTCCAGAGAACTTTTGTCATTCGAGCTACTCGAGCACCAACGCTCGAGCATGTGGCTCGAGCACCTAAAACTTACAGAGAATTTCTAGCACTCGACCAACTCGAGCAGCTCCGCTCGAGCATAGGGCTCGAGCGCCCCAAGACTTGCAGAACGATTCGGCCATTCGACCAGCTCGAGCGCCACCGCTTGAGCCCCTGCTTCATTCGAGCTACACAGCTCGAGCGCCCCCGCTCGAGCGGGTCTGCTAGAGCACTTTCAAGTTCGTGCTTCCGGATTCGTTTTTCGGCCCATGAGTTCCCGATTCGGCCCGACGCTTTTATATACTCGTCCCGAACATGTTTTTACACACCAATTGATACCACATCACTTTTAGAGTTAGTTTTTGGAGAGAGGAAGGGGAGAAGAGACGAGCAAGCTTTAGTTTTACGTAATTGAGGTTTTATTTACGAATTCATAGTTCGATTTTAATTTTTAGTTTCTTTCCTTTAGTTCTTTGTTCTTGAATACTCGAGACTTCGTTTTATTAATTCAATTTCAGTTCTTAGCATTTATTTCTTTAAACCCTAGTTTATGTTTGATAATTTCTTAGTTAAAATCATTATGTTTATGTTCGTTACTTCTTCAATTGTTTTCATTTCCGTAAAAACCATGTCTAGCTAAAACCCTTGCATGCTTAGGGTAGGATGAACTCGTAGAAGTAGGATGTGGGTATGTAATTAGGGTAATTCATGACGGTTAGTTTTAATTCTCTTAATTAATGAATTCTTAAAATCAATCTTAACTTTACCTTTGAATTTCGTTCGGAAAGTGTTCGAGGGAGGACGACCTTACCACTCTTTAACAATTAGTAGATGTAATGAGAGGGTTTAGAAAGGGTTAATTAATCTACCGGTTTATCTAAGGAGGACGACCGCATCACCTTAGTTTAAATTAGGGTCTCGTTAATTAAGCACGATCTATTAACTTGTTAGTGGATTAGTGAAGTCGATTGTTAGGATAAAGTATTAGGGTTTAAATTCTTGAGCTTTCATCTTACAATCTTTTACTTAGGTTATTTCTTGCACGTCATGGTTATTTTGATTATGTACTTGCTCCGTTAGTATACGTAGGAATTCCTATCCTGAGCATCACCATGTCATATTTGAAAACACACTTTTACGTTCGTAGTTTAATTTTCCTTTTCGCATTATTAGAGTAATTTAGTTTAGTTTATATTTTCTTTTCAAAAACCCAAAAACATACACTCATATTAATTACGACGCGTAGATCTTTAGGGATCTGTTCGCATACATCCCTTCCCTTGGGTACGATATACTTGGTCGCTATACTTGCCTATACTACAGTAAACCCGTACGTTTGCGGGGAAACTACTAGTAGAAAGTCAGTAAGTTCGGTTTAAGTCAAGTTCCCCCAAAAAGATTACATCAACTCCATCAAGGAGCGAACAACGACTACAAAAAGAAGAAGACCCTATTCTACTCTACTCCTTAAGATTCTTGCCCGGCCGGAGGAGGGAGATCATTGTCCTTGGGATCTTCAAAGGGTGCCCCTGTTATAGAAGGATCTATGGGGATGTTCTCAGTCAGCTCGGCGATGTGCCCCTCCGCGTCAGCACGCTATTTTTTAGCTTTCTCGTTATGATCAGCGGGCACATACTGCTCGCCCTCGGCGACCTCTTCTTCCTCGTCCTCGGGAGGACTTGTGATTACAATCCTGGGTCAAGAAAGTCTATCTTAACCCCATATTCTGGCAGGCCGCCAATTTGGAGAGTGGTCCTTGGCGCGGGAGGGTTGGACTCAAGGAAGTTGGTGAATTCTTTGCCGATCTCTTCCACGATATGTGGCACATTGAATTTATTCACGGCCCTAATGCACTCGGTGTAAGCACTCACGAACCCTATAATCGAGCTCGCCTCCATCTTGGGAACTGACTCTTCTTGTGTGATGGAGTTGGCGAGCTGATTTTCCAGGTCGGAAACTTTGATTGTGGCCTCGGTGGCAAACTTCTCAGTGACCTCTTTCTGCTTTTGTAATCGGGTGAGCTCGTGGCGAAGTTGCTCGTTCTCAGCCATCTTGACCTTAAGCTCTTCAGCAACTTTAACAAAAAGATCGAGGGTCCGTTGCTCGCTTATCTGGTGGGCCTTCACCTTGTTTTGGAGGTCGTAAACCATCTTCTTAGCCTCCTCTTTGGCCTCGTCCCTCTCCTTGGCTATACGGCTGATGGTGGCTGCGTGCTGTCGGGCATCTCTCTCTAAATCTTCCACCTGGTCGACCAACTTCTGAATGACAACCAGGGTGTTGCCCGCTTCGATCAAGCACAATCGACCGCTATCCCAGGGTGTTTGGGTCTTGACGATCTCGTGTAAATCCTTGCTCTAAGATTTGGTGATTAAGCGTGAAATTGGTAGATTTTATAGCTCGAAATGTCCGTGTTTTGATTGATTTAGATGAGTATTTAGAGTCAATTGAGTACTATTTTCATTAACTAATGAATTTGCCTCTTTTATGTTCATAGATGGATAGAGGGTAAAAAATAGAGTTCGTAGGACTTTGAATCGACTTTGAAGCTGGGTCGTGCACTTAGTGCTCGAGTTGGGTCAAGTCGAGCACTATTGCTCGAGCTCGTATGGTCGTGCACTTTTTGAGTTCTCGAAGTTTGGTGCGCTCGAGTTGCACTTGCTCGAGCTCTACTCGAGCTGACGCGATTTTGGCCCATTAATTCCCGATTCGACCCGTTGCCTATTTATACCCCTTTCGAACATGTTTTTGGACACCACTTCACGCATAGAGATAGATTTTAGAGAGAGAAGAGCACCAAGAGTTCGAGGAAGCATATTTTACTTTTGATCGAGGTTTTACATTACGAATTCATAGTTTAGATTTGGATTTGGTTATTTTCATCTTTCGTTCTTCGATATTTGACACTTGAGATTTCTGAATTTCTTCTTAATTAGATTTTTGTTCTTAGATTTAATTTATTTCTTCAATACCCTAGTTTATGCTTTATAATCTTTTAATTCAAATCGTCATGTTTATGTTCGTTGTTTGTTTAATCGCTTTCGTTATCGTTAAAACCATGCTAGGCTAGAACCCTTGTATGCTTGGGGTAGGATGAATTCGTAGAAGTAGGACGTTGGTACATAATTAGGGTGGCTCGTGATGTTTTGTTTTAATTCTCTTAATTAATGAATGCTTAAAATAAATCCCAGATTTATCTTTGAATTTAGTACGAACATTGTTAGAGAGAGGACGGTCTTATCACTCTTTAATAACTAATAGGCTTAACGAGAGGGTTTAGAAGGGGTTTATTCATCAACCGGTTTATCTAGGGAGGACGACCGCATCACCTTAGTTAAATTAGGGTCTCATTAATTAAGCACAATCCTTTAACTTGATTATTGGCTTAGTGAAGTCGATTGATAGGACAAAGTATCAGGGTTTAATTCTTGAGCTTTTAGTCTTTCAATCTTATACTTAGGATTATTTCTTGCACATCACAGTTATTTTGATTATGTACCGGCTCCGTTAGTATACGTAGGAATTCCTATCCTGAGCATCACCTTTTTATATTTGACATCAAACCTTAGATCATTAATTTCATTCTTTATTTTGCATTCATAAAGTAATATAGTTTAGATTTAATAATTCTAAAAAAAGCCAAAAATATCCACTCATATTAACTACGACGCATAGATCTTCAGGGATCTATTCGCATACATTCCTTCCCTTGGGTACGATATACTTGGTCCCTATACTTGTTGATACTACAGTGAACCCGTACGCTTGCGGGGGTAACTACTAGTAAAAGCTAGTAAAGTTAGGTTCAAGTTAATAGCGCCGTTGCCGGGGATGGCGATGTATGTCAATTGAGTAGGACTTGGAGATAGCTTAGCAGTTAGTAGTGAGTGCTTTATTTTTCTGTTTAATTCTTACTTGTTCGGCAGTTGCATTTTGATTCTTTTGTTAGTGTTTCAGGTTTATGAAAACGCGCTCGCAAGGAGATGCGAGCGAGGAGAGAATACAGCTCGATCATGAGACAATAGCAAGAAGAAACTGAGCCTTCTTAAGAAGGATGAATACTGCCGGTGGAGACAAAGATAACATGAATCTGGATGGAATTGGGGATTTAGACAAAGCTGCTGCAGAGTACGATGCTATAGTGGAACGGGTGGATGGAGTTGATGGAAACAACAGTAACCAACAGATACCCATAGGGGGAACTCAGAACCAATGCCCGAACCTACAAAACCAAAACAACTCTGCACAAACTCAAACCTAAAACCAAAGCTAGAGTAACAACCCTGTCTACACACAAAACAATCCACCTTATCTTTACCCATACCCACCATATCCTTATCCACAATACCCTTATCCTCCACCTCCTGTTTATAACCAACCACCAGATCCGCAAGTACCTATACCACCCGTCTATCCTCAGCACGTTCCTCAGAACGCTGATCACAATGTAGCAATCTGAGGAAGGTTTGCGGCACGGCCGCAAAGGTATTACGATGGAGTGGCATTGCCTCCGGTAGAGGCAAACAACTTCTCTATCTCCCTAGGGATCCTGAAGCTACTTACTGAGAATCAATTCAAGGGGGAGGTCGGGAAGGAGAATCCTCATACTCATTTGAGGAATTTTCTGATGATTACCTCAACTTTAAATTATAACGGCATGGCTGAAGATGCCAAGAGGCTCAGGTTGTTCCCGTTCTCTTTAACTGGAATAGCAAAGGAGTGATATGATAACACGCTCCCACGGGGAGGTGTAACCACATGGGCCGAGCTCAAGCGTCTGTTCCTCAAGCGATTCTACCCTCCATCTAGAACGATCAGAGTAAGGATAGAGATCTCGTCTTTCCAGCATAAGCCAGGAGAGGACTTACGTCAGGCTTGGGAGAGATACTCTAACATGCTTATTTAGTGCCCACAACACGAGTACAACGAAGAGGACATCATGACTTTCTTCTACTGTGGAGCCAGCAAGGCAGGCCAAGCCCACCTTGATGCATGTGCGAGTGGAGCATTCTTGAATTATGGTACAACTAGGTGTAGAGAGATCGTTGATAACATTGTCAAGAATGTCGGGCAATGGAACGAGGACCCAGAATTTCAGAGAGCATATCAGTTGGATGAGAGTGAGGGAACGAGGAAGCTGTTGATGGCGATGATGGAAAAGATAAACAACCTCGAGTTGGGTAGAATCTGGTTGGAGAGAATACGGTAGTGAGTGAGAAAGTGGACCAATCCACAGGTCAGCAAGAGGAGGCCAACTACATGGGAAGACCTGATTATAACCAAGGAGGGTATCCACAAGGTGGCAATCAATTTGGAAGACCTCCCTATGGTCAACCATTTGTACCACCTGGTCCACAACCTCCTCAGAATCAATAGAGGAATAACCAAGGATATCAAGGGGGTCAGCCATCAAACCAAACCCAATGGGGGAAGAACGAGAATTTCTCATATGCCAATCTGAAGGCCGGAATCACAGTTCCTCCAGGTGGTGAAGGTGTTGGAGTTATACGTGAAAGTATGCTTTTACTTTGTATAACTCATGTAATAAACACTTGTTTATGAGAATAATTCTTTTATCACATTTGCTTTAAATATGATTGAATGTTGAATATTTATTGCAACCAGTTCATTATAAGTGGTACTTATTACATTGTAGTCAATGTGGTGATACCCGATCACGGAAGATCACATTAACGGTTTCCTTGTAATTAAACATACAAATTCACGACCTAGGTGGAATTGAAAAATCCGCCGTGAAAGGTTGATGTGTATATCTCAGATTGACTTGTCTTGACCAAGAGATTGCACTAGCACATTTAGTATATGTTGAAGAGGGCCTACAGCGAGGACAAATTCTCCTGTTCTGAAATGTGAAGAATTAGACCTCAGTAGTTATTGATTTCTTAATCTCCGTCACTTAAATAGGACCGTGTGTGCTTAATGGTTATTGCTTTGATTCATGTTGGGTGAGAATCATCGTGACTTCGACCTTTGTGTTTTGGGCAGTAATATTAATCCTACGACGGTTGCTAAGATTTAATACAGAGAAATGCGTGCGAGTACGGCTCGTGTGATTAGTCCCCTTGGTGGGCTCAGAAGTTTTATCGTACCAAATCTTGCAAGTGAAGAATTAGTTTCTTCGGTACTGATAATAATGTTGAGCTGTCTTTACTCCAAGGTGAAATATATTAATTAATTTTGAGCTATTTAGAAGCTTAATTAATTAATGGACTTGATAATCTTAAATGCGGGAAATAATAACCGGGAGCCCATATTATCGTAATATGGATTAAGATGGATAGTGCAATATTAATTTATTAGTGGTAATAATTAATATTAATGGGTTGAATTATATTGGGGCTCAATATTGAAATTCAGAAGTCCATTAGGAGGTCCAATCTTAATTCTCCTTAAGGCCCCTCAAGTACCCATTAAGTAGCTCAATAATAATAAGGTGATTAAAATAAAAAGAAAATATAATGCTGATTTTTCTTGAAATTTTCGAAAAAATGGAATATTATGAGAGAAAAGATTTTGTTGATTTTCTTGGAAAGATATTATGGAAGATAAGTATTCTTAGAAAACAAGATTATCTCATATATTCAAGAAGATCCAAATCTTGAATTCTCTACTAATTATTTTCAAAAATTACTAGCAAAAAAAAAAGGGTGAGTGAGATTTTTGTGGAATATGTTAGGATATATTTTAGTTTTGATGATTTTCCAAAACAACATGTAATAGGTTTGAAAGCAGCCAGGATAGTATCTTTTATTTCAGGTCAGGCTAGGTTAGCTCTCGTAAGAATAGACTGTCAGTTGAGGAAACACTCAGTTGAGGGGGAACTCAGCAACACAGCCTGAGGATATCAAGATGACATCAAGAAGAATTGACTGAAGCCATGCCAGAGACCTGAATCAGAAGAGAAGCCTGAAGGGTGTCCCACTGAGTGTAAACCAGGCTGATCTAAGCTAAGTCAGGTGGACTACTCAGTGAAGAGCATGATCAGGAGGATCAGTGCTGTACCAAGTAGGCCCTGAAGGAGTCAGGCTACTGTGGTCAGGGAACTTTGTCATTCAGCCTTATGACAAAGTTCTTGGAATGACCTTCAAACAGTCTCTCAAGGACAACTACACTGAAGACGTTTAGTCCACTGAAGATCATCAGTCAGTGAAGGAGGAAGCTACCTAAAGTTAGTGGGTCTTAGTCAACCCACTGAGTCAAAGATCCGTGAATCCAGGCCACGTGGACCAATCAGCACGAGGCAGCAACTCTGACACTGACAAAGGCCGCATTCCAAGAAAAGTGGTTGAAACCATTAATTGTATGGATTCAAATGTAATTTCCTCCAACGGTTACATTTGAATCCACACTATAAATACAAGCTCATAGCTACGTTTTGTGTGTGTGTGAAGTAAGAAAAAAAATCAACACCTACGAGCTGTGAAGGTGTGAGTGTTTAGTGCATTGTAAGGGAGCTATAAGGAGGCACGTTCCACACCTTGTACACTGAACTTTAGAGTTCATAGATATACACAAATGAGTGTTCAGCTTGTAACTCATAGCTTAGAGAGGTTTTCCTAATCTTAGCTTAAGGCTAACATATTGTAAAGGAAAACCTCACCTAGTTGGAGAAACCCAACTGAAACCAAAACGCTCTAGTTAGGTTTGTTGGTGGAAGTTAGTCAGTGAGGAGGGGCAGCCCAGGGAGTGGCATGAGTCCAGTTGTAAGTGCACCTTGGCACGTTAAAAATAAGAATCCAAGATAGTGGATTTCCTGTTAAATCAGGCCCGTGGATGTAAGAGCTTGAGCCTCTGAACCACGTTAAACTGAGCGTTGTTTTGTGTTTAAGCACTTGCTAATTATTTGTAGCGCATGCTCACTGAGTATACTTGGAAAGGCTGAAAAGGAAATTAGCAAGTATCTTAGTCAGGGAGAATCAATCTCACTGGCGGGCTTAAGCAAGCACTCGAGAGTTCAGTCTCTCGAGTCACTGCCTTGTTAAGAGCCTGGGCTCACAAGTCAGTTGCACTGACTTGAGTGCTCTGACTCTTAGCAACGCAGTGACTTGAGTATCTTTCACTGAACTCATTCAGGGTGCAATGCAAATGAGTTGAAAAAAAAAAATTGCTCCTGAATTCCCATTTTGGTATTCGAAAACGGGACCATCAGAATATTTATTATGGAGAAAAGAATATATGAGATATATTCAAGATTTCTTAGAGACTAAGAAAAGATTTTCTCCAGGCCCATAAATCTCTACAAATTTCGGCCACTTCATCTATAAATAGGGGATGGATTTTTCATCCCCAAGTACATAATTTCATGTGTTGGAAAAATCAAGAGCATATATATTTTTCTTTTTCCTTAGTTATTTAAATTGCTTGAAAGCACTTCCCACCGGTGATCAAGCAAGGCGAAAGGGAAATACTTGAGAAGGTCTTTGGGTTGGTAGCGCGTTCGTAATTGTCCCGTGATAATCAAAGGTCAATTCTACGAGAGGTACGTAAATCACATAACTTCTTAGTTTATTCCGCCATAGATTTTATGTGAATTAATTCAACATGCATGATGATAAAATTGTTGTTGGAATTATTATTTGAATTAATTAGGATTAATTCATGCTAGTAATAATTGTATTTAAATTTGTATTTAAATTTCATCCCGAATAGTTCCCGAGCACCCCTATTTTCCCAACAACTGGTATCAGAGCCATGTTTCGGGCTCTGAACTTTAAATTGGAATTTAAATTGTTAGACATTAAATTGAAATTGGATAGTAGAATTGCTAGATCTTTTTTGCAGGTATCCAATTGTCATGGTTTTAATGTTTATTTTTTTTCATGCGTGTGAATTAATTATTCTTAATTCGATTCGTTCAAATTTGTTTTTCTCGTGAGAAAATCCACGTGTAGATTAGTTGTTTTATTATGATTTGATCATTATAATAGACTAGTCTAGATCTAGTATTTATTTTTTTTATAAATAAATTGTAATCGGATCGAGACGAAGAACGAAGAATTAAAGACGGCGAACCCGGACGACGCATGCATGCGTGGCGCATGCATGGACGTAAAATCGTGCATGGGGTGAAAAACAAGAACGAACGATGAAATCCGGTGCAGCGCACGGCCCGTACACGACGGGCGAGCTGAGGCGCACGAGCACGCGCGCGAGTCGCCGTCTCTTGGCGCTCGGCACTCGGCGATCATGCCGAGAGGCGCGCGGCCCACCCCGTGGGCCGACACGTGTCGTATCTCGGGCCGTGAATTTTTTTATTTCCGTTCTTGTTTTTTTTGTGTGATTTTAAACGTCGTCTCGAACCCCAAACGAAGTTATTTTTGATGAAGTGTTGCTGTTCGAGTGGGAGCGTGTTGAGACAAATGATGGAAAACAACAAGGACGATATTTCGCATCAAGACGTGAAGAAATTAAACCGTGATAATTGGATTTGAGTGCTCCAATGTATTTAATTTTGTTTTGATGGATGTTTTATTTCGTGCACTTATTATTATTTGTTAATATGTGTTTGCATGAATTTTATTGTCCAAGAAAAATCTTACTTTCGAAAATTACTAAGTATGTTTCTCTAATCACAATTTTATTCCGGATATTAAAATTGGATTAATTTGGCCTCCATAATTTATTTATTTGTGAAGTCCTTTTGGAATACATTTCCCCCTCGGATCGGCCAAAAGGACGGATTTCACATGAATAAATTTCGAAAGGATGATTGTGGATTATTACTAGTGGCGGTATTGACCCTCATCACGAGTGGCTTGCTCAAAGCGAAATAATAATCCTGTATTTAATTATGGTTATTACTTAGGCATAAGAAATTGATATTAAATTACTCCCCTCGGAGTCCCTGTCAATTTTTATGTGGTCAAAGTGGGAGCCAACTATTAATTTTGAATTAAAAATTTGTAACTTTCAAGTTTGTGATCCGCTTGAATGTGTTTAAATGTATAGACCACCCCTCATGGCGTATTTAAATTGTTTGGAGATGTTGGCTGATGCATGATTATATTGTTTTAAGGTTTCAATATAATTGATGTGATCGAATTATGTGATAATTTCATATTTTTCTAGATATTAATATGAATGTATGTTTTATTCTCATTTCATCATGTCGCACCCTTTTAATCCACTGTTTAAATATACTTTAAGTTAACAAACTTTCTGGAGACAATTATATCGATTGGAAATGTAATTTAAATTTTATCCTTACTGCACAAAAATACAATTGGGTTATTCACGTTAATATACCCGGCAAGCCTAATGATAAGTCAAGCAATGGGAAAAGGCAGTTTATGATTGGAAGCGTGACAATGAACACATTAAGTGCATCATCTTGACATCTCTGTCTGAGGATTTGAGGAGCATTCATGAGGACATTGTATCCGCTGTCGAAATCATGGAAAGCCTTGAAGGGATGTTTTCACATCCAAACCCATGACTAATCAGTTCACCTAACATGACTCGGTCAAGTTGGGAATGGTGAAGGGAACGCCCGTGAGGGAGTATGTTTTCGAGATTATGGCATACCTTAACAAGTTGGAAGTACTTGGTGCGGGTTTTGAAGTCCCTTCTAAGGTTGATTTCAAATACCATTCTCTACCGAGAAGCTTTGAGCAGTATCATCTGAACTGTCAAATGAATGAACGGACAAGTCGTATGTCCGAGCTCTTGTAAGTTTTAGTTTCGGTGGAGATGATAATGGAGCACCAGTCTAGTGCTATGGTGGCTAATAGTCCGTCTACCTCTTTTGGTCCCAAGGGAGGGAAAAAGAGGAAGAGAACCAAAGGCCGGACCCAAGCAAATCCAATTGTTGCGAAAGGCAAAGCCAAGGCTAGCATCAAAGGGGAAGTGTTTTAACTGCGGTGATAGAGGACATTGGAGGTCTGCCTGTTCCAAGCCTAAAAGGCTAGGAAAGTTAGGTAATTCACACGTCTTAGCCGTCGAAACTTTTGAAGTGGTGTATGTTGTCCATTCGTGGATAGTGGATACGAGGACCACTGATCACATTTATTTCATTTTGCATGGGTTCAAGCTAACCCGACGATTTAAAGGAAGTGAGATCCCCATCACACCGGGCAATGCTACGAGAGTGGCAGCTGAAGCAATGGGAGAAGTGCGCCTATCTTGTGAAAATAGAGTTATGGTTTTGAGAGACGTTCTTCATGTTCCTAGTTTAGAAAGAACTCAACCTTCAGTTTCTAAACTGTTTTGAATAGATACTCAGTTTCTTTTAATAAGGATGTTATTATTTCTTGAAACGATGATTTTATCTGTTCCGGAACATTGTTGGATGATCTTTATACCATTAATTGGGCACACCACTCATAATGAATCTAATAACACGCCGATCATTTCGAGTAATAAAAGAAAGTGTTCTTCGGACATGAACGAAACACTTCTATGGCATCTTAGACTAGGTCATATTAATCTAAAGCAGATAGAAAGATTGGTGAAAGACGGATTCTTGGAATCAATCCAAGTCGAACCGTTTCCAACTTGTGAATCCTATTTAGAAGGTAAAATGACCAAGAGGGCATTTGGAGCCAAGAAGAATAAAGCCACGGAAGTGTTGGAACTCGTTCATACCGATGTGTGTGGTCCAATGATGATCAAAGCGAGAATGGGGTATGAGTATTTTGTCACCTTCATTGACGATTACTCAAGATATGGGTACGTTTTCCATATGAGGCATAAGTCTGAAACTTTTGATAATTTCAATGAGTTTAAGGCCGAAGCCGAGAAATATAGGGAAAAGAGTATTAAGTTTCTACGATCAGATCGTGGAGGCGAATACCTCAGCGATGAATTCTTGAACTACTTGTCGGACGAAGGGATCGTATCCCAGTTGACCGCACCAGGAACCCCTCAAAAGAACGGTGTAGCGGAACGAAAGAACTGGGCTCTTTTAGAAATGGTCAGATCCATGATGAGTTATTCGGATTTACCCAAATCGTTTTGGGGTAACGCCTTGGAAACGACGGCTTACATTCTAAACTTGGTGCCATCCAAATCGGTTCCTAAAACCCCAATGGAATTGTGGACCGGGCGCAAGCCCAGTCTAAGACACTTGCGGATTTAGGGTTGTCCGGCATACGTGCTAGACAAGGAAGCCGGTAAGTTGGATCCACGTTCGGAATTAAGGCTGTTTATAGAATACCCTGCGGGAACGAAAGGGTGTATGTTCTATAGTCCCAAGGATCAAAAGACCGTGATTAGTTCGCACTTTAAATTCTTGGAGAAAGACTATATGAACAAAAGAAAGCCCAAAAGTGAGATTACCTTAGATGAGTTAAGAGGGCAGACTCCTATACCAAGTGTTGGTCCCGTTTTCGAAGGGCAAAATGGGAATTCAGGAGCAAATTTTTTTTTAAACCTTTTCCTCAGGGAGTTCAGTATGAGAGAGAAATACTGAAGTCACTGCTCTGCTCAGAGGCTGAGTTACCAAGTCAGTGAGAAGGCTTGGAGACTCATGCTCTGAGCAAGGACAGTGGCTTGAGATGCTGAACTCTCGAGTGCGTTATCAAATCACAGCTTGCACCCTGACTGAGTTCAGTGACGGAATACTCAAGTCACTGCGTTGCTGAGAGTCAGAGTTATCAAGTCAGTGATGAAACTTGAAAGCTCAGGCTCTCAACAAGGCAGTGACTCGAGAGACTGAACTCTCGAGTGCTAGCCTGATTCAGTCAGTAAGATGAATCTCCCTGACTGAAATGCTTAACTAAAGTTCCTTTTTAAACAATGCTCTCAGTGAGCAGATTTTCGCAATACTTTAGAAGAAAAGACATTCCAAATAATAACACTTGGTTTAACGTGGTTCAGAGACTCAAGCTCTTACATCCACGGCCTGATTTAACAGGAAATCCACTCCTTTGGATTCATATTTTTATCGTGCCAAGGTGCACTTACAACTGGACTCACGCCACTCCCTGGGCTGCCCTTCTCCTCACTTACTACCAACAAACCTGACTAGAGGGTTTTGGTTTCAGTTAGGTTTTCTCCAACTAGGTGAGGTTTTCCCTTTACAGTGTGTTAGCCAATAGCTAAGATAGGGAAAACCTCTCTAAGCTTAGAGTTACAAGCTGAACACTCATATGTGTATATTTGAAGACCCTAATGGTCAGTGTTTAAGATGTGAGTAAACCCTCCTTATAACTCCCATGCACGTATGCTACTACCCACACCCTCACAGCTCGTAGGTGTTTGTTTTCTTACAATTCTTACAACAACACAACACACCCAACTACGCAACTATGAGCTTGTATATATAATGGGGATTCAAATATATCCGTTGGAGGGAAGATACATTCAAATCCAACATTTAATGGTTTCAACCACTTTTCTTGGAATGCGGCCTTTGTCAGTGTTAGAGTTGCTGCCTCGTGCTGATTGGTCCACGTGGCCTGGATTCACGGATCTTTGACTCAGTGGGTTGACCAAGACCCACTGACTTTAGGTAGCTTCCTCCTTCACTGACTGATGATCTTCAGTGGACTGAACGTCTTCAGTTTGGTTATCCTTCAGAGACTGTTTGAAGATCACTCCAAGAAGTTTGTCATAAGGCTGAATGACAAACTTCCCTGACCACAGTAGCCTGACACCTTCAGGGCCTACTTGGTGCAGCACTGATCCTCCTGATCATGCTCTTCACTGAGTGGTCCACCTGACTTAGCTTAGATCAGCCTGGTTTACACTCAGTGGGACATCCTTCAGGCTTCTCTTCTGGTTCAGGTTTCTGGCATGGCTTCAGTCAGTTCTTCTTGGTGTTATCTTGATATTCTCAGGCTGTGTTGCAGAGTTCCCCTTCGCTGAGTTCCCCCTCAACTGAACAGCCTATTCTACTGAGAAATGACTTAGCCTGACCTGAAATAAAAGATACTATCCTGACTGCTTTCAAACCTATTACATGTTGTTTTGGAAAATCATCAAAACTAAAACACATATCCCAACAATTTCCCCCTTTTTGATGATTCCAAAACTTCTAACCAAATGATTTTCTATTACAAGAATAATGTCAGAGTACAAGTAATAGTTTGAAATATGCAGGAATTCCCATAGTTTAACACGTTTAAGATCTGTTCGGTTGACCATTTTTCTTAACAAAACTGGATCAGTGGTCAGGTGAACAACCGGCTCTGATACCAATTGTTGGTCCCGTTTTCGAAGGGTAAAATGGGAATTCAGGAGCAAATTTTTTTTTTAAACCTTTTCCTCAGGGAGTTCAGTATGAGAGAGAAATACTCAAGTCACTGCTCTGCTCAGAGGCTGAGTTACCAAGTCAGTGAGAAGGCTTGGAGACTCATGCTCTGAGCAAGGACAGTGGCTTGAGATGCTGAACTCTCGAGTGCATTATCAAATCACAGCTTGCACCCTGACTGAGTTCAGTGATGGAATACTCAAGTCACTGCGTTGCTGAGAGTCAGAGCTATCAAGTCAGTGATGAAACTTGAAAGCTCAGGCTCTCAACAAGGCAGTGACTCGAGAGACTGAACTCTCGAGTGCTAGCCTGATTCAGTCAGTAAGATGAATCTCCCTGACTGAAATGCTTAACTAAAGTTCCTTTTTAAACAATGCTCTCAGTGAGCAGATTTTCGCAATACTTTAGAAGAAAAGACATTCCAAATAATAACACTTGGTTTAACGTGGTTCAGAGACTCGAGCTCTTACATCCACGGCCTGATTTAACAGGAAATCCACTTCTTTGGATTCTTGTTTTTATCGTGCCAAGGTACACTTACAACTGGACTCACGCCACTCCCTGGGCTGCCCTTCTCCTCACTTACTACCAACAAACCTGACTAGAGGGTTTTGGTTTTAGTTAGGTTTTCTCCAACTAGGTGAGGTTTTCCCTTTACAGTGTGTTAGCCAATAGCTAAGATAGGGAAAACCTCTCTAAGCCTAGAGTTACAAGCTGAACACTCATATGTGTATATTTGAAGACCCTAATGGTCAGTGTTTAAGATGTGAGTAAACCCTCCTTATAACTCCCATGCACGTATGCTACTACCCACACCCTCACAGCTCATAGGTGTTTGTTTTCTTACAATTCTTACAACAACACAACACACCCAACTACGCAACTATGAGCTTGTATATATAATGGGGATTCAAATATATCCGTTGGAGGGAAGATACATTCAAATCCAACATTTAATGGTTTCAACCACTTTTCTTGGAATACGGCCTTTGTCAGTGTCAGAGTTGCTGCCTCGTGCTGATTGGTCCACGTGGCCTGGATTCACGGATCTTTGACTCAGTGGGTTGACCAAGACCCACTGACTTTAGGTAGCTTCCTCCTTCACTGACTGATGATCTTCAGTGGACTGAACGTCTTCAGTTTGGTTGTCCTTCAGAGACTGTTTGAAGATCACTCCAAGAAGTTTGTCATAAGGCTGAATGACAAACTTCCCTGACCACAGTAGCCTGACACCTTCAGGGCCTACTTGGTGCAGCACTGATCCTCCTGATCATGCTCTTCACTGAGTGGTCCACCTGACTTAGCTTAGATCAGTCTGGTTTACACTCAGTGGGACATCCTTCAGGCTTCTCTTCTGGTTCAGGTTTCTGGCATGGCTTCAGTCAGTTCTTCTTGGTGTTATCTTGATATTCTCAGGCTGTGTTGCAGAGTTCCCCCTCGCTGAGTTCCCCCTCAACTGAACAGCCTATTCTACTGAGAAATGACTTAGCCTGACCTGAAATAAAAGATACTATCCTGACCGCTTTCAAACCTATTACATGTTGTTTTGGAAAATCATCAAAACTAAAACACATATCCCAACACCAAGTATACAAGATGATGTACCACACGTCACACCTTCACAACCGGAACCCCGTCGCAGTGGGAGGATTGCTAGGCAACCCGAGAGATTCATGGGAATAGGAGAATCTTCGGATTTGATTCCCGGCGATGAATTAGACCCATGGACATACGACGAGGCAATCCAAGACAAAGACGCAGAGTCATGGCAAACAGCAATGGAAACCGAAATGGGTTCGATGGATCATAATCAAGTGTGGGAGTTTGTCGAACCACCCAATAGGGTAGAACCCATTGGATGCAAGTGGGTGTACAAGAGGAAAAGAGGACCGGACGGAAGGGTTGAGACCTTCAAAGCAAGGCTAGTGGCCAAAGGGTATACTAAAAAAGAAGGGATCGATTATGAGGAGGCCTTTTCGCCTGTAGCTATGCTTATGTCCATCCGTATTCTCTTGTCGATCGCTGCGCACCTAGATTACGAGATCTGGCAAATGGATGTCAAGACAGCTTTCCTTAACGGAAGTCTTGACGGGATAGATATCTATATGCAACAGCCCAAAGGTTTTATTGAAAAAGGCCAAGAGCACCTCGTATGCAAGCTTAAGAGATCCATTTATGGACTTAAGCAAGCATCGCGTACTTGGAACCAGTATTTTGATCAAGTGATTAAGTCTTATGGGTTTGATCAAAATGAGTTCGAAAGTTGTGTGTATAAGAAGCGTGACGGAACTGCGGTGGTATTCTTAGTGTTATACGTAGATGATATTCTGCTCATTGGAAACAATTTAAAGGTATTGTCAGACGTAAAGGTATGGCTGTCAAAACAATTTGATATGAAGGACTTAGGGGAAGCCGGTCACATCCTTGGGATCAAGATCACTCGCGATCGCAAGAAGAGGATGTTGGGCTTATCGCAAGCTTCATACATTGACACTGTTTTGAAGCGTTTCAGCATGCAAGATTCCAAGAAAGGTTTTGTACCTTTTAGGCACGGAATCCATCTATCTAAAGAAATGAGCCCTAAGACGCAAGTGGAGATAGATGACATGAAAGGTGTTCCGTACGCTTCGGCCGTAGGAAGCCTTATGTATGCAATTCTGTGTACGAGACCGGATATCTGCTTTGCCGTGGGCATGGTGGCAAGATATCAAAGTAATCCCGAGAAAGACCATTGGACTGCCGTAAAGTGCATCTTGAGGTATCTGAAAAGAACTCGTGAGCGGATGTTGATTTACCAGTCAGATAGTCTTATCCCCGTGGGATACACGGACTCAAATTTCCAATTAGACATAGACTCAAGAAAGTCAACCTCGGGTAGTGTGTTTTGCATGGGAGGAGGAGCCATTTCATGGAGAAGCGTTAAGCAGATATGCATTGCCGATTCAACCATGGAAGCCGAGTATGTAGCTGCTTGTGAAGCAGCGAAAGAGGTAGTATGGTTCAAGAACTTCTTAGTGGACTTGGACGTTGTTCCGAATTTGCCCGACATGATAATTGTCTATTGTGACAATGCCGGAGCAGTTGCAAATTCAAAGGAACCGAGAGCCCACAAGGCCAGCAAACACATAGAAAGAAAATACCATCTTATACGAGAAATCGTTAAGAGAGGAGATATAGAGGTGGCAAAGATAGCGTCGGGTGACAACCTAGCGGATCCATTCACAAAGGGTCTGCCTTAGAGTACATTCGAGAGACATGTGGATGGAATGGGAGTCAAGACTATTGCCAATCTGCTTTAAGTATAAGTGGGAGGAATTATTAGGTTAGTGTAGGTTGACATGAGATGTCACGTAGAGCTACTACACTAAGACATGCATGATGTATACTAAAAAGCAGACTTTAAGTATAAGTGGGAGATTGTTGGAGTTATACGTGAAAGTATGCTTTTACTTTGTATAACTCATGTATTAAACACTTATTTATGAGAATAATTCTTTTATCACATTTGCTTTAAATATGATTGAATGTTGAATATTTATTGCAACCAGTTCATTATAAGTGGTACTTATTATATTGTAGTCAATATGGTGATACCCGATCACGGAAGATCACATTAACGGTTTCCTTGTAACTAAACGTACAAATTCACGACCTAGGTGGAATTGAACAATCCGCCGTGAAAGGTTGATGTGTATATCTCAGATTGGCTTGTCTTGACCAAGAGATTGCACTAGCACATTTAGTATGTGTTGAAGAGGACCTACAGTGAGGCAAATTCTTCTGTTCTGAAATGTGAAGAATTAGACCTCAGTGGTTATTGATTTCTTAATCTCTGTCACTTAAATAGGACCGTGTGTGCTTAATAGTTACTGCTTTGATTTATGTTGGGTGAGAATCATCGTGACTTTGAACTTTGTGTTTTGGGCAGTAATATTAATCCTACGACGGTTGCTAAGATTTAATACGGAGAAACGCGTGCGAGTACGGCTCGTGTGATTAGTCCCCTTGGTGGGCTCAGAAGTTTTATCGTACTAAATCTTGCAAGTGGAGAATTAGTTTCTTCGGTACGGATAATAATGTTGAGTTGTCTTTACTCCAAGGTGAAATATATTAATTAATTTTGAGCTATTCAGAAGCTTAATTAATTAATGGACTTGATAATCTTAAATGCGGGAAATAATAACCGAGAGCCCATATTATCTGTTGGTCCCAAAATGGTTATCCAGCGGAAAGCGTTTTGAAATATTTTTAGTGAAAACCTTTTAAAAGATAGTGATAAAAATTATAGTGCAGAAAATAAAGAACACCAAGGATTTATAGTGGTTCGGATATAATGATCCTACGTCCACTCTCCCTTTCTCCAAAGGGGACTTTCTCTCCAACCAACTTACTCACGAACCACTGGAATTGCGAAGTACCAGCTCCTTCGTACAACTTACAACAACCTTTCAATGTGGTGAATAGATTGAGTAAAAAATCCAACTAGAACTCCTAAAAGAGTAGATAATACTTGTATAAACAAGGTAAGTGTATGGTGAGAGTTCGTGTGTCTTTGTGTGCTCTTGCCCGACTCTTGTCTCTCTCTAATGAACTCAACCAAAACACTCATATTTATAGTTGTAGGAATTAACTAGCCGTTGGAGAGCTAGCAATTTCAAACAACCATAATTGGAGGAATATAATCAATCACAGATTGATTATATTGATTGATTGATCTCCTCCATTGATTGGATCTTTTATGATTGATTCCAATCAATCAATCAATCCTCCTATTGTTGATAGGCGAGCAGGAACAACATTTGGGCGACCAGGATTAGCGCAAATCATTCTGGGTGATTGCAATTGCACTATTACTATCATAGAATATAGGAATATCCTTAGCTCTAATCTGGTAGTCCCTAAGCTGTTGACTAATCCAGAGTAGTTGTGAACAACAGCTCCCTGCAGCCATGTACTCTGCTTCTGTTGTTGATGTAGCAACTGAAGTCTGCTTCTTAGAAAACCAGGATACCAATTTATTCCCTAAAAATTGTCAAGTTCCACTAGTAGACTTCCTATCTATTCTGCATCCACCATAGTCTGAATCTGAATAACCACTCAATTCTAAATTGTCATCTGCAGGATACCACAATCTTAAATTCACTGTTCCCTTAAGATACTTCAATATTTTCCTAGTTGCTTCCAAGTGACTCTTCTTGGGATTAGCTTGAAATCTGGCACATACTCCTACAGCAAAAGTAATATCTGGTCTGCTTGCAGTCAGGTACAGAAGAGAACCAATAAGTGCTCTGTACTGAGTCTGGTCCACACTCTCTCCAGACTCATCTGGATCCATGTTGAAATTTGTCATCATAGGGATCTTGGCTACTTTGCTAGATCCTATTCCAAATTTCTCTAACATGTTTCTGGTGTACTTAGCTTGGTTAATAAAAATTCCCTTCTCTGATTGCTTTACCTGCAAACCCAAAAAGTAATTCATTTCTCCCATCATGGACATCTCAAACTGTCCCTGCATGAGCTCACCAAACTTCTCACACAGCTTCTTGTTAGGGGATCCAAATATGATGTCATCAACATATATTTGGACCAGAAGGATGTCCTTTCCTTCTTCTTTCCTAAACAAGTTTCTATCAATCTTACCTTTAGTAAAACCATTGTCCAGAAGAAACTGAGATAGAGTGTCATACCATGCTCTGGGTGCCTGCTTCAGCCCATAAAGAGCTTTCTTAAGCTTAAACACCTTGTCACCTTGTTCAAAACCAGGGGGTTGTTCCACATACACTTCCTCAATGAGAATCCCATTAAGAAAGGCAGATTTCACATCCATCTGGTATACTTTGAACTTCATGTGAGCAACATATGCTAAGAACAATCTGATGACTTCTAGTCTGGCAACAGGGGCAAATGTCTCATCATAGTCTATTCCTTCAGACTGAGAATAGCCCTGGGCCACTAGCCTTGCCTTGTTCCTAGTAATGACATCATTCTCATCTTTCTTATTCTTGAAAACCCACTTAGTGCCTATCACATTTTGATGTCTTGGTCTGTCTACCAGCTCCCAAACATCCTGTCTGGTGAATTGATTCAACTCCTCCTGCATTGCAACAATCCAATTTGAATCTTTCAGTGCCTCCTTGATGTTCTTGGGCTCAATCAAGGACACATAGCAACTGAATAAGGCAGCTAAGTTAAGAGTCATCCTAGTCTGGACACCCTTAGTTGGATCTCCTAAGATCAGGTCATTGGGGTGATCAACCAGGGTCCTCCTTCCCGTGGTCTTGCCTGGTTGATCATCTTCTGCAGTACCTTGGTGATTATCACCACCTGCAGAAGAGCTTCCCCCTACAGGAGTTCCAACCTCTTCTGGTTCTGCTCCTTGTGAAGGCTGCTGCTTCAGAGAACCAGGAGATGGGTCATCATCTGAATCTGAATCTGAATCAAGAACAGGTGGATTGACTTTGATAACTCTGGGTGTAGTCTGATTCTGGTCTCATCAGAAGACTTAGAGTCCACCTTGCACTCAAAAGCAGATTCATCAAAAACAACATGAGGTGTTTCCTCCACACAAAGTGAATTCTTATTAAAAACTCTAAAAGCCTTACTGGTGCTGGAATATCCTAAAAATATTCCATCAGCCACTTTAGCATCAAAGGTTCTTAATTTAGATTTCCCATTGTCATGGATGAAACACTTACATCCAAAAACATGAAAGTATGAAACAGATGGGGTTTTACCTTTCCATACCTCATATGGAGTCTTATTATGTCTCTAGGCAATTAGGCATCTGTTCTGAGTGTAGCAGGCTGTATTGATGGCCTCTGCCCAAAATCTCTGTGGAGTGTTGTACTCTGCCAGAAGTGTTCTTGCAGCTTCTTTAAGAGTCATATTCCTCCTTTCTGCTACTCCATTTTGTTGGGGTGTTCTGGCAGCAGATGTCTCATGAAAAATCCCATGATCCTTGCAGTAATCTGCAATGTGTGAATTCAAAAACTCTGTCCCTTTATCACTTCTGATTCTGACTATGCTCTGGTTCTGCTCATTCTGATTGAAGAATTCTGGCAGCTTAGTCATAGTTTCATTTTTCTTAAACAAGAACACTACCCAAGTGTATCTTGAAAAGTCATCCACTATTACTAAGGTGTACTTCCTTCCACTGAAACTAAGAGGAGAAACAGGTCCAAACAAGTCCATGTGAAGTAGTTGAAGTACTCTGGTTGTGGTTGTGCTCTGGACATCCTTAAAGGAAGTCTTGGGTTGTTTACCCTTCTGGCATGAACCACAAACCTGATTCTTCTTAAACACTTCATTAGGAAGACCTCGAATGAGACCTTTTCTGGCAATCTTGTTCAGTATTTTGAAGTTAAGATGACACAATCTCTTGTGCCAAATCCAGCTATTCTCTGCAGAGCCTTTAGCAACCAGGCAAGCATTTCTTGGGCAACTGCTAAAATCTGCAAGATAAATGTTACCCTTCCTCAAGCCTATTAGCAAGATATCATTATAATCAGAAGAGAAAACAGTGCATGAATCACTAGAAAACTTCACTGAGTATCCCTTGTCACAAAATTGGGATACTAAAAGCAGATTATGCTTGAGTCCTTCAACATAGTAGACTTCATCTATAGAAACTCCATTGAAGGTCAACTTTCCAACTCCTCTGGTGACTCCATAGTTGTTGTCACCAAACATCACTCTTGGTCCATTCATTGGCTTGAAATCTTGGAGATTATCTTTCTGGAAGGTCATGTGCTTGGAACATCCACTATCAATGTACCAGACATGGTTGCTTGAAAATCCTTTCTCCAATGGACTCTTATCTACCTGCAGAGAAATCAATTAGGTCCCCTACTAGTGCTGGGTCCTGATTGGTTAGTTGCAGGTTTTGTAGGAATCCATAGATAAAGATCATCCCTTGATGGATGAGGAGATCTTATCTTCCTTCCAAATCTATCTACCAGCACATGTCCTCTTACAATGACATATTGAGCTACTGGTCTGATAAGGACACCTTTCCTATAAACAGGTCTGGTGTACCTTTTCTCAAATCTGGCCTTTGGAATGGCCTGCCTCAAAGACATGGTCTTAAAGGTCTGGTTGTAAGGGTACATCCTAGAAGAACCATCTCTGGTGTCATAACTTCCCAGATCAGTTGGTTTTCTATAGATGGGTCTGGAAGACCTCCTCTGGTTCTGATACTTAGACCTGCTCTGGTGGTCATAGGTCCTTTGAGTATACCTATTCTGGAATTGAGTCCTCTGAGAAAATTGTCTCTGGGGTACCTGGTGCTGTTGAACATTGTTCCTTCTCTGGTAGGTCTTACTCTGATTGGTATTCCCCTTTCTTGAGTGTTTCCCTTGAGGTCCCCTAATCTGGTTAGGTTCCCTTCGAGGATTACTCTGGGGTCCTCCAACTTGAGTAAGTTCTACTCCTTGGGACTCATTGTTCACAGGACCATTAATCTTCAATGGTTCCCCTTGTTGACTTTTATTCTCTAGAATCTTCTCTTCCAGGACAGTCAACTCTTCTGGACCATATGTTATGTGATTAACAGAGTGATTCCTTTTCCAATCAGGATTGTGAACCACCTTGTAACCATTACCAGTCAAGTCTTTATCATCCCAGATTTCTACCAATTTACCAGCTCTTACCGACTTGTCTTTATTATAAAGGAATTTATGAGTTTTAGTGGTAATTCCAGAATATCCTAAACCACTCTTATCACTAATGCGCTGAGAAGACTCTGATATGATAGATACAACAGATGGTATCTTAGGAGCTTCTCTGGGCATGGGTATTTCCTCTATGTTGTGAGCAACTTGTTTTCCCTTGATAAGAGCCTGGTATTTGGCTCTGAGTTCATTGATCTCATCTTCTTGAGAGTTCTTTTCTTTCATGAGTTGATCTACCAGAGTATCTCTTTCTGTGATCTTATCCTGAAGTTCAGAGACTTCTTTGGAATGATCTTTCATGAGTTCTCTGGTGGATTTATGCTCATGAGAGAGAGATTGAACTTCAGCTCTGAGCCTACCATTCTCTTTCTCAAGTTTTTGACAAAGTTGGACATAATTTTGGAGATCTGATAGCATTTGTTTCATATCAGACTCTCTGGAGTTACCAGATGAATTAGAGGATTCAGTACATTTGGAATTTGATAAGACTAAAGTAGTTTCATTTACCTCAGTGATGTCTGCCATAAGACACACATCATCATCTGATCCGAAATTAGAAGAAGAAGAAGAACTGGAACTAGTATCCTTCTCTTCTGCTTCTGCCAGCAATGCTCTCTTATCTGCATATCTCCTATCTCTCTTGATTCTTTTCTCTTCTCTTTCCCTAGGAGTAAGCTGAGGACAATCATAACTGTAGTGACCAGTCTTGTTGCATGTGTAGCAGGCATTGTCTCCTCTGGGATTAGGACTTGGCTCTCTCCTCCTCTGGTTGTAGTCTGATCTGGCTGGACTACTTTCTCTCTTCTGGTAGTCAGGTCTACCAGAGCTACCATCTCTCCTCTGATAATCTGATCTCCCAGAGTTGCCAGGGTTGTCATCTCTCCTCCTCTCTGGAGTTCTGAATCTGGTCTCCCTTGAGTCTCCAGATGTCTTCTCCTTCTCTGCAGACTTGAAGGAACTCTTTCTGTCTCTGGTAGATTCCTTCCAGTGCCTTTTGTACCTGCCATATTTTGTACTCATTTTATCTAATTTACGAGTTAGAAGTGCTACCTGCTCCTTGAGGCTCAAGTCATCTGAAGTAGACTCCTTTGGCTTGACATCAGGCTTGATAGTAGAAGAGAATGCAACACCTTTCTGGCCAGAAGAGGAAACCTCTTCTGTTTGATCCTCCTCTTGAAGATCATACTCATAGGCTTTGAGATCAGACAACAGAAGATGATGATCCAGAGTATTGAGATCCTTGTTGTCCTTGATCACAGTGACTTTAATTCTTCACCTGCTGGTTAGTGAGCGCAAGATTTTACTATTAATTTCTTTTTCAGAGTAGGTCTTACCTAAGGCACTAGCCTTGTTCAGGAGGTTTGTGAGACGCATGTCCAGCTGGTCAATGGTCTCGTCTGGTTTCATCTTGAAGGTGTCAAACGAGTGTTGAACAGCTTGGAGCTTGTTGTCTTTGATCTTCTCTGTTCCCTCACAGAGAAGTGCAAGTTTGTGCCACATCTCCTTGGCAGTGGCACATGTTCTGACCTTTTCAATCACCTCTTTAGTAAGTGTGTTGATGATCTCTGTTCTTGCCACCTGGTCTAAGTTGTAGAGCTTTCTTTCATCATTGTCAAGCTCATCTTTCTTTTTTAGGATTCTTTGCCTGGGGACTCTATCCTCTGTAGCTTCACTAGTTTCTTCCCTGGACTCTGACCTGCCACTATCAATAGGAGTCCAGTAAAATTGAATGGGGCCACTTTCAACCACATCTAACATGCGGTGGTGAATAGCTCCAAGATGATTGCTCATCATGAAGCTCCAGTGGCTGTAATCCTCAAAAGAGAATTCTGGGAGCTTACGGCTCTTGTAAGAAGATTTTGCAGACATTTTGATAAGAAATTAAGGGAAATAACAAGAACTTGAACAAAAGCACTAACGAGCAATGGATCTGCCCGGTGACCACCAAAAGCTTTTCAAAGCAGTGGTCGTGGACACACTGCTCTGATACCACTTGTTGGTCCCACTAGTTAGATTAATTGCGGAAGCTTAAGTTAAATGTCTTTCAAAGTCTTTTACAAGAGAACAATAATCAACAAACAATAAGTAAAATAAAGCGATAAAGAACACAAGATGTATAGTGGTTCGGATAGAATATCCTACGTCCACTCTCCCTTATATCCAAGGGGTCTCACTAACAACCAACCAACTCACTTACTTACTGGAATTTGGAAGTACCAGTTCCTTCTTACAGCCTCTTTAGATTTACCCTCAACCTAAAGATCAAACAGCCTACAACCTTGTCTGATAGATGAACAGGTTGAGGTTTCAATAACTCCTTAAGAGTAGATAAATATTATGAACAGTAAGAGTGCTTGGAAAGAATCTCAAAAGCTTAGATGGACTTATGCGCGTATATGGTCTCTCTAGAGCTTTTTCTTGAACTGCACTCTTGTATTTATAGAGGGGATTAGGGCTAGCCGTTAGAGGGCTAATCCAATCAGATCCTCTATATAAGGAAGCCTCAATCAATCAATTCCCTAATTTATTGATTGGGTTGGTGGGATCCTTGGATTGATTATCTTCAAATACTTTCCAATCCTGATCTTGTTGACTTGATTTGAATCACCAACGGTCAGTAGCTTCCTCTGCCTAACTCTGATTCTCACCAGAGAAGGCAAGACCAGACACCAGGCAACCTCAGTGTCTTCTGGTCCTCATCTGGTCAACAACCTGAATACTCAGTAGAATCAGGAGATCAAACTGAGCATCTTTTGTTCTACCAGACTCGTCTGGTCCGGACTCGTCTGGTCTGGGGAACGTCCTCTGCCTCTGGTCAGATCTCATCTGGTGGAGTCCTCTGGTGAAGTCCTCTGGTGACTCTTCTGGTGAAGTCTTCTGGTCTGGCAGTTCCCCCTAGACTAAGTCCTAAACTAGATCATCATCTGGCTAACAGGTCCAGATGGTCCTATTACATCTTCTGGTTTGTTTTAACTCATCAAAACTAACAACTTTTATCCTAACAGTACTGAACTCTGGAAAGATGTGCACCTAAGGTGCCCGAAGACATATGCCGAGTTTCGGAATCGGGCAGGCATTTTTGTCTCCATGCATGAAGCCCTGCAAAAAGACATGAGAGACAAAGGAGAGCAGAAAGAGGGTGCGAAGAAGCCTGGAACTGGTTATCGAGCTCCCAAGAACATGAAAGCATTTACTGAGGGGACGGAGCTGAAGGACAAACTGAACCATATTCTTACTGTATCAATCGATACAGTTTACAATAGTGTCTGAGACAAAGAATTGCTAACACCTCCCCGAAAGATACGTCAGGATACGAGCAAGTTGAACCAGAATAAATATTGTGCCTACCACCATAGCGTGGGACACTTTACAAGCGAATTTCGTGACTTGCTGAAGCAGTTGTGGCATTTTTATGAAGAGGGAAAGCTATCCAATTTCATTAAAAGACAGCCCGGCAAAAGAAACAGAGATGAAGATTCTGATGAAGAAGACCAGGAACAGGCACCTCATCGGAATCGGGTTGGGCGACCGGCTCAGGCGCCAGCCGGAGGACCGGTTCAAGACATCCAGATGATGGAGCCTGCAGGGCCCTTAGCTGGTTATTCTGATGGACGAGCACCAATTTCTAATCGGAAAAGAAAGGCAGAATTACGAGCGATCGGACATGTACAGGAAATGGGGGTCATTCCACCTACCATGCAAACACCGGAATTAACTTTCACCGATAGAGATTTGGAAGGAGTACTGACCCCACACAACGATTCGCTTGTGATATGTGTTAAGATTATGGAAACGAGGGTGCATAGATTGCTGGTGGATACTGGAGCCTACACTAATGTCCTTTTTAAAAAGACGCTTGATCAAATGGGAGATTATGCAGGCTACATCAGAGACACAAATCACCGTATCCTGGGATTCGGAAATGCTGTGACAATCCCGTTGGGAATAGTAACTTTCACTATGCAACTTGTGACGGTCAAAGAGCCTGAGAAGAATATCGCAAGAATGGTGGATTTCTTGGTCGTCGATCAAGAGTCATCATACAACGGATTCCTGGGATAACCTTTCTTAAACGAATTCAGGGCCGCGTGTTCAACTTACCATTATTGCATAAAATTCCCAACAGCAAGTGGAATTGGCACGGTGAAAGGAGACCAGAGAAAAGCTCGAGAATGTCTTCTGCAAATTCAGTCAAGACAGGGACAAGTATCAATGATGGAAGCGTCAACTAGTCAACACGAAAATGAACCCTCAATCTTGGAGGATATTCTTGGAGCACAAAACGATAAGATGGACATTGATGACCAACCTTCGCCCACGAGCGACCGGGCACAGCAAGGCGACGAGCAAAACCTGCTAAAAGCAACGTTACCCCCCGTGGCCGACTGTCTGTGCCCAAATGATAACCAGGGGAGTCCAACTTTGGTGGTCGGGTCTCGCCCAGAGCCTGCGGACGATCTTGACCCCCGGTTGGGTATTGAACCCATGGACATCGAGGATGAGCTAAGTCCGGAAGGACCAATAGTTAACCCTTGATGGAAAGGGCAAAAACGACGGGCAACTCCCGTTGAAGAATTGGAGGCCATCAAGATTGATCCCGAACGTGTTGGTCTTGAACTTTACATCGGATCTGAACTTCCCGAGCCTTACAGAACCCGCATGACGGACTTTCTGAAGGCTAACTTAGATGTCTTCGCATGGTCCCATGCTGATATGGTGGGAATCAATCCGAAGGATGCTTGTCACAGGTTGAATATCAACCCAGTCCGAAAACCTGTCCATCAGAAACGACGAAAGTACGGACCAGACAAGTATCAAGCTTTAAACGAAGAAGTCAAAAAGTTGCTGGACAAGGATTTAATTAAACAAGCGTTATGTCCACAATGGGTTGCAAATCCTGTCCTGGTACGGAAGCCAAATGGAACCTGGAGGCTATGCATAGATTTTACAGATCTTAATGCAGCATGCCCGAAGGATAACTTTCCGCTCCCGCACATCGATCAACTGGTGGACAGTACTGCCGATCACAAAATGTTCACATTCATGGATGCTTTCGCAGGATACCAGCAGATTCCAATGCACCCAGACGACCAAGAAAATACGGTTTTTTATACAAATAAAAATTTGTTATGCTGGAAAAGGATGTCGTTTGGTCTAATCAATGCTGGAGCAACCTACCAGAGGCTGGTTAACAAGATGTTCGACGAACATATAGGAGAAATAGTGGAAGTGTACATCGACGACATAGTCGTCAAGAGTACACAGAAGGAAGACCACCTCCATCATCTTTCCCAAGTATTCGACATACTCCGAAAATACAATATGAAGCTAAATCCAAAGAAAAGTAGTTTTGGAGTACATTCTGGGAAATTCTTGGGCCATCTGGTCAGCAAACGCGGAATCGAAGCTAATCCAGCAAAAGTAAAGGCGATCGTTGATATGGAGCCACCACATTCTGTTAAAGAGGTGCAAAGGTTAACCGGATGCCTAGCCGCTTTAAACAGGTTCATATCACGATCAGGGGACAAGTGTCGTCCATTCTTTGAGGCCATCAAGAAGGGCAACTTTGCCTGGACAGAAAACTGCCAGAAAGCCTTTGATCAATTGAAAGAATATTTGGGAGATGTAAAAATTCTGTCAAAACCAATTTCCGGTGAGAAGCTATATTTATACCTGGCAGCGTCTGACACAGCCATAAGTTCGGTGTTAGTTCGGGCGGATGGCAAGTTTCACCTGCCAATCTACTATGTCAGCCAGGCCCTGCATGATGCTGAGGTGAAGTACTCACCGACTGAAAAGTTGGCATATGCTCTTGTCATGAGTGTCAGGAAGTTAAGACCATACTTTTTCGATCATCAAGTCGAAGTATTGGCAACTTTCCCACTCAGACAAATATTACACCGACCCGACACCACTGGCCGTCTTTTGAAATGGTCCATAGAGATAAGCCAGTTTGGCGTGACTTATGCACCTCGAACCGCGATTAAGGGACAAGCGTTAGCCGACTTTATAGTTGAACTAACCTTCCCTCAAAATCCAACGAGAGGGCTGGATCACCCATGGCATCTTTACGTGGACGGTTCGTCAACAAATCTGGCCTCGGGGGCAGGAATAGTGCTCATCGGTCCCGACCGGCAAGTATTCACTTCAGCAGTCAGATTTGAATTCATGGCTACTAACAATGAAGCAGAGTACGAGGCCCTCATTGCAGGTCTTCACTTGTCACTAGCAGTTGGAGTTAGACAACTCCAGATTTTCGGGGACTCCCAGCTCATTGTAAGCCAAGTACGAGGCGAATATGAGGCCAGAGACGAGCAAATGATCGAGTATCAACGAATAGTTGCTCACTTGATATCTCTATTAGACCAAGTGTTTATCCAGCAGGTACCACGAACGAGCAACACACAAGCTGACGCCCTAGCAAGATTAGCAACAAGCGATGGGCCAGCAGATATGACGGACATTGTCATTACCAGGAAAGTCCAACCATCAACAATGGACTACGAAGTAAATCAAATAGTCGAATACAACAACGATGATGATTGGAGATCTCCTATAGTCAAATACTTGAAAGACGGGGAGTTTCCAAACAACTCGTTTGAAGCTGAAAGAATTAAGAAACAAGCGACCAGATATACTCTGGTGGACAAACAGCTTTACAAAAGAGGCTTCTCACTCCCGCTACTCAAGTGTTTGTCTAGGGGGCAAGGAAGGACAGTCCTGGAGGATATACATTCTGGAGTTTGTGGAAATCACACTGGGGGGCAGGCTTTGGCCTACAAAACTATAAGGCAAGGTTATTATTGGCCAACCTTACGAAAAGATGCAATCCAGTTAGCCAAGGCTTTCCACCAGTGTCAGGTTTTTGCTCCAAGTATTCATGCCCCGGCCCAGGAGCTTGTATCGGTTTATAGTCCATGGCCATTTGCAAGATGGGGAATTGACATTATTGGTCCTTTCCCGGCAGGAGTAGGAAATGTTCGATTTGCCGTCATAGCAGTCGACTATTATACAAAGTGGGTAGAAGCGAAGGCCATGGTAAAAATTACACAACAGAGCATGATTAACTTCATCTGGCAGAACATTATCTGTCGCTTTGGAATTCCACGAACAATCGTGACGGATAATGGCCCGTAGTTTGACGGAAAGGAATTGAGAGATTTCTGTACAAAGTGGGGGATCAGGAAACACTACTCAACTCCCTATCATCCCCAGTCAAATGGGCAGGTTGAAGCTGTAAATAAAATCATCAAGCATACATTGAAAATACGTCTGGCAGAAAGTAAAAGTAGCTGGAAAGAAAAACTCCCGGAAGTCTTGTGGGCATATAGGGTTTCTTCCAGGTCAAGCACCGGAGAAACACCTTTTGCAATGGCTTTCGGGACAGAGGCGGTGATACCAATTGAATTAAAAACTAACACAGTCAGGACGACCAGCTTTGATGAACAAGCAAATCATTCTGCTTTAGCCATGGAAGCAGATTTGCTCGAAGAAAGAAGATTACATGCTGAGCTAAAGAATGCCACGTACAAGCAAAGAGCAGAGCGTTACTATAATTCTCAAGTCAGGATAAGAAAATTCGCGGTTGGCGACCTCGTTCTAAGAAAGAAGCTTGCCCCACCTCCAGGCATATTTGGCCCGACTTGGGAGGGCCCATACAGGGTAACAGACAGGTTACCCAATGGAGCATATGATATAGAAGACTTAGATGGCAACTCGGCCCAATATTCCTGGAATGCAGCTAATCTAAGAAAATACTTTCAGTAGGCGACCAGTTTTGCCTCATGAGAAAGTAAAGTTGAGATGGGCGAGCTACTAAGTCCACTGGGCGAACTGGAGTAACAAAGATACAAGATGGATCCAAAAAACTTGCCTAATTTTTTGAAATTTTCACCAAGTATAAGTGGTCGAACAGAGTTGAATTGGGTCAAGTCTGGTCGTGGGCTAGAAGGTCAATATTTTGTATGGTTTTATTTCCTCTTAAGAAGTCTAAAGGATGCCTTGACAAATTGTATAGTAGTCGAGCAACTTTGACTCCTATTGTAAATAATGTTTTTTATTGGTTGGAGGCTTAACATTGTCTTTATCGAGCAGATCCAACCTAGCTAGTACAGGATTACGTTTTTGGTCGCTTTTAGCACTTGTAATTTTTTAAGATCTTTTCAATGTTAAGTTGTTCGTTCAAGCAAAAATGTAAGCTCAAGGCGCAAGTTGATTATACAACCAAGCCCATTGAAGGCTGTTCGTTTTTAAATGAACATAGCCTAAGGCCAAAAGCCCATTAAATCCTAAGGCCAAAAAAGTTCTTAAGGAACAAGGCCCAATTACATTAAGATTGTTAAAGCACAGACAAAGAGGCAAAGAACGATTAATGTAAGATAAAAGACGAGCAATTGAGCAAAATATATTCATTAAGGGTAAGGCTTAATCGCCCAAAAATTACAATAAAGGCGAACAACTACAACAACAAAAAGAGAAGAAGAGTACAAGTCCCTAGTTAATCCTGTCCGCTAAGATCCATGCCCGGCAGGAGGAGAGATGTTGTCATCTTTGGGGTCTTCAAGAGGAGAACCTTCGAGGGCAGGATCAACTGGGACCACTTGGGTTAGCTCGACAATCAGCCCCTCAGCGTCAGCACGCTCTTTTAGAGCTCTCTCACTTTGATCGGCAGGGAGGATTTGCTCACCCTCCGCAGCATCGCCCTCTTCTTCTTCCTCGTCCTCGGGAGGACTTGTGATAATTATTTCAGGGCCAAGGAAGTCAAGCTTGACTCCATAGTCAGGCAGGTCGCCAATTTGGAGAGTTGTGCCCGGGGCTGGAGGGTTCGAGTCGACGAAGTTGCACAGCTCCTTGCCGATCTCCTCAACGACTGCGGCAGCCTTAAATTCATGAGCAATACGGATTCTCTCCGCATAACCAGTTACGTAACCAAGAATCGAGCTCACCTCCATCTTAGGAATAAGTTCCTCTTGGGTAATGGAGTTGGCGAGCTGGATTTCAAGGTCTGCAATTTTGGCTGTCGCCTCAGTCGCGAATTTCTCAGCGACCTCCTTCTGCTGTTGAGCGCGGGCAAGTTCTGCCCGCATTTGCTCGACCTCGGCCATCTTGACCTTCAGCTCTTCGGAGACTTTGACATGCAGGTCCAGGGCACGTTGCTCGCTGACTTGATGAGCTTTGGCTTTATTCTCAAGGTCGGCAATAATCTTCTTCGCCTCAGCCTTAGCGTCATCGCGCTCCTTAGCAATACGGCTGACGGTGGCCGCATGCTGACGTGAGTCCTTCTCAAGGTCTTCAACCTGGTCGACCAAGCGCTGCACGGCCGCCAGGGTGTTGCCTGCCTCAACAAGACAGAGACGGCCATTGTCGCGAGGCGCCTGTGTCTTGACGGTCTCGTTTAGCTCCTTGGTCCAGCTACGAGCAACGACCTCGGAGGCGCGGCGGACAAAAGAGTCCGGGATCTCACGAAGGTTGGTCGGCACCTTCGAGCAGGCAAAACGATGCACCAAGTTAGATCGCCCTGGGTACTGCTCGGGCGAGTAGCTGAAAAGAAATATTTCAGTTAGTAAAAAATAAGATGAGAAAATATGCTAAGTGTCCTGGGCGAGCAGGGTTGTACCTGTCAAGACGACCCTTATCCCAGCCGAGGTAGGTGGGGTCGGATGAAGGGCCAGAACCTTCGCGGGTAGTGACGACCAGAGCCTGCTCGCCGGGGTGCTCCACGGAAGGAGTTTGCTCGCTGTCACCTTCGGATGGTCGGACTGCCACGGTTACTTTTCCTTGAGCACTCTTTGCTCGTTTGGCTGCCTTTTCAGCCTCAGAGACGGGAGTGCCATCTACGCAAAGAAGCCTCTTCGTCCTCGGGACCAGTGTCTTGGGCGGACTCGCCACTGGGGCAGGAGGCTGTGCCGAGCTCGACCCTCCGGCTTGCCTAGGGTCGCCTTTTCCACCCTTGGCCGCAAGGGCGATGATCTTCGAGAGGGGATCCGACTTCTTGCGTCCTTTTTTGGTCGGCATCTCCCAAACACAGTTATCGAGCTCTAGGAAGGAAGGGTGAAGAGCAACTGAGGCGAGCTGATCTGTAAAGGACATGAAAAATAAATTAATACTAAGTGCAGGGCCGATCAGATCTGTTCGCCCAACATGAAGATACTTACCTTCAGGGATACGAGCTAGAGCCTCGAGATGGTGAGGGTAGGTCGTGAGATGAGCAACTCGCAGTGTATCCTCGGAGAAGAGATGGCCAATACTTCGATCCTCTCGGCGACGAAGGGCGATCAAACACGCAACGAACAGGAATTGATCGCTTATGCTATTCTTCACAGTTCGCCACCCCAAGTTCTTGGGACCTGAAACAAAGGAAAAAGAGAATTAAAATTAGTCCAACCACTTCAAAGATATAGAAGAGGTAAGACTCACGCTTTAATTCCCTAAACTCCGCCGGAGTCTCGATTCGTTCAGAACCCCCTGAAGAGCGAACAGAAGCACGCCAGTCGCCTCCGATCCAGAACCAGTCATGCTTCTAATCTCGCACCTTCCCAGGGATGTCCTCGACTAGCTTTTGGCCTGGTCGCGCCTTCAGATAGTACCAGCCCGCCTCTTCCCCAGTACAACCGGTCATCGTCATCAGGTAGCCAACTTTCTCGGCGGACAGCCGGTTGGGATACCCCTCCAGGGCGAACATTACCATCAGATTTATCCTCCCAACGAGAGTAAGTTGGGTGATAGCCAGGTTCACGTCATGTAGGAATTGGCCGACCAAAGGATGCAATGGTAAGGAAACTCCAGCATTTAGGGTGGCGAGGTTGATCGCCGTCAATCCGCGTGGTGGGCGATCAGCTCTGTCGTCCGCCAGAGGAGCATACATCGGGATGTCAAAGGGAATCTTATAATCCCTCTGAATCTCGGTCAAATTCTCCTCGGTGATGGCGGACACAATACAGCTCGCTGCGAACTCGGTCGCCTTTAACTTCCGTACTCCGCGGGCAGGAATGACGAAGCAGTTGGAGTGCTCCTTTTTGTACTCATTCTAGTTCACACGGCGAGCAACCGCGATTGGAACCCGATGCTCGATCAGTCTGGGCGCAGGAAAGTTGATGTCTTTGAGATAGGCCCAGGTTAGTTCGTCAAGGTTCACCGGCTGAAGTACCTTGACCTCTTCGTCCTCGTCTTTGTGGAGGTCCGAGCTCGTTTCTTCTAAGAGCTGACGAGCAGGATTTGCTCGCTCCTCTCTTTCCCCGGAGGGATGAGCTCCAGAATTGACCGAGCGTGCAACCGGAGCCGCCTCGGGATCGGATTCCAAATCGACTATGGGAGGATTCTCTTCGACGGGCCGTTTTTTAGGATTCCAGGGAGGAAAAGAACCGGTCTCAGAGTGCGACGCCATCCAATAAGTTAAGGGAAAGAAGTTAGGGTTTTGCAGATTCCGGCAAGGGAAGAACACGGCGGCACAAAATTTTCCACGGCGGAGTAAGGATTCTCGGTGAGTCTAGAACGCACACGATGCAAGAAAAGAAGAAAAAAGCAGAGAAGAAACTACCTTGATGTTGTTTGAAGATCGCCGGAAACTGGAAACGGTCGCCGGAAATTTGAAAGAAGGAAGAAAGAGGAATTCGCGCTTAAGAAACAGTGTGAAAATGAAAAAAATGGGAAAAAATTTCCTTATATACTTCTGGAAAAATGGGGTACCGGGCGAACAAAGTTGAAAGTTGAAGGACCAAATTGCAAATTTTGGGCGCGTGCAGCACCTGTCCGACAAAACGGGAAGGCGTGTCACCTCGGGATCGTGTGCGCGTGGGCGGCAGCAATCATTCCGCCCACGTCACACCTCGAGCCGTGCTCAGACCTTGGGATCCCAACCGTCCCCGACCCGAGTCTGCTCGACCAATGTTGTCCGCCCATGAAAAGCTGCTCGCCCCCGCGACATTCTTGCTCGCACTAGTGACACTTAAAAGTTGCCAACCCAAAAAGTGCTCATTCACCATCTTCACAATTTATTGATCGGCAAGGGGGCAATTGTTGATAGGCGAGCAGGAACAACATTTGGGCGACCAGGATTAGCGCAAATCATTCAAGAATTAAAGTGCAGTTAACACGTGATTTACCCAAGATATCCGGCGAGCAAAACCTACATGCGATCAAGGCACATAGGCGAACAAAATCAGATTAAAAGCCACATGACGAGCTCAAACGGCATCCTGCCAATCAGATCCAACCACAGCGCCGAAATAACAATTAAACAAGATGAAAGACCATCAGAATCAGACTAAAGACTCCTCAAGGACAAGTCCAAAGTGACGAACAGCTCCTGACTGCGAGCAAGTCCAGTAGATAAGGATAGAATTTAGTTAAGATAAGGTCAAATTAGTCAAAGGACAGGTGTCGAGCATGCAGGCTTGGTCGGCCAAAGGTCGTTCCACCTCCTCCTGGGCAAAAGTCTATAAATACTTAGATTTTTTCAGCAAATAAAACAAGCACAAATTATTATACACGTCCAAACTTCGACTCCAAATCTAAAGCAGCTCGATTAACTTACAATCGAACTTAAACACGTAAGCTTTCATACGATTCTAATCCACCTAAACCCGAAAATCCGTATTCACTAATTACGTTAGTGATCAATCACACGTAATTGTTTGATGATCAATTAACCACCTAAAACAGCCATTAATCTTCAAGATTAAAACTGATCGTCAACACCTATCACTTGACTCTCCAGATTGCCTTCATCTCCATCATAGAACTCCTAGATCTCCTTGTCTCCAGATTACACGCAGCCTCCCTGTGGGTGAACTAATCCGTCTCCCTCATCTGGTCAGGACTCGTCTGGTCTGGGGTCTTCTGGTCAGACTCCTCTGGTCGGGCTCCTCTGGCAGACTCCTCTGGTCAGGCTCCTCTGGCAGACTCCTCTGGTCAGGCTCCTCTGGTCAGACTCCTCTAGTCAGGCTCCTCTGGTCAGACTCCTCTAGTCAGGCTCCTCTGGTCAGGCTCCTCTGGTCAGGCTCCTCTGGTCAGGCTCCTCTGGTCAGAGCTCATCTGGTCCGACTCCTCTGGTGACTCGTCTGCTCTGGTCTGGACACCTCATCTGGTCACCTCTCATCTGATCTGCACAGATTTCTTCCTCCTTAACCAAAGACCTATTCTAGACCTAGACTAATCTGTAGCTGACTAACAGGTTCAGCTAGTTCTATTATAAGTTCTTGTTTTAACATCTTCAAAACATCTAATCTATATCCTAACATTATCGTAATATGGATTAAGATGGATAGTGCAATATTAATTTATTAGTGGTAATAATTAATATTAATGGGCTGAATTATATTGGGGCTCAATATTGAAATTCAGAAGTCCATTAGGAGGTCCAATCTTAATTCTCCTTAAGGCCTCTCAAGTAGCCCATTAAGTAGCCCAATAATAATAAGGTGATTAAAATAAAAAGGAAATATAATGCTGATTTTTCTTGAAATTTTTGAAAAAATGGAATATTAGGAGAGAAAAGATTTTGTTGATTTTCTTGGAAAGATATTATGGAAGATAAGTATTCTTGGAATACAAGATTATCTCATATAATCCAAATCTTGGATTCTCTACTAATTATTTTCGAAAATTACTAGCAATAAAAAGGGTGAGTGAGATTTTTGTGGAATATTTATTATGGAGAAAAGAATATATGAGACATATTCAAGATTTCTTAGAGACTAAGAAAAGATTTTCTCCAGGCCCATAAATCTCTACAAATTTCGGCCACTTCATCTATAAATAGGGGATGAATTTTTCATCACCAAGTACATAATTTCATGTGTTGGAAAAATCAAGAGCATATATATTTTTCTTTTTTCTTAGTTATTTAAATTACTTGAAAGCACTTCCCACCGGTGATCAAGCAAGGGGAAAGGGAAATACTTGAGAAGGTCTTTGGGTTGGTAGCGCGTTCGTAATTATCCCGTGATAATCAAAGGCCAATTCTACGAGAGGTACGTAAATCACATAACTTCTTAGTTTATTTCGCCATAGATTTTATGTGAATTAATTCAACATGCATGATGATAAAATTGTTGTTGGAATTATTATTTGAAATAATTATGATTAATTCATGCTAGTAATAATTATATTTAAATTCGTATTTAAATTTCATCCCGAATAGTTCCCGGGCACCCCTATTTTCCCAACATAAGGCGGTTCCTCGACTGAGGAGATGTTGAGAGCGATACTCAAGAAGGTGGAAGAAGGGAGTAAGAGATTATCTTCATTGGAGTATGACGTAAAGGAATTGCATAAGAAAGTCGACCAGCGTGATCAAGAACTCCAAAAGAGAGACATGGACTTGAATAGAGCTCAACAAGAGAACAATTGTAGGTTCACTTCTATCGAGTATCAAATTAGTCAAATTGCAAAGTCTCAGACGAGAGAGCCGGGCAAATATCTCTCAATGCCCGAGGCGAACCCGAAAGAATAATGCAAAGCTATTGAGTTGAGAAATGGGACCAAATATGATGGTCCTCAGATGCCTGCTGACTCAGAGACGCCCCAAGGAGAGGTTGAGGGTGAAGGCACTCAAAAGAGCAAAGAGCCTGAAGAGGAAGGCATTGAGGAGATTGAGAGAGTTCCAAAGTGGAAGAAGGCAAGGGAAGCAAGGAAGAATGTAAAATAGACTGAGAGAGATGAATGGGGGGTACCCAAATCGGTGATACCCGTTCCATATCCACAGTGGTTTATGAAGAAAAAACTAGATGAGAAGTTTTCTAAATTCCTTGATTTATTTTAAAAGCTACATATTAACATTCCTTTTTATGATGCTTTGGAACAGATGCCTAATTATGCCAAGTTCCTGAAGGACTTGATAGCTAAGAGGAGGAGAGTTGATGAGCCCAAGTTGGTGCAGCTAAACCATGAGGTGAGTGCATTAGTGCACAAAGTGCTTCCCCCGAAATTGAAGGATTCCAGGAGTTTCACTATCCTATGTGATATCGGGAATGGAATTAAGCGGGGAGCCTTATGTGACCTTGGAACAAGCATCAATCTTATGCCCTTGTCATTATTCAAGAAGCTGGATGGCGGAGAACTTCAGCCAATAATGATGACGCTTCAACTAGCCGACCGGTCTATTACTCGACCTCAAGGTGTGATTGAAGACGTCCTCGTGAAAGTTGGAGATCATATTTTTCCAGCCGATTTTGTAGTGCTCGACATGGAGGAAGATGATCATGTTCCTTTGATCTTAGGAAGACCGTTCTTAGCGACGGCCGAGATGGTGTTAGAAGTGGCGAATGGAAAGATCACGGTAAAGGTAGATGATCAAGAGGTGAAAATTTCCCTATATGAGGCCATGAAACACCTGAAGGAGGATGAGAGTTGTTATTCCATTGATGCCATTGACCCTTGTGTTGAAGACACACCTCCTATCTCTAACTTTTCTTATAGTTATGATTTTGATAGTCCTTCACTTAATGATTTAACCCATGAGCATTATGATCTTGATTTTTTTTTATAGGGCTAAAGGAAAAGAGGAGTTGAGGGATGGAGAGCTGAAAAGTGTGGACGTGGCCCAGTTGGAGAGGAGTTGAGGTTAAGAATAAAAAGTCCAAGAAGTGGTTACATCCGTGGAGAGCGAGAAAGAAGAAAGCAAAACCACCGCCCGCGGTGAAGAAGGAGGATGGGAAGCGAGCAAAAAAACTAGACATCTTCTCTTATGAGAGTAGGGGAGCTAATTTTGAGTATCATGTCCCATAAGCTCCTTTGAGCTCGGTCCGGCATTAGGACCTTAAAAATAGCGCTGAGTGGGAGGCAACCCATTTTTATTTGCTTTTGAGTGTTTTATGTTATTAGGGTGTTATTTTGAGTCGTATGTTTTAACCTCGTATTTGAGTGAGTTGCTTGTAGGATTGTCTCGAGGGAGTAAAGGTATCATGGAGTTATTCAGATTGAAGGGACCAACTCGAGACAAGGGAGTGTGCCAACTTGTTGAGAGAAACTGAATAATTTGGATGAGGTAACCACCACCCCAAACTTAGACCGCTTCACAAGGTCGAAGTTTGGGGGGAGGAGTTTTTATATGTTTTATGATTACATTGCACAGGCGCACACCCTCTCTTTTGTAGTTGAGTTGGGTTATATATTGAGCCTTGAGATGCTCTATGAGCTGATATTGATTTGATGTGCTACTACATATTTCATGCCTATCAATTCTTTTATGCTTGTTGATTGCTATCTTTGAGTGTGAGTATGAGTTGGTGAGTTGTGAAGTTGAGTTAGGGAATCTATTGTGTGAGTGTAGGAGTTGGAGTTGGAGTTGATTTGAGAGAAAACATGTATGCTTACGAATTTTCCTTTTGAATACTTGTGTGATAAGAGTGAGAATTCACTAGGACTAGCATGGATGTGAAAACTGTGAGATTTAACCCTTTTAGAGATTAAAATGCATTATATTGATCTCATCGTTTGTGAGTGGATCGTCACCTTAGAGTATGCTAGAACTTGTGTGTGCTCTCACTTCTTGATTGTGTCTAGTTTGATATGTCGAATGTGATCTTAGACCATCTTTGATTTGTTGAGTCACTTAGCCTAAATAAGCCTACCAATGATATTTATCCCTTGTTAGCCCTTTTGAGCCTTAGCTTATTTATTTGATAGCACATTTGAACTATTTCAAATTCTTAAACTCATGTTGGCCTAATTTGAGTGGAGAATATGAAAGTTGTGAATGATAAAGGGATTGAGTTGAGTTGAGAAGGTGAATGATGATGGATGAGTGAATGTGAATATGAGTATGAGAAGAAGGTGTAATGAGATTTTGAGTTGTGGGAAAGACCAAAAATTTGAGAATGAGCAAAAGAAAAAAAAAATGAGCTCATGTGTGTTGTGAAAAGAAAAAAATAGTGAAGTGATTGAAAAAGTGAAACGAGTTAGAAAAAAATATTGAAATGTTGAGAGTAGTGGAATTGAAAGTGTATTGCATGAAGATGTTTGAAGTATCTTGTTCCTCGTCTCGAAGTTGAATTTTCTATTCTCCATTCACTTGAGTCACTTAACCATATAGTTATCCTACCTGTCCAAAAAGCCTACATTACAACCTTGATAAAGTCCTATTTGATTCGGCATTGATTTCTAGAGTATGGTTGAAGTTGAGAGTGCTTACAAGCCTATGGCTGCTGATATGTGTGATTGATTTATTGAGTGAGTCCCTTAATACTGTTATACACTTGTGAGGGAGTGAAACACATCGTTGAGCACACATCCGTGTTTGATTTTGGTGGTTCCTGCTATTATTGCATAGGTATGATGAAGGGGGTGAGTTTTGTATATGTGTGAACGATCTTTGAAACTTGAGCTCAATTACTTGCATGATTTGATTTTTGATTCATTCCTAATAATTTCACTTGACTTATTATTTCGTTGCTTGAGGACAAGCAACATGGTGAGTTTGGGGGGGGGTTTGATTAGGCGTGAAATTGTTAGATTTTAAAGCTCGAAATGCCCGTGTTTTGATTGATTTAGATGAGTATTTAGAGTCAATTGAGTACTATTTTTATGAACTAATGAATTTGTCTCTATGATGCTCATAGATGGATAGAGGGCGAAAAATGGAGTTCGTAGGACTTTGAATCGACTCAAACGGATGTCCGAATGAGAAGATATGGAAGAAATACGAAAAGTATTAGTTTGAGGGAGCAAAAGTATTACTGGAGTGCTCAAGCAAGAAGAACTCGAGCACTCACTGCTCGAGTGCTCAAGTGCTCGAGTACTACGCTCGAGTGAAGCTGGGTCGTGCACTCAGTGCTCGAGTACTCTGCTCGAGCTGGGTCAAGTCGAGCACTATGTGCTCGAGCTCGTATGGTTGTGCACTTTTTGAGTTCTGGAAGTTTGGTCCGCTCGAGTTGCACTTGCTCGAGCTCTACTCGAGCTGACGCAATTTTAGGCCATTAATTCCCGATTCGACCCGTTGCCTATTTATACCCCTTTCGAACACGTTTTTGGACACCACTTCACGCATAGAGATAGATTTTAGAGAGAGAAGAGCACCAAGAGTTCGAGGAAGCATATTTTACTTTTGATCGAGGTTTTACATTACGAATTCATAGTTTAGATTTGGATTTGGTTATTTTCATCTTTCGTTCTTCGATATTTGACACTTGAGATTTCTGAATTTCTTCTTAATTAGATTTTTGTTCTTAGATTTAATTTATTTCTACAATACCCTAGTTTATGCTTTATAATCTTTTAATTCAAATCGTCATGTTTATGTTCGTTGTTTGTTTAATCGTTTTTGTTATCGTTAAAACCATGCTAGGCTAGAACCCTTGTATGCTTGGGGTAGGATGAATTCGTAGAAGTAGGACATTGGTACATAATTAGGGTGGCTCGTGATGTTTAGTTTTAATTCTCTTAATTAATGAATGCTTAAAATAAATCCCAGATTTATCTTTGAATTTAGTACTAACATTGTTAGAGAGAGGACGATCTTATCACTCTTTAATAACTAATAAGCTTAACGAGAGGGTTTAGAAGGGGTTTATTCATCAACCGGTTTATCTAAGGAGGACGACCGCATCACCTTAGTTAAATTAGGGTCTCATTAATTAAGCACAATCCTTTAACTTGATTATTCACTTAGTGAAGTCGATTGATAGGACAAAGTATCAGGGTTTAATTCTTAAGCTTTTAGTCTTTCAATCTTATACCTAGGATTATTTCTTGCACATCAAGGTTATTTTGATTATGTACCGGCTCCGTTAGTATACGTAGAAATTCCTATCCTGAGCATCACCTTTTTATATTTGACATCAAACCTTAGATCATTAATTTCATTCTTTATTTTGCATTCATAGAGTAATATAGTTTAGATTTAATAATTCTAAAAAAAAAGCCAAAAACATCCACTCATATTAACTACGACGCGTAGATCTTCAGGGATCTATTCGCATACATTTCTTCCCTTGGGTACGATATACTTGGTCCCTATACTTGCTGATACTACAGTGAACATGTACGCTTGCGGGGGTAACTACTAGTAAAAGCTAGTAAAGTTAGGTTCAAGTCAACGGGCAACGAATTCAAAAGCCCGTCGGACAAAAGAGTCGAGGATCTCACAGAAAGATGTGGGCAACTTCGAGCAGGAATACTGGTGCACCACATTTGATCACCCTGGGTACTGATCGGGCTCGTAACTATAAGAAATACAAGAAGAAGTGTTAAAAAAAAAGAAGTTAAGGGCGAATAAAAACTTACGAATCATGGCGACCTTTATCCCAACCAAGGTAGGTCGCATCATGTGGATGATCCACATTTCCTTCAGGAGCTGTAAACCAGATGTTGCTCCACAGAAGGAGCTCGCCCAGATTCGGGCTCGGTCTGGCGGGTTGCGGCGGCCCCACTCCCTTGGGCAACTTTACTCTTTTTGGCTGCCCTTTCTGCGTCCGAGACGGGAGTACCATCTACTCGAAGAAGCCTCTTCGATTTAGGGGTACCAGCCGTCGGTGGGCTGCTTGTGGGAACGGGTTGTTTGGCAGAGCTCGACCCACCCGCTTGGCAAGGGTCATCCTTGCCCGTCTTGGCCACCAGCACAGTTATTTTTATTATTGGGTCCCCCTTCTTTCACCCCTCTTGGTCGGCATCTCCAGGACGTGTTAATCGAGCACGTGGAATGCAGGATGAATGGTGACTGTAACGAGCTGGTCTGTAGAAAGGCAAACTATAAAGAATTAGCAAAATAAAATAAAAGTGCGAGTAAAGTAGTTCGCCAATTGAGAAACATTACCGTCAGGGATTTGAGCTTGAGCCTCGAGGTGTTGAGGATAGGTGGTGAGGTGAGCTATTCTACAAGTTAATTCCGAGCAGAGATGGGTAACACTTCGATCAACTCGGTTTCGGAGGGCGATCAGGCTAACGGTGAACAGGAACAGGTCATCGGCATTATCCTTAGCACTTCGTCACTTGAGATTCTTGGGACCTGAAACAAAAAGAGAAAAAATTAAAATTAGTCTTATCACTTCAAAATTTTAGAAGGTTTAAGACTCACGAGTAAGGTCCCCAAACTCCATCGGAGTATTTTTACGCTCAGGACCACCATATGGGCGAGCTGAAGCACGTCAGTCCCCACCAATGTAGAACCAGTCATGTTTCCAGTCTCGTACTTTCCTAGGGATATCTTCAATCAATCTTAGATTAGGTCGCCCCTTGAGGTAGTACCAGCCCACCTCGTCTCCAGTACAAGCGGTGGGTGTCATGAGGTAATTCACCTCTTCCGCAGACAACTTATTTGGATATCCCTCAAGAGCGCACAACACCATGAGGGACATGAGGTTCATCCACCCAACGGGGGTCAACTGGGTAATGGCCAGGTCTGTTCGCTCGAGAAAGCGGTCAATTAGTGGATGTAATGGCAGTGTGACCCCAGTATTGAGAGCAACCAAGTTAATCACCGTGAGTCCACGGGGTGGGCGATCGGCTCTATCATCGGTTAACGGCGCGTACATGTGTACGTCAAAAGGGATCTTAAAATCCCTCCTGATCTTGGACAGGTCTTCCTCGGTAATTGCAGACACAATGCAGCTCGCCACGTACTCGGTTACCTTGAGTCTTCGCCTCCCGCGAGCTAGAATGGTGAACCAGTTGGAGTATTCCCTCTCATAAGTGTCCCAGTCCACCTGGCGAGCTACAGTAACCGGGAGTTGGCGTTCAATGGGATTCGGCATGGGATAGTTGATACTCTTCAAATAGTCCCACGTTAGCTCGTTAGTGGGGGCGGGCTGTTGTACCTCGACCACGTCCTCCTCTTCTTGGAGATCGGGCCTGGTCTCCTCCTCGATTTGGTGAGCTCCCGAATCAACTGAGCAGGCTACAGAGGCAGCGTCGGGATCGGACTCAAGGTTTACAACTGGGATGGAGGGCTCTTCGATTGGGCGTTTTCCAGGGTGGCGAGGTGGATAAGATTCCATTTCCGAGTGCGAGGACATTTAATTTAAAGTTTTGGAAAGAGAGATATAAGAAGAATTGTCCAATATTAATTGAGGTTTCCAGCGAAGGATGTGAAAGAGCGACGACGATTTTACGAGAGAAACGGCGGAGTTTGGAAATCTTTTACTCAAATAATAAATAAAGAAAATAAAACCAGGAAATAGAACGAATAATACATTGGAAAGCTTCGAACAGACAGAACTGACGTCGGAGATGGCGGAAATATTGCCGGAATTTCGAAAAGAAGAAAAGGAGGTTTTAGCGCTGAAGTGAATAGTGAAAAAATGTAAAAAAATATCCTTTTATAGTAAAAGGAAAAACGGGGTACCTGGCGAAGAATGAAGAAAGATTAAGGACTAGATTGCAAATATCAAGCGCGTGCAGCCCTTCTCCGAAAATCCAGGAAGCGCGTCGCCTCGAGATCGCATGCGCATGGGCGGCAGCAATCATGTTGCCACATCATGCCTCAAACTGTACCCGGCGTCTCGGTATTCCAACCGTCACCTATCCAATGCAGCTCGACCAAGGTAGCCCGTCCCAATTGAGGTAGTCTGCCCCAAAGAAGAACAACTCGCCTCCATAACAAAGGATCATAGCCAGCCCATATGTAATTCGCCCAACTTCTTCACAACATAATGACTGACTAGGGGGTAATTGTTGATAGGCGAGCAAAACTACAACTAAGGCGAACAAGATTAAGTGAATTAACCACACCAAAGACAAGATTAAGCAAACTAAGCCCGGTCGAGCTGGAATAGCCAGACGAGCTATTCCAGCTTGGCGAGCTACTTTACACAGTCGAGCTACTTTAAAGTAAAGACCATACGAACACAAATGAAGTCTAAGCGAGCAACTCTAGCCAATTGGCAAGCAGCTCTAGCTAAAGCATTAAGGCATTAAGTCAAGAAGCAAGCGGACCAACGAAATCAAGCTAATGACACTTCAAGGACAAGACTCAAGAGACGAGCAGCCCACTAAAGCGAGCTAATCCAACTTAGAAGATAGAAATTAGCTTAGATAAGGTCAAATAAGTCAACTCACCATGTGTCAAACATGCATACATGGGAGAGCAAAGGTCTAGACACCTCCTACTTGGAAAATTTGTATAAATACTTGGATTTTTAATTAATAAAACAAGCACAAATTCATTAATACATCCACACTTTGTCTACACCTACTAAAACACCTCAATGAACACATATACAGGTTAAATACGTAATCAATACACGTATTTACCTTTATTTTACTCGATCTATCGAATTCACTATTTACGATAGTGATCAATCACATGTAATTGTTTGATGATCCACTTAACAATTAAAACATCCACTAATCCATCTGATTAGAAACGATCATCAACAAGATCAAGAGTCATGTGCACCACCTACTTGGTGGTTAGTATAAATAAGCTGCTCTCCATTAATAAAATTAAGTTCAAATACACAAAAATCTCCCCTACACATAACACACCTTAGATTACACACATACAAAATAAATACGAATTCAATACCCGTATTTACAATTTTATATCCCGATCTTCCGTATTTACTAATAATGGTAGTAATCAATCACACGGTCTTGTTGGTGGTCCCAAAACCGGTTAAAAACAGCCACTAATCCGCGTGATTAGAACCGATCACCAACCCCCATGCCATGAAATAATGAATCCAACATTAATCTAAGCGGAAAAACTTGTGACAAAACCGAAGATAAATTCATGGAATTAATTCTAGGATGGTTCAAAGGGGCAGACAATCCGAGGTTCTGGGGGCACAACGGTTGCACGATCTTGGCGGAACTCTGTGACACATCCCCGTCAGTTCGACGATCGGAGTTGGGGTGGATATGTGAGAGAAAAAACACAGCGTTCGGTTCACGTATAAATGAATAAAAAATGTGAAAAGGGGCTTGTATAATTAATCCAATCTCAGCATGCGGGTCAAGTGGGTGGGTCGGGCGGAGTGAGTGAGTGTATCATGTAACTGGTGTATATGAGACTTTGCCTAAAATGATATATGAGAAGAGATGTGAAGGAGAAAAAGAACCCTAGGGTATAATAATAATAACAATAAATAAAAATTATTATTATTGCCAATCAACAAAAAATATTATTACTCAAAGATGACACCATATACCACCTAACAAAATTATCATGGTTAGATTTATAATAAACGTGGACATATCTTGGGTTGTGTCTTGTGGGCCTAATTTGGGTCCATCAATACGATTTTTTACTAAAATTATCTTCTTCGTTTTTTAACAAACTCAGAATTTGTTGACTCCTCTGACAAAAAAAGAACACCAAAATTTAAACCAAACATACGGTTGAGATTTGAAAAGAAAAATTGAGTAATTGCGCACTTTGTTCACAATATTCTTAAACATAATATAGGCATAAATAAATAAATAGTACGTAATTGGATAATTAGATGAAAGACAACAAAAATCGAATAATATACAAAAGATTTTGCTTTGTGTGACTGTAATAAAGGGCCTTTGCCCGTTGGAGACTTGGAGATAGTCTTACAATAATATTGCCACTCGCCAAGCAAAAATGGAAGTCCAAAGCTCTTGTCAATTTCTCCACCAAAAAGAAACTTATTTTGTGTCCTAAACTGATTTTTTTAATATTTTAATTGAATTAGTAAATAAATAACTGGAAGTACGTACATAAGTGACCTTCAAATGATTATAAAGTTTATATTCCTTCAGTTGAAAAAAAAAAAAAAACATGTACTTTATTGAATATATAATTAAAACTAGTACTCCCTCCTTCTCAAATCAGTTTTTACAGTGCACTATTCATCCCTTACAAAAACCTCTAAATTACATCTCATTTCACTAATAATTACCACAAAAAAAACCTTTGTTTTGTTTCATTCACTTAAATTGAACAATATTTCATCATAAAAAAATTATTTTATCTATTTTAACACTACAAATCAACTCTCATACTAAAGTCTCAAAAAATCAACTATGAAAACAGATATGGGACGGAGGTAGTACATTTTTTTAAAGTGCCATTTTTTACTTCTTATTTTTTACTTGATTTTTTTTTTAATTTAATTTTCTGTGTCATGATCTTGTGGAAGAGAAAATATGTCAAATTGAAACCGGCCGTCTTAATGGATATGAGTCCCTAATTAAATACTCAAAATTTTGTTTAGCATTAAATTAGGTGTAAATGGAGTAAGAATATTAATTTAAATTGTGATAAGAAGAATTTTTAAATAATTGTGAATAAAGTCGCTTTTTCATACATAGTATGGCTACTTATTCCTGGAAAAGTGACTTCAATTTCAATACGGGAATCAAGGTATATGATTCCCTTTCTGAGTTTAATTTTTTATGTACTCTTAAAAATTTTAATCTGCTGATATTTGCATGCATTTGCCTCTTAAAAATTAGATGCTGATATTTATTTGAAAAGGAAATCTACATTGAACTAATTATTAAATTTTTTTTGTTAATTATCACAACAAAAATAGTGGTGAATGTTGTAACGCACTATCTAGCCACGTATATAATGTTGCACTGTGCCCTATATCTAACGCATGCCTTATGTCCAATTTCTGGAATCCATGACATATGTCTATTAGTCAAAATCTAAATAAATTCATCTCCATCTTCTCTAAAAAGCAATTTAAACACACAAAATATTCAACAAATAAAGGCTATAGTATTGTAGGTCAGGATATGGAATAAAGTTTATGGCACTAAGATTAAATAGTTATAATTAGTGGAAGACTTGAAAGCATGGGTGTGTAATTTTTTCAAAAGAACAAAGAGAAAAAACTTCAATGCCAGTTATGAAGGAGCTGTATGCTATCAAATCTTGCTAGCTATATATCCTGTCACATATATGATTGGAATGTAGGTATTACAAGGATAAAAATATTTTTAGTCCCACAATTTTTTACATTTTTTGAAATGGTCCCGAAAAAGATAAATGTATAAATTTGGTCCCAATTTTTTCTGTATTGTACAATTTACATCCCAAATTTCGCCGAATTGATAAAATACAATAGTTTTTTTATATGAGCCCGGCACATGCATGTTCAATTTGAAGATTTTCGGTGAATATTCATTTAAAAATGGAAATCGAACTTGAATAACCCTAGAAATCTTTCTCCAATTTTTTTGGTCATAACGTCAAAATTCTTCTCAAATACAATCTTCCAAAACATAAAAACTATTTATTAATAACCTAATCAACATCACTACAAAAAAAACATTGTTTAACGACGGAATTTGCGACGGAAAATCCGTCGCAAACAGTGTTTTGCGACGGACACGTGTCCGTTCCTAAAACAGTCGTATCTACTTTTTGCGATGGATTTTTACCGTCCGTCGCAATTTAACGACGGATAAAACCGTCGCAACATTGGCGGATCAGACCCAACCAGGTCGCTCAAAATTTGCGACGGACAATATTCCATCGCAAATTATTTGGGTCAGACCCGATCGGGTCAACAATATTTGCGACGAAAATAGTCCGTCGCAAATATTTATTAATGTTTTTTTATTTTTTTCGATTATTATTTGCGACAGAATTTGGCCGCCGCAAATACCGAGCCTATACAAAAAAAAAAGTGGCTCGTGTGGTTCGAGCCCGGGCACGGCCACCGGGCCATATCTTATTATAGGCGGCCTACCTTCTATATTAACCTTATTAGGCCTTGAACAATTATCCAAATTTGCGTCCAAGGGAAATCGGACGCGCGACCTCTCGTGCATGTGGAGGGGGCGCGCGCCACTCGGGCACGTGCTACTTTCGTTCATTTTTACGCAATTAATTGTATATGTATTCAAATTAAGTCTTTTTTTTATAATTCACCAAATTAATTTCTTTTCGTATCTAACTTGTTTATAAAAATATTTTGCCCAACTATTTTTTTTATTTTGTAAAATTATTTATTTCGACAATGCGTAATTTTATGATTCGTTCATTTGTACACAATTAATTGTATATGTATCCAAATTGATTCATTTTTTTCCATAATTCACCAAATGAATTCATTTTCGTTTCTCACTTGTTTTTATAAATGTTGTGGCCATTTAATTTTTATTATTTTGGTAAAATTATTTATCTCGACTCCCGCTTAAAGTTATAATTCGTTCATTTGTACGCAATTAATTGTATATGTATCCAAATTGACTCATTTTTTTCCCATAATTCACCAAATTAATTCATTTTCGTTTCTCACTTGATTTTATAAATGTTGTGTCCAACTATTTTTTTATTTTGTAAAATTATTTATTTCGACAACGCGTAATTTTATAATTCATTCATTTGTACGCAATTAATTGTATATGTATCCAAATTAACTCAAAATTTTTTCTATAATTCACCAAATTAATTCATTTTCGTTTCTCACTTGTTTTTATAAATTTTGTGGCCATTTTTTTTTTTTTTTGGTAAAATTATTTATTTCGACTCCCGCTTAAATTTATAATTCGTTCATTTTTACGCAATTAATTGTATATGTATCCAAATTGACTCTTTGTTTTTCTATAATTCACCAAATTAATTCATTTTTATTTTTCACTTGTTTTTATAAATGTTGTGCCCAACTATTTTTTTATTTTGTAAAATTATTTATTTCGACAATGCGTAGTTTTATAATTCGTTCATTTGTACACAATTAATTGTATATGAATCCAAATTGACTCATTTTTTTTCATAATTCACCAAATTAATTCATTTTCGTTTTTCACTTATTTTTATAAATGTTGTGCCCAACTATTTTTTTATTTTTGTAAAATTATTTATTTCAACAACGCGTAATTTTATAATTCGTTCATTTGTACACAATTAATTGTATATGTATCCAAATTGACTCATTTTTTTCATAATTCACCAAATTAATTCATTTTCGTTTCTCACTTGTTTTTATAAATGTTGTGGCCATTTAATTTTTATTATTTATTTCAAACTAAAAGTAAATAAATTGTACTTCACAAAAAATTAAATAAAAGTAACATCAATTCAAACTAAAAAAAAAATTGTACTTCACATTTATTAAAATTCAAATTTTTCTACTCGTCGGAATTAAATCTAACTTCCTCTTCCTCCTCATCCTCACCCAGGTTAACAATCGGTTGTTGCATCGGGGGCATCGGCTGCATCGGCGGCTGGGTCAGCGGGATCGGCGGTATCGGTGGCGCAGGCATGTGCGCTCGTGGCACTACATCAGAGGCGAACAACCGCCACCATTCCTGCATGGCGGTTGTATACTGCTGCATTTAGGCTGTATACTGCTGCATCTCGGCTGTATACTTGTCGTGCGCCTCTCGCTGCTGCCTCTCATACTCTTCCGTCTCTTGCTGCTGCCTCTGCATGTTCTGCATCTGCTCCACCACCGTGGCAAGCTGCCTCTCGACCTCACTGGGATGAGATGAGCCCGAGCCACGAGGTCGAAAAAAGTTCTTTCCGAAGCTGCCCAATCCAGCGAACCGCCCCTTTTTAGCCTTGACGTTCTTGAAGTACAATTCATTTTGAACGTCAATAGAAGGTTGTGTGGGGGGGCATCGACCCCGACCCCTCTGTCGTTTCCTCAGGCTGAGGCTGAGAGGCAAGGTCCTCGAGCATCTTTCTCTGCAAATTAATTATACATAAAAATTAATAAATTGAACAAAAAATATAAAATAATACTTTTAATATTAAAAATTGAAATAATACTATTAATATTGAAATAATACTTACGTGGATCTCGGTGGTACGGCCGTAGGTAGACTTCCCAGTCTCCTCGATGAGTGGGTGGGCGAGCTGCAATCTCTCAAAATGAGAGGGCTCGCGTCCTTGCTCCACCGCCTAATTAGAAAAGGAGATAGTAAAAATTAATACCACTCATAAAAATTAGAGAAAAATAATAAAAATTCAAAAACTACAAAATTAAAGACGAAACTTACAAATCTCAACCCGTGCTCATAAATGGACCGAGAACCGGCCCGATGTCTCGCCATCCCTTCTCCATCAGGGTCACTACGCCGATTCGTCTTGTTTTTCTCCGACTTCTCTTTGAATTCAGGGGAATCCCAGTACTGGAGGAATTGGTCCCAAATCGATCGTTTTTCACTGTCAGTCCCCATGTCGGTGGCCTTTCCCTGCTTGTACCACCTGTCCCTCATTCTATAAAGGACGTCTCTGTATCTGTCGGTCGCATATTTTTCGAAATTCTTCCACATCTGGTCATCGTGCTCCGGTGCCCAGACACATTCTTTCTGCAATTACAATTTAAATGTAAATATATGTTTATATATTTGATATTAATAAATGGTGAATTAATAAATTAAATTAATACCTTAAACTCCTCGAAGTATGTCCGTTTTCTTGCATCGGACACTAGCCCCCAACTGTAAGCGGTGAGCTCGAATCCACCGCGAAGGATGGACTTGGAAACCTGATTACTAGCCTCATGACCCGGAATCCAACTGTAAAATTAAAACTTCAAAGTTAGCAAAATAATTAGGTTTTAATTAATAAAAAATTGAGTATAAAATATTAAAACTTACGTTGAACCATGTGGCTGAACAGGCATCCGTGCTTGAACAACCGGATGCTGGCGGGAGGAGGATGAGCCCTCAGCAGTCTGCTGTGAGGAGGAGGAGCCCTCACCAGTCTGCTGATAGAGACCTCGGCCTGAAAATAGGTGGAACCATAGGTCTCAGTGAGGCCCGTCGTCTCCTCCCTCCTCGCCCTCCTCGACTCACCAGGCTGCTGACTGTCACTGCCACTGCAACTGCCTTGTCCGCTCATCTATAACAAAATTCACGAATATTATTCGAAATACTTATAATATTATTCGAAATATTAAATTAAAATCAATGAAATACTCATAACATAATATTCTAAATATAATATTATTCAAACCGTTATCCTAAATTAAACTAAAATAAATCAACTAATATTACTAAACTCAAATCAAACAACTAATATTATTCAAACTACTCAACTAAAATCAATCAACTTATAAAATTATTCAAACCACTCAACTAAAATAAATCAACTAATATTATTTAACATTACTAAACTAAAATCAAACAACTAATATTATTCAAACTACTCAATTAAAATCAATCAACTTATAATATTATTCAAATCACTCAACTAAAATAAATCAACTAATATTATTTAAAATTACTAAACTAAAATCAAACAACTAATATAATTCAAACTACTCAACTAAATTCGATCAACTTATAATATTATTTAATTCCACTAAACTAAAATCAAACGACTAATATAATTCAAACTACTCAACTAAACTAAAATCAATCAACTAATATTATTTAAAATTATTAAACTAAAATCAAGCAACTAATATAATTCAAACTACTCAACTAAATTTGATCAACTAAACAAAAATCAATCAACTAATATTATTTAAAATCATTAAACTAAAATCAAACAACTAATATAATCCAAACTAGCTACTCAACTAAATTCGATCAACTAAACAAAAATCAATCTACTAATATTATTTAAAATTATTAAACTTAAATCAAGCAACTAATATAATTCAAACTACTCAACTAAATTCGATCAACTAAACAAAAATCAATCAACTAATATTATTAAAAATTATTAAACTAAAATCAAACAACTAATATAATTCAAACTACTCAACTAAATTCGATCAACTAAACAAAAATCAATCAACTAATATTATTTAAAATCATTAAACTAAAATCAAATAACTAATATAATTCAAACTAGCTACTTAACTAAATTCGATCAACTAAATTAAAATCAATCAACTAATATTATTAAAAATTATTAAACTAAAATCAAACAACTAATATAATTCAAACAATTCAACTAAAATCAATTCTAAACTTAACAAATTCTAAACATGCTTTAAAAATAAATTTTAAACGGTAAAAATGAAGAAAACTTACGGTTTATTTGTAGAAGATGACGAAACGAGCACTCGGTGGGGACGGATTGGCTCTACATCGACGACACCCGACTTCTCCTTCCTTTTCCTCTCTTTTTCCTCTTCTTCTTCTTCTTCTTCTTCTTCTTCTTCTCTCTCTTTCTCCGTCTGCATCGGCGGCCTGCTTATATAGGGGGAAACAAATTGCGACGGACAGGCGTCCGTCGCAAATTGTGCCGTCAAACGCCAAAACAACGTCGTTTTTGCGAATTTGCGACGACTTGTCCGTCGTAAATTTTAAAATTAAAATTTTGCAACGGATATTCCGTCGTAAATCGATCAAACGCGACGTTTCCCGAAAAGTCACACAAAACCGGGTCATATTTGCGACGGCAAGTCCGTCGCAAACCAGTCAACACACCGTTTCCCAAAAAGACGTGCAAAAACAGGTCAGATTTGCGACGGACAAATCGAATTTAAAAATTACGACGACCTTTTCCGTCGCAAACCAGTCAAATGGGCCGTTTCCCGAACGACCACTTTTAAACGGGTCGATTTTGCGAAGGAAATGGCCGTCGCAAATTTCAACTTTGACTTTGCGATGACTTATCCGTCGCAAATATAGCCGGTATACAACGAAGGTGGTGGGCCCTAGATTTTGCGACGGACATACCCGTCGCAAAACACTAATTTTTGCGACGGCTTTACAAAAACGTCGCAAACTGTCATTTTTTTCCGACGGCTAACCAAAATCCATCGCAATTACACAAAATTTGCGACGGATAGTTGGCCGTCGCAAATTATCCGTCGTTAAACCCCTTTTTTTTTGTAGTGCATGTTTGTCTAAGTTGAACGCTCACGTGCACGGCACATGTCAACAAATGATAATTTTTTTGTCGCTTCCGGCGAATTTGAGATGTAAATTGTACATTTTACAAAAAATTGGGACTAAACTTGTACATTTATCTTTTTTGGGACCATTTCAAAAAAGGTAAAAAGTTATGGGACTAAAAATATTTATATCCCTAGATATATATTTCAATTTCTCTGTCTCACTTTTTCGTATTTTATAGTGTGTTCTATTTTTTTATATGAGTCATTTTTTTATACATTACACATACTAATTATCTAAAAAGTGGAATACGAAAAGTGATACTCCCTCTGTCACAATTTTGTTTTCTCGTTTTACTATTCATCCCCTTCAAGCACTGTTAAATTACACCTCATTCCACTCATGATTACATAGAAACATCTTCATTTTGTCTCATTCATTTAAATTGAATAATATGTTATCATAAAAAAAATTATTTATTTAAATATTATAAATCAAATCTCACATTAAAAGTCAAGAAAAATTAAATGGATATAAAATTGGGATGGATGGAGTTTAAGTTAGTAATATGATGTGGAAGGTTACGTAGATGTATATTTTAACATGAAATTTGATATAATATAACGGAGATTTAACCCGTTAAAATAGTACGAGCGTCCTCCGCTTATTAATAATGAATTATATATTACTAATATTAGTACGCAGTATTTATGCCATTTTTTATGTTGGTACGTAGCGTTAAAAAAAAGTTAAAGCCAATCACGTAAAGCATTGCTGCTCATAATTTCTAATAATCCATGCATGAATATACTTTATATCTCTCCTCTTCATGATAATCCTAATGATAATTAGGAGCAACTTTACGAGTATATATCACATCTTTTGCTAGTTAAAAGTTCATTCATTTTTTAATATATATATTGCTACGTTGATTATGATATTTGATTAGATTAATTATAACATTAATATATAAATCTTCACTAAAAGTGACCAATCCTGAATATGGCTAAAATGGAAGAGGAAAATTAAAAGAAGATGCACCTTCAACTCCAAAATGGAAAAAAGAAAAGCAAATTAAAAAATTAATTATAAATTATATAACCAAAGAGCGTGACTAAAAAAAAACTTTAGATAATTAGAGTTAGTATAAGTATTTCTGACGAATAGTGTAACCCTAGCTAGACGCCATTTTTTGTTACACGTCTATTTTATATATTTAAGTATATACTATCTAAGTTTCAATAAAGAAAGTAACATCAATAGTAGGTACGGATCGGATTAGGTTAAATAATTGTTACAACTTAGAGAAAAGCAAATAATTTGATTAAGCCTTTTTTGTTTGTTGCGCTTTTAGCACGCAAACAATACTTAATTTTCATGATTGCTTCCTTGTTACCTTAAAAACAACTTCAAAATCTTTGTATTGATTGGGAGATTAAAAAGCTCGGCACATAATTATGCTTCTTTCTTTCAATCCGGATCTTAATTATTGTATTTTCTTTTTACTTTATTCGCAGGTATAAATAATAAATGACTTATATTCATATATTATGGCACCATTAGTACGCACATTAAAAAATAAAATGGTAAATATTCAAGATGCCATAAGAGAACATATCTGATGCGATGGTTTAGCTTTACAATGCTTTTTAAGGATTATCTTGTACTACCTCCGTCCCGGAGGAACTTGCCCAGTTACTATTTTCACGTGTTTTAGCGAGCGAGTTTTTTATTAGTATTTAAAATGATAAAGTAATTTTAAAGTTACTTTACAATAGAGTAGATATAGATCTATCATACCCTACCTTAAAAATCACTTTATCATTTCAAATATTAATAAACAACTTGCTCGCTAAAACACAAAAATAAAGGTAGTGTGCAAGTTCCTCCGGGACGGAGGGAATATTTGTTTATAAATTACTAAATCTCAATATAACCAATTAATCACTCCAAAATACTCCCTCCGTCCCATAATTGTTTGCACATTTTCCTTATTCCTCCGTTCCACAATTGTTTGCACACCCATAAAAGGAAATATTTTTATAAACTCCACCCTCACAATATTCACATATTTACTGAAATTGTCATTATTTTTTACCTTTTGGGCCCACAATACACTCAATTCAACTAATTTCTTCACTTTATACCCCACAAAATACTACTCATTACACTTTGTGCCTAAATTATGGTGCAAATACTTGTTGGACGGTGTGTGTAGTAAAGATGGAACGTACTAGCAAAAATATCATAAAGAAACAACCTTCTCAATGATATAATGATTTAACATTGCATTGCATGAGGGCTTGGGGTGGGGTCATTGATGATGCTATCATCTTTATCCAACAGAGTATTGAAAATGACATTAGGGGGGTGGGGGAGGGGTAGGAATATATATATTAATTAAAACTTTGTGTATTGAAGGATGCATGAGTGAGATATGTGGGGTTTGAATTATAGAGACACTGGATCAGTCTCACTCAAAGTGCCCCCCTCTCTCTTTTTTAATACGTTGACACGTAGAGAGATCACTCCAAAATTATATGCTCTGCAATTAATAATATATTGCGTTTATATTTAAATATTTAAAAATGAATCTGAAATTTATAATAAATTGAAATATCGCCTATCGGTGTATTTAGGAGGGAGGGATTTTATGACTAATTTGAAATTTATCATGGTTTGAACTATTATTTAGTAATTTATATGAATTTGAAAGTCAATCATTCTAAATTCATGAATTTAAAAAAAAAAATCAAAGTAAACTTATAAGCGTATTCTTTAAATTTGGTCTATTAATAAAAAGTATTATTATATTATATTTTTAAATTACAAATACCTCATTAGTTCAGTACTTAATTAGTGTCACTCGAGCCTGGGTGCATGAATTTCACTTTATAATTGTTAAAGGGAAATAATTAAATGAATTAATTTCACACCCTTCTACAAGTTCGGACTTTTAGATGAAGCGGAATTCTTTCATGGTATCAGAGCCATAAAGCTCACGACCGGACAAAGATCCTGGGTTCCATTGCCGTTGAAAGCAATGCAAATTTTTTAGCATATACTCCCTCCGTCCCGGTATTATTCGCACACAAAAATGGGCACACATATTAAGAAAAAGTTACTTTTTGAGTAAAGTAGTGGCATATGGGTAAATATGTGTATATTATTGTGAGTGTGCACGCTAATCAATGTTTCCCTTTTTAGAGTGTGCAAATAATCTTGGGACGGACAAAAAAGGAAAATGTGCAAATAATGGTGGGACGGAGGGAGTATAAGCTAATTATCTCCCCTTCCCCTATTAAACTTTACATGTAGTTGGACACAGTTTTTAATAAAAGTTGTTGAATTTTTTTTTAAGAGTTCTTTTTTAATATAAGTAATATTTTAAGAGAATGTTATTTCCATTTTAGGGGTGTGAAAATTATTATGGGACAGACGTAAAAAGAAAGTGTAAAGTTTATTGTGGGATTAAGGAAGTATTAATATGTATTTATAATTTTAAAATCAGTTGAACTTTTAAATAAATAGATTTAACTTCAAGACGAGTTTTTATTATTTGCCTTGCCTCAAGTATAATACAAAGTCCTACGTACACTCTATATTCTGAAAACTTCAAAAATGCATACACATGAAGAAAAAAAAAGTTGAATATATAATGATAATGAATAAGATGTTGTGTTTTCTTATGTAGTCAAAATTCAAAATATATTATTGGCTATTTGCATATTACTAATAAATCGATAAAAAAAAAATATTAATAATTTATGTTGAGTTTTTGATCTTATAAGAAAACTAAATATGTGATTCTTTTAAATACTCATATATAGTGACCACTGCCCAATTTTATCGTGCCCATGTTTTGCAACCGATATTTTAAAGTAAAACTATTACTACTAGTACTTTCCTCCCACAATTTTTTTCGTAATATCTTTATGTTTTGACATACTTTCACATTTTCAAAAAAGGAAATAATTCATATTCAAAAAATTTAATAAATTAAGTAGCCCTCCTTTACGTATACCCACTTGTTTCAATTTTTGTTTTTAAAAAAAAATATATCATTCTCCTACTATGAAGATAGTTGTGGAGGAAGTATCTTTTAATGAAAAATTGTAAAAAAACACGAATAAAAAGTAATATAGTTGTACTTTTACTATAAATAATTTTTTTGGGTAGGCGATGGGATATGAATTTGAAGATGTGACTTGTATAGAAAGACTCAAAAGAGGTCATCATAATGCGTTTTAACACATTTCACTTCCCTCAAACTACCAACTCCAAAAATTTATCATATTCTGCATACTTAAGATGTCCCCAACAATGTCACCTCAATCTCTACCACCAGCACCTGTACTTTTGGCTCTTTCATTAGTACCTCTTTACAGAAGAGATTGCACATGATAAGATCAATGCCTTTCCTCATTCTAAGATGCTCTTTGTTCTCTCCTTTAATTTCCCTTTTACCTAAATTATTAATTTGTGCATGTATGGAGGAAATCTTTTAATACATTGCATCACTTTGCAATATTTTTTAGTGTAATCAATTAATATATTTTAGTAAAAAAAAAAAAAATAGTATTCTTCATACACTTCAACTAATATCTTTCAGTAAAAACAACTAATGTCCTCCAAAATTAATACCCTTCTGTAAAAATCAGTAGTACCCTTCAAATGGTTCATGTATGAATATTTTCAATCTATACTTTGTTTATTAATTCTAGCAACTTCACAAAACACCCTTAAATCTGATCAATTAGGTTCTCGATAAACTTCCCCATTTTTGTAATGGGACACATTCGACTTTTGGCAAGGATTAGGCCCATTAAAAAAATGTTCATCTCATAAGTAGTTAAATTTTGTTGTTTTCTTATGTGAACATGATTATATGCCTCTATAATCTTTGGATGCATATTAGGATTAGATGTCACGTGATTATGGCATGGTACATTTGGGGTTGTAACATATATATAATACTCCCTCCGTCCACGAGTAAGTTTCTCACTTCTTTTTGTTGAATGGTTTAAGAAAGTGTATTTGTTTATTAATATATGGTGGGCCACATGTTGACTTTTGGGATAAAGTAATGAATAGTGTTGAAAAGTAAAGTGAATGAGTGGCATTTTTGTAATATTGTGTGAGTTTGAAGGTTAAAGTTTATATATAATAGAGTGTTGTTATTTCCATTTATGGAATGAGAAACTTACTCGTGGACGGCCCGAAAAGGAAAGTGGAAAGTTTACTCATGGATGGAGGGAGTATATATGACAGTTGTGGTTCAAATTCAAATGGGAATACTTATCATGTTAGGCAACTTCAACTTTAACTGATGGGCCATTGGGCCTCAGTGCTACAGGGCCCCACGTTCTTTGCGGCTTAAATTGACACTACTTAGCGGGTCGGATCTCATTAATATGGTTTCAGGATCCAATTATATAAAATGCATTTGTTCAACCAAGATTAGATATGTGAATCTTTATCTATATTATATCTGTTTATTATATGTTTCCTCAGTCCCATTATTCTTTGCCCTCTTTTTTTATTAGTCTATTCTAAAATTATTTATATACTAAAAAAAAATTGATTTATGTGCACATTCACAATAATTTACACATAGTTACTCATATCATATGTCACTATTTTACTCAAAAAATAATTTTTTTAAGAAGTGTACCGTTTCAATTATGCAAATAATATCGGGATGGAGGGGTACAAAATATAGGCACACTCTCATATGTAGCAGGTGCATGGTGCACTCATTCAACAGTTGAGATTGTTTACACTGAAAAATATAGTTTATAATTAAAATTCATGTGTAGTGTTTTTTTTTTTCATTTTTAGAATTTTTTCTAATTATTATCAAAATTTTCGAATTTTTATTTAAACATATTTGGGTGGAGTGTGTTAACAAAAGATAGAACTGTATATAACCTTTGGCCTTAATAAATATAAGCATACTCACGGTTTGGTAGTTAAGGCCCAGGTTATCTGCACTAGCCTCTATGTTAAAGACACTAACCGGATGAATACACTATTTTTTGTTCGGAAATTTTTTTCGAATTTTTTGCATATTTTCGAACATTTTTTTCGAAAATAATAAAATACACAGTATTTCGATTTTTTTTTTCGAATTTTATGTTCATTTTCGGATTTTTTTTCCGAAAATGTTGCAAATTTTCGGAAAAAAAAGTAGTGTATTTATCCAGGTAGTGTATTTAACACAGAGGCTAGTGCAAATAACCGTGGTCGGTAGTTAAACAACTAACTTAAATTAAAGCCCAACCTATTTTATGTATCTCAAAAGTTCACACACTTTGTTCTTGTGAGCATAGTTCCACCAAAACACTAACCACACCGTTTTCGACTTTTTCTTACTGTAATTTTTGTGTGCAAGTGTTCTGCCTTATGTCGATTTTTGGTTCGTAATGTTTGGTTTAAAGATTCAAGCCGATCAAACTTGAATTCTTTATGATCCTCCTCTTGTTGTTTCTACTATTAGTCTTCAACTTACTTTTTATCTTGTTAAGAAATTGATTATACTCCCAAAATTATTTTCCTCTTTTCTCCCTGTTTACTGTTAAATCTAATTTTCTTTCTCCCAATCCAATATAATTTTTGCTTCAGTTGCAATCATTGAAACTGTTATAGATATCAAATGGCTATTTATTGATATTCCTTTGGTATTACTTATTTATTTCATCAGTAGTTTTAAAAAAAAATAGAGGTCTCCTAAACAAAGTCCCAAAATTATTATGTATGTTTTCATGTAAATTTTAGATATTAAAGAAAGGCACAGAATATTGTAGTTAATTTTATTTGGAATATATCTTACATTATTGTTTTTTTTTTTTTTTTTGCAATGCCAAAGTACTAAATTATTACTAACCCAATTTTATAAAAAAAATTAGCAAAGCTATTTTTATGGATTATTTTTCTCTAATGACCATTTTGTGTATTTTTGTTTTACTACTTACAACTTCTTTAATGGCTTGGAGATGACCCTTCTCTATCAGGTTTCTAAACTTTTAAATGCATATCAATCAGGTGTTGGAATTACTCTTTTTTTTTTTTTTTTGTTGAGCATTTCTGCTTTTTGAGAGCGAACTTCACTTGAACTATTTTCTCGACGATTATCTTTGGATATTATATACATTGATCTCATGAACAATATCAGCCACTGCAATTTCGCGAGATGATTCTTAAATCTACTCTATATCTTCCCACATTTCAAATGCTTTATGAACGGGTTTTTTGCACTTTTGGTCCCATTGGACATCAAATGTTTTACTTTTGGTCCCAAGCAAAACACTTTTGGTCCCATTGGAATATTTTTTTGCACTTTCGATCCCACTCGTTCCAAAACTTGCAATATTGGTCCCAAAGTTAACGGTCGCTTAACGAATCTAACGGACTTGCACTTTTGGTCCCATATGATACACTTGCATTTTTGGTCTCATAGGATTAAAAAATTCATTTTTTTTACTTTTTTTACCAAAATAATGTTATTAAAATAAATATAATTACAATATACATACAAATTTATTTTTATTTTACAATAATATATATATATATATTATTTTAATAAAAAATTAAATAGAATAATTTAATCTATATTAATTATTTAAAATTAGAAAAAAAAATTAACTTTTGTGCCATTTTTTTAATAATAATAATAATTTTCTCAACACCTTATTTAATTAATAATTCACTAATAATCCCCTATAAAAATCTCTAAACTACATATAATTTCACTAACGATTACACACAAAAACATCTTTCTTTTAATTTGTTTCATTCCTAAAATTTAACAATGCACCCACATAAAAACTATATTGTTCTTTTTTTTATGCTGATTGTTCAACAATAATAATTTACCCTATGTTCTATTTAATTAAAAAACAACTAAATATTTATTGTAAATAATTTACCCTATATATGTTCAACAATAATAATTTACACTATGTTGTGTTCTTTTAATCTAATTCAATTTAATTTTTAATAAGGTTTTTATTAATTATTGTAATTTTTAGATATATAATAAATAAAAATTATTATAATATTTAAAAAATTATTACTCACTCAGTCCCATAACTTGCACATTTTCTTATCCGAACATTTTAAAATAACTTGTACACCACAAAGTTAGAAAAATCATCCACAGTCTTCACCTTTCAATTTTCTATAGACTCAACCACAGAAAAATTTAGGTAATTTAGAATATGAGTGACCGTGTTCATACCAAAATTTTAGTACATGTTAGTACCAACATTTGTACGGTTCAGTATTTATAACATAACAAAGATTTTTGTACATGTTAATACCAATTTTCGTTCCAATTTTTGTTCAATTTTATTTAATAACCTACCAATTTTTTAATGGCATCAATGTACCAATTCTTATAAACATTTTTTGTAACGTAGCAATTTTGTACATGTTAAAAACCTTATTAAAAATTAAATTGAATTAAACATGGATAGTATAATTTTTATGTGGGTGCATTGTTAAATTTTAGGAATGAAACAAAAGATGTTATTGTGTGTAATCGTTAGCGAAATTATATGTAATTTAGAGATTTTTATAGGGGATTATTAGTGAATTATTAATTAAATAAGGTGTTGAGAAAATTATTATTATTATTATTAAAAAAATGGCACAAAAGTTAAAAAAAAAATTAGAATTTTAAATAATTAATATAGATTAAATTATTCTAAATAATTTTTTTATTAAAATAATATAATATATATATATTATTGTAAAATAAAAATAAATTTGTATGTATATTGTAATTATATTTATTTTAATAAAATTATTTTGGTAAAAAAAGTAAAAAAAAAGTGAATTTTTTAATCCTATGGGACAAAATCTGCAAGTGTATCCTATGGGACCAAAAGTGCAAGTGTATTCTATGGGACCAAAAGTACAAGTCCGTTAGATCCGTTAAGCGACCGTTAACTTTGGGACCAATATTGCAAGTTTTGGAACGAGTGGGACTGAAAGTGCAAAAAAATATTTCAATGGGACCAAAAGTGTTTTGCTTGGGACCAAAAGTAAAACATTTGATGTCCAATGGAACCAAAAGTGCAAAAAAACTTCTTTATAAACACACAAGCAAAAGCAAGTTGTCAATGACTTTGTTAAAGAAGCCATACTCGAGATTGAAGACAAGGTGTCAAGATTGTAAGCCTAGGCAAGTTCCTATTTAGCCTTTCAATCTTGATTCAGGAGTTTGCAAAAGAAATCGACATATGTGTATATCCCTTAAGTTTGTGTGCCAAGGGAGTAGGGCAATTGGATGCATGTGTGCGATGAATAAAGTTATTGTTTCATGTGGACATTAGATGTAATTTCCAATTAAAAATAGGCAGTGCGGAAGATGATGATTTAATGGAGTAATTAAATGGATTTTTTTATGGGCAATGAAAGGTTGATAGGTGTGTCTTTTATTGTTCAATACTACAAATTTAGTAAACAAAATTTGAGTTGAAAACATAAATTACTATAAATAGCAAAAGATTTTGTTATTATATTAGTATAGACTTTTCGCTTTTTATCAGCAAATTCAAAGTTCGATAATTCTTTTCATTTTAAATCTTTTTATTAAACGTGAACACACCACATATCAACTTTAATTAATTGTCATTTTATGATATTTAATTCGGATCCTTTTATGATCCTTTGTGATAACCTACAAAAAAATACCCACTTCAATAAAAATAAAAGTTTTTTTTTATCCATCTCCACAAAAAAAAGTTTTATATTCACTGTCCTATTTTCACCCTAGAATATCCTTAAGTTAAAAGAGTATGTATAGAGTGAAATTGGTTTATTTATCACTGAAGGGCATTAGTTGTTTTCACTGAAAAATATTAGTTGACATAATTAATGTGTCTCGAACCCAAGACCTCTGGGTTTTAGGTGGTGGCCTCAACCACTTGAGCTACTAATTCAGTTACTATACAAATGACAGTTACTTGATACTATTAATTTATATTGGCCAACGGTGCCTAACAGTATTTTGAAACTAAACTTGGGAGGAAAGAATCACAAGATTACGAGCTACAATATTCTGGGTCACAACAATATGTGGCCATGTATTTAATATGTTAAAGCCCAAAATAAAGTGGGCTCATAGAGTCCAAATTAAGAATATATTTGTTTTTGCCCTAACCTTCTTTTTTTTCCAAACACAACAGTCGTAATCTCTTGAAAACCATAAAACTATAACTAATTTTATTATGATTTTTTAAAGAAAAAATGAATTTCATTAGAATTTATGATAAGCATGCAGTTCTTATCCACAAAGAAAATGTTGTCGATTAAATCCCTCTAAATTTCGAAAGAAATGTAAATGTTACATCTCAAAAGTGTCAACGTGCAAAAGAGTAGACTCGGTCCAACTTGGGAAGATTAATAGTATATTATTCTTCATCCCATCCATCCCAAATTTAAGTAATTATTCTTTATGGTTTACCTTTTAAAATTAAATGGGATTTAATTGAGCAATATGAATTAATATGTGTAGAATAATAACATTAGATGATATACTAATATATGAATGGTAAATTATAAAAAATTATGTTGTTTTATTATCAATTATGAGAATATTGATGGTAAAATGAGAGGACGATTTTGGTAAGTACTCCCTCCGTCCATAAAATAGTCATGGTTGCCTTATTTGGCTGTCCACAAAAAATAGACATGTTGCCTAAAATGGAAATAATAAATTTTATCTACACTTTTCAATATAAACACATAACATTTTTAAGATAATTTTTTTGTACTTGATGTGACACTTACCTTTTTACATATTACATCAATTTTCTTAATAACCGTGCATAAAGCAACAAGACTATATTTCATGGATGGAGGGAGTAGTAATTAAGTATGCGACTAGTAGTACTGCCTTTATTCCTTATTAAACTTCACATGTACCTCTGAACGCTATTTAAAAAAAATTACTACAAGAGACTCACGAGGTTTGTGTTAATCTCTGTTTATATGATGGGGTCATCCGGATGCGGATGGGTCATCCCCCATCCCATTCGATTTTGGATGGGCACATCTCATTCCCTATACATCCTTATTATACACCTACACGCCTATTTTAATTATATTTTATATAATCACATCACTTTTAACCAACTCATTCGTCTTCTCTCCCACTTTTTCCACATTTATTCATTATTTCTCCTATTTTTCTTACACATTCATTCTCTCTCATACATGTTCTTGCACATTCATTCTCTCTCGTACATTTTCTTATTATTTCTCCTACTTTTATCTCATTCAATCATTATCTCACTAACTAACAATAATAAAATATTTTAACATCAATTTTGATTTGACATAAAATTTCATTCAACTCTATTTCTCCATCCTTAACCAAACACATATTTACTATTCATTGGATTACCCTCGTCCCTTTTTTTCCATCTTCATCCCAATTCCATCCACCACCATCCAACCAAACAGAGAATGGTGATAGGTGGGAAACTGGGATTGCTGAGAATCTTCGATCTGAAAGCTTCTATCGTTGAGTAACATATTGTCCTTCGCGCCTACAACGTGGACCTGGATCTCTTGTTTTGTGGACTGCTAATAAAGGGATCTATTTTCTTTATTTTTATTGGTACTCTAGCTATTTCACAAGTAGGATGAGAAGGTGATATATAATATTCAAAAGGCCGGAGTTGGTTGTTGCGTTGGACTAAATTTTTGCATATTGGTGTTTGCCTGTAATAACATTACCCATTCACACCTTTTAATCTATATTATATATATAAAAATAGAGGTGATGAGAGAGAAAAAATTATCATTATTGGAGCAAGTGAAGTCTACTTGCTTTGTAGTGCAATGGTGAATCTCATTCTCCAATAAAGAGAGTGGATTAACTTTACCTTTTTTTTTTTTAATCAATAGTTTCAAAGTTCTTTAAACTATTAATTTTAAATCTATTTTCAACATACTATATATCAAATTAATTATCTTTTGAACATTTTTATTTAATATATACTAGCACATATAAAATGAAAAGTAATATATAAAATATTTATTTTATTTTTGTTAAAATGTTTTTTATTGACTTTAACTATATATGATGAATTGAATTTAAATGATTTTATTTAGACTACATACGTTTTGTTAAATATTAAAATTATTTTATGAATTTTAGTATTTATTGTGAATTGAGTACATAAGTGAAATTGTATGATTAATTAAATAATTATAATGCTCATATATATACAATATAATCTTTACATTTTAATTGGATTATAGATTAAATAAATTTAATTTAAACTTTTAATATAACTCATTATACAATCTCGCATTTAAAATTTATAATATTCAATCCGTGCATCGCACAGGAAGAAACATTAGTATATACATATATATTGAGTTTTGTTTCGTGCCTTGAACAAACCTTTATACCTTTTGCCATATCACATCCTAACAGTATACACTAATCTCAAACAATTTGCAGATACTTACCCTATGTAGTCTCCGTAAAACCTAAATACTCACAATTCTTGTATAGTTGCAAAAGAAAAAGAAGATAGGATTAAAGTAGAGCATTTTCACAAAAGTAGAGCATACACGCAGTTGAGACTACAGTTTGGTCAATAGACTACACTCGGTTTTATTATACTCATAATCTAGTTTCTGTAATAAAATCTGGAGCAAGGGCTATGTGTCTTTTCATTATGCTGATTGTGGAATTTAATCACAACATGAAATTTTATCTCTGTTGTGATAAGTTAATTTGATTTGTTGATTATATACCTCTGACAGGAAGATACATTGTTATCTTTTTTAAATTGTTGATTGAAAAACAATAGTCACAATTTATTGGGCTTATTTTTGTCTTAGAGAAGTTATTATGTATATCTCTCTCGTGAATAGCATAAGTGATGTTAATTAGATGCATCACACAATTTTAATGTATTTTTAAATATTTATTTTTGTTTTTTTAATTAAAAAGTTACAGTTATTTTCGCCGGCTAGTTATGATCAATTATTGTTTTCAGTAAAAATAACTATGACTTTCCAATGAAAACATAAGTATCTTTTAAAAATGCACTTGAATTGCTCCGCAAAAGAAAAATTATTCATTTAGGATTGAAAAAAACAAAATCCACTGAGACCTTTAAAATAAAAAATTATCAATTTCAAATTTAAAAGATAGAAATTATCAATTAAGGACTAAAAAATATTACAACCATAGTGTATTTGACATTTTATAGTAATTTTTTAACGAGGGTGGAATGTTTAATTTTTTAAAATTTAAATTAAAAATTAAATTGGTGTGTGTATTATATTTAGTTGAGTAGTGTTAAAAATAATTATGGTTATAGTTGTGAATTTTAAAGAGGTAGTGGGTTAACTTAGGAATGTGTATACTAAGTAACTTTGTGGATGTAAATAGCCCCACTATATAAGAAAATAATGTAGTAAGATTTTATAATTCTTTAGAATTTTTTGTTTTATTTCAAAATAATTTTCCTAAAATTTTGTTCGATAAAAAAAAGGGAGTAAAATGTCTTTTCCAAACATAAAAGGAGTAAAATGTAAATAACTATTAAGTATAAGGAGGTGATGCGTATGACTCCATTGTCGAATAGCGGCGGCGCAAGCAACTGCCACTCTTCTTCACCACTAGTTGTTCCTTGTTACTAGTTTTGCTATCGAGCATCAATGGCGGAAAGAACCGTTCTAGGATATTTAGAAAATCACGAAGAGATTTCAGATTTTGGTAATTTTGCCGAGGAGAAAGGAATCAGTCACGATGAAATCGTCAACATCATCAAAAGCCTCAAAGGTTTTCGTCTTGTCGATGCTCAGGCTAGTTTTTTCTCTTCGATATTCCCGCATTGTTATTTTACTGTAATCTCCCACCTCTTGCGTGGTAAAAAAAAATTACTGCAGTTTGCACGAAGTGATTCGAAATTAAGGGGGGAATAGAGTAATATAACTTTAGTAGTGATTTAAGTAACGCTGTGCGTCTGTGTGTATCCCAATTTACCACGGGACTAATCGATTTTGATCGAATTAGTTGATTCAATTGTTTTATACTTTGTATTGAGTAACGAAATATTTATTCCAAAAAAAAAATATCCAAACGACATCCGACTATGCAAGGTGGTCGATAATCCTGCAAAAAAATAACCAAACAAACAATAAAAATGAGATAATGAACACTATGCCGAAAAAACGAAACAGAAAAAAAAGAAGAGATAACAAAATGATTTATTCGGAAGATGTGTAGTTTGCAATGAAATTTTCTATAGGATAAAAGAACTTATATTCAGAAGAAAAAAAAAATGGACGATTGAGGTCAAACACCAATTACAAAAATTTAATGGATGAGATTGATTAGGCGTGAAATTGTTATGATTTATAGCTCATTTTACCCGTGTTTTGAGTGTTTTTTTATGAATATTTAGAGTCATTTGAGTAACATTTTCACATAATCATCAATTTGTTTCTTTGGTGTTCATAGTTGGAAAGAGGGCGAAAAGAGGAGTTCGTAGGACTTTGAATCGACCAAAACGGACTCTCGGTTGAGAAGATATGAAGGTTTTTCGAACAAGTGTACAACAGCCGGACTCGACTAGTTGAGGTCGAGCGCCACCACTTGACCACTTGCACCACTCGACCACCATCAGGTCGAGCGCTAGCGCTCGACCTAGCACTCGACCAAACCGCAATTTTGCGAGATTTTGGTCTTTTTCACCCGTTTCCGGCCCGTTGCTTATAAATACCCGATCTCAAGCTCGTTTTTAGACACCCTTTGATCACTTTTGATATTTTTGGCATACTTAGAGCTTGGTAGAGAGATTTTGGAGAATTTCATACTTGTACTCGAGGTTTTGATTTACGAATTCATAGTTTAGCTACTTCTTTTTAATCTTTTCGTTTAATTCTTTCTTCCTTGAACCTTTGAGACTTATAAATCCTAACTTTACCAGATTTATTGAGATTTAGAGATATTCTTTTGTTTATGCTTTCCAATTCTTTTGATTATTCAATTATGTAAATGTTCATCGTTCTTGTGATTAGTTTTGTTACTTCAATTACCATGTTAGGCTAGAACCCTTGCATGTTTGGGGTAAGATGAACTCGTAGAAGTAGGATGATGGTACATAATTAGGATAATTCGTGATGTTTAGTGCTAGTTCTCTTAATTAATTGAATTTCTAAAATAAACCCTAGAATTATCTTGGACTTGAGTACGAAAATTGTTAGAGAGAAGACGATCGCATCACTCTTTAATAACGATTAGGCTTAACGAAAGGGTTTTAGAAGGGGTTTATCATCTACCGGTTTATCTAGGGAGGACGACCGCGTCACCTTAGTTAAATAAGGGTTTCATTAATTAAGCACAATTCATATAACTTGTTTAGTGGGTTCGTAAATTAGGTTGATAGGACGAAGTATTAGGGTTAATTCTTGAGCTTTTAGTCTTTCAATCTAGTGTTAGATTAGGGAAGTTGATTGTCTAGTTTTAGTACACTTAGGATTAATACTTGCACATCATGGTTAATTTAGTTATTGTACCAACTCCGTTAGTATACGTATGGATTCCTATCCTGGGCATCACCATCTCATATTTTATTAAAACCTTAGTTATTCGTTTGATTTCATTACTTGCAATATTAGTGGTAGAATATAGTATAGTTAAACTCCATTCTTGAAACTAAACATCCATTCATATTAACTACGACGCGTAGATCTCCAGGGGTCTATTCGCATACATACCTTCCCTTGGGTACAATATACTTGGTCCTTATACTTGCCAATACTACTGTGATCACATACTCTTGTGGGGTAACTACTAGTTGAAGCTAGTATTTTGCGTTCAAGTCAATGGCGCCATTGTCGGGGAAGGCGATGTATGTCCATTGAGTAGGACTTGGAGATAGTTTAGTAGTTAGTAGTGAGTGCTTTTACTTTTCTGTTTTATTAGTAGTCATCAGGCAGTTGTGTTTTGATATTTCTTTTGGTGTTTCAGGTATATGAAAACTCGCTCACAAGGAGAATCGAGCAAAGACCGAACAAAGTTTAACCCTGAGACAATCGCTAGAAGAAACAGAGCCTTCTATCGAAGGATGAACACTACCGGTGGTGAGAAGGACAACATGGAGATAAGTAATGAGTTGGATGCAGCTGTAGCTAATTACAATCAGGCAGTGGAACGGGTTGAGGGAGCTGAAGGAAATGGCAGTCAGAAACAAGTCCCTTCAGGGGAAAGCCAAAGCCATAACCCGGTCCCACAACATCAAGACAACCCAGCTCAAAACCAAGTCCCAAATCCTCTAAACAACCCTGTCTACCCACAAAACAACCCACCTTACCCTTACCCATACCCACCATATCCATATCCACCATACTACCCTCCATCTCTTACTTATAACCAACCTCATATTCCACAAGTACCTTATCCTCAGCACGTTCCTCAGAACACTGATCCTGGTATGGCAATCCGAGGAAGGTTTGAGGCGTAGCCTCAACGGTACTATGATGGTGTAGCAATGCCACCAGTGGAAGCAAATAACTTTTCTATCTCCACAGGGATCCTGAAGATACTAGTCGAGAACCAATTCAAGGGAGAGGTCGGAAAGGATAATCCTCACACTCACTTGAGGAATTTTCTGATGATTGCCTCAACTTTCAACCATAATGGCATGTTTGAAGATGCCAAGAGGCTCAGGTTTCCAGTTCTCTCTAACTGGAATCGCAAAGGAGTGGTATGATAATACGCTCCCAAGGGGAGGTGTAACCACATGGGCCGAGCTAGAGCGTCTGTTCCTGTTGGAGTTATACGTGAAAGTATGCTTTTACTTTGTATAACTCGTGTATCAAACACTCGTTTTATGAGAATAATTCTTTTATCACATTTGCTTTAGTTATGATTGAATGTTGAATTTCTATTGCAAACCGTTCAATATATAGTACATGTTACATTGTAGTTAATGTGGTGATACCCGATCACGGAAGACAACATTAACAGTTTACTTGTAACTAAACGTACATTTTCACGACCTAGGTGGAATTGAACAATCCGCCGTGAAAAGTCGATGTGTAAGGCTCAGATTGGTCTGTCTTGACTAAGAGATTGCACTAGCACATTTAGTATGTGTTGAAGAGGACCTATAGCGAGGATAAATTCTTCTGTTCTGAAAGGTGAAGAATTAGACCTCAGTGGTTGTTGATTTCTTAATCTTCGTCACTTAAATAGGACCGTGTGTGCTTAATGGTTACTGCTTTGATTCATGTTGGGTGAGAATCATTGCGACTTCGAACTTTGTGTCTTGGGCAGTAATATTAATCATACGACGGTTGCTAAGATTTAATACGGAGAAACGCGTGCGAGTACGGCTCGTGTGATTAGTCCCCTTAGTGGGCTCAGAAGTTTTATTGTACCAAATCTTGCAAGTGAAGAATCGGTTTCTTCGGTACGAATAATAATGTTGAGTTGTCTTTACTCCAAGGTGAAATATGTTAATTAATTTAGAGCTATTCAGAAGCTCAATTAATTAATGGACTTGATAATCTTAAACGCGGGAAATAATAACCGGGAGCCCATATTATCGTAATATGGATTAAGATGGATAGTGCAATATTAATTTATTAGTGGTAATAATTAATATTAATGGGCTGAATTATATTGGGGCTCAATATTGAAATTCAGAAGTCCATTAGGAGGTCCAATCTTAATTCTCCTTAAAGGCTCATTAAGTATCCCAATAATGATAAGGTGATTAAAATAAAGAATATATTAATGCTGATTTTTCAAGTGATTTTCGAAAATAAGAGAATCAAGAAGAAATAAGATTTTGTTGATTTTCTTGGAAAGATATTATGGAAGGTATGTATTCTAGGAATACAAGAATATCTCATATATTCAAGAAGATCCAAATCTTTAGATTTTTCGAAAATTAACCCCTTAATATGAAGGGTGAGATTTTTGTGGAATATTTTATTTTGGAGAAAAGAATATATGAGATATATTCAAGATTTCTTAGAGTCTAAGAAAAGATTTTTTTTCAAGCCCATATACCACATAATTTTTGGCCCCTACATGTTATAAATAGGGGATGATTATTTCATCCCCAAGTACATAATTCCATGTGTTGGAAAAATCAAGAGCATATATATTTTTCTTTTTCCTTAGTTTATTAAATTACTTGAAAGCATCTCCCACCGGTGATCAAGTGAGGTGAAAAGGGAAATACTTGAGAAGGTTTTTGGGTCGATAGAGCGAGATCGTAATTGTCCCGTTTATCCAAAGGCCAATTCTACAAGAGGTATGTTAATCACATATTTACTTGTTTATTCCGCCATAGTTAATATGTGAAATTAATTCAACATGCATGATGAAAATTCGTTGTTGGAATTATTATTTGAATTAATTAGGATTAATTCATGCTAGTAATAATTGTATTTAAATTCGTATTTAAATTTCATCCCGAATAGATTCCGGGCACCCCTATTTTCCCAATAGTTCCTCGAGCGATTCTATCCTCTGTCTAGAACAATCAAAGCAAGGTAAGAGATCTCCTCTTTCAAGCAGAAGTAGGGAGAGGAATTACGTCAGGCTTGGGAGAGGTTCTCTAATATGCTAATTGATTGCCCGCAGCACGGGTACAACGATGGTGATATAATGGCTTATTTCTACTGTGGAGCCAACAAGGCAGCTCAAGACCACCTCGATGCATGTGCTAGTGGAGCATTCCTGAATTGTAGTGCAGCTCGGTGTAGAGAGAGAGAGTTGAAAACATTGTCAAGAATGCGGGGCAATGGAATGAAGCACAAGAGTTTCAGCGAGCTTATCAGATGGAAGAGAGTGAGGGTACTAGAAAGTTGGTGATGGCAATGATGGAGAAGATCAACAATCTAGAGGTTGGACAAAATCCGAGTGGAGGAAATACTATAGTGAGTGAGAAAGTAGATCAGTCAGGATGCCAGCAAGAGGTGGTCAACTATATGGGAGGGCCTAATTATAATCAGAATGGCTATCAAGGTAGAAATTATCAGGGGCGACCAACTTATGGTCAACCGTTTATACCACCGGGTCCACAGCCTCCTCAGAATCAATGGAAGAATACTCAGGGGTATCAAGGAGGCCAGCAGCCTCCTCAGAATCAATGGAGGAAGAATGAAAATTTCTCTTATAGTAATCCGAGAGCGGGGATAACTGTACCTCCAAATGTCGACCCTGGCTCAAAACTCCCCGGAGGAGAAGGAGAAGCTACCATTGATGAGATGTTACGTGTCATTCTTCACAAGGTGGAAGAAGGTAGTAAGAGGTTGTCCTTTTTGGAGTATGATGTGAATGAGATGAGTAAGAAGAATGATCAGCGTGATCAAGATCTCCAGAAGAGGGATATGGAGCTGAATAGAATTCAGCAAGAGAACAATATGTGGTTCACTTCGATGGAGTATCAGATTAGCCAGATTGCAAAATCATTGGGTAGAGAGCTCGGGAACTACTCTTCTATGCCAAAGGGGAACCCGAAAGAGCAATGCAAGACGATCCAACTAAGAAGCGGAACCAAGTATGACAGTCCTCAAATACCTGCTAATTTGGAGGAGATACATAGAGAGATTGAGATAGAGGATGAGAAAAAGAAAAGTGGAGATGAGAAGATTGAGGAGGAGGTCGAGGTAGAAGATACTCAGAAAACAAGGAACATAAGGAGGAAGGGATTGTGAGAGTTCCAAAGTGGAAGAAGGCGAGAGAAGCAAGGCAGAACATGAAGGAGACCGAGCGAGATGAATGGGGAGTACCCAAATTTGTGATACCGGTCCCATATCTGCAGCGATTCATGAAAAATAAATTAGATGAAAAGTTTGCTAAGTTTCTTGATGTCTTTAAGAAGTTGCATATTAGCATTCCTTTTTATGATGTTTTGGAACAGATGTCTAATTATGCCAAGTTCCTGAAGGACTTGATAGCTAAGAGGAGGAGAGTTGATGAGCCAAAGCTTGTACAGCTGAACCATGAGGTGAGTGCATTAGTGCACAAAGCGCTTCCCCCGAAGTTGAAGGATCCCGGTAGTTTCACGATCTTATGTGATACCGGGAATGGAGTCAAGAAGGAAGCGTTGTGCGATCTTGGAACAAGCATCAATCTTATGCCTTTGTCTCTATGTAAGAAGTTGGAAGGTGGAGAACTTCAGTCGACAATGATGATGCTTCAACTCGCCGACCGGTCAATTACTCGACCTCAAGGTGTGGTTGAAGACGTCCTTGTTAAAGTTAGAGATCATATCTTTCCCGCCGACTTCGTAGTACTCGATATGGAGGAAGATGAACACGTGTCTTTGATCTTGGAAAGGTCATTCTTAGCCACAACAGGGATGGTGTTAGATGTGGCGAATGAGAAGATCACGGTAAAGGTAGATGATCAAGAGGTGAAAATTTTCCTATATGAGGCCATGAAATACCCGAAGGAAGATGAGAGCTGTCATTCCATTGATGTCATTGATCCTTGTGTTGAAGACACACCTCATATCCATAACCTTTCTTATATACGTGATTATGTTAATCCTTCACTAAATGATTAAACCGTTGAGCATTATGATCTCGATTGTCTTGATAGGGATAAAGGCAAGGAGTTGAAGGATGGAGAGCTGAAAAGTGTGGACGTGGCCTAGTTGGAGAGAAAAGGAGGAGTCGATGTTAAGAAGAAAAAAATCAAGAAGTGGGTACCTCCGTGGAGAGCGAAAATGAAGAAGGTGACACCACCGCCCAAGGTGAAGAAGGGGGATGGGAATCGAGCTAAAAACTTAGACATCTTCTCTTATGAGAATAAGGGAGGTAACATTGAGTATCATGTCCCATAAGCTCCTTTGAGCTCGGTCCGGCATTAGGACCTTAAAAATAGCGCTGAATGGGAGGCAACCCATTTTTATTTGCTTTTGAGTGTTTTTAGTGTTGGTGTTTTGTTTTGAGTCGTAAGTTCTAACCTCGTACTTGTGAGTTTTATTTTGTAGGCTTGCCTTGAGGGTGAAGGATTGCCCAAGAAGTGGAGATTGAAGGAACCAACTCGAGACAAGGGAGTGTGCCAATTTGTTAACAGAAACTGAATTATTTGGATGAGGTAACCACCACCCCAAACTTAGACCGCTTCACAAGGTCGAAGTTTGGGGGTGGAGTTTTTATATATTTTATGGTTACATTGCACAGGCGCACACCCTCTCTTTGAGTTGAGTTATGTTATATATTGTGCCTTCAGATACTCCTTGAGCAATTTTTATATTGTGAACTAATTGGGTGCTACTACATATTTCATGCTTATCAATCCTCTTATACTTGTTGATTTCTATCTTTGAGTGTGAGTATGAGTTAGTGAGTTGTGAAGTTGAGTCAGGAATTATATTGTGTGAGTGTAGGAGTTAGAGTTGATTTGAGAGGGAACTCGTATACTTACGAATTTTCCTTTTGAGTACTTATGTGATAAAAGTGAGAATTCACTAGGACTAGCATGGATGTGAAAACCGAGAGATTTGAGTCTTTTAGAGGTTAAAATTCATTATGTTGATCTCTTCGTTTGAGAGTGGATCGTCACCTTAAAGGATGCTAGAACTTGTGTGTGCTCTCACTTCTTGATTGTGTCTAGGTTGAAGTGCCAAAAGTGATATTATGTCATCTTTGATTTGATTGAGTCACTTAACCAAATTTTCTCTACCAATGACATTTATCCCTTGTTAGCCCGTTTGAGCCTTAGCATATTTTATTTGCTAGCACATTTAAACTTAACCAGATTCTTAAACTCTCTTTTTGTCCCAATTTGAGTAAAGAATAGGAAAAGTTGTGAATGAGAAAGGGGATCGAGTTGAGTTGAGGAAGGAGAATTATTAATGCTTGAGTGTAGTTGAGAAGAAGGTGTGATGAGATTGTGAATTGTGGGAAATAACAAAAATTTGAGAATAAGCAAAAGAGATATGAGCTCATGCATTGTGTAAAAAGAAAAAAAATGTGAAGTGATTGAAAAAGTTAAACGAGTTAGAAAAAAATTGAAGTGTTGAGAGTAATGGAATTGAAAAGTGTGTTGCATGAAGATGATTGAAGTATTCTGTTCCTCGTCTCGAAATATCGAAGTTTGATTTTCTATTCTCCATTCACTTGAGTCACCCCCACTCGTCCAAAGAGCCTACATTACAACCTTGAAAAAGTCCTTTTTGATTCGATATGGATTCTAGAGTATGGTCGAAGTTAAGAGTGCTTACAAGCCTATGGCTGCTGATATGAGTGATTGATTGAGTGAGTCCCTTAATATTGCTAAACACTTGTGAGAGAGTGAAACATATCGTTGAGTGCACATTCATGTTTGATTTTGGTGGTTCTTATTGTTTTTGCATGAGTATGATGAAGGGGGTGAGTTAGTGTGTGAGTGATCGATCTTTGAAGCTTGAACACTATTATTTGCATGATTTAGTTCTGTAATTCATTCTTAATAATTGCACTTGACTTATTATTTCATTTCTTGAGTACAAGCAATATGGTAATTTTGGGGGGGATGATTAGGCGTGAAATTGTTATGATTTATAGCTCGTTTGGCCCGTGTTTTGAGTGTTTTTTATGAGTATTTAGAGTCATTTGAGTAACATTTTCAAAAACTCATCAATTTGTTTCTTTGGTATTCATAGTTGGAAAGAGGGTGAAAAGAGGAGTTCGTAGGACTTTGAATCGACCAAAACGGACTCCCGGTTGAGAAGATATGAAGGTTTTTCGAACAAGTGTACAGCAGCCGGAAAGCACTCGACCAGTTGAGGTCGAGCGCCACCACTCGACCACTTGCACCACTCAACCAGTTGAGGACGAGCGCCACCACTCGACCACTTGCACCACTCGACCAGTTGAGGTCGAGCGCCACCACTCGACCATACTGAGGTCGAGCGCCCTGAAGGCTCTGTAAGAAGAACCACTTGACCACCATCAGGTCGAGCGCTAGCACTCGACCTAGCACTCGACAAAACCCCAATTTTACGAGATTTTGGTCTTTTTCACCCGTTTCTGCCCGTTGCTTATAAATACCCGATCTCAAGCTCATTTTTAGACACCCTTTGATCATTTTTTATATTTTTGGCATACTTAGAGCTTGGTAGAGAGATTTTGGAGAATTTCATACTTGTACTCGAGGTTTTGATTTACGAATCCATAGTTTAGCTACTTCTTTTGAATCTTTTCGTTTAATTATTTCTTCTTTGAACCTTTGAGGCTTATAAATCCTAACTTTACCAGATTTATTGAGATTTAGAGATATTCTTTTGTTTATGCTTTCCAATTCTTTTGATTATTCAATTAAGCAAATGTTTATCGTTCTTGTGATTATTTTCTTTACTTCAATTACCATGTTAGGCTAGAACCCTTGCATGCTTGGGGCAGGATGAACTCGTAGAAGTAGGATGATGGTACATAATTAGGATAATTCGTGATGTTTAGTGCTAGTTCTCTTAATTAATTGAATTTCTAAAATAAACCCTATAATTATCTTGGACTTGAGTACGAAAATTGTTAGAGAGAAGACGATCGCATCACTCTTTAATAACGATTAGGCTTAACGAACGGGTTTTAGAAGGGGTTTATCATCTACCGGTTTATCTAGGGAGGACGACTGTATCACCTTAGTTAAATAAGGGTATCATTAATTAAGCACAATCCATATAACTTATTTAGTGGGTTCGTAAAGTAGGTTGATAGGACGAAGTATTAGGGTTAATTCTTGAGCTTTTAGTCTTTCAATCTGGTGCTAGATTAGGGAAGTTGATTACCTAGTTTTAGTGCACTTAGGATTAATACTTGCACATCACGGTTATTTTAGTTATTGTACTAACTCCGTTAGTATACGTAGGGATTCCTATCCTGAGCATCATCATCTCATATTTTATTAAAACCTTAGAGATTCCTATATTTGCAATATTAGTGGTAGAATATTAGTGGGGACGGGGATGGGCCGTCCCCGCTCCGTTGACATCCCAATGGAAGAGAATTAAATAAAGTCCATAGAATGTTGAATACCTAAAGATTTTTTAAGACTTTTTAAAATCCGTAGAAATCTCTGGTTATTAGAAGAGATTTTGGAGAGTGGAATCTATTTATATTTTGGAAGAAAATCAATGAAAATCCATGGAGTATTAAAATCCACAGACTGTTGAATACCTAAAGATTTTTAAGACTTTTTAAAATCCGTATTGAATACCTCAGGATTTTAAAAGACTTTTGAAAATCCAGATTGAATACCCACAGACTTTAAAAGTCTATAAAAATCCTACAGACTCTATAACCAATACACCCCTCTAAGTGTCAATTTTGGTTGAACATATGCAATTATTCAATGTAAACAATTCTAACTGTTCAGTAAAAATAATTATAACTATTTAAAAATAATGCACCAAAGACTTACTCTTATAAATGACTAAAACACACACTTTGGGTGTGTATATATTTAGTTGAGTGATGTAAATAATAATTATTTTTATAATTGTAAATTTTAAAGTGGTGGTAAGTTAACTTAGGAATGTGTATATTAAGTAAATTTGTGGGTGTAAATAACCGCACTATATAAGAAAACAATGTAGTAAAATTTTATATATTTTTTTCTTACTAATTTTTGGTTTTATTTCAAAATAATTTGTTGGAAAAAAAAATCTATAAAAAAAAGGGAGTAAAATATTTTTTCCAAACATAAAAAGAGTAAAATGTAATAACTATTAAGTATAAGGAGGAGTTGCATATGACTCCATTGTCGAATTTCCCTACTTAGCGATATAACGGCGGCGCAACTGCCATTCTTCTTCACCACTAGTTATTCCTAGGGGTGAGCATAAAAACGAAAAAAATGAAAAAATTGAACCGAGGAAATTTGGTCCGTTCGGTTCGGTCCAAAAAAATTTGGTTCGATTTTTGGTCCAAAATTATAAAAAAAAAAATCAGTTTTCGGTCCAGTCCTAAAATTTTAAAACCGAATGGACCGAATTTTACAATTAAATAATAATAATAATAATAACCATAATTTAATAAAGCAAAAGCTCTTCATGCCTATGTGGCATGTTTAGATTCCATCTATTTCAAGTCGAGTAATTTGCACTTTTGGTCCCATTGGACATGTAATATTTTACTTTCAGTCCCACCCAAAACACTTTTGGTCCCATAGGAATATTTTTTTGGCACTTTTGGTCCCATATGAATATTTTTTGGCACTTTTAGTCCCAAACGTTCCAAAACTTGCAAAATTAGTCCCAAAGTTAACGGACACTTAACGGACTTGCACTTTTGGTCCCATAGGATAGGATACACTTGCAGATTTGGTCCCATAGGATTAAAAAATTCACATTTTTTACCTTTTTTTACCAAAATAACTTTATAAAAAGAAATATAATTACAATATATATGCAAATTTATTTTTATTTTAAAATATATATATACATATACAATAATATATATATATATATATATATATATATATATATATATATATATATATATATTATATTTTAATAAAAAAATTAATTAGAATAATTTAATCTATATTAATTATTTTAAAATTAGAACAATTTTTTTTTTAACTTTTGTGCCATCTTTTAAATAATAATAATAATAATTTTTCCACATCTTATTTAATTAATAGTTCACTAATTATCACCTATAAAAATCTCTAAATTACATATAATTTCACTAACGATTACACACAAGAATATCTTTCTTTTAATTTGTTTCATTCCTAAAATTTAACAATGCACCCACATAAAAACTATATTGTCCATTTTTATACCAATTTTTCCACAATAATAATTTACCCTATGTTTTATTTAATTAAAAAACAAATAAATATTTATTTTTAAAATTAGAATAATTTAACATTATTTTAATCTAATTAAATTTAATTTTTAATAAGGTTTTATTGATTATTGTAATTTTTAGATATATAATAAATAAAAATTATTATAATTTTTACAAAAATATTACTCACTCAGTCCCATAATAACTTGCACATTTTCTTATTCGAACATTTCAAAATAATTTGCATACCACAAAGTTAGAAAAATCCTCCACAGACTTCACCTTTCAATTTTCCATAGACTCAACCATATAAAAATTTAGAATAAGAGTGTCCGTATTCGAACCAAAATTTCAGTAAATGTTAGTACCAATTTTTGTACGGTTCGGTATTTATAACATAGCGAAGATTTTTGTACATGTTAATACCAATTTTCGTACAAATTTTTGTTCAATTTTATTTAATATGTACCAAATTTTGAATGATATCAACGTACCAATTTTTATAACATACCAATTTATAAATATTTTTTATAACGTAGCAATATTTGTACATGTTAAAAACCTTATTAAAAAATAAATTAAATACAAATTAAATTAAATACAAAAATTAAATTTTTCTATTTTTTAAAGAACTATTTATTTGTTTTTTAATTAAATAAAACATAGGGTAAATTATTATTATTGAAAAATTGGCAAAAAAATGGATAATATAATTTTTATGTGGGTGCATTGTTAAATTTTAGGAATGAAATAAAAGAAAGATGTTCTTGTGTGTAATCGTTAGTGGAATTATATATAATTTAGAGATTTTTATAGGGGATTATTAGTGAACTAATAATTAAATAAGATGTTGAGAAAATTATTATTATTATTAAAAAAATGGCACAAAAGTTAAAAAAGAAATTCTAATTTTAAAATAATTAATATAGATTAAATAATTCTAATTAATTTTTTTATTAAAATATAATATATATATATATATATATATATTATTGTATATGTATATATATATATTTTAAAATAAAAATAAATTTGCATATATATTGTAATTATATTTCTTTTTATAAAGTTATTTTGGTAAAAAAAGGTAAAAAAATGTGAATTTTTTAATCCTATGGGACCAAATCTGCAAGTATATCCTATCATATGGGACCAAAAGTGCAAGTCCATTAAGTGTCCGTTAACTTTGGGCCTAATTTTGCAAGTTTTGGAACGTTTGGGACTAAAAGTGCCAAAAAATATTCACATGGGACCAAAAGTGCCAAAAAATATTCCTATGGGACCAAAAGTGTTTTGGGTGGGACTGAAAGTAAAACATTACATGTCCAATGGGACCAAAAGTGCAAATTACTCATTCAAGTCTTTATTGTCATTTGGTCTCATCTATTGGTTTATTTTCTTTTGATCGTGTTTGTCCATTCTCGGCGATTCATATCTATAAATGTGTACCCCATCTTTCATTCCTCCATTCATTCGTCGTTCTTTTTTTTTTTTTTTGGTTCGTCCCATTCTTGCCTATATTTTTTTTCTTTCCAAATCGTATATTTGTAGTTTAATCATTATTTATTGCATCCCATTTTGTAGGTACCGTGGATTCTCAAATCTCTTTGCACTTTTGTTGTGCGCCCAAGTCCGATCGTCTTCATGGAGACTATTTGATTTTGCAGTTCAGCTTTAGATTATATCGATGATTTGCCTTCTGTAATATTCATGTATAGGTGGTTCAATTTTTTTTTCTTTTTTTAGTACATTGGTGCAGTGATTGATTCATCCATGCATGGATGATTGTTGTATTTTCCTATGGAAATAGTTGTTGTGCTCGATTGAAGAATTTTTTTTTTATATGAGTTGCATATTACCTTCAACTTTTGATTATAGTTTTGTATCGTGACACACCTTGTATGTATAGTTTCTAACCTTTTTTATCTCTCTTTCTTAACTTAATTATTATTTCCAATGTTCGCTTTAATTTTAATTATACAATATCGTTGATTCATAGTGATAATTGTCCGTCTTGGCAACATTTTTGGTTGCCATTGCATTTTTTTTTTCCTTTCCTTCAATTTTGGTGATCGGTTTTTATTGCAACTATCTTTCCATGAGTTTTCGCCATATATGAATCTCTTTCTTTTTTTGGTTTCCATTGCCCACGTTCTCATTATTTCCTATGTGGTTTTTTTTTTTATTTAATTGGATTTGACTTGGTTAAAATAAAAATTCCAATTGTGTTAGTAGTTGGTGATTTTCCTAAATTAGTGGAATATTTAAGTTTTTAGGTGGATACACCTATTTTATTTGATGTATATACTGTAACATGTAAATTTGATCATCTTCGAAATTTTCAATATTCATTTACGAGTCATCATTCTTGACTAATAATATGTATTGTTTATCTACATTGCATATGTAAAAACGTCATAATAATGAAAACTTAAATGATACACCTATTTTATTTGATGTATATACTGTAACATGTAAATTTGATCATCTTCGAAATTTTCAATATTCATTTACGAGTCATCATTCTTGACTAATAATATGTATTGTTTATCTACATTGCATATGTAAAAACGTCATAATAATGAAAACTTAAATGATATATTTAAAGTGACATAATTTTAGTTAAGGTATATTTGACATTTTATTTCAATTTTTGACATGTGCGACTTAAATACCAAAATTATTGTTTAACCGTATTTAAGCTTTATTGAAAACGATTATGTGTGCCTCATCACCTTGAAATCTTTATTATTAACGTTATGTTAATATTGATTGAAGTTTATATACAATAGTGTTGACATAATAAATTGTTGTGAGTCCTGATTCTTTGCTAAGTTTTTTTTGAAAGGTAATCAATTACAATAGTTTCCTAACATAATCAATTACAATAGTTCCTTCGACCACCGGGTACATGGCAACATCTTTTCATCTCGCTGTAGATCAGAACCGCAATCACCACAAGAGGGGGACCACCCGAACCCGCAACTCCGAACCACAACCGCACTGCAGCCGGAACCGCAACCACCACAAGAGGGGAACACCACCCCACCACAATAGGGGAACAACCACCCCACCACAAGAGGGAAATAAATTCCCTCTCCGTGTCTCGAACCCAAGACCTCTGGGTCTTAGGTGGTGGCCTCAACCACTTGAGCTACCAACACTTGACTCTTTGCTAAGTTTAATAGCCTAAATGTTTGTCAATTTATACTCAATCATAATCTTAATTAGCTACATAACTGCTAGGATTAAGAAATATGTTCACTAAATATTTGGAACGTGAGCATGAATTACACTAATCAAATCTCATAGAAGTATTCTAAAAATCCATGTGAGTGAGTATAGAAATTTAATTAGTCAAAAATGTAATTCCCATAAATTATCGACTCATATATTTATGAAGTATATGCATTATTACTATATTCGCGGAAATTTTTCACGTATGCACAAAATTTATAAAGGATCAAAATTAAAGATTCTTATCATATTATTAATTTTTTATTTAACTTATTACTTTTTTTTCTATAGTGGTATAATATTACTTGCCAAAGTTCAAATCTTTATTCATTTAATATATTAATAAATATGCATGTAGGTGAGATTCGGTAATGAGGAAGTGTAGGTGTGGTTCTATGTTTTCCTTGCATGGAAATCTTGAGGGAAGCCTCAATCCTTTTTTTTTCTTTAGAATTTACTTGATGAATCTAAACATATTTTCCGGCCATGTTAGTCGTGTTATTTATAGTGGGTCTTTGGCTTTTATTAGATTGATTAAATTGATTTACGTAAATTTAATCTCCTATTCAATGAGCTCAAAAAAATTAACTTGATAATTTTTTGGTGAAAGTGTATACAACTTTGATTTAGTAAAAAAAAAAAAATATTTGCCATAATTTAGCAAATAATTTTTTTTTTATCTTATTAGCAATTTTTATCGTATTACTTTTTCTATATAGTGGTATAATAATTATTTACCAGATTTAAAATCATTATTCATTTAATATTAATAAATATTCTTAAACATAAGATTAGGTAATGAAGTTTTATAGGCATGCTTCTATTTTTCCATGCCTGGAAACCTTGACTAAAGCCTCAATCTTTATCTTTTTTTTAAATATTATGCGTTGAAATATTATTACTTAATGTATAGTTATGGAAGTAGAATTCACTTATTTATGTTGGACTTTACGCTAGAATTCTACTCCCTCCGATTCAAAATATTTGATGTTTTAGGATGTTTTTTTTGTTTCAAAATATTTGATGTTTTAGGGTATTTTGCACTTTATTTTCCTATTATGCCCCTATTTAAATCCCCCTAAAATATCACTCATATCTTCTCCTTACCTTTTAATAATTTTACACCATAAATAAACTAGTTGATCTTCCATCAATCTCTATTCAATCAATATATCATAAGGGTATAATAGTCACTATACACCACTTCTTAATTCTCACAACAAATCCTAAACCATCAAACTTTTTGAATTGGAGGGAGTATGATTAGGCGTGAAATTGTCATGATTCGTAGCTAGAAATGCCCAAGTTTTGGTCGAATTTATTGAGTATTTAGAGTCAATTGAGTACTATTTCTACATATTGATAAATTTATCTTTTTTATGCTCATAGGTGAATTGAGGGTGAAAAATTGAGTTCGTAGGACTTTGAATCGACTCAAACGGATGCCCAGATGAGAAGATATCGAAGAAATACGATTAATATTAGTGCGCGAGAAGAAAAGTATCAGTTGAAGAAGGAAGAGGGCCACTTGAGCTGGACCACTCGAGCGCCACCGCTCGAGCAAAGATATTGCTCGAGCGCCCAAAACTTACAGAACATTTCGAGCACTCGAGCAGCTCGAGCGCCCCCGTTCGAGCCATTGCATTGTTCGAGCTATATCACTCGAGCGCCAGCACTCGACCCCTTAATGCATTCGAGCTATTGAGCTCGAGCGCCCCCGCTCGAGCGGGTGCTGCTCGAGCACTTTTATATTTTTTTGCCTCCGAATTCGTTTTTCGGCCCGATGCTTATATATACTTGTCCCGAACACGTTTTTTGATACCAAATCATACCATATCACTTTTAGAGTTAGTTTTTAGAGAGATAAGAGCACCGTGAATTCGAGCAAGCTTTGTTTTTACGTAATTGAGGTTTTACTTTACGAATTCTTATTTCAGTTTGGATTTTAATTTATTTTTGTTTACTCTTTGACATTGAAGACTTGAGACTTCGTTTTATTGATCAAATTTCAGTTCTTAGCATTTATTTTCTTAAAATCTAGTTTATGTTTGATAGTCAATTAGTTCGTATAATCATATTTATGTTCGTTATTTCTTCAATTGTTTTTGTCACCGTTAAAAACATGTCTAGCTAAATCCCTTGCAGGCTTGGGGTAGGATGAACTCATAGAAGTAGGATGTGGGTACGTAATTAGGGTAATTCGTGATGTTTAATTTTAATTCTCTTAATTAATGAATTCTTAAAATCAATCTTAACTTTTCCTTTGAATTTTGTTCGAAAAGTATTAGAGAGAGGACGACCTTATCACTCTTTAACAACTAGTAGACTTAACTAGAGGGTTTAGAAAGGGTTAATTAATCTACCGGTTTATCTAGGGAGGACGACCGCATCACCTTAGTTAAATTAGAGTCTCGTTAATTAAGCACTATCTATTAGTGGATTAGTGAAGTCGATTGTTAGGATAAAGTATTAGGGTTGAATTCTTGAGCTTTCATCTTACAATCTTTTACTTAGGTTATTTCTTGCATGTTACGGTTACTTTGATTATGTACCTGCTCCGTTAGTATACGTAGGAATTCCTATCCCGAGCATCATCATCTCATATTCGAAAATACACTTCTACGTTCTTAGTTTAATTTTCCTTTTTGCATTCGTAGAGTAATTTAGTTTAGATTATATTTTCTTTTAAAAAACCAAAAAACATACACTCATATTAATTACGACGCGTAGATATTCGGGGATCTATTCGCATACATCACTTCCCTTGGGTTCGATAATACTTGGTCCCTATACTTGCCCATACTACAGTGAACCCATACTCTTGCAGGGAAAATACTAGTAGAAAGCTAGTATTTTCGGTTCAAGTCAATGGTATTATCATGATTAGGCGTGAAATTATCATGATTGCTAGAAATGCCCAAGTTTTGGTCGAATTTGTTGAGTATTTAGAGTCAATTGAGTACTATTTCTACATATTGATGAATTTGTCTCTTTGATGCTCATATGTGAATTGAGGGCAAAAAACTGAGTTCGTAGGACTTTGAATCGACTCAAACGGATGCCCGGATGAGAAGATATCGAAGAAATACGATTGGTATTAGTGCGCGAGAAGAAAAGTATCAGTTGAAGAAGGAGGAGGGCCACTCGAGCTGGACCACTCGAGCGCCACCGCTCGAGCAAGGATGTTGCTCGAGCGCCCAAAACTTACAGAACATTTCGAGCACTCGAGCAGCTCGAGCGCCCCCGTTCGAGCCATTGCATTATTCAAGCTATATCCCTCGAGCGCCAGCGCTCGACCCCTTGATGCATTCGAGCTATTGAGCTCGAGTGCCCCCACTCGAGCGGGTGCTGCTCGAGCACTGTCATGTTTTTTTGCCTCCGGATTTATTTTTTGGCCTATGATTTCCCGATTTGGCCCGATGCTTATATATACTCGTCCCGAACACGTTTTTGGATACCACTTCATACCATACACTTTTAGAGTTAGTTTTTGGAGAGAGAAGAGCATCGTGAGTTCGAGCAAGCTTTGTTTTTACGTAATTGAGGTTTTACTTTACGAATTCTTATTTTAGTTTGGATTTTAATTTATTTTCGTTTACTCTTTGACATTGAAGACTTGAGACTTCGTTTTATTAATCAAATTTTAGTTCTTAGCATTTATTTTCTTAAAACCCTAGTTTATGTTTGATAGTCAATTAGTTCGTATAATCATGTTTATGTTTGTTATTTCTTCAATTGTTTTTGTCACCGTTAAAACCATATCTAGCTAAAACCCTTGCATGCTTGGGGTAGGATGAACTCGTAGAAGTAGGATGTGGGTACGTAATTAGGGTAATTTGTGACGTTTAATTTTAATTCTCTTAATTAATGAATTCTTAAAATCAATCTTAACTTTTCCTTTGAATTTTGTTCGAAAAGTGTTAGAGAGAGGACGACTTTATCACTCTTTAACAACTAGTAGACTTAACTAGAGGGTTTAGAAAGGGTTAATTAATCTACCGGTTTATCTAGGGAGGACGACCATATCACCTTAGTTAAATTAGGGTCTCGTTAATTAAGCATTATCTATTAACTTGTTAGTGGATTAGTGAAGTCGATTGTTAGGATAAAGTATTAGGGTTGAATTCTTGAGCTTTCATCTTACAATCTTTTACTTAGGTTATTTCTTGCATGTTACCCTTACTTTGATTATGTACATGCTCCATTATTATACGTAGGAATTCCTATCCCGAGCATCACCATCTCATATTCGAAAATACACTTCTACGTTCTTAGTTTAATTTTCCTTTTTGCATTCGTAGAGTAATTTAGTTTAGATTATATTTTCTTTTAAGAAACCCAAAAACATACACTCATATTAAATACGATGCGTAGATCTTCGGGGATCTATTCGCTTACATCACTTCCCTTGGGTTCGATAATACTTGGTCCCTATACTTACCAATACTACAGTGAACCCGTACTCTTACGGGGAAACTACTAGTAGAAAGCTAGTATTTTCAGTTCAAGTCAATGGTGTCGTTGTCGGGGATGGCGATGTATGTCATTTGAATAGAACTTGTAGATAGCTTAGTAGTTAGTAGTGAGTGCTTTATTTTTTCTGTTTTATTTTTACTCGTTCGGCAGTTGTATTTTTATTCTTTCTTTAGTGTTTCAGGTTTATGAAAACACGCTCATAAGGAGATACGAGCGAAGAGAGAATACAGCTTGATCCTGAGACAATATCACGAAGAAATCGAGCCTTTTTAAGAAGGATGAACACTGCCGGAGGAGGGAACGACAACATGGACATCAGTAATGAGTTGGATGATGCTGCAAATGAGTTTAATCAGACAATGGACCGAGTTTACGGCACTGGAGGGAATACCAGTCAGAACCAAGTTCCGTTAGGGGAAAACCAGAGCCGAAACCCAAGAACACAAAATCAAAACAATCCAGCTCACAACCTTGTCCAAAATCCTCAGAACAACCCTGCATACCCACAAAAAAACTTACCTTATCCTTACCCATACCCACCATATCCATATCCACCATACCCGTACCCTCCACCTCCTGTTTACAACCAACCGCCAGTCTATCAACCACCACCAGTCCAACAAGTACCCCTACCACTTGTTATTCCTCAGCACGTTCCTCAGAACGCCGATCAGAACATGGCTATTCGAGGAAGATTTGCATCACAACCGCAATGGTACTATGATGGAGTGGCATTGCCTCCTGTAGAGGCAAATAACTTCTCAATTTCCCCTGGAATTCTAAAGATGCTTACCGAGAATCAATTCAAGGGGGAGGTGGGGAAGGAGAACCCTCATACTCATCTGAGGAGTTTTCTGATGATTGCATCCACGTTCAATTATAATGGCATGTCTGAAGATGCCAAGACGCTCAGGCTGTTCCCATTCTCTTTGACTGGAATAGCTAAGGAGTGGTACGATAACACGCTCCCATGGGGAGGTGTAAACACTTGGGCCGAGCTCGAGCGTCTGTTCCTCGAGCGATTCTACCCTCCATCTAGAACCATTAGAGCAAGGATAGAGATCTCTTCCTTCCGCCAGAAGCAAGGAGAAGACTTACGTCAGGCGTGGAAGAGATACTCCAACATGTTGATTGAGTGCCCGCAGCACGGGTACAATGAGGGAGATATCATGGCATTCTTCTATAGTGGAGCCAGCAAGGCTGGTCAAGCCCATCTTGACGCGTGTGCTAATGGAGCGTTTCTGAACTATGGTACAGTTAGATGCAGAGAGATCGTTGACAATATTGTCACGAATGTCGGGCAGTGGAATGAGGATCCATAATTTCAGAGGGCATATCAGATTGAGGAGAGTGAAGGGACGAGGAAACTGTTGATGGCTATGATGGAGAAGATAAGTAACATTGAGGTTGGGCAGAATTTGGTTGGAGGGAATGTAGCAGTTAGTGAGAAAGTGGACCAGCCCCCAGTTCAGCAAGAGGTAGCCAACTATATGGGAGGACCTTACTACAATCAAGGCGGGTATCCACAAGGTGACAATCAATTTTGAAGGTCCTCCTATGGCCAACCATTTGTACCACCCGGTCCACAACCTCCTCCTAATCAGTGGAGGAATAACCAAGGTTATCAAGGAGGTCAGCAGCCTCCTCAGAACTAATGGAGGAAGAACGAGAACTTTTCATATGTCAATCCGAAGACCGGAATTACAGTTCCTCCGGGTGTTGATCCAGGGTCGAAGCCTCCGGGTGGAGAAGACAGTTCCTCGACAAAAGAGATGTTGCGAGCGATCCTCCAGAAGGTGAAAGAAGGAAGCAAGAGATTGTCCTCTTTGGAGTATGATGTTAAAGAGTTGCATAAGAAAGGTGATTGACTTGAAGCGAATATACTAACTTTCCACTAGTAGATTCCTCGCAAGCGTACGAGTTCACTGTAGTATGAGTAAGTATAATGACCAAGTATATCGAACCCAAGGGATGAAGTGTGTGCAAATAGATCCCTGAAGATCTACGCGTCGTAGTTAATATGAGTGAAATATTTTTGGATTTTTGGGAGGAAATTAATTAAAATAAACTAAACTATCCTACGAATGCTAACAGAAAATTAAACTAAGAATTTAAGATGTGTTTTCAAATAAGAGATGATGATGCTCAGGATAGGAATCCCTAAGTATACTAACGGAGCAAGTACATAATCAAAATAACCGTGACGCGCAAGAAATAACCTAAGTAAAAGAATGCAAGATGAAAGCTCAAGATTTTAACCCTAATACTTTATCCTAACATTCGACTTCACTAATCCACTAACAAGTTAATAGATCGTGCTTAATTAATGAGACCCTAATTTAACTAAGGTGATGCGGTCGTCCTCCTTCGCTAAACTGGTAGATTAATCAACCCTTTCTAAACTCTCTAGTTAAGTCTACTAGTTGTTAAAGAGTGATGCGGTCGTCCTCTCCCTAACACGTTCGTACGAAATTCAAAGGAAAAGTTAAGATTGATTTTAAAAATTCATTAATTAAGAGAATTAAAACCTAACCTCACGAATAACTCTAATTACATACCCACATCCTACTTCTACGAGTTCATCCTACCCCAAGCATGCAAGGGTTTTAGCCGGACATGGTTATAACGATAACAAAAGCAATTGACGAAGTAACGAACATAAACATGATGAATTGAAGTGAAAAACTAAAAAGCATGAACTAGGGTTTTTAGAAATAAAGGAATAAACTGAAATTGAATCAATAAAACGAAGTCTCAACGTGTTTAATAACAAAGATCTGAAGAAAACGAAACTAAAAAGTAAAATCGGACTAAGAATTCGTAAAGAAAAACCTAAAAAACGTAAAAGTAAAGCTTGCTCGTTCCTTCTCCTCTTTCTCTCTCTCAAAACTAAGTCTAAAAGTGATGTGGTAAGTGATAATCTCCAATTCTCCCGTAAAAACGTGCTCGGAATGAGTATATATAGACAACGGGTCGAGTCGGGAACGTATGGGCCAAAAAATCGCACAAGCTCGTACACTGCTCGTGCACTAGTGCACGAGCTCATCACACTTGAGCACCCCAAATCATCCAGAACCGAAATAGTGCACGGCCACACGAGCTCGTGCACTAGCGCACGACCACATGCCTGCTTGAGCGCACTGCACGACTGCTCGTGCAGGGGTGCACGACCTCCACTTCCTCGAGCGCTATGCACGAGTGCTCGTGCAGGGGTGCACGAGTGCTCCTTGCTTGTGCACTCCAATGATACTTTTGCTCCCCCGAACTAATACTTTTCGTATTTCTTCGATATTTTCTCATTCGAGCGTCCGTTTGAGTCAATTCAAAGTCCTACGAACTCCTTTTTTCGCCCTCTATCCATCTATGAGCATCAAAGAGACAAATTCATCAGTTTATGAAAATGATACTCAAATGACTCTAAATACTCATATAAATCAACCAAAACACGGGCATTTCGATTGACGAATCATGACAATTTCACGCCTAATCAACCCCCCCAAACTTACCATGTTGCTTGTCCTCAAGCAACGAAATAATAAGTCAAGTGAAATTGTTAGGAATGAGTTAACGAATCAAATCATGCAAGCATATGAATTCGAACTTCAAAGATCAATCACAAGTATACTCACTCACCTTCCCTCATCATACTCATGCAACAACAGCAAGAATCACCAAAATCAAACATGGATGTGCACTCTACGATGTGTTTCACTCCCTCACAAGTGTATATCAATGATAAAGGAACCCACTCAAACAATCAATCACACATAGTGGCAGCCATAGGCTTGTAAGCACTCTTAACTCCGACCATACTCTAGAAATCAATGCCGAATCAAAAAGGACTTTTCTCAAGGTTGTAATGTAGGCTCTTTGGACAGGTGGGATAACAATATGGTAAGTGACTCAAGTGAATGGAGAATAGAAAATCAAACTTCGGTACTTCGAGATTAGGAACAGAATACTTCAAACATTTTCAATCAACACACTTTCAATTCCAATACTCTCAACACTTCAATTTTTTTCTAACTCGCTTCACTTTTTTTTTCAGAAACACATGAGCTTTTTTCGTTTGCTCATTCTCCATTTTTTTCCCACAAAAACTTTTCATCACACCTTCTTCTCATAATCACTCAAGCAATCACATTTTCCTTTTTTCAACTCAATTCAATCCCTTCACATTCACATTTTTCCTATTCTCCACTTAAATTGGGACAAAAAGGCTTAGGAATTGGAATAGTGTTCATATGTGCTAGCAAATGAAATAAGCTTTAGGCTCAAAGGGGCTAACAAGGGACAAATGTCAATGGTAAGGAAAATTTAGGCTAAGTGACTCAATCAAATCAAAGATGACCTAAGATCACATTCGGCATATCAAACTAGACACAATCAAGAAGCAAGAGCACACACAAGTTCTAGCATCCTCTAAGGTGACGATCCACTCACAAACGAAGAGATTAATTTATACATCAAAATCTCATAAGGCTCAAATCTCACAGCTTTCACATCCATGCTAGTCCTACTGTATTCTCACTCTCATCACACAAGCACTCAAAAAGAAAAATTCACAAGCATACGAGTTCTTTCTCAAGTCAACTCTAGCTCAACCACTCACACAAAAGAGTCCCTAACTCAAATCCACAAATCCCCCTACTCATCAAATCATACTCAAAGATAGCAATCAACAAGAATAAGATGATTGATGGGCATGAAATATGCAGTAGCATCTCAAAACATTATCAGCTCTAGGAGCATCTCAAGACTCAAATATATAACCAAACTCAACTCAACGAGACGTGTGCGCCGGTGCAATGTAACAAGAAAACATATAAAAACTCCACCCCCCAAACTTCGACCTTGTGAAGAGGTCTAAGTTTGGGGTTGTGGGTTACCTCATCCAAACAATTCAGTTTCTCTTAATAATGCAGCACACTCCCTTGCTTGAGTTCCTCCCTTTTGGATAGCTCCATGATTCCTCTACTCTCTCGAGACAAGCCTACAAAATAAAACTCTCAAGTACGAGGTTAAAATTTACGATTCAACAACACCCTAATAACATAAAACTCAAATAACTAAAAACACTCAAAAGCAAACAAAAATGGGTTGCCTCCCATTCAGCGCTATTTTTAAGGTCCTAATGCCGGACCGAGCTCAAAGGAGCTTATGGGACATGATACTAAAAAATACCTCCCTTACTCTCATAAGAGTGGTGGTTGACTTTCTTCCTTTCATTCCCATCCATCATGAGCTCCTTTGCTTCCTTCTCATCCCCAAGTGTTATGGGTCTCAACTCCTTCTCACCTTTATCTGGAGGAGCCTTACTAAGCAATTTCTTGCGCTTGGACTATTTCTTCTTAGCTCCTCCTTTCCCTTCCAACTGGACCACGTCCACCTTTTTCACTTCTTCATCCTTCAATTTCTTCTTTTTATCCCTATCAAAATAATCAAGATCATAATGCTCATGGGTCAAATTACCAAGTGAAGGATCATCAAAATCATGAATATGACTAAAAGAAAGATTAGGGATAGGAGGTGTGTCTTCAACACGAGGATCAATGACATCCATGAAATAACAACTATCATCCTCCTTCGGGTGCTTCATGGCTTCATATAGGGAAATCTTTATCTCCTGATCGTCAACTTTCAACGTGATCTTCCCATTTGCCACATCTAGCATCATCCCGGCCGTAGCTAAGAAAGGTCTTCCCAAGATCAAAGGCACGTGCTCATCTTCCTCCATCTCTAGGACCACAAAATCGGCTGAAAAAATGTGATCTCCAACTTTCACGAGGACGTCTTCAACCCACCTTGAGGTCGAGTAATAGACCGGTCGGCTAGTTGAAGCGTCATCATTGTCGGCTGAAGTTCACCACCTTCCAACTTCTTGAAAAGCGACAACGGCATAAGATTTATGCTCGCCCCTAAATCACATAACGCTCCTTTCTTGATCCCGTTCCCAATGTCACATAAGATGGTAAAGCTCCCGGAATCCTTCAGCTTTGGAGGAAGCGTCTTGTGCACTAATGCACTCACCTCATGGTTCAACTGCACCAATTTCGGCTCATCCACTCACCGTCTTTTCGCGATCAAGTCCTTCAGAAACTTTGCATAGTTGGGCATCTGTTCCAAAGCATCATAAAAGGGAATGTTAATATGCAATTGTTTAAACACATCAAGGAATTTAACGAATTTCTCATCAAGCTTCTTTTTCATGAAGCGTTGTGGATATGGGACTGGTATCACCGATTTGGGTACCCCCCATTCATCTATTTCGGTCTCTTTCACTTTCTCCCTTGCTTCCTTTGCCTTCTTCCACTTAGGAACTCTCTCAACCTTCTCAATGCCTTCCTCTCCAAGCTCTATGCTCACTTGAGTGCTTTCACCCTCAACCTTCTTCTCAACTCCTACCTCACCACTCTCATCTCCATCTTTCTCATGTTCTTTCCCCCTCTATCTCAACATCTCCTTGAGGCATCTCAGAATCAGCAGGCATCTGAGGAGCTTCATAATTGGTCCCACTTCTAAGCTGGATAGCCTTACAATGCTCTTTAGGATTACCCTCAGGCATTGAAGGGTATTTGTCAAGCTCTCTATTCAATGACTTTGCAATCTGGCCCATCTGGAACTCTATAGAAGTGAACCTTCGGTTGTTCTCTTGCTGAATTCGATTCAGCTCTACATCTCTCTTCTGGAGGTCTTGATCACGCTGATCAACTTTCTTATGCAGATCTTTCACATCGTACTCCAAAGATGATAAACGTTTGCTTCCTTCCTCCACCTTCTGAAGGATAGCTCTCAACATCTCCTCAGTTGAGGCACCGCCTTCTCCACTCGGAGGTTTAGAACCCGGATCAACACCTGGATGAATTGTAATACCCGCCTTCGGGTTAGCATATGAAAAATTATCGTTCTTCCTCCATTAGTTCTGAGGAAGCTGCTGGCCTCCTTGGTACCCTTGTGTGTTCCTCCATTGATTTTGAGGCGGCTGTGGACCTGGAGGTACAAATGGTTGGCCATAAGAAGGCCTTCCTTGAAAATTTCCACCTTGTGGATACCCATTCTGATTGTAATAAGGACCTCCCATATAATTTACTACTTCTTGCTGAATTGTGGGCTTGTCCTCTTGCTCATTCTCTGCTGCATTCCCTCCAACCATATTCTTCCCCAACTCAAGGTTGTTAATCTTTTTCATCATGACCATCAATAGCCTTCTCGTTCCTTCACCTTTCTCAACCTGATGAACTCTCTGGAAATCTGCGTCCACATTCCAAGCCCCGACATTCATGACAATGTTGTCCACGATCTCTCTACACCTCACTATTCCTTGATTCAGGTATGATCCACTAGCACATGCGTCTAGATGGTCTTGTCCAGCCTTGTTGGCACCACTATAGAAAAATGTCATGACATCTCCCTCATTGTACCCGTGCTGCAGGCACTCTATCAACATGTTTGAGTATCTCTCCCACGCTTGACGTAGGTTCTCTCCTTGCTTCTGGCGGAAGGAAGAGATCTCAATCCTTGCTTTGATCGTTCTGGATGGAGGGTAGAATCGCTCGAGGAACAGACGCTCGAGCTCGGCCCAGGTGGTAATACCTCCCCGTGGAAGCGTATTATCATACCACTCCTTTGCTATTCCCGTCAATGAGAATGGAAACGGCCTAAGCCTCTTGGCATCTTCAGACATGCCGTTATAATTGAATGTGGAGGCTATCATTAGAAAACTCCTCAGATGAGTATGAGGATTCTCCTTCCCGATCACCCCTTGAACTGGTTCTCTGTAAGCAGCTTTAGAATTCCCGGGGAAATTGAGAAGTTATTTGCCTCTACTAGAGGTAATGCCACTCCATCATAGTACCATTGTGGCTGCGCTGCAAACCTTCCTTGAATAGTCATATTCTGATCTGCGTTCTGAGGAACGTGTTGAGGATTATCAGCTGGTACGGGTACTTGTTGGGGTGGTGGTTGGTAAATATGTGGTGGATTGTAAACTGGAGGTGGAGGATACGAGTATGGTGGATACGGATAAGGTGGGTATGGGTAAGGTGGATAAGGTAAGTTGTTTTGTGGTAAGTTATGATGTGGGTAAGCAGGGTTGTTATGAGGGTTTTGAACAATATTATGAGCTGGATTGTCTACGTTTTGTGTATCCGGGTTTAGGCTCTGGCTATCCCCTAACGGAACTTGATTCTGGCTACCACTAACTCCAGTGCCTTCAACTCGGCCCAATTCCTGATTGAACTCATTCGCAGCATCATCCAACTCATTAGAGATATCCATTGGTTCTTTCCCTCCTCCGGCAGTGTTCATTCTCCTCAAGAAAGCTTGGTTCCTTCTTGCTATCGTCTCAAGGTCCAACGGTATTCTCTCTTCGCTCGTATTGCCTTGTGAGCGTGTTTTCATATACCTGACACACTAACAGAAGGATCAAAATGCAACTGCCGAATGAATAAAAAATAAAAATAACACAGAAAATAAAGCACTCACTACTAACTACTAAGCTATCTACAAGTCCTATTCAAAAGACATACAACGCCATCCCCGGCAACGGCGCCATTGACTTGAAGCGAATATACTAACTTTCCACTAGTAGATTCCTCGCAAGCGTACGAGTTCACTGTAGTATGAGTAAGTAGAATGACCAAGTATATCGAACCCAATGGATGAAGTGTATGCAAATAGATCCCTGAAGATCTACGCGTCGTAATTAATATGAGTGAATTTTTTTTGGATTTTTTGGAAGAAATTAATTAAAATAAACTAAACTATCCTACGAATGCTAACATAAAATTAAACTAAGAATTTAAGATGTGTTTTCAAATAAGAGATGATGATGCTCAGGATAGGAATCCCTACGTATATAACGGAGCAGGTACATAATCAAAATAACTGTGACGCGCAAGAAATAACCTAAGTAAAAGAATGCAAGATGAAAGCTCAAGATTTTAACCCTAATACTTTATCCTAACATTCGACTTCACTAATCCACTAACAAGTTAATAGATCGTGCTTAATTAATGAGACCCTAATTTAACTAAGGTGATGCGGTCATCCTCCTTCGCTAAACTGGTAGATTAATCAACCCTTTCTAAACCCTCTAGTTAAGTCTACTAGTTGTTAAAGAGTGATGCGGTCGTCCTCTCCCTAACACGTTCGTACGAAATTCAAAGGAAAAGTTAAGATTGATTTTAAGAATTCATTAATTAAGAGAATTAAAACCTAACGTCACGAATTACCCTAATTACGTACCCACATCCTACTTCTACGAGTTCATCCTACCCCAAGCATGCAAGGGTTTTAGCCGGACATGGTTATAACGATAACAAAAGCAATTGACGAAGTAACGAACATAAACATGATGAATTGAAGTGAAAAACTAAAAAGCATGAACTAGGGTTTTTAGAAATAAAGGAATAAACTGAAATTGAATCAATAAAACGAAGTCTCAATGTGTTTAATAACAAAGATCTGAAGAAAATGAAACTAAAAAGTAAAATCGGACTAAGAATTCGTAAAGAAAAACCTCAAAAACGTAAAGTAAAGCTTGCTCGTTCCTTCTCCTCTTTCTCTCTCTCAAAACTAAGTCTAAAAGTGATGTGGTAAGTGATAATCTCCAGATCTCCCGTAAAAACGTGCTCAGAAGGAGTATATATAGGCAACGGGTCGAGTCAGGAATGTATGGGCCGAAAAATTGCGCAAGCTCATGCACTGCTCGTGCACTAGTGCACGAGCTCATCACACTCGAGCACCCCAAATCATCCAGAACCGAAATAGTGCACGACCACACGAGCTCGTGCACTAGTGCACGACCACATGCCTGCTCGAGCGCACTGCACGACTGCTCGTGTAGGGGTGCACGACCTCCACTTCCTCGAGCGCTATGCACGAGTGCTCGTGCAGGGGTGCACGAGTACTCCTTGCTTGTTCACTCCAATGATACTTTTGCTCCCCCGAACTAATACTTTTCGTATTTCTTCGATATCTTCTCATCCGGGCGTCCGTTTGAGTCGATTCAAAGTCCTACGAACTCCTCTTTTTGCCCTCTATCCATCTATGAGTATCAAAGAGACAAATTCATTAGTTTATGAAAATGATACTCAAATGACTCTAAATACTCATATAAATCAACCAAAACACGGGCATTTCGAGTGACGAATCATGACAATTTCACGCCTAATTAGTGATCAGCGTGATCAAGAACTCTTGAAGAGAGATGTAGAGCTGAATCGAATTCAGCAAGAGAACAATAGGCGGTTCACTTCGATGGAGTACCAGATTAGCCAAATTGCAAAATCATTGGGAAGAGAGCCGGGTAAGTATCCTACTATGCTGGAGGGGAACCCGAAAGAGCATTGCAAGGCGATCCAGCTTAGAAGTGGGATCAACTATGATGGTCCTCAGATGCCTGCTGATTCTGAGATGCCCAAAGGAGACATTGAGATAGAGGGGAACGAGCCTAAGAAGGATAGAGATGAAATTGAGGAGGTAGGAGTTGGGAAGAAGATAGAGGGTGAAGGGACTCAAGAGAGCAAAGAGTCGAAAGAGGAAGACATTGAGAAGATTGAGAGAGTTCCTAAGTGGAAGAAGGCAAAGGAAGCAAGAGAGAAAGTGAAAGAGACCGAGCGTGATGAATGGGGGGTACCCAAATCGGTGATACCCGTCCCGTATCCACAACACTTCATGAAGAAAAAGCTTGATGAGAAATTCGCTAAATTCCTTGATGTTTTTAATAAATTGCATATTAACATTCATTTTTATGATGCTTTGGAACAGATGCCGAATTATGTCAAGTTCCTGAAGGATTTGATAGCGAAGAGGAAGCGAGTAGATGAACCCAAGTTGGTGCAGCTGAACCATGAGGTGAGTGCATTAGTGCACAAAGCGCTTCCCCCGAAGTTGAAGGATCTCGGGAGTTTTACTATCTTATGTGATATCGGGAATGGAGTCAAGAAGGGAGCATTGTGCGACCTCGAAGCGAGCATTAATCTGGTCCCATTGTCGTTTTTCAAGAAGCTGGATGGCGGAGAACTTCAGCCAACAATGATGATACTTCAACTAGCCGATCGGTCTATTACTCGACCTCAAGGTGTGGTTGAAGACGTCCTCGTGAAAGTTGGGGATCACATTTTTCCAGTCGACTTTGTAGTGCTAGACATGGAGAAAAATGAGCGAGTGCCTTTGATCTTGGGAAGACCATTTTTGGCAACGACGGGGATGGTGCTAGATGTGGCAAATGGGAAGATAACATTGAAAGTTGACGATCAAGAGATAAAAATCTCCCTATATGAGGCCATGAAGTACCCAAAGGAGGATGAGTGTTGTTATTACACGGATGCCATTGATCCTCGTGTTGAAGATACACCTCCTATCCCTAATCTTTCTTATATTCATGATTTCGTTAGTCCTTCACTTGATAATTTGACCCATGAGCATTATGATCTTGATTGTTTTGATAGGGATAAAGGGAAGAAGTTGAAGGATGAAGAAGTGGAAAGTGTGGACGTGGTCCAGTTGGAGAGTAAATGAGGAGTTAAGAAGAAAAAGCCCAAATTCAAGAAATTGCTTAGAATGATTCCTCCAGATAAAGGTGAGAAGAAATTGAGACCCCCGCCACTAGGGGATGAGAAGAAAGCAAAGGAACTCATGATGAAGGGGCATCAAGGAAAGGAATTTAACCACTACTCTTATGAGAGTAAGTGAGGTAATTTTGAGTATCATGTCCCATAAGCTCCTTTGAGCTCGGCCCGGCATGAGGACCTTAAAAATAGCGTTGAATGGGAGGCAACTCATTTTTATTTGCTTTTGAGTGTTTTTATGTTATTAGGGTGTTGTTGATTCGTAAGTTTTAACCTCGTACTTGAGAGTTTATTTTGTAGGCTTGTCTCGAAGAAGTAAAGGTATCATGGAGTTATTCAGATTGAAGGAACCAACTCGAGACCAAGGAGTGTGACACGTTGTTGAGAGAAACTTGAACTATTTGGATGAGGTAACCCACAGCCCCAAACTTAGACCTCTTCACAAGGTCGAAGTTTGGGGGGTGGAGTTTTTATTTATTTTATGGTGACATTGCACAGGTGCACACCCTCTCTTGAGTTGAGTTTGGTTATTTGGTATCTTGAGATGCTCCTTGGGCTGATATTGATTTAATTTGCTATTCCATATTTCATGCCTATCAATCATCTTATGCTTGTTGATTGCTATTCTTGAGTATGATTTGATGGGTAGAGTTAGAGTTGTGAAGTGAGTTAGGAATTCTATCGTGTGAGTGTATGAGTTAGAGTTGATTTGAGAGAGAACTAGTGTACTTACGAGTTTTCCTTTTGAGTACTTGTGGTATGAGAGTGAGAATTCACTAGGACTAGCATGGATGTGAAAGCCGTGAGTTTTGAGCCTTTTGAGATTAAGATACTTGAATTGATCTCTTCATTTGTGAGTGAGTCATCACCTTAGAAGATGCTAGAACTTGTGTGTGCTCTCGCTTCTTGATTGTGTCTAGTTTGATATACCGAATGTGATCTTAGACCATCTTTGTTTTGATTGAGTCACTTAGCCAAAAATTTTCCTTACCATTGATATTTATCCCTTGTTAGCCAGTTTGAGCCTTAAGCCTATTTGATTTGCTAGCATATTTAAACACTATTCCAAGTTCCTAAGCCTTTTTGTCCCAATTTGAGTGGAGAATGGGAAAAGTGTGAATGTGAAGGGAATGATTTGAGTTGAAAAGGGAGAGTTGTGATTGCTTGAGTGATTATGAGAAGAATGTGTGATGAAGAATATGAGTTGTGGGAAAGAACAAAAGAATTTGAGAATGAGCAAAAGAAAAAAAATGAGCTCATATGTTTGTGCGAAAAAGAGAAAAAATGTGAAGTGACTGAAAAAAGTGAAATGAGTTGGAAAAAAAATTGAAGTGTTGAGAGTATTGGAATTGAAAGTCTGTTGATTGAAAATGTTTGAAGTATTATGTTCCTAATCTCGAAGTACTAAGGTTTGAGTTTCTATTCTCCATTCACTTAAGTCACTTATCCATATTGTTATCCCACCTGTCCAAAGAGCCTACATTACAACCTTGAGAAAAGTCCCTTTTGATTCAACATGGATTTCTAGAGTATGGTCGAAGTGGAGAGTGCTTACAAGCCTATGGCTGCTGATATGTCTGATTGATTGATTGAGTTAGTCCCTTATTATTGATATACACTTGTGGGGGAGTGAAACACATCGTCGAGGGCACATCCATGTTTGATCTCGGTGTTTCTTGTTGTTATTGCATGAGTATGATGAAGGGGGGTGAGTTAGTATACGTGTGATTGATCTTTGAAGCTCGAGTTCATTTACTTGCATGATCTGATTCTTTGACTCATTCCTAACAATTTCACTTGACTTATTATTTCATTGCTTGAGAACAAGCAATATGGTAAGTTTGGGGGGGTTGATTAGGCGTGAAATTGCCATGATTCGTAGCTAGAAATGCCCAAGTTGTGGTCGAATTTGTTGAGTATTTAGAGTCAATTGAGTACTATTTCTACATATTGATGAATTTGTCTATTTGATGCTCATAGATGAATTGAGGGTGAAAAACTGATTTCGTAGGACTTTGAATCGACTCAAACGGATGCCCGGATGAGAAGATATCGAAGAAATAAGATTGGTATTAGTGCGCGAGAAGAAAAGTATCAGTTGAAGAAGGAGGAGGGCCACTTGAGCTGGACCACTCGAGCGCCCAAAACTTACAGAACATTTCGAGCACTCGAGCAGCTCGAGCGCCCCCGTTCGAGCCATTGCATTGTTCAAGCTATATCACTCGAGCGCCAGCGCTCGACCCCTTAATGCATTCGAGCTATTGAGCTCGAGCGGGTGCTGCTCGAGCACTTTCATGTTTTTTTGCCTCCAGATTCGTTTTTCGGCCCATGAGTTCCCGATTCGGCCCGATGCTTATATATACTCGTCCCGAACACGTTTTTGGATACCACTTCATATCATATCACTTTTAGAGTTAGTTTTTGGAGAGAGAAGAGCACCGTGAGTTCGAGCAAGCTTTATTTTTACGTAATTGAGATTTTACTTTACGAATTCTTGTTTTAGTTTGGATTTTAATTTATTTTCTTTTACTCTTTGACATTGAAGGCTTGAGATTTCATTTTATTAATCAAATTTCAGTTCTTAGCATTTATTTTCTTAAAACCCTAGTTTATGTTTGATAGTCAATTAGTTCGTATAATCATATTTATGTTCGTTATTTCTTCAATTGTTTTTGTCACCGTTAAAACCATGTCTAGCTAAAACCCTTGCATGCTTGGGGTAGGATGAACTCGTAGAAGTAGGATGTGGGTACGTAATTAGGGTAATTCGTGACGTTTAGTTTTAATTATCTTAATTAATGCATTCTTAAAATCAATCTTAACTTTTTCCTTTGAATTTTGTTCGAAAAGTGTTAGAGAGAGGACGACCTTATCACTCTTTAACAACTAGTAGACTTAACTAGAGGGTTTAGAAAGGGTTAATTAATCTACCGGTTTATCTAGGGAGGACGACCACATCACCTTAGTTAAATTAGGGTCTCGTTAATTAAGCACTATCTATTAACTTGTTAGTGGATTAGTGGAGTCGATTGTTAGGATAAAGTATTAGGGTTGAATTCTTGAGCTTTCATCTTACAATCTTTTACTTAGGTTATTTCTTGCATGTTACGGTTACTTTGATTATGTACCTGCTCCGTTAGTATACGTAGGAATTCCTATCCCGAACATCACCATCTCATATTCGAAAACACACTTCTACGTTCTTAGTTTAATTTTCCTTTTTGCATTCGTAGAGTAATTTAGTTTAGATTATATTTTCTTTGAAAAAACCAAAAAACATACACTCATATTAATTACGACGCGTAGATCTTCGGGGATCTATTTGCATACATCACTTCCCTTGGGTTCGATAATACTTGGTCCCTATACTTGCCCATACTACAGTGAACCCGTACTCTTGCAGGGAAACTACTAGTAGAAAGCTAGTATTTTCAGTTCAAGTCAGAGTAACATAGTTATATAGGCATGTTTTTTATATTTTATTTCCAAAAATGTGTGCACATATTATTCATCATCTAAATCACTAATATCGTTCATCTCCTTCCGTTTATTGAGGAGACATGATGGAGTACTTAATTGTGATATGTAACTTGCTTTTTAGATGGATTAATTATTATTTTTCTAATACAAAAATAGTCAATCATATCAATAAATCCATATCTGTGTAATTAGTTAATTCAGCTCCATATCTTATTATACTATATTTCCAAACCTCTCCAAAATGATGTGTCAACACTACATTTCTCTTAAGATGATGTGGCACCCCTCAAATCATTTTATTTCAAAATCATGCATTCTTCTTAAAAGTTATTTTAGGCATGTTTTAAATCAAATTAAAACTTAATCTACAACATATATTTTATACTTTTAATCTCAACCATACATTTCATTTTATATTTTTTATAAATGTCAAATCTCACTTTAGTTTTCATTTTAATTCACAACCCTAATCATCTTCTCTCTTCATTATCATATTCGTTGTCTATCGTATCAGACCACCGCTCCTTAATTTTTTTTTTATAGTTATAATACTGATGTTTTTTTCTCCACTTTTTTTTTCTCACGTCATTGTCCCTCTTCTTTCAGGTTATTCACGAACCACCGCCTCCTCATGGATCTCCTCGCTCGAACCGCATCGAACCACCACAGCCTCGAACCGCATCGGAACACTGCATGCCGCCACATAGGGTAAGAGATTAATTTTTTTTAAATCTAATTGAATCATTTTTTTTTAATAGATATGGATAAATCCTCGATATGACGATCCCAATCCGAAGCACCATCGTAACGGAATCGGTCTCAATACCCCAATTTATCGGGATAATTCGGAAATAGATAGATGAGGATTTTTTCTTTAATTTTATAAAAATTATATATTTGTAAAATATAAAGTTGTTATTACTAAGTTGTTGTTGAATGATTTTATTTTAGGATTTTTTTTTATTTTTGCAACATATTGATATATTTAATATATATAGGAAAGAATTTGGAATATTTTGGAAAAGATGTTTTCATCGAAATAGTGTATAATACCAAAAAAATCTTGCAACCAAATAAAATATTTTGCCTTCAATAATAGATTGTAATATAAGAGTTTATTTTTTGATAAATTATGCGGCCAAACTAAACTATTAAATTGCAAAATGCAATATATTATTTTCTAGACTAGGATTTCAATTTTTCTTTTATATTTTTTAACATACAAATATTAAAAGAATATTGTAATTCATAAATAAGTTAAATTGTTGTTATATCTTATATAATTAATGTAAATATTCTTCCTTAAAATATGTGGAATAATTTTTTATGAGTTATAAATTATAGTGTTTGCCAAAAAAGAAAAAAAAGGACATTATGTTACTATAACTTTAAAAAGTATCTTACTCTAAAATACAATAAATCTAAATATATTTTAATCAATAGAAACAAAATATTTACATATAATATGAAATATTATTTTAAACATTATATTATTGCAAGCAAATCCTTTTTCACGGTTGAACAATTTCTCTTCTTAAATATTTTGGAAGTTATTTTTGAAAATTATTGATAGATATGAAATTTTTGTAGGAAAGAATTGAAATATTTCGGAGAAGATATTGTCACCGAAATAATGTATGATACCAAAAAAATATTCAGACCAAATATAATTGTTGCCTTCAATAAATAAAATATTTACGTAAAATATAGAATATTATTTTAAACATAATAATAATGCAAGCATATCAACGATTTCTCTTCGTAGTTATTTTCGGAAGTTATTTTTGCAATAAATTGATAGATGTGAAATTTGTAGGATGGAATTAAAATATTTCAGAAAATATATTGTCACTGAAATATTGTATGATACCAAAAAAAATCTTGCATTCAATAATAGGTTGTAATACAAAAGTTTATTTTTGGATAAAATTACGTCACCAAAATAAACTATTAACTGTAAAGTACACATAATTTTTTCTTAACTAGGATTTCAAATTTCCTTTTATATTGTTTTAACATACAAATATTAAAATAATATTGTAAATGATAATTAAGTAAAACGTTGTTATATGTTATATAATTAATGTGTATATATATATATTTTTTTAAATATATGGAATAAATTTTTCATGGTTTAAAATTTATGGTGTTGGCCAAAAAGAAAAATGAAAAGAAAATGAAATTAAGTTTCTTTACTAGCAATTTAAGTATTATAACTTTAAAAAACTATCTTACTCTAAAATACAATAAATCTGAATATATTTTAATCAATGAAAACAAAATATTCACATATAAGATGAATTATTATTTTACACATTAAATTAATGCAAATAAATCTTTTTCATGGTTGAACAATTTCTTTTCTTAGATATTTTTTAAATTTATTTTTACAAAATATTGATAGGTGTGAAATTTATCGGGCAAAATTGAAATATTTCGAAAAGGATATTGTCACTGAGATAGGATTCCCAAAAAATATTGTCATCAAATATAATATATTACCATAGAATTTGAAACTGTAAATATAGATATTGTTTTATAGAGTAGGATTTTGATTTTTTTAACTTTTTTTTTTTTTTTTTGCAAAATATCTGTACATATGAAATGTCTAGGAGGAAAATTGATTTAAAAAAAAAAAAAAAATTGGTGCTTAAACGTCAATTCTTATTGTTGAATTGTGTATTATAAATTCAACACATTAATCAATTATTCCCAACAAACATCTACACAAAATTTCATTTTAATTATGTCTTTTTTTTTGTCAAATATTATTTTTAGATGTGAAATGTGTGATTTTACCTTTACAATTAAACATTTGAGTTCGATTGTTATTGTATCTTCATGACATGGGGGAAAACTGGGCATGCAACTATACAGTAAATGTAAGTTTAAGTAATACTGTATTATATTAATTTGAGATTGAATGTGTGAATTAGTTAATATTTTGCAAATTTTCTATTTATTTTTAATATTTTCTATTGTTCGATGAATTATAATTACAATTTAATATTTTATCAATATTACAAGATATTTAAAAATATTATTATTTATAATTTAAAATAATAATAACAAATTTTTTTCAATCCGCGAAATTCGCGGGGGTACGGACTAGTAATTATATAATGATTGGTGTTCGAGCTTACCCTATGTCAAAAAATAAACATTCCATTTGTATGATCAACAAAATTCTATAGACATAATGGTAGTAAATGAATGGATCCTTTTGATGAACATGTTGTTCTTTTGGTGAACATATTTTCTCCTTCTATTCTAGTTTTTTCCATTACTCAAGACTTTACCAATCCTCCAATTGATCTATGTACATGTTATTATCAGATTTTTGCTTAAAATAATTATTTATTGATGGGAAAATGTAGTGTAATTATAATACATTTGTGTTAGGTATAGATGAATTGAAGGTTGGTATCTTTCACGTTTATTGAGTATTGTTTTGGTTTTTTTTTATTTCATAATATAGATTCTGCATGTAACAAATTCTTATTTTACGATATTTTGCAATAACTATTAATAAAAGTCAATGTCAATTTCTTTCAAGAGTTGATTTATACCTCTCAAAACCAATTTTACTCACGGTCAACTGTACGTTTACAATATAAAGGGTAATGAGTTGAAATTGAAAATTTTGTGTCTTAATTTTAAATGAAAACCATGTAAGTATACAATAAATAGTATTAGTTATAGAGAGACTTTTATGAATTTGTAATTATTGTATTGATGCCGAGTGTTTTTCTTCTTAAAATAAATATACTTTTATCAATTTAATATATTTATAAAAAATAAATAATTAATAATTAGATAAACAAATTAACACAAACATATTTCTATTTTTGTGATATACAAAAACAATTCTAACCAATTTTTTTGAACCTGCGACACACGCGGGCTTATAGCTAATATATAATAAAAAAAAAATGGGTTTATGGGATTCATCAGAATAGATTTTGGACTTTACGATTTACACTCCATACGAGTTTAAGATTTAAAATCAGGTTTTCAAATCTCAAACTTAATCCACATCTATAAATCAATTACTACTGTTCACATAATTAGATACAATTACATCTGTTATAAATCCAACAGATTTATACCAAATCTAGAAGATTTGATGTGGACATTACTAATGAGCTTATAACCTAAATAAACTTTAGGCTTAGATTAGGGTTTCTCTATTACAAATAGACATATGTACTCAGTATTGTATACACACGCATACACAGATATATTAGTGAAAACTCTTGGCTTGGTACGCCCCCAAACATAGTCGTTATCGACGAACTGGGTAAACAAACCTGCATCTCTATTTTATGCTTACCATTTACAACAACATCATCATTTTTTTATCATCCACTCAATCTATCTCCTACTTTTCGCTTACACAATATAATAAAATAATACAATATTTATTACTAATAAATATTGATTTGATATAGTATAAAAATTCATCCTACTAAAATCCCAAAATAAACACATACTTATATTATTCATTGAGATTTTCGCATTCTAAAATTTAAAGTGATGATTTCTCCCGCACCTAAATCCCAAAACAAACATACCCTAATTGGATCGCGCAGCGCAGCCCTCCTGCCCCTTCACCTCTCATCTCTCCGCCGCTTGCGCCCCACCCAGACGGCAGACGCAGGTCACGCAGCCGTCGTCCTCCTCCTCGCAGCGCCTGCGCCGTCGCCATCGCTCTCCTCCCTCGCAGTCCGTCATCCTCCTCCCTCGGCCTTTAGCCTTCACAGCGGCGCCGCCCGTGCCCGACGCCCATCGCCGCCACTCCGCTAACTGCTAACTTGCCAAGGTTCGATCGTTTTTTTATTTTCAATTGTTCGAGTTCAGGAATCTTTATTTTGGACCGAATGGACCGAGTGCACCGAACCGAATCCAATTCGATTTTATCCCTTGTTCGGTTTGGTTCGGTCCATGGAATTAAAATTTCGGGCAGTGACCGAATGACCATCCCCAGCTGTTCCTTGTTGCTAGTTTTGTTATCGAGCATCAATGGCGGAAGAAGCCGTTCTAGGATATTTAGAAAATCACGAGGAGATTTCAGATTCTGGTAATTTTGCCGAGGAGAAAGGAATCAGTCACGATGAAATCGTTAACATCATCAAAAGCCTCAACGGTTTTCGTCTTGTCGATGCGCAGGCTAGTTTTTTCTCTTCGATATTCCTGCATTGTTATTTTACTGTAATCGGTATTTTTTTTTTTTTTTTTACTGTTGTTGGCATTTGATGGTTAACTGTGATTTGAAAGGTTTAATCAGAGTGTTTTTTTGTTTGGGCACGAAGTGATTCGAAATTAAGTGGGAACAGAGTAATATAACATAGTTTAGTAGTGATTTAAGTAACACTATACGTCTGTGCGTATACCAATTTACCACGGGACTAATCGATTTTGATCGAATTAGTTGATTCAGTTGTTTTATACTTTGTATTGAGTAAGAATTGCTGCAGGGAAAAAGGTGATGCCCTTGAAGGTCAATGTGATTGTGTTGATGAAAGTTGGAGTTGTTTCCAATTGTGCAGGATATCAAGAGGGAAAGATGGGTACTCACCCCGGAGGGAGAACTTTATGCTAATTATGGATCTCCTGAAGTACAACTTTTTCAAGCTGTACCACCAGAGGGCGTCACGAGAGAAGACTTGCAAGTAATTGAATAACTAATACTAGAATCATTATTAGATTTTTCTTAAGAATAGTATGTCTTATCACTTTGTGGTATCTTTGCAGAAAATCTTTTCATCGCAATTGCCTGATGATATTGAGGTAAGCTACTTATTTGTAGGTTCATTTGGTATTCAAGTTGTTTGTAAACATATTTTAGGCAACTACTAAGTATATGTGTCACTATCAGTAATCAATATATCAGTAGAGGAGTGCAGTAATACATAAATATGTTGATAGAAGTGCCTGTTGTTAAGTTGCAATTTCTTTGTTTATCTTGGCCGAGGCCGACAGGCGACAGAGCTGTATGATGCTTGGCTACTAGACTAATCTATGCTTGAACTTCTTCTTATACAAACTAACACAGTTTTGAGTTTGTGATACCTAGCGACTGCCAGCCGACTCTAAAAATTAAATTGCATGCTTTACTTCAATTTCCAATCCCATACATGTTGAATCACATCTGAGTATTATTAACGATTTATATGGTCTTTGTATATGAATAACATGCTGGATAATTTGATTATTTTGAACACAGGACAAGCTGAAGTCGTCAATGTACAAAATAGGGAGCACACAGGCCATAAAAAACAAATGGATAGAAATGGGGAAGTCAGGAGTATCAAAGAAGGTAATGCTGACTGAACTTGACTATTTGGTTTTAGTTTCTTGTATTTCTTCTTCAGAATGATACTCACTACTTTGTACAGAATGTTTCATTCACATTTCTTTAGTATTGACCCAATCAATGAAGAGGATATTATTGGTAATGTGTGCATATAGTTTGCAGTTTTGATGTGCTAGCCAGATATACTTTTGAAAAAAATAAAAGAATCATGTTAGCACTCTACAAAATTAACAACGAAGTTTTATTCTGATCAGCTGCAGTTACGATCCAATTATTTTTAATCTTCTGGTTCTCTTATAAAATGCCTTACAATCTTTTCGAATTTGACGATTTGAGTTGTGAGAAATCCAGAACCTCCTATACGAATATTGAAATGTTGTAAACTAATTAATACCACTTCCAGTAGATACTTGTATATCTGCAGCAGTTTTCAATGATTGTAATCTGAATTCACTCTTAACATTATAGTCATGAATTAACTTGAATTCACTATCTTATTGTCAAAGATGCTGTGTCCTTGATGTTATCACATGATAGTCAAGTATAGCACTTTTCTTAAATTATTCTAAATTTCTAATGTGTCAGCTGATTTATATTCTAAAAAGTTGCAATGTTTTCAATGTAGAATTATTCTTACTGTGGCTTTTGATATAGGTTCCACATGTTGAAGACAAAGTGCAGGACTTGCTCAAACAGATTCAGAATGGTGAGGTGCGTATATTTTTAGGTGCTCAACTCTGTTTTCTTTTCTCTTTATTTTGCATATGGATCTTTTTATGGTTGTATCATGCACATACAGAGATTATATGTTGTGCTTGCTATTGTGAGATATATAAAATTGAAGTTATGAGATATATAAAATCTCTACAGACTTGGTCTCCATATTAAAAGTCATCCTCTAATTAGACCTGACACGATTACAAAAATTGCAGGTTGTTGGTGCAGAGGATATTGATGCTCTCAAAAAAAGAAAGCTTATTAGTTCCCAGTAATTACCCAACAAACATCACCTAATGTTATGTACAATCTCATGTTCCAGCTTTCACGCTTCTAATTTGCGTCTTCTCTATATTTGCTTCTGTTTGTTCTTAATACAAGGATATGGAAAGGATATTCGGTAAAGAAAGGTCCTAAATATGCTCCCAAAAGGAAAAAGGTGGCTACTGATTTAACTCGTGAGAATCTACAGAGGTATGAATCCACTTTTCTTTTCATTGAATTATAAGATAAATATTATGATTATTGTAGTTCTTGTGAATGTGCATGTAAGTTTGTAAACCTGACATATGTAGCAAACCTTGAGAGTGGTTTCTGTAATCATACGGCTATAAAAAGAACAGAAGTGTTATACGTACATAGTGATGCATAATATGTTATAACTATAAATTTTCAAAAGTGTGCAGATTACGTGGCAAAAGTCGAGACTTTGAGAATTGCAACATTTATCATAGTTTTTGTTGTTAGAAATTAAAATTTAATATATTGGTTTGTTTTATTTTTATTTTTAGATATAACATCAGCATGGTCTGATAACTGGTTAGGTAAAGACTGACCTAAACTCACCCTGTTGGCATCTCTTTTTGTGCCTCATTTATCATATTTTTACTTAGAAAGTAGACCATGGCTTACTTTACCTCAAATATTGAAAATGAGATTCTTAGGATCGTATAAGTGCATAAATGGAACTGTGAGTCTGAATGTATTGCACGACATGCGTGGCTGTAGTCTCCGATACCTAAATCTCCTGTTTTTCTTGAAGGGGTGATTGGAAAGAGATTGAATTTAAAGAGTATAATTTCCTTGCAAAGGGCCAGCCAACTGAAGGTGGCTATCTGCATCCCTTACTCAAGGCAAGGCTAAATTACTTTCTTATGTCATCTATTTCTCATACTATCTGTTCACTCTTGATGTTGCTCAATATAGAGTCCCGCTGTTTTTTTTAATCTCTTTAACAAAATTGTGAAATTGGATGTTTCTCAAAAATGTGTTTTTACTTATGAAGGTCAAAAAGATGATGACAATTAATATAGTGTGGTTTTCAGTATATTGTATACCTGTCTATTGAAAGTGTGCATGAGATGTAAGGGTTGAGTATTGTTAGTGAGTCATGTAACTAACAAGGCACCTATTAACATTCCTAGTCTTTGATTGAATAAGATGGAGGTGCTTTAGATTTTGACAACTTAGTCAATCATATCTGAGAAATTGTTAAAATTTCTGCTGATTCAATAATAACACTAGTGTCATTTTTGATGATGCGGTCATAACTTGATGTTTAATTTGTATATACCCGGTCACTGTTTTATGTATATTTTATTAATTCAAAATATGGGGTTCTTTTTTTATCCTGCAGGTGAGGCGCCAAATTCAAATGATATTTCTTCAAATGGGGTAAGTATTGGTAATTTATTCAGGAGATTCATCTTTTGTGGTCATATTTGCTTATTTTTCATTATTGGCATGCAGCTTTGAAGAGATGCCAACAAACAATTATGTGGAAAGCAGGTATGCAATCTTGTGGTTTAATTATGTTCTGCAAAGCTTAGTTAACCTTGGTAGCATCAGCCGTATCCGTAGATTTCAACTAAGCAATGCATGAGACAGGAAGTGTTCCATCAGCTGTCGTATGAGATAGTATTAGATACTGCTTTGATACAAATACTGATGGTTTGTATGGCCTTATAGCAACTTTAGCTTATCATTTAATGCTTATAATTGAAACTATAGAAAGAAAGTGATTGCCTCAAGAAACAAAATGTAAGATAATATGTTCTCGGGTTGCAATACAAGGCTTTAACATCTTTGAGAGAACCTGGAGATGAGGAACTCTTTGTCTTTTCCGTAATCATCAGTCTTGTCTTCATGAATAACTAATCTGTGATGTAAAATCAACATCCAAAAACAGCGCTTTTACATTTTTATGCCTGATAGCTTTTTCTTGGTTTGCAGCTTCTGGAACTTTGATGCGCTTTTCCAGCCACAACAACACCCAGCTCGTGATTCACATGATACTTTCTTTTTGAAAGGTTTGGTTGAAATTCAATCCATTCTCATTCTCTATTTTTGGTTTTCTGACATTTTTCTTTTTGTGATTGATGTTCTGCAGAGCCGTTGACAACAAGAAGTCTGCCTGAAGATTATGTTGAGCGAGTTAAACGTGTTCATGAATCTGGTGGTTATGGGTCACGGGGGTAGGCAATGTTTATTAGAGAGTTAATTAGTCTAATCCTTGAATATAAGGAACAACTATCTTTTTTGTTCTAGGTATGGGTATGACTGGAAAAGGGAGGAGGCAGACAAAAATCTTCTGCGAACTCACACAACTGCTGTGTCCTCTAGGATGCTGTATGCACTTGCGAAGGTTAGCTTTTGTTTGCCTGGTACTCTAGTCGTCTTTCCACTGGTTGGTGCAGAAATGCAAAATTTTCCTTTATTTGATGCAAAAAGGGTTTAATTTTGGTTAATTCACCTCTTCTTTTTCATTAGATACTAGCTTTTATTTTTTTGTTCTTCACTTGCTTGGAGTTCTATTAATGATAAAATCTTCGACAGGGACCTTTCACTCCAAAAAGTTACTACTCAATAGATCGTGTTTTTCGAAACGAAGCTGTAGATCGGACTCATTTGGCAGAATTCCATCAGATAGAAGGTATACAATTTTCTTCATAGAAATGCATGGTTTAACCTGGCACTCCTTTTTAATCATGTTGCTCATTTGATGCAAGCTATTATGAAAAGGAGGAAAATATCTAATGGCAGAGAATATAACCTCTATTACTTTTGTGCTTTGTGTATCACCAATAGATGTATTTTGCCAGGCAGACAGTTTGATAGCTAAAGTAGCTGATAATAAAGAGTTATCTGTTTGATTCTTCTGAAATTGATACTCCCTCCGTCCAATATTAGTGGTCCTACTTTTTTTGCTGTTATTTTTTATCATAAGTTGGTTGGTAAAAATATGATACTTATATATTCCATAAACAATAACTTTATTGATAAATGAACCTCACAATACCTCGTAATACCCTCAAACTTTTGACAAAAAATAACAGCCCAAAAAGTAGGACTACTAATATTGGACGGAGGGACTATTATTTTGATTAGCTTTTTCTGATTCTGTGAAACTGACTTCTTTATGGGTAGGATTAATCTGTGATCGTGGCCTTACTCTTGGACACTTGATAGGAGTTCTTGAAGACTTCTTCTCTCGACTAGGTAATATATTACCCTTCAACTACTCTTTGCTTTAGTTTTCATTGTATTCCTCTTCTTAACTGAGCTTTCTTGTTTGCTTCAATAAAGTTGCTTTCATGTTTGAGCATAATATCTGATTTACTACTGGTCCAATACTGAATATGGTCATTTCCATCCCGTTTGACTTCAGGAATGTCCAAGCTTAAGTTCAAGCCTGCCTACAATCCTTATACTGAACCCAGCATGGAAATCTTCAGGTGATATGGTTTAAAGTTGTATTTAACGGGCTGTAACCTGAACATTGAATCGAGCTGATATAATCTCCCTCTCTCAGTTACCATGAAGGTCTGCAGAAATGGGTTGAAATTGGAAACTCAGGCATGTTCAGACCAGAAATGTTGCAGCCCATGGGACTTCCGGAAGATGTCCAAGTGATAGCATGGGGACTTTCACTTGAAAGGTAATTGAATGCTTTTTCGTCGTTTTGGTTCATCAATTCATCAGCCATCATTTTGCTCACAATGGCCAATGCCCATTTTTTTCTTACCAGACCCACTATGATACTTTATGGGATAGATAACATCAGGGATCTCTTTGGCCACAAGGTAACACCCATGACATAGATGCCTTTATATTATGTCCCCGTAGTTTGGTGGCATAATTTTTTGTATTATGGATTTGCAGGTGGATCTTGGTCTCATTAAGAGAAACCCAATATGCCGGCTAGGTATATAGCATATCTAATGCAGGACACTCTTGTATTATCCAAGTCTGATGATATGACAGATTCTACTCATTTGAATACTTACATTTCATCAATTACAGATTAAGGTTTGTTCTTCAGATGGTTGATGTATGATTGGTACTTGCAAATGTTAATCTTATCAGCGCGTGCTTGCATGATAGAAACTTATTGAATTGACTTTAAAAAACGTATGGATTTATGACTTTCAATTACTTTCCAAGGAGTTTCTTTACTTTGTTTTCTTGTATTTTCCCTTTTTAGCAGCTAATGTATGTTTGGTGAATGATAGTTTACTAAACTTTCAATTACCCATTATAAAACTAGTACAGTATCCGCAAATTTCGTTGGCTTTTAAAAAAATTCATTAATGTTTAATTTTTTTTTTCAGTCTTTCGAAAAGTATTGTGTAATATTTTATGAATAATTCATGATGCTAATTTTATTTTAAAATATTTATATATAATTCACCACGAATTGAAATTTGATCCACATCAATAAATACATTGTTCAAAAATACATAATGAAAAATTAGATAAATTTTTTTTACACTCATTCACTAATGGAAAATAAAATACTAAACTGTATTTGAATAATATTACAAATTTCTGAAGATTTTTCTATACACAATATTTGTTGTGTACCATCGGAATTAAGACTCAAAATTTCCATTCCTCTCTTGCTTCTTACTTTAGAGACCGTAACGTGCAAACCCATGTGAAATCGGTTTGGAAAGATACAGTCATACAGTAGAAAACGACTGATCATGATTCTTATTCATTGTTACGACAAAACAAAGCAACAATGGAAATTGATGCCCAGTAAAATTCACAGACTTATCCAAATTTGATACTATTAATTTATGTTGCATTACAAAGGCAAGTAAGCTTGATAATGCTTTATATTGGCCAACGGAGGAAAGAATCACAAGATTACGAGCTACAATATTTTGGGCCACAACAAACATATTTAAGAGTATTTTTCACCCCCACCATTTAATTGTTCACCCCCAAATTTGTGTTCGATTTTTTTTTAGAACATTTGTCATTTGTTCGAAAATACGATTAGGATATTTATATATTTTTGTGGGGGGTGAATAATGTTCTAGTCATTTTTTCGAACAAATGACAAATGTTCGAAAAAAAATTTAGAACAAAAATTTGGGGGGTGAACAATCAAACTGTGGGGATGAAAATATCCCTACTCCATATTTAAAATGTTAAAGCCCAAAATAAAGTGGGCTCATAAAAGTCCAAATTAAGAATAGACCAAGGTTAATACAGTCCCATGTTTGGTGAATATAATCACACCCAAAAAAATGTTCGGAATTTTTTTTCCGAAAAAAGTAATAATTTTTGGAAAAAAATTCCGAAAATTCATATGTTCAGTGTTTTTTTTTTTTGTATTTTCGGAATTTTTTTCCGAAAATTGTAAAAAATTTAGAATTTTTTTTCCGAACACATTTTGGTGGGGTTGTATTAACAAAAGATAGGACGGTATATAACCTTGGCCTTAAGAATATATTTGTTTTTGCCCCACCTTTTTTCTTTTCCAAATACAGCAGTCGTAATCTCTTGAAAACCATAAAAATATAACTAACTTTATTATGATTTTTTTAAAGAAAAATGAATTTCATTAGAATTTATGAAAAGCATGCAGTTCTTATCCACAAAGAAAATTTTGTCGATAAAATCCCTTTGAATTTCGAAAGAAATGTAAATGTTATACATTTTTCAAAAGTGGCAACGTGCAAAAGAGTAGACTCAATCCAAATTGGGAAGATAAATTTGTATATTTTTCTTCACCCCATCCATACCAAATTTAAGTAATTATTCTTTACGGTTCAACTTTTAAAATTAAATTGTATTTAATTAATCGATATCAATTAATATGTGTAAACTAATAACACTAGATGATATACTAATATATGAAGGGTAACTCTCTTGTTCACTTGGTGTATGGTGTACTCACTCAACAGTTAATCCTGTTTACACTGAAAAGTTTGTTCCAGTTACACTGAAAAGTGTGGTTGAATTACACTGAAAATTAATTTTTAGTGTAAACTTTTCAGTGTAATTGAAACAAACTTTTTAGTATAAACATAGTCAACTATTGAGTGAGTGCACCGTGCACTTGGTGCATATAAGGGTTTGTTATATATGAATAGTATAATTATAAACAATAATGTTGTTTTATTATCAATTATGAGAATATTGATGGTAAAATGAGAAGACGTTTTTGGTAAATAGTAATTAAGTATGAGACCGGTAGTACTACCTTCATTTCTAATTAAACTTTACATGTACTTGGAAACACTTTTTAAGAAAAAATGTTGAAAAGTGTTTTTTAAGGTTGTGTTATGTTAGGTTAAAGATAATGATGGATGTGATGGAAATTGAGATAAAGGTGGAAAAAAAAGAACGAGAGAATTCCAATGAATAGTAAACCTGTAGTTGGTTAGGGATGAAAAATAAAATTGAATGAAGTTTTATATCAAATCAAAATTGATGTTGTAATATTTTATTATTGATTAATTGCAAATAAAATCACAACCTTTTCGCAAATTGCAATCTAATATAAACTTTTGAATTTTTGCAAACAAAACTTCAATTTAATATTTGGTTGAAATTTGAACCAATAACCAATTTTTTTACGGTCCGAAAAATGATGTTTTACCTACCTGACAATGAATAAGAAATCGTATTAATATGGTTAGATTGGTTCGGATGACAACACATAATTAATCATTACGTTTGAGTAGATTGAAATCGGTCTTTTAGTTGGAATTACTATCAAATTACAAAAAGATTTTGTTTGCAACGATTCAAAAGTTTAGATTAAATTACAATTTGCAAAAAGGTTGTAATTTTATTCGCAATTAACCCTTTTATTATTGTTAGTTGGTGAGATGATGATTGGATGAGAGAAAAGTAGAATAAATGATAGGAAAAAGTATGTGAGAGATAATAAATGTATGTGAAAAAGTAGGATGTATAATGAATGTACGAGACAAAAGTAGAAAAACGGATGTATGGATGAGTGAGTGAGTGAGTGCAAAGTAATATGATCGTATAAAATATGATAGAAATATGTGTAATTGTGTATTGGATGGGTGGAGACATGAGTAGGGTGAGAATAAGTGTATTTGGATGAGAAATATGACTGTGTCAATTCAAAATTGTATAGATGGTGGATGACTTATCCCCATTTGGATGACCCCATTTTTTAACCAAACCCAACTAAATGTTTTATTTGAATATAAAAGATAGTGCATCAAAATACAACAATTTTTTATTTTAAAAAGCTCTAACTATCAATTTTTTTTTAAAAAGGGTCTTGATCTATTTTTTTTTTTTAGAAAGTCATATGACTTTTTTTTGACAGTCTATTATGACATATTTTTTTGTTGAATTTCAGTCTTAACAACATTGAAATTGGTTGATTCATCATTTTCTAATAGAATACATTACTAAATCAACAAATTTTGTGACCAAGAGCCTCATGAAATATAAATAAGTAGTTTAAGGGTTTTTTAAAATATAAAATAATTTAAGAACATTTTTAAATAAAAGTTAATAGTTTAGGAGCTTTTTAATGCATTATACCAATATAAAATGATGATAAAGTATAGAGTGGAAATGATTTATATATAAATTATTGAAGGGTATTAGTTATTTGCACTAAAGAGTATTAATTATTTTAACTAAAGTGTATTAATTGCTTTCACTAAAGAATATAATTTATTTATTGAAAACAAACCAAGACTCTTCCGTTAAAAAAACTAATACTCTTCAATTAAAACAACAAATACTCTTCAGTGAAAATAACTAATACTTTTTAATGAAAATAACTAATACTCCCTCCGTCCATGAGTAAACTTCCCACTTTTCTTTTCGGGCCGTCCACGAGTAAGTTTCTCATTCCATAAATGGAAATAACAACACTCTATTATATATAAACTTTTACCTTCAAACTCACACAATATTACAAAAATGTCACTCATTCACTTTACTTTTCAACACTATTCATTACTTTATCCCAAAAGTCAACATGTGACCCACCATATATTAATAAACAAATACACTTTCTTAAACCATTCAACAAAAAAAAGTGAGAAACTTACTCGTGGACGGAGGGAGTATCTTTTAATAATTTATATATAAACTAATATTACTTTATACATATTTTAAAATGATTCGTGAGGGAATATTATTTTCATTTTATTGGTGTGAAAGATTATTTCGAAACCATCCGAAAAAACAAAAGTGGGTAGTTTAATGTGAGAACGAGGGAGTATAAAATAAGGGTAATAGTTTAGAGGCAACGCCAACTAATTTAGCTTTTGAAGAAAAGAAGCAAACGAAGATGCAATAAGAATCTTTGTGGAAGTGGAACTCAAATTTCACAACGTAGGCGTACGCACATTAAAGGATGGAACGGAAGGATTTGTTTTCATGGATGAAAAGCTCACTACCTTTTATGGCGATGGTGTTGGCAGTTACAGCTTTAGCTGTCAACTTGATCGTAAGCAAAATGGCTATGTCCAATGGCGCTAGTTTCTTCGTTTTATGTGTATACTCTAATGCCTTAGCTACCCTTGTTCTCTTTCCTTGTGGCTTCCTCTTCCACAGGTTCGGCCCTTTGGGATTAATTTGATCTTTTGTGAAAATTAGTCTTGTTGTGAATACTGCTCACCAACTGTTCGACATATTGTCTGTTTGGATATTTTTCAAATTCTTGGCAGGGCAAAGCGGCCTCCTCTCACCTTCCCAATTCTGTGCAGGATTTTCTTGCTTGCTATCTTTGGGTTAGTGAATGTATACACATACTCAATATCGGCTTCGATTTAACTTGGTTGTTAATGGCCATATCGTTTTTGTATCAGCTGTGTAGCAGAAATTGGTAGTTATGCTGGCCTAAAGAAAAGCTCTGCAACCCTTGGGGCTGAGTTGTTGAACCTTGTTCCAGGTTTTACTTACATACTTGCCATCATTTTCAGGTTCTTCCCAACGCTGCTGTTTCAGATATAGGGGTGAATTTGTTGATTTTATTGCTCGTGTTCAACTTGGAATTTCTGCACAATAGATCAAATAAGGAGAGAGGCCCCAAGGCCAAACAACACATAGGGGTCTCAAGGCTTTCTTCATAAATAAAAGAACTGCAAGCACATAGTTCAATAAAATTGAGCAGGAATAATTCAGTTAGAGCCTTAGAGATTGATTTAATATCGTTTAACTGAAATCCCTGAATATATTCTTATACTTAAACTTGGTTTACAACTATTATGGATGAGCATGCTGTGGGAACCTATATATGGACATGTTTTAGAAAACCAGGGTTTTGGGAAAGCTGTGAGGAAGGGTAAAGGGAGAATCATACTTGCTTTGTGATATGTGGAAATGAGAAAGTAGCTAAAGAAAGAGGCCAAATTTAGAAGTTAAAAATGCGAGAGAAATGTAGCTATGAAGAAACAATCGACATTTTCTTTGATAGTTCTCAAGATATAATGATCCATTAGCATGTGTATTCCTTATGCTTTATATTTTCTTCTTTTACGACCTATGTTGATTCAGAACTGGATTTTGTATTAGGATGGAGGGATTAAATTTAAGAAGATCAAGTGACATATCAAAGTCATTAGGAACTCTTATTTCAATTGCTGGGGCGTCTATTGTGACTCTCTACAATGGTCCAGCAATCATGAATAAGGTGCTGACTTTGGGTTCTTCTGAATTTTATACTTCATCACAGCAAAATTGGGTCATTGGAGGTATCCTGCTTGCAACTGCTGCTTTCTCAACTGCAGCTTGGTCTATACTTCAGGTTTGACTCTTTGAATTGTTAAGAAGATACAGTTAGTTGTGCATCACTAGAACAATGCAAGTCAAATAATCCATTTATCAACAATTGCAGACTTCAATTCTCAAGATATATCCTGCAGAGATGATCATAGTCGCTATATATTGCCTCTTTTTGACTACACAATCTACCCTGGTTACATTGATCGCTGAAAAAGACTCGTCAGCCTGGAAACTTCCAGCAGAGATGGGTCTAGTTTCTGTTTTATATGCGGTAAGCAAGTACAGTCATCACAAACTCAAATCATATTTTACACATAATTTAGTTTGGATGGAAATCTTGACCTCAATTGATTCCACTTAAATATCTTGAATGCAGGGGATAATCAACATAACATTTCGACTTTACATGATGTCCTGGTGCCTTTCTAGAACCGGCCCACTTTTTGTTTCCCTATTTAATCCCTTGACAATTGTTATATCTATTGTCATTGGTGTCATCTTCTTTAGTGAAGTTCTCTATTTCGGAAGGTACGTCCGACTCTTTCCTCTCTCCTCCCCATCTCAAAATTGTTTTTTGTTGATGTCTTAAACTTACATGAATGATTTGATTGAATATTCTTGCAGTGTGGCTGGGTCAGTGGTGCTCGTTGTCGGGTTCTATGCTGTTATTTGGGGTAAGGCAAAAGAAAACGAGATAAAGAATGGTACTGAAGTTGCTAATGTAGATCCAACAAGCCATGAGGCCCCCCTATTGCAGGATAGTATTGAAGAAGCATAGGACTACTTCAGAGTATTTTTTATATAGAAGAAGATACTGAGATTGCAAGAAATGTTGCATTTTTCTTTTTTTTGGTAAAGTCTTATTTTGATTTTTTGGTGCATTTTAAATGGTGCACATAAATATATGTTTGTTTGTTCATATGTGCGCAAAGTGTTATATTCACAGTAGATATACCTATAAATAAAATCCTCCGTGATATAGGAAGGCATCAAGAAGCATAATTCCAATAATTAATCTTGTGGAAATACTATGTCCTGTACTTTGTTCAGTTACAGATGTTCAACCGTAATTGTATAGTGAAAACAACTATAATTATTCAGTAAAAACAACCATAATTGTTAAACCATGCACTTGAACTGCACGTAGCACCAAATGCATAAGAGAAGTAGACTATACAGAAGAGTGTGTATCTATGCTTTGAGGAAAACCATGTTGATTTTACTTTTGATCGATGTTGGGGAGAAATTTGCATCCATGCTGGCATGAACTATAACTCCCCAACACTCAGTACTGCACTCATGAATCTTGTTCCAGTATTCATCTTCATCCTTGCTGTTGTTTTCAGGCACTCTTTTTTAATTTATTTATTTCCATTTTGATCGTGCTACTCATTTCTGGTAATTAATGCGCTTAATTCCTATGTACTAGGATGGAAGAAGTAAACTTCACAACATGATATCTATGACTGGAGCTCTTATTATCACCCTGTACAACGGTCCGCCTCTCCTGAATACGCTGTTGCTGCCTCCTCCACGCCTCGAAGGGCTTCTGCTTGCTACACTTCAAAACTGGGTGCTCGCTGTGCTTCTGCTTGCGTGTGCCTCTCTTGGTTTTGCTTCAATCTCCATACTACAGGTTTCACTTTTAGTGTTTTGTTACGGAGAACGATTATTAGTTGAATAATATTGAACCAACTTCCCCTTTAAATTTGATCATCTTTCACTATAATTACTATTTTTATCAAAGAATTTTGGACCAAATGTCCCCTTAAATTGTTGATGATGCAACTCTATTTCTTGGTAAAATCAAAGGCATTCATATTGAAGATATATCCAGTTAAAATTATGGTTGTTGCTTTCGACTGTCTTTTCGTGACGATCCAATCTTCAGTGGTTTACTCTAATTGTAGAGACAGATTTAAACGCTTGGAGACTTGAAACAAAGATTGGATTCATTGCTGTTTCATTTTCAGTAAGCAAATGTGAGAGAGATCTATACATATTAATTTCTGATTTCAATTTATGTATCATCGGAGTAATCTGAAAATGTTGTGATTGCAGGGTATGATCAACATAGCATACATACAGTATGTCACTACCTGGTGCATTTCGAGGAGAAAGCCCCTTCTTCGTCTCTCTGTTTAAGCCATTAATGGTTGTTGTGGCAGTATGTTATTTTCGAGATAGTATGTTTTTTATTGTTCATTTGTTGTGGAAATTTTCGGGTATGTGCATTTGTCATCTGTGAATAGACAGCATAACAAAATTTAATAATTACAACTCTATAGCACAAATTTTATTAACTAATATTCCCCTAAAAAACCTAATATTCGTGATGCCTAATTAAATAAGTCATTTTTTTTTTTAATTAAGTCATTTTTTTAAATTATTGCTTATAATTCTTACAGAATGTTCCCATATAAATTTTCAAAAGATGCCCTTCTAAACATGTTCAATTTTATTTTAAAAATCAAATGCCCTTGTATTCTAAGTTTTTTATAAGTGATATGAATCATTAAACAATATGATCAAATTTTTTTAGACAATTTTTTCAACTCACCAACAAATGTATGAGATTTTTGCAGCTATAAGGTATTGCTTAACCAAGTAATAATTTTTAATCCACCAAAAAAAGGAACGGGTGCATCTTTAAAGGTGAAAATTTTGTGTTGGAAGTGGTGTTTATAGAACTTAAGATACATGCTTGGACTTGGATGCACCAGGATGATAATTGGAGAAAAAAAGGGAACATTTTTAGACTGGGATAGAAATCCAATTTTGCTGCTAAAACAATGAGATGATAGCATCTGTTATAAGTGCTAGAGGATCAAGTATTGTGATGTTTAGATAATCATTGAAAGTTATGGTGTATCTCACACCTTAAGCAATTGTAATTTGTAACTGTTTTATTATGAAATGAGATTTTTCCCTGATAAAAAAAATTCTAATCCACAGTGCTAATGCGCTAAAAAAAAATCCACAAAGTTAATGATCAAGCATTGAAAACTGCATTAGCATTGATTCGGTATTATTTGGATTAATCAAAGCAGGGTGGAATTTTGAAAGTTCGAGATTAAAAAATAAATAAAGAAGATAAAGAGGGCATACAATTCAATGGGAAAACAACTAATACCCTTCAAATGGTTCATGTATGAACCATTTTCACTCTATACTTTGTTTATTAGTAATTTATTAATCCACATAATTCTAGCAACTTAGCAAAACACCCTTAATCTGATCAATTAGGTTCTCGGTAAACTTCTCCATTTTCGTAATGGGATACTTTCGACTTTTGGCAACGGATTAGGCCCATTAAATAAAATGCCCATCTCTTAAGTAGTTAAATTTTGTTGTTTTCTTATGTGAACATGATTATATGCCTGTATAATCTTTGGTTGTATATTAGGATTAGATGTCACGTGATTATTGCATGGTCCATTATGTTCATATTTTGTGTATTATAGATAAATGATGGCACAAAATAAATGTGCATTGAAATCTGCACTATCTCAACCTTCTTTCACCACATCACTGTTCATCTTTGATTTCTATGATTTTGACTGTATTTCTGGATCATGATTAAACGACTTCCAATTAATGCTTAATCTTTGATCTTATGTACTTTTGTACCAGAAAGGAAGACCTCGATGGTTATCATTTGTCTTGCCAGCTTGGAAGAGTGCGGCTGGAACGAGTGGAAATGGTAGTTTAAGTTACTTTTATACATTGTAATGAAATTGTCCTCTTTGATCCTTTATCGAGATGGTTAGCTTATTTTTTGGTTCTTATTTAATGAAGTATCATTTTAGTATTTGGTTACTTGTGTCGTAAGTTGAAACCTTGACGATGCCCATGTTGTGATACGGATGCCTTCTTTTGGTTCTTAATTATGAATCTTGATGTTTGTTACTTTTGGTATTTGTGATTTTAGTGGTTTAAGATTTTCTTTTTCGACATGACACATGTTGTTGATTTCTTGAAGGTACATGTTTGTTTGCAGAAGAAGGTGGTGAAATATTCCGGGTTTAATTAATAGTTTTTGTTTTTTAAATGCCATGAGTTTCTTTTCTCTTTTGGTTCTACTTTTATCCCTTTGTGCTTTGGGGTTGTTTTAGAGTTGTACTCAATTTCAAATTTTTGTTGCAGTTTTGAGTATTTATTTGACTTTTATTTTATGGTTTGGGGACTTGGATGTCGTACAGATCAATTATTTTGGTGATATGTAATGCAATTATCGGTTTTCTACCGGGGACCGGGGGTATGGGAGTATGTATTTATAGTTGTGACTCAATTCCTTGTTTTACAAGGTTTTATTTGTTGATTATGTGATAAGGGGTTTTAGACATAAGATATTGATTGGTGCCTTTTAAGATTATAATTTTCAACAGAATAAGTGGTCAATGGTAGAAATTATGATTTAATTATATGAGATTATCCTTATTTTATTGTTTATTACAGTGATTATTTCCCTTTATTACAATCTTTTGAGTGATCATTGGTTGGAACTGTGACTGAATTTAAATGAGATTAATCCTTATTTTGTTGTTTATTTCAGTGATTATTTTCTCTTTTAGTGTTTCCTTGAACAATAATTCTTGCAAAACCAAGCAATTGTATGCATTACTAGTTACTACAAACAGTTTCCTGGTTCTTAGATGAAGTTGAGTTTGTTTAGTAGATGACTCAAGAGGTAGTAAGTTAGTTTCTAAATTATGAATTTTTAGGTGTGTGCATTGCTTTTGCTAGATTGACAATTGATATATGTATCTAATTTGTGTTATGGTATTCTAGCTTGGTTGCTCTGTGCATTTTTCAGGCGCGCATAAGATAGAAAGGTTGTTTTGGCGATATACATTTTCAGCCCTTTCGGCTCTCAGATCTGAAGTTTGAACCTCCAACATCATCTTTTGAGCCTTGTCCAAGGCACTCTGCTCGCCGGCCAAGGAGGCCTCCATTTTACTCTCCATCAAGGCCAGCTCCTTAGCATGCTCGGCCTTGCACTCTTTGATGGCAGAGACTCTCTCTTCATCCATCTTCTCCACGCGACGGCCCAAGTCGCGGTTTGTTCGCTCAAGATCCAGGACCTGGTCGAGCAGCATCTGAGACTGGACCAACTGGTGACTAGTATTGTATGCCACCAGGCGAACATTATCGCTGGCGGATTGGCCACCAACAAGGGTGTTCGCCGATTTCGTCCAGGCCCTTAAGACCATCTCAGTAGCCCGGCGAACAGGGAGATCCGGGATGTCACGGAGCGAGGAGGGGGCATTTTTAACCACAGAGAGGTGGTGGAGTGTTGTCCCTCGGCCGGGGTAGAGTGTTGGGTTATACCTGACGAACAAAAACAAATGTTAGTGAGCGAGCAGCATGGAACTAAACGGCGAACAATAAGAAAGTCGGGGACGATTAACTTACTCCTTGATTTTCACCGGATCCCAACCCAAGTAAGAAGTGTCCCTGGGATTGTCCCCTGTCTTGGTCGCCACCAAACTGGCGACCACCTGCTGTTCGTCCACTACCTCCATCGAGGTAGATTTCGAAGTAGGGGATCTTGGAGCAATGTTGCTCGCTTCTCCAGCAGTCTTTGATCGCTTCAAGGCGCGATCATCACCGCGATTGCCACGAGCATCGTCACCTCGCGGTTCTTTCCTTCTCTCTCTTTCCCTCTCCTTCTCCTTCTCCTTCCTCACATCCCGCGGAGAGGAGGTAGTTTTGGCCGCAGGCTTGCGGCGACCAGCTCCGGCGGCTGGGCGACCAGTGGGGTTCTCCCCTGCCCGGAGGCGCATGATGGCAAGGGGAGGGTCCATCTTCCTTCTTGAAGCGTCGGCCATCTGCTTTACTCGTCTGGCGAGCAAGTAATATGACTCGGGCACAGCCGGGATGGCAACGGTGACTCGTTGATCTAACAAGAAAGAGACAAGGGTCAGGCGAGCAAGAATGATTAGCGAGCAAGAATGATTGGCGAGCAAGAATAAAAAAGTTACCTTCTGGGACGGCGGCTTGAGCTTCAAGATGGTGAGGACCCGTAACCAAACCAGCAAGTTTGCGACAATGAGCCTTCGAGAGATGGTGTATGTCGCGACTAGCAACGTCGCGAAGAGAGATAATGGCTAAGGTGAAGAGAAATTCGTCGCTGATATCGGGATGCCCCCACTTCAAATTTCTCGGACCTGCAAAACAATGGAAAGGATTAAAATTAGTCCTACTTATGAATTAACAAGATAAAATTAGCCCTACGTTTGATTTTTCCAAAGCCTTCAGGCGACATGATGCGCGTCTGCCCGCCAGCGAATCCCTCAGTTGCTCGCCAATCTCCACCAATAAAAAGGAATTGGCAATGCCAACCCTTAATCTTATTGGGAACACCTTCAACAAGTTTCAATCCGGTCTTCGCCTTAGCGTAATACCAGCCAGCACCGTCCTCGGAGATAGTTAAGGCATAAAGAAGCTCCGCGGTTGTTATTTTATTTTTGTAACCCTCAAGACCAAAAAGTGTCATGAAGGCTAGAAGAGTACTCCAACCGTTTGGGGTGATTTGAGTGATCGCCAGATTCATGTCGAGCAAGAACCGACCAATGAGCGGATGAACGGGGAGCGGGAAACCCGTGTTCAACACATCCAAGTTGATCGCCGTGCAGCCAGGAGGGGGCGATCAGCAGTCTCTCCTTTCTTCGGCACATACATGAAAATATCGTAGGGGATTTTGTACGTTTCACGGATGCTCGCCAGATCATCCTCAATAACAACACTGTCAACCTTGCTCGCTGCATAGTCCCCATCCTGAGCCTTCATAATTACCCTCGATGTGGGGACAAAAGTCTTCGAGTAGCGAGCAGAGTAGTCCGCCCACTCGTTGTCACGAACAACTCCCTCCGGGATTCGAGATTCAGGTGTAGTTTGAGAGAGAGGAAAATTGATTTCCCTTAAAAACTCCCAAGTGAGCGTGTGACCTCCCTGCTCGCCACCTCGCTGCTCGCCAGCATTGTCAGCTTGATCGCCCTCAAGGTCAATTGAACCCTCTATCTCCGCGACCACTGCTGCAGAATCTTCTCCAAGGTCAGAAGATGTTTCAGGTTCGCGAGCAAGAGAGTGAATCTCTTCTTGATCGCCAGAGCGGTCAGCGGCGAACATCTCTACCGAGCGAACAACGGAGCTCGCGTCTGAGTCCGTGCCTTCATCCACTAATAACGTGCGCGGATTGTTCGCCAACGCTTGGCGAACAGATCTGCGCGGAGAGGCTATATCTACGGGTCGTTTTTCCGGGTTTCGCCCGGGTCCGGATTGAGAGGAACTTGAGGGGGAAAAATCCATTCAAAAAAAAAAGTGATGGAGGAATTTGGCTTGGTGTAGGATTATATACGGATAATGATGCCACCGGAGAAGTCACAATGGCAGCGACGGCAACAACAGGACGGCGGCGCTACGGCGGTTCACGGCCGGAGTTACAGTCACAGTTGCAAGAAGTGCGAAGAAAAAGAAAATTTTACGAAATTAAAGAAGGAAAAAGAAATGTAAGATAAATTACCTTCGAGAAATCCAAAATCAAGAACAAATACAAAGGAATCCGGATGCAAGAATCACAAAGAAGGAGAGCTTTGAAATGATTATCAATGGCGGAAATGTAAGAGTCGAAAGAAGAAAGAAAGAAATGAAGGGGAAGTCACATATTTATAAGGATGGAATGGGGCGAAAATGCAATTTTCCTAAAATTCTGTAGGCCCCTATGGGCAAATTGGGGGTCACGCGTGACTGACGCGACGCCTCGCGTTCCGTGCCTCGGGAATCCAACCGTCGCGACACGAAAAGACGTTCGCTACTGGTCGCGTGCGTGAGCTCCCATGCTCGTCTGTTCGCCCAACTGTTCGGATGCTCGCCCTTGTAAATATCCATGTTCCATTTTTGCTCGGCGAATTTTCAAGGAATTATAGCTTGGTCCCAATTGATCAATCCATGCCCAACATGAGACCAAGCTAGGGGGCAATTGTTGAAACTAAGTAGGGGTGATAGATAATTAAAATCTATAAGGCTCAACAGCCTGAAGTTCATGGATAGCCATATATTCTCTCTTAGAGCATATACTTTAAATGTATTTTTCCTTGGGATTTACTTACAAAGAATAGTATTTTATTATTTCTGTTAAATCATATGCATTGCTGCTCTGAAGTAAACCAAATCAATAAGCAGTATTCACAAATAGTCCCAAATAATCTCCAACCATTGCTAATAAAATTTGGAAATATACTTCATTGCATGAATAAGCCAGTATTCACGGATGGTCCCAAATAATCTCTAGCCATGGCTAATAAAAAGTGGATGTGTACGTTGTTGCATCGGAGGGCTAAGCCAACCCCCAAATCTGTCTAAAAATTTCTCGAGGAAATTGGTGTGTCAACTGAAATGAACTATTGATTTTAACCATAAACTCTATTGTGTACTTAGTGCATGATGTACTCACTCAACAATTGAGACTATTTACATTTGAAAAATATAATTTGATTACACTGAAAAGTATGATTACACTTTTCAGTATAATCTAAATTGAACTTATAAAAACCACGGTTTTAACTTTTAAAATAGTAATGGTCTATTAAAATACAAATATAAAAGAGCCGATTTTATATGAAATTAGTTCATGATAAACATATTATAAAACTATTTTAAAATATTAAGTATTTGATCAAGCGCAAATTGTTATATGAAATGTTGATGGGCGAACACTGGAGTAGTTGATAAACAAAACAGTTTTCATTAAGATTTGATAACAGGATAATAAAGAAAAGAAGCTAACAGCTTTGTGGAGCTAGCAGCTTTGTAAAGCGAACAGCTTTGCAGAACTGCTCTAATATGGTAAGCAAGATATTTAGGCGAGCAGCCTTGCAAAGAACAGCTGTGCAAGCAACTCAAGCCAAGATCAATTTGGGCGAACAGATTCGTAATGGAGCGAGCAACATTGTAAAGTAAGCCCAAGCGAGGAGCGAACAGCTCTGAACGCAAAGGATCACATCCAAAGAAGACGTACAAGCGAGCAGCCGGTCACTGTCGAGAGCATCTCAATAATGCCAAAGACCAAGTACAACATGGGGAATTTCAAGAGTCACTAGCTTAGATATAGTCCAAGTGTCCTAACACTTGGCACCCATCCAATGAGCAATAGTGTAGATGTTGTACAAGTGTCCTAACACTTGGCAAAGATCCAATGGTTAAGCCACCAAGATGGTGACACATGGCCACTTTGTATGTCTATAAATACTCCCTTCATGTACATGAAAAAGGGGAGAACAATTCAATAATATAGCTAAACTCTTGCAAAATTATTCCTTGAGTATTACTTAGCCAAATTTCATGATTTCTTGATCTTGTTTGGTGATCTTAACTAGGGAAAACAGCCACTAATCATCTTGGTTACTAAAAGGTCATCAACATGAAATATGACAAGGTATAGAGTGAAACTGATTTATACATGAATCATTGAAGGGTATTAGTTGTTTTCATTGAAGAGTATTAGTTGTATTTACTGAAGAGTATTAAATAAACTAAAGATCTTCAGTGTAAACCAGTAATATTCTTCAGTAAAATCAATTAAAAATACTCTTTAGTAAAAACAAATAATACCTTCAGTGATTCATATATAAACCACTTTCACTCTATACATACTCATGGAATATTCTACGGATCCTAGATCCCCATATAAAAAATTCGCGGATCTTTCCCCTCGCACATCAGCCATGGATTCTTCGCATCCTCGTTCTGCACAAATACTCCTCTGCTTCGCACTCTTCACGCACCTACCTTCATGTCTCTCATCAAACCCCTCATCATCGCTAATATTACCTCTCAAAGCAAAACATATTCCATCGCAGTCAATCCCACGGCCACCCAACAAGCTCTCCTTCCACCACAACGTCTCTCTCACCGTCTCCCTCACCGTCGGATCCCCCCACAGCAAATTACCATGGTCCTCGACACAGGCAGTGAGCTCTCCTGGCTCCATTGCCGCAAAACCCCAACCGCGCCTGATGCCAACTTTTTTTTGTGCAAAAACTTATATGATACCGTGTCATGGCATGAGACAACACAAATTAAAATAAAGTGTTAATGAGTCAATGCCCTAATTATATCAATTCGCATTGTCTAGACGATTTCATATAAGACCTACTCTTTTTTTATTTATTTATAACAAGTCTACGTTATGCAAATAGGGCAGCAATTCATAATATGTTAATAGAGATGCAAAAGCCTCGTAAAAAAACCTTGTCCGTCACTTCTTCGGTCTAATGCCTTAAAAAAGTCCCTAAAAATATGTATTACTATCGTAGCAAATGTGTGTTACTATTGGAGGAAATGTTGATACTAAAAATATATGTTACTATTTGAGCAAATATGTGTTACTATTGGAGGAAATGTGTGTTACTAAAAATATATGTTACTATTTGAGCAAATGTGTGTTGCTAAAAATATGTGTTACTATTGGAGTAAATGTGTGTTACTATTGGAGGAAATGTGTGTTACTAAAAATATATGTTATTATCTGAGCAAATGCGTGTTACTAAAAATATGTGTTACCATTAGAGCAAATGTTTGTTACTAAAAATATATGTTACTATTGGAGCAAATGTGTGTTACTAAAAAATGTGTTACTATTGGAGTAAATATATGTTATTGGAGTAAATATGTGTTACTAAAAATATATTTTACTATTGGAGCAAACATGTGTTCTAAAAATATGTGTTACTATTGGAGCAAATGTATGTTACTAGGGATTTTCTACGGTCAGTAAGACTTTCGCCCTTCCTGACGTCAGTAAACCCTTTGATTACCGTTAGATCGAAGATCCAACGTATAATATATATTTTAATGAATTACACTTTGCATTAGAGCGTTTGCTCTGTGCATATTGCAATCGCACTGTATCGCCCTATTAATAAATTATATTAATAAATATAAAATTACAAAAATACCCTTGTTACTTTAAAATAATTTATAATATTAATTAATTAACATTTAATACTTCAATAAAACATTTTTTTACATATTATTATAATCAAAATATTAATATTCATAATCAACAAGACAAAAAGAGAAAGTGGCTAGAAATTGTTAAATGGAAAGAAGGAAAGTCGCCGGAAAAGCTTCGAATTGATTGTCGCCGGAGAAGCTTCGCGCCAAAATTAATGGAGTTCGCCGGAAAACTTCATTGTTACAAAAAAATTGTTCACGGAAGAGATAGAAAGAAGGTCATCGCCGGAAAGCTTTTGACGGCGGAAAAAGAAGCAGAAATTCGCCGGAGCTGGAGACAAACCTCGTTGCCTGAAAGAAGCTGCTACTCGTCGCCATGGCCGTCAACTGGAAAGCATCGTTGGAATTTCAAAGCTCCGCCCGATATAGCTGTTGATGATCTTGATCCAAATTGATAATTAGTGGCTGTTTTACTCCAATAAGATCATCAAACAAGGATTTAACTCAAGATTAAAGCTGGATTTTTGCAAGGAGGAATTGAGAGATAAATTTGCAAGAGTTTTGCCTATTTTTGAATTAAGTAACCTTTTTCTTATTATCCCATGAAGGGTATTTATAGAGGTACAAGCAAGTAGGAGGTGTCACCTCCCTAATCATCTTCATTTACATTGTGACAAGTGTTAAAACACTTGTCATCTCCTAAGCTATTACATCTTTACACAATAACAAGTGTTAAAACACTTGTTTGTTCCTAATGTAATGTCTAATTATTGGAATTTCTGATGATCTTCCGAGGTGCCCTCTTGCTCGCCTCTGGTTGAGTCTTTGTGTCTTCTTGGTCTGGCTGTTCGCCACCTCCTTGTGCCTTTCATGACCAGCTGCTTGCCTCCTTGATCTTGGTCTTCAAGCCCAGCTGCTCGCCTCCTAAGGTGTGAAGTCCCTACTGGTCGTCCTCTTCATATATTATTTTCATTCTTGATTTCTTAATCTCATTATTTTAATATTTTTTATTTCTAATCTTGTTGCTCGTCTGTTCGCCTATCAACAATGCCCCCTAGTTTGGCATATAAGGATAGATTTTATCCTTTTTTTGTCAAACTATAGGATAGACTATATTATTCAACAGGAGACGAGCAACAGGGAAATTGTCCTTCATTTTTGTAGGGAGCGAGCAACAGGTTTTTGAATTTTTGGGCGGGAACTTCTGGAGGCGAGCAACAGGGAACGACGCTTGGCCTAGCGTCTTTTCATTTCTCGAGGCACGGAATACGAAGCGACGTGGCCGCCCACGCGTGCGCCCCTAAAATTGCGTATAGGGGCCTCAATTTTTCACTTCTCTTAATTTCGCCCCCAAATCCATATCTATAAATAGCTCTCGTTCTCTTCCTTTTTTCTTTTTCACGATTTCTTGCATGCAAAACTGCCATTGACGAACTTTCAAGCTTTTTCCTTTTGCCGTTCTCTTTGATTTCTCGGCCGATTTCTTCTAAATCAAAGGTGAACTTTTAGTTTCTTTTGTTGTCTTTCTTCGATTCCTTGCATTTTTCCTCCGATTTTCTCTTTTTCTTGGCGATTTCCGCCAATTTCACGCATCTCCGCCGCCTTCGCCGCCGCGTCGCCGCCGTACCGCCGCCGTGTCGCCGCCTTCATCTTTATTTTTTTGTTTGATTCTAAAAATTTCCAAAATGACATCCCCTTCATCGAGTAATACCCAATCCATTGAATTTGTTGGACGAAACCCGGGAAAAAGACCACTGGAAGCTGAACCGTCACGCCCTGCTCCTCGCCGCTCTCTCCGGCGAGCAGTTGGGCAAAACCCTAGGACCCTGCTCGTCGACGAAGATACAGGCTCCGAGGCGAGTTCTATTATTCGCTCCGTCTACGACTTATACGCTGTGGACAGCTCGGGCGAGCAGGACGTCCAAGGTCCTGTTGCTAGCTCCTTGCCTCCCGAAAGTACTTCTTCGGATTTGGGCGAGGACTCCGCTGAAGTTGCTGCTGAGATAGAAGAGATGAGTCTCCCTGGAGAGACGGGAGAGAGCAGTGGGCAACAAGTTAGGAGCGAGCAGGTGGCCCACTTAGGGAGCAAGCAGGTGGGAGTAACATGGGAATTCCTTCGGGAGATAAATTTCCCTGTCTCAAGACCAACTCCCGAATCTCTCATCCCTAAAGCCGTAGTCTGGAGGCAAGAATGGATTGACTATGCTAACAAATATCACAACACCTTTCCTACTCCGCCAAGGCCTATTATGGAAGCTCGGGAATCTGTGTATACAGCAGGCAGGGTGGCAAGTGTAGTCATGGAAGATGACTTATCCGGGATCCGCTCCACCTACCATATACCATATGACATCCATCTGTATGTTCCACAGGAAGGGGAGACCGCTGACAACCCGCCCCCTGGGTGTACTGCCATCAACTTAGACACCCTCAACACGGGATTCCCTCTTCCTCTACATCCGGTGATTGGGCGGTTCTTGGAAGATGTTAACTTGGTGATCACCCAGATTACCCCAAATGGATGGAGCACCTTGTTAACCTTCATCACACTCTTTGTCTTGGAAGGCTACAGGAACAAAATTAGCACAGTGGAGACGCATTATGCTATGACTATCTCCTCGGCTGTCAATGAAGAAGGGCTCAGGTGGTACTACATTAAAGCCCGTAGCGGCGTGAAGCTAATTGAAGGAGTGCCTAACAAAGTTAAAAGTTGGCATAAACAGTTTTTCTTCATCGGCGGCGATTGGCGGGCGTCCTCCGATTTCTCAGGAGGACCAGGGCGTATAAATTCTCCTACGCATTTTGGCAAAATTCGGCGTATGTTTTGTTCCCTAGTTCATCATATCTTAGGTGAACTTGTTGGGATATGTATTTTAGTTTTGATGATTTTCCAAAACATGTAATAGGTTTGAAAGCAGTCAGGATAGTATCTTTTATTTCAGGTCAGGCTAGGTTAGCTCCTAGAGAATAGGCTGTCAGTTGAGAAGAACTCAGTTGAGGGAACACTCAGTTGAGGGGGAACTCAGCGAGGGGGAACTCAGCCACACAGCCTGAGGATATCAAGATGACACCAAGGAGAACTGACTGAAGCCATGCTTGCAACCTGAACCAGAAGAGAAACCTGAAGGATGTACCACTGAGTGTAAACCAGGCTGATCTAAGCTAAGTCAGGTGGACCACTCAGTGAAGAGCATGATCAGGAGGATCAGTGCTGCCCCAAGTAGGCCCTGAAGGATTCAGGCTACTGTGGTCAGGGAAGTTTGTCATTCAGCCTTATGACAAACTTCTTGGAGTGATCTTCAAACAGTCTCTGAAGGACAACCAAACTGAAGACGTTCAGTCCACTGAAGATCATCAGTCAGTGAAGGAGGAAGCTACCTAAAGTCAGTGGGTCTTGGTCAACCCATTGAGTCAAAGATCCGTGAATCCAGGCCACGTGGACCAATCAGTACAAGGTAGTAACTCTGACACTGACAAAGGCCGCATTCCAAAAAAAGTGGTTGAAACCATTAAATGTTGGATTCAAATGTATCTTCCCTCCAACTGATACATTTGAATCCCCATTATAAATACAAGCTCATAGCTTCATTGTAAAGGGTGTTGTATTGTGTGAAAGAAGAAAATAAACACCTACAAGCTGTGAGGGTGTGTTAATTGTTAGGGAGTCATAAGGAAGTATTACACACCCACGACACTGACCTTTAGGGTTATCACCTATATTCATTGAGTGTCAAGCTTGTAACTCTTAGCTTAGAGAGGTTTTCCTAATCTTGGCTTTAAGGCTAACACATTGTAAAGGAAAACCTCACCTAGTTGGAGAAAACCAAACCAAACTAAACCCTTTCAGAAGATTGTTAGGTTTGTAGTGAGGTGAGGAGAGGCAGCCCAGGGAGTGGCGTGAGTCCAGTTGTAAGTGCACCTTGGCACGTTAAAAACAAGAATCTATGTAGTGGATTTCCTGTTAAATCAGGCCGTGGATGTAAGAGCTTGAGTCTCTGAACCACGTTAAACTGAGCGTACTTATCTTTCAAAGTATTTACTAAAGTATTGTGAAAATCAGCTCACTGAGAGCTTTGTTAAGAAAACTTTAGTTAAGCGTTTGTCAGGGAGATCCAACTCACTGACTAAATCAGGCAAGGCACTCGAGAGTTCAGTCTCTCGAGTCACTGCCTTGTTCAGAGCCTGAGCTTTCAAGTCTCATCACTGACTTGATAGCTCTGACTCTGAGCAACGCAGTGACTTGAGTATTCCGTCACTGAATTCAGTCAGGGTGCGGCGCGAAGGTTTAAAAAAAAAATTTGCTCCTGAATTCCCATTTTGCCCTTCGAAAACGGGACCATCAATTGGTATCAAAGCGGGTTGTTCACATGACCACTGATCCAGTTTTGTTAAGAAAATTGGTCAACCGAACAGATTTTAAATGTTTTAAACTATGGGAATTCCTGCATATTTCAAACTATTACCTGTATTCTGACATTATTCTTGTAATAGAAAATCATTTGGTTAGAAGTTTTGGAATCATCAAAAAGGGGGAAATTGTTGGGATATGTATTTTAGTTTTGATGATTTTCCAAAACATGTAATAGGTTTGAAAGCAGTCAGGATAGTATCTTTTATTTCAGGTCAGACTAGGTTAGCTCCTAGAGAATAGGCTGTCAGTTGAGAAGAACTCAGTTGAGGGAACACTCAGTTGAGGGGGAACTCAGCGAGGGGGAACTCAGCCACACAGCCTGAGGATATCAAGATGACACCAAGGAGAACTGACTGAAGTCATGCTTGCAACCTGAACCAGAAGAGAAACCTGAAGGATGTACCACTGAGTGTAAACCAGGCTGATCTCAGCTAAGTCAGGTGGACCACTCAGTGAAGAGCATGATCAGGAGGATCAGTGCTGCACCAAGTAGGCCCTGAAGGAGTCAGGCTACTGTGGTCAGGGAAGTTTGTCATTCAGCCTTATGACAAACTTCTTGGAGTGATCTTCAAACAGTCTCTGAAGGACAACCAAACTGAAGACGTTCAGTCCACTGAAGATCATCAGTCAGTGAAGGAGGAAGCTACCTAAAGTCAGTGGGTCTTGGTCAACCCACTGAGTCAAAGATCCGTGAATCCAGGCCACGTGGACCAATCAGCACGAGGCAGCAACTCTGACACTGACAAAGACCGCATTCCAAGAAAAGTGGTTGAAACCATTAAATGTTGGATTCAAATGTATCTTCCCTCCAACTGATACATTTGAATCCCCATTATAAATACAAGCTCATAGCTTCATTGTAAAGGGTGTTGTATTGTGTGAAAGAAGAAAATAAACACCTACAAGCTGTGAGGGTGTGTTAATTGTTAGGGAGTCATAAGGAAGTATTACACACCCACGACACTGACCTTTAGGGTTATCACCTATATTCATTGAGTGTCAAGCTTGTAACTCTTAGCTTAGAGAGGTTTTCCTAATCTTGGCTTTAAGGCTAACACATTGTAAAGGAAAACCTCACCTAGTTGGAGAAAACCAAACCAAACTAAACCCTTTCAGAAGATTGTTAGGTTTGTAGTGAGGTGAGGAGAGGCAGCCCAGGGAGTGGCGTGAGTCCAGTTGTAAGTGCACCTTGGCACGTTAAAAACAAGAATCCATGTAGTGAATTTCCTGTTAAATCAGGCCGTGGATGTAAGAGCTTGAGTCTCTGAACCACGTTAAACTGAGCGTACTTATCTTTCAAAGTATTTACTAAAGTATTGTGAAAATCAGCTCACTGAGAGCTTTGTTAAGAAAACTTTAGTTAAGCGTTTGTCAAGGAGATCCAACTCACTGACTAAATCAGGCAAGGCACTCGAGAGTTCAGTCTCTCGAGTCACTGCCTTGTTCAGAGAATAAGCTTTCAAGTCTCATCACTGACTTGATAGCTCTGACTCTGAGCAACGCAGTGACTTGAGTATTCCGTCACTGAACTCAGTCAGGGTGCGGCGCGAAGGTTTAAAAAAAAAATTGCTCCTGAATTCCCATTTTGCCCTTCAAAAACGGGACCATCAGAACTAATTTTAATTTCTTTTCTTCTTTATTTTGCAGGTCCGCGTATCTTAAAGTGGGGACATCCTGAGCTGAGCGAAGAGTTCTTGTACGTCCTTGCTCTGATCTCATTGCGGAACGTTAAAGACCGGAGCATTGGTCATCTCTCCCAAGCGCACTGTCGTAAACTTGCTCAACTCACTACCAGTGCTCATCATTTGGAAGCACAAGCGGAGGTCCCGGAAGGTAACTTTTCCTTATGTACCTAGATTTTACAAGTTCTTATTCCCTGTTGGTCGCCGCCTTACCTGTTGCTCACCCCCCTTTTTACACTTTTATTTTCAGCTCAAAAGGTTACGGTAGCCGTCCCACAAATCCCTGAAAGTTATCATCTTCTCGCCCGTCGAGTGAAGCAGATGGCGGCTAACCAGCCCTCGAGGAAAAAGAAGTTCGATCTCTGCACTTCTTTGATTAGACTAAGGGCGGGAGCTCTTGATGAGGAGGAGGCTCCTCCAGCACCTGCCCCTGTTCCTCGACCTCCTCCCCGCTCCTCGCCTCCCAGAGATACCCGGGGGAAAAAGAGGTTGACAAAGGAGACGGCCCCCAGAAAGGAGGATGACCGTTCCAAACTGGTCAAAGGGCAAGGTTCCTCCCAGGCGAGCAAATCTGCTGCTCGCTCCTTGCCCGTAGAGGAGGTGACCGAGCAACAGGTCATTGACGCCATGGTCACCGGCCGAAGGGGCTCTTCACCTGACAGCTCCTACCTGGGCTATGACCCAGTGACGATGAGGGAGTAAGTAACTTCCCTCCTGCTCGGCTGCTCGCCTCCCTGGATATGCTGACTTTTCTAACGTTTTTTCATCTTTTGCAGGTACCGGAGAGATGATTATCCCGGTCGCTCTAGAGTACTTCACCAACTTAGTTGTGTGAAGTCGGCCCCTGCCTACCCCGACCTCAAGGATTCTCATGTTCGGCGGGCTACAGAGCTTGTCCCCCGCTCCTGGACAAAAACTGGTGAAGAAATCCTGCAGAACCAGCCTCTTAGCGACAACGCTCGCCTTCTGGGTTACAACGCTAGTCACCAAGCTATCACTGCCCAGTGAGTCGTTGACCAAGCCATTGAGCTTGAGAGGACCAACCGGGGCTTGGGCCGGAAAATAGAGCAACTCGAGGTGGATCGGGATGCTCAACTAAAGAGGAAAGACGAGGAACTGGCTAAGCTGAAGGCTGACTTTGAGAGAGCCAAGCATACTTGGGAGCGGGAAGTGAAAGCTGCTGAGGACCGGGAGATGGTAGCGTCCAATGCTTCGGAGAAGCTTAAGTTGGACTTGGGCGTTGCTACTGACTGGAGACGGAGCGGGTGGGTCTGGTGGAGAGAGTCGAGTCTCTAAAGGTTCATGTTGACCAGCTGGAGAAAGAGAAGAGACGGGCCATTTCTTACAGCACGTACGTGCAAGATGTGACTGATAACACCAATCTTGGTTACATCTGTGCGTACGCAGATTGTGTCCGATCCGTGAAGTATGCCTTGGACAACGGTCTTGATGTAATGACTAGTACCGTCAAGGACTTCGCGAATTACGTTCTCGAGAACCCGCCTGCTGCTGGCTTTGAGATCCCCGTTGCCGACTTAGGGGAGATGGGGTTAGACCTGGGCATCTTTAAAGATGATGTCCAAGTCGTAGCTCCGAGGGAGAAGGTTGAGGTGAGCAAGGATGCCACCGTTTTTTATGCCTTAAGCCCCATTCTTCCGAATCTCCTTGGTGAAACAAGTACTTCTGCTACTGTAGGAGAGCAGCAGGTCCCAGTGGCCACTGACCAAGATGCACCTCCCCTTTCCAACTGAAGATTTTCCAACAGCACCAGCTCCTCCAGCGTCCGAGACTTAGAAGACTTTTTATTTTTCTGCTTTCCTTAGCTGTGCTAGGAATGATGTACTCTTTTTACTAATGTACCCTTGGGATTTTTAATGAAACAAATTTGTATTTCATGTTTCTTTTGTTCGTCATTTATTTTGCCTCTTATTCATCTTTGCTTAAGTATTTCTCCTTGAGTTGGGAGTTAAAATACTTTCCTTTTGCAAATGTACGTATGTTGAACATGTATGGGTCATTTAGGTCCTTTTGAGGACTTGACCTTTTTTTATGTCCTTAATGCCCTGCTGCTCGCCTCCACTATACTTGTGCTTATGCATTTAGTTTCTTGGGCGAGCAACTTTACTTTATGGGGCGATCAGTTGGGCTTCTGGGTTTCAAGAACCCTGCTGCTCGCCTCCCTCTGGACTTGTGCCTACAATACTTGCTTGTCTTCCGGCGAGCAGCTTTCTTGCTAGGCGAACAACTGGGCTTTAATGCCTTTTTGTTTCTTTAGTTACATAATACAACGAATAATCATCTCTGCTTTTACAAGATTTTGTCAAAAAAGTTTGAAAATTTTATCAATCTTACTATAATACAACAACACAAATATAACACAAATGATAGTCTATATAGAAAACTTTATACTAGCTTCCTAACTACTGATAATATTTCTTCAATAAAGCTGCGTTCCAGGTGTATTGGGCCGAGTTGCCTTTCATATCTTCAAGATCGTATGTGTCGTTGTACCATTTGTGGGTTATTCTAAACGGGCCCTCCCAAGTCGATCCAAATACACCTAGAGGTGCTGCTAGAATTTTTCGAAGTACCAGATCCCCGACTTCAAATTCCCTGATTTTCACTTGCGAGTTGTATGTTAGTGTTAGTGTCCTAGAGACAATCCATCGAAAGGACATAATACTAAGATAATATTCAGATTTGGTTTAATATTATTATTGGTTTAATATTAAATGTATGGCGTTACACTTATCTGAATATGATGTTTGATTGTTTGCATATATTCTTATTTGTGTTCCCATGAATCACTACTGTCATTGAGTGAGTGAGAACTCAGATGACCTAAGTATGATTCTCAAATAGCCCCGATCAAGGATCATCAAGAATGGGATATTGATGATGCAATTGAGATTGGTGTGCGATCTGCATCATACTCTTAGAGAGTGTAGTAAGATCTCACTTACTACGAGATACCGGGTATCTCATGATGGATGCACAGATACCTTAGAGGGTATTGGTATACCCATCCGAGAAACCGTTTGATGTAATTCCACATAATGTGTCTACGGGTGTCTCGGTTAGTGGGAGCGATGTGATACTCCTCTGACTTGAGGTCAATACGCACGACATGTGTGGAGTTGTGAACTTTGACCATGACCGACGCTTGCACCCTTCCACGGGTAGATATGGCATGGATTGGGTTCATCACGAAATGCATGTGCGTGGTAGTTGAGCCAAGAATAGGATTCATTCCTCAATGTGGATTTAGAGAGAATACTCGTCTTCTCATCATAATTGGATCTAAGTCGTCGGCCGACGCACATCAACTTAGACTTTGTGGCTAAGTGTGATATACTTGATCAATTAGTGATTTGAGATAATATGATTAAGTTATTTGAATAGACACTTCATCATGTTCAAGACTTAATCGGGTATTCGTGAATGAAAGGAAGTTATCACAATAGCCCACAATATTACAGGTAGTTGCAGATTTCCTCGCAACGTACCTCGTATATTGAGAATGTCTGATTTATTGTCTAGGGTTCAATTAAGACCGTTAGTTTGACTAATCGCTCGATATACAAGGGCCTATGGGTCACACAACAAGTAATGGCAATTTACCAATTATAGTTGGTTGATTAAATATTGTATTGGATATAATATTTAATTTATGGAGAATATAATAATAATTATATTTGGAATTAATTATTATTATTATTTAATTAAATTAGATTTAATTAAATATGAAATCCCAATAATAATATTTGGAATATTATTATACAAGAATAATAGATATGGTAAAGATATTATTCGTAGGAACATATCTAGGGAAATATAATCCGTAGAGATTATATTACGGGCTAGGCCCGATATCTTTCTTAAGAATTAAGCCAAGTTAATCCCTATAAATATGAGTCTTATGGGAATTCAGAAAACGACACAAGAAATATAATTTCTCCATAAAATCTCAGTTTGAATTTTCCTAGCAAATTCGTCTCGAGATTCAACGCTGGCATATCGGTGCGGGTTGGTAGAAAGCCGTTACGTGAATACCATAGTTGAGGATTCCGCGTACAAATCGCTGTAAGGATTTATTATGTTAATTTATCCTTTCTATTTTATGTTATACAACCGTGTTTCAGATTCGTTGTTGGTGAATCGTAATCTTCCGCTGCGCCGAACATGGTGTTCGTGCCTCTAAAACCCAACATTGTAGTATTTTGCGATCCTTCTTTTGTATATCTCGTTTTTTATTTCTGCCGAGATTCTTTTTTCGTCGATCAGATCCATCTCTGCAGCTAGTGCCTTGTTGTTTTCTTGTTCATTGAACTCAGCTATCCTTTCAGTTGGTACTTTGAGCTCTATAGGTATAACTGCTTCTGTACCAAATGCCATAGCAAATGGTGTCTCTCCCGTGCTCGTTCTATGTGATATCCTATATGCCAAAAGTACTTCGGGTAATTCCTCTGACCATTTGCCTTTTTTGTCTACCAGCCGAATTTTTAAGATATGCTTGATTATCTTGTTAACTGCTTCGACTTGGCCATTAGACTGAGGGTGATAGGGTGTCGAAAAATACTTCTTGATTCCCCATTTTTTGCAGAAATCTCTTATCTTTTTTCCTTCGAACTGTCTCCCATTGTCGGTTAATATTGCTTGTGGGACTCCAAATCGACATACTATGCTTTTCCAAATAAAACTGATCATTTTCTCCTGAGTTATCTTCACTAGTGCTTCACCTTCAGCCCATTTTGTGTAATAGTCCACGGCCACTACTGCAAATCTTACATTCCCCTTTCCCGTTGGGAAATGTCCTATGATGTCTATCCCCCACTCTGCGAATGTCCATGGACTATTTACTGAGATTAGTTCTGTTGGGGGCTTATGAATGTTGGGAGCGAATAGCTGGCACCTGTGGCAAGTTTTTACAATTTTGATCGCGTCTTGTAACAGAGTTGGCCAGTAGTAACCTTGTCTTACTGTTTTGTATGTCAGTGCTCGCCCTCCTGTGTGATTTCCACACACTCCTTCGTGGATTTCTTTCAGTACCTCTTGGCCTTGCCCCCTTGCCAAACACTTTAGTAGGGGCAGTGAAAATCCTCTTTTGTAGAGTTTACCCTCCATGATCGTGAATCTTGCTGCTCGTTTGACTAACTTGGCCGTTTCTTGCGGGTCTCCGGGTGTCTCGTTGTCCTTGAGATATTTGTATATTGGTGTCCTCCAATCCTCTTCTGTTAACTCTTCTTCAACCTGGTTGATCTTGTAGTCACTTGTGGATGGATTAGAAATTCTTGTTATTGTGACCTCCGTAAGCTCTGCTGGTCCCGTACTAGTAGCCAGTCGAGCAAGTGCATCTGCTTGTGCATTGTTGTCCCTTGGCACTTGTTCGATGTAAATTTGTTCGAATAGTGAAGCCAAGTGAGCAACAATCTTTTGGTATAATGCCATGTTTTCATCTTTGGCTTCATACTCTCCACGGACCTGGTTGATTATCAATTGGGAATCTCCGTAGATTTGGACTCTTCGGACTCCCACAGCCAATGCCAGATGTAGTCCAGCTATCAATGCCTCGTACTCAGCTTCATTGTTTGTTGCCATGAACTCGAACCTGACCGCTGAGATGAACACTTGTCTGTCTGGACTGATTAGCACTATCCCAGCTCCTACTGCTGTGTTATTTGATGACCCATCTACGTACATGTGCCATGGATGATTACGATCTCTCGTCGGATCTTAAGGGAAGGTTAATTCGACTATAAAGTCGGCTAACGCTTGTCCCTTGATCGTTGTTCGAGGTGCATAAGATATTCCAAATTGGCCTATTTCGAGTGACCACTTGAGGAGGCGACCAGCAGTGTCAGGCCTTTGCAAGATTTGTCTTAATGGGAAAGTTGTTAGAACCTCCACTTGGTGATCAAAGAAGTATGGCGTTAGTTTTCTTACACTCATCACCAGTGCGTAGGCCAACTTTTCCATAGGTGAATATTTAATCTCTGCCTCATGCAAAGCCTGACTCACGTAGTAGATTGGCAAGTGAAATTTTCCTTCCGCTCGAACCAAGACCGAGCTGATGGCCACCTCTGACGCGGTGAGATACAGGTATAGTTTTTCTCCGGAGACAGGTTTCGATAGGATCTTAGTGTCACTCAGATACTCCTTCAGCTGCTCAAACGCTTGTTGGCAATTACTCGTCCACTAGAACTGTCCTTTCTTGATGGCATCAAAGAAAGGTCGATATTTGTCTCCTGACCTGGAAATGAATCTGTTCAGAGCTGCCTAACATCCGGTTAGCCGCTGGACTTCCCTGACCGACCTTGGTGGTTGCATGTCCATGATTGCTTTGACCTTTGACGGATTTGCTTCAATGCCTTGCTGACTAACCAGGTGCCCCAGGAACTTTCCTGAGTGTACTCCGAAACTGCTTTTCTTCGGGTTTAGCTTCATGTTGTATGCCCGAAGAATCTCAAATGCCTATGTCAGATGTTCCAAGTGATCCTCATTTCTTAGGCTTTTCACGACTATGTCGTCCACATACACCTCCATTGTCCTGCCGATGTGATCACTGAACATTTTATTGACAAGTCTTTGGTACGTGGCTCCTGCATTGATTAACCCGAACGACATCCTTTTCCAACACAACAGGTTCTTGTTGGTGTAAAACGATGTGCTTTCCTGGTCGTCTGGGTGCATCGGTATCTGGTGATATCCAGCGAATGCATCCATGAAGGTAAGAAGTTTGTGTCCTGCTGTGTTATCCACCAGTTGATCAATATGTGGTAGCGGAAAGTTGTCTTTGGGACATGCAACATTCAAGTCCGTGAAATCAATACACAATCTCCACGTGCCATTTGGCTTTTTTACCAACACTGGATTTGCCACCCATCGAGGACACAAAACTTCTTTGATCAGATCATTATCAAGTAATTTCTTCACTTCGACATCAAGCGCCTCGTATTTGTCAGGTCCGAATTTCCTTCTCTTCTGCTTCACCGGTTTCCTAGTTGGATCAATATTTAGCTTATGGCAAGCATGCTCAGGGCTAATGCCTACCATATCAACATGCGACTATGCGAATACGTCGAGATTGGACTTAAGGAACTCACTCATTCTGGATCTGTATGGCTCTGGGAGCTCAGATCCAATGAACAATTCCAAGTCTTCTCTATTCGGGTCGACTTTTATTGTTTCCAACTCCTCAACCGGGGTTGCTTTCCTCTTTTGGCTCTTCCACCGAGGATCAATTATCGGACCTTCCAAGTTGAGTTCATCTTCGATCATGGGTTCCGCCTCCACTCTTGGCTCGATATTGTTTACTTTCTCCGGTTCAGGTATAATTTCTTTTCCCTGTTGTTGGCCCAGGCCCTCCTGCTCGTCCTCTCCCTGCTGGCCGTCCACCTCCATCATTTCCGTGTCGATGGATTCCATGATTTCATCCAACACGGAAGGTTCATCCTCAGCCCTGTTGCTCGGCTGTTCGTCCATGACAGACACACTGTTATCCTTAGGTTGGAGTTGCAGGAGACACTCTCGAGCTTTCTTCTGATCACCTTTAACTGTACCTGAACCTTTCGAAGTTGGGAATTTAAGACAGTAATAGTACGTCGAAACAGCCGCTTTGAATTCATTTATAAAAGGTCGACCGAGAAACCCGTTGTAAGCAGACTGTTGATTTACAACTAAGAATTCTATCATTCTAGTCAGTCTCCTTTCGGGGTTCTCGGACGATACAAGTTCGACCGACAACGTTACTAAACCTAAAGGAACGGTTACAGCATCTCCGAACCCTACTATCTTATGATCACACTCTTTCACATACTCTTCACAGTCACTTAACTGGTCTAATGTGCTTTTGAATATGATATTCGTGTAGGATCCCGTGTCCACTAGCAAACGGTGAACTTGGGCTCCCATGATATTAGCACAAATGATTAGTGAGTCATTGTGCGGGGTGAGGATCCCATCTAGGTCCTTCTCAGAGAACACCAGATCCCCCGTCTTCTTGGTTGTTTGGTTCACCCCGACTTCTCTGACCTGAGCTACTGCCCTCAAGTCTGCCTTTCTCTTTCTTTTGGATACTTGTGGCCTCCCGTCAGAACAACCCCTTATCGGTCCGGATTGCTCAAGCATTAGGATTTCTCAGACGGGTTCGGCTGGCGCTGTCATTGTCTTCTTCCTCTTTTGATCCCTCCTGCTCGGCTGTTCGTCATTCTCTTCATCTTCTGAGCCGGAGGATATTGCCACTCTTGGTTTCTTTCCTGGTTGTCATTTCACGAACTCTGATAGCTTTCCCTCTTCGTAGAACCTCCATAGCTGCTTCAAAAGGTCTCGGCACTCACTTGTGAAGTGACCTATGGTTTAATGATATGCGCAGTACTTGTTGGGGTTCATCTTTCCTCGCTCTTGTCGTATTTTTCGGGGCTCTGACAACATGTCTTTGTCCTTTACATTGTTGTATACAACTTCTATTGATATGGACAAGACATGGTTCAACTTCTCCTTTAGCTCAGAACCTTCATTGAAAGCTTTCATGTTCTTAGGGGCTTTGTACTCCCCTCCTGACTTCTTTCCCGACTTTTTGGTATCAGCTTTATCTCCCAACTCTTTCTGCAAAGTTTCTTGCATCGAAATGTAAATCCCTGCCTTGTGCCTGAATTCAGAATAAGTTTTAGGGAAAGCTAGGTGCATCTCCTTCCACAGATCTGTTCCCTTCTTGAGCCCTGCCATAACAGCTACAATCTTGGTGTCTTCACTCACCATTTCCCCTTCTAGCAGGACTTTATCGAACCTTTCGAGGAAAGCTCTGTCAGACTCCTCGTCTCCTTGTTTCAGATCTGCCAGCCTATGTCTTTGTGTTAGGTAAGATCCGACTGTGGAGAAATGTGATAGAAATTCTTTGCTGAGTTGTGTGAACGAGCTTATAGAGCCGGGGGTAAGTGCGGAGAACCATCTGTGAGGACCGTCGCCCAAAGTTAACGGAAAGTTGCGGCACTGCGTTGCGTCAGACGCTTTCACAGATATCATGTAGTCGGTATACTTGGACAAATGCACCTTCGGGTCTGACGTCCCTCCGTATAAGCTAACAGCTGGGAATTGTACCTTTTTCTGAACTGGTGCGTTCAATATTGCTGGAGACAACGGTGATGATGGAAGTGCTGCAGTCCCACCACCATTTTGAGCATCTAACTGCTTCTTCATTTCCTCGATCGTTCTTTTGAGGTCAAACCACTCATTTGGAGGCGCTCCTCCATTAGAAGGCTGTTCATCGTGGTTCGGCTCGAGGCCTTCCCCACGGTGCAGTCCCTTGCTAACGGGACGTTTCTCCTGTGTGACCCGCCGGGCCACATTACTTGCCCCGTTGGGACTTAACCGGCCGAAGGCTGACCTTCGTAGTCTATCATGCACTGAGGGGCGAGCAGCAGGGTATGCTCGCTCCTCACTCCTCTGTGAGTCTTCCCTCCTTTCATTTTGGTTCCTTGTACCCCTGCTGCTCGACTCCCTATCCCCTCCTGGTGTAGACTCACCCCGGCTCCCTAGTTGCTCACTTATTGGCGCTTTGCCTTTGGTTCTCCTTGCCTGGCCACTATCTACCTCTTCTACCCTTATGTCTTCTCTTTGCCTAGCTCTTTGCTCTGTTGCCCGGTTGCTCGCCTCCGGGGTCTTAGAGGATTTGTGTCCTGCTGCCTGGTTGCTCGCCTCCCGGGCTCTCGATGGTCCGACAGCTTCCTGTCGCCGTTGCAATGATTGCAAAACGGCGATTGTTTTTGCTAATTCCACCGGGTTTTGAGCTAATGCTTCTACTTCCGGGGGAAGAGTATCGATAGTGACTTGTACATTTCGCCGGGACGTGGCTCGCACCGTTCTTGCATGGTCACCCGTTGACGATACCCTAGTTCGTGATTTGCTCGCCGGGTGGTTGCTTAATTCTTGATGATCTTGTAATCGTACCATTTTCTAAACTTTGATGTTTTTTTTGATGGAGATCTTATTTTTGTGGATGTTTTAACCTAGAAACAACTAGCCTTGCATGTAAGGATTTGGTTGTTTATGATTAGTGTGATTTTTGCTAGAAATTCGTGTACTTTAATTGTTTGATTAGATAGGATTTCATGCATTTTTACACTAAAATTGACTCATTTGTGCTTAATTGTCGAGAAAGGTATTTGTGATCTATTTTACAGAAAATGAGTATTTTTGAATATAAATACGTGCTTAATGAAGTTGAGAAGAAATCGAAAATAGAATGAGAGAAGAACTGGGCTTGAGGAAAATTAATTTCATAAATTGGGGCCCAAATCAAAGAGGTGTGCGGCCCATCTTATGAATTAAAGCAGTTAGTATAGCCATTTCCTATGCTATTCACGTGGGAAGAAAAGGCAGCCAAGCATGCGGGTCCCACCTTTACTAAATTTAGAAGGTCAACCTTGATTTCAAACATAAGAAAGAAGCAGTTCGAAGAGAGAGAATAGCAGCAAACCCACATAACTTCATCTTCATCTTGCTATTATTCGAGGAGAGAGAAAGCCATTGACGCCGAAGTGGAACCGCACCGTGCCAGAAATTCAATTTCTCGCCGGAAATTATGGAGCACGCCATTAATGGAGGATTTCGCTGGAACTGCATGCCACCTGGGTTGCGACTGGAAAGAATGGAGTTGCGTAGCCGGAAACTGAAGCCTCACGCTATTCATGCCGCCTTGGATGCCGGAAAAGCTTTGAATGTCGACCTCTCGCCGGAAAAGCTTAGCGAAACTGGAATCGAAGCTCGACCACAGCCATGGAAGCCGGAAATTGCAGAGGAAAATCGAGGGAAGGAGACGACATCGTTCGAAGCAAATCACTCGGCCTTTGAAGGAATTGGACTCGGCCGAGCAAGGTAGGATTGCCCGAGTAAAGTTTCTGGAAGAAACACTCGCCCAAATTGCATTTTCACTCGGCCGAGTGGAAATAGACTTTGGCCGAGTGTTGAAATTAGAAAGTGGGTGTATTAAGTAAAGAGCTGAGTGTATGGAGACGAGTCAGAATTGAGTTCAGCTGAGTTTCCACTGAGTCAGACCGAGTTATGGGCGAGTCAAGGCCGAGTTGACCGAGTTCGTGCCTATTTTCACTGAGTTTGACCGAGTCAAGGTCGGGTTGACTCGGCAGTTACTTAAAAGCACAAATGCTATATGCACATTGATGAGACAATGTGCATAATGCATTTGATGATGATGATGATTAGCTAATGATTAGATGATGATTATTAAAATTATTAATTATTTAGTTATTTTATTTATTTTAATTATTTTTTTATTTTAATTATTTTACAAAATATTAGTACAATGTTTAGGGTGCATGATGATGGGATCATGTTATTTATTTTTATTTATTTACTCTAATTGTTTTACAAAAAATATTAGTTGTTTCATTCAAAAGTATTAATTGTTTAGAGTAACTATTATTTAAAAAAACTATTTTTAATATTAAAAAAATATTAGCTACTTAATTCAAAATTATTAATTGTGAGGAAGAGCAAATATACACAATTCTAATAAAAATACACTCATTACAAGAAAAAAATTCAATCATTACAGGAAAAAAAATACACACATTTTTTCATAAAAAATTAAAAAAAAAGGGATTTTTTTTTGCATCATTTTTTGCCTTTTTGTCAGCCTCACGTTTATCTTTACGTCGTTGTGCATGATCGTTGTGTAGATAATTGTATAGATCTATATGATCTTTAAATTGTAACTCTAAACCAAACAAAATTTTACATTGTTGCAATATTAAAAAATATAGTTACTCTAAACAATTAATGCTTTTTTAATGAAACAACTTTTTTTCTTTTTGTTAAAAATGGTGTCAACTTTTTTTTATTTTGCTGCTTAATTAAAAATGACGAAAAAATGACATTTATATTTCATCAGAAATTAACGACTATTTAATTAATAAGTGTATTATATAATAAGATTAATATTTATGAAGTACTCCCTCCATCCCCAAAGACTCTTCACAGTTACTGTTTGTCTCGTGTTTTAGCGATCAAATTTTTTATTAGTATTTGAAATGATAAAATAATTTGTAAAATGTTTTATAATAGAGGAGAGATAGATCTATCATACCTAATTTTTAAAATCACTTTATTATTTCAAATACTAATAAACAACTTGCTCGCTAAAAGACGAGGAAAAAAATAACTGTAAAAAATATTTGGGAAGTAGGGAGTATTAAAAGAAAAAAAAAAGGAGGAAGTTGACGCTGTGGCAGCCTTGCCACCCATCTTGTCAATGTGCATATAGCACAACTCCTTAAAAGGTGCGAAAATCATCATTTCTTAGGGATTTAATGGTAATTTCGTCATAATCTCCTCATTCCCACTCTATAAATACCTCCAAGCATCAGATTTAGAGTTAGTGAAGGAACAATCATACGGCAGTTACCAACACAAGAGAGTCCCTAGAGTAGATGTTTTTCAGTTTTTCTTTTCTTTTTCATTTCCTTTCAAATTCTTCCATAGATTAGAGTAGATTTAGCTTTCAATTTGTAGCAATTTACTTTTCAAGCAAGGATTGAAGCTGTTGCAGAGATTAATTTTCAATTCAAGATGTTGCTGAGATTAAATTTCTATTCCATCATGAGAGGTGATACCATTTCATTACTATTTGCATTTCAATTGCAGTTTATTTTGATTTCTATTAGTTTAATGGTTTGTTTAGCTTCCTTAGCCATGGATATCTCTTCTAGAACCATGAGCTAAGTCTTCTATGCTTTGGATGATTTAGATAATGTGATTATTGAAGTTTTGGTTTGATTTATGTCTTGATTATGATGATTTGAATGATTAGATTCCCTGATTGTGGATTACTTGAGCTTTGGTGATTTGTTTCTAGTAGATTATGCATTATGTTAGGATTGGCAACATGCGAGAGTTGAGCTAGTTCATACATGTGTTTAATCGAGCGAAATGAATTATCAAGTGCTATAGTTAGACGTCTAAGACATCGAGAGATGCTAGATAGTCTAGAACACTCCAAATCGGGCATCGAAACCTTCTAAACGAGAGTTTGTTGATTAGATGAGATTAATTTGATCTAGTCTAATCATGATATGAAACATAAGAAGGGCATAAGTTAAGCTAGCTTCGATAATTGCATAATCGACGTCATCCGAAGCATATCTCCCCTTGCACTTCGTCTCACGAAGTTAGATAGATTTCTATTTTTTTTTTGCTCATTTTAATTCCTTGTTTAGTAGCATAACAAACCCGAGCTTGTACTTTTCATTTCATAGCATGAAAACGTGAATCGACTTAGCTAACCACTTGTTTCCTTAGGGTTCGATATTTTTATTACTTGGTCAATTGCCTTACTATAACAACGATCTCGTACAGTTGCGAGTAGTTCGATTTTGTGCTTTAACGAAATTGGCAATCAGTTTACACATCTTTATCCACACATGCATGCATTCAAGTTTGTAGGTCTTGTGTAACATCACCTAAAACACTCAAACCTTCTTCCCAACTCCAGTTTCCGGCGACTTATTGCCAGATTTTTGCAGTTTCCGGCGAAATTCCCAGAAATTCCTTCAATTCTTCAACCGACGGAGGTTTGGACCCTTCTTCTAGCGCCAATTGTTGATGATCTTGATCTAAATTGATAATTAGTGGCTGTTTTACTCCAATAAGATCATCAAACAAGGATTTAACTCAAGATTAAAGCTGGATTTTTGCAAGGAGGAATTGAGAGATAAATTTGCAAGAGTTTTGCCTATTTTTGAATTAAGTAACCTTTTTCTTATTATCCCATGAAGGGTATTTATAGAGGTACAAGCAAGTAGGAGGTGTCACCTCCCTAATCATCTTCATTTACATTGTGACAAGTGTTAAAACACTTGTCATCTCCTAAGTTATTACATCTTTACACAATAACAAGTGTTAAGACGCTTGTTTGTTCCTAATGTAATGCCTAATTATTGGGATTTCTGATGATCTTCCGATGTGCCCTCTTGCTCGCCTCTGGTTGGGTCTTTGTGTCTTCTTGGTCTGGCTGTTCGCCACCTCCTTGTGCCTTTCATGACCAGCTGTTCGCCTCCTTGATCTTGCTCTTCAAGCCCAGCTGCTCGCCTCCTAAGGTGTGAAGTCCCTGCTGGTCGTCCTCTTCATATATTATTTTCATTCTTGATTTCTTAATCTCATTATTTTAATATTTTTTTATTTCTAATCTTGTTGCTCGGCTGTTCGCCTATCAACAATAGCTAAAAAAACAATTATCCACGGTGGACCATCATATTTCCGGCAGGTCGTCTTCAAACTTATGGGTTTGTTTGCCTATAGGGTTTTTTCATATTCAGTGGTCGAGTATCTGGCTGGTTTTCCCGGGAAACTTTCGTTCAAACTTGAAACAGGGTACACCGCCTCTTTTTTGGGAGTTTGTTGATATATATGTATTAATCTTGTTTCATTTCAACTTCTATAAATGAAAGGTATACAGACGTGGGAGAGTTGGAAGAAATACAACTATTCCATATATGTATTAATCTTCTTGCATTTCAACTTTTATAAACGAAAGCTCCTTGTTGCTGGAAATTGAAGCTCTGCCACCGTTTGTCGGAAAAACCGAAGGAGAAGTTGCACCTCTAATCAAATTGAAAAGCTTACGTCGGTCGGAAAACTGTGTAAATTTGTATTTTGATTTTTTTTTTTACTATAAGGATATTATAATAATTTTATACATTTTTTTAAAAAAAAAATTATTTTTTCTAAGTGCAAAACCAAATCGCTAAAGGCGAAATAAGATGACGTGTCAAGTTTGTATTGGTTTACTGACGTCAGAAAGGGAGAAAGTCTTCCTGACCGTAGAAAAGCCCATGTTGCTATTACAGTTAATATGTGTTACTGCAAATATGTGTTAATGTTAAATCAAATGTGTGTTACTAAAAATATGTGTTGCTATTGGAGCAAATGTGTGTTACTGTTAGAGGAAATATGTGTTATTATTGAAGCAAAGTGTGTTAATGTTATAGCAAATGTGTATTATTGGAAATGTGTGTTAATGTTGGAGCAAAAATGTATTTGATGTTAGAGCAAATGTACGTTATTGTTGGAACAAATATATTTTAATATATAAAACAATAAATTTAAATTTAAAGGGATGAGAAATAAATTAAAAACACATGTTTGATCTTGTAAAAATATATATATTTGTCATTATTATTATTTTAAAGTAGAAAAAACCTATTTTTTAATGACTTGTAACACACATTTGCCCATATTGTAACATACATTTTGCCTATCTTGTAACACAAACTGGGAGCGAAAATCCTGGAACATGACTTGCGCGATATTTTGGAAAAAACCACACCAAACCCGACCCGACCCGGCCAAGATTCGCGATTTTTTTACCTGAAGCGACCCGACCCATGATGTGTTTAATATTTGTCTATTTTAGGTATATTTTACATATGCAATATTTCACAAGAGAGTTCCCCAGAGTATCAAAAGTTGGAGAGTTAAAAAAAATCAATAACAATTGCAATATAATACTACTGATCTCGAATTTTAATACTCTTGATGAGATTTTTGCCCCGCTTTTTTTCTTTTCCACACACAACAGTCGTAATCTCTTGAAAACTAAAAAAATAAAACCAATATTATTAAAAGAATTCTATCTCATTTGAAAGTTTGAACTTCTACAGAAATCTGGAATTAATCCATTTATATTATTTTTCTGACGCTCTCCCTTACTCATGGAATGAAGACTTTTAGCTCTGATACTATGATTTTTTTTGTCTTATTTAAAAGTTCGAACTTTTATAGAAATGTGAAATTAATCCATTTATATTATTTTCTTAACAGTTGTGATTTTTTAAAGAAAAAATGAATTTCCTTAGAATCAATGAAAAACATGCAGTTATATTTCGCAAAGAAAGTGTGGTCGACAAAATCCCTTTAAATTTAAAAAGAAATGTAAATATTATATTTCGCAAAAGGGGCACCGTGCAAAAGAGTACCATTTAATTTATCTATATGAATAATATGATAAACTAGAGTATGTATGGAGTGAAATTGGTTTATATATGAATCACTGAAGGGTATTAGTTGTTTTCAATGAAGGGTATTAGTTGTTTTTACTGAAAAATATTAGTGGTTTACACTGAAGAGTCTTAGTTTATTTTCACTGAACAACTAAGACTCTTTAGTGTAAATCAGTAATACTCTTCAGTAAATACAACTAATACTCTTCAATGAAAACAACTAATACCCTTAAGTAATTCATGTATAAAACAGTTTCACTCTATACTTTGTCGATAAACTATATTTTGAAGGTATTCATAATATTATTTAATTAAATATTAAACGAAAATAGGTAATTAATTATTTAGCTTTACACACCATTTATTTTTAAAAGGGAAAAGGTACAATCATAACCCTAAACTATTACTTTAGGTACAACCAGAACGCGAAACTATTTTTTTTTTTTTTGGATCAAATAGACCTTTAGACTATATATTTTTTTGGCTTAAACTATTTTTTTTTTTTGGAACACACACTCTTCTATTAAAAAGAGTAATAAAGTTAGGAGAATTTGATTTTAATTTATACACATTAATTTATATTCCCTAAATAAATTGATTAATCCTAATAAATAATTTATTTCCAATCTTAATCATAGTTAACTAGTGCAAAACTCGCATATGACGCGGGATTAAAGATAAGTTGTTTATTTATCCTTTTAAAAAAAAGTAAGTTGTATATTAAATTTAAATTAGAATTTTAAAAACAATTTTTAATTTTATTATTGATACAATTTCTTTTTATATAATGTACCCTTCAATCATTTATCGTTTTAATTCGACATTTATTGTATTTTTTTTTTATTAAAAGATATTACATTACACTTGTTATAATACATAATAAACTAAAGTGATATGTTTAGAAATTCTTACATTCGTCTATAATAACTCACATTCAAATATAAAAAATAAAGGAAACGAATATAGCAATATTATGCACATTAAAATCAATCGTGTTGAATTTTTTTCACATACTTTTCAATCTATTTAAAAATTATTACAATTTTATTAGTAAGTAGAACCTAAATTTTACTTAAATGAAGCAAACAAGCATAATAAAAGTACACACACATATAATATGTTATGGAGTTTTATTAATTCAAGGTTTGAAAGATAGCAAAACTTTTAATTTAAGGCCTAATAGATTTTTCCAGTCGACTCAGGGCCTGAAAGATACAAACTATTAATTTAAGATTCACTCATTTTACGACTATGTTTGACTTATTATAGTTTCTAATTATGCAATTAATTTTTATGTAAATCATTTTTTTTTATCAGAAAAGGTAATGTATTGATGTGGGGTATAAGAGATACCCACTAAAAAGTTACCGATAGTTCACCTCAGCTTTTACAAGAATAAAACAGTAGGCACCAAGACAAGATTTAACACTCTAGTCTAATGAATTCTGCAGAGTATTAAAATTACAGCAGTAGTTCAACGCCCAGGTTCTGTATGGAATGGTATGAAACATCAGCTTCTTTGCTTGTACCCAGTTCCACACTCTAGATTTCAGTTCCTCCAATATTTCTCTAACTTGTGAGATCTTGTTTTGATAAAGTTTCATGTTTCTTGCCTTCCATAGCAGCCACACTCCACATTCCCAAATGCACACTCCAAGAGCTTTACCCTCTTTTCCTTTAAGTAGTCTACTAAAAAGGAGCAGGCTACTCGTTGGATTGGATGGTAAAGCCGAATTAACCCCCATCCATTTGATGCACTCCAACCAGAAATTATAAGCAAAAGAGCACGAAAAAAGGATATGACTCACAGATTCCGGTTCTTCGCCACAAAAGGTGCATTGGTGATTGTCTTGATCAACTCGAACGTTCCTTCGTATAAGTTTTGTGTAGGTTGGAATCCTTTCCCAAATAACTCTCCATGCATGAATTTGAATTTTTAGCGGAGTTGCTTTGTTCCACAATATCTTGAAGATGTCCTTCTCCTCCATATCACTCTGTCTACCGATCTCTAGCAGCTTTTCGTACGCCTCCTTCGTCGAGTAGGATTGGTTGTTCGACCATCTCCATGTGCTTTGAAAAGATATATTAATTTCATGTGCTTTGAAAAAATAAAAAATAAAGTAAAAAGAAAATAATAATAATGTATATTAATAAATTAGAATATATGCAATAAGTTAAACGTGATCTTAATATTTTCGAGTCTTAAATGGATATGTTTCATCGTTCAAGCCCTGAATTGATTTCAAGCTTTAAATTGAGAGTTTTACCCTCTTCCAAACCTTGATTTGACATTATTCTAATATGTTATATATTAAATTATATAAACTATTTTAAAAGTTTATAAAATAATTGAATTATAATTTAAAATAAATTTTTTAAGAGAAGAGTGTGTTTGCCAAAAAAAAATCTAGTTTAATGGTTTGATTGAGAAAAAAAAGAAAAGAAAAAGAAAAGTGTAGGGTTCTAATGGTACTTATAGTAATATTCTAAGGTTTTGATTGTACTAAAAAATAAAGTTTAGATTTTTAATTGTATTTAGATCACTAGTTTAAGGTGCTAATAATACTTTTCTCCCTTTTTAAAATTTTGAAATACATACAAAAAATTACTTCCTCTATCCCTAAAGACTCTTTTGGGGGACACACTTTAAAAAAAAATGTGTAATGATTAGAGTATTGAGGGTGATGTGTAAAATTTTATTATTAAAGTAATGAATTTGGTTGGAGTGAGTGTAAAAAGTAATATCCCCTCCGTCCCCTCTTAATATTCACACTTTTCTATTTGAGATGTCCCACAATAATATTCATACCACAAATATGGAAATAAAATACTCCCACACTGCTTACTTTAATTCAAAATATTCTTCATTAATTGGTTAAAAAGTCAATAAAACAAGGCAAAAACTTGTGTGAGACCGTCTCATAATATGAGACCTATCAAATTAAAAAAAGTGATAGGATTATCATAAAATGTGATAATATTTTTAAAGAAAAGTGATAAGTCACTTTTAACAAAAATATTATCACTTTTTGTTTAAACTTTATCACTTTTTAAAAGTGACAACTTTTTAATTAATAAGTGACACAATTTAAATTAAAAGTGGATCAAATATTATTGGTCTCATACTATGAGACGGTCTCATACAAGAATTACTCATAAAACAATTTTTCTTAAAACATGTGCCTCACATAGGGGACGGAGGGAGTATCATTTTGTGTAAATATGTGAATATTGTGAAGACAAAGTCAGTAGAAGCTTCCATTTATAAATTATAAGGTGTGTAAAGTATTTGGAGACAATGAAAAAAAAAAAGTGTGCCAAGTGTTTGGGGTGAGAGTATAATTATTTTAAATTCTTTGAATCACGTAATCACGTCACGTCCCATCACTCACGATCTGTTTCTACAAATATAAAATTATAATTAGGACAAATTTGTTACTCCATTATAAAAAAAAATAGGAAGACAAGAATATTTCTACGAACGTGGAGAAAGTATAAGAAAAAAATATATGACAAATTGATTGGCTTGGCTTTGGGCACACCTAACCTTCAAACACAAAGGTACAACAGCTGAGTTCTTTTCATTCCACACGGCTCGATCCAACTTGGGAAGATTAATTGTATATTCTTCTTTACCCCATCCATCCCAAATTTAAGTAATTATACTTTATGGTTTACCTTTTTAATTAATAAATATGAATCAAGTAAAATAACATTAAATGATATACTAATATATAATATTGATAGTAAAAGGAAAGGGCGTTTTTGCTAGGTAGCAATTCAGGACTATTCAATTCGTTTCATGTTAAACTTTATATGTATATGAAAATACTTTTTAAAAAAATTGTTGAAAATTGTCTTTTTAAGACTATACTTGGTTAGGGATGGTGGTGAATGTTATGAAAATTCAGATGAAGGTGGGAAAAAGAGAATTAAGTAATCCAATGAAATAGCAAATATGTGTTTAGTTTGAGATGAAAAAAATTAAAGTTGAGTGTATGAGACAAAAATAGGAAAAAAGATGAGCGATTGAAAAAAAATAAAGTGATTGTATAAAATATGATGAAAATAAATGTATTTGTGCATAATAGGGTTGAATAGGTGGGTAAATGAGTATTTGGATGAAAAATATGATCTACCTATTAATTCAAAATCAAATGGATGGTTGATGACTCATCCCCTTTGGATGACCCCATTTTTAATCAAACACAACTAAATGTTTTATCTGAATATAAAAGGGTTAATTGCAAAATAAATCACCAACTTTATAGTCTTTATCAATTACAACATAAATTTTTAAAGTTTGCAATTCGATGCATGAACTAATTTATTATTGCAATTTAATACATGATGTAAATTTTTGGAGTTACTCTATACTATAGTGTAAATTTTTTGTGATACTAACACTATGTGGTAGCCGAAGCCCACCACCAAAAACACGTCCCACGCTACATCAAATGTCAAATTTAGAAGGAAACAACTTTTTTTATATCAATATATTTTTTATGTAATGTTTCTCACACGGTTTTATAATATTGATAAATAGTAAAAAAATATTATTTTCTAATATCTGTACAAATTTGAATGTTACAAAATATATTTTCTACAGAAACAGGAAAACATCAACATTTATTATTCATTATTAAATGTGTTTGAACAATATTTTATAAAAAAAATTGAAATATTAAAAATAATAAAAATTTACAGATTTGACATTTGACGTGGCGTGTGACGCGTCCTTGATGTTGGCTTCCGCTGCCCCATATGCGTACATATAGCTGGAAATTCACACCATATATCAAATTGCAATAATAAATTAGTTCGTGCATCGAATTGCAAACTTTAAAAGTTCACGTTGTAACTGATAAACACTATAAAGTTCATGAATTTTTTTACGATTAACCCAATATAAAATGATATACTACTTTGTGTATGCACCAAAGCACATAACATGCTATACGTTTGAGTGTTTGTAAGGAAATACTATTTTTATTTTGAGTAAGTCTTATATGAAAATGATTTATGATAAACTTACCATGAAACTGTTATAAAGTATTAAATATTTGATTAGAAGTATCATTAGTCTTATCAACAATATTATTTATCTGAGTTCGATTCTTTTATAATAATTACAATATAATACCACTGACTCAGATCAATGATATATCTGATGGGATTAATAATACTCTTGATAAAATTAATTTATGATAAATTATGGTGAACCATCTTCATATAATATTTTACCTTTTATTTTAATGGAGGGAAAATTATTTTTGGAAGGAATACGAAAACGTGGGAAGTTTAGTGTGAGGACGAGGGATTATAAGATAAGGGTATTAGGTTAGAGTCAACGACACTCCATTAATTGGTAATTGGGATCTAAAGGAAAAGAAGCAAGGAGAGATACAATAAATAAGAATCTTGGTGGAACTCAAATTTCACAACATTAAAGGATGGAAGGGAAGGATTTGTTTCCATGGATGAAAAGCTCACTACCTTTTATGGTGATGGTGTTGGCAGTTACAGCTTTAGCTGTCAACATGATCGTAAGCAAAATGGCTATGTCTAATGGCGCTAGCTTCTTCGTTTTATGTGTCTACTCCAATGCCTTAGCTACCCTTGTGCTGTTTCCTTGTGGCTTTCTCTTCCACAGGTTCGGCCCTTTGTGATTGATTTGATCTTTTGTGAAAATTAGTCTTGTCGTGAATATTGCTCATCAACTGTTCGACTTATTGTCTGGCAGGTCAAAGCGGCCTCCGCTCACCTTCCCAATTCTGTGCAGGATTTTCTTGCTTGCTATCTTTGGGTTAGTGAATGTATAAACTCAATATCGGCTTCGAATTAATTTGGTTGTTAATGGGTGGTCATATCGTTTTTGTATCAGTTGTGTAGCAGACATTGGTAGTTATGCTGGCCTAAAGAAAAGCTCTCCAACCCTTGGGACTGAGTTATTGAATCTTGTTCCAGGTTTTACTTACATACTTGCCATCATTTTCAGGTTCTTCCCAGTCCTGCTGTTTCAGATATAGGGGTGAATTTGTTGATTTTATTGCTCCATTTCAATTTGCCTGGCACTTGGACCTTCATCACAATAGATCACATATCTTTTATTAAAACCTAACTAATTTGCTGAATCCTAATATGCACTGCTGTCGGAAAATCTTGTCAAGGGAGTTGGGTAACATAATTGAAAGAACTTCAACCACATAGTTCAATAAGATTGAGGAGGAACAATTCACTAAAACCCCTCAACGTATTTTAATAATTAACTATTATGGATAAGCATGCAGCGGGAACCTATATATGGACATGTTTTAGAAAGCCAGGGTATTGAGAAAGCTGTGAGGAAGGGCAAAGGTAGAATCGTACTTGCTTTGTGGTATGTGGAAATGAGAAATTAGCTATAGAAAGAGGCCAAATATAGAAGTTAAAATTTTTGAGGCAAATGTAGCTATGAGGAAACAGTCGGCATTCACATTTTTCTTTGATAGTTCTCAAGATATACTGATCCATTAGCATGTGTATTCCAAATGCTTTATATTTTCTTCCTTTGCACCTATGTTGATTCAGCGCTGAATTTTGTATCAGGATGGAGGGATTAAATTTAAGAAGATCAAGTGACATATCGAAGTCATTAGGAACTCTTATTTCAATTGCTGGAGCATCTATTGTGACTCTCTACAACGGTCCAGCAATCATGAATAAGGCGCTGACTTTGGGTTCTTCTGAACTTTTGTCGTCATCACAGCAAAATTGGGTCGTTGGAGGTATCCTGCTTGCAACTGCTGCTTTGTCGACTGCAGCTTGGTCTATAGTTCAGGTTTGACTCTTTGAATTGTTAAGAAAATACAGTTAGTTGTGCGTTACTAGAACAATGCAAAATCAAATAATCCATTCATCAATAATTGCAGACCTCAATTCTCAAGATATATCCTGCAGAGATGATCATAGTCGCTATATATTGCCTCTTTGTGACTACACAATCTACCCTGGTTGCATTGATCGCTGAAAAAGACTCGTCAGCTTGGAAACTTCCAGCAGGGATTGGTCTAGTTTCTGTTTTATATGCGGTAAGCAAGTACCGTCATCACAAACTCAAATCATTTTTTTCACATAGTTTAGTTTGGATGAAAATTTTGACCTCAATTGATTCCACTTAAATATCTTGAATGCAGGGAATAATCAATATAACATTTCGACTTTACATGATGTCCTGGTGCCTTTCTAGGACCGGCCCACTTTTCGTTTCCCTATTTAATCCCTTGACAATTGTTGTATCTGTTGTCATTGGTGTTGTCTTCTTTAATGAAGTTCTCTATTTTGGAAGGTACTTCTGAATCTTCCCTCTCTCCTCCCCATTACAAAATTGTTTTTTCTTGATGTCTTAAACTTACATGAATGATTCAATTGGACATTCTTGCAGTGTGGCTGGGTCAGTGGTACTCGTTGTCGGGTTCTATGCTGTTATTTGGGGTAAGGCAAAAGAGAACAAGATGAAGGGTACCGAAGTTGCTAACACAAATCCAACAAGCCATGAGGTCCCCCTATTGCTGGATGGTATTGAAGAAGCATAGGACTACTTCAGAGTGTTTTTTTTTGGGAAGAAGATACTGAAATTGCAAGACATCTTGCATTTTTTATTTTTTTCAGGTTAAGTCCTATTTTGAATTTTTTGGTGCACATATATATGATTGTTTGTTGTGCAAAGTATTATATGAACGATATCCACACTAGTAATCTTGTGGAAAAGCTATTTCCTGTACTTTGTTTAGTTACAAATGTACAACCGTAATTATTCAGTAAAAATAATTATAATTCTTAAAAGTGGAACTTTAACTGTACGGTGCACCAAATACACAAGTAGACTATACAGAAGAGTGTGTATCTATGGTTTTGGGGAAAACCATGTTGATTTTATTGTTGATATGTTGGGGAAATAATTTGCATCCATGCTGGCATGAACTATAATTCTCCAAAGCTCTGTACTTCCATTTGAAATCATGTTGAGTAACTGTTCATGCTAGCAGTATCGATACTTTGAAGTTTATAAATTTTAAAATCCATTCATTTATAAATCCCTTAAATTTCAAAGGACTATGTCCAAGTAGAATCTTAGTTCATTTTTTTACCGAGTAACAAGACAACCCTTGTCTTTGTATTTTTTATACAAATATTATATTAAGAAAAAATTACAGTAAAAAGGTACCCACACCCTATTTTAATAGTACATGTCTAATTTGGGGAAGAAGTGAAAATGTTGATCGATTGATGAGACTCTCAAAGCATCTAAAATTGTGAGAGGAGTGTTTTTTCTTTTTCACTGAACACATAGAAACTATGATTCAAATATTTGAATGATAGTATCAATCGATGGGGTTCAATAAATTAAGCCTCCCTCGAAATGATGGATTAAAAATAGAGCACACATCTAAGAAACAATAAATCAAAGCCCATAAATATATTTAAACATGATCATGCAGTTATGTGAACTAAAAAAGTACACCATTTAAATATAATAGTTTGCCATAAACGTGAAGTTATATATCTATTAATAGAAACAGCAGTCAAAGTGGAATAAAACTGATATATCCATCAAATGAGCAACTAGAGGAAAATTTATTAAATGAGGACAAAGTGTAGTGCGAACGAGTCCAATGGGCCACTTGCAAGCTTTATTATCTTGGAAAAAGCAAATTTATAATTGACATCGGATATCTACACATGGTATAAAATTGAAGGCCAACATTATTGGGTGTAGAAATGGTTGTCATTTGTAGATGAGAGAGAGATATTTGTTGAGGTTGAATGTGGTGAGGTCAGAGATTGGAGAAAGCATTCAAAGTTGAAGTTTAAAATATTTCCAAAGTGTGTGCAAATTAAGAAAGAGGATTCATTGATATGGGGATTCAGAGGTCAGTGCCTTACATAGGCATGACGTCAGGAATCGTGGGTTTAGCGGTGAGCCAGATTATAAACAAAATGGCTATTTCCAGCGGCACCAGCATCTACATTTTAACTCTCTACTCTAATGCAATCGCCGTTTTTATTCTCTTTCCTTCTGCCTTTCTCTTCCACAGCCACAGGTCAGTTTAACTCATTTTCGCTAATACTCTGTTTGTAGTTGTACCTTCATGTAATTTGGATGTTAGCAATAGCAGGTCAAAGCGGCCCCCTTTATCATTCTCTGTCCTGTGGAGAGTTTGCTTGCTTGCTTCTTTCGGGTAATTATATACCCAAATATTTCATTTCTTTTTTCTTTTTGGGGACTGAGTATATATGAAATGGCAAATTTCAAGAAGTAATGCTTAAGCTAACTTAGTGATTTTACTGATAGATGCTTGGGAGAAATTTGCGGGCATGCCGGCATAAACTATAGCTCCCCAACACTTAGCACTGCGCTATTGAATCTTGTTCCGGCATTCACCTTCATTCTTGCTCTTATTTTCAGGTACTCTTTTGTTTACGACTTGAATACTTAGAGCTATAAAATACCCATAATTCTTGTTTTGATGGTGCTACTTATTTTGGTAACTAGGCACTTTAATTCCTATATATGTAATTGTAATGTAATAGGATGGAAGTAGTAAACCTCACAACATTGGGTACCATTGGGAACCATAATATCCATATCTGGAGCTTTTATCATTACTCTCTATCACGGTCCGTCTCTCCTGTCGTTGCCTCCTCCACACGACTTGGTATCAACGCCAACTCAAAACTGGGTTTTGGCAGGGCTTTTGCTTGCTTGCACCTCTCTTGCTATTGCTTCATGCTGCATATTACAGGTTTAATTGCCTCAAATTCTTTTACTTTGAAGTCGGATTACATGTTCATTGAAATGTGAAACCGGAAGCATGATTCACTAAATATTGTTTAATACTTAATGTCATACAATTCAATAAAAAATACATAATATTCCAATCAAATTACAAGTAAGTTTTCGTCAATTTTAACTTTTCAGTAGCTATCCTATTATCTTAATATTCAAATCAAATTACAGCCCGTTGTCTTGAGTTTTTTTGATTGGGTGTACCATTTGTCATTTCCTAATTGAATTGATGGATGTAACACTATTTTTTTTTTTTTTGGTAAAATTAAAGGCATACATACTGAAGATGTATCCGGCTGAAATTATGATGGTTGCTTTGTACTGCCTATTCGTGACAATCCAGTCTTCGATGATTGTTGTGATGGTAGAGAGAGATTTAAACGCCTGGAGACTTGAAACAAAGCCTGGACTCATTGCCGTCTCATTTTCGGTAATTAATTTCTGAAACAGGAATTTAATCCAAGCATAATTGCTTATTTCAATTTATGTGAAAATGGTGAGATCGCAGGGTATCATCAACATAGCATACAGACTGTACATTACTGCATGGTGCATTTCGAGGAGAGGCCCGTTTTTCGTGTCTCTGTTTAAGCCTTTGACGGTAGTTGTGGCGGTTATAATCGGCGTCGTCTTTATGAAACAACAGCTATACCTTGGCAGGTACTTGCTTCAACTAATTCATAGTAGAAAGATTTGGTTTAAGAAACATGTTTGAATAATATTTTCCTTTTGATGCTCAGCTTGGTGGGGGCATTGGTGTTGATTGTTGGTTTCTATGGTGTGATATGGGGGAAATCCAAAGATGTGAAGAACAAATGTGAAGAAACTGAATCAATCAAGGCTCCTTTGTTGCACCACAATTTTCAACAAGTTTAACTTAACGTGCCAATATTTTGGAATAATTACAAAATGGTTCAAAAAATGGACCATAATTACAAGTTGGTCCAAGAAATTTACACAGATATACAAAAGTATTTGTACAGAAGCAATTTTTTTTTTTTTTTAGCAAATATATGCCTGTATAAATCTCTTGAACCATTTTATAATTATGATCCATTTTTTTTTAACTAATATGTAAATGCCCTCAATATTTCTATATAACCTTGAAGAAGTATAGAATGAACTCATCTCATGTGCATGAGGCGTGATACTTATTTTTGAAAAGTATCACAAAAATCTACGGATGTATTTCAAAGATTGCATGCACGAACTCATATAAGTTTTCTTTCACTTGAAATTGAATAAGATCGATATAAAATTTGTGGACAGGAGATCATCCAAAATGTAAAAACAGTTTGTTTGGTTTTCGCTCTCCTGAAAATTAGGAGAGATCTTGTAAGGAAATTAATATAAATTAATTAATTTCACACATATCTACAAATTCAAACTTTTAGATGAGATGAATTTTTGTAATGGTAACATAGCTTTTGGCTCACGCCTAGATCTTGAGTTTGATTTCTGCAGAAAACAATTTCATCAATATTATATTGTTCACTTGTTGGGTCTTCTCCTCGGAAAGAAGAGATGAAAATTTGCCCAAGAATGAGGGTAAGTGTAAGAGGTTTTATGGGGTGATTTGATAAAACTTTATGCTTAAAATAAAGAAGTTACCTGATGAACTGAGTGTAATGCAAATATGTAAATATTGACACAAACTCTAGCATGCACTCAATTGCATGACATTCATTTGAATTTTAAGTTTAATTTGGACTTTAATTTTATTTTTTCAAAATACACACTAACAAGCTGAAATGTGTATTTTTTTTTTTCCAATTGAGGTATTATTGATTACTTATTAGACTATTACTGTTTTCTGCTTGGAATATTTTTTCTTTCTTTAAAATTCAAGTGCACACTAAAATTATTCAAATTTTGTGAAGTTAGAGTTTATTAAAAAAAAAAAATTCTTTTTTGGGTTTGCAAATAGTAGTGTAGTGGACAAATGGAGTATGAATTAACTTTGCATCACTTCACAAATTTTAACTTTCAGACGAAATGAATTTTTTCCAGATTTACTAAAAGATACTTCCTCTAACAATAAATTTCAAATTCTTTTTTTTTCCCTCCGTTCCACAATATCATTTTATATTCAAATAAAAAATTTAAAAGCCATTTTTCAGCAATTTTTCTTGAAAAAGTTATCCAATTACATGTAAAATTTAATAGGGAACGAATGGAATATTATATTTATGAATGAGAGATCATCCAAAATGTAAAAATAGTTTGTTTGGCTTTCGCTCCTCAGAAAATCAACATGGATCTCTGGTTCTATTTTGGTGTTTCAATTATATGTTATTATTTTAAATAAATGACATGAAATTATAATTTATTATAAGAGATCTATTTTGGTGTTTCATTTAGTATGTTATTGTTGTTATTATATGACATGAAATTATAATTTATTATTAATGACACATATCTTATGTCCACATTCAATAATAACAAAACTAAAGTGATCCTTGCATTTATTGATTGGTTGTTGAAATGTTGGTGGTAGCACCTCTTTATTTACATTCGTCACCTGCGAATAGACATCATAACAACTCCACAAAGCAATTCACAACTTTATGATAACAAATTTTATTAACTGGTATCCCCCTTTTAAAACCTAATATTCGTGGTGCCTACTTAAATACGTTTATATCAAACTGTTGTTTATAACTTTTCAGTATAAATATTCTAAAGATTTTCAATTTTTATTCTAAAGATGCCCTTGTTTTACAACAAGTGATACCATGTTATTACAATTCTCAATTATTAACCCAAATAATTGTCTTAGCCTCAAATGCATTAGGTATATGGTATAATTAGTGAAAATAACTTATACTATTTAAATATATATTTAAATTACATAATACACAGAGTTAACAAGAAACTTTCTCGATGTTTAATCTTAAAAAAGTAGAGGCTAAATAAATTTCAAATCTTTAATTCTTACTTAAAAAAACTAAGGCGCAGCACAACCATAATATAAAATAAATCAACATATCGGGTATTATTTCATACGACCAACTTGATCAATGAGCATATATGAAGACTGCAAAACCAGGTACTGAGATATAAAATAGAGAGTCATTCATTTTCCATGAGACTTTATCACGATGAAATCGACCATCAATTAAAAAATGACTTATGCTTTCTCCATCTCTTATCATCAATCTCATTTTATCTATTCATACAAATAAAAAAATTTATTTATTAAAATATTAAAAGACACTTACCCTCTTATTTGTTTTTCCTATTTACAAGATGATGATTAGTCCTATAATTTATTAGAGGCATTATTAGAAGAAATAGGTAAAAAATGTATTGGTATAATAAAAAGAGGCACTCCATTTTGATAAAATGATACAGATAAAAAGTGATCAAGGGAATATATTTTCGGAGGTTTATGGGACAATGACATTCATTATATATTTTATTTGACTCACAAAATTTAGCTTAAATTTGCTAAATTTAAAAGATATTGTCCTAATTCTTCTAAAAACAAAATATTATTCTAGTTTAGCAAATATACAAAGCTTGCTTAGCCGTATCCTATTTCTAAAATTGCCTATAAAATACTGTTCCTCCATAACTAGCAGTTCATTCGTCCTCCAAATTACTTTCTATTTTTTTGTCCGTTCTTTAAATTTATTCTTATTCACTTTAAAATGATTACATTATTCTCCCTCTTACAAATAATTATACCTTTATCTATAAACGGAGTTAGACAATAATTCTACACAAATAGTATTTGATATGGCCAACTTGACTTGAGCAATGAGCAATGAGCAATGAGCAATGAGCATACAATACAATAGAATAGTCCAAGGGCTGGTAAACCAACCAGATTCTGTTTTGTTATAAACAGATACTGATGAATTGAAGGAAAAACCAATAACTACTGTATCAGATTTGAATTTCAAACTTGCCTGCAAATCGATCAACCTGTCCTCTTTCTTGTTGTTGGGAGAAGGGCAGGGGTAGGGGTAGGGTCAGGAGATGGCAACATGGATTGAAAGCTCAGTGCCTTACGCAGGCATGGTTTCAGCTATTGTAGCGTTAGCTGTAGGCCAGATTATAAGCAAAATCGCGTTTTCCAATGGCTCCAGCTTTTACATCTTGTCTCTCTATTCCAATGCCATCGCCACTCTTATTCTTTTTCCCACTGCTTATCTCTTCCACAGGTCTATCATTCTCATTTGTTTTCTATGTTAATTCATTTGGGCCTTCTCTAACTCCCTAGCTCTTTCATTTTATTGATTGCTTGCTTGCAGATCAAAGCGACCCCCTCTCTCATTCTCTCTCCTCTCCAGGATTTTCTTCCTTGCTTCTTTTGGGTAATTTCTAAAATCAGTATTCACTGTTTCTTTTTCCAGATATATATATATATATATATATATTTGTACATATGATGTTGGGTTGTCACAATTTCGCATAATTTTCATGAAATCCCATACGAGTATAGATGATGCTTGGATGATCAATCACTAAATTGTACTTCCTTTGGCCAGAGCATATAATTTTTTACATGGGTTTTAAGAAATACTAGTTGTTTATTTATAAATGAGATAATTGTAGGTCCGTTTATGAATAAAATGATTGTTTCTGAATATAAAGTAATTAAAACTTTTTCTTTTTTGTCTTTGTCTACTTATATTGGACAGACCAAAAAGGAAATTTTGTTTACTTATACTAGACGGATGGGGTACATACATTAATGGCTGATTTTCTGAGATTTATGGAATAATGTTGGTTTTTATTTGTTCCATGATGCTTCGAATTGACTACACCTTATTCTGAATTGGTTGGGTTTACTAATATTTAGTGCTAACTCTAATTACTGCAGTAATTGAATGAAAGTTGTCTCTATTCATGATTTTTTTTTTTACTCCAGACTTTGTTGGTATATAATTTGTAACTAACATTCTGCCCAAACTTCAAAGATTGAGAGTCCTTGTTGTTGAAGAAATCTGAAAAATGCACCAAAGAGGAAATGTGCGATTATCTTAACATTCTAGCATTGATTTGCTATTAGTTGAAAATGTTAATGAATTATATTGCTTGCTAAGTTTGTGAAACTAAGGTTTCAAATTCCTACAGAAAGTATGTTAGATATTGCTTGGTGCATGAGTGTTGAGTGGAAAGAGCAATAATGCTAATTCAGTTTATGGTTTTTATTGCTAGATGCTTTGCAGAGATTGGTGGTTATGCTGGATTAAATTATAGCTCCCCCACACTCAGTACAGCCATGTTGATTCTTGTTCCAGCATTTACATACATTCTTGCTATTATTTTCAGGTACTTCTCTTTAGTTGCTTAATTTTCAGATATTCTACGAGTATGTTAATTCAGAATTATTCTAAAAATCATGAAAAAATGCTGCTTGAATCATTTATGTATTACATTGTAGCCTACTCATCTCCCTACCTTGCCTCCATTGACTTAAAGCGTTTGTTGTAGGATGGAAGAAGTAAACTTCCGTAGATTTAGTACCGTTGCTAAATCTTTGGGTACTATAGTATCCATCTCCGGTGCGTTTATTGTGATTTTCTATAAGGGACCAGCTATCCTCAATACGCCACTATCTTCTGTATCTTTTACAAAATTGCCATTGCCTCAGAATTGGGTCTTGGGAGGATTTTTGTGTGCTTGTTCAGCACTTGCGGTTGCATCTTGGTGCATTTTACAGGTTTGGCTTCAGACTAAATCACTTTCCCAAATGTTAAATAAGACTCTGAAATTATTGATGATTCAATGCAGGCTGATATCTTGAAGATATATCCAGCTGAAACGATCGTAATTGCTTTTTACTGCCTCTTCGCAACTATTCAATGTTCAGTTGTTAGTCTCATCGCAGAAAGAGATGTAACTGCTTGGAAATTCGATACAAAGATTGGATTAATCGCGCTTTTCTATTCGGTAAGCAAATTATATGGCATCATCAACATCTCAAATCTCAATCATGGTCTTTGAAATTCGTTATTGCAGGCTATCATCAATGTAGCATACAGGCTCTATGTTACTGCTTGGTGTATTTGGAAGAAAGGCCCCTTCTTCGTTTCCTTGTTTAAGCCATTGACAATTGTTGTTGCTGTTGTTATCGGTGTCATCTTAATGAAAGAAGCTCTCTACCTTGGGAGGTATTTACTTGAATTTCTACTCTTAGCTTTCTCTTCATGCCAGAAACAATTGTGTTTGAAGAAGTGGTTTTATTTGATTCTTGTTGACAGTGTTTGAAAAATAAAGTGCCTTTGGTCAAATTTCAAAAGTTGGATGTATTTGCTAATAATCATTTCTCAGAATTAGCTTTAAGATATTTTCTAATTAGTTGAATGCAGCACATAATCGCTTTTGTTTTAAAAAAGTGCTTATAAGCTATCACAATAGCTGTCAAAACACCCCCTTAATCCAACAATTATTTTAGGCTCGTTACAAATATTTCCCAATCGTTTTTTCTGTTAATTTCAGTGTGCTTGGGGCATTTGTGCTGATTGTTGGTTTCTATGCTGTGGTGTGGGGAAAATCCATAGAAGGGAAGATAAATAACGGAACAGAACCATCGCACTATCAGACTCCTCTTTTGCAAGAGCATGTCGAAGAAGAAGTGTAGCTTATTTATTAACAGCTTTTTAGCAACTGGAAATCATGGTATTAGTTCTAGCTCTAATAGAGCAGTATTAGTCAACAAAAGGCGTTCATAATTGTAAATCACAGGCCTGAATTCCCAATGAATTGATATATAATGTTGTGAAGTTTATTGATAATTGTTCTAAGTTTGTCTCAATTGTACAAGTAATTAATGCAGCTTCAGTTATATCAATTGTACACGTAGTTAAAATTATGGTTGTTGCTTTCTGCTGCCTCTTTGTGACGATCCAATCTTCAGTGCTTACTCTAATTGCAGAGAGAGATTTAAACGCGTGGAGGCTTGAACAAAAGATTGGATATGTTGCTGTAATCAATTTCGGTAAGTAAATGAGAGGGAAATCTGGACTTAATTTCTGATTTCAGTTTACAAATCATCTGGATAATCTGAAAATGTGTGATTGCAGGCTGTCATCAACGTAGTATGTTACTGCTTGGTGCACATAGAGGAGAAAACCGCTCTTCGTTTCTCTGTTTAAGCCGTTAATGGTTGTTGAGCGGTTGTAATCAAGTTCTCTATCTTGGTAGGTACTGCCTCAAATTCTACTCTATACAGGCTCCCATTTCATAGTAGCTAGAAACTTTTGTTTTGAGAAAGATGTTTGAATATTTTCCGTAATTTGTTTAATCTTGTTCAGTTTTGGTGGAGGCAGGCATTGGTGTTGATTGCTGGTTTCTCTGGTGTGATATGGAGGAATTCCAAAGATTTGAAGAAATGTAAGGAAGCAGAATCATACAAGGTTCTTTTGTTGCACCAGAATTTCGTACAAGTTTAGCTTATATGTCATCATCAATTTTGTATTAGATGGTCTCATATATATAAAATGTGATAACCCATTTTTGAAAAGTATACAAAAATGTACAGAATTATCACATTTCATGAATGAAATCCTATCATAACAAGTCATCCAAATGTAAAGACAAAAACAATAAAAATGGAGCTTGTGCAAGTAAGCTACTGTACAGGCTGCACTTATTAGATAGGAGAAAAAAAAAAAGGAGTGGTTCCTCACCAACTTTAATAGTATATTTTTTTAATCAATAAGAATAGATAATGAATAAAATATGATATATAATTTGATGATGGATCCCATGTATATTTACTTTTGGGCTAAAATGCATAGAGAGGGGTAGAATTTTTTTGAAGTAGATGTATGAAACATCTAAAGTGAGACACATATTTGACATATATGTGGCAAACTACTTCAAAATTGCTCACTTGCATGTTGCATATAATGATTGTACAAGAAAAGAGAGAGTTCAAAGCATTTTTTCTAACACAAAAGAATAGAACTATATTAGGGAAGTTAAAATAATTTTCAAGTTATAATACACAAGTACTCCCAAACAGAATTTGGTCCAAGCAAAACGCTAGTAATTTAATTAATTTCAACGTAATTGCATGATTATCCGGCATTCATCTCGTGTACAAAAATCAAAATCCTCATATTTAAATGACCAAAACAAAACAAAAAGAAAATAGTAAATGTATAAATCGTAATTGCCTGCTTCACAAACATGCCATTTATGCAACAGCAGGCATGTCCTTAAGCCAAGCATCGAGCGGCTTCCCAATGGAGTAAACGATAAACCCGATCTCCCTGAGCTTATTCGTATCAACAACGTTCCTACCATCAAAAACAAATGCAGGTTTCTGCATATTAGCATATATCTTGGTGAAATCGAGTGATTTAAACTCGTCCCACTCGGTGAGAATGCAGATAGCGTGGGCATCCTTTGTTGCCTCGTAAGCATCCCAAACGCAATGAACCTTTTTCACTGTGGTGGGGCTCATTGGCTGGAGATGCAGGGGGTGGTCCCAATCAAATTTGTTCATCGAAAGGTCCCTCTGAATCTGGTCCTCTGTGACCTGAGGATCATAGATGCTCAATTGGGCCTTATCTCCCAGGAGGCCTTTGCAAACGTCGATAGCTGGGGTCTCTCTAGTATCACCCGTATCTTTCTTGAAAGCGAATCCCAAGATTGCAATCTTCTTGTTTGCAACCGTGTTGAACATGGAAGAAACGAGACGGTTGACAAATCGGTTCTTCTGGTAGTCATTAATCTTGATGACTTGTTTCCAGTATTCTGCAACTTCTGGAAGCCCGTTGCATTCACAGATGTAGACTAAGTTCAGAATGTCCTTCTGGAAGCAGGACCCACCAAAACCGACACTAGCATTGAGGAACTTGGGCCCGATTCTGGAGTCTGTCCCAACGGCATACGCCACTTGAGAAACGTCAGCCCCAGTGGCCTCACAGAGAGCTGACATGGCATTAACTGATGAGATTCTTTGAGCCAAGAATGCATTAGCAGCAAGCTTTGAAAGCTCAGCAGACCATAAATTCGTGGTGAGGATTCGTTCTTCTGGGACCCAGTGGGCATAAACGTCTTTCAGTGCTTTAACAGCCTTGTGGCCTTCTGGGGTTTCCCTGCCTCCGATAAGGACTCTATCTGGATTGAAAAGATCTTTAATTGCAGTTCCCTCAGCAAGGAACTCAGGGTTAGAAAGAATCTGGTAATTGATTCCCTTGCTGTTGTGGGTTAGGATCTTTTCAATGGCCTCAGCTGTTTTGACAGGAACCGTAGATTTCTCAACCACGATCTTATCAGATTTTGACACGTCAGCAATCATACGAGCTGCACTTTCCCAGTACGTCAAATCTGCAGCTTTACCGGCTCCAAGACCCCGAGTCTTGGTGGGAGTATTGACTGAGACAAATACTATGTCAGCCTCGAAGACATGTTTCTCCACATCCGTGCTGAAGAATAGGTTTTTGCCCCTGCATTGTTTCACTACCTCATCAAGCCCGGGCTCGTAAATTGGAAGTGTATCGCTGTTCCAGGCATTGATTCGAGGAGCAGCAATATCAACAACAGCCACTTGGATTTCAGGGCACTTGAGTGCTATCACAGCCATGGTAGGGCCACCCACATACCCGGCTCCAATGCAGCAAATCTTCACCATCTTTCCCTTATTACTGTGTCCTGAAAATTTAAATGCAGGCATTTTTCATATTGCTTTCGCTTAGATGCAAATATCAGGAAAGCATACATTCATTTTTTGCTGAAAAAAATATGTTGCGTCAATTACCATCATAGTTATTGTAGCAATATGAAGATGGAAGAAATTCGAAATGAACTTTATGAGGCAATTTTCAATTCCAGTAAGGAGTAGGACAAGCGCAGCTAAAGAAACTGAGGAACCAAAACCAATGCCTACATAGGAACAGAATTTCAAGTTTCTGCTACCACGAGTTTGATAAAGTTTTTACTTTGAATTATGAATTTTATTCTTCGGGCCAGATATCCATGAGATCAAAGCCCCATTACTGTAAAGTATATTGTTAATAGTAGATCGTACGTAGTTGGTATTCATGAAGCTAAATTACAGTAATCTTGAACAGAGATCTATCACTCTTAACAATGTCTGAAGAAGCTCACAAAACCAAAACTTGCAATTCACGTTAAATCACAACCCAGCAGAAAAATGGAATCAGATTACACACTTAGAAACTCGAATAGATCTAGCAGAAAAATCGAGAAATTGAACAATTAACACCAAAATCAAGCATCAAACGAGAGATCAAATGAGTTTAACATAAACCAAAAGAATCACGTAAACTGCAGCAGGTAATAATCGAAAGAAATTAAACCCCATATAAATCGATGAACTTGATCCACATTCATTCACCATCGAAGAGAACCCAAAAACTTTGACTTACACATCAATTCACGAATAATTCGACAGATGTGGCTGTAGATTTTTATGCAAAAGTAGGAAATTTTACATCGAATGTGAAAATCGAAGGATTTTACCTGTTGATCGTGCGCGCGCAGGTATTTCTGAGAGGAGAGGAGAGGAGAGGAGAGATCTGTGAAATGGAAAAGGTGCGAAATTAAGTAAATAATTTGTTGAATGCTGAGAGAGCGCGTAGCACCTCAAATAGTCGTTGGAGGAGTTCCGAGATCTACCCCTTGGAAAGACGACAATGCCCCCCTACCCTCTCATCACTAAGTATACCTCCGTTTCAATTTTAATAATTAATATTTACTTTTTATAAAAGAAAAGTTATTAAACTATTTTTTTTTTAATTATTTTGGTTAGAACGTTGACGGTTAATAAACTAACATAATAAGTCATTTAGGATGCAAAATGCAATTTTTTAAAGAAATTTTTTATTTTAATAAATTAAATTATTGCATAATTTTTTTTGTTTTAATAAAAATAAATTATTAGAATGAATTTTATTTTTTTGATTTAGAATACAAAATTCTAAAAATTATATTTTATGACTTATTCCGTTAGTTAGTTGACTAATTGTCAATTGATATCCTAACAAAAAATATTAAAAAAAAATTTTGTTTAGGAAGATAAACTAAAAAGTAGAAATTACGTATTTGAGTTATGAAACCAGCGCACTAAAAATAAGTTTGTGCAATGAATGACGTTAACATAATAATGGCTTAAATGTCGCTCAAACACTTTTCCCGCGTTCATATGTTCACCATTCAAGTTCTTAATCTTGAAGTTTGCACCATTTGCTTTCAATTGATTAAACCACGAATCGTAGAAAAGTTAATTTATAAAATTGTTTTGTAAAACAATAATCAAATTTGCATAAAATCACAATGATTAATGTTCTGATACATATTAATTTTAGAAATTATGGGCACAACAAAATTAATTAACCCATTTAATCCTAATTAGTGCAACATAGTAATGGAAAAAATAAAATTTGATTATCACCTGAATTTCTGTCCGAGTATAATCATACTCAATTTGGGTATTTTTCTCATTTTAGGAATAGAATATTAGGTGGAACCGTTTGGGAAACAATATAAATTGATTAATTTTACAATTTTTTATAAGTTTAAATTTTTAGATTAATTTTTTTTTTTTTTTTATGATATGAAAACTAAAAGTTCACAACTATGCATTCGAAATTTGACAATTCAGTGAGAGAAAATGGTAGAGAAATGAAATACCACATTTCTTTTACAACCTTAATGAAATACACCCACGTGATATTCTGTAATTTCTAAATCTATATTGTTTACTTTATGGCAATATGGATTTTTTTTTAATTTACTTTATTTTAGGTATGTTCGTTGTACGGATCAAACTTATCGAACAAACATAATTAATTTGCTTCTAGTTAATGCCTTGTGACAAATGAAGAATGAATGATTTTATGGTCCAACTAGAAGTAAAACGTGAGTATATATACGATGAACTTGGTTTATATATGAATTACTGAAGGGTATTAGTTGTTTTCAATGAAGAATATTAGTTTTTTTTTATTGAAGAGTATTAATAGTTTACGCGGAAGAGTCTTAGTTCATTTTAACTGGACAATTAAGACTCTTTAGTGTAAATTAGTAATACTCTTCAGTAAATACAACTAATACTCTTCAGTGAAAACAACTAATACCCTTCAATGATTCATGTATAAACCAGTTTCACTCTATACTTTGTCAAACATTAATTCCAGTCTCATAAACACTAGAACAATCTTTAAGGTTTTCTAAAAAGAAATAATTGTTTTAATATTTATTTCCTTTACCAATTGATCTTTAAAAAATTCAAATGTTGTAGTAGCATTTCATATTTACTTGGATCTTAATTTAATAAGCAGCTGGAGGATTTTATTTACTGAAATTAAGAATAATTAATATATTTTTAAAAACAACTAATACGATTAAATTGATACACTTTAATTAAATTATGTTCGGTCTCACATCGTATTAGAGTAATCCTAGATATAATTATACATATGCCATATATAGTACTATATGTTTCTCTATTTCTTCCAACTGCATTTCCATGGATTGGATAGAGGGGCCGTTTCTTATGCAAATTTGCATCATCCTCGGTTACACTAAAAGTAACTCGGTGCAACTAATTACAACAAATCATTAGTTTGTATATTGAATTGTCAAAAAATTCAAGATATATTAAATTGACACACACAAAAGATTGTGAATTTTTATACTATTTCCTTATTATTAACGGGTCATTGGGGCCTTGTAAATTTAAGTTTTTAAATAAACAATCATGTGTTTTCTTATTTGTGGGCTAAATTAGAATTTAAACTTGGAGTCTTATTTATATTGCGGTATTTTATGTGTTAGGGCATTTGTAGGATCATAGAATTTGGGAAACTAACAATTTTTGCTTGTGTAGAACCTTTTTATTACAGTTTTATTATTTCTTGTTTATTGGCTATCTACTCCATCAATTCGGCCCGACATGTTAAATCGCATATATTACGGCTACATGCTCTCAAGTAAGGATGAAAATATCGGTATCGATGGAAATACCGATACTTCAAATTTACGGATATATCGATATCGATAAAAAAAAAAATAGAAAATTGATGAAAATTTTGTTAAAATGATGGAAATTTAATATAAAACTTTAAAGTATATAATAACTAACTTTAATATATACTCCCTCCGTCCCAGTTTTATTTTCCCATTTGCCAAAAAGGTTCGTCCCAATTTTGTTTTCTCATCCCTAAAATGGAAACTACTTTATTCATTTAAATAATAATCTATTCACTATTCACCATTCTCAATACTACTTTATTCATTTAAATACTACCTTATTCATCATTCCCAATACTACTTTATTCATTTAAATACTAAAATTCAACTCTCGCATTAAACTCCGAGCACAGTTAAGCGAGAAAACAAAACTGGGACGGAGGGAGTACAAATTTAATTTAAACTCAAATATATCAAAAAAAAAATACTTAAACAGTCTAAAATGATATAATAATTGTTCATAATAATTTAATACAATACAAACAATACAACTAAGCATGTTGAAACTTTTTTCTTGCAAGATATTTAAATAAATGGTGGTTTAGTGACTAAATCCTCTCAAGATCTAAAATAATATTCATGGACAATAAACAAAAAAATGAGATTTTTTTCGATTTTTATCGATATTTCCAAATATTTGGTAAATTTTGAACTACAGCTCACCGTTACCGATGTTTCTCGATATTTTACCGATATTTTAAAAAAAAATTCATTCCGGTGAATATCCATATCGAGACCTTAAAAAAACTGAAATTTCGGTGAAATTTGGTGATCTTTTCATCCTTGCTCTCAACCCGAGAGACCGGACACAGTGGAGGAGGCACAAAGCGTAACCATCCAACTATTTAGTTATCGAGAAAATGTAAATTATTTAAAAGAAAAACTATTTAGCTACTAAAAATTTTGGTAATATTTCTACTTTTCTAGCTTTAATTCTAAAAGATCAGTATAGTGTGTTTGCAAACATTTTTTTATCGTAAATTTTTTTTGGATATTAACATATAGGAATGACAACGGGGCGGGTATGAGAAGGGTTTGGCCTGTCCCATGACCCGCACCATCAGATATTTTACGGACCCGGGACCCGCCCCGCATACCCGACAACTGTGCGTGGGTGTAGCTGTGAGGCGGGGGGAGGGGGGGGGGGGGGGGGGACGCTGTGACTATCGGCATTGGAATTAGAGGCGTGGTGAAGGGGAAGGAGACGGGGGCTCAGGGTGCGACTGGTGGTGGCTACTCCCAGATCGGCTCGCGGTGGAGGGATGGTTGGGGAATTGGGGCAGATTAGCAGAAAAGCCAAATGACAGAAAAGGAGATGGCGTTATTATTGCTGTTTCTTAAGCCACATGTTTATTTTATTTATTTTTTAAATCCACATTATAAATAACACTTACCATTTAAATAACATATTTCTACTTATAATTAAAATAGCAACCAAATAAATTAAACAATAATAAAAAAAATTTCAAAACTAAGAACGTAAAGACAAATATTATATACTCCCTCCGTCCCGGTTCTTATTTCACGTTTTCCATTTTTGGGTGTCCCACCTCTTATTTCACACTCCAAAAATGGAAATAAATTACACACACAAAAGTCAATAAAGCACTTTTTTATTATTTAATTATTTAATTTTACACTCACACACTTCACTTTTCTTAAATATTGTGCCAACCCCACATATGAAATAAATTATGTTCGGTCTCACATCATATTAGAGTAATCCTAGATATAATTATACATATGCCATATATAGTACTATGTGTTTCTCTATTTCTTCCAACTGCATTTCCATGGATTGGATAGAGGGGCCGTTTCTTATGCAAATTTGCATCATCCTCGGTTACACTAAAAGTAACTCGGTGCAACTAATTACAACAAATCATTAGTTTGTATATTGAATTGTCAAAAAATTCAAGATATATTAAATTGACACACACAAAAGATTGTGATTTTTTATACTATTTCCTTATTATTAACGGGTCATTGGGGCCTTGTAAATTTAATTTTTTAAATAAACAATCATGTGTTTTCTTATTTGTGGGCTAAATTAGAATTTAAACTTGGAGTCTTATTTATATTGCGGTATTTTATGTGTTAGGGCATTTGTAAGATCATAGAATTTGGGAAACTAACAATTTTTGCTTGTGTAGAACCTTTTTATTACAGTTTTATTATTTCTTGTTTATTGGCTATCTACTCCATCAATTCGGCCCGACATGTTAAATCGCATATACGGCTACATCCTCTCAGGTAAGGATGAAAATATCGGTATCGATGGAAATACCGATACTTCAAATTTACCGATATATCGATAGAAATATCGATATCGATAAAAAAAATAGAAAATTGATGGAAATTTTGTTAAAATGATGGAAATTTAACATAAAACTTTAAGGTATATAATAACTAACTTTAATATATACTCCCTCCGTCCCAATTTTATCTTCCCATTTGCCAAAAAGGTTCGTCCCAATTTTGTTTTCTCATCCCTAAGATGGAAACTATTTTATTCATTTAAATAATAATCTATTCACCATTCTCAATACTACTTTATTCATTTAAATACTACCTTATTCATCATTCCCAGTACTACTTTATTCATTTAAATACTAAAATTCAACTCTCGCATTAAACTTCGCGCACAGTCAAACGAGAAAACAAAACTGGGACGCAGGGAGTACAAATTTAATTTAAACTCAAATATATCAAAAACAAAATACTTAAACAGTCTAAAATGATATAATAATTGTTCATAGCATGTTGAAACTTTTTTCTTGCAAGATATTTAAATAAATGGTGGTTTAGTGACTAAATCATCTCAAGATCTAAAATAATATTTATGGACAATAAACAAAAAAGTGAGATTTTTTTCGATTTTTATCGATATTTCCAAATATTTGGTAAATTTTGAACTACAGCTCACCGATACCGATGTTTCTCGATATTTTACCGATATTTTAGAAAAAAATTCATTCCGGTAAATATCCATATCGAGACCTCGAAAAAACTGAAATTTTGGTGAAATTTGGTGATATTTTCATCCTTGCTCTCAACCCGAGAGACCGGACACAGTGGAGGCGGCACAAAGCATAACCATCCAACTATTTAGTTATTGAGAAAATGTAACTTATTTAAAAGAAAAACTATTTAGCTACTAAAAATTTTGGTAATATTTCTACTTTTCTAGCTTTAATTCTAAAAGATCAGTATAGTGTGTTTGCAGACTTTTTTTTAACGTAATTTTTTTTTTGGGTATTAACATATAGGAATGGCAACGGGGCGGGTATAGGAAGGGTTTGGCCTGTCCCATGACCCGCACCATCAGGTATTTTACGGACCCGGGACCCGCCCCGCCCCGCATACCCGGCAACTGGGCGTGGGTGTAGCTGTGAGGCGGGGGAAGGGGGGGAACGCTGTGACTATCGGCATTGGAGTCAGAGGCGAAGTGGCGAAGGGGGAGGAGACGGGGGGCTCAGGGTGCGACTGGTGGTGGCTACTCCTAGATCGGCTCGCGGTGGAGGGATGGTTGGGGAATTGGGGCAGATTAGCAGAAAAGCCAAATGACAGAGAAGGAGATGGCGTTATTATTGTTGTTTCTTAAGGCTATGTTTGGTACGAGAGATAAGTCTCTTTATCTCTAGCTTATCTCTCTTAATTTGCCTGTTTGGTAGCATCTTTTCCCCATCTCTCTAACCCGTTCGAAAGACGACCCGCTACACAGATTACAAATGTTTATCTCAAAATCACTGTTCGGGCATACATACTGTAACACACCCAGGGGGTGATATTAAGAATCAGTGAGAGAAAACTTGGTAATTGGTGAGACAAAGTTAGCAACAAGGAGGTTATTGAATTGGAGATTAAAGGCTACAATACCTGTCTTTCCTCTTCACAATTCAAATTTTGAAAATGTCTTTTTTGAATTTCCACTTCATCTTCGCCGCGTTCTTAGGAGGTCGATCGGTAAAGTAGCGAAAGATATTCGTCACTCCACTACCGGAGAAATACTCTCGTCACTCTGGCACCGTCGTTTACAAGGTACCCTGCTTCTCACTAATTCACCTCTATCCACTGTATTTTGCATCGATTTGTTCTGCAATAGAAAATTCGAGCTCGATTTTTCCTACTTTGGAACATATACCAAACTAATTCACGTTAGATCCGTTTCGAATTGGGTTCGAGAAATTAAGATACTTTAGATTAAAACAGATTTGTGTGAATGTGTTTAGGGTTTTTCCAATTGGGGAGAACAATATCCCCAGCTATACATCCTCAGATTTGGTTTCAGTTGTTTATTCCTTGAATTTTTGGTTTACTAATTTTCTTGCAATGCTTGCCGTTTGAATTGAATTGTTTGTTTTGTGGTCATTGTGAATTGGAGGTCATTGTGTATATGTGTATTTTGGGTCATTGTAGAAATTTGTACGTTTTATTTTGTAGCAGAATAGATATGTGGGTTATTTTGTGGGCAGAATCCTGGTATTGTGGGTACTTATGTGGACAAAATGCTAATATTGTGTGTTTTTTTTTTTTTGTGGGCAGAATCCTGATATTGTGGATTTTTTTAGGGCAGAACTTTAATATTGTGAGTTTTTTTTTTTTTTTTTTTTTTTTTTTTGTGCAGAAAGAACAATACTGTGGGCAATTTGGGCTTATTTTTTGTGTGCAGAATTGAATCACCTTCAATAAACGAGCTGAGAGGATGGATTTGGGCGGCAATTTGGGCTTATTTTCTCCCCAAAATGGCCCATGTCAATAATTCACCATTTTAGTGAGGGCACAATTGTCAATTTAAAACTATTCAATTTTTTATATCATCTACCAAACACTCAAATTAAAATTGTATCTCTCTAATATCACCTACCAAACACTCAAATTAAAATTATATCTCTCTAATATCTCCTACCAAACACTCAACTTAAAATTATATCTCTATAATATCACCTACCAAACACTCAAACTAAAATTATATCAGTTTTAATACATCATACCAAATAGAGACATTAATATAACATACATTTTAATATATCATACCAAACAAAGGTAAAAAAATACATATCTCACCATTTTTGCTACTATATTAAACACTAGCTACTAAGTTTATATCTGCTACCAAACATAGCCTAAAAGTATTAAAATTAATAAATAAAATATATTATATAATATATTTATATATATATTATTATGCGGTGCGAGACCAATAAATACCAGGACCCGTTCCAAATCCGTCGAGTTTTTGTTTGATCGGGTCCAAACCTATTTTGGAACCCGTTTGATCGGATTTGTGGCGGGTACGGGTTTAAACCCGCCCATTGTAATCCCTAGGTATTGTTCAATTGGTTGGAGTGGTGCTCTTTCATGATGGTGTTCTGTGAATAAAAACTAATGGTTTATTAGTTTGTTCTCGATGATGTGTGAATTAATGATCGTGTTCTGTATTTAGTTCGAGTTATTTGAGGATGAACTGTAGGATAGATTTAAAAAAAAGTTGTATTTATATATTGACTAATCCAGAATCCATTTTTGATGTTTTGAAACACTGCCAAGTAACTTGGGGCTTTCTTAGGTCAGACATCCTGTCGAGTTGCCTGATATCAGGTATGCTCTATAAACCATCAGATCTAAAATCTAATGGTTTATATTAGATGACTTGCAACCTGTTGAATTAATGATATAATTTCCATCGAGTTGCATCGAGTTGTGTCGTCTTATTTAAATATTATATTAAATTTAATAATTTATAAATCTGAAATTATTAATTTACAAATTTATCCTTATTTAATTTATTAAAAAAAAATTCTAATTAATTTTTTTAATCATACGATTAAAAAATATATTTTTTAATTAAATTTGAAATTAATTATTTTTCCCTAGGTTTATTAATATCATTCATAGTTCATCGTTCATCATTCCTCCATATCCATCGTCAGCAACAGCAAACCGCCAGCTCCGCCGACCACAACCCAGCGCTACCCACCAATGTTTTTAAAACCGGACCGGACCGGCCGGTTCAAACGGTTTAACCGGGAACCGGACATAGCACCGGTCCTGTTCTTCATATGAAACGGTTTTCACTTGACCCGCTATGAACCGGTTTTCACTTGACCCGCTATGAACCGGTCAAAACCGGGTTGAAACCGGCGAACCGGTAATCCAAAGGAACCGCATTTCTTCTTTTAAAAAAATAAGTATAGATCGTGAAAGAACCGCAACAGATCAAAAAAGAAGAGAAATAGATCGAGAAAGAGCGATGTGAATGAAGTTGAGGAACAATTATTGTCCACTCTAAAATTGAACCAGTGTTACTTTGTTCCAATTCTATTGAAGAATTCCAAACGTTACAATTAATAATTGGGAAAGTTTCAATTGTTTCTCTCTCTGTGCAACGGTGTAGACAGGGGCGGTAGAAAAGAACTTGAGAAAGTGAATGGAGAAGTGAAGGAGGCGTGAGTTAGTATGCAGGTAAAATAATGGGTTAGGTTAGAAAAGAACCTAAAAACAATATGGGCTTTTAGTAGTTTGTTTATGGGCTTCTACATATACTATTTGTAATTATGAGTATAAACAGGAGTATTTATTTAATTGTAAAGTGTTGTACTTATTAAATTCTATAATTAGTTAATTTTAAATTATTTATTTAAAAATTATTATGTATATACGAGTCATCCGGTTTTTTTATAACGGTCCAACCGATCGAACCAGTGACCCAATGACCCAGTGTATTGGCCGGTTCGGTGGCCGGGCCGGGTTTAAAAACATTGCCACCCACAACATCCCATCGACGTCCACCACAGCCCAGTGCCACCGAACACAGTCTTTTCTTTCTTTGGCACGTCGAGGAAGAGAAGAAGCTGCAGGATAAGGGCGGTTAGCTACTCCGTCGGTCGCTCCACTTAGCTTGCTGTTTTCTCGCTCGCAAGTGCTCGCAAGAATTCCTCCTTCTCTACGATTAATTGTTCCTTTTAAGGGATTAAGGCAGTGAACTCATTAGGACTTCCGGAAGGGCAGAGCTCTATATCCCATCGCCGCCTACCTCCATCCCAATACCGCCGAACACAGCCCAGCGCCTTCCACCATAGCCCCAACATCCACCACAGCCCCAACGCCAACCACGCTGGCAACAATGTGAACAAGGTCCCGATTGATTTTGAGGTTAGAGTTCACATCTAGAGGCTACTCCTTATTCATATGAATCCCTAGAGTAAACTGTTGCAATATTTATTGATCTTTAGACCATTTTTAGGTATTGTGAAAGATCTACACTTTGTTGTGATTTCACTGTGTACCAACTGTTTGATAATATGCCTATGTGGATGTATATAGATTTTTCTTGTATGTAATATTGATTTGATCAGATGAGAAGAAGTGGCTACATGTTTATTATATGATAGTTTGTCTATGAGAGTGATTTAGTTTACAGACATTGGTTAATAAATCTTGAAAATATTAATCAAGAAAGTGGAGAAAACGAGTTTAAGTGCCGCAGAGGAAGGACCAATAGCAAAAGAAATCCACATTCCTACAAATATTGATTGTACAAATCTAAGTTTTTTGTCCTAGTCCTTTGCTCTACTCACATGTTTCTGTTGAGGCTCCAGTACTTAAATTGGTTTCCTAATACTTACATGCGATTATGCATTATATTCCCCGTATTGTAGCTTTTAGTTTCCGATTTTGGGTTAGTATGTTTTATAATCTATGTATGAATTTTTTCATCTGTGACCTACGCAAGAGATTGCTTCTCTATTTTTCTTGTTGTGTTTATGCTTTGGTTGTCACTTCATTAAGCTGAAAGGAATTATGAAATTTAATATCTTCTGGCTATTTATCTTGTTTGAAAGTCTGAATTGATGATACTCTCGATTAAATGTTGTCTATCTTTTGAGTTTTTCGTTACTTCTTTTAGGAAAATCAAGAAAAGACAATGGTTAAACAAGTAACAAATAATAACCGGTTTTGATCTTTTGGCTGCAGTTTTGGAGCTTTTGAATGTGAAAGATGAGGATTTATTTGCTCATAGGTGATGTATTAAAAAAATTAGCACCTAATATATCTCAACTTCAAACTTGTAATTATGTTTGCTTAAAGATATTTGACACAACATACCATTTTAGCTAAGCGAAGGCCTCAATATAAGTAAAGTTATTTACCTTCACAATATCAGGTTCTTGTTGCAAGTTTTCTACTGAGCAGTCCCAATGAGCTCAAACACAAGAAGCAACTAACGACTAATGCAACGGGGGCAGATGCCCCCTTCTTCCGACACGCAAGGGGGCCACTTAACTACTGGACTTCGAATAACTTGGCAGCAATTCAATCTGTAGAAAAGTCGAGGAAGTCCTCAACAGACATCAATATATCATTGCAGGGATAATCTAGCTAGTCCAAATCATCCTTCTTAACCTTAGTAACTTGTAAGCTAAAGTGACCCGATTCAACTTTCATGGGAAAACATGGATTGATTGCCATATGTAACCTTCATTTCATCCAATTTTAAGTGTCTTTAATAAGTTAACTTTGCATGTTACCTAATATGCCCATGTTGAATTGTATTGATCAACTAATTTCACCTTACATGTGACCCAAAAAGTTAAAATCTTGCATCACTAAAATGTTCTGCAATAAACTAAAATTTATTTTTCCTTTAAAAAAAAAGTGAGCTTTTTGGACTTCTTTTTTACACTAGTCCATATTTGAAAGTTGGCATCTGCCTTCACCTACTTTGCAATATAATAAGGTAATAAGCTATTTTTATTTACCAATTCAGATTGTCCCCATCTATAATGACTTTTAATCAAGTGGTGTTAATTTTTTAATGTTCAATATAGGATAACTGAGATATTTTCTGGGAATTTTAGCCCCAATTGGATTTTGTGTTCATTAAGTAAAATAAATTGGTGAAAAGTCCAAACTTCGTCCCTCTTCTTCTTGCTATTTAAGAATTTATATAAACAGGTATACATATGCATTCATAATTAAAAAAAGGACAAAAAAAAAATGTCAACGGTTTTTCTTATCAGAAGAAACATCCCTCCTAATTATATAATGCTACACATTTGCTTCCACAATCTTTCTTTACAAAATGAAACATAAGATATATACTTTAAATATAGATTTGCAACACCTAATGTCACATGAGTAGACCATCAAAACACATCAATTTGGAAACATTTTCTTACAAGTAGGTAAGAAACTTCATCAAATCTCAATCTCAATATGAAGGTAGCATTTCTTTGCATCTTGTTTTTCACCATCAACGCTCTCTATTTATTGTTGCTAAAATTATTTTCTTGGAATCATCATCACAATTATAAGCCCGTCTTCATTTCCACCGCCTTTTGTGCATTTTACGTGCACCCCCACATGCTCCTCGACGAGATTTCTACCTTGGTAAAACAAGAAGTCTCATCTCTTCCATTTCTTGATTGGTATGCATATCTCAGTCCCCCAACAACATTGTCACTTGATGATACGAAATACGTCGAGAATAACCGTAGGGACGATGAATTCATACGTCATTGTGATCATGAAGAGCATGATAGGCATACCATTGAGGACCGCTTCGTACACCACACTCCCTACGCCTATAGTGTTCGCACAGAAAAAAGGAAGATAAAGAACCAAACAGAACTTAAGGAAACATGGAATTTAGAGAAATGAGAGCATGTATCTCTGGCAATTGGGGAAGAAACGGAATAAGCAGACGCCCGTTCCCCCATCTTCTCCCTTCTCTCCAAATCTAATCAGTCGTTCTGCACTTCTACTTCTCCGACTCCCTAATACTTTTGTGATATTCTACTTCAGTAAAGGGGAAATTGCAATTTATTTTGCCCTACAAATATTTAATACTAATATTTTTTTAGTGATACTAGAAGTTTTTATTAGTAATAACAATGCATGTAAAATGTAGTTAAATAAAATAATTATAAAGTAGACATTAGTCTCCAGAACTAATCATCACAACCACAAGGGAGAAATAAAATGTGACTCCTCTAAATAGTATTAGAATATACAAACGTAACAACCCACAACAATATTCTCTCATAACATAAAAGAACTTAGATAAATAGCAGCTGTCAAGCATACTCACACCCTTACTTACTCTAAGGGTGAAACAAGTGATATCATAAGGTCGATGCACTGGGGGGACAATTCGTAGGCTCACTCCCCCACTCACCTCAAAATATTTAATGATAGAAAAATATATATAAAAATAATAATTAGAAAGCCGAGTCATTGAGCCGCTCATTCAGTCCATGGATCACATGGGTCGAACCAAATAAGTCGGAATTTTCTTGGTTTGCAATTTTATAGCCCAAATAAGTTGTAATTTTTTTGGTTTGAGTTCATTCAAAGAATTTTGGGTTTTGATGCTATGATAGAGGCGTTATCGGGAAGTTGTTCATATTTCAATTAAACACGAAGACAGATATCCTTCAACCAAGTTAAGAGGGCAATGCAAGACATTCTATCTACTATAGCAATTTACACAAGAAAATGAATACAGAATAGGGCAGCAAAATTGAATTCTTATTCGGATGAATATAGTAGTAGGGTGGCTAGAAATCAAATTTTGATTAGACAGCAACAACAAATTAAAGCCCAACAACCATCATCATAATTGATACTACTACTACAAGGTTCACTATGATCACATAACAGAACATAGATAAATAAATAGTAGTCTACTCACTCACTGCTCTGCTCTACTTGAGGGTGAAATAAGTGAAGTCAAAAGGACTATACCCTGGAGTGACAATTCGTAGGCTCAAACCCCAGTGCGGCTACTTTTGAGATTGGTAAAATCAGTGCGAACAAAAATCAATCACAAACCGATGAACCTCATCCTTTACATCATCTGGTTGCACAAAACACAGATTGCAAACATCTTTTCCTCCTCCTTCTTGCACAATACATGTATTGCAAACATCTCCTTCCATTACACGTATTACAAACCGATGAACCTCATCCTTTAAGGATTGGGCTCATACAGGGAGGAGGCAACGATGATAGTTGAAAATGTGCACCCAACAGCGCCAGTCTGGCATCTCATCGCAACAAATTCCCACATCGTGCACATTCAGTGTAACCATCCAGTTTATCCCAGCATCATAGAGAGCTCCTTTAAGTGCAGTCGTCCTTGTCGGAAGTAAAGCGTATCGGCCCCCTTAAACGTTTTGAAACGACCCTCCAATGATTCACAAAAACCCAACTGACTATCTTGCAGCGGCAAACACGAGGGTAGAGTGGGGTCCACTCCAGGGTCTCAGAATCCAGGGCGAATGTTGCGAATGACATTTGGAGGAGGAAATGAGACTTGCCGATGAAACTATAAGCGTCCACCTCATAAACTTTCTTATATAATTTACCGGTACAGAAGCCGCATTTGCAATCAGCATCAGCAAGAAGTTGCTAGGATCAAACAGCTCAAAAGCAGAACCGAACTCTTTTAAATTAAATTCTGAGGAGAAAATTAGAATTTTTTTTACCGCCAGGGACTGGGAGGGCTTTCGGATAAACCTTACCGTGATGCATAGTACAGATCTCGGTCATAGTAGGCTTCCGCTTGCCCAAATCTGCAGGAGGAGAGAATGAAGATATATATGTTGATTTAGGGTTGGTGGTGGGGGAAGCTAATTGAGGGTATTTGGGGGGAGGGAAGTGTCCTTCAAACATATAGATGAAGGAATTGAGAACGCAAACTGCAGGAAATTGGGATCCGTCGCGAGTGGAATCTGATATCTGAGGGCTGGATTAATTGGGGGATAGGACCACACGATACCAGGCTCGCAGGCTTATGATGAATCGGCAATTGGCGATGAGCGGCGGCGTCAGCAGGAGACGGGAAGAGATATTAGGAGCATCCCCAAAATTTTTATTCATCGACAAAATTTTAATTCTTTGATTTTAATTAATTAATTTATTTTTTGTTCTAATTAATTAATATATAAATTTTTGTAAAAAAAAATTATATATAGATGAATGTTATTAATTTATGTAATTTAATTTTAAAATGGAAGAATTGTAAATAAGAAAATACAATTTAAAATATAATTTTAATATAATATTTTAACTCAACGGGTAACAGGTCAGTGCGATACAGTGCGATGACACGTGGCACAATTATAGACCGTACCTGATATCAGACAACTCGATAGGGTGCCTGATCTAAGAAAAATCCAAGTACTCCCTCCGTCCCGCTATAACGTTCCTGTTACTTTTTGGCACAAGATTTAAGATAGATAATAAAATATAGATATAGTACAAATGATGTGATGGAGAGAGAAGAGAATAAAGTGGAATGTGGTTAAATGAGTGGATATGAATAAAGTAGATGAATATAATAATATTATTTGATTTCCAAATAAGGTATAGGAAGTTTATAGTGGGACGGACCAAAATGGCAAAAGGAGAACATTATAGCGGGACGGAGGGAGTAACTTTTATAATCACTTAGAAAAACACCACATTCTTATTGTATGTTTTGAAACTCTCTTATAAAATTAAAAGTGATGTTAATTAATTTTTATAATAAAATTAAGGGTTAATTTCATAAAAATTCACCACCTTTATACTTAGTATCAATTTAATCACGAACTTTTAGATTTTTGTAAAAAAAACCCAACCTTTGACATTGTTGCAATTTTAATACACATTTTTTTCTTCCGGCCGACAACCGATGACGTGGCTTGCCGGAGCATAAGTCATATTGCCACGTAGGATTACACTTGCTTACTTTATTTTTTAAATCCACATCACAAGTAACACTTACAATTTAAATAACACAATTCTATTTAAAATTAAAATAGCAACCAAATAAATTAAACAACAACCAATATAAATTATATGTAATAATTCTCTTTATGTTCTTAGTTTTTTAGATTTATTTGGTTGCTATTTTAATTATAAGTAAAAAGATGTTATTTAAATGGTAAGTGTTACTTATAATGTGTATTTAAAATATAAATAAAATAAATATGTGTAATCCTACATGGCAAGATGACACGCACTCCGGCGAGTCACGTCATGGTTGCCGGCTGAAAGAAAAAAAAAACATGTACTAAATTGCAACATTGTTAAAGGTTGGGTTTTTTTACAAAAATCTAAAAGTTCGTGATTAAATTGATACAAAGTATAAAGGTGGTGATTTTTTATGAAATTAACCCTATAATTAAAAGTGAGAAATGTTTTAAAATAAAGTGATTTTAGAATTTGAAGAGTTTGAAAAAAAAATCACTTAATTAGCAATGAGAAATGTGCATTATTCATACGTCGACTAAGAATTGATTATCATAATACAAAAGCATCATTTGTTGTTTCTCCAAAGTGAATTATATATAATTAATTTAATAACTACAAATATATTTGAATTGTTTTTTTTTTCAAAAGAAAAAAATTAATTAAATTTATCAAATAGTGTTGGAAACATGTGATTTTACTCATTGAATTGAGTTTGCAAACATGGCTTAAGTCAACGATAAGCGATTGTTATGTTAATATATAATAATGGTGTAAAGTTTATTTATAATTATTATAAGTTATATTGTCTCAACTGTACAAGTAATTATAGTATTATTATATTGGAATAAGCAAAGTTATGTTTGACATGATTATGACATGTGATTGGTTTTTGATCTTGATTTAATTGAAGTGAACCACTTTGTCCCTTCCCTTCAACTCCAACTCATAATATTCATTCGGTTTGAAAATATTAAAGTTTTCAACACATGTTAATCTAATACTTAAGGCCCCATTCTCCGCTATAGAATTGCTTAAATAATGGATTAAATAGTTGATCGATACAATTATATTTAATTAATTCCGTGGATGACGTGGAACGTGGGCACATAAGAATGGGCAGTGATTGGAGAAAGAAGAAGTGCAAAACATAATTCCAAATTAGTTTCTGCAAATCAAGAAAGAGTAATTTCAATTTGTAATTGAATTCATTCATATGGCGACAAGGTCAGTGCCTTACATAGGCATGACGTCAGGAATTGTGGGTTTAGCCGTGAGCCAGATTATAAGCAAAATGGCTATTTCCAGCGGCACTTGCATCTACATTTTGACTGTCTACTCTAATGTATTCGCCATTCTTATTCTCTTTCCTTTTGCCCTTCTCTTCCACAGGTATCCCCCTTCCCCTTCCCCTCCCCGTTATTTTGATTTAGCCTCTTCTCTAATCTAATACTAATACTACTCTGTTTGTGGGCAATGGCAGCAGGTCAAACCACCCCCCTTTATCATTCTCTGTCCTCTGGAGAATTTTCTTGCTTGCTTCTTTCGGGTAATTACGGATTATGAAAATGCCAACTTTCAAGAATTAATGCTTAAGCTAACATAGTGATTTTACTGATAGATGTTTGGGAGATATTTGCGGGCATGCTGGCATAAACTATAGCTCCCCAACACTTAGTACTGCGCTATTGAATCTTGTTCCGGCATTCACCTTCATCCTTGCTCTTGTTTTCAGGTACTCTCTACTTATTTATTTCCCTTTTTGCTCATGCTACTACTCGTTCTGGTGATGGTGATTAAGGCGTTCAATTTGAATCCATAGGATGGAAGAAGTAAACTTCACAACATTACCTACCCTTGCTAAATCTTTGGGAACCATAATATCCATATGTGGAGCTTTTATCATCACTCTCTATCACGGTCCGCCTCTCCTCAATACGCCGTCGTTGCTTCATCCACTATCAAACCCAACTCAAAACTGGCTTCTGCTCGCTTCTGCCTCTCTTGCTTTTGCTTCATGCTGCATATTACAGGTTTCTCTTTCCCTCGAATTCCAATTATCAATTTGTCTAATTTTAAATGCCCAATTCTTTTTCCCCAATTTACCAAAATTGTTCTTTTTTTTGACTGAAATGTCAAATGGGCGTAAGAAACTAAGATTAGAAGAGACATAATTGAAAAAAAAATAAAATTAGAACAATTGAGCAAAAGAGATTTTTGAGAACTTAAAATTAGGCAATGAAAAAAAAAAGAGTTTTTAAAAAATAAAAATGATATATTCTCTCCTGAGTAAATTTCCCACTTTTCTTTTTGGGTTGTCACTCAATAAATTTCTCATTCCATAAATGACAAAAACAACACTCTATTACATATAAACTTTAACCTTCAAATTCATACAATATTACCAAACTGCCAACCATTCAATTCACTTCTCAACACTATTCATTACTTTATCCCAAAAGTCAACATGTGATCCACCATATATTAATAAACAAATACAATTTTTTAAATCATTCAATTAAAAGAAATGAGAAGATTAATTGAGGACGGAGAGAATATCTTTTAAAAAGAATGAAACATATTGCCATATATGATTCACATGAGACTTATTTTAAATAAAGTATTACTAATACTTAATTTTTTCTGGTCCCACTATGTTGGTAGATAATAAGATAAAAGTAAATTGATCATCTTTTATCCTCGTCAACCACATGTTTATTCTTGTTGGAAGAATTTTGAACAATTGCTAGCTGATGATGCAACACTATATATATATTTTTGTGGTAAAATTAAAGGCATCCATACTGAAGATGTATCCGGCTGAATTTATGGTTGTTGCTCTTTATTGCCTTTTCGTGACAATCCAGTCTTCGGCAATTACTCTGGTTGTAGAGAGAGATTTAAACGTTTGGAGGCTTGAAACAAAGATTGGATTCATTGCTGTCTCATATTCGGTAAGCGAGACATCCCACATTTATTTCTCTCTCATTTCAATTTATTTATAGGAAAAAAATGGTGTGATTGCAGGGTATCATCAACATAGCGTATAGACTGTATGTTACCGCATGGTGCATTTCGAGGAGAGGCCCGTTTTTCGTGTCTCTGTTTAAGCCGTTAACGGTAGTTGTGGCTGTTGTAATCGGCGTTATTTTTATGAAACAACAGTTATACCTTGGCAGGTACTGCTTCAACTTCATGATATTACAAACTCTTTGAAATGAGAATGATATATTAGAATATTTTCTTTGTTTTCAGTTTGGTGGGGGCAATGGTGTTGATTGTTGGTTTCTATGGTGTGATATGGGGAAAATCCAAAGACGTGAAGAACAAATGTGAGTCATCCAAGGCTCCTTTGTTGCACAAAAATTTCCAACAAGTTTAGCGGCAATTCTGCATTATCTTCTACATTTGAGACGTGATACTTTTCGTGTTTTTACGATACTTACTTTAGAAAAGCATCACAGAAATTTGCTAAAGTATCATATTTCATATAAATTTTTATGTACTTGAAATTGAAGAAAGATGATACAAAATTTGCGCATCAGAACTCATCCAAAATGAAAACAATTTGTTTGATTCTTGCTCTCCTAAAAAAAAAAAACTTTCTATTCTATTTTGATGTTTTATTTCATATGTCATTATTTTTAAATTTTTGATGCATGACATGACACGTCAATGTAATACTCCACTTATGCATTGAATAGAATGATATAGGGTACACGCTCATGTTATAAGTGGTGGAATAATGTGACAAGGCTCCGTATCATTTCCTTGTGTATTTTTTTTTTCTTTTCTTGAATCTCATTCCCTTTTGTATTAGATATAACGAAATAGAAGATGAAATATTACAGTGTAATAAGTGATTTTTAGTTTTATCTGAAATAGTGTTTTTTTTAAACTTGCAGTTGCTAATTAATTGGTTGGCCAAATGTTCGTGTTAGTACCTCTTTATTTTAACACGTCAACTGTGAATAGGCAGCACAACAATATCATAAATCAGTGATCAAAAAATAAATTTGACAAAGTATAGAGTGAAACTGGTTTATACATAAATTATTGAAGAGTATTAGTTAATTTTAGTGAAGAGTATTACTTATTTACACTGAAAAGTCTTAGTTGTTCAGTAAAAACCAACTATAATTTTTCAGTGAAAACAACTAATACCCTTTTTCAAAACAATTAATACTCTTTAGTGAGAACGCCTAATACCCTTCATTTATTCATATATGAACCTATTTCACTCTATACATACTCAATAAATTTATAAGTTTATGGTACTAAATTTCTTAATTACTAATACTCCCTCGTATTTTTGACGTTATGCAGTTTTCTATATAAATTAATTATATTTCGGCAAAAACTTGTATGAGACCATCTCATGGCATAAGACCACACAAATTAACACCTACCCCTACCAAAGTGTTAATGAGTCGTACTCTTATATATCTTCCTACACAAATTCTAGCATGCACTTCATGCATTTGGAATTTAAACTTAATTTTGATTTTTTTAAATCACACATAAACACACCGAACTGTGTACATTTTTGCAGTTGGGGTATTATTGATTACCTCTTGGGGTATTACAAATTATTTCTTGAGGTATCACTGATTACTTCTTGGGGTATTGCTGATTTTTGTTTGGGATATTTTTTTTCAAAATCCAAGTGCACACTAGAACTACTCTTCTTCCTAATGTATTCCTAAAGTCATTAAAAATCGAGTACGTTTTATATGAAAATAATTCATTATAAGTTTATTATGAAATTATTTTAAAGTATTCAATATTTGACCAAGAGTATCATTAATCTGGGTTCAAGAAAATTTACAACAATTACAATATAAAACCAATGACCCAAATTAATGATATACCTGATGAGATTATTGATACTCCTGATGAAATTATTGATACTTTAAAATTGTTTCATAATAAACTTGTCATGAACTATTTTCATATAATATTTTGTCTTAAAAACCTAATATTCGTGGACCTAATCTATACTATATTAAAAAGTGGCAAACCAGTGAGAAACATTTTTGGACAAAAATGTCCCTCGTTATTTTTGTTATGGACAAATCACCCCGTGCCTGAACCTAACTACGGAAACTCTTCGACTCCCATGACCAAAACTCTCCCAACCCCATGTCTTCCTCTGATCCAAAGCACTTATGATGTAATCTGCCAACCCGCACTCCACTTCGGAAATTTCCCGATCACCACTGCCAATGTTGGGAAATGGCAATCCGTCCCACAAGAAATATCCCGCATCAATGCCAACGCTAACGCCAACGCCGCCAATCCATTATATCAATCCCGCTAGAAATACCTATGAAGGGCAGCGCTCTATTGAGTTCGACGGCCCCACGACAGAATTGAAATGAATGCAAATCATCCCAGTAAGTAATTAATCTTTCGAAACCTTCTCATGGCATTTCCCCCCTTCACTTGACGGTCGTCCGTCCCGTAATATCTCCTGCACGACCATCCGTCCTATTGATAGATCAGAAGGAGGGTTCTTTTTGCCTTAATTATTCAATTGTATAATCTCCTCTCGCTACGTCCATTGTGATTTTATTGAATGTGTTATTTGATTCCATGTCATCTTTAAGTTTTAAATGTGAACATTAGAATGCAGTGGTTGTCTTTTTGAGTGTGCTATGTGGCAGAGCAAAAAGCAGGGACAGAAGATATCTTGATATTAATATATACATAAATTTATATTATAGGAGTCATTGATTCAATTGCCTTTTTCAATCTTGTGGATTAGATTCCTTAATTTTGTTAAATTTTTATCTTTTATTCGAATTTTTGAATTGCAATCTTTGTAATGCTGTAAATGTTGGTAGAGTTTAGGAAAAACACCCTTCTAATATACAAACTGAATATGAATTACATGCTAGCCTTTGTTTCGGGAACATCTTAACTTTATATAATATGAATGAAGTAAAACTATATTGCAATTTTTTTGTTGTTCTGAGTTTTTTACCGTGGTAATCTTTTTTCACTAATAAGTTGTATTCAGGATTCTAAATTAAGCCTGAAGCCAACACATCTCAGCACGCCTCCGCAGCCACAATCTTCATCATCCTCTACTTCTTAATTTTAATAGTAATACAGGCTAGAGGAGGCCAGGTCTATAATTTTGCCTTTAAGTGTCAACTTCACGAGATAAGAATGGGTTTACTATGATAATCCTTGACATGTATTTTCTTTAGTAGCTAATATTCTGGGACATAACTTATTGACATACATTTTGTAGGGTCTTCAAGTATTGCACCTCCTGGTTCAATGATGCAAAATTAAGCATACTTTTCATCGACCCCATAGATTTTCTTCTCCAGAGCAATAGAGCATAACATTAATTGCTAAATCAAAGAGGGAAGGTCGCGGTGGATGTCTCTGATGGCAATGAGGTGAGGGGTTTGGGAAAATGCTGTTTGCAATGAGCATTGAAGAGGCAGCCACTTATGTAGAATTAGACGAAAGTGGCGACGAAGGCGGAAACCAGAGAAGTGTTGATGATTCAGCAACCGATGCAGGTTTTAGAATTCCTGAAACAATATATGCTTTCATAAGTTGTTACTTTAAGATTCCAGAAGAGTCTCACCAGGTATATTGTCTGCTTTCAATTTTCTTAATTTTTGTTGTTTCCGTGAAGATTTTTGTTAGAGCCTATATATTTTTGTGTTAAAGCAATGATATGTGTTATGGGCATTCATCATATGATTGGTTTTTGTGTTTTAAGTAAGATTCATATATTATAATGCATTCAATTTGTACTGTTCTGGATTTATCTGGCTTTTGTTTCCAATTACGGCAGAAATCCGGTATTCAAGTGAATGAAATCTCACTATAAATTATGGATTTCGACAAAAATATTATTGACAATGTTTCTCAAATCTCTGTTTATGGCTTCAGTATTACAACGGTTCATAATCATGTATCTATTATCTAATAAATGCAGTTGCAAAATTTGCGAATGGCAGATACATTGCAACTATCAATGGTGAAGTCAATGTTTCTCAATTTGTTTAATACTCAAACTTATTTGCAAGTATGTGGCTTGGTATTGTCTTGCTCTTTTGTTTTCTTGGTTGGATGCTGCCATGAGGTTTTGAGACTTGATTATAGAAAAACTGTTTGCTTTGTTTTCTCATTAGTAAATATTATTTACAATACACTTGTGTAATGTCATAGCATTCTATTATATTATTTGGGTGGTCCTACTTTTGTTGTCCAATTTTCTTCATCACTTGTTTGGAATGTGAAGTATTAAGGTATTAGTTTATTTGGATTTTATGATCAATAAGGTTGTCGGATTGGTAGATTGTATGTTCCAAGGCAATGTTATCCAAGTAGGTGTAATAGAGTCTGGATAAAATCACTATGTCCATACCCAGTAGACTTCTTTTGAAAATTTTAAGCATATCAGAAGGATTTCTATAGGATCTGTGTTTTAATGTTGTAGATTAATCTGGTAGCTAGGCTTTGTGAATAGGTAATTTGGGTTTCTATTTGGCATTTCACGATTATTTGTGTTTCATGAGAAACATGTATAGAGGATTCATCTTCTATTTATTGGAAAAATTGCTGGCACTTGATCATCGTTTTAATTCTTTTTTTTTTCTGCAAAAATGGTCACCTTGTCACTGTTGTTGCGCATATATATAAGGTATTTATTATATCTACTAATGATTTGTTTTGTGCAAGATATGTCGTCTTTTCTTTCTTCTTTTTCGTTCTGCGTATCTTGATTAAGATATGCCCAAAATTAAAAGAGTAGACCTTGTATAAGACTGTCTCATGGCATGAGACAATGAGAATGAATGTAATTAGGGCATTGACTCATTAACACCTTAGTAGGGGTAGATGTTAATTTGTGTGGTCTCATGTTATGTGATGGTTTCATAATTATTTTTCAAAATGTTTACTTTATGGTGGCAGCACGTTTGAGATGATGATTGTGAAGGTAGATGAGGAAGCACTAGTAATAGGTATCCCGATTAAAAAGGTTTCTTGGTAAACAACCACGATAATCTCGATCCTTATGATAATTGAATAAATGAGGGTCATCTAATCCTCCATACGTCAATTATCTTATTATATTTTAAATATATTGTTAATTTTACATTTGAGAAATTCCTTATATATTATTAAATTCGGTGCCAATGAATGAAGCGAGATGCGAATTGATCTCTTTGCATGGTTAATTATTGATCAATATTCAGAAATTTTATGTATGATGGTGTATGATTTACAAGAATTACAAAATTTACTTATTTTGAAATGCATTCCATTTGTCAGCGAAATTACTTATATGAGTAGAATTTAGTGTAGGAAAGTAGTCCCTTTTTGCATGACTTCTTAAAATTCAACTTAGATTCGATTTTCATAATTCATGGAGCCTTCCTGTGTATTAAACAGGAAAAATTATGATTTGGGTGTCAAGAAAATTGGTGCAAATCACTTGTGATACCTATATAGGAAAGTAATTCTTTTTTCTTATTATTATTACAGTTCTGATCCCATCCAATTCATGGGACCAAAACAACAATTTCCTTGGAACCAACAGTGTCGAAAAAAAATTAAGGGACTAAAAGTGTCAGAAAAAAGACCGTTTTGAAATGTATATATTCTCTTGAGAGCCAAAAATGCAATTAACACGTATTAAATATGTAGGTACCAAATCACCTAACGTGTAATTAGCCGGAAACCATAGACATTTATGCATTTGAGCAAGTCTATGGATGACAGAGGAAGTTGTGATCCTGACCAAGGCTACTCTAATGGAAGCGAAGTAAGTTTTTGATGTGATTGAGTTTTCTGCATTATCTATTATATGTAATTTGCTGTCAATTCTTCCATGCTAAGGTTTTCTTCGCCTTTGCAGGTGCTTTTCATGTTGGGTATCGAGAAAGATTAGTGTGGAGAAATGCCAAAAAACTGGGGAATGTGGAGAAACTGAGGTCTAAAACTGGATGAATATTAGTCTGCTATTTATATATTAGTATGAATTTAATTTGAATAAAAAAGAAAAAGTTGGATGGGATTAGAGTTCATTCCTTTCACTATGTCTTAGTTCTATTGAGAAAATAAAATTTAGTCATAAAAAAACTTATGTTTTCATTTAGTAACGACATTAACTAAGAAAATGTCTTGAGCTAAAATTTTCATTACCAAGATTTTCAATATTTATTTTAAACCGAGTCATGTTTTAATTGCAATTTCTATACAGTGGTTTCACGAGGAAGCCAATATTTTTGCAAAATATTTAATGATGAACTCCTCATACATGCATACATACTCCTATCAGTGAAGTTCTAAAATTTGATGGAGTGAATTTTGAGAATAATATTTTAAGAATTATGCATTCTTGGTGAATTCTAAGAATAACATAAGAATTCTACATACCGTATTGTTAAAGCTCTAAATGTTATATTTGTTCTCTTTAGGAAAGTGATTAAACAAATTTGAAAAAATGGATACGTTTACTATATTTTTACTTTTATGTTCTTAGAAAAATAAAACTATGAGAGGCGTTTTACAAGAGGCCCGTGCATCGCACGGGCGATTAACTAGTATAATAAGTGTATGAATTAGTTTACGGTGAAATATATTTATGGTATAAATCAGTATGATTATATTTATTCAATAATGCTATTATACTTATAAACTAATATCATAACATTTATTCACACAATTCGACATGTTTGTGTGTGTAAAAATATTTGATATTAGTTAATATATGTAGTGATATTCTTGAATGAATCTAGTTTTATTTATTATAAGAGATATACTATTACGAATTCAATGCGAATGAAAATATTTTTTTTCCTCCATGCCTCTGGAAATGTTGGAAAAATGATTGTCTTTATGGTTATTACATTATTAGTGTTGTGTTTCAATTTAAAAAAAAGGAGACAAAAGAAGGTTGTTGGTGGCGATGGAGTGAAATGATTGAGAAGAAACGATTGTAGAAGGAGAAAAAATTAATCAAAATAGATACTACCTCCATTCCACAAGACATTGTATACTTTCTATTTTGATTGTTCCACAAAAAGTTTGCATGCTTAAAAATGAAAAATATTTGATTAAACTTTACTCTTACAACACTCATATAATGTATATAAAAATATACTTATTATATCTTTTTCTTAATCTGTGTGTCCAAAAAAGTACCACAATATATTTCGGGATGAAGAGAGTAATAATTACCTTATTTAGGAAGAGAAGTAGGGTTATTGATTTTTTTTATTAACCATCATAATTATTTTTATTCATTTTTATGAGTATGTATAGAGTGAAATTGGTTCATACATGGATCATTGAAGGACATTAGATCTTTTCACCAAAGAGTAAATTGTTTTCACTGAAGGGTATCAATTATTTTCACCGAAGAATCTTAGTTTGTTTTGACTGAAGAACTAAAACTCTTCTGTGTAAATAAGTAATATTATTCAGTGAAAACAACTAATACTTTTTAGTGAAAACAACTAATATATTTCAATGATTTATATATGAACCAATTTTACTCTATACTTTATCCAATTTTATTTTCATTCCCATTAAGTTTTTTCAATCAAATGGCGCAGAGACTAAATAAATTTAAAAATTTTGAATTTTCATTTAAAAAACTCATGTAAAATTGTACGAATCAAATATTGGATTCTCATTTAAAGATGCCCTATATTTTTGGACATACATTTAGGGGATGTTTTAAAAACCAATTTTTTAAAAACTAATTTTTAAAATTTAGGGGCTTTGAAAATCCTTATAAATAGTAGTAAGTTGGGTGTTTATTTTTTAGGCAATTACGCTAAGGTACAAAATTACCCTTCTAAGAGTAATAGACAATATGAGTTTTTATCATATTACAACAAACTATATGTCACATCATTCTACTTTTCACTTTTTACTATTCATACTTTCAAACTTATGTTAGCCTTTATGAATCCATTTAGTCAAATTTTTTTTTCAAACATTAGCATAGTTGTCACCCCTTGATTTTTTTTAAGTTTTTGTACATTACTCTTGTATTACTAGAACTATAGTACAATACGCTTTGGTAAATTATAACAAGTAAGCAATAGTACAACCGATAATATCATGATACAAGACTAACTGAATAGTGCACATAATAATATTATAGTACAAGCGAAGTAACATTAGTACAACTGTATAGTATAAATGATAAAAATGTGTTATACCAATAGTACACACCACAGTACAATGTTATAACCCTTGTGTATAATTTTCAACCGAATTCAAAATACAATGGTACACGAAAATTCATTCCTTAGTCAATCTAGAGGATTTAACAGAGAAATCCATAATATTGGTAAAGATCCCAACTAAAACTAATCAAAATAGACGAAAATAGATACAAACCCTAATTAACAAAAAAAAAAAGTTGTAATGAGGGCCAAATCTGCAAATTGTAAGCAGCCACATTCCTCACGCTGGCAACAAATTCATCGTCTCAATAATCGGTAAAACATTCAAAATCTAAAATCCAAAATCAGATTAGGAACAATATCTAGGAATTGAGGAATTGGATCACATCTAGGCCAAGCGCAAAAGGAAAAGCAATTAAGATACCTTTTGGATTCAGCAGTGGAGTTAAACCCAGGTTAAGATCCCCAAAGTTGCCCTTCTCTTTCATATATTGACACAGAAGGCTACAAGTGTGGGAGAAGTTAGATCAGAACCATCTAGATCATCGCCGGATGTGCAGTCCATGTTATCACTCCCAACTCCCATATCTACTCTCGTGCTCTTCTTCCTTAATTCTTCTCACACCACGAGCAGCGGCTTCGATGTATAGGGTCGAAACTTCTGCATCGTCCCCTAGGATATGCTTTGGCGTCCCTTCAGTGTCGTTCGCGCAGTCCATCTCTTCTGATTGGAGTTTAGGGAGAGAGGAAGATTGAGGTTTTAAGATAGAGAAATAATGGTATGGATATCTGAGGTGGAGAAAACATGATTAAAAAAGGGAGAGAGAGAATCGCGCACAATCAGATCGAGCGTCGCCGTGGATCGAGAATACTAAAATCATGAACCCTAGACCTGGTGGTGGATGGGGACTCGAATAGAGACAACATCGGATGGAGGCATTGTCGGCGACATTCACTCCATCTTCGAGTAGCGCCACCACCGTTTCTAAGGCAACGGGTCACATATCTCTACCACCATCTCTCCTATACATCTCCTCCGATGCATCCATTTGGAGCGTTGATCTAAGGCGGCGGCGTGCTCGATCTGAGGTGGAGAGTGTGTCCGATTTTGATGAATACCTTGCACCATCGCTGGCGATAAAAAAAAGAGAGAGGCCTTCGACGGCGATAGAAGATGAGAGAGAGAGAGAGAGAGAGAGAGAGAGAGAGAGAGAGAGAGAGAGAAACTGCATTACAAACATATATGGAGAGGGAGAAGGAGAGAGAGAGAGGGAGAGAGGGAGGGAGGGAGTGAGGGAGATAGAGGCGTATGTGAGGATTTTGAAAATAAACATAATTTAAGGAGTGAAAAAGGACAGATTTATGTTTATATTAACAAATATGTGTACTCTAATGTATTCCAATGCATTTAAATGTACCGTAGTGTGATTCTTATTTCTGGATTTAGTCCATTGTAATTTGGCTCAAATAAGTGTACTCTACTTTAATTAATCCTTTATTTTTTAGTTTATGAGTAGTGTAATAGTAGGTGTATTGTGATGATTTTTTAAATCAATGTTTAAAATTTTGAACTAGAACAAATTTATATTTTAAAATTTAAATTCTTATTTTTTTGAAAAAAAAAATCCTTAATACACATTTTTAGTATGCTTGGCAATGGGGAGGGAAATCCCCGTTATCCGTGAGGATCTGCCCCGAACGGGTTGGGGAATCCCCGATTTTGTTCCCCGTGAGGCGGGAATGGGGATGAATTATTCCCCATTGGCGTTGACGGGGCGGGGACGGAGATCATACTCCCCGCCTCGTGGGGCCCCCCCATGGATATTTATATATAAATATATAAATTTAATATTTCATATAACAAATTACTATAAACAAGATTGTTGTATCAATTAATATACACTATTAATAATCAAAATATTATAAATACATAATTAAGAATATAAAATAATTCTAATAAATATTGACACCAAGTTATTGAATTTTATTTTTATTTTTTCTATGATTTTAAAACATTGTGATGCAAAATATGTATACTTAATGCTAATTTATTTTCAATAATTAAATTATTGTAAGTTATCATAATTTAAATTATATTTATTACTAAATAATATACATAAAAATGCATGAAAAGAAAATATACATATAACATAAATGGGGAATGAGAATCCTCGTGGGGGCGGAGAACCCGCGGAGACGGGGATGGGAGAAAAAAATTCCTGATTTCTTTGCGGGGACGGGGATGGGATTGGCCTCCCCGGCCCCGCCCCGTTGACATCTCTAGTTTTTAGAGAAGAAGGGAAAAATATCAAAACTAGTCCTGTAACTTATGCATGTTTTATTTTCAATCCTGTAACTTAGTTCATTTCCAATTATAGTCCTAACCATACCAATTTTGGTCCTTTTTCGCCGGAAATTCCATTTTCCCCAAATCAGTTTGGGGATTTTAATCCATCATTTAACTATCTAAAATAAGTATGAAGATTATTAAATAAATTTTAAAATCTGAAAAATTATACTAACGTGGCTTTAAATGCACGATTGGTGCTTCGCGTCATCAATTTGGTCAGAACCTGACAAGAGGTATTAAAATCCCCAAATTGATTTGGGAAATTTTGGATTTCCGGTCAAAGACTAAAATTGATACAATCAGGGCTATAATTGAAAATTTATCAAGTTATATGACTAAAATTGGAATAGGCTTAAGTTATACAACTAGTTTTGATATTTTACCAAAAAGAAGACAGAACGCAACAACTCAACAACAAAACCAGCCGCAGCCATAATTGACTGGAGTAAAAAAAAAAAAAAAAAATCGAGTATAGCCAACTTGAACAATGAAAAATGATTTCGGACATGTCATCTTTTGGCATGAGACAGATTTGACCTTTTTTTTTTTCTTTAAAGAGAAATTTGTCTAATTTGAAGGGAGAAAATAAAGGAGCTGTGTAAATTAAGTACTTCCTTTGTCCACGGAATTTTTACCTACTTTCTTTTCTGTTTATTCACCAATTTTTTCTCATTTCTTTTTTGAAAATAAACTACACTAAAAAATAAATAAATGAGTTCCATAATATTCCCATAATACTCTTATATTATCTATTTTATCCATTTTTTTCAATAAAATATTAATTTTTATTAAAAACTATGTCCAATAGTAAAACAGTAAAAATTTCGTGGATGGAAGGAGTAAATAATAGAATGTACTCTCTCTGTCCCCAAAGTTATTTGTTACATTGCTAAAAAGTTCATTATATATTCAATTGCGATATTTATTTTTATAAAAAAATAATAATATTTTTTAATATTATATAATAACATACACTCATAACCAAAAATATTTATTTTATCACTTTTAAATACAAGTATTAAACATTTTTTTCTTAAAGTTTGTGCAAATAATAATGTAGAATGTAACTTATGCTCCCTTCCTTTGTGCCACAACTACTTTCATATTTTTCTTATTCGAACGCCCTATAATTATTTTCATACTTTTAAAAAACAAATAATTCACTCTCATAAAATTCAATAACCTAAAAAGTATTGCTCCCTTCAATTCATTTTAGATTACCTCATATTTCTCCATAAAAGGAATGCCCCCCCCCCCCCCCCCCCCCTAAAATAGCAAAAACCCCTTATAAAATTGAAAAAACTTTTTTATATTTACTAAAAATAATTTTATACCCACAAATACTAATAAACAACCTTTTATTAAAACTCGTGTGTTTTGTTTGAGACAATCTAAAATGAAGAGTATTATTTTATTCAACTTCACACTCATATATTATATTATTTCTTAAAAAATATATCATCATCAACTATGAAAGTAGTTCAGGTACAAGGAAGTATCAAATAAATAAAAAATTTTGTGATGATATATTATTTTATTATTATAGTTAGTAAAATATTAATTAAATTTAAGAAAAGTAAAAAAAAAAAAAGTAGAAAATAAAATAAATAAATGTAAAGTAGAGATGAATGTATATTGGACAGAAAATTGAATTTATAAAATTAAAAAAATGGCTGGATAGCAAAATCAAATCACTTGGCAGGACCCAAAGAGAACATGGGAATGATTGAACATAAAATAGTCAAGGCCAAAACCATATACTGATAACTTATACTCCCTCCGTCCATGAGTAAACTTCCCACTTTCCTTTTCGGGCCGTCCACGAGTAAGTTTCCCATTCCATAAATGGAAATAACAACACTCTATTATATATAAACTTTAACCTTCAAACTCACACAATATTACAAAAATGCCACTCATTCACTTTACTTTTCAACATTATTCATTACTTTATCCCAAAAGTCAACATGTGACCCACCATATATTAATAAACAAATACACTTTCTTAAACCATTCAACAAAAAGAAGTGGGAAACTTACTCGTGGACGGAGGGAGTAGGAATGAAAAAATCATGAGAGTTGAAGTTTGAAACTTGTGTGCAAATTGATTCCTGAAATCTATTCCCTTTCCTCAGAGAAGGGGAGGGAGGACGATGGCGACAGCGGAATGGCCATGGATTCAAGGTTCGGTGCCTTACATAGCCATGGTTTCGGCAATCGTAGCTTTAGCTGTAAACCAGATTATAAGCAAAATGGCGCTTTCCAATGGCTCCAGCTTTTACATGTTGTCTGTCTGTTCTAATGCCCTCGCTACTCTTCTTCTTTTCCCTACTGCTTATCTCTTCCACAGGTACCTATCATTATCAAATCTCTAATTTTTTATTTCTGCACTTTACTTTTAGCCTTCTCTAATTCTCTGTATTTGATTTGATTGTTTGCAGATCAAAGCGGCCCCCCTTGTCGTTCTCTGTCCTCTGGAGGATTTTCTTCCTTGCTTCTTTTGGGTAATTTCTGAATCAATTGACTTTGGGTTGTGAGAATTTGGCATAAATTTCGACAAAACCCATAGGAGTATTGTAGATTTTAGGTTTGACCAGTCACAAAATTATATACGATATTCATTAATGACTGATTTTCTGAGGTTTATCAGTTTATGGAATAATGTTGGTTTTGCTACACCTTATTCTAGATGGTTTGGGTAAACTTTAGTAGTCATTAGTGCTACCATAATTACCGCAGCAATAGCATGAAAGTTGTCTGTAGCCTGTAGGTATGATTTTTTCTTACTCCAAACTTTAATGGTTGGCAAAGTATTGTGAGAAACTTGTTTGAAGGGTATTAGTTGTTTCATTGAAGGGTATTAGTTTTTACTAAGGTTGCATTTGGTTAGAGTCATTTGAAATCCAAGGAATTTGAAAATGAATGGATTTCAAATGACATGATTTTGCTAAATATTTGAAATTACTCCAATTTGAACTTGAATTAAAGCTTAGTATTTGAAATCCATCAATTTGAATATCTTACCCAAACAAGTGAAGTGGATTTAAAATTCATATCTCAAATCCCTCCATCCAAACACGGCCTAAAGGGTAATAGTTCTGAAGGGTATTAGTTGTTTCACTAAAGGATATCAGTTGTTCTACTAAAGAGTATTAGTTGCAAACCAGTTTCACCACAAACAAGTTTCACACTAAGCATACTCTTGATAGTATATAATTTGTAACTAACATTCTGCCAAAACTTCAAAGATTGCGAGTGTTTATTGTTGAGGAAATTTGAAAAAAGCACCAAAGAGGGGGGGTTTTTTTTTTTTTTTTTTCCTTTCTAGCATTGATTTGCTGTTTGTTGAAAATGATGATGGATTACCTTGAAGTATATAGCTTGCTAAGTATGTGAAACTAAGGTTTCAACTTCCTACAAAAAGTATGCTAGATATTGCTTGGTGCATGAGTGTTGGACACATTGAGTGAAGTGAACTTGGATATGATGCTAATTAAGTTTATGGATTTTACTGCTAGGTGCTTTGCAGACATTGGTAGTTATGCTGGATTAAAATATAGCTCCCCCACACTCAGTACAGCCATGTTGATTCTTGTTCCAGCATTTACATATGTTCTTGCCATTATTTTCAGGTACTTCTCTTTATTTCCTTATCTATTAGTTGCTTATATTTTCACGATCGCCATAACTAGACTTCCTCATGTTCCATTCCAAGAATCATATAATATTTACACCACTAGTCATTTACGGGATTGAACGTCCTTGTTGTATGCAATAGTTTTGCAAACCTCTCAAGTTCTCTTGATAGTGATGCAGGGAACACTCAGAAACAAACTAAAACATGCATCTACTCAATGAATGCTCGGATATTCTATGAGTTCGGCAATTAAAATCGATGTAAAGTCAAAACCATCTTAAAAATCATGAAAAATGCTTCTTGAATTTGGTTGAATAATTTTTTATTACATTGTAGCATACTCATCTTTCCTACATTGCCTCCATTGACATAAAATGTTTGTTCTAGGATGGAAGAAGTAAACTTTCGAAGATTTAGTACCATCGCTAAATCTTTGGGAACTATAGTATCCATCTCGGGTGCATTTATTGTGACTTTCTATAACGGACCAGCTATCCTCAATACGTCATTATCTGTTACAAAAATCCACTCGCCGTTGCCTCAGAATTGGGTCCTGGGAGGATTTTTGTGTGCTTGTTCAGCACTTGCAGTTGCAGTTTGGTGCATATTGCAGGTTTGACTTCAGACTTAAGTGCTCCCTAAACGTTAAATAACACAGTGCTGAAATTGTTGATGATTCAACTCTCTTATCTTTTTTGCCTTTGAAAATGTTGCAGGCTGATATCTTGAAGATGTATCCAGCAGAAATGATCGTAGTTGCTTTTTACTGCCTTTTTGTAACGATTCAATCTTCAGTGGTTACTCTTATTGCAGAAACAGATGTAACTGCTTGGAGATTCGATACCAAGATTGGGTTAATTGCAGTTTTCTATTCGGTAAGCAAATGATATGGCTTCAGCATCTCAAATCTCAATCATCTATACTGAATGTAGGAGGCTGAACGCATATATATATATTATATATATATATATATATATCAAAATGAATTTTGCGTTCTTTTGCATGTTAGTTCAATGTATTCATCCTTAAAAAGGACTTTGAAATTCATTATTGCAGGCTACCATCAATATAGCGTACAGGCTCTATGTTACTGCCTGGTGTATTTGGAAGAAAGGCCCCTTCTTCGTTTCCTTGTTTAAGCCATTGACAATTGTTGTTGCTGTTGTTATCGGTGTCATCTTTATGAAAGAAGCTCTCTACCTTGGGAGGTATTTACTTGAATTTCTACACTTGGCTTCTCTTCATGCCAGAAGTGATTTAATTTGATTTTTGTAGACAATGTTTGAAAATAAAGTGCTTTCAGTCAAATTTTATAAGTTGGAAGTATTTGCTAATAATCACTTTTTGTAACTAATAAAAGTTAGATTTTAATAATTGTAAGTTAGTCAATGCTTGCTTCTCAGAATTAGCGGAAAAATAAAACTTTAATCAGTTAAATGCAACACATAATCACTTTTGTTTTAAAGAAAGTGCTTATAAGCTATCATAATTGCTTTCAACCACCCCCTTAATACAACAATTACTCCGTTATGAATATTTAACAATAGTTTTTTTCTGTTTATTTCAGTGTTGTTGGGGCATTGGTGCTGATTGTTGGTTTCTATGCTGTGGTGTGGGGAAAATCCAAAGAAGTGATGATAAATAATGAAACAGAGCCGTTGAATTATCAGGCTCCTCTGTTGCAAGAACATATTGAAGAAGTGTAGCTTAATTTTTTTAACAGCTTTTAAGCAACTAGAAATTGTGGTATTATTTTTAGCTGTAAAGTAGCAGTATTATTCAATAAAAGGCGATCATAATTGTAAATCACAGACTTAAATTCCCAGTGAATTGATTATCCACGTTGTGTTATAATATAATATGTTGTGAAGTTTACTGATAATTATTTTATGTTTGTCTCAATTTTACAAGTCACGAAAGCAGCTTATGTTATTATATATTATTTTGGAATATGTTAAGTCTAGAGACATGATTAGGGCTTGTGACTGCCTTTTGATCTTGATTTATTTAAATTAAAGTGAGGCAGTTCCAAGTCAGAATTGTGAGTTTAAAATTATTAAGCTCTTACGTAGGAATGCTCAACACAGGAATCCATGTTAATCTAATATTTTTAAGTCCCCATTCTTCGCTGTATTTGATGTGAGTTTTACTGGAACATAATGTAAGAAACAAGTACGGATTGCTAAAATAATGCATTATTTGTCATTTGCAGCTTGAGACTTGTAAACTAGATGTGAAATCAAGATTAAATAAATAGTTGATCAACATTTAGTTAATTGTTCTTGGACTTTCACACATGAAGCCCTTATTCAAGAAACCAGACCATGTGAATCATCTCGATTACATGATACATACACAAACACATATGCGCGTGTTTGTGTGCTTTTGTCATTGGTACACATAAGTTTTGCATACTGTTATTAATCGAACTCTTGAGTTGAAGAGAGAGGGAGACATGGTGATTGAAAATGCAGCTCCGTACGTAGGAATGGTGATAGTGCAGTTAGCACAGGTGGGCTTAATGATAGCAGGAAAAATAGCCATGTCAAATGGATTGACGACTTTCACATTTACCTTCTATTCGAATGCCCTGGCTTCTCTCATTCTACTTCCAATTACGTTTTTCGTATACAGGTAATCTCGTACACAAAAATATTCATACATTTCATATATGCCTCAGATCATTCATTGAGTTCCCATATCTGCGAAAGTTAATCTCTTCTAAATTTTGTGTGCGCAGATCTGCTCGCCCCCCGCTTTTCCTCACTTTCTTATATGGGTTTTTCTTGCTCGGCTTTCTGGGGTATGAATCTTGCACCCATGCTTCGATCTTCTATCTTTAAGAAGCTATAACTTTTGGGTTTCTGCTGATAAATTGGCATAAATGATGGATAAAAATAAAATGAAATATGACTAATTGTGTAAAGGAAATAGGTTCTTGCTGCAGATATTTGGATATACTGGACTTATGCTTTCCTCTGCATCACTTTCCACTACACTTCTCAACCTCATCCCCGGTTTCACTTTCGTCTTCGCCATTATTCTGAGGTGCAAATATTTTCTTCGAACATCACTACTCATATTTCGATTGCATGCTTATTAACTAACTTATTAACTCATGGTTTCAGGATGGAAACTATTAACTACAGAAGCTCAACCACATTGGCCAAATCTTTCGGAACCATTGTATCAATAATCGGAGCTTTAACTGTGACTCTCTATCAGGGACCTTCAATTTGGGGAACATCACCACATTCAAATGTTAACACTCTCACAAGTTCATCAGCCTGGCTTCTTGGAGGATTGCTTCTTACCATTGACAGCATCGTGGCTTCGATATTTATCATCGCACAGGTACATCATTCAGCACGAAGCTAGCTAGGTTCTTTTAGTTTGCATGGTGCGAATTAGTACAATGGGCTCACTAGTTTTGTCCTGTTAATGTTTCCAGGCATTAGTTCTCAAGAAATGCCCGTTCGAGCTCATTCTAATGCTGTTCTACAGCTGCTTCGTTGCCATTTTATCAGCTTTGGCAGCGTTGCTTGTAGAAAAAGACTTCAGCTCCTGGAGCCTGAAATCTACGACGACGTTGTTCCCTATTATATACTCGGTAATCACATAAAAAACTTGAATATCCTTCTTCTTGGTCAAAACGTTATGTTGTTACAAGAAGGCCACTTCTTTCGATTCTTGATGCCTGTTTTAATTTTTGTATCTTTTTTATGACAAGGAAGGCCCTGTTTGGCAATGTTTTCCAAGTATCTATCATACTGTGGTGTGTTAGAAAAAGGGGTCCTCTGTTTGCATCGGTGTTTCATCCGCTGGGAGTTGTTTTTGCCACTGCAATGGGTGTCATTGTCTTGGGAGAGGCGCTCCATTTAGGAAGGTATATTCGATACTTGATTTCAGATCTTTCAACGAAAAGCTCAATTCATCTTATATTCCAAATAAGTTGGTATAAAGTTTTAGGTTTGGTAAAGTTTGAAACTCTGTTTGAGTTCAATGAGTAAAAAAAGAGACAAAGTTCATATACAAGTTTTGAAACTCTGTAACATTTCCAACAAGTTTGAACGAATGTTCGTGACAGCTTGCTTGGATCAGTGGTGGTGGTGGTTGGATTTTATGGAGTGGTGTGGGGAAAAGCTAAAGAAGGAAAGAAGATTGAGGAGAATGGAGTTGAAAGCTTGGAATCAAATGGGAAGAGAGTGCCTTTGCTGTTAAACAACACTGATGATGATTGATGGAGAGGGAGTAGTTTGTGCATAACTTGAAAAAACCGACTAGAACCGGTTTCTTGCCTTTTCAACTGATGGAAACCGGTCAAAAAAGGTTTTCTATGTTTTGCAAGTATAATATCATTAAATTTATATATATTGAGTTCTTAATTACTGTACACTACATTGGCAAAATAAATGTATATATATGGAGGCAAATTTATGCAAATATAGTAAATTGCAATTGAAATGGTGAAAATAGGGCGGTTAGAAATGGGTTTACAAAAATAGGGTTGATCGCCTTTGGGGAGAGCGATCAACCAAGTAGATCGCCCCCCAGAGTAGCGATCAACACGAAATGCCGCCCACGTCGTAGATCGCTCTTGACTCGTGTTTTGTCTTCACCTCGTGACTCGTGCGGCATTGCGTGTTGATCGCTACTCTAGGGGGCGATCTACCTGGTTGATCGCTGCGATCAACCCTATTTTTGTAAACTCATTTCTAACCGCCCTATTTTCACAATTCCAATGGCAATTTAATATATTAGCATAAATTTGCCATATATGGAGTATGTTTTTTAACATTCAATCTTGGCAAAATTTTGTGTTAGCAAGTGTCACCATGAAATTAGTATGAATTGTTTTGTTAAAGGTTTTTAGTTAATTTTCTTATAATCGGGTAATGTGGTATTAGTTGTTTTTACTATAATGTACTTCATCCGTTCCAGTTTTATTTTCCCGTTTGACTGTGCGCGGAGTTTAATGCTAGAGTTGAATTTTAGTATTTAAATGAATAAAGTAGTATTGAGAATGATGAATTGTGAATAAAATAGTATTTAAATGAATAAAATAGTATTGAGAATGGTGAAGAGTGAATAAAGTATTATTTAAATGAATAAAGTAGTTCCATTTTAGGGATGAGAAAACAAAATTGGGACGGACCTTTTTGGCAAATGGGAAAACAAAATTGGGACGGATGGAGTATTAGTTTTGAATAATATTAGTTATTTTTATTATAGGGTATTAGTTGAAGATGTTATTTTATTAAAGAATATTATTTATTTTACTATAAGTATTAGTTGTAAATCAAATTTACGGTGAAACTGGTTCACCCGTGACCAACTCGATTAATTTAAGTAATTATTTATATCAACCATGAATTTTCTCCATCAATTATATTTTTGAATCACGAGTTTGTTTCCTAGCGATTTTTGGGTCGACCTGCTGAGTTATGGAGTCGGACGGATTGTTAAATATATTAGGGAGCTGGATGGATTGATTTTTATGGCTACAATCAATTTTTTTTTTTTTTAATAAATAACTCTCATTCTCATTGTAATTGTTCATCAAACAAAAAATATAGAAATTATGATTTTAGGGCTCACAAATATAGTCACTTTTACAATTTTGGTAAATAAATTAGGTGTTCTTATTTTCTTTCTTGATCGTATCCTAACACAATCCTTATAAAAATATGTATAGAGTGAAATTGGTTCATACATGAATCATTAAAGGACATTAGTTGTTTTCACTGAAGAATATTAGTTATTTTTACTGAAGGGTATAATTGTCTTTACTGTTGAGTCTTAGTTTGTTTTCACTAAACAACTAAAACTTTTCAATGTAAATTAATAATATTTTTCAATAAAAACAACTAATACCTTTCACAGCTTCATGTATAAATCAGTTTCATTCTATACGTTGTATCCTTATAAATGTTAAGCTAAACATGTCGGACCTAATTAAAAACTCAAATAAAACAAGAAAAAAACAACTATACCCTACTGCATTATTTTTACTTTTCCAATTCAATCAAGGTCTAGTATGTAAGGACGTAAGTCAACTAACATCTCTATAACTACGACGTGCATTTTGAATTTATCACTTTATATTTTAATGGATTAAAGTTGTTTTTTAAAAAAAATTATACTTTTGAAGATAATTGATTAAAGTTAGTGATTATGGAGCAAGTGCTTAATAGTAAAAATTGACAATGTTTGTAAAAAAATCAACAAAAAGTTGATAGTGTTTGGAAAAAAAAAATATTTAAATAAACTTATAATTTATCAAAAACACCTCATTACCGGCTTTTAAGTTATAGTTTTTGATAACTTATTTAATATGAAAAAAGAGATATAAAACACACAAAATGATTCTAAAAAATTTAGAAGTTATAATAAATTAATTTATTTTTTCAAACACACTCTAAAATAGAGATGACATTGAAGCAAATCAGGGCGGATATCTCAATATCCATGTCTGCCCCGTGCCTGTGCCCACATGCCCCGCTGCGGGGCAGCATTTTGCAATCCATGTCTGCCCCGCGGTGGAGCAGATCTGGTCTGCTCCATCTTATGTACTGTTACATACGATATTTTACTACCCGATCCATCGGGTATCGGATACAGGCCCACTGCTGTAGCGGGCTCGGAGGAGAACAGTCTTTCGACCGGTCAGACAGACGGGCTGGGACCCAGAGGCTGCCCGACATGAGCCTCTGGGATCGGCCGGGAAGGGTACTTATAATCCACATGCCCGGATATCGGGCGGCCAGCGACGAGCCCCTGGGCAGGTACTCTACCCGCCTGCCCGCAAATGGCCAACCGGGGCATTTTCGTCCGGACTCGCTTCCCGGTACCCGAGTACCCGTCTACCCGACCCCAGGCCGCGCCAGCTATGAGAGGACGTCGAGTGCCATCAATCCAGAGGATGTGACAGGGTCAAAGAGGGCAGTTGAGGCCAAGTCCAATCACCTCAGGGGTGACAGTGCCACGTGGCGTCTCCTCATTGGCTCGTAGGGGAGGCTGTAGCCACTCATTACCTTCCAGCTAGGAGTAGGAGGGGCCCACGAGTCCACCTACTAAGCTTGGGGAACCCCCACCTTGTACATTATAAATAGGGCTTTGAATGCCAATTTGTAGCACACATCACATTTATTGCAAATACATACTTGAGAGCTCATTTACTCTCACATTTACTCCTTGTCATCATTAATATAAAATCCTACCCGCTAGGAACCCGGCAGCGAGACCAGTCATAAATCGCTGTCAACATTTTGGCGCTAGAAGGAGGGTGACTAATATCGAAGTACACTCGGTTTCATTTATCTAGTCACCTCGAACGAAATCCCATCCACTATCACTAAAAAATGACCACTTCGAAGGCCACACGAACTCAGCAGCAAGTCGAGGACATCGGCGAAACCGCCACTCCGGCTCCGGCCACGGCGGAGACCCTTCAGGGTCCTTTCGAGTTCTTGTCGGCCATAAGAACTCCAGAGGACCTCCAGGCCGCAAGGGCCATGATCGAGCGCCGTCAGGCCGAGATCGACGCCGCTCCTATCCGCACTCACCGACCTGGAAAGGAGCCAGCCCGGAGCAGGGCCACCTGCCAGCCCCGGCAGGAGCAAGAGGCGGCCAGGAGGGCCGCCAGCAACCCCCGGCCTCAGAATCTAAAGAGGCGCCTCGACGAGGAGGCCGACTCGCAGCGGGTTTCTCGCCGACCGGCGGGATCGGTCTTCTCCCGGTTGGGAACTCAGGCTCGGGGAGCTGCCCGACCTTGTGAGTCCAACGCCAGCTCCAGGCCCCGGGAGCGAGAACAGGCACGATCTCCCAGACGTCACAACGACACGGCCCCGAGGCCGTCGGTCCGTGACCGCTTGGGGGACAACCCTCATCCCCGTTCTCCCCCCGCGGCCGACAACGCCATGGCCGCCATCCTAAAAAAGGTCTCGGACCTTGAGGCCAAGCTCGAGAGGCGGGACGGGCAACATCATGTCCCCTACATGCCCAACTCGCCCCTCGCAGACATCTTGGTACGGGCCCCGGCCCAACCAAAAATCAACGTGGCCGCCGTGGGCCAATATGACGGGGAGACAGACCCCGTCACCCATCTCAGCAAATACTCCACCTACATGATCTCCATGGGGGCAACAGATGCCACCCAGTGCATGATGTTCCCGTTAACCTTGGGGGACAGGGCTCACCGATGGTACTCCTCGCTTCCCGCGGGGAAGGTGGTCTCATTCCACCAGCTAGGGGAACTGTTCTTGGAGCACTTCTCCTCGATCATAGGCGGACTCCGCCTAAGAACCAAACTTTGGAAGTCGATGAACAAGGACTACCCCAAGTCCTACGCGGAGTTCCGGCAGCGAGCCGGAAAAATCATCTACAATGCGGACATCCTGGCACAGCGGCTGGGCGAGAGCACCCCTGCCGAGAAGGAGAAACCACGCGCCTCGGCAGGCACCACATCAAGCCGGAGGAACTTTTCCTACCGGGCTCCCCAGCCTTTCAAGCCCTTCGATTCCGTCGAAGTGAAGCTGGCCGAAAAATTGTCGGCCACCCCGGAGTACGTCTATGTGCAGATCCGGGACAAAAATATGATGCCTAAGGCGCGGCCGTGGGTCCACAAACCGGGGGTGCAGCTCAACCCCAACAAGTACTGCCACTACCATCAAACCGTCGGGCACAACACGAGTGAATGCCGCGACCTCCTGAAGCAACTCTGGCGACTCTTCGAGGAGGGGAAGCTGGAGGAGTTCGTGAAGAGGTCGGCGGCTAGACCGGAGGCTCAGGCCGCTGCCCTCCCCGTGGAGCCAAACCGGGAGGCGGCCCTCATATGCCCACCGATGCCGGAACATCAGGCCCGACGGGCAGTCAACATGCTCTCCCCGGTGGGAGGCTTCGCACCTACCACCTCGCTCTCCAACCGCAGACAGAAGAGCGAGCTGCGAGCGATGGACAATGTCCATCAAATCGCCCTGCCGATCAACACGACGGCAAAGGAATCAAACCTCCTCGCCTTCAAGGAGGAGGATCGCACCGGGGTCATCTACCCGAACCACGACGCCCTAGTCGTGTCCGTCAACATCATGGACGTCACCGTCCATCGCATGCTCGTCGACAACGGGGCCTACTGCAACATCCTCTTCAAAGCCGCATTCGACCAGCTGGACAGCTCCTTTGAGAGGTATGTGGAGCCATGCGACCAGGTTATCAAAGGCTTCGGCGACGCCACGGTGAAACCCTACGGGATAGTTAGGCTAGCCGTAGAATTAGTTTCTAGTATAGACGCTGAGGTTAAGGCTTCGAAACAACTCGATTTTATCATTGTCGACCAGCCGTCAACCTATAACGGGTTTCTCGGCAGGCCATTCGAGCACGAGTTCGAAGCCGCCGCCTCAGCATTCTATTATTGTATCAAGTTCCCAACCCCCTCCGGGAAGGTTGGGACTCTTAAGGGAAATCAAAAAATGGCACGCGGATGTTTGGCGTATATCGATGTTATTTCAAATTTTGCAAATCAAGATTATGTCTGCACAATCGGGGAGGGAGACATGGAAATAGACGAAGAAATCCCACCCGCTGCCCACCCAATGGAAGAAGATTCGCAAACTTTTGAGGACATCCAAGTCGACTTGGAGCCAAGGCTCGGGTACGAACCCATGGAGATTGACAAAACCCTAACAGGGCAGATCGACGATCCACGCTACGGCGAACGTGGAGCCAGTCCGATCGAAGAATTAATTTCGGTCACAATGAAGAATCGGCCAGAAGTAAGTGTCCAACTCGGTTCGTCAATGTCCGGCGAGTTGCGGGCAAAGATGACCGCATTTTTAGAAGAGAACTTAGACGTGTTCGCCTGGTCCCATGAGGACATGGTCGGGATCGATCCAGCCGTATGTTCACACCAACTGCACATCGATCCATCCTGCAAGCCGATCTCACAGAAAAGAAGGAAATTCGGCCCAGACAAATACGCGATCATTGCCACCGAAGTCAAAAAGCTACTCGACAACAAACTCATCGGGATGGTCGACCCCGATGACAAGCCTCAATGGGTATCCAATGCGGTACTCGTCAAGAAGAGCAACAACACATGGCGACTGTGCATCGATTTCACGGACCTAAACAAAGCTTGCCCAAAAGATCACTTCTCGATGCCGCACATCGACCACCTGGTGGACAGCACGGCCGGGCACGAGATGCTTACTTTCATGGACGCATTTGCCGGCTACCACCAGATCCCGATGGCCGCAGACGACCAGAAGCACACAACTTTCCTCACCGAAAAAAACATGTATTTTTGGAAGCGGATGCCATTCGGGCTCATGAACGCTGGAGCAACCTATCAGAGGCTGGTCAACCACATGTTCCACGATCAAATCGGGGCGACCATGGAGGTATATATCGACGACATCGTCGTCAAGAGCGAGAAGAAAGAAGACCACCTCACACACCTAGCCGAAACATTCGAGATCTTGAGAAAGTACCGGATGAGGCTCAACCCGAAAAAGTGCAGTTTCGGCGTCGAGTCGGGCAAATTCTTGGGGCACATGGTCAGCCAGCGGGGAATCGAGGCAAACCCGACCAAGGTACAGGCGATCCTCGACATGAGCCCTCCCCGCACGGTGAAGGAGGTACAGAAGGTGACGGGCAGCCTGGCCGCTCTCAGCCGTTTCATCTCCCGCATGGGGGACCGATGCAAGCCTTTATTCGACAGCATGCGGAAGGGGAAACTAAACTGGACTCCCCAGAGTCAGCTCGCTTTCAATAACTTGAAAGCATACCTATCAAACGCCCAGGTGTTGGCCAAACCCGTCCCCAGCGAGAAGCTTTTCTTATACTTGGCGGCGTCGGACTCAGCTCTTAGCGCCGTGCTAGTGCGGGCTGAGGGGCAGGCACATCTGCCGATCTACTATGTCAGCCAGACACTTCACGACGCCGAGCTACGGTACCCACCCCTGGAAAAGTTAGCATACGCCCTAGTAATGAGCGTACGCAAGTTACGCCCATACTTTTTTGATCACCAAGTAGAAGTACTGACAACAATGCCACTTCGCCAAGTACTACATCGGCCAGACACGGCGGGCAGGTGCCTCAAGTGGGCTGTTGAGATCGGGCAATTCGGAGTCACATACGCTCCCCGAACATCCATCAAAGGCCAAGTCATGGCCGACTTCATAGTCGAGCTCACTTACCCGGAGCCGATGTCCAAGATCGAGCAGCCACCTTGGAAAATGTACGTTGACGGATCCTCCACAACTACGCGGGCAGGCGCGGGAATTGTCCTTCTCAGCCCGTCCGGCCAGTCGTTCACGATAGCCATAAGATTCGGTTTCCACGCGACCAACAATGAGGCCGAGTACGAAGCATTAATTAACGGCCTGGAAATGGCCATGGCCATGGGGGTGAAGAGACTCCAGGTCTACAGCGACTCACAGCTCGTTACATGTCAAATCTCAGGAGAATACGAGGCGCGCAGCGATAGGATGTTGGCCTACCAGGGATTAGCCAAGAACCTGCTCGAAAAGTTCGATCAAGTATGCATAGAGGTGGTACCCCGACTCGACAATACTCAAGCAGACGCACTTGCCCGCCTCGCGACATCCGAAGGGGCAGCCGACATGTCCCAGATCACAGTTACTTACCTGACCGCCCCTACGAGTTCGAACCACTAGGTGAGTAGCCTGGGGCAGGCGGAAGACAGCTGGATGACCCCCATCCTGAAATACCTCCGTGACGGCCAACTCCCAGTCGACCGGGTAGCGGTAAGACAGTTGCAGCTCCGGGCGGCCCGGTACACGATCATCGGGGACCAGTTGTACAAACGAGGCTTCGCCCTGCCCCTCATAAAATGCGTAACGCAGGAGCAGGGAAGGAAGATCTTGGTAGAAGTCCACGAAGGACGCTGCGGGAACCACGCCGGCGGCCAGGTGCTCGCCCAGAAGGTTATCCGACAGGGATACTTCTGGCCCACCCTGAAGAGGGACGCAATCAACTACGCACGGGCATGCCACAAGTGTCAAATCTATTCGCCGGCAATTCATCAGGCCCCAACCGAGCTCACCTCAATCCTGAGCCCGTGGCCGTTCGCAAAGTGGGGGATCGATCTTATTGGCCCTTTGCCTACGGCCCCGGGCAGCGTCAAGTACGCAATTGTCGCCGTGGATTACTTCACCAAATGGGCGGAGGCGGAATCACTGAAAACGATCGACCAGGAACACGTGATCAGGTTCATCTGGCGTAACATAATCTGTCGATTCGGCCTCCCACAGATAATCATTTCGGACAACGGGAAACAATTCGACGGGCTAGAGATGGAAAGATTCTGCCAAAAGCACAAGATCAAGAGGTTATTCTCGTCACCCTACCACCCCCAGTCGAACGGACAGGTCGAGGCGGTAAACAAGATAATCAAACACACGTTGAAGACAAGGTTGGAGGAGAGCAAGGGAACATGGGCGAGCAAGCTACTCGAAGTGTTATGGTCATATAGAACGACATGTCGCACCGCAACCGGGGAGACTCCTTTTGCTCTAGCCTTCGGAACAGAGGCAGTCATCCCGGCTGAAGTCGTCATCCCGAGCCTCCGCACCTCACAACCCGTGGGGACCGAGAACGACCAGGCCATGCTAAACGAGTTGGACCTGCTGGAGGAGAGAAGGCTGTCCGCAGAACAAAGAAACATAGCTTACAAACGCCGGGCTGAAAAATACTTCAACTCGAAGATCAAGATCAGGGAGTTCGAAACCGGGGACCTGGTACTCCGACGGACGGTCGGGCAGCCCAAGGGGGCATTTGGTCCGAATTGGGAGGGACCCCTAAAGGTCTCCAGCCGCCTCGCCAATGGAGCCTACGAGCTGGAAAGCCTTGAGGGCAACCCGGCCCAATACCCTTGGAACGCCTCCCTACTCAAAAAATACTACCAGTAGGAGCTCGTTGTAATCGCTACTCGAAGCGCAAATTTGTAAAAATTAATAAGCGGTTGTTAAATCAATCTCATCTTCGTGAAGTCGCTGCCCGACATTCGGCTATAGCACTTCATTAATTAATCTGTTGGTTAATTCTTTAAGCGGTTGTTAAATCAATCCCGTCTTCGTGAAGTCGCTGCCCGACATTCGGCTATAGCACTTCATTAATTAATCTGTTGGTTAATTCTTTAAGCGGTTGTTAAATCAATCCCATCTTCGTGAAGTCGTTGCCCGACATTCGGCTATAGCACTTCATTAATTAATCTGTTGGTTAATTCTTTAAGCAGTTGGTAAAACAATCCCATCTTCGTGAAGTCGCTGCCCGACATTCGGCTATAGCACTTCATTAATTAATCTGTTGGTTAATTCTTTAAGCGGTTGGTAAAACAATCTCATCTTCGTGAAGTCGCTGCCCGATATTCGGCTATAGCACTTCATTAATTAATCTGTTGGTTAATTCTTCAAGTGGTTGTTAAAACAATCCCATCTTCGTGAAGTCGCTGCCCGATATTCGGCTATAGCACTTCATTAATTAATTCGTTGGTAAATTCTTTTGGGCAATCGTTAAAAGTCACTACCCGACATTCGGCCAGAACACTACCGATTATTATTTATTATCCGATTACGTTATCTACGTTATTTACCCGGCTGGAAAACTAAAAGTTCAAGGAGACAAAGCGAAATGAAGGGCAAAGCAATTTCATTAAGGAGGAAAAGAGAAAATACAAGACGGCCAGCGGCCAGCAAACTTAACAAAACAAAAGAAAAGAAAAATCACGGGTGCGCCTCGTCCACCACCCCCAGGTCCTCATTCGCCTCCTCGTCGGCAAGCGGGTAAAGGAAGGTCGCCGGGTCGCCAAGGAACGACAGATCCAGCCCGCGATCGACCAGGTCCTTCAGCGTGATATCATAGTCCGGGGAGGGAGGATTGGACTCGACATAACTCCTCAGATCGGCCAGAGGCCCGGAGTAGTCGGCCTGGGGATTCTGACGGAGCAGGGAGCGAATCGAGTCGGCGTAAGCATTAACGTACACCATGGACCCAGCCGACTCGTTCTCAGCGGCCAATCGGGCACGCTCGGACTCCAGGCGCCTGTCCGCCTCCGCCGCGAGAGCCTCCTTGGCTTGGCGGACTTCTTCAGCCGCCCTCGCCTCGGCCTCGGCGCGCGCCCTCCTCTCTTCCTCGAGGGCCCCCTCTAGTTCAGCCCGACTCGCTCGGCCGGCTTCCAGCTCCTCCCGAAGCTTTTTGTTCTCCTCTTCCAGGCGGGTAGCTTCGTCCCGTTTCGACTGGAAGACTGCCCTGTAGGAGGAGGCAGTCCGCATCTCCCGCTCGTATTCGAGCATAATGCCCTCCATGGCAATAGCGTTGCGGGAGGTACGGATGGCCGCCGCCCTCATCCGGTCGGCGAGCGAGACGGTCCTCGCGGCCTTCTGGCAGTTGAGGGTCCATGATCGGGGCAGATTCAGCACGGCGCGGCGTAGTTCCTCCGGCCAAGACTCCGGCACGACCTCCGAGTACGGAGGATCCTGCGAGCGCAGGAATTGAAGAACCTCGGGCGGGGGCAGAGGCTCAGGCCTGCGTGAACGCGGGAAGAGAAGATATATTAAAAATCCTACGTCACAAAATCGACTAGAAGACTTGGAGAAGAAAACGTAATACTTACGTGAGGTTATTGCCCCAGCCCAAGAATGAGAAGTCGCTGCGATCGCGGGCAGGGGAGGCCGGGCCCCCTAAAGTCGCCTCGACGGTGCTGGCCACGAGCCCGCCAGTCGCCGGGTCCAGGTTGACCGTTACCATAGCCGGGTCGACAGATGTCTGGCCCTCGACCCGGGCCTGCTTGTGTGGGCGCTGCCCGTCTGCCGGGGAGGAGGATGTCGGAGGCACCTGGGCCGCGGGCGGGCTGCGGATCACCACCCCTGCGGCACGGACGGCTCCCCGTTTCGCCAACTTGGCCAGGGCGTTCTTCTTCGGCGCCATGTCAACAGTCTCCTCGGAGGATTCGACGTTTACGACCGGGATGGCTGCCTGGCCGGCCTCGGTTGCGGTCCTTGGGGAGGCTGCCGGGGAGGTCGATGGCGTGGAGGATTCGGCCGGGAAGCGTTGCGCTGCGAGAAAAGTGGCAAGATTAGAAATCGAGAAGCGAGAACGAGGATAAGGAGAGTCGGGCAGGAAAGAGTCTTACCACCGAAATCCAAGTGGCGCGGGAAAGTCTGAAGCCCGGAGAGCCTTCTGTACTCGTCGTCGTTGAGAAGTTCGACGTCGCGATTGTCCACGCTCTCGGATCTCACCAAGGCAAGCGCCTGCCTGAAGTCGTCGGTCAGGTCGGCCTGATTTGGTACCGCGCAACCTGCACAAGGAAAGAAGAATTAGATCAGTACTAAGAAATGAAGAAAAATTCAGTATTTACCTCGACGGTCGCGCTCCCGATATTCCCGTGGAACCGGGATGGTGTGCCCGTCTATACCGACGCTCTCCCAGGCGCCGCCGACCCACCACCACCTTTCCTGCCAGTGCGTCACCTTCGGCGAGATGCCGAAGACAATGGCATCTCCACCTCGGGGCTTCACGGAGTAATACCCAAGGTTCATCCGCCCGACCGATGCCACGGTGTAGTACAGATAGTTGAGCTCGGACGGAGTGGGCATACGATGCAGCCCGCGCCGACCGAGGGCAACCATTACCCCCAGGATGTAGCTCCACCCATTCGGGGTGATCTGGGTGATCGATAGATTCCAGGCTGCGAGTAGCTTGGAGATGGCCGGGTGAAGCGGGAAACGGAGCCCGGCATGAAGGGTGTCCGCATTTATGGCGATTAGGCCTTCCGGAGGTTGATCGGCCCGTTCATTCTCTCGGGGAGCGTAGAAGAAGACGTCGGAGGGCGCCTGGAATGTCCAGTACAACTCCCTCACGTCGGCGTCCGGGGGAAGGCAGCTAGGGCGGCGAGAGGCCCCAAAGTCAGTATCCTGGGCCTCGAGATATGCGCGGGGAGGGCGCTTTTGCACGAACCGGCTCATATACTTCGAGTGGTCGAACCCGATTAGCCGGCTGTCCGCGTAGTCTATTTGGTCGGGCACGGCTTCCCGCTCAAACAAGAAATCTTCGGCCCGGGGCGGGTAGGCGGAGACCGGGGAAACGCTTAGGGCTTCCCCCTCTCGTTGGGGGCTCATCCCCTCCAAATCGTCCGCGAAGGCATCCACATCCGTGGAGTTGCCCTCGCCCTCTCTGGCGGCGGCGCGGGACGTTCCTTCCCCGGCCGGTTTGAAAGGCCTCTCGGCATCGGCGGCGGAAGTGATAAGCATCGGCGGCGCCGATGTTCTCGACGGAGTCGCTCATGACGAAAATAGAGTAAGAAGCAAGAAGTTACCTTGGACTCGGGAAAGATCGCCGGAATCTGGGGAGTTCGCCGGAATCTGAGGAATTCGCCGGAAAACTTAAAAATCCTTAAGGGGGGCACGAGTTTGCAAGAGAGGGAAAATGAGAAAATGGGCTGGGAGCCCCTATTTATAGAAGAAAAAGGAGGGACTAAACAGCAAAAAAACGGGGTCGGAAATGAAATAAAACAAAGTTCTGGGGGGCGCGTGGGAGTCACGCGCGCAACGGTTGGGGAGCAGATTCGGCGGACGTGACCCCTGGATTTCTGCGCATCAGTCACGCCATCCCGTGACGTCAGCAGGCACGGCAGACGAGGCGTCGTCTTGGAAACCGAAACGTCACCCCCAAAATTCAAATTCAAAATCAAGATGGTCTGCAGTTCGACCAGCCCGCCACCCGACGACTGCGGCCCCCCAATGTCGGGCTGGTGGGGCAATTGTTACATACGATATTTTACTACCCGATCCATCGGGTATCGGATACAGGCCCACTGCTGTAGCGGGCTCGGAGGAGAACAGTCTTTCGACCGGTCAGACAGACGGGCTGGGACCCAGAGGCTGCCCGACATGAGCCTCTGGGATCGGCCGGGAAGGGTACTTATAATCCACATGCCCGGATATCGGGCGGCCAGCGACGAGCCCCTGGGCAGGTACTCTACCCGCCTGCCCGCAAATGGCCAACCGGGGCATTTTCGTCCGGACTCGCTTCCCGGTACCCGAGTACCCGTCTACCCGACCCCAGGCCGCGCCAGCTATGAGAGGACGTCGAGTGCCATCAATCCAGAGGATGTGACAGGGTCAAAGAGGGCAGTTGAGGCCAAGTCCAATCACCTCAGGGGTGACAGTGCCACGTGGCGTCTCCTCATTGGCTCGTAGGGGAAGCTGTAGCCACTCATTACCTTCCAGCTAGGAGTAGGAGGGGCCCACGAGTCCACCTACTAAGCTTGGGGAACCCCCACCTTGTACATTATAAATAGGGCTTTGAATGCCAATTTGTAGCACACATCACATTTATTGCAAATACATACTTGAGAGCTCATTTACTCTCACATTTACTCCTTGTCATCATTAATATAAAATCCTACCCGCTAGGAACCCGGCAGCGAGACCAGTCATAAATCGCTGTCAACATGTTCGTAAGTTTGAAAATTTTCAAAGTCAATATATTAAAAAAAAAACATATATATTCATATCATGACTTGGACGGTTGTGTGGGTGGGAATGTGGGATGGTAGGAATGGGAAAGTTGGAAATAAATGGTAAGTAGGATTTCATTATTGAATATATTTAATGTAAAATTAAATTTATATATATTATATAATATTATAAATGTATTTAATATTATATGGAGCAGAGCAGGGCGGGACAGAACAATAAATATTTATATCCATGCCTGATCTGTTCCGTGAGTGGGGCGGAACTAATCTGCTCCATTCTTAGAATGAGACAGGGCGGAGCTGATCCAATCCGAACGGGACGGAGCAGATTATTTATAGAGCGGATCATTTTGCCATCCCTACCCTAAAGACCAACTCCAGCCGAGCGGCTGTACTTCTTATGTTTACACTATGCTGAAACTTTGCAAATAAATAAATATATATATATATATATATATATATTTTTTTTTTTTAATTTAGTTTTGTATTTTTCTAGGATGTTATGTTATAATTCTCTCATTACTTTTGTAATTTGTGCAACACTAGTAGGTAATATTTTTTTAAAATTATTCTGACATTATAGAAGTCAATTTTTTTTATCTCAATTAATGTAAAATAAATTATTTATTATAACGATGAATTTTCAATTTTAATTTGCATGAATTTTTTTTTTATCAATTTTACATATTTTTTAAATTTGATCAAAATTTAAATTGAAAATTAATAAAAACTAAGTTATTTAATCAAAATAAGTTTACCAATATGTTATTCTTATAGATAATTATAACATAATAATGAAAAGTTCATTTTTTAATGCAAAAAAAGTAGTAGTGTAAACTGCAACAATTAATGTGACACTGTGTGTATAATAGAATAAGTGTTGAATTGAGTCGATGGGCTAACTGGGAATACAAAATAATGTAGGGAAGTCCAAATGTCCAATATCCTACGCATTGCGCACTAATAGTCGAGTAAAACATAGAGAAGTGACATGGAGGTCATGCCTATTAATTATGACCAATTTAATTTTTCTTCCATAGGACGGTGGATCATTCATGTAGGATCGATCGATCGATTAAACACCTTCCTTCTCATCCACATTGCTTAATTTTTACATATAATTAAATGAGATTGATCAATATGTTACTACATATAATTCTTGATGAGACGTAACCAAAGCTTAAAATTATATTGAATCCTAAATAACGAATTTGATCTCATAAATTTATTTCCTACTTTTTAGGCTGTGTATTAAGAAGATCTATCTGGAGGATTTCGAAGAATATTCAAATAGCTATATGCCATATACTTTCAATATGTATGTTAGATTGCTTAATTTTGAGCTTAAGTTTTATTTTTAAATGCTTTTCATTTTATTAATTTTTCCACGTGTTTCTCGCAATTGTTTACCCCTCTAAATTTCTCTTTTTAATTAAAAAATATTCGTTTACTTGAAAAATATATTTTGCACACCCTCTTTTTCATATTTATTTGCATCTCTCTAATCACTTAATAAGGGTAAAATTGTAAATAAAATTATGTTCCAAAATTCAATATAAAATGTCAAAAACATTTTAAACGAGTAAGTCTATTTTGCATTAGATACACCGGCAACTCAAGTGCATTTTTAAACAATTAATTTGACTGAATCAAAAATATTTTTACTGAACAATAACAATTGTTTAGATGTAACCGTTCAACAAAAATAATTGATCCTATTTACAAATATAATTAAAATGCACGGTGCACCTAATGTATATACAAAACTTTAATATTTTAAACTAACTAAAATCACTCAAAATTGTAATGTAAAGTAAATCGAATTGATTTTCTGGAACAATTAAATATAAATATCCCTAAACATTATCAATAAATTTGTCATTAGTATTAACTCGGACGAATTACCTATAAGGCTCAACACAACTTACATTAGAAGGTTTAGCAACTTAATTTATGTTATAGCGATGATAAATAAGTAATATTTGATTCGATAAAGGGAAGGGCTTAGATCAGCAGACAAGTTGACAAGAGTCCACGTACGCACTTACCATTTTTTATTTGAGGAGATACGCCCATGCCCCATACCATGGACGTGACGAATTGTTAGGTCTTTCGTCTGATAAAAAAATGAGTAATTTAATTCTGCTGATGCACAAAAAAATAGATAAAATTAAGAAAGAAAGAGAGAAATTAAAGACACTCTCAAAACAATTATAGTATCCTTAATTCTGAATAAACAATTGTTGAACAAACCTTGGAGCGAATCAAACGACTAATCACAACACTGAAAATATTACGATAAATATGTATAATTAATTATTTAATTTACTAATCTTTATCACCCTTTCATGCACTAAAAAGATCCGCATCGATCCAACTGCTAGCTGAACATGGAACTTGTGAAGCATACGTAATCAGAAGGCATAATCAACTTTTTTGTAGGCCCTTAATTGATATTAACCATGCACAAAAAGAAAACCAAAATAGCAAACCTTATAATGATTTCATCTTATATATATATGCTGCATGGACTATAAAACAAAAAATTCCGACTTTTCCTTTTTGTGTGTGTGTTAATTTTTTGTTAAATTGGGACAAATAATTTCTCATGATAACCGGCCGGACAATATATTATATATGTGAATTTATCTGCATATTGATGATGTATTGACTCCTCCACTTATGCATCAAATTATATCATTTGTGCTATTTTTGGTGTTCCACACTGTATCCATGCATAGTTTAGGTATTACATGTGAAATGTTAAAAATATTCAACGCACCATCATAATAATTATTAGGTAAATTAATATAAGCAAATTAATTTAATATATATATATATATTTCTCTATAAATTCAAATTTTAAAATAAAATAAAATTATTTCATAGGACCAGAGCTTTGACTCGCTCACATTCCAGGTTCGATTCCTCGACATCCACCCATATTAATTGTCTAGATTTTCTTCCCAAAGAGGAAATTTGAGAATTCAGCTCATAAGTAAGAGGAAATGTAAGAGAAATAATTTAAAACGTCCACTTATATTAATTGTTCACTTATTGGGTCTCCTCTCCATAGGAAAAAGTGGAGAAATTAATTAAATTCTTTCAATAATCCTAGACTCAGGATGTGAAATACATATTAAAACATAAAAAAAAAAAAATTGATATTAGAATTGAACTACTTTATGCATGGGACATCACCCGATCGAGTAGCAAGTTCCCTTCTAAGTAGCTTCACGTTTCCATGAAAGGTTACCCTCCATTTTTATTCTCTCTCTTCCTTTTTGAAATTATAGCCGTTCTCAACATTATAAATTGGAGGAAATTGAAGTCCCTTCATCAAACATATCTAGAGTGAGAGAGATAGAGAGAGATGGGTAGTGGATTGAAGGCGACATTAGGAGCGGCGGTGCCGTACGCCGCCATGGTGGCGGTGGAGGGTTGCATTATTGCATTGACCATACTGGCTAGCACGGCCATTGCTAGAGGAATGAGCCCCTTTGTGTTTGTTGTGTATACTAATGCCATCGGATCTATCATACTACTCCCTTTTTCATTCTTTTATGATAATAGGAATAGGTAGGTATATGCACCTAATCTTTAAAATTAATTGTCCACACATTTATACTCATACATACATATATATATACACGTGGTATGGATACTATATTACACACAATTTAATTAAATTGTGTGATCGATCCAGTTGTTGCCAAATTTGGATCGAAGATATATATCTAGTGTAATGCTGTAATATTTTTTATTTAGATAAGTGATAAGTACGTAAGAGATGTAATTGGACAAAGTCTCATATGCACCAAGTGCACGGTGTACTCACTCAACAGTGGATATTGTATACACTGAAAAGTTAGTCTCAATCACACTGAAAAGTTAGTCTCAATTACACTGAAAAGTTTACTTTTCAGTGTAAACTTTTCAGTGTAATTGAGACTAACTTTTCAGTGTGATTGTGACTAACTTTTCAGTGTATACAGTATCAACTGTTGAGTAAATGCATCATACACCAAATGCACAAGAGGCTTACTCGATGTAATTAACTTGTTATCATCTAGATCTGTTATATTTTATACTATAATTTATTTAGGAAATGTTACTACGTACATATTGATACATCTACATGCATGCATGCATGCCTCACATTACGAAAACACGCTTATTACATCACATATAGGTTGAAACACTAGCGAGGATTATATATCGTAAAACCTAATTAATGATATATAGCTCTACTATTTCTCAAAATTTCAGACCAGGAGAGCCATTCTTGACCCTACCATTTCTCGTGCGTGTGTTCTTCCTTGGTTTTATAGGGTTTGTTCTCTCTCTCTGATGATTTCTGAACATTTTATTAACGAATATATATATTGAAGAATAATATTGTATATAATTAATTGGTGTAATTTGCAGGATAACAATAGCTCAAAACCTAGCATTTGTTGGGTTAAGTTACAGCTCTCCCATCGTTGCATGTGGCATGGCCAATCAGATGCCTGCTTTCTCTTTTATTTTGACCATTATCCTCAGGTCCATCTTCTTAATTCATTTTCTTGATTTGTCAACATAAATTCAGCTAATCATCTTAATTACTATTTTTATTTTTATGCAATCTATAAATTTTAGAGACTACAAGAAAAGAAAAGGTTGTCTACAAAAAATTTCATTTTTTTTTAGTGGAATACGACTTGCCTACAATTTTTTTAATCTTGTAACCACCTTCATTTTCAACCTACAAATAATTTGTCAACAAAATCAATTTACCTACGAAATGAAAATTTTAGGTAGTAATTATCTATATGCAATTTGTCTACAAAAAAATTATCCACAAATTAAACAATTTGCCTACAATAATTTTGTTGGCAAATTAATTGTAGGTAAGAAATAAAAGCCTATGTATTTTTAAAAAATTATGAGCAATCTTCATTATGAAATTTTTTATAGAAAATTTTATAGCCACATTAAATATTTAAATTTTATAGGTAAGTTTATGTTTTCCCCCCTTAATTGGCATCTATTATATCCAAGGAGACTTTCGGTAAAAGCTCAGTATATTAAAAATAATATTATTATTCAAGTCAAATGAAGACACATACAGTAAAATAAACAAACACAAAATTTAAACTAGTATATTACCCCAAATTCTGTTCTATGATTTAAGGATAATTGCATACGCATATGATACATGTGTACATGTGATCTGATATAAAATACTCGTAGAACACAAAATACGTTCACACCGACACGAATTTGTATCTATTTTAGGCTTTTAGCACCAGACTTGCACCGTCAAAAAGTTGTGTCAAATAAATATATATTATCAAAAAGATTAAACCACTCAATTTTTTAATTTAGTTAATTCAATTGAATCGAGAGAATCCAAAGCTCCTAGAATATGGTAGCTAGCTTGAGGAATATCTATATTGGGCTTGATTTACTTGATCATTCTTATCTTGGGCCGAGGCTAAACTCTCGTATTCATCACGTGGGATCGCCTTCTTATTATTGTCGACCCATATTAAATTGTTGTTTATTTTATTTTTCAAAGACAAAAACTTGTGTTTATTTACCTAAACATGATTTCTTCAGCCTGACAAAAAAAAAAAAAAAACTTGATTTTTTCCAAATATCACTATTTTGTATATACAATATTACAATTATGTATATCAACAATCATTGTATGCATATATATAGATTATTACTCCCTCCGTCCCACTATTCTGTTCCCCCTATTTTTGGGCACAACATTTAAGGTGGATATTAAAATATAGATATAGTATATGTGATGTGATGGAGAGAGAAGAGAATAAAGTGTAATGTGGTTAAAATGAGTGAATGTGAATAAAGTAAATGAATATAATATTATTAGTTGATTTCCAAATAAGGTATGGGAACATAATAGTGGGATGGACCAAAATGGCAAAACGGGAACAGAATAGCGGAACGGAGGGAGTACTATTTAAAAACTAAATATTTTTAAACAAAAATAATTTATATATATAACAGTGAATTCACGTTCACAAGAAACCTATTTTTTTTTTTTAAAGGGAATATTTCGATTTCAAAATTTTAACTGATCTTGAACTTTTGATCTAATAAAGGAGAGCAGCATCATAAAATTAGCCAAATAACTAAGACGTACAACATAAATAATCTTGTTCAAATTAAAAAATTTAAGAAAAGTTCGTGATTTTAGGATAAGTTTAGTGATTGTTTGCTATCACTATTTAATAAGTAGAAATTAATTTATTTTTTTTAAAAAAAAAATCAATTCTATATTGTTTGCAATCCATATGTAACTACCTTAAAATCTAATTTGGAGAAGCAGAAAAAACCTACTTTGGATTCTGAGAATTGATATTTTGTAGATTTGTTTTCATTATAATTGATTTTTATGCAAACACTCCCACTTTTAAAATCACTTAATTTCAAAATATTTTTCAATTTTAATTTTACTACAAAAATCACTTAAATTTACTCCTGCCTTTGCAGCAGAGATTCAAAACATACCCTTAATCTTGTGCAGACAGTTTTATTATTTTATATGAATGAGTAAATAAAAAAATTAGGAAAATTTCAGTTTTCAAATTTTAAAGAGATTGTAGATAGTTTACCTATTTAAAAGTGCACACTTGATTTACAAGAAATTTACTCCATATTCTTTTTTAAGAGTTGTACAAAACATATGACGAATTACATTGAATTAGTTTACTACAAACTCACAATCCAAAATAATATTTAGGATCAGAATAAATTAAAATACGATTACTCATATATTGATTGATGTTATTTCAGGAGTTCAAAATTTAATTGGAAATGGTCAGGGAGCCAAGCAAGATTAATAGGCACAATCATATCTATCGGGGGTGCAATTTCCCTCGCTCTTTACAAAGGCCCTACTATCAGAAACCACTCATCTCCACCACTACCCTTTCAGCTGTTAGTCTTCACTTCACCACATCAAAATTGGATTCTCGGCTGTATTCTCTTTGCTGCTTCTACACTTACTCTAGCCATCTGGAACATTCTCCAGGTAGATCTGTTAATTAAACTCATCAATATTTTATAATTAATTAAAATTATGAAATTTAATGCTATCGATGATCAGGTGGGAATTGTGAAAATGTGTCCAAATATCATGAAAATACTGTGTTTTTATAGCTTATTTGGGGCTATTCAATCAGTTGCTGTTGCACTCTACTATGAAAAGGATCCTAATGCATGGAGATTGGAGCTTAATTTTCAATTCCTTCTCATCATTTTAACAGTAAGATTACATAACTTAATACCATCACAAATCAATCAATATTAATTATAATTAACTTATATATTGATACAAACAAAATATTATATACTTTTGTACGTAATTATCAATATTGAACTTCATATAATCATACACGTCTATATACATACATACGTATTTATTTAATTAGTTGGATTAAGGTAGCTAATTATATGTACATAAAATTATACCAACAGGCAATCTTCGGTAGTGTAATCCGTAGCAGTGTACAAATATGGTGTAGCCGATTGAAAGGGCCTCTTTTCGTACCATTTTTCAAGCCTTGTGGAATTGCGTATGCCAGCACCTTCGGAAGTCTATTCTTTCCTGATACATTCCACTATGGAAGGTAATTAAGCTTTCCTTTATACTCGGCCTTTGAATATTTATACTAGTTTTGTTTTTTTACCTGTTATTTTTTTATTATATGTTGGAGAATATTACTAATAGTATTTTTTTTTTTTTATAAACAATCACTTTATTCACAAATAGATCTCCCAACATCTCATAATATCAACATATGATAGAAAATAGTAAACAAAAGAGACAGGACTAAGTAAAATTAGATGGTATTTTATGCGCTTCCATTGGTGTAAAAATTGCAGTAAAATGTACTTCAACATGAAATGTCGCTATAATGTTATACTCCAATACATTACCAAAATTAGCAAACGTATGCATGGCTAATCAATTGCAAATACCGATTTTATTTAAATATATAATATTAAATAATAATTTATAAATTATCCATGGTACTTTTAAATTAAAAAAAAATTGTGAATCTGTCATTTTGCAGCATAATGGGAGCAGTTATATGTGGGGTGGGGTACTACACCGTGTTGTGGGGACAGATAAAAGATGAAGAGATGACCAAATCCGACGGTTCTAAAAAGATTTCGTCGGTGGATGAAAGGGTCCCACTTCTGCAACAAGATTCCGAAGTGTGAATTATATCAACGAGGAGACCCAAATATATCTTATGCAAATATGTTTTTTACATAAATATTCTGGACGGGGTTTATTTCCTCAGGGCCCTCCAATTTAAATTAGGCATTGCGCGCTTCTATGTGGAGTGTGATTGTTATTTCTTTAATTTTGTAAAAATATGGTGTGTTGTTGTAACTTGTATTACTACATAATAGGGTTGTTCACGGTACGGACCAAAACGAATATTTGAGAATATCCGTGTTTGTACCAAAGTTCGGTTATTTTAAAATTCATGTGTTCGTGTCCATACCGAAATATATGTACGGTACGATACGTATATATTATTTTTCGGTATGGATCGGAGCAGATTTTCAGTTACAAACGGACCGGAACGGATCGGATCGGATCGGTACGGAACGAAGTAGAAAAATGGATTTTTTACCCATTTTTTATCGTTCTTTTTTTTTAAAATCAATTTAAAAGAAAATGATGCATGTGCACTCACACGAATGCTAAACAACTTCAACCACAATCAAACATATATCATTACAAGCTCGAATATAACACATTATTTGATAATGAATGGTTAAAAAATTAACACAAATTACCATCAATAGAGTATTTAAAATACAATATATAAAATATACTCCCTCCGTCCAATATTAGTAGGCCTACTTTTTGGACAGTTATTTTTTGTCATAAATTGGAGGGTATTATGAGGTATTGTGAGGTTCATTTATCAATAAAATTATTGTTTATGGAAAATATGATACTTATATTTTCCATAAACAATAACTTTATTGATAAATGAACCTCATAATACCCTCCAACTTATGACAAAAAATAACTGCAAAAAAGTAGGCCTACTAATATTGGACGGAGGGAGTATATTTTAAAAATTCTTTTAAATATCTTGTGAATGGAAAATACAATATTAAAATCATATTGATCTTAATTTCTAACACAGGGTACACCATATCCAAGAAATGTATATACATGAAAAATAAAATTAAAAGAATAAAAAAATTAATTTTAAATCATTTTGATATACACCTAAACATAAGTTAACGTTTTAAGAACTTAATAAGATAAATAATATAGTATTTGTATTCTGAAAAGGAGGAGAAATTATGGTATCGTATAGGTGCACTTGAATTTAATAACATTATAAAAATATTTGATAAATAATAAATAATAAATAATTAAATTTAATACATATTTAATATTTAGTTATTCGGTACGGTACGGTTGGGTACAGTCACATTCGGTTTTTCGGTACGGTTAATTTGGTAATATCCAGATCCATACCAAAAAAATATTCGGTTCGGTTTTGGTAAGGTTAAAATAAAAAAATCCATAATTTTTTCGGTTCGATTATTTTTCGATGCATATTTTAGTACAGGTTCGATAATCTCCGAACTTCGTGAACTACCCTACTACATAATAACCAGATTATGTAATTTATTAAATGTGTTCATCGCTCAAAATGAGGTAAAAATTAATGACAAGGAAAAGGCCGGTCAAATATGGCACTAATATATTCACTTCAAATTACATATAATTATTAACGGTAATGCTACATAGGCAGAATCAGCCCATGACAGAAGGGGGTATTATTGATAATCTATATGTAAATAGGGGTATTAACGGCAATCTATGATGCACGGATTCTTCTAAAAATATAACTATGCAGTATCGGATTCGCACCCGCCCCCTAAAAGGGGTGCGATTCTTGAATCCGTAAATCGGATTCTCCACGTGGCGAATACAGCTGCCACGTGGCGAATCCACAAATGGATACTCGAATCCTTCTCGCGAATCCTACTTATTAAGCATTAAATATGTAATTTTAAATGAAATTTATTATATAATATAATTTAAATTGACAATGTGACACTTGTTTTATATTAAAATCACTCTTATGACGTATAAATTAGGCTAATGGAACTTTAATTGATTTTTTGTTACTTAATTATATTAAATTATTGAATATGTTCAAGTTTTGGATCAGAGAAAATATGAATTATATACGTTCGATTTACAAAATTTTAAAATATATTTATTTTTTAAGTATTATATATAATAAAATATAAATAAACAGACGTATCCTTGACGAATCGCACCCTAAGTTTTTTGAAAAATCGTATCCCCGTACCCGTATCGTATCGCCCCCGCACTCACGCACCCGCACCTGTGCAACATAGACGGCAATGCACATGCTAGTTTGAAATTAATTTAGCCTTGAAAAAACCGAAACCCAAATTCTGTCTTCTCTCTCTATTTTCAAATTTGAAATTTGAAAATATCTTCTATCTTCTCTCTAGTTAATTACTTCGTAACTTCCAAGATAGTAAGGATATCAAATATATTATCTATTAACAAGCATTACTAAAATCTATCTTCTTCTCCATAAAAAAATTGTTTTAATTTTTTTTTTTTTTTTTGAAAAACAATGCATCAAGGCCGCAAGAAATTTTATGTTGTATTCAAGGGTGCTCGTGTTGGCATCTACACAAGTTTTTATTAGAATTTGTATCTTTTAATATTAGAATTCGTAGAAATCATTAATATTCAAAGAAGTAAATAACAATAATATTAAAATTTGTATCTTTTATTATTTTTTGTAAAATTTATATTTGACAAGTAATACAACAATATAAAATATAAAAGAGAAAAATATCAATATTGAACTATACTAACCGTATCAATAAGCAAAATTTAATTAAAATTTATTTATTAATATTTCAATAAAATTGATATACTAACCGTACCAATAAAGTTAATATACTAACTGTACCAATTAAAATTTCAATAATGTTTATATACTAATCATACCAATAAAGTAGCAAAAGTTAATATAATTGAATTTTATTTAAAATAAAATTTGGAATAGAATAGCAAAAGTTGATTAAAAAATGAGTCCGAAATTAAAGTTTGATATTCAATCCTAATCCATTTTAAATCTGATTTAAAAAAAAAATTAAAGTTGTTGTACAATTTTAAAAATTGATTTACATTGACTAAGTCCTACACAGTAAATCACACACATATATACAACCCCACTAAACCCTTAATGTGGTCAATTTTAACCATCCATTTTTTTTTTCATTTTAACCGTCCTATGTCATGCATCTCACACTCCCCCATTTTAATCATTTCAACCGTCCATTTCATCCCCACCACCAGCATCTACTACAAGTACCGTAAAATTAAAATGTAAAAATTTGTCAAAAAATTAACATTAAAAACCAATATCAAAATCTCAAATTATTAGAAACCGAACAAAAATTTATTCAATAATAATTGCCATCATTGGAGGTTTTCATAAATAAAATTTTCAAGCGTGCAAAGTGAGTTTTGAATAACCAAACGTCGAAGACAAAGAGATGGAAGGAGTGTGAAGAAATTATTAAATAATTAAATTTAATTAAAAAAAATATTGAATATGTGATTCAAAAGTAGGTGTGAGGGGAACATTTAAATTTAAATTAAATTTTTAACTGAATGCCTAACAAAATTGAAATGATCTTTTTTTTTTTTTGGATAAGTGGGAGAAATGATATTGAAAATTAGATTGAATTAAATTAAAAAAAATTATTTGTTTAACTTCCCACTATCATCTGTCCAACTTCCCCCTCTAATTTGAATCTCACGTATCTGTCCAACTTCCCCCTCTAATTTATGCGTTATTCTCTTTAAATTCTTTGTTTGATATATGCTTGCACCCCAAACCCAAAAAATATTAATTTTAATTCAAGCCGTTTGAACTTATTTGGATTTTGAGTAGATTACGATCTAAATCACTACAAAAAAATTAGTTTTTCGTGATAAATTTTTTTATCACAAGAACGTAAATTTTCGTCACCAAAGACTAATGGTGATAATTTTTTTTGTCACAGGCGCCGTCACCAAAAGCTCGTCACGAAAGGTTTGCGGTGACGACAAAAGGATATTGTCACAACAACTAGTGACGAAACCTATTTGTCACAAGTAATAGTATTGTCGTGACGAATTTATCATCACTATAGCCCTATATTTTTGTCACCCAAAATTATTTTTCGTCACAACATCATAGCATTTTTGTTGTTTTACGTGACAAAATCTATTTGTCACCATAAATAATATTTTTGTGACGAAATTATCGTCACTATAACCCTATATTTTTGTCACCCAAATTATTTTTCGTCACAACATCCTTTCATTTTTGTTGTTTCACGTGACAAATTTTAATTGTCATTATAATAAATGTTGTTGTGACAAAATTATTGTCACTATAACCCTATATTTTTGTTATTCAAATCATTTTTCGTCACAACATCCTTATATTTTCGACATTTTCTCGTGATAAAAAACAATTGTCACCATAGATAATGTTTGTCTGACTAAATTATTGCCACCATAACCCTATTTTCGTCACAACATCGATACATCTTTAACGTGAAAAAATATATTTATCACTGAAGAAAGAATTTTTGTGACAAAAATATTATCATTATACTAGAATATTATAGTCACATAAACCTATAAATTCTTTGTTGTGACAATTATGTTCGTAATCTAAGAATCTATGACAATTATTGTCACAACTACATAGAGGTACCCTTGGTCACCCTAAGCTACAATATAAATCAACCAAAAATTGTAATTTGGTTATATTTGAAGATATACACTTAACGTCAAGATAAATCTTACATATATATATATAAACTCAAATGCATAAAAAGCATTAGTTTAAAATTAAACATCAATATGGTCATTAAAACAAATAATTGTAATTGAAATAGTGTATAACATTCTCACCTCCAAAAGTTAATAAATTACTAAAGTATTAGACTTACAGTCAAATTATCTTGAAATTACAATAATATTTGCACTAAAATAATAATTTGAGTACTTCTTGGTATATCTCCAACACTCCAAACACAATTGAGAAGTTATCTTCATTCCGTATGGATCTTGTATTGAAGAAAGGTCTATTCTGCAGAACAAATAACATTGTAAACTATTAAATTTTAAAAAAACTGATCAAGGACAAATTATTGCAAAGATTAAAAAATATCACACAAAAAGAAAGATCATCAGTCCAACATACAATTAGAACTAACTACTCCATCCCACAACTACTTTCACACTTGTCTCACTTAAATGTCCCACAATTATTTTCACACTCATAAAATTAAATTTCTCTCTCTCTATCTCTTACAAAAGTCAATAGTGTAAATTTACTTTATTAAGAAATATTCAACCTCATATTCACATGGTAATTTTTCTTAGAAAATGTGTCATCTCTTATTATGCAAGTAGTTTCAGGGTGGAAGGAGTACTTATCTAGAATAAACAAAGCAATAATACAAATAGTTACACAAAACATCCATTAAGTACACCTTTTAAAGTCGAACAATATGATATTCCTGATTTTAGCACGCTGTAAATTATAGGGACTCCTTAATTAATCAAATTAAGTGTCATATCATCCAAAATCATGTGTATATGCACGACTACTGTAATATATGAACCAAAAACCAAACTTAAGTAGATTGGTATTACAAAGCGTATTAAATTAAATTAAAGGAATCCAAGCAAACTCAAACAATCAATTAATCCAAAGTAAATTAAAGGAATCCAAGCAAACTCAAACAATCAATTAATCCAAAGGCCACTATATCGCAAAAATAAGAATTGCAAGAAACTCTTCCATATTTTATATACTAATGATTAAAAGATATGTTATCTTTTACTTATCAGGTATATACTAAAATTCACTAAAATCTTTAATGTAACTTTCTACGGGTGGATTGGGAAGGAAAAATAAAATGTAGCCGAATTAGTAGAACTGGAAATTGAAATTTGTTCCCAAACCGCATAGTTAAAGGCAGGTGTAAAAAAATAACAAACTCAATAATGTTAAGCTCTAAAATATTTCAAAACAATGACATACACATCCTAGGCTTAGATAGTGTAAACTTGCTGATTGTGAAAGAGGGGAATATGTTTTCCTGTCTCTGCATAGTTATAAGCATTACTATTTTTCCTCTCTGCGTATTTTAGGCATTACTATTTCAAGAAAAATATATAAGCTCGATAGCAAATAAATTATAAAATATGGCATAATAATACCTTAACGCCTTGGATCTTACATTTTCTACCAGAGATAACTCTAAAGCACCTAGGATCCTCAACAATCTCCAGCTCTTAGTTCCTCATTATACTTTCGTGATGTAATGTTCCTCATTTCTTCTCTTGCTCCAATGATCAAAATCAAAAGCATAATTCAAGAAAATTGAGTTGTTATATCATAAAAAATCTCATAAAGCTAAAAAATACCAAAAAGCTAATACTCTAAAATACCAAAACCAAGAAACAACCCCATTTTTTTTAGAAATGGCTAAAGAAGAAAGAACCTACTTGAAAGTAAAAGTAAGAAGACATAATTCATACGACTCACTATGTTACTTCACTCAAACTTCTTTATCTTTCTTCCAACAAATGTTTCAGTGTATAGGACGAAAAAGAAAACTAAACTAGCTTAAATATGATCAAATGCCACAAAAGGCAATAATTAAGTATAAACTACTAATATCATCCTCAATTAAATAAACTAAGCACCCTAATAATCAAGTTAAAGAAACCAACATACTTGAATTATTACATATATGATAATTGGTCGGAACATGTAAATCCCCACCTTATAGATTTAAATTAAAAAGCCCTAACACTTAATAAAATTGGACAACCACTATGCTAGAAGCTAGTTTGAGCAAATAAATCAATATTGTGTAGTTACTGCCTAAGATGTAGCCAAGATAATAAAAAATGGATAGGTCTTGTATGAGACTGTTTCATGGCATGAGATAATGGGAATGAGTATAACTAGGGCATTGTCTTATTAACACTTTTGTAGAGGTGAATGTTAATTTGTATTGTCTCATTCCATGAAATGATCTCATACAAATTTTTGCCATAAAAAAAATTATAGCAAACCTCGAGTTGAAATGAAAAGTATTTTTCTGCACAATTAAATATCACACAAACTACCATACGGAGAGAAGAAAAAATAAAATAAAAAATGTCAAAGACATCTCTATTTTAATTCATAGCTATAAAAAAAATGTGTCTAATCAACACCCTTCACACATAATAATAATAATAATACAAAAAACTGCTACTGTAGCAAATTCTAATAGAGTTAACATAAGCCTAAAATAATAGAATCAATAGTCTTCAAAATCACGCACACAATAAAAAAGAATTCAATCACCTCTCCCACAACCATTTCAACCGTGTTTAGTTCCTCCAAATCCCCAGTTTCAGAGCCAGACGCGATTATACATCACCCACCTTGAAGATAATAACAACCAAGTATCTAATAAAATAATTCAACATAAATTTAGATGTAACAGAGGAAATGAGAAAATTAAAACTATACCTCAAGAAAAACATGTTTTGATTTGATGGTTTAGCTGATGGAAGACGACTTCGATCCATTCATGGTGTCAGACGATCCGCAAGAGCATCGACTGAATAACTCCAATTGACGGCGGCAGTGCAGCGGTTGAGGTTGTGGTGATCGTGATTTTGGTGAAGGGATGAGGGTGGAGGCGGCGTGAGGTGAGTAAATAGGGCTCCTGTCTCGCTCGCTCTTTCTCTCTGAGACTTCAATTTGTTTCTCATCATCAAGATTTTGAAGTAATTTCGGCAAGATTGAAAGAGTTGAGAAAATGGGTGAAGGGTTTTTAATTTAGGGCCTGAGAGAAAATTGAATTTATTTCTTTTTTATCTTACTTATTTAAATTAAATGAGGGATACGTCAAAATAAAAGAAGGGAAATATGGAGCCAAATTTCCACTTTTAAATTTTACAGCAAGTATATTTATAAACCAATTTAATGTACAATTTAAAAATGTGGTAGTTGTTTCATTATATAATATTATTATCATATTAATACATTTTAATGAAATAACTAATGCTATTAAAAAATTACACATAAATGCAAATAAATTTCACTATAAAACTGACTCAATAATATATTTAACCAAAATTTATACATATAATTAGAAGAATTTTGATAATAATATAGAAATAATACTTCATCCCGAATATAATACTTTTATTAAGCATCTCATAAAAGGTAAACTTTAATGACCGGTCTAAAATATCGTCATCATTGATCAATGTTCATTTAGTGATAGGTCATTGTCGAATGTGCAACCCAAACCCTTGTCATTCACCTACCAGTCGATTGCCAACAATGAGTCCCTTGTGTTACACCGTTGTAGTGTTGGTTAAGTCTTTTGGTGCTTAGTTGTTGATTGCAAGATGTTACAAGAAATTGTTCCATATTTTCTATTAGCTATATTTATTCAATTTTGAATTAGGTATATCAGTTTTGAAGGAGTTTTATAATCTTAACAAAAAGTGAAAATTGTTTCACATTCATATTTCTGATCAAAAAGTAGAATGAAAGCTGACGCTAACTCTTTTCATAAAAGACACAAGAAAAAATATATGATGAATTAGTAATAATTTTGTTAGGGCGTAATAAAATTGTGTTTTAAGACATTTGTAATTTAGTATATTCGACAAAGATGTTAGTCTAGGCCATAGAAAATAACTTGTTGCGACGATTTTAAAATCGTCACAATAGATGTCCGTTCAACATGATGAAGTGAGAGATTGTCACTCCAAAATGTCTTTTACGTGACGAAGATGGTAATCGTCATAGAGACTTCTTGTGATAGCTTGCAATTCATCACAACAGATTTCTTTATTACGTGACGAAGAGGAAAGTTGTCACAAAAAATTGTGGCTTCTTGTGATGATTTTCAAATAGTCACAATTGATTTCCTGTTTAGCATGGAGAAGTGTGAGATTGTCACAAAAATATGTCTTATACGTGATGAAGATTGAAATTGACACCACAAAGAGAGACTTCTTGTGATGACTTGCAATTCATCACAGTTGATATTAGAGATGCCTTGTGACGACTTGCAATTCGTCACAAGAAAATAATTTTATGTGACGAAGATGGAAGACGTCACCACAAACAGAGGTTTCTTGTGACGAATTTTAAATCGCCACAATAGATCTAATTTTTACGTGACAAAGATTGAAGTCATCACCATAACTAAAAGATTCTTGTGACGAAATGCAGATTGTCGCAATTAGTCTCCTTATTAAGTGACGAAGTGAGTAATTGTCATTCCAACATGTCTTTTATGTGACGAAGATGAAAGTTGTCACCATAAATATATATTTCTAGTGACAAATTAGTGTTTGTCACAGATAGTTTGTCACAATACAATGACTTCTGCTGGTGCGCAATGCCATTTGTGACAACTCGACAACTCGTCACAATATATATCGCCTTTATGTGATGAAATATGTGATCGCCACTACAATATTTATTTTAGGTGATAAATATAAATATTGTCACAAAAACATAGGCTTTGGTGACGATTTTTGTATTCGTCACAATAATTTTGTCACTAGAAAATCTTTTTTTTTGTAGTGAATAAATATTTGTACATTGAGTAGATTAATTTAATTTCGAAATTTAATTTTAATTCCAAACCATAAAAAATATTTGTACATTGCGTAAATAAATAAATATTTGTACTTCTTGGGATTTTGAATGAACTATTTCGAAATTAATTTAACATTTTTCATCTTTAATTACCATATTGCAATCAAGTATTTTTATGTCAGATAATTTTTATAAGAGTTTTTCAATATATTACTAATAGTTTTCAATGTATTACTAATAGTTTTTCAATGTATTACTAATAATATTTCAATGTATTACTAATAATTTTCTAAATAGTTTTTCATCTAAGAAAAAATTACTAAGAGTTTTTCAATGTATTACTAATAGTTTTTCAATGTACTACTAATAGTGTATATAAGTATTACTAAGAGTTTTCAATGTATTACTAATATTGTTAGAGATTTAGGGTTTAGGGTTAGGGGTTTAGTGTTAGGGTTTAGGATTTATAAGAGTTTTTCAATGTATTACAAATAGTGTTAGGGTTTAGGGTTTATAAGAGTTTTTCAATGTATTACTAATAGTGTTTATAAGTATTACTAATAGTTTTTCAATGTATTACTAATAGTTTTTTAATGTATTACTAATAGTGTTTATAAGTATTACTAAGAGTTTTTCAATGTATTACTAATAGTTTTTCAATGTATTACCAATAGTGTTTATAAGTATTACTAAGAGTTTTTCAATGTATTACTAATAGTTTTTCAATGTATTACTAATAGTGTCTGTAAGTATTACTAATAGTTTTACAATGTATTACTTATAGTTTTCAATGTATTACTAATAGCTTTAGGGTTTATGTTTTAGGGTTAGGGGTTTAGTGTTAGAGTTTAGGGTTTAGGGTTAGGGATTTAGTGTTAGGGTTTAGGGTTTATAAGAGTTTTTCAATGTATTACTAATAGTTTTCAATGTATTACTAAGAGTTTTTCAATGTATTACTAATAGTTTTTCAATGTATTACTAATAGTTTTTCAATGTATTACTAATAGTATTTATAAGTATTACTAAGAGTTTTTCAATGTATTACTAATAGTTTTTTCATTGTATTACTAATAGTGTTTTTAAGTATTACTAAGAGTTTTTCAATGTATTACTAATAGTTTTTCAATGTATTACCAATAGTGTTTATAAGTATTACTAAGAGTTTTTCAATGTATTACTAATAGTGTTTATAAATATTACTAAGAGTTTTTCAATCTATTATTAATAGTTTTTCAATGTATTACTAATAGTGTCTATAAGTATTACTAAGAGTTTTTAATCTATTATTAATAGTTTTTCAATGTATTACTAATAGTGTCTATAAGTATTACTAAGATTTTTACAATGTACTGCTTGTAGTTTTCAATGTATTACTAATAGTGTTAGGGTTTAGGGTTAGGGGTTTAGTGTTAGGGTTTAGGGTTGAGGGTTGAGGGTTAGGGGTTTAGTGTTAGGATTTAGGGTTAGGGGTTTAGTGTTAGGGTTTAGGGTTTATAAGAGTTTTTCAATGTATTACTAATAGTTTTCAATGTATTACTAAGAGTTTTCAATGTATTACTAAGAGCTTTTCAATGTATTATTAATAGTATTTATAAGTATTACTAAGAGTTTTTCAATGTATTACTAATAGTTTTTCAATGTATTACTAATAGTGTTTATATGTATTACTAAGAGTTTTTCAATATATTACCAATAGTTTTTCAATGTATTACTAATAGTTTTTCAATGAATTACTAAGACTTTTTCAATGTATTACTAATAGTTATGTATTACTAATAGTTTTTCAATGTATTACTAATAGTGTTTATAAGTATTACTAAGAGTTTTTCTATCTATTACTAATAGTTTTTCAAAGTATTGCTAGTATTATTATTCTAGTTTGCTAGTATTACTATTAAGTAATAAAGTTATTATTAATATATTTTATTTCAGAAAAATTCAAATTCATTACTTTTAAAAAAAATCAAATTCAATTGCATTATAATATTAGATTAGACTTTTTAGGTTTTTTTTTTAGATTCAAAATTCAAATTCAATTTTTTTTCCGTATTTTAGGATTTTCATATTCAATATTTTTCCTCGTCGTCATCATCACTGCCAAATATTTCATGAATGAGATCGGGATATGAATTGACATTTACATTATCGTGGTTAACATAATTGGTGCTCATGTTTTATCCGAATTGAAGTGTAAGGAGAAGATTTATTGAGACTGCTTTCGAACAAAAAAATGTTGATGAAACTTTTTTTTGAAGTATGAAATCAACGTATGATTTTTTTTTAAGTATGAATTTTATTTTCTGGAGATAGGCGACTTTCGAAGCAAAACATTATTGGGATGATTTTTTTTTTTTTTAATAATGAGACTAAAGTTTGCTAATTTGATGAAAATAGCTGCTTGAATAATGAGACTAAACGCTAATTTGCTGATTTTTTTTTTCTTTTTTGAAAAATAGCCGTTTGATAATGGAAGAGTAATTCTGTCATTAATTATATTTTGAGAATGTCAAAGATCACTTTAGGAGAAACAAAAGTTGATTATATATTAAATTTGAATAAAATTTCACTCATTGTCGATATTTATGTATATATATCAAATTTGAATAAAATTTTAGTTTTACTTGAATATATATTATATACACTTGGATTTTGAAAAGAAATATTAAATTTGAATATATATTACACACACTTGATAATATCATATTGAACTATACTAACGTACCAATAAGCAAAAGTTGATTAAAAATTATTTATTAATATTTCAATAAAAGTTGATTATATATTAAATTTGAATAAAACTTCACTCATTGCCGATATTTATGTATATATATTAAATTTGAATAAAATCTTAGTTTTAATATTTTGGTTAATAATTTTATGTATAATACAAAAAAATTCTCCTTGAACAATTCAAACTTACCGCGTAAGTTTTTAATAGAATTTGTATCTTTTAATTGGAATAATTCAAACTAACCATACCAATAAAGTAGGAAAAATTAATATAATTTATTAATATAATTGAATTTTATTTAAAATAAAATTTGGAATAGAATAGCAAAAGTTGATTAAAAAATAGTCCGAAATTAAAGTTTGATATTCAATCCTAATCCATTTTAAATCTGATTAAGAAAAAATTAGGAAGATTAATTTTGTCATTAATTATATTCTATCTTTAACGGCTTATGCATATGAAGTGGAGGGAAAATAGGGAGGGAAGTTAGTGGATGGAGGGAAAGTAGGCGCCTAAAACTAATAGTAATTATCTAATATAATTAACATTTAATTATTATTTTTTGGTTTCTGCCCTGGGCTGAGTCTGCCCATTTAGCATCACCCAATTATTAATTTACAAAATTTTATAGAAAGACACTTCACGAGATTTATGTGATTAGTACGATAAAAAAAATTATTATGCATTAAGTGCACCATACTATTTAAATATATTTTTTAATTGTCACTATTAATGTTTCAACTGAACAACCATGGTTGATCTCACTGAATATTTATTATTCTCTCCGTTTCAAATTCGTTTGCTACGTTGCCAAAAATGTCCGTCTCATACTCGTTTGATATATCTACTTTTGACAAAAAAATAACAATACTTTTAATATTATAAACTCCATACAATAATAACCAAAATCATCTACTTTATCACTTTAAATACTATAAACAACTATTTTCTTAAAACCCGTGCAAACAGTAAATGTGAAAACGAGTTTGGGACGGAGGGAGTATATTTATTTATACTAGGTATTCGATCCAGGAAAAATCTAATTTGGGGATTCATAATCCACCGCCCACTAGCGGGTGAACCCCTTTTAAGTTAGAGCAAAAAGTGCAAAACTTTGTATGAATTGATTCATATCAAGATTGATACCACTTTATGAATTTTAAATTTGAATCAGAGACCTAAAAAAGAGCATACTCTTAGACTATAATCATCAATAATTCTCCACGACCCAATCTCTTAATAAATAATTTATTTCTCTCTTCTCTACATACTTAATCTACAACTCAACTCAACCTCAATTTTTTCATACTTTATTAATAATCCAATCCAATCTAAAATAACTATTTATTTTATTATTTAATAATTACATATACACTATATGAATGTGGATCATGATATCCAGTGTTCTTCGTAGATGCATCATGCAATACATTATCATATGGGGATGCTTTGCTCCTATTTCCTATTTGTCATTTTGATAATTATGTCAAGCCTTTGGTAGGAATGAATTCCATAATATGTTAAATAAAATTAACCACGTACCAGGGTCTATGATAGAAATTAAGATAAATAACATAAATTAAAGAGAGATTATAGAAATTAGGTGTAAAAAAAGAGAATTTTATAATTTGATTCAAAATATATCAATATGAGTGTCTATTTATATAGAAAAAAAAGTTATAAATTTTGGTGAATATATATATATATTATAAATAATGTATAAAATCAAAATTTTTAATATTATTCCATTCAAATTACAACAACCAATAGCATGCTAACAAGTGTCAATACATTATATATACTTTGATCCCAACCCCACGTTTTGGTAGCCTAGAGGTCGACAACCTCAATATTCTTTTTCATTTTAAAAAAAAAAAAAAATTGTTTTTTTAGGTTGAGGTTGTCCTATATGTTGCAAATGAGCATAGTCTTTAAGGCTCAAATCCTCACTGTTGGGTCAACTCTTAAATGTTACATGAACATGGTCTATTATAATTGAACAACAATGACTACTCGGTGAAAATCAAGAGTGATTGTTTAAGAATTTCACTTGAGCTTTACCGCATACAAGATTTAGGCTTAAAAATATACTTTGGTGTGGGCAATTGACACAACTCACAAGGATATAGTGTCCCGGGCCCTATTCAAATGAAAAGCATATCTTATTTATTAAGTGAAGATCCAAGACCACCCTTTACATAAGTACCATTACAAACTAATACCAGACATGATCATCTTTTCCAAGAGATCAATTTCAAGATTAATCACCCATAGCCATACTAATTTATTCGAAAATATCTCACTTGAAACAAAAGGGGTGGGGCATCAAGGATTTGCAAGGATATAAGCATCCAAATCCTGAAAAGTCTTGATACCAAAATCCTTGATGAGATCTGGGTTGGGGATATCGTCGCTGGCCTTATCATATTCACACCACCATTTCACTGAACTTCCATCACTACCCTTTGGGGTGACGCAGAGGCTAGCCTTGAAGTTTTTGTAGTATTTCAGTGTGTCCCCTTCTACCACACTATAGCTCAGGGTTTTCTTCTCTTCATCCACCAATTCTATCTTCTCTTTTATCGATGAAATTGCCGATAATCCTGCACCACCGAACCAAATATGATGATTATATGTTCATTATTTTCTTTTAACGGAATTGATCATGTGCTAATGCCTAATGGCATAAACTTATATGTTAAAATGAACATAATAATGACACATAAACACATTTAAATAATTAAATGGATACATTACTGTCAAGATAATTACAAAAGTAGATATATTTTGTATAATATAGGATTTTTAATTGGTTGATTGTATAAAATATTATCATTTCACGAAAAAGGACAAACAAATATCATTTTATAATTATATAACTAGGAAAAATTATGACTGCATTGAAATTTTTACCCATTTAGTATTTGTTTTAATTTATACTCCATTACTCTGTTTAAAAAAAAAAGAAGTATAAATATGTAAATAGAAGGACAAAATGTTATTTAAATGCTTTTCTTAATTCCTGTGAATCCAGTTAGTAAACCAACACAGTATAAAAATTAGTATAATTTTTATAAACAAATTAGTCATATATATGTGTTTGGGTTGCATACACAAATAATACAAAATTAGAGAGTTCCAATACTACGGAACGCCACAAATACAGCATCACACTATCAAAACCATCGATCAATCATAAGGTTAATTGTGTATAATTATTAATTTAATTAAAAATATGTATACAAAAATATACCTGGTGGATACTTAATGAGACGAATAGAGGCAACAGACTTGCCATCGCCTTCAATAACCTCAATCCCCTCGTACAAATGCGGCAATGCTTTCGGAAACACAGTAGTTGATTCCCTTATTTTTTCCCATACCTTCTCTGCATTACTTTTCAACTCCACCTCCACTTCGATCTTCGACGCCATATCTTCTAAAAGTGATGGTTTATTAAGGTTATTAGAGGGCCTGTTTATATAGGCTCATTTTCTTGACAGCTCAGCTGCTTCGTACTGCCATCTAACATGTACGTGTCGCATCCACACTAATATTTGTCACATTTAATGAAAATAAATAGCCGCAACAACCTAACATTTAAAGCATTAGATTATATCGAGGATAAATTGCGTCTTTTGTTATTTGTTTTAAAAAAAATTTTATATATATACACGATTAAGTAATGAAAATTAAACACCGCTTGGAACCGACGCAACTGTGAGCTCCTCCTCTAAATCAAAGTTGAAAGTGTGCATTAATGTTTCTGCTACCTGCCTACCAATATTTGTACATTAATTATTAAATGACCAAATTAAAGCACTTCCATTCGTTGGTTCCACTCCTATTCGGGTAAATGGGTCTATATTTTAATCAACTCATTTATTTCCTTAATATAAAATCATAAATATAGATTAAACGAAGTTCCGTCTCACGAAACCATTTTATGAGACTATTTTTATATAAAAAAAATTAGTACACATGTCAGGTATTTAGATGTCAAAACACTGAGTCAAATTATACAAATATGATACGTGAGCACCTCAAGTCAAAGTTTAATGAGCCTTTCAAAAAAAAAAAAAAAGTCAAAGTTTAATGAGTAACACTGTATTTATGTCTTTGTTACAGTCTATATATATCCATAAGTAAAAAGAGTAGCAGATGAAGAAATTTCCATCTTGATTTTATGGTGGGTTAGTGGCATTTTTGGTCACAAGAGAATTGGTCCAAACACTTTTGGTACCTATGTATAAAGTTGGTTATTTTTTTAAGCAAATTTGGTCTCATTCTTTAGTTTTTGGATGAAAAATGTTAGTTGACTCAAGTTGACTTTTGTAAATAATATTAAATATTAATTAAACATATATTTAAACAAATTTATAAATTGTATGTATATTGAATATGAATAAATTAAAAAAATAAAAGAATAAATTTTTTAAGATAAAAAATTGTATACGTACAATTTGAAGAAACATGTATATAATTTGTATGTAAATTTAAAAAAAAAACAATCCAAATAATAAAAATATATGTAAAAAATTCTAATCAAATAATAATTATCCAAAATCTAAAAATTAGAACAAAAAAAAAATCAAACAAAATTTAAAATCTTTAACTATATTTTGGTGCGTGAAGTGGGACCATGGGGGTTAGTGACGCACACACACTCTCATTTCTGTTAACTTTGGATGAAAAATTAATATGGAACCAAAATTGCTTAAAATTGGATCATTTTAAAATTAGACCAATCTCATGGGACTAAAAATACAAATTTTCCATTTTATAGTTGATTATCAGTGAATACTTTTCCAAAATAATAATATTTCCTCTGTGTCATTAAAATAGACTTAGAACAATTTTTTTACACAAATTAAAATATATATATATATATTAAAGGGGCGCCTGGTATTAGCTATCATAAGTTTTTTGTGCATTCTTCCAAATTTACCTTTATATGAGATGATACAAGAATTAAATGCCCATTGAATATTTTCAAAAGTAAGTGTGTTAAATAAAATCATTTTGGTCAATTGAAAAATAGTTAGCCACGACTTAACTAAACAAAGAAACAAACCTGTATATAAATAGAAAGGAAGTTTATCTTAATCCAAGAGGGAATAGCAAATAAAAGAAGAATTATTGTTCCAGTATTGTACAACGTATGACCTTAATTTATGCATGAAAGAGCGCTGGTGTAGATGAAGTAAAGCGTAGGGTATAGCTCAAAGGATAACACAATTAATGAAATTGTCATCTGAGAGCATTTAAACCTTTAATTTCTATCATCGACCTAAAAAAAAAAAAAATTAATGAAAACATGCAATTGGGATTTATTCATTCAAGAATTACAACTACTTGCTACTGATCCTTTATAGAAGTTAATTATTTGTGGGGTGTGCATCCCAATTAACACGACATAGACCAATTTTGTTGGGCTAAAGAGAAAAAATGTCAAATATATTGAATATGTAATATTAAAAAAAATACAAAATATATAGTACATGAAATTCATAAATTACTACCAGAATTATATACATAATGAATTTACTCATAATCATACTGATCTTAATCTATGGAAATTGCACACTATGTTTACATTGGATTAATCAAACCACATATTCTAGATTTTAAGAAATTCTTCAATATAAGATTTCAAAATTCAAAACAATTCATTTCATAACTTCAAAATTAAGAAATGAACTTAAAAGAACGATACTTTCAATCTCTCTTTAAATGATGAGTGATAAAATTCAGGGAAGTGGGGATCGAAATGAATTAATTGAAAAGAGAAGATATCAATTCTTACTTGGGAGCTTCGGCATTTGAAGGGGAGGGGGGTGTGGGGTTGGGGGTTGTGGGATAGTATATATATATTCTGTTAAATTCGTTCATGGTATGAAGATGAAACTATTATCACTACAAAAAAAACACTGTTTTGCGACGGAATTAGCGACGGAAAATCCGTCGCAAACAGTGTTTTGCGACGGGATCTGCGACGGACACGTATCCGTACCTAAAACAGCCGTAGCAAATTTTTGCGACGGATTCGGCCATCCGTCGCAAATTAACGACGGACGAATCCGTCGCAAAATCGGCGGGTCAGATCCGGCCGGGTCACATAGAATTTGCGACGGACAGTAGTCTGTCGCAAACTTTTCGGGTCAGACCCGATCGGGTCAACAACATTTGCGACGGCTAAATTTCGTCGCAAATGTTTTTATATATTTTTTATATTTTTTTGTGTTATAATTTGCGACGGGCTGTTTTTCGTCGCAAAATTCAATATTTGCGACGGAATATGGACGCCGCAAATTACCGAGCCTATACAAAAAAAAAAGTGGCTCGCGTGGTTCGAGCCCGGGCACCCGAGGCGGCCGGGGCGGGCGCGGACCACTGGGCCAACCGGCCCATTCCTTATTATATGCAGCCCACCTTCTATATTAGTCTTATTAGGCCTGGAACAATTAATCCATTTTTTGCGTCCAAGGGGAATCGAACACGGGACCTTTTGTGCAAGAGGAGAGGGCGCGCGCCACTAGGGCACAAGCTACTTTCGTTTATTTTTTTGCAATTAATTGTATATGTATTCAAATTAAGTCATTTTTTTTATAATTCACCAAATTAATTTCTTTTCGTATCTAAGTTGTTTATTAAAATATTTTGCCCAACTATTTTTTTTATTTTGTAAAATTATTTATTTCGACTCCCGCTTAAATTTATAATTCGTTCATTTGTACGCAATTAATTGTATATGTATCCAAATTGACTCATTTTTTTTCTACAATTCACCAAATTAATTCATTTTCGTTTCTAACTTGTTTTTATAAATATTGGGGCCATTTAATTTTTATTATTTCTGTAAAACTATTTATTTCGACTCCCGCTTAAATTTATAATTCGTTCATTTGTACGCAATTAATTGTATATGTATCCAAATTGACTCATTTTTTTTCTACAATTCACCAAATTAATTCATTTCCGTTTCTAACTTGTTTTTATAAATATTGGGGCCATTTAATTTTTATTATTTCTGTAAAACTATTTATTTCGACTCCCGCTTAAATTTATAATTCGTTCATTTGTACGCAATTAATTGTATATGTATCCAAATTGACTCATTTTTTTTCTACAATTCACCAAATTAATTCATTTTCGTTTCTAACTTGTTTTTATAAATATTGGGGCCATTTAATTTTTATTATTTCTGTAAATTTATTTATTTCGACTCCCGCTTAAATTTATAATTCGTTCATTTGTACGCAATTAATTGTGTATGTATCTAAATTGACTCATTTTTTTTTCTACAATTCACCAAATTAATTCATTTTCGTTTCTAACTTGTTTTTATAAATATTGGGGCCATTTAATTTTTATTATTTCTGTAAATTTATTTATTTCGACTCCCGCTTAAATTTATAATTCGTTCATTTGTACGCAATTAATTGTGTATGTATCCAAATTGACTCGTTTTTTTTTTCATAATTCACCAAATTAATTCATTTTCGTTTTTCACTTGTTATATATACAATAATTTAGTAATTCTAATCGTCGTCTTCTTCCTCGTCATCCTCATCATCATCTTCATCCTCTTCCTCATCTTCATCCTCTTTCTCTTTCTCTTCCTCTTCCTCTTCCTCTTCCTCTTCTTCTTCCTCCCCACCGCGCTCTTGTCCATCACCCTCATGATCACTTTCAATCATTATCATTTCTGGATTTGCAGCAAGTAAGTCGACAAAAATATTCACACCTGCTTGATCAACCTCTGTTTGAGTCTCTTGTATCTCTGTTTGAAATGGATCTGTTGGTTCTACACCGTCTTTGTTTGACGGATTAGAAACTTCAACCAATGATCTTGCCTTTACTTTGCAAACTGTCATCAAGTTGGGTCTACTTGATCCGGGGTATTTGCAATAATATACCTGAGATGCTTGCGTTGCAAAAATATAAGGATCGTATGCCGCCGGAAACTTCTTTCCGGTGTTGATATCAACAATCTTGTAGTTTTTGTCGACTCTTGTTCCTTGGTTCCCTGGATCATACCATTCACACAAGAACAACACTATCGTCCTGCTCGGCCAACCCGGATATTCTATTTCAACTACTTCTTGCAGCACTCCATAGTAATCGATGGGTTCTTCGTTGTAGTTTGCACCGATAACGCAAACACCACTGTTTGTAGTCGATTTCGTTGAAGCATACGCTTCAGTATGAAATTTGTATCCATTTGCGTAATATCTGTGGTATGATACCACACTACGTAGTGGTCTTTTGCTCAGAGCTTCAAGATGTGGGTTGTTATTAAGTAGGTCATTTTGTCCCTGTAAATATTAAATTATCATGTATAAAAATAATAACATATTTGTTATAAGGTAAAAATCATATAATTATGTGGTACTCACGTAACGTTGGAACCAAAACATAAAATCATTGCGGATGGATTGAAAAATTGTTGCATCTGTGATGTCTGGTTCTACTTGACGCTTATACTCACAGAACATGCTTATATATCAGAAAAAAGAAATTAATTACTTTTCAGATATCAACAATATACATATTGTAAAAAAACTCAACTATAAAATTAAATTACTTACTCTATATACGGTTGGACTTCAGGACAATTCATCAAAACATATGAATGTATTGTTTCCTCTTCAATACTGCCCCTGAACGGTCGTTTGGTGCCCTTACCCATTGGTCGACCCGGATGCAGAAATACAGATAACATACCTTCAACATCACGAAGGGGATGATCTACTCCACGACCATCGTAGTTGCGAGGCACATTTCTGATTCTGGTTTGAACTTGATCGCCGAAGTAGTAAGAACAAAATGCTCCAACCTCTTCAGTAAGGTATGCATTAACAATTGATGCTTCGATATGGGCCGCATTTCCAATATTGAGCTTTAAGTTGTGCAAATACCTAAAAAATTCTTGTGTTAGAAAATTTATTCAGTATTGATCTTAAAAGTCGATTTAAAAAATGGTATAGAATTACCTCTCAAAAGGGTACATCCATCGATACTGTACGGGACCAGCAATTGAGGCTTCATACGCTAAGTGTACGGGTAAGTGCTCCATCGAGTCGAAGAAGCTGGGTGGAAAAATCCGCTCAAGTTTGCATAGAATAACAGGGATCTCCTCATCCAAACGCCTCATGTCCTCAACTGTAATCGTTGATGTCGTTAAGTGTCTGAAAATGAGACTTAATTCCGTGATGACACTCCATACATTCTTGGGAAGTGAGTACCGAAATGCAATAGGTAAGAGTCGTTGCATGAACACGTGACAATCATGACTCTTCATTCCAGACACCTTTCCGGTTTCCGTGTCAACTCTGTCTCCCAAATTCGACACATAATTGTCAGGGAAGCTCAACTCTTTCACCCACTTACACAAATTCTTCTTTTCTGCTTTACTAATTGTGTAAGAGGCCTGGGGATATGTTCTTGTCTGCTCATCCTTGTGTAGGGAAGCACGAGAACAGAAGAGCCTCAACTCACCTCTGGATTTTGAAGTGTCTTTGGTCTTCCCTTCAGTACCCATGACCGTATGAAACAAGTTGTCGAAAACATTCTTCTCTATATGCATCACATCTAAATTGTGTCGAATCAACAACTTGCTCCAATAAGGTAAGTCCCAAAAGATACTTCTCTTCTTCCAACCACCCTGGATACGTTTATTGTGCTCCATTGCACCCGCCTCGGTTGTCTTCATCAAATCAGTGACTGTAACCTCATACAACAACGAATCACCTGAAATAATTAATTTATATATGGTTAACTTATATATATGAGACACATAGACATCAGTAGTGATTCAGTACCCAGACACATACCTGATCGAATCCGTGGTCTTGGGCGGCCTACTGCATTTTTACCCTTTAGAAAGTCTGTTTTGTTCCTCCGAAAGGGATGATCAGGAGGAAGAAACTTGCGATGGTTGTCGAACCATGACACTTTTCTACTCAACGGAAGATAGAATGCATCAGAATCGTCCATGCAATACGGGCATGCTAGTTTTCCTGCTGTTGACCACCCAGACAACATAGAAAATGCTGGAAAATCACTAATGGTCCACAAAAGTGCAGCTCGCATCGTGAAGTTCTGCTTCCTATGAACGTCGTAGGCCTCCACCCCCGTAGACCACAAAGATTTCAACTCTTTAATCAATGGCTGGAGATATACATCCAATTTATGCTTGGGGTTGTGTGGTCCAGGCACCAAGATACTAAGAAATATATGTTGAGGCTTCATGCACAACCAAGGAGGTAGATTGTACGGGGTCAACAGCACAGGCCATAATGAATACTTTTTTCCGTGCATTCTAAATGGGGCAAAACCATCCGTGCACAAGCCTAACCTCACATTTCTCGTCTCCCTTGCAAAATCTGGGAACTCCCTATCTAGATGTTTCCATGCCTCCGAGTCTGCAGGATGCCGCATCTCTCCAGAATTCTCACCAGAACACTCCTCAGCATGCCATGTCATGTCTTTAGCCGTGGCACTGGACTGATACAACCTCTCTAGACGAGGAGTGATGGGAAGGTAATACATTGCCTTATAAGCCTTCAACTGCACTTTCTTCTTACTTTTTGTACGACCAGATGGTTTGTACCGTGGGTGACCACACATCTTGCAATGATCCTGATCCTCATCCTCATCCCAAAACAACTTGCAACCGTTTGTACAACAATCAATCTTCTCAAAGGGTAGACCCATATGTTTCAAGAGCCTCTTGCTCTGATAGAAATTATCAGGCGCTGTGTTGTCTTCGGGTAGAGCTCGTTTGAACAATTTAGCAAATTGATTGAACACTTTTTGACTGACCTTGCCTTCAGTTTTGATGTTCAACATTTGAGCATTGAATGACAATTGCGTCTCAGTCTCACAACCAGGAAACAACTTTTGATCAACGGTTTTAAGCATATCAAAAAACTTCTTTGACCGATGATTTGGTTCCTCCTCCATAGGTGTTTCATTGAATTGTGGTTGACCACCCAAAACAGATTCTGCAATCATCATCCGATATCTATCAGGTTCATCCTCTATTTGTGGTTCAAATTGAGTATACGGAACATAACTTGAACCACCAACATCAGAACTTCCACCACCGCTCCACCCAGTATACCAGTATTCTACGGTTTCGATGTCAACATTCCACCGTTGTTCACCGTGACTGGTCCAGTTGTAATAACGGGGAACAAAACCGGAAATCACAAGATGAGTTCTAACCTCATCAACACTCAAGAATCTCATATTTCTGCATCTTCTGTCTTTACACGGACACCTAATATTACCCATACAATCCATATTGCATGGATGTTGTAGTGCAAACTCAATAAACTCATCAATTTTATTGCAAAAGACAGAGTTAATGCCTCCTCCTATCATTCTAGGTATTGAGTACATCCAACCACGATCTGGAAATTGCATCTGTTACAAATTAAAAGTAAATATCACATGAGTTGTAAAAAATTGGGCAGAGTTTGCCTAAAAATAAGGATATACACAATTTTTCTTCACAAAAATCAATCCAACGCAACCATATATATCAATCATAGTAAACCAATCAAATAAACAAACATCACACAATTTATCTAATAGTGTACAGAAAAATTGAGCAGAGTTTCGACTAAAAATAGGTATAAAATATCACACAAACTAAAATTAACCTAAACCCATCAAATAAACATATATCATCAATCATACTAAAACCCATCAAATAAACATATATCATGCTCATTACCTAATAGTGTACTAAAAAATTGAAACAATAAAAATATGACAATTAAACGGTTAAAAATGTGAAAACGTACGGTGAAGTTGAAGGCAATGACAAATACGTACGCTGAGGTTGAAGGCAATGACAAATACACCAATTATACGTGAAGAACATATTAAAACCGTATCATTTCTTATTTTTTTTTCGTGAGTGAAAGTGAAAGTGAAAGGGAAGGAAAAGGAAGGAGACTGGTATAAAACTGCGTAAATTTGCGACGGCCTAAATTTTCGTCGCAAATTGCATAATTTGCGACGGCTATTCCGTCGCAGAGCTCTTTTGCGACGACACGGGTCAATTATTGGCCACCAACCCGCCTGACAAATTTCAACCGCTCACATTTGCGACGGCTTTAGTCCGTCACAATTACAAAGTTTAAAATTGCGACGGCCTCTTCCGTCGCAAATCAGTCAAATGGGTCGCTTCCCGAACGGTCACCTTTAAACGGGTATGTTTTGCGACGGAACTGACCGTCGCAAACTCAAAATTGAAATTTGCGACGACCTTTCCGTCGCAAATGTAGCCGGTTCAAGACGAAATCGGTGGGCCCTAGATTTTGCGACGGCTTATCCGTCGCAAATTACTATCTTTTGCGACGGACTTCCTAAGCCGTCGCAAATTGTCATTTTTTGCGACGGCTTACAAAAATCCGTCGCAAATTCAGGAATTTGCGACGGATATTCTTGCCGTCGCAAAATTCCCGTCGCTAATCTCCATCTTTTTTGTAGTGTATATGTATTCATTGATAAATTACATGCATTTGCTGATACCATAATATTTTATTTTGTGATTTCAATTTATAAGTCTAATAGTATTAGTGAATACATATAATGATATCAATTAGTACAACTTATTGTATAAACTTTACACTATGAAACTTGTTCATAGGAGATTTTGTGTATATATTTACAGAGAATGTATTATGTGGATGATATATTCATGGTAAAATTTGTTTGAAGGGTAATATATTACATTAAGGGTATCAATGAATTGCACTTAAGGTATATATCAGCTCTGAAGAGTATTAATTATTATTACTAAAAATATTAATTGAAGTGATATTGGTTATTTTCAATGAAACTATTAGTTATTTCAACATAACGTATTAGTAAATATAATTATTGTTCACGGTAATAGTTACCATGATCGAGCGTCATTCGTGTAATATTTTTTCATATTTAAATATTATGGGCATCGATGAGTATGAATTGCATAAAAAAAATCATATTTTTTATTTACATTATTATATTTTTAAAATATCGAAATTTCACATACAATTTTTTATAATACGACAGTTATATTATATGTTTATTTTGCGGCAACTTGTGCTGATTTGGCAGCCAATTTTTTTTTTTTTTAAATAATTGCAAATAAATTCACATAATTTTTTTTTTTTTTTTCTATTTGTACACTCTCATGGCAGTACAACTTGTCGGGAAAAACAGTAAAATTATAGAATTGCAACAATTTTAGAAATAGTAATATGTTTTGCAATTACCCGCGATGGGTGGTATCGTTGTACTTTCAAATTTATTACATGTTGAATTTATTGAAAATGATCGAAGGGCTGCTAGAAGATAGACGTGAAATTAATATTGCAACTGCTAGTCTTAAGTGGCAACATGTGCATATAATAGATGGATTCATGGAAATGTCAGTTGGTTGTCCGAATATCTGACGTCTCCGCTCCAAAACTGTTTCGATTTCGATCGATCGGCTTATAAACTAGTCTTTATTTTATACTTTTACTTTGAGATAGGGCTAAAAACATACTAAATTATTCCGTACTCGATTCAAAATCGTGTGTTAAATTTGTTTGCACTCAGTTTGATATTGATATTAAACAAGTTTGAATAAATTTTTATGTTCGGTGAACTCTAAAGCTCGACTCGAACTCAATAATAAAAAATAAAAAAAAGATAAAGTGTAAAAATATTAAATTACTTAAGTTCAACTCGATTAAAACTCATTCGGGCTCGTCTTGGTTAATTATCAAATAAGCTCAAACATAAGTTTCAAAGCTCGATAACATTTTTTTTTTAGTAACTCTCTTGTGCACTTGGTGTATGGTACACTAACTCAACAGTTGACCTTGTTTATACTGAAAAATTTGTTCCAATTACACTGAAAAGTGTGGTTAGATTACACTGAAAAGTTTACACTAAAAATTTAGTGTAAACTTTTCAGTGTAATTGGAACAAATTTTTCAGTGTAAACATGGTCAAATGTTGAGTAAGTGCACCGTGCACACTTTTTTTTTATTGGTAAAGTTGTGACTCGAACTCATTACCTCTCAATCATTTACAACCCTATTTTATTGGAACTCTAACCACTTGAGTTATACCACTTCGTTTCGGCTCGACTCATTTACAACCCTATTTGAAATTTAAAATTCAACATTTAGATTGGAATCCAAATTCTCACTTGTCAAATCGATTGTTCGTACGTAATTATTTAAAAAAAAACTTATTCGATACATAATTTTCTCTTTTTAACCACACTAGTAATTCTCCCGTGCGATGCACGGATAATACAATATTAGTATAAATCTTTAATTGAAATTACAAATGTAAAATGAATTGAAATAAAAGAAGGAATATTTTGTTGATCTGCTAATTTATCTTTATTGATTTCTTTTACTAATATTTCTTCATTAATACACTACAAGAAAACATGAAAATAACAACGGAAAAGAGTCGTTGCTAATTAAGAAAATCCGTTGGTAAATATATTTACCAACAGATTAGTGACGACTTATCATTTGTTGGAAAACCCCTCGTTGGTAAATTTTACCAACACAATATTTTAGTCCGTTGAGAAATTACAAACGGAATGTCAATGAAAGGACTAGATCGTCATTAAATTATCAACCAACTTATAATTGCTAAATTCGTTGGTATTCCTACGGTCGTTGGTAAAGTTCTTTTAGTGATGGACGAAAAGCAAACAAAAGAATGGCATCGGTTGGTAAATCATCCGTTGGAATAGTCATTGGTAAATCTTTTTTCGTTAGTATTTCTAATTCCTTGTGGACAGAATGCCAATGAAATGACATTGTAGTTGCTAATTTACCAACCAGGTAAATCTATTTTCGTTAGTATTTTTTATTTTTTTTATTGACGAAATATCAATGGAAGGACATTATTGTTGCTAAATTGCCAACCAAGTGGAAAGTTGACAATGTTGTTAGTAACTTTTTTTAGTTATGGCTAAAATATTATTGGTAATCCGTACATAATAATTTACTAATGACTAAAAAGTCATAGGTAATTTTGATGGTACTGGTATATATTTTACTAACGAATTGAACTCCATTACTAATTTTGTTTATATAAATTGATTGCTAATATGTTAATAAAATATCAATAGAATGATATTTTGGTTGGTAATATTCATTTGGATCAACTAATACCAATTAAAAAGAAAATAGTATTATAATTTTTCAATAAACAATAAGATATATAAACATATTGTATATAACTGGCGATCTATTATCATCTTGAAAGTGCCTAATGAAACAAGATATGTAAAACTAATAAAAGATAACTCATGTAATCTAAAGTACCTAAACAAGTACAAAAAAAGAATGCAAATCCAATCACGAAAAAAAAGTACCAAAGTTAAGTAAAAAGTCTAAAACTACATAAAATATACCTAATGAAATCAGAATATAATATATAATCCTCAGTTGACTATGGTCAACCAATTTTTTTATGCTTTCTCAAACTTGCTTCTCGAGCAGCCCAATGTTTCTGCCAACTCTCTCAAATGTCTTGTGGAACATATGCAGGTGGCTCCCTTGATCTTCTTAATTTAAAAAGCATGTCAAAATAACACTTTGCAGCCTGACGCTCCCAAATAACTCTCACCACCGACAAGTCCCGATCAAATGTAAATTGGTTCTACAATACATAAATTAAAATAAATAGTTCATAATCACTCATCTGGATGAACCAAACATATAAATAAATTTATTAAATTAAATATTTTAAAATCTTAAAAGACAGCAAAAAATAGTAGCTAAATAATAAATAAATTAATAAATTTTGATGTCTATGATGACGCATCAAATGATACTAATAAATTGAAATTCAAAATAACAAATTCAAAGCTAAAGCTTCACTGCAGCTAGTATAATTAAAGCATGTCACTCAATTAAACATTGATTATAACCTACCAGTAAATTACTATAATATACACCATTGATGAACAATTGTTATTCTTAAATCCTAAACATTCACAAGATTTGATACCCAAAAATTAAACAAAAAATAAAATTAAAAATATATCCTGGGATAATACTGAGTGTAATTGTTCAAGCAGAGCACATTGGACATGGTATTTTGTTAAATGGTGTATTGAGTTTTATTAATGCTGAAATAGATTACCCCATATGTATATTAAAAAAATAAAGATCTCATATTAAAAAAAATTCTTGAGCAATTCTAATTCTCTAAAAAGTTTTTTATTTTATTTTTTATTTGGTTGTTTAATATTATTGTCATTATTATTATTTCAAATTATGTCAGGTTTTTTGTTGCAAATGGAACGATTTTATAAAATATTATTACCTACTACTACTACATATTAAATGTTGAAATGCGATTGAATTAATTATTCTAATTTAAATAAGTAAAAAAAGTCAATATTTTAGTTTTATAATGATTGGTAATAATTAATACTTATAGTTTTATAATACTCTTTTTTTTTATGTTGCAGCTACATGAAATTCTGGCTTTCCTCACGATAGGGATGTCTCACGACCTCAATGTATGCATTGATATATTTCAATATGTACACCAATTGATTTATTCTATACATATGTATATTTCTACAAAATTATTATTTTTTAGAAAATTATGTTGTCATTTTAAGAAGTGAGAATTCAAACTTTCATAATATGTGGTGATTGAGAAAGAGGATATATCATACATACAGTTTGAGCGCATAACTTAAAAACATGTATGAAGCATATTTATTAATTGAGATAAAAATTTTATTATAGTTATAACAAGAAAATATACCTTAAAATTTTCCCAATAAAACTCTTTTGTGTCTTTGGGGACTTTTGATCAAGTATACCCTTCTTTGTGAAGACAGTGCTTCAGGCATTTGCTGATCGTTGTCGAAGCAACATATGAGGGAGTGAAGCTACTTGCAAAAAATAACATAAATATATAAATCAAGGTTAATGAGACATGTAAAAGTAAATAATTAACAATGTGCTAATTGATTCAATATACAATAGCAAAATATTAGTCATATAATATCTTACACATTGATAAACATTTTATGATAACAAATAAATATTGTAAACATGAATAGTCATCGACTCAATAGAGAGTAGAATTCGTCGGGCCTTACCATTATTAATTATTAAATCATCTTATAATTCAATTTATAATCAAATTATAATTTAGCACATGCCCGATTTCTAAATCAATCAACCCCGCGGCTCGGATCCCCTGTTCTACTTTAGTGTTTTATCTACTATTCCATGTTTTAGATAAGCGACAAGTGTCCAATTATTAATTGTCAAATTAATTGCATAATCAGAATTCCAAAAATAATGTTGGAATATATATATATATATATATATATATATATATATATATATAAAAATTGAGAATTCTATACTATGATTTTTTAAAATTTATATTTAAATTTTAGATCAGTTAATATATATTATTTGAATAATATTTTGAATTTTGCTGGCATTTTTTTATATTTATTTTGATATTCACTTTTATTATTTAGTTAAGTATTATATTAATAAAATAACTTTAGATTTATTTGTTGGTTAATGATTTTTTTTAAAATTATCTTTTAAAAAATCGACCTTATATACACGACTCTTCAATTTTTTAAAAACTTATAATTAGATTTTTAATCCAATAGAAATTTTTTTAAAAAAAGGGGGGAATTAACATGTATGTAGTAATTAAATTTTCATTCAGGAGTTTTAATTCTTTTTATCTAATATTATAAAAAAAATCAGCTAAGCATGTATGAGGTATTAAAGCAGATTATGTAAAAAATAGAAAAAAGTTAAAAGGTAAAATAAATATTAATCAACCAAAAAAAATATGAAGTTTTATTTACTAATATAAAATCGATAAAAAGTGATTTTTAATTTTTTTTTTTTAAATTAAAAATCAGTAAGTTAAAATCAATATAAAAAAAAAAAGATGTCATTAAAATTTAAAATGTTATTCGAATACTATATATTTACTGATTTAAGTTATATATATATATATATATATATATATATATATATATATATATATATATATATAAATTTAATTTAATAATTATTGAATGAAGGATAACATGTTTTTCTTAATTTATAAATTATAATAAAAATAACTATCAATATAAATAGAATCCTCAGATTTGGTATATATATGCACTAACATTATTTTAGGGATTTTGATTTTACAATTAAGTTGATTTTTAATAATTGAACACTTGTGGCTAATTTAAAACATGAAATAGTAGATGAAACACGAAAGTGAAACAGGGGAACCAAGCCCCTGTAAACGAAAACACATATGGAAGAAAAAATCAAGAGTCACAATAGCCTTAAAAATGGAACTTGATTTTTATTTTTAAAGAATATTACCACAAATTGAACTCAAAAAAAAAATTAAGAACTCAAATATTAGTTTAATAAAAGTAATATGCTGAAAAAAGAAAAAAAGAAAAGAAAACCAAGAACAAGCAAGCAATTGATACACTATAAATGATAAACAATCAATATTAATAAGTTTTCTATTTGTATAAAACATATAAAACCATCAAATTACCATAAAGGTATATATTATGAGAAAGTATCAAATTAACCTAAAACTTTGATTCTAGAATTCTAACCATAAAACAAAGAATATTATAAGAAGATGTTTGAGGAACAAAATAAATCAACAAATAAAAAATTAATTAAGAAAACTAACCCTGACTATTTATGGATTATCCTTCTTCTTTCTGTCCGATCTCTTACCAATATGCACCATATATGCTTGCATCTACTGGTTAAAAGTTACAGTTATTGGAATAATTTTTTCTACCAATTTTGCGAAGGAGAAGGACGTGATGAGTGGAGGAGGATAAGTTTAAGTGAGATTTATAAATTTTTCAACCAATTTTGCGAAGGAGAAAAACGTGATGAGTGGAGGGGGATAAGTTAATGTGAGATTTATTTTGAGTGGGAAGGAAGCACGTAACTATCATGGGAAGTTTCTGCATTTTTTTTAATGAGATAAAAAAGGTTTTTTTTTTTTCTTAATTGAAGGTATATATCCTAACTTAACTACCTACAAGATTTACACGTACGACTAAATCTTATTAACAAGATTTTTCATACATAATTTCATACGACTAAATCTCACGTGTGTGTATATATATATTTTAAACATATGTACAAAATAATATTGATTTTAGAATAATATTGATTTCAAATCATATGGATTTTGAATATATTGTGGAGTGTATATTTTGAATAATATTTTAAGTATATATAACTCACATACATACACATACTGTAAAGTTAATAAAATTTTGATTTTCTTTTAAACCCCGAATATTACACGGGTTAAAAAAAATTGAGTAGGTATTGTGTGAGACCGTCTCATGCCATGAGACGGTAGGATAAACTATAAAATAGACATGTTGCATTAACATTTTTAATTGTGTTGTCTCATGTAATGAGACGATCTAACACAAGTTTTTATAGAAAAAATAACATTATATTATTAATTTTGTATTAAATATTTTTATATTTATTTGATTCGAATAATTAAAATAGTTAGGTTCACTTTCTCTTAAAATAGTTTAATTAATTTTTTAAAATAATTATTATCCTCTTAATTAATTGAATTTTTTATCCTAATAAACTTTCAAATTTATAGTTTTTAATTGATTGTTGTGTTAATTAAGTTTATGATTATAATTTCAAAAGTTACGTTAATCTGAAAAGTTAGAATATACATTGAGAATAAAAAAGATCATTTTTTTAGACAAAATCAATTATCAAATTATAGTAGATGATATAAAGAATAATCATTTAATTAAATTGTAATTCAATTTTAACTCATCTAAATAAAACAGACTCAATAAATCAATTTAAATTATTAAAAATTAATATATAAGTTTATAATTAAAAGAAGACCATGTATAACTCAAACTCATATAAATTTAAGAATTTAAATAGAAGTTTTAGAGAAATATAGGGTGATTCAAAAATAGATAATAAAATTATTTTAAAAACCAATAGGTCTTCTTGATAATTCTTATAGGACTTAGAATGATGGTTTTCTGTAGTAATTTTAAATGGTCGATTCCTCTTATATAGGAGAATTATATATAGGAATTAGTCAATGTACAAAATATGAAAAGTTACAACAAATCTTTCTCAAATACAAAATTATTTTATTTGATTGAATCATTCCTAATAATTCCAACCCTATTAATTAATTATTAGATAGTTTGGTTAATTAATAATGCGTATTTAAAAAAAATACATAAATTATTGAAGAATATTAGTTGTTTTCATTAAAGAGTCTTAGTTGTTTACTGAAAATAAACTAAGACTTTTTAATGAAGAAAACTAATACCCTTTATTAAAAATAACTAATACTCTTTAAGGAAAACAACTAATATTCTTCAATGATTTATGTATAAACTATTTTCATTCTATACTTTGTCCTTTATATATATATAAATTAATTTATTTCCTCTACCAATATTTGGTTTACACATGACAAAATGATACATTAGTTAGTGAAATTTATTTTAGTAGAATATCATATATATTTTTTAATTAATTAATTTTTTTACCCTCCATCCCAAAACTTTCGTAGTGGAGAATGACACTTTTTTTTAAGAAAAATGGAATATGTGAACGAGCGGTTAAATAAAATAATAACAATTTTTTACATTATTAACTTTTGTAAGAGAAAATTATTTCATTTTTAAAAGTGTGAAAGTAGCTGTGGAACGTTCAAATTAAAAAAATGTGTAAAAGTACATGTGGGATGGAGATAGTATGTTAACAATTAATGCAATGATATGATACCAAACACATCAATTTTTAGTGAAGTGTTCTGACCCATTTATATTTACTCTTTCGTATCTTAAAATTATTCATAATCATATAATTTTCAAGTCATTATATTTATTAATTTTTTTATCATCGATTATAATGATGTGGTAGTTGGGTGGGGCCAATTCAGTTAGATTTGACATGTTTATATTATTTTACAATTAATATATATATACCTCCTAATTATAAATAAATATTTGTTAATGAATTGAATCAGGACGAACTTCAAGTTATATAAGTTATCGAATTGCATTAGTTATTAAGTCGTAGAGGCACGACTCAAGATCGATAGCACCTAGTTCTGCTTTGAGTCGAGCTCCAACTACAAAATGCTAAACTTGATCGAGTTAAGTTAGAGCTTGACATTATCTAACCCGACATTATACAAGCTAATTACTTGGCATTAGGATCCTTCATTGTAGAATTGTGGTATTGTATCTTGATGAGCTCGAAATTAATAATATTTGAAAGATAAAGTATAGAGTGAAAATAGTTTGTACATGAACCATTGAAAGATATTAGTTGTTTTCACTGAAAAATATTAGTGGTTTCACTAAAGAATATTAGTTGTTTAGTGAAAATAAACTAATACTCTTCAATATAAACAACTAACACTCTTCAGTGAAAACAATTAATACTTCTTTAGTGCAAACAACTAATACCCTTTAATAATTCATGTATAAACTAATTTTACTTTGTAAATACTCAATTTGAAGTGAATAAATATGATCACTCGCTACCATGAATATCGATTAACTGAATTTATTTTGACATAATATGTTAATAAAATTTGAGAGACAGTTTAATGAAATTAGATAAAAAAAAAAATCAAATAATATTTTTTCATATATACACAGATGAAATTATATGAATTAAACTTTCGACAAGAAAATGAGAGATTTAAAGTGTGCTTTTTTTTTTTAATATGACCCATTCAAAGAAATATAATATAAATGAAGAATATTTTTTTTATAAAGAAAATAAATTTAGATAAGCATGAAAGTTCACCTTGTTTAAACACGCAAGCTATAATATTTTATATAAATAAATAAATAAAAATTTAAATTATTTTTAATGCTTTTCAATATTTATTGTATATTTTACCATTTTTTTTATTTAATAATATTTGGTATATGTGATAAGTTTTAAGAATAATCAAAATAATTTTAGATTTCATTTAATTATTTCACATTTTATTTTAGTTTAGAGTGTGTATAGAGTGAAATTGGTTTATACATGAATAATTAAAGGGATTTAGTTGTTTTCATTGAAGAGTATTAGTTATTTTTACTGAAGGGTATTAGTTGTTTCCTCTGAACAACTAAGACTCTTAAATGTAAACCAGTAATATTTTTCAGTGAAAATAACTAATACTCTTTAGTGAAAACAACTACTGTTCTTCAATGATCTATATACGAACCATTTCCACTCCATACTTTATCTTTAGTTTATTATCGAATTTATTTATGTTACTTTTATAATTTATTTTCCAATTAAAGAAAATAAATGACAATAAATACAATTACATGTATCTGATATAAAATATAATTAATCTATCATAAAAGTATTTGCATATATATATATATATATATATATATATATATATATATATTGATAGCCAAATCTATGATGTGGCACTACACATCATTATATTTAACTTATTTAATTAAAATACTAATTCAAGATAATTATGTGCATATTTGAAAAATATATCTCGAACTATATATCCTGCCAACAAAATCTCACATTTGGTACCTTCCAAACTAACTAAATTCATGGCCACGGATCTTAATTATTTTTTAAAAAATACTATAGAAAAAATTATATTTTTAGTCCCATAAAATATTCTCAAAGCACTTTTGACCCCTATATTTCCAAAGTACTCACTTTATTTGCAAAATTTGTTCCAATCATTAAATATTTAACATATTTGGTCCCAAAATTTGTCCAAAATTGTAAAATTGGTTATTTAATATTTAGTTGTTAGGACTACTTTTGCATAAAAAAAAAAGGTAACACTTTTAAACATAGGGACCAAAAATGTTTTGCAAATATTCTCATGGGACAATAATTGCAAATTTCCCTATATTATTCTAATATTAAATTAAAAATATTACATATAGTTTTTTAACTTATTTTTTAGAACTAAATAGAAAAAGACAAAGTATAGAGTGAGAGTGGTTCATGCATGAACCATTGAAGGGTTAATTATTTTTGTTTAAAAAGTAATAGTTAATTTCACTAAAGAGTATTAATTATACACTGAAAACAAATTAATATTGTTCAGTGAAAATAACTAATACTTTTCAATTAAAATAACTAACACTTTTAATGAGAACAACTAATACCCTTCAATAATTTATGTAAACTAATTTTACTCTATAAATACTCAAAGAAAAATATAAATCAATCTGAGGCACCATCCTCAACAATTCAATAATGTTAGCCAATTGCTAATACACGTATAACTAGTTTTATAATTTGTCTGTCAGTTAGTAATAGAGCATGCATGTATATATAAAGTGAAATTTATTCATACATGAATCAATGAAGAGTAGTAGTTGTTTTTTAGTGAAGAGTATACTTGTTTCTACTAATGAGTCTTAGTTTATTTTCAGTATACAACTAATATTTTTCAGTGAAAACAACTAATAATATTTAATGGTTCATGTACGAACCATATTCACTCTATACTTTGCCTTAATAATATATTATGTAATTGTTACTACAATGTAAATATATTGATGATTGACAACAACACAAAATACAAAAGTAATTAATAACAAATAAAAATGTTGTTTGTGTTTACCAACACTTTATGTGCATTAATAATTACAAACACTATGCCAAAAATGACTTTCGACCACGGGGAAAAGACTACGGGTATCAATTCTGACCGTTGTCTTAAGTGTTACGCCCGTGGTCTTAGGTATCCCCGTTGTCTTAAATTCAGGGTTCTCAACTTAAGACCACGGGGATAAGCCCCCGTTGTCTTTTCCCGTGGTCTTAACTCAGTCTCGCAACATAAGACAACGGGGATAATCCCCGTTGTCTTTTCACGTGGTCTTAGGTATTTTTATTTATTTTGTAATTTTTTTTATTTGGTTAATTAATATGGTATAAAAGTGACCCTTAGAAAAAAAAATTCATATCATCTCTTTATCCCTTGTAACGCCCCGAATCCAGAATATATTAATTATATCGGATTCGAAGTATTATTGTGATCAAAGGTCCGAACTATAAAATTTTTGATATAAAAGGGGATAACAAAATGAGAGATGAGTTTTGTGCAGCGGAAGAGTGAGTAGAATAATATTTATAATATATCTCTCACACATATATAAAGCTTAATATCAACAGTATCATTTTATTTAAGTGGGGAACTCCGTGTCGTCTCTATTACTGTCCTTGCTCCACGAAATCATAATCTGCAAGGGTTGTAAAAAGGGGGCGTGAGATTTGAATTCTCACGTATGGGTGATTTGCAACGTCATGGGATTGGTAAATCCGAAATATATTAAGTTATACTTATTAATAAAGTATATAATTTATTTAATCAATTGATATAATAATACGAACATCATAAATCATATAAATAACAAGTTCACATAATAATCAGTTGGGCACAACAGGTTTCACATCACATAATTGAAATATCACAAGTTGGTTCACATTAAGGGGCAAAGCCCCCAATCATTTTCACATATAGTAAATCTCTTCCAAAACATCATAAATAATACCAGCGACCATGAATCTGATCTATTATCACTCATGGCCGTACGTGTCATTCCACAAAAATAATTACTAGTGACCATGAATCTGACTTATTGTCACTCATGGCCATACGCGTCATTCCGCAAGAATAAGTATCGGTGACCATGAATCTGACCTATTGTCACTCATGACCATACGCGTCATTCCGCAAGAATAATTAGCAGCTTTCCTTTTTCCTCACAAAAACTATCATTTCAAACCATGGGGAGAAATACACATAATTCATACTCAAAAGATTCATGCTCACAAAGTGTCCTTATTACCATGTAGTCATAAACGATTTATATAATTAGATAAACAAAACAATCCATATAAGGTTTATATATAATAATATCATATAGTTCACACTCTTATATAATAGGTATACATTTATGTTGGATAAGTTGTTTTAGATTGATTTAGTCGAGTTCAGAGTATACCAGCACAACGTATTATTAGCAGATCGATCAACAGATCATCACCCACCTGTTTGCTCCGGGTCCCGTGAATGATGTACGAACAGATGGTCGGAAACCTCGTGTGCGTTCCAACTAGTACCGAATCCTAGTAGGAAGATATTTAATTAAAAGTTGACATTTGAAAACGTTTAGGAAAACTTGAGAGTTTGTGTTACGAGAATCGAGAAAGTTGTGGTCTTATAAACTCAAAAAGGACTTGCTTAAGGGTCACACCCTATTTTGGTAAATACACCACTTCTAAAAAGGTGAGTGTATTGAGGGAGTGTATTTACTAGTATACTTGTGGTATGACTATTTCGATTACTACAAAAACAATCTTTTGATAAGTACACCCCTTTTTAAGAGGAGGTGTATTAGGGGGGTGTATTTACTAAAAGCAGTGGTGTAACAGGGGGGTGTATTTACTGAAAGCAGTGGTGTAACAGGGGGGTGTATATACTGAAAGCATTGTGTAACAGGGGGGTGTATTTACTGAATTCAGTGGTGTCCTTAACAAAGGCCCTTTAAGGAAGAAAAATATAAGAATTCATATTTTATAAAAACCTCTTATTAAAACTTATTAAAGACTTTGGCTTTTCTAAGACAAATTATAAAAAGTACTTTTCTTTTCTAATATTAATATTACTTCTAAAGTTGATTAGTGACACTTTTAGGAAATAAAAGGATCATATTAATTTTCCCAAAAAAAATACTCTTTTCATTTGTTATTAATTTGGATGTAACTCGACTTATCTTTTCGTTCCTAATTCTCTAACAGTCGCACAAGGGGAAGACGAGTTTCCCTTTGTCTCCAAAAACTCAACTAATACAATAATACTAACCAGCTAAATCAACAATACTAAACAACTAATTCGACAATATTAATCAATAAACCCAATAATACTAAACAACTAACAATTAACACTAAATAACAATTTCAATAATACTAACCAGCTATAACAGTAATACAAAACAGTTAACCCCATAATACTAACCAACTAATTCAAAGGTACTACACAACAAAGAATACCATACTTCTAAATAACTAATACGAAACCGTTAAAATAGTAATACTAAACCATATCCACTGCTCGAAATCTTATTCCCAAACCAGAATTTACAAGAGAAAAATAGGGAGAAAACTAGAAATCTTACTAGTCCAAACCGAACAGCCTAACGGCGTTCGATTGGTGGCTCGTCGGATAATTTCGGCGGCATAACGACGTCGTTTCGGTGATTCGAAAATAAACGGGCAGCGGTTCGTCTTTCGGGCTTCACTGGAAAGGTCGGAAAGGGCAGAGGAGACGACAACGTCTCGATTATACAAAAGAGGCAAAACGTTAATTTTTATTTATAAGTGAATTAATTCGAAGGACTGTGAAATCGAAACGAATTGGAGACGAACGAAAAGAGGCTTACCCAAAGGAACAAAGACCAACGGCGGCGACGCGGAGGACAGAGGCGTTGCGGCTGGAGGATGAGCGGCCGATGGCATCAAGCGGCGCGTGGCGGCGCTCGGCGGTTCACGCAACAGAGAGAGAGAGAGGCGGCGTTGGCTGGGGACGGCGGCAGCGCGACGGAGCTGAGGCGTCGCGGTGGCTTCGTCGGAGGGAGACAGAGGCGGCGCGGCTGGAGCTGGGACCGCGGTGGTGCTCGCGACCGGCGATTGGAGGGAGATGGAGGCGCGACTTGGCTGGAGCGAGGAGGCTGCGGTCTGCGGCTGAGCACGGCGGAGAGAGGCGGGCGGCGGTCTGCTGGGAAGAGCGACCGAGAGAGAGAGAGCGAGTGAAAATTTTGGGGAAAGAAAAAAAATGAGGAAGATAAGAGTATGCGGTTTTGTTAATTTGAGAGAGAGAAAGGATATTTGATTAGAAAATTAATTTCTTAATTGTTTAATTTTAAAGGAGGAATAAATATGTGGGTGAGATAAAATGTGTAATTAATTTAATTCAAAAAGGAAAGTAATTTATGTGGCCAGAAATTAACCCCCTTTAATTCTGATATTTTCGATCCCAATTGATACGGTTTAGGGATCGTTTGGTTCACGAGTTTAATTCCGATTTGAAAATTAATACAGTTTTAAGATTCGAATAATATTTTAAAGTATTTTAATTATTCTCAACAAATTAAACGGATCAAAAACCCAATTTTTAAACTTTAATATTTAATTTCTCGTAGTCCCTTGTCCGTTTGAAAGTTTCGATTTCTTTCTTCGAACTTGAGAATTTGAAATAGAGTATATATTTAAATTACACAGTAGCACACAAAATAATAAAATTAAAAGAAACAAAGATAAGAAAACAAAATAAGGGTTCTAGGAGTATAAAAGGTATAAAAAGGGACGGGGTATTACATCCCTAGCTAACTAACCCACGCGTAATCTCCATCGACCTCAATAGTGTTCCACCACCACCACACCACCACCACCACCACCACACCACGCCACCACTGCCGCCGTCCGACTCCTCCTGCACCAGCGTCGCACAGCACCGCCTCCACCTTCGCTCAGCACCATCTCGTCTGCAATTATGAATCCCTCCGTGAACCGCCGGCTTCGTCCACCTTCGTGAATCGCCAACTTCGTCTACCGACGTGAACCAACTGCTCGTCCTCCATCGTGAATCGCCTAGGTCATATTATCCCCAGGTAATTAAGCTCAAATTTTTCTGCCCTAGCCCCAATTTTGCCCTAGCCCTAAATCTCGCTCTGTTTCTTTCTCTCTCTCTCTGTGTGCGCGAGCGTGTGTTTGTGTATGGTGAATTTTTGATCTCTGTGTGTAGCAGCATGGAATTGATTATTTTGCCCTGAACCAATTAATTATCGAAGTACTCTGTTTCACTTTCTCAACGCCACCAAAAGTTGAGTCAAACAAAGAGAACTTAATTTCTTCGTACATTAGTGTGTTTTGTTATAAACATACATGTACACTTTTTTTTTACACAATATTGTTCCTGATTTACATAGGAAAAAGTAGCAGAAATCTCTTCATAAACTTCACTTGATTTTAAAACCCGGAACCGTGAAATTGAAAATTAAGAGTCCATACTTTTGATTGAGCAGTTTTCAATTCTGTTATTTGAACCGTGAAATAAGAGTAATGAATTTGAACCTGGGGAGGATTTGTAAATAGGTGATTGTTTTGAATTTGTGCAGGAGAGGCAAAATGTTGGCATTTTAGAGATAAGCTTCCCTGGAGTTTCAGTTTTTCAGGTACCTATATAGGTTGGTGCATCAATAATAGTACTCTACTAGTTTGCTTGTTGTTTGTGGTTACTATTTTTGGATCTAGGCATGATTCCTCGCCAAGTTAATGATAATTATGCTGGAAATATTATGTTAACTTCATTCATGTATGCGTGATTATTTAGTTTTTGACATGATGCGTGATTATTTATTTTTTCTAACACAGGAGCACTAGTATTAGTTACTGTGTGATTTTAAGATATTCCCACTTAAGGCTTCAACCATATCAATTTATATAAAGTATATTTGTGCAGTGAGACAATTTTTGTGGAGGCTGATGTGTTCTGTATTAGCACTTTAGCTAGTGAACTACCATAACATTGATTTTAAGATTTGCATATGTTTTCTCAGTTTCTTTCTAACAGAGAAGGATTACAGTTGTCTGAACTCATAAGGTGTAGAAACTTAAAAAAAAATCTGATGTCCTGTAACACTGTTAAGAGTTTGAGTGAAAATCTTTATTAACATGTCATAAAATACAAATTAATGGGCCCTTATATGTAAATCGAGAGTGGAATTAATTAGACAATATTGCCCCATGTTCGCTCTATAAGCTTTAAAAATAAATCTGCCTAATTTAGGAAGGCTCTATTATTTGATACAGAATCAACAAATAATAAATGAATTATCACTGAAAATGTTCGGTCAGTTCTCTTGGTAGAGGGTGTACCGTAGATGCAGGAATGTTATCCTTTTGCTGCCATTAGTTACACATATGCAGCCAATTGAACTATCTTAGCTCTTCGCGTATGCAGCAATAGTTTTGTGGTTGCTACAAGGTCTTTGATATTTTTTTTTTTCTGAATTCCGAGGAAAATGAAAATCTTAAAAAAGATATGGAACAACAGATTCTTGCATGTTTAACTATCACACCCTTAACTAACATAAGTTGACTTATATTTAACAACATGTCCTTCTCTTTACCAATGGATGATAATTGAATATGTTGGTAATTACCAATGGATGATAAATTTAATAGCACATACCAACACATGACAATCTTATTTGAAAATACTAATATATTTTTTAGTTGAGGATGCAAACAAATATTACCAACGACAAACATTAATTAGTAAATTCCGTTAATAATTTGTTGTTAAATAGTTTCTAAAGTTGAAGTAAAAAAGAGTGTGTCATAATTACCAACAAATTAAGTCCATTTGTAAACTTTTGTTGCTAAATTGTTGGAAAATTTATTATTGAACTTAAAATATAAATTCCATTTCTAATCTGTTGTTATTCTGTTTGTATTCACTAACTGATAATCAATTGGTATTTTACCAACATATTTATGTTTATTAGTATTTATAAACCGATATATCTATTAGTAATTACCAACTAATTGATAATTCGTTAGTAATTAATAATGGATGACACATCTGTTAGCACATACCAACACACGACAAACTCGTTGAAAATTACTAATAGATATTTTGGTTGGTGATGCAATGGTTTTTTCCCCAACAAATATTACCAACGACAAACATCAGTAAGTAAAATCTGTTAATATTTTGTTGTTAAGTAGTTGGTAAAGTTGGCGCAAAAAAAGTGCGCCACAATTACCAACAAATTAAGTCCGTTTATAAACTTTTGTTGCCAACTTGTTGGTAAATCGATATATTTATTAGTAATTACCAACTAACTGATAATTCATTGGTAATTAATAATGGATGACACATATGTTATCACATACCAACACACGACAAACTCGTTGAAAATTACTAATAGATATTTTGGTTGGTGATGCAATGTTTTTTTCCCCAACAAATATTACCAACGACAAACATCAGTAAGTAAAATCCGTTAATATTTTGTTGTTAAGTAGTTGGTAAAGTTGGCGCAAAAAAAGTGCGCCACAATTACCAACAAATTAAATTTGTTTATAAACTGTTGTTACCAACTTGTTGTTAAATCTGTTTTAGAACTTAAAATATGAATTCTGCTTTAAATCTGTTGCTATTCGGTTTGTATTTACCAACTAATGATATCAGTTGGTAAAATCAGTTAGTAAAATTGGGTTTTCTTGTTGTGATATACGAAGTCTGTATTGTATATATGTGTGTTGAAAGTCGTATTCTTATGATCATGTTCTCTTTCAGCCTGAGTGAGATTCGTTAAATTCAAATGGGGATAAAATTGAACAGGAAATACATGTTATAGCTTCAGATGAAGGAGTAAAGATGGACATAACTTTATGTTAAATAAATACATGTCAAATTCTGATTCTCAATTGAGTAACATCTAGGCAATTTTCAAAAATGAAAATTGAAAATTAAACTGAAATTTGGTGATTTCGTCACATTCATTTAACTTGAAATTTAATTTGTTTGGGTGGTGAATTTTGGGGATAAAGAATTTTGGATGAGAGTTTTGTTCAGAGACTAACATATTCTTCAAAATTTCAGCATTGAAGAGAGAGTGACGGCCAATGTCACGTCGGGAGAAATCAGTTGTTTTACTTTCCCCTCTCTGCATAATTGAGGGGAGAAAAAAAAAAGAAGCTGAGATTGGGGGCTAGATAAAAATTGTACAAATTTTCTATTAATAAGGGGTAAAACGGGTAAGGTAGAGCAATATTTAAGATCAATAAAATATTGCATATAAGTCTTTGTGTTTAATTAGAGTGAAGACAAAAATCTTTTAAAATAAGATAATTAAAATCGGATACTACACAAACAATTAAAATAAGACAACAAACAAAAAGAAATGAAACAAAATTCGTTATTAATTATAAATTAAAAAAAAATTGTTGTGCAATAATTAATTACCAAAGTAGAGAAAGAAAAAAAAATCGAAAATTTCTACGTCTGAAAATGAGCTACGGTGGTAGGAGTAATACCTAGTACTACCATTTTAGCAATTTTATTTTGAAATTGCTTTTTATTAAAAACTGTGCCAAATTAATGAATTATCTAGTTAAGCTTTTGAAAAGAATTCAAAGAGCACGCGCAGCGCTGGTTCATGTCATTACAGCTGGACTGCAAATAATAATATTTCATAGCTATTTTCCAAAAATAGTAAAAAAAAATGGGCAGGAAAATGAGACTATCTATTTCATAGCATAAAATCGTACTCTCTCCGTCCCCTCTTAAATTTCACACTTTCCTATTTAAGACATTCCACAATAAATTTTACATATCATATATGGAAATAAAACACTCATAATACCTAATTTAATTCAAAATACGCTTCATCCATTAGTTGAAAAAGTCAATAAAACATTTTTTCTTAAAATTTGTGTCACTCAACCTTTGAAATTTAAGAGGGGACAGAGAGAGTAATTCGTATGATACAAATTTTATGTGAGATATATTATGATAAGAATTTAAATTACATTTATTTACTAATAGTTTTTATTGATGCATAACTTCTTTTGTGAGGGAGTGTCTCACAATTATTAAATTAACTAGAGTGTATCCACGCGAATTTCGCGTACTGAAAAAGTATATTATTTTTATTTTCTGTAGACATTTAATATAAGAATATTTTTGTCTAAAAAATTTCGAGGTATATACAATAAATTATGGGGTTTGTTTAACTGTGGTCCGTGCCCTTCACTAAACCCTATAGGTATATCCTACAAACTAAATAATTTAAAAAAAAAACATCAAAATTCACATAAATTAATTACAATTATGGAATAACACAATTTCCATTTCAATATTGAATAATTTATAAATTAATCAACATTATTAGTTATTGGGAGTATACGGTAAGAAATTAATTTATATAAGAAACAATACAAAATTTGAAATAAACTTTAACGTTACAAATACATGTTCATCGATCAAAATTAGTTCCAAGCAGAACTTGTCTCTATTAAAATCATTAAAAAATATTGTCCAACTTTTTCAATCCTAACTTTAACGGTCAATTTTTGGCTCTCACTCTTGATATTAGAAATCAGAGAAAACTGAGGTGTCATATTCTTGAAATCTAAAATGAGATTTAAATTACAACAATTAAACCATCATAATTATTCAGATAAAAATATATGGTATAGTTAAATATATTATTTTTGCACATGAAGAATATTTAAACTAAACGATATAGAGCATAAATCAACAATCGTTATTACATTCATATTGATATTGATATTTAAATCTAATAAAATTGTGAGCACTTAAAATGATGAATTTAATTATAAAATAAATATACTAATAACAATAGATATATAACTAACCAACAATTGATGGGAGAAACCTCAGCGAAAGAGTGGAACAAATGAAACTTTGATGTGAAAAAATGAAACATAATATGTTCTTATTAATAATAACAAAATGCATGCAATATTATATCTTGTCCATAATAAGAATATACCACATAAGAATATTCTTTGGAATATATAACTATATACCTTTTATTTTAGAAAAAATAATCGAACATTATATTATACTATATATGCTACCTCAAACTTAGAAATGATAAATTTAGATTCATTCAATAAATAGATCATATTTAATTACATTAAGGTTTGGAAAAAATATGATTTATAATAAATTCTAAAAATAACTAAATAGAAAAATGGAAAAAATATCTGTTTGCATTAATTATGAAGATATAAATTAATGGTTTAGATTTAATGATATAGAACGAAGGGTCGATATTAAAAGTTTAACCAACTTTTAATGAGAGCGCAGTATTTCAAAATGGAGAGATTTGAGACATGTCAACTCATCCTTAAAATAAGGTGGTGTTGACACATCAACTTTGAGAGGTTTGAAAATATATTATAATAAAATTATATAATTATTAGTTAGGCTCAATATTATATAAAAAAAATCAATTCAATTTATATAATAAAATAAATCACTCTTTAATATTTATTTAACCTTTATAGCGTGAACATCTAATCCTCCTGAATCCTGAAAACATAATTACTATTTTATCAAGAAGAGGTTATTTTACATGGGTTAAAATTTAATACTTATAAAACATAATTTAGGGTATGAAGGATGCATCTGAAGGCTTAAAAACTTATGCCAGCGCAATGAGATTAGATTTTAGAGAATGACGGTTCACATTCTAGATTTCACAAAAGAAAATCTTATTTTTATATCCTATTTTATTTTTGAAACATGAGCCTGTATTTTGTATACTTTTTAGACAAATTTTAACATTATCAGACATCATAATTAACAATGCTCTCTTTTGAATGTGAAATAATAATATTTAGCTGCCCAATAACACAACTTTATATGCACAATACGACTTTCTATCTTTGGTAAGAAAAATTGGGCGGGAAGATGGATATGATATTTTTTGCGGGACTATTGTGTTTTTATATATATATATAGATTTTTTTATTCATAATCAATCATGTAATACCATTATTTTTTAGATTATGTATAGAGTGAAATTGGTTTATATATGAATCACTGAAGGGTATTAGTTGTTTTCACTGAAGAGTATTAGTTGTTTTTACTGAAGAGTATTACTGGTTTATACTGAAGAGTCTTAGTTCATTTTCACTGAACAACTAAGACTCTTTAGTGTAAATCAGTAATATTCTTCAATAAATACAACTAATACTCTTTACCAAAAACAACTAATACCCTTCAGTGATTTATGTATAAACCAGTTTCACTCTATGGTTTGTCTATTTTATTATAAAACTAGATGAGATTCCGTGTAATATGCAAAAAATTCTATTAAATTCAATTTTACAATAAAAAGTATTATATATATATATATATATATATATATATATATATATAAATTTATATTTCCATCGAATATGATATAATAATATAATAAAATAAATCCTTTGTAATTATATCGTTTAATATTAATGGTATAATTTAATTTTTTACTTAAATATTAAATTAATTTATTATAATTATATAATAATGTATGCTAGGTATTAAAATTATTATAAGCATGCAAAAATGTATTATAAAGTTAATTTCAAATTAATTTTACAATTTACAAAAAAAAAAAAAATGACATCTTTTTTAATTGATGTATAAATATTACAACACTATATCTATCACAACAAAACTTTCTAATGTATTTTTATAGTCTAAAGCTAAATATTTAAAAGAACTAAATATTCATAGGTTGACTTAATTGGTAAAACCTTATAAATATTATCCGGTGCAATGTTCAATCCCGTGTAAATGCATTATTTTTTATTAGACCCTTGTTTACCAAAATAATACTCTGCCAATATCTACAAAATATCTAATGAAAAAAATTTACACTATTTTTTTTATTAGACCCCTGTTTACCAAAATAATACTCTACCAATATCTACAAAATATCTAATGAAGAAAAGTCTTATTTTTTGTAAACTGAACAATATTAATACTTTTTCTGTCCATAAAAAATATTCTATTATCTTTTATACAAATATTAAGAAAATAAATATGATATGTAAAAAGTAAGAGATATTGTAGTCAAATCAAGTATAAAATAAAATATTTTAAAATTATTGTGTGTAGATGATTAGGCGTGAAATTGTCATGATTCATCGTTAGAAATGCCCCAGTTTTGGTCGATTTTGTTGAGTATTTAGAGTCAATTGAGTATTATTTCTACATATTGATGAATTTGTCTCTTTGATGCTCATAGGTGAATCAAGGGCGAAAAATAGAGTTCGTAGGACTTTGAATCGACTCAAACGGATGCCCGGATGAGAAGATATCGAAGAAATACGATTGGTATTAGTGCGGAAGAAGATAAGTATCAGTTGAAGAAGAGGGAGAGCCATTCGAGTGGATTCACTCAAGCACTACCGCTCGAGCATGTTGCTCGAGCGCCTAAAACTTACAGAGAATTTCTTGCATTTGAGCTACTCGAGCGCCACCGCTCGAGCGTGTTGCTCGAGCGCCCCAAAACATGCAGAGAAATTTGGCCATTCGACCAGCTCGAGCGGGACCGCTTGAGCCCCTGTTCCATTTGAGCTACGCTGGCGCTCGAGCACTTTCAAGTTTCCGGCTTTCGAGTTCGTTTTTTGGCCCATGAGTTCCCGATTCGGCCCGATGCTTATAAATACTCGTCCCGAACACGTTTTTACACACCACGATATACCACTTGATACCATATCGCTTTTAGAGTTAGTTTTTGGAGAGAGGAAGAGAGGAAGAGACGAGCAAGCTTTAGTTTTACGTTTTCGAGGTTTTTCTTACGAATTCATAGTTCGGTTTTGATCTTTCGTTCTTTTCTTTTAGAATTTTGTTCTTGAATACTTGAGACTTCAATTTATTAATTTAATTTGAGTTCTTAGCATTTATTTCTTTAAACCCTAGTTAATGTTGGATAATTTATTCGTTAAAATCATTATGTTCATGTTCGTTACTTCTTCAATTGTTCTTGTTTCCGTAAAAACCATGTCTAGCTAAAACCCTTGCATGCTTGGGGTAGGATGAACTCGTAGAAGTAGGATGTGGGTACGTAATTAGGGTAATTCGTGACGTTTAGTTTTAATTCTCTTAATTAATGAATTCTTAAAATCAATGTTAACTTTACCTTTGAATTTAGTTCGAAAAGTGTTCGAGAGAGGACGACCTTATCACTCTTTAACAACGAGTGGACTTAATGAGAGGGTTTAGAAGGGGTTAATTAATTTACCGGTTTATCTAGGGAGGACGACCACATCACCTTAGTTAAATTAGGGTCTCTTTAATTAAGCACAATCTATTAACGTGTTAGGGGATTAGTGAAGTCGATTGTTAGGATAAAGTATTAGGGTTTTAATTCTTGAGCTTTCATCTTACAATCTTTTACTTAGGTTATTTCTTGTGCGTCATGGTTATCTTGATTATGTACCTGCTCCGTTAGTATACGTAGGAATTCCTATCCTGAGCATCACCATCTCTTATTCGAAAAACACACCTTAGGTACTTAGTTTAATTTTCCTTTTTGCATTCTTAGAGTAATTTAGTTTAGATTATATTTTCTTTTCAAAAACCCAAAAACATACACTCATATTAATTACGACGCGTAGATCTTCAGGGATCTGTTCGCATACACTCCTTCCCTTGGGTTCGATAATACTTGGTCCCTATACTTGCCCATACTACAGTGAACCCGTACGCTTGCGGGGAAACTACTAGTAGAAAGCTAGTATTTTCGGCTTCAAGTCAGTAGAGTTTAATGAAAAAGTATGTAAATAAATGTTTACTTTCTACATTTCAAAATAAATGTTTTTTTTTTGGGTTTTCACACATATTAAGACACCTAATATTTGACTTACATCACGATATCTTTTTCTTTTTTATTCTTATTTTTGTTTTCGTATCATGGATCTTGGTTCGCGCTTTATGGCACTTCCACTATAAAAAAATCCAATCCTGCAAAGGATTGTTCATGGAACTACTAGAAACCGAGAATCAGACCTTACTTCATAATATGAATATTAATAATCCAACCAACCGCGCCTGGAATCAAGCCATTCAGGCAGCTTTAGACGAGAGGTTTGGCCATTCTAGTTGGAATTTTCTCACCCCGCTACATTTGATGATTGTAACCGGCAAATTGACAATTCAAGGCGATCAGAGTCGTTTCTTTTTGCGTGTGCTTTCTTTGGTGAAAGGGGACTAGTTGACGGAAAGTTTATTAAATGCTCGATTTATATGCGGAAAGACATCGTGAGTCACGGGCGAGGCTCTTAAAGAGTCGATATTTAGTCAGTTAGGTTTCACCCGAGTGACGGGATGGGTAGTGCATTTCCACGAGCCAATTATTCGTGGCGCTAAAGAGGAAGACATCACTTACTGTATTACTATCGACTTTTTTCCGCAGGTTGAAGAACAAGAAAGCTAACCAATCCAACCTATACCACTCTCGGCCCACTACCAACCGCAATATGAGGCAGACAAAATATTCGCCATACCAACGGAGTAGTAAGGAGTCCAAGGAGTCACAAGGCCATCGTGTACAAAGGGACTGAATCGTAAGGCAGCACCAACGGAAAGGTGTAGAGGGGTACTCTATGACAGAAGGGGCAGGTAATGATTGCACCTATACAGACCTTCCGAAACCCGAACTCCAAGTTCAGCGAAAGGAAATGGCTTATGAAAGATTCTTGCTCCCCAACCACAATCGTCTCAATCTCTCTAATGGACAACGTGTACTATCTTCTCTCTCTTCCTCTTAATGAATGACTCACACCTTTTCGTCGGCTTAATGGTACTTGATCGCCTATTCTTAAATAGTACCGCCTCTGAAAGTGGATTGATCCGATCCAAGAGTTCCCCTAAGGTTGAAAGAATGAGAGTCATTTTGTATATGAATCAGGATATCCTTCTATTAGGTGGTATTATGCTCAAAGCTCAATCTATTTATTGGTCTAACCATCAGGTTGATATTGTGTATAAATTGACCTTATCATCACTATCTCTCACTATCTTTGTACGCACTATTATGATGAAAAGAACTGTCCTATTCATATCCCTAGTATGAACGAAGACCACTTTACTCGTAGTGGCTATTATGGTGGACATTCCGATGCTTATATCCCTTATGGTGATAATCTCTACTATTTTGACGTGAACTCGTTATAAAGAGTCGGGTTATGCTGTTTAGTCATCGTTACAGGACAGGTTTTGGCGAAAATGCTACAAATCCTTTGCTTGAGGAAGTGTGCAATGTGCTCGGAGACGTGTTCCCGAGATCAATAGAGTTGGGAATGTGCCATTGATCTGGCTATGAGAAAAGTAGTGGAGAGAAAGACCTCAACCTCAGCTAACATCATATACGTCATTTATCGGTATGCAAGATGTCCTCCTCGAGACAGGGTAGAAGGATCTCGTCCAAGAACGGAATTCCCAGGCTTTGTCAAACTGAGGCAGAGATCTCACTACCAGATCCAAACAGAAACAAAAAACCCCTAAACAATTTTTTTTTTTTTTTAAATAGTTGCATTGGAGCAAAACAACATATAAGCTACTTTATATGCATTGAAAAATGTTTCAAAGGCTAAAATGACATTTTATTTTGTAAAAGATGTAAAATGCTCCAAGAACATTTATTTTGAAATAGAGGGAGTATTAAATTATATAAATAAATGTAGTACTTCCATTTTAGGAACAAAACTATTTTTCATGGACGGACGAATATGTTTACGTGGACCATAGCACGGATGGAGGGTGTATTTAACAAATAATATATTCCATCGTATGAACTGATACATTTCACCGCATAAATTAACAACTCCTGTCCGTTTTTCCATGATTCCCTACTTTTTTTTTTAAATAACTTGGTTGAAATTATTTTGCCAAAATTTGGTGTGCAATAGTATTATTCCTCAATAGTAATTTTCTTATGCACTTGGTATATGATGCATCCACCCAACAGTTGAGATTGTTTACACTGAAAAGTATGATTTGATTACACTAAAAGTATGGTTAGGTTACACTTGAAATTGATTTTCAGTGTAATTAGTCTGCACTTTTCAGTGTAAACAACCTCAATTGTTGGGTGGGTACATCATTTACCAAGTGCATATGAGAGTTTGCAATTCCTCAAACATATACAAAAGTTTAAATACATCTTCACTGTACAAAGAATTCTATTCATGAATTTCAAATCGGAGAAAAGAAAACCAACATACTTAATTGTAATTAAAAAGGTGATTCCTACACTCAATAGTCGATAGGCCCATTGTTTCTGTTCTGAAATATTGATGCAGGAGATATATTGTGAGAGCTTAATATTGTTTATCTGTGTTTATAAAGAGTATATTGCATATATATTTTTTAAACAATAAGCATTAGAGTGATTTCAGGTGCATCCAAGTGCATACTACACTTGAATTTTTGTAATTAATTTTGACTTTTTCAAAATCAGGGGCAGATAAAGGGTTACGGGCAACCCGTCACATTCCTTTTTTTTCTCCCTCTCTTAACACATCTTCTACTACATTTCTTCGCTGCAATTTTTTTTAAATCGATCTATTCTCTCTCTTAACCCATCATCACTCCCCACCCCTCCCCCCATCCCCCACCCATTCTGGTGGTATTCCGCCGACCGTCCCATCCGCAACAGAGCCGCCAGAAATAGTCGCCACTGTGAAAAATACACACTCCAAATCAATGGTGAATTACACGAATCACTAAACTCAAAATATCAATATCAACATCAATATCAATAAACAAATCGTAAGAAACCCCACTATCAATGGATTGATTACCTTCCGAGCGAGAGAGCGAGCATACTCCAATCTGGCGGAACAGTAGCGGAACCATGTGGATGTCCCAACCATGATTTCGAAAATAATAGCAGAGATTGTGCAACTGAAAGAATAAGAGAAGATTGAAATCAATCATCAAATAAGAAGAAGATTGAAGTGCCGGCGATTTGCAAAATGTAGAAACATAGAACAAGCTAAATTATAAAATTTGAGTTTAATTGTTTTCAACAGTTGAATAAATTTCAGGTAAACACAAGGTTGAAAATATCGGTATATATCGGAACCTTATCGATATTCGTAAATTTAAAAAATTATAAAAATTTAATAACAAACTTTTAATACATAAAATTTACAATAGAATTTAACCATATTTTACATTAGTGATATTTAACAAAATTATGGATATTTTCTCGAAATTTCTTGATATTTTTTCGATATTTACCGATATTTTACCGATTTTATGCTCAATTTGCACAAAAATTTAGTCGAAAATTGATTTTATATACTGATATTTATTAATTTTTTTACGTTATTATGGAAATATCGTTACCCCCGATATCGATATCGGTGACCACGAAAAATGGATATATCGGGGATATATCGTGGAAATTTTCGGATATTTTCATCCTTGAACATACCACAACTGTTATCGATAGTTTTGCGAGTAATCAAAACTTAGAGTTTGCTAATGGGATGAGGCCAGAAAAAAGGCATGTCTTAGTTGATCATACGACTGAGCATACATCATGGAATGGGTTGGCCACGGCATATATAAAGGATCCCCAGGATTATGACTTGATCCCATTCCCAGTGCACTGTATGGGCTCATCACTGCAGTCTGGTAGTTATGGGAAGCTCGAGGAACGGGCATTTGACCCAGCTGTGGGTAAGCAGAATCATATGGGAGAAATGGAGGCTGAAAATTCTGCATATTAGATGCTGTCATTCTAATACTCTTGAGTGCTGGAATAAATCTTTGGGATATCACTGTTTAATATATTGTTGAGTAATTTTTTGTGTATTGGCAATTATAACTTGGGGTAATGGTGATTATAACTTTGAGTATTGTTGTGTAATTCTTGGGGTATTGGTGATTATAACTTGGGGTATTGATCGTTAAGTTTTAGGGTATTGGTGATTATAACTTGGAATATTGGTGATTATAACTTGGGGTATTGGTCACTAAGTCTTGGGGTATTGACGATTATAACTTGGGGTATTAGTCATTAAGTCTTGGGATATTGATAATTATAACTTGGGGTATTGGTCATTAAGCCTTGGGTTTGGTGATTATAACTTGGGGTATTGGTCATTAAGTCTCGGGGTATTACTGAATAATTATTTGAGATATCACTGTTCAATGTATTGTTGAGTAATTCTTGGGTTACTGGTAATTATAACTTGGGGTATTGGTAATTATAACTTGGGGTATTGGTGATTATAATTTGGGGTATTGGTGATATAACTTGGAGTATTGGTGACATAACTTGGGGTATTGATACGAAGCGCGCGACCCGGTTTGTTACCAGACCCGCGAATTTTGACTTTGGTCAAAATTAATTTTAAATTGGAATCAAATTTCAAGTGCATGCTATGCATTTGGATGCACCCTAAAATTTGTGTAGTATTATGTGTGTTAATTTTTTTCTTACAAAACACAAAAATGATTCTTAAAGCGATCCTATTGCGCATATTTATTTTTAGGATTATGCAAGCGAAATTTCAAAATCTATAAAAATTGTACTCCCTCCCTCCGTTCCGTGAAATTCTTGAAATCTTGAAATCACAGTTAAAAAAAAGAAAAAAGATAAAAAAGAAAGTGTGAATATAAAATTAAATTAAATAATGATACTTTAATACTTAATGAGTAGGTTTTGCAATGGGATTGTGTATAACTAGGGGATTAACGCACTAACACTTTAGTAAGGGTAAATGTTAGTTTGTGTTGTCTCATACCATGAGACGTCTCATACAAGTTTTTGTCATATTTAATTGACTTTTGTGAGATAGTCATTTCTATTTTTGGGGTATAAAAGATGGCGTGAATGGAAAAAAAAAAGTGTGAACGGTTCTTCGAAATGAAGAGAGTAATCTGAGTTAATCAATAACACACAAATTTATATTTTACAATATAATAACTCCACTATCATTTACGATTTTATTTATTTTTTTATCAATTATACCGTACTTTATCTTATCAACCAAACATATACAAAAATCAGAGTGACTTTTTTATATTTTAAGAAATTTTCGATCTATATTTTCTCAATCCCCTACAACCTAAAACATTTCATGTCGTGATAAGAACCTAGGATCCGAAATTAAGAAACATAGTCGTGAATCAAACGAACCATCAACGTAAAAATCAAATCTCTTTGAAGAACCATACTTGTGATGGTGACGTGGGATTGAATAAGAGGTTAGGGAGAAAACGATAGTGAAAATCACCCCTCAACCACATTCTATTCCGTCAAAAATTATGTAACAAGAATTAGCAGATTATCTTTCATTTTCACATACGCACATATAACCGCAGTACCTAAAGGTAAGCAACACAAAATACAATTTTATTTTTCTTTGACTTCAAGTGAGAAATCTTGGTTGTTGGAACTAAGTGTGCACAAAGCTAACTTCTCACTTGCTTTATACGTACTCATATCAGGATTCTCGTACTTGAAACAATATAATCTCAGTTGTTCACTTTTTATGTATTATTATTATTATACTTGCACCCACCTTTAGGTTCGATGATATTCCTACATATGTTGTAACACAATCAGTTGTGTTCAGAATCAAAGAGACGATAATGCCGTTTGGATTGGTCTCCGCGTGGAACAAGCGGAGGCGAAGCAAGTCTGAGGATCAAATCAATCCTTGTACGTTTCTGCTTCAAACACCGTGTTTTTATTCCAGTTCCTAATACTAACCGGGCAAAATTGTTCGTTTTTCAGGGGTGTACAAACCCGTGGAGCACTGGAAAATCGACTACAAAAGGCCGCCGGCAAAGAAAAGAAACGCATCAGCAGTATTTACGCTCAAAGAAATGGAAGAGGCAACATCCCATTTTAGTGACGAGAACCTGCTCGGGAAGGGAGGATTTGGTCGAGTATATAAAGGCACTCTGAGGTCCAGGGAGGTATGTTGTATATTTCAGACATGCATTTCTTCAGACAACACGTTCACCCCTCGTTTTATATAAGGATAAGGGAGTCTTGTATGAAATAGGCTCATACATAAACCCACAAGTCATATAACATGATAAAATGTGCATGAGACCGTCCGATACAATTTAAACAATAAAAAGAGTACCTGAAAGGTAATCGGGATTCACAGGTTGTAGCGATCAAGAAAATGGAGCTACCGCCATTTAAGGAAGCGGAAGGAGAGAGGGAGTTTCGAGTGGAGGTTGATATCTTGAGCAGATTGGAGCACCCCAATCTGGTAAACTTAATAGGGTACTGTGCAGACGGGAAGCAAAGATTTTTGGTGTACGAATATCTGCACAAAGGGAACCTGCAAGATCACTTAAAAGGTAAGTTATAGAAGCAAGAGAAGATAATTAATTATCTCAGTTTGATCCCCGTAAATTGATTGTAATTTTCAGGAATGGGACAAGTAAAGATGGATTGGCCTTTGAGGCTTAAAGTGGCACTCGGAGCAGCAAGAGGACTTGCATACCTCCATTCGGGTTCTGACGTTGGAATTCCTATTGTGCATAGAGATTTCAAATCGACAAATATTCTTCTCGATGGTAACTATGAAGCAAAGGTAATAATAATGATAATAATAAGTTGCAATATTTTTTCAAGAATATCAAATCTTACCATGAGATGCTCTCTCTACAAGCAGATATCAGACTTTGGGCTAGCAAAGTTAATGCCAGAAGGCCAGGACACTTGTGTTACGGCTACAGTTCTTGGTACCTTTGGCTATTTTGATCCAGAGTATACCTTGGTATGCCTATTTCTATGCCAAATATCTTATCGTTAACATTCACATTAGTTAATTATTTCCATCAATAACTGGTTCAATTGCAATTAATTTCAAAGATTACTCAACTCTGTATTAATCAGATGAGGCAATACAGATATAAGTGATTCTTGCAGCAGTTTATAGAAAAATATAAAGCAATTACCAAGCTTGGTTACCAAAGTATATATGTAAACTACATCCTAAGAAAGCTGTAACTTTACACTTTAGGAAGTCTGATAATCTTTAATTACCAGAAAAGATAGAATATTTTCTGATTTTTTGTACTTCTTTCACGTCTAATAAAACCTTGGAGTTCATTCGGGAAGCTGACCTTATATAAAGGACTTAAGGAGGAGATTAGTCTTGTTTTTCATTAGTGTCTTGAGATAGGAATTCAAAACTAAGAAAGGGGGGCCCAATTCTAACTCTAATTTATCAAATGGCAAGAGGGGACTGAGCAATGGATATGTCTACCTTTCAACAGACAGGGAAACTCACTCTACAAAGTGACGTCTATGCATTTGGAGTCGTTCTACTTGAACTATTGACTGGAAGAAGAGCAGTCGACCTGAACCAAGGACCAAGCGATCAAAACTTAGTACTCCAGGTACCGTAATGTTCCATAACATCCCAGAATTGACCACATTAATTAATGCTGAATTATCAATTAATATGCATATAAGAATTTCCACAGGTTAGACACATACTAAATGACAAGAAGAAACTGAAAAGAGTGATTGATCCTGAAATGGGACGGGGTTCGTACACAATGGAGTCAATTTCCATGTTTGCAAACCTAGCATCACGCTGCATACGAGTAGACAGTCAAGAGAGGCCCTCAATGATAGAATGTGTGAAAGAACTCCAACTGATCCTGTACATCAATTCTAAAGGATTGGGGATGACAAAGCATACACTCAGAATGTTGTGAAACCACTGGATTTATTATGTACATGATTTGATGCGATAAGCACCAATGTAATCTAAATGGAAAATAAAAAAAAAAAAAAATTCAAAATCATAAGGGAATTTTTGTTTTTTTTTTCCCATTTCAAAGTGCAATAGATATTGTAAAATAAGAAACTGATTCAGCCGTTCATTAGCTGGAGCTTTTAGATATAAGACATGCTATCTTAGAAAGACATAAGAGCTTAAATTCAGGACGCGCAATAATTCATATAGTGTACAATCAAGACATATATGAATCTGTAACTTATAGAATTAGAGCACAAATTATTATTTAGGGGTGCAATCGATATAGCTTTTACCAATCCTCTCATGATTTCAAGAGCTTGTCTTGATGTAAGGGTGGACTAAAAGGAGATAAGCATAAGATGAACTTAGCAATCTATGAACAAGAAAAACAAAATAAGTTGACTATTATAAATCTATAAAAAATTGGAAAATTGATAAGACGAATTAAAAGATAGCATCTCCTGAAGTTAGATTAGTCCAGCGTAAATTATTAATGTACAATACAACAGCAGAATACAAACGCCTAATATTAAAATCTCAATTTCAAGACAAAGCAAAACCTATAATAGGTATGATCTATTTCCTCAGCCTGTATAGTGTACAACAACAATCCCAATCAAGTGGAAAATATAGTTAAATTTTCAAGTACATGGCATAATTTTTATTGCCTTTTACCTCAACAAGTAATTCTTTTACCCTCGGATCAAGTAAGCTGCTCATTAGAAATACCTAGCAAAGAAACATCCTCAGACATGGGAAGCACTTTGCGCATCAAGTGCCTACGCCTCTGCAATGTCAACAAGGTCAAGATGCTATCTGTCCCAACAACGCTATAACCTGCTTTTGTATACATGTTGAATGGGCCTTCATCAATCATTCTGCAATGCAGATAGACGTCTCTAGAGGAACTCATTTTTGTAATAAGATCCTCACCCGCTTTCAGTAGATGCCAGCCAATGCCCCTCCTTGAACACATTTTAGACCAAGTCTCAGATAATTGGGTCAATGAAATTATGGATGAGATCATTTCACTAAGCAAGCAAATACCGCCTATTAATAAAACATTCGAACACAACCACATCTAAAATATGTAATGATGTAATCAACCATCTTCCACAGTTTGATGCATAATTATAGAGTCCTGCAACTACACTTTATCCTTCAGCGGGGCTGGTTCTATTCCCAAATCCTAGTCATCTAGATCAAAGTCATGATGGCCTAGCTTGTATGTTCAAAACCATCACAAGATTCACCTCTACACGATATGTATTATACAGGCAATACATTACGCAAAAACTCTTAAGAAAACAGGCTACAAAAATTGGATTTCCAGTAACTTAACAGCTAAGAATATCCCCAAGAAGAGTAAGGAACACAAGAAACCCAGTCACACAAAAAACAATCCGTGAAAGAAACTAACAATACTGAATAAATTCATCGAGAATAGATACCTTCTAAGTGGCTTCCTGACAGCCATATTACAAATGTAAGGCGAATTCTTGGGAGGAGTAGGTGTGGGTGGATTCGCATTAGCTCCCCGTCTATCAAAAGTCAATTCCACGGTGCCTGCTAACTCAAAATCCTCCTCCCCATTTTCCCTATAAACCCCAAGAAGCGTAGCATTGTGGGGCAATTTTTCCCGCCTCTCAATCAGGTAATTCTTCACCAAGAACTCGAGCAATTTGACATACCCAGTTGCCATCATCATCGATTCTGCAAAGGACTCGGATAGCAGAGTCACAGTCATGTCCATTTCCTCTTCCCTCATCGCGCGAACCCAAAGAAGCCCAGATTCCAATTCCTTGTGGTAGCTAAAGTTTCCGAGAAATTCGAGCTTTTCGAGCTCTTCGTTGGTTAGAAAACGCCCATTTGGAAGTGGGTTTTGTAATGGGGAGGAAGAGTGGGAAGATGAAAAGGAAAGAGGGAGATTGCGCTTGGGGAATCTGAGAAAAGGGTGGTGGTGCCTTGAGGCGGAGAGGTGGTGGAGCTGGTGGTTGTGCGGCTGAAAGGAGATGGAGACGGAAACTTCTCTAGCCATGGGAAGGAGCTGTTCAGAAATGAGATAGTAGTGTGTGGAATAGTGGATGGATCATAGATGGAAGGACAGTTGTCGAGTGGTCTACTCTTTTGATCATTTAAAAGGTTTCTACTTTTTCTACTCTAAAATATTCCTCTTATGGAAATACTACTTTCAAGTTTCGAGCAAGGATGAAAAAATCGCGAAATTTTGCGGATATTTCGCCGAAATTTCGGATTTTTTGAAGTCTCGATATGGATATCCACCGGAACGAGATTTTTTCCAAAATATCGATAAAATATCGGGAAATATCGGTAAATATCGGTAAATATCGGTATCGATATCGGTGAGCTGTAGTTCAAAATTTGCAAAATATCCGGAAATGTCGAGGAAATATCGGCGAAATATCGGTAAAAATCGAGAAAATATCGGTAAATATCGAATAAAATCTCACTTTTTCATTTATTGTCCATGAATATTATTTTATATCTTGAGAGGATTTAGTAACTAAAAATCACCATTTATTCAAAAATCTTTCAAGAAAAAAATTTCAATATGATTAGTTGCATTGTTTGTATTATATTAAATTATTATGAACAACTATTATATCATTTTAGACTGTTAAGTATTTTATTTTTATATATTTGTCATAAACAATTCATTTTGTTTGAGTTTAAATTAAATTGGGTTAATTTCATATAAATTCACAACTTTTATGCTTAGTATCAATTTAATCACGAACTTTTAAATTTTTGTAAAAAAACCCAACCTTTGACATTGTTGCAATTTGATACACATTTTTTTTCTTCCGGCCGGCAACCGATGATGTGACTCGTCGGAGCGTGTGTCATCTTGCCACGTAGGGTTACACATGTTTATTTTATTTATTTTTTAAATTCACATCACAAGTAACACTTACCATTTAAATAATATCTTTCTACTTAAAATTAAAACAACAACCAAACAAATCTAAAAAACTAAGAGCGTAAAGAGAAATATTACATATAATTTATGTTGGTGGTTGTTTAATTTATTTGGTTGCTATTTTAATTTTAAGTAGAAATGTGTTATTTAAATTGTAAGTGTTACTTGTGATGTGAATTTATAAAGTAAATAAAATAAACATGTGTAACCCTACGTGGCAAGATGACACACGCTCCGGCGAGCCACATCATCGGTTGCCGGCCGGAAGAAAAAAACGTGTATCAAATTGCAACAGTGTCAAAGGTTGTGTTTTTTTACAAAAATTCAAAAGTTCGTGATTAAATTGATACTAAGTATAAAGGTGGTGAATTTATATGAAATTAACCCAATTAAATTTGTATATACTAAAGTTAGATATAATATACCCTAAAGTTTCATGTTAATTTTTTATCATTTTAATAAAATTTCCATCAATTTTCTATATTTTTACTGATATCGATATTCGATATCGATATTTCCATCGATATATCCGTAAATTTAAGGTACCGATATTTCCACCGATACCGATATTTTCATCCTTGGTTTCAAGTACTTACTTGATGGAGTATTATCTAAATATTTAATCTTCTCTCAAAATAATAATAATATATTTATGAGCAAGTCTCTTGTGCATTTGGTGTATGATGCACTCACTCAACAGTTGATAATGTATACACTGAAAAGTTAGTCTCATTCACACTGAAAAGTTAGTCTCAATTACACTGAAAAGTTTACACTGAAAATCGGTTTTCAATGTAAACTTTTCAATGTAATTGAGACTAACTTTTCAATGTAATTGAGACTAACTTTTTAGTGTATACAGTATCAACTGTTGAGTGAGTGCACCGTGCATTTGGTGCATATGAGACTTTGCCTATATTTATATATTAGGTGCAACATATACTTCAAATTTTTTTTAATCGTAATAGTTATTTTTACTAAACAGGTTCAATTGTTTGCATTGAACAGTTACAATTGTTCAAATCGTTCAATGAAAATAATGATATTATTTAATAATGCACTTAAATTGTACTATCTACTTATTGTACAAAAAACTTGTTCTAAGTATATTTATGCAACTATTTTGTGCTACATCCATCTCACAAGTGTGTACACTAAAATAGGCACACTTTTAATATAACTAGTTGTTTTTCAATTGTGTTGCACGTTATTGATAAATTTGGAAGAAGTTTTTTTTTAATTGTATAATAATTTGCATGGGTACTTATGAATAAGTAAAGAGTCTAAATCTAAATTGGAAGTATGGAGAACATGAAAAGTTTAAATTAGGCATTGATAAAAGAATATACACAAGATCAATTTTCCAAAGTAAACTCTTTTCTAGATTGTACAGTGTACTTATGTTGTGCTAGCAAACCTCTAGAATCAAACCATCAATTGTAAAATTATTTACAATATTAAATATATCATTGTCCTACTATATATATATTTTTCTTCCATTCTTCTCTTTCTTCTTTATGTAACAATATATATATATATATATATATATATATATATATATTGCCAAGTAATTCATTAAGATTTATCTCAAGACCTAGGAAGATTAACAAAAAAAAAAAAAACCAGCATATGAGCTAATTAAAGTACATGACACAATAATGAACAAATAATTCAATAATTCCATTGTCTTGCAAATAACCTACACAACGTGACAGAAAAGCAGATGTTTACACAATAAGTAATTCATGAGCTTAAAAATGAATGGTTTATTTTAATTTATAATAAAAAGAAGTTAGCATCAACATTTTCATGAATTGACGCTCTTTTCACCTCACTGTCCACAAAAGTTTCAAGATGACATCAACTATACGTAAAAATTTCATAGCATATACGATAACTTCATAATCATACAGAAGTTTGATAACAAATTAAATATGTTAAAAATATTATATTCTTATATGAATTCTTAGGAGTTCTTTGAAAAAGATTAGATAGTCAAATACTTAAAAGTTGCAACTACCTTATTGATATTTAGCAGCAAACGACGTAGTTGATGGTCCGTTTGTTATCTCCATCCGTAGGGGCCTCCTCAACGATATATTGTAGCAACTGATCAACCTGAGTATTGTCTCTCAAATTGTCCTCAATATAATCTCTAAAAGTTGAGTTGAAAAACAAAGGATTTTATGTTGATCTTTGATTCATTTTCTAATAAAAGTTAAACTTCATATGTACTTCATAGTATGCATCACATGAGCAGGTACTCCAACTCTAAGCAAGAATATCCAATGGTGTTACTACTTCATTGTTCATGGGCAATGATCCTAGACAAGAGAAAAAAATAAGAAATTATAGATGTGTCAACTTTTAGAGCTGCACCATGGGTTAAAGAAACTCATGGAGCATATATATGTATATATTTAATCTGTTGTTATGTAAGGAAATTTGCAAAGATCAATCTCAAGAATTCAATTGAAATGAGAACAAAACAATTATATTTTTAGGTTTATGGCAATACCACAAGTTCAAAGCTTAAGTTGATACCCAAAGTAAGACGTCTAGTGAGGCATTTCTTCAACTGGAAAAATGACTTTCCATTGAGGATGACCATATTATTAAACACAAATTTCCACTCCCTATAATGCGTTCCGTGACTAAATTAATACAAGTAGTCCCATGAGAATTTTCCTACTACAATTTTGATCTCACATTCTTTTTTTATTCTTTTTTTTTTTTTTTTTTTGTAAATTTGGTCCCTTATATTAATTTTTGGGATCAAAGATGCAATTTTTTTGGACCAAAACTACAATTCTTTTGGGACAAAAAATGTTGAAAAAAACTTCGGGACCAAAAATATCAAAAGAATTATCACTTTTGAAGACTACCTATTCTCATGTGACTAAAAGTGCAATTTACCCATAGAAGAATTGAACCTTTGGAATTTAAGTTATAATGATTTTTAACTTATAATTTAGTTAAAAGTGGAAAAAATCAAGCATTACTTTCTCTGGATTCACAAAGGAGTACATCAGACACACTGGGGCATATCTATAGTTGGACTTCAAGGTAAAACTTTTGTGTTATAGACTCTTGGACGAATGCTCTTTATAAAGTACATCTCTCGTATACTTAGTTAAGTCTAGTAACGCAAAATGGGACTTGTCGTATATGACACATCATCGCTCAAAGCATACAATTCCTGAAATCGTAGAATAGATCTGTATACGTGTGTTACACCCGATAATATTTCTCGACCAGCAGCCATGCGAGTTGACCGCTAGGGACGAGGCGAAGAAGTGAAAGGTGAGTATCGACAAGCGCGGCCAGCTCGTCGGGCAGCAGCGGGCTTGCTCCGGGCAGGCAGCAAGCGGAATTCTGGATAGGGCTGCAAGGTTCCCGTCGGGTAGCAAGTAGGGTTCTGACGACCTCAGGTTACTTTCTACTTGTTGCCCACAGACGGCCGCCGGGAGATACCCGTTGGAGGATCCTACCCACATACCCGCATAGTCCCGTCTACCTGTCTACTAGGAGGTCCATCTACATACAACGTCAACTCCTAGGCCTATCATATCCCATCGGACGTGCAGATGTGACAGAGTCAGAGTAGGGCCAGTAGGAGGGGTCTCATCAATAGAGGTCAGCAGGGCCACATGGACTGTCCCCATTGGTCGAAGGGGGGGCATAGTCAATCATGACTGGACAACTAGGACTCAAAGGGGCCCACGAGTAGATCAGCTCAAGTGGATAACCCTCCTTGAACACTATAAACAGGGGCTTTAAATGTCCATTGTAACATACAACTTATTTATTGCAAAGACTCCTCTTGAGAGCTCATTTACTACTTTATTTATTGTTTTTAGTTATTTATCATTTATAATTTACTCCATAGGATCCCGACGACGAGTTCCTCACGAATCGCTGTCAACAACGTGTTAGTGACAACTTTATCACTCAAATACATCTAGATATTGCTATTGAAAATTATAAGGGCCCGTTTGGTAGCCCAGTTGGGAAAAGGCCTCAAGATGGGCCGACGGAAACCATTTCAGGATGCGGAGAGATAAGGGGTTGTGTGATGTTTGGTAGTTGTGAAAAAAAACATTCCCTTTGTTTAGTACATTTTAAAAGGGATCAAGATAATTTTAAAACAAGTTTGATAGCCAACATAACTAAATCCAATAGCCATCATATATAGGGATGTTAAACGGGCTGCGGGCATAAACGGTCCCGGGCCTTATCGGTTCATTTTAGTCGGTCCACTAACACTCGAATCTAACCCTAACCCTAGCAGTCCGCGGGCTAAACGGGCCACTAATGGGCTCCGAAAGAAAAAACTAAAAAAATTAATTTTTAATAAAAAATATAGATATGTAATTGTAATACGATGTCATTTAAACTTTAAATTCACACATCGTTAAAAAATTCATGAAAATTACATTTAAACATTGTTCAACATTTCACTTTTTCATGAGATAACTTTATAACGTCAATGACGATTTAAGAGCCGACGGCAACCGATAATGACAATTTGAGAGTCATGCAACGACCGTTGATCCCCAATTGGAAAGATAATTATGAAGTACGGATGTTGAAGCCCTACATTGTTCATAAATTTATAAAAATTATATTCACACGTTGTTCATAAAGTTCAAGAATTAATTAAATGGTTAAATTCAATTTCAAGTAATTTAATAAATTAACTAAATGAAAACATAAATTAACTAAATAAAAACTTGAAATATATATATATATATATATGACATTTGATTTGGATTGAAAATTTGAAGTTGAAGTAAAATAGGTAGGTTGCATACACGATTGTAATTGTACAAAATATATAAAAAGTAAAAAAAAAAAAAGAATCGGGCTAAACGGGTTGGTCCGGTAGACCGGCGGGCTAGCCCTTTTAGCCCGCGGGCTAAACGGTCCAGGCCAAAAAGGCCCGGTTTTAAATGGGCCACCAAATACTTGGACCTAACCCTTGTTCGGTCCAAGGCTAAACGGGTCAGCCCGCCAGCTCACGGCCCGTTTAACATCCCTAATCATATATAACATATAACACACAAAATCTGGAAAAAAATCACCTATCTGTTTTACAAACTCGGTGGAAGTGTTGAAGAGTAGGTTTTAGAAGAAAAAAAAATTCTACTTCATTTTATAAAAATTTCAAACAATTTATGAATGACAGCAACTTGAAAAATGAGAATCAAAATCTACAATAATTTTCCTATAATTTCAACAATTGCCACATTGGATAATGGAGATGGAAACCTTCATGAAATTTCAAAAATCATCATCATTACCCGAGCTTGTTCCATGGCTCTGTGAGGTAAAATACGTCTGCAAGTTCTGAAACCTCACCGGAGACCTCGGCAACGGCGACAACGGCGGGGATGGACGATCACCACCGCCACCACTTGTTCCCAATTTAATCCTCTGTGGTTTCTTCCTGATTTTTGCACAAATTGAAGCAGGGTCGTCTTTTCGTCCTTGCTTTTCACATCAAAGAGTCTCTAGGATCAGATTAGGTCTTCAAATTCTCCCACACGTGGTTGATTTCGTTGGGTTACCCAGTCGTTGGTATTTTTATTTTGGCATAACGGCTTGCGATTCGATCAGAGGTGAAGGCGGAGACGGATCTGAACAGTGACGGGGTTGAGCGGCGCTCGAGTTCCTTATGTAGATAAAGAGGTACTAGATTTTCATCTAACCACCGACTCCTGTGACTTTAATTCAAAAAATGGGAAAGGAAATTAAAGTTATTTTCAGACCTCGCCTCACATCGTGAAACGGTATTGGAGGAGGGGAGGTGTGTTGTGGCTGTTGAAGAGCTACAGTAAAATCCTCAAACCGTTCAAAGGGCCCAACTTATTCTCGGACCCCTCAAAAAAGAAATCTGGGCTATCTAATAGTGGAAAAAGTCAGATGTCTTTTATTTCTTGGCCTTATCTGACCTACCAAATGAGTACTAAACCAAAATACATAACAACATTTACTGAAACAAATACCGTGTACATATGCAACCTAATTTGGGTATAGTCTGATTGGTATCCACAGTTTTCGATGTTCCATTTATCCTTTTTTACTTTAAAGATACTACTTCTACAAGTCATGCTATTTGCACATTGATAGTACATTTGATAGGATGGGAGGGATGTGACATGATGATGGTTAGGGTGATGATGATTATTAGAAAATATTAATTATTTAGTTGTTTTATTTATTCTAATTATTTATTTATTTATTTACTTTAATTATTTTACAAATAATATTAGTACAATGTTTAGGTGATGATGGGATGATGGGATGATGTTATTTATCTTTATTTATTTATTCTAATTATTTTACAAAAAATATTAGTTGTTTCATTCAAAAGTATTAATTATTTAGAGTAACTATTTTTTTTTATTTTACAAAAATATTAGTTACTTAATTCAAAAGTATTAGTTGTGAAGAAGGGAAAATATACACAATTCAAACAAAAATACACTCATTACAGGAAACAAAAAATACACTCATTACAAGAAAAAATATATATATATATACACTCATTACAAGAAAAAAAAATACACTCTTGTATATCTGTTGCAACTTTACTTGTTGAAAAAAAAAACGGTATTGACCATTTCAGTCGTGCCCAAATGTATAAATGACTTAAACACAATTTACTAGCTTGACTAGTAGTTACCACATAAGAGTATGGGATCACAGTACTATGGGCAAGTATATGGACCAAGTATTATCGAACCCAAGGGAAGGTTTGTACACGATTAAATATCTGGAGATGTACGTCTCGTAGCTAATATGAATGTATGTTTTGGGTTTTAAGAATTATAATAAACTACTTTATATTCTACTACTCTTATGCTAATAATTAAATTAAACTAAATAGCTTGGGTTTAATGCAAATAATGGATAATGATGCTCGGGATAGGAATTCCTACGTATACTAACGGAGTTGTTACAATAACTAAAATAATCGTGATGTGCAAGTAATAATCCTAAGTGTACTAAAACTAGGCAATCAACTTTCCTAATCTAGCACAAGATTGAAAGACTAAAAGCTCAAGAATTAACCCTAATACTTCGTCATATCAACCTGCTTCACTAATCCACTAAACAAGTTATATGAATTGTGCTTAATTAACGAGACCCTAATTTTACTAAGGTGATGCGGTCGTCCTCCCTAGATAAACCGGTAGATTATAAACCCCTTTTAAAATCCTCTCCTTAAGCCTATTATTTATTAAAGAGTGATGCGGTTGTCTTCTCTCTAACAATTTTCGTACTCAATTCCAAGATAATTCTAGGGTTTATTTTAAGAATTCAATTAATTAAGAGAACTAAAACAAAACATCACGAATTATCCTAATTACGTACCAACGTCCTACTTCTACGAGTTCATCCTACCCTAAGCATGCAAGGGTTCTAGCCTAACATGGTGGTTTGGACAACGACAACAATAACAAAATTCACGAACATAAACATGGTTAAATTAATGGAAGAATTCAATAACATAAACTCATAATTAAAACAATAAATTGAAGCCTTTAAATGAATCTCAATAAAGAAAGAAAACTAGGTTTTGTAGTATCAAACGTTGAAGAAAGAAAGAACGAAATAAACTCTAATCTATAAATTCGTAAGATTAAAACCTCGATTACACGTTCCAAACTGTTGCTAAAAACTTCCCAAACTCTTCTCTCTAAAAAACTATCTCTAATGGTGTCCAAGTATGTAAAATCGAGCTTGGAATGGTATATATATATAGGCATGGGCCGAATCTAGGACGTTTGGGCCGGAAATACACGCACCCACTCGACCAGGGGTAGTAGTTGAGCTCCCAGCGCTCAACCTCTCACCAGTCGTGCGCCCCTCTTCTCCAGAACCAACATCACGCTTGAGCACCATACGGTCGAGAGCCTAGTGCTCGACCTCTCACCAGTCGAGCGCCCCCGAGTTCCAGAACGAATGCACCGCTTGAGTATCCCTTTGGTCGAGCGCTCCCAATTAACAGAACACACCTCGGACTCGTCCCCTTCGTGCTCGAGCAAGCCTAGGTGCTCACCTAGGCGCTCGACCTAAGCTTGCTCGAGCACCTCCTCCTTCGGGCCAACTAACACTTTTGCTCGTATGAATTAATACTTTTCGTATTTCTTCAATATCTTCTCATTCGGGAGTCCGTTTGAGTCGATTCAAAGTCCTACGAACTCCATTTTTTGCCCTCTATCCATCTATGAGCATCAAAGAGACAATTTTATTAGTTTATAAAAATAGTACTCAATTGACTCTAAATACTCATCAAATTCACTCAAAACACGGGCAATTTTGGCTATAAAACACAACAATTTCACGCCTAATCAACCCCCCCAAACTTACCATATTCCTTATCCTCAACCAATGAAATAATAAGTCAATTGAAATTGTTAAGAATGAATCAAAGAACCAAGTCATGCAAGTAATAGTATACAAGCTTCAAAGATCGATTACCCGCACACAAACCCACCCCCTTCATCCTACTCATGTATAATCAATAAGAACCACCAAAATCAAACATGGATGTGCTCTCGGAGATGTGTTTCACTCCCTCACAAGTGTATATCAATAATAAGGGATTCACTCAATCAATCAATCACACAAATCAGTAGTCATAGGATTGTAAGCACTCTCAACTTCGATAACCGTCTAGAATTCATGCCAAATCAAAAAGGACTTTCTCAAGGTTGTAATGTAAGGCTCTTTGGACAGGTGGGATAATTGTATAGGATAAGCTGACTCAAGTGAATGGAGAATATAAAATCAAACTTCGGTATTTCGATACAAGGAACAAAAATTTTCAACATCTTCATGCAATACTTTCAATTCCAACAACTCTCAACACCTCATCTCTTTTTTTCTAACTCTTTCACTTTTTTTTTTCTAAATCACTCAATATATGAGCTCATATTTTCTTTTGCTCATTCTCAAATTTTTTTGTTCTTCCCCACAACTCAAATCATCATTACACCTTTCCCCATATTCACTCAACCATTAATAATTCTCCTTCTCAACACAACTCTATCCCTTTCTCATTCACAACTTTTCCTATTCTCCACTCAAATTAGGACAGAAATGAGTTTTAAAAATTTGGATAAGTTCAAATGTGCTAGTAAATAAAATAGGCTAAGGCTCCAATGGGCTAACAAGGGATAAATGTCATTGGTAGGTTTATTTTGGCTAAGTGACTTATCAAATCAAAGATGACCTAAAATCACTTTCGGCATTTCAAACTAGACACAATCAAGAAGCGAGAGTACCCACAAGTTCTAACACCTCAAAGGTGAAGATCCACTCACAAACGATGAGATAAATTTAATGAATTTTAATCTCTCAAGAGGCTCAAATCTCACGGCTTTTACATCCATGCTAGTCTTAGTGAATTCTCACTTTTTACCACACAAGTATTCAAAAGGAAAAGTTGTAAGTATACGAGTTCCCTCTCAAATCAACTCGAACTCCTACACTCACACAACTTAGACTCTAACTCAACTCCACAAATCACTAACTCATAACTCACACTCGAAGATAGCAATCAATAAGCACAAGAAAGTTAATAAGCATGAAATATGTAGTAGCACCCAATTAGTTCACAATATAGCGGCTCAAAGAGTATCTCAGGGCACAATATATAACCTAACTCAACTCAAAGAGAGGGTGTGCACCTGTGCAATGTCAAATAAACCTCTCAAGTGCGCCGGTGCATATGTATATCATAAAATATATAAACACTCCACCCCCCAAACTTCGACCTTGTGAAGCGGTCTAATTTTGGGGTTGTGGGTTACCTCATACGCATAATCCCAGTTTGCACTTGGCAATGTAGCACACTCCCTTGCTTGAGTTCCTCCCTTTTGAATAACTCCACGATACCTTTACTTTCTCGAGACAAGCCTACAAGCAACTCACACAAGTACGAGGTTAAAACATACGACTCATAACAAACACTAAAAAAAACACTCAAAAGCAAATAAAAATTGGTTGCCTGCCACTCAGTGCTATTTTTAAGGTCCTAATGTCGGACCGAGCTCAAAGGAGCTTATGAGACATGATACTCAAATTTACCTCCTTTACTCTCATAAGAGAAGTTGTAGAATTTCTTCGCTCGTTTCCCATCCTCCTTCACCTCGGGGAGTCCACTCTTAAACACTTTCTTCACCTCCGATGGTGGTTTCACTTTCTTTTTCGCTATCCACGGAGGCACCCACTTCTTGAACTTTTTCTTCTTAACATCAACTCTTCTTTTTTCCTCCAATTTGGCCACGTCCACACTTTTAACTTCTACCCTTTCTTCCATGCCTTTATCCCTATCAAAACAATCAAGATCATAATGCTCAAAGGTTAAATCATCAAATGAAGGATTATCATAATCATGAATATAAGAAGGGTTAGAGACAGGAGGTGTGTCTTCAACACAAGGGTCAACAACATCAATGGAATGACATCTCTCATCTTCCTTCGGGTATTTCATGGCTTCACATAGGAAAATCTTCACCTCTTGATCATCTATCTTTATCGTGATCTTTCCATTCACCATATCTAACACCATTCCCGCCGTAGCTAAGAAAGGTCTTCCCAAAATCATGGGTACATGCTCATCTTCCTCCATGTCTAGGACCACAAAATTAGAGGGAACACGTGATCACCCACCTTCACGAGGACATCTTCAACAACACCTTGAGGTCTTATGATAGACCTATAAGCAAGTTGGAGAGTCATCATGGTCAATTGAAGATCTCCGCCATCCAACTTCTTGAATAGTGACAATGGCATTAGATTGATGCTCGCTCCAAGATCGCACAACGCTCCCTTCTTGACTCCATTTCTGATATCACATAAGATCGTGAAGCTACCGGGATCCTTCAGCTTCGGGGGAAGCGCTTTGTGCACCATTGCACTCATCTCGTGATTCAACTGCACGAGCTCGGGCCCATCTACTCTCCTCTTCTTAGCTATCAAGTCCTTCAGGAACTTGGCATAATTAGGCATCTGCTCCAAAGCATCATAAAATGGGATGTTGATGTGGAGCTGCTTGAAGACCTCAGGAAACTTAGCGAACTTCTCATCTAACTTTTTCTTCATAAACCGCTGCGGATATGGTAATGGAATCACAGATTTTGGCACCCCCATTCATCTCGCTCGGTTTCCTTCACGTAATGCCTCACTTTCTTTGCCTTTTTCCACTTCGGGACTCTCTCTCTCTCTCTTCAATCACTTCTTCCTTATTTTCTTTGCCCTTTTTAGTGCCTTCCAACTCAACATCTTCCACTGCCTTCTTACTACCCTCTTTCTCAATCTCATTATGTAATTTCTCTACATCAGCAGGTAGTGGAGGACCATCATATTTGGTTCCACTTCTCAACTGGATCGCCTTGCATTGCTCTTTCGGGTTCCCTTCCGGCATAGACGGATATTTACCCATCTCTCTTCCAAGTAATTTTGCAATCTGCTCATCTGGTACTCAATAGAAGTGAACCGTCTGTTGTTCTCTTGTTGAATTCTATTTAGCTTCATATCTCTTTTTTGAAGATCTTGATCACGCTGAACATTCTTCTTACCCATTTCTTTCAAATCATATTCCAAAGAGGATAGCCTCTTACTACCTTCCTCCACCTTCTGAAGAATGACACGTAACATCTCATCAGTGGTAGCACCTCCTTCTCCTCTGGGGAGTTTTGAGCCAGGGTCAACATTTGGAGGTACAGTTATCCCCGCTCTCGGATTACTGTAGGATAAGTTATCATTCTTTCTCCATTGATTCTGAGGAGGCTGCTGGCCTCCTTGATACCCCTGAGTATTCCTTCATTGATTCTGAGGAGGCTGTAGACCCGGTGGTACGAACGGCTGACCATAAGCAGGTCATCCCTGATAATTTCCACCTTGATAGCCATTCTGATTATAATTAGGCCCTCCCATATAGTTGGCCACCTCTTGCTGGCATCCTGGCTGACCCACTTTCTCACTCATCACACTATTCTGACCACTCAAACTCTGGCTAACCTCCAAGTTGCTGATTATCTCCATCATAGCCATCAACAGCTTCATTGTTCCCTCACTTTCTTCCATCTGATAGACTCTCTGAAATTCTGGATCTTCTTTCCATTGTCCCGCGTTCTTCACTATGTTTTCAACTATCTCCCTACACTGAGCTGCACTACGGTTTAGGAATGCTCCACTAGCACAAGCATCTAGATGGTGCTGATCCTTCTCGCTAGCCCCGCAGTAGAAATAGGTCATAATGTCTCCATCGTTGTACCCGTGCTGTGGGAACTCAATGAGCATGTTGGAGAATCTCTCCCAAGCCTGACTTAATCCTTCATTCGTTCGCTGCTTGAATGAGGAGATCTCCTTCCTCGTCTTCACCGTTCTAGACGGAGGGTAGAATCGCTCAAGGAACAGACGCTCGAGCATGGCCCATGTAGTCACACTACCTCATAGAAGTGTGTTATCATACCACTCCTTAGTTATTCCAGTTAGAGAAAACTGGAACAATCTGAGCCTCTTCGCATCCTCAGTCATCCCTTTTTGGCTAAAGGTTGAGGCTATCATCAGGAAATTCCTCAAATGAGTGTGAGGATTATCCTTCCCTACTTCTCCCTTAAATTGATTCTCAGTAAGCATCTTTAAAATCCCAGGAGCAATAGAGAAGTTTTTTGACTCAATTGACGGCATAGCTACTCCATCATAATACCGTTGAGGCTGAGCCTCAAATCTGCCTCTAATTGCCATACCATGAGGGTCAGCATTCTGAGGAACATGCTGAGGGTAAACAGGTGGTAGAGGTATTTGTGGTTGGTTATAAGTAGGTTGTGGGGGGTAGTATGGTGGATAAGGATATGGTGGATATGGGTAAGGTGGGTAGTTGTGTTGGTAGACAGGGTTGTTAAGGGGTTATTTGGGTTTTGTGGATTTTGGTGGATGACTTGATTCTGGTTTGCAGCGGGATTGTTCTAGGTCTGTGGAGTTGGGTTTTGGCTGGTGCTCTCCCCATGAGGTGTTTGCTTTTGGCTACCGACTCCATTAGCACCTTCAACCTGTCCCACATTCTGTCCATGCTCTTCAGCAAGAGATCCAAATCTCCGATGAAATCCCAATTTATATTCTCGTCACCTGTGGTAGTCATCCTTCTCAGAAAAACGTGATTCCTCCTTGCAATGGTTTCGGGGTCTAGCTTTGTTTTATCTTCGTTCGTTTCTCCCTTTGAGCGTGTTTTCATATACCTGAGTACTCAACAAGAAAGATCAAATGCACCAGACTAAAAAAAAACAATCACTACTAGATACTAAACTATCTCCAAGTCCTACTCAATGAGCATACATCGCCCTCCCCGATAACGGCACTATTGACTTGAACGCAATTTACTAGCTTGACTAGTAGTTACCCCACAAGAGTATGGGATCACATTACTATGGGCAAGTATATGGACCAAGTATTATCGAACCCAAGGGAAGGTTTGTACACGAGTAATTCTCTGGAGATGTACGTCTCGTAGCTAATATGAATGTATGTTCTGGGTTTTTTAAGAATTATAATAAACTACTTTATATTCTACTACTCTTATGCTAATAATTAAATTAAACTAAATAGCTTGGGTTTAATGCAAATAATAGGTAATGATGCTCGGGATATAAATTCCTATGTATACTAACGGAGTTGGTACAATAACTAAAATAATCGTGATGTGCAAGTAATAATCCTAAGTGTACTAAAACTAGGCAATCAACTTCCCTAATCTAGCACAAGATTGAAAGACTAAAAGCTCGAGAATTAACCCTAATACTTCGTCATATCAACCTACTTCACTAATCCACTAAACAAGTTATGTGGATTGTGCTTAATTAACGAGGCCCTAATTTAACTAAGGTGATGCGGTCGTCCTTCCTAGATAAACCGGTAGATTATAAGCCTCTTCTAAAATCCTCTCCTTAAGCCTATTAGTTATTAAAGAGTGATGCGATCGTCTTCTCTCTAACAATTTTCGTACTCAATTCTAAGATAATTCTAGGGTTATTTCCAGAATTCAATTAATTAAGAGAACTAAAACTAAACATCACGAATTATCCTAATTACGTACCAACGTCCTATCTCTAATGGTGTCCAAGTATGTAAAATCGAGCTTGGAATGGTATATATATAGGCATGGGCCAAATCTAGGATGTTTGAGCCGGAAATACACGCACCTGCTCGACCAGGGGTAGTAGTCGAGCGCCCAACGCTCGACCTCTCACCAGTTGTGCGCCCCACTTCTCCAGAACCAACATTGCACTCGAGCACCATACGGTTGAGCGCCTAGCGCTCGACCTCTCACCAGTTGAGCACCCCCGAGTTCCAGAACGAATGCACCGCTCGAGTATCCATTTGGTCGAGCGCCTAGCGCTCGTCCTAATCATGTTCGAGCGCTCCAAATTAACAGAACATACCTCGCACTCGACCCCTTCATGCTCGAGCGCCTAGGTACTCGACCTAGGCTTGCTCGAGCACCTCCTCCTTCGGGCCAACTAACACTTTTGCTCGCACAAACTAATACTTTTCGTATTTCTTCAATATCTTCTCATCGGAAGTCCTTTTGTGTCGATTCAAAGTTCTACGAACTCAATTTTTCGCCCTCTATCCATCTATGAGAATCAAAGAGACAATTTCATTAGTTTATGAAAATAGTACTTTAATTGACTCTAAATACTCATCAAATTCACTCAAAACACGGGTAATTCGGGCTATAAAACACAATAATTTCACGCCTAATCAATAAACGAAAAAATATATTTAATATATAAAAGATAAAAATTTGTGTGAGAAGTTTATCAATAAACATATATAACTTAATATTTTTTTATAATATTGATGCGCCATATTCAAATTATATTATGTTTCATTTTGAGACGATCTCATACAAGATTTACTAAAAAAAATATCATGATAAATTATATTATGATTATATTGTTATAATTTATAAGTATACACTTAAATGATAGTAATGCAACTATTGTAAAATAATATTCTTGGTGAAATTATCGATACTCCTGATTAAATTTTTTATACTTTAAAATAGTTTCATGATAAATTTATCATGAACCATTTTTAAATGTATCGAAGTCTAAATTTGAAATGGTAGGGGAAAAAGTGCATAATGTTTAACATATTGTGTATGTTATTTGGGAATCTTGTAGTAAGGGAGTGTTTGGATGAAAAAGGGATTGAAGAGTGATAATAAATAGTGTATGGTAATGCATCATAGTGAGTAATTATTGCATGAGTTTTGGAGTAATTTGTTACATCAACCCATCAAATCAGAGTGTGCATATAGCATTAGTGCACTTCTACTCATTTCCTTCATTTTATAACCAGGACATGACTTCCTGGAAAATCATAAATGCAGAAGATGACGTTTTTATGAATAAAATAGTACCAAATTAAACTTTTTGGTGACCTTAATCCGAATAGATAATTTAGTGGATGTTTAGGCTTATGAAGTTCATCAAACAAGGTTTAATATGCTGGATTTTTGTAAGTGAAGATCAAGAAAATAAATTGCAAGAGTTTGGTCTATTTATGAATAATTGAAGTTGTATTTTTCTTTTCATGAGCACATATTTATAGTCATACAAGCAAGTAGGAGGTATCAACCTCTTAGTTATCCCTATTTACATGTTTGACAAGTGTTTTTACACTTGTTTAACCCTAAGATATTGTATATTACACAAATGACAAGTGTTAGAACACTTGTTTGCTTCTAATACAATGCTTAATTAGTGGGGTTCTTGGCTACTCTTCGCGGTGCTCAGCTGCTCGACTGTATGTCTTTAAGTTGAGCACTTAAGCATTGCTACTTAGTTGCTCACTGGGCTTCATCTGTTCTTTGACCAACTGTTCGCATGAATATTCTGACACTCTTTGATTAGTTGTTCATTTTTTTCCACAGATTACATTTCCTACGCAGAGCTGCTCGCCACTTTATCATTCTTGCCTTAATCACCATTATCATTAATATTATTATTATTTTAATGCCTGATCTGATGCTCGGTTGCTTGCCTATCAACAAAACTATGAAACTTAGTCGGATGTTCAACAATCTTTATATCCACTAATAAACAAAGATTAGTGAGTTTTCATGTATATCTTAAATTTTCGGGGAAAATTATTCCTTTTTTTTAGATAATAATGCTTTGTATTTACACAGTTATATTTATAACTCAACAAAACCATATTAAGAAATTAAGAGCAGTATAATTCAGTGTTGATCAAAGACACAAGACATAAGCTAAAAAAATTAGGGATGTCCTAAACCATGTAAAATATCATGGTTTGAAATGTAGTCTTCCATTTAGTGCTAAAAATAGTGTGCAAACCAAGAATGCAGCTAGCTAACACCCTTATCCTCATGTTTCTCCTCAAGAAAGCTATAAATTTATCATGTTGGATTTACTGACCTAAAAGGGATAACTGATTTCATTGTAATAATTATATAAGTTTACAACTTCAAATTTAAAATATATATACATATGTATATATATATATATATAGATCAGAAGAGATGATGCAAATAATGCATCTCAAGTTTTTAAAAAAGAAAAAACAAAGAAAAACATGAAATCACCGTTCCTTTTCATTTTGGATCACAACTCTTGATCTATTTTCATAAAATTTCAGATTTAGGTTATTCATAATTGCAAATGTTGCATAACATCCACAACAATGTAATTAGTATTAATAATGGATTGAGGTAGTATACTTGTCCATCTGCACTAATCGCTAAAACATGGTACTATCCCCTATTTTGATCAACAACAATCATAGTCATTTAAAAAAAATTGTACAAAAGATGTTAGTCCTGGAACAAAGCAATCATAAATATATAAACATCAAATTAAGCAGCGTCATTCCTAATTTTCAAAATTATAATGCAAAACCCCATATGATGGGAACATATGTATATTCGCTTACTAAAAATAATTGTCTATTAAACAGAACATGATGGTACCAAATGTGATTATCGAACTTACTGAATTCCACTACGAGATGATCATACACTATTGCTTGTTATAGCTCCACGATCTCTGTAATTTATTAGGCTGATAACACGATAAAAAATATCAAGGAACCTGCCAAAAGATAAATCAGGAAACACAATTTAAAGACAGATATTGGAATCGGCTAAGGCCAATACACCACATAATGAACAAAGCATGACAAATAGGTAAAATCTAATTCCTTATCTTCATCACCTAAATGAGATAATGCAATCAACACAGAACTCAATAAATAGAAATTTAAAATTCATTATTTTTGTCCATCCATCCAAGGCAGCTAAAACAATGAATCCCACTACTAAATGCTTTAAAAATCTTCACTTAGGTCACACATTTGTACTCTCATGCATAAATAAAGACTTTCTTCCTCCCCTGAAATAGAATCACAGAACCTGGCAAAAAATAATGATTGTTGCTAAATTACTCCCGTAAAAGTCCTTGGCTATGAAAACCCCTTCTTCTCAGAGACACACACAGTAGAGCGCTGCCCTTGAGAAAGAAGAACGACTAATCATCCAATAAATAAGAATTTGAGGTACCAAATTAAAGAATTTCATTTAGAAGTAACCTTTGCTAACAATCTGCAAGAAATTACTCATAGGAAATTACTTATAGGAATTTCATTTAGAAGTAACCTTTGCTAACAATTTGCAAGAAATTACTCATAGGAAGTAACAATCTGCATGATTTCAAATAAATAGCACGGGATATCTCATGATTTTAAATTTACTCACTTGGGTTGATCAACATCTAAAAAAAAAATTCCAGAGCTCACCTTTCAAAACTTAAATGGTTTTGTCATTAGTAAGAGAGAAGAAAGAGGGCACCATTAGCGGTCTAACACCAACAAATTCGATTATTTTTCTCCTCAATCTCCAAACTTTTGAGATAATCTTGCTGATGAAAAAATGTCAGCAAACGTCATCATTACAAGCCAAATCTTCCTTTTCAAGTTATTTATAAGGAAGAGATGAATGATATAACTCAAATTACTCGCTAAGGCTCATGTATTTTAAATATTTTTTACATCCAAATATCATGGGCAGGAGTCAACACCGAGCAACTAACAACAATAGAAGAGTTGATACCTAAAAATACCTCCGATTCATGACTCTGAAATTCAGTTTTGCTTACAATCTGCAAGAATATTGAAACTCGGACATTAAGTAGTTGGATAGTCCATGCTCTCTAATTCTATCTGGATTCCATCATTTTGAGAATGAATTTTCAAAAGCAAATATTGTAATGCATAAAATTAAATCTTACGACGATGTTATTCCTTCCAATTCTGCAGCATAGTATCAGCAGTTGCAGTCATATATGGGAATACATTTAAAATGGAAGAAGAACCACCCACGAAGATGAGAAGAGGGGAAGGTGGAAGCATTGGAATGACAAATTTGGGTAAACGTTAATTTGGATGTGATGAGGGGAAGACAGATCGATGGAAACAGCACAGAAAGAGGAATAATGGTGCTTGAATGTACTGAGGGGAACACAGATCGACGGAAGTAAAGCGGCTAGAATTAAACCGATGCAGGGTGAAAATTGTGAAGGATAATTATGTCCAAAAATGTTTCTCACTGATAAGCCTCTTTTTAATATAGTATAGATATAGATAGTTAGAGGATAATTTGATAATTTTTTATGGATAAAATAAAAATAAAAGTTTAATCAAGAATAGTATATTAGTATGAAGTTTCTTTTGTACAATATTTCCAAAAGGACCAAAGCAATACAATTTTCAATAAATTTGGAATTTTGATCCTCTACCCTTCATTTGTGAATTTTTTTTTTTAAATTTTGAGGGTATATAGACACAATGCATGAATCTATTAATTTGTACTCCCTATGTCCCCAAGCTTTTTTTTCATTTATTTTTGTTAAATTGTCTAAGAAAGTGTATTTGTTTATTAATATATGGTGGGCCACATGTTGACTTTTGAGATAAAGTAATGAATAGTGTTGAAAAGTGAATTGAATGAGTGATATTTTTGGTAATATTGTGTGAATTTGAAGGTTAAAGTTTATATGTAGTAAAGTGTTATTTTTGTCATTTATGGAATGAAAAGTTTAGTGGGGGACGGTACGAAAAGAAAAATGGGAAGTTTACTAAGGGACGGAGGGAGTATTAAACAATGAGTGAAAATTTAAATAAGCTGAACTTGTACATTGTGTTTGTCTATCTCCGAAATTTACAAGAGATTTACACAAAGAAATTGAGAGGATATGTCCATAATTTGATCATTTATCCATTAGGCTATGTTTCTTTTTATTGTTTTATCTTGTCATTTTGTGATGATCAGTAGTCCACAAACACCGATAAACTTAGGGGGTGTTTGGTTAGCAATTCTTCAATGACAATGAGAATGAAAATATATTTTCATCTATGCCCTCATAATAAAAATGATATGTTAGGTGAAGAAGTGTTCCAATGGTTACTCAATTGCTACTGTCATGCCCCAATTTTGGAATAGAAGTGGACAACAAATGGTTGTTGGTGGAGGAATAGGGGAGTGATTGAGGAGGATGATTGTAGAAAGTGTTGGTCCCGGTACAAGACTGAAGAATACGTGTATGAGGGGGGGATACACGTATACCAATTTTTCTCACTTTCAAACTGACTGAGTCTCCTTGCTCAGAGTGATAAAGAACTCAGGGTTGATAACAGACCTACTGACTGTACTGAATGCTGGTCAGTTGGCAAACTATCAACTTGAGTTCAGTGCGGAAATGCGTGAAGCCTGAAAGTTTATAGTCTTGTTATGTTTGCTTTCTGAAAACTTGATTACTCTTTTATGAAATAGTGATTAGTAGGGCAGTGTTCGGGTTGATGATCAGGCTTATTGATTCAAGCCTGATGAAGCTAATGCAATGAATGACTTAAACAAATAAGCAGTTAAGAACAATATCAAAGCAGTAAGAACACAAGGAGTTTAACATGGTTCAGAGACTCAAGCTCCTACGTCCACGATCCTGATTGAACAGGATAATCCACTACTTGGGATTAACTTGTTTTTAACGTGTCAAGGTGCACCAAGATCAGCTAACCTCACTGACCTATACAAACTCCTTCCTAACTTCACTAACTAACTTCAACCAACAAACCTGACTAGAGAGTTTTTGGTTTCAGTTTGGATTCCAACTAAGGTGTGATTATCCTTACAAGGCTAAGCTATGCTAAGGATGGATAATCACTCTAAGCTTAAGATATTGTTTAAAAGCTCAGTGGAATACAAAATAACTCTCACTAATCTAAGAAACACTTGGGAAATTAATCTGGTTTCGAGTGCTTCTTTTAGAATGATGAATGCTTGAAAGCTTGAGAGTTTGAGTAATTTCTGGCTTGAAAATTTTCCGTAACCTTGAATGGGTTCAAGGTCTTCTGTATTTATAGATAGATTTGAAAACTATCCATTGGAGGAGATAGCCTTCTATTCATCTACATAGGTTTGTTCAACGGACATATCTCCCATGCAGCAACCGTCCTTGCATGGATTAGGTAATTGCATTTAATGCTCCATTTAATGCTTGCCCATTGAAAGTGCAGTCTAAAGTCAGCCTTCATGTCAGGTCCATACGTGTGTGTCCTTCCTGGATTGGTCCACGTCATCAGGTTGGTGAGAATGTCAGAACTTATTCCTGGGCTTCAGACTTGTCTTATTAAGTTCTTTTTATCTCGAGCACAATGGTCTTGTCCTGACGCTGACATTCTTTTTGCATTGCTTGGCCCTACTCCAAGTCTTTCCCATTACTCAGTGTCATCCTGTTCCCTTCTGGACTGAGTTAGTAATGACCTCAGGGTCATACTCTTCATCACTGACACTTACTCAGCCAGCTTAGAAAGACTGTCGTAAGTTCAGGATGGTGCTCTTCGTCTTCAGGCTCTAAGTCTTGATTGACATCAGTAAGTGCTCATCTTACTGAGTATCTGTGAAGTGTAAAAAAAAAAAAACTAAACCTAACCAAGACTAGCCTGACTAAGACATTCTAAGGCAAACCATCTTTTCAGGGGCTCTGGGATCTTAATCAAAACTAACAATGTCCCAACAGGAAGAGAATAGGGTAATCAAAATGGAGTAGTGATTACCTTATTTAGGAGGAGAGGTAGTGATTTTGTTCTCATGAACCATGCTAATTACACTAATTTTCAATCTCATTCCCATTACCATTGAAGAGTTGTTAACCAAGCCCCTTAGTCTAAAACAAAATTTCACTCTATCAGAATCTTAAAACAAATTCATACTTTTATTATTCATTAAAAAGTTTACATTCAATGGTTTTAAAATCATGATATTATAAGTACACTTAAATTATGAAACAAATGTGCCTTAACATTGCAAAGATAAAATTAGTCCAACAAAACTTGACCTTTTTTCTTTCTATTGGTAAAGGACAGATTTATTGATGGAAACATTGAAAATCAATTGCACTGAAAATATTTACGCATCTTGATAGCATGCTCGCCATTTTTACCTTTACCAAGCCCTGTAAATCCTCACAATCTTTCTTCAAGTTTCTGGCCTCAATATTCTCTATGATCAAATATTCAAAATGCCAATTTATGGTCAAATGTTAAAAAAAAAACCATTTAGGTTGAAAGCCATAGTACTGATACCTAAAGCAGTGAACCAGATACCCACTACAGGCCAAACAGCCAGGAAGAAGTGTAATGAACGGGAATTGTTGAAACTAGCATATTGGAAGATCAATCGGCCGAAGTAACCGTGAGCAGCTACGATATTATAAGTTTCTTCCTCTTGACCGAATCTGTAACCTTCATTAGCAGATTCATTTTCTGTGGTTTCCCTGATCAAACTAGAATATATACATATAATCGAGATTGGTTTATTAGAAATTTTTCCATAGGAATGAAAATAAATAAAAAATTAGCATAATTAGGATGATACATGGGAACAAAACAATACCTTGTGAAATATGCTCAAATATGTGGTTGCTCGAATTCAATTCAGCAGAGGGGAGGCTCAATATCCTCTCGACTGCGTATTTCACAAAGCATATTAAGGGGCTGCCATCAAACCCTTTAGATTAGAGATATGAGTTGGGCCAATTGATCAAGGCCCAATGGCCTTAACAAACCGGCCATAGCCCCAACAATATATAATCCACGCCTGAATCTGACGTTTATTTTTCTTTAAATTAAAAATACAAGATTAAAGTGCGAAAAACAAAAGGATCAATTGCATGGGATATGACTACGATACAGCTAGGATGAGAAGTGTAGTATTTATGTAAATCAGAACTTATCCTCATCAAATGAAGTAGCTTTTGCCTTTTAACACTAACAACACACTTTAAATTTAAATCTTAGATCCTAGCTTTACATTAGGCACACTAATATTTCTTTTTTTCGTTTAAATAATCCTTCAATCCCCAAAATCTATAAGGTCACGTTTGTTTTCGTCTTGAGGTGGATGGGGGAAATCCGGATGGGGAAAAAAGTGGATGGGCGAAATCCTGTGAATAGTAATCATTTGTTTGTTTTGGGTTGGATGTAGTGGGGGTGGATGAGGCTTTATGTCAAATCAATAATGATGATGTATTATTATTTATTAAAGAGGTAATGATTGAATGATTGTGTTGAATTGTAATATAAAATAATTAATATTATTATGTATAATTATTTAATTATTTAATTATATTATATTATTTGAATTGAATTAAAATACAAAACAATTGAATTAATAAAATGATATTAACGTGGTTAAAATTTTATTAACGTTGTTAAAATTATAAGAAATTAATTATCCGACACGAAAATATCAATTAATACCAATTTATTTGATTTTATTGAAATCATACATTTTTTTATTTTTTTTAAACATAATAAACAAATTGAATTCTTAAAACAATTCAACAACACCATAAATATATTTAATATACTAAAGGCATGCATCATCATATTACATGTGGTGAAATTTGAACATTCTTATTGTTAATTCATTAATTTATAATATTATTTTTATTCATTTTCAAATTTTGTGTCTAATAATGAATTATAAAACGAAATAAATAACCAATGTTTTAATGAATATATATTCAATACATTTTTTTATAAGAAGCCGTTATTTTATTTTTAAAATGTAATTTTTCTCCTATTGTTAATCTTCATTCACTATAAGAATATAAAAAATTATCTACGAAATATTCGATTATGTTTTTCGATAAAAATAATTTTGTTCTTACATAGTGGGGATTGTCTGTGACGTGCCTACAAATGAATTTTATATTAATTTAAAGTAAATCTTAATATTTATAGTCATGTTTTGTCTTTTGCTAAGTCAAGAAAAAATGTTCTCAATTTATTTATATGGTAGACATAATTAATGAATGAAGATAACAATTAATTTCACGCATATTTACTATTAATATGTTTTCATTGAATTTTTTGTAAACAATTAAAATAAATAATATACTAATTTAATTGATGGTGCATTATAAAGTAGAAGATAGAGATTAATAAAATATATATTTTATGTGAAAAAATAGAGTTAATGTGGTAGATATTGGGTTATGTGAAAATAGGGGTATAAATGTATAATAGGGGTGGATGTGTATTTGGATGGGGGATGGGATGTGCAAATCCGAAAATTGGCCGGGACGGGGGGAAGCCCATCCCCCATCCGGACTTCGTAAGCTGAAAACAAACACACCCTATAGACATGAATTTTTTTAAAAAAATATTGTAAAATTCTTTTATGAATAAACTGATTGTTTGTGAGGATCATACTAAAGTAACATTTTTTTTAGAAAAATGAGAATATATTTGGAAAATAAACAAAAAACAAGAATAGATTTAGAGGACGGAAGGAGTATTCAGCCTCTATCCTTCTAGTGTTATATCATTTTTTCTTTTTTGATACTCATATTTTTTATATTTAGAGAGATCTAATGAGTGAACAATTTAATACGAGAAGAGTTGCTCTTAGCGGGATCGAACCTAGTATCTTTGTTTGAGTGTGAATCTTTTGGTTCTAAATTTTTTTATACCGTCTAAAATTTTGAACTTGTAAAAATGCATAAAACTAATTCATTTAATTATTTCTTTTACGTTTAGTTTTGCTAAACAAAAGGGGGGGGGGGGGGGGGGGGGGGATGGGGGGTGGGGGTGTCAATTTTGAAAAATTGAGTGTTGTGCGGCATTACTGTGTGAATAGAGAGAGTAAAAAAAAATAAAGTTATATCGGGACGTCTGATAGAGTATTACATATAAATAACTCCTCGCTACGCTTAAATAAACTCAAATATTAATACTGATTTATATGATAAATAGTTCTTGGTTACGGTTAAATAAACTCAAACATTAATACTGATTTATAGAAGGGTAAAGATAGGCATCCAAATTCTGGACGTCCAGAATTGCCTTTTTCGGCTATTTTCATTTAATTAATTTTGGGGTGATTAACTTAATGACTTTATTACCCTTATGCAATTTTGGCTCCAAAGTTGCTACATATTGACGCCAAAATATCACCATTTCCCTCCAAAATATTTTCCCTCCAAAACACTTTCCATCCAACATATGCATGCAATCATTACGTATAGACATGCAAGACATCTTGTTTCCCAAGGAAAAAAACTATCATTACACATTATACCCTAATTTTTGTCATCATCTTCATAAAAAATAAGCATTATTATCATAACACACATTAATCCCTATTTCAAATTTAATTAAGAAATTAGGGTTTATGTTTTCTTTTTTATTTATAATTTTGTCCGTTTTAATTTAATAAAAAAATTATCATCACTACACATTAAACCCTACTTATTCCAAATATAAATAACAAATTTTCGAAATAAATTAGGGTTTATGATTTTCGATTTTATTTATAATTTAGTCCGTTTTAATTTAATTGAAAAAATATCATCATTATACAATAAAGACTACCTATTTCAAAGATTAATAACAAATTTTCGTAATCAAGGTTTAGCTCTATTTTAAATTTTAATCAAGGTTTATGTAACGCCCCGAATCCGATACATATTAAATATCTCAGATTCGAGGTATTGCTTGTGACTAAAATTCGAACTATAAAATTTTTGATATAAAAAGGGATAATAAAGTGAGAGATGAATTTTATGCAGCGGAAGAAATGAGTGGAATAATTATTATAACATATCTCACATATATATATGAAGCTTAATATCGATAGCAACATTTTATTTAAGTGGGGAACTCTGTGTCGTCTCTATTATTGTACTTGCTCCACGAAATAATAATCTGCAAGAGTTGTAAAAATGGGGCGTGAGATTTAAATTCTCACGTATGGGTGATTTGCAACGTCATGGGATTGGTAAATCCGAAATATATTAAATTATACTCATTGATAAAATATTTAATTCATTTAAGCAATTCATATTAATAGGAACATCATATATTGTATAAATAACAAGTTCACATAATAATCAGTTGGGAACAACAGGTTTCACATCATACAATTGAAATATCACAAGTTGGTTCACGTTAAGGGGCAAAGCCCACAATCATTTTCACATATAGTAAATCTCTTCCAAAACAATATAAACAATTCCCCGTGATCATGCACCTGATCTATTATCAAACATGGTCACACACGACTACCGCAAATAAACCTCGTGACCATGCACCTGATTTATTATCAAACATGGCCACATCCACCGTAAACAAATCCCGTGACCATGCACCTGATTTATTATCAAACATAGCCACACACAACTACCACAAACGAATCCCGTGACCATGCACCTGATTTATTATCAAACATGGTCACGCACAACTTCCTTTTCCTTACAAAAACTGTCAATTCGAATAGCACACATAATTCATACTTAAATAGATTCATGCTCACAAAATGCCCTTATATCATGCAACCGTCATTAATTGGAATAAAACAATATATGTTTATATTATATATAAATATATCATGTAATTCAAACAGTTATATAATAGGGATACATTTATGTTGGATTAGTTGTTTTAGATTTATTTTGTCGAGTTCAGGTATACCAGCACAACGTATTATAAGCAAATCAATCAACAGATCATCACTCACCTTTTAACTTTATAGCTAAGTTACAACTGTCTTGAAATTCCTTTAGAAGCTAACTCGCGTTGTAAAGACGTCCCGAGAGTGATATACCAATGGAATGTCGGATCCCTCGTGCGTATTCCGATTAGCACAGAATCCTAGTATGAAATCATTTGATTAATAATTGGCTCTGGAATATCGAAAGGCCTAGAAGTACGTGTTACGAAAACGAGAAAGTTGTTGTCTTATAGACTTATTGAATGTACTTGATTAAAGGCCACACCCTATTTTGGTAAATACACTACTTTAAAAAGGTTGTGTATTGGGTGGGTGTATTTACTAATATCCTTGTTGTACAACTATTTCGATTCTATAAAGACGATCTTTTGATTTTCTTTGACTTTTATAACTAAAAGCTTTTATAATTTTAAAAGTATAACCATATAATATTCTTCTTGAAATAATTGAAATAATAAGAAATTATAAATATAATAAAAAACTCAATTTAATATTTTTCTTTCTAAAATTTCCATTTCTTATTTTAAAAGAATTTTGAATATAATTTATATTTTATAAATAAAACCCCAAACTTGCATAATAGTGTATATATACTTTCTCCTTAGTATTACTAATCAAATTAACTTGTGTTACTTTTAAAACAAAATAATAATATAACTTTTCCAAAAATTGATCCTTTTCATTTGTTACTAAAATTGGATATAAACAACTTTTATCTTTTTCAACCTCTTATCCAAAGTGACTAATATGACAATATTGATATCCAAGAATACTAGTTTTAAAATCCAATAGTATTAGTCTTTTTCCCAAATAAACTGGGACTTAAAATTTAAGAAAAATAAATTTCCCTTTGAGTCTCTAATTCGAACTGGCAAGAGGAACCAAACTAATTCATTCACCCAATAATACCAATCAACTAAATCAATAATACTTAACAGCTAAACCAACAATACTAGACAACTATATCGACAATACAAAACAATAAATCCAATAATACTAATAGTTCGTCCAATAACAACAGTAGGAATTTCACAAAAAAGTCCATTTACAACTCTCCAATCCAACATCAGGGAATCTAAAACTGTTCAATTCTAAAACTGTTCAATTCCTATTCCAACTAGGACGAGAAATAGAGAGAAGTTTAGCAATTCTTACGAGTCCCAAATCGGGTTCGGTGGTTCGTGAATTAAGTCGAGCGGCCTAACGACGTAGTTTATAGGTTTGATTGCCCGTCGAATAATTTCGGCAGCATAACGGCGTAGTTCGGGATTCCAAAACTCCGGCAACAGGTATCATCTTTGTCGAAAAGGACGAAGTAGACTACGGTGTCTCGATCAAACACGTGAATGAAATTAAATTAGTTTCAATCAAAAGGGACTGTCGAATTGAACAAAAATAGGATTTTAACGAAATAAGACTCACTTAAAATTAAGAGGATGGACGGCGGAACTTGGTGCGACGACGAAGGGGAAGCGGCGTTGCTGCTTCGTTTCAACCAAAAATCAGGGAGGTGTTGCGCTTCTGCTTCGATCGAGGAAGGAGGAGGCGCGATTGATCGGAGAAGAAGGAGGCACGGTTGATTTTGGACGGTGGCGGTTCGCCGTTGATGAAGAGAGAGAGAGAGCTTCGTCGTTCTTCTCCTTTGAGGAGAGAAGGAGATGGCGTCGCGGCTACGAGAGAGAGGGAGGTGAGCGGCAGTGTTGGTCGGAGAAGGAGAGAAGAGAGGCGGCATTCTTCTTCTTCGATGAGGGAGAAAGTGGCGTGTTTTCTTTGATGAGAGAGAGAAAGAGACGCGTTTTGGAGATGAGGAGAGAGAGATGGGTTGAATTTTGGAAACTGAATTATGTTTTCGCTGAGAGACGGTCTTCTTTCATTTATAGAAGAATTGTATTTTAATTAATTAATTGATTTAAAACTATCTTGTACTTAGTTTAGGGGGTTGTTTGGATCACACTTTAAATTTGAAATTGGAAATTAATACAATTTAAAACTCGATAAATATTTTATTGCATTTGAATTATTCTCAATAAATTATACGGATCGAAATCCTAATTTTAAATTCTGAATATTAAATTTCTCGTAGTCCTTTATTCGTTTGAAAGATTCGATTCCTTTCTTCGAATTCGGGAATTTGAAATAGGGTATAAATTTAAATTACACAATAGCACACAAAATTAATAAAATTAAAAGAAACAAAGATAATAATATAAAACTATATAATTAAGGTTTCTAGGAAAATAAAAGGTATGAAACGGGACGGGGTATTACATCCTCACCCCCTTAACAGGAATTTCGTTCCCGAAATTCAGCTTCTAGGTATTGCTCAATTAAAACTCATATGTTTATCTTAACGTGGTTTCTTCGTCTACATGTCAAAGTTATTGAACTAACACAATGGGTGGCGAAACTTAAAATCGTATTAGGGTATGTAAACTATGGTAGAATTTTCTAAGTATTTCAACTTTTGGAATTAGGTCCCATAATTTTTTTTTCTCATGAGGTTTAATGGTCCTATATTATCTAGTACGTGGTGTTTGTCTTGTTGTCATTCTATTGGTAGTCTAGAGAAAACAATAGTATTGTTACGATATGTATAGGTGTGACAAAGTTATAAAAACATAATCGGATTAATCAAATTAACACAACGCTAGCACTGTAACACGTGTGGTACGTAATTCACCGCTTTGCATCGGGGTCCTCAATGGTACAGTGCTCACATTCGCACAGTATAATAGGAACCAGTGATGTGTCATTAAGTGATAATTAGATAAAATATAATAGTTAATATAGAGCAAGTAACACACATTGCCAAGTAGCAATTTCATAACATATATATTATATAAAAGTCTTGGGTCCTATGAAGGTCGATCTACTTTCATTATATTCCAAAATGGAGACAAGACTTCTAGGTATCGAGTTACTACTATCTTAGGTGGATTCTAACATGAAAAGGAAATTTCTAGTCAAAATTTTAGTCATGCGAAAACATAATTTAAACATTTAAAGCACATAGTTCAAATAGTCACATAATAACATTTATGAAATTTATAAACTTAAAACAAATATATTCATTTCATGTAATTCACTAATTATCCACATTTTAATAGGAATATAAACGATATTTCGTGGTTCTTTCTACACCACGTAGGTGTCGTTTTGAGTTCTCGATCTTTTGATGGAGTTTTATTATGAAAGTCAACTCGTTGCAAGTTTATAAACTTATAGACACTTTTGATAATAAAACAAGAACATACCTTCGTGGAGCTTCAGACGGTAATAGGAGACACATTTTCCCTCAAGTGATTTAATTAATGATATATACTTACATGATAAGAAAATTTTAATTTAAGAAAAGAATTTTAATTTGATGAAAACAATGATTTGGTTTTAGGTCCGAAAGTTTTGAACATAGACTCTGATACCACCTGTAACGCCCCGAATCCGATACATATTAAATATCTCAGATTCGAGGAATTACTTGTGACTAAAATCCGAACTATAAAATTTTTGATATAAAAAGGGATAATAAAGTGAGAGATGAGTTTTATGCAGCGGAAGAAATTAGTGGAATAATTATTATAACATATCTCACATATATATATATATATATATATGAAGCTTAATATCGATAGCAACATTTTATTTAAGTGGGGAACTCTGTGTCGTCTCTATTACTGTACTTGCTCCACGAAATAATAATCTGCAAGGGTTGTAAAAATGGGGCGTAAGATTTGAATTCTCACGTATGGGTGATTTGCAACGTCATGGGATTGGTAAATCCGAAATATATTAAATTATACTCATTGATAAAGTATTTAATTCATTTAAGCAATTCATATTAATAGGAACATCATATATTGTATAAATAACAAGTTCACATAATAATCAGTTGGGAACAACAGGTTTCACATCATATAATTAAAATATCACAAGTTGGTTCATGTTAAGGGGCAAAGCCCACAATCATTTTCACATATAGTAAATCTCTTCCAAAACAATATAAACAATTCCCCGTGACCATGCACCTGATCTATTATCAAACATGGTCACACACGACTACCGCAAACAAACCTCGTGACCATGCACCTGATTTATTATCAAACATGGCCACATCTACCGTAAACAAATCCCGTGACCATGCACCTGATTTATTATCAAACATGGCCACACACAACTACCACAAACGAATCCCATGACCATGCACCTGATTTATTATCAAACATGGCCACACACAACTTCCTTTTCCTTAAAAAAACTGTCAATTCGAATAGCACACATAATTCATACTTAAATAGATTCATGCTCACAAAATGCCCTTATATCATGCAACCATCATTAATTGGGATAAAGCAATAGATATTTATATTATATATAAATATATCACGTAATTCAAACAGTTATATAATAGGGATACATTTATGTTGGATTAGTTATTTTAGATTTATTTTGTCGAGTTCAGAGTATACCAGCATAACGTATTATAAGCAGATCAATCAACAGATCATCACCCACCTTTTAACTTTATAGCTAAGTTACAACTGTCTTGAAATTCCTTTGGAAGCTAACTCGCGTTGTAAAGATGTCCCGAGAGTGATATACAAATGGAATGTCGGATCCCTCGTGCGTATTTCGATTAGTACATAATCCTAGTATGAAATCATTTGATTAATAATTGGCTCTGGAATATCGAAAGGCCTAGAAGTACGTGTTACGAAAACGAGGAAGTTGTTGTCTTATAGACTTATTGAATGTACTTGATTAAAGGCCACACCCTATTTTGGTAAATACACTACTTTAAAAAGGTTGGTGTATTGGGTGGGTGTATTTACTAATATCCTTATTGTACAACTATTTCGATTCTATAAAGACGATCTTTTGATTTTCTTTGACTTTTATAACTAAAAGCTTTTATAATTTTAAAAGTATAACCATATAATATTCTTCTTGAAATAATTGAAAGAATAAGAAATTATAAATATAATAAAAACTCAATTTAATATTTTTCTTTCTAAAATTCTCATTTCTTATTTTAAAAGAATTTTGAATATAATTTATATTTTATAAATAAAACCCCAAACTTGCATAATAGTGTATATATACTTTCTCCTTAGTATTACTAATCAAATTAACTCGTGTTACTTTTAAAACAAAATAATAATATAACTTTTCCAAAAATTGATCCTTTTCATTTGTTACTAAAATTGGATATAAATAACTTTTATCTTTTTCAACCTTTTATCCAAAGTGACTAATATGACAATATTTATATCCAAGAATACTAGTTTTAAAATCCAATAGTATTAGTCTTTTTCCCAAATAAACTGGGACTTAAAATTTAAGAAAAATAAATTTCCCTTTGAGTCTCTAATTCGAACTGGCAAGAGGAACCAAACTAATTCATTCACCCAATAATACCAATCAACTACATCAATAATACTTAACAGCTAAACCAATACTAGACAACTATATCGACAATACTAAACAATAAATCCAATGATACTAATAGTTCGTCCAATAACAACAGTAGGAATTTCACAAAAAAGTCCATTTACAACTCTCCAATCCAACATCAGGGAATCTAAAACTGTTCAATTCCTATTCCAACTAGGACGAGAAATAGAGAGAAGTTTAGCAATTCTTACGAGTCCCAAATCGGGCAGCCTAACGGCATCGTTCGGTGGTTCGTGAATTAAGTCGAGCGGCCTAACGGCGTAGTTTATAGGTTTGATTGCCCGTCGGATAATTTCGGCAGCATAACGGCGTAGTTCGGGATTCCAAAACTCTGGCAACAGGTATCATCTTCGTCGGAAAGGGCGAAGTAGACTACGGTGTCTCGATCAAACACGTGAATGAAATTAAATCAGTTTCAATCAAAAGGGACAATTGAATTGAACAAAAATAGGATTTTAACGAAACAAGACTCACTTAAAATTAAGAGGATGGACGGCGGAACTTGGTGCGACGGCGAAGAGAAAGCAGCGTTGCTGCTTCGTTTTGACTGAAAATTAGGGAGGCGTCGCGGTTCTGCTTCGATCGAGAAAGGGAGAGGCACGGTTGATCGGAGAAGAAGGAGGCGCGGTTGATTTCGGACGGTGGCGGTTCACCGTTGATGAAGAGAGAGAGAACTTCGTCGTTCTTCTCCTTTGAGGAGAGAAGGAGATGGCGTCGCGGCTACGAGAGAGAGGGAGGTGAGCGGCAGTGTTGGTCGGAGAAGGAGAGAAGAGAGGCGGCGTTCTTCTTCTTCGATGAGGGAGAAAGGGGCGTGTTTTCTTTGATGTGAGAGAGAAAGAGACGCGTTTTGGAGATGAGGAGAGAGAGATGGGTTAAATTTTGGAAACTGAATTATGTTTTCGCTGAGAGACGGTCTTCTTTCATTTATAGAAGAATTGTATTTTAATTAATTAATTGATTTAAAACTAAGGAAAATAACATGTGGATGGGGATTAAAGAAAGAAAGATTGCCTTAGGATCTCTTGTACTTAGTTTAGGGGGTTGTTTGGATCACACTTTAAATTTGAAATTGGAAATTAATACAATTTAAAACTCGATAAATATTTTATTGCATTTGAATTATTCTCAATAAATTATACGGATCGAAATCCTAATTTTAAATTCTGAATATTAAATTTCTCGTAGTCCTTTATTCGTTTGAAAGATTCGATTCCTTTCTTCGAATTCGGGAATTTGAAATAGGGTATAAATTTAAATTACACAATAGCACACAAAATTAATAAAATTAAAAGAAACAAAGATAATAATATAAAACTATATAATTAAGGTTTCTAGGAAAATAAAAGGTATGAAACGGGATGGAGTATTACAGTTTAGCTCTAAATTAAGGTTTTATTTCAAATTTTAATAATAAATTTTCGAACTTAATGTTTAGCTCTTAAACCATTTTTTCGAAATTAAAGTTTAGCTCTATTAGTCATCATCTTCGTAAAAAATAATCATTATCATCATAAAACACACATTAAAGCCCATTTTAAATTTAATAAGAAATTAAGGTTTTCGATTTTAATTAAATTTTTGGTCCTTTTTTATTTAATTAAATAATTCCCCTCCTCTTAAGCCATTTTTTATACTTATCTTCTTATTTATGTTCATCTTTATCCTCATATACTTTCATCTTCATCCTCATATCTTACTTTCATCTTCATCCTCATCGACCATGTCCACAATATCCGACCGACTCTGTGAGATATTTGGGGAAGACGATGAAGAGTCATCCAATCCCGTAGAAGATAATAACACACAAGGTACTTCTAATGGAGGTAGCTATGAAACGGAAGGTGAATCAACTCCGTCGGATGATCCCGTAGAAGAATACGTTGAAGAAGGTGACACGAATGTGGTCGTGCAACCTAACATGCAGTTTGATACTCTTGATAGCTTATTCGATGCTTATCAAGAGCACGCTAGACTAAAGGGTTATAGCATAGTCAAAAGAGCTTCGAAGAAATTGGGTGAATGGGAAGACTACAAGTATGCCCTTTTTGTATGTGACAAGGCCGGAAGTTCTAAAGCACATAAGATTACGAAAAAAATAAATTGCAAAGCTAGGTTGAATGCTAAAAAATGCTTGATAATGGGTGTTGGATTATTTCGAAGATGGAGACGAAACATAACCATGCAATTGATCCTATTTTCACTATTAATGTCAGCACATAGACATATGAGTATCAACATGAAGCGGCAATTGGAGGCAAACGACATTGCAGGAATAAGGTCGTGTAAGAATATACGGTTATGTGAAGTGCAATATGGCGGACCTCAAAACTTAGGATGTCTTTCGAAAGATTATCGTAATTTCGTCGAGCAGAGAAGAAGGTTGAGGCTTGGAGAAGGTGATGCGGAAGCGGTTCGGCAATTATTTGTAAGACTACAATTGAAAGATGAGAACTTCTATTACTCGATGGATCTCGATGATGAGGGTAGGTTACGCAATGTTCTATGGATTCATCCAAGGAGCAGAGCCGCATACGAAGAGTTTCATGGCGTCATTAGTTTTGACACAACTTATCTCGTCAATAGGTACGTAACAAATCTCATTTATGTTATTGTTTATTATTTTACGATGAAAATGTCATCTAGAAATTGTTGGTATTACTTGCGATTTTTTTTATCGGCATACTACTTGAGAAAAATTATTGAAATATGAATGCTTCGAATTTTTTTTTACATTGAAATACGCATGCTACTTGCCAAAATTATTAGTGTCATATTGTTCATTATTTTAATTAAATTATTAGTTTGTTTTGTGTTTATTTATGGCATATACGAAAAAGAAATTAATTTAATTAAAATGTACATTGTCTTGTTTGGTTGGTGTTTAATAAATTTTAATTATTAATTGAATTCTTATTTTTGTTGTTGAAACTAGGTACAAAATGTCTTTTGCATCAATTGTTGGGGTTAATCACCACGGACAGTCAATCTTGTTAGGGTGTGCTTTGGTGACGCATGAAGATGCATCGTCGTTTAGGTGAATTTTCTTGAACTGGTTGCAAGCCATGAATGAGATTCACCCTAATGCCATTATCACTAATGAGTGTAAGAGTATTAAGATAGCAATAAGGAATCTGATGCCTAACACGATTCATCGGTTATATATATGGCATATAACCTCCAAAATACATCAAAAGTTTAGAGGCGTTCGAGATTTTTACAGGTGCACTGTTGAATTTAAAGGTCTTGTTTATGACAATATCACCATTGAAACATTTGAGTCGAAGTGGGCTGAGTTCTTGGCCAAATACCGGTTGGAAAATAATGCATGGTTGAGGGATTTATAGGCCGAAAGGAAAAATGGGTTCCGGTGTACTTGCACCATACTTTCTGGGCTGGAATGATCTCTACACAGCGGAGCGAGGGGATGCATGCGTATTTCGATGAATTTATTCACTGGAGGAGCACTCTTAAACAATTCATGGAACAATACGACATGGCCATGGCTAATAAGATCCAGAAAGAGTATCTTGCAGATTTTCAATCCAAGAACAAGGTGGTGAAATGTTCTACTCATTTTCGTTGGGAGATGCAGTTTCAAAAGGTGTACACGCATTCCATTTTCAAGCTCATTCAGGATGAAATCCAACGTATGATATACTGTCATGTTATCCCGCCAACTGAAGGTGAAGCGGCTAATGATGAGAACGTAGTTGGAGTAAAAAGTTATCGAGTTTTGGAAAGGAGTTTGTTGAATGATTTCTTCTTCAAGGAATTCACGTATACAGTTAAGTGGAGGCCAAATGGAGCTTATATTAACTGCAACTGTAGGAAATTTGAATTCAATGGAATTTTATGTTGTCACATAATAAAGGTGTTGGCTCAGAATAATATTGAGACAGTGCAAGAGATATACGTGCTACAGAGGTGGAGAAAAGATGTGTATCAACCACACTCGAGTATTATTTTTGCAGGAGGCTATCCTCACATGACGGAAGAATACAAGAAGTTTCAGGAGGTAGATTTTTTTTTTCAAGAGTGCATGGATGCAGCACTTGGTTGCACGGAGAAGATGGAATTTGTTAAGCAAAAATGCTTTGAAATAAAGAATGAAATTCTCTACTGGAACCCTAATCCGACCGCAAATAATGAAGGAGGAGCATCACAGAGTACACAAGCTACGCATGCATCAGATACACCAATATTGAATCTGAATGTTGCGATCCCTAGAGGAAGACCGAGAATGAACCGTCACATGTCGGCAGCTGAAGTGCGTGGTAGAGGTCGTAGAGGCGGAAGGGGTAGAGGTCGTGGCCAAAGGGGAGCTCGAGGTTCTAGGGCTGCTCCAAATTCAAACGTGGAAGGGAACAATGAATCTTTCATGTTTGATTTGAACGAGGAACCATCTTATATTTTGCAAGGGAGTGTTATATTTTAGTCGAGTTTAGAGCTATTAGGGTTAAGTGTTGATTTTCGTTTTAGTTGTTGATTAAGACCAATTACTATTTGCGTGTTATGTTTTAAATTAACATTATGTTTGATTATGTGTTGATTGTGTGTTAATTAAGTAAAGTAGGATTTCTTAATCCTCATAACATTATTATAACTTATTGAGCAATTATATTTATCAAACTTTATGATAACTTTTTGAATAATTATATTTCTCAAGTTAACTATTGAATAATTATATTTATCAAACTTATTGAATAATTATGTGTTTTAACATTATTATAACTTATTGAATAATTATATTTATCAAACTTTATGATAACTTTTTGAATAATTATATTTCTCAAGTTAACTATTGAATAATTATATTTATCAAACTTATTGAATAATTATGTGTTTTAACATTATTATAACTTGTTGAATAATTATATTTATCAAACTTTATGAAAACTTATTGAATAATTATATTTCTCAAGTTAACTATTGAATAATCATATTTATCAAACTTATTGAATAATTATGTGTTTTAACATTATTATAACTTATTGAATAATTATATTTATCAAACTTTATTATAACTTATTGAATAATTATATTTATCAAACTTTATGATAACTTTAGAAGATTACATTACACTGTTAACTAAGACTTTCTTTATTCATATATTAATTGTCATTTTAATTCAAATATTAATTAAAAAATATAAACCTAATTCGATAAGAAATATCGAAAGGGAGTAGTAGCCAAAATCATAACCCTAATTGGATAGTAATTTGTCGTGCATATTGGATAGTGAAACGAGTACTAGAAATTAAAAAAAAACTCAAGTAATACTAAATAAACGAGTACTAGAAATTAAAAAAAACTCACATAATAATAATGTAATAGTTAATGTATCAAAATTAAAAACAAAAAAAAACAAAAAAACTATTGTTCATAATACTAAAAATAAAATAAAAAGGTACGAAAATTAATTGTCCATAATACTAAAAACCATTATTTAAAAAAAATAATCAGGGTGCTCCTTCTGCTCCATCTTGAGAGTGATATCCGATCGGCGAACGTAAACATCCAACCGCGTAGGATCACCGACGCACTTGAAGTAGAGGATGTCCCCCTGATGGATATCCATCTCCTCCACAAACTCCGCCCAACCATGCATCAGCCGTCCGAATCCCTTCCTAGAATGGTCGATCTGATGGTACTTGTATCGGCAATAACCCTCGATCTTTTTTCCCATTTTAAACGAATGCAGGTTGATGATCTTTGACTCCTTGCCCATTACGTCAACGGACTCGGATGGAAGGTTCTAAAATATCAAGCATTAAACAACAAAATTAATATAGGGCTTCTGAACGAGTATCAAGGTTAGTTTCCTTACTTCGAATCTTGTTCTCACCATAGTGTGGATGATGGTTGAGAGAAAGAGGAGGTGAGTGATGGGAGAGAGAAAGAGGAGGTAGTTGTAAGGTATAGAAAGAGAAATAAGGTATTATGTTTATAGATTAATTATAATATAAAGTAACAATTAATTCCAAAATACATACATGCATATTCGAATTAAAATTGATGATACTTGTATCGGTCCATATACATACATATTCGAATTAAAATAAAGGATCTGAATAAGAGAATATGAAAATATTAGGTATATGAAATATTTGTAATGTTAGAAATAAGAAAAATATTTTACTATTTTTCTCCACCATTTCTAAAAAAAAAAAAAAAATTATAGGCTAATAAGGTATATGACCGAATTAAAACCCTGGGTCTAATTCAAATTAAAGAATATTTTACTAGAAAAAAAAATCGGAACAAATTCAATTCTTCCCAAAAGAAACCCTAATGCTACACAATTTCGAATCAAACCCTAACCCTAGTCCTAATTCAAATTTAAAAAAATAAAGGATTTGAATCATTAATAAGGTATATGATCCGGTTGTAAGGTTAGAAATATGAAAAATATTTTACTATTTTTCTCCACCATTTCTAAAAAAAATTATAGGATCCTAATCATAATAAGGTATATGATCTGAATTCAAACCCTATGTCTAATTTAAATTTAAAAAAAAAAATTATTCGGAGCATATTCGAAAGGTATATGACCCGAAATCAAACCTATGTCTAATAAGGTATATGATCCGGAAAAAAAATCGAAGCAAACCCTATTATTTCCCAAAAGAAACCCTAATCCTACACAATTTTGAAACAAACCCTAACCCTAATTCAAAATCAAAATGTGAGATTGCAAATATGGGCGGCGTTTCACATTTTCAAGAAAAAAAAATCTGAGCATAATCGATTTTGGTTTTGCTAATCATCAAAATATTTTTAATCATTCAAAAGGTAGATTTTACAATTACCTTATTGGATGAGTAGGGCGGTTGTAACCATTACCGAGCACAAGCTAATCATTTCTGTGAGTAGGGCGGCTATAACCTTTCCCTTGTCCAATAAATGAGCTTTCTATATTGTTACATCCATGCAAAAACCCGGCCTCTAACGAATCAATCAAGTGGAATTAGTACGTTACACGCCAAATTAATTTGCAAAATTAATGGCCTAATTAAGTATAAACGTGTATCGAAACTGCGTCATTTAAGGTGTAAATCGCGTGCAATTAAGGAGTAAACCGCTGTTGACAACGATTTATGTCGGGTCTCGCTGCCGGGTTCCTAGCGGGTAGGATTCGATATTTATGATAACAAGGAGTAATAAATGAGAGAGTAAATGAGCTCTCAAGAGTATATTTGCAATAAATGTGTTGTGTGTTACATTTGGGCATTAAAAGCCCTATTTATAGTGTACAAGGTGGGTTCCCCCATGCTTGGTTGGTGGGTCTGCGGGTCCCCCCTACTCCTAGCTGGAAGGTAATGAGTGGCTACAGCCCCCCCTATGAGCCAATGAGGGGACGCCACGTGGCGCTGCCACCCCTGAGATGATGGGACTTAGCCTCAACTGCCTCCTTCGACCCTGTCACATCCTCTGGACTGATGACACCCGACGTCCTCTCACAGCTGGCCCAGCCTAGGGTCGGGCAGACGGGTACTCGGGTACCGGGAGACGAGTTTGGACGAGAGTACCTTGGTGGTTCTTTTACGAGTAGGCGGGTAGAGCGTTTGCCACGGAGCTCGTCGCTGACCGCCCGACACCCGGGCCGGCTGGTGCTAAGTGCCCTGCCCGGCAACTCCCAGAGGCTCGCGTCGGGTAGCTTCTAGGTCCCCGCCCGTCTGTCTGACCGGACGGCGAACTACTCTTGTTTGAGCCCGCCACAGTCAGTGGGTTTATGTCCGATACCCGATGGGTCATGTAGTAAACATCGGGTGTAACAATTGCCCCACCAGCCCGACATCGGGGGGCTGCGGCCGTCGGGTGGCGGGCTGGTCGAACTGCAGACTTTTGAATTTGAATTTGAATTTTGGGGGTGACGTTTCGGCTCCCGAGACGATGCCTTGTATGCCGCGCCTGATGACGTCACGGGATGGCATGACTGATGCGCAGAAATCCAGGGGTCACGTCCGCCGAACCTGCTCCCCAACCGTTGCGCGCGTGGCCCCCACGCGCCCCCCTGAGTTTTGTTTTATTCCATTTTGACCCCGTTTTTTACAATTTGGTCCCTCTTATTTCTCCTATAAATAGGGGCTCTCAGCCCATTATCCCATTTTCACTCTTTTGCAATCTCGCGCCCCCCTAAGGAAGATTCAAGTTTTCCGGCGAGTTTCCCAGATTCCGGCGATCTTTTTCGAACTCCGAGGTAATTTTCTTGTTTTCTTCTTCAAAACTCTCCTTCCTACTCTACCTTCGTCATGAGTGACTCCGCTGAAAGTATTAAGGTCGCCGATGCTTATCACTTCTGCCGCCGCGCCGCCGCCGATGCCGAGAGGCCCCTCCATCCGGCCGGGGAAGGAACGTCCCGTGCCGCCGCCGCCAGAGAGGGCGAGGGCAATTCCACGGATGTGGATGCCTTCGCGGAAGATTTGGAGGGGATGAGCCCCCAACGAGAGGGGGAAGCCCTAAGCGTTTTCCCGGTCTCAGCCTATCCGCCCAGGGCCGAAGATTTTTTATTCGAGCAGGAAGTTGTGCCCGACCAGATAGACTACGCGGACAGCCGGCTAATCGGGTTTGACTACTCGAAATACATGAGCCGATTCGTGCGAAGGCGCTCTGCCCGTGCGTATCTCGAGGCCCGGGACACCGAATTTGGGGCCTCTCGCCGCCCCAGCTGCCTCCCCCCGGACGCCGACTTGAAGGAGCTGTATTTGACTTTCCAGGCGCCCTCCGACGTCTTCTTTTATACTCCCCGGGAGGACGAACGGGCCGATCAGCCTCCGGAAGGCCTAATCGCCATTAACTCGGACACACTCCATGCCGGGCTCCGCTTCCCGCTTCACCCGGCCATTTCCAAGTTGCTCGCCGCTTGGAACCTGTCGATCACCCAGATCACCCCGAACGGGTGGAGCTACATTCTGGGGGCAATGGTTGCTCTCGGTCGGCGCGGGCTGCATCGTATGCCTACTCCATCCGAGATCAACTATCTGTACTACACCGTGGCCTCGGTCGGCCGAATGAACCACGGGTATTTCTCCGTGAAGCCCCGGGGTGGAGACGCCATTGTCTTCGGCATCTCGTCGAAGGTGGCGCACTGGCAGGAAAAGTGGTGGTGGGTCGGCGGCGCTTGGGAGAGCATTGGCGTTGACGGGCACCCCATCCCGGTTCCCCGGGAGTATCGGGATCGTAACCGCCGAGGTAGACATTAAATTCTTCCCTCATCCCTTAGTACTGATCTAATTCTTCTTTCATTGTGCAGGTTGCGCGGTCCCCAACCAGACCGACCTGACCGACGATTTCAGGCAGGCACTTGCCCTGGTGAAGTCTGAGAGCTTGGATAATCGTGACGTCGATCTTCTCAACAGCAACGACTTCCGCAGGCTGTCCAGGCTCCAAACCTTCCCGCGCCATTTGGATTTCGGTGGTAAGTCTCTTCCCGCCTGATGATTTTTCATGCTCGCTCTAGCCTTTTCGATTTCCAACACGCCATTCCTCCTGCAGCACAGCGCTTCTCGGCCGAATCCTCCACACCGTCTGCTTCCCCGGCAGCCTCCCCTAGGGCAGCACCTGAGGCCGGTCAGGCAGCCATCCCGGTCGTCAACGTAGAATCCTCCGAGGAGACCGTCGATATGGCTCCTAAAAAGAACGCTTTGACGAAGTTGGCGAAGCGGGGAGCCATTCGCGCCACTAGGGTGGCGATTCGCAGTCCACCCGCGACCTCGGTGCCCCCGACATCCTCCTCCCTGACGGACGGCCAGCGGCCATCGAAACACGCGCGGGTTGGAGGCCAGACGTCGGTCGACCCGGCCATGGTGACGGTTAACTTGGACCCGGCGACGGGTGGACTTGTGGCCGGCACCGTCGAGGCGACTACAGGGACCCCGGCCTCCCCGGCTCGCGATCGCAGCGACTTCTCCTTCCTGGGCTGGGGCAATCACCTCACGTAAGTATTTTGTTTCTTTTTCCAAGTTTCCTGGCCGATTTGCGGTTTCGAAATCTTAACTGATCTCCTCTCTCCGCCGTTTTGTAGGCCTGATCCCCTGCCCCCTCCCGAGGTCCTCCAATTCCTGTGCTCGCAGGACCCCCCATACTCGGAGGCGGTACCGGAGTCCTGGCCCGAGGACCTTCGTCGCGCCGTCCTGAACCTGCCCCAGTCCTGGACCCTCAACTGCCAGAAGGCCACGCGGACTGTCTCGCTTACCGACCGGATGAGGGCGGTGACCATCCGCTCTTCCCGCAACACTATTGCCATGGAGGGCATCATGCTGGAGTTTGAGCGGGAGATGCGGACTGCCTCCTCCTACAAGGTGGCCTTCCAGACGAAGAGAGACGAGGCCGCTCGTCTGGAAGAAGAAAACAAAAAGCTCCGGGAAGAGCTGGAGGCCGCCCGCGCGAGCCGAGTAGAGCTGGAGGGCGCCTGCGAGGAGGAGAGGAAGGCGCGCGCCGAAGCTGAGGCGAGGACGGCTGAAGAAGTCCGACAAGCCAGAGAGGCTCTTGCGGCGGAGGCGGAAACGCGTCTGGAAGCCGAGCGTGCCCGATTGGCCGCTGAGAACGAGTCGGCCAGATCCATGGTGTACATTAATGCCTACGCCGACTCGATCCGCTCTCTGCTCCGTCGGAATCCTGAGGCCGACTATTCCGGGCCTTTGGCTGATCTGAGGAGTTATGTCGAGTCCAATCCTCCCTCCCGGACTATGACATCACTCTGAAGGACTTGGTCGACCGCGGGCTGGATCTGTCGTTTCTCGGCGACCCGGCGACCTTTATCTACCCGCTGGCTGACGAGGAGGCGAACGAGGACCCGGGAGTGGTGGACTAGGCAGCCCCGTGAACCTTCTTCTTTTTTCTTTTGTTTTGTTAAAGTTTGCTGGCCGCGGGCCTTTTGTACTTTCCCTTCCGCGAACTTTTTTAATGAAATCTCCTTTGCTTTTTATTCTTGTTCCTTTGAACTTAGTTTGACGATTGGGTTAATAACGTAATTGGATTATAAAAACTGAAGTGCTCTAGCCGGTAGATGGGCAGCAAACTCGCGACGATAGGGTTGAACTAACAACTGTAAAATTAACCCAGAGATTAATTAATGAAGTGCTTTAGCCGAATGTCGGGTAGCAACTTCACGAAGATGTGATTGAATTAATAACCGCTTAAAGAATTAACCAAGAGATTAATTAATGAAGTGTTTTAGCCGAATGTCGGGCAGCGACTTCGTGAAGATGGGATTGAATTAACAACCGCTTAAAGAATTAACCAAGAGATTAATTAATGAAGTGCTTTAGCCGAATGTCGGGCAGCGACTTCACGAAAATGGGATTGAATTAACAATCGCTTAAAGAATTAACCAAGAGATTAATTAATGAAGTGCTTTAGCCGAATGTCGGGCAGCGACTTCACGAAGATGGGATTGAATTAACAACCGCTTTTATTCATTACAACTTTGTGCTCGAAGAGCGATTACATCGAGGTTACTCGTCATGATGACTTAGGCTAAACTATTTCGCCGTCACTGGTAGTATCTTTTGAGTAGGGAGGCGTTCCAAGGGTATTGGGCCGGGTTGCCCTCAAGGCTTTCCAGCTCGTAGGCTCCGTTGGCAAGGCGTCTGGAGACCTTTAGGGGTCCCTCCCAATTCGGACCAAATGCCCCCTTGGGTTGCCCGACCGTCCGTCGGAGCACCAGGTCCCCGGTTTCGAACTCCCTGATCTTGATTTTCGAGTTGAAGTATTTTTCAGCCCGGCGTTTGTAAGCTATGTTTCTTTGTTCTACGGACAGCCTTCTCTCCTCCAGCAGGTCCAACTCGTTTAGCATGGCTTGGTCATTCTTAAGGATGGCAATGGGGCGGGTTCAAACCCGGACCCGCCACAAACCCGGCCCGTACGGGACGGGTAAAAACCCGGTCTAACGGGTCGCGGGACGGGTTTGGACCCGGTCAAACTTGGACCCACCGGGTATGGGACGGGTCCTGGTATTAGGCGGACCCGCCCCGGACCCGCCCCGTATATATATATATATATTAATTATAGAAAATATTTAATTCATTTACATATTTTATTTAGATATAGGGTTCATTTAAAATATATCCACACATAACAAAAAGTCAGTCCGCCTCTTTCTGCTCTTCTGCAATTCTGCTCAAGCCGACCGCTTCCGATTTCCTCGCCGAGCGTCCAAGTCACGCTATATATCTCTTTCTCTTTGCCGACCCATCACTCATCGGCCCCATCTTTTTCTGGTAATAGAGCCACACAGAGATTGGCCGTAGTAGTCACTGGGTGCTTCTTGGTGTTGGGTAAGATTGTGGTTTTTCTATTAATGAGATGGAACTTGGAAGGAATTAGAGATGGGATAGGGAAGATTGTTGTAGTGATTTGTGAATAACTCTGTTATGCATGACTGAGAATGGAAGTTGTTCGCATAAAAAAAATATATATACAAAGGACGGGTCGGGGCGGGTAGAACCCGCCGGGTTTGCAGGGCGGGGTGGGGCGGGTCCATACTGAAAACTTGACGGGGCGGGGCGGGTCCTGGGACAGGCCAAACCCGTCCCATACCCGCCCCGTTGCCATCCCTAGTCATTCTCGGTCCCCACGGGTTGTGAGGTGCGGAGGCTCGGGATGATGACCTCAGCCGGGATGACTACCTCTGTTCCGAAGGCTAGAGCAAAAGGAGTCTCCCCGGTTGCAGTGCGACAGGTCGTTCTATATGACCATAACACTTCGGGTAGCTTGCTCGCCCATGTTCCCTTGCTCTCCTCCAACCTTGTCTTCAACGTGTGTTTGATTATCTTGTTTACTGCCTCGACCTGCCCGTTCAACTGGGGGTGGTATGGTGACGAGAATAACCTCTTGATCTTGTGTTTCTGGCAGAATCTCTCCATCTCCAACCCGTCGAACTGTTTCCCGTTGTCCGAGATGATTATCTGTGGGAGGCCGAATCGACAGATTATATTGCGCCAGATGAACCTGATTACATGCTCCTGATCGATCGTTTTCAGCGATTCCGCCTCCGCCCATTTGGTGAAGTAATCCACGGCGACAATTGCATACTTGACGCTGCCCGGGGCCGTAGACAAAGGACCAATGAGATCGATCCCCCACTTTGCAAACGGCCACGGACTCAGAATTGAGGCGTGCTCGGTTGGAGCCTGGTGGATTGCTGGCGAATAGACTTGACAATTGTGGCATGCTCGCGCGTAGTTGATCGCGTCCTTCTTTAGGGTGGGCCAGAAATATCCCTGCCGGATAACCTTCTGGGCGAGCACCTAGCCGCCAGCGTGGTTCCCGCAGCGTCCTTCGTGGGCTTCTACCAAGATCTTCCTTCCCTGCCCCGGCGTTATGCATTTTAGGAGGGGTAGGGCGAAGCCTCGCTTGTACAACTGGTCCCCGATGATCGTGTATCGTGCCGCCCGAAGCTGCAACTGTCTCGCCGCTACTCGATCGTTTGGGAGCTGGCCGTCGCGGATGTATTTCAGAATGGGAGTCATCCAGCTGTCCTCCTCTTGCCCCAGATTGGTCACCCGCTGGTTCGAGCTAGACGGGGCGGTCAGGTAGGTGACTGTGATTTGTGACATGTCGGCAGCCCCCTCGGATGTTGCAAGGCGGGCAAGAGCGTCTGCTTGAGTATTGTCGAGTCGGGGTATCACCTCAATGTGGATTTGGTCGAATTTCTCGAGGAGGTTCTTGGCCAGTCCTTGGTAGGCCAACATCCTATCGCTGCGCGCCTCGTATTCTCCTGAGATTTGTCATGTAATTAGTTGCGAGTCGCTGTAGACTTGGAGCCTCTTCACTCCTATGGCCATGACCATTTCTAAGCCGTTGATTAGCGCTTCATATTCGGCCTCATTGTTGGTTGCGTGGAAACCGAACCTGATGGCTGTCGTAAATGACTGGCCGGACGGGCTGAGAAGGACAATTCCCGCGCCCACCCGCATGGTAGTGGAAGATCCGTCTACGTACATTTTCCACGGAGGCTGCTCGATCTTGGACATCACCTCCGGGTAAGTGAGCTCGACAATGAAGTCGGCCATGGCTTGGCCTTTTATGGATGTTCGGGGAGCGTATGTGACTCCGAACTGCCCGATTTCAACTGCCCACTTGAGGCACCGGCCCGCCGTGTTTGGTCGATGCAGCACTTGGCGAAGTGGCATTGTGGTCAGCACTTCTACTTGATGATCGAAAAAGTATGGGCGCAACTTGCGTACACTCATTACTAGAGCGTAGGCTAATTTTTCCAGGGGTGGGTACCGCAGCTCGGCGTCGTGGAGTGTCTGGCTGACATAGTAGATTGGCAGATGTGCCTGCCCCTCAGTCCGCACTAGCACGGCGCTGAGAGCTGAGTCAGAGGCCGCCAAGTATAGGAAAAGCTTCTCGCCGGGGATGGGTTTGGCCAGCACCTGGGCGTTTGACAGGTATGCTTTCAAGTTGTCGAAAGCGAGCTGACTCTGGGGAGTCCAGTTTAGTTTCCCCTTCTGCATGCTGTCGAATAAAGGCTTGTATCGGTCCCCCATGCGGGAGATGAAATGGCTGAGAGCGGCCAGGCTGCCCGTCACCCTCTGCACCTCCTTCACCGTGCGGGGAGGGCTCATGTCGAGGATCGCCCGTACCTTGGTCGGGTTTGCCTCGATTCCTCGCCGGCTTACCATGTGCCCCAAGAACTTGCCCGACTCGACGCCGAAACTGCACTTTTTCGGGTTGAGCCTCATCCGATACTTTCTCAAGATTTCGAACGTTTCGGCTAGGTGTGTGAGGTGGTCTTCTTTCTTCTCGCTCTTGACGATGATGTCGTCGATATATACCTCCATGGTCGCCCCGATTTGGTCGTGAAACATGTGGTTGACCAGCCTTTGGTAGGTTGCCCCAGCGTTCATGAGCCCGAATGACATCCGCTTCCAGAAATACATGTTTTTCTCGGTGAGGAAAGTGGTGTGCTTCTGGTCGTCAGCGACCATCGGGATCTGGTGGTAGCCGGCAAATACATCCATGAAAGTGAGCATCTCGTGCCCGGCCGTGCTGTCCACCAGTTGGTCGATGTGTGGCATCGGGAAGTGATTTTTTGGGCCGCTTTGTTTAGGTCCGTGAAATCGATGCACAGCCGCCAGGTGTTGTTGCTCTTCTTGATGAGTACAGCGTTGGATACCCATTGAGGCTTGTCGTCGGGGTCAACCATCCCGATGAGCTTGTTGTCGAGCAGTTTTTTTACTTCGGTGGTAATGACCGCGTATTTGTCTGGGCCGAATTTCCTTCTTTTCTGTGAGATTGGCTTGCGGGATGGATCGATGTGCAATTGGTGTGAACATACGGCTGGATCGATCCCGACCATGTCTTCGTGGGACCAGGCGAACACGTCTGAATTCTCTTCTAAAAATGCGGTCATCTTTGCCCGCGTCTCGTCGAACATCGACGAACCGAGTTGAACACTTACTTCCGGCCGATTCTTCATTGTGACCGAAATCAATTTTTCGATCGGACTGGCTCCCCGCTCGCCGTAGCGTGGATCGTCGATCTGCCCTATTAGGGTTTTGTCGATCTCCATGGGTTCGTACCCAAGTCTTGGCTCCAGGTCGACTTGGATGTTTTCAAAAGTTTGTGAATCTTCTTCCATTGGGCGGGCAGTGGGTGGTATTTCTTCGTCTATTTCCATGCCTCCCTCCCCGATTGTGCAGACATAATCTAGATTTGCAAAATTTGAAATAACATCGATATACGACAAACATCCGCGTGCCATTTTCTGATTTCCCTTAAGAGTCCCAACCTTCCCGGAGGGGGTTGGGAACTTGATACAATAATAGAATGCTGAGGCGGCGGCTTCAAACTCGTGCTCGAATGGCCTGCCGAGAAACCCGTTATAGGTTGACGGCTGGTCGACAATGATAAAGTCGAGCTGTTTCGAAGCCTTAACCTCAGTGTCTATGCTAGAAACTAATTCTACGGCTAGCCTAACTATCCCGTAGGGTTTTACTGTGGCGTCGCCGAAGCCCTTGATGACCTGGTCGCATGGCTCCACATATTTTCAAAGGAGCTGTCCAGCTGGTCGAATGCGGTCTTGAAGAGAATGTTGCAGTAGGCCCCGTTGTCGATGAGCATGCGGTGGACGGTGACGCCCATGATGTTGACGGATACGACCAGGGCGTCGTGGTTCGGGTAGATGACCCCGGTGCGATCCTCTTCCTTGAAGGCGAGGAGGTATATCTCTCTTGCCGTCATGTTGACCGGCATGGTGATCTGGTGGACGTTGTCCATTGCCCACAGCTCGCTCTTCTGCCTGCAGTTGGACAGCGAGGCGGTGGGCGCGAAGCCACCCACCGGGGAGAGCATGTTGACCGCCCACCGGGCCTGATGTTCTGGCATTAGTGGGCATATGAGGGCTGCCTCCCGGTTTGGCTCCACGGGGTGGGCAACAGCTTGAGCTTCAGGCCTTGCCGCAGGTCTCTTTACGAACTCCTCCAGCTTCCCCTCTTCGAAGAGTCGCCAGAGCTGTTTTAAGAGGTCGCGGCACTCACTCGTGTTGTGCCCGACGGTTTGATGGTAGTGGCAGTACTTGTTGGGGTTGAGCTGCACCCCCGGCTTGTGGACCCATGGCCGTGCTTTGGGCACCATATTTCTGTCCCGGATCTGCACATAGACGTACTCCGGGGTGGCTGATAATTTTTTGGCCAGCTTTACCTCGACGGAATCGAAAGGCTTGAAAGGCTGGGGAGCCCGGTAGGAAAAGTTCCTCCGGCTTGATGTGGTGCCTGCCTGGGTGCGTGGTTTCTCCTTCTCGGCAGGGGCGCTCTCGCCCAACCGCTGTGCCAGGATGTCCGCGTTATAGATGATTTTTCCGGCTCGCTGCCGGAACTCCGCGTAGGACTTAGGGTAGTCCTTGTTCATCGATTTCTACAATTTTGTTTTTAGGCGGAGCCCGCCTATGATCCCGACGAGCTTGACCTCGTCTCCGACGGGCTCGCCCTCCATAATGATGCGGTCTACCTGGTCGATGTACGCCCGGTCCGTCTCGTCCTTCCCCTGGGCCAAGTTGGCCATGCGATTGGCGCCGGCCAGACGTGGCGCCATCGAGGAGAAGTGCTCCAGGAATAGTTCCCCTAGCTGGTGGAACGAAACCACCTTCCCCGCGGGAAGCGAGGAGTACCATCGGTGAGCCCTGTCACCCAAGGTTAACGGGAACATCCTGCACTGGGTGGCATCCGTTGCCCCCATGGAGATCATGTAGGTGGAGTATTTGCTGAGATGGGTGACGGGGTCTGTCTCCCCGTCATATTGGCCTACGGCGGCCACATTGATTTTTGGTTGGGCGGGGGCCCGTACCAGTATGTCGGCGAGAGGGGAGTTGGGCATGTGGGCGACATGATGTTGCCCATCCCGTCTCTCGAGTTTAGCCTCGAGGTCCGTGACCTTCTTCAAGATAGCGGCCATAGCGCTGTCGACCGCGGGTGGAGAACGGGGACGAGGGTTGTCCCCCAAGCGGTCACGGACCGACGGCCTCGGGGCCGTGTCGTTGTGACGCCTGGGGGATCGTGCCCGCTCTCGTTCCCGGGGTCTGGAGCTGGCATTGGACTCGCAAGGGCGGGCAACCCCTCGAGCCTAGGACCCCAGCCTGGAGAAGACTGATCCCGCAGGGCGGCGAGAAGCTCGTTGTGAGTCGACCTCCTCGTCGAGGTGCCTCTTTAGATTCTGAGGCCGAGGGTTACTGGCGGCCCTCCTGGCCGCCTCTTGCTCCTACCATGGCTGGCTGGTGGCCCTGGTCCGGGCTGGCTCCTTTCCAGGTCGGTGAGTGCGGATAGGAGCGGCGTCGATCTCGGCCTGACGGCGTTCGATCATGGCTCTTGCGGCCTGGAGGTCCTCCGGAGTTCTTATCGTCGATAAAAACTCGAAAGGACCCTGGAGGGTTTCCGCCGTGGCCAGAGCTGGAGTGGCGGTTTCGCCGATGTCCTCGACTTGTTGCTGGGTTCGTGTGGCCTTAGAGGTGGTCATTTTTGGAATGAAAGTGGATGAAGTTTTGTTCGAGGCGACTGAATGAACGAAACCGAGTGTACTTCGATATTAGTCACCCTCCTTCTAGCGCCAAAATGTTGACAGCGATTTATGTCGGGTCTCGCTGTCGGGTTCCTAGCGGGTAGGATTCGATATTTATGATAACAAGGAGTAATAAATGAGAGAGTAAATGAGCTCTCAAGAGTATATTTGCAATAAATGTGTTGTGTGTTATATTTGGGCATTAAAAGCCCTATTTATAGTGTACAAGGTGGGTTCCCCCATGCTTGGTTGGTGGGTCTGCGGGTCCCCCCCTACTCCTAGCTGGAAGGTAATGAGTGGCTACAGCCCCCCCTATGAGCCAATAAGGGGACGCCACGTGTCGCTGCCACCCCTGAGATGGTGGGACTTAGCCTCAACTGCCTCCTTCGACCCTGTCACATCCTCTGGACTGATGACACCCGACGTCCTCTCACAGCTGGCGCAGTCTAGGGTCGGGCAGACGGGTACTCGGGTACCGGGAGACGAGTTTGGACGAGAGTACCTTGGTGGTTCTTTTACGGGTAGGCGGGTAGAGCGTTTGCCACGGAGCTCGTCGTTGACCGCCCGACACCCGGGCCGGCTGGTGCTAAGTGCCCTACCCGGCAACTCCCGGAGGCTCGCGTCGGGTAGCTTCTAGGTCCCCGCCCGTCTGTCTGACCGGACGGTGAACTACTCTTGTTTGAGCCCGCCACAGTCAGCGGGTTTATGTCCGATACCCGATGGGTCGAGTAGTAAACATCGGGTGTAACAACCGCGTGCAGTTAAGGTGTAAAATCCTTTGATATCGCGGATTAACGGTTAAATATTCGTCAAATAAAAAAAATTATTAAGATTATTTCCAGAAAAAAGAAAAAAGTTAGACTAATTTCAAATTGTCTTCTAATTTGTAACAATATTTTTTAATTATCTTCTAATTTGTAACAATATTTTCGAAATATCTTCAAATTTGTAACAATTATTTTGAAATATCTTCTAATTTTTAACAAATATTTTGAAAATTTTAACAGCTAATTCGAAATATTTTCTAATTTTTAAAAATTATTTCGAAATTTTTAAAAGCTAATTCGAAATATCTTCTAATTTTTAAAAATTATTTTGAAATCTTTAGCAGCTAATTCGAAATATCTCGTAACGTTAGAAAATAATAATTATATTACTTACCATCACTATTGGTAACACTATCAATGCGTATTGGTAATACTACTAGAGGTTCGGTAATAACACCCTAAACCCTAATCATTTACGGCAAACCGTCACCATAAACCCTAATTCGAATGATTAAAATGGTAATTATTGAGGATTAATTGAGAGTGGGCTTGTAACGTTAGAAAATAATAATTGTATTACTTACCATCACTGTTGATAACACTATCAATGTGTATTGGTAATACTAATATTACCCTAAACCCTCAATCCATATTACCCTAAACCCTCAACCCTAAACCCTAAGCCCTCAACCCTAAACCCTTACCCTTGATAGTGTTACTAATAATGTATGTTAGTATTAGTTTTTTGCTACAAAAATAAATTGTTATCACTGAATATAATTTCTAATAAATTATTTTTTATAAATAAAAATATTAGTAAAAGCACTCTCACATAAATTATGTCTTCTAATTAATAAAAAAAATTGGTATTACTACTAGAGACTCGGTAATAACACCCTAAACCCTAATCACTCAGGGCAAACCCTTACCGTAAGCCCTAATTCGAATGATTAAAATAAAAATTGTTGAGAATTAATCGAGAGTGGACTCGTAATGTTAGAAAATAATAATTGTATTACTTTACATCAATTATTTCGAAATATGGGAGAGTTTGTAACAATTATTTCGAAATGTCTTCTAATTTTTAACAAATAAATATAATTCGAATGATTAAAATGTTAGAAAATAATAATTGTATTACTTACCATCACTATTGATAACACTATCAATGTGTATTGGTAATACTAATATTACCCTCAACCCTCAACCCTAAACCATTACCCTTGATAGTGTTACTAATAATGTGTGTTAGTATTAGTTTTTTGCTACAAAATTAAATTGTTATCACTGAATTTAATTTCTAATAAATTAATTTTTATGAATAAAAATATTAGTAAAATCACTCTCACATAAATTATGTCATCTAATTAATAAAAATAATTGTATTACTTACCATCACTATTGGTAACACTATCAATGCACATTAGTAATATTACTAGAGACTCGGTAATAACACCCTAAACCCTAAGCCCTCATGGCAAACCCTCACTGTAAACCCTAATTCGAATGATTAAAATAGAAATTATTGAGAATTAATCGAGAGTGGACTCGTAATATTAGAAAATAATAATTGTATTACTTTACATCACTATTGGTAACACTATCAATGCATATTAGTAATACTAGTATTAATTTAATTTTTAATAAATTAATTTTTATGCATATCGGTAATACTATTGTTATCACCGAATTTAATTCTTAATAAATTAATTTTTATGAATAAAAATATTATTAAAAGCACTTTCACATAAATTATGTGTTTGCTAGTATTACTAATACTATTTGGTAGTATTAGTTTTTGTTAGTAAAAAGCACTCTCACCTAAACCTTAATTCCACATACTTCTAGAAAATTGTACACCTATCACATAACAAGACTTAAACCACTATAAATAGTGTAGTATATTAAGGCTTCTTGTCACAATACTTTCTCTCCTCCACATCAACCCTTCTATTCATCTAAATATGGACAAGTTCATGTCTTTCCTCAAAATTCTTACCGAATTCAACAAGAAGCTTGCCACCATGGAGGCAAAACATGAGGTACAAACTTGTTGCGTCCTTGTGTCAAATCTGTCACTATTTTTAATTTTTGTTTTTATTGCATATCTTTTTTTTTTTTTTTTTTTTGACATTTTTTTACTTAGGAGGATAAAAGTGTGCTTAGAATTGAGACATCCAAGTTGTACTCCATGCTTGATCAAAAGCACATTCTCATGAGGAAGGTGCAAGAATTGGAGGTGGATCTCATGGTGGTGGATGAATTGGAAAATGCTAAGGTTGTAAAACTTCTCCTTGAAGCCAAAGAGGAGAGAGTGTATGACGTTGCATTCCATGGCCACTTTGAGAAATTGTTTTGGAAAAAAAGCTCGTTAGGATTTTCTTTAGTTTTGTTGTCATCTATCCTTGCATTTTGTATGTACCATCAACCATTTTAATGGAATGAATTAGTACGTTTTTTTTTTCATCCACCACTTTTTTGTTACTAAACATAATGTTAATTGAAAAAGTCATACCAAAAATTTCGAATTAAGCATAATGTTACTCAATCGTGTACAAATAATGTTACTAACAATTAATAAACACAATGTTACTTAATATATTAAATAATAATACTAAAATATTGTTACCTAATATATTAAATAATGATACTAAATGTTGTTACTTAGTATTTATTAAATAATGATACTAAATATTACTAAACATAAAAAGTAATACTCTTATGTGATGAATAGTAATAAAACCGTAATAAACAAGGGAGTGTTATGTTTTAATCCCAATTTTTTTTTTTTAAATTCGAGTACCATTAAGCTAATATATTCAACACTAATAATAATACTCTTGTTAAACTTAGGTATAGTAATTATGAAAGTAACACTAATTAATTAGGACAAATACATTAAATTAAATATATAACAAAAATAATAATTAAAAATTGTGGTGTGTTTAAATTGCTATAGACCTAACATATATAGGGCTACATTATGATGGGAGTACACATTGCCCTATATAAGAGTGGGATACAAAATGTCAAACCCTAAACTACACCTATACAAATCACCCTCTCCATTAGCAAAACATCACACTTCAATTCCATCTTCAATATTCATCACTAAGAATGGCTTCCACTCCAAAAAAGCAAGGCAACAACCTCTAGCCCAAGAGTTCCTCCATCGCCGAGGAGCGTCTTGGCCATATTCGACTACACCAAGCAACAACACGAAGACCTCAAAAATGAGGTGAAAAAGTTGATGCACCGGTTGTTCACGTATGGCCACTCGGTGGATATTTTGAGCACCTTGATCCTTGAGCCACACCCTCTAAACAAGGTGTACGATGCCTATCTTGATGCGATGAAGGATAACAACGCACCAACGGTCGTCCTTTCTGACTCGAGTGCTCAACATGGTGGTGATGGTGGCGTGGGAGATGGAGGAAACGATGGCGAGGGGGAGGATGCCAATGACAGCTTTAGTAGTTTTTAGGTTGGACATGTTGGTCTTTTGGTGACATGCATGTTAGGTTCTTCACTTTTTTTTTCTTGTTTTTCTTTTTCGTTTTTTGTTGTTAAGTTTGGTTAGTATGCCAAACAATTTTCCCCATCATGCTATAAAATTTCTATTCCTCTATGATTAATTGATGTGTTTAATATTTTAAACTTGTTTGTATTTTTTTTCTTGTGTGTGCATTGCATTTCGATTGAACACTAAACACATTGCATTCCGATTAAACACTAAACAAGAAAAAAGCTGAAATTAATTCTAAGTTATAGAAATTAAGTTAAACATTAAACAAAAATTAGAACATTTTGACCTGGAAAAAAAATTCGAACATTTGGAAAAAAAATTCGAAGATTTTCGAAGTGTAAAATATTTTTTTCGAAGTGTAAAACATTTTTTCGAAGTGTAAACAAAAATTAGAACATTTCGACCTGGAAAAAAAATTCGAAGATTTTCGAAGTGTCAAGAAAAAAGTTGAAATTAATTTTAAGTTATAGAGTAAAAAAAATTCGAAAAATTATTCGTTTGTAATTCAAAAAATTTAATTGGAGAAATTTGTAATATTCGAACACTTGTTTGATTGTAATTCAAAATTTTAAATTGGAAAAATAAATTGTAATTCGATTATGATTTTCAAAGATTTGAATTGGAAAAATTAGTGGAATGATTTTTCGAAGTGTAAAATATTTTTGAAGTGTAATGATTTTTCGAAGTGTAATGAAAAATTAGTGGAATGATTTTTCAAAGATTTTCGAAGTGTAAAATAATTTTTGAATAGACTAACTATATTATGAAAATTAAAAAATATTTCCACATTTCAACATTTCGAAAAAAAATTAAAAATGAACAAGAACACATAAAAAATTTGGAGATAAACACACAAATTTCATTAACTTAATTGAACAAGAACACAAATTTCATTAACTCAATTGAACAAGAACACAAATTTCATTAACTTAAAAATCAAACATTACAAAATGAACTTAAAATTCTAACTTACTCATTACAATTAAAAAAAAAAAAAACACATAAACATCAAACTTGCAACCCCATCAAAGATACCCGAAACAACTCCGAAAAATAGCATTTTGTCAAAGGATGGTCCACCTTGAATCGGATTTCCTTCAACACCTTGAAGGTTACTTGAGGCCTCTTCCCTTTTCAAAATCTCCTCCGAATAAAAATTGATAATATCATCGTCTTCATCTCCATTTTCGGCGATATGACGTCGGAAATACGAATTATATGCATTGATAGCTTTTTCTTCCGTCTTGAAAGATCGATACAAACTACCTTTGAAACCTATAATGTGTTGAGCACATTCGTGCCAACTATCATATATGCCAACTCGAACCCCTTTGTAAATAACATAAAAAAAATTCAACATTTTTTGGACATGAAATTAAGCTAGCACCAATTTTTTTTAGGAAGAACGGAGAAGAAAGCTACCACCGATTTTTTTCTCTAATATTAGGGTTATGTATGTATAATATTAAAGTTTATATGTATAGAGAGAATAAAGACAAATGCATGGAAAGATAAAAATAATCATTGCCTTGAAAACATAAGAAAATCTTTTTTTAATTGGCAAAATCTTTTCAAATTTTCAAATTCAATTTCATTCAAAATCTGAAAATTTTCATTTTGGCGCCAAATTTTAGAGTAAGGGTAGATTTGGGTTTTTCATGTCCTAAAATGACGAAAATGCCCTTTCTGGATGTCCAAATTCTGGACCTTTAAGCCATGTTCTTTTTGGGTTTTAAGTTTTTTTTTTTGATCGGGCAAAGGAAATTTTATTTCTTTCAAGATAATCAAAGGAATGACATAAGAAATGCCTACAATATTAAAAGTTGCAAGCTATCATTCTAGAACTAAGCTTGGATTGACATGCCAATCTCTTAAAGAAGAATTGCAAAAAATAATTTTTTTCACCAAAAGCCAACTCCACAATCTACTTTTGATTTCTTCGAACACCCTTTCTGCCCACAAAAATGCACCTGTTCCTTTCTTTCCACAAAACCCACATGATACATTCCCATAAGGCCACACCCACTTCCTTTCCTTTCTTTATACGAAACAAACCCGAGAAAAATAAAAAATAATCGACAATCCTACCAGGTAATGCAGTAGGAACTTTGATCCACTCCAAACAACAATTCCATATATTCATCACCACGGGGCACCTAATGAAATAATGCTCCGCGTTCTCCTCTTCTACTCCACATGCTATGCAAACTCTCTCGTCCTCTTCTCTTATTATACCTCTCCTTGCTAAATTTGCTCGAGTTGGAAGTCTATCGTGCAATAGTCTCCATGTCATAGCCGCCACTTTTAGAGGAACAATCTTACTTCATACTAGTTGAAACTCCTTTTTCTTCACAAGGCTTAGACTATCCCCAAATTTCCTTACACTTAGGAAATTGTAAGACGATTTGGTTAGATATCCTTGCCTCAGTTCGAGCTTCCATGCCCAGCCGTCCTTCTCATGCTCCAGCAACCTGCACTCATTCACTTTGCTCATAAAATTATTAAATAACAGACATTCACGATCAAATAAGTTCCTACGCCACTTCCACTCCCATCTCCAAACCCCCCCAACTCACCTACCCATCGAGCTGATACAACCCTCCTTGTTCGTACATAAAGCATACAATCTCGGAAATTGGCTCCTAAGAGATTCACCCCCCACCCACCTATCATTCCAAAAACTAGTATCCTCTCCATCTCCCACCCTTCTCTCTAAGTTTTCTAAAAACCAATTATCACCTTGCCCCCTCCCTAAATCCACCACATCTTTCCACCATCTAGATCTAATACCCCCCCTCCCCTCTACAAAAAATCCCTCATCCCTCACACTCAATTTCCCATGTATGGATTCTAGCACCCTTCCCCACAAGGATTTTCTCTCCGAAAGATACCTCCACAACCATTTCCCTAGCAACACCTCATTAAAACATCCCAACTCCCTGACACCCAAACCCCCAAATTCCTTAGACACACAAATAAGCTCCCATTTCAGCCATGCCGTTTTTCTCTCAGACCCACTCCCCCCTCCCCAAAGAAAATTGCAGCACAAAGATTTTAAAGAGTTTAGCACACTTTTAGGAAGGCTATAGAACGAGAGATGGTATATAGGTATCGAAGAAAGTACCGCTTTTAGAAGTGTAATTCTGCCCCCAAGAGATAATTTTCGGTGCTCCCACGACTTCATTTTCACTTTCATTTTATGCACAAGATGATCCCATTCCGCAATGCTCTTTTGATTAATCCCAATCCGAACTCCTAAGTAATTAAAAAGAAGAGTCTCCCTCACACACCCAAGAATGGTTGCCATCTCATCCAGCCTCCCATCATCAATGTTTACCCCGATCAAGCTGCTCTTGTTGTAATTAATTTTCAGCCCAGAAATCAATTCGAAGTTCCTCAGAATAGCTTTGATAGCCCACACATTCTCCTCCTTTTTCGAAGCCACAAAGATCGTGTCGTCAGCATATTGTAAGAGAGAAATCTTCACCTTTTGTCTGCCCAATTCAACTGCCTCCAATAAATTGCTATCAACCATTTTCTGCCACTATTAAGAACAAAAATGGAGATAATGGGTCCCCCTGACGAAGCCCTCTACCCAATTTGAACTCACCACTCGGGCTCTCATTGGTTTTCAATCATTTACTTTTAAGTGGTTTTAAAAAATCGGTTTTTGAAAACCAAGGGTTTTTGTAATCCATGTGGTTTTTAAAATCTTTGTTCTTTTTTTTATTTTGAGTAGAGTAGGTTTTAACTTTATTATGTAAAAGTAAAGGAGTGTTGTATAAATTATTTATAGAGTTGTAGGCTTAGGATTTCAAAAACCTATTTTTAAAATCCAAACTAAAATGTATTTTAGATTTCAAAATCCAAATTCAGTTTAAAAAAAAAAAAAAAAAAAAAAAACGTATTAGCATTCTTTATAGAATGCATTCCAACACGAGTCAAGTCACACTAGTACACAAACATCCTCTGTAACCTGCTGCAACCCTTCTCCAATATTGTGTGACAACTTTTTCTGCAGTATCTTTTTTACTGTACAACCGCCTTCAGCCAGTTACATCCTGCCACGCGTCTTCTCCATCAGAGGTGTGCCTCTGAAGCTCTTCAGTTAGTGGAGCTGGGAACCTAATTCCAGGCCTAGAAACTGCACTCGGGTTGAATTCTACTTCTTCATTTAATTCAAGTTGAAACACTATTTGCACAGCATCTAATATATAAATGTGCAATTAGTATGATTCGAAAATAAAAGAAGACACACGATCTACGTACTCAAATTTAATTTGTTAATGTTGGAGCGATATGTCCCATAGGTTTGCAGTAAAGGGAAATAATATTAAATATTCCTTCTTTAATTGTTATTTTATTGTTTGCCTTTTTAAATTATGTTGATTTTAATTAATAAATGTAAATTAACATGTGTAAAGTAATAATATAAAATGATAATATAATATATAATTATAAAAATCAATACTCCCGTTCGTCCCACAATAAGCTTCACACTATTTTTCTTATCCGTCTCAAAATAATCTTCAACTTAAAATAAAAATAACATTGTCTCACAATATTCACTTTTCAGTAAAAAAAATTGAAAAGGTGTATCCAACTACATTTGAAATTTAATAAAAAAAAATGGAAGGAGTATTGTTTATTGTCATTTAAGGAAATATAGATTAAACTGGAGAGAGACATTTTTGATAAGTTGCAATTAAATACTGAAAAATGGAGCAATTATTATTTAAATTAGGTAAACAGTGCGACTAAGAAAGGTGGCAGATGCTAACCAACTAACTTTATCTTTTACTTGAGAGAAGAACAGAGAATGAAAATGCAAAGCTGATGGCCCCTAAAGGGGAAAAAGAAATTAAAATTCCGTATAATTTCTTCTTTTCGTTTTTAATTTTTGCTTTTCTCCAAATTGCATGAGAGATTCCCAAGGAAAGGAGGAAGGTGTTGCAGAGAAGCATTCCTCTGTTTCTTCTCTCACCTCTGCTTTTTTCTCTCTCCTTAATTCTCAAATCTCCTTGTTTTGGCACATCTCATAAATACACATTCACATTTGCTTTACGCTATTGCTATTCTTCAAGAGTGTTTCCATTTCATCCCCTTTTTTGCTGTAACACACTTTTTTCCCTAGCTCACACTTGAAAAAATAGTAGTAATACTAATATGTTTGTTTCCTCAGCACAGTAACTTTGCATGCTTCCTACTGTCTAAAAATTGCTTTGTTTCTTTCCGTGTTCAATTTATTGGGGTTAGCGAATTCCAACAATTTGTGATTATTGGAGTAATTGTTCTTCGTAATTCTGTTTGAGGCGGTTATAATAATTGGGATTTCGCAGTTTGCTGAGATTTGGGTAAAAATAGGTTGGAGGGATTTTTTTACAGCGAGTAAAACTAAGTAGAGGAAGGAAAAACCATGGCCGGCGGCGGAGCGGCGGCGCCACCCCCAAAACAGGAGGAATTACAGCCACATCCGGTCAAAGATCAGCTCCCCGGAGTTTCCTACTGCATTACAAGCCCCCCTCCCTGGCGTAAGTCCTTTTAAAATTTACCTGGCTTATAATATCACATCTCATCCGTTAGTTAATTTTGATTAAATTTATTTTTGAATGTTGTATCAACGTTTAAAGCCGAGGCAATACTGCTTGGATTTCAACACTACCTTGTGATGCTCGGCACAACTGTTCTTATACCCTCCTTTTTGGTACCCCAAATGGGAGGAGATAAAGTAAGGATCGAACACTATGAACTAATTAATCTTGGAAGGGTTTGAGGCATTTTATGATTTTAATTTAAGTAAAACTGATCAGGAAGAGAAAGCCCTGATGATCCAGACGCTGCAATTTGTTGCTGGTTTGAATACATTAACTCAGTCATTTTTCGGGACTCGATTGCCTGCTGTGATCGGAGGCTCTTACACGTTCGTCCCAGCGACTTTGTCGATTGTCTTGGCTGGTCGATACAGCGACATTCTTGATCCTCATGAGGTGATTAATTAGTCCTCAAATGCCCCTTTCACTAGCTTGATAGTTCATTTGATTTATACATTTGTTTCATGTGCAGAAATTCAGGAAGATTATGAGAGGAATTCAAGGTGCTATGATTGTGGCTTCCACTCTTCAGATCGTCATTGGTTTCAGCGGTCTGTGGCGAAATGTTACCAGGTTATCCATAGATTAACAAGTTATAATGGAAAAAATAAATTGGGATACGATTATATGACTTTGATCAAGTAATAAAGTCCATTTTCATTCTAAATCTCAGGTTTCTGAGCCCGCTTTCGACAGTTCCATTGGTAGCTCTAACGGGATTTGGGCTATACGAATTAGGCTTTCCTCTGGTAACATAAATGTGGACCATTCTAACAAGTATATACATTGGTTTCCCAGTACTAAGTATTTGCTGTTTCCAGCTTACAAAATGCGTGGAGATCGGTCTACCTCAGCTCGTCTTACTTGTGATATTTTCACAGGTGAGATTTTAATCACATGAAACGTAGTCCATGCTTTTCAAAGTATATAGGAATTAGGAAGCAATGATGTTTATACTAAGAGTGAGTCTGCAGTACCTGGGGCATATGATGAAAGGCGGAAAGCATGTGTTTGATCGTTTCTCCGTACTATTGTCGGTGATAATTGTTTGGTTATATGCTCACCTGCTGACTGTTGGTGGAGCGTACAAGCACGTAGCAGAAACAACTCAACTAAGCTGCAGAACAGACCGAGCTGGCATCATAAGTGCTGCTCCTTGGTAAGAATTTTCATTAAAACGTAGACTACATGCTTGTGAATGATGGACTGATTTCTGGTCTAATATCAAACTGCAGGATCAGAGTCCCGTACCCATTTCAATGGGGAGCGCCTACTTTCAATGCTGGCGAATCATTCGCCATGATGGCTACTTCATTTGTAGCTATTGTTGAGGTTTGTTTTACAATAACCACATTCTTGCACTAATGAAAGAGCTTCCTTAATTTTATGATTCTCTTGGCAGTCTACTGGTGCTTTCATTGCTGTGTCCAGATATGCTAGCGCTACTCCTACCCCGCATTCTGTTCTTAGCCGTGGCGTTGGATGGCAGGTAGCTAAAACCAACTTACTCTTTTCTTCTTTACTTATCAAAACAATCAAACTCTTCAGCCTATTTGAACAAACGACGTCCTATGCCACTTGTAACCTCAATGTTCGTTGTTTAAATTACTTGTTATCTAATAAATACAGGGTGTTGGCATATTGTTCGCCGGGATTTTTGGAACTGGAAATGGAGCATCAGTGTCCGTGTAAGATGCTACTCCATATAAACTCTCCTCACCAAAAAAAAACAAAACTTTTAACCGAGTTTTTCACAAATTCTATTTCTTTCTTTGAGCAGTGAAAATGCTGGTTTGCTGGGTTTAACACGCGTTGGAAGCCGTAGAGTGATACAAATATCTGCTGGTTTCATGATATTCTTCTCAATTCTTGGTAACTAATCATATCATCATATTCAGTGTTTCATACAATTTTTCTGAAGGCTTACCATTAGTACACCAACTCAGCAAAATTTGGAGCTGTCTTTGCTTCAATCCCTGCACCTATCATTGCTGCTCTCTACTGCCTTCTATTCGCCTACGTTGGTACGTACATTATATACATAATTCTTGCCATCATACGCTCGGATTCTCTTCCCACTAAAGTTCATTAGTCCATTTTTATACATGAATATTTGCGTGCAGGTGCTGGTGGTCTAGGTTTCCTACAGTTCTGCAATCTCAACACCTTTAGGACAAAGTTCATCCTCGCGTTCTCGATCTTCATGGGCTTATCTGTACCTCAATACTTCAACGAGTACCAATCTGTCAAAGGTTTTGGACCTGTCCACACTCATGCAAGATGGGTAAGCATCAGTTAATCTAATCTCTTCACCTTTTGCATGCAATTTTGACCTATGTTTTGTGCTTGTTTCCGTAGTTCAACGACATGATCAATGTTCCTTTCTCGTCTGAACCTTTCGTTGCCGGGGTGCTGGCGTTGATCCTGGACGTGACACTCCCTCCTAAAGACAACACGACGAAGAAAGACAGGGGCATGCTGTGGTGGAACAAGTTCCAGTCTTACAAGACGGATATGAGGAGTGAAGAGTTCTACTCTCTGCCTTTCAATCTCAACAAGTTTTTTCCATCAGTATAGAGAATCAGAATGTGTGAAACTGTGAGATCAAGTGTGTATTTTTTTCCGCTTAGTACTACAAGGTTTCCGCTTGTTTGTTACGAAATGCTTGAGAACAAGTTTATTTTGATCTTTAGATTTGGTTTAATTTGATTTGTGGTAATTCAGTTTCATTCATTTCTTGTTAGGATCATACTGTTTTATTATTTGTGTGGTCTAACCGTCTAAGGAATCCCTGAGTTGAAAAGTGATCACCTCAAAGGGTTTGGTTGTAATTTTCACAAATCTTAGAATTGGTTTAGTAATATAATTCGCTTTTCACCCTAAAATGTATGGTTGTCCACGGAGTTCGGAGATTACCAAACTCGTACTGAAATCCGCACAGAAAAAGAAACGAACCGAAAAAATTGTGGACTTTATTATTTTAATTGTACCGAAAACGTGGACTTTTTTATTTTAATCGTACCGAAATCGAACCGAATATTTTTTTGGTACGGATCTGGATATTACCAAATTAACAGTACCAAAAAACTGAGTGTGACTGTACCGAAGCTTACCGTACCGAACCGAATTAAATATGTATTAAATGTAATTATTACTCCCTTCGTTTCAATTTTGTTTTCCCATTTGACTTTACACGGAGTTTAATGCGCGAGTTGAAATGTAGTATTTAAATTAATAAAGTAGTTTTGGAAATGATGAATGATGAATAAAGTAGTACTTAAATAAATAAAATAGTTGAATTGTAGGGGTGGAGTTTAAAAAAGTGAATCATTTTATTTCTATTTTGAGGATGAGAAAATAAAATTGGGACATATTTTTTTGGCAAGTGGGAAAACAAAACTGGGACGAAGGAGTACTTATTTATTATTCATCAAATATTTTTATAATGTTATTGAATTCAAGTACACCTATACGATACCATTATTTCCCCTCCTTTTCAAAATACAAACACTATATTATTTATCTTATTAAGTTTTTAAAACGTTAACTTATGTTGAGGTGTATATCAAAATGATTTAAAATTAATTTTTTATTCTTTTAATTTTAGTTTTCATGTGTATTCATTTCTTACAAAAATTTGAATATGTTAGGAATTACGATCAATGTGATTTTAATATTTTACTTTCCATTCAAAAGATATTTAAAAGATTTTTTTAAATATTTATTTTATATACTGTATTTTAAATACTCTATTGGTGGTAATTTGTGTTAATTTTTTAACCAATCCATTATCAAATAATGTGTTATATTCAAACTTATAATGATATATGTTTGATTGTGGTTGAAGTTGTGTAGTATTCATGTGAGTGTACATGCATTTTTTTAAATTGATATAAAAAGGGTAAAAAAATCGTTTCTCCGATCCAATCAGGTCTGTTTGTAACCGAAAATTTGTTCCGACCGTACCGAAACATAAAATATCCATACCGCACCGATATTTCGGTATGGACACGGACACACAAATTTTAAAATAGCCGAACTTTGGTACAAACTCAAATATTTTTAAATATCCGTTTTGATTCGTACCGTGAACAGCCCTAATAAAATGGTGTGTAAATAAATTGGGTTGTTTTCTTATTTATTCTTAAATACTCCCTCCGTTCCACAACAATGAATTTACTTTCTATTTTCATCTGTCACATAAAAGTAGATTTGTTACTAGTATATATAACTAGATGAGTATCCCGCATATTTTTGTAAAAAATTGTTTATACATTATAATGCATTATACATGCAATAACATTATAAATTTGTTCACGTAAAATAATATAATTATATTATATAATAAATATATTTAAAATAATGTTACATGTTAAACACAATTAAGTCAATATAACGATATATTGAAATTAAAAAAAAAATCAAATAATTAAAATTTTGCACTATGTTTTCAAGACAATAAAAAATTGTCAATTAAATGTTAATTTTGTTAATTATTCAATTCTGAAAAAAAATCAATTAATCATTTATCAATAAAAAAATTAAAATTATTTAATATGTTGAACTCCATTTTTTTTTTTATTTTAACAAATTAAGATTTTCTTAATTGAATATTCTCAAATATAGCGAGACAATAAAAAAAATATTAATTAAACATTAAAGTTTCATATAATTACAGTTTTAAATTTAATTTAATTTATCAATTCAATTTAATATATTTTTATAGACTCAAGTTATATACAATAGATAGTTCAACTTTGTTATATTTTTTAACAAGACTCTTTATTATATAAGGACATATAGATGATACATAAGCATTAGATTCTATTATATATGGACACATTGATGACACATAAACATAATGAATTGACACATAAGATTTTCACAAGCATGTCACGTAGGATGTAAACGACACAGAAGTATATGCCGCATAGGCAGAATCAAACACAAGGCAATACATATGCAAAATCAATCCCATAACGACACATAAACAAGATCAACTCTCTATTATTATAATAGAATATATATCATTAAATTCGCATTTTCATCTTTGTTAATACTTAATATAACTTGTTATTAGTAATTATCTTGAAAAATGAGTAATCATTGGAGTTAAATGAAAAAATAAAGCAAAAATTTAATGTTTTAACTATAATAATTTATATTTTTTAATTTTGCGTGATAAAAAAAATTGTAAGTAAGGGACTTTTTCAGTATTATTGGAACCTTAATATCAACTTGAGATGTGCATTTATTACCCGTAATCTAAGCCCACCAAATCAAGATTTCAAAGTGTTGCCGGTTAAGGACTAGGTCCAGATAAAAACTCGGTAATAGAATAGGCCTAAGGCCTAGGTTACATACAGCCCCATATTTTGTGAATACATCACACCCAAAAAAATGTTCGGATGTCTTTTCCGAAAAATGTAACAATTTTTGGAAAAAAATTCCGAAAATTCATATGTTTAATGTTTTTTTTTTTGGAATTTTTTTTCAAAAATAATTTTCGAATTTTTTTCCCGAACACTTTTTGGTGGGGTGTATTAACAAAAGATTAGACTGTATATAACCTTGGCCTAGGCCTAATTGAGGAGTCCATCAAGCCCAAATAATATAACGCTGAGTACTGCTACTTAATTATCGATTAACTAAAATTTGGCATACTCCATGACCATGAAGCTGAATTTCAAAATTTCAAATTATGAAAATAATATGTGCATTTTGGTATGATTGTGGCAAAGGGGGAAAATACCTTTGGCTTGGTTTCAAGAGAGTGAGTGATGGATCGGAGATGTGATGAGTGTCGAGAGTAGGGTGTTTGATCGGATTAATATTGACATGCTTTCTTCCTAGGACCGTTTGATTTGAGGATTGTTTGGGATTATTTTTATAATTTCAGATAATCTCATATTTGGTTTAAAAGATTGCATAAAACTATGACCTAGATTATATTAAATTTTAGACATAATCCAATTGTACACACTCAAATAATCTCATCTAATTCAATCTCTTCAGTCTAATCTCATTCTTAATCCTAATCTTTTTGAATGTTGTGACCCCTACACTCATCAGTAATGTATATTTTATTTCATATAATAAAATCATTAAACAAACGACATGTACCAATAAAAATAATTTATTCATATATAACTTCAACATATTCGAATTTCATAGATCCACTCCAACAGTCCCCACATTCTCATTTCAAATGGAGTATGTATAATGTATATTATTAAAATATATTGAATCTGGATGAAATAATAATTGAGAGTTTCAAATTCTTTCAACTATAATAATTTTCAAGTTTCTAAGTCAAGTAACATTATTTCAATTATGCAACAACAATGTCGTGTTATCTTATTCTTTGTTGTCACAATTTGTGACATCCCGTAATTTAAGCAATACAAAAAAACGGTTTATTTGCTCAGTATTGTCTCCAGGTGGCTTAAAATTAGTGGAAACACACCAACAATAATCACAATTTTTCTGCAAATTGTCTTTTGTTGAGTGAAAATTATTGTTTATTTAGCCTATAAAGAAATTGTGGTCCAAAACCAGGCTGGTGAATTTTTATACCATGCACCACATGGCCAAAGTCCAATTAAAAACGTCACTTTTCTTCCTCAGATATTAGTTTTACAAAAATACAGTCTCTTTTATTAATGACATTATATAATATATGTATACATACATATATAAATAAATATATAAGATTCATTATATCAGGGTTTCTTTTTCAGTAGGAAAATGTACAATTTTTCACAAAGATAGGGGTCAAATTAATCTCTATTGTACGTAAAAGTTTAAAAGTGTACCTTATTATTATTATTATTATTTTTTTTTTATGAAAAGGCTAATTATATGGGCAACAACCATTTTTATGAAATGACACTGAGGCCACGGTTTTCTTTTTAAGCCAATAAACTACCCTAATTATCATGCTTTAATGTCTGCAATATTATGGCAAACATCCAAAATGACATGAAATCAACCTCATTATATAGGAGGCAAGAAAACCACCTCGAATGACGTGTCATCTAGCGATTGGTTCTGTTCATGGGCATGTTCCTGCCTAACCAATAATTTTAATTCAAGACTCCCCCAATTCTTCGAATTTTCCCTTTTTGCCCCAGTGAGTGCATAAAAGAAAGATCATTATCGTATGTGGTAAGAAAAGGTTTAGACCTTTTTTCATCATTCATGCATTTTTGATTCAGCTAATTGTAAAATGGGTTATGTCACTTCTAACATTGTCTATAAGTAGAGAAACATTTGGCAATGAGTAGGAAAGGCGATTATATAAAAGAGGTTTAGTTACTTATTCTATTTAATTTTCATGAGTTTTTGTTACCTTTAATAAGTTCATTTACCACTACATGACAATATGGGGAGGGGTGACCAATGATTTAGATCATGCAAACTCTTTACCTGATTTTTTTTTAACATATATAACCATACTGTAGATAAGATATGTTAACTACAAGATAAGAGTTTCCAAATTCAAAGTTCATGTAACCTTTTTTTTTAACATATAACCATATTGTGGATAAGATCTTAACTACAAGATAAGAGTTTCCAAATTCAGTTCATGCATAATTTATTAATGTGATTTAATTTTATATGTTATGTGCATCATTTGAGAAATAACAAAATAAGTGAAGAAATACAATCAAAGCTGAAGAAAAAAAATTATACATGGACTTGAAATAATCGGAAAAAGAAAAAAAAAAAACAAGTAAGAATATTTTGAACACGAGTCACAAGTCAGTTTTGTTGTCGTTTATCAAAATCATGTCACCTCATCCGGTTTCTACAAAAAGTAAAAATAAAAATAATAACAAAATAAAATAAAAATGGGTGCAATTCTTCTTATATTAGGATTTTTAACGTTTTAATTTATTTTAAAAAAATAAATTGCACATTAAAATAATCTTCAAATTTAAAAAACATATGCAATTCCTACAAACATGTCGCCATGTCGATGTTAAAATAATCATTAGATTTACAATCCCTACATTCATTTTTCATGTTGAAGGGGGGATTGGAAGTGCGATTGAGAAGAAAACAACTAATTTATGGGAAAAGGTACAATTTGGACCCTGAACTAATGTCATGGGTACAAATTGGACCCTAAACTATTTTTTTGTACAAATTAGACCCTAAACTAATATTTCTGGTACAAATTGGACCCTCAACTAATGTATTGGGTACAAATTGGACCCTAAACTATTTATGAGTACAACTTGGACCCTGAACTAATGTTTTATGTACAAATTGGACCTCAAACTATTTTTTTTTTTTTGGTATAAATAAACCATAACTTTTAAAATTAAATAAATAAATCCCAACTAATAAAAAAATTAAATATTAGTATATAATATTTGACTAAAATGATAAATTTCATAAATTAGTATTTCAATTCAACATTATTTGTCGATAGTGGTTATTTTTAACTCATACTATTAAATTATTTTTTAAAATATTAATTTAAATATATATTGCATTTAAAAAAAAGTTAGTGCTTAAATTTTTTTTAACGTTGATTTAAAATATATTAATGTAGTGCGTATTTTAATCCATTTTTATTATGTTGGTTAAAAAAAGAAAAAAGAGGATCAATGCTTAAAAAAACATGATCGTAGTCGATTAAACAAATTTAAATTATTTTAAAATATATTAATTAAGTAACACTTTTTTTTTTATAATTTAACAATTGACTTAGAGTTTTTTTTTATTTAATATGCATATGTATTTGAATTAATGCTTAGAAGAATAACTACTCTAATAGTATGAGTTGTAAATAACAACTATCCATAAATAATAATATATTGAAATAATAATTTATAAATTTTATCATAAAATTTTTAATCAAATATTATATAACAATGCTTAATTTTTTTATTAGTTGGAGTTTATTTATTTGATTTTGAAAGTTATTGCTTATTTATACCAAAGAACGAGTTTGAGGTCCAATTTATACCTAAAATATTAGTTTAGGGTCTCATTTGTACTAAAAAATAGTTTAGGGTCCAATCTGTACCCAAACACTAGTTGGAGGTCCAATTTGTACCTGAGACATTAGTTTAGGGTCCAATTTGTACAAAAATATAGTTTATGGTCCAATTTGTACCCCTGACACTAGTTCAGGGTCCAAATTGTACCTTTTCCCTTAATTTATTATTATTTTAGTTATATCTATGTCGACCTAGCTAGTCAAGCTCTTTGTGATCTACTGATCTTACACGATAAGATATGGGCCTTTGTTTACTAAGAGTGACCGTTGGCGTCCAAGAAAAATAAAAGAAATGATTGGGGGTTGATTGAAATATTCTTATTTCAGGGGAGGCGGATAAAAATTTGCATATAAATAATTAAAATAGGGACATTCAAAATCTTTACTTCTATAGAATCTTTTCTCGGTCTTATCGCCTGAACGTTGAATTGTTGATTATTTGACCAATGCACAAGACTATTGCATATTCACAAAGTAACCCCAACTGATTTCTTATAAGCAAAATATAATTAATTTAGGTAGATTTCCTATAAAACTGGTTAATATTATGAAATTGACATCATTCTATATATTCACTGATATTATTACATAAATTTACTAATATATTATAATATATAAAATTGTGAGTCAGTTTATATGTTTTAATGGTATCAATGTGTGCATGTAATGAGTATCAATGAATACATATAGGGGTCGTTTGGTTCGGTGGATTGGGTGGGACTAAAGTTTTAATCCCACTCAATCCCATGTAATATTGTGTTTGGTTCGCAGGTTTACGGCCCGGGATAAAATTGGGGTCCGAGTCATTAACCTACCTAATCCATCAATGAGGGACTAAATAATCCCTTTAGGGATGGTGGGACTCCATCAAATGAGCTTTAAATATGGTATATTGTATTTTAAACCCACTTAATCATTCAATCCAAACACACATTTCTCCTCAAATAATCATATCTAATCCAATGTCATCTAATTCAATCTCATCTAACTTAATCCCATCTAATCAATCTCATCCCGTGAACCAAACGACCCCATAATGTATAAATTTCATATTGTGAAATTAGTTTGCAGGAGGTTTTATGATTAATATAAATACGACAATCGAAATGAATTAAATGAATTTATATTTATATTATTTAGAAATAATATTTTGAATGAATTATGTGAACTAGAGAAATTGTCTTTAAACATTTTTATCTAAAAAAAAGGATGGTGAGATTTTAGTTGAATTTGATTTAAAAGAGCTTAATTAACTAATCTTTCTTGTAAAGGAAAAACGTGTGAGATCTTCCTTGCTTAGCCAGTTTCCATCACACTAAAGATATATTCGCTAGCTTTAGTCCTAGTTTAATTTAGATAATGATTTTTTAATCTAGGAATATGATGCATTATGTTGTTAAGACTATTTTTCTTTGCCATAATGTTCTTTCAGATAGCTAAGAATTTTGCATTATCATAACTGATGTGATTTTCAAGCCTTTTATATTAATTAGTGGATAATATGCATGAATTGTAGTACTTAAAGGTGTTATTAATTTATAAATATAATGATGATGGTAAGACCATTTCCAAATGAACAGCTCTCTTATTTGTAACTCTTAATTTCTACATGGAGTTATTTTAAAATTAAATTTTTTATATTCGATATACACCAAATTTCACATGAATCAAGAGAATGGATCACATTTCTAATTATATTAGTATGTATATAAGATATATAATACTTTTAGTTGCTATTCATTATTGGCATTATATTTTTTTAAATTTCAATTCATATTTTATTTTGTATTCTGAAATAATAATTACGTATTTATCTTGTTTACATATTACATAATATCATTAATTGCTCCCAACACTAATTTAAGGTGCGTATTTTGTGGCAATACAAAGGAAACTGGAAATCATTTTTTCTTTTGAGTGTGAATATTATAAGGTTTAGATGAAAATTTACAATTGGCTTGCAATATCAATGGTGTGCATTCGGAACCCATACCAAAACTTCTTGCTCATAGTCACATGATTAAGGAGAAGAGAGGAAAAAATGTTAGTATTGCTATTTAGCTAGTAGTAGTATAATTGCTGTGAAAATGAAGAAACAAGATCATCATTAGAGGTGGAGTGTTTTGAATTGAAAATTTTGTGAATGAACTTAAAGAAAGAGTGTGGAGTTGACTTTGCTAAAAGATCTATTGTGCTCTAGTTCTACGTTTATAAATTTCTTGTTTTACTTATAAAAAAACATAAAATCATTAATTAATTAATGACGTGTATCCAATATAATATATGACACATAAACATGATAAACATCAATTGAAATATGAGATTCTAACGGTTTTTCCTTCCTCATCTATATACAACTACTCCTTTCCAAAGAAAAAGGAAACAAAATTAATAGTTAGTCGTATATTATATTTATGAACTTCATAAAGACATGGAATTAATATAATCCTCTGTACTTTGGACATTCTTTGAGATACACTGAACTAATGCTCATATATATGTTTCCTATTATTGAGAATAGAATGTAAGGAAAGCTACTTTGATAATCATTCTACCAATTATAGCCTATTATACTATATGGACTTGCCCCCATCAAATTATTTGTTAGGTTACAAACACACAAGTCCTAACAATATTGTTGCCCCCACATAGTACAAAAACCATAAAACAAAATATATAGTCTTAAATTCCCCAAATTAAAAGCTGCCCCAACAGTAGAAAACTAAGGCTTTCACCATTAATATATTATTATTAATAATATATATGCATATACAATTGGGTGGACCATAAGTAGCTCACAATTATTTTTTCATTTAATAATAATGTTTGTAGTCCCCTACTTAAGTCATATTTGAACAGGAAATAGTCCATTTCATCATTTAATGTTTTTGGAACTAAGATCCCAAACACATCACATGGCTTACACACACTGGCAATTAATCAGAAATCTTGGAATTTTGAGTCATATGTAAATATGTTTGAACAGATCTTCAAACCTAGGGCTTCCAATACTTTAATGTAGATCATTACAAAATTCATAGAACGAATAAGTTTAATGTACATTGATTTACAAAAGTCAAAGATATTCTACAAGATTTAAGGCTTCATATTGAAATCTTACACAGGAAAATCTATCCACAGGAGGAAATAATTAAAGAAAAGACGGTAACGTTTAAATTAACTTAGCTGCCTTTAATTAATTAGCCGATTTATCTCTCTCTCTCTCTCAAGAACTCAAACTTGTTATCAGGGTGTTAAATAAAAAAAAAAAATTGTATTCCTGAGAAGCTCATAATTAGATGGACAGAGTTTCGAGGGGAAAGATATAAAGTAGATAAAATAAAATTATAAAACGGTTGTTTGTGAATATATTAATAAAAGAATATTTTTTAAAATAGAAAATATGAACAAATTTGGAGGACGGATGAAAAAGAAAAATAAGAATAAAATTGAAAGAGGGAGAAAGTAAATTTTCAAATTTTGTGCAAAAAACTTGACCAATAATGTAAAAAAAAAAAAAAATTGAACTCATAATATATAATCATTACATAGTTAATTTCTTTTAGTGCTTCTTCAACAGTGCAGTGCATTAGAATGACTGTTTTCACTATTTACCCGGACAAGAATTTGATTTTTTGGCCCCTGTCTCATTATAGTTAGAAATGTAACTTTCCGACCCCCGTCCCATTCTATTAGTTTTAGAATATTGTCAAATCTAAGTAACCTTCAATGGGTATTCCTTATACCTCATACATGAAAGGAGATTATTTTTTCTGACAAAAAAAAAAAAAACATTCTGTTTCTACATCTCATTTTTCATCCACACCTATAAATACCTATAAAACCTATCATTATTCACTTTATCACTTTTCTCTCACTCAATCATTCACGTATCAATTTTCTCTCACTCACACTCTCTTTCCTACTTTTCTCTTACACATCCTACTTCATTATTACACATGATTTGACATAAAGTAAAATCTCACCCTACCAAAATTTCAAAACAAACACATACATTTATTTTCATCAAAAGATGTAAAGTCATGACTTCACTTGCACACCTAAATCTCGAAACAAACAAGTCTTTAGGGATGACAATGGGCTTGTTCAAAATCAAAATCGTGTTTAACCCGCCCCTTTTTATCTGGAAGGAGTTTGGACCCTGCCAATTATGGGTTTGACGTGGATCGCGTATTTTTTATAGAACCCGCCTCAGCACCACACACACTATACACACATATATATTACTAATATTTAATCATATATATAAACGAAAATACTATTTCCGTCCCAGAAATTCTTTTACGCTTGGGATGGATACATTTTTTAAGAAAAAAAAAAGAGTATGTAAATGTGGAATTAAATAAAATAATAGTAACTTTATGTTTTATTAACTTTTGTGAGACATAGTTATTATTATTATTTTTTTGTGTGAAATAAATGTTAGGACGTTCCATTTAAGGCAAGTGTAAAAGAAATGTTAGGATTGAGAGATTATATTTTAATTAGATTTTTTAATATTAAAGTATAAATATTGTGTGTTTTAAAACTAGTTTAATTATAAATGTGACAGTGGACCCTATATGTCCACGTGGGGGGTTTAGGATAGATTAAACTCATCCCAAATTTACCCCATTTGTCAGCCCTAGCAACATGCACGGGTAGTGGTGGTGCAATTGTGGTGCAATTTTTTTGCTATTCATTTGCTTAGTTTTTAGTTAACATTTAAAAGTTAAATTATTTTGTATCTCAATTAATAAAAAGTAAATTAGTATTGCAGTTAACTTAAAAATTCGGAAGTAACTTAAAATATATGTGAACTAAATTAAAATACTACACATAAACTGAAAATATAATTAAAAAATAATAATTCTGTGGTAAAGATTATAATGTAATATTCCATTTTACTACCGAAAATAGTGCAAAACTGTCGAGGATTAATTTGATGTTTGTTCTATAATAAAGGAGTGTTAAATTGGTACCAAAGTATTGCTGACGGGTAACTGTCAGGGATGTTCTTAATCTGGATGAGTTTATTGAAATTGGTTGTTGGTAAAATATAAAAAGTTACTAGTGCAGTACCCGCGGTCTCCGCGGGTATAATAGTAAATAACAATCTTAAATTCATTGATGTTCCATCATATTTGTTACACCCGACATTTACTACCCGACTATTCGGGTAACGGGTTCAACCTATCAAACCAAAGTGGCTCACGGGCGAGAAAATCCTATCGCCGAGCCTAGCCGAGTAGACGGGTAGAGTACCAGGCCTACCCGACGAAGACCCCGAGGAGCTATCGGGAAGAGTACTTGCTGTGTAAACCAAAGGCCGGTCGGTCAGCGGCGAGCTCTGGGGCTGTCTCTACCTGCTCCCCGGGGAATGATCCCCAGGATTCCCGCCACCTACTCGATACCCGGATACCCGTGTACCCGTCTGCCCGATCCCAAGGTTCGCCGGCTGTGAGAGTACGTCCAGTGCCATCAGTCCAGAGGATGTAACAGTGTCAGAGTAGGTAGTTGGGTTAGGTCCCATCAGTAAAAGACAGCAGTGTCAGGTGGCGCCTCCCCATTAGTCCATAGAGGGGGGCTGTAGCCACTCATGACCTCCCAACTAGGAATAGGAGGGGCCCACGGGAATACCAATCCAAGGTGGGGAAACCCACCATGTACACTATAAATAGGGTCTTAAATGCCCAATGTAACACACAACTCATTTATTACAAAATCTCCACTTGAGAGCTCATTTATACTTGCATTCATTACTTTCAGTTATCATAAATACATAAATCCTACCCGCTAGGAACCCGACGGCGAGATCCTCACGAAATCGATGTCAATATTTTGGCGCTAGAAGGAGGGTAGCTAATAGCGAAATTCACTCGGTTTCATTTATCTAGCTACCTAAACCGAACCACATCCATTTTTTCTTAAAAAAACCCCTTACCCACATTGAAATGGTCACTTCAAAGGCTATCCGTACCCAACAGCAGGTTGAAGACGTCGGTGAGGCCGCTACTCCGGCTCCGGCCACACTTCAGGGGCCTTTCGAGTTCTTATCCGCCATAAGGACTCCGGAGGATTTGCAGGCGGAAAAAGCGATGATCGAACGTCGCCAAGCCGAGATCGATGTTGCTCCTATCCGCACCCATCGGGCCGGAAAGGAGCCAGCCCATACAAGGGCCACCAGCCCCCCTCGACCGGAACGAGGGGCGGCCGAGAGGGCCACCACTTACGTAGCCTAACCAAAGAACCTGAAGAGACGCCTCGACGAGGAGGCAGACTCTTATCGAGCATCTCACCGACTGGCGGGCTCGGTTTTCTCGCGACTAGGGTCCCAAGCTCAGGGAGCTGCCCGACCCTGCGAATCAACCGCGAGTTCCAAGCCGCGGGAACGAGAAAGGGGATGCTCTTCCCGACATCACAATGACGCGGCTCCGAGGCTGTCGGTCCGTGATCGTCTGGGAGACAACCCGCATCCCCAATCTCCCCCCGTTGCTGACAACGCCATGGCTGAGATCCTGAAGAAAGTGTCGGATCTGGAGGTCAAACTCGAGAAGCGGGACGAACAACATCACTTCGCCCATATGCCCAACTCACCTCTCGCAGATATCCTGATGCGAGCTCCCGCCCAGCTGAAGATCAATGTGGCCGCGGTAGGCCATTACGACGGGGAAACGGACCCCGTCACTCACTTGAGTAAGTATTCCACTTACATGATCTCCATGGGGGCTACAGACGCCACCCAGTGCCGGATGTTTCCATTGACCCTCGGTGATAGAGCTCACCGTTGGTACTCCTCGCTACCCGCGGGGAAGGTGGTCTCGTTCCACCAGCTGGGGGAATTATTTCTAGAGCACTTCTCCTCAATGGCGCCACGTCTGGCCGACGCCAACCGAATGGCCAACCTGGCCCAATGGAAGGATGAGACTGACCGAGCTTACATCGACCGGGTAGACCGGATCATCATGGAGGGTGAACCTATCGGGGATGAGGTCAAGCTCATTAGCATTATAGGCGGACTCCGCCTCAAGACGAAATTGTGGAAGTCCATGAACAAGGATTATCCCAAGTCCTACGCCGAGTTCTGGCAACGGGCCGGAAAGATCATATACAACGCCGATATCCTGGCACAGCGGCTAGGAGAGAGCGCCCCTGCGGAAAAGGAGAAGCCCCACACCCAGGCGGGCACCACACCAAGCCGGAGGAACTTTTCCTATCGGGCTCTCCAACCTTTCAAGCCCTTCGACTCTGTCGAAGTGAAGTTGGCTGAAAAACTCGCGGCCACCCTGGAGTACGTGTACGTATAGATCCGGGACAAGAACATGGTACCCAAGGCACGCCCATGGGTCCACAAGCCGGGGGTGCAACTCAACCCCAACAAATAATGTCACTACCACCAGACCGTCGGGCACAACACGATCGAGTATCGTGACCTCTTGAAGCAGCTCTGGCGGCTCTTCGAGGAGGGGAAGCTGGAAAAGTTTGTAAAGAGACCGGCGGCCAGGCCGGAGACACAACCCGATGCCCACCCCGTGGAGCAAAACCAGGAGGCAGCTCTCATCTGCCCCTCGATGCCGGAGCATCAGGCTCGCCGCGCCGTCAACATGCTCTCCCCGGTGGGAGGATTTACACCCACCACCTCGCTCTCCAACCGCCGGCAGAAGAGCAAGCTGTGAGTCATAGACAACGTCCACCAAATCACGATACCGATCAACATGACGGCCAGGGAGTCCGATCTCCTCGCTTTCAGAGAGGAGGACCGCACGGGGGTCATCTACCCCAACCACGATGCCCTGGTCGTATCGGTCAACATCATGGGCGTCACCGTCCGCCGCATGCTGGTCGATAATGGGGTATACTGCTATATCATCTTCAAAGCCACCTTCGACCAGCTGGACAGCTCATTCGAGAAGTACGTGGAGCCGTGCGACCAGGTCATCAAAGGCTTTGGGGACGCAACCGTGAAGCCATATGGAATAGTTAGGCTAGTTGTAGAGTTAGTTTCTAGTATAGTTGCTGAGGTTAAGGCTTCGAAACAGCTCAATTTTATAATAATCGACCAGCCGTCAACCTATAACGGGTTTCTCGGCAGGCCGTTCGAGCACGAGTTTGAAGCCGCCTCCTCAGCTTTCTATTATTGTATCAAGTTCCCAACCCCCTCAGGGAAGGTGGGAACTCTTAAGGGCAATCAAAAAATGGCACGCGGGTGTTTGGCGTACATCGATCTTACTTTAAATTCCGCAAAACTAGATTTCATCTGTACCATCGGGGAGGGAGACATGGATGTGGATGAATAAAACCCACCCAATGCCCACCCTATGGAAGAAGATTATCAAACTTTTGTAGACGCTCAAATCGAGCTGGAACCAAGGGTCGGCTTCGAGCCTATGGAAATCAATAGCACACTGTCAGGAGAAATAGACGATCCTCGCTACGGGGAGTAAGGTGCCAGTCCAATCGAAAAGTTAATTTCGATCACAATGAAAAATCGGCCAGAGGTGTGCGTCCAGCTAGATAAAAAATGTCAGATAAGATGCGGGCTGCGATGACAGCATTTTTGGAAGAAAACTTAGACGTGTTCGCATGGTCCCATGAGGACATGGTCGGGATCGACCCAGCAATATGTTCCCACCAGCTACACATCGACCCAGCCCGCAAGCTGGTCTCGCAGAAGAGAAGAAAAGTTGGCCCGGACAAGTACATTATCATAGCTACCGAGGTCAAGAAGCTACTCGACAATAAGCTTATCAGAATGGTCGACCCCGACGACAAACCCCAGTGGATATCCAACGCCGTACTCGTCAAGAAGAGCAACAACACCTGGCGGCTATGCATTGACTTCACAGACCTGAACAAGGCATGCCCCAAAGATCACTTCCCGATGCCACACATCGACCATCTGGTGGATAGCACGGCCGGGCACGAAATGCTCACTTTCATGGATGCATTCCCCGGCTATCACCAGATCCCGATGGTTGTTGACAATTAGAAGCACACCACCTTTCTCACGGAGAAAAACATGTATTTTTGGAAGCGAATGTCGTTCGGACTGATGAACGCAAGGGCAACTTATCAAAGGTTGGTCAATCACACGTTTCACGACCAGATCGGGGTGACCATGGAGGTATATATCGATGACATCGTCATCAAGAGCGAAAAGAAAGAAGACCACCTTACCCACCTGGCCGAGGCGTTCGAGATTCTGAGAAAATATCGGATGAGGCTCAACCCGAAGAAATGCAGCTTCGGCGTCGAGTCGGGCAAGTTCTTGGGGCACATGGTCAGCCAATGGGGCATCGAGGCAAATCCGACCAAGGTTTAGGAAATTCTCGACATGAGTGCTCCACGCACGGTAAAGGAGGTACAACGAGTGACGGGCAGCCTGGCCACCCTTAGCCGTTTCATCTCCCGCATGGGGGACCAGTGCAAACCTCTGTTCGATAGCATGCAGAAGGGGAAACTAAACTGGACACCCAGAGCCAACTCGCGTTCGATAATTTGAAGGCATATCTCTCGAACGCCCAGATATTAGCCAAGTCCGTCCCGAGCAAGAAACTCTATTTGTACTTGGCGGCTTCGGAATCAGCTCTCAGCGCTGTGCTAGTGCGAGCTGAGGGGTAGGCACATCTGCCGATCTACTACGTTAGCCAGACACTCCACACCGCTGAGCTACGATACCCGCCTATAGAAAAATTGGCTTACGCACTAGTGATGAGCGTGCGTAAGTTGCGCCCTTACTTCTTCGATCATCAGGTAGAAGTGCTGACCACAATGTCACTCCGACAAGTGTTACATCGACCAGACACGGCGGATAGATGCCTCAAATGGGCAGTGGAGATCAGGCAGTTCGGTGTCACATACGCTCCCCGAACATCCATCGAAGGCCAGGCGATGGCCGATTTTATTGTCGAGCTCACCACCCAGAGGCGATGTCCAAGATCGAGCAGCCACAATGGAAGATTTACGTCGATGGATCCTCCACGACCTCGCGGGCGGGTGCGGGAATTATCCTGCTCAGCCCATCTGGCCAATCGTTTACGACGGCCATCGGGTTCGGTTTCCACGCGACTAATAACGAGGCCGAATACGAAGCACTAATTAAAGGCCTGGAGGTGGCCATGGCCATGGGAATAAAGAGGCTTCGAGTCTACAGCGACTCGCAGCTCGTGACATGCCAGATTTCAGGGGAGTCCGAGGCGCACAGCGACATAATGTTAGTCTATCAAGGATTAGCCAAAAACCTCCTCGGGAAGTTCGACCAAGTCCACATAGAGGTGGTACCCCGACTCGATAACACTCAAGCAGACGCCCTTGCCCGTCTTGCTACATCGGAGCGGGCAACCGACATGTCACAGATCACAGTCACTTACCTGCCCACTCCCTCGAGTTCGAACCAACGGGTGGCTAACCTGGGGCAGGATGAGGATAGATGGATGACCCCATTCTGAATACCTTTGCAACGGTAAGCTCCCAGACAACCGGGTAGTGGCAAGACAGCTGTAACTTCGGGCAGCCCAGTACACGATCGTAGGGGACCACTTATACAAACGAGGTTTTCCCCTACCTCTCCTAAGATGCATAACTCCGGAGCAGGGAAAGAAGATCCTGGTAGAGATCCACGAGGGGCGCTGCGGGGACCATGCCGGCGGCCAGGTACTCGCCCAGAAAGTTATCCGCTAAGGGTATTTCTGGCCCACCTTGAAGAAGGATGCGATCAGCTACACAAGGGCATGTCACAAATGCCAAATCTATTCGCCAGCAATCCACCAAGCTCCAACCGAGCTCACTTCAATCTTGAGCCCTTGGCCATTTGCAAAGTGGGGGATCGATCTCATTGGTCCTTTGCCGACAGCCCCGGGTAGCATCAAGTACGCGATCGTCGCCGTGGATTACTTCACCAAGTGGGCGGAAGCGGAGTCACTAAAGACAATCGACCAGGAGCATATCATTAGATTCATCTGGCACAACATAATCTGCCGATTCGGCCTCCCGCAGATAATCATTTCGGACAACAGGAAGCAATTCGACGGGTTGGAGATGGAAAGATTCTGCCAGAAGTACAAGATCAATAGGCTGTTCTCGACGCCCTACCATCCGCAATCGAACGGGCAGGTCGAGGCAGTGAACAAAATAATCAAGCACACATTGAAGGCAAGGTTGGAAGAGAGTAAAGGTACATGGGCGAGCAAACTGCCCGAAGTATTATGGTCATACAGAACGACCAGTCGAACGGCAACCGGGGAGATCCCTTTCGCTCTGGCCTTCGGAACAGAAGCGGTCATCCCGGTGGAGGTCATCATCCCGAGCTTCCGCACCTTAAAACTCGTGGGGACTGAGAACGACGAAGTCATGCTGAACGAGTTGGATCTACTAGAAGAAAGGAGGCTATCCGTCGAGCAGAAAAACATAGCTTACAAGCGTCGGCAGAGAAATACTTCAACTCGAAAATCAAGAGCAGAGAATTCGAAGCCGGGGACCTGGTCCTACGACGGACGGTCGGGCAGCCCAAGGGAGCATTTTGCCCGAATTGGGAGGGACCCCTAAAGATCTCCAGGCGCCTAGCCAACGGGGCCTATGAATTGGAGAGCCTTGAGGGCAATCCGGCCCAATACCCTTGGAATGCCTCCTTACTAAAAAAGTACTACCAGTAGCGGCTAGTTAGTTTAGCCCGCGACATTCCATTGTCCGACGGGGACAAACCAATTTCCTTACTACTACCAAAAAACTCCCGACAGCTAGCCAAGAGAAAAAAAAATTCATGAAACTCATTTCAATAAACTACATCAACAGCTAGCCAAGAAGAAAGAAGAAAAGTAGAAGAAATAACAGTCGTTGTCCTTCTGGCGAATGGTTGCCATTATTTTTGGCGATGGAGCTCAGCCGTTGAAATCGCCAAATTCGCCGCCGTACTCCCCCTCACCGGCGAGAAGCCACCAAGGCCGCCACTCCACCGTCCCCGCGGTCTTCCTCCCACAATTTCCATCAAATTGGTGTCTTTTTCGTCCACCTCTTCGCCCGCCGGAGTACAGCCGTGGTGCTGTTAGTGTTCAAGCAAAAACAAAAATAGAGGGGGCTACTGTTGGTTTCAGCTCCTCCACTACATGCCTCGATCCTTGCACCAACTTTTCCACAGTGGTGCAGCTTTTTCAGTGTGCTTTTAGCACGTTTCCCAATGTTCATTGAAAAGTAAAAAAATTCCCTGCAAACTTCGATAAGTGCGCCGCAGAGGTCGTCCCGACGCCCATCGGCGACCTGACCCTTCAGGTAGCCGTACCAGCCTCCGTAGGCGGCCTCGGGCCGTCGCCTGCTCAGCCCACTGACCAAACCGCATTCTCGTCTTCTCGCTCACGCCCCTACCCGCATCGCCGATCGAGTACTCCTCCCCGTGCCTACCAGCGCCGCGCACAGCCTCCACCGCCCAGGGCCCGCAGCCCGTCGCAGCCTCCCACGCCTCCTCGCCAGTGCTTCCCTTGTCGCCGCCTACTGCAGCCGCACGGCCAGACTCGCTCCCCGACCGTCGCCCACCGCGGGTTCCTGCCCGCGCCGCTGCCCTTGTAGCCTGGGCCTTCCCACGACCGCACGATCTCGCCGCACCACAACCGCTGCCTAAGCGCCACCCGTTGCGCGTCCTTTCCGCAGCCCGACCGCCAATCTCGGCCGCGACCTCCATGAATCACACAGCCTTCGCCGCTCACTGCCGAGGCTTACCCGAACCACGCTGCCCCGTGGCCTACCCGCCACCTCCGGCCCAAATCGCCTAACCGCCGCACTCAGGCCGCTACCCAACCAGGTCAACCCGTGGGATCAGATAGGTGTTGGGCTCCTTATTTTTTATTTAACCTACTGGCCCCTTTTTATCTAATATTTTGGGCCCATTTTGTTTAATTATTTGGCCCTTTCTTATTTCATCCACGGGGCCAGGTTTATTTAACTTCAGGGCCCATATTGATTCATTGTATTAGGCAAACAAGTTGTTGGGCCTCCTTTAAAATGGAAGGAAGAGGCCCATTTTTAATTAAGCTGCTGAAATGAAGCAGCCCAAAAAAAAAGAATTACATAAATATATATATATATATATATATATATATATATATATATATATATATATATATATAATTACGAGCAGCGAGTAGCCTCTGTGACGAGCATCCGGAGCCTCTTCATCAACGGAAAATCTACGGGAAGTCCTTTGCCCATTCGAATCAGGTTTATTCCAATAATTTGTTTTTAATATATACTACAACTCGCAGTTTTCACATAAATTAAAATCGGGGGCATATACTCGTATTTCGAAAATTCAAAGTGGGGGCAATTTTTGAAATACAATTTCCACTTGATATTCCCTTTTAATATATATCGCAATTCCAAATTTTCATATACATTAAAAGGTGGGGGCATGGATATACATAGCCTAAGCTCATTTTGTGATATCAAAAATAAATTATTTGACACTAAGTATTATTAAATACAGTCATTTATTCTAAACTCCAAATATGATTTCGTAAAATTATTGAGATTGCTCACCTAGTACACAACTCATTTTTTTTAAAATGGTCACACCTTGCGACTATAAATATTCGTCCGCCTTCATAAGCGTTGATCGATCCGCCTTTTAGGCGTCGACATTCCGCCTAGATTGGCAAAGTAATCCGTCTGCTCGGTGTTGATTAATCTGCCTTTTAGGCGTCAACGTGCTGCCTAGAGTGGCGAAGTAATCCACCTTCTCGGTGTTGATTAGTCCGCCTTCTAGGCGTCGACATTCCGCCTGGGTTGGTGAAGTAATCCGTCTTCTCGACGTTGATTAGCCCGCCCTTTCAGGCATTGACGTATCGATTAGTTCGCCTTCACCGGCGTCAACTAATCTACTTCTCAAGTTAATCCGCCTGCTCGGCGTTGATTAATCTGCCTTTTAGGCGTCGACATTCCGCCTGGATTGGCGAAGTAATCCGCCCGCTCGGCGTTGATTAATCTGCCCGTTAGGCGTCGACATTCCGCCTGCATTGGCGAAGTAATCCGCCTTCTCGGCGTTGATTAGTCCGCCTTCTAGGCGTCGACATTCCGCCTGGGTTGGCAAAGTAATCCGTCTTCTCGATGTTGATTAGTCCGCCCTTTCAGGCGTTGACGTATCGATTAGTTCGCCTTTACTGGCGTCAACTAATCTACTTCTCGAGTTAATCTGCCTGCTCGGCGTTGATTAATCCATCTGTTAGGCGTCGATATTCCACCTAGATTGGCGAAGTAGTCCGTCTTCTCGACGTTGATTAATCTGCTCTTTTAGGCGTTGGCGTATCGATTAGTTCGCCTTCACCGGCGTCAACTAATCTACTTCTCGAGGTAATCCACCTTCTCGGCGTTGATTAGTCCGCCTTCTAGGCGTCGACATTCCGCCTGGATTGGCAAAGTAATCCGTCTTCTCGACGTTGATTAGTTTGCCCTTTCAGGCGTTGACGTATCGATTAGTTCGCCTTCACCGGCGTCAACTAATCTACTTTTCGAGGTAATCCACCTTCTCGGTGTTGATTAGTCCGCCTTCTAGGCATCGACATTCCGCCTGGATTGGCAAAGTAATCCGTCTTCTCGATGTTGATTAGTCTGCCCTTTCAGGCGTTGACGTATCGATTAGTTCGCCTTCACCGACATCAACTAATCTACTTCTCGAGTTAATCCGCCTGCTCGGCGTTGATTAATCCATTTTTTAGGCATCGACATTCCTGGATTGGCGTAGTAATCCATCTTCTCGACGTTGATTAGTCCGCCCTTTCAGGCGTTGACGTATCGATTAGTTCGCCTTCACCGGCGTCAACTAATCTACTTCTCGAGTTAATCCGCCTGCTCGGCATTGATTAATCCGCCTTTTAGGCATCAATTCCATCTGGATTGGTGAAGTAATCTGCCTGCTCGATGTTGATTAATCCGCCTGTTAGGCGTCGATATTCCACCTGGATTGGCGAAGTAATTCGACCGCTCGGCATTGATTAATCCGCCTTTTAGGCATCGACATTCCACCTGGATTGGCGAAGTAATCCGCCCGCTCGGTGTTGATTAATCCGCCTTTTAGGCGTTGACGTTCCGCCTAAAGTGGCAAAGTAATCCGTCTTCTCGACGTTGATTAGTCCACATTTCATGCGTTGACGTATTAGTTAGTTCGCCTTCACCGGCGTTAACTAATATATTTCCCGAGTTAATCCACCCTCTCAGCGTTGATTAGTCCGCATTTTATGCGTTGACATGTTGATTAGTTCGCCTTCACTGGCGTCAACTAAATCTATTTCTCAAGTCGATCCGCCACTCGGCCTTGATTAGTTCGCCTTCACCGGCGTCAACTAATCCGCTTCTCGGCGTGGATCCAGTCCGCATTCTAAGCGTTGACTTTCCGCCTTAATGGGTGAGGTATTTTTTAGTTCGCCTTCACCGGCATCAACTAACCTGTTTCTCGGCGTTGATTGGTCCATCTTATCGACATCAACCAGTCCGCCTTCACCGGCGTCGACTAACCTGCATCACTTTTTCCCACTTGCGGCCATAATATATCGCGTCCTGAATGCTTTGTTTCATCGATTGTTAATTCAATCTCGTATTCGTGAAGTCGTTGCCCGTTAATCGGTTAAAGCACTTCACTATTTTTATCATTGATTAATTAATTCATCGATTGTTAATTCAATTATGTATTCGCGAAGTCGCTGCCCGTTAATCGGCTAAAGCACTTCACTATTTTTTATCATTGATTAATCAATTCATCGATTGTTAATTTAATCTCGTATTCGTGAAGTTGTTGCCCGTTAATCGGCTAAAGTACTTCACTATTTTTATCATTGATTAATCAATTCATCGGTTGTTAATTCAATCTCATATTCGTGAAGTCGCTGCCCGTTAATCGGCTAAAACACTTCACTATTTTTATTATTGATTAATCAATTCATCGATTGTTAATTCAATCTCGTATTCGTGAAGTCGCTGCCCGTTAATCGGCTAAAACACTTCACTATTTTTATCATATCTGTTCATTGATTGTTCATGCAATCACGTATTCGCAAAGTCGCTGTCCGTCAATCGGCTAAAGCATTTCACTAGTTTTTCATTTGTTAAGTCAATTAAAATCAGTTGTTAAAGCAATCTCTTGTTCGTGAAAATGCCGCCTGTAAGCGGCCGAAGCACTTCATTAATCAATCATCGCGACTCTTATCGCTAAATTACTAAAATCGCTACCCGTCAGCGGCAATAACTATTTATTAATGGAACGTCACGATTCTCGACACAGGGGCACGATGGAAGATCGCACCCCACCTAACCCAACTAGTTTAAAAAATTTGACAATTCGAAGATGACTTGAAAGATTCGCCCATCAAGGACCATGTCGTCGAAGATTCCTCCTGGGCATCCGAGCTATCTTGTTTTCAGGCTCGGGGGTAAAACCTATTTGAAGCACAGGTCAAGATCGAACTCTGGCTGCAATCAGAGCCCAATCTTGGGAGCAATTGTTACAGCAGGAAATATCCTCGCCTGACAGGAGGTCAGATTCCTGAAGATACACTGACCCGACAGGATCGAGGGTCTACATCAGAAAAGAGCGTTTAATGTATTATAGGTCTACGGTTGATTGTTAGATTAATATTGTAATAAATCCCTAAAATAAAGGGTTAAGACGAGTTCAGGGCCACTTTTGGGCCTTTGGGGGTGAACCTCTATAAATAGGGGGTCACCCCCTCATTGTAAGAAAGACGTTTTTCCTCATTTCTCATAAATACTAGAAAGCTCTCATTAGAGGGAAGAACGAAAGTTCTTCCCCCATCGTTCGTGTTCGTTTATTATTATTGTTTGTTGGGCATAACCCGAATAGCCACATACATCTACGAAAATGCCTGTCAACAGTCACCACGAACACCAAAAACATCAAAGGAACTGTGAAGATAAACCATCGAGTGGAATAATGGAAACCTCTCAAAACTATTATCTTTAGTCTCATATGCAATACATAAGTATCCTAATCGAACAGCCAAATCATGAAGAATTAGCCTGAAATTAACGTAATAAAGTTGTCCCTCCATTAGCAAGAAGAAGAAAAAAAGAGAATTAAATAAAAAAAATGCAAGACAAAGGATTATAAATAGATGATAGAGGTTTTTACATCCTTTCTAATTTACAATAGCAACACATAATGATTAGTAATTTTAATTTACCATGAATAGACGCTAGAGGCACTTAATTCCTTTTTTTAATACAACACCACATATTAATTAGAAATTTTAATGCATCTAATACCGACAATTATGCATTCAATTATAAGTAATAATAACATATTTACCTTAAAAAAATGGTAAATTCCTCCCAAAAATATATAAATTTCACAAAAAAAATTTATTCTAAAAAAAAACATAAATCAATGACACAATTTATATGTTTGATATCAGATTGAGAGAACTACATTTGAGGCATGAGATTGGCTTAAATTAATAATAAGTTGATGCAAATTCATTTGACATGTTACTATATAATAGAAAATTTGATTTTAAAATACTGCATAATTCATGCAATCACTTTCATGAACTGAAGTGCATATTCAAAACATAAGTTATATCTCAATATAAAATTGATTGTACATAATTTAATTCAATTTAAAAAAAAAATTCAAAACTTGAGGGCAAAAAGTTAAAGGGCAAAATTAGTCTAGCAAATAATTAAACGCATACAACAACCGAAGCACGAAAGTAATTTTTTATGAAGTAATAAACCAACCATTCATAATAATATATATTTTAACAATTTTTTTTATCATATCACTTTAAATTAAAGGTCAAATACCAACACCATCTTTCTAAATAATTAGAGTATCATTTCAAATATGAAACTTACATAAGGGAAACTCCTCTTAAATAAGTGATGTATATAGCAATTAACAACAATTTAGAGGACAAAAACCAACTTGTCGAGTTATTCAATACTACGCACCACATATGGAGGAAAAATAATCCCGAACAATATTCAAGTATGGACAAAACTGAAATTATTATCATAAAAATTACGGCAGTTAGGACTAAAATAAAAAAAACATAACAAAAAGGACCAAAATCATATTTAAGGAAATACTGAAACCAACAGATTAATTTTATACAATTCAACAAATTAAAATTAATTTAAATAACATAGGTTAACATAAAATAACCAAGATTGCAATGAAAGTCAAATTAATAATTTAGAGGATCATACTAAAAAAGAAAGTAAAAAAATGCAGACAACGGTACCATGTCTAAACAACAATCGCACAAAATAAACCAATAACTATAACAAATGTAGCGTTAGAGAACTATCTTATCTAATCTAGACAACTTTGCTAAGATTGGTAATGGTAAAAAATTTATCATGGCTGAAGGACAAAACATTGTCATACTTTATTTCCATAAAATCCACAAGATTGCTCCAAAAATCTGTAAAACGTATCATCCGAGATTTCGAAGATTCCTTGGGTATACCCTTAAACTCATACTGCAACTGGTAGATACGATCATCATAAGTATCACTTAAAGCAATAATCCTTGTCTCATCCCCAAAAAGAGGAGCAGCCGCATACCCTAAACTCTGCACCAGTAAAAAAAGAATAAAAAAAATTTACATCCAAGAATTTTATTCGCAAGTTTAAAAGCAAAATCAAAGATTCAAATACAGCAGAAATGGTAGATACAATATAAACAATAACATAATTACAAACTCACCAAACGTGAACACCACTCGAGACTACAACATACGATAGTAAACTCATAATTGTTCGGTAAGCGGAGAAGCTACAATCACATTACAATTATTAGCAAAATAAATTCAAACAAACAAAATAATATAGTGCCAGAAGAAATTCTAAACAGAAAAAAAACCTCAACACAGGTAATACAGAGGGGTGGAGGTATAGCGCCTCGAGTGATATTCCAATGAGCTTCGAAAGGTTTCCCATAAGTATCTATAAGATAAAAAAAAGTACAATAATGTCATACAATATAAATATTTATTTATATACACATATATATATATATATATATATACAGGTGTATGTATATATATATATATATATATATATATAAATATCCAAAAGTGCACATAAAAAGAGACATACCATGTTCAACAGATAGAAAGAGTGAACAACAATCATTTCCATACGGATTCAAACAGAAAGTCTCATAGCCATCATACAAAAGTGTAACACGGTTGATGCTGTTCAACTCAAATAATCTAAAAAACGTCTTCTAGTCGCAAGTAATTTCCCATTCATCGCCACACAAATAGCATCTACCAGTAACCGTCTTGAGAAGGCAAGTAGACGGTAACACATCACCAAACTGCCAAGCATAATCATCCGGTACAATCTGAATCACACAGAAAAAAAAAACTTTAAACCCCAAATGACAAGATAACAATCAAACAACAATAACAAAATTAGTAAATTACCAAAGAATCCTCATAGAGAGCAAAGAACTCAGAAACAAACAGAGCACTAACCAACTCACCTGAAAATAAAAGAAAAAAATGAAATAAATATAGTTACATATATAAAAATAAAAAATGAAGTGCCGCCACACTAATTTAAATAGAAAAAATTTTACCCACCATGCCGGTTATCGAAAGTGGAATCCGGACTTATGGCACCCAGCTGAGAAATAAGACCGTCAGGACAGAACTTCTTAACCAACAAACTGTCAGATACAAGAAGTAAGACGAACATTTCAATAAGATAACACTGTCACACCAACAAACACCAGAAAGATTTCAATACCAAAAATAACAATTGGGTGAGGAGGTTACCATGGAGGCAACATAGCTAGGTTGACCAAGAGCGACATACTTAAGATAAAATGATTTAGATTCAGTAGAAAAAAACCTCATCTTCAGCTCGTGAAGCACATCTAAATCAACAGGAACATTGGGATCTGAATTTATTTAGTATACATAATTGGATTATTCAAGTAATAATAAACATAAAAGAATAGGGAAATAACTTTAGAAAATACTTATCTAAGCATTAAATAGGTTAAAAAAAATACCTGTAAGTCTCACCATTATAGAGTATAAGTCTACAAAATAAACGAAATCAAATCAAAGTAACAACTATTAGCACCACGAATGCGACATAACTATATGCACAGACTACCAACATAAACGACAATTTAAACAACATTCTAAAACGACGTGAAATCAAATGAAGTTAAAAAACACATATTTAAATATTTTTTAATAATCATGTTAACCAAAAAAGTAGAAAAATTCGAGCACATCAGGCGAGTTCAGAAGACATCTATCACACACCAACCACCAAGATTTGACCAAACCAATATCATCAAAATTAGATGCAGATATATATAACAAAACATGGCCAAACGAACTGTAATTTGGCATCAGAAATCAACAAATACCTGAGGCAGTATACAAAATATTGCGGCAAAACATAGAACCAGCGTGCGCATGCAAGTGGAGAGTGCGAGACCGTCGTATGCAACTGTACTCAAACCGATCAACACCGGATTCGAAGACCGCAATATGCAATAGACATGAAGCAACCACCAAAAGGCAAGAGAAGAATCAAAACTAATTTCCGGATAAAAAATAAAGATGTAAAGATGGCACGAAATTGAGGAAATAATGAAATCAATAAGCTATCTTTAAAACAAATACCAAATTACAGCTAATCAAATCAAATGCAAATCAACCTTTCCAAAAATATGTAGATAAATTAAAACAAATACCAAAATTAGAGCTAATCAAATCATGTAAGTTATATTTAACAAAAAATAATAAACACACATTTTTATATAAACTTATAATAATTGTGAAAAAGGTATAATTAACGCATAATTATGGTCAATTTCGGATTGGTCGTATATACCAAAAAAAAAAAGAGGACCAAAATCGAAAAAAAATGGTAAAACGAATTTTTTTTTTTTTTTTGGACATTGATAGCACATCTAAAAATAAGAAATTATAACATTTTGGCAAGAACACATAGATTGAGTCAAGCATGATAAAATACAATTTCCAGAAATAAAAGGTCATACAAATTAATTAATTTTGGCAAATCAATTAATTAATAATTGTAATCAATTAACCAAATCAATGAATTTAACATATGTCATAATTACCTATTATGGAATGATTAAATCTGTGCATAATTATGATCAATGTAATACTTTGCTTCATTATAAAGTTACAATTAGAAAAAAGTCAAACTTTCTAAAAATAAGTTATATTTAGCAAGAAATAATAAACACACACTTTTTATATAAGCTTATAATACAAATAAGTTATATTTAACAAAAAATAATAAACACACATTTTTATATAAGCTTATAATAATTGTGAAAAAAGGTATAATTAACGCATAATTATGGTTAATTTCGGATTGGTCTTATATACCAAAAAAAAAGAGGATCAAAATCGAAAAAATGGTAAAATGATTTTTTTTTGGACATTGATAGCACATCTAAAAATAAAAAATTATAACATTTTGGCAAGAACACATAGATTGAGTCAACCGTGATAAAATACAATTTCCAAAAATAAAATATCAACAAATTGATTAATTTTGGCACATCAATTATTTAGTAATTGTAATCAATTAACCAAATCAATGGATTTAACATATGTCATAATTACTTATTATGGAATGATTAAATATGTGCATAATTATGATCAATGTAATACTTTGCTTCATTATAAAGTTACAATTAGAAAAAAGTCAAGCTTTCTAAAAATAAGTTATATTTAGCAAGAAATAATAAACACATATTTTTTATATAAGTTTATAATACATATAAGTTATATTTAACAAAAAATAATAAACACACATTTTTATATAAGCTTATAATAATTTTGAAAAAAATGTATAATTAACGAATAATTATGGTCAATTTCGGATTGGTCGTATATACCAAAAAAAAAAAAAAAAAGAGGACCAAAATCGAAAAAATGGTAAAATTGAATTTTTTTTTTTTTTTTTTGGACATTGATAGCACATCTAAACATAAGAAATTATAATATTTTGGTAAGAACACATAGATTGAGTCAACCGTGATAAAATACAATTTCTAAAAATAAAATATCAACAAATTGATTAATTTTGACACATCAATTAATTAATAATTGTAATCAATTAACCAAATAAATGGATTTAACATATGTCATAATTACCTATTATGGAATGATTAAATTTGTGCATACTTATGACCAATGTAATACCTTGCTTCATTATAAAGTTACAATTAGAAAAATGTCAAGCTTTCCATATTTATGTTATATTTAGCAAGAAATAATAAACACACTTTTTTTGTATAAGCTTTTAATAATTGTGGAAAAAAAAAGGTATAATTAACGCATAATTATGATCAATTTCGCATTGATCGTATGTACCAAAAAAAGAAAAGAAAAAAAAAGATAAAGGGCCATAATCGAATAAATGGTAAAACAAATTTTTTTTTTACATTGACATCACATCTAAAAATAAGAAATTATTAAATTTTGGCAAGAACACATTTCGATTGAGTCAACCGTGATAAAATATAGTTTCCTAAAGTAAAATATCAACAAATTGATTAACTTTGGCACATTAATTAATTAACAATTATAATCAATTAACCAATTTAACACATGTCATAATTACCTCTTATGGAATGATTAAATCTTCCTAAAATAAAATGTCAACGAATTATTTAATTTCGGCACATCAAATAATTAACAATTGTAATTAATCTACTAAAGTTATATTTAGAAAAGACACACATTTTTATATAAGCTTATAATAATTGTGAAAAAAAGGTATAATTAACGCATAATTATGATCAATTTCGCATTGATAATATATACAATGAAAAAAAGGACCAAAATCGGATAAATGGTCAAACAAAAAAAAATTGGACACTAATAGCACATCTAAAAATAAGAAATTACAAAATTTTGGCAAGAACACATTTCGATTGAGTCAACCGTGATAAAATAAAATTTCTTAAAATAAAATGTCAACAAATTGATTAATTTTGGCATATCAATTACCTATTATGGAATATTTAAGTCTTCCTAAAATAAAATGTCAACACATTATTTAATTTTGGCACAGCAAATAATCAGCAATTGTAATTAATCTACTAAATATATGACATTTATTATGGAATATAAGTATCCAAAATATGGAATAATTAATCTTGTTTCAATATATGTCTAAATCTAGACAAATTATGTTCGATTCACAATATGTATGAAAAAAAGAACACTGGATTTGTTCCGCAAGGTTGGATTCACAATAGATATTTCATTGAATACGATCCTCAAACCGAATCTGAATTTTATGCAACATAATGAACAAAATACAAATTTCACATTCAAACTATGGAGTTCGAAGAGACAGGAAATCCGAACTACTAAAGCCAAAACAAATAAAGAGCCTTCAAAATTATCATCACCAAGTTGAAGAAAAGCGGCACGATCCAAACACGATGCACAAAAGCCAAGTTGAACTCGTCTTATAGGGGATCATCACCAAGTTGAAGAAAAAGCCGCACAATCTAAACACACTGCACAAATAGCAAAAAAAAAAAAAAGAAAATCACAAAATTACGAATATCAAAACTTTAAAGAAACAAAAAACTAAATAATGAAAAATCACAAATCCCAGAAGATTAACGAAAAAGACGAAAAGGAGATAACAAAACATCAAGATCCAAAGAGAGGAACTTGCAATGAAAATAAATTACAATATAGAGGTCCTTATATAGGGAAATTAAAAGATAATCGACGGTCAAGATCGAAATAGAAATAAAAAAATCCTACGGTCTAGATTAGAGAACACTGTTTTTTAACCACAAAGCAAAGAATGACTAATAAAAAAATATGGCTTTGCCACATAGGATGAAACAACTTATTTTTTTATTAGTGATTAAGATTTGGCACTGCCAGCCGCCTTTAGTGATTATTTTACATTTGTAATATAATTACTTAACTAAGAATATTAATAATTTAGTTAACTAATAGTAATTCTGCACAGGCTTCTCTGGACTATGTTTACTAGCCATTTTTTATTTGAGCATCTCCAGTATATATATTATAGTTATCTATTCCCACTTTAATGTTTAGTACACTAATGAAGGATTTATATTGCTAAAATTACGATTTTGAAAGAAGGTGAAAAAGTTGTCGATGCTTTTATGAAAGATATTATGATATTCGTTGCTTTATATATTGGCTAAAACAGAGACTACATATGTACAGTGGATCTACCACTATGTATTGTTTGGCCTACATTTGAAGATTATATCTGTACTACAATACGGACCGGCTCTAAAATTTTAACTTTTTTTTTTTTTTCTTTTTTTTGGTTTCTGGATTTTTTTATACATAATTAGAAAAGTAACATTTCCCTCCGTAATTACCATGCACCCTCCCATTGGTATAGCATATTAGGATCGATAAGACATAAATGTCGTGTAGCCTCGTACGTACGTGTACACACACATATATAGACAAAGTATATATAGAGTGAAACTGGTTTATACATGTATCATTGAAGAGTATTAATTATTTTAATTGAAGAGTATTAATTGTATTTACTAAAGAGTATTACTGATTTACACTAATGAGTTTTAGTTGTTCAGCGAAAATGAACTAAAACTCTTCAGTGTAAATCAATAATACTTTTCAGTAAAAACAACTAATACTCTTCAGTGAAAACAATTAATACCCTTATGTGATTCATATATAAATCAATTTCATTCTATACATATTCACACACACACACACACACACACACACACACACACACACACACACATATATATATATATATATATATATATATATTTAGCATATAGGACTATTTTCTATTATCGCAATTGATAATGTGCCCACCAATCAACATAAATTTATGTGTCCACCACTAATTAATGTGATGATGATGTTTAAGTGCACTTAACTAATCAATTAAAATAATAGTGGATCATCTGCTTTTGTGTCATCACCATATTAGTAGTAGACATTTAAGTTTGTGTCAATCAATGGACATATGATCATTTCCATTCTCATTATATGTAGAAAGTTTGAATCAGTATAGTGAAACTTGTTAATTGTGTAAATTGATATTATTATATTTCGGTAATATTAAAATATCAATTCATTAATAACATTATATTTATAAAATAGAATCAGATAATTTATTCATGCAATTCGGTGTGTTTGTGTGTGTAAAATATTGTGATATTAATTAATTTATAAGAATATGGGCATTACATAATTAATGTTATGGTATTATATATTGACTTATATATCGGAATGATAAAATCTGAATGGTTGTTTTGTTAATTATAATAAATTATTGAATATGATTTTATTTTTGTTGAGAAAATGTGAATTAAATATATACATTTGATTTACGTTTTTTAAATTTAATTTTTTTAATGTAATATATTATAATATAAATAAATAGACATTTTTTTTACGATCCGCGCTCTAAATTTTAAAAATTTGCATCCTATTATCCTTACCTCCGCACTGCTCTCAGATTTTCCTCCTAAAAAGTATAAAGCTATTAAAATTTCGAATAATAATCATTACATCATCAAGAGTTGAGTTTTTTTAGTCTTAATAAATTACCAGAAGAAACAAAGCGATAGTTACACCTAAAAGTTGACTTAACGTTTTTTATTTATGGCTCATGACGCTTGTAATTTATTAAGTAGCAATGACATAATATATATGTTTAAGAAAAACAAGATTGCAATAAAATAGAAGGTGTAGACAAGCCAAACACTTGGCCGGTCGTATACAAATGGTCTAAGTGTCTCCATGCATGCTTTTGTGGTATGGATCTAATTATACTTGACAACAACACCCTGTTTCTCCCCTAAATAAGTAAATATATATTTTATATATTATTGTTTTTCCTTTAGTTCGTTTAACTAAAAAATAGTCAATTGTGTCAGCAATCTATATTTGAACTTCATTTTTTTCAAAATAAATATGCAATAACATAATTTATTTTCCCAAACCCTTTTTAATTTATTGTAATATATCGAAAAGAATGGGTAGTGAATGGTTTCGAATAAGTCCTAATCTTTTGTTTAAATAAGGAAATTTATTTATTTTCTTTCATGGCATTTAGAGTCGAAATTTTAAAAATAATTTGTGCGATCGCCCTCGTTTAATATTTAAAAAACAATGACATAAACATGGGGTTTATGATAAGCCCATCATCAGCTGACCTAATTTCAAAGTTTGACCATGTCTCCAAAATCCATTACCACCACCTTAATTTGACGCCTCTCCACGTGGCACTTCCACCACAGTTAATCACTGCCGCCCCCATTTTTTTAACCCATGCCTAAATTTTCATTTTATTTCAAAACCATTCAATCTCATCGAATAGTGAAATGCTGATTAGGATCGATATTAGATGTTTATGTTATTATTTGATTCATATATTTGTATTTAAGGTTTTATTTGATTTTCTTGTTCACTGTATATTTCATATTGCCCCCTCCGTTTCAGTTTTATTTTTTCATTTGTCAAAAGGGTTCGTTCCAATTTTATTTTTTTATTTTCAAAATAGAAATGAAGTGCATTCACCTTTTAATTTAAACTTCACCCCTATAATTCAACTACTTTATTCATTTAACTACTACTTTATTTACAATTCACTAATTTTTAGACTATTTTATTCGTTTAAATACTACAAATCAATTCATGCATAAAACTCTGTGTAAAGTTAAATGAAAAAATAAAATTGAGACTGAGGGAGTATAAATAAATAGGTTCTAAATAGTTACTGGGGAGTCGAATTTGAATAATAAGAAAACAAGAGTTGTTTATCGTGCATTCTTCGTACATATCTTTTTTATTTTACTCTCTCGTTGCATTAATATTATGGTTAGAATTTTCTTATTATATATGCATGTAATTGTTGAGTTTTCTTACTCAACCCATAAAAAAATCTAAAAAAAAAAACTATCTTCGTATCATTATTAATTTCTTTCATACGTGAAACGGTGTAAGACACAAAAAAATAAGATGGAGTAATGAATAGAGACCTAGAGATAATTTTATAAATTTTTATTTATATAAAGAAAAAAGAGAGTTGGAAAAAGTGGACTGAAACATAATAGAATTTTATATAAAATTGAGAATATTATATGGATAGGGTATTTTATAAAGAGTTTGGAATGTGAAAGTGATTATGATGCAAAGGGAAAATAAAAGTTTAAAAATAATTATGAAACGATGGGTGTAATACGCTTATTTATTTATTTTGAAAAAAAAGTTGAAGCAGGTATGAAATGTGTGTAAGCTATAAATTTCAGATAAATGGATCTATAAATAAAACCTACCATAGGTAGCTAAGGAAGGTAGAAATATTTATAATTTAGCAAGGGTGGTGGGTACCCCTGCCCTGCCCTGCCCTGCCCTTTGTAACAAAAACGGGAGGGACCATCACATTCACCTCCTTCCCAGTTTCTTCCCTTATCTCTCTCTCATTAATACCAACATTCCTAACAGAAACCAATCCAATTTCCACGCATTTATTAATTCTGCCTTCTTTTAGTTTTAGCTAGAGAGAGAGAGAGAGAGAATATGGGAAATTGTCAAGCGGTAGATGCAGCGGCACTGGTGATACAGCATCCTTGTGGGAAGCTAGAGAGGATGTATTGGCCCATCGCCGCCAGTGACGTCATGAAGACCAACCCCGGCCACTATGTTTCCATTATTATTCCATTGCCGCTCTCTGACGCCGCCGCCGGCCAACAGAATTCCGATGACAGTAGAACCGTTCGGTTTACACGTGTCAAGCTTCTCCGTCCCACCGATACTTTGGTTTTGGGCCGGGCCTATCGCCTTGTCACCACTCAAGGTTCCTCAATATTAATTTTTTATTATTAATACCACAAATTCCAACTATATATAACATGAAATTTGAAATGCTAAAATTTTGCCTTTATTTGTTTATTTTAGAGGTAATGAAAGTGCTTAGAGCAAAGAAGCATGCAAAGATGAAGAGAAACATGTCGGAATTGATGAGTTCCGAAAAGCAGAGTACAAGTTCTGGGTCAGACAAGGATGATCAGGTACTCTTATTATTCTCCAACTAAACTAAATTAATTCAACAAATAACTAATTCATTTCTACATTAAATATATTTTGTGTATCATCCAGGTTATAAGATCGGAACAACGAAATAGTCAGAGATCGGGATCAAGCAGCTTAAGATCAAATTCCAAATCATGGCGCCCATCTTTGCAGAGCATTTCTGAATCTGTTAGAGCTGATAAAAGTAATTGTGTCTGAAAAACCAATTCTTGATCCACTAATAAGTTGATTGTATAGCTACTAGAATAGGGACTTGCAAAATAGAGACCCTTTTAATTCATTTCTTGACTAGTTAATTAATACTATATACTTTTTTGCAATTAACTTATTTAATTTCATTCTCATCTCCAGAATCAGAAATGAAGATAATTTGAATGAGATAAGAAGTGGGCACCCTTTGTGTGAATGGGAATCGGGTTTTCATAATCCCTCAAACGACAAAATTTTGAGCCCACAACAACGATCGATGTTCTATCACAACAAGCCAAACGCACCCTTACCAGATTTTTCTACCATATAATCTCAATCAATAATGTTACAACTTACATGCACAATTCTCCTTAAAAAAAAAAAAAAAAAAAAGTTCAAATCTCTTCTAAGTTGAGTTTACGAAGCAATAAATCAAATTAATTATGGGGTGATTGCAAGTGCTCAAGAGCAAGTACCTTTTTTTTCCCCTTCAAACAAAAGTCACGTGTTTGTGTTTTTTTTTACTGATTGTATAATTATTCTTAAGTTGACCAACTTAAAATAAAATCTTTTAGTCAAAATTGTGTTTTTCTTTATCGATATTTGATTTGATTTTTTTTTTTTTTTTTTTACAAAAATTGGTCCGCAATTAATTGCAAACACTATAAACCTCTATATGTACGTACCACCTATAAGAACATTATTTTTCCAGTATAAATTCTAGCCAATTATTACGATATATACTAGCGTACATGTCGGTCGTAACAAAATGTATTTCTTTTTCACCAATATCAGAAAATCTGCAGAGTAAACCCCACCCCCTAACACCCACCACCCACTCAACCACGCAAAAAAAGAAAAAAAGAAAAAAACACTACCTGAGTAAGCCAAGAAAGTGTGAAAAGAAGACATATGATATACATGTGATTATGTTTTGTACGTGCGATATACAAACGATTGTGAGTAAATCCCGGCACAGCTTTTTTGTTAGAACGAGGGCCCCCAGAATATATATGACAACAAGATTAATTAATCTCCAATTGTCATGGGAGATGATGAAGCAATCCTTAGTCAAAAATAATTACATATATATGTGTGTGTGGTTACAAATAAAAAATTAATATCACTATGATAATTCTTCTATGCAAACTTTACTTTGGAAGCTCTATTCTATCTAGCTAGAGAAATATTAGCAACTTAATTAATTGGTTCGATTGCGTGCCTTTCGACTAATGAATGTACGGTTCTAATTTAACAATTTGGGCCTTATAACATTATTCTGATTTAATTTATTTAGTGTTGGTGGAATTGATTTTAAACCAATTTGAATAATAATTAATTGGAGTGTTAAACACTTCTTTTTTTATAAATTATCTGAGGATCAAAAGTTTAATTATTTGAATAAATTAAACTTATAAGATGCATCTACATATAAAGCGGTTGATTGTACTATAAAGGTGAGTGAAAAATTAATACACAAAGTTGGGAGGTAGAAAGATAATTTGTGTGTTAAGGTATAGAGAAAGGTGAGGTTTAATTTTTAATAAACCCACCTTGGTTAATGACTTAATTAAACTCATCTATATTAATAGGAAGTTAGCCTTGATTCTTGACAATCAAGTTTTGTGGGGTTAGAGCGAATATATGCCTTGGGTTTTGGGGCCCCGTTTGGAATGAAAATGGGCTTGGCTGTTGGCTCATGCAATGTGTGATTTCGATTCAAATCATTTAGAAATCTAATGGAATTGAGTTCAGCCAGCCCAATATAATATCAACCCATGACACTGATTTTTGAGTTAAAACGAACCTGATCATCCAAAATCTAAATATTTGTCCGAACATAACGGACCAAATGTTGCATCAAGTTTTCAATGACAAAGTCAAATGAATTAAAATGTACATTGATCGCCAAAATTAGAGGAGAGTGGAACTGTATTTATAAATGCATTTGTTGAGTTTGACCTGAGTTTTGCATGAAGAGTTGTAGAATTAATTCATTTAATTATTTCTCTAACAGTTTCAAGTCTCTCATTTGATTCAGTACGTCCAAGTTTTAAACGTTGCAGTTATGCTCATCTAAAGGTAAAAAATGTTTTACCTGAGTTTTCAATTAGTTTTAGACGTCATAAAAAATATTTTACACTGAAAAACATAAATCGAGATGCATTTATTTTGTGGCCGGGGAGAGACATAACATTGACTCGACTTGTATTCTTAAAGTTTGTTCGTTCGGATTTAATTTGTATGTAACCTTGCTCTCAAGAACTTGCCTAAAAAGATGTTATGTTTTTTACAATTCGTTTCTTTCCGTTGTAATTTACACAATACATGTTCAGTTTTTGTTTCTACTCAATCTATTTCTTATAAGGCATTATATATTTAGATGCACTATAAACCTAACACTTTAATTTGATGCCAAGGCTTTAGTCCTAATTGAATTCTTTTAGCCCTCGCGGGCTATGTATATAGTATTATTTTTCCTCAACTTAATCAAAATTATATACATTTATTTATATAATAAGATTGTTGCATATATTATATATAGACATAAATTAAAACCTAGTAAAAGATGTCGACTTAAGGTATCTAGCTTCACGTGGCATTGGAGCACACACGTTCTTTAACATTTAAATAATCCACTTCAATATTAGCTTAAGAGCTAGTGCTTTTGTAAAAGTCATGAAAGTCAGTTTTCTTTCCTTTTTTTTTTTGGCAAAGTATTATATGAAAATAGTTTATGATAAGCTTATCATGAAACAATTTTAAAGTATCATTAATCTCATCGGAAGTATCATTAATCTCATCAGGCGTATCATTAGTCTGAGTTCAAGAAATTTGTTTTAAATTTTTTTTGAACTCAGACTAATGATACCCCTGACAGGTTTAATGATACTCCTGATGAGATTAATGATACTCTAAAACTATTTTATGTTAAGCTTATTATGAAGCGTTTTCATATAATACCTACTTTTTTTTTAGAATAACCATTAGCAAAAGTTACAGTAAAATTTGTTCATTAATGTTGATGAACATATAGTGTCCATTAAATTTTCGTTTGTTGATGAAAAATAGATTTGTTTTAGATTCAATGTATTTTATTGTGGCTAATTATATACATATATTTGACACTACAAGAAAATATAAAATTGTCTACGGATATTGTCAATATGGCTACGAAATTTCCAACAAAAAAATTCGTAATGGAAATTACCTACAAAATTTTCTAATTGTATAGACATCTTCCTTCCCTACCTACAAAAAGAATTTGCCTGCGGAAATTTTGTAGGCAAATTGTGTTGTAGGTAAAATTTTGTAGGCAAATGACTTGTAGGTAATTATACCTAGTAATTTTATTTCATAGGCAAATTATTTCAGAAAAATTGCACTTTTCGTCCCATAAGAATATTTCCACACAAAATTAGTCATTTTTATGCACTTTTGGTCTCATACTAATTTACCGTCAATTTTAACGGGGAAAAATTGCACTTTTCATCCCATAAGAATATTTTCATGCAAAATTGGTCCTTTTTTATACACTTTTGGTCCCATACTAATTTACCGTCATTGGTGTTAATACCATTTTTTTTTCAGTTTTTAAGATTGAGTTTCTTATTATTAGGAAAATGAAATAAGGACAGAAAACACTTTTCTTCAAGAAAATGTAACTACTAATGTTGTTGACAATCCAATTTATTCTGGTTGTTAGTTTTTTATGAAAATAAAGTAATACTATAATTTTTCATTTAATTTTCTTGTTGTTAATTGTAGGAAATAGAGCAAGGGAAAAATTGGTTTCTCACTTTCTAGCAACAAAAACAACTACCTCTCATAGACCACCAACACTAGTTGACCAAAGTGGAGTACCTCACATGTACAGGGGTAATGACTTTCCAAGGGCTAACATTAGAGCACCCGCTCCTATATTTCTACCCCCCCCCCCCCCCAATGAGAATATGTATTTTCAAATAGGAAGTCATGAGGTCCTACCAACAAGTGTTCCAGTGGTAAAGATTGGAGGAAAAAAATATGTCACTATGTCAAACTTGCAAGCTTCAATGGTTCACGGGTCCAAGAACAAGAAGCAATTTGGAAAGTAGTAAAGTATGTAGTTTTTAAAATTCTATCTTTTGGGGGATATTCCTATGGTTTTATTTTATTTCAGACAGATAACATTGCTGATTTTTGTTCTATCTTAGATGGAACAGTTTCTTATTTAGGTGGTATGACATAGTCTTAGATGAAACAATATCTTTTGGTGATTTTTGTGTTTTGATGATGTTGAATGAACTTATTTAGATGGTTTTTGTATATGTGGAACTCCTTAGATGATGAACATGTTAAGGTAGTGTTTGACCTTATTTAGGTGATTTATGGGATTGTGTAATGCATACAATACTTTTGACATTATGGTATTTTAATTCATCAAGTAGGAGGTTCATTACACTCAACATCTTCACAAAAGAGCCATTTTTTTTTTTTTTTTTTTGCAAATCTGCATTCTTGAGAGTTTTAGGTTTGGGGTCAAATATGGGGAATATTTATTGGATAAAGAGTCATTTATCACCAAAAATTTTGTCCTAGAAGTGTTTTCCCTCCAAGTTTACCAACTAACGGATTCCGTTAAGTATTTAACGATTTGGGACCTTTTCTGCACAAAAAAGGACCAAATCTGAACTATGGGACCAAAAGTGTTTTGACAATATTCTTATGGGACCAAAAGTGCAATTTTTCCAAATTAATTTTATAGGGAAGTTGTTTCTAGGTTGAGAAATGTAGAAACTTTCATATTAGAAAATTTTGTAGGCAAATCGTAGATAATTCTTACTACGAACTTTGTTGTTGAATTTTTTTTGTAGGCAATTCTTTATTTTCTCATAGTGTTAACTTGTTATATATGCAAAATTTTGCATGTGATCACCTCATTATGTGATTGGTGTCACCTTCCAATAGAAACATTACTACTTTTCAAAGTAGTAAAGTGTATTATTTTTTTAAAAAAATTGAAATGTGCACAAATTAAATAAGGGAAATTTGATGCATTATTCAAATTAAGAAGAACAACATCCGTTTAATCTTATCTCAGATTACTGCTTACATAAAATGTCCCCATCTACAACAACTACTACAGCTGATGATATTGCACTACTAATAAATAATTGAAATACATGTGGGCATTAATTAAGACAAAATCTCTTGAACTAAATGCATTGAAAAGATCTTCTGTTATGTGTATCGTTGACACTTATCAAGTTTAAGTAATTGAAACTAAATTTGTCGCCTTGCGCTTTTGCGTTGATTAGGGAAATAGTAATACTAGTTGATGAATATTTTAAATTGTCATTTATATGATTTTAAAATTTGAAAAGATAAAACTTTAATAATACTGATTAAATAGACACGCCAACCAAATGATCTGCAAATGGATAATATATGTTACATCTAATAAAAAAAATGAAAGTTCAAAAATATTTTGAGGTCCATTTAAATAATACGTGTAAATTTAAAACTCTAAAGACTCAATCGACAAAAATAATTCATGTGATAGGGGAAAAATCCAATAGGCTTAAATTTGATGTGAGACATTTTCATTAACTGTCTTGAATTAATGGTCTAAATGATTGATTAACTAATTAAAAAGGTATTAATCAAAGCAAATGTCTTATGGTACTCCGACCAACAAATCCATTAAGGCCTAATCAAGTACTATAAATAAATAGAACTACGTGACGACTATCTCAAAATACATATTGAATAAATTTTGCACTCAATTAGTAATACAATTAAATAAGAAGAAATTAATGCTAGCTGAATAATAAAAAGAAAAATGTTCAAAAATTTGAGAAGGGAGCACATAAATTATAATGGTGACTGTTGTAAATTTAGAAAATTTATTATTCCAAATTTAGAAGATTTGATGTGGACATTACTTATGGACCAAGAAACCCAATGGGCTTTATATCTTAGACTAGGGTTTTATTCTTATAAATAGATCATTGTATTCATTATTGTAATCACTCTCATACACAAGATCATTAGTGAAACTCCTGGCTTGGATCGCCCCCAGACGTAGTCGTTCCCGACGAACTGGGTCAACAAATGATGTCTCTTTAATTTACACACTTATTTACAACACGTTATCAGCACGAGTCTCTGCCCGAGATTGTAGGTACGCCCTAAATTAATTTTCATATGAATTACATGTTTTTGATGTGTACCATAGATATGAATTCGTTCTTGAATATTCTTGTGTATAATTGTATTATGTTTGTATACGAATTAAATTATTTTTGTGAATTGAATAGACGAGCAACAGCCGCTGTCCCGTAGACGTTCGACCGCCGCCCGTCCACCGCCGAAGGCCGGCAGCCGCCGCACGCCCGAGCCGCGCCTTGCGCCGCTGCCGCCGTGCACCCTGCACCGCCGCATGCCGTCGCGCGCCCTGCGCCGCATGCTGCCTGCGCCGCCGCGTGCTGCCTTGCGTCGTGCTACCTGCGCCGCTGCCTTCGCGCGCCTGAGGCCGCGCGCCCCGCGCTGCTGCCGCCCGCGCCCGATACCAAGCCACCGCTGCCGCCTGCCGCGTGCAGCCGCCGCCGCCCGTCAGTCATGCGCGACACACGCGGTGTTTTTTCCGGATTCTTGTGATTTGTGATTTCGTTCTTGATATCACAAAATCCGTATCAATTTATTTTTAATCCTGAAAATATTTCGTTAAATTGCGTTAATATACATGAAATAATTATTCGTATGATTATTCCCTCTGTCTATTAAATCGTATATTTATTAGAAATTATTTTCATGTGATTATCTCCTTTACTTGTTTATGCATGCTTATGTGATTTAATTATCCTACATGCATTACTATTTTCGCACATAGTTTATCTCTTTGGGCTATGTTCTTTTTGGGTTTTAAGTGGTCTGTCCATGGAGTTTTTAAAATCTTTGTTCTTTTTGGGTTCTGAGTAGGGTAGGTTTATTATGTAAAAAGTAAAGGAGTATTGTATAGGTTATTTATAGGGTTGTAGGATTAGGATTTTAAAAACCTAATTTTAAAACTCAAACTAGAATGGATTTTTGATTTCAAAATCCAAATCTAAGTTTTTAAAACCAAAAAAGAACATAGCCTTATAGTCCGCATATTATGCCCCGGTAGGCGGCGCCCGGTATTTATCGGACCGTAAATATATGTTTTGGGTAGACGGCGCCCAATACGTGCATCTATATGCCTTAGAATAACTAAATAAATCATTATCTCCCCGTTGTCTATGAATTTGGTTAATCCTCTTAACCATGTCACTTTAATAATTGTAGTGAATAATGTCTGATATTACCAAAAGAGAATTTGCTGAGCTTACTCTTGACGGTAGTAACTACTTGACATGGGCGCTAGATGTTGAAATACATCTAGCCTCAAACAACCTTAGTGGCACGATTGTCGATGATCCAAAATTAAATGACGCCCAGAAGGCGAAAGCTTTGATTTTCCTTAGGCATCATCTCAATCAGGACCTGAAAAATAAGTATCTCACTGAGAGAGACCCTGGAACGTTGTGGAAGTCCCTGAAGGACCGTTTCCAACAACAAAATGACATACTCCTCCCTCAAGCACAATACGATTGGTTGAACCTCTGTTTCCAAGACTTTAAGTCCGTTACGGAGTACAACTCAGCCCTACACCGTATTGTGTCTCAGTTAAAGTTATGTAAGAAAACTGTAACTAAGGACGACTTAATCCAGAAGACTTTGTCGACTTTCCACGCAAGCAACCTTGTACTCCAGCAGCAGTATAGGGTTAAGAACTACAATGTACATTCTGAGCTAATTTCTGCACTTCTAGTAGCGGAAAAGCACAACCAGCTCCTTATGCAAAATCATAATGCGAGGCTGGTTGGCACAAAAGTTGTGCCCGAAGCACATGCTGTAGCTCAAAGTAGTACAAGAGGTCACAAGCGTGGAAGGGAGGGAGGAAGTAAATGAACTCGTAGCCAAGGCCGAGGTCGTAATAAATCTGGTGGTCCAGGTACCTTGAATGATAATCAAGCTCAGGTTAGTGGGAAGGTTGCACCTAACACGAACTTCGCTACCCGAAAATCTGATAATCAAGATAAGGTTGAGCAGTCCTGCTACAGATGCGGATGCAAGGGCCATTGGTCTCGCACATGTCGCACTCCCAAACATTTGGTCGAGGCTTACCAAAAGCAGCAAAAGGACGATAAGGGGAAGGCTCCTAGAGTTGAATCTCACCATGCCAGTCTGCCCGAAGCAGACCCTGACCAAGACAATGCAGATCCTATGGGCATTGAACTTAAGGATTTTGGAGATGACGAGTAATTCACATATTTAGTTATTTCTAGTATTTTATTTTATTTTCTGAATAAAACAATTTCATGTTATATTTTGGGATCCTTTCTTTCGGATGTTTTATTTTATGAATGAATTTATTATTTTTAGCTTTGATATGTTTACCTTAATAGCTGTCCATAGTATTTATTTGGATATTGTTGTTTTCACTTATGGCTTGTAAATAAATCAGCTACTAGGTTTGGACTATTTCCTCTTGCATGATAGACGCCCATAGTGATTTAAGTTTGGTTGATAGCGCCACCACACATACGATCCTAAAAGATAGGAAGTATTTTCATAACTTGATAGAACGTAAGGGGAGTATAACTACAATAGCCAATGATAGTATGTTGATAGTGGGCTCCAAGAGAGCTTCCATTGTCCTCCTCATGGGTACCGAACTCATAATTGATAATGCTTTATTGTTTCCACAATCTAAGCGTACCCTACTCAGTTTTAGAGACATTAGGATAAACGGGTATCATATTGAAACTAAAACTGAGAACGATGACGAATACCTTTTGATGACTAGTACTCGAGGTAGCCGTAAACAAGTTATTGAGAAACTTTCTTCCTTCTCCTCCAGATTGTACTATTCCTACATCCGACCGTCTAGTTCCCATCTAGCGATGAGTATGAAATTCCATGACCCAAATTCCTTTAAATTAAGGCATTAGCGGTTAACAATGATACGTAGGATTCTATCTAATTCAACTGGTCATAATATTACGAATAATAGAATCCCTCCTGTTGATGAATATTTTTGTGATGCATGTTTTATTAGGCATGAAATTGTCATGATTCGTCACTCGAAGTGCCCGTGTTTTGGTTGATTTATATGAGCATTTAGAGTCATTTGAGTATCATTTCATAAACTAATGAATTTGTCTCTTTGATTCTCATAGATGGATAGAGGGCGAAAAGAGGAGTTCGTAGGACTTTGAATCGACTCAAACGGACGCTCAGATGAGAAGATATCGAAGAAATACGAAAAGTATTAGTTCGAGGGAGCAAAAGTATCATTGGAGTGCACAAGCAAGGAGCACTCGTGCACATAGTGCACGAGCACTCGTGCAAGGTGCTCGAGAAGGTGCAACTCATGCACTAATGCATGAGCACTCGTGCAGGGTGCACGAGCAATCGCAGGTTGTGCACTAGTGCACGAGCAAAGGGGGTCGTGCAATTTTTGCTCTCTGGACGATTTGGGGTGCTCGAGTGGAATGAGCTCGTGCACGAGTAGTGCACGAGCATACGTGAATTTTGGCCCATTAACTCCCGATTCGACCCGTTGCCTATTTATATCCCTTTGGAAAACGTTTTTACGAACCACCACACACCACTTGATACGAGATCGTTTTTAGAGTTAGTTTTTGGAGAGGAAGGAGAAGAGCAAGCTTTACTTTACGTTTAATCGAGGTTTTAGTACGAATTCTTAGTTTATTTTCGTTTCTTAGTTTCTTTTCATTAGTTTGATTGCATTAAACACTTTAGACTTTGTTTTATTTATCTAATTTCAGTTCTTAGAATTATTTTCTTTCAAAACCCTAGTTCATGCTTTTTAGTTTTTCACTTCAATTTATCATGTTTATGTTCGTTACTTCGTCAATTGCTTTTGTTATCGTTATAACTATGTCCGGCTAAAACCCTTGTATGCTTGGGGTAGGATGAACTTGTAGAAGTAGGATGTGGGTACGTAATTAAGGTAGTTTGTGACGTTAGGTTTTAATTCTCTTAATTAATGAATTCTTAAAATCAATCTTAACTCTACCTTTGAATTTCGTACGAACGTGTTAGGGAGAGGACGACCTTATCACTCTTTAACCACTAGTAGACTTAACGAGAGGGTTTAGAAAGGGTTAATTCATCTACCAGCTTAGCGAAGGAGGACGACCGCATCACCTTAGTTAAATTAGGGTCTCATTAATTAAGCACAATCTATTAACTTGTTAGTGGATAAGTGAAGTTGATTGTTAGGATAAAGTATTAGGGTTAAAATCTTGAGCTTTCATCTTGCATTCTTTTACTTAGGTTATTTCTTGCGCGTCACAATTATTTTGATTATATACCTGCTCCGTTAGTATACGTAGGGATTCCTATCCTGAGCATCACTATCTCTTATTTTAAAACACAGCTTAAATTCTTAGTTTAATTTTCAGTTTGCATTCGTAGGATAGTTTAGTTTATTTTAATTAATTCTCTCAAAAATCCAAAAACATTTCACTCATATTAACTACGACGCGTAGATCTTCAGGGATCTATTTGCATACACTTCATCCTTTGGGTTCGATATACTTAGTCATTATACTTGCTCATACTACAGTGAACTCGTACTCTTGCAGGGAAGCTACTAGTAGAAAGCTGGTATTTTCGATTCAAGTCAATGGCGCCGTTGTCGGGGATGGCGTTGTATGTCTTTTGAATAGGACTTGTAGATAGCTTAGTAGTTAGTAGTGAGTGCTTTATTTTCTATTTTATTTTTATTTTTATTCATTCTGCAGTTGCGTTTTGATCCTTCTGCTAGTGTGTCAGGTATATGAAAACACGCTCACAAGGCAATACGAGTGAAGAGAGAATACCGTTGGACCCTGAGACGATAGCTAGAAGGAATCGAGCTTTCTTAAGGAGAATGAACATTGCCGGAGGAGGGAAAGAACCAATGGACCTCAGTAATGAGTTGGATGATGTAGCTAATGAGTTTAATCAGACAGTAGACCGGGTTGACGGCATTGGAGGAAGTGATAGTCAGAATCAAGATCCGTCAGGGGAAAGCCAAAGCCAAAATCCGGGAACACAGAATCAAAATAGTCCAGCTCATAACATTGTTCAAAACCCTCATAACAACCCTGCTTTCCCACATCCTAACTTACCACAAAACAACTTACCTTATCCACCTTACCCATACCCATCTTATCCGTATCCACCATACCCTTATCCTCCACCTCCTGTTTACAATCCACCACCAGCTTATCAACCACCACCACCCCAACAAGTACCTGTACCAGCTGCTAATCCTCAGCACATTCCTCAGAACGCAGATCAGAATATAGCTATTCGAGGAAGGTTTGCGGCATAGCCACAACGGTACTATGATGGAGTGGCACTACCTCCAGTAGAGGCAAATAACTTCTCAATTTCCCCGGGAATTCTAAAGCTGCTTACAGAGAACCAGTTCAAGGGGGTGATCGGGAAGAAGAATCCTCATACTCATCTGAGGAGTTTTCTAATGATAGCCTCCACTTTCAATTACAATGGCATGTCTGAAGATGCCAAGAGGCTTAGGTTGTTCCCATTCTCATTGACGGTAATAGTTAAAGAGTGGTACAATAATACGCTTCCATGGGGAGGTATTACCACTTGGGCCGAGCTCGAGCGTCTGTTCCTCGAGCGATTCTACCCTCCATCCAGAATGATCAAAGCAAGGATTGAGATCTCTTCCTTCCGCCAGAAGCAAGGAGAGGACCTACGTCAAGCGTGGGAGAGATACTCAAACATGTTGATAGAGTGCCCGCAGCACGGGTACAATGAGGGAGATGTCATGGCATTTTTCTATAGTGGTGCCAACAAGGCTGGGCAAGACCATCTAGACGCCTGTGCTAGTGGATCATTCCTGAATCAAGGAATAGTGAGGTGTAGAGAGATCGTGGACAACATTGTCATGAATGTTGGGGCTTGGAATGTGGACGCAAATTTCCAGAGAGCTCATCAGGTTGAGGAAGGTGAAGGAACGAGAAGGCTGTTGATGGCCATGATGGAAAAGATTAACAACCTTGAGTTGGGGAATAATACGGTTGGAGGGAATGCAGCAGAGAATGAGCAAGAGGACAAGCCCACAATTCAGCAAGAAGTAGTAAATTATATGGGAGGTCCTTATTACAATCAGAATGGGTATCCACAAGGTGGAAATTTTCAAGGAAGACCTTCTTATGGCCAACCATTTGTACCTCCAGGTCCACAGCCGCCTCTAAATCAATGGAGGAACACACAAGGGTACCAAGGAGACCAGCAGCTTCCTCAGAACCAATGGAGGGAGAACGAGAATTTTTCATATGCTAACCCGAAGGCGGGTATTACAGTTCCTGCAGGAGTTGATCCAGGTTCGAAACCTCCGGGTGGAGAAGGCGGTGCCTCAACGAAGGAGATGTTGAGAGCTATCCTACAGAAGGTGGAGGAAGGAAGCAAATGTTTATCATCTTTGGAGTACGATGTGAAAGATCTGCATAAGAAAGTTGATCAGCGTGATCAAGACCTTCAGAAGAGAGATGTAGAGCTGAGTCGAATTCAGCAAGAGAACAACCGAAGGTTCACTTCTATATAGTTCCAGATGAGCCAGATTGCAAAGTCATTGAATAGAGAGCCTGTCAAATACCCTTCAATGTCGGAGGGTAATCCTAAAGAGCATTGTAAGGCTATCCAGCTTAGAAGTGGGACCAATTATGAAGGTCCCCAGATGCCTGCTGATTCTGAGACGCCCCAAGGAGATGTTGAGATAGAGGGGAAAAAACATAAGAAAGATGGAGATGAGAGTGAGGAGGTAGGAGTTGAAAAGAAGGTTGAGGGTGAAAGCACTCAAGCGAGCAAAGAGCTTGAAGAGGAAGGCATTGAGAAGGTTGAGAGAGTTCCTAAGTGGAAGAAGGCAAAGGAAGCAAGGGAGAAAGTGAAAGAGACCGAGAGAGATGAATGAGGGGTACCCAAATCAGTGATACCCGTCCCATATCCAAAACGCTTTATGAAAAAGAAGCTTGATGAGAAATTCGCTAAATTCCTTGATGTGTTTAAACAATTGCATATTAACATTCCTTTTTATGATGCTTTGGAACAGATGCCGAATTATGCCAAATTCCTGAAGGATTTAATTGCGAAAAGACGGCGAGTGGATGAGCCGAAGTTGGTGCAGTTGAACCATGAGGTGAGTGCATTAGTGCACAAGGCGCTCCCTCCAAAGTTGAAGGATCCCGGGAGCTTTACCATCTTATGTGACATTGGGAACGGGATCAAGAAAGGAGCACTATGTGATTTAGGGGCTAGCATAAATCTTATGCCCTTGTCGCTTTTCAAGAAATTGGAAGGTGGAGAACTTCAGCCCACAATGATGACGCTTCAACTAGCTGATAGGTCCATCACGTCAAGGAGTAGTGGAAGACGTCCTCGTGAGAGTTGGAGATCACATTTTTCCAGCCGACTTTGTAGTGCTAGAGATAGAGGAAGATGGGCGTGTGCCCCTGATCTTGGGAAGACCGTTCTTAGCGACGGCGGGGATGGTGCTAGACGTGGCAAATGGGAAGATTACATTGAAAGTTGAAGATCAAGAAGTGAAGATTTCCCTATATGAGGCCATGAAGTACCCGAAGGAGGATGAGAGTTTGTATTGCATGTATGTCATTGATCCTAGTGTTGAAGACACACCTCCTATCCCTAATTCTTCTTTTATTTATGAGTTTGATAATCCTTCACCTGTTGATAGGGATAAAGAGAAGAAATTGAAGGATGAAGAAGTGAAAAAGGTGAACGTGGTCCAGCTCGAGAGAAAAGGAGGAGTTAAGAAGAAAAAGTCCAAATTCAAGAACCTGTTTGGTAAGACTCCTCCCGAAAAGAGTGAGAAAGAATTGAGATGCCCACCGTCTGAGGTGAAAAAGAAAGATGGGAATAGAGCAAAGAACTTAGACAACTTCTGTTATGAGAATAAGGGAGGTACTTTTGAGTATCATGTTCCATAAGCTCATTTGGGCTTGGTCTGGCATGAAGACCTTCAAAATAGCGCTGCGTGGGAGGCAACCCACTTTTATTTGTTTTTAGTGTTTTATTATGTTATTAGGGTGTTGTTGAGTCGTACGTTTAACCTCGTACTTGAGAGTTTATTTTGTAGGCTTGTCTCGAAGGAGTGTCAAATAAGTGGAGATTGAAGGAACTCAAGCAAGGGAGTGTGCACCGTTGTTGAGAGAAACTAAATTGTTTGGTTGAGGTAACCCACAACCCCAAACTTAGACCTCTTCGCAAGGTCGAAGTTTGGGGGGTGGAGTTTTTTATGTTTCTTGTTACATTGAACCGGATCACCCCTTATCTTTGAGTGTGTTTGGTTATTTGGTGCCTTGAGATGCTCCTTGGGGTGATTTTGATCTGATTCGATGTTGCTTATTTCATGCCTATCAATCAGCTTATGCTTACTTATTGCTATCTTTGAGTATGATTTGATGAGAAGGGTAAATTGTGTGAGGTTGAGTTAGAAATTCTTTTGTGTGAGTGTTTGAGTGAGGGTTGATTTGAGAAAGAACTAGTATGTTTACAAGTTTTCCTTCTGAGTACGTGTGTGATGAGAGTGGGAATTCACTAGGACTAGCATGGCTGTGAAAGCCGTGAGATTTGAGCCTTTTGAGATTTTGATGCATGAAATAATCTCTTCGTTTGTGAGAGGATCGTCACCTTAGAGGATGCTAGAACTTGTGTGTGCTCTTGCTTCTTGATCGTGTCTAGTTTGATATGCCGAATGTGATCTTAGGCCATCTTTGATTTTATTGAGTCACTTAGCCAAATTTTCCCTACCAATGACATTGAGTCCCTTGTTAGCCCGTTTGAGCCTTAGCCTATTTTATTTGCTAGCACATTTAAACACTATTCCAAGTTCCTAAGCCTTTTTGTCCCAATTTGAGTGGAGAATAGGAAAAGTGTGAATGTGAAGGGATTGAATTGAGTTGAAAAAGGAAAATGTTGTTTGTTGAGTGAGTATGAGAAGAAGGTGTGATGAAGTTATGAGTTGTGGGAAAAAAAAATTGAGAATGAGCAAAAAAAGGAAAAAATGAGCTCATGTGTTTGTGAAAAAAAAATGAAGTGATTGAGAAAAGTGAAAAGAGTGAGAAAGAAAAATAATTGAAGTGTTGAGAGTGTTGGAATTGAAAGTGTGTAGAGTGAAATTGTTTGAAGTATTTTGTTCCTAATCTCGAAGTACTAAAGTGATTTTCTATTCTCCATTCACTTGAGTCACTTATCCATATTGTTATCTCACCTGTCCAAAGAGCCTACATTACAACCTTGAGAAAAGTCCTTTTTGATTCGGCATTGATTTCTACAGTATGGTCGGAGTTAAGAGTGCTTACAAGCCTATGGCTGCCAATATATGTGATTGATTGTTTGAGTGAGTCCCTTTATCATTGATATACACTTGTGAGGGAGTGAAACACATCGTAGAGTGCACATCTATGTTTGATTTTGGTGATTCTTGCTGTTGTTGCATGAGTATGATGAGGGAAGGTGAATGAGTATACTTGTGATTGATCTTTGAAGCTCGAATTCATTTGCTTGCATGATTTAATTCGTTGACTCATTCCTAACAATTTCACTTGACTTATTATTTTGTTGCTTGAGGACAAGCAACATGGTAAGTTTGGGGGGGTTGATTAGGTCTGAAATTGTCATGATTCGTCACTCGAAGTGCCCGTGTTTTGGTTGATTTATATGAGTATTTTGAGTCATTTGAGTATCATTTTCATAAACTAATGAATTTGTCTCTTTGATGCTCATATATGGATAGAGGGCGAAAAGAGGAGTTCGTAGGACTTTGAATCGAATCAAATGGACGCTCGGATGAGAAGATATCGAAGAAATACGAAAAGTATTAGTTAGAGGGAGCAAAAGTATCATTGGAGTGCACAAACAAGGAGCACTCGTGCACATAGTGCACGAGCAGTCGTGCAAGGCGCTCGAGAAGGTGCAACTCGTGCAGGGTGCATGAGCAATCGCAGGTCGTGCACTAGTGCACGAGTAGTGCACGAGCATACGTGAATTTTGGCCCATTAACTCCCGATTCAACCTGTTGCCTATTTATATCCCTTAGGAACACGTTTTTACAAACCACCACACACCACTTGATACGAGATCGTTTTTTGAGTTAGTTTTTGGAGAGGAAGGAGAGGAGCAAGCTTTACTTTACGTTTAATCGAGGTTTTAGTATGAATTCTTAGTTTATTTTCATTTCTTTGTTTCTTTTCATTAGTTTGATTGCATTAAACACTTTAGACTTCGTTTTATTTATCTAATTTCAGTTCTTAGAATTATTTTCTTTCAAAACCTTAGTTCATGTTTTTTAGTTTTTCACTTCAATTCATCATGTTTATGTTCGTTACTTCGTCAATTGCTTTTGTTATCATTATAACTATGTCCGGCTAAAACCCTTGTATGCTTGGGGTAGGATGAACTTGTAGAAGTAGGATGTGGGTACGTAATTAAGGTAGTTTGTGACGTTAGGTTTTAATTCTCTTAATTAATGAATTCTTAAAATCAATCTTAACTCTACCTTTGAATTTCGTACGAACGTGTTAGGGAGAGGACGACCTTATCACTCTTTAACAACTAGTAGACTTAACAAGAGGGTTTAGAAAGGGTTAATTCATCTACCAGTTTAGCGAAGGAGGACGATCGCATCACCTTAGTTAAATTAGGGTCTCATTAATTAAACACAATCTATTAACTTGTTAGTGGATTAGTGAAGTTGATTGTTAGGATAAAGTATTAGGGTTAAAATCTTGAGCTTTCATCTTGCATTCTTTTACTTAGGTTATTTCTTGCGCGTCACATTTATTTTGATTATGTACCTGCTCCGTTAGTATATGTAGGGATTCCTATCCTGAGCATCACCATCTCTTATTTGAAAACACAGCTTAAATTCTTAGTTTAATTTTTTATTTGCATTCATAGGATAGTTTAGTTTATTTTAATTAATTCCCTCAAAAATCCAAAAACATTTCACTCATATTAACTACGATGCGTAGATCTTCAGGGATCTATTTGCATACACTTCATCCTTTGGGTTTGATATACTTAGTCATTATACTTGCTCATACTACAGTGAACTCGTACTCTTGTGGGGAAGCTACTAGTAGAAAGCTGGTATTTTCGATTCAAGTCAATGTTCTAGGGGTAAGTTAATAGTGCGCCCGTAGCGCACTAAGATTGGACTAGAGGCTTCGGTTTTCCTTGAGCAAATTCAAGGAGACATTTGCGGACCGATTCACCCAGCATCAGGACCGTTTCGTTATTTCATGGTCTTTATTGATGCCTCCACTAGGTGGACATTTGCATGTTTGTTATTCACCCGCAATCAAGCTTTTGCGAAGCTCATTGCGAAGACTATCGAGCTTAGAGCTCAATTCCCGGATTATCCAATCAAATCGATTCATATGGATAATGCAGCTGAGTTCAGCTCGAAGGCCTTTACAGATTACTATATGGCCCTGGGAATTAAAGTGGAGCATTCGGTCCCCTATTTCCATACCCAAAATGGTCTTGCTGAGGCGCTAATAAAACGTATCAAACTTATCGCGAGACCATTGCTTATAAACTCCAAACTACCCACTTCATGCTGGGGGCATGCAGTCCTACATGCATCGCACTTAATCCAAATCCGTCCAACTGCATATAATTATCATTCCCCCTACAGTTGTTGGAGTTATACGTGAAAGTATGCTTTTACTTTGTATAACTCGTGTATCAAACACTCGTTTTATGAGAATAATTCTTTTATCGCATTTGCTTTAGTTATGATTGAATGTTGAATTTCTATTGCAAACCGTTCAATATATAGTACGTGTTACATAGTAGTTAATATGGTGATACCCGATCACGGAAGACGACATTAACAGTTTACTTGTAACTAAACGTACATTTTCACGACCTAGGTGGAATTGAACAATCCGCCGTGAAAGGTCGATGTGTAAGGCTCAGATTGGTCTGTCTTGACTAAGAGATTGCACTAGCACATTTAGTATGTGTTGAAGAGGTCCTACAACGAGGATAAATTCTTTTGTTCTGAAAGGTGAAGAATTAGACCTCAGTGGTTGTTGATTTTTTAATCTCCGTCACTTAAATAGGACCGTGTGTGCTTAATAGTTACTACTTTGATTCATGTTGGGTGAGAATCATTGCGACTTCGAACTTTGTGTCTTGGGCAGTAATATTAATCATACGACGATTGCTAAGATTTAATACGGAGAAACGCGTGCGAGTACGGCTCGTGTGATTAGTCCCCTTGGTGGGCTCAGAAGTTTTATTGTACCAAATCTTGCAAGTGAAGAATTAGTTTCTTCGGTACGAATAATAATGTTGAGCTGTCTTTACTCCAAGGTGAAAGATGTTAATTAATTTAGAGCTATTCAGAAGCTTAATTAATTAATGGACTTGATAATCTTAAACGCGGGAAATAATAACCGGGAGCCCATATTATCGTAATATGGATTAAGATGGATAGTGCAATATTAATTTATTAGTGGTAATAATTAATATTAATGGATTGAATTATATTGGGGCTCAATATTGAAATTCAGAAGTCCATTAGGAGGTCCAATCTTAATTCTCCTTAAGGCCCCTCAAGTAGCCCATTAAGTAGCCCAATAATGATAAGGTGATTAAAATAAAAAGAAAATTATAATGCTGATTTTTCTTTGAAAATTTCGAAAAAAGCATGTGTAGGAGAAATTAGATTTTGTTGATTTTCTTGAAAAGATATTATGGAAGATATGTATTCTAGAAATACAAGAATATCTCATATATTCAAGAAGATCCAAATCTTGGATTTCATTCTCATATTTTTCGAAAATAATAACCTTATAAGCTAAGTGAGATTTTTGTGGAATATTTTATTGTGGAGAAAAGAATATATGAGATATATTCAAGATTTCTTAGAGTCTAAGAAAAGATTTTCTCCAAGGCCCAATAAACCTAAAAATTTCGGCCACTATGCTTATAAATAGGGGGTGATATTTTCATCCCCAAGTACATAATTCCATGTGTTGGAAAAATCAAGAAGCATAGATATTTTTCTTTTTCCTTAGTTTATTAAATTGCTTGAAAGCGTCTCCCACCGGCGATCAAGTGAGGTGAAAAGGGAAATACTTGAGAAGGCTTTGGGTTGATAGAGCGAGATTACAATTGTCCCGTATATCCAAAGGCCAATACTACAAGAGGTACGTTAATCGCATATTTACTTGTTTATTCCGCCTCGTTAATATGTGAAATTAATTTAACATGCATGATGATAATTAGTTGTTGGAATTATTATTTGAATTAATTAGGATTAATTCATGCTAGTAATAATTGTATTTAAATTCGTATTTAAATTTCATCCCGAATAGATTCCGGGCACCCCTATTTTCCCAACAACAGTTAGTGCGTGGGAAAGAACCTAGCATTTTCCATCTGCTTATTTTTGGATGTGCGGTATACGTTCCAATAACGATACCAAAGCGGACCTCTATGGGCCCACAAAAGAAACTCGGTATTTACGTCGGATACGACTCTCCATCCATCATGAAATACCTCGAGCCTTTGTCCGGGGATCAATTAACAGCCCGGTTCGCTGATTGCACGTTCGATGAAGATTACTTCCCGGCATTAGGGGGAGATCCGAATTCAAAATTGAATGAATATCGGGAACTTACGTGGAACGTAAGTAATCTTCAGTATCTAGATCTGCGCACTAATCAATCTGAACTAGAAGTTCAGAAGATCATTAACTTGCAAAACTTAGCAAATAATCTGCCAGACGCGTTCACTGACCATAGAGGTGTAACTAAATCGCATATACCTGCAGTAAATGCTCCCCAAAAGGTTGAGGTCCCAAGAAAAACGAGCACTCATGCCCCCTGACTTGAAGCGAATATACTAACTTCTACTAGTAGATTCCTCGCAAGCGTACGAGTTCACTGTAGTATGAGTAAGTATAATGACCAAGTATATCGAACCCACGAGATGGAGTATATGTAAATAGATCCCTGAAGATCTACGCGTCGTAGCTAATATGAGTGTAATGTTTTTGGATTTTTTGAAAGATTAATTTTAAGCTAAAATAAACTAATTAAACTAACAAACGAAAGAAATGAATAAACTACGGTGTGTTTTCAAATAGGTGATGGTGATGCTCAGGATAGGAATCCCTACGTATACTAACGGAGCAGGTGCATAATCAAAATAACTGTGACGCACAAGAAATAACCTAAGTAAAAGAATGCAAGGTGAAAGCTCAAGATTCTAAAGCCTAATACTTTACCCTAACACTCGACTTCACTAATCCACTAACAAGTTAACAGATTGTGCTTAATTAATGAGACCCTAATTTAACTAAGGTGATGCGGTCGTCCTCCTTCGCTAAACTGGTAGATGAATTAACCCTTTCTAAACCCTCTAGTTAAGTCTACTCGTTGTTAAAGAGTGATACGGTCGTCCTCTCTCTCACACTTTTCGAACGAAATTCAAAAGTAAAGTTAAGATTAATTTTAAGAATTCATTAATCAAGAGAATTAAAACCTAACGTCACAAGTTACCCTAATTACGTACCCAAAACCTACTTCTACGAGTTCATCCTACCCCAAGCATGCAAGGGTTTTAGCTAGACATAGGTTTTACGTAAATAATAGCAATTGAATAAGTAACGAACATGAACATGATAATTAAGACGAAGAAGAGATCAAACATAAACTAGGGTTTAACGGATTACAAGAATAAAGTAAAATTAACTCAATAAAAGAAGTCTCAACGTGTTCAAGAACAAAAATATAAAGAAACAAAATTAAAAAGTAAGATCGTAATATGAATTCGTAATGAAAACCTAAAAAACGTAAACGTAAAGCTTGCTTCTCTCCTTCCTCTACAAAAACGAACTCTAAAAGTCAAAATCTATCAAGTGAAGTGTGGTGTCCCCCAAAAACGAGTTTGAGACGAGTATATATATGCAACAGGCCGAATCGTGAACTCATGGGCCGAAAAATGCCTTTTAAAACACCAAACGTGAAGGTGCTCGAGCAGACCCGCTCGAGCGGTCGCGCTCGAGCATGTAGCTCGAATGACACAGGTGCTCGAGCGGTGGTGCTCGAGCTGCTCGAGCACTGAAAATCTTCTGTATGTTTTGGGGCGCTCGAGTGTGTTACTCGAATGCTCCCAATATTCCTCCAACTAGCACTTTTCTTCTTCAACACTAACACCAATCGTATTCCTTCGATATCTTCTCATCTGGGCATCCGTTTGAGACGATTCAAAGTCCTACGAACTCCGTTCTTCGCCCTCGATTCACCTATAAGCATTAAAGAGACAAATTCATCAATGTATAGAAATAATTCTCAATTGACTCCAAATACTCGACAAAATCGGCCAGAATTAGGGTATTTCGAGTGACGAATCATGACAATTTCACGCCTAATCACCCCCACATGCCAAAAGCGTAAGGGACCCTCAAGATATAGTAACACACCTAAACGAAAGGCTAGCAAATCTGGTCAGTCGAATGTAAAATCTCTAGAAGAGATCCGTCTAGATAACTCCAAGTCTCTAGGAGATGAGAGTACTAGTGATGAAGCACGTGCACAAAATATTCCATGCACTAGAACCGTGGAACGACCAGACCCAGGTACAATGGGAAATAAGGAAGGTCTGGTTGACGTAAACGTCGAAGTCTCTATGAACTTCACAGATACGGGAGAAACATACAATAGAAATATTACTGTCGTCGACGACACATTTGCAGCGTCAATCGCCCTTTCCATTATAAATGATCTAGATCCAGAACCCAAAACAATCACCGAGTGCCGGAAGCGCTCCGATTGGGTTAAATGGAAAGAGGCAATTGATTCAGAGCTCGCATCGCTTAACAAAAGACAAGTATTTGGTTCTATCGTTCGTACACCAGCGCGCGCTATCCCAGTAGGATATAAATGGGTATTTGCATGAAAATGAAATAAGAACAATATTGTAGAGAGGTATAAAGCGAGGCTTGTAGCACAAAGGTTTTCGCAGAGACCCGAGATTGATTTTGATCAAACTTATTCTCCCGTCATGGACTCAATAACGTTCCGCTACTTGATATCTTTGGCAGTGAAAATGAATCTCCAAATGAGATTAATGGACTTAGTAACCGCGTACTTATACGGATCACTAGATGCCGATATTTACATGAAAATCACAGATGGATTTGACATTCCTCAAATGAGGGATGGTGAAAACCGCAGTATGTATAGCATACAACTGCAAAAGTCGTTGTATGGCCTGAAGCAATCAGGCCACATGTGGTACAACCGACTTAGTGAATTCCTTCAGAAGAAGGGATACACATTCGATAAAGCTTTCCCATGTGTATTCACGAAGAAATCGCGAGTTGGTTTTTGCACCATATCCGTCTATGTTGATAACCTAAACATAATCGGAACATGCAAAGAGATTGAAGAAGCCAGTTCAATCTTGAAAGCTGAATTCGAAATGAAGTCCTTGGGTAAAACCAAGTACTGCCTCGGCTTGCAGATCGAGCACCTCCCAGAAGGAATCCTTATTCATCAGTCAACCTACGTAGAGAAGGTATTGTAGAGATTTCACATGGATAAATCTCATCCACTTAGCACCCCTATGGTTGTTCGATCCCTCGGAGTGGATAAGGACCCATTTAGACCAAGAGAAGATTCAGAAGAAATTATGGGGCCAGAAGTTCCTAATCTTAGCATTGTTGGAGCTTTACTCTATCTCGCAAATTGCACTCGACTAGACATTGTATTTGCTGTCAATTTACTTGCGAGATATAACGCTTCTCCTACAAGAAGATATTGGAATAGTGTTAAGTACGTTTTACGATACCTCCAAGGGTCTCAAGATCTTGGACTGTTTTATCGTAAGAACCAAGACAAAACCTTAGTAGGTTATGCGGATGCTGGCTATTTGTCTGATCCCCACAACGCCATATCCCAGACTGGTTACGTTTTTCTCTGTGGTGGAACCACAATCTCATGGAGGTCGGTTAAACAATCCATGGTTACCACGTCTTCAAACCACTCAGACATCATAGCTTTATTTGAAGCCGCACGAGAATGTGTTTGGTTAAGGTCCTTGGTAAAACACATTGGTGACTCGTGTGGTATCACTAAAGGCGATACACCTCCCACCATTATATTTGAAGACAACGCTGCTTGCATCGAACAAATGAGTAATGACGTCAAGGGAAACCTGACGAAACATATTTCACCTAAGTTTTTCTACCCATACGAACTCTAGAAGAGCAACGTAATTACCATTCAAAATGTGCAATCTAGTAACAATCTAGCAGATCTGTTTACTAAATCCTTACCTACGCCTACTTTTGAAAGTACGTTCGCGGTATAGGGACGCAAAGACTTAAAGTGATGTTGTCTTCAGGGGGAGCGGTAACCCCGAAACAAATCTAGAAGATTTAGATCTAGAAGATCAATAACATTCCTCTCTAACTTATTATTTGGCCGAAACCTAGCATGTGGAGTTTTTATGACAAGATATTTATGTTATGTCGTAATGTCCAAGGGGAAGTGTTGTAAATCTAGAAGATTTATTATTCCAAATCTAGAAGATTTGATGCGGACATTACTTATGGACCAAGAAACCCAACGGGTTTTATATCTTAGACTAGGGTTTTATTCTTATAAATAGATCATTGTATTCATTATTGTAATCACTCTCATACACAAGATCATTAGTGAAACTCCTGGCTTGGAAATGTTGTCTCTTTAATTTACGCACTTATTTACAACAGTGACAATTCTTTTATGTTTTACAGATTCCAAACATTTATATGATTAATTGATTATTCTATGAATTATGTACCGAAATGTGTGTTAGATCTTTTTCTCTAGAAAGAAAAAAGAAAAAGAAAATTAGACTGAAAACAATTAAGTACTAGACTACTAGTTGAACCTTATTTCACTGTAACAGTAAGATTGGGCTCACTTTAACCATCTGTTTAAGATATCAGAACTTCAGCTTGGCTTTAACTTTGGGCCATGCTAAATATCCCTCCAAACATGGGTACGGATCTTTTCACCCCCATAATATGATTGTTCATCCCGATTCATTTCACCACCGTACGGTTCAGTTCACCCCCAATAAATTACCTTACATAACCCTTCCTTCTCAACATAATTAATAATTTGTATTCTCACCCCTTTCATTCGTGCCAATAAACACTCGACTGCACCGCCTCCACTACGCCGCCGCTGTCCGTCTCCCCGCCATTCGTCTCCCCTCCGTGACTGCGCCCCCCGTTCCTCCTTGACTGCGCCACGGCCGTTCGTCCATGAAAAAATGTGAGTTTTTTTTTCATTTGGTAACTACTTCTTTTTGTTGCAACTGAAGTTTTTCCGATGAAAATAAGATTTTTCCCGCCCATGTTTAATCTTTCATGGCCATGTTTAGTTTGAGTTCACAATTCTTTTTATATATTTGTTCATTTCTGGTTTAGGGAACAATTGGTGAATGTTCGTGGAATTTATTCGAACAACTAGGATTTGTTCAAAAAGAATATAAGAACAAGTGTTCGAATTTTTTTTGGAACATCAGTTCAATGTTCTTTATTTTCATTCAAACAACTCTTAAATGTCCGAAAAATTAGTCATGAATAAATTTAAATATGAAAAACGATCAATAAGCGCGGGAAACATGTATGAACAACATATATTCTTTCTTTTTACATTTTAACTACTCAAATAACACCAACGTGCACAAAATACATCAAATAAACTCAAACATTTCACCAATATATAAAACTTTAACACAAGATTAAAAAAAACTCACATATGTAGGGGGGTGAACTAAGTCATTTGATTTTAGTAAAATATGGTAAGAGGGTAATTTAGACTTTTTATTTCTGGATTAAAAAAAACAAGAATGAGGGTGGTGAACAATCAAATTATGGGGATGAAAATATCCCTACCCTCCAAACATTGGAGATGTACCTCCATTTTTATTCACCTACTCATTTTAATTGGCATTAGTAAATATACAACTCATGTACTATTAATATTACCCTTATTATATAAAATGTTCTTTCTTTTCCTTTTAGATACAAAATTTGAAACAAACCTATACACCCCTCTATCTTCACAAAGTTCGACTTCTACTAAACCTCTAGCGACCAAAACAACGTTCGGAGTTTCAGACCTGTTGGAAAAAATGGGGTGTCTGGATCTAATCGGGATGATATTTTAATATGAATTTAAAATTAATTATTACTAGAATGAATTAATCCTAATTAATTCAAATAATAATTCCAACAACGCGTTTTTTTATCATGCACATGAATTAAATTCACATAAAATTTTATAGTAGAAAATTTAGGAATTTATGCGATTACGTACCTCTCGTAGATATGACCTTTGAGAATAACGGGACATGCTTCGACGATGCTATCAACCGAAAGACCTTCTCAAGTATTCTCTTTAGTTTTTTTCGTCCACCGGTGGAAAGTGCTTAACGAACAATTAAATACGAAGGAAGGAGAAAAATATATGTTGTTCTTAATTTCTCCAACTCATGGAACTTTTAAACTGGGGATAAAATAATCATCCCATATATACGGTGAGTGGGACGATTTTTACTAGTGGAAAGGGGGATAGAAAATCTTTTTTTGATCTCCAAAAAATCTTGAACATATCTCATATATTCTTTTCTCCATAATAAAATATTTCATAAAAATCTCACCCTTCTATTGTTATGAGATTTTTGAAAATTATGAGGATGAATAACAAGATTTGGATCTTCTTGAATTTATGAGATAATCTTGTATTCCAATAATACATATCTTCCATAATATAATTTCAAGAAAATCAACAAAATCTTTTCTCTCTGTAATTTTCAATATTTTTGAAAATACTATAATAAATATCTAAGTAGGAGATTTCTTAAATTTAATGAGATAATCTTGTATTTCAAGAATACTTATCTTCATTCCATAACAAAATTTAAAGAAAATATTTCTCCCCTTATTTATTAATTTTCGGAAAATATGAGGAAAATAAGCAACAATATTTTTCTTTTATTTTAATCACCTCATTATTATTGGGCTAATTGTTAGGCTACTTAAGGGGCCTTTAGGAGAATTAAGATATGACCTTCAATGAGCTTATGAATTTCAATATTGAGCCGTAGTATAATTTAGCTCATTAATATTAATTAATATCACTATCAAATTAATATTGCACTATCCATCCTAACTCATATTAAGATAATATGAGCTCCCGATTAATATAGTCCATTAATTAATTGAGCTTCTGAATAGCTCTAAACTAATTAATTTCTTGTACCTTGGAGTAAAGACAACTCAACATTATTATCCGTACCGGAAAACTAATTTTCACTTGCAAGACTTGATACGATAAAACTTTTGAGCCCACCAAGGGGACAAATCACACAAACCGTACTTGCACACGTTTCTCCATATTAAATCTTAGCAACTGTTGTATGATTAATATTATTGCTCAAAACACAAGGTATCGAAGTCACGGTGATTCTCACCCAACATATCAAAGCAATAAGTATTAATCACACACGGTCATATTTAAGTGACAGAAATTAAAAAAATAAACAACCACTGAGGTTTAATTCTTTTCCGTTCAGAACAGAAGAATTTATCCTCGTTGTAGGTCCTCTTCAGCACATACAAAATGTGATGGTGCAATCTCTTAGTCAAGACATGTCAATCTGAGAACTATACCTCAACCTTTCACGGTGGATTGTTCAATTCCACCTAGGTCGTGAATTTGTACATTCAGCTACAAGAAACTGTTAATGTGATCTTCCGTGATCTGGTATCACCACATTAACTGCAATGTAACACGTACTATTTATTGGACGATTTACGATAATCATTTAACATTCATTCATACATATTTAAATCAACAATGATAAAAGATTTATTCTCATAAATAAGTGTTTAATACATAGGTTATACAAAGTAAAAAAAAACATACTTTCACGTATAACCCCAACAAGACCACGACGATGACGACCAGCAACGACATTGAGGGATCAGAAAAGGGTTATTATTTTATTTTTCATTTTTTTTCATTTTGATAGTTTGTCTTAAGGTTTTATTTGATTTGATGATAGTTTGGTCGATTATGAGTAGACAATGCATTATAAGAAACACATTGTTAGCATTGTACGTAGAAGATAGAAGTTTCGAACATAATTTTATAAGATTGTACCAACATTTCGGACATTATCTACCAAAAGTTGTCCGAATTTTCAGAAAGAAAAAAAAAGTCGACAAACTTGTTATGATACTTTGACATGTTATGTTTTGAAATATTGCAAAACTTTCCGCACATTAGGTTCGAAATTTTCTTGACGAATTTAAAAAAAAAAACTATGAATGACAATCATACGACTTTAAAATTCATTGTATATTCAAAATATCAATATTCTATACACAAAACCCACAATATAAACAACATTTAACATTTAAAACTAGGATTTATAAACCTATGAAATAAGGAACAAAGAAAAATATATACATGTGTTTCGAAACTTTCTCATTTTCTTCAAATTCATTCTAAAAAAATATGAACTAATCATTATGGTGACGTATTTTACCGTGTGAAAATGATGAAGAATATAGAAATATGTATGTGAAAGAGAAGAATAGAGGAAAGGGAGTGTATGGAGTATTGGTTATTTTGTTTTTTTTTTTTTATTAAGAATATATGTGTAATTAAATAATAAAAAATTGATGAAGGTGTATCTTCAATATTTGGAGGGTATTTAGCCGGGCCATTTAACTTTCTATAAAATCAAACAAGATTGGGCTGATAGGGTTGAGTTCAATGAGTGAGACTATATACCCCTCCATATTCAGGGCACAGTTATTTGGACCCCATTTTCAAGGTAGTACACCCATTTAATTTGTAATAAAAAAATTAATTAATTTAAAGTAATTATGGAATGTCCAAAATACCCTTTTTCTTGTAATTTAACCTAAAACACATTGTAAGTACACCCACAAGATTATTCCTACTGATCAGAATTCCAGGAAACACAAAATTTGTTGCCGATCACCACCGCGGCAGTCTCGGAATGTGAAAGATAACCATCAATATATCTCTTTAATACATAATAAAAGAGGAGAAAAATGAAATAATATTTGGCGGATTAGCAAGAAAAGAGCAGTGAATGGGGAAATGGAAGAGACCACCACCTCACCCTTTCCCCTTTTTTTCAATCTTTCCACACTCTGTGCCTATTAATTTTATTTCTTTATCATAGATTATGGTTCGGGTAGTTTGTGGAGATACATCATGGCCTCTTTTTAATTTACAACAATTGATCATATTTGAGGCATTTGAGAGAGATAGACTTGAATACATTAGTTTTGTATACATTGACAATGCATACAACTAGTAGATTGCATTAAAAAAAAGGCATCACAGAAGCACACCAAGTGGTAGAGATGGAAATTAAGCAAGTAAAATTAGGGCAAACTGATAGCTCCAAACTAACATTTTCCCATTCTCATATAGTGGGGATGGAGGCAAAACGGAGGCGGCACGAAGGCAAACAACAACGGTCATGTCACGATGAAGGCGAATGAACGGCGAAGGCGGGTGCAACGAACATGAAGAAGAGAACAACTTGCGAACAAATCTCAAATTTCTGGATGGGTGTACCCTAATTTGTACTGTTCTTGCAGGGAGGAGAAATTAGGGTATTTTAGGTTATTAATGGAGTGTGTACTCATTTTAAATGGAGTTTAAAAATTGAGTGGGTGTACTACCCTTAAAATAGGGTCTAAATAACCATGCCCCTATATTTATTTGATACACCCACCCACTTAATTTATCCATTTAAATTTATATAATTATTAAATACACGCCTCACAATATACTTAAATTACCCCTCTCTCTAATATTATTCAAAATATTCATACACCCACAAACCCTCCTACTCTACACGACTTCACAACCCCATCTTCTCGAATACGAATTCCTCATAGACACCCCACACGCAGCGTCGGGCTGCAATACCACAGGACTCAATGCCACCACCGCCACGCAGAGCCGCGACTCAGCCCCGCCACCGTACATTTAAGCAAATACATTTAGAAAAATAGCTCACATTTCGAAAAATTGCTAATATTTCAACAAAAATATATTTTCGAATATCTGGCCAATTTTTGAAAACTTCTTGTCGAAATACTAACCATTTTTCAACGAACCAGGTTCAAAAATTGGTGTCGTAATTATTTTCAAAAAAACGCGAAAATAACAATCTTGGTACACAATATACGATAATTGTTGGCTAAAAATACAAAAAATTTGGTACACAATACTCATTCCATAAACGAAAAACAACATTCAAAGAAAAATAAAGTTATACTTCATCAAACAAAATATTCAAACAAGTACACTTACACAGATAGCATAAGACTCCTGAGTGTACACCATTTTTGTAACAAAACAACGAACTAATGTTGCATCACCGCCGTAAAGATGATAAAATGGTGGATAATATGTATTTTCTCTTCTCTTTTCTTCCCGTATTGATGTTCTTCTTTGTATTTGTATTTCATGTGGCTTTTGGTATTCTTATGGGTGTATCAAGTATTTTTTTTAATTATTATAAGGGCACAAAAATCATTCAAAATATATATTATAATAAGTCAAAAATAGGATGGGGGTATCAAATAAATATGGAGGGGTATATAGTAGAACCCGAGTTCAATTGACTTTCAAAAGTATAGTCCAACAATATTAAGGCCCAATTTCATGCATGTAATGAGCCCAATAACTGCAGGGCCGCAGGTTTAGAGTCCAATACCATGAAGGCCTAATAACATGCAGCTTCAGAGCCCAAAGACAGGGTAGACTAATTTCAAATATCAGTTTTTTTTTTTTTTTTTAACCAAAAGACCTGTATAATAATTCTAACGCAAGGTTTTATTTTTTATGACTGCAGTATTCCTTGGCCTACATATTTAAGAACAGTGTGTAGATCAATATGTATAAAAATGATTATACACCCATGAACACCAATTTATATGCACACTTATTATATTTAAGTCATCATTTTTAATGACCGTTTAATATATTAGTGTTATATTAGTACTTATATTAAGTATTTTCTTACTACATGTTTTTATTTTAACCTAAGCAAACCATGCCAATATTGATAAAAAAAAATAATCCACACCACTACAACGAATATTGCAAATCTTAAATTTCATATTTGTGTAGTTAATTTGAATGTCAAATTATTATAAACATTAATTTAATTTTAAACATTACACGTTAAAAAATATTTGGAATGAAAAATTATATTTTAAAACTTTGGTGAAAACGAAAAAATAAATAAGCTCTAATAGCTTTTGTCAATTTCTCTCACCCGTACTCTGCCACACGGCCAACATTTTTCACGCTCATTTTTATGTATACATACCTAGTGTAATTTCTTTAAAATTTGAAAGTTACATTCTGTTTAAGAGAAAAATACTTTATTAATTTACTTTTGGTGTGATCATTAGTTCTACATATAAACGTGCTAAAATATCAGTGTGAAACTCTGAAAATAAGTAAATATAATAATATTTTAAGCTGCTAAATTATCATACTTGTTCCTGTATATCTACGCACTAAAGTGCAGAATTGACCGGGCAAAAAAAAAGTTGCGACACCAATTCCAATTCAAGAAATTGATGCATTGCGTGTTCCCTATAAAACAAAACGTGTTGCTTGTGAGGTGTGATTTTCGATATATTAAGGTATAGACTATAGAGAGAGCTTAATTTGGGATCAAGATCCTCGTGTTGTACAGTAGAGTTTTGTGCACAAGTATGTGTATGTGTGATCCAAAGACTACATAATTCCGATTCTTAATTTGGTATCATGTGTAAAATTCCATAATATCGATATATATTTGATCTGCATAAAATTTTAATATAAACAAACTTATATTCTGGTTAAATAAATTTTTGTTCTATATATTTATTCACGAGATAATCATTTTTTACAAATTTTTGTCTTAATTAATAGTACTATGTTAAACGGGACCGTTAATTGTGTACTTGTGATGTTATAGTACACTTAATTAATGCTTTCTGAATGCTAAATAATCAATGAAATGCACGTACTAGGATAGTAAATATCCACTTTTCATTAAACACACATTTTATACTAATGTAGGAGTATATATTTAATTAGTCACGACATCTAATACATTTCACTAGTTTTGTCCAAAATTTAATTCAATTATGTGACCATGCAATTAATTTTCTTTAGTATTAATGTATAGTGAGGTGTCTTGCACAATTTAATTTTGGGTGTTTCATTAGTTAGAATCATATCCTTATTGCTAAACCCTTTATTATGTACAATATGAATTTGCATTTCTCCAATTAATATGCGAGTAAAGTTAATTATAAACAATTTATATGTTAATATCGAAATTCAATTTGACAATTTTTTAAACCCTGAATCTAACATGTCCAAATAGATCCTGAACTATTAATTTAAGACTATGCAGGATGTTTATTGATATCAAATATCAAACTGGCCATTTTTATTGTACAGGATAAAATATCGTTAATCATTTCTTAAAGATATGCATACCATAAACTAAGCTCAAATTTGTCAAATCTTGACATTCTCTAGCCCAATCTGTTTCCTTTTGCCCTCCCCTTTATTGATTAACTAAACTTTTACTAGTCGGATAAATTCCACAAGCTTTCGGCTAAATAGCTATCTACATTCATCCCACACTCCCATTAAGCTAATTTGGGGCTAATCAAATAATTTCTCTTTTTGTTTTACGTTGAGAGTGCAACATATAATAATTCATCCGATGGTTTTGTGGGGTGTAAATAATAGAATTATGATTTATATATAGGGCTATGCGATAGATGGTACATTACAAGAAATTAAATTGATCTTTAATAACAATAAGTGTTATATTCTATTATTATATTTTTTTAGCAAGAAAATAATTTTCATGTCATTAAGTTTTTTAGTTGGAGTATATATAAAGATAAAATTGATGTCACTACAAAACAGGTATCCACAATTCAGGGGGCGCTTGGTTAGCAACTCTTCAATAATAATGAGAATGAACCTAAAAATTAGGGGTTCATTTAAACAAAATCATTATCTTTCCTCCTAAATAAGGTAATCAATACTCCATTTTGATTACCCTATTTACCTCCTATAATCAGCCTACTCAATCACTCACTTATTCCTCCACCAACACATATTTGTTATCCACTTCAATTTCAAAATTAGACATGACACTAGCAACTCGACCACTATTGGAACAATCATTCCCCCAATATATCATTTTTATTATGGAGACATAGATGGAAAATAAATTTTTATTTTCATTACCGTTCATTTCAACCAAGCGCCCCTAAATATAACACATGTTTCTATATGGTTGAAAAAAGTACAAAGAAAGAGTCTAGATCCAAAAATTTCCTTTTTATTTTAAATGTTGATAATAAATAGATCCTAACACGAAATGTAGATTTTCATGAAGTGTTTAGTAAAGTCTATTTTATAATCAAAGGTAACTATAGTTAAGTTATATAAAATATAAATAAAAATGTCAATATATATATATATATATATATATATATGTGGGTGTGTATTAAAAACTTTTGGAGATAATGCAGATGGGTACACTACTAGTGAATTAGAAAACACGCAGATACAAACTATACTGATTAAAACCCGTATGATCTTAAAATCAAAGTACCGACCTATTTTTTAATAAACTAAGCCCCAATATATACATATGCATCTATACCAAATCATCATATAAAATCTCACAAAATGCCAACTTTTACCTATAAATCAGCACCCCACAAGTTTCCCAACTTATTTTATCAGATTAAGACAGCAAATAAAATAACATATATACAATTATTATATACATTTGATTTTATTTTGATGATTATAGAGATGACTCTTTTGTCTCCACTCTTTATAAAATGGAGGTCCAGTGCAGCCACTTTCATAGACGCTCCTCCCCAATATATTCAACTTGCCCACACTCTTTCTCTCTCTTCTCTCACTCTTCTCTTGGCTACTTTTGAGACTAGGCAATTGGGATCCAAAGAGAAATTTATGAGTTGGAAAGAGAGGGAAAAAAACAGAAATTTGTGACCCTTTTTCCTGCTAAAAAAAAAAGAAAGGAAAATACACATCTTTTAACACTTATTTCATGTTCAAACTGATATGCATGTTATAAAGCTTCACGTGTGATCTTTACTTTTTGTTTACAAAATCTTCATGAAAATGCCAAAAGTTTTTGCATTATTTGATATTTCTAATGAAAACAAAAAATTATACTCTTTTGTCTCAAAATCAAAATTCCATGCTTACAAAATGTTATATACTACGTAATGTAAGGACCTTAAATTTCGGTAACGCTTTGAATTTAAAAAAGAAACAATTTTATTATATATAATAATATATTGGAGTAAGGAATTAATATGTTAGCTTTCACAGGTTATAATCATAATGTGTAAAATCATCATACTTAAACAGTCGAGGAGCAATCATATATATACATGCACAACATCTTTATTACATCTACTTGTCTAAATAAGAGCGAACTATATATTATTGTCATCTTTCCATGATTGCTTTAATACGTGCTAATTAATTATTTCTAGAAACTAGCTAGGAAAACCAATATTCTTTACACAAATTCTTGAATTGTTCGACCAAAAATTAATAATTGAAACTGAAAATTAATCAATTTTTAGCAAGAAAAAAAAATTGTATGTATCCCATTACAACATCATTCATACGTAATATATTCGATATTTTCCTTGAAATTTCGACATAAAGTGGAGCAATATATTGGAATTGAAAAAGTGAAGCTGTCTAGCATTGAGCATAAAATCTGTGTTCTATCTGGAAAAAAAATAAAAAAAATGATTCCGACTTTTGAATTAAATGTCACATGAGGTTGAGGGTCCTATAGAGGAACCCCACGAGAGGCACGTAATGGTTTTACAACACAAAAATAAGGATCAAAAGCTGAAATTTTAGGGTCCTCTTTTTTTTATCTTTGTCATATATATGGTCGATAAAGTTTATTTTCTATTATTTCCAACGCTCCTCTATACCCCTCCAATACCTACGTTTCATTGGGAGAGAAAAAAGTTTTTTTGGCTTTTAGGAGGAAGAGTACTTGGGATTCTCTTTAAAGAGAATGACAGCCAGAGTAACTCAGTTTTGTGTACATATTTTTTGTGGGAATATTTCTTCTTTTATTCATATGCAAGTACTAATATCTTTTTACAATTTGACCTGCTTTCTTTCCTTTTTCATTTAATATATACACATATATATATATTAATTATTGATATCTTGTTATAAAGTACGGTTAATCTATGTATGAATTGACTTAATTCAAATTGGAACCTTTCATATACTAGTAGCAATACTATGTCGTTCTCACTTTAGGAGTTTAAGAGAGGCCTTGATTTCTATAAACTAATTCATTTCGTCATTGTTTTGAGTATTACATAGTATCATTTTTATGTGGTCGAATAAAAATATTAGAACAATAATATTAATTTTTACCACAATAGCATTTGTCGGGTGAATTAATATGAATAAATTAATTCAGCACCTCCTGAAATGCATGGGTATTCCGAAAAATTGAATAATTTAATGTTGGAATACGCACCTGCACTGACGGAGGAACAATGGGGCCAGTAGGGGCACTGGGGCCTCCTGTAATTTTGCAAAAAATTCAGGGGTATTTTTATAATTTCATGGTAATATATATAAAAATAAATATTTATGTGTATAGCATAAGTCGGCTGCATATATAAGCATAAGGCGGTGATATACGTCTGTGACTTGTGAGTGGCCTATTAAGCGGTTGAGTGGCCTACATATTTGAGATATATATATATATATAAGATATAACATTATAAATATAATACATATATTTTTTTACTTAGAATTCGAGAAAGACAGCAGCCCCTGTTAAAAAAAACAAAACAGAAAGATAGTAGTCAAGCTTCTCAAATTAATAAAATATTAAATCATTCATGCGCAGATTGAATTGAACAAGTTAGTTCCAAACTTCCAAATTTTAAAATTTGTATGCAGTATGCTTTCTTAGTGGATTTCTTTTATAATTTCCAAGTAATTGTTTTGCATATATTAGGATTAATTTTTTCATTAAAGTTATGAATATTTGTCAGAAATTGAAGTTATGAAATTGATTAAGAGTCCACTATGAAATTGAATGGGAGATAAATTGTTGAATAATTGTTTAGTTATGTACATTTAAAAGGATATTTTCAAAGTGTTAGTAACGAAGTTGTCATGCAACGCTTTCAAAGTATGAAGAGTCGAAGAGGAATGTTATAATTCTTTTAAAATATGTGTATTTTTTTATTTTTGATATTGGGTCATCCTAATGGTAAATTCTGGCTCCGTCACTGCGCACCTGCGTGTCCAAAATAAAAATAAACAAATGTTGGGTACCATGTCGAATACAAATGAAATATACATGGGGCAAAATTATAATTTTGGCCTTGGAATTAATTTTTTTACATTTAAATTTAACTTATGACTTTTGATGGATTGATAATTTGCATGTTTTATTGTGATGTTCCTCTTGTTTTAACTTTATATTTGTTAAGGCGTCAAAAATATTGTGGAATTATTTAATTTCTAGAAATAATATAAAATAACTTTAAAATTTATAATCATACTCCTGTCATAGCTTATCCAATTTTTTTTTTTAATTTGTGTATCAGTATTTGTATCCATATCGTTTATGTGTCTATGTATTCTTTTATACTACTTCTCTATAAATTTAGACTTTTAAATAGGATAAAATTATTTCATGATATTAGAATTAAAGGTTAAGATCAAATTAACCCCACACAAAATTATTTTAGTATTACTTTTTATTAATAATAGTATTAATTGTAAACCGTGCGCAAGGTGCATGTGCTACTTTGTCAAAGAATTAATATATGAATTGTAAAAGAAAAATGAAATGAGATTAAACATGCACCTAAAATATTTATCACCATAAAAAAAATGCTAGAATATATATATATATATGGGTATGGAACATGCAACTGAAATACTATCCAGAGATAAAACTTTTCCCGTGTCACTAGATAAAGTGCCGGGGCGGGCCACCTTAGTGGAAATCTATTTCTTTCTTCAAAAGCAATAAAAAATACAAAATAATTATCTCCTTTACCGGTAGGTTACATTAATATGAGCATTGCATCATTTTGGTCCCATCCTTGGCCAAAGAATTCTAAGGCATGCACCAATATCAATCTTAGTTTTAACACCCCAACTTCAACTTTTTTTACTGTCTACTTGCATTTACTTATATCGTAAATTAATTTTATCGTACAATTCAAAAGTAATATTAATTGTTTTTATCAGTGATGTAAATGACGGCCGTCGAGGCGGCAGCGCTTGTCAGCACCTACCGCCGACGATTAATGCAAAGCGGTCGTATTTGGCGGAAACTGCGTTTGGCAGCACCTAGGCGGCCTCGGCAATAGGCGACGCCTAGAATTTTTTATTTTTTTTTATTCTTTTTCAATTTTTAATAACTATAAAATGTTATATAATTAAAAAAAAAAGGAAAATTAAGAGGAAAATAACAAATTGCACATATGTGGATTGTGAATGTGGTAGTTTATTAATTTGGACATTTTGTTGGAGATGTGTTTAATATTACTTAATTACTTTAATTATTAAGTTGGATATTAAACAAATTAAGTTGGAAATATGGAACTTTATTACTTTGATAAACATTAAACAAAATATATTTAATAATAAAAAAAGAAAAAAGCAAAAAAAAAAACCTCGGCGGCCGTCTAGGCGGCCATATACCGCCTGCCGAGCGCCAAACGTCATATGCACCCTTGGTTTTTATTATACAATATTATTATCAAATTAAATAATACTACATCTGTCTCCAAACACTCTTCATGGTTGATTTTTTCTCGTATTTTAGCGAGCAAATTTTTTATTAGTATTTGAAATGATAAAGTGATTTTTAATGTAGAGTATGATAGATCTATTTCTCTTCTATTATAAAATAAGTTAAAAATTATTTTATCATTTTAAATACTAACAAAAATCTCGCTCGCTAAAACACGAGAAAAGTCAACTGTAAAGAGTGTTACGGGACGGAGGTAGTACTACATGTTAATGAAACAAGTATATTATAAAAAATTAAACACAAAATGTAAATAAATTTTACAGCAAACTGGTTCACAACATGCACTTTTTTTAGTGCACATTGAACTTCGATGGAGTGCATTCAATTTATTTAGCATAAATGTTGCTATCCCCTCACCAACTTTATTCAAGCACACAAGTCAATTTTTTATTAATTACTCTAATTTATTACTAATGAATGAATTAATAAGTTTATAATTACAAGAAGATGATATTGATGAGGAAAATAAAATAAGTTTTAGTTGTTATTAATTAACAATGTAACAAATTAGGATCATCATTTTAAATAAAATTGGACTATTAATAAGGAATGGAGGTAGTAGTATATTTGTGATTGAATTGTATGTGAATTAGTAGAGGATTAAAAATTCAAATCTTAGTCAACAATTTACCCCTTAATCGATCTTTTCTATGTCAAGAAAATAAAAGAAAGTTAAAGTCATTGTTAATTGTCTTCCAGTCTTGTCCTATTTATCAAGAAAAGAAAAGAAAAAAAATCAACACTAAGCTCTTTTATTTTGATTGGATTAGTCTTGGCCTGGTGGCGCCTGCTATTGTATAATTTATGTAGTTGGATGGGTTTTTTTTTAAGAAGAAGACTAATATAATTGGATGTTAATCGCCTAACAAACGCACAAGGTATCTATAAGTAACCTTTTTCTAAAGGCTACAACCGTATATTTCAATTTACTAATATAGTTATTCAAATCGTCCAAATCATTAACCTAAGTACTCCAAAATTGATAATCTAGTCGGCATTTGCCACGTAGCTTCACTAAAAAGATGACAGCTATTTTTATTTTCTAGCATTAGGATGCATGCGACATTTAAATTTAGCTAGATGGGTTGCCTTGTGTGGGAACCACTTAATATATATATGTTAGATACAAAATGCTAAAAAGACTTTGCCCTAAAGTGTGCAATCTCAAAAAGCTTAGTCCATATAATTACCTAAATTCCTAAATGTCTTTTAGAAATAATTAAGTATAGCTTTCAACATAGTTTACGGGAATTTATTCTTCTCAACTTCCTATAATTGATTAGGATAATTCAAGTGGAGTATAATTGAGCGTGGGCATCTTCTATAGTTACATAGTATACCTCCAAATGAAATTCAGTATTATTTACTTTATCTTCAGATTAAAAAACTATGTTGGAAATTTACTGTCAAATCTTATTCAATTAAAAAATTATTTGATTTTATCCCTCGTCCATTCAAGTAGCAAGCAAGTGAATTATATTTTCCCTTGCACTCATCATTTCATTCTTAACTAATCTTGTCATACGGATCAACCGTTTTAGTGTTTCAATGGTAGTTTTAAATAGCATGTATTATAAAAGTACTGTGTCAAATGTATCTCATATTGCCTTTTACAGACCATATTATATGACCACGAGCCATGTCGCCCACCCTTCTCTCTCTCTCAGCTTCCCCCCTCTCTCTAAACTAAAATCGAAAATCTGTATGTCGGGTATATGGGGATAGCGACAACTTCCTTTGCTGGCTTTTTCGGATTAGGCTGAACTTATGATTTCCGTACCTTTTTTTTCCCTTATAAGTTTGATTATAAAAATATTATATTAAATATGATGTAATATTTTTAACAAAATGTCAATATTAAGTCCCAATATTCCTTCTCAATTAATCTTTTTCCTCAATCTTTCATATTTATCCACATTGATATGAACGAGTGTTGTAAAATTATTGTGAAGTAATTTATAAATAAAATGATTATTTGTAAAGATGATGATAAAATAATATTTTGTGAAAAGGATATGAAAATAAATTTGATTAAAATGGTAAAGGAGAATAAATTTGAGTGATAGAGAGAGTACTTCTTTTAAAGCATTGCATCCAAATGAAAAGAGGGGTAATAAGTGTCTGAGATCCAGAGAAGGAGAGAGCAAGAAGGGGTCCGGCCACGAGATGGGGGGAAGGGGGTTAAGGAGTCATATTCATTGATTGGATCACTCCTTTATTGCTGGAGGGACCAAGTCTCTTCAATACAGCCTCCGCGCCTTCACTCAATAGATACCCTGTGATAAAACAAATGGCAAGGCTACAAAATCTTCATTCTCACTCACATGCATTCCACAGCCCCGACTAATGGGTCAGCCTCCGGTGGGCCGGCTCACTAAACTAAATTCATTAAAAAATAAAATAAAATGTTTGATTTTTATTGCATCCAAATACAGCACTCAGGATTAAAAACAAAAACAAAAAAGAAGGCCCCAAAGACCCTTGTATAGTTAGGCCACGATTCTTGGCCATAAAAGAAAGAGACTTTTCTCTCGTAAAACATAAAAAAGGAACTCGACGTGCGTACATCCATCACACGCACGTGCGATCCCCACTCGAGCAAAAAATTAAGTCCAGTATATGGTTAGGACGGTGAAAAAAAAAAAAAAAAAAGGGAAAATTTCCCGCCAAAAAAGCACGCATGCGCATGTGTATGAACACACAACACGTGTGTTTACACATCACTCAAAAATCCCAAAATGGGAAAAGATAACTAAAAAATAAAAATCAAGGAGCCACGACGACGATCCTAATTTTGGTCTTCCTTCTTCTGCTCCCTTTTTCTTCACCTCGCTCTTGTAATCTTGACTTGTATTACACAAAGAGCCCAAACTTCAAAGTTTGAATCCCATATTTTGCCAACCCCTTTGATTCTCACAACCCTTTTTGGTCCCACAAACACATGTATAATATCCCTTGGTTCAATAATGTATTGCCACCTTTGATCAATTCAATCACTTCCCACTTCACTCATACACCATATGACTCCACTATCTACTTAATACTTTCTCTCTCTTCTCACGCAAATATATATATTTATTGGTATGTACCAAATCCCGTTCTCTCGGGAATCTGCAAAACCCCATTATTCATGGATAGCAATTCCCCACCAAAGAAAAGGATGATAATAAAACCTCCCCCCAAACTCTTGTACGCATATATGTATCTACTACGTATCTACATCACTCATGTCAATTCTCATCACCCTCTGAGAAAAAATATTGAGGATTCTAGACAAACCTTGGACCACCATTATTATTATTTTAATTTTTAGTTCTGGACTCTATTTTCACTTGTCATCATCCGTTATTTAATTTCCTCCTCTTATAAGATGATGATGATGATGGGGATGGGGATGAGGACGAAGAGGATGATGAGTCACTCGAGGTGAAACTAGGCCGAGTCGTGACTCGGAGCTGCGGTAGGACCTTTGGTGGCTTCTTTTGCATATTCTTCTGTTGAATCAATTGGTAGCAACTTGTAATATTGTCCTGCAAAACAGGGGATTAGTTTTGTTTTGGAAAATGAAACATACCCATCATCATATATATATACTTCTTTACTCAAACATAGTTTCATACTTTGTGAAGCCCATCACTCCATGATTCGGCATGTTGAGCAGTTATGAGAGAGAAACTTGGGAGATCGTTTGCTGCACTAAGTATGGCCGAAGCAGCAATGCATGATGGCCTATACTCGAGGAAGCTAGTTTCTGTTTCAAATTTAAAATTAAACGCCGAAATACAAAAAAGTGGAACAGAAGAATCAATCCTAGTTTAAGTACCTTGAATAGTTGAGAGAATACATTCTTTAGCCCTTGATGAAAGGAACCCAGTATAAGTCCCGGTTGGGTCAATTTTGAGTGCGAAGAAGCTAAGATAGCAAAATGGAGAAATGGAACGAAGTCTCCAATCCAACACCCTTAGCACAAGAAGCTCCATTCTTTGGATGTTTTTTGGTTCGAAAATAAATTTACAGCCTTCAACCTGATAATTAAAAATATAAGTAACCAATTATACACTTAAGTACCCATCAAATTAATTAGAAATTTATTTATTTTTATTACCTGAAGATCCAATAGCGAAGGAACAAGAGGTTCCTCCATCTTCGCAGCTAATGACAAACATGCAACGGACAACAGTTGCATTGGCCATCCATTCAATTTCTGCAATTATTAGTACCAAAATTATTAGTTGCAATGGCCATCCACCCAATTAAATTGTTATAATCAAGATTAACAAAATCAATGGTTGGAATGCACTCTTAAGGTTGTTAGGGAGCCAAAGGGACAAATGGACCGTCCTGATGCATTGTTTAGAAGAAGATAATCTTGGGTTAGAAAGTATGACTAACGAGCGTGCTTTTAATTGAGTCATCATACACATACTTCTTAACCCCATCCACGTCATCATCAATGGTTGATTAGTGGTATGTTTAGGTGCATAATTAAGGTTTTGTTTAAGTCTAATGGGACAAGAGGCGACAGTGATTTGGCAAATTAAAAAAAAAATGTGCCTAGATGAAATTAATCAAAATGCATATATGATACATAAAGTATGTACTTTTAATAGTATCACTATTTTTACCGATTAAATTGGCGATATTTAAATAAATAGATTATTACTATATCAGTTGTGGAGTTTTCATGGTTGAATTAATCTACCTTAATTATAATAGTTCACAGTTTAACTTTAACTAAAAACAGTTAATGATCCCCTGATTAAGTGATTAGTAATTACGGGTCCTTTTCAATATGCATCAAAAGTCAAAATTATTACTAGTAGTCACTGAGTGTGATTTTGAAATGACCAAAAATTTTGTGTATTGACGGTAACGGAAGTCGTACCGGCAAGTGATGGGAGTACAGAAAACGATCTAAGTAGTGGACGGAGAGAAACGCCGTTAAGGGTTGGAATCCGTAATAGCGTTGCACCTGCACCAAAACAAAAATTTCAGTCAAGTGGTCAACCCTCGTTAAGTGCGCCGTTAAGTCTACAGTACGCCGCTGCGCACTGTTTCATCGCGTTAATGAATACTCCGCCGCGTTTTCCTCACCCGTCGGGCGCATACTAGCGCTCCCAGTCATTACAAAGCTAAAGTGCACCAGCAGTACCATGGCATAATTTCATATACTGATAAATCAATAATAAATGCTGTGCGCCACCAGTGTATTATAGCTTAATCCATCCTAATCTGCGCCTCCTATCGATAGCTTGTTCAAGCAAAAATGGCAACCGGCGTATGATAGAAAAGGACAGTGAAATAAAACGGGATATATACCTTGAGAATCCATGCAACTGATTCCGCTCTGTTCGATTCATCAATCGATTGGTGAGAGACACGGAAATTGATTCCGGCGAGATCTCTCTCGTCTTCCAAGAGGCCGGCGATTGCCTCCTCGACATCCGTCGGATTAGATTCGATGTCCGATGAATATTCCGGCAAGTCATCACCGCCGCCGGTGAGAATAATACTCGAGTCCTCGCCGCAGAGAAGGTCGGGGAAGCAGTCGGAACACGACAGTGACATGGCGAATGAGAACGCGGATGATCGGTCTTCAATCTTTTCTGGTCATTCAACTGGACTTTGGCTTCGATTATAGACGGAGATTCATCGGAAAATGCGTCGGAGAATGTGGGCGGCGAGAGTGTGCTATGGTGGGGACTGTAGGTTTTCTCGTGTGTTTTGGTTTTGATTCCCTCCTGTTTGCGTTGGATATATAGATAAAATGGCTCATTTTGTTTTTTCATTTGTAAATTGATTTATTATCTTTTTTATTTACTTATTTATTTTGCAAAATAAAGGGGGCTGTGGCTACTTTTGATATTTAAACTTCGTATTCAGTAAATTTCTCAAAACTAATCATAAGTATCGGTTAGGCGTTTTAAATCATTTATTGTATTCTAATCTAGTGTATTCAATTGAGATTTTATTAATTTTTTTCACGTGAATTAAGAAAATTCATAAATTCCATGTAGTGTTTTGTTGACTTTTTTTTTTTTTTATTTATTTACATGAATTTTTATAGACATTGAGGGATATATATTAATAATATTTATAAATATTGTACATAATAATGAAAATAATTTTGCACGACTAAAAAAATTCACTACAAAAAAAATTAAAAATTGCATACGAAATTCTCCAACATAATATTTCCTAGTAAGATTGCCTCCATTGAGGCCTGCTTCACCACTCCCTCCACTTTAAAAAATCTATCGGAATATGGAGCGAAGGGGGATTGAATAGTTTTCTCCCAGTTCTGAAGCCCACATTGGGACTGAGACACGACCCATATTCCTACGGGAAAGTCGAAGTCTTCATTAGTGTTAGGGTAATAGCTAGCGTTTATATATAGATGTAGGAGGATCTGAATCCCTTCTCACCCACAACCGGCCTAAAATGGAAGTATCTTTCATCAAGGGTGCTTACAAACCTACACAATTTTCTAGTCATATAAGCAATATCTTCATTTTTCAATCTACAAATAATTTGCATACAAAATGAAATTTTCAGGTAATAATTACTTACAAGCAATTTGCCTACAAAAATATATTCACAAATAATTTGTCTACGAAAATTCCGTAGGCAAATTATTTGTAAGTAAAGAATGAAAATGTCTATATAATTAGAAAATTTGTATGCAATTTCATAGGCAATCTATACTACGAAATTTGTTGTTGGAAAATTCATAGTTACATTCTTTAGTCTATTTTATGTTTTCTCCCCCAAAAAAATATGTTGAGGTATGGATCAATATCTTCTATTCCATATACTCACTTTCATTACCATTTCTTTCGTGCACTAGTTTTATCGTATATCTCAAATGCAATTTTAAACGATATTAGTTGTTGAAAGTGTCTATACTATGGAAAGTTAAAAAACAACGATAGATACGAAATGTTGGACGTGATGCGATCACACACCGACCAACATCCGTACAAAACAGATAGCAGCGGAACCAAATAAAATTTCACAAGTTATATGAAATAACTTATGAGTGTTTCATGGCAAAATCAATCCACTATAAAATTGTGAATTACAATGAGTCCTTTTAAAATAGAAAATAAGCTTAAGGACTTTAAAACAGACTGAGAAAAGTATAAAAAAAAAAGAACCAACCGTTGAAATTTTGAAAACAATTTCAAAAAATAAATGTTCTCTCAGATGTGGTCACATACTCAGTCACACAAAAGTAAGTATAACTTCTCCCTTTTTCTATTCTCAATGCTCGATCCTTCTACATCTCATGGTGAGTTCCTCTTATACACAATGTTGATTCCGTTTAGCCATGATTTCATCCACAAAGATAATAAAGCACATGGGTATAGAAACTTGGAAACAAAGACTAAATCCACTCCATTAACTCCTCCTACAATGTCTCTAATTGATTTTATCTTGAACTATATGACTTAGTCAAAATTTTCTCACCTGCAAAATATCAAATAAATATTTCAAGTAAATATCATCCAAATCTTAATAAATTAAATATGAATAAAGACAAAATAAATAAAATAAAATATTATAATTTAAAATAAACACTAGCAGCTGTTTTTATTATACATTATTATTATCCAGTTAATACCTTATAATAAAACAACTGATATTGTAAATCGATTTTATGATAAAAATGGTTCACTGTATATTTTGCAGTAAACACTGTCGTTTATATGGTCGAGTGTCCAAAGCAAACACTATCCGTATATTTGTATTTAGGGATGTAAACGAATTGAATCGAGTCGAATACCACAATATTTGAATTCGTATTCGTAAAATTATCTCGAATATCGAATTCGAATCGAACATTTTTCGAATAGTAAATGTGATTTATATTTGATTTGAAACTCATATCGAATTATTAGAAAATATACGAATACTTGAGTCGAATATTCAAATCAATTTTTTTTCTCAAGCATGTTCCTAACAAATAATATTCAAGAGAAGGTATTATGTGAACAATATTCACAATGAAACTAGTTTGAATGGTATTAGTAAATTAAACTAAAAGTATCAGTGAATCTATATATATATATCCTAATATACTATATAGGAGGGGCTGCAAAATCCTATGTGGCGAGCCCTTCTTTCTCTATTTCAATTCCTTGCTCTCCCCTTTATTCTAGCTTTTTCTGATCTCAACCGTTCAATTTCTTTTATCAAATCGTGATCGTTCATTTCGTTTTTTTCCTCTATATAAGTGAATCCCTTATACCACAATTGTTCATTACATTTTACGTGACTCATGTCTCATCCGTTTCTCTCTTTGTTCTTCGCCTGTTCTTCGTGTGCCGGATTATGTCGAGAATTGTTTGTGTTCGTCTTCCTACCGTGCCTTAATTTTTATGTTTCATTTTCCGTGTGAGGTTTTGTTACTTGCATTTTTTTCCGGGCATCCATCGGCGTATTCTGCAATCGTCAAGATTTCATCCGTCGTCGTGTTTTGGCGTATTCCGCGAGCATCCTGATTTCATTCGTAGATTGGATGGTCTGAAATGTATTGCGTTTTTAGTTTTATGTCCTCTTTTTTTTTCTTTGAATTTGTTAGCCCATTTTGGATATTGAGTGTTATACCATTGTATTGTTTGAATTTACATTTGAGATTTTTATATGTAAGTAGTTGTTGAATCGCTGGGTTTGTACTGATATTTTGTATTAATGAATTGAACTTATTCTTTCGCATTCCTTCATTTTCATAGTTTCGAGTATGTATTATCGTTTGCGCTTCCGTCTTTTCCTTTCTTGGTTGTTCTGATTCTAATTGTTTGGAATTCATACATTGTTGCTATGCATGATTTGTGTGTATTCGTGGAAAATTTAACACTTTGGAATATTATTAATTGCTTCACATACTAATTTAGAGGTATGTAACGTACGTATTAATTAGTGATAGCAATCTACATGTGGACGATGTTGGATACGGAAATACCGCTTATATGACGCCAACTTATTTTTGTAACCAGAGGGTGTTAGTGCGTTTTAATGTTGTAAATGATCCGTTGCAAGATTGCCACAATTAATGTGCATGGATTTTGGTCTTTTAATTAATTATCCTCCGTTCTGGATGTTATTAAGATGTAGTAGCCATCGTCTTGCCGCTGTTGTTTTTTTATTTGCAGTAAATAATTAGTGATATTCTACATGTGGACAAGGTTGGATACGGTAATACCGCATATCTCATGACGGCTTATTTTTGTAATCAGCTGTTGTTAGTGCGTTTAGTGTTTTAAATGATCTATTGCATGATTGGCACAATAGACGTGCATGGATTTTGGTCTTTTAATTAAATGATTCATTCCAATATTGTCAAAGTTGTTAGTGCGTTTTAATGTTTTAAATGATCCATTACAAGGTTGCCACAATAAACGTGCATGGATTTTGGTCCTTTAATTAAATGATCCATTCCAAGATTGCGAAAGTAGACATGCATGTAGTATTGGTATGTTGACTGCTTATAATGTGAATAATGAATAATTTTGGCCATTTAGTTAATACATAGAATTTATTAGAACCTAATATTATGAATATATAGTGGGCGTAATTTTTCTATTCAATTATATTGATTAATGGTCCTTTAATTAAATGATTCATTGCAAGATTGCCAAAGTAGACGTGCATGTAGTATTGGTTGAGTACTTATAATGTGAAGAATGAATAATTTTGGTCATTTAGTTAATACATAGAATTTATTAGAACCTAATATTATGGGGACATATAGTAATTTTTCTATCCAATTATATTGATTAATTATTTTGTCATGATTTGGGTTATTTATTTAATGTGCCATCCATGATTGTCCCAGTTATGAGAGTTGAATGCTTATAATTATCATTCCTAATGCATTCACTTGCATGTTTAATTTATTAGAGTATCATTTGCTAATTATTAGGACTTAAAATTTATTATAATAAGTGGGTGTCCATATAATTAATTCCAACATCTTTTTTTCTCCCTCCCGCATGATCTTCGCATGCTCACGGAACGGTAATGCAAATAGTGTGCTGATTAGAATTTAGTTTTGGATGCTTAATATATTGGTTTTGGATGCTTAATATATTGCTGTGCAGTATTCTAATTATTGGGAGTTGATGTTTTCCATATTAAGTTGGTGCCTATGGAGTTAATTCCACCGTTTTCCCCTTCTTTCTGCTATTTTACACTCTATTTTTAGGATAGTGATGTTTTCCTTTGAATTCGAAATATAATTATGTAATGTATGAGTTTCTTAGGTAACGCTAATCGCAAAGTCGGCGCATGGATCATCGACCCTTGATGCAAATACTTCTCCTTGAATCTGTTTTAATTATAAATTGAATAAGAATATGTTGACTAATTATAATAGGAATAATGATTAAGATCGTTGAATTGGTTAATAAAGAGGATTTATTAAAATTTAATTTGTGTGTATAATATATGGTGGTAATTCATGGAATTAAATTTCAATTTAATATGATATTTACTTCTACATTAATCGTGTACAGACTAAAGTTAAGGATGATCATTCAGTATAATATATAGGAATAAGGATTAGGATGGGTGAATTGGTTAATAAAGAGGATTTATTAAAATTTAATTTGTGTGTATAATATATGGTGGTCAATCATGGAAATGAATTTCAATTTAATATGATATTTACTTCTACATTGATCATGTACTGGCTACACTTAAGGATAATCATTCATTATAATATGAATATGAATTAGGATGGGTGAATTGGTTAATAAAGAGAATTTATTAAAATTTAATTTGTGTGGAGAATAGATAGTGGTAAAATTAGGTTATTATCTTTGTACCTTTGCAGAATTGGATCGTGTATTGACTAACCTTAAGGATGATCATTAATTGTAATATGAATAGGGATTAGGATGGGTGAATTGACTAATAAAGAGGATTTATTAAAATTTAATTTGTGTGGAGAATATATAGTGGTAAAATTATGTTACTATCTTTATATCTTTGCCGAATTGAGACGACATGTTTCCGTATTTTGCAAATTATGACAATATTTTTATATTATATTGTCGTTCGATTATATCGTTCTTGGTCTTTTTCTGGACTAGAGTTTTTGGGATGTGGCATAAAATTTCACAATCATAAAACCTAATGTCCTTATTTTGTAAAATCTTGAATATAGTGTTCTAATTTCATAGGTCTTTTTGGTTGATCATCCCATTCGGATGAATATTAAGTAGCGTTGCATGTATGTGGACAATATTAGTCGCAAAGTTGGTGTATAGATCAAGAATATGTTGACTAATTATAATAGGAATAATGATTAAGATGGTTGAATTGGTTAATAAAGAGGATTTATTAAAATTTAATTTGTGTGTATAATATACGGTGGTCATTCATGGAATTGAATTTCATGATATTATGAAATTTACTTCCACATTGATCATGTACTGACTAAACTTAAGGGTGCTCATTCATTTGTGTTGATTAACTTATTCAATTATGCACACTGAATGCTTGCACTTTCATTTTTTGATATATATTCAATTTGATTTTTTAAATATTAGTATAACATACATTAGTATAATATACATTAGTTTCCAAGTTATGACAATATTTTTATAGTATATTGCCGTGTGGTTTATTTGAACTAAATTTTTTGAGATGTTGCATAAATTTGCACAAGCATAAAGACTAATATTCTTATTTTGTAAAATTTGACTATAGTCCTAATTATGGCTGCCTACCGAGATTTTTTCTGCTACTATACTTTTTTTTCCATTCAATTTTTTTCTCTTTTTAGACTATTGATAGTTGTCATGCCGACGAATATAGAATTGATAATCTGGTCTTTCTATTTTTTGTCCATTCATCGCTATTGTCCATTGCCGCGTCGGTGTTTATAAATTTACCGTTTGGCTCGATGTGCAGTTCACTTTTGCCTGCTAATTTGTAGTACTTAATACTGGCAAGTAATTTTTAATATATTAAATTATAACTGATATTATGACAATATATTTGCGAGCCTTCTGAGTTACAAACAATATCTTTACATAATTGCAGAACTGTTTTTTTTTTTTTTGTCCTTTTGTTACCCTTTTTTTTGTACTTTGTGGTCCTTATTTGTGACATTCACATTTTCTATTACTTGATGTGTCTTAATATTTATTTATGTTGATGAATTAAATGATTAATTACACATGCTAGCCAAAAGGTGGTGTATAAATTTAGATAATTTGATTATTTCATCTTTGATTGATACTCATGAAAAAAGGTATTATGAATAATTTTTTGATGGAAATTAAGGTGCATAAATTTATTCAATGCTTTTGATATTTATTTGTGTTGATACTTATGAAAAAAAAAAACGCATGTGCTAATGAGTGCATGTCTTTATTTTGCAAGAATGTAACGTTCTTTAAATAATAAATTAATACTCATTGCTACCATTAACTAAATTGGTTATAAGAGAATTTTTTAATTTTAGGACACTGCCTTATGTGTGTTTGTAGAATTAGGACACTGTCTTTACGGGTTTGCAAATTGAGACAATATCTTTTAGAACTTGCAAAATTAAGACAATATCTTTATAAACTTGCAAAACTAGAGCACTCTCTTTCAATTTAGCCAATTTAGGCAAAATATTATAAAAGATAGCCAACTAGGCATATTATAATCGGGTTTTATTTGACCCACATTTTATAAAATTTGGCCTAAATTTGCCCAAAATAAAGAATAGTGTCCTTATTTTGCAAGATTATAAAGATAGTGTTCTAATTTTATAAGTCCATAAAGATGGTTTCCTAAATTTGTAAGCCCGTAAAGATAGTGTCCTAATTCTGCAACAGCATATGAGTTAATATAGTTTGTCAATATTTTATTGGTGAAATGTCTTAATTGTTATAGATAATTGTATGTAATTCTTATGGAAATTACACTTTTTTTATCCTTAACTTTGGTTGACTTTTGTTTTCATCCTGTTCACTTTGAGATTTTGAATTTTATTCAATAACTTATAAAAAAAATTGTGTTTTTTATCCTATTACCTGCTACATCGGGTAACTATTACGGAAAAATCTCACATGACACCAATTTTTTGTAATTTATAGGATAAAACTAAAAAAATGTTACGTCAGATTTACCGAAAAAATATTTAGTATAGCAGGTAATAGGACAAAAAAATACAAATTTGTAATATATAGACAAAATTAAATACCTCAAAGTTCATAGGACGAAAATCAAAGATAACCATAGTTAAAGGATAAAGAAGTGTATTTTTCCTAATTCTTATATTCCAAGTTTTTTTAATTAACTATATTTTCTTAATTTCTTATTAATAAAGTGCATCCAATGTAACGCCCCGAATCCAAAACACATTAATTGTATCGAATTCGAGGTGCCACTTGTGACTAAAATCCGAACTATAAAATTTTTGATATAAAAAGGGATAACAAAATGAGAGATGAGTTTTATGCAGCGGAAGAAATGCGTATATTATATAAATAAGTATCTCAGACACACACACACACACACACATATATATATGAATATAAAGCTTAGTATTTAACAGTAACATTTTATTTAAGTGGGGAACTCTGTGTCGTCTCTATTACTGTCCTTGCTCCACTAAATCAAAATCTACAAGGGTTGTAAAAAGGGGGCGTGAGATTTGAATTATCACGTATGGGTGATTTGCAACGTCATGGGATTGGTAAATCCGAAGTATATATTAAATTATACTCATTAATAAAATATTTAATTCATTTAATCAATTGACATAATAATACGAACATCATAAATCATATAAATAACAAGTTCACATAAGAATCAGTTGGGCACAACAAGTTTCACATCATATAATTGAAATATCACAAGTTGATTCACATTAAGGGCGAAGCCCAAAGTCATTTTCAAGTAACGGCCCATTCTGTCAAAATCATTTTCAACACATTGAGAATCTCCTCCAAACTATTTTCATAAACAACCCCCGTATGATATCCTCTTTCGTATTACTGGTGGTCATATACCACTGGTGATCATTTATCACTTGTGTTCCGAAACACTGGTGGTCATTTATCACTGGTAATCATTTATCACTGGTGGTCATTTATTACTGGTGGTCATTTACCACTAAATAAAGTGATCATGTAACTTACTTTCCTTATTCTCATAAAGTTGTCATTTCAAACCATGGGAAAAATCACATAATTCGTACTTAAGTTGGTTCATGCTCACTTAATGCCCTTAATCATGCAATGGTGATAGATTTATATAAAACAATAGACATCTTGTATCATATATAATTATATCACGTAATTCAAACAATTATATAATAGGGTGTACATTTATGTTGGATTAGTTGTTTTAGATTGATTTAGTCGAGTTCAGAGTATACCAGCACAACGTATTATAAGCAGATCGATCAACCGATCATCACCCACCTTTTAACTTTATAGCTAAGTTACAACTGTCTTGAAATTCCTTTGGAAGATAACCCGCCTTGTAGAGACGTCCCGAGAGTGATATATAAACAGAATGTCGGATCCCTCGTGCGTATTCCGATTAGCATAGAATCCTAGTACGAAACCATTTGATTAAAAGTTGACCTTCAAATTATTAGGAAAACTTGAGAGCTTGTGTTACGAGAATCGAGGAGGTCGTTATCTTATTGACCTATTGAAATATACATGCTTAAAAACACACACTATCTTGGTAAATACACCACTTCTAAAATGGGTGGGTGTATTTGGGGTGTACTTACTAACTCTCTTGTTTGTATGACATTTCTATTTCTATAAAATAATCTATTTGTTTTCTTATATCATTTTATAACTTAAAATAATAATATATAATAATTTCTCAAAATGAAGAAGAAATTTATTTAAATAATATTAATATAATAAAAATAAGTTTTTCTTTCTAACATTTGGATTTCTTATTTTAAAGAAACTCTTGAATATAATTTATATTTTATAAATAAAACTCACTTTATTATTAATTATTTGGTTTTAGAAAAACTTCATAATATATATATATATATATATATATATATATATATAATTTTTCTTAATACTTTAAAAGTTGATAAGTGGCACTTTTAAAACAAAAGAATAATATTATTTCCCAAAACCACTCTTTTTCATTTGTTAATAAAATTGGATATAAACGACTTGTCTTTTTTGGTCCTTTCTCTAAACTCTACTAATATAATAATTTTGATAACCCAAAGTACTTTTAAAAATTCAAGAGTACTATTCTTTTCCCAAACAACCGAGAACAAGAATTAAGGAAATGCCCTGGGAGAAGAATAAAGAGATTTTTAGAAATCTGTAATATCTTTTAGGAGAGACTCAATATTTATTTTCTATGTGTGGACGAATATAATACATCTCATATATTTATTGCATAATTTATAATTTAACGATATGTTGTTGCTATGGAATAAAAACGTAAATTGTATTGAGAAAATTAACTTTTTAGAAATTGGTGAAAATATGTTATGATGATTTACGAACCCGCGATACTCGCGGGTCTAACACTAGTATATATATATAAATAGAAGTGAGGAGAGAGAAAAAGTTATCATTATAGGAGCAAGTGAAGTCTCACTCTCCATTAAGGAGAGTGGATTAACTTTACAATTTTCTTTTCTTTCTTCTTTATTTTGAATCAATAGTTTCAAAGTTCTTTAAGCTGTTAATTTTAAATCTATTTTCAACACACTATATATCAAATTAATTAACTTTTGAACATTTTTATTTAATATGTACTGCACATATAAAATGAAAAGTAATATTTAAAATATTTATTTTATTTTTGTTAAAGTGTTTTTTATTGACTTTAACTATATATGATGAATTGAATTAAAATAATTTTATTTAGACTACATAAGTTTTGTTAAATATTAAAATTATTTTATGAATTTTAGTATTTATTGTTAATTTAGTACATAAGTGAAAATTGTATGATTAATTTAATAATTATAATGCTCACATATATACAATATAATCTTTACATATTAATTGGAATTTGGATTATAGATTAAATAAATTTAATGTAAACTTTTTATGTAAGTTATTATACAATCTCGCGTTTAAAACTTATAATATTCAATCTGTGCATCGCACGAGAGAAACACTAGTTGCACTAAAATTATCAGCTCCAAATAGTATTTAGTTTTTTTATTAAAGTTATTAGTTGAAGTGGTACTAGTTATTCTCACTAAAGGTGTTAGTTATTTCAACATAAGGTATTAGTATTTTTTATCGATAAAGTTGTGGCTCGAACCCACGACCTTTGTATCATAGGTAGAGCTGTCAAAACGAGCCCGGCCCATCAGCCCGGTTTTAAGGACGGACTGGGCCCTAAAAATATAAGCCCGAAAAGAAACGGGCTTTTTTGGCCCGGCCCAGTAGGCCCGGCGGGCCTATGGGCTTGGGCCGGGCTTAGCCTGGTTTTCTGGGCCGGCCCGGTTTGATTTTGATTTTTTTTTTAATAAAATTGAAAACCTAGAGATAAGACAAAAAAAGGAGCAGTAGTCGAGATTAGTGATTTTGCCAAGGTTGGTAATAGTTGCCACAGGTCACATCCATCCCTATACTCACTATGGTCTTAATTTCCTCATCCCTATATATATGTATCATATTATTTATGATCATACCCCATTTTTTAAAATAAAATACATTATAATTTATTGGTTGAATTTTCATCCAGGGAAATGAACGAATTCTTTTGAACAACCACAAATTGGTGGTACACATAACACACTTGTACAATTAAGGCAAATATGAATTGAGGGATAAGATTTTATTTAAGAGTATCACTACTCAAACCCCAAAATCCTATAAACTCGCCCCACTTATTAAACAAATCTCAATAAAATTTAAAAATTAACATCCATTACTAAACATAACCCATTTTATTCCTATAATATCCCTATCTTATCAAAATAAAAAATAACACTTTCCTATTAAATTGTTGAATTTTTATTATTGAATTATTGTTGAAATAAAAAATAACACTTTCCATTCTATTAGGATTTGTTGAATTATTATTCTTAAATTTTATTTAGGAATTTGAGTTTTATTTTAATTATTGAATTGTTGTTGACAAACTAAATAATATTTATAACTATATGAGTATAATTTGTATGCTAAATTATAAATTAATAAGGTAAATATATAAATCAAATATAATAATAATATTTAAAAAAATAAAAAAGTTGGGCCGGTTTGGCCCGGTGGCCCGGTTGCCCGAGATGGGCCAGGACGGGCTTGGAAATTGGCGGCCCGGTAACAACCGGCCCGAGCCGGCCCGGCCCAGTAAAAACTAAAAGCCCAGTGGGCCTGGGCCGGGCCGGCCCGGCCCGGCCCATTTGACAGCTCTAATCATAGGTAGTGGGATTTTAACCATTTGACTTGAGTTATACCACTTCGTCAGATATTAGTAATTTGTTGTTCACGGTAATAGTTACCGTGAGTATTATTCACATAATACTTTGCCAATATTCAAATATTCATTTCAAAATTGTCATTATTTGAATTCACAATCTCATTATAAACTTAAAAATTTGCATAACATAATCAAATAAGTAAATGAAAAAAAATTATTAAATTCATGGAAAAACACTTTAATAATCAAATTAAGAGTGTTGACCTACAATTCTTTTTTTAATTAGTTAAGTTTTTTAATAATTAAATTACATTATATATTTTTAATTAAAATACTTAATTAAGAATTGCCCACAAGCCTACTTGTTGGATGAAGTTATAAAGGTTAATATTCTTAAAATAATTATAATGAACTTAAATTTATAAATAATTATATTTATTATTACTATTAATATATAATTATGTAATTATATATTTAACCGAATATTTAATCGAATATCATAGTATTTGTATTTGTATTTGATAACTAATCGAATCAAATATCATAGTATTTGTATTTGTATTTGATAACTAATCGAATCAAAAAAATTATTTGTACCCGAATTCGAATTATAAAATTTCGAATACAAATACTAAATCGAACCAAAATTGTTTGATTTATTTACAACCCTAATTGTATTATTAAGTATTCCACGTCACTCTAGTGTGAAATGGATTATCTATTTAAATTAATTAGCTTGATATCATCTTTAACAAACCATTAAAAATGCACAAATATAATATTTCATAATTCATTTCATATCGAATATTGGGGAATTAAAATGTACATTGATGAAGTCGGTTCAAATTAAAAGGAGCTATCATATTTGTACAAATTAGATGGGGTATGATTGAACCTATTGTTTCGTTTCATTGTTTCTTTGATGTGCGAGGTCCAGACGATAAATTTTGGACCACATAGAATTGAAATAGTTAACCTGGTTATTGTCTATCGACAAAGTATAGTGTGAAACTGGTTTATACATAAATCATTGAAAGGTATTAGTTATTTCTATTGAAGAGTATTAGTCGTATTTACTTAAGAGTATTACCGATTTACACTAAAGAGTCTTAGTTGTTCACTGAAAATTAACTAAGACTCTTCAGTGTAAACCAGTAATACTCTTTAGTAAAAACAACTAATACTCTTCAGTGAAAACAACTAATACCATTCGGTGATTCATATATAAACCAATTTCACTCTATACATACTCTTTGTCTATCTATGAACACTTGCTTTAGATACTTTATTCTTTTGACATACACTGCATATACTTTTAATTGATAAATTTTGTATGAAGATGGTTTATAATAATTGTATTATAATATTATTTTGGAAGGTTTAAATTATTAAATATTTAATTATGAGTATTAAAAATCTCATAAGAAATATTAATAATTAAGAGTATTTATATTATTCATATTTAATATGAAAAATACAGTATTATAATATTTAAATTTAAATTATCAAAATTTCATAGAAATGTGTATTTTCTTTTTGGCGGGCATAAAAGCATATAGTATAAAGTATTAGGTATTTGATCAGTAGTATAAAAAATTCGATAGAGATTCGTGAAATATAAGAACATATTTGATAATACTCTCTCTGTCCCAACATTAGTTGTATTAGAATCATTCATGTATTAGGGATTGTTCTAGAATATTCTGCAATTTAGATTATGTATATATGCAACTTTTATTCTGTTAGTCAGTTAGGAGGTTTAGTGAAGTAGTCAATCATTGATCAAGAGCGGTTTATCCCAGCTCTATAAATACATTGTACATACATTATATTGATTTGAGTGAAAAATATCCAATTTAAACATGGTATCGTGAGTCATCCATGATTCCGTTTTGGGCGGTTACGAGTTTTTTTATTCAACTTGTTTCTAGTATATCTTCATATATTCATCTTCCTTTTTAGTATATCTCCATCTGATATTTTCAGGTCATATTCATATCTTCATCATATTCTTCTTTCCTTTCAGTTAATCTTCATATATTCGTCCTTTCAGATTCTTCAATCTCACATCATGTCTCATTCTTCATCTAAACCTCCAACCTTTATCATACTCCAGATTCGACTAGATCGAAACAATTATAACTATTGGTGTTCTCAGGTCCTTGCTACAGCCAGAGCACATGGTTATGATAATTTTTTATGTGCACCGAGGACTCTGTTCCTCTCATAGTGCAGACACTTCTGCTTTTGGTTTTGATGCAAATTCCTGGCATCGAAAGGATCAATATCTTCTGAGTTGGTTACCGAGTTCTATCACGGAACCAATGCTTGGCTATGTTAGTCAATGTACTCATGCTTTTCAGGTTTGGAATGTGTTTGAAAGTCTGTTTCAATCTTAGTCTAAGGCGCGTGTTATGACCTTAAGGTTTCAGTTGCAGACGCTTAAGAAAGGTGTTATGCCTATTGATGATTATATCATTAAGATGCGTGAAATTACTGATGGTGTACGAGCTGCCGGTCATCCTATTGGGGAGGATGATCTTGTTATGTATCTCTTAGGCGGCCTCAGGCCAGAATATGATGTCGTCGTTGTTTAGTTGACCACTCGGAAGGACCTTTCGTCTCTACCCGAGGTTCAATCTATTCTTCATACTCATGAGATGAGATTGATCTATGTATTTGCATCTTCCACTCCGATCTTGACTGGTTTACCTTCGGCAAATTATGTGGCTAAGGATTCCTCTGGTTCTTCCAATTTTAAGTACAAGGGGAAATTCAGGTTTCCAAACAGGCCTAAATTTTTCTGCTAAATTTGTGGCAAAAACATTCATGTTGCCCTTAAATGTTTCAAAAGGTTTGATACGACTTAATGAGGTCCTGATCGTTCTCAGAACTCTTCTCAGTCTAATGGTTCTCCAAGTCAAGTTCAAGCACATTTGGCTCAGAATCCTACTCCTGTTCGTCTTTAGATCCCTGCCGCCCACAATGTTTATGTTCCTCCTGTTGATAGGCGAACATCAACTAGATATGGAGCGAACAATTATTGAAGTCTAAAACAAAGAAAATCACGATTTGGGCGCATTAACCAATCTGGGAGATGTATGAAGTGACGAACAACTCTCCCGACGAACAACTAATGGGCGAACAGGTATTAAGGCCCGGGACCAAGAATGAGCCAACTGTGAAGTCATCCATGACGAACAACTTGGTCAAAATATGATACAACAAATAGCCAAGGAGGTGTGTACAAGTGAACAAAGGACAAAGATCCCAAAGCCAAGCTGAACAAAGCCATAAGGCGAGCAACTTCCAAAGTACAACCTCAAGAGGCGAACAACTTTCAGTTGGAGAATCAACAAGATCAATTAAGCCGACCTAGGCGAACAACAGTGAGTCCGAGATAAGGACCAAAGAAGACTTTGTAACTAAGGTTCAGCTTAGATAAGATCAAAGGGACACATGTCAAGCATGCAGGCTAGGGAGACCAAGAGTCTTAGACACCTCATGCTTGCTAGTCTCTATAAATAGTTGTTCTCCAGCTTATTCATGTAATTTTTCGAATTTCAGACTAAAAATACACACAAATACACCCAAACTTACACATATACGAAATAATTTAAATTGCGATCTTCATTTTACCCGAATTCGTTAACCCAAGACTCGTTTTACCATTTACGGTGGTAATCAATCACACGTTATTGATTGGTGACGTATAAACGGATTAAAACAGCCACTAATCCTCCCGATTAGATTCGTTCACCAACAATTTGGCGCTAGAAGGAGGGTTCGAACCTCCGGTTTAGTGTGATTACTCAAGAATTTCAAGTTGAAAACTTGAAGATTCAAAGGAAATCTCAAGAAATATTTGAAGATACAAACAAAAGTGTTCTTGGTGTTCTTGATGTTCTTCAATTTTAAAATTAAGAAACAAATTAAATTGAAATGCCTCAATCTAAAGAGATCCAAGGATCACGTTTGTCAAAAAGAGCATCTCAGACCCGAGCCACGTCGGCCGACCACCAGGACCGTGACCCGAGACATGCGAACAGGTCACAACATACGGCCATAACACATAACCTCCCCCCTGAGATGGAGGCTTTGGCGAACAACCCCAACGAGTTGGCCAAAACCATAGCTGCTCTTCAGGCTCTCCAGAGACAACAAGAGCAGGTCAGGCCAACACAAGCAAGGCCAAGGGACAAGTCCCTAGAGGTTGTTAGGCCCAGGACTACCAGAGGCGAACAGCGAGAGGTTGATAGTGCCCAAGTCAGACGAAATAAGGGAAAGGCCAAGGTGGTCGACCAAGGAGAAGTACAGGCTGAGTCTGGTCGCGGACGAACAACTGTGTCTAGCCATGGAACAACACGTTCCAGTGCCCAAGACAGGCTTAGCCAACCCCAGCGGGAAGCTGCTCGCCGGGGAGCAGGAGATGGGCGAGCAACTTTTGAACAGCCTCGCCCATCAGTCCATGAAAGACTCTCCCAGTCAGCCTTCAGGCGCCTGGGGCCAAATGCGGCGAACAACATTAGGAGGCAAGCCCAGGAAGTGCCCACTCCAAGCGAGGGATTGCGACGAGCAGAAAGGTTAATGCCTTTGTTCGCCGAACAGCCTCCAAGTCAGGGGGCACGTCTTGATGAATTATCAAGCCTAAGGAGGGCTGTGGAGAACATGCAGGGGCAACTAGACCAACAGAGGGGGATGGGAACGACCAGCATGCCATCCTCACCTTTGGCAGCTCACATTTTGAAGGCCCCGATACAGAAAAAGATTCAATTTCCGGCTAGCATTCAATATGAAGGCATCGCCGACCCCCGGGTCCACTTAACGAAGTATACGGATTACATGGTCTCCGTGGGGGCCAGCGATGCCACCCAATGCCGGAATTTTCCGTTAACATTGGGCGATCGGGTTCACAAGTGGTTTTCATCAATGCCGCCGGCATCAATCCACTCGTTCGTCCAGCTAAGTCGAGAATTTCTTTCTCACTTTTCAACGGCGGGGTCGTATCTTTCCCAAAAACACCGGCTATCAGATTTGAGGCAAAATGATGATGAAACTGACCGGGCGTTTATGGAAAGATTCGATAAAGTTTTGCTAGAAGGAGAACCGGTGAGCGAAGATACAAAGATCGTCGCTGTGATGGCCGGATTGAAAAAAGGGTCGAAGTTATGGAAGGAGGTACGTCTGAAGTGCCCAAAGACTTATGCCGAGTTCAGAAACCAAGCTGGCATTTTCGTTTCCATGCACGAGGCCCTACAAACAAATTTAGGGGAGAACAAAGCCGATCCTAAGGAGAATAACAAAAAGCCCGTCGGGACAAGTTACAGGGTCCCAAAAAATATGAAAGCATTCACCGAAGGATCGGATTTGAAAGAAAAATTGAACCAAGTATTGACAGTATCAGTTGATACTGTGTATGAGAGCGTAAAGGAGAAAGAGTTGCTTTCCCCACCACGTAAAATCCGCCAGGATACTGGCAAACTCAACCCGAACAAGTATTGTGCCTACCATCAAAGTGTGGGGCATTTTACAAGTGAGTGTAGAGATTTGCTTAAGCAACTCTGGCGATTTTATGAGGAGGGAAAGCTCTCCGATTTCGTTAAAAGGCAACCTGGGAAAAGAGCTCGGGAGAACAACTCAGAAGACGAAGAGGATGGTCAACCTCAGAGAAACAACAAACCCGGGCGACCAGTTCCCAGTATGCCAGCTCAACCTTTAGAAGATCTGTTCATGATGGAACCCGCAGGTCCCGCGGGAGGGTGTTTTGATGGACAACCACCCGACTCAAACCGGAAGAGGAAAGCGGAGCTACGAGCGATTGGCCAAGTACAAGAGATGGGAGTTAAGCCGTCTATCATGCAAACGGCAGAATTAACTTTCACCGAAAAAGACCTTGAAGGCGTCTTAACTCCGCACAATGATTCGCTCGTAATCTGTGCAAAGATTATGGGGACCAGAGTCCACAGACTGTTGGTGGACACCGGAGCCTACACCAACATCTTATTCAAGAAGACCCTCGATAATCTGGGAGATTATTCGGGTTACGTTCGGAATACAACACATAGAATCATAGGCTTCGGGAATGCTGTGACAACACCGTTGGGAATTGTAACATTAGCAGTACAACTTGTAACGGCTAATGAACCCGAAAGAAATATAACAAGAATGGTAGATTTCTTGGTTGTAGACCAGGAGTCGACCTATAACGGGTTTCTTGGCCGACCTTTTCTCAATGAATTCAAAGCTGCGTGTTCCACTTACCATTATTGTTTGAAATTTCCAACAGCTAGTGGAACAGGTACAATTAAAGGAGACCAACGGAGAGCACGAGAATGCATTCAACAGCTACGAGCAAAATTTGTACAAATATCCATGATGGAAGCAACAAGTTATCCCGTCAACGAACCATCAATACTGAACAATATGATGGACATGGACGACCACATGGATACGGACGAACAACACTTGGACGAGCAAGTGTTGGACGAACAACTCGTTACCACTCGCGAGGAACCTCCATCTGACGAACAACAAAGGGGTGATGACGAACAACCTTCAGTGGAGGACTTGGAGGGCCAAGTACAAACGAACAACAATGGGACGGAGCCAACTGATGATCTAGAACCCCGCCTGGGGGCAGAGCCCATGAACATCGAAAATGATTCCAACCCTGAGGAACCCATACTTGATCCCCGTTGGAAGGGACAAAAACGACGAGCGACTCCAGTCGAAGAGCTGGAGGCGTTCAAAGTTAATCCCAACAACGAAGATCTTGAATTATTCATAGGATTTGAGCTCCCAGAGCCTTACAGATCCCGAATGAAAGAGTTCCTCACCAAGAATCTAGATGTCTTTGCTTGGTCTCACGCAGATATGGTGGGGATAGACCCAAAACATGCTTGCCACAAACTGAACATAAATCAAGCAAGAAAGCCCGTCCATCAAAAACGAAGGAAGTACGGCCCGGACAAATACCAAGCCTTGAATGAAGAAGTTAAAAAGTTGCTAGACAATGATCTCATTCGACAAGCACTCTGTCCACAATGGGTAGCAAACCCAGTACTCGTGAGGAAACCAAACGGGACCTGGAGGCTATGCATAGACTTTACAGATCTGAATGCAGCATGCCCGAAGGACAACTTTCCTCTCCCGCACATCGATCAATTGGTGGACAGCACTGCGGGTCACGAAATGCTAACATTCATGGATGCTTTTGCAGGGTATCATCAAATCCCAATGCATCCTGACGATCAAGAAAGCACAGCTTTTTATACTAACAAAAACTTGCTGTGTTGGAAGAGAATGCCGTTCGGCCTCATAAATGCTGGAGCAACATATCAAAGGCTGGTGAACAAGATGTTTGATCAACAAATTGGAGATACGGTTGAAGTCTATGTAGACGATATCGTAGTCAAAAGTCCCAAGAAGGAAGACCATCTTCAACATCTGACTCAAGTGTTCGAAATTCTACGACACTATAACATGAAGTTGAATCCAAAGAAAAGCAGCTTTGGAGTTCACTCAGGAAAATTCTTGGGTCATCTTGTTAGCCAGCGGGGAATTGAGGCCAACCCATCAAAAGTTAAAGCCATCATGGATATGCAACCACCACGTTCGGTGAAAGAAGTGCAAAGACTCACCGGGTGCCTAGCAGCATTGAACCGGTTCATATCCAGGTCGGGGGACAAGTGCCGTCCATTCTTCGAGGCCGTCAAAAAAGGGAAGTTTGCATGGACTAACAACTGCCAAGCGGCTTTCGGTCAACTTAAAGACTACCTGGGAGATGTCAAAATCCTATCAAAACCAATCCCAGGAGAAAAGCTCTTTCTATACTTAGCCGCATCAGAAGTTGCCATCAGTTCTGTTTTGGTGCGGGAGAACGGCAAGTTCCATCAACCAATCTATTACGTCAGCCAAGCTTTACACGAAGCGGAGATCAAATATGCCCCAACCGAAAAGCTGGCGTATGCTTTGGTTATGAGCTTGAGAAAGTTACGACCATACTTCTTTGACCATCAAGTCGAAGTTCTAACAACTTTCCCGCTCAGGCAAATTCTCCATCGCCCCGACACTGCAGGTCGTCTCTTAAGATGGTCACTGGAGATTAGCCAATTCGGGGTGACCTATGCTCCTCGAACAGCGATCAAAGGGCAAGCATTAGCCGACTTTATAGTCGAATTAACTTTCCCACCAGATCCGACGAGAGGACTTGATCATCCTTGGCATCTCTATGTGGATGGATCATCAACCAACATAGCCTCGGGGGCAGGAGTAGTATTAATAAGTCCAGACAGACAAGTATTCACCTCGGCGATCAGATTTGGTTTCATGGCAACCAACAACGAAGCTGAGTATGAAGCTCTTATCGCTGGTCTCCACCTATCCCTCGCAGTTGGTGTCAGACGCTTGCAAATATTCGGCGACTCACAATTAATCGTAAACCAAGTCCGAGGTGAATACGAAGCAAAAGATGATCACATGATCGAATATCAACGGATTGTTGCTCACCTGATGTCCATGTTGCAGCAAGTTTTCATACAGCAAATTCCAAGGACGAGCAACACTCAAGCAGACGCGCTGGCCCGACTAGCAACAAGTGAAGGCCCCGTAGAGTTGGCAGATATTATAGTTACAAAGATGAAAGATCCATCAACAGTAAGTTATAATGTCAATCAACTCGACGGTCAAACCAGTGAAGAAGAAGACTGGAGAACAAGTATAGTCAAATACTTGAAAAATGGGGAAAAACCAAACAACCCTTTTGAAGCTGCCAAGCTAATAAAGCGAGCCGCCAGATATACTCTGGTGGGCGAACAGCTCTTCAAAAGGGGAATATCAATCCCACTTCTCAAGTGTTTGCCTAGGGGGCAAGGGCAAGCAGTACTTGAAGAGATACATGCTGGAGTATGTGGAAATCATACTGGGGGGCAAGCTTTGGCATACAAGACAATCAGACAAGGCTATTATTGGCCGACCTTACGTCAAGATGCAATCAAAAAAGCCAAAACTTGCCATCAATGTCAGATTTTTGCCCCAGGCATCCACACCCCGGCTCAGGAACTTGTGTCAGTATACAGCCCATGGCCTTTTGCAAGATGGGGGATGGACATCATTGGTCCTTTCCCGGCTGGAGTTGGAAATGTTCGATTCGCCGTCGTGGCAGTCGATTATTACACAAAATGGGCGGAAGCAGAGGCCATGATGAATATAACACAGCAGAAGATGATCAACTTTATTTGGAAGAACATTGTCTGTCGTTTTGGAGTTCCACAAGCAATTGTGACAGACAATGGTCCACAATTTGATGGACAAGAGTTGAGAGAATTCTGTACGGAGTGGGGGATCAAGAAACATTACTCCACACCTTATCACCCCCAGTCGAATGGACAAGTTGAAGCTGTAAATAAAATCATAAAGCATACATTAAAAGTGCGACTGGCGGAGAGTAAAAGCAGTTGGTCTACAGAACTTCCGGAAGTCTTATGGGCATACAGAGTTTCTCCCAGGTCAAGCACCGGAGAAACACCCTTTGCAATGGCTTTCGGGACAGAGGCTGTAATACCAATTGAGTTAAAGGCCACTACATTCAGGACGACCAACTTTGATGAACAGGCGAACAACTCTGCTCTAAATGCTGAATTGGATTTGCTCGAAGAAAAAAGGTTGAATGCCGAGCTAAAAAATGCCACATACAAGCAGCGAGCAGAACGTTACTATAATTCCCATGTAAAAGTTAGGGAATTCAGAGTTGGAGATTTGGTTCTAAGAAAGTTGCTCGCCCAACCTCCAGGTGTATTGGGACCAACTTGGGAGGGCCCGTATCGAATAACAGAAAAATACGTCAATGGCGTATACGATATTGAGGACATGGAAGGCAAGCCGGCCCAATACTCCTGGAATGTTGTACATCTAAAGAAGTACTATCAATAAAGTTGGGCGAACAAATGTCTTGGGGGGCAAGGGATGCGTATGAGTTGAAGGAAGGCTAAGAAAGCTAAAAACTTGCCTAATTTTTTTAAATTTTCTTAAGTATAGATTCAAAAGTTGCTCGGCACATTGTATAGTCTGGTGCTAGTTCTTTTGATTTAATGGATAGCAAGTTTTAGTTTGTGTTTAAAGTTGTTCGTCAGATTGTATATGATAGTGATGGACAGTCTTATAACACTTGTAATTATTTTGCAATGTAAATATAATAGTTGTTCGTCAAAAAAGGAAAAGTCCAAAAGCTCGAGGTACAAGTCCATTCAAAGGTTGTTCGTTTTACAAATGAACAGAACCTAAGGACCAAAGCCACTTAAAGGTTGTTCGTTTCTTAAAATGAACAGAACCTAAGGCTGAACCCTGATTCCACTAAAGGCAAGTTCAATTCGAACAAAAGCCCAACACTATATGTTATAATTGTAAAGGCATTGACAGAAATGTAAAGGCAATTAACATATATAAGAAAATGAGCGAACAAAAGAAAGACATCCATTAATCAAAGGCATTGAGCCTAAAAAATAGTACAAGCTGGAAGCAGCCATTACAAGTACTACAAAAAGGAACGAGCAACTATTACAAAAGAGATGAAGAAAAAGCTAAGTCCTAAAAACTACTGCTGTTCGACGGGAGGAGGATCTTGAGATTGCTCGGCAGGAGGGTCGACAATCATGTCTCGAGCAAGGTCTTCAGCTGCCTTATCCTCCGCCTCTTTAGCAATTTGCTCGTCCGCGGCAGCCGGCTCATCTCTTTGCTCGCCATCGTCAACAATTGGTGGAGGATGAGTGATGGTGATACTGGGGTCGAGTAAATCCAGTTTAACCCCTAGTACAGCCAGATCCGCCAACTGGATTTTTACGTTGTTCGGCGGAGGATAGTTCTCAAGGAACTCGTTCAAATCTTTGCTCATCTCCTCCACCATGTCCTTATAATCATAGGCATCGGCCGTACGGATGCTGTCCGCGTAGGCACAGATATATCCAAGGTTGGAGATGGGGCCGGTACGAGCTTGAACCTCCTCTTCAAGTTGCTCGCGGGTAAAGAGGTTGGTTTCGGACTCCCGGAGACGAGCAACCTCCGCCTCAAGATCAGCAATTTTTTGCTCGGCCGCTGACAGTTTGCTCTTCTCCTCACTAAGCAAGGCCTCTTTGCTCTTCAGCTCGGCAGATAAGCCTTGAATGTCTTCAAGGTGCTTTTTCTCGCCGTCAATATAGAGGGAAAGTTGGTCATTGAGCCGAGCAATCTGGCCATGCAAGTTGTTCGCCAGTTTGTCCTTTTCCTCGGAGAGTTGCCGAGCAGTACTCGCATAGTGGCGAGCAGACTCTTCCTGCTCGGCAACTTGGGCAATTGCCCTTTGGGCAGTGACGAGGCCGTTGGCAACGAGCATCATCGAGAGATGGAGATTGTCCATTTGCCCCTGTTGGAGGATGGCCTTGTCCAGGGGACGCGTCCAGGCTCGGGCGACCAGCTCCGTTGCCTTGCGAACATGCTCGCCAGGAATCTCCCTTATGTTAACGGGAGTCTTCGAGCAAGCATACTGGTGTACAACACTTGCTCGGCCGGGGTAATCGTCGGCACGATATCTGCAAACAAGAAAGAAATTGATACTTAGAAAAAATTAAAAAAAAGAAGATGAAAGTTGTTCGGCAAAAGAGGGTAGATACTTACTCGGCAAACTTCCGATCGTCCCATCCAAGGAACGTAAGATCTTCTGGGCCACGGAGTGAGCCTACGTCTTTGCTCGCTTTTCCCGACCTTTCCGTGGGCTCCGCAGAAGAGCGCCTAGCGACATCCCCTTCGTGGCGAGCATGACTTTCGCCCACCTTTTCTTTCCCCTTGCCGGTGACATCTCCGACCAGTGGGGTCCCGTCTGCCTTCTTAAGGCGTTTCCCACCACGAGGTGGGGAGACGGGAGGGGACCGGATTTGGACTGGGGGGGCTGCCTGTCTCGGAACCTTAGCCCCCTCAGGCTTGTTCGACATGGCAAGCACCGCTTGAGGAGGGTCACCTCTCCTTTTCTTCCCTCTTGGTGGCCCCATTTCAAGGACCCTTTGCTCAAGAAGAGCGTAGCTTGGGGGAACGGCAACTGTTACTTGCTCGGCTAAAAAAAAAAAAAAAAAAAAAAAAATTAGACGAGCAAGTTAAACAGGTTAACGACGAACAAAACTTGAGCAAGGAGTTAGAAATTTTCATACCAGGGGGCACCTCAGCTTGAGCCTCCAAATGATGTGGGTAGGTCAAAAGGCGAGCAGCTTTTTGACACCTTGATCGGCAGAGATAGTCTATAGTTCTATCTGCTTTATTGCGGAGGCCGACCAAGCACGAAGTAAACAAGAACTCGGAGTTCAACTCCTCCTCTTTCGAATTCCACTTGGGTAGACGAGGGCCTGCGAACAAACAAAAGAAGTTAAATTAGAACAACTTAGCCCAAAGGCGAGCAAGAAACAAACTTACGTTTCAATTTTCCATAGGCTGCTGGAGAATTTATTCGCCCAGGACCGCCGTGTGGACCGGAAGATGCTCGCCAATCACCCCCAATCCAGAAGAAGTGTTGCTTCCAGTCACGAACCTTGTTCGGCACCTCTTCAACCATTTTCAACCCAGTTCTTGCCTTGAGATAGTGATAGCCTTCTTCTCCCAAGGGGCAACTTGTAATTGTCATCAAGTAGTTGATCTCTTCCGCAGTGATCCGATCAACGTACCCCTCTAAGGCGAACAGGCACATGGAACCCAAGAGATTCATCCACCCAATTGGAGTAATTTGGGTAATGGCCAAGTTGGTCGCCTCCAGGAATCGACCAACAACTGGTGGAAGAGGCAACTTTAGTCCGGAAATTAGAGTGTGAATGTTGATCGCCGTACATCCTGGAGGTGGGCGATCAGCTCTTTCCTTTCTCTGAGGAGCCCACATATGGATATCATATGGGATCTTATAGTCCTTCCGGATGGAGTCCAGTTCATCTTCGCGAACAACGCTTTTTATCTTGCTCGCCTGGTACTCAGTTTTCACTTTATCCATTATTTCCCTTTGGGGACGGGGAAAGCTGTTCGCATACCTTTCGGCATATGCTCGCCATTCGAATAGTCGAGCAACCCCAGCTGGGATCTCATTTTCCCGCATCCTTGGGGATGGGAAGTTAATGCTCTCCAAGAACTCGCGAGTGAGTTCGTTAAGGTCTGGATCTCTAGATTCGGCAGAAGACGAAGAGCTTACGCCCAAATTGTTGTTCGCCGCAACTATTAATTCTCTCCCAGATGGGCCCGCACCGGTGTCCTCCACGGAGCGGACGACCGAATCCACGTGAAGATCCGACGCCGAGGAAATCTCGAAGGGAGGTTGATCGATGGGAACCGCGACTGGAAAGAGTGGGTCTAAGGTCTCCTCAGTCTTATTGCTCGAGTGCGAAGACATAGAAGAAGAAGAAAAATCCAGGCGACGGTGAAAAGAATTGCAGACGGCGGCGCTATCCCGGAGAAGACGATTGCGCTCGAACCCACACGGTGGCGATGGCGTTTTCGAGAGAAAAAGTAAAGAAAAGAAATAAGAGGATAACTACCTTGTTTCGAGGATTGGAGGCCAAACACTGGAAGAATAGATGCCGGAGAAGCTTGGAATCGCCGGAGGAAGGAAGGGTTCGCCGGAGCACTGTTGCAAGAGGGGGAAAAGTGGGAAAGATTTCAGTTTTCCCACTATTTATACCCCAAACAAAAACGGGGTCCAGGGCATAATTTTCCGAAAGTTCCGGGGCTCAACTGGAAGAAGGCGGGGTAAATTCCGAGCTAAACTAGGAGATGAAGGACCTATAAACAATTATAGGGGCGCGTGGCCTTGGGGCTGCTCGCGCGTGAGCGGCGCGCAATCATTGCGCTGGCGTCATCTTCGTGATCTCCCCAGATCATGGGAAGACGAAACGGTTATTCCAACATTGCTCGTCACAGAGATGATGTTCGTCCAAATCTTGCCCAAGACGATATCCTAACTACAGTTGCTCGCCACAAAATTACTCGTCTGATGCAACATCTAGTCAGGATAGGGGGCAATTGTTGATAGGCGAACATCAACTAGATATGGAGCGAACAATTATTGAAGTCTAAAACAAAGAAAATCACGATTTGGGCGCATTAGCCAATCTGGGAGATGTATGAAGTGACGAACAACTCTCCCGACGAACAACTAATGGGCGAACAGGTATTAAGGCCCGGGACCAAGAATGAGCCAACTGTGAAGTCATCCATGACGAACAACTTGGTCAAAATATGATACAACAAATAGCCAAGGAGGTGTGTACAAGTGAACAAAGGACAAAGATCCCAAAGCCAAGCTGAACAAAGCCATAAGGCGAGCAACTTCCAAAGTACAACCTCAAGAGGCGAACAACTTTCAGTTGGAGAATCAACAAGATCAATTAAGCCGACCTAGGCGAACAACAGTGAGTCCGAGATAAGGACCAAAGAAGACTTTGTAACTAAGGTTCAGCTTAGATAAGATCAAAGGGACACATGTCAAGCATGCAGGCTAGGGAGACCAAGAGTCTTAGACACCTCATGCTTGCTAGTCTCTATAAATAGTTGTTCTCCAGCTTATTCATGTAATTTTTCGAATTTCAGACTAAAAATACACACAAATACACCCAAACTTACACATATACGAAATAATTTAAATTGCGATCTTCATTTTACCCGAATTCGTTAACCCAAGACTCGTTTTACCATTTACGGTGGTAATCAATCACACGTTATTGATTGGTGACGTATAAACGGATTAAAACAGCCACTAATCCTCCCGATTAGATTCGTTCACCAACACCTCCTTCTTCTGATTGGTTTCTAGACAGCGGGGCAACACATCATGTCACAAATCAGCTTGCCAATCTCCAAATGCACTCTCCTTATCAAAATACTTCTTCTCTTACAGTTGGTAATGGAGCCTCTATCCCTATTTCTCATGTTGGCAATCTGAAATTCTCTAGTTTGCATCAGTCTCAGTCTATTAATCTTCAAAATATGCTTCATGTGCCTGATATTACGAAAAATCTCATGAGCATACATCAGTTTCTTAAGGACAATCATGTTGTGATTGAGTTTTATGTCTTAACCTCACAACACACAAGATCCTGCTGAAGGGGGATCTTAAGAATGGCCTTTATCAGCTGGATGTGAGCCATCTTTCCAAACCAGCTGGATTATTGAAGAATGGTGATTTCTTTTGCAACACAGTAGTTAGTTCTTCTGTTGCTAATAAGTGTTCTCTGTGGCATTGTCGTTTGGGTCATCCTTATAATAAATCTCTTTCACTGGTGTTGAAAACTTTGAATATTGGTTCTATTCCAAGTAATTTGTCCTTTTGTAAAGCATGTAAAATGGGGAATATGCATCAAAAACATTTTTGTTCCGTTGTTCATACTACACGAGCTGTATTTGATTTGTTACATTTGGATGTTTGGGGGCCTGCTAGTGTAACTTCGGTTGAGGATTTTTGTTATTATCTGTCAATTGTGGATGATTTCAGTCGGTTTACATGGTTGTTTCCATTGTATTTAAAGTCTGATGTCACAACAACTATTTCTCAGTTTATACAAATGGTTGAACGACAATTTGGTACTACATTTAAAGGTATTCAGGGGGCGCTTGATTAGCAACTCTTCAATGGTAATGGGAATAAATTTAAAAATTAGTGTAATTATGAGGGTTCATAGAACAAAATCATCATCTCTCCTCCTAAATAGGGTAACCAATACTCCATTTTGATTACCATATTTTCCTCCTACAATCATCCTCCTCAATCACTCCCTTATTTCTTCAACAACAACCACCAATAAATATTTGTTGTCTACTTCTATTCCAAAATTAGGCATGTCACTACCAATGCAACCACCATTGGAAAAATTCTTCCACCAACATATCATTTTTATTATGGGGGCATAGATGAAAAACAAATTTTCATTCCCATTACCATTGAAGTGCTCTTAACCAAGCGCTCCCTCAATGTGATATGGGAGGTGAATTCATGCCCGTGTCCAATATGTTACATTAGTTGGGGGTTGCCATTCGAAATTCTTATGCTCATACTCACAAAAAAAAAATGGTCTTGTGGAATGAAAGCATCAACATGTTATTGAACTTGGCTTGTCTATGATTGTTGAGTGTAAAATTCTGTTGGAGTATTGGTGGCATGCGTTTCACACAGCTGCTCATCTTATCAATATTCTTCCCACTCCCATTCTGAATATCTCACTCCATATCAGATTTTTTGATTACCCATCTCTTCGTGTCTTCGGATGTGCTTGTTATTCGTTTCTTCGACCCCACAACTCTTCCAAACTCCAATTTCGTACCACAAGATGCACCTTTCTTGGTTATAGCTCATATCATAAAGGTTATAAATGCCTTCATCCATCTGGCGAATTTATATTTCCCCAATAGTTGACTTCAATGAGAATCTTTTTTCTTTTCATGAATCTCATTCTTCCCCTTGTTCTCCAGTTATCATATCCCAGCCTATTCTTTTTTTCTCCCCCTATTCTCCCTACTCCGCTTGTTTCTCCTCACAATCCTATTTCACGTTCCTCTTCTCCATCTCCAGATCTTCCTCCCATTCCTCCTTCATCTTTATCCGATCTTTCTCCGTCTCCTTCTCCCCCTCCTTCTAATATACATCCCATGCAAACTAGAGCCAAATTTGGCATTTCGAAAAATAAACTTGACCAAGCTGCTATGCAGTCCCTTTCTGAACCAAATTCTGTTTCAGAGGCTCTTTCGGTTCCTCAGTAGAAGGATGATATGGTTCAGGAGTTCGATGCTCTTCTTGCCAATGATACTTGGGATTTGGTCCCTGCATCCCTTGATATTAATCTCATCACTACCAAGCGGGTATTTCGAATTGAGTACACTAAAGATGGGAAAGTTAATCGTTATAAAGCACGGGTTATTGCCCGTGGTTTCCAACAAACGGCTGATGTCGATTTTCTTCACACATATAGCCTGGTTGTTAAGCCAACCACTCTCAGGTTGATATTTTCTCTTGTTGTTACTCGTCATTGGTCGATTCAACAAGTTGACATTAACAATGCCTTCCTCAAAGGTCGCCTTAAGGAAACAGTTTATATAGCTTACCCTGAGGGGTTCAAGAGTTCAATTTTTTCACATCATGTATGCAAACTGAAGAGGGCCCTCTATGGTCTCAAACAGGCCCTGAAGGCTTGGTACGATATACTTAAAGCATTTCTTCTATCTCAGGGTTTCAAGCACTCTATTTCTGATCACTGTTTGTTCCATCAGTGCACAAATGGTAGGATGTTGATTATATTGGTATATGTGGATGATATACTCATCACTGGAGATGATTCAAATCAAGTTCAGAATTTGATCTCAGTCTTAAACAATAAGTTTTCTCTCAAACATCTTGGGGAGTTTGATTATTTTCTTGGTCTTGAGGCTCGAGCTACATCAGATTCTATTAGTTTGTCTCAATTCAAATATGCACATGATCTCTTAGTTCGAACCAATCTTGTGACTTGCAATCCTTCTTCATCTCCACTGTGTCCAAGCTTTAAACTTTCTCTCACTGATAGTGCTCCCTTTTCCAATCCGTCTTTATATCGGAGCGTTGTTGGAGCTCTTCAATACTTACTTTAACTCGTCCCGACATTTCCTACAGTGTTAATAAGCTATCTCAATTTCTCACTTGCCCAACATTGAATCATTGGAAGGCTTGCAAAAGAGTCCTTCGTTACATAAAAGGTATACTACATCACGGTTTATCTTTTGTTTCAATATCTGATTTCAGGTTAGAAGGCTTCACCGATTGCCGATTATGTCAGCGATGTTGATGATCGGCGTAGCACTTCGGGTTATTATGTTAAACTGGGTTCCAATTTACTCTCATGGTCATCTAAGAAGTAGTTTGTCGTGGCTCGTAGTAGTACCGAGGCCGAGTACAGGTCGCTTGCTCTTGCTACTATTGACATTCTTTGGATTACCATGTTGTGTCAAGAACTTCAGCTTCCGCTCTCTTCTCCAGCACTTTTGTGGTGTGATAATTAGGGTGTTGTTGCACTTTCCTTTAGTCCAGTGCTTCATGCTCGGACGAAAAACATAGAAGCCGACGTCCATTTTCTCCGTGAAAAGGTTCAGAATCAGATTTTGGATGTTCCTTATATCCCTTCAAAGGATCAACCAGCAGATATTCTCACCAATTCCATTTCTCCGAATTAGTTGTCCCGACTCTGTTCGCTTTTTTGTGTGTTCTCTGTGTGAGATTTCCCTAAACCTGGATGAGGAGTAATCTGTTCCGGGGCATATTAGAATCATTCATGTATTAGGGATTGCTCTAGAATATTCTGCAATTTAGATTATGTATATATGCAGCTCTTATTTTGTTAGTCAGTTAGGAGGTTTAGTGAAGTAGTCAATCGTTGATCAAGAGCGGTTTATCTCAGCTCTATAAATACATTGTACATACATCATATTGATTTGAGTGAAAAATATCCAATTTAAACAACTTGCACACCTAGTTGTGCACAAATTAAGAAAAAAAAAACTAGTAAAATAGTGGACATATAAATAAATATGTGTGTATTTTTTTGAGTATATGTGTTGACAGACATTTTCGTGTGGATAAATGTAGGTGGCTATTTGGGTTATGCCCGACAAACAATAATAATAATCGAACACGAACGATGGGGGAAGAACTTTCATCCTTCCCTTGAATGAGAGCTTTCTAGCATATATGAGAAGTGAGGAAAAATCTGAACCCTTTACAATGAGGGGTGTTGGTGATCAAATTTAATCGAGAGGATTAGTGACTATTTTAGTTTGGTTTAAGATCGACAATCAATAACGTGTGATTGATTACCACCGTAAATGGTAAATCGAAGATTCGGGCTGTGGAATCGTAAATACGAAAGTCGAAATTGTATTAATTTCGTATGTGTGTACGTTTAGGTGTGTTAGTGTGTGTTTTAGGAGCATTTGTGAATTTGAACTTGTATTTATCAGCTGGAGAACAACTATTTATAGAGACTAGCAAGCATGAGGTGTCCAAGACTCTTGGACTTCCTAGCTTGCATGTTAGACATGTATCCTTTAACCTTTGTTTGATCTTATCTAAGCTGAATCTTAGTTACAAAGTCTTCTTTGGTCTTATCACGGACTCATTGTTGTTCGTCCAGGTCGGCTTGATTTGTCCAGAAGGATCTTTCAGTAAAAGTTGTTCGCCTTTTGAGGATATGGCTTCAAAGTTGTTCGCCTTTATTTCTTATTGAGCCGAGCTTTGGAGTCTTGGTTCTTTGTTCGTCTACATAAACCTCTTAGGCTGGTTGATACACCACCTCTTATCAATGTTGCTCGTCATCAGTGGCTTGGCAGAATGTTCATGTCTGGTCTCGGGTCTTAAAATCTGTTCGCCAGCATGTTGTTCGTCATCGGAGTTGTTCGTCACTTTATACACCACTTTTATTTTCGTCGTTAATTTCTTATTAAAACCTTAATTTATGTTCGCCCAACTCTGACGGATGTTCGCCTATCAACAATTGCCCCCTATCCCAACTAGATGTTGCCTCAGACGAGTAATATTGTGACGAGCAACTATAGTTGGGATATCTTCTTAGTAGTGGTCTGGACGAACAGCCTTACATGGACGAGCATCACCGGGGCCGCCGTTACGTCTTCCCAGGCTCTGGGGGGGACACGAGGATGACGTGGGTGGCATGATTGCACGCCGCCCACGTGCGAGCAATCCCTAGGCCACGCGCTTCAAAGTTTGCACGCAGGTCCCTGGATTTTTTATTGTGCTAGAAAATTACCCCGTTTTTCTTCAATCTAATCCAAATTTTGAGGAAAATTACATCTTTTACCCCGTTTTTTACTTCAGTATAAATTTAGATGGGAATTGAATTATTTCCCACTTTTTCCTTTCTTTAATTTTCCGGCGACCCTCTCCTTCTTCCGGCAACCTCTGAGTTTATTCCGACGATATTTATTGTTACTTCAAGGTATTTAATCTCAAATTTTCTTTAGTTCTTATTCCTTTTCTCTTCATTTCTTTTCTTTAGACATTGTAATCGTATCTCTCTCGAGATGATTTCATCACCTGCTTCTTCAAAAACCCATCGGAAAAAATTACACCGCCCTTCCTCCGCCTCAAAACTCAATGTCCTCCCATTCAGTAGCAGAACCCCCTCCGGAGTCCTCGAAGCCGACTCCTTAAGGGTAATCCCATACGGTGACCAACCCCCTTTTGAAGTTTCATTCGAAATTCAACGGGAGATTGGTGTACAAGGGGAAGTAGTTGATTCTGGGAATCAGCCGGGCGAGGAGGAAACGAACGACCCTTCCCGTGCGGCAAGCGAATCTGAATCATCCAGCTCAGATTCTGGCGAAGAGGAGGATCCCGAATTTGATGAACTCACAAGGGAATTTTTGGAAGGGATAGAATTTCCAAACCCTAGGTATATGGAAAATGAAATCCCTGTAGGAGTTGCTCGCCCATTTGAGTGGCGAGCATATGTGAATCAATACGCGAGCAACTTTCCAACCCCTCATAGGCGTAAATTTAAGTCTCCTAGGACTAGTTTTTAAGCATCTGAGATTAGGAGCTCTGTTCTCCCAGAGGATCTGGTGGGCATACGGGAGACGTACCAAATTCCTTTGGATATTTTTATGTGGGCTCCCCATAAGAAAGAGCGGGCAGATCGGCCACCTCCGGGGTGTACAGCGATCAACATTGACACCCTCATGGCGGGACTAAGACTTCCACTCCCACCCATTGTTGGTCGCTTCTTGGAGACGACCAACCTGGTCATCACTCAAATCACTCCCATTGGATGGATGAATCTTCTAGGCGTGATGAGTTTGTTCGCCCTCTAGGGGTACGTTGATCGAATTACCCCAGACGAGGTGAACTACATGATGACCATATCCAAATGTGCAGCTGGCGATGAGGGTTATTATTACTTGAAGGCTCGCCCTGGATTGAAAATTGTCAAGGAAGTACCGAATAAGATTCGGGATTGGAAGCACCAGTTCTTCTTCATTGGGGGTGATTGGCGAGCAGCTGCGAACGAGCATGGGGATAGAATACGGATTCAAACTCCAGATTCCTATGGAGCGCTTCACCGTGAGCCCCAAATGTATTTTTAAAATAATACAAGTGGGACTAATTTTAACTTTTCTTTTCTTTTATGCAGGTCCTCGGCTTTTGAAGTGGGCGAGCCAGGAAGAGGAGATCAACTCTGAGTTTCTTTTCACATCCTGCCTCGTGTCTCTTCACAATATTTCTGAGAGGATGGTGGAATATTTAAATCAGGATAAGTGTAAAAAAGCTGCTCGTCTCTACACTTATCCTCATCATTTGGAGGCCCAAGTCGAAGTGCCTCCTGGTAAGGTTTTAAGTTCCTGCCCTCATTCTTGTTCGTCTTTACCATACTCCTACTCGCCTAACTCTCCCCCTTTTTTTTTAGCCGAGCAGGTGACTATTGCCATCCCTCCTAGTTTTGCTCTCTTAGAACAAAGGGTGTTCGAGATGGCGCCGCCCCGAGGACGACGGATGAAAGGAGACCCCCCTTCGAAGGTCCTGGCCATGACTAATAAGATCTCCGCCGCTGAGCAGAATCCAAGGACAGCTCTCCCGCCGAGCACGTCACCGACTCCAGCCCCTGTCTCCTCTCCACACGGCCATAAAAGGTTAAAAAGGAGACGGTTCATTTGTATCTCAACCACCTCTTACTGCCGATAAAGGAAAATCCAAGGCAGGTGGATCTTCTGTTCGTCAGCCTACCGCTGAAGTTGCTCGCCACGCTCCTATCGAGGAGAGATGAGGGAAAACGGGCAAGGATAGGCACACTCATCCCCGGGGACCCGAGGATATCACCTATCTAGGGTGGGATGGAGCCAAATTTGCCGAGTAAGGATTCTTCTCGAAACTCTTCAAAGAACTGAAAAAATTAGGAAATTCCTAAGTCTCAAAACTTCTTTGTTCGCAGGTATCGGCCTAACGACCACCCGGGGCGAGCAGATATGATCCACCAGTATGCATGCTCCAGAACTCCGGTGAACATTCGAGACATCCCAGATGATCATGTTCGCTGGGCGACTGAATTGGTTGCTCGCGCCTGGTCCAGGCCGCTGAATAAGGCAGTCCTCGCCCAAGGGGCCATTGATAACTTTCACTTGTCAATGGTGCAAGCCGCTAACTCCCTCGTATCCGCTCAACAGGGAATGGCTCAAGTAGTGGAGCTGGAAGAAGCTGCTCATCATCATGCTGCCACTGTTCGCCAACTTACTGAAGAGAAGGATACGATGGAGAACAACTTCAATGGCCAGATTGCTCGGCTCAACAACCAGCTCAAGGTAGCAAATGACATTGAGAAGAAACATACAAAAGACTACCAGCTGGTGTCTGCCGAGCTTAAAGAAAAGAAGGTCGAGCTACTCTCTTCCCATGCTGAGTTGGAGGAGGGGAGGAGAAAAAAGGAAGAGACTGAAACCGAACTTGCTCGTCTGAAGGAGCAAATGGCTGAGATGGCCACGAGAGACCAAGTCGAGCAAGAATTCCAGCTTCGGAGTGGGCCTATATCCAACCTGGGCTATATCTTTGCATATGCCGACTACATCCGTATGGCCCACTCCTATGAAGTTTCGAATATTGTTGCCGAGCTGGGTAAGGATCTTGTTGAATTCGTCGAGCATTACCCTCCCTCAATGGTATCGAGCTTCAATTGGGGGACATGGTGGACTATGGGATCAATCTTGACAAAATTAATCCCAGTATCACCATCACTCGTCCCCCTGCCCCTGTGGAAGACGAGCATGAAGCTGCTGCAGTAAGCGAGCAAGGTGCTACTGCCGAGCAAATTATCCACGAGCAGGAGCAGAAAGTGGCTGAGGACTTAATTCGGGACATGATCGTTGATCCTCCTGCAGATCAGACTCACGACCTTCCCCCCGCCGAACATCATTAGATTTAGAACTTAGACTAGTCTTTATTTTGTAATAGTTGCTCGCTCTTTTTGTAGTACACTTCTTGAATCCTTGTACTATTTTTGAGGCTCAAAGCCTTTTATTTAATGAATGTCTTTCTCTTGTCCGCTCATTTTCTTTTTATATGTTAATTGCCTTTACATTTCTGTCAATGCTTTTGCAATTATAACATATAATTTTGGACTTTGTTCGATTTGAACTTTGCCTTTTAATGGAATCAGGGTTTAGCCTTAGGTTTTGTTCATTAAAAAACGAACAACCTTTAAGTTGCTTTGGTCCTTAAAGATGGACTTGTACCTTGAGCTTTTGGACTTTTCTCTCAATGAACAACTATGTATACATAATGTAAAAAATTTACAAGTGTTGTAAGACTGCTCGTCACTAATATATATAATCTGACGAATAACTTTGAACACTAGCTAAAACATGCTCGCTTATAATATTTTTTATCGAGCAACTTTGACTAAAATAAAAAAGAGCACTAAACTATACAATGTGCCAAACAACTTTTCATTCTATACTTAGCAAAACTTTAAAAAAATTAGGTAAGTTTTTGGTTTGCCTCACTTTTGCCTCACTTGGTTCACTTGCCCCCCAAGATATTTGTTCGCCCAATCAAGAACTTGTTCGACTCATTGATAGTACTTCTTTAGATGTACAACATTCCAGGAGTATTGGGTCGGCTTGCCTTCCATATCTTCGATATCGTATACACCATTAACGAATTTTTCCGTTATACGATACGGGCCCTCCCAAGTTGGTCCCAAAACACCTGGAGGTTGGCGAGCAACTTTCTTAGAACCAAATCTCCAACTATGAATTCCCTGATTTTAACATGGGAATTGTAATAGCGTTCTGCTTGCTGCTTATAGGTAGTATTTTTTAGCTCGGCACTTAATCTCTTTTCTTCGAGCAAATCCATTTCAGTAGCTAGAGCAAAGTTGTTCGCCTGCTCATCAAAGTTGGTCGTTCTAAATGTGTTGGTTTTTAACTCGATTGGTATCATGGCTTCTGTTCCGAAAGCCATTGCAAAAGGTGTTTCTCCGGTGCTTGACCTGGGAGAAACTCTATATGCCCACAGGACTTCCGGAAGTTCTTCAAACCAACCGTTTTTGCTCTCCGCCAGCCGTACTTTTACTGCATGCTTGATTATCTTGTTCACGGCTTCGACTTGTCCATTTGATTGGGGATGATAGGGCGTAGAGTAATGTTTTTTGATCCCCCACTTTGCACAGAAGTCTCTCAACTCTTTTCCATCAAACTGCGGACCATTGTCTGTCACAATGGTTTGTGGAACCCCAAAGCGACAGACAATGTTCTTCCAAATGAAGTTGATCATTTTCTGTTGCATAATCTTCACCATGCCCTCTGCTTCCGCCCATTTCGTATAATAGTCGACTGCCACGATGATAAATTTAACATTTCTAACACCTGTCGGGAAGGGACCAATAATGTCCATCCCCCACCTTGCAAATGGCCATGGGCTATAAACTGATACGAGCTGTTGGGCCGGGGTATGAATGTTCGGGGCAAAATTTGGCATTGATGGCATGTTTTTGCTTTCTTGATTGCGTCTTGACGTAAAGTCGATCAATAATAGTCTTGTCTGATAGTTTTGTATGTCAAGGCTTGCCCCCCAGTGTGATTTCCACATACTCCGATATGTATTTCTTCGAGTATTGCTCGTCCTTGCCCCCTAGGCAAACATTTGAGAAGTGGGATTGATATTCCCCTTTTGTAAAGTTGCTCGCCCACCAGAGTGTATCTGGCGGCTTGCTTTGTTAGCTTGGCAGCTTCAAAAGGGTTGTTTGGTTTTTCCCCACTTTTCAAGTATTTGACTATACTTGTTCTCCAGTCTTCTTCTTCACTTGCTTGTTCGTCAAGTTGGTTGACATTATAACTCCTTGTTGATGGATCATTCATCTTTGTAATTATAATGTCTGCCAACTCTGCAGGTCCTTCGCTTGTTGCTAGTCTGGCCAACGCATCTGCTTACGTGTTGCTTGTCCTCGGAATTTGTTCAATGAAGACTTGATCTAATAAGGACATCAGGTAAGCAACAATTCGCTGATACTCGATCATATGATCGTCTTTTGCCTCGTATTCACCCCGGACTTGGTTCACAATCAATTGTGAGTCACCGAATATTTGTAACCGTCTAACACCTACTGCAAGGGATAAGTGGAGACCAGCAATGAGAGCTTCATATTCAGCTTCGTTGTTGGTTGCCATGAAACCAAATATGATCGCCGAGGTGATACTTGTCTGTCAGGACTGATCAGAACTACTCCTGCCCCCGAGGCTACATTAGTTGAAGATCCGTCAACGTAGAGATGCCAGGGGTGATCAAGTCCTCTCGTCGGATCTGGTGGGAAGGTTAGTTCAACTATAAATTCGGCTAACGCTTGCCCTTTGATTGTTGTTCGAGGAGCATAGGTTACCCCGAATTGGCTAATCTCTAGTGACCACTTTAACAGACGATTAGTTGTGTCGGGGCGATGGAGAATTTGTCTGAGTGGGAAAGTTGTTAGCACTTCAACTTGATGATCAAAGAAGTATGGCCGCAACTTCCTCACACTCACGACAAGTGCGTACGCCAGTTTTTCGGTTGGGGAGTATTTGATCTCCACTTCGTGCAAAGCTTGGCTGACGTAGTAAATGGGTTGATGGAATTTGCCGTCTTCTCGCACCAGAACAGAGCTGATTGCCACTTCTGATGCTGCCAGGTATAGATATAGCTTTTCTCCTGGGATGGGTTTTGATAGAATTTTAACATCTCCCAGGTAGTCCTTAAGTTGGTGGAATGCCTTTTGACAGTTGTTAGTCCATGTGAACTGTCCTTTTTTTATTGCTTCGAAGAATGGACGGCATTTGTCCCCCGATCTGGATATGAATCGATTCAATTCTGCTAGGTATCCTGTAAGCTTTTGCAATTCCTTTATCGAACGTGGTGGTTGCATATCCACGATAGCTTTGACTTTTGTTGGATTGACTTCGATCCCACGTTGACTAACAAGATGACCCAGAAATTTTCCAGAATGGACTCCAAAGATGCTTTTCTTCGGGTTTAGCTTCATATTGTAATGTCGAAGAATATCGAACACTTGGGTCAAATGTTGAAGATGGTCTTCTTTTCGGGGGCTCTTGACTATGATATCGTCTACATAGACTTCTACCGTATCTCCGATTTGTTCGTCGAACATCTTGTTCACCAACCTCTGGTATGTTGCTCCGGCATTGATGAGGCCGAAGGGCATTCTCTTCCAACACAACAAGTTTTTGTTCATATAAAATGTTGTGTTCTCTTGATCGTCTGGATGTATCGGAATTTGATGGTACTCGGCAAAGGCATCCATGAATGTTAGCATTTCATGACCTGCTGTGCTGTCCACCAATTGGTCAATATGAGGGAGAGGAAAGTTGTCCTTTGGGCATGCTGCATTTAGATCTGTAAAGTCTATGCATAGCCTCCAGGTCCTGTTTGGTTTTCTCACAAGGACTGGGTTTGCTACCCATTGTGGACAGAGTGCTTGTCGAATTAGGTCATTGTCTAGCAACTTCTTTACTTCTTCATTCAAAACCTGATATTTATCTGGGCCATATTTTCTTCGTTTTTAATGGACAGACCTTTTTGCTTGATTGATGTTGAGCTTGTGACAAGCATGTTTTGGATCTATTCCCACCATGTCTGCATGAGACCAAGCAAAAACATCTAGATTTTTACTGAGGAACTCTTTCATTTGGGATCTGTAAGGCTCAGGGAGCTCAGATCCTATGTACAATTCGAGATCCTTGTTTTCAGGATTAACTTTGAACGCCTCCAGTTCTTCAACTGGAGTTGCTCGTCGTTTTTGTCCTTTCCAACGAGGATCAAGCATTGGTTCCTCAGGGTTGAAATCATTTTCGATGCTCATTGGCTCTACTCCCAGACGGGGATCTAGATCATCTGTTGGTCCTGATTCGTCATTGTTAGTCAACACCTGGCCCTCCGAGTCACCTGGTGGGTGTTGCTCGTCACCACCCCTTTGTTGTTCGTCAGAATGAGGTTCCCATTGGGTGGTGATAAGTTGCTCGTCCAACACTTGCTCGTCAAGATGTTGTTCATCAGTATCCATGTGGTCTTCCTCTATGTCCATCATGTTCTCCAGTATTGATGGTTCATTGGCAGGATAACTGGTGGTGGCTTCCATCATGGATACCAGTGCATGTTTTGCCTGCAACTGTAGGAGACATTCCCGAGCCTTTCTCTGATCTCCCTTTATTGTGCCTGCCCCACTTGCTGTTGGAAACTTCAGACAATAATGGTAAGTTGAACATGCAACTTTAAATTCATTCAGAAAAGGCCGAACAAGAAACCCGTTGTAGGTTGATTCCTGATCGACGACCAAGAAATCAACCTTTCTTGTTATGTTTTTCTCGGGTTCCTCGACCGTTACAAGCTGAACGGACAACTTAATCTCCCCTAACGGGACTGTTACAGCATTTCCAAAGCCCAAAATTCTGTGATTTGAAGGTCGGATGTAGCCTGAGTAGTCTCCAAGTTGATTAAGCGTCTTCTTGAAAAGAATGTTGGTGTAGGCCCCGGTGTCTACCAACAATCTGTGCACTCTGGTCTCCATAATCTTGGCACAGATCACGAGCAAATCATTATGGGGGGTCAAGATTCCTTCCAAATCCTTCTCGGTAAAGGTTAGTTCTGTTGTTTGCATGATGGATGGCTTAACCCCCATTCCTTGTACTTAATCGATCGCTCATAATTCGGCTTTTCTTTTTCGGTTGGAGATCGGTGGTCATCCATCAGAACATTCTCCCGCCGGTTCCGCGGGTTCCATCATGTATAGGTCTTCAAGTGGACGAGCAGCAACGGCCGGAACTGGTCGCCCGGGTTTATTATTTTTCTGAGCTTGGTCATCCTCATCTTCAGAGTTGTTCTCCCGGGCTCTCTTTCCAGGTTGTCTTTCAACAAAGTCGGAGAGCTTTCCTTCCTCGTAAAACCGTCAAAGCTATTTAAGCAAATCTCTACACTCGCTCGTAAAATGCCCCACGCTTTGATGGTAGGCACAGTACTTGTTAGGGTTGAGTTTGCCAGTGTATTGATGGATTTTCCGTGGAGGGGAGAGCAACTCCTTCTCTTTTACATTTTCATATACAGTATCGACTGACACTGTTAGTACCTGGTTCAATTTCTCCTTAAGCTCCGTCCCTTCATTGAATGCCTTCATGTTTTTCGGGACTCGGTAGCCTGTTTCGCCAGGTTTCTTATTGTTCTCCTTGGGATCAGCTTTGTTCTCCCCCAAGTTTGATTGCAAAGCCTCATGCATGGAAACGAATATGCCGGCTTGATTTCTGAATTCGGCATAACTTCTTGGGCACTTCAGACGTACCTCTTTCCACAGCTTTGATCCTTTTTTCAACCCGGCCATAACAGCAACAATTTTTGTGTCCTCACTGACAGGCTCCCCTTCCAATAGCACTTTGTCGAACCTTTCCATAAATGTCCGATCTGACTCGTCGTTATTTTGCTTTAGGTCCGACAACCGGTATTTTTGGGACAAATATGATCCCACCGTTGAGAAATGGGAGAGAAACTCTCGACTTAGTTGGATGACCGAGTGGATAGATGCTGGTGGCATTGCCGAAAACCACTTGTGGACCCGGTCCCCAAAAGTTAATGGGAAGTTTCGACATTGGGTGGCATCGCTGGCTCCAACCGAGACCATATAATCCGAATACTTTGTCAGATGAACCCTGGGATCAGCAAGGCCATCATATTGTATACTCGCTGGGAATTGGACATTTTTCTGAATCGGGGCCTTCAGAATGATAGATGATAGGGGTGAAGATGGTAAGCTGGTCGTCCCCACTCCTCTTTGTTGGTCCAATTGTCCCTGCATGCTCTCCACAACCTTTCTTAGGCTTGACAGCTCATCCAAAGATGCCCCCGGCTTGGAGGCTGTTCGGCGAGCAAAGGCACAAGCCTTTCTGCTCGTCGTAGTCCCTCACTCGGAGCGGGTATGTCCTGGAGTTTTTTCTAGGGTTGCTCGCCGCATTTGGCCCCAGGCGCCTGAAGGCAGATTGGGAGAGTCTTTCATGAATTGATGGGCGAGGTTGCTCAAAAGTTGCTCGCCCATGTTCTACCCCTTGGCGAGCAGCTTCCTTCTGTTGCTGGGGTTGGCCGAGTCTGTCCTGGGCACTGGAGCGAGTTGTCCCATGGCTTGACATTGTTGTTCGCCCGTGAGCAGACTCAGCCTGTTCCTCTCTTCGATTGGCCACCTTGGCTTTACCCTTATCCCGCCTGACCTGTGCACTGTTCACCTCATGTTGTTCGCTCCTAACAGACCTGACCCTAACAACTTCCAGAGGTTTATCCTTAGGCCTTGCTTGTGAAGGTCTATTTTGTCCTTGCTGTCTCTGGAGAGCTTGGAGAGCAGCAATGGTCTTAGCCAGTTCGTTAAGGTTGTTCGCTAGGGCCTCCATTTCAGGGGGAAGGTTATGAGTTAAGGCCGTATGTTGCGATCTATTCGCATGTCTGGGTTCACGATCCTGATGGTCAGCCGACGAAGCTCGAGTAGGAGATGCTCTCCTGGATAAGCGTGAACCTTGTGTTTTCTTTTATTGAGGCATTTCAAATTAAATTGTTTTCAAATTTTGTATTGAAGAACACCAAGAACACTCTTGCTTGAATCTTCAAATGTTTCTTGAGGTTTTCTACAAATCTTCAAGTTTTCAGCTTGAAGTTCTTGACTAATCACACTAAATCGGAGGTTCGAACCCTCCTTCTAGCGCCAAATTATTGGTGATCAAATTTAATCGAGAGGATTAGTGACTGTTTTAGTTTGGTTTAAGATCGTCAATCAATAACGTGTGATTGATTACCACCGTAAATGGTAAATCGAAGATTCAGGTTGTGGAATCGTAAATACGAAAGTCGAAATCGTATTAATTTTGTATGTGTGTACATTTAGGTGTGTTAGTGTGTGTTTTAGGAGCATTTGTGAATTTGAACTTGTATTTATCAGCTGGAGAACAACTATTTATAGAGACTAGCAAGCATGAGGTGTCCAAGACTCTTGGACTTCCTAGCTTGCATGTTAGACATGTGTCCTTTGACCTTTGTTTGACCTTATCTAAGCTAAATCTTAGTTACAAAGTCTTCTTTGGTCTTATCACAGACTCATTGTTGTTCGTCCAGGTCGGCTTGATTTGTCCATAAGGATCTTTCAGTAAAAGTTGTTCGCCTTTTGAGGATATGGCTTCAAAGTTGTTCGCAAAGTTGTTCACATTTATTTCTTGTTGAGCCGAGCTTTGGAGTCTTGGTTCTTTGTTCGTCTACATACACCTCTTAGGCTGGTTAATACACCACCTCTTATCAATGTTGCTCGTCATCAGTGGCTTGGCAGAATGTTCATGTCTGGTCTCGGGTCTTAAAATCTGTTCGCCATCATGTTGTTCGTCACCGGAGTTTTTCGTCACTTTATACACCACTTTTGTTTTCATCGTTAATTTCTTATTAAAACCTTAATTTATGTTCGCCCGACTCTGACGGATGTTCTCCTATCAACAAGAGGGTGACCCCCTATTTATAGAGGTTCACCCCCAAAGGCCCAAAAGTGGTCCTGAACTCGTCTTAACCCTTTATTTTAGGGATTTATTACAATATTAATCTAACAATCAACCATAGACCTATAATACATTAAATGCTATTGTCTGATGCAGACCCTCGATCTTGTCGGGTCAGTGTATCTTTGGGAATCTGATCTCTTGTCAGGCGAGGATATTTCCTGCTGTAACAATTGCCCCAAAGATTGGGCTCTGATTGCGGCCAGAGTTCGATCTTGATATGTGCTTCAAATAGGTTTTGCCCCCGAGCCTGAAAACAAGATAGCTCGGATGCACCGGAGGAATCTTCGACGACAGGGTCCTTGGTGGCCGAATCTTTCAAGTCATCTTCGAATTTTCAAACTTTCGAAACTGGTTGGGTTAGGTGGGGTACGATCTTCTGTCGTGCCCCCGAGTCGAGAATAGTGATGTTCAATTAATAAAGAGTTATTGCCGCTAGCCGACATTGATTTAAATAACTTAGCGATAAAAGTCGCGATGATTAATTAGTGAAGTGTTTTGGCCGCTTGCGGGCAGAGACTTTACGAACAAGAGATTGATTTGACAACCTATTTTAATTGACTTAACAAATAAAAAATTAGTGAAGTGCTCTAGCCGATTGACGGGCAGCGACTTCACGAATACGTGATTGAATTAACAATCGATGAATTGATTAATCAATGATAAAAATAGTGAAGTGCTCTAGCCGATGACGGGCAGCAACTTCACGAATACATGATTGAATTAACAATCGATGAATTGATTAATCAATGATAAAAATAGTGAAGTGCTTGCCGATGACGGGCAGCGACTTCACGAATACGTGATTGAATTAACAATTGATAAATTGATTAATCAATGATAAAAATAGTGAAGTGCTTTAGCCGATGACGGGCAGCGACTTCACGAATACGTGATTGAATTAACAATCGATGAATTGATTAATCAATGATAAAAATAGTGAAGTGCTTTAGCCGATGAGGGGCAGCGACTTCATGAATACGTGATTGAATTAACAATCGATGAATTGATTAATCAATGATAAAAATAGTAAAGTGCTTGCCGATGACGGGCAGCGACTTTACAAATACGTGATTGAATTAACAATCGATGAGTTGATTAATCAATGATAAAAATAGTGAAGTGTTTTAGCCGATGACGGGCAGCGACTTCACGAATACGTGATTGAATTAACAATCGGTGAATGATTAAACAGAGCGTTCAGGATGGGATATATCATGGCCACAAGCGGGCAAAAGTGATGCGGGTTAGTCGATGTCGGTGAAGGCAGACTGGTTGATGTCGATAAGATGGACAAATCAACGTTGAGAAACAGATTAGTTGACGCCGGTGAAGGTGAATTAAACAAAACCTCGCCCATTTAAGGCGGAAAGTCAACGCTTAAAATGCGGACTGAATCCACGTCGAGCTGCGGATTAGTTAACGTCGGTGAAGATGAACTAATCAAGACCGAGTGACGGATCGTCTTAAGAGACAGATTAGTTGATGCCGGTGAAGGCGAACTAATCAATATGTCAACACATAAAAGGCGGACTAATCAACGCCGAGAAGACGGAATAACTCGGGAAATAGATTAGTAGGCGCCGGTGAAGGTGAACTAATCAATATGTCAACGCATAAAAGGTGGACTAATCAACGCCGAGGAGACGGATTACTTCGCCGATCCGGGCGGAATGTCGACGCCTAACAAGCAGTTTAATCAACGCCGAAAGACGGATTAACTCGAGAAAGAGATTAGTTGACGCCAGTGAAGGCAAACTAATCGAAATGTTAATGCCTAAAAAAGTGGACTAATCAACGCCAGAAAGGCGGATTAACTCGAGAAGTAGATTAGTTGACGCCGGTGAAGGCGAACTAATCAAAACGTCAATGCCTAAAAAGACGGACTAATCAATGCCGAGGAGGCGGATTACTTCGCCAATCCAGGCAGAAAGTCGACGCCTAATAGACAGATTAATCAACGCCGAGCGGATGGATTAATCAACGCCGAGCGGACGGATTACTTCGTCAATCCAGGCGAAATGTCGATGCCTAACGGGCGGATTAATCAACACTGGGCGGGCAGATTACTTCGCCAATCCAGGCAGAATGTCGACGCCTAAAAGACGGATTAATCAACGCCGAGCGGGCGGATTACTTCGCCAACCCAGACGGAATGTAGACGTTTAAAAGGCGGATTAACTCGAGAAGTAGATTAGTTGACGCCGGTGAAGGCGAACTAATCGAAACGTCAACGCCTACAAAGGTGGACTAATCAATGCCAGGAAGGCGGATTAACTCGAGAAGTAGATTAGTTGACGCCGGTGAATTCAAACTAATCGATACGTCAACACCTAAAATGGCGGACTAATCAACGCCTAAAAGACGGATTACTTCGCCACTCCAGGCGGAACGTCAATGCCTGAAAGGCGGACTAATCAACACCAGAGAGGCGGATTAACTCGAGAAGTAGATTAGTTGACGCCGGTGAAGGCGAACTAATCGATACGTCAATGCCTAAAACGGTGGACTAATCAACGCCTAAAAGGCGGATTACTTCGCACTCCAGGCGGAACGTCAACGCCTGAAAGACGGACTAATCAACGCCAGAGAGGCGGATTAACTCGAGAAGTAGATTAGTTGGCACCGGTGAAGGCGAACTAATCGAAATATCAACGCCTAAAAATGCGGACTAATCAACGGCGAGGAGGCGGATTACTTCGCCAATCCAGGCAGAAAGTCGATGCCTAACAGACGGATTAATCAACGCCGAGCGGGAGGATTACTTCGCCAATCCAGGCGGAATGTCGACGCCTAACAGGCGGATTAATCAACGCCGAGCGGGAGGATTACTTCGCCAATCCAGACGGAATGTCGATGCCTAACATGCGGATTAATCAACGCCGAGCGGGCGGATTACTTCGCCAACCCAGGCGGAATGTCGACGCCTAAAAGGCGGAATAACTCGAGAAGTAGATTAGTTGACGCCGGTGAAGGCAAACTAATCGAAACGTCAATGCCTAAAAAGGCAGACTAATCAACACCGAGGAGGCAGATTACTTCGCCAATTCAGGCGGAAAGTGGACGCCTAACATGCAGATTAATCAACGCCGAGAAGGCGATTACTTCGCCAACCTAGGCGGAATGTCGATGCCAAAAAGGCGGACAAATCAACGCCGAGAAGGCGGATTACTTCACCAACCTAGACGGAATGTCGATGCCAAAAAGGTGGACAAATGGTTGTAGTCGAAAGGTGTGACCATTTTTAAATATTGAGTTGTGTACTAGGTGAGCAACCTCAATAATTTTACAAAATTAAACTTGAGTTTTTAAATGACTGATTGTATTTAATTATACTCAGTGTCAAATAATTTGTTTTTGATATCACAAAATGAGCATAGGATGTGTATATCCATGCCCCCGCTTTTAATGTATACGAAAACTAATGAGTTACAATATATATTAAAAGGAAATATCAAATGGAAATTGCATTTCAAAAATTATCCCGCTTTGAATTTTCGAAATATGAATATATGCCCCCGCTTTTAATTTATATAAAATTTGCGAGTTGCAATATATATTAAAAAGAAGTTGTAGAAATAAACCTGATGCGAGTGAGCAAAGGACTGCCCGTAGATTCTCGTTGATGAAGAGGTTCCGAGTGCTCGTCTCCAAAGTTGTTGCCCTTTTTTTTTGGCGCTATCTAATTAAATCTGGGCCCTCTCCAAAAGGGAGGCCCAACAGTTTAATTAATCCTGCCTTACTAATATAACTTGAAATCTGGCCCAATAATCCTTGGCCCAACAATTAATCTAATTAAAAATTGACCCAACTCTACGCTACCAGACGTGGGCATCCAAATTGCAGAGAGGGATTAGATTTGGCCAGTGGCTTTGGCGATGCGGGAAGATCGAAGTCGCTCGCCGGGTTGGTGGCAAGCGGTGGCCGCTCGCGACGCGGGGAGGCACGGGCGGAGAAGCGGCAAGCGGGGAGGTCTGGCCGGCGAGCAGGAAGGCTGCGCGGGTAGGTGAGGCGCGCAGGCCGAGAGCTGAGACGGCGGGGGGCCGCGGCCGCGAGTGGCGGAGAGGGCTGTTGTGCTCGGCGATGGTACGGGGAGGCCGCGCTTGCGACGGAGCGGGGATGCGCTCTGGGCGGCGCGGGTAGGCGTGACCGGCGGCGAGGGGACGGTGGCCACTGGCGGTAATGCATGGCGGCGTTCAGCTGTTGGCCGCTGGCGGCTGTGGCGAGGCTGTGAGCAAGTATCGAGGAGCTATTGGTAGCAGTTCGGGAGGCTGCGCTTGTTGGCGGCGCGGGGAGCCCTTGTCGGACAGCCTTTCAAAATGCGGGGAGAGCGTATGGAGGCTGACGGGTAGCCGCCCGCGGCTGGAAGCGGGGCGCGTCGACGGTGGATTGCAGGGAGAAGGCCGCGCGTTGAGCGGCGACCCGGGGAGGATCTTGCGATTGGTGCCAAGGCAATCTCGGCGGTGCATGGACCGATGCAGGGGAAAGCTTTAACTTTTCAGCGTGCGTTGGGAAACGTGCCAAAAGCAAAAGTAAACTGAAAAAGCTGGGTCCAATATCCGAGGCAGGCAGTGGAGGATACAAAGCATCAAACAGTAGGCCTCCACCTCTGGGTTTTGCTTGAATACACTTCTGTCCTTGTTTGGAAAATGATACAAGGATAAATGGTGGCGATTGTGCGGTGACTGGGCTCGGGCCGCGACGATGCCGGTGCAATGCCGCGTCGCGGGAGATAGGGGAGGGGCGGCGCCCTCCGGCACAGGTAGAGGAGGCGTGACCTCCGGCGTTGAGATTGGCGTCGGAGCTCCGTTGTGGTTGGACACGAGAGCTTCAAATATATTGCTTTTTTTTTTTTTTAATTAGCTCCATGAGCTTTCTGGTGTGGTAAGGAAAATAAGATTAGTGAAGGATGATTTGGCTTGAAGCTTCCTGTTGCAGTTGTAATGATAATGGAAATCTTGAATTTTTTGTTTTTTGTTGTATGCGTGCCTTTCTTCTGTACAAAGGAAATGGTTTTTGTTTTACGGAATGTAGTTTTGATGATTTTGATTGGAATGGGGTGTTGATTTTGGAAAAAATGGGTTGAAATGGGATGAATATTTCTTGAATGATTTTTGTTGGAATTTGATTTTTGAGGAGAAGATCTTCGTGTTCATCCGTCGAGATGAACATGAATTCTACCCTTCTTCTAGCGCCAAATTGTTGACAGGCATTTTCGTATGGATAAATGTAGGTGACTATTCGGGTTATGCCCAACAAACAATAATAATAATCGAACACGAACGATGGGGAAAGAACTTTCGTCCTTCCCTTGAATGAGAGTTTTCTAGCATATATGAGAAATGAGGAAAACTCTGAACCCTTTACAATGAGGGGGTGACCCCCTATTTATAGAGGTTCACCCCCAAAGGCCCAAAAGTGGCACTGAACTCGTCTTAACCCTTTATTTTAGGGATTTATTACAATAATAATCTAACAATCAACCGTAGACCTATAATACATTAAATACTATTGTTTGATGTAGACCCTCGATCTTGTCGGGTCAATATATCTTTGGAAATCTGATCTCTTATCAGACGAGAATATTTCCTGCTGTAACAATATGTAAATTAATATTTTAATTTTTAGTGTAAAAGTAAGGTTGAAACGTTCCAATAAAATAAGTTTGCAGGTAAATATTGGGACGGAGGCAAGAGAATGATTTACTTTTTTTTTTTTTTCACATTATGAGATGATCCAATTATGTCCAATGGGCAATGAGGTCCGACCCAGTGAGATGGTTTCTTGTTGGATTCTTACATGTGTCTATTTTTGTTTTAATCATCTCCGGAAACTGTATGTGCAAGAGAATAATTTTGAAATACTATATTAAATAAATAAAATGGAAAAAGGGTCCAATCAAACTGATAAAATATAAAGACTGATAATAATTATTAATTCTATTCTGAATATTTAAATTTGACAATTCAGCTTTTTAAAAATAAAAGAGCAGATTTTATATGAAAACCCTTCATAATAAGCTTAACATGAAATAGTTTTAGAGTATCATTAATCTCATCAGGAGTATCGTTAAACCTGTCAGGGGTATCATTAGTCTGAGTTCAAGAAAATTTAAAACAATTTTCTTGAACTCAGACTAATGATACCCCTGATGAGATTAATGATACTTCCGATGAAATTAATGATACTTTAAAATTGTTTCATGATAAGCTTATCATGAACTATTTTCATATAATACTTTGCCAAAATTAAAATAATTGATGTGTTGCAACAGGCTAATATATGGATATTAGTTACATTAAATATTTTTTTAAATAATATTTAGATTTTAATAATATTATTTACTTACATTAATATATATTTTTTAAAAATGATTTTATATAATTCTAATTTGTTATGTTTTTAGGTATATTACTATTTATGATTTTCACGTTGTCTTTTAATCAGTATACACAAAATATTTTTGTTGTTACAATTAATTCTGATTATTTAATATTCATTATTTTTTAAATAATCTAAAATTTCATATTTTAAGTATGAACTAATTAATTTTTTTTATATACAAATACAACAATTTTCTTGAGTTTTAGAAACAATTCCATATTTTTATATAGATAATTATAATCTATATAATGTAGATTTTTTTTTTAAATGGCCCTAAAGTTGATAAAATTGAAAAGGTTTTGGCCTACAATTGATCAAATTTAGGTAATTGAGCTAAAATTAGACGTCACGTGCAATACACTTGAGATAAAAATCCAAACTGATCATAAAATTTGGTCTAAATTAAAAGGTTTTGTTTCAGTTTTAAGAGCCCGCAATTATGTCACTCTTCTATAGATAATGTCCTAAAATAAAATAAAAGAATCCCTATAAACATGTGCAACTTAGATGCTATGGTTCAAAATTGAAATGGTATTATGTTGCACACAAATTTTTGTATGCACCCAAATGCTATATCACTACAAAAAAGAAGGAGATTAGCGACGGGTTTTTTGCGACGGTCAGAATTTCCGTCGCAAATTCAGTGAATTTGCGACGGCTTTTTGTAAGCCGTCGCAAATGATAGTAATTTGCGACGGAAAAGCCGTTGCAAACACTAGGGCCCACCGCCTTCGTCTTGAACCGGCTACATTTGCGACGGAAAGGTCGTCGCAAATTTCAATTTTGAGTTTGCGACGGGCAATTCCGTCGCAAAACATACCCGTTTAAAGGTGACCGTTCGGGAAGCGACCCGTTTGACTGATTTGCGACGGAACATGCCGTCGCAATTTTAAACTTTGTATTTGCGACGGACAAAAGCCGTCGCAAAGCTTACATTTGTATTCGCGACCTTTCGGGAAACGGCCCATTGACTGATTTGCGACGGAATTTCCGTCGCAAATCCGAACCGTTTTACGCGTCTTATTGGGAAACGTTGCGTTGACTGATTTGCGACGGAAAAGTCGTCGCAAATCAGTGAAAAACAGCGTCGTTTTGCGTTTGACGGGCAAAATTTGCGACGGACAGGCGTCCGTCGCAAATTTTTTTCCACTTATTTATACAGAACCGCCGCTTTACAGGCGGAGAAAGAGAGAAAAGAAGAGGAAAAAGAGAGGAAAAGGAAGGAGAAGTCGGGTGCCGTCGCTGTAGAGCCAATCCGTCCCCACCGAGTTCTCGTTTCGTCATCTTCTACAAATAAACCGTAAGTTTTCTTCATTTTTACCGTTTAAAATTTAATTTTAAAGCATGTTTAGAGAATTGATTTTAGTTGAATTATTTGAATTATATTAGTAATGAATTGATTTTAGTTGATTTAGTTGATCGAATTTTAATTTAAAGCATGTTTAATTTTTTTTAAGTGGTATTAAATTGAATTAGTTGAATTGTTTGAATTATATTAAAAATAAATTGATTTTAGTTGAATTAGTTGAATTATAATTTAATTAGTTGATCGAATTTTAATTTAAAGCATGTTTAATTTTTGTTAAGTTTATAATTGAATTAGTTGAATTGTTTGAATTATATTATATATAAATGAATTGATTTTAGTTGAATTAGTTGATCGAATTTAATTAGTTGATTGAATTTTAATTTAATTTTAAAGCATAATTAATTTTTGTTAAGTTTAGAATTGAATTAGTTGAATTGTTTGAATTATATTAGAAATGAATTGATTTTAGTTGAATTAATTAGTTGAATTATAACGGTTAATTTTAAAGCATGTTTAGAAATAGTTGAATTTGTTAAGTTTAGAATTGATTTTAGTTGAATTGTTTGAATTATAATAGTTAATTTTAAAGCATGTTTAGAAATAGTTGAATTTGTTAAGTTTAGAATTGATTTTAGTTGAATTAGATTAGTTGATCGAATTTTAATTTAATTTAAAAGCATGTTTAGAAATAGTTGAATTGTAGAGCCGAATTGATTTTTTTTCGAATTTTGTTATAGATGAGCGGACAAGGCAGTGGCAGTGGCAGTCAGGAGCCTCCGAGGGATGAGGAGGCTCGTCGAGGAGAGCGAGGAGGGAGGAGACGACGGGCCTCACTGATACCCGTGGTTCCACCTATTTTCAGACCGAGGTCTCAATCAGAGACCTCTACACAGCCTGGTGCGGGCTCCTCCTCCTCACAGCAGACTGCTGAGGGCTCATCCTCCTCCAAACAGCATCCGGTTGTTGAACCACGGATGACTGTTCAGCCACATGGTTCAACGTAAGTTTTAATATTTTATACTAAATTTTTTATTAATTAAAACCTAATTATTTTACTAACTTTGAAGTTTTAATTTTACAGTTGGATTCCTGGTCATGAGGCTACTAATCAGGTTTCCCGGTCCATCCTTGGATGTGGATTCGAGCCCACCTCTTACACCTGGAGGCTAGTGTCTGATGCAAAGAAAAGGACATACTTCGAGGAATTTAAGATATTAATTTAATTTATTAATTCACCGTTTATTAATATCAAATATATAAACATATATTTACATTTAAATTGTAATTGCAGAAAGAATGTGTCTGGGCACCGGAGCACGATGACCAGATGTGGAAGAATTTCGAAAAATATGCGGCGGAAAGGTACAAAGACCTCATTTTTAGAATGAGGGAGAAGTGGTACAAGAAGAGAGAGGCGACCGACCTGGGGACTGACAGTGAAAACCGGCCGATTTGGGACCAATTCCTCTGCTACTGGGATTCCCCTGAATTCCAAGAGAAGTCGGCGAAAAACAAGGCGAATCGGCGTAGTGACCCTGATGGAGAAGGGATGGCGAGACATCGGGCCGGTTTTCGGTCCATTTATGAGCACGGGTTGAGATTTGTAAGTTTCGTCTTTAATTTTTTAGTTTTTGAATTTATATTATTTTTTTCCTAATTTTTTATGAGTGGTATTAATTTTTACTATCTTTTTTTATAATTAGGCGGCGGAGCAAGGACGCGAGCCCTCTCATTTTGAGAGATTGCAGCTCGCCCACCCACTCGTCGAGGAGACTGGGAAGTCTACCTACGGCCGTACTACCGAGATCCACGTAAGTATTATTTCAATATTAATAGTATTATTTTAATTTTTAAAATTAAAAGTATTATTTTATATTTTGTGTTCAATTTATTTAATTTTTTGTATAATTAATTTGCAGAGAAAGATGCTCGAGGACCTTGCCTCCCAGCCTCAGCCTGAGGAAACGGCAGAGGGGTCGGGGTCGATGCCCCCCACACAGCCTTCTGTTGACGTTCAAAATGAATTGTACTTCAAGAACGTCAAGGCTAAAAAGGGGCGGTTCGCTGGATTGGGCAGCTTCGGAAAGAACTTTTTCCGACCTCGTGGCTCAGGCTCATCCTCCTCTCAGTCTTCCATCGACTCTCATCCCAGTGAGGCCGAGAGGCAGCTTGCCACGGTGGTGGAGCAGATGAAGAACATGCAGAGGCAGCAGCGAGAGAAGGAAGAGTATGAGAGGCAGCAGCGAGAGGCGCACGACCGGTATAATGCCGAGGTGGAGCGGTATCGGGTCGAGGTGCAGGAGTATACAACCGCATTGCAGGCGTGGTGGCAGATATTCACCTCTGATTCAATGCCACGAGCGCAAATGCCTGCGCCACCGATGCCGCCGATCCCGCCGACCCAGCCACCGATGCTGCCGATCCCGCCGACCCAGCCATCGATGTCGCCGATTGTTAACCTGGGCGAGGATGAAGAGGAAGACGGATTTAATTCCGATTGTTAAAAAAAATTGATTTTTAATAACTGTGAAGTACAATTTTTTTTTAGTTTGAATTGTTACTTTAATTTAATTTTTGAATTGTTACTTTAATTTATAATTTTGTGAATTTATTAGTTTGAATTTACTTTTATTTAATGGACACAACATTTATAAAAACAAGTGAAAAACGAAAATGAATTAATTTGGTGAATTATGAAAAAAAAAGAATCAATTTGGATACATACACAATTAATTGCGTACAAATGAACGAATTATAAATTTAAGCGGGAGTCAAAATAAATAATTTTACAGAAATAATAAAAAATAAATGGCCCCAATATTTATAAAAACAAGTTAGAAACGAAAATGAATTAATTTGGTGAATTATGAAAAAAAAACGAGTCAATTTGGATACATACACAATTAATTGCGTACAAATGAACGAATTATAAATTTAAGCGGGAGTCGAAATAAATAATTTTACAGAAATAATAAAAATTAAATGGCCCCAATATTTATAAAAACAAGTTAGAAACGAAAATGAATTAATTTGGTGAATTATAGAAAAAAAATGAGTCAATTTGGATACATATACAATTAATTGCGTACAGATGAACGAATTATAAATTTAAACGGGAGTCGAAATAAATAATTTTACAGAAATAATAAAAATTAAATGGCCCCAATATTTATAAAAACAAGTTAGAAACGAAAATGAATTAATTTGGTGAATTGTAGAAAAAAAAAAGTCAATTTGGATACATATACAATTAATTGCGTACAAATGAACGAATTATAAATTTAAGCGGGAGTCGAAATAAATAATTTTACAGAAATAATAAAAATTAAATGGCCCCAATATTTATAAAAACAAGTTAGAAACGAAAATGAATTAATTTGGTGAATTATAGAAAAAAAATGAGTCAATTTGGATACATATACAATTAATTGCGTACAAATGAACGAATTATAAATTTAAGCGGGAGTCGAAATAAATAATTTTACAGAAATAATAAAAATTAAATGGCCCCAATATTTATAAAAACAAGTTAGAAACGAAAATGAATTAATTTGGTGAATTATAGAAAAAAAAATGAGTCAATTTGGATACATATACAATTAATTGCGTACAAATGGACGAATTATAAATTTAAGTGGGAGTCAAAATAAATAATTTTACAGAAATAATAAAAATTAAATGACCACAATATTTATAAAAACAAGTTAGAAACGAAAATGAATTAATTTGGTGAATTGTAGAAAAAAAAAAGTCAATTTGGATACATATACGATTAATTGCGTACAAATGAACGAATTATAAATTTAAGCGGGAGTCGAAATAAATAATTTTACAGAAATAATAAAAATTAAATGGCCCCAATATTTATAAAAACGAGTTAGAAACGAAAATGAATTAATTTGGTGAATTATAGAAAAAAAAATGAGTCAATTTGGATACATATACAATTAATTGCGTACAAATGAACGAATTATAAATTTAAGCGGGAGTCGAAATAAATAATTTTACAGAAATAATAAAAATTAAATTGCCCCAATTTTTATAAAAACAAGTTAGAAACGAAAATGAATTAATTTGGTGAATTGTAGAAAAAAAAATGAGTCAATTTGGATACATATACAATTAATTGCGTACAAATGAACGAATTATAAATTTAAGCGGGAGTCGAAATAAATAATTTTACAAAATAAAAAAAATAGTTGGGCAAAATATTTTAATAAACAATTTAGATACGAAAAGAAATTAATTTGGTGAATTATAAAAAAAAAATGACTTAATTTGAATACATATACAATTAATTGCATAAAAATAAACGAAAGTAGCTTGTGCCCTAGTGGCGCGCGCCCCCTCCTCTTGCACAAGAGGTCCCGTGTTCGATTCCCCTTGGACGCAAAAAATGGATTAATTGTTCAAGGCCTAATAAGACTAATATAGAAGGTGGGCAGCATATAAAAAGAGATGGGCCGGTTGGCCCAGTGGTCCGCGCCCGCCCCGGCCGCCTCGGGTGCCCGGGCTCGAACCACGCGAGCCACTTTTTTTTTTGTATAGGCTCGGTAATTTGTGACGGCCAAATTCCGTCGCAAATATTGAATTTTGCGACGGAAAACAACCCGTCGCAAATTATAACAGAAAAAAATAAGAAAAATATATATAAACATTTGCGACGGAATGTGGCCGTCGCAAATGTTGTTGACCCGAACGGGTCTGACCCGAAATATTTGCGACGGAATACTGTCCGTCGCAAATTCTGTGTGACCCGGCCGGGTCTGACCCGCCGATTTTGCGACGGATTTGTCCGTCGTTAATTTGCGACGGAAGGCGAAATCCGTCGCAAAAATTAGCTACGGCTGTTTTAGGGACGGATACGTTTCCGTCGCAGATACCGTCGCAAAACACTGTTTGCGACGGATTTTCCGTCGCTAATTCCGTCGCAAAACAGTGTTTTTTTTGTAGTGTATGCACCCAAATATATAGCATGCACTTGAATTTTGAGTTAAATTTTAAATTAATTTTGATTTTTCAAAATTCATTAATTAAATTGGACTTTGAAATATAAAAATTAATTTAAAATTAAAGTTAAAATCCAAATACATATTATGCACTTGAGTGTACACATGAATCACCCCTTCTTACATAATCTAAATTCAACAATCGTTTATCTAAACTGTCATCATAATAATAACTTAACAAATATCAAATATTTAGCGTTCACTGATAAAATTTTAAGAGCTAGGAGATCGATTTAATAAACTTTAGAATAGAATATTTAATACTCACAACATGTTCAAATGATTATCATTATCAAATATATAAAAGAAATAAAATAAAGGGGCGCCTGTTTTGAAATTTTCAATAGTTATAAGAATAAAAATTATTTTTTCCACTTTGCCCTTTGATATATTTAATAAATGATTATCTTTATAGTAAATAGGGGATTATAAGAAGGAGAAAAGTAATTAAATGAGGTGATGATTACTTTATTTAAAAGAAATAATAATAGTGAAAATTATCTTTTATTTTCATTAACAATCATAATTATTATATATTTATTTTTATTTTCATTTTAAAAAAATCCCAATAGCGTCACCTAAACTCTTACTTATTGAGTAATTGTCCATGGTAAGTGTTGATTCAAACACATATATATGTCTACCACATTAATAATTTAATAATGTTAAAAAGACTATTTATATTTTTGTTAGTGGACACCCCCCTACATTAAACCCAATGTGTGATGTGTGTCACGTGACTATATAAATTAATCAAATCCTTATTTTCAATGTATTCATAATAATAATTCCCAAATAAGAATCTTTTCTTTTGCAAATACGTCTTTGAACATATTGATTCAAAACAAGAATTATAGATTGTGTATTAACTGTATACGAAATAAATGCTATATTTTGTAGTGTTTTCCAGACCGTCGAAATATATAGGTACGTTTCTATCAAGCTGTTTGTGATGATATGTAGGGATATTAAACGGGCTGACCCTAACCCTATAGGGTTATGGGCCTAAATGGTTTCGGGTCTTATCGGTTTATTTTAATCGGTCCATTAACACTCGAAATTTATCCCTAACCCTAGCGATCCGCGGGCTAAACGGGCCACTAATGGGCTCCGGGAAAAAAAATAAAAAAAATTATTTTTTAATATAAAATATAGATTTGTAATATGTAATGCGTTAACATTTAACCAAAAATAAAATAAAATCAAACATTGCTCATAAAGTGGGTTCGAGAAAGGTATTTCAGATTGTTGGGGGTTTGAGAAAATGAGCGGCACTGGACGGTGGTGACTTGAGAGACCGTGAGAGCGACTGGACGAGAGTGAGGCGGCTGTATTCCAGCGTAAGGTGGCGGTCGGCGTGATGTCACAGCGTGAGGCGGCGGCCGTCGCGATGTCACAGCGTGAGGAGGCGGCCGACGCGATGTCACAACGTGAGGAGGAGGCGATCGGCGCGATGTCACAACGTGAGGAGGCGGCGGCCTGTTGATTCGTGAGGGTGAGGGACTGAGCGTGACTGAAGGTATACTGTTGTTGGGCGCAATGGGTGGTGAAAGTGGCCGGCTGTGAAAGGACGTAGGGTTCCAATTTCAATTAGAAAGTAAATAAATGAAGTAACCAACAATAGGTAAGTAAAGTAGAAAAAAAATTTAAAAAAAAATTTCGGGCTAATGGGCCAGCCCGGTAAACCGGCGGGCTAGCCCGTTTAGCCTGCGGGCTAACCGGTCCCGGCCAAAAAAGTTTGTGTATTAAACGGTCCATTAGACCCATCGAACCTAGCCCTATGCGGTTCAGGGTTAAACGGGTTGACCCGCCAACCCGTGGCCCATTTAACATCCCTAATGATATGTACACTTTTTTAAAATAGTTTAATTTAACTTTTAAATATCATCAATTTAAAAAAAAAAACTTTTAAATATCAATTTTTACATACATTTTTTTGTGTGAGACCTTCTTATGTTTTCATACAAAAGTAAAATAAATATTTTTTAGTAGAAAAGTGAATAAGTGATACCTTTGAGTATTACTCTTAGCTAATTGAAAAATATATTACTCCTTTTTTTAATTATGAAGAACACATTTTGAATTGAGCTTACACAAGACTTACTCTTTACAATAACGTATATAGAGTTGTTCAATAGTTTCGAACTGCTGGTTCCTAGTTACAGTTTAGTGGAACCGAAACAGAATCGCTAAATATTATTGCTGATTCCGGTCTCGGTTATGATTCCGAACATGTTGTTCACGGTTTCAAACTATTCCCTTTTCTTTAATAAATAATATATAATTCTTTTCTTAATTCAAGTACAAAAAGTAAATAAAAAGTGAATTTAATCAAATAAAATTTTATTGTATTCAACTTTTAACATGCAAAAAAAAAAAAAAAATACAAATAGGTAATAATCAAGGTTTAAAAATTTAAAAAATATGAAATACAAAATTTACAAACTACAGTTCAAAAATTTACATGAAAATAACTTACAAAAATTACAAGTTACAATCTACATTACAATTCAAAAAATTATAAAATTTAAAAAGATCAATAAAATATAAAACATACTGCAGGTATTAAAATTATATATATATATATATATATATATATATATATATATATATGAATCGCCGGTTTGAACCGTGGAACCAATGGTTACGGTTCTCGATTAGTGAAATCGAAATCGAACCTTGTACTACACGGTTTCAATTCCGATTTAGCGACGGTTCCAAAATCTTCGATTTTAGTTCATTTGGGCATGTCTACAACAATATATATGTTTGTTTGAGAATTAAGTGAGTTTGAGGGAATCTTGCATTTGAAAACTTTTTTTAATTGAGAATTTGGATGAATAATAAAGATGTGTGTTTATTTTTAGATACTATATATAGACTAGTTGGTTTATGAATAATAAACTTTTAATGAAATAATTGTAGTTGGTTTATGATATTTATTTATTTTTTAAATATCACTAAAATTTGCAAAGTATCTCATCTCCACTTTAATTAATTGCACATCTACTATTCGCGATTATAAAGTTATGGAAAAGAAGCCGGTGAGACCGTGAGAACTTTTTTGCTTTGGTAAATCCTGTCAATAAGGTGAAAATTGATCCAATAACTTCTGATTCTTGGAGAAGGAATGTGACTTCCAATGACTCTTATTTGACCGATAAGGTTTTTAAGGCCCTTGTGCAGGCGACAGACGATAACCTTTTGAGGAGGGAGGTCCTTCATTCGCAAGTTGTGCATAGAGGCTATCGAATCCATACCTCACATCTTTTTCGATTGCTCAATTGCTCGTGAAGTTTGAGTCACTATTTTGCAATGGTTGGACGTTCTTGGGGTATTTCATAATGCTCCTATCATTAACTTCACCCAATTCAGTTCTATTTTGGGAGAGGATGACCATCCTTGTTTGGTGGCTTTTTCTATTTGGGTGAGCTCTTTTGGAGGTTGTGGAAATGCTGTAACAATTTTATTTTCAACAACATCATCCCGGTGGCAAGGAGAATTAGCGAGGAAGTTATGGTGAGAACTTGGGCATGGGGTCCGCAAAAAAATTGGTAAAAATTGAGTATGGTGTGTCGAAATGGATAAAAGACCAAGAGCTTGTTTACATTGATATTGAGTATGTGGATCTTGCACTCTATTTGGTTCTTTGAGGTGTGGGGTTACTTAGTGTATATATATATATATATATATATATATATATATATATATATATATATATATATATATATATATATATTGTACAGGTTGAGTACCACTTATACTGACCCGTTCTTGTAATAAATTTTTATTCACTCCTTATTAAAAAAAAAAAAAAGGCAAGCAAGAGATTATAGTAGTGAAGGTCGTTTGGTTTACGAGATATGATTGGATTAGCTAGGATTGGATTAGAACGACTATTGAAAAACGGATAGACTAGAACCAGAAAATTTGGACTAAAACCAAAATTTATGGATCGAATTGTACACGAGATAGTCGTTTTAGTCTATCCAAGGCCATGGTCCCGTGCAATCCCTCTAACCAAACACGAGATTACCTGGGATTATAAAGACAATCTCAGGCAATCCCTCGAACCAAACGATCCAACGGGGCCGTATGGTTCACGGGATGGGATTGATTTGGATTAGATGACATTGAATTAGATATGATTATTTGAGGAGGAATGTATGTTTGGATTGAATGATTAGGTGGGTTTAAAGTGCAATATATCATTTCTAAAACATGAGACTATGAAGTCCCACCATCCCTAAGAGATTATTTAGTCCCTCATTTGATGGATTATATAGGTTTATAACTTGGGCCCCAATTTTATCCCGAGTCGTAAACCTGCGAACCAAACGCAATATTATATGGGATTGGGTGGAACTACAATCCAGCGAACCAACCCTAATAATATAACAATATTCTTAATTAGATACCTTTGGCTTTGGGACCAGATAGAACATAGACTAGGACTAGGAGGCATATGATTCATGAATTGATGCCAACTAAACCACTGTTTCCAGCTCCTGGTGGGTGCGGCTGTGCTTGTGATTTGACGAATTATATATATTCATCGCAAAATAAATGAGTTGATTCGCATAGACAATAAAAATTAGAAACATAATCCGTAAAAGCTCGTACAAGTTGAGTCGACCAATTATATGTAAGCGCGATAATTATATATAGGGGCGTTTTAAAATGGTACAATACCAAACTGCTATTTACAAGATAGTACAGTGTTAAAAAAAATATGTTTTTATGTTTTTTTTTTTTTTTTTTTTTGCATTTGTTCAATTATTTTGAATTACTTTGTAAAATGATGTTTTATATTGTATTATCCTGCACTTATTCCTTATATATCACGAGTTTAAATTCTTTTAGTCCATTTTTTGATCGAGTACATTGATCTGCTGCACATATCTTATCTAATATAATTAGCCAATTTCGTGTTCTTTTTATTAGTGTATGTCGAGTTATGGTCGGATCCCCAAATTAATCCATTTTTGGATTGAGTAGTGAGTATAAAAAAAAAAAAACTAATTTTGTGTGATTTGCAAGTTTATTGCACAAGGAGATCTAGAATATTACGACTGCTTTGTAAAAATACACACATAAAAAAAAAATTATTAACACAATTCAAAAAAAAAATGTAACTGGTTAAAAAAGAAATTGTCCCGTTGAAATTTTGACTTGTTTCATGTAAGATGATTTCGTACAATTGAACGGTAGTATCTCTTAAAATATTTTATAATTAATATATTGGTAGTAAATTAAGTATGAGAATAAGAGTCTGGTCTCTGAATTAAATTTTTGACGAAATAAAATGGTTATGGTGCCCTCCCCACCAACAATCGAAGTTGAATCGAAGAAATTAAAATCTGTAAATAACGAAAACTGCCCCAAAATGTAGGGACATCAAACATTTCATCAGTGCTGTCTTCCTCTAGCTATTCAATTAATACTCGTGGCTTTTTTCAACTGTTGTTAACCTACTCCTAGCACATTATATGTCATATCAATTAATTGTTCACCAATAGATAGATAATTCATTAACTTTTATTGAGAGTATATAGTTGTCCTAGTTTTTCTCTTTTTAGAAAATGAAACTAAGTTACCTAACACAGAAACTGGTTTTTTTTTTTTTTAGAATAAAGTCACTCCATTGCTATTTGCCTATTTGCAATTTTACCCTTATAATGAATATATAGTGTTTATTAAAATTACTAGACTCGTATCTTTGTCTTTTAGGCCTCGGATATTATTATTTTTTAATTATAATAGAAAGTTAACTCGAATTTGAGATCTTGTTCGAGCTGAGAGATGCACTTACTGTTAGACGTCTATATATAATGTGAAAAAAATATTAGTAATTTACAATCTAAATGAAATACTAAGACATATTTTTCCCCAAATCCCTTTAAATTAATAATTTTGAGCAAAAATAAAATAAAATATTTGTAGTCAACATCCCATGAATATAAGCATGGTGCCCATATCCTGAGGATGAGATATGGGGTTTTGCTGGATGTGGGATATGCTTTCTCTATATATATATAGTATTCTTGTAATGATCCTGGGCTCTTACACTACTTCACAGGTCCATAATTACATGTTTTCTAACATATGTATATAGCATAGTAGTACACATTTTATTGTTTTTCTTTTTTATTAAATTCACATTTTATTGTTTATATACAGTGCAAAGTGGAAACATCATTTTCATCATTCCTAACTCGCTTTGATAAATGCTATTTCTTTTCTATTTTTCAACATTGCATTATTATAGTTTGACAAAACTCTTAATGGTGACTATTGTAATGCCTTGTGCATTTTCTACTACTCCATCTCCTTTTTCCATCATTGATACAGAGGCCACATTTTTTTTAATTTTTATATATGTTTTGTTATCTACATGTACTTGTAAGTGTGTATAAAATTAGCTACGCTTTTCCTCAAAAACATCCTCGAATATTAGTTGTGAGTTCTCTATTAAAAAAGAAAACAGAACAATTAATATTGTTAATTATATGTCGAAGTACATTATTTCTATTAAACAACAAAGTGGCCGGACTATATATACAACTGATCATAGATCATTCAATTTTTCAAGATTTAGAGTAAAATGTTTTTTTGGATTCAAGTAATCAATTTAAGAACATATAGTGGGCAGATTGGTTTGGATTATTTCCACATTTTGATTCAAACCCTAAACCTCGATAAAGATGTAGGCTATTATGCTTTCAGTCATTTAAGTCACTTTTGGTACATATATAAATCTAAGTAGTGGGTATATAAATTCACTTTAGTCCTATTCAATTCCTTAATTTGTTGACATTATGTGCTCCATTATAGGCTATTGATTTATCACAAAATCTTCTACATACAAATTTCATAATATGAAATTTATCTCATTACATATATTCACTAATATCATAAAATTTATAAGCTGAAATCACAATATAAAATACTATGATATCAGTGAATATATGTAATTGTATCAATAAATACAAATAATTGTATCAGTTTCTTACTATGAACAAATTTCACAGGAAACACACCCTTGATTTTCACAGTAGTACCATAACGAAAACAAGATATTTATGCACTGTATTCACATTAATATTAGGCTTGATCGTGAATATTATCATGACTTTTTTGCGAATTGAAATCTAATCTCAACATTTAGATTTTGGCAAATAAAACTCAATTTTAACAATCTTTTTGCAATTCGAGCTCACTGATAGAAATTTCCTGACTTAGAATGACGCGGGGATAGGGTGAAGGTAGCAATTGCTGCTTGGATTTGTATCATTTGGCACATTTGGAGAGGGAGGAATGACTTGTTGTTTAATTCTGTTGTACCAAATCCTTTCAAGATGTTTGATGATATTAGAATAAAGTTGTGGTCTTGGTTGGGTTGTAGAGGGATTTGCACAAATAATAGCTCTGTTGGTATGTGGATGGCAAACCCTAGATCTTGTTTTGGATAGGTTTAGTTAAGAGTTCAAAGGCTCTTGTTTTTTCCGTGGTATGGGTTTTTTGATGTAAGGGTTGGAGGACCCCTTGCCCTCTAATGATAGTTAAATGAAGTTCTCTTTCATGATCAAAAAAAAAAAAAAGAATGACGCGATATCCTACCTAGAAGATTTGAACGATATTGTTCTGCCTATTATATCATAACGATGTTGTTCTGAGTTTAAATAATAAAGAAAATATTAGTTTCTAGTAAGAAGATTATGTGCTCGTAAGCTTAAATTGCAAAAGATTCTTAAAGTGGAGTTTTATTTACCAAAATCTGAAAGTTGTAATTAAATTGCAATTCGTATAAACGTAGTATTATCTACAATGAAGCCTTAATTTTATATGCATATTTTATATAAATCAATCGTAATTAATTGTATGCATTATAGTAGGTTGAAGTATATAGCTTTAAATTTACTATTCATCAATTGTCAAGTAAATCGTGATTAATATACAATTCAATTTTTTTTTCTCAATTGTACCATACAATTGGTGTGATTTTAATTGACTCATTTTAATGGTTCATACAAAAAAATGAAATGAAATTATTAGTTCATATAAATAAAAATATTAATTAATTTATATGTTGAGCAATATTAGGTATTTTTTAATATGTAAATTGCTTTCGAGAAAAGAAAAAACTACTTAGTTAAAATTTAATGGGTAATAATTAGGCCAAATTTTGTAGAAATTCAAATTAGTGGCCAAAGTGTTAGTCTAAAATACACACTTCAATTTATTTGTCATATGTGAAAAATAATTATTACACATGTGAAATCATAGTCAACAACTAACTAATTCATTCTTAATGCATGCATCTTTGTCTCTTTTCAAATTACTTAATTTAAACTAAAGTCCAAGAAGACAAATAAAGAATAGCATAATCTATGAATGGCTGCTAGATAAAAACATTGAAAAAGTTGAGCTAGCATGATTCCAGTTATATGGCACCTTGTTATTTGTTACAAAATTAGTTTAATAATTACTCCTTAATCAATAAATTGTCTGAATATATATGTTGCCAAAGAAAAAGAAACATAGACAATACAGAACTTTTAAAGAGAAGCTCAAAATTAATGTCCTTTTCTGGAAGAGAATATATCTAAAAGATCTGCGTTTTAATGCTAGTTAGTTTAATAAATGACCAATTAAACCCTGATTAAAGATTGGATCAAAGTGTGGTGGACTTGTATTAAGCCAACAACCAAACATATATAACTCAAAGTATATATTCAAATGAGATAAAACGTCTTTTATTTTTATATATATATTTATTTATTTTTTGGGCACAACATTGTCTTAACTATCGACCCCTTCTATCTGGAGTGTCAATTATTTGACCGAACCTAGCCTTAAAAATCCTATAGAGCTAGTTATACATATATTCCAATTATAATTATTTATAAATAATGATGTGGTCCATGTGGATATGATGCCAAATAAAATTAATTAGTTTTATTTTATATGATGAATACCAGACATGATATATAGCTAAATCTATTTCTATTAATACATCTGGATTTTTTTTAAATAACTATCCTAGTAATGAATAGTGATCACACGGTACAAAACAACGTTGGAAATAGATTCAAGAATTTTTTTTAGAGCGCGAAATGTAAAGGAGGTTAAAAAAAAAAAAATTCAAACTGAACGAAATATAAAATTGTATGAATTCAAAGTTATAAATAAATAAAAAATCTACATATATAATACAAAAAATTTAAATCCCAATGGAAGCTCCCTAAATCCATCCCTGTCAGTACATATATATATAACAATTAATCAAGGTGATTAATGGGGGATTATTAAATGTCAAATTAATGTGGGTCATGTTTTGAACAGGTATATATTCTAACTTACTATACTCATTTACCCATTATCTTGTAGTACTTGTTATTTCTTTTGATTATGTACGTAATTAACAAATTTTGGCCGTCTCATAAAAAAGAATGTCAGTTAATAATTAATGGCAGCATAAATCTTCACTAATGAGTAATGACGAAATTTATACCCGAACAGTGATTATCATGGTAGATACAGCATTCTTAATTAATACTAGTACAATTGTAGAAAGCGACATGCATGGTTTAGAAAAAGTCAAGCTGATCGAGTAAGAGTTAAGCTAGCTTACACACTATAAGCCAAACTATGATCAGTAGATTTAACATGATTTGAAGTTAAAGAATTTTCCTTGCCCAAACTTGTCAAATCCAATTAAGTGAAAGCAACCCGGTTCGAAAATTTGGTTGAAGGATTAATTTATTGCTTTAATTTTCTGCAGTATTTTTTTTTTAATAAGTAAAGCTTGTGTGAACTAATTACATCGTGCAACTAGTTTTTGAGTAATGTCATTCACATAAACAACTAACATTATTCAATAAAACAAGTAGTATCATTCAGCTAATGTGCACAATGCAACTGGTTTCTGAATAATATTATTCAGTAAAATGAATAATATTATTTAGAAAAATGAGTAATATAATTCAACATAAATGCACACAGTGCAAATGGTATATACAAAATAAATTGTCTTATATTTTTTTTTTTATTCCGTTCTACACATTATTAAATATTCACATGTAACCCGAATTCACTCTTTTTATTCTCTTACGCAATTTTTTTTTTCAAGTGAGTTCGAGTTTATTGAATGAAAAGATGGGGATGATTATGGGTCACATCACATGTGCAAATTCATTGCTACATTTCTTTGGTCGAACCTGATACATAAAACTTGCGTAGAGTGACTTGCCTCTTTTATATAATTGTGACGAAATTTAAAAGAATTAAAAATTTCACACCAATATAAACGGGCCAAGTAGTAGACCTTAAACTTGAGTCTAATAAACTCATATTATGACAAAAACTTGTATGTGACAACACAATTAACACGTACTCCTACCAAAGTGTTAATGAGTCGATGTCCTAATTATACTTATTTTCATTGTCTCATGCTATAAGACGGTCTCACTCAACTACTATCCACTAATTTAGGGGAAATCAAACCAATTTATCTTTCTTCACTCAAAAGTGATATATTCAGTTGACTGGTTAACCTAAGGAAAACACTCGACAATGATTTTGTTTTTTTAACATCTTTGATGGTTTTGAAACCCATCAAAACAAACCATAAGGTCCATAACTACCTTCCTTCTTCAGTTAGGCCTTAATCATAACGGCCCACTTAAGCCTCATTGAGCCCAAAACAATGTAATCTGGCCCAATGATTTTTACAACTGGGCCGGGCCTGAGTTCATCTCATTTTCTTATCCAAAAAATTCAATCTCTGGAGCATCTTCGCTGCCGGGAAGAATCGAGCGCCGAAAATGCTAAGCCTCGGGAAATTTCCGACCCAAGTACAGTGCAACTCTCTACAGAGAAACCCCATTTCGCAAAATCCCCAATTCCATTCAAAACCCTTCCTCTCATTTCCCCCACACCTCAATTTCCATGCCGTAATCGAGAAAATGCGAAGCGAATTGTGCTGTAGCGCCTCGAAAACCAAGAAAAAAGGCGGCCCCAGCTTGAAAGAAATGGAGGGTTCCGATGAATTAGGGGATGATTTTGATGATGAGTTTCTGGATATTGAAGATGAGGGCGAAATTGAGGGGGACGACGACGGCGAGGATGATTTCGTTGTTCCTTTGAGAAATATGAAGAAATGGGTGGCGAATAAGCCTCCTGGGTTTGGTGAAGGCAAAGAGTACGATACTTCAGTTGAGGATAAGTTGATGGAGGAAATAGAGCAGAGTAGAAAAGCCCAAGTTGCCAACATTGATAAGCTTAAGAATGGGCCTGCGGGAACCAGTCCTAAGAAAGATAAAGGTTGGCCTCTTCTTCTTTTTCAAGTTTCTAATGTAGGGATTCTATCTGCAATTGAAGCTGGTTGATGTGCCTGGAATCTGTAAAGTCTGATTCGTATTACTTGTTTGAAAATTAGTAACTAATTAGGGTAATTGGTTTCTTATTTAGATTTAGTTTTGATAATTGCAAGATCATGGAAAAGAAACTTAATTAGGAAAAACATTACTGATCAATATCTGTAGATAGAATTGTAGTATTATTATCTGCAATCTGAGGTACTGTGTGGAGTTTGTTGCAAAAGAAGTTGATGGTGAAACAAGTATTGTATGTGAATTCCCTTGTGTGTTAGGGATTCTAAAGCTACCATTATACATGAATAGTGTGATAGTAATCCGGAGTGTTAGATAAACCTCCTAGTTGGTCCCATTTAGGTAATTATATTCTAGTACTCTACTCAAGCTTTTCTTAGCTGCCCAAAGATATACAATTTCGATGCCCTCGTTAGTTAAATCCCCCCAACTGGAGGTCGCCACCTTGTAGGCCCCTGCAGCTGTGGGTAGAGGCCATTTTTCTTCTTGACAGTGAGGAGGGCAGGGGGGTGGCTAGCCAGATTTAGGGGGTGCCCCTACAACTATGGGTGTAGGGAGTCCAAGTTGATCTGTTGCTTTTAAACCTTGACTTGAGGCCCCTTGATTTTGTGGTGGTAAAAGCAGTAGAGACATACCCCCAACATCGAGGGAGCGATCCTATCTGTTGGTTGGTGGAGGGACTCTGCTATCTGGGTGAATATTGTCGTGTTTTGTTTGAGTACACGAGCATTTACGGGTGGACGAGAATAATTCTCTTGTTGTAGTAACTAAAACTTAGAATTACACATGAATGTAGATGTTCATTTTGCAGGCCCTACACTTAGCCCAGAAGGATTTCGAGTGCGTTTGGTCAACCTTCCTAAAAAGAAAAACATTCACAAGGATTTACGACTAGCTTTCAAAGAAGTCCCCGGGATAGCAAATATAGTCCCAGTTGTTTCTGGTAATGAAAAAACACGAGACCCCGTGTGCAAAGGAATTGCTTTCGTTGACTTCAAGCACCAGGATGCGGCACAGAGGTATACATACCTAACTGACTTTCAAAATAAGTGATTCTAAAAGCTGTTAATAGAGTTTGCAAACGCATCCACTTTCAGTTTGAATTACGTTTGCTGAAAGCAAGTCAAACTTGTTGTAGGTTTATCCAAAACTTTTCGGGAAAAAGCATAAGCTTTGGCAAGGTTCAGAAGCAGATAAAATATGAAATGGTGAATACCAAGTTGCCAAATCCAGTAACTGATCAATCACCTGACCCTGTTAGTGATTCTCAACGTAACATGCTCAAATTGCGCCAAGTCCTCGATGTTGGTGTTGAAATTTCAACCAGTGCATCACCTTTAAATTCATCTGAAGAGAGTACGATTAGTGAAGTTGAGGGGCATGCATCAGGACAATGGGAAGAAGACGACGTTGATGGTGAGATCAACGGAACTTCAACAATCTCCGATTCTAATTTAGCTGATGAACTGGAAGTTGGAGAAGAGTCTTCAATGGAGGATGCAAGAAATTCGAAGATGAATGATAAAAAGGCTGCACCTAAACGCAAAAAGGACAAGACTCCAAAACTGAATATCCCAGGATCCTCCAAAAAGTACTCTCTCTTTGATACTACGGCGTTGATCAGGTTTCCAGTCGTGTTGTAATATTAATTTCCTTGTTTATGCAGGTTAATGATGAAAGATAAGGCGGTACTTTCCGGCGTGTTCTCCAAGTATGGAGCAAATGCTGCTTCAACCGTAAAAGAACCGAGTAGATAACGAATGACTCCATAAGAAACTCACCGTCGTTTGCAAAAAAAACATCTTGTGCTCAATTTTGTTCATTACTTTTCACCATTTACAAGTTGTGAGAAGGTGGTTACCCTTGTAGGTTCACCTTTCTATATAAGAGATCTCTAATCGGTAAATTCTTAGCCCTTTATCTTTATTATCTTTTACAAGGAAATCTGCAATCCTCTTCATTTTATTGAATGGGAAAAACTCGTCACTTGCGAAACTACTATACTTGTCTAAAAGTCAATTTTCAGTTTAGATTTTTTTTTCATCGGTAAACGTGAAATGTTATAACGAACCAGAGTTTTTCGAATCAACAGCCTCACACATTCTAAAATTTGATAGCCAATCGTCGTAAGAAAAATTAAATATGACTGATTTGAACATATAACTAACTTTATATTATAGCCTTGACTTGAGCTCTAAACAATTTTTGTAGTCAAAACATTAGTGTTTCTAAAGATAACATCGTTTCTCTATAACAAAAAGAAATTAAAATCACAATTTAGATTTAATTATTGCTTTTAAGACAGCAAAAAAATTAAAATTACAAAACAAAAAAAATATAGTAAAGCAAAAGGTTACAGATCCTTATTTTTAGAAGTAGGACATAATTATGAACAATAAGAAGAAGAAAAGGTTATAAAGTTGCAATTATCATACTTTGATTGGATAGAGATTTATGATTAATTGATTATTTATCCAAATGGAAATTGCCTACCTAAACGGTGCTACCTAATTGAGTAGAATTTGCCATTACTACTATCTAATTTAATTCGACTTTTTGTATCAAATTTGAACTTGTATTTAGATTCAACAAAATTTATGGAACAAATTGAGTTCAACAACATTCTTCAGTTGTGCATATGATTAGTTAATAGTTCGATGAATTATACTAGAACCTAACTTCTTGCTCTTTATCAAGTTTTATATTTTCAAATTTCAAGTATATTAAAGATTGTTGTATCTATAATAACATATACTTTCATGTTTTATGTATTTTTCTCAAACTACATTGAAAATAAAAAAAAAAAAGTACAAAACATATCGAATTAAACGGTAAAAACAAAATTTATAAGACAAATTCGATAAGAAAAACGCATAGACAAAACCGACTCAATTACGTTACCCATCAAAATTTGGAGGAAAATCTCAGGATTAAAAACTAAATAACAACGCTTAAATAAAACGGTTATGGCTATTTTTATTAAAATAATTTTCATTGACTCGTTGTAAAAATAATTAATATTACAATTTCAAAGTACATGTGAATTGCCCGATTTACTGGGTTCATACTTCATACAAACTAAGGTAATAAACAATCTAAAATTATTGACAAAACAAATAGGGAAACCGGTTTTCTCAGGAAACAAATGAAAAAGAAAAGAGATGTAGCAAGCGTGAACCGGACAGGAGGCTAAACTCGTAAATTTAAAATCAATTAACTCACTCACACCTAAAGCCCAACCCCCACCCACCCTAGGTTCCCCACCCACCCCCGAAGCCCCTAACCTCACCTCACCCCCTTTTCCGAAAGTCTGCTTCAGTAGCTGTGTCGTCGTCAGCCCCCACCCCACCCCACCCCACCCACCCCACATCTTGCTAATGCAAGCACTAATTGCAATAAGGGTTTTGCGATTTTACTGGAATTTGCTGCATTAATTTTGCAGGTAAGTTATTGGTATTCATTGTTTTAGTGCAGTTGATCACTCATTTTTGTTCCTGCGGTTACGGTTATGCTTTTATTACTTCCTGTATTAGCTAAATATGTCTGTTTCTGGGTTTTGTGCTTAATGCTATGGGTTTTTTCTGTTACTTAGGTTGATGCAATGCTTTAATTTCCTTCAATAGTTATGGAGAGGTTTGATGCTTGGATTAGGAGACATGAAAATTGAGCATAAATTGTCTTTAATCTTTTGACTGCCCGTTTACTGAAATAGCCGCACCCTTATGCTTTTTTTTTTTTCCATCTGTTCTTTGGTTTATTTATAAATTATGGGTGTTTTGGTCTGAATGAATTCAGACCTTTGGATACAAGAAACAGTGAAATGAACCATTAGAGTACATTGTATCTTTTTCTCTTTATTGTTGGCTCTTTGCATTGCTTTTAATGATAGAGCTCAGTTTTCATTTCAGGAAATCTGGGATGTAGGAGTGAGAGAACTTGGAATGATTGGTTTGTTTCGTGCATGTAGTTCATCAATTTTATCAAGGACTAGGCCCTTTGTTCCGATAAGCCCACCATCCCAATATTTTGCTTCATTGGAGCCCAGCTTACAACATTCGGGTGGTAGAACAGTGAATCTTGAATTATTGACTAGATTTCAGTATTGTAGTTATTCATCAAAAAAGGCAGGTGGAGGTAAGCGGAAACTTGCTCCGAAACCAGTAATGAAGGACGACAAGGAAGCCTTTTTTGTTGTGCGTAAGGGAGATCTTTTGGGTGTTTACAAAAGCTTAAGTGATTGCCAAGCTCAAGTTGGAACCTCGGTAATGACTGGTTCTCTAAATTTTGATTTGTTTTTAAAGGAATTCTAGTGGTGATTCACAGATATGTGAGTCCCTCGCCTGGTTTTTGTATGTTATTGTTCTCAATGTTGTAATTCCTCTCTGTTCTGCCTTTCCTATAATGATATGTCAGTCATGTTGCCAGCCTATCTAACTAGTAAGATGTATAATTTGATTTTGAAATCCTATCAGACAGTCCCAAATTTTTTATAATGAGCTACCTATACCTAGTTGATATACTTGCGTTGTATATGTTTCATCTTGCAATTTTTTTTTTTTTTTTGCTGTCCTGAAACATGTAAAATGTTTTCTGAATATATTTTCCGAAAACGATCCTTTCGAAGTCGACCCTATTTTTCAATCAAAAGTAACCATTGTTTCTGGGAAACACTCCTTATTTGATAGAAATCAAGTAAACCAAAGTTGTTTCCTCAAAATGAAATTAAATTTTACACACTTTCTTAAGAAATTATTTTCGAACTATTTAGTGGAGATTTAAAAAAGCAAAAGTAAAATAAATTCAAATAACAAGTATCTTCACTTTGAGAGTGTCTAAAATATGTAAATCTGTCACATATATTCACAAATTCTATCGGAATAGTATTATATGAAAACATGCTGCCTTTATACTATTAGGCATTAGCTATAGTTCTCATCATTGAGATATCAAATGGGGGTCCAATGCATCTTGCTTTTTTGTTGTCTCTTGGAAACCTGATCAAACTGCTTTCCTGTTCTCTTTATTATCTGGCAGATATGTGATCCTCCTGCCAGCGTATACAAAGGTTACGCCATGCCCAAGGATACTGAGAAGTATCTTATGTCTTGTGGCCTTAAAAATGCTCTTTACTCCATTAGAGCTTCTGATCTTACCGAAGAGCTTTTTGGCAGTCTTGCACCGTGCCCTTTTCAGGTCAGGTGATCAACATTTCTTTGTACAATTTTCTTATTGGGTACTACACTTTCCCATCAATTCAAAATGAATTATAAAAGGTCTTTGCAGCATGACCATTTCCATTTTCTTGATCATGTATGAAGGTCTTTACGTTCTTATGGTGCTTTGATTATGTCTGGCAACACAGTCTTGATTTTTTTTTATATCATTCAAGTTAGATCTTACTATTATTATTATGATAGTCGTCCATTAGGGCCTTTTTAATATAAGTTTTTTTTCTAATAAAGAGAACGTGGGCTTTATTACTTGTGTTAAGTTAGGGTTTAAGTTTTGAGTCTTATTTATATTGTGCTGTTTTATGTGTTTTGGCATCCAGAGGGATCATAGAATTTGGGAAATGGCAATTGTTGCTTTGGCAGGATTTAATCCTGTAAAACTTTATATTATGCTTTTATAGTTTTCTTGTTTCTCGGCCCTTTTACTCCATCAAAATTTGTTTAAGCAAATAAATTATATACTAGATAAAAAAAAAAAAAAAAAAAAAAAAAAAAAAAAAAAAAAAACCCTTGTTAATTTAGTGTTCGACATATAAATGGACCATTTTGATCGCTCGCTTATTTATATTGCTCGACCCTTTTAGAAAACATGCTCTTCTACTTGTACCAATTGTATATTTTAAATGCCAAAGTTGATGCTAGTTAATTTTCCAAATTGGGGAAGCTAACGAAGTTGAGAAGAAAACAGAATCTTGTTACGTGCTATCGTTGTTTTTTATTTACTGGCCAGTAAATTATTGTATTAATTACAAGCTATTACATGATTTACGAGCATCTATTTCTTCATACTGCAGCCTTCTTCTTCTTCTAGAGGTGAAACATCTAGTGAGCCCGTGACAAAGAAGAGGCCACAGGAAGCTCTGTGGCCAGAATATGGTGTAAGTGGGATCTTAATGTGTCTTTCAATTTCATTCAGCAAATCCAATCCCCATTAAAGAAAAAAGAGGAAATTATGGGAGGGGAGTTTGCAATTAGCTTGAGAAACTGATTTTAGGACTTAATGTGTACAAAGCATCTTTCCATGTTGCGTAACTTATGCTGCATTAGTTTGTTTACTGTTATTTGATAATTTATCGAGGAGGATGTGTTTAGGTAATAAATTGTGCACCGTGTTAATCTACACTTTATACTTTGCAGGAGACTGTTGGACCAATGTTGACTGCAAATGATGCCTTAGCAAAGCATTTCAAGTTAGAAAGAGTTGACCAGAACCAATCTGTTTGTGTGAGTGGACAAAGTGTTTTCTTCTCTCATTACTTTGGTAATAAAAGTATACATAGTTAATGTTCTCCTAAAATATACTCCCTTCGTCCCTGAGTAAACTTCCCACTTTCCTTTTCGGGCCGTCCACCAATAAACTTCCCATTCCATAAATGCAAAAACAACACTATACTACATATAAACTTTAACCTTCAAATTCATACAATATTACCAAAGTGTCACTCATTTAATTCACTTTTCAACATTATTCATTACTTTATCTCAAAAGTCAATATGTGACCCACCTTATATTAATTAACAAATACACTTTCTTAAACCATTCAACAAAAAGTAGGAAGTTTACTCGGGGACGGAGGGAGTACTTTATTCTTGTCATTTTATTTTTTTGTTAAAAAGAACCTGAACAATAACTTGGAAGTTTCATGGAAAAAGATATATGTAATCAATAAATTCAGTTTTCTCTTCTAAAAAGGCAATCCTTTTAATACAAAACAGCGATCTTGTACTCTTGAGTTTGATGGTGCTTCTAAAGGAAATCCTGGACAAGCGGGAGCAGGAGCTATCCTACGATCTGATGATGGAAGTCTGGTAAGTAAATTGCTTCTTTATGAGGTTGTATTTGTTTTTTTGTTCTCAGGTTTTGACTTATAATTCTGATATTTTTCATATGTTTAGATTTGTAGGCTGCGTGAAGGCTTAGGCATTGCAACTAATAATGTTGCTGAATATCGTGGATTTATATTAGGGTTGAAGTATGCACTTGGAAAAGGTTTTACGAGTGTTCGAGTTCGAGGTGACTCCAAACTTGTTTGTATGCAGGTATATCCCCTTTAGGTTAATTCATTGTCTTTATAACACTTTTGCCTGTTATATTTCAATTTCTTTATGTTATACATACTGTTGTATGATTTTGGTAATGTGAAGAACCTTTAAGATGAAAACTCATTGCTACTATTGCCAAATATTGGGGATAATGTTGTTTGAAGGCTGAACTATCCTTTCAACAACTAAACCTTTATATAACTGTGATGTGCTTTGAAATCTTTAACTACTAGTAATTACTTTTCTAACTCTGGGAAAACCATTGAATTTGATAGAACTGAAACTAAAGATATACTTGCACTAATTTGTGTTAAGTAAAAAATATTTTATATGTGATTATCGTCTTTGCTAATTTTTGCGATATCACACGAATGAATTTGCCTCATAATGTTGTGGTTTATTTACCTTGTTCCAAAGGAGAAACTTTGTGACTATTAGAAATTTCTTTTAGTTTCTGGGGTTGGCCTGCTTTCTCTGAGTTTGTGCTACAGGTTAGAAAGACATAAGAAAAATTTATGTTGGCCTGCAAATTTTTACAGCAGTGGTATAATCTATTATGGTAACATGACAACAATAAACACTGGTTGAATTCCAGAACCAGATACTTTTCTGTTGTTTACACCTTTTCTTTTTCTGCTGTCTCGTTGTAAATAATTGTTCGTGTGCATATTCATTCCAGTTCCCATCCATTTTCTTGCATTAGCACCACATACATATATCAGCTTTTGCAGTTATGAGCAACTAACAGTTTCTTTAAAGTAGCATATATAAAATTTGTCATGTCTTCTCTTAACTGGGTACAACTTACATTAGCGCACTTAACAAATAGTTTGAATCCTTAGCAGAGTGTGTCTTGTGCTTATATATTGCACCATTTTTTTAACTCAATTTTCCCGTGAATCCCCTTCATTTATGCTGCTTATAACAGATACAGGGATTGTGGAAAGTTAAAAACCAAAATATCTCCAACTTGTACGAGGAGGCAAAGAAACTGAAGGACAGATTTGTGTCATTCCAAATTATTCATATCCTGAGGGTAAGATTATAAGTCTCGATTACTCTTGAATAAACTAGTCATTACGTTCTTTTCACCAATCACAAAATTCGAAAATGACATTTTAATTTTGATCTAATGTAAGGACTTGAATGCTGAAGCCGATGCTCTGGCTAACTTGGCCGTTGATCTTGCTGGTAACGGCTACATCCCTTACCATAGTAATTCCCATTCTTAGTTGCTAAAGCCACAACTACTGAATTTTGTATATGATTACAGACGGGCAGGTTCAGGAGGAGATCGACAAATAGCTTCCAAGAATCTTCACGACTCTTCAATTCTATGTGTTGATTATATTCTTGGGATCGTAATTCAACAGCTACTAACGCCAGCCCATTGAAAGACTTTTCTGTCTTAAGTTTCATGCTTTCATTATCTTTTTTATTGTTTGCTGCTTCTGGGATTTATGATATTGCAATTTTGAACAGTTGATTTGTTCAATTGGGGTGTAAAGTAGCAGGGACAGGCTTAGTTGTGATTGATGTGCAAGATAGCAAATAGGGAATTATCAACTTTTCTTATGTGGTGTAACAACAATGGTGGCCGCGTTTACCATGCTACTTCAATTTAGGTTTCTATTTCTAATTCACCAGCCAATCATGCATCCCTTTTTTAATATATAGCCGTGCCCCAATATTATTTGATGTTCAATAAATTTCACGACCTCAACTTTTCGTTTACCTGGATTTGATAAATTTAATAGTTCCAGTCTTCCAGTGTATTAGAATGTCTCGTGAAATGTATTTTGCATTAAAAAACAATATTACTTTTTAGAATTAAATTATAGTAGTATTTTATTTCTATGTGGATGAAAATAAATACTATTAGGAAATTACATTTAAGTAATAAATTTTATTTCAAGTGTGTGTCTGGTGCTTGAGCAGATATAAACCGATCAAATTGATTCTAATCGATTGAAAAACAAAATCGAACAGATGAATTTGATTCGGTTGGGTTTGGATTTTGATAATAAAATTCGATTTTCGATTTTAATATTTTATAAATTCGGTTTGTTTGGTTCAATTAAGTTTTAACACTGAAAATCGGAATAAATCAAATTACATACTAAAAATATTTTATATTACTATATTATTTATTTATTAATATATGTATATTATATATATATATATATATATATTTTTTTTTTTTTTTAAAATTGACCAAGCTAGTATGCAATTATCATATAGTCCTTTTACTAAAACTATTTAAAAGAATATAATATATCATTTTATTAAATATGTGTTAGATAATTTTTGATTAACTATTTAGTGTTGTGGTGCTTTGTGATAAACATCCTTTTTAAACTTTGTTTCATTTTCTATTTTAATTTAATGTGTTTTTGTGATGTTGATTATATACTCTTCTTTTTATATAAATACAAGTTTTTTGTATAAATTAAAACAATTAATTATAGTTGTTCAATCTGAAATAACTGAACCAAAATATTTTTGTTCGGTTCGATTTCAGTTTTTGATTTAAAATATCAGCTTGTTCGGTTCGGTTAAAATCGAACCAAAACCAACCGAACGCTCACCCCTACTTATGGGAGAGAGGGTATGCAACTGTCTTACAACATGATACAACACAAATTAATATTCGTTCTTGTCAAAGTGTTAATGAGAACATTGATTTGCGTGTATATGTCACTTATTTACTCCTTTTTTTAAATCTGACTGCAATCTCAAAGATGTAAATTCACCTGTTACAAAGGTAGTATGTTGTATATAATTAAAAATATTAATAAAACGCTAAATTTTTGTTGGTTAAAATATTAAATTTTGCTGATAATAATATAGCAAGTCATTTGTAAACTAGTTTCACTGTACATTTCAAATCGATATTGGTTGTTTAATTAAAATATATAATCAAACTAATACTTACTTTTTAATGTAACAACCAATATCGTTCAAAAATTCACATAAAATATAAATAAGTTTCACCATAAAACTTGTTCACAATATACTTTTTTTTAGTAGTATATGTTTTTCGTTTTAAATTACCTATTTTTTTTATTATGTAATTTTATTTTAGTATTAATATAATTGTGCATACTTTATTATGAAATATGCGCAAAATTTCCTTGAGTTTTATTAATTGCTTAAAATTCTCGTATATTTCACGAAAGTATTTACGAAATTTTCACTAGCCACTCTCATTTAAAGCACAAAAATGACATAAAGTTGGAGTGACTCTCAAATGGAAACACATAGACACAAAACTCATATTAAAGGTGTTAAAAAGTGGATGATAGAAATTTCGTGCATACTTTTATCAAATACATGACAATTTTATGCATTTAATGAAATATAATTGAGTTACGTGCATACTTTTGTTAATAATATATAAATACAGGAGGTAGGTCTTTACAAAAATAAGTTAGTCACAAAATAAATACAATCTCTTCGATTATCAATACATTCCACCAAAATAATGTTTCGGAAAAAAAATCAAAAAATTTAATAATTTTTGGATTTAAAAAATAAAGTTTATGTTTATTGGTCTTTTTTGAAATTTTCTTATTTTTTTTTTCAAAAATTGTCAAATTATTTTTTAAAAAAATTCCAAATATTTATTGAGTAAGATTTATTAACAAAGATAAAACGCCAAACGGTAGATGTCAACAAGTTACCGTGTTAAAAAAAAAACGCTCAAGCCCAACAATTTTTTTTTTCAACTAAGAAGTTATAAGGTTGTAATAAGACCAAGGTTAAATACAGTGACATGTTTGGTGAATACAACCCCACTCAAAAAAATGTTCGGAATTTTTTTCCGAAAAAAGTAACAATTTTCGAAAGGGCACGGCTATTAACACCCACGATAATACTTTATTCACCCACTACTAAATTAACCCACCATGTATATTGCTTATTTTATTTTTTCTTAATACACCCCCTTAAAATTAACAATTATAACCTTAATATAATATTTACATCATTTATTATATATACACACCCATCGATTTAAAATTAAAAAAATAGCACATCAACAATTATTTTTTTATTTTAATTGAACCACCGCTTCTTGTCGTTTAAAAAAACCACATTTCCTTTTATTTTCATGGTGTACCAATTTATAGATAAACAAAAATACTTTAATCTCATTTAAATTGTGTTTTTATAATTTATACTTTTAGGATTATACATTTTTTAATGGTGCAACTATGTGTGAAATAATAGAAAATTTTACGTGAATTTTGAGATTTTTGGGATGTTGTTGAAAGCATGAGTATTTAATAAATATAATGTTTATTTTTTATATAAAGGGTATATTAATATTTTTATTAAAAAAAAAATTAAAAATAAGTGGGTGAACAAAGAATTTTCATGTGGGTGAATAACAGCGCCCTTTTCGAAAAAAATTTCCGAAAATTCATATGTTCAGTATTTTTTTTTTTTTTGTATTTTCGGAAATTTTTTCCGAAAATTGTCAAAATTTTCGGATTTTTTTCCGAACACTTTTTGGTGGGGTGGTATTAACAAAAGATAGGACTGTATATAACCTTGGCCTTGTAATAAACCCCAGCCCATTAGCATTAGGGCACAAATGATATAAAGCCCACAACCCATATTAAGTTGAAGAGCCGATGCAGTTCATTTCTCTCAAACACCTAAAACCTAAAACCTAAAACCCTGCATCACGGTCGGCGACCGCGGCGCCACCACCACAACCTGCTTCATTCCGCTGTCATCGCCGCTATCTTGCCGAAGGCGTTCGTCGGGTGAAAATTTATGCTTTCTGTTAAGTTAGTTGTTTCGAGTTCTGTAACTATGTTTTTTTTTTTATTTGGTTTGTTCTCTTTTATTTCTGTTTGTTTATTTAATCGCAGCATGTTAACGAAGTTTGGTTGTGATGATGGGCGTTTGTTATATAAGATTCGTTTACTTCTAGCAATAGGTGTATTTTCTCGTGACTGTTATTTGCTTCCTTTTGTACCTAATTTTTGTTGTTTAGCTTTAGGGTTGTGGATATGCATTTACTTATCCATTTAGATAGAGGATTATTTGCTCAAGTAATGATGATTGTTCTACATGAATATTTTTTAATATGAAATTTCGGTCAACGTACTATGATTCGGTTAAGTATCTGGAACGTGAATGTTTCAGAGCTTTCACATTTCTATGAGTCTCAGTTTGGATTTCATGTGAATAATTGTAGGCTCAGTTTTTGTTTTAGCTTAAACTAAAATTGTTAGAAAACGGTGCTGTTTATTCTTCTTTTAGTTTTATACACATATGTTTTGATGAGGAAGTGGTAATGTCTGATTCTTTATCTAGTTGCGTAGTGTAGGTATTTCTTTTTATCCACTGCTATGTAATTTACTTGTATATATGTTCGCTTATATACCTATTTTCCTGGCTATGTAGTGAAGACAGAGAATAAGACATGGTGCAGTACAATTTCAAGAGGATTACTGTTGTGCCCACGGGAAAGGAGTTTATTGACATTATTCTTTCTCGCACACAACGCCGAACACCCACTCAAGTCCACAAGGGATATGCCATTTCACGTCTTAGGCAGTTTTATATGCGCAAGGTGAAGTTCACTCAATCGAACTTTCATGACAAGCTCACTACCATTATAGAAGAGTTCCCCAGGCTTGATGGTATCCACCCTTTCTATGGTGACTTGCTCCATGTTCTTTACAACAAAGATCATTACAAGCTTGCTCTCGGCCAAATTAATACTGCTAGGAACCTGATTGGAAAGATTTCAAAGGACTATGTCAAATTATTGAAGTATGGTGATTCATTATATCGTTGCAAGTCACTGAAGGTTGCTGCCCTTGGACGTATGTGTACAGTGATCAAACGAATTAGCCCCAGTTTAGCGTATCTTGAACAGATCAGGCAACACATGGCAAGGTTACCTTCGATTGATCCAAATACCCGAACTATCTTGATCTGTGGGTACCCCAATGTGGGGAAGAGTTCTTTCATCAACAAAATTACGAGAGCTGATGTTGATGTACAACCTTATGCTTTCACCACAAAGTCATTGTTTGTTGGTCATACAGATTATAAGTATTTGAGGTATCAAGTGATTGACACTCCTGGGATTTTGGATAGGCCATTTGAGGATCGTAACATCATTGAGATGTGCAGCATTACAGCTCTTGCCCATTTGAGAGCTGCAGTGTTGTTTTTCCTTGATGTCTCTGGTTCTTGTGGATATAGCATCGCACAACAGGCAGCTCTTTTCCACAGCATCAAGTCATTATTTATGAACAAACCACTCATCATTGTTTGCAATAAGACTGATTTGCAGCCGTTGGATGGTATCTCAGAAGACGATATGAAGTTGGTCATGGAGATGAAGGCAGAAGCAATGAAAACTGTAATAGGTTCAGGAGGTGAACCAACGGATGAGAATGGTGCGCTGTTGACAATGAGCACTTTGACCGAGGAGGGTGTAATCGCTGTGAAGAATGCTGCTTGTGACAGATTGTTGGATCAAAGGGTGGAAATGAAAATGAAGACAAAAAAGCTCAATGATTGTCTGAACCGCTTCCATGTCGCGATGCCTAAGCCACGTGATCAGAAGGAAAGACCCCCTTGTATACCTCAGGCTGTTTTGGAAGCCAAATCTAAGAATGCTGAGGAAACCACAGAGAAAGAGAAGAGGAAGCTGGAGAGGGATCTGGAAAACGAGAATGGTGGTGCAGGTGTATATTCTGCTAGCTTGAAGAAGCTCTATATTTTGGCAAACGATGAATGGAAAGAAGATAACATTCCCGAAATTCTCGATGGACACAATGTGGCTGATTTCATTGACCCTGATATATTAACGAGACTTGAGGAGTTGGAGCGAGAAGAAGGCGTTCTCCAGGGTCTGGAGGGAGATGATGATTTTGAGATGGATGGTGCTGAACTGACCCCTGAAGAACAAGCCACACTTGCAGAGATCAGGAAGAAGAAAAGTTTGCTCATTCAACAACATAGGATGAAAAAGAGCACTGCTGAAAGCAGGCCTATTATTCCTAGAAAATTTGATAAAGACCGACGGTTTACAACAGAGAGAATGGGTAGACAGTTGGGGCCTCTAGGAATTGACCCTTCAAAGGCCATTGACCGTGCCCGTAGCAAATCAAGGGGCCGCAAGAGAGACAGAAGTGAAACTGGAGTTGATTCAATGGAAGTGGATGGAGGGGACCAGCCAAGTAAGAAGCTGAGGTTGGTGTCAAGATCAAGGTCAAGACCACCACCTGGTGAACTTATACCAGGAGAGGGCTTGAGGGACACTGCTCAGAAGAAGAAGGCTATTGATATGGCTAAACGTTCAAGTAAGAAGAGGAACAAAGATGCACGGAAAGGAGAATCAGACAGAGTCATCCCTTCTCTCAAGCCGAAGCACTTGTTCTCTGGGAAACGTGGAAGTGGGAAAACACAGAGGCGTTAGTGCGATCGAGGTATATACCATCTGATTTTCTTACTAATTAATCTTGCTGTTACTTTTCTGGCTATGTTTCTCTCACATTCCTATAGTTCATTTTCAATACAATTCTGGAGTTGTGCTAGGATCTATTATTCTGGAATTTCATTTGTAGTTTATGACTTTTAGTAATTGCATGATCGCTATGGTCTCTTTTGTTGTAAAATATCAATCATTTTCACTGATTTCTTCTTTTTTGTTGCAGAGGAAATTTGTCTGTTTTTATTACCTGCATTTGGAGCACCAAACTGTGGAAGCTGTTTCAAGACTGCAGTTCTTTTTGGTTACTTTGATGATTACTTGATATTAGGTATTTTTCGTTTTAAACATGTTTTTGGACACTTATAATGGGTTATGGGTTATGGGTTTGTTGTTTTTTTCCCCAGATCATTTATGATGATGGATAATTAAAGTTTTGTTGGAATTTAATAATTATATATATTGTTTGTGGAACTTGATATAATAAAGCATCAACAGATAATAATAATAATAGTGCACATACATATAATATAATGCAGTAATAATAGTGCACATACATATAATATAATGCAGCTGGCCGAGCTGATGGGCTTTAGTACAGCCTCTCAGTAAGTAAATACAGCTGCTATATTCAACACTCGTGGCACACACAACCAGCTCTTGCCTTCCTGAGTTGTAGTCGCAAGATAGAGACTGCCATACATTCTTTTCTATAAATTTTCCTTGCTTCCAAAAGTCAATATATATTTGTATGAGTAAGTCTTTTGTGCACCTAGCAACCTAAATGCATTTTTTAAAAGTTACTCTTCATTATTATTGGAAAGTTACTTCTATTATTAGTTATTATTACTTAAAAATGAGTTAAAAAAAGGTTACTTTTCAGTCGCTCTTGTGTAATATTTAGGGTAACTTTTATAAATGCAATATTTCACACATCAATTTATGTCACGATAGTAGGGAACCCACTAATTTGTATCACTTTAGCAGGGAAACCCACTATTATAGTATTATTTGCTTTCACGAAGCACTGAAATTAGTGTCTAGGTTATTTAGATCCTAAGGTACAATTTCAGCTTTGAGTTATATATTAAATTCTCAATGTTCAAATAACAATCCTCCTGTATTTTTTATAATCACTATCGCATTATCAGTAGATGCTGCTACAGTTATGTTCCCATTGGGTTGTTAAAGTGTCTCCTAGCTAATGTATCCGATTCAAATATTTGAATTCTGTTTCTATTTTATATGTAATTACTAATTTATAATTGTGCTTTATATTTATATTGATAAAAATTTGCAATTACAAAGTATTATGTGAATGATACTCACGATAACTATTATGTGACTAACAATTTATTAATATTTTACATTGAAATAATTAATATTTTTAGTAAAATCAACTAATATACTTCTTCAATTAATACCTTTAATAAAATTAATTAATACTCTTTTGAGTTGATACCATTCACTAATATCTTTCAAATAAATTTTATCATTAATATTATTCACACTATTTTCTCAATTGCAATTTTTTTTGCGCCTTTTGAATACTCCATCTGTGTATATTATTGTGAGTGCACGCAAATCACTGTTTCTTTTTTTATAGTGTGTAAATAATCTTGAGACGGACGAAAAAGGAAAGTGTACAAATAATGGTGGGACGGATGGAGTAATATTTAAAGTGATAAAGTGATAAAATAGATGATTTTGATTATTGGTGTATGGAGAATATAATATTAAAAAATATTGTTATTTTTTTGTCAAAAGTAGATGTAACAAACGAGTATGAGATGGATCTTTTTTGCAATGTAGCAAACGAATTTGGAACGGAGCTACATACGGAGCAAGAATTAAATGTACATCAGGTTTGATATTCGATTACAAATATTTTATACATGTGTCTAATACAGTTTGACTGTGTTGCTCAATTTGATTCGCCTAAAGTTCTAGCAATGTCAATAAACGTGCAGTTGCTTTATTTAAAACAAAAGGCTAGGGAATACTATGTCAAGTGGGTTTTATACAAGGATGAAAATATCGGTATCGGTGGAAATATCGGTACCTTAAATTTACGGATATATCGATGGAAATATCGATATCGAATATCGGTATCGGTAAAAAAATAGAAAATTGATGGAAATTTTATTAAAATGATGGAAATTTAACATGAAACTTTAGGGTATGTTATATCTAACTTATATATATATATATAAATTTAATTTAAACTCAAACAAAATGAATTGTTTATGACAAATATATAAAAATAAAATACTTAACAGTCTAAAATGATATAATAGTTGTTCATTATAATTTAATACAATACAAACAATGCAACTAAGCATGTTGAAACTTTTTTCTTGCAAGATTTTTTAATAAATGGTGATTTTTAGTGACTAAATCATCTCAAGATTTAAAATAATATTCATGGACAATAAACGAAAAAATGAGATTTTTTTCGATATTTACCGATATTTTTCCGATTTTTACCGATATTTCGCCGATATTTCCTCGAAATTTCCAGATATTTTGCAAAATTTGAACTACAGCTCACTGATATCGATATCAATACCGATATTTCCCGATATTTTACCGATATTTTGAAAAAATTCTCGTTCCGGTGGATATCCATATCGAGACCTTCAAAAAACCGAAATTTCGGCGAAATTTCGGCGAAATTTCCGATTTTTTCATCCTTGGTTTTATATAATAAAAACTCCGTCCATTAAAATTGAATTTGTTACTTTTATCACGATTATTAAAAAAATTGATATAATATGTAAAAAGTAAAAATATTGTGTCAAATCAAGTACAAAATAAATTATTTTAAAAATATTATGTGTATATTGAAAAAGTAGATGTAGTTTATTATTTCCATTTTAGACAACAAGACTATTTTTCATAGATGATCCAATAAGACAACTAATCTTATATTTTGTGGATGGAGGGAGTAATATTTTGTGATAATTTTATTTTAAAACTATTTTTAAATATCGAATATACGCAAGAATTGGGGTAAATTGAATCATATTTTAGTTATTGATATTTTTGACCAACAATATGATGTCCATTGATCCCCATTATTTATTCTATTCATTGATTTTTAATATACTTGATTAAAATAATTTAATGATAAGTTTATTATTAACTAAACACATGTTAAAACTATGCCTACTATCTCATTGGTTTCATTATTTTTGTTCAATTTACACTAGGTATTGCCTTTGTTTTGATGTAGTGTTGGTGAAAGGAAACTTATATATTTACATGATTTTTTTTTTAAGTTGCACAATGTATCAATCAATTGATAAAGTATTATATGAAAATAGTTTATGATAAATATATTATAAAGTTATATTAAAATATCGAATATTTGACTAGGAGTATCACTAATTTAGGTTGGTGATATTATATTATAATTGTTGTAAAAAAAATTGAACCCAAATTAATGATATTCCTGGTGAGATTATCGATACACTTGGTCAAATATTCAATATTTTAAAACAATTTCATGATAAACTTATTATGAACAATTTGTATATAAAATTTACTCCAATCAATATTAGTAATAATTTTTTTTTTTATTGCAACAATTGATAGATTTAGAAAATACATAGCTTTGCCTTTACATAATTGTTCTTCACTTCTTTGCTTTTATATATTGTATCAAAATCGTTACACTATTGGTCTTTAATATTATTCCTGTAAAAAAAAAAAAAATTGTTACACCATTGATCTTTTAGGTTGTTTTTGGATAGACTCATTTGAAATTCAAAAAATTTGGAAAAAAAAAATGGATTTAAAAAACTATGAATTTCAAATTACATAATTTTGATAAATATTTGAAATTTCTCCAACCTGAGCTAAAGATTAAAGTTAAGTATTTGAAATCTATCCACTTAAATATCTTAATCAAACAAATTAGGTGAATTTAGATCATGAATTTAAAATTCACAGTAAAATTTAAATTTATAAAATATTTGTTATAAATTATCAAAGATCTTATAAATTGTATTAATCAAACAATTTAATAACTTATAAACTATTTAAAAATTATATTTTATAAACTCTTAAAATAATTTATAAGAAGTTAAAACTTATAAAATATTTTAAATAAATTTAGTCAAATGCACAGTTAGTGACAACTTGCCAACTTTTTTTTTAGATATTACCTGCCAACTTCTCATTAACTGATTTTTTTACATATATTTTCAACACTATTTGACTATAGTGTGAGACGAATAGTAATGTTTGTATTACAACATAGAGTTGGATGAGCACTGTTGTTTTATATTTTTAGCTTTAAAAAAAATTGATAACTAAAATTAAAACTCAATACTATTTTATTAAAAATAAAAAAGCACTCCCTTGTTAAGTGTACATAAGAAAGAAAGCAAAATGAATAGAATTAGTAAATAGACATGAAAGAATGCAAAAGTTGGCAGCAAACTTAGCTAATTTTTTTGTCATAAATCTATTACAATTTACATGTAACCTTTTTGTTTTTTTGTGTTGTACAACTTTTTACTTGGCTAACAAGTTTTTGTCATAAATCTATTATAGTATTAAGCAAACATAGCTATATTTTTTATACTTTTATTTATCATACTTACCTGGGCTTTTCTACGGTCAGGAAGGCTTTCGCCCTTTCTGACGTCAGTAAACCAATAAAATCGTTACACGTCATTTATTTTCGCCATTTGCGATTTAGCTTCGCCTAAAGAGAAATAATTAATTTTTTATAATAAAAATTATAAAATTACGAAAATATTCTTATAGTGCTTTTTTTTAAAAAAATAATTAGTTTAGACTTGTATCTTATTTATATAATTAAAAGAATTAAATTAGAATTTTTAAATTCATTTAAATTTGAAATCAAATGAAAACACAATTTTTATTCTAATTCCTCCCCAAAAAAAATTCGACCCTCTCTCTTCTTTTGCCTTTTTTTTTTCTTTGATCCTTCATCCTTTTTTTTTATCCTTCATCTTCTTCTTATTAAATCTGAGTTTCAACATTTGCCTCTTCTAATGATATTAACGTTCCTCCCCAAATCACCAGATCGAGGTGAAAAGAATACGTATTAGGCTTTGTGGCTGAACAGATGCGATGAAGATATTGTCTTTGCAGGAAATCCATTTTATTAGCATGTATTAATTATGGGGAAGATTATGTACAAAAGACCCTACTATGTCCAGTGAACTTACTATCACCTTATTAAAGTTTGTATTTTGTTCTGGCAAATACCCACTCAGCAGGTACAATTTCTGGAAAGAGAATATGTTGAGGATGGTAATTTGCAAGTTTTGAAAAAGAGCCAATCTTTTCGTTTTGTTTTTAATTAGGCTAAACTTCAGGGTAATTTTCTTAGGTTATTCCTTTAGATGAGGAGTTTGTTGTTATTTATAGAAAAATATTCCTCAACTATTTTGAAGGTCGAGGCAAAATATTTTCCTCCCTTTTTACTCATTGCATATATAAAGAAATGAATTTGTGTACATTCATTGTACTTCTCGATCATTGGGAGAGTCAAATTGTTCATATATGATCTTCTAGCAATTCAACCATTATTGTCTTTGACTTGTTGGATTTCAGAAACCAAATGAGGAAGATGCAAAATTTCTGAACATGAGGAAGACTTCCGCCTGCCACAGGGCTATTTGGAGAAAGACACTTGAAACTTATATTTTTTGTGGGGGAATAAACTTGGCAAACTTATTTTCTTTAGGCATGACAAATATAGGCAATGTAACTTTCAGAGTTGCTTTCACATAAAAACAAAGTGGTAATGGGTAAAATTACAAGCTTACGCTCAGGGATTGCGTTATTAAGAGGGGCCTTGGTTAATATAGATCCAGTAACAGATGGAGAAGCAGCTATAGAACTAGCATTTGTTGGACTCAAATTATCCTTTACAACAGGGGTTACAATATTCTTTTCTAGGGGCGGGCTTAAGAACATGAAGCTTTCCCACGTTAGATGACTTTGTAGCATCACGAGGAGAGTGATTGTGAGGAACATAAGAATGTTGCTGCTGGCCCACTTTGCTTCGCTGTTTATCTAAAGAATTCAACACCTACACCAGCATCCACGTAAAAATGAATTGCATATTAGCAATGTAATGTGCAAGTGAATGGTGACAAAGTAAAATCATAAATCTGCAAGGACTACTTGATCTATTCAGAAACCACACACCATAGACAATTATGCAAAAAATGATGTAATGTTTTGGGTCACGATTACTAACCAGTGGCAATCAACCTTTTCTCTTTCTTTAATTTTTTTTGGATAACTGATTAGGCGTGAAATTGTCATGATTCGTAGCTAGAAACGCCCTAGTTTTGGTCGAGTTTATAGAGTATTTAGAGTCAATTGAGCATTATTTCTACACATTGATGAATTTGTCTCTTTGATGCTCATAGGTGAATAGAGGACGGAAAACGGAGTTCGTAGGACTTTGAATCGACTCAAACGGATGCCCGGATGAGAAGATATTGAAGAAATACGATTGGTATTAGTGCGGACGAGGAAAAGTATCACTTGGGAAGAGTTGGAAGTCACTCGAGTGACTAGGTCGAGCGCCACCGCTCGAGCGCATTGCTCGAGCGCCTAAACGTACAGAAACTTTCTTGCGCTCGAGCAGCTCGAGCGCTACCGCTCGAGCGAATCGCTCGAGCGCCCAAAACATGCAGAATGATTTCAGCGCTCGACCAGCTCGAGCGGAACCGCTCGAGCGATTGTGTCATTCGAGCTACACTGCTCGAGCGGGACCGCTCGAGCGTTTTGCTCGAGCGCCCATGGATTTTTGCCTCCGGATGCGTATTTTCGGCCCATTAACTCCCGTTTTGACCCGTGCCTATATATACCTCTTCCAAACACGTTTTGAGAAGACCCCGAACGTTAGAGATAATTTTAGACTTAGTTTTTGGAGAGGAAGGAGACGAGCAAGCTTTATTTTACGTTTTGTTGAGGTTTTTCATACGAATTCTAGTTTCTTTTCGTTTCTTAGTTTCTTTGCATTAACTTGATTACTTTAAACGCTTTTAATTTCGTTTTAATTAATTCAATTTCAGTTCTTAGTATTTATTTTCTTTAAACCCTAGTTCATGTTTCTTATTTTCTTAGTTCAATTCATCATGTTTATGTTCGTCGTTTCTTCTATTGCTTTAATGTTTGTTAACGTCATGTCTAGCTAAAACCCTTGCATGCTTAGGGTAGGATGAACTCGTAGAAGTAGGATGTGGGTACGTAATTAGGGTAATTCGTGACGTTAGTTTTAATTCTCTTAGTTAATGAATTCTTATAATTAATCTGAACTTCACCTTTAAATTTAGTACGAAAGTGTTAGAGAGAGGACGACCGCATCACTCAATAACAATTAGTAGTCTTAACGAGAAGGTTTAGGAAAGGTTAATTCATTTACCAGTTTAGCGAAGGAGGACGACCGCATCACCTTAGTTAAATCAGGGTCTCATTAATTGAGCACAATCCATTAACTTGTTAGTGGATTAGTGAAGTCGAGTGTTAGGGTAAAGTATTAGGGTTTAGAATCTTGAGCTTTCACCTTGCATTCTTATACTTAGGTTAATTCTTGTTTGTCACGATTACTTTGATTATGTACCTGCTCCGTTAGTATACGTAGGGATTCCTATCTTAAGCATCACCATCTTTTATTTGAATCCAACCCTTAGTTAATTCGTCTGCTTTAGTATTTTAGTTAATTAGTTTATTTTAGTCTTTTAATTAATCTTTCAAAAACCCAAAAACATCACACTCATATTAACTACGACGCGTAGATCTTCAGGGATCTATTCGCATATACACCATCCCTTGGGTTCGATAATACTTGGTCCCTATACTTGCCCATACTACAGTGAACCCGTTCTCTTGCGGGGTAGCTACTAGTAGAAGCTAGTGTAGTTCGCTTCAAGTCAATGGCGCCGTTGCCGGGGATGGCGTTATATGCCTTTTGAATAGGACTTGTAGATAGCTTAGTAGTTAGTAGTGGGTGATTTAATTTCTGTTTTTATTTTTATTTTTCATTCATTCGGCAGTTGCGTTTTGATCCTTCTGCTAGTGTGTCAGGTTTATGAGAACACGCTCACAAGGCAATACGAGCGAAGAGAGAATACCGTTAGATCCTGAGACAATAGCAAGAAGGAATCGAGCCTTCTTGAGAAGGATGAACGCTGCCGACTTAGGAAAGGAACCAATTGATATCAATAATGAGTTGGACGATGCTGCCAACGATTTCAATCAGGCAGTAGACCGAGTTGAAGGCACTGGAGTTAGTGGTAGCCAGAATCAAATTCCATTAGGGGATAGCTAGAGCCTAAACCCGGATACACGAAACGTAGGGAATCCAGCTCAGAACCTTGTCCATAATCCTCATAACAACCCTGCTTACCCACAAAACCCAAATAACCCTTTTAACAACCCAGTATACCAACATTACCCATACCCACCATATCCATATCATCCACCCCCAGTCTACAACCAACCACCTGTTTACCAACCACCACCCCAACAAGTACCAGTACCAGCTGCTAATCCTCAACACGTTCCTCAGAACGTAGATCACAATATGGCCATTCGAGGGAGGTTTGCAGCGCAGCCACAGCGGTACTATGATGGAGTGGCATTGCCTCCTGTTGAGGCAAATAATTTCTCTATTTTCCCAGGAATTTTAAAGCTGCTGACCGAGAATCAGTTCAAAGGAGTGATCGGGAAGGAGAATCCTCATACACACCTGAGGAGTTTTCTCATGATAGCCTCCACATTTAATTATAATGGCATGTCTGAAGATGCCAAGAGGCTTAGGCTGTTCCCATTCTCATTGACGGGAATAGCCAAGGAGTGGTACGATAATACGCTCCCGCGGGGAGGTATTACCACTTGGGTCGAGCTCGAGCGTTTGTTCCTCGAGCGATTCTATCCTCCATCTAGGACGATCAAGGCTAGAATTGAGATCTCGTCCTTTCGCCAGAAGTCTGGAGAGGATTTACGCCAAGCGTGGGAGAGATACTCAAACATGCTGATTGAGTGCCCGCAGCACGGGTACAACGAAGGAGACATTATGGCGTTCTTCTATAGTGGTGCCAACAAGGCGGGGCAAGACCATTTAGACGCTTGTGCGGGCGGAGCATTCTTGAACCAAGGCATAGAGAGGTGTAGAGAGATCGTGGACAACATTGTCACGAATGCCGGTGCTTGGGGTGTGGATGCAGATTTTCAGAAGGTGCATCAGGTTGAAGAGGGAGAAGGAACGAGAAGGCTATTGATGGCCATGATGGAGAAGATCAACAACCTCGAGTTGGGGAAGAATTTGGGTGGAGAGCATGCAGTAGAGAATGAGAGAGTAGACCAACCCAGTGGACAGCAAGAGGTAGCCAATTACATGGGAGGTCCATATTACAATCAGATGGCTACCAAGGTGGTAATCATTATGGAAGGCCTTCTTATGACCAACCATTTGTGCCTCCAGACCCTCAGCCACTTCAAAATCAATGGAGGAACACACAAGGGTATCAAGGAGGCCAGCAGCCTCCTCAAAACACATGGAGGAAGAATGATAATTTTTCTTATGCTAACCCAAAAGCTGGTGTTATCGTTCCTGCAGGTGTTGATCCGGGGTCTAAACCTCCTGGTGGAGAAGGCGGTGCATCAACCGAGGAGATGTTGAGAGCGATCCTTCAGAAGGTAGAGGAAGGGAGCAAGCGGTTGTCATCCTTGGAGTATGATGTGAAGGAGTTGCATAAGAAGGGTGATCATCGTGATCAAGAGCTCCAAAAGATGAATGTTGAGTGGACTAGAAGTCAACAAGAGAACAATCGAAGGTTCACTTCTTTAGAGCTCCAGATGAGCCAGATTGCAAAATCAGTGAATAGAATGCCGGATGGGAACCCGAAAGAGCAGTGCAAGGCGATCCAGCTAAGAAGTGGAACCAACTACGAAGGTCCTCAGATGCCTGCTGATTCTGAGACGCCTCAAGAAGAGATTGAGCCTAAAGGAGATGAAGTTGAGAAGGGGATTGAAAGTGAAGGGATTGAGAAGCATAGAGATATGGATGAGTCCCAGAAGGGGAAAGACTTTGAGGAGATAGAGAGAGTTCCTAAGTGGAAAAAGGCAAAGGAAGCAAGGGAGAAAGTGAAAGAAACAGAAAGAGATGAATGGGGGGTACCCAAATCTGTGATACCCGTCCCATATCCACAACGCTTCATGAAAAAGAAGCTTGATGAGAAATTCGCTAAGTTCCTTGATGTTTTTAAACAATTGCATATTAATATTCCTTTTTATGATGCTTTGGAACAGATGTCGCACTATGCGAAGTTTTTGAAGGACTTGATTGTGAAAAGACGGCGAGTGGATGAGCCGAAGTTGGTGCAGCTGAACCACGAGGTGAGTGCATTAGTGCACAAGGCGCTTCCACCAAAGCTGAAGGATCCCGGTAGTTTCACGATCCTATGTGATATCGGAAACGGGATCAAGAAGGGAGCGTTGTGCGACCTCGGGGCGAGCATTAATTTGATGCCACTGTCGCTTTTCAAGAAGTTGGAAGGTGGTGAACTTCAACCCACAATGATGACGCTTCAACTTGCCGACCGGTCTATTACTAGACCTCAAGGTGTGGTTGAAGACGTCCTTGTGAGAGTTGGAGATCATATCTTTCCAGCCGACTTTGTAGTGCTAGAGATGGAGGAAGATGAGCACGTACCCCTGATCTTGGGAAGACCGTTCTTAGCTACGGCGGGGATGGTGCTAGACGTGGCGAATGGGAAGATCGCGTTGAAGGTTGATGATCAAGAAGTGAAGATCTCCCTATATGAAGCCATGAAACACCCGAGGGAGGATGAGAGCTTGTATTGCATGGATGCAATTGATTCTCGTGTTGAAGACACGCCTTCTATCCCTAATCCTTCTGATATTCATGATTTTGTTAGTCCTTCACTTGATTATTTAACCCATGAGCATTATGATCTTGATTATGTTGATAGGGATAAAGTGAAGAAGTTGAAGGATGAAGAGGTGAAGAAAGTGGACGTGGTCCCGTTAGAAGGGAAAGGAGGAGTTAGGAAGAAAAAGTCCAAATTCAAGAAATTGTTTAGTAAGACTCCTCCAAATAGAGGCAAGAAGGAGTTGAGACCCATAACACTTGGGGATGAGAAGAGAGCAAAAGAGCTCATGATGGTAGGGAATCAAGGAAAGGAGTTCAAACACCACTCTTATGAGAGTAAGGGAGGTAAATTTGAGTATGATGTCCCATAAGCTCCTTTGAGCTTGGTCCGGCATGAGGACCTTAAAAATAGCGCTGAATGGGAGGCAACCCATTTTTATTTGCTTTTGAGTGTTTTTAGTTATTTTCCTTTTATGTTACTAGGATGTTGTTGAGTCGTATGTTTAACCTCGTATTTGAGTGAGTTGCTTGTAGGCTTGTCTCTAAAGGAGTAAAGGTATCAAAGAAGTGGAGATTGAAGGAACCAACTTGAGACAAGGGAATGTGCAAAGCTAGTGAGAGAAACGGGATTATTTGGTTGAGGTAACCCACAACCCCAAACTTAGACCTCTAGTAAGGTCGAAGTTTGGGGGGGTGGAGTTTTTTTTTATGTTTCTTGTTACATTGCACATGCATGCACACCCTTATCTTTGAGTTGAGTTTGATTGATTATTGTTTGTTGAGATACTCCTTGGGCTATTATTAATTTGATTTGTTACTCAATATTTCATGCCTATCAATCATCTTATGCTTGTTGATTGCTATATTTGAGTATGATTTGATGAGTAGGGTGAATTGTGAAGTTGAGTTAAGAATTCTTTTGTGTGAGTGTTTGAGTTTGAGCTGATTAGGGAGAGAACCCGTATGCTTATAAGTTTTCTTTTGAGTGCTTGTGTGATGAGAGTGAGAATTCACTAGGACTAGCATGGATGTGAAAGCTGTGAGATTTGAGCCTTATGAGATTTAAATGCATGAATTAATCTCTTCGTTTGTAAGTGAATCATCACCTTAGAGGATGCTAGAACTTGCATGTGCTCTTGTTCCTTGATTGTGTCTAGTTAGATATGCCGAATGTGATCTTAGGCCATCTTTGATTTTACTGAGTCACTTAGCCAAAATTTTCCTTACCAATGACATTGATCCCTTGTTAGCCCCTTTGAGCCTAAAGCCTATTTTATTTGCTAACACATATGAACACTATTCCAATTCCTAAGCCTTTTTGTCCAAATTTGAGTGGAGAATAGGAAAGTGTGAATGTGAAGGGATTGATTTGAGTTGAAAAAGGAGAGTTATTGATGGTTGAGTGGTGAGAAGAAGGTGTGATGAAGTTATGAGATGTGGGAAAAAGAGAAAGAAAATTGAGAATGAGCAAAAAGAAAAAAATGAGCTCATGTGTTTGTGCGAAAAAGAAAAAAAGTGAAGTGATTGAAAAAAGTGAAAAGAGTGAGAAGTGGAATTGAAAGAGTGTTGATTGAATATGTTTGAAGTAGTCTGTTCCTAATCTCGAAGTGCCAAAGTTTGATTTTCTATTCTCCATTCACTTGAGTCACTTTACCATATTGTTATCCCACCTGTCCAAAGAGCCTACATTACAACCTTGAGAAAAGTCCTTTTTGATTCGGCATTGATTTCTAGAGTATGGTCGGAGTTGAGAGTGCTTACAAGCCTATGGCTGCCAATATGTGTGATTGATTGTTTGAGTGAGTCCCTTAATCATTGATATACACTTGTGAGGGAGTGAAACACATCGTTGAGTGCACATCCATGCTTGATCTTGGTGTTTCTTAATATTGTTGCATGAGTACGATAAAAGAAAGTGAGTGAGTATACGGGTGATTGACTTTTGAAGCTTGAGTTCATTAGCTTGCATAATTGATTTTTTTTATTCATTCCTAACAATTTCACTTGACTTATTATTTCATTGCTTGAGGACAAGCAATATGGTAAGTTTGGGGGGGTTGATTAGGCGTGAAATTGTCATGATTCGTAGCTAGAAACGCCCTAGTTTTGGTCGAGTTTATAGAGTATTTAGAGTCAATTGAGCATTATTTCTACACATTGATGAATTTGTCTCTTTGATGCTCATAGGTGAATAGAGGACGGAAAACGGAGTTCGTAGGACTTTGAATCGACTCAAACGGATGCCCGGATGAGAAGATATTGAAGAAATACGATTGGTATTAGTGCGGACGAGGAAAAGTATCACTTGGGAAGAGTTGGAAGTCACTCGAGTGACTAGGTCGAGCGCCACCGCTCGAGCGCATTGCTCGAGCGCCTAAACGTACAGAAACTTTCTTGCGTTCGAGCAGCTCGAGCGCTACCGCTCGAGCGAATCGCTCGAGCGCCCAAAACATGCAGAATGATTTCAGCGCTCGACCAGCTCGAGCGGAACCGCTCGAGCGATTGTGTCATTCGAGCTACACTGCTCGAGCGGGACCGCTCGAGCGTTTTGCTCGAGCGCCCATGGATTTTTGCCTCCGGATGCGTATTTTCGGCCCATTAACTCCCGTTTCGACCCGTGCCTATATATACCTCTTCCAAACACGTTTTGAGAAGACCCCGAACGTTAGAAATAATTTTAGACTTAGTTTTTGGAGAGGAAGGAGACGAGCAAGCTTTATTTTACGTTTTGTTGAGGTTTTTCATACGAATTCTAGTTTCTTTTCGTTTCTTAGTTTCTTTGCATTAGCTTGATTACTTTAAACGCTTTTAATTTCGTTTTAATTAATTCAATTTCAGTTCTTAGTATTTATTTTCTTTAAACCCTAGTTCATGTTTCTTATTTTCTTAGTTCAATTCATCATGTTTATGTTCGTCGTTTCTTCTATTGCTTTAATGTTTGTTAACGTCATGTCTAGCTAAAACCCTTGCATGCTTAGGGTAGGATGAACTCGTAGAAGTAGGATGTGGGTACGTAATTAGGGTAATTCGTGACGTTAGTTTTAATTCTCTTAGTTAATGAATTCTTATAATTAATCTGAACTTCACCTTTAAATTTAGTACGAAAGTGTTAGAGAGAGGACGACCGCATCACTCAATAACAATTAGTAGTCTTAACGAGAAGGTTTAGGAAAGGTTAATTCATTTACCAGTTTAGCGAAGGAGGACGACCGCATCACCTTAGTTAAATCAGGGTCTCATTAATTGAGCACAATCCATTAACTTGTTAGTGGATTAGTGAAGTCGAGTGTTAGGGTAAAATATTAGGGTTTAGAATCTTGAGCTTTCACCTTGCATTCTTATACTTAGGTTAATTCTTGTTTGTCACGATTACTTTGATTATGTACCTGCTCCGTTAGTATACGTAGGGATTCCTATCTTAAGCATCACCATATTTTATTTGAATCCAACCCTTAGTTAATTCGTCTGCTTTAGTATTTTAGTTAATTAATTTATTTTAGTCTTTTAATTAATCTTTCAAAAACCCAAAAACATCACACTCATATTAACTACGACGCGTAGATCTTCAGGGATCTATTCGCATATACACCATCCCTTGGGTTCGATAATACTTGGTCCCTATACTTGCCCATACTACAGTGAACCCGTTCTCTTGCGGGGTAGCTACTAGTAAAAGCTAGTGTAGTTCGCTTCAAGTCAATAACAAAAAAATATATCTCTGCTGCAGTCAATCAAACTACAAATGCTACTACATAAAACCTTGAAGCTCGTTTTTCATACAATTACCCCCAACAATAAGTGTGATTCATAGTCATATTATAGTAGCAGACAGAAATGAGGCAATTGTAATTTGCAAATTTCAAAGACAGTTACAATAATTATCCCAAACAAATTTCATGGCCATTTCTGAGCCATTAGTGAACATTTCTCCCTACTGTGTTGTTAGGTCTAGTCAGTGACAATCAACTTATAATTTTATCTTCACCTTTGTAACTTGTTTGCAACTAGAAAATCGATAGGAATTGAATCAAAATTCAGGTGGTTTCCATGGGAATGGATTAAAAACACTAAATCTTTGTTGGCAAAAATTTGTATGAGACTGTTTCATGGCATGAGACAATACAAATTAACATCTATCCCTACCAAATTGTTAATGATCCAATGTCCTAGTTATACTCATTTCTATTGTCTCATGCCATAAGACGGTCTCATACAAGACCTACTCATTTTTGTACCATATCTTTATGCCCATTAGAAGCCCAATAATGTATATTGTGGTCATCCTAATGTTCTATCTGTTATTACCTGGTTCAAAAGCAAACAACAATAACTCTCTTCTCGCTGTTAGCGGATACAGGACAATCTCTTCAGCAAAAGTTATACCTCCCTGAATATAATGCACAAATTTCTTCCTCAAACTTGCCCTCTTTTGTTAAAATCATTTATGATAAAATCCATTCATTTAAATTTTACTTGAATAGATTAGTTCTTTATCACCCATACATAGATAACATAAATTAAATCCAATAATTCAGAAAAAAATATTCCAACCAAGATTACACACGAACACACACATATAACAACAAAAATAGATAACAAATTCAGTATATGCAGCTGCAACATAACTGTGAACTATTTACTTAGTTCAATTAAGAGAGAAAGATAGAGTAAACAACACAATTCTAATGAAATTGATATTCATCCAAGCAAGAGTAATTAGAGATTACAATCCATATATTCTAAAGAAAAATGTTCTAAATAAAGAAAATAAACAACATTTCCACTTTGCTCAAAATCTGTCTGACCAGACTCCAACTGTGTTTGCTGTAAAGGTTGTGGCTTCTTGGCACTGGGAAGCAGAAGTCTTACTTTCCAAAGGAAGGTTTGGTATTCATTCTCCACTGGATCAAAAGATATTTGAAACGCCAACTGTCTAATATGCTCGCTACACCTTCAGGCTCATCCAAAAACACTAGATGTTGGCAAATGCTCAAATAATCAGGAGATGACAGTTGTTGGTGTACTTTGACAAGTAGAGGGAGAATCTGTCAAAAATTAGGATTAGAATGACAAGTAATAGATACTCGTTAACGATTGTGATGTTATACCAAATAAGCTAGCATTATCAGAATCCATTCCAATAAATCTCTCAAACCAAGCTTTTGGCTTACCATTCACTAAATACTTCAAATCAGAAACTGAAGATTCTAGTTTTTTTTTTCCACAGGTGTTGGTAGTATTGTTGTATTGGTCCATCAGCTAATATCAACACAACAATTTGGGGGAGGGGAGGGGAGTGGGAGGGGGGGGGGGACAGACAAAAAAAGCAAATTATATTAGTTAATTCTTTAACACCAAATTCAATAAATTCTAGGCTAAGAAAAAATAAATGACAAAGAAAAATTACCAATTAAGAACAAATCAACAAACCAGAAAGCAGAAATCAACAAATTAATTAGGGGATGTATTAAGGTTAGAGCTTACTTGCTTGATGACAGAAGGCCGTCGACGAAGAACGTAGACGGCGGACAATGAGCAGCGAGCGGCGAACGATGTGCGCGGACATCGGAAGACGGCAATTCATTAATCCAATAAGGCGTCAATCCAACAAGGTATACGAAAATTAGCGCGGAGGACAAGGTGCCAATCCAAAATCTCTCAATTGAGCACAAAAAATGTAGGAGTGTAGAACTGAGCCTTGCAGAATTAGAGTTTGAAATGGTATTATTGATTAGGATATTATTAATATTTTATTTGTAATTTTAAAGTAAAAGGGTATTTTTATAATTTTAATTTAATTTATTAATAGGGCGATACAGTGCGATTGCAATATGTAGAGTGAAAATGCTCTAATGCAAAGTGCAATCCCTTGAAAAAAATATTATGCGTTGGATCTTCGATCCAACAGTACTCATTGGTTTACTAACGTTAGGAAGGGCGAAAGCTTTCCTGACCGTAGAAAAACCCTACTTATTATTTTTTTTTTTTACTTTTATGAGTCTTAAATAATCATTTCCTATTTATCTTTATTTTTTCCTCGTAATGAAGAGTAGATATTAACAGAAAGTACATTGAAATTATTACACCATCAATCTTGATGACCCCTGTGTTTTTTACGCGAGTTTTAATGAGATACTCCTTCCGTCCCTGAAAAATAGTTTTGAGTGCTTTATTAGGCTGTTCCCAAAAAATAGTCTTGTTATCTAAAACGAAAATAATAAATTTTATCTACACTTTTCAACACACACATAATATTTTTAAAATAATTTATTTTGTATTTAATGTGACACAATATTCTTACTTTTTACATATTATATCAACATTCTTAATAATCATGCAAAAAGTAACAAAACTATATTTTGGGGACGGAGGGAGCAGTTGTTTGTTAAAATTTGTAGCAATAACATTATTTTTTAGTTGCATTGTGATAGATAAAAAAGAATAAAATTGATTTTGGTAAATAAAATTATAAAAATGGATTTATGGCAATGGAACAATCGAGATTAAGACAGGGGGAAAATATAATTCAAGAATATAAGGTGACACTTGATTCGAAAAATTTATTCAATAGTAATAAAAATGAAACAAATATATGGTGATTATAGCGGGTTAATGAGAATAAAAGATGATATTCACCACTATTTTTCCTCATAAATAAGGTAATTATGATCAAATTTGGTTACATTTTTCTATTTTTATCCTCTTCGATCATTCCCTATTTTATAACCATAACTTTTTTTTTTATCTATTTTTTCCAAAATTAGTGATGTAACATAGCAAATTATTCATTCAACATATTCAAGTGCAAAGGAGAAAAAAAAAATCCAATCTCAGTACCATCAAAATTAAAAATAATAAAATCACAAAAGGTAAAATTTAAAAACTGAACTGCAGGAATAAAAACAGAGATAAATAATGCATCAAGATAAAAGTAAAATAAGTAGAAATAATTACAAGGAGGCGCACACTTTTTCTCATAATTCGAGAAAGCCCCATCAATTTACATTCATTTCAAAAAGCCACACTTTATTACACATAACCACACTTTCCATATTTTAGTGGGTCCCACTGAGATATTATTAAATAAACCCTGCATCTACCCCATTAACCAACCCCCTCCCCCCACCCCCACTCTCTCTCCCTTTATAAGAAAGAATCGTTCATTATCACCCTCACCAACCCTCTCCAATCTATCTCTCTTCCTTCTCTTTCCACCACAACCACCACCAGTCCGATGGTGGCGAGACAACGTTAAACGAGATCGTGGGAGCGACGGCCACCACCACCAATGATGAACGCTGACGGCGGCGGAGAAGCCTTCGAAATCAACGTCATTGCAGATATACCGTTGTAGAGACAGCGGGGGCTGATGGCGGTAGATCTGGGCGAACGGTGGCGGTTTTAACACCGTTGCAGAGACGACAATGGTTGTTGGCGGCGGATCTGGGCGAACGGTGGCAGATCCAAGTTCAATTTATCAACAGGTTAGTGAAAAACTTATGTGTTCACATGAAGATGGTGTTGTACAAACTTGATTTCTTCCTAGCAGCTTTTGATTTCTTCCAGGTAATTTGATTTCTTCCTAGTGGTTTTTTATTTCTTCCTAGCAAGATTAACTTGTGAAGAAATCTTATTTTCTTTTTTATAATTCTGGGACTTTATTTGAAAACTTACAAATTTCAGTTATTTTAAGCATTTTGGTGCAAGTAATTTTTTCTTTTTTTTTTTTTTTGTAAATTTTTATTGCATGGTGGAAGATGTGATTTTTGGATGTAGAACTTGAAGAACTATTGACAAAAGGGTGAGGATGATGAAGCATCATGGGTATTGATTCTTATTTCCTTTTTATTTTACTTTTTCCCAAATTGAGTTTTATAATTTATTAATGAAAGCAAAAATAGTAGTATTGATTCTGTGACAGCAGAAATATAATTTTGGGTGGAAAGATAGCAGAAATATAATTTTGGGCTCTTTATTCAATGAAAGCAGAAATATAATTTTGCACTTAGTATTGATTATGTGACCATAGAAGCTGAATTTCCAAAAAACCTGTTGATATTCTTACAGAAAACTTGTTGATGTTCTTAGGATTAATTTATGTAATTTTTTTATTGATTTTTGTGTATTATGCTAAAACAACTCATGGATATTGGTGTATTTATAAATTTGTAAACTTGCATCAGTAAACTTGTTGATATTCTTATTGTTGGTGACAATGGAGAAGATAGGGAATATTTTGGTGGGAATGCTGTTGGTGATAGTAGAAGATCGGAAAAGGCCTGTTATACCAAAATTCTAATCATGTATGCAAACAAATTGTACATTATTCAGCAATTTTTTTTAATTATGTAACAATCTCTAAATTTAATAAAAAAAAATGAAAAAAACATTCTGGTAATTTCTGGTAATTTCGCATCTTATTATGCTTGTGGGGCATCTATATTGTAATTGGTTTTCTAATACCCAATAGTCTGTAGAATCATTATAAATAGATGGCACCATGTCCTTGATTATGCTGCGTCTATTATCATTGATTATCTATGAGATATTGTTTAGTTTCCAAAACTGCACAACAGTTCTCTCTAGGCACATCAGTTTATGTTTTAATGTAAGGATGCCTGGATGAATTTTGGTTGTTTGATAATTTTTTTTATTGTGGAATGTGATTAGGCGTGAAATTGTTATGTTTTGGTGCCCGATTTGCCCATGTTTTGAGTGTTTTTTATGAGTGTTTGGATTCATTTGAGTATTATTTCTATAAATTGATGAATTTGTCTCTTTGGTTTTCATAGATGGATAGAGGGTGAAAAGAGGAGTTCGTAGGACTTTGAATCGGCCAAAACGGACTCCCGGTTGAGGAGATATGAAGATTTTACGAACATGTGTACAACTGCCGAAAAATGCTCGAGCTCAATTGGTCGTGCACTGAGTGCACGACCACTCGTGCACTGTGCACGAGTGGAATCAGGTCGTGCACTAAGTGCACGAGCTGTGCTCGAGTAGATGCGTATTTTGGCCAAAAAATGCCCAAATTCGATCCCAAGCCTATTTATACCTTTTTCCAAGCATATCAACACATACGAACACATATTTTTACATCTTTTGAGCGAGGAGAAAGCTTGGGAAGAAGTTTTGAAGAATTTTATACGTTGTAATCGAGGTTTTAATTTACGAATTCTTAGTTTTAGTATTTCTTTTGAACGTATTAGATTAATTCTTTCTTTCTTTACTCTTTGAGTCGATAAACCCTAGTTTTTCAGATTTATATAGATTTCTTTGGAGACTTTAACTTGTTCTTTCGTTTATGTTCTTGATTTTATTAGTTAATTCAATTATGCATATGTTTATTTCTCTTGTGATTGCTTTTATTATTCAAACCACCATGTTAGGCTAGAACCCTTGCATGCTTAGGATATGATGAACTCGTAGAAGTAGGACGTTGGTACATAATTAGGGTAACATGTGATGTTTAGTTTTAATTCTCTTAATTAATAAACGCTTAAAATAAATTCCGGATTTACCTTTGAATTTCGTACAAAAATTTTTAGAGAGAGGACGACCTTATCACTCTTTAACAACTAGTAGGTTTAACGAGAGGGTTTAAAAGGGGTTAATTCATCTACCGGTTTATCTAGGGAGGGCGGCCGCATCACCTTAGTTAAATTAGAGTCTCTTTAATTAAGCACAATCTATTAACTTGTTTAGTGGATTAGTGAAGTCGATTGATAGGATAAAGTATTAGGATTAATTCTTGAGTTTTTCATCTTACAATCTCATACTTAGGTTATTTCTTGCACATCACAGTTATTTTGATTATGTACCGGCTCCGTTAGTATACGTAGGAATTCCTATCCTGAGCATCAACCTTTTATATTTGAGACAAAACTCTTAGATAATTAACTCATTTCTTTCTTTTGCAATAGTAGAATAGAATAGTTTAGATTTAATAATTTTCAATCCCCAAACATACACTCATATTAACTACGACGCGTAGATCTTCAGAGATCTATTCGCATACATACCTTCCCTTGGGTTCGATAATACTTGGTCCCTATACTTGTCAATACTACAGTGAACTCATACTCTTGTGGGGTAACTTCTAGTAAAAGCTAGTAAAGTTCGGTTCAAGTCAATAACGCCATTGCTGGGGAAGGCGATGTATGTCCATTGAGTAGGACTTGTTGAGTAGTTAGTAGTGAGTGCTTTTATTTCTGTTTTATTAGTTGTAGTCTGGTGCGTTTGATCTTTCTTGTTGAGTACCCAGGTATATGAAAATACGCTCGAAGGGAGAAACGAGCGAAGATCGAACAAAGTTAGACCCTGAGACTATAGCCAGAAGGAATTGAGCCTTCCAGAGAAGGATGAATACCGCAGGAGGTGATGACATGAATTTGGATTTAGGCGGAGATTTGGGTCTTGAGACAGAAGAGCTTAATCAGAATGTGAAGAGGGTTGAGGGAACTGAGGGAGTCAATAATCCAAAGCTAGCACCCCAAGGGGAAAGAACCAACCAAAACCCAAACCCACATAACCAGAGCAATCCCACTGAAAACCAGAATCAAGTCATCCACCAAAACCAGCAAAACCCAAACAACCCATTTAACAACCTCGTCTACCAACACAATAACCCATACCCATACCCATACCCACCATACCCTTATCCACCATACTATCCCCCACAACCCAATTATAACCAACCACATATTCCGCATATACCTCCACCACCAGTTTATCCTCAGCACGTTCCTCATAACGTTGATCATGATGTAACAATCCGAGGAAGGTTTGCGGCACAGCCGCAACGGTATTACGATGGAGTGGCATTGCCTCCGGTAGAGGGAAACAACTTCTCTATCTCCCCAGGAATCCTGAAGCTACTTACTGAGAATCAATTCAAGGGGGAGATCGGGAAGGAGAATCCTCATACTCATTTGAGGAATTTTCTGATGATTGCCTCAACTTTCAATTATAACGGCATGTCTGAAGATGCCAAGAGGCTCAGGGTGTTCCCTTTCTCTTTAACTGGAATAGCAAAGGAATGGTATGATAACACACTCCCACGGGGAGGTGTAACCACATGGGCCAAGCTCGAGCGTCTGTTCCTCGAGTGATTCTACCCTCCATCTAGAACGACGAGAGCAATGATAAAGATCTCATCTTTCCAGCAGAAGCCAGGAGAGGACTTACGTCAGGCTTGGGAGAGATACTCTAACATGCTCATTGAGTGTCCGCAGCATGGGTATAATGAGGGGGATATCATGACTTTCTTCTACTGTGGAGCCAGCAAGGCAGGTCAAGCCCACCTTGATGCATGTGCTAGTGGAGTATTCTTAAATTATGGTACAGCTAGGTGTAGAGAGATCGTCGATAATATCGTCAAGAATGCCGGGCAATGGAACAAGGACCCAGAATTTCAGAGAGCATATCAGTTGGAGGAGAATGAGGGAACGAGGAAGTTGTTGATGGCGATGATGGAAAAGATAAGCAACATTGAGATTGGGCAAAATCTGGTTGGAGGGAATACGGTAGTGAGTGAGAAAGTGGACCAGCCCATAGGTCAGCAAGAGGTAGCCAACTATATGGGAGACCCTTATTACTATCAGAATGACTACCAATGAGGAAATTATCAAGGGCGACCAACTTATGGGCAACCGTTTATACCACCTGGTCCACAGCCTCCTCAGAATCAATGGAGAAACAACCAAGGCTATCAAGGAGGCCAACAGCCTCCTCAGAACCAATGGAGAAAGAACGGGAATTTCTCATATGCCAATCCGAAGGCCGGAATCACAGTTCCTCCAGGTGTTGATCCAGGTTCAAAGCCCCCAGGTGGTGAAGGAGGTGCCTCGACCAAAGAGATGTTGCGAGCGATCCTTCATAAGGTGGAGGAAGGTAGCAAGAGATTGTCCTCATTGGAGTATGATGGTAAAGAGTTGCATAAGAAAGGTGATCAACGTGATCAAGAACTCCAGAAGAGAGATGTAGAGCTGAATCGAATTCAACAAGAGAACAACCGGCGGTTCACTTCCATAGAGTTTCAAATGAGCCAGATCGTAAAATCATTGGGTAGAGAGCCGGGTAAATATCCTTCTATGTTGGAGGGGAACCCGAAAGAGCATTGCAAGGCGATCCAACTTAGAAGTGGGACCAACTATGATGGTCCTCAGATGCCTGCTGATTCTGAGACGCCCCAAGGAGAGATTGAGATGGAGGGACAAGAACATAAGAAAGATGGAGGTGAGACAGTTGAGGAAGAAATTGAGATAGAGAGCAAAGAGCCTGAAGAGGAAGGCATTGAGAAGAGTGAGAGAGTTCCTAAGTGGAAGAAGACAAAGGAAGCAAGGGAGAAAGTGAAAGAGACTGAGTGAGATGAATGGGGGTACCCAAATCGGTGATACCCGTCTCATATCCACAACGCTTCATGAAGAAAAAGCTTGATGCGAAATTCGCTAAATTCCTTGATGTTTTTAAGAAATTGCATATTAATATTCCTTTTTATGATGCTTTGGAACAGATGCCGAATTATTCCAAGTTCCTGAAGGACTTGATAACGAAGAGGAGGTGAGTAGATGAGCCCAAGTTGGTGCAGCTGAACCATGATGTGAGTGCATTAGTGCACAAAATGCTTCCACCAAAGTTGAAGGATCCCGGGAGTTTCACGATCTTATGTGATATCGGGAATGGGGTCAAGAAGGGAGCGTTATGCGACCTTGGAGCGAGTATTAATTTGATGTCATTGTCGCTTTTCAAGAAGTTGGAAGGTGGAGAACTTCAGCCAACAATGATGACGCTTCAACTTGCCGGCCGGTCTATTACTCGACCTCAAGGTGTGGTTGAAGACGTCCTCGTGAAAGTTGGGGATTACATCTTTTCAGCCAACTTTGTGATGCTCGACATGGAGGAAGATGAGCACGCTCCGTTGATCTTGGGAAGACCATTCTTAGCAACGGCTGGGATGGTGCTAGACGTGGCAAATGGGAAAATCACGTTGAAAGTTGACAATCAAGAGATAAAGATTTCCCTATATGAGGCCATGAAGTACCCGAAGGAGGATGAAAGCTGTTATTGCATGGATGCAATTGATCCTCGTGTTGAAGACACACCTCATATCCCTAATCTTTCTTATATTCATGATTTCGTTAGTCCTTCACTTGATGATTTAACCCATGAGCATTATGATCTTGATTATTTTGATAGGGATAAAGGGAAAAAGTTGAAGGATGAAGAAGTGGAAAGTGTGGACGTGGTCCAGTTGGAAAGGAAAGGAGGAGTTAAGAAGAAAAAGTCCAAATTCAAGAAATTGCTTAGTAAGACTCCTCCAGATAATTGTGAGAAGAAGTTGAGACCCCCACCACTTGAGGATGAGAAGGAAGCAAAGGAACTCATGATGAAGGGGCATCAAGGAAAGGAATTCAACCACCACTCCTATGAGAGTAAGGGAGGTAAATTTGAGTATTATGTCCCATAAGCTCCTTTGAGCTCGGTCCGGCATTAGGACCTTAAAAATAGCGCTGAATGGAAGGCAACCCATTTTTATTTTTTTTCAGTGTTTTTATGTTATTAGGGTGTTTTTGAATCGTAAGTTTTAACCTCGTACTTGAGAGTTTATTTTGTAGGCTTGTCTCGAAGGAGTAAAGGTATCATGGAGTTATTCAGATTGACGGAACCAACTCGAGACCAAGGAGTGTGACACGTTGTTGAGAAACTTGAACTATTTGGATGAGGTAACCCACAACCCCAAACTTAGACCTCTTCACAAGGTCGAAGTTTGGGGGGGGGGGGTGGAGTTTTTTATTTGTTTTATGGTGACATTGCACAGGTGCACACCATCTCTTGAGTTGAGTTTGGTTATTTGGTACCTTGAGATGCTCCTTGGGCTGATATTGTTTTGATGTGCTACTACATATTTCATGCCTATCAATCATCTTATGCTTGTTGATTGCTATTCTTGAGTATGTCTTGGTGAGTAGAGTTGAGTTGTAAGGTTGAGTTAGGAATTTTATTGTGTGAGTGTATGCGTTAGAGTTGATTTGAAAGTGAACTTGTATATAGTGTTGTTAAACGAAACGAGCTGCTCGTGAGCTCGGCTCGGCTCGACTCGGCTTGACTTGTGGTGTTAAACGAACCGAGCTCAAGCTCGAAAAATACTCATTTGCATAACGAGCCGAGCCGAGCTCGGCTCGTGAGCTGCTCGCTAGGCTCGAGGTATGGGGGTTTTTATGTAAATTCAATAATTAGGTCATAAATCTCCTTTTCTTACACCCAATTCTCTTTCAATTGCAAATCCTACAAACGCAGCCCCAATTTCCATTTCCGCCGCTGCCCTATATTTTCTAGCCGCCACCGCCCGCTGTTCTCCGACGTCACTTCACGCAGCCACTCGGCCCGCTCCCACTTCACGCAGAGCGGCCTCAATTTTCCTTACCCCTTTCCCAATCGCCACCGTATGCAACCCGCCGGCCACCGTCCAAGGCCATCTTTCACGCAGTGTCACAGATCCCACATCCATATTGTCAGTATCAAACAATTAATTTGGTAAAATCTTTCTCCTGTGAAGTTTTACTGAACGCATATTTGAAAACAAGGGCAAAGGATTATATATTTCTTTGACATCTCTTCTCATCTGTAATCTACTTCATTTCCAAAGAATTGACCAAATTCCATTTGTCCAATATCTATATATATCATCTTCAACAATTTGCTCACTGGAAAAATTCTATTGTGTGTGGGTAAACAAAATTTCGAGTTCGAGCTCAATCGAGCCGAGTTAATTTTGTTAAACGAGCTCGAGCTCGAGTTCATAGTCCAATTTTCGAGTCGAGCCGAGCCTAATTTCGAGCTCGGCAGCCTTAATGAGCGAGCTCGAGCCGAGCTCGATACATAATCGAGCCGAGCTCGAGTATTCACTACTCGGGCTCGCTCGGCTCGTGTAACAGGTCTACTTGTATACTTGCGAGTTTTCCTTTTGAGTACTTGTGTGATGAGAGTGAGAATTCACTAGGACTAGCATGGATGTGAAAGCCGTGAGTTTTGAGTCTTTTGAGATTAAGATACATGAATTGGTCTCTTCGTTTGTGAGTGAGTCGTCACCTTAGAGGATGCTAGAACTTGTGTGTGCTCTTGCTTCTTGATTGTGTCTAGTTTGATATGCCGAATGTGATCTTAGGCCATCTTTGTTTTGATTGAGTCACTTAGCCTAAATTTTTCCTTACCATTGACATTTGTCCCTTGTTAGCCCCTTTGAGCCTTAAGCCTATTTCATTTGCTAGCACATTTAAACACTATTCCAAGTTCTTAAGCCTTTTTGTCCCAATTTGAGTGGAGAATAGGAAAAGTGTGAATGTGAAGGGATTGATTTGAGTTGAAAAAGGAGAATTGTGATTGCTTGAGTGATTATGAGAAGAAGGTGTGATAAAGAATATGAGTTGTGGGAAAGAAAAAAAAATTGAGAATGAGCAAAAGAAAAATGAGTTCATGTGTTTGTGCGAAAAAGAGAGAAAAAAAAGTGAAGTGATTGAAAAAAAAAAGTGAAAGGAGATAGAAAAAAAAACTGAAGTGTTGAGAGTATTGGAATTGAAGGTGTGTTGATTGACAATGTTTGAAGTATTCTGTTCCTAATCTCGAAGTACTAAAGTTTGAGTTTTTATTCTCCATTCACTTGAGTCACTTATCCATATTGTTATCCCACCTGTCCAAAGAGCCTACATTACAACCTTGAGAAAAGTCCTTTTTGGTTCGACATTGATTTCTAGAGTATGGTCGGAGTTGAGAGTGCTTACAAGCCTATGGCTGCCGATATGCGTGATTGATTATTTGAGTGAGTCTCTTATTATTGATATACACTTGTGAGGGAGTGAAACACATCGTTGAGTGCACATCCATGTTTGATCTCGGTGGTTCTTGTTGTTATTGCATGAGTATGATGAAGGAAGGTGAGTTAGTATACGTGTAATTGATCTTTGAAGCTCGAGTTCATTTACTTGCATGATTTGATTCTTTGACTCATTCCTAACAATTTTACTTGATTTATTATTTCGTTGCTTGAGGACAAGCAACATGGTAAGTTTGGGGGGTTTGATTAGGCGTGAAATTGTTATGTTTTGGTGCCCGATTTGCCCATGTTTTGAGTGTTTTTTATGAGTATTTGGAGTCATTTGAGTATCATTTCTATAAACTGATGAATTTGTCTCTTTAGTTTTCATAGATGGATAGAGGGTGAAAAAAGGAGTTCGTAGGACTTTGAATCGGCCAAAACGGACTCCCGGTTGAGGAGATATGAAGATTTTACGAACATGTGTACAACTGCCGAAAAATGCTCGAGCTCAATTGGTCGTGCACTCAGTGCACGAGCTGTGCTCGAGTAGATGCGTATTTTGGCCCAAAAATGCCCAAATTCGATCCCAAGCCTATTTATACCTTTTTCCAAGCATATCAACACATACGAACACATATTTTTACATATTTTGAGCGAGGAGAAAGCTTGGGAAGAAGTTTTGAGGAATTTTATACGTTGTAATCGAGGTTTTAATTTACGAATTCTTAGTTTTAGTATTTCTTTTGAACGTATTAGATTAATTCTTTCTCTCTTTACTCTTTGAGTCGATAAACCCTAGTTTTTCAGATTTATATAGATTTCTTTGGAGACTTTAATTTATTCTTTCGTTTATGTTCTTGATTTTATTAGTTAGTTCAATTATGCATATGTTTATTTCTCTTGTGATTGCTTTTATTATTCAAACCACCATGTTAGGCTAGAACCCTTGCATGCTTAGGATATGATGAACTCGTAGAAGTAGGACGTTGGTACATAATTAGGGTAACATGTGATGTTTAGTTTTAATTCTCTTAATTAATGAACGCTTAAAATAAATTCCGAATTTACCTTTGAATTTCGTACAAATTTTTTTAGAGAGAGGACGACCTTATCACTCTTTAACAACTAGTAGGCTTAACGAGAGGGTTTAGAAGGGGTTAATTCATCTACCGGTTTATCTAGGGAGGGCGGCCGCATCACCTTAGTTAAATTAGAGTCTTTTTAATTAAGCACAATCTATTAACTTGTTTAGTGGATTAGTGAAGTCGATTGATAGGATAAAATATTAGGATTAATTCTTGAGCTTTTCATCTTACAATCTCATACGTAGGTTATTTCTTGCACATCACGGTTATTTTGATTATGTACCGGCTCCGTTAGTATACGTAGGGATTCCTATCCTGAGCATCAACATTTTATATTTGAGACAAAACCCTTAGGTAATTAACTCATTTCTTTCTTTTGCAATAGTAGAATAGAATAGTTTAGATTTAATAATTTTCAATCCCCAAACATACACTCATATTAACTACGACGCGTAGATCTTCAGGGATCTATTCGCATACATACCTTCCCTTGGGTTCGATAATACTTGGTCCCTATACTTGTCAATACTACAGTGAACCCATACTCTTGTGGGGTAACTTCTAGTAAAAACTAGTAAAGTAATGATATGATTTTTTTATTATGGAATGATGAATTTAGATTTAGATTTTTTAATTAAAAAAATTGCTATTAATTTTTGGTGTGTGCAGGGATAGACCTGTTATGCCAAAATTCTAAATTGTTATGCAAACAAATTGTGAATTATGCAACAAATTTAATTCACAATTTGTTTGCGTTATTCAATTTTTTTTTTCAAATATTCAAATATTTCTCACAGTTATTCAAAGTTGGGTGTTTGCATATTCAAGAATGGGTTGTATTTCTGCATATTCAAGAATGGGAGCATGAAGACATAAAGAGATATTCAATTTTCTTGTCAATTATGCAACAAGAAAAGGAAATAAATATAATTATGCAACAAGAGAAAAGTGTATTGTTTTGTTTCAGTGTAATTTTAGATTTTATAAATATAATTTTATATTTAAATGTAATTTTTAGAATTTTATATAAGAGAAAAATGTTTATTTTTAATGATGATGTTCATTTTATTTTTTATTTGGGTAAATTCAAAAAGAAAAAATAAAAAGAAATAAAAAAATTGGCTGAGGATAACAAACCTGAAATTCAAAAATAAAAAAAGAAAAAAAAAATAAAAAATAATTAAAAAAAGTGGCAGCAAGCAACAGGATTCCAAATTTGGAATTCGAAAATACAAAAAAAAAATGAAAGAAAAAAAAAAGTGGTTGTAGAATTTGAAAACTGAAATTAAAAAATAGAAAAAGAAAAGGTTGAGGGTCACACAAAAATGTAGCTTTGTGTAATGATTTTGGTTGGGAGTCCCACAAAGTGTAGTTATTTGTAACAAAGGAAAATTGAGGTGGTATTTTGCAATTAGACTCCAAGAAATGAGGCTCCACGTAACTCCCCCAAATAAGTATTTGCCCCCCTTTTCACGATCCCTACACCGACTTGGAGGTTACGAAAGCTGAAAGCATATAGAGACAAGAATAATTGTATGACCGTGCAAATCATTTTAAAGTAATCGACGGGGGAAATGACGTCGGCGCTGGGCCGGAGAATAGGGACGGCGCGAGGCGTATTTTCGTTGCCTTTGATTTGGCGCCGCAATTTGTCATCGCGTCCACAGCGGTCTGTTGAAAAATGCGCAACTGCCGCGCCTCAGATATTGCTAGTCGACGAGTCTGATGCTCCGTCACCTAAGATTGCGATGCCACAATTTCTCCTTCAGCGGCGCGTGGTCGTATACGACGGAGTTTGCCACCTCTGCCATTCCGGTAGGTTTTCTCTTTTTGTTTTACTTCTACTGATTTTTTGAGTGATCTTGTTGATTTAGTTTGCTAGTTTTTGTGTTTTATCGCGATTTTCATTGTTAACATGATAAAACCTGGTACACGAATTGGTTTTTCTCCTTCAGATTGTTGGTGTAACGCATCAATCTGTGTGTGACCGCGTGAAGGTCCTATTCTGGGGGAAATAGTAAGAATCAACGTAGTTATGCTGAGTCGTAGGTGATGCCTTGTTGAATTGTTAATTTCTGACAGCTTGATGAGATTATGGAATGTGCTTAGTTTTTCAAGGGAATAGGAGGAGCAACAATCACTAATGCAAGTTTGGCTTAACCGAGACTAAGTTCTGTTTCCTGGCAATTTAGATTTATACTTACAGAATCCCCTGCACCTATTGTTTGGTATCTGCTGCTATGTTTATTCTTATTATGTTCTTGTATATTTGAGATAGTTGCTGGAGGAAAAGTTGTAAGGTTTGTTCGAAGATGAAAGGAGAAGTCAAAATTTCCAAGATATCTACTTATTTTATAACTATGGACTCTCCAATCAGTGGGCAGATGCTTTTTGTTGTTACTTTTATCTTGCTTGGGCAGTCTAGATAAGAAATCTTAAGGTTTTGTGAACTATTTCGATTTTGCAGGGGTGAAATGGATCATCAAGGCGGACAAAGATAGGAAGATAAAGTTCTGTTGCGTGCAGTCAAAAGCTGCTGAGCCTTACTTGAATATTTGTGGAGTGAAGCGAAAAGACGTTCTTCGTCGTTTCCTGTTTGTTGAGGGCCCTGGTTCATACCACCAAGGCTCTTCTGGTAATTTCTTTCTTGTATTCCTATTTGTAGTTGGTCATTCAACAATTTGGCTAATGGTGATTTTTTCCATGCTACTATTCCTCAGCTGCTTTGAGAGTTTTATCACATTTGCCCCTGCCTATTTCTGCATTGAGTTCTCTGATGTATGTTCCGACCCCTCTGAGGGATGCTGTTTATGATTACGTGGCAAAAAGACGCTATGACTGGTTTGGGAAAGATGATGATTGTTTAGTTCTCAAGGAAGTGGAGCTGCTTGAGCGCTTTGTTGATGCGGAAGAACTACTAGAGCGCTTCCGATCTAAACAACTATGAGAACGTTGTTGCCTTTTTTTGACCTAATATAAAAAGATTCAGGAAAATTACAAAATGCTTGCTTCTTCAAGTATAACATGTACAGAGCTTCTTTACCTATTAGCATTATATAGTCTTGTAGGAAGAGTATTATGAGATTAGCACTTGGAATGTTCACTTCCCTACATATATTGCATTGTAGTTAATTTCAGTGCTTAATTTCCTTGATTGTATGTATTTGGCTATTCCTCCATAATTGAGAAAGTCCATTTTGCCCCTGGCCCATTTTCTTGAAGGATCTTGGGATGTGTTTGGATGAAGGAATTTGGATTCTAAATTTTAAATTCACTCCACTTGTTTGGGTAAGATATTCAAATTGATATTTTTCAAATACTTAGCTTTGGTTCTAGTTCATATTGGAGGAATATCAAATATTTTGCAAAACCATGTCATTTTCAAATCTCTTGTATTTCAAATGACTTTATCCAAACACAACCTTAAAGACATTGTTAAATTAATGTGTAGTTTGTCTCGGGAGTGTTCTGCATTGATGAAGAGATTATTTTAGAGACTGTCTTCAAAGTGATAGATGTATTAAATTTATGTAAAACCTATTATTGCCTTGTATAAATAAATAGAGATTGATATCATCCAAGAGAATATCCAGCAAGTTTGTCATCTATATTGAGTAATTTTAAACTGGTTTGGATTTTCCAAGTTATATCCTATTTGCTTTATATTCCAATCTTGTTCGGTCTATCTTAACTCTTACAAAAAGGGAAAGGATTATGCTTCCCCATTCTCAGTGTCCTTTCTCAACACAAGCACATTCTCATCGTCCTTTCTCTGCAAACAAGGGAGAAAGGATTATGCTTTCACATTCTCGATGTCCTTTTTTGAACATACGTCTTCATGTTTCTTACTTCAACTTCATTCGCATAACAAGTTAATGGAACTAAATGTTGTCGATCTGGACTGATACAATTCATAGATGTGCATTTGTTTCGGATCAGACTCTACCTTTGACAGAGAATAAATGTGTTGAACTAAACATCATCAAATAGATTTAACAATGTTTTTTGGCCTCGCTATTCTACAACAGTAACAGGCTACAATGACTGCAAACATAATTTGACTAACTCCTAATCTTCTATTACAGTCCCTTGACTTATTTTAAACTCCACATCATACATTGAGGAACAATATCTCATAATGTAATGGACTCAATTCTCTATTAGCATTTCTACTTGGCAGTCCACTCTTTCCAATCGTTGTCCACGTGAGCTTGAGCCCATTTAATGGCTGCTCGGGCAGCCTGAGGTCCTCCGGGCAAGCCTCTCTCGTTTATGGTATCCGCCATATCAATGAAAGGAAGCACCAATAGTGTTCCTGGACCACCATACTCCGTATGCAAGAAGGTACTGAATATCTGTTTCAAATTAGAAAAAACACTATGTTAACAATACTCCACATTATCATTATAAAAAAAAAAAAAAAAAAAAACCAAGGATCAAAGGGAAGAGAACCAAGCGCAATGAATTTTTTCAATATAGGCAACATAACATTAGACATTTGAAAAATGGATTTTCCATGTACTCATGTGATGTTCAATGTGATACATAATAATGAATCATATTCATATTAATATATATGAACATGTTATGCTTTTCTGCTCCTTTACAAAATTTAAGATAAAGATCCAATAGTGTCGTAAGTTTATTCTCTATTAATTTATATATATACTGCACAATGATCATCCAAAACTATGGGTCAGTTGTTAGAAAACAATGCTGTCAACAAATTCAAAATACAAAGAACAACATTGTAAAGAAATCAATTACTCGAAATTCTTCAAGCCAAACACCAATAATTTCTAGAAAAAATCACCGAAAAGTAACATCATTATCACCGTGAACTTTATAGCCAGATATAAGGTTTTATAAGATAACGAAGAACTTCTATTAAAAAAAGGATAACAGTGAACTTCTTTAGAATTCAATCATCATTCACGACTAACATAAAACGAGGTTCCAGAACTAAATAGACATGGAAATTCGTTCTAACAATATCTCGAAACTCCTCAAAGCAACCAACAAGATGGTTCAGTTATATCGTGAACTACAAACTTTCGACAAGTCTAGAGAGCTTACTACAAGTATAGGATAATGCTTTTTATTAGCCAAATGCAACAAACTTTCATTAATCATTAGAATAACAAGCATATCTAACATTCACCAACCATAAGAAGCAAAGGCTGCAGATTCCACCAAACTGTTGGAAGAATTTAAAGGAAGAACTTGGGCTTGGTTGTTGGTGAAACAGGAGATTTTTTGTAATTCCAGTCTTAAGGATTGGTTAGTTTGCCCCAATAGGGTGATTGGTTCTTAGTGCTGTATTTTGTTTTTGGCTTCGGCATCTGATTTTGTAGGCATTACTTATGCCTTGAATGGTTAAGTAATAAAATTGTTTTTTCTGTTAAAAAAAAAAAAATATGAAGCAAAGGCTGCAGATTCCACCAAACTGGATGCACCCTTTACTGCTTATTCTAATTATCAACCAAAGCTACTTCTTTCACTAATTAAATCATATAGTCAACCCACATTCCACACCAAAATCTAATTTATCCGGTGGATTTTTTTTTTATTCATAGACAAAGAAAAGATAAGAAGCAAAAACCAATTTAAGAACATTTTAATAAGAAGTAGCGGAGGCAGGAGGGAGTACCTCGGTACAGATTCCGATAACTTCATCGATGGAGTCTCCAAACATATCTTTCTTGGATAACTTCTTAGACAAATGAGTTTCAAACTTCTCCGTCTCCTAAACAGAATAAAAAGAGACGGACCAAATTTATTCAAACAAACAAGAAAAGTTTTTTTCTTTCATATAAAATTTCCACCGAAATAAAGCTAATTATAAAGGTAGGATGATAGTACTCACAGAATCGGCAAATTCTGGAATTGGGTCGGGGAATTTGTACTCTTTCTCAGCAGCCATGCAAATAAAGTTGGAATTTCCTCTCTTCAAAAGCAGCGACGAAGCAGGGGTTTTAGTTGTAGTATTTGTAGATGAGGACAAATGAATTGAGGTGCAAGATTGATTGGAAGATAATAATTTTGATGAAGAATTTAGAAATGAGGGTGCAATTGATATAACCCAAGCCATTATCTATGGACTCTCTCCACTATCACAAAAAGAAACTAGTTCTTGGTCTCTTAAAACTCTTTCAACTCCAGTTCCAGTGTCGTAGGGTTTATCTTTTTCTTTTTAAGGACCTAAATTAAATTTATTCCAGAGGATATTTGAAAAAACAAAAAAGAAAGTGCTTTTAAAATATTAATTTAATTTAGATTGTGGAAAAAAAATGTAAAGGGCAAGTGTATGCAAAGGTTATATATAAAAATAAGAAAAACTCTTCTGCTAAAATGCCAAACTGTTTAGGCAAAAATTTATATGAGACCGTCTTATGACATGAGATTACAAGTGTTAATGAGTCAATGCCCTAATTACACTAATTTTCATTGTCTCATGCTATGAGACGGTGACATACTCAACTGTTTAATATAGTTTATATTATTTAAATATAAATATATAAATATAATAATATTAATTTTATACGAAGAACTAAATTTTACTAGTCCAAAAAATAAATGTTCAATAAATATTTGAATAAAAAAGCTTCTCTTAACTTTAAGCCTTCACAAATTGTTATATAAAATATTCTACGGATCTAGGATTCCTTAGAATAACCGTTCCCCACCCCTTCAACAACACACTCCCCAAATTAAATCGTCCTCCCTCCCCACGCCCCCTCCAACCCTCCCCCACCCACACACAACAAATTCCCCTTCCTCCCACTTCGCCTGTTCCACCCCCACTTCTACCCTAAAATTTATTTTCTGCAAATCAATCTCAATCTTTTAATAGAGATGAAAAAATCTCACAACAATATATGTTACGATTGGAACAAACATGTGTTACTATTGAAGCAAATGTGTGTTACTATTAGAGAAAATGTGTGTTACTAAAAATATATGTTACTATTGGAGCAAATGTGTTACTAAAAAATATGCAGTACTATTGGAGCAAATGTGTGTTACTATTGGAGAAAATGTGTGTTACTATTGGAGAAATTGTGTGTTACTATTGGAGCAATTGTGTGTTACTATTGGAGTAAATGTGTGTTACTAAAAATATGAGTTACTATTGAAGCAAATGTGTGTTACTATTGAAGCAAAATGTGTTAATGTTAGAATAAATGTGTATTATTGCAAATGAGTGTTAAAGTTAAAGTAAATGTGTGTTACTAAAAATATGAGTTACTATTGAAGCAAATATGTGTTACTGTTAGAGAAAATATGTGTTACTATTGAAGCAAAGTGTGTTAATGTTAGAGTAAATGTGTATTATTGCAAATGTGTGTTAAATTTAGAGTAAATGCGTGTTATTAAAAATATGTGTTACTATTGAAGCAAATGTGTGTTATTGTTAGAGGAAATATGTGTTACTATTGAAACAAAGTGTGTTAATGTTAGAACAAATGTGTATTACTGCAAATGTGTGTTAATGTTAGAGTATATGTATGTTACTAAAAATATGTGTTACTATTGGAGCAAATGTGTGTTACCGTTAGAGGAAATATGTGTTACTATTGAAACAAAGTGTGTTAATGTTATAGCAAATGTGTATTATTGGAAATGTGTGTTAATGTTGGAGCAAAAATGTAATTGATGTTAGAGCAAATATATGTTATTGTTGGAGCAAATATATTTTAATATGTAAAAAAATAAATATAAATTTAAAGGGATGCGAAATAAATTGAAAACTACATATTTGATTTTGTAAAAATATATATTTATCATTATTATTATTTTAAAGTAGAGAAAACCTGTTTTTTAATAACTTGTAACACACATTTGCCCATGTAGTAACATACATTTTGCCTATACTGTAATACAAATTGGGAGCGAAAATCCTGAAACTTGACTTGTGCGAGATTTTGGAAAAAATCCACCAAACCCGACCCGGCCAAGCTCCGCGAATTTTTACATGGAGCGACCCGACCCATGATGTTTTCAATATTTGCCTATTTTAGGTATATTTCACAAGAGAGCTCCTCTCAAGCCTTAAGATCATGCATTCTTTCAATTCTGAATAAATTAACATTAGTAAAATATTTTACACTCTTCGAATACAATAAATTTTGCACTTTTCTTTTTAATTTGTTCTATAATAATTTTCACACCTTAAAAAAGAAAATGACACCCCCTTATAATATTATTTTATATTCAATTAAAATCCTTAAAAACTATTTTTCAACAATTTAAAAAAAAATGTATTTTAACTACATGTGAAGTTTAATAGAGGCTCAAATGTGCTTTTATGAATCAAGATCAGATATTATAATTTCTTAAAACCTCTTACACACCCCCTTAAGAATATATTTAAATGTGTTTTTATGTTCTAAATATATTTAAATTAATTTAATTAATATTGTTTTTTGTGTTTGTGATTAAGGTAAGATTATTTTAGGTTTATAGAGGCTACGGAGAACATTACTGATTTCAGGCCAATTTCACTAATTGGCAGAGCTTACAAGATAATTTCAAAAGTGCCCGCTGGTAGATTGTGTAAAGTTTTGGACTCCATCATACTCCCTCCGTCCCCTCTTAAACTTCACACTTTCCTATTTAGGATGTCCCACGATAAATTTCACACCCCAAATAAGGAAATAAAACACACTCACAATACCTACTTTGATTCAAAATATTCTTCACTCATTGGTTGAAAAAGTCAATAAAGCAGTTTTTCTTAAAATTTATGCCGCCCAACCTATGAAGTTTAAGAGGGGACGGAGGGAGTATCTGATAATCAAAGTGCTTTCATTAGAGGACGTCAATTTTTTTATAGTGTGGTGGTTCTAAATGAAGCAATCGAGGATGAAAGAAGATAGAAAAGGGAGAACATATTTTTTAAAATTGATTTCGAAAAGGCTTATGACTCAGTAGATTGGGGATATCTGAAAAATGTGATCCCTTGTCTCCATATCTCTTTCTAATCACTGCGGAGGGGCTCAATATTCTAATGACAAAAGTTGTTGTTCTAAGAAGCCTTGAACCAATTGAGATTGGAAGAAAGAAAGTGAAAGTGTCGCATCTTCAGTTCGCAGGTGATACAATCTTTATGGGCAAAGTAATGGTGGAGAATGCGAGATTCTTGAAAAGGTTTATGAAGCTATGGAAGCTAACTTCAGGACTCAAAGTAAATTACAACAAATGCTCCCTGTATGTAGTGAATGTGGCGGATCCAAAGATGAATGAATTGGCGACAATGTTGGGGGTAAATGTGGGTCGAATTCCGTTCATTTACCTTGGGAGCAAGGTGGGGGCAGTAAGCAGAAGTGTTGATACATGGAAGATTGTGGTAAAAAAGATTCGAGATATGTTGAAAAAACGGGAAACCTTGAAACTTTCAATCGGAGGGAGACTAACCTTACTAAATGTGGTGCTATCTTCTATCCAGGCCTCGTTTGGTTTGCAGGATTGGTCAGGATTGGTAACTTAGTCCCAACTAATATTGTGTTTGGTTTGCAAGACTTGGGCCCAGGATCCTAATTCAGCTCGGGTCCCAAATCCAAGTTAGTCCCACTGCATTGGGACTATTGAGTCCCATGGGGTTGGTGGGACTAGTTAGTCCCAACTAGTAAGATTACCATATTACCCTTTAATTTGAACATAAAATGACTACATTGTCCTTATTAACTCAACAAATTACAAAAATCATACTACCATTTATCACAAACCCAGCACTTTCCCGTCACAGCTACGCACCAAGAAAGAAAGAGAGAGAGAGAGGAGTATCGCCTTTTCATTTCAGTTTGCCGGAATTCATGGAGGCTTACCGGAAAGCTCCATCGCCTGGAATTCAAGCTCAACGCCGGAAAATTTCATGACCGGAATAGCTGAAATTCACGCTGGAGAAAAGCTTTCGATTCGCCGGAATCGATGGCGATTCACGCTGGCTATGGAACCTGGCTTTCCGTTTCACCATTTCCGGCGTCAATGCTTCTTCTTCGTCGGTATGGATAGGCTTTTCCGGCGTGCTCTGTGTTCTGGCCTTGAATTTCAGGTGTTGGATACCCATTATTGCACGGAGCTTTCTGGTTCGAGCTTTAATTCCTAGCGAATGGTGCACGAATTTCTGCGACGCTCTCTTCAATTTCCGGTGAGATTTTTGGCCGATGCTTTTCTTCATTTAATTTGGTGCATCGCTGCTTCTTTTTCCAGCATTAATGGCGAATTGACTCCATGGTTTCCGGCGATAGAGTGATAGAGCTGCACCGCCGGTGGTTCAGGTTTACAAGCGGAGGCCCAAAACTCGTGCAGGCCTTTTGGAGATATTATATTAATTCTAGTGTTTATTTAATTTTTACAATATTATTTATATTTTGGACTTGGGCTTTGTTCATGGGCCCCAGTCATATAAATAGGATTAAGAAAACCTAGTTGGGATTTGCGCAGAAATTTAGTATTGATCAACCTTCTTGGTTGCGGCAGAGTATTGACTCTGGGGCCTCTTTTGAGAATTTTATCATACACGTTACTGTTTTGATTATTGTGGTTTAATCCCCTGCCTTCACTCTATCAATTGGTCCGACCTACCGGATTGGGGCTTTCGATTGATTACTCGACAGGTTTTAAAGTAATCCTGGGAGATGGTTCCACCCTTGACACGGTTGGTGTTTGTAAGACTGTCCCATTCACTCTCGATAACCATACTTTCCTTATCGATTGTTACATATTTCCGTTGAATGGAGTGGATATAATACTGAGTATTTCTTGGTTGTCAACGTTGGGAGATGTCACGGCCAATTGGGCCAAATTATCGATGGAATTTCAAGTGGATAACAAAAAAATTTGCATCTGGGGTGACCCATCCCTTACTCGTAAAGCATTTGACCAGGCTGACCTTAAACACCTGGAGGCAGAGGACCAGTTATGGTTCTTGTGGGTTTTAGATGGATCGAGTTCCTTACAACAATTTGGAGTTCCGGAGACTTTATCTTCAACCCAGCGATCCGAATTGGAGCAATTAGTATCAGAATTCCAGATCATTACTACTGCCCCTACGGGTCTGCCGCCTCACCGACATGACGATCACCATATTAACCTGGAACCCAATGTACCACCTGTATCAGTTCGACCTTACAGGTACAACCATTCACAAAAAGATGAAATGGAACGTTTGGTCTCGGAGATGCTTGCTGCTGGAATCATTCAACCCAGTAGCAGCCCCTACTCAAGCCCGGTGTTGTTAGTCCGTAAGAAAGATGGCTCGTGGCGATTTTGCGTGGATTATAGAGCTCTTAATAAGGTCACTATCCCGGATAAGTACCCGATTCCAGTTATACAGGAGTTATTAGATGAACTACATGGAGCACGGTGGTTCAGTAAACTTGATTTACGGGCTGACTATCATCAAATTCGTGTAGCACCAGAAGACATTCCGAAAACAGCATTTCGAACCCACTCCGGGCACTACGAATTTTTGGTGATGCCATTCGGGTTGACAAACGCTCCAGCGACATTTCAATCACTTATGAATGATATTTTTCGGCCTTATCTACGCCGTTGTGTTCTGGTTTTTTTCGATGATATACTCGTTTACAGCAATTCTTGGCAAGCTCACCTTCGTCACTTGCGGCTGGTTTTTCAGATTTTGTGCAAACATTCACTATTTATCAACCCAAAGAAGTGCATGTTGGGTACTACTCAGGTCGAATATCTAGGACATGTGGTGTCCTCTGAGGGAGTCCGTATGGATCCAGGAAAAGTTTCAGCCGTCGTAGCTTGGCCCACTCCAGTTTCCCCAAAGGCATTGGGAGGATTTCTGGGACTGACCGGGTATTATAGGCGATTTATACAAGACTATGGGAAACTGGCCGCCCCCCTTACAACCCTTCTAAAAAAGGATGGCATTTCTAAATGGGCTTGGAATAATGAAGCAGAATCCGCATTCCAGGCCTTGAAATCAGCCTTAACTTCTGCCCCAGTCCTTCGGATGCCCGACTTCACTAAGCCCTTCGTGGTGGAGTGCGATGCTTCGGGCCGCGGGTTGGGTGCCGTACTCATGCAAGATAAACAACCCATCGCGTATTTTAGCAAGCAACTCTCGGGTCGTTTGTTAACTAAGTCGGCCTATGAAAAGGAGTTAATGGCACTGGTCCTCGCAGTGCAACATTGGAGACCCTACTTGCTCGGTCGGCGATTTGTGATCCGCACTGACCAGCGGAGCTTACGTCAATTAATCTCACAGCCACTTACCACTCCAGCCCAACAAAATTGGGCCGCAAAGCTGTTGGGTTTTGACTTCGATGTGGTTTACAAAGAGGGTGCTGCCAACAAGGCAGCTAATGCCTTGTCTTGATGCCATGACGACCTAGAGTGCTCTGCTACCTCCATCCCCCATTGGGTGGACTGGTCCGATTTGCAAGCGGCCGTCCGAGCAGATCCGGATTTATCAGCCATCATTAATGACAGCCTTGCAGGTCGGCCAGTGCCCAAGCACTACACCCTGGTGCAAAATGTTCTTTACTAAAAAGGTCGATTAGTGCTACCCCGTGAGTCTCGTTGGACGTCAGAGTTGTTGCGAGAATATCACATGTCACCAACCGGGGGCCATTCAGGGGCATTTCGTACTTACAAAAGATTGTCGGCAAATTTATATTGGTCGGGGATGATGAAGTCAGTCCTGAAATTTGTGGCCCAGTGTGAGATCTGTCAACGAAGTAAGTATGAAACTAAGTCTCCAGCGGGCCTTCTCTCGCCCCTACCGATCCCTAAGCAAAGTTGGGACGACATTAGTCTTGATTTTATTATCGGGTTACCGCGCTCCAGTGGTATTGATTGCATCCTGGTTGTGGTGGACCGTTTCACCAAGTACGGGCATTTCATCGGGCTGAAGCATCCATTTACAGCACGTACGGTGGCTGATGTATTTGCAAAGGAGGTTGTTCGGCTACATGGGGTTCCGGTTTCTATGGTGTCGGATCGTGATCCCATTTTCTTGAGCTCATTCTGGAAGGAGTTGTTTACAGCAGCAGGCACTACATTGAACATGAGCTCTTCCTACCATCCTGAAACAGACGGCCAAACAGAGGTCTTGAATCGTTGCTTGGAGACTTATCTCCGTTGTTTCACATCTGAACGACCTAAGTCTTGGAGTAAGTAGCTGCCATGGGCTGAATTTTGCTATAATACGGGTTACCAATCGGGGGCTGGTACCACACCCTTTGAAGCATTATATGGTCGACCACCACCCATGATTATTCCATTTTTGCCGGGGGAAGTAAGGGTTCAGATGCTAGCTGATACTTTGAGAGAAAGAGATGAAATTCTTCGGGACTTACGAATGCATTTAGAGAGGGCTCAACAAAGAATGGTTCGTGAGGCAAACAAACACCGAAGGCCACTGGAATTTGCTGTTGGTGATAAGGTGTTCATTAAGTTTCGTCCTTATCGCCAACGATCTCTATTTGCAGGTTCCAATGCTAAGCTCGCTCCTCGTTTCTTTGGGCCCTTTGAGGTGGTGGCTCGCGTTGGGAAGGTGGCTTATCGCCTCAAGCTTCCGGATGGCTCCCGCATTCACCCTATATTCCATGTGTCGCTTTTGAAGGCAGCTGTGGGTAATGTGGCTGTGACCCCTGCTCTGCCCGATGATCTCTTAGCAGTGGATGTTCCTTTCCTTCCGACACAAGTTTTGGGGCAGCGCATAGTGGACAGAAATGGGGAGACCGTGGAGCAGGTTTTGATTCGTTGGTTAGGCCGTGGTGTTGAGGATGACACTTGGATGGATGTTACAGATGTTCGGGGTCAGTTTCCAGACTTCAGCCTTGAGGACAAGGCTGTTTCACCGGGGGAAGCAATTAATAGAGCTGCACCGCTGGTGGTTCAGGTTTACAAGCGGAGGCCCAAAACTCGTGCAGGCCTTTTGGAGATATTATATTAATTCTAGTGTTTATTTAATTTTTACAATATTATTTATATTTTGGACTTGGGCTTTGTTCATGGGCCCCAGTCATATAAATAGCATTAAGAAAACCTAGTTGGGATTTGCGCAGAAATTTAGTATTGATCAACCTTCTTGGTTGCGGCAGAGTATTGACTCTGGGGCCTCTTTTGAGGATTTTATCATACACGTTACTGTTTTGATTATTGTGGTTTAATCCCCTGCCTTCACTCTATCATAGAGCTTTTTCGATTTCATTACCGGTGCCGAATTGAGCATTGATAATGATGAAATTCCACTGTTCTTCTCAAACAACTCGGTGGCTGCAATTCCATTAAACCATAGCAGATTGAAGTGATCGAATTGATTTATTGGGGGTGGGTAACAAAGTTATTTTGGAGGGTAATTTGGGTAACTGCTATAAATTTTATTTTAAAATAAAAATATAAAAAATCTACAATCCTGCAATCCAAACATATGTCAAAAAACATAAATTCAACTCAATCCAATCCCAACTAGTCCAATCCCAACTAGTTCAATCCAATCCAGTCTAATCCAGTCCCGTGAACCAAACGGGGCCTTATCTTATTCCCAAATAATCTTTGTGTGAAATTGTTCATTTACAAAGGAATTTTCTTTGGGGAGGGGGAGAGAGTTGAAAAAGGTAGCTTGAGTTAAGTGGGGTAAAATTTGTAAATCTAAGGATGAAGGGGGGCAGGGTGTGAGGGATTTGAAAATTTTCAACAAAGTCTTATTGGGTAAATGGGTGTGACGTTTCTTTAATGAAAGGAAAAGTCTTTGGGCTAGGATTGTGGAGTCGAAATTTGAGGTTGAATAGGGGTGGGTGGGCTGCTGGGATCAAACTTGGTGAGGGGGAGGACTCTTAATGCGTGGTGGAAGGATGTTATGAAGACGACAGGAGGAGGGCAAGGGGGGGTGGCTGGTTGAGGGGGTTGAGAAGTCATTTGGGGATGGTGGAAATACACTGTTTTGGGTGGAGAAGTAGGTAGGGGAGTCTTGTTTAAAGTCCATATTTAGTAGGCTTTATTGTAATACCCCGTCCCGTTCTGTACCTTTTCTCTTATTTAGAAATCTTTTTATTTTATTTTATTTTACTTTATTTTTCTCTTCTTTGTTTCTTTTAATTTTAATTATTTTTGTGTGCTATTTGTGTATTTAAATATACATACCCTTTTTATAAAACTCCTAAATTCGAAGAAAGAAAACGAATTCTTTCAAACGAATAAAGGACTACGAGAAGTTAATTATTCAAATTAAATTAAGGACTTCGATCCGTTTAATTTATTTGAGAAAAAATCAAAGTACAATAAAATATTCCTTGAGTTTAAAAACTGTATTATTTTCTAAATCGGAATTATACTCGTGAACAAAACGATCCCTGAACCGTATTATTTGGGAACGAAAATATCGAAAATATTGGATAAGATTTTAGAAAGAAGATAAGTTTGGAAAGAGGGAGTATAAATAGGAAAAGTCAAAAATTTTCTCTCATTTTCTTTCATTTCCCTCACGCAAAAATCTTTCTCTCTCTCTCTAAAATTTCTTCTCCTCCTACCTTCGGTTTCCTCCGCCTCCTTCCGCCTCTCGCCGCCGCTGTCCTCTCCTCCTCCGGCGACGGAGCTCGGCCCAGCCGCCTCTCGCCTCTCACGTCAACGAACGACGCCGCCGCTCGATTGGAACCAAGCGTCGCCGGAGCTCCGCCTCTCCTCTGAGCTCCCACCGCCGCGAACGCCATCGCCGCCGGGGCTCCACCTCCCGCACCACCACGACCCAGACGCAGCGCCGCCGAGCACACCCCCGCAACGAAGCCCAAGCCTGCTCCCGTCGCGTTTCCCCTCCCCTGCTGCCGTCGCTGCTCCCGTCGCGCCTCCGCCGAAGCCGCCGCCCGCCGCCGCCGTCTCCTCCTCCACCTCCAGTAAGATGGATTTCTTCCTTCTTACTTCGAAATTCATTTCCGTTTGATTCGATTCCGATTGCCGAACTATTTCAATTTCTAACCGTAGCTTTCTTTTCGTTAATTTCCGATCAATTTTGATGCCGTTGAACCGGTTGCTTTTGCAAAATTTCTGGAATTTCAAACCGACGCCGTTAGGCTGCCCAAATCGTTTTTCCGAATTTCCGAACGACGCCGTAAGGCTGCCCAATTTTCGTGAACAATTTCCGGGTTTCGAAACGACGCCGTTAGGCCGCCCGTTTAAAGTCTCAAACTGAAGCTCGTAAGGTTTCTATCTTCGTTTTTTTATCTTGGATAGATTTTTGGGTCATTTTGTTAGTTGTTAGAAGCTTAGAACACGAAAAGAATTGAAAGAAAACTTATTGTTAGTGGTTAGATGAATTAGTATTAGTTATGGACTTATTTAGTATTATTGTTTTGTTTCACTTGTATCACTCTTTAGAAGTGAGTTTTTGGGTAGATTGTTTCTTTGTTTTATTTCTTTCACAAACCATGAGATTGGATTTTTAGTTTAGTATTTAGTATTAGTAGTTGAATGTTGGAATATTATTGTTTTAGATGAATGGTAGAAATGACTTAGAGGACTAGTATTATTCTTATGAATGTTTAGTATCATTGTTTTTAGTATTATGATGATATTAGCAAAATCCTATAGTATCCTTGTTTTGACGTTTTCCAAGAGTAAAAAACACGTTTGAATAAATTTCGTAATCAAAGGGAAACTCGTCTTCACCTCGTAACCCTATTAGAATTTTAGAAAACGCAAAAATAAAGTCTTTAATAAGTTTAGAAAAGAAAAGTTTTATATTCAAGTTTTCGTTTAAAAACGAGAATTAGGATTCGTAAGAAAGAATAACCTTTTCTTTAATTTCATTGAATAATAATCTTATTTATCTAAGTATTTTTCCAAGCTTAATAATGATATTTTTTCCTTAAAAAAAGGCCTTTTTGAGAACACCACCAAATTCAATAAATACACCCTTTTTGAGAACACCACCAAATTCAATAAATACACCCTTTTTGAGAACACCACCAAATTCAATAAATACACCCTTTTTGAGAACACCACCAAATTCAATAAATACACCCTTTGAGAACACCACCAAATTCGGTAAATACACTCTCTGAGAACACCACCAATTTCAGTAAATACACTCTCTGATACACCACCAATTTCAGTAAATACACCCCCTGTTACACCACTAAATTCAGTAAATACACCCCCTGTTGCAACACTGAATTTAGTAAATACACTCCCCTAATACACCTCCCCTTTAAAAGAGGTGTACTTATCAATTTGAAATCAACCTTTGAAAACTTTAGTTTTCAATAGTTCTCTGAAGACAACGACCTACTCAATCCTTGAGTTTCACGCTCTTAAGCTTTTCAAATTCAAAAGTCAATCTTTTAATCGAAATACTCCTTATTAGGATTCTGTACTTTTCGGAATACGCACGAAGGACTCGACTGCCTACCTACCCAATATTCCCGGAACTCAGAACAATCAGGTGGGTGATGATCCGTTGATTGATCTGCTATTAATAACGTCGTGCCGGTATTTTCTGAACTCGACTAAATCAAATCAAAACTATCTAATCCAACATAAATGTAACACCTATCTATATAACTGTTTGGATCATGTGATATTACTATATGTGTTATATACTGCCTGTTGTTTTGTGAATCGATCACCACTGCATGAGTAAACACCTTACGTGAGCATGAATCAGTTCAGTTATCAGTCAAGTATTTTCTCAATGAAGTTGTTGTATCAGTTTTATGGAAAATCAGTAAGTACGGAGTTGTGATTTGGGTATTGATTTCCGGCCTCCGGGGACAGCTGTCGTTGGACGCCCTCGGAATCAAGGTCGTTGATTGTTTTTCCGGCCTCCGGGGACAGCTGTCGTTGGACGCCCTCGGAATCAAGGTCGTTGATTATTTTTCCGGTCTCCGGGGACAGCTGTCGTTTGACGCCCTCGGAATCAAGGCTGTTGATGGTTGGAGTTGAAAAGGATAACTATGATGGAAGGGGAATGGTTGTACATTTATGGTTTGACAATTGTGATAATGCGTGATATGACTTTGGGCTTTGCCCTAATGTGAACCAACTTGTGTTATTTCAATTATATTATGCGAAGTATGCTTAATCACCGTTTAAATCTTTATAATCTTTTATACACGTCAACTGATTAATTAATTACTTTATCAATGAGTATAACTTAATATATTTCGGATTTACCAATCCCATGATGTTGCAATCACCCATAAGTGAGAATTCAATTCTCACGCCCCCTCTTTCTTAACCCCTTGCAGATTACAATTATGGGGAGAAAGGACAGTGACACAGAAGACACAAAGTCTCCCTTTTTCTTAAAATATATTATTACTAATACAATGATGCCTATCATTTCTATTTCCCAATAAATGTTATCGCTACTGCTATGCAAGACGATACTTTTTCCGTGTGTTTAAATTATCCAAACTCAGTGTGTATTATCCTGAAGATACAGAACCCTCTATCCATCTATATATATATATACAAATACACTTATGTTATAATATTCCTTCCCACTTATCCGCTGCATGAAACTCCTCTCTCTCAATTCAGTTATATTCCTTTCAAAAATTTTATAATTCGGATTTTTTATCACAATAACACTTCGAATCCGATATAATTAATATATTCTGGATTCGGGGCGTTACATTTATAATCTCAGTTCTAACAAGTAGGGTTCGGTGCGGGACATGGGGGAATGGGTCGAGGGAGAATGGAAGTGGGGATGAATTTGGAGACGTAACTTGTTTGATCGTGAAAAAGAAATGCTTGATAATTTAATTTCTATGGTTAGCAGGGTCCAGGTGAAGCAGTATGAGAACGATAGATGGAGATGGATATGAAATGCAAATGGAGTATATATCATAAAAGAGGTGTACAAACGTATGGCGAACTAGGTTCAAATAGAAGAGTTGAACGAGGATATGGTGAAGGGATTCGGGAGGCTTTGGAACAAATTTACGCCTTCCAAGGTTTCAATTCATGCTTGACGAGTCCTTCGAGAGAGCATACCGGCGAAAGTGAAGCTATTAAGTAGAGGAATTTTGCAGCCGGGTGATGATCTATCATGCATTTTTTGTGGCTCACACAATGAAACAATTAAGCATGTTATCTTCGAATGTGAGACTTCGTATAGAGTCTAGATGAAATTTACAAGATGGCTACGAATGGAAACTGTGTTCACCTCGAATCCATTGATAACCCTACTCCACTTCTGTAGTTTTATTAATGGAAAAAGAGGTAAATCGTTCGTGGTGTGTATTTGGATGTGTATTGTGTGGGTGATATGGAGAGGAAGAAATTCAAAATTGTTCAAACATGATGAGATCTGTGCAAACAAGATGGTTGAAGAAATAAAGAATAGACTCTGGAGTTGGATAGAAATTAAAAAAACTCGGGTAATGCAACTTGAATATCAACAATGGTTAGAAAATCCTATTCGTGTACTAAGAGTTTGATTCTCTATTCTATTAGTATGTGAAGAAAGCAACTGTAAACAATTTCTGTATATCTGGTTTTGTACTGCTTATGAGGTATGACTTATACCTCACTAGTAATAAAAGTCTTTTTATTGATAAAATTCTTTTTTGTAGGTTTATAGAGGTATTTTATGGGTTTTCCCTCCACATTCAAGTAACAAGATATTTTGAGGCAATTTGCGTGCCAAAATTGATTGGTGCGACAATTGCTAGAAATTCGTGTGTATAATTTGATCAATTTTATAGGATTTCATGCATTTATTTATATAAAATTAATTAATTGTGCTTAATTATCGAGAAATATAGCGTGTTATTTATTTTTATCAAGGATGCAGAAGTCGGAAAACGCTAGGCGGGCGTTTTTGGGCCGCCTAGGAAATCCGCCTAGGCTTTTTTTTTTTTTTTTACACTTTGACCGATTTTGACCGACTTGGCCGCCTAGAAGGGCGCCTAGGCCGCCTAGACGGGCGCCTAGAAGCAGAAAACGCCCAGACAACCGATTTGGCCCAATTCGCGGCAGCCGGGCGGCGCCTAGCGCCTAGGCGGCCGCCTAGGCCGTTTTTTACATCCCTGATTTTTATAGCAAATTGAGAATTTTTGAAAACAAAACACAAGTTTAAGATTAATGATGTCATTGAATAATAGAACCATGTGAAAGACATTAAAAAGAGGGTTGCAACAATACAAAATTCAACTCTCCGAACTCAAATTATAAAAAAAATAAAGTTGAATTCTTTTATATTTTTTAAGAATGAGTCCTCAAAGTACTAATATTGACCAACAACTGATTAATTAAGAACCAAATGGAGAAAGTTGGATTTTGGGAGTAAATATGAAGTAAGGGTGCAAAAGTCGGAAATTGGTAATCGGGCGTTTTGTGGCCGCCTAGCGCCTAGAATTTATTTTTTTTTGTAATTTTTTTTTTTGTTGTATAAAAGAGCCGCCTAGGTACGCCTACAGCCAGACCGCCTAGGTCCAAAAAACGCATAGAATAGGCGATTTTGCAGAAATCGGGTCGGGAGGAGATCGCCTAGCGCTTAGGTGGCCGCCTAGCCCGATTTCTGCATCACTGATATGAAGTGATGAAACCAAAATCGCAAAATTTTCCCCCATGTAAATAAAACACAACCAAACGTGAAACGGACCATATAAAATCCAAATAGCTTACTAGACTTCATAAACATGTCAAAAAATCTGGGAACGGATGCAATGCTTAGCAAATACTAGAAATACCCAAATGAATACCAAAAGATATTTACTTACATATATACAAGCAAAAGAGTTGGTGTGTATGTATATTTACATCTTGGACCAAAGTAAAGATCATTTCTCATAGACTAATGTAAATACATACAGTTCCTCTACTTTCAACCATGGATTGGAGCCACGTTCTCATATTCTAATGATCAAGTGGAAGAAACACGTTCATGATTCACCATGTCCGTAGACAGTCTCACAAATTCCTTTCGTTAGGCTGGAGCCATGGGAATCCCAGGAAATCAAATACTTGTTTCTCTGTTGCAAACTTCAAACTAGCGCTGCCTCTGCTACCCTGCAGTGGTTAGTATTATCAGAACAATGTACGCTAAGTGTTAGATACAAGAAAGAATGATGATGTACAAGTAAAAACTACAGGTGAGTTGGCTCATACCCGTTTACCACCTGAACCATGGGTGGCAGGAAACAGTCCCGTGTCATCAAGTCTAAATCCCTTTGATTCAGCTAACAATCTCAGCCTGACAAAGAAACGAGAAAAATGATTAGTCAGCATGTATATTTACATTAGTCCATGAGAAATGGTCTTTTAAAGCAGTAGCTACCAAACCATAAACAACCAACAAACTTTAGCAACTGAAGATAACCCATCACATGTGGAAATACATAAATAGTTTCTACAGCATAATTTTGTGTGTTTCGTGGTATTTTTCTAAACACGGACTTTTTTTTTCCAAAATCTCTTAGTTTTCTCTTATTTTATTTGCTGAATCTATTCAATTGTTCTCAAATTCAGTAGCTATAAATTATAATTATTGAACCTTCTAACCTCAGAATTTCAACCGACACTTCTATCATACTGACTTGAGCAGGATCTATTTCCTAGTCTACACACTCTTTATTGTTGCTATGTCATATTCATAAAATACTTACACAATTTACTTCGTTCCATGCTCTGCCCCTTTTCTTCAAAAAATTTCTAATTCTAGTGATACTATTATACACTTACACTAGGGCCGCAGACATATGAACTATTGACTTTGGTTCCCAAATTTTAAAATTCTTGTTTCTGCAGCTGAAGGAACAGTTGAGTGTTAAATGGGCACACCTCCTGTTCAGTACATCATTCCCTGTCCATGCTATTAATCCAAATGCATAAATATCCCTTGGGTAAACCTACAGGAAAGATTAAGAGTTAATCAGCAGGCATGTCCATGATTATTGGATGCTTTTTCAGTAATGTATTAACATAAGAATGAAACAGAGTATTTCACATGCATTAATGTTCTCAAGTTTATAAGCCATAACTGTGAACTAATTATTCCAATGATAAATCGACCCAATCAGATGCAAATCATGTAGAAATTTTGACAACTGTTTGAATTCCCACACAAGGCATAACAACTAATCCATGAAACAATGAAGAGTACAAATGCATGACGATTAAGGACTACTTTAAAGAAAATCTGCATCAGCAAAACAGACAAATCCAAGGCTAAACGTTCAGGAGACATAATAATCAACATTAATGGAACAACTAGCATATCTCTTTTACTTTAGCAAAAAACAAATTTTATGTTAATCACTTACTCCTTATCTTTGATGGCCCTATGCGTTGAAAGCAACATCAGAATAATATGTTTTTTTTATAGTTTTGAACAAGATAAGAAAATACTTGCAGACCTTAAAATCTATGCGATGTCGCAACTCTCGACCAGGATAGGTGCAAAGACCAAAATACGTGTCCACTCCAGAGTCAGTACCCTGTGGATTAAGTCAAATGAGTAAACAAGTTAAAGAAAAGAGTGCCATATGAAATTAAACAAAAGAGGAGAAAGATAGGCTAATTGAGCAGACATAATGACAGCATTAATAAATCAATTAAAGCAAAATCACAGTCATCAATAATAGAACCATGCTTGGTCGCGTGCACAAATTAATCTTCTCTACCTGCCTCTCTCATAAGTAGTTCTTCATTAAGCCTTATGTAAATATACACATGATAAAAAAACCGAATGTGAGACACTATGAAAACTACCAGATCCACTTAGTTAACATGTTTCATTTCATGCCACAAACCCTAATGAATATAATGTGTTCTTCCTTGTCAAAGAGAAATAGGGCAAGCTTACCTTATCAGATAAACTGATAAACACCCCAACCTTAAAAAAAATTATGTAATGGAAGAAATAAGAAAAGGAGATTACCTCCTCACTGTGGACACTGAAGACAAGATCCTCTCTCAAGAAGTTTATATCCTTGAGGCGCTTCACAAACTTTGGGAGAAAGCCAACATGACTGGAAGTACAAAAGAGCAAGTCATCTTCACCGAAAAAAGCTTAGCGTAGAATATTAAGAATCAGTTTTGTTTGAGATTACTTGTTTAGATAAGTCAACACAAACAATTAAAGATATTCAATTGAAAATTTTGCCTAGCTTTTTCTTCTCCAACTTCTTTTATGAAAGACAGAATTCAATACGAGGGACTTGAGGCAAACAATTTCCCAGTTGAAAATCAGAAATGTGGCCATATAAACAATTATACATCAACAACTAATTTCAAACTATTATGAAATGAGTTATACTGTTGAATAAACATGAAAGACAAGCAGAAATAAGACAAAGAAGTTTCACTTGGAAACCCATAGCAGTAAAATGTTTCCTTTTGTAGATGTAACCACAAAAACAGCAGCACGAGGTCGCATGCAAGTGAACTCAAAACAAGTATATCTACTGTTTACTAAGTCTCGCTTTAAATTGCAGGAATTCAAAGAATAAAAAGAAAGAAAGAAAAAAAAAAGTCATTTTATCCAGGAACCTAAAAATAGTCAACTCCTCAATGTCTGGCACCAGCAGGAAAATATGAGAATGTACTACCAGTTTCTGATATAGTGCAGCAATATAAGTGGAAGTAGAAACTATGCACATAGGAGATAAAATTCTCAAAAAGAACATAAAATCTCTAAACCATTTCAGCAATATAGCACCTTTTTCCATCAGGGTGCGTAATCACAATGTCCATATCCCCACAAGAAGCTTTTCCACGTCTATATGATCCTCCACAAAGAATTGCTGCCTGTAGAGAAAAGATGAGAAAGAGGAATCATAATGTTGACATGTACACTTTTTCCATGAGTGATCAATGTCAGTATGACTGTATGAATGTAAACTAAACTTGCTAATTGTTGCTATCAGGGAATATTGATTTGATGACAGAACCATATTTCAACTTTTTGTTCAACAAGAACAAGATTATGAAAAAATTGCATTTAGGATCAGATATCTTAAGTTGAAAAAGAAGTGCATCACCAAGCAGAGCTAAGATTACTGTCTAATTAAAAAATCCAACCAGCTGGGTACAACATGGTTCACCTACAATTGCATTGGGATCTCTGCTATATTAAGCCTCACTGCTACAATCATATTAACAATTGGAATGCAACATATCCTAAACATACAAAATATTAATCTGCATTGAGGAGTATGATTTTGAATTTTGAGACTTGAAAACCAATACAGCACAAAAAACTGAGAGCTAAAATATGTTTATAGTGGATATAAATTTTAAGAAAAATAAACTTAACATCTAGAGCTTGGAAAATTAAAACAGCAGCTGAGTTTCTCACCCCAGGCAAAATCTCTTCTCCAACTTTCTGCATAAGACTTTCCATTTCCTGAACCTACAATATTTTTGAAGTGTTGATATGGAGAAAGAAAAAAAGAAACATATTTCTCAGTTAGTGTAGATTTTTAAGAGACTACTTTAAGGCATTAGGGCTGACCTCATGGCGTGGAATTCTAGTCTTGATGTCATCAAAGTATTTTAAGCCCAACCTCTGAGAATTTGTTAATGATTCCTCATTTTTCAAATCATCGAGGGTCCTGTGTCCTTTCTCGTAAAGTTTCATTGCAGTAGCAGGTCCAATACCCCATACTTCTCCAAATAAACTGATCGTGTGTACCTAAAATGTGAAAAGAGTATTCTGCAGAATAAGTAATATCCTTAGTTTAAGGATATAAACAGAAGGGCACTATCATTAGCATAAAAGTTTTGGAACCTCTATTGCCAAATATTAAAGAGAAAAAATGGCAGGCTCATGGAACACAAACAAGACCTTTTCATCCTTCTCGAAGTGCTCCAACTTAGAAAGCTTCCCAGTGTTCACTATTTCCTGAATCTGCAATTATATATTTTAAGGATCCCCAACTAATGGAATAGAAGAAAAAAGGCAGCAATTTTCTCTCAAGGAAAACTGGTGTCCCAAGAACAAGGAAGTAAACTGAAGACAATGAGCATTTGCTTACGTGATCCTGCAATGACTTTCCGATCCCAGGTAGATGTTTGACCTGGTCCACACTTTCAATTTTGAAAGGCAATTTCTCAATAACTGGAATAGCCTTATAATAACTAAATGACCTCCGATCATCACCTAGGGCTGTCACCAGATACAGAAAAAAAAACTTCAAAATACATAATTTCCAAATACTAATAGGAAGGGCTGTACACTGAATAAATTAACCTCTGTAGATGTCGATAAGCTTTCCAAATATCTGAGTTATATTCCTGTTCATATCGGGAGGGCTATAAAGCAGTGATGTATCGAATGAAGACCCCTGTTTACAAATGAAGTAATCATTTTATAATAGACCACAAATTTGAACATTACAGACAAACATTTTTTTTTAATGCATTCCGTTTATTTCATACAAACACAGGAGAGATCTGTACACACAGCTGTATCTTGAGCATTCAAACCCGGACTTGTGACTTCTCGGCTTAAAGAGCCTGGAGAGTGAGGTGAGCCCTTAGGAGTATCCAGTTTTGAGGAATACTCTGGAGTTCCTACTGAAAGTATATCCCTTTCTTCAGATCCAACAGTTTTGGACTCCTCAGGAGACGCCTTAATCTTCTTTGGAGGGTTTTGATCTTCATTACTCAAATGATCATTGGTATGTTTCAGACGGTTCTCATCAACAACTTTGCTTATATAATTTCGTGAAGTGTCCATAGGTATAGTGTACGAATCTTCAGACACTTTATCTCCTGATCTCAAGCTGTCCTCTATCCACTGATAGTTTAGAACTTTCTGTACAAGTCCACATTGAGTAAATTTAGTCATTAAACATTAAAATCCTGAGATTAACCGTATGATACTTTAGGCAGCCAAGTGTCAGTAGCAAAACATATTGGAGCTGTTACAATTAGTATATGGATTATTACAAGCAAGGTAATAAAAAAGCAGGCATAGGCTACTCTACGCTACTAAGCAAAGGATATGATGACAAAAAATGCCATTGAATCACTTTCAACTACTCATACCCTCAGTTAAGCAAATAATTGCCATGCAAACAACATACAGGGTCAATTTCACCATTAAATAACCTGCAATAAAAAATAAAAATAAAATTGTTTACAATCAAGCAGCCCAACAAGATCAAAGAAACATAATTTAGCAACTGTAGCCTAATATACAGCACCTAAAAGCATAATCACTGTCATAAAGATAATAATCCTATAATTACACGGCATAACTTCGAGGTATAAGAAAAATTAGCAACAAACTGCACACTTACTCCTTTGAATCGCTTCAAGCTGTGGGCTTCCACATTTTTCAGAAGCGAATTTAAATCCGTAGCAAAAATGTGGGTAACCCTTTTGGAGCAACTATCCTCAATTTTAGCCCCCATTTGCAGTAGTTTCTGCTTCCAAATCTAGATATAACAGGATCTCATAAATCCTATTGCAAATTTCAGAAATAAAATTATTTTTAAAAATAAATCCCGGAGCAGAAAGAAAACGGAAAACCTGGAGGCGCCGTGCTTGAACGGCGGTTTCAATAAAGAAGACGCTCATTCCAGAGAACATTCCATTAGGATCTGAGGGTGGGGATTTTTTTGGCGCCATTTTTTGTGCGTCGCTTCTTCTGGAAGTCGTTGCTGGAAGAACTTGAAAATTGGAGAACATACTACGTACACATAAGGAAGAAATAAAAAAGAGTTAGGTTATTTAATTGGTAGATACACAAACACCCCCTATGAATTTAATTTAAATAAATAAATACATGAAATGAAATGTCAACACTATCATTTCCAAATTTCCCATCATTTTCTAACGCAAAAACCTTTGTTTATCAAGCGTACTTTTTTGTTCGGTTTCAAGAATTAAAAAAAAAAAAAAAATTCCTAGACCATACCACCATTTAAAAAAACAAATCGAAATCATGTAGTATATTTTTTGAAATTTTAATTTCTTTTTTAAATTTTGGTGGTGTATTTAAATATAGAAGTTCTGATTTTTTATTAAAAAAAAAAAACCTAACCTACAATTTTGGAAAAAATAAGTCAAAATGTAGCATGAAAGTCGAAAAACTTTTCTGATCATGTAAGATTCCGCAAACATTCGAGGGGGAAGCAACAACAAAGACATGACGAGGTAGTGTACTATTGAGAAATTACATGATATAAATGAAAAGTGTATGAAATCAAATAGATAATTTTTTAAATTATTTATAATCAAAATCAATATTAGAGTCATTTCAAAATTGACTATAACTTTTATTACTATTATTTACTTTCTAAAACCCTCAACCAACACCAACCACTGCCTAAAAAAAAAATGAAAAGAGGAAAAAGGTATAGAGAGGTGGAATTAGTTGCAAATAGAGGTGCGCGCCAAAAGATACTGGAACAGGCCCAATTTGTAATATCGAGCCCAATGGGCTAATGCAAAATCTTACAAAAGAAGCTAAAACCCAGAAAAACCTGCGTGTCATGTCATCTGTTCTCCTTGGTTGAGAAAATGTTTATGCAGCGCTCGATTTCAGTACTGAATACCTGCAAGCATTCGTTAAATACGCCCAGCTTTTTCTGGGTTTCTGCATGTAAATCCTCCCTAGTATCACACTCAACGTTGTCTTTCTCCACTCTCTGCAAGTCTCGCTCACTCAAACTCCGAGCTTTCGCAACAAAAGCCGTCGCCGCCGCCGAAAATGGAAGCGAGGGCGACACTTTTTTGGCGGAAGAAAGCGTTTCCTGGGATTCTCTTGGGATTTCAGATTCCATCTCACACGCTCTCTCTAAAACTGGGCTGCATAGACCCTCTCTAGTCCAGGTTTTTCGATTTCTATTATAATTTACTTCCTTCATATGGTTAGTTCTCAGATATTTTCTCCAATGGTTTGTTCGTCGTGCAAATTCTGAAATTATAGGACTCCCTGCTTAAAATTCAATGCAATTTTGAACTAACTACCCCTCATGTAGATGTAGGTAATATTTTTTCCTCAGTGCGTCCTGTTCTAGTGAATTAAATCATGGACATTCTGAGACTTTAAAGTTTTTTGAGGGGTAAGTGAGTTGGATTTTTTGTTTTCTTAATGTTTGTACTTTTCTCCAGGCCCCTCATACGATAATATACATTCAGCTTAACGCTGTTAGTTATTCGTCTCTATGTGGTGTAGTGGATTATGAGGATAGGTTGGAGCTTTGTTTTCAAATTCCATGTCAGTTATCAGCTGATTGTGAGGATAGGTTGGAGCTTTGAGGAGAAATGTTTAATCTAAATTGTGTAATGATTAACTTATTTTTGAGTCTCATTACCTTGTGCGAAATATGATGAAGGTGAATTAATCATCTTTAATTCTCATTAACCACCACATTTACCATTTTCGTTGAAGAATTATGAATACATCTGGTTTATTTCTAATTCTCGCAGCTTATGAAACTTCAGTAATGAGTCTAATGATGAATTTCTGACATAGTATTTCCTGAAATTTCATGATATGTGATGCTCATTATGTTTCCTCTATATATTCTACTTAAGAGGCAATAGTTCGTCGTATATCATAAAGGAAACTTACGAATGAATCAAAATTTAGGCTGCCTGTATACCAGCCATTCTTTCCGGAACTGATGTGGTGGTTGCAGCAGAGACAGGGAGTGGTAAAACGCATGGATACTTAATTCCTATCATCCATAGGTTATGCAGTCAACTGAATTTGTCAGAAAGTGCGTCGGATGATGAGAAACCGAATAATCATCAACACGTTTCTCTTGTTTTATGCCCAAATGTAATGCTGTGTGAGCAAGTTGTTCAGATGGCTAACTCCCTCTGTGATGATACCGGGAAGCCACTTCTCAAAACTGCTGCCATTTGTGGCCGTCAGGTATGAAGGGTTTCTTATCATCATTAGCACTACAAGTTTTTGGTGTCAAACTTCTCACAGATCACCATGTTGACTACAGGGATTATCCGTGAGACGACCTGACATAATAGTTTCGACACCAGTTGCACTTCTAAACTACTTTTATGCAATCGACCCGGAGAGACGCAGACGTTCTGAATTTATACGTAGTGTTAAATATGTGGTAATCTTCAATTCTGTATACCAAGTAAATATGAATTAGAATTTGCCTTTATCAACTAATCCTAATTCATTGATTTAGTTTTTTCTCCTTTTTAGGTATTTGATGAAGCAGACCTCCTGCTGAATGGGAGCTTTCAGAACCAAATAGTACGCCTTATAAATATGCTTCGTTTTGATGAGAAACAGCTATCTAGATTGAAAAGTGCAAATGCTGGGGCAGAGGGTGTGTCCTCTTTCTCCTTGAAAACATCTGATACAGAGGAGGATTTAGAAGCCTCCTCTGTAACAGAAGAGGATTTAGAAGATGAACTCAACCTGGAGGAGGCTGAAGAAGAAGAAGATGATGATGAAGAAGATGAAGATGGCAGTTCGGTTGAGGAGTCTTTAACTGAATCTGGGGTTAGAAAGCAGAGAGACTGGAGGAGAGTGAGAAAAATATACGACCGAAGTAAGCAGTACATTTTTGTTGCAGCCACCCTTCCTCTGAACGGGAAGAGAACTGCTGGGGGATCATTGAAACGAATGTTTCCAGATGCCAACTGGGTTAGTGGGAATTATCTCCATCGACATAATCCAAGGTTATTTTCTTGTTGATTGTTTTATTTACTAAGTAAATTCATTAGTTATACTGTGAATTTTGCAATCACAGAAAACAATGCTAGTCCGAGTTGCCAATTGTCCTGGAAATAAAGTGCAGAACATATACATAGTTGAATATTTTCGTAAAATTTGACTTGCTTTGTTTGTTGATCGATAATTATACTATAACTTTTGGAGATAGTAACTGGTTTTTGTTGCTGATGGCTATAAGAAGGAAGGCATAGATGAGGTGAAGGATAAGGTCAAGTTTAGGATTGCATGGTGGTTGTCAAGTCATAAGGAGTTCAAGGGGACTCTTGGTTGAATTTTTTCAATAGGAATGGTAATGAGAATTTTTGAATGATTATTTACAAGGAGAATGTTTTTATGCTAGTGATTAGCTATAATGTTAGAATATGTGAGGACAAAAAATGTTTATTACTTGAGGAATAGTGAAATGATTACAGAGTGGGAGGTAGTTAATCAACATGGGTAATGATTAACTTATTTTGAGTCTTATTACTAGAGATGCTCACGGTTCCGGAACCGCCGGTTCCGGTTCCGAACCGGCGGTTCCAAAAATGGTAATGGAGGAACCGGAACCGAACCGGCTGAAAACCGGTTTCGGTTCGGTTCTCGAACCGGCGGTTCCGGTTCCGAACCGCCGGTTCCGGCGGTTTTTAATTAATTTTTTTTTTTTTTTTTTTTTTTAGTTTTTTAGGGTTTTTACTTGTGTATTTGGGTTTTTTTAAATGGAAAAAAATTTCATTAGTGATTGAACTATTACAAATTAGCAATTCTAATTTAAAATAAGTATTTAATATCTATTATTACAAACTAATTGAAATATTACAAATTTACAAGTTTACAACTTAAAATCTTAATTTATACAAAATAAATTTTGGGGGGAGGAGTTAAAGAAATTGGACTTGAGCTTAATTTAAAAAAATGAACTTAGAAATTCTAAGTTTGAAACTAAAAAATCTAAGTCACTTTTAGTTTTTTTTTTTTTTAGTTTTTTAGGGTTTCTACTTGTATTTTTTGGTTTTTTAATCTAAATGTAAATGACATATTAAATGAAAAAAAATTCATTAGTAATTGAACTATTACAAATTAGTAATTGAACAATTACAAATTAGTAATTCTAATTTAAAATAAGTATCTAATATATATTATTACAAACTAATTGAAATATTACAAATTTACAAAGTGAATATTGAATTATTCCAAATTACTAATTACAAGTTTACAACTTAAAATCTTAAATTTTACAAAATAAATTTGGGGGAGGGGTTAAAGAAATTGGACTTGAGTTTACAAAATAAATTTGGGGGAGGGGTTAAAAAATAAATTTAAAAATTCTAAGTTTAAAACTAAAAATTAAGAAATAAACTCAAAATTCTAAGTGTAGAACCGCCTCAGAACCGCCTCGGAACCGCCGGAACCGCCTCGGAACCGCCGGAACCGCCTCGGAACCGCCGGAACCGCCTCGGAACCGCCGGTTCCGGTTCGAACCGCCGGTTCCGGTTCCGACTTTTAGTGGAACCGGAACCGAACCGTGTAATTTACGGTTTCGGTTCGGTTCCGGAACCGGAACCGTGGAACCGTGGAACCGGCGGTTCCAAAACCGGCGGTTCCGGTTCGAACCGGCGGTTCCGGTTATTTTTGAGCATGTCTACTTATTACCCTGTACTAAGAGTAAGAATGGGACTTGGTCATCTTTTATTCTCATAAACCACCTATTACCCTGTGTGCATTCCCATTACCATTCTCACTGAAGAATTTTGGGAGTAACTTATCCAAATGCTTTCCAAGTATTCTTGCTTGTTCTCCCTCCCTGATTGTTTAATATCCATTTTTGTCACTGTACCATACATTCATAGGTTGGAGCAAAGGTGGGTTGAGGTTAATATTAATACACAGGTAGATGCACTTATAAATGCCGTCACTAGTGGACTTAAAACCAGCACGGATTCTCCATCTGGAGTAGTTCGAACGATGGTATTTGCCAACACTGTTGAAGCTGCTGAAGCTGTTGCTAAGGTTTTGATGGGAGCTGATATCAGATGTGTGCGATATCACAGAGACATCTCTCTGGAAGAGCGCACAGAGAATCTAATCGATTTCCAGCACAATGGTGGGGTTTTCGTGTGCACAGATGCTGCTGCTCGTGGACTTGACATTCCAAATGTTTTGCATGTTATTCAGGTGCATGTTTTAAAATATAGTAATGTCTAAACATCAGCCCTTTTTAAGATACAAAAAATTGTGGAGTTCTATGCTTTAAATTTCCTTCAAGCTGGTTATAATTTCTTTCAGGAAATCACCATTTGAATTTTGATATTAATAATTTGACTTTCTTGCTAGGCGGAATTCGCTAGTTCTGCTGTAGACTTTTTGCACAGAGTTGGTCGAACAGCAAGAGCCGGTCAACATGGCCTTGTTACCAGTCTTTTTAATGAATCAAGCCGAGACCTTGTTGCTGCTGTTCGTCAGGCTGAACAACTCGGTTTGGCTGTAGTAAGAAACTCTTATCTGCCCCACCAAATAACTCTACTTTTTCAATTAAAATTCATCCAGGTAACCCATTTTCATGTGTTTCCAGGAGAACGCGTTCAGCAGAAAGAGGAGCTTCCGGAACAAACTAAAGAAGAGAGGTAGAATTTACTATATTTATTCTTGTGAATCACAACTGCAACAAAGTCACTAATATTATGCACATTTAAGGTATGGGACGACGTGATGGTGCATCATCAGTTCAACAGTCAATCGCAGCATAGCATAGCATAGCATAGCATAGCTCTCGACGCCTAAGAAGCTGCTCGAATCCATCACCAGATTCGTGTTCTGATGGGTAAAGTCGATGTATACCTCAAATTTCTGTTAATGTCGGATTATTCCATTTTCTCTTATGTAAGCTTTTGTGGTTACACTCCTCTTTGTAGTCTAGAATAACAGTAGCAAATCCAATCAACCACATCTTTCTGAAATCTACACACCATACTAAAAGGCGTTAAATTTGTAAGATAAAAAAACAAACCCAATTTCTAAGGTATTGGAATTCTGGTTTATTTTAGCATTTCATTCAGTGTTCCATTATTTTTAATAAATATTGTGTGTATTAAATAGTACTATAATCAAACATTACCAATTAATATGTGGCATGCATTACGATAATATTACACAATCTATAATCCTGCAGGCTGTTCGTTTGTGACTCACCGGGTGGATATAAGACTTCTAAGTTTATGGGTCATTCTATTTCGTGAAAATATCACTTTTGGTACCCAAAGTTTACCTTTTTTCGTTTTTGGTACCCGACTTTCACCAAGTCTCAATATTAATCACTGAAGTTTGAATCCCCTCTCACTTTGAGTCCTGCCGTTAATTGACACGTCATTGACTAACGAGACCAACGATTTCAGCGGGAAAATAAGGTAGGGTTTAGGGATTTCACTCCCAATTCGGCCAAAACAATGACACTCGGCCGAATGACATGCTCACTCGGCAGAGTGACTCTTTTCTCCCCCTAAACCTAGTGGTTTTTCCAGAGATATCCACTCAACCTCTTCACATCTTCACTCAGTCGAGTGGTTTTTCCAGAAATATCCTATTTCACTAAAAAAAATTTCCAATTCCAGTAACCCAAACATATCAGAATCAACATAATCAAAATAATCTGCAGAACCCCCTACATATTTTCTACTATGACCATTAATCAATTTACCCCCATGAAAAACTTTTAATGTGAAAAGGGTTGAACTCATTTTTTGGATCTGCATATTTTAGGAAAAAAAAAAAAACAGAACCGATAAAAGGAATGAAAGCATATGAGCATATAAACCTAAAATTTAAAGCAAAAATCGAAAGCTTACCGAATCGAGGTGCAGACCCAAACTTCTCTCTTTTTCCCATTGCTCGAATCACTTCAATCGCTGAAATTTCACGCTCAATATACTGCACTCTATGTTACCCACACCAGGAACATTAATCGAAGAGAAATCAAAGAGAAATTAAGTGAATTAAGGTTGGGGAAGAAGAGGGGGAAAAGGGGTGACGAATTGGGGGTGAAATCCCTAAACCCTACGGGTACGTTTGTTTTGGGATTTAAGTGTGCGGGGGAAGTCATGACTTTGAAATCTTAAGATGTGAAAATCTTGATGAATAATATGAGTATGTGTTTGTTTTGGGATTTTAGTAGGGTGGGATTTTACTTTATGTCAAATCAATGTTTATTAGTGATTGATGTTGTATTATTTTATTATGTTGTGTAAGAGAAAAGTAGGAGAGAGGTTGAGTGGATGATAAAAAAGTGATGATGTGATTGTATTTAATTATACGAAAAATAGTAATAGGTTTATAGGTAGGGATTGAGTTTGGGATTTGGAAACCCGATTTTAAATCCCGAACTCGTATGGGGCGTGGATTGCAAAGTCCAAAGTCCATCCGTGTGAGTCCAAAAACAAACATACCCTACCTTATTTTCCCGTTGAAATCGCCGGCAATGTTAGTCAATGACGGGTCAACTAACGACAGGACCCAAAGTGAGAGGGAATTCAAACTTCAGTGACTAATATTGAGACTCGGTGAAAGTCGGGTACCAAAAACAAAAAAAGGTAAACTTTTGGTACCAAAAGTGATATTTTCACTTCTATTTCTAAATTTAAAATATACTTTTCAAATTTCCACTTAATCCACGACTTAAAAAGTCTATTAATAATTGATAAAAGAATATTTGTTCAAAAAAAGACCCATAAATATATTACTCTCCCGTCTAATAAAATCGAATCTATTTTTATTTTCATGGGTTTTAAGAAATAGATATATTGTGCGTAAAAATAAAGAATTTATAAATTAATAGTGTAATATTTTTTAAGGAAATAGATTCAATTTTATTGGACAACCTAAAACGTAAAAGCGGACCAATTTTATCTAATAGAGTGAGTATTATTCTTTCTAACACATCTCACATCTCACATTTCAACACTAATACATTAATCATACAATCATGGCACACACAATTAAATGTAATTTAATAACATAACATTTTTATTATTAACATTAATTTGACATAAAATAAATTACCGTTCTTAAAATTCGAAAACAAACACCTTTTTACTACTATTCATCAGTATTTCAAAATCCATACTCCACACAATCAAAATTGTAAAACGAGCATAGCTTTATAGTTTTTTAAATTGATGGAACAGAATGAAGAGTGTCTTAGTTCTCTTGTTGTAACAACCAGTTCGTCACTATTTAATTTTTCTATGTTAATAACAACCAATTCGTCACTATTTCATTTTAATAAAGAGAACTAAGTTAAAGAAATATTTTTATTAGGGTCAAATCTTAATATTGATTGCAAAAATAGGGAGGTTTGAATTTTTTTTTACGAAAATAGGGTTGATCGCGCCTGAGAGAGGCGACCAACTGGGTAGATCGCGCTCCCCAGGCGCGATGCATAATGGATTCCCTTTTCTACTCTTGATCACGCCTGAGAGAGGCGATCTAAAGGAGTAGATCGCGCTCCCTAGGCGCGATCAACACAAACATATGCCACGTCGTAGATCGCCTTCCGCAGGGGCGAGTCTCGACAAGCCCTGCAACACGCACATGGCCAGCTAGCTTTCCCACGCGGTTGACGACCTCTATTTTGTCTTTTTTCGATCACAAATATGCATATAACAGATGCTTCCTTCTTCTTCCTCCTCACCTTTCTGCTGCTACACGAAAATTTCTTCCTCCTCTTCTTCTGCTACACGAAAATTTCTTCTTCCTTCCCTCACTACTATTTCAGTTTTGTTCTTCTTTCTCCCCTCATTGCACCGAGAATTTTAGTACTCCTTTCAAAATTCATCCATCATTTTAGTATTCCTTCTCCCCTCTTTATTCTGTCCGAATTTTAGCCAAATACAAGGAAAAAAATAACCATTTTTTTCCAAAATACAAACCAATCTCCACAAAAATATAAGTATTTTGATATTTTTAAATTTTTTGCAGTTTTTTTTATTTTATTCTAAAATTTATTTTTCTCAATTTGCAGTCTCACATATACACAAAAATAAAAGCTAGTTGGTATTTTGCTATCTACCTGAGGAGTACAGACACTACTATCAAAAGGTAAATTCTTCAAAAAATAATTAATAATATTTTTCGAATTTATTTGCATGCATATATTATCTTTTTTTTTTAAATAACGGTGCACAGGAAATATGCTACTAGATGAAAAATTCTCAGTATATATATGTAAATTGCAATTATTGTACACATAGTATTTATTCTTGGTTCTAAAGGTTTTAAATCTTGATATTGAGTTTATGTTGTAATTGATAAATATTATTAAGTTCGTGAGTTTTTTTTCCAGTTAACCCAATTAAATATGGATATAAATGAATTATTTGTACAAATTCACTCATTTTTTCCATATAAGGATGTGCTAATTTAGTGGGTCAAACTTACATTATAATTATAAGACTTTATTTTAGAGGGTGTAAATAAATAAATAAAAGTTGAGAAAAATTATATAAACATAACAAATATTTTGAAATAAGATTTGAGGCCAAAAGCAGCAAAAGTTTTGGATAGGAGGGAGTATTTTTTTTTATCATAATGGAGACTTGAATATATGTTGCATGACCGGCTTTTGACCAAAAATAAATAAGGAAAATTTTGAAATTTAATATTAAATCTAGTTTGAAATTTAGAAAATTGATTTGAAAAAAAAATTTGTAATATTTAATTGAGAATATATTATTTTAATGATATTCATGTTAACTATATAACTGTGAACTACAATTTTATTAACATAATAAAACAATTAGTATTATTTAATGAAACAATATTACTTCTCCAATTAATATTTTTAGTGAAAACAACTAATATCATTTAATGAAACGATTAATACTCTTTAAATAAATTTCAAGATAAATATTACTCACAAAATATATTAAAATTTAATAAACTCACCGTTGCCTTGCTTATAATTTAAATGGTGGCATTTGACTTTATAGCAAAAGTTGGATATACAAGTATAATTACTCAAAAATTGGTGACATTTGACAAATTTAAACGGTAGCAACAAAAAAAAAATTGTTTTAAACGGTTGCAAATTTTGTGCAATATAGATTAAAGTTATTTAATGCATTAATAGTTTAATCCCACCATTATCTCTAATCTACTTTAAAAGTCAGTTTTATTGTAGTGTTAATTATTAATTTAAATTATTGAATTCGAAGACAAGAAAGATCTACAAGTAAATTTGGAGGATATCTTATATGGAGAATTAGTGTTTATTTATTATTATATATAGAAAGTTTTTGTGAGGAGAATATTCAATTCATTAATAGGGATAATTACAATGATTAATACGTCTATTTATATTTATTTTATTATATATAGTACATGTAATAAAAAAAATAGATTTCAGTGTTTTTTTATCTAATATGCAATCATTTCCGTATATTGTATAATTAGGCATTAAAATTTATAAGTGTGTTGTGTTGTTGAAGATATGCCAATCTCTCGCGATATTGGAATCCTTGTGCGCTCTTGTGGAGCTGTTATTGGAACAAGAAGAGTTGATCGTATGCTTGATTTCTATAGCCTATTACGTGTGTTGTCTGAGATTACGGGATTAGATTTGCGAGTGTATTCTTTGAATGTATCTTGCATAATAAATAATGGGAATGCCTCCTCTAGTTGTCCTATTAGGAACAACAACGACCTTCGATTTTTCTTCCATCCACAAGCGGGGCTCAATTCAGTTGAGCTATTAGTGGAGGTTGAAATGAAGGTGCAGTACCCAGCATCCCATGGTCAGTGGGAGAACCAATACTATCCTTCTGAAGGGTCAGGTCGTGGCGGAGCCAATATGGATAGACCTTCAAACATTGCATACGAGGCCCTGCAAGTGAACCATAATGAGTGGGGTGCTTGGGAAGATGAACCCTACCAACGTTTAGGGTCTAGTCATGCCGGTGGTTCAGATCCTAATGTTGGACCTTCTGGTATCACTAAGATAATGGCCCCTATCGGCACCTCCATAGCTGATATAGAAGGTGATCTATATCCAGACTTTACTTGTAATTCTGAACCAAGCGATAATGGTTCTGAGGACGAGGTACCTTCTGATGAGGATGATACCACTAACAATCCTTGGATGCCAAGTGTTGTTGTACCAAATTCTCTAATGCCAAGAGTGAGACCTCATCCAAATTTGGTTGGAGTGCCATTTTTTGATAGGTCATGTGATGATGTACCTGTTGATTCAGTAGGCGTTCCAAGTGGTGATCTGGGCTACGATGCGGATGATGGAGTTTTGAGGTTAGGAATGATCTTCAAAGACAAAGAGACTGTGATCAATGTCGTGAAGAATTACTCGGTCCAACATGCAAGACGTGAGTACAGAGTCGAAGAGAGCAACTCGAAGTCAATGAAGTTGGTGTGCAAGCAGAACTATGCAAGTGAAAATGACAATTGCTCGACATTGTAACACTGTGAGTGGCATTTGCGTGCCTCATACCGTAAAAGATCTGGTCATTGGGATATCACCAAGTTGGGACCAAATTATTTGTGTAATTATATTAATGAATAAATTTAATTTTATATGGGAACAAATTTTACTGGACATAATTTTTAAGGAATTAAAATTAATTTAAAAAAATGTCACAAGTAGCGGTATTTAAAATTGCATACATAAAAAAATTATCAATTAAAAATAAATATATATACAAAATATCATACAATTAGTGACGACGTAAATGACCACCCGTGCCACATCGTGTCGAACGTCTATCACGATGACCACGACGAGGTTGTTGTTCATCTTGGCTTGGTCCAGGATTTTCACTTGTGCCCGCAAATGGTATAGGCGTTGAAGTGTAATTTGGTTGTTCTTGTGAGAATTGAGGTTGATAATATGTATTCAAATCAATACCCGTGTTTAACATCTCAGTAAATGAACCACCCCATGATGTAAGAAAATCTGTCACACATTTAATGAATTTAGATCAATAATATATTTTACAATATATACATTTACTTATATAAGTTGATATTAAATACCTTGTTCATTATAAGGTGTGTGAAAACTCGGTTGATGCACCTCCTGTTGAAACGTCGATGCAGAAGCAGACTGAGGTACCCCCTCATAGCTACCCCAACCAACTATCAAGTTAACAATAATATAATACAAATAAATAAACATTATCTCTTAAAAAATATTATTTATATGTGTAATTTCAGGATTTAGTAACTTGCATACCATCTCCAGCAGGTTGTGTGTAAGCTCCATGTCCAAATGAGGGTAACCCATAATGTGTGTGAGGCGTAGGCTGAGACGCCCCCTCATTTGATTGCCAGACTGCTATCAAATTAACAGTGATATGCATATATAATAAATAAAATAATAAATATAATTTTTTAATATTGAATTACATACCATATGCAGTTGGTTGTGTGTTACCCAAAAATTCAGACGTGGAAGCATCTGTCACATGTTATAAAAAAAATATAATAACTAAATAAATGTAAATCCACTTAAGGTCATATTTACAAGTGTAATTTTATAAATTGCATACCATTTCCAGCACCATACTGCGTGCGTGGAGCAGACTGAGGTACCCCATGTTGAATACCTTGTCGGGGAAAAGGGGACTCTGATAGCATTGCTGAGGAATGTCTTCTCCGACTCCTAGACGTTGAAGGACCCGCATCTTCACGTCCTACGGATCTCCTTCTTCTTTGTCTTGTAGATCTTTCCTCAACTTCTATAAGTTGATATTAAATACCTTGTTCATTATAAGCAAGACAACAGTGAGTTTATTAAATTTTAATATATTTTGTGAGTAATATTTATCTTGAAATTTATTTAAAGAGTATTAATCGTTTTATTAAATGATATTAGTTGTTTTCACTAAAAATATTAATTGGAGAGGTAATATTATTTCATTAAATAATACTAATTGTTTTATTATGTTAATAAAATTGTAGTTCACAGTTATAGTTAACAAGAATATCATTAAAATAATATCTTCTCATATTTTTTTAGAGGGGAATTATTTTCTCATATTCAAATAGAAGTAAGGAGGGTGATTTATAATCTTTATTGGACCAAGTGAAATACACTTTAATTATTACATGCATTTGTGAATTTGCAGATGCAAGTTGCAAGATGTGTTAGAAAATAATTTTTTTTTTACAAGTCAATTTTTTTAAGTGTAATGTTTGACTCCAAATTCATTAAAATATTTTTTTAAGTGTAATCCAGATCTGAGGTTGATTTGAGTTAAATGCTAGCTAAAATTAATCGTTTAAAGAAAATATTACCATGACCATGATTGATATGAATGTTTAGACTGAGCTTCTTATAACCAATTTTATTGTGCAAGAATTAAAACGATTAGTTGCATGCTTTCATTATATATTATTACCATTAGATTAATACTTTTTAATAAAATATATATAAAATATAAATAAATTTACGATGAAATTGGTGTACATGCATAATTTCCCTTATTTATTTTCGGTCAAAAGCCGGTCATGCAACATATATTCAAGTCTCACTACAAGAAAAAATGCCTATTACTACACAAATTTTAATACATTTTAAAAGAAATGTAGTCAAAACTACTCTGTTGATACATAGAATATTTTGGAACATATAACTACACTAACATAAGATCTATTACTACATTTTTAATTAACTGCCACAATAATATACATATTACTGCATTGTGGCTAATGTCGTATTAGCTATTACAATTAAATTTGAATCTATAACCAAAATTAATTTTAAACAAACTTAATATTTATAAGATAATAATATAAATAAAGTAAAAATGAAAAAGTATAGGTAATTATCCATCCAATATCATTGCCAAGCAATTAGAAAAAATTAAAATAATGACAAATTCTAGTGTGCATCCAAGTGCATAGCATGCAGTTGGATTTTAAGCTTAATTTCAATTTTAATTTTGATTTTTTCAAAATACACACAAACACACCGAACTGTGTATTTTTTTGCAGTTAGGGTATTATTGATGTATTCTTGGGGTATTACCGATATCTTCTTGGGGTATTATTAATTACTTTTTCGGGTATTGTTGATTTCTACTTGAAATATTTTTTTCAATATTCAAGTGCAAACCATACACTCAAGTGCACACTAGAACTACTCTAAAATAATAATACTAATAAAAGAGATTATGACTTTTGCCAATAATCCAACATTTCCGTCAAACATCCCATTTCACTAAAATATATTCACTAATTAATAATTTGATATTATTAGAACATCTTTTTTTCAATATTAGGTTACTCTTCGCGCGAGCAAAAATTAATCCAACTTCTTCCCCTTCGCGCGCTGCTTCTTTTTCCAATTCCCACCGCCGAAAAATTTGCTCGTCGGCTGTCTAGTCCAAACTCATCTAAGATATCAGTATAATTATTTCTTATATAGTTGTTATTGACGCTGACTAGGGCAAGAAATTGAATCAATTATTTGAAGAGGGTTAAGGAAGAGGTCAAATTAAAAATGGAGGAGATGCTCATAATTGAATCCTCGTAACATTCAGGTATATCTCTTTTTTCTCAAGAGAATTTTATATTTTATACTTGGTTATGATAATTTATAGTTACCTCCTGTGTGTTATTTTTTCTCCTTCTCCTATTATGGTGGCGTAACATGGTTGGGGCATTTGATAACTTGGAATTCTAGGTTGAGAAGAAGTGAAAAATTAAACATTGTATTCATCATTCACCTATTAAATAAATATGAGACTTGATATGATATATATGATGATCACTGAATATTATTTCTTATGTAATCCTCTGTTTATTAGTGTTTGTGTGATTGTGTCTATAGTTTAAATAAAAATTGTTGTAGTAGAATCATGAACGGAAGGTAACAATATTGGTGTGAAAATTTCAAGGGCATTTTCTAAAGTGGAACTGAGGTTATTGTTTTAGTGTTAAGGTGGCTGGTTGGTGACTTTAAGTTTCTTTGGGTATACCTTCTGAGAATAGTCAATTTTGAAATGAAATACAATTACTGCTACAAAAAATATCCTTGAATTCTTTGTTTGGCCCTCTATAGAAAGAAATGAAGAAAACCATGTGGAAGTTTGTATAAGAGTCATCTTCTTGCTAAAAGTATGAATAGAAAAGAAATTTTGTATAACCAAAATGACAGAAGAATTATCTAACTAATAGACCATTTTGAGAAGAAAATATGAGAACAAAATGATGGGTAGTTCTAAATTCTTACTCTGATTTCTCTATAATCTTCCTTGATTATGGCAAAAAAGAATCAAAAGTTTAGGTACATAGGACACAAAATTACTTTTTATGTCTAAATTAGTTTCAAATGAAAGAAAAAATGGCAGGAAATATGCAAAATATTCTCAATCACACACTCACCTCTGATCGTTTGTTGAGCCTAGTATCCCTGTTCCAACAAAATGGATTACCACAAGCTCCAAAGCATTTGTATGTATAAGTTTGTAATATAAGATATATTCAGAGTTGAAACCAAATATCTACACAACATATCTATAATATATATATATATATATATATATATATATATATATATATATATATATATATATTGTAGTTGATCATAGAATGGGATGAGTATCAGAGTGTCTAGAATATGATCCTTTTAAGATTAAAATTTTCAATTATTGACGTGTCTATTGCGCAAGTTTTTTCTAGGGTAGTGGATATGTTATATACTTATGATGTTTTGTTCTAACAAGAACTTACTTCTATCTACAGACATATATAGAACATATTTAATAAGGTTTTTTTTTGCCAAAATAATGGTTAGTGTACAATGTATTGTGATATAAGTATGATTACCACCAATTTAGTGTTGCATAAGAGTTTTATTTCTTTGTGGTTGTTATTGGTTCAAAACGGTTCTTTCAAGCAAATTAATAGTTTTGAGGCTTATGGAGCATTATAAACAGACTTACCACTAATAAGAGGTTTTCAAACAAATTATGTTTTCACAGTCTGATACCCATTTTATATGATATTAATTAGTATTCTTAATGTGTAACTTATTGGTTTCTTTTGTTCATTCCATGGTTTTTACTCATGTTATTACTCAAACTTTTGTTTTTTACCTACAGGCGTATGTGGGCTGCTCTCAAAAGACAGAATCTCGAATCATTCTCTCTCTCTGTCTTTGTTCCTTTGTTATAATTTTGTGTTTAGTTATGTAGTTGTCTGTGACCTTTGTCTTATTTTCTCAGCATAGTTTTTGGAACTACAGTCTCTTTTCAGGAAATTTCTGTAGATATTAGCTATAATTATCAGTTTTGCATCATTAGATGATAGCAGATTTTTTCTGCATCAGCTAAATGACTGATTTTTCTATTCATTATTCACTTGTCATTGCATTTTATTCCTTTCAAAATTTGAAAAATAAATCAAGTTATTAGATATTCGATTGATTGTTACAAATTTGTTTAACTTGGTTCACTAATATCAATAATGTCTCAAGTTGTTGTGTTTCTTGAATATGATTTTCAATTGCTTGAAGCATCCGGTTAAGTTCGTCTCACAATCGATATAGTAGGAGTCTTTACTTCTGCTGCAACCCTATTTTAGAAAAATGGTTTTATCAGATTATAGTTTTTCCATAACGTTTCTAAATAAGATGCAAACCCTAGAGAAAATCAATTTCCACCCAAGTGAGGTTCCCTCATCATATACATGTATATGATTAAGGTCATTTGCATAAGATAGAAGCAAAAAAACATTAAGAATGCCATCCTGATGATGGCTTTCCAATTTTTGCACTTCTTGTTCTAAGTTTGAGAACATACATTACATATTCAACATTATACATCCAAATAAAAACTTAGTGCCATTGAGTTTGAAAAACAAAAAAAAATCAAATATATAACAGGGTACAAACAACATGTTTAATAAAAAAACAATTGAGATTCTCCAAAAAAAATAAAAATTTGTATGCATTCATTGTATCTTGCAACTCAAATGTAGGGTAATGAGTTTAGCCGAGTCAACCACGTTATAGTTCAAGCTTGTTCAGAATAATTTCAACTTTTGAAATTCATATTTAAGCTTATTTGATAATTAATCGAGTCGAATTAGAATAAACTATAAAGAGTAGTTACTCCTCCACAATTACAAAGAACTTATGTAAGAATGAACCAAACACACATTGATTTTTAGCAATATGAAAATACATTTAACTCAATTTTGCCTACAATTAACCAAATATTATTTTTCATGTTATTTTTCAAACACGTATGAATTGTTATTCAAATCAGGTAACTTGAGAGCTCGACTAATGAAAGCTTGATCTCATCTCATTTATATTAATAAACAAGTCAAGCTAGGCCAGCATCCAATGTATTAACAATTCAACTCGAACTCGATTCCTTAAATTTGATATTTTAAAGACTTTTCATTTTTATTGTAAAGTGATAATAACAAAAATGATACTTAGACTCATTAGGATCAATTTTTTGTTTAGAATTCATATTAGCTCTTTAGTAGAGAATATTTCAGAATTTACATATAACTTAAATTTGTAGTGAATTGTTTTCATACTCATATTCTATTTCATAGAGCCAACTACCATTCTTGAGTATGTATAGAGTGAAATTGGTTCATACATAAAATAATTGAAGGGTATTAGTTTTTTTCACTAAACAGTATTAATTGTTTTCACTAAAGGATATTAGTTGCTTATACTGAATAGTATAAGTTTGTTTTCACTAAACAACTAATTCTCTTCAGTGAAAGACGAGTAATACACTTCAGTAAAAACAATCAATACACTTTAGTGAAAACAAATAATACCCTTCAATGATTCATGTATGAATCATTTTCACTTTATACTTTGTCATCTTTCTTTAACTAAAATGATATTTGAGTAGTACATTTTGTTGAGTAATACTTGTATGAACAAGTTGCACCGTACAATTGGCTTTAGCGTAATACTATTCATAAAACGAATAATGAAATTTAACTATACTTGTGTAATCAAGTTGCACACAACTAACTTTATAGTAACTATTCAATGAAACAAATGTATAGAATGAAATTGGTTCATACTTGAACCATTGAAGGGTGTTAGTTTCTTTCACTAAAGAGTATTAGTTGTTTTCACTGAAGAATATTAGTTATTTTCATTGAAGAGTATTAGTTGAAATTGGTTCATACATGAATCATTGAAGGGTGTTAGTTTCTTTCACTAAAGAGTATTAGTTGTTTTCACTGAAGAATATTAGTTATTTTCATTGAAGAAGCTTAGTTTGTTTTCATTAAACAACTAAGACTCTTCAGTGTAAATAAGTAATACTTTTCAGTGAAAACAACTAATACTCTTTAGTGAAAACAACAAATACCCTTAATTGATTTATATATGAACCAGTTTCACTCTATACTCTGTCATTATTTAATTAGTGTGTATAGTGCAACTAGTTTTTTAGTAATATTATTCAGTAAAATTAACAATAGTTTTCAGTTAAACGAATAATACTATTTAATAGTGAATTATTTGATTTTTTTAATAAACTCGAAATAACAAATAAGTAATTGGGAACCTGCTAAAATATTTAACTGGGTACACCTTCAAAATATTAAAACTAGAATAGCGCTAAATGCATTGGTACAGTCGTGCCCAAATCTTTCAAAATGTAAAACGAAAATTGAAAGAAAATCGCGGAAGACAACCCGCTAAGAATGAAAAACAAAGGCGGTGGGGTGCATAGATTAGGGCTTCTTCCACACGTTTTCAGTTCCATAATCCTAGGGGTTCTTCCAATCTTCGTCCTCCTAACAAATTAAAGGTAATGATCATATCAAAATCTCTTATATTCTCTTCAGAGCACAATCCCCTGTCGCTCTGGATACTAACGGAGTCTTGGTTGATTACCATTTCAATACACTCGCGCTCAATATTGTTGGAGTCTCAGTTGATTGCTAGATTAAATTTCACGCAAAATCGATTTCGTAGAATTAATGGATATCTTTTTATATAAATTATTTTTATTATTTCAGGGACAAGTTTGGATTTACATGTTTTGGAATCCATAATAGCTGATGAGGTATTACAAGTTCTTTTTTCGTTCTTATGCCATTTGTTTAGTTAATTAATAGTTGGGCTTGTATGTAGTCATTTAACCAAATAGATAATTAATTCGATGGGATGATAGTGTTTAGAGTCTTGTTCCTTTTTTAACTGTTTACTTGGGTCTTATGCATAATAGAGTATAATCAATGATTTCAATAGCAAAGTGTAGACTTTATCTGATGTTTCTATTACTGGACTTTTATCTGATGTTATCTTTAGTTTGATTAATGGACTTCTGCTAGTGATTACCAGTGTAGCTTTAGAGTGACGCAAAATGTACATATGTGGTATTTACTGGATATGAAAAATAAATGTGCAGCAGCTCGTTGGTTCCATTCATTTAGGGCAATTTGCCATGCTGAAACGGTGTGCGAAGAATTTTATTATTTTATTTTGGTGGTGGTGTTGTACAGGTAACTTTTTCTTACAGTATGTAGGTATGGCTAATAAACGTCAAAAGCATACATTGCGTCGAGGTGAGCCAATTTTACAACCACCTAGAATATTGACAAGTGATCATCCTCAGAGTGCTTGTGTTTAATTTGACATGTCAAATTTTGTTGGGACGCGAGTATGAATATACTATCTATATGCTTTTAATACATCATAATTAGTAGTCATATTTTCTTTGTAGTTCTATTACATAGTTTTTTCCTTGTTATTATTTGTAATTTGCAGAGATGATATCTAGAACTCAAGAGCATAAAAGACTTCATCAAAGCTATTTGCTCAAGTTCAAGATAAATTGGTAGTACAACTACTGTTTTTATTTTAGAAATATTAATGTATCCTAATATTTAATTAACAAATTTTGTTTTCAGACGAAGGATGGAATTAATTAGGACAACTTCCAAAATGCTATAAACTATTTGATGTGCATTTTGTTAAACCGAATGAGGAGTCAAGTAACCTGAATGAGAAAGCAAGTGATGATGCTTCAAGAAAATACACGAGTTTGCATATGACAAATTATATTTACTAGTTTCATTACTGATATATACGCCTACTGTTGATTGTGTAAATGAATAGTTAGAAATGCAAGAAAATACTAACAAACAACTTGTGGAAGGTTCTCATGAAGATCCAATTGGCCATCCTGGTGGCCTTTAACTGAGTAGTAATTTTGTTCATATAGCTCTTACAATGATATTTTATTTACTCTTGCAGAGACATGACTTTATCAGGAAGAGGATTGATGCTCACCATAATGTAAAAGAAACAAAGCCTGATACTATTGTTGCTCCAAAGGTTGGTCAGTAAATAAAAATTGAAATAAAAAAGATGAGAACTTGAGAGTTGTCCAATTCTCACTTTTGGTCTAAAGGATAGTTTCATCATTTTGTCATGTCATATCTAGTAATTTTTATTTTACGAACATCTGTAAATATAATTTCTTTTGGCATGAAAAATAGCCTCTCTCTGTTGCTAATATTATAAGATGTACAGTTGACATACTGCTTATAACGTTTTAATGGGCATAAATCAACCAACCCTTACAAAGGCATGGTGGAAGACTTTTGAACACAGCAAAACCTTTTGTGATTCATGTTATGGTGAAAAGAGGTAACCCTCCTTTATAAATTATAATAATCATCTCAGTATTCTTTACTGTTGAATTGTGTGGAAGATCACGCAGAATTTTATTTTTTCTAATCAAAATTGTTGGGTTTATTGTTCTCTGTTATACTGCTATATCGTTGATTTTTTGGAATTCTCCTTTATCCTTATAGTCATCATATATTTGCAAAATTCTTCAGTCAAATGATGAATGTTGCAACAACTGTGAAGTTCTTGAAGCAATGGAGAGAAGGGTTGGGGATTATCAAATCTAGATCAGAGTGATCTTTAGCAATTTTTATACTATCAATTTTATGTCCTCATATCATGTTTCTGCAGTTTTTTAAACTTACGGAAAATGCTACATGTTTTTGTAGGGAGGAGCACAATATCTGGATTCAAACGATGAAGACCGATCGATTTGTTATTGTTAAAGATTGGAGTAGCCTATTACACTAAATTCACCACATTTTTAGTTCTTTTTCATTACTCAGAATTGCTATGCAGAGATTATATTAGCTATTTTTGTATAGAAATTATGGTTGTACTATTGCGAAATGTTATTAAGTGTAGCATCTTGTAAGTCTTTTAATTTACTATGACTAATGAGAATACATCTTCAATATTATTATTTGTTGAACTAAGAATATTTTCTAATTTATTAACATTGTGATTATTATTTAATTATAATAATATATTAATATTATTTACAAATTGTGTTATTGTAGTTATTAATCTAATCGAAATAATATTTACAAAATAAACTTACATGACATTTAATATTGTATTATTAATTAATATATTAGGAAATTGTAATAATAAAAGAAGTTTCAAAATGATGGTATCATGACACTAAGTAATGTAGTATTAACTAAAATGGAGAATTATGGTAACCAAAAATAATTTTAATAATATATCTCAAGTGTAGTCTAAACTATTTTTTCACGACATTTAAGAATGTCTTAATAGATGAATATCTATTGCTACATGAACTTAGAAGACACTTTGAAAAAATGTGGGGAAAAATAATATGTACTGAAAGGTGATCTTTAAATACACTTTTAAATGTCAAGAAAGACCTCTTTTCTTGTAGTGTCTCCATTATGATAAAAAGAAATACTCCCTCCTATCCAAAACTTTTGCTGCTTTTGGCCTCAAATCTTATTTCAAAATATTTGTTATGTTTATATAATTTTTCTCAACTTTTTATTTATTTATTTACACCCTCTAAAATAAAGTCTTATAATTATAATGTAAGTTTGACCCACTAAATTAGCACATCCTTATATGGAAAAAAAGAGTGAATTTGTACAAATAATTAATTTATATCCATATTTAATTGGGTTAATTGGAAAAAAACTCACGAACTTAATAATATTTATCAATTACAACATAAACTCAATATCAAGATTTAAAACCTTTAGAACCAAGAATAAATACTATGTGTACAATAATTGCAATTTACATATATATACTGAGAAATTTTCATCTAGTAGCATATTTCATGTGCACCGTTATTTTAAAAAAAAGATAATATATGCATGCAAATAAATTCGAAAAATATTATTAATTATTTTTTGAAGAATTTACCTTTTGATAGTAGTGTCTGTACTCCTCAGGTAGATAGCAAAATACCAACTAGCTTTTTTTTTTTTGTACATGTGAGACTGCAAGTTGAGAAAAATAAATTTTAGAATAAAATAAAAAACTGAAAAAAATTTAAAAATATTAAGATACTTACATTTTGTTTTTGGATTGGTTTGTATTTTGGAAGCAATCATTGTGTTTTTTTTTTTTGGCTAAAATTCGAACATAATAATGGGGGTGGGGGGGGGGGGGGGGGAGGGGGAGAAGGAACAAAAATGAAATGAGGAGGAAGAAGAGCAGAAATGAAATGAGGAGGAGAAGCAGAAATGCAGCAGAAATGAAATGAGAAGCAGAAAGAATTGAAATGAGGAGAGGAGGAAGATGGGGTGAAAGGGTGTTGTTATATGCACATTCAAATGCATATACTGCCAAAATAGTAGTGGAGCGCAGCTGGCGTGGATAGTGGAGCGCAGCACGCAGAGTGGCGTGGGAATCTGGCCATGTGGGTGTGGCAGAGATTGTCGTGGATCGCCCTTGCCAGAGGCGATCCACGACGTGGCAGAATAATGGTTTTGATTGCGCCTGGGGAGTGCGATCTACCCTGTTGATCGCCTCTGCCAGGCGCGATCAAGGGGTAGAAAAGCTGGTTATGTTTTGATCGCGTCTGGTGAGCGCGATCTTCTCTTTTGATCGCCACCCCCAGACGCGATCAACCCTATTTTCGTAAACTTTTCTGCAGCAACCCTATTTGTACTATTGATTTTGCAATTTGGCATATTTAAAAAAATTTGCCTTAAAGTCACTATCCAAATTTCATTTTAATAACAAGGGAACTAATAAGTGTTCGAGACTTCTCCAGCACAATCAAATTTGTATGTCAATAACTGAAAGTGACTTAGTTCTCTTGTTATTAAAATGAAAGTATTAAACAATTGAAATAAATAATATGAATCTGTATAGTCAAATCAAAGAAGGTTGGGTCCACTTCATTAATGACCTCACCTTACCTGCCATATCAATTATAGTGTTGTTACAGCATTAAGTGGACAGTGTGGCGAAAGCAGAATGAGATCATTCCTATCTTGAGCGAATGACGTCATCATTGTCTGCGTCATCACGACGTACTTAATATATGTGTCGCTCTCACTGCACTAGAAGCGTGACCTTTTATCAGAGTTCCTTTCTAACATATTGGATTTTTTTTATTAGAAAATAATATATTTTATAAACTCGTGATGGAAATAAATTGAGGGTTTGCATGCAATTGTAATGTTTTATTTCTTACCTATCAATAAATTACTATAATGGTTGGGAATAATATATTTGCCTTAAATCGTAACTAAAACATATGCCATACGCTATGTGACTATCGACTACTTCATATTTTCTGTTCAGAGATGTTTATATATCAATTAAAGGGTATTCCTCTCTTTTTTTTTAGCAATGGTACCTAACTTTGTTTTAACAACAATTTATACTCTCAACCAATTAAAACGTATATACACATTCAACTATAACCCATGATCCCATAATTTAGGGAAAATTAAAATTTTAGGACACTATCTTATAGCAATTTATAAAATGAGGACACTTTCTTTATGAGCTGACAATTTTAGGACACTTTCTTTTAAAATTTGCAATTTCAGGACACTTTCTTTTAATTTTGCAAATTTAGGCCAATTGATACTAATTTCGGGCCAAACGAAAATTTGGAGCCCTAATCCCAACTCTTCCCGCAAATAAAAAAAAAATCAATTTTGCAAAATTCCAATTTCACTAATTTTGGTTGAAAAATTCCCATGGGATCAAAATTATTAAAAAAAAAAAGGTGAGACGGAAGTTCTATTGGAATGAAAAATGCAATTACATTTTTTAATTTTTCAAAATTATTTGCATACCAGCCAAAAATGGTGAAAGCAACGGGGAGAACAAGCAAGGGCTTGAATCCTAATCCCAGAGCACAAAGTATGATAAACAGATTTTTAATTGTCCAGATTTTTTTATATTTTAAATTCGCCAAATATTTTAATAACGTGGAAGGATTTTAGTGATATGACGTCTACGAAGCAGTCAAGCTAGAGGATCAAACTCGTTTGTCCCGTAATTAGTATCAGCTGGGCTAAATTTGCAAAACTTAAAAGAAAGAGTCCTGAAATTGCCAACCCGTAAAGAAAGTGTCCTGAAATTGTAAAATTTAAAAGAAAATGTCCTAAAATTATCAGCCCGTAAAAAAAGTGTCCTCATTTTGCAAATTGCTATAAGATAGTGTCCTAAAAATTTAATTTTCCCCATAATTTAACATAGCAAAATATCAACTGGCCTCCAACTTTTAACTTATACCTTTAATTTTTTGTCAATTTAAAGACATAATTTTCCCAGCCCACTTCTTACAACGGTTGCAACAACATAGTCATATTTTGTGAGAATTGTTGTTTATGAGGTGTGTCTCGAACACTGCACGAACAAAAGTAAGTACGAAACGAATTCGTAAGAAAAATCGAGTCAAGGAAAATCATTTTCCGGTAAGACTGAATACGCCCCGTATAGTGCTTACGGTATCGTGCGTATGAGTCTCCAAAGGTAAAACGGTTTAACAGTTTACACCGGCAACACCACCGTGTATAAACTCTCGACGAAAGAAATCGAAATTTCGAATTGAACAAAATAAGTATATGCGAAAGGCTTTCTAAACTCTAAGATTCGTAGGCTAAAAAGGTGAGTTCGAAAGTCTGGATATGAAGGGGTATATATAGGTGGAAATTTGCACTGCAAATGAGGACAATCGGTTGAGAAAATCGTGGACTGACCACGAAATAAGTGGATGGAGACGTTATCTCTTTCTTGGGAAGCAAGAACAGAATTCGAAATCTGAAGTGTATTAATCATTACTCGAGTGTATTAATCATGTTCGTGGGCCAACCCAAATCTGATGGGCCACCCAAACCGGTTTGGCCCAAAAAGTATTGAGTCTTTTCATATTTTTGGTACTCTAAAAATATAGGTAGACCCCAAAGCCCAATTGCCAAGAACCAAGAACCACGACCCACGGACCCGGACCCGATCCCGGGCTCGGGCGGGGCGGGGCGGGGAGGGGCGGGGCGCGCGCGCGTGTTCCATGGTTAGGGTCCTCATGTACCAAGTTGAAGAACATGAACACTTTCCTTCTTATATACAAGGAACACTTCTTGTAATTATTCTATGTGGGATGGAACTCAATTCTTCCTTCCCATGAAATTATTCAACACATGTGAATAATTATCCAACTTCCCAAATTAATTTCTCACTCACCAGAAATCGGTTTTGAGATATTAAATATACCACGTTTATCTACTCCGCGAGTAGAACAACCTCGTTATTTTTGTTTTCCCAAAAAACTAACGTTTTCATTCCTAAAAAAATTAGTCAATGTCAGGGTATAAACCCTTTTATTTAAACCAATTTCCAACAATCTCCCACATGAGTGAGAATTGCACCTATACAGAGTCAGACTATTCGTTCAGCTTGTTTGAGACCTCATTGCTTCCGGAAAAGTAGCCAATAACTTTGAACTTTCCGTAGCCCGACACCATCTGGTATACCGGTGGCTTAGTGGATACGATGCCTTGAACTAATCCTCCTTAGTGTATACCTTACTGATAGTGTAGACACAAGTCAGTCTCGATTCTGATTTGTTCTCACGTTTTTGTCCATTTTGGTCATGGACGCCCTTTGTATTCATAAATGTTTGGTCGAAGCGGCCCTCACTTCTCATTTATATAGGTGATCTCCTTTCGAGTATCCCGTCATACTCAGTCCCACATGGACTTATAGGAATCATTAAAAGTCAACGATTTATCCTTTACCACAACTCACGGGTCTATTAACACTTGACACAGTGCTGTCAGGAATGCTCATGATTTTCAAGCGTTGTGCAACTAACATTCACAACTTAGTTTTTCCTTTTGAACTAAGTTCTTGGGATCTCCAGTCATCATGGTTGAGTTACCACTGTTTCAGTTTTATTTGTGGATTTTAGACACATTCCCTCTATCGGCTTATTCATTTGATCTCGGTTCAAGCTCTTCGTGAGCGGATCCGCTATGTTATTAATTGATCTTACATAATCAATTGTTATAATACCAGTTGAGATTAAATATCTAACAGAGTTAAGTCGACGACGGATATGTCTCGACTTTCCGTTGTACATACTGCTCAAAGCTCTACCAATACCAGCTTGACAGTCACAATGTACCATTACAGATGGTACCGGTTTGTTCCAACAAGGATTGTCTTCTAAAAAATTATGAAGCCATTCAGCTTCTTCACCAGCTTGATCCAAAGCGATGAACTCAGATTCCATTGTGGAACGGGCAATACACGTCTGCTTTGTGGATTTCCACGATACAACTGTTTCTCTAATAGTGAATACATATCCACTAGTTGAGAATGAGTCTTTACTATCGGATATCCAATTAGCATCACTGTACCCTTCAAGTACTGCTGGATGTCGCGTGTAGTGTAGCCCAAAGTCAAGAGTATACTTCAAGTATCTCAAGACCCTTTTCAGAGCTTTCTAATGTTCGTGACCTGGATTGCTCGTGTACTTGCTCAGTTTGTTCACAGAGCATGCAAGATCAGGTGCAATTTGTAATGTACATCACGCTTCCAATGATCCTTGCATATTCCAACTGATTCACAGGTTCACCTCTATTCTTCTTCAGATGAACATTCTGTCTAGTGGAGTTTTAGCAGGTGGATCATCAAATGCTTTAAATTTCTTCAAGACTTTCTCAACATAATGAGATTGTGTTAAAGAAATTCCATTTGAAGTTCTTTCTATTTTGATTCCTAGAATCACGTCTGCCAGACCCATATCTTTCATGTCAAAATTTTTCTTTAACATGTTTTTCGTATTAACAATCACATTTGAATTGTTACCCATGATTATCATGTCATCAACATATAAGCATACGATAACAAATCCATTTGGTGTATCTTTCACATACACACACCTGTCACATTCGTTAATTCAAAATTCATTTGACAACATAATATTATCAAATTTCAAATGTCACTGTATAGGAGCTTGTTTAAGTCCATACATCGACCAAACGAGTTTACAAACCTTTTTCTCGTTCTTGGGTACAACATAACCCTCTGGTTGATCCATGTATATTTCAGCATCTATCTCTCCGTTAATGAAAGCAGTCTTTACATCCATCTGGTGTATTTCGAGATTATGCAAAACAGCAATCGCGATAAGTACACGAATGGATGTAATCCTTGTAACCGGAGAATAGGTGTTAAAGAAATCATATCCTTCTCTTTGTTTAAAACCCTTTGCAAGCAAACGGACTTTATACTTGTCAATTGATCCATCTGCTTTGTATTTTCTTTTAAGGATCCACTTGCATCCTAAGGTCTTACAACCTTTAGGGAGGTCAACCAACTCCCATGTATGATTTTGCAGAATCGAATTATTGATAGGCGAACATCAGAGTAACTTGACGAACAAGGTTAAAGACCTAAATGAAGATTAAGAAGCAAAGTTACCTAAAGAAGAGATGGTCAACAAAGAAAATCAAAGGTGGGTGCGAAAAACCAATCCAGGAAGTGTATTCTATAACGAACAACTCTGTTGACGAGCAACTCATAGGCGAGCAAGTCCAAAGACTCGAGACCAAATACGAACCCTACACCAGGTCATAAATGACGAACAACATGGTCAAGAGGTGGGGCATCTACCAGCTAAGGAGGTGTACAACTCAAAATCCCATAACCGGCTATATACATGACAAACAAAGGACAAATATCCTGAAGCCTGCCTACAAGGAACATAAAGGCGAAAAACTTATGAACCACAACCCCAAGAGGCGAACAACTCTTACCAAAAGAACAATTTAGGCCAACCAAGACGAACAACAATGAGTCCGAGATAAGGCCAAAGAAGACTTTGTAACTAAGTTTCAGCTTAGATAAGGTCAAACAAGGTCAAATGACACTTGTCTTGCATACAAGCTAGGAAGTCCAAGAGTCTTGTACACCACCTACTTGGTGGTCACTATAAATAGTTGTTCTCCAGCAATAAAATTTAAGTTCAAATACATAAATACTCCCAAAACACACATTAACACACCTAAACGTGCACACATACGAAATAAATACAAATTTAACACTCGTATTTATGATTCTACAACACGAACTATCGAATTTACCATTTATGGTGGTAATCCAAGAACGGTTAATAACAACCACTAATCCACGCGATTAGAACCGATCACTAACACGAATCATATTCACTGTTTATTACTTCTTTCTAGAGAGGTGCATCTGGTCTGGACCATAGGTCTTATCAATTCTTGCTCATTTATTGTGCTTGGGTTCTTCACTCTGCTGAGTAGAAGGACCTGCAGCTTCACTTGATTCCTCATGAGTTCACTTATTTGAACTCACTTCTTCTTTGTCCCTACCGGGTACAAATTTTCAAATAAAACATTCCTTGATTTTATTGTAGTACCTACTGTCATATCGGGTATTTCTGATTTATGAATCAAGAACCGATAGGTACTACTATTGAAGGCGTATCCTATAAAGATCCCATCGACCGTCTTAGGTCCGATTTTCACTTGTTTAGGAAGTGGCACTTCAACCTTAGCCAAACACCCCCACACTTTGAGGTATTTGTAAGATGGTTTGCGATTTTTCTACAACTCATATGGTGTCTTATCTTGAGTCTTAAGTGGAATTTTATTCAGAATGTGGTTAGCTGACTGAATAGCTTCCCCCACATGTTCTGAGGTAAACCCGGGCTTATTAACATTGCGTTCATCATCTCTTTCAAAGTTCGGTTTTTCCTCTCCGCAATACTATTCGATTGAGGTGAGTAGGGAGCTGTCGTTTGATGTATGATGCCTGATTCAGCACATAATTGTTCAAACGGAGCCACATACTCTCCACCTCTATCATTATGAATTGCTTTAATTCAATTAATTCTTTACTTCACTTTTATAATTTTTAAAAGCTTCGATAGCTTCATCTTTACTTCGTAGTAAGTAAATGTAGCAGAATCTTGTGCAATCATCAATAAAAGTAATAGAATACTTTTTTCCACCTCTAGTTTGCAAGAATTTTAAATCACATACATCTGTGTGAATTAATTCTAGAGGAGTTGTGTTCCTTTCAACATATTTAAATGGTAACTTTTCCATTTTTGCTTCAACACATGTTTCACATTTTTTGGATGTATCCACATTATCAATTTTGAGTAAATCTAAATTTACCAATCATTTTATAGAATTTAGTTTAACATGTCCTAATCTAAAATGCCATAAATCGGAACACTCAGCGATATAAACGAAAATTGAAGCATTTTCATTGATAGTAGTGTTTGTGCCATTACGGCTTACAGTCATAACTGACATCTTAAAAAGACCATTCTCGAGGTAACATTTCCCTAGAAAGATGTCAAATTTGCTAAGTACAACTCCATTGGACTCAAACACTAGCATAAACTGATTACTAACTAATAAGGAGCCAGAAATGAGATTCTTTCGGATGTCTAGGACATGCAGCACATCCTTCAGCTTGAGCTCCTTTCCCGATGTCAACTTGATCACCACCGTTCCTACACCAGCCGCTTCAGACGAGGCTTAGTTTCCCATGTAGAGCTTTCTTCCCGCAGCAGGAGAATATGTAGAGAAGACAAATTTCTCCGAGCAAACGTGGCAAGTGGCACCTGTGTCCACGAACCATTCTTTCTTGTTGTCTACCATGTTGACCTCGATCACTACAACAGACATATCCATCTCCGTGAGCTCTCGTTCTGCAACGTTCACAGAGTTCTTCTTTCTCTTGTCGTCCTTCTTGGGCTAACGACAATCAGTGGCCCGATGATTGGGTTTGCCACAATTGTAGCACTTCCCACTGAATTTTTTCGGGGCAAGAGCAGCAGCAACAGCCTTGCCTTTGCCTTTGTCAACCTGACGCTTCCTCTTCTTCGATGGTTCACTTTTCTCCATCAGGTTTGTCTTTGCCTCGATAGAAGCAGTCAAACCCTTCTTCTCCCTTTTCTTGTTATCTTCCTCGATCCGGAGTCAGGTAACAAGGTCTTCCATGTTCACTTGCTTTCGCTTGTGCTTGAGGTAGGACTTAAACTCTTTCCAAGACGGAGGCAGTCTGTCAATCACAATGGCAACCTGAAAGGCCTCAGGCAGTTCCATTCCTTGTACTACAATGTTGTGAAAGATCACTTACAGCTTTTGAACTTGTTCGACAACAGATTTGTTGTCCTCCATTTTGAAGTCGTACAAAGTGGAGACGACGAACTTACTAGTTCCCGCATCTTCGGTTTTGTACTTCTTCTCCAAAGACTCCCACAAGGCCTTGGAAGTCGGGTATTCATCATATACATCATTGAGGGCATCAGACAATCCATTCAGGATGTAATTCCTGCACAGATAATCATCATGGATCCAAGTATCATAGGCTATCCTGGTTTCCCGATTAACATCTTCTGCGGGAACACTCGGGCAATCCTCCTTGACATATTTCACTAAGGAGATGGTGGTCAAGTAGAAGTGCATCTTCTTTTGCCACCTCTTGAAGTCATTACCCAATTTTTTTTTTGGGTTTCTCTCCTTTCACCACAACCGGCCTAACAGTCCCTGGGAGGGAGGCCTGGTTGGGTGCTAAGAAAGGATTGGCCCCGGCATTTCCTACGAAAGAATTGTCGCCGAAGTTTTCCCCGAAAGGATTAGCACTTGAGTTTCCCACAAAGGGATTAGCGCTAGAGTTTCCCACAAAAGGATTAGCGTTTCCCACGAAGGGATTGACATTGAAATTTCCCACGAAGGGATTGACTTTGAACCACTCATTAAGAGTACTTCCAAAGTCTCCAAATTGAAAAGCAGAAGGGGGAATAGGCTTATCCGTAGGTACTGGTCCAACCGTGGGATGTCCAGTTGGATCAGCAGTAGAGTTAGTGGTATTACCAGCATCTTTGGTAGGGGTAACTGGCATTGATGAGGTTGCATCCATATATTGTCGGAATCATGGTTCGACATGGCAGTGATTCGAAACAGAAATATTCAGTCTTGCGACTGTTGTTTATGAGGTGTGTCTCGAACACTGCACGAACAAAAGTAAGTACAAAACAAATTCGTAAGAAAAACCAAGTCAAGGAAAATCCTTTTCCTGCAAGACTGAATACGCCCCATATAGTGCTTACGGTATCGTGCGTATGAGTCTCCAAAGGTAAAACAGTTTAACAGTTTACACCGACAACACCACCGTGTATAAACTCTAGACGAACGAAATTGAAATTTCGAACTGAACGAAATAAGTATATGCGAAAGGTTTTCTAAACTCTAAGATTAGTAGGCTGAAAAGGTGAGTTCGAAAGTCTGAATATGAAGGGGTATATATAGGCGGAAATCTGCATTGCAGATGAGAACGATCAGTTGAGAAAATTGTGGACTTACCACGAAATCAGTGGATAGAGACGTTATCTCTTTCTTGGGATGCAAGAACAGAATATTCCATTGAATATTTTAATTTAAAATTAAATTCGAAATTTGGAGTGTATTAATTATTACTCGAGTGTATTAATCATGTTCGTGGGCCGAACCAAATCTGATGGGCCACCCAAACCGGTTCGGCCCAAAAAGTATTGGGCCTTTTCATATTTTTGGTACTCTAAAAATATAGGTAGGCCCCAAAGCCCAATTGCCAAGAACCAAGGACCCGGTCCCGGGTCCGGGCTCGGGCGGGGCGCGCGTGTGTGGTCCATGGTTAAGGTCCCCATGTACCAAGTTAAAGAACATGAACACTTTCCTTCTTATTTACAAGGAACACTTCTTGTAATTATTCTATGTGGGATGGAACTCAATTGTTCCTTCGCATGAAATTATTCAACACATGTGAATAATTATCCAACTTCCCAAATTAATTTCTCACTCACCAGAAATCGGTTTTGAGATATTAAATATACCACGTTCATCTACTCCGCGAGTAGAACAACCTCGTTATTTTTGTTTTCTAAAAAACTAACGTTTTTATTCCTAAAAAAATTAGTCAAAGTCAGGGTATAAACCCTTTTATTTAAATCAATTTCCAACATATATATCAATTAAAGGTTATTCCTTTTTTTTTTTTAGCAATGGTACCTAACTTTGATTTAACAACAATTTATACTCTCAACCAATTAAAACGTATATACACATTCAACTATAACCCATGACCCCATAATTTAACATAGCAAAATATGGGATTTAAACCAAATTCGTCCCGTATCTTTTCACCTTTATCAAAATGGTCCTCTATTTATTTGCTTTATCAATTTAGTCCCGTATATATTCTAGTTTCGTCAAAATGGTCCCAATTGGCCTAAAAATGTACAAAATCTCACCGTTTTTGTCCTATATTTATTTTCTTTGTCAATTAAGTCCCGTAACAATTCACATTTCTCCAATTAGAACCTAATTGAACGCATAAAGCATAAAATATCACATTTTTAGTCATGCGCACTAGTGTTTTCGGCGGAAGCCTATGATGTGTTTTTTTTTCAATGTGACACGTTAGGTGGCCATCTTTGCCAAATAAAAAAAAAAAACTTGAAATAAAATACAAAAAATCAATTAGGACCTTTTTTCACAAAATTAGGACCATTTTGGTGAAACTTGAAGAAATACAGAACTAAATTGATAAAACAAATAAGTAGAGGACCATTTAAATAAAGGTGAAAAGATAGAGGACAGATTTGGTTTAAATCCTGCAAAATATCATCTGGCCTCCAACTTTTAACTTATACCTTTAATTTTTTGTCAATTTAAAGACATAATTTTCACAGCCCACTTCTTACCACGGTTGCAACAGCGTAGTCATATTTCGTGAGAATTGTTATTCATTTATGAAATGTTTAAGGCATAACGCATCAAAAGATTCTCAAACTATAAAATTTTGTTTTGAATGACCCATAAATTACTTTTTATTTTAAAAAATCTTTAAGATATACATTCTTATTTTATTTAGACTCCTAAACTATTTTTTTTCTTAAAAACAACCCTTAAAATATACTCCCTCCGTCCCCGAACTTTCTTCTCATTTCTTTTTGTTGAATGATTTAAGAGAGTATATTTGTTTATTAATATATAGTGGGCCACATGTTGACTTTTGAGATAAAGTAATGAATAGTGTTGAACAGTGAATTGAATGAGTAACACTTTTAGTAATATTGTGTGAATTATGGTTAGAGTTTATATGTAGTAAATTGTTATTTTTATTATTTATAGAATGAGAAGTTTATTGGGGGACGACTCGAAAAGGACGGAGGGAGTATAATTTTTGTTTTATAAGGTCCCTGTTGATAGGCGAACATCATCTAATATGGAGCGAACAACAGTTAAGGTCTAAACAAAGAAAATCATGATTTGGGTGCGTTAACCAATCTGGAAGGTGTATAAAGTGACGAACAACTCCCCCGACGAACAACTAATAGGCGAACAGGTTTTAAGACCCGAGACCAAGGATGAGCCAACCGTGAAGTCACCAATGACGAGCAACTTAGTCAAAATATGATACAACAATCAGCCAAAGAGGTGTGCACATGAACAAAGGACTAAGATCTCAAAGCCAAGCTGAACGAAGCCATAAGGCGAACAACTTCCAAAGTACAACCTCAAGAGGCGAACAACTTTCAGTTGAAGGGTCATCAACATCAGTCAAGCCGACCTAGGCGAACAACAATGAGTCCGAGATAAGGCCCAAAAGAAGACTTTGTAACTAAGATTCAGCTTAGATAAGGTCAAACTAAGGTCAAAGGACACATGTCAGGCATGCAAGCTAGGGAGACCAAGAGTCAGTAGCACCTCATGCTTGCTAGCCTCTATAAATAATTGTTCTCCAGCTTATTGAATAATTTCGAATTTTCAGACAAAAAATACACACATAAACACACCCTAACCTACACATACACGAAATAAGTCCAACTTTAAATTCGATAAATTCACACCCCGATTTACCATTTACGGTGGTAATCAATCACACGATATTGATTGGTGACGTAAAAACGGATTAAAACAGCCACTAATCCTTACGATTAAATTCGTTCACCAACAATTTGGTGCTAGAAGAAGGGTTCGAACCTTCGGTTAGCATAATTACTCAAGAACTTCAAGTTGAAAACTTGAAGATTCAAAGAAAACCTCAAGAAATACTTGAAGATTCAAGCAAAGGTGTTCTTGGTGTTCTTCAATATTAAAATTAAAGAACAATCTAATTCAAATGCCTCAATCAAAGGAAACCCAAGCATCACGTTTGTCAAGGAGAGCATCTCCCACCCGAGCCTCGTCGGCCGACCACCAGGATCGAAATCCTAGACATGTGAATAGATCACAGCACACGGCCATAACCCATAATTTCCCGCCTGAAATGGAGGCCCTGGCGAACAACCCTAATGAACTGGCCAAAACCATTGCTGCTCTCCAGGCTCTTTAGAGACAGCAAGAACAGAATAAGCCTTCACAGGCAAGGCCTAAGGATAGACCCTTGGAGGTTGTTAGGGACAGATCAACAAGGGGCGAGCAACACGAGGTAAACAGCGCCCAGATCAGATGGGACAAGGGCAAGACTAAGATGGACGAGCCAAGGGAAGGCCAAGCAGAGTCTGCTCGCGGGCGAACAACAATGTCGAGCCACGGAACAACCCGTTCCAGTGCCCAGGACAGACTTGGCCAACCCCAACAACAGGAGAAAGTTGCTCGCCAGGAAGAAGGACATGGGCGAGCAACATTTGAACAGCCTCGCCCTTCGGTCCATGAAAGACTCTCTCAATCTGCCTTCAGGCGTTTGGGACCTAATGAGGCGAGCAACCCTAAAAAGAAGCTCCAGGATTTGCCTTCTCCAAGTGAGGGACTGCGACGAACAGAAAGGTTTGTACCTTTGTTCGCCGAACAGCCTCCAAGTCAGGGGGCATCTCTGGATGAGCTATCAAGCTTAAGGAGGGCGATAGAAAATATGCAAGGACAATTGGACCAGCAAAGAGGTGTAGGGACGACCAGCTTACCATCTTCACCATTATCAACCTACATTCTGAAAGCCCCGATTCAAAAGAAAGTCCAATTCCCTGCAAGCATTTAATATGACGGCCTTGCTGATCCCAGAGTTCATCTGACAAAATACTCGGACTATATGGTCTCGGTGGGAGCTAGCGATGCCACTCAATGCCGAAACTTCCCGTTAACCTTAGGGGATCGGGTGCACAAATAGTTCTCAGCATTGCCATCAGCATCCATCCATTCATTCACTCAGCTGAGTCGGGAGTTCCTGTCTCATTTCTCAACGGCGGGATCATATTTGTCCCAGAAACACCGGTTGTCAGACCTAAAACAAAATGAAGACGAATCAGATCGGGCATTCATGGAAAGGTTTGACAAAGTGCTATTGGAGGGTGAGCCCATCAGCGAGGATACAAAAATTGTTGCTATAATGGCAGGATTGAAGAAAGGGTCAAAACTATGGAAAGAGGTACATCTGAAGTGCCCAAGAAGCTACGCCGAGTTCAGAAATCAGGCCGGCATATTCGTTTCTATGCATGAAGCCCTGCAGTCAAACTTGGGGGAGAACAAAGTCGACCCCAAGGAGAACAACAAAAAACCTGGTGCAACAAGCTATCGAGTCCCTAAAAACAAGAAAGCATTCACTGAAGGGACGAAACTCAAAGAAAAGTTGAATCAGGTGCTAACAGTGTCAGTCGATACTGTTTATGAGAATGTGAAGGACAAGGAGTTGCTCTCCCCTCCCCGGAAAATTCGCCAAGACACTGTCAAACTCAATCCTAACAAGTATTGTGCCTACCATCAAAGCGTGGGGCACTTTACAAGTGAATGTAGAGATTTGCTCAGACAACTCTGGCGTTTCTACGAGGACGGAAAGCTCTCCGATTTTGTCAAAAGACAACCCGGGAAGAGAATCCGGGAGAACAACTCTGTGGATGAAGATGATCAACCTCAGAGCAATAAACCGGCGCGACCAGTTCCTGCCATCCCTACTCGTCCGTTGGAAGATTTATACATGATGGAACCTGCAGGTCCCGCAGGAGGATGTTTTGATGGACGACCGCCAATCTCCAACCGGAAAAGAAAGGCTGAATTACGAGCGATCGACCAAGTCCAGGAAATGGGAGTCAAACCATCTATCATGCAGACAGCAGAACTGACCTTCACCGAAAAGGACTTAGAAGGAATTTTGACTCCGCACAACGATTCGCTCATAATCTGTGCAAAGATTATGGGAACACGAGTCCACAGATTGTTGGTGGACACCGGAGCCTATACCAACATCTTGTTCAAAAGCACACTCGATAAACTGGGAGACTTTTCAGCCCATATCCGGGACTCAAATCATCGAATCCTAGGCTTCGGAAATGCAGTAACCGTCCCGTTGGGAGAAATTTCTTTGCTTGTACAACTTGTAACGATCGAGGAACTCGAAAAGAATATTACTAGAATGGTTGATTTCTTGGTCGTAGATCAGGAATCAACTTACAACGAGTTCCTTGGTCGACCTTTTTTGAATGAATTTAAAGCTGCCTGTTCAACTTACCATTATTGCTTAAAGTTCCCAACAGCAAGTGGAGCAGGCACAGTTAAAGGAGATCAAAGAAAGGCTCGGGAATGCCTCTTACAACTACAAGCAAAACATGGGCAAGTATCCATGATGGAGGCCACAACCAGCTATACAGTTGATGAACCATCAATATTGGAGAACATGATGGACATGGACGACCACATGGATACTGACGAACAACATCACGACGAACAGATGTTGGACGAACAACTCCTCACCACCCATAAGATACATCATCCTGACGAACAACAAAGGGGAAGTGACGAGCAACATTCAAATGATGACCAGGAAGGCCAGATGCTGACTACCAACAACAAATCAGGGCCAACAGAAGATCTAGATCCCCGCCTGGGGGCAGAACCAATGAACATCGAAAATGATCTTAACTCTGAGGGACCATTACTGGATCCCCGGTGGAAAGGACAAAAACGACGAGCAACTCCAGTTGAAGAGCTGGAGACGTTCAAAGTTAATCCTGAAAACCCGGATCTCGAATTATACATAGGATCTGAGCTCCCTGAGCCTTACAGATCCCGAATGAAAGAGTTCCTCAGCAAAAATTTAGATGTTTTTGCTTGGTCTCATGTAGACATGGCGGGGATAGATCCGAAACATGCTTGCCACAAGCTAAACATTAACCATGCAAAGAGGCCCGTCCATCAGAAACGACGGAAATATGGCCCAGACAAGTATCAAGCTCTAAATGAAGAAGTTAAAAAGCTGTTAGACAACGATCTGATCCGTCAAGCACTTTGTCCACAATGGGTAGCAAACCTCGTGCTGGTGAGGAAGCCAAACGGAACCTGGAGGCTATGCATAGACTTTACAGATCTGAATGCAGCATGCCCGAAGGACAACTTTCCTCTCCCGCACATCGATCAATTGGTGGACAGCACTGCGGGTCACGAAATGCTAACATTCATGGATGCTTTTGCAGGGTATCATCAAATCCCAATGCATCCTGACGATCAAGAAAGCACAACTTTTTACACTAATAAAAACTTGCTGTGCTGGAAGAGAATGCCCTTCGGCCTCATCAACGCCGGGGCAACTTATCAAAGGCTGGTGAACAAAATGTTCGACCAGCAAATTGGAGATACAGTAGAGGTCTACGTTGATGACATCGTAGTCAAAAGTCCCCGTAAGGGAGACCATCTCCAACACTTGACCCAAGTGTTCGAAATTCTTCGACACTACAACATGAAGCTGAATCCAAAGAAGAGCAGCTTTGGAGTTCATTCAGGCAAGTTCTTGGGTCATCTTGTTAGTCAACGGGGAATTGAGGCTAATCCAACAAAAGTCAAAGCCATAGTGGATATGCAACCACCACGTTCAATAAAAGAAGTGCAAAGACTCACAGGATGTCTAGCAGCACTGAACCGGTTCATATCCAGATCGGGGGACAAATGCCGTCCATTCTTCGAAGCCATCAAAAAAGGACAGTTCACGTGGACTAACAACTGTCAAAGGGCGTTCGACCAACTCAAGGACTACCTAGAAGATGTGAAAATCCTATCAAAACCCGTCCCAGGAGAAAAACTATATTTATACTTGGCAGCGTCGGAAGTGGCCATCAGTTCCGTTCTGGTACGGAAGGACGGCAAATTCCATCAACCTATCTACTACGTCAGCCAAGCTTTGCATGAGGCAGAGATCAAATACTCCCCAACCGAAAAGCTGGCGTATGCACTAGTTATGAGTGTGAGGAAGTTACGACCATACTTTTTTTATCATCAAGTTGAAGTGCTAACAACTTTCCCACTCAGACAAATTCTCCATCGCCCCGACACAGCTGGTCGTCTATTAAAATGGTCACTAGAGATTAGCCAATTCGGGGTTACTTATGCTCCTCGAACAGCGATCAAAGGGCAAGCGTTGGCCGACTTTATAGTCGAACTAACCTTCCCACCAGATCCGACGAGAGGACTTGATCACCCCTGGCATCTTTATGTTGATGGATCTTCGACTAACGTAGCCTCGGGGGCAGGAGTAGTTCTCATTAGTCCAAGTAGACAAGTATTCACTTCGGCAATCAGATTTGGCTTTATGGCAACCAACAACGAAGCCGAGTATGAAGCTCTCATTGCTGGTCTCCATCTATCCCTAGCAGTAGGTGTCAGACGATTGCAAATATTCGGTGATTCACAATTGAATGTGAACCAAGTCCGAGGTGAATACGAGGCGAAGGATGGCCATATGATCGAATATCAACGGATTGTTGCTCACCTGATGTCCTTGTTAGATCAAGTATTCATTGAACAAATCCCAAGGACGAGCAACACTCAAGCAGATGCATTGGCCCGACTAGCAATAAGCGAAGGACCTGCAGAGTTGGCAGACATTATAATTACGAAAATGAATGACCCATCAACAACAAGTTATAATGTCAACCAACTAAGTGATCAAGCCAGTGAAGAAGAAGACTGGAGAACAAGTATAGTCAAATACTTGAAAAGTGGGGAAAAACCAAACAACTCTTTTGAAGCTGCCAAGCTAATAAAGCAAGCCGCCAGATATACTCTGGTAGGCGAGCAACTTTACAAAAGAGGAATATCACTCCCACTTCTCAAATGTTTGCATAGGGGGTAAGGACGAGCAATACTCGAAGAAATACATGCCGGAGTATGTGGAAATCACACTGGGGGGCAAGCCTTGGCATACAAAACTATCAGACAAGGCTATTACTGACCAACTTTACGCCAAGATGCAATAAAAAAAGCAAAGACTTGCCACCAATGCCAAATTTTTGCACCAAACATTCATACCCCGGCTCAACAGCTCGTATCGGTTTATAGCCCATGGCCTTTTGCTAGATGGGGAATGGATATTATTGGTCCCTTCCCAGCAGGAGTTGGAGGAGTTCGATTTGCCGTTGTGGCAGTCGATTATTACACAAAATGGGCAGAAGCAGAGGCCATGTTGAAGATCACGCAACAGAAAATGATCAACTTCATTTGGAAGAATATTGTCTGTCGTTTTGGAATTCCGCAAACCATCGTGACATACAATGGTCCGCAGTTTGATGGAAAAGAGTTGAGAGATTTCTGTACAAAATGGGGAATCAAGAAATATTACTCTACGCCCTATCATCCCCAGTCAAATGGACAAGTCGAAGCCGTAAACAAAATTATTAAGCATACGTTAAAAGTACGGCTAGCGGAGAGCAAAAACAGTTGGTCAACAGAGCTTCCGGAAGTCTTATGGGCATACAGAGTTTCTCCCAGGTCAAGCACCGGAGAAACACTCTTTGCAATGACTTTCGGAACAGAAACTGTAATACCCATCGAGTTAAAGACCAATACATTCCAGACGACCAACTTTGATGAGCAGGCGAACAACTCTGCTTTAGCTGCTGAAATGGATTTGCTCGAAGAAAAAAGATTAAATGCCGAGCTAAAAAATGCTACATATAAGCAGCGGGCAGAACGCTATTATAATTCCCATGTTAAACTTAGGGAATTCAGAGTTGGAGATTTGGTTCTAAGAAAGTTGCTCGCCCAACCTCCAGGTGTATTGGGACCAACTTGGGAGGGCCCGTATCGTATAACGGAAAAATTCGTTAATGGCGTATACGATATCGAAGATATGGAAGGCAAGCCGGCCCAATACTCCTGGAACGCCATACATCTAAAGAAGTATTATCAATAAGGCGAACAAGTTCTTATTTGGACGAACAACTGTCTTGGGGGGCAGAGAAACCAAGTAAGGCATGCCAAAAACTTGCCTAATTTTTTGAAATTTTGCTATGTATAGAATTTAAAGTTGTTCGGCACATTGTATAGTTTAGTGCTATTTCATTTTTTTAAAATTTTAGATAAGGTTGCTCGGTAAAAATCTTATAAGCGAGCATGTTTTGATTAGTGTTCAAAGTTGTTCGTCGACTTGTATATGTTAGTGACGAGCAGTCTTACAACACTTGTAATTTTTTATGAATGTAAATATAATAGTTGTTCGTCAAAGAGGAAAAGTCCAAAGCTCGAGGTACAAGTCCACTTAAAGGTTGTTCGTTTTCTACAATGAACAGAACCTAAGGACCAAAGCCACCTAAAGGTTGTTCGTTTTTTAAAATGAACAGAACCTAAGGCTGAACCCTGATTCCACTAAAGGCAAAGTTCAATTCGAACAAAAGCCCAATACTATATGTTATAATTGCAAAGGCATTGACAAAAATGTAAAGGCAATTAACGTATAAAGAAAATGAGCGAACATGAGAAAGACATTCCATTAAATCAAAGGCTTTTAAGCCCAAAAGATAGTACAAGCTGGAAGCAGCCATTACAAGTACTACAAAAAAAGAACGAACAGCTATTACAAAAAGTAGTCTGGAAAAGACTAACACCTAAAACTATTGTTGCTCGGCGAGGGGAGGATCTTGAGTTTGCTCGGCAGGAGGGTCAACAATAAAATCTTTGGCCAAGTCCTCCGCAGCCTTCCGCTCAATCTCTTCGGCATTTTGCTCGCCCGCGGCAGCCGGCTCCTCTTCCTGCTCGCCGTCATCAACAATTGGTGGAGGTTGAGTGATGGTGATGCTGGGGTCAAGTTTATCAAGTTTAACCCCTAGCACGGCCAAGTCCGCCAACTGGATTTCAACGTTGTTCGGCGGAGGATAGTTCTCAAGGAACTCGTTCAAATCCTTACTCATCTCCTCCACCATGTCCTTGTAATCATAGGCATCAGCCGTGCGGATGCTGTCCGCGTAGGCACAAATATATCCAAGGTTGGAGATGGGGCCGGTGCGAGCTTGAACCTCCTCTTCAAGTTGCTCGCGGGTGAAGAGGTTGGCTTCCGCCTCCCGAAGGCGAGCATTTTCAGCTTTGAGCTCGGCAATCTCTTGTTCAGCCGCAGTCAATTTCTTTTCCCCCTCGCCGAGCAAAACCTCCTTGTCCCCGAGCAGGGCCTCCTTGTCCTTCAGCTCTTTGGACAAGACTTGAATTTCTTCGAGGCGCTTGTGCTCAGCATCAATGTAAACATTGATCTGGTTGTTGAGGCGAGCAATTTTAGCCTCGTATTGGCCGACCAGGCCATCCTTTTCTTCAGTAAGCTGCCGAGCAGTGCTGGCATAATGACGAGCAGACTCTTCTTGCTCGGCAACTTGAGCAATGGCCTTTTGGGCTGTGACGAGGCCGTTGGCAACGAGCATCATTGAGAGGTGGAGATTGTCCACTAGCCCTTGTTGAAGAATGGCTTTGTCCAAAGGACGCGTCCAGGCTCGGGCGATCAACTCCGTCGCCTTGCGAACATGTTCGCCAGGAATCTCCCTTATGTTAACAGGAGTCTTCGAGCAAGCGTACTGATGTACAACACTTGCTCGACCGGGATAATCGTCAGCACGATATCTGCGAACAAGAAAGGAAAGGATACTTAGAAGAATAATAAAAGATGATGATGGAACTTGCTCGGCAGAAACTAATGTGGACTTACTCCTTGAATTTTCGCTCGTCCCAACCCAGATGGGTGAGATCCTCAGGGCCGCGACCAGAGGTAGAATCCTTGCTCGCTTTGCCTGTTCTTTCCACAGGCTCAATAGAGCGACGAACAGCATCCCCCTCCGGACGAGGGTGACTGTGGCCTACTTTCTCCTTCCCCTTACCAGCAATGGGGACTTCATGGGCCAACGGAGTCCCATCCGCCTTCTTTAAGCGTTTCCCTGCGCGGGGGGAAGAAATTGGTGAAGATGGCTGGGCAGGAGCAGGAGGGGCAGCAGGCCGCGGAACTTTGGCCCCCTCAGGCCTGTTCGTCATGGCGAGCACCTTTTGAGGGGGGTCACCTCTCCTTTTCTTCCCCTTTGGGGGCGCCATTTCAAGGACCCTTTGCTCAAGGAGGGCGTAGCAAGGGGGAACGGCAACTGTTACTTGCTCGGCTAAAAAAAAAGTTAGAATTAGACGAGCAAGTTAAACAGGTCAACAACGAACAAGACTTGAAACAGAAGTTAGAAATTTTCATACCTGGGGGCACCTCAGCTTGAGCCTCCAGGTGATGAGGGTAAGTCAAAAGGCGAGCAGCTCTTTGGCACCTTGCTCGGCAAAGATAGTCAATAGTCCTATCTGCCCTATTGCGGAGGCCAACTAAGCACGAAGTAAATAGAAACTCGGAGCTCAACTCCTCTTCCGAATCCCACTTGGGTAGACGAGGGCCTGCGAACAGACAAGAAAAGTTAAATTAGAACAACTTAGCCCAAAGGCGAGCAAGAATTGAACTTACGTTTCAGTTTTCCATAGGCTGCTGGAGAATTTATTCGTCCAGGACCGCCGTGTGGACCAGAAGATGCTCGCCAATCACCCCCAATCCAGAAGAAGTGTTGCTTCCAGTCACGAATCTTGTTCGGCACCTCTTCCACCATTTTCAACCCAGTCCTGGCCTTGAGATAGTGATAACCTTCTTCTCCTTGGGGGCAGTTTGTAATTGTCATCAAGTAATTGATTTCTTCCGCAGTGATCCGATCAACATACCCCTCCAAGGCGAACAGGCACATGGAGCCTAAAAGATTCATCCACCCAATTGGAGTAATTTGGGTGATGGCCAAGTTGGTCGCCTCCAGGAATCGACCAACAATGGGTGGAAGAGGCAACTTTAGTCCGGCGATTAAGGTGTGAATGTTGATCGCCGTACACCCTGGGGGTGGGCGATCAACTCTTTCCTTTCTCCGGGGAGCCCACATATGAATATCATATGGGATCTTGTATTCCTTCCGGATAGAGTCCAGTTCATCTTCGCGAACAACACTTTTAATCTTGCTCGCCTAGTATCCGGTTTTCACCTTGTCCATTATTTGTCTCTGTGGGCGAGGAAAGCTGTTCGCGTATTCCTCAGCATATGCTCGTCATTCGAATGGCCGAGCAACTCCCGTTGGAATCTCATTTTCCAACATCTTTGGGGATGGGAAATTAATACCCTCCAAGAACTCGCGGGTGAGTTCGTTTAGATCTGCATCTTCAGATTCAGCAGAAGACGAAGAGCTTTCGTCCAAATTGTTGTTCGCCACAACTGTTAGTTCTCTCCCAGATGGGCCCGCACCGGTGTCCTCCACAGAGCGAACAACTGAATCCATGTGAGCGTTCGATGCTGAAGAAACTCCAACGGGTTGTGGATCGTAAGCAACAGTTGGAAAAAGGGGATCTAAGGTCTCCTCAGTTTTATTGCTCGAATGCGAAGACATAGAAGGGAGAGGAAAAATCTGGGTGGTGACGGATAGTGTTGCAGACGGCGGCGCTTTCCCGGAGAAGATGGTGGCGCTCGGATCCACACGGCGGCGATAGAATTTTCGAGAGAAAAAGATGGAAAAAAAAAGAGTAACTACCTGGGAATTGAAATTTGAAGTCAAATGCTGAAGGACGGACGCCGGAAAGCTTGAAATCGCCGGAGGGAGGTGGAAATCGCCGGAGCACTGTAGCAAGAGGAGGAAAAGTGGGAAAAATTTCAGTTTTCCCACTATTTATACCCCAAGCAAAAACGGAATCCCGAACGTAATTTCCCAGAAGCGTAGGGACTAAATTGAAAGAAGACGGGGTTAATTCCGAGCTGAACCACAAGTTGAAGGGCCTATAAGCAATTATAGGGGCGCGTGGCCTCGGGGTTGCTCGCGCGTGAACGGCGTACAATCATTGCACTGGCGTCATCTTCGTGATCTCCCCAGATCATGGGAAGACGAAACGGTTATCCCAATGTTGCTCGTCACAAAGATGCTGTTCGTCCAAATCTTGGCCAAGACAATATCCTAACTACAGTTGCTCGCCACAAAGTTGCTCGTTTGATGCAACATCTAGTCAGGATAGGGGGCAATTGTTGATAGGCGAACATCATCTAATATGGAGCGAACAACAGTTAAGGTCTAAACAAAGAAAATCATGATTTGGGTGCGTTAACCAATCTGGGAGGTGTATAAAGTGACGAACAACTCCCCCGACGAACAACTAATAGGCGAACAGGTTTTAAGACCCGAGACCAAGGATGAGCCAACCGTGAAGTCACCAATGACGAGCAACTTAGTCAAAATATGATACAACAATCAGCCAAAGAGGTGTGCACATGAACAAAGGACTAAGATCTCAAAGCCAAGCTGAACGAAGCCATAAGGCGAACAACTTCCAAAGTACAACCTCAAGAGGCGAACAACTTTCAGTTGAAGGGTCATCAACATCAGTCAAGCCGACCTAGGCGAACAACAATGAGTCCGAGATAAGGCCCAAAAGAAGACTTTGTAACTAAGATTCAGCTTAGATAAGGTCAAACTAAGGTCAAAGGACACATGTCAGGCATGCAAGCTAGGGAGACCAAGAGTCAGTAGCACCTCATGCTTGCTAGCCTCTATAAATAGTTGTTCTCCAGCTTATTGAATAATTTCGAATTTTCAGACAAAAAATACACACATAAACACACCCTAACCTACACATACACGAAATAAGTCCAACTTTAAATTCGATAAATTCACACCCCGATTTACCATTTACGGTGGTAATCAATCACACGATATTGATTGGTGACGTAAAAACGGATTAAAACAGCCACTAATCTTTACGATTAAATTCGTTCACCAACAGTCCCTTTTTACAATCTGTTAGAGACACATTTTTTTGTTGAAATTAGATCTTAATAATAGCATTGAATTTAGTTGATTCGTCACATTTTAATGAAAAATATTAAAATAACTCAGTAAAATCCATGAGTTTTTGTTACCAGGGATCTCGTGAAACAATAATTAATAGTTCAAGAATTTTTTTAAAAGACAAAATAGTTTAATGATTTTCAAAATAAAATGTGATAATTCAAGAATCATTTCATTAATCGTGAATCCCTTAACTTAAAAAGAGTAGTATATTTTTTAAATCCTCAAGTATAACTTGTACTAATAAACTTTTTCAAACGAAATATATATCTTGTAGCAAAAGGCGAAATCCTCGCCCCCATTGCTCCCACCCTAAAACTAAATGTATATCTATTTTCACTAGTGTTTGTTTTTTTTATTTATTAACTTGCTAATTAACCAAGCCCATTATACATTTTTTAATCTGCTCAGGCTTAGCATGTTGTTAAAATATTGAGAGGTGCACCAATACAATTTGGGTGTTCTTGTTTATTCCAATAATAACAAGGAAAAAAACATACTCCCAATAATCAATGATAATAATAATAAATAGATCATTCACTTAAATTTTTATTCTACGTTATTCAACAAACTATTAAACACCGTCGATCATTTCTCTCTTCACCCACTTTTACTAATCATCATTAATTTCATAACAAATTCATCAATCAATTTATCCGAGCTTCCCCCTTGATCAACAGCTTTCTTAGCCAAATTCTTCCATTTTTTGGCATTTCTCCTCAATTCCTCTCTCCTGTCTCCTTCCATCACTTGTTTCAAACAAAACAAAAGCTCCTCCCTACCCGCAATCCCAAACTCATCCTCCTTAACCCTAACCCCCACCCCCCATATCTCCTCTATAAACTTGGCATCCATCATTTGATCAGCCCACTGCGGCAACGCCACCATCGGCACACCCAAACACAACCCCTCGAGAGTCGAGTTCCAGCCACAATGCGTCACGAAACAACCAACGGCCGGATGAGCCAACAACTCCAGCTGATTGCACCACGACACGATCAACCCCTTCTCGGATCCTTTGATACATTCCGTGAATCTAGACGGCAGTTTTTCGCGCTCGGTCTCTCTCACTACCCATAGGAAGTAGGAGTTGGTGGACATTAGTGCATATGCCATCTCTTCCATTTGTTTGGAGGTTAGAGAAACCATGCTCCCGAATGAGATGTAAATGACTGATTCTTGTGGCTTCGCTCGAAGCCAAGCCGTGCATTCTTCGCTTAGCGGCTTCCATAAGCTGGCTCCGTACCCTCTGTCTCCTTCGATTCTTCCGTCCAAATATGATGATGGTACCATTGGCCCTATCAGCTTCGCTGGCCAATATTTAGCCACACTTTTTGCCTCCTTTTTTTTTCAAAATACAAATCACACAAAATCAGCTCTACTAATGATTGCATAGCCTAAAGCAAATTATGATGTCATATAGTAATAATAATTTTACAAAATGATGTAGTCGGTCACCGACCAGGAATTTAACTCACGTGCCCAATTAATAATTGTGCAGATGAATAGTTAAATATAAAGAATAAATTATTCAAATTCTTTTAATGAAAACTCGACGTTATTTAGCAAATTCTCAACTCAATAATTAACAATATAAAAATGACAAAACAAATGAGTTAAAATTCAGTTCAATAATAATAACAATTTTATGTGAAAAAAAGGGAAATTTATTATTTACCTGGTCTTCTAACTCTTGAAAGGTGTTTGCAAAGACGAAGTCGGCGTTTTCGAGGTTGGAAAACTGACTCAATTTCATAGCCAAATAGGCCGGGTAGCTTTCAGGTGCCCGGACGAAGCTGGGCACATCACACGAATTCAACGGGGGCAAGCCGGGCAGAAGCAAGGGCCCATCTTTGAGGTCGACGGGCAGCGCCAGAGTGCCGCCGTGAATATGGCTGAAAACAGCGGACACAGCGGCGGAGTTGGTGAAAAAGGGGGCCCCGAATATGGTGTGTTGCTTGGCCACATCGAGGGCCCACGGAAAAAAAGAATCGTAAATTATGCAACTAACTGGAAAGCTGGTGGTGCGGTATTTGTGGATGAGTTGGGATAGGGATTTGGAGGCGTTCTCTTTGATTGATTTGAGGTAGGCGTCCACATTTCGGGCTTCGGCGAAGCCGCCGGAGTCGAAGCCGTCGGAGATGGGCTCGACGGGGACGGCGGCGGCGTGGATGGAGTTGGCGGTGTAGTTGGTGGTGGCGAGGGTGGCCCGGACGCCCTTAGAGGCGAGGCGTTTGGCGAATTGGAGGAGCGGGTTTATGTGGCCTTGGCTTGGGTATGGGACCACCAAAACATGGGGGATTATTGTTGCTTCATTTGCTCTCTCCATTTTTTTTTTTTTTTAGTTTGTAGAAAGTGTGAGAGGTGGATGAATTGAAGGAGTGAGGTTGGATGTGTATTTATAGAGAAGAGAGAGAGAGAGAGAGTCGTGTTAGTGAGGGTTGAAAATATCCGGCTAACTACAATTACAAATTGGTCCTAGATGTTGCACATGTTTCGGGCGCCACCTAAAGTCGGGATGATTGTGCCACCGTGGGGGTGTTTTTTACTCCCTCCGTCCCAACATTTTTTGCACAAAAAAATTGGCACACATATTAAGAAAAAATTATTTTTTGAGTAAAGTAGTGATATATAGGTAAATATGTGTATATTATTGTGAGTGTGCACGCAAATCAATGTTTCATTTTTTAGGATGTGCAAATAATTTTGGGACGGACGAAAAAGGAAAGTGTGCAAATAATGGTGGGACATTAACGATGAAAGTGATGAATATTTTTAAAATTTGTGTAAAATAGATTTTTAGTGTTGGATAAAATATTTTAAGAGAATAAATTATTAATGAGAAACTATATTAGATAGAAACATACCAACTTCTAATTTATAAATTCTAGCTGATTAATTTAAGTAGAATCAATATATTTAAAAATACTTAAAAAAAAACCTGTAAAGTTGCCTTTATATATATAAGGAGTTTTATCAATTTAGGGTCTGAAAGATAGTAAAATTATCAATTTAAGACTCGAAATTTTTTTCATATCGATTTAGGACCTGAAAAATAAAACTATTAATTTAGGACTTACTCATTTTAAGATCTTGTTTGATCTTTAATAATTTTTTATTATTCGATAATATTTTTGTAAATCATATTTCCAAAAATATAAATATATATTAATTTCATGTAATTGAAAAAATAAGAAACAAAAAAATTAATGAAAAAATAATAATGTATATAAATAAAATAAGAATATATATTATAATATGTCAAAAATAGTCTTAATATTTTTTAATCTTAAATTGATAGTATCTATCTTTCAGATTCTAAATTGATAGTTTTCTATCTTTCAGGCCTGAATCGATAAGAAAAATCTTTCAGGTTTTAGCATCTTTCAGGCCTTCAATTGACATTATTCCTGTATATATAAATGTTTCCAAAAAAAAAAAAACGTGGTCAAATCTCAATAAAGAAGTAAAATAAAGACTTACATATCTTGTTGAGAGAATATTATTCATGTGTATCCTTGTATAATAATGAAATAGAGTGAAAATAGAAATTTATTAATGTGTGCAACGTTTGTAATAATGAGAATTGAATACTAGTATTCCCTCCGTTCTAGTTTTGTTTTTTTATCTGTCAAAAGGTCTGTCCCAATTTTGTTTTCTCATTTCTAAAATGGAAATAAAGTGCATTCACTTTTTCAAACTTTACCCTACAATTTAACTAATTTTATTCATTTAAATACTATTTTATTCACCATTCACCATTTCAATACTACTTTATAATTTAAATACTACATTCCAACTCTCGCATTAAACTATGTGTAAAGTTAAACGGGAAAACAAAATTGGGACGGAGGGAGTATTATTTATTGACAGTAGATTTTGATGAGTTAATTGTTCAGCATCTTCGGTAGTTGCTTTTTTTTACCGTGCATTTTTATTCGTGTTTGTTTATTAATTTTTTTAATTTTACTATAAAATATTAATGGCACGATAAAATTTACTTACACAAAATCAACTCTATTAAATTATTATTGCAACTTAATTATAACGATTAAAGGACAAAGTACTGCAAAATAAAATACAAGACCCGTTCAATTGTTATTTTCGTTCCCATTGCGTTTTATTAAAAAAATTAATTATGTTACTATAAAATATTAATCGTAAAATAATTGCAGTGATAAATTCGACTTACATAAAATTTTATAAACTTATTTTATTATAGCTTAATGATAACAATTACAGGGACTGCAAAATAAAATACAAGACTCGTTCAATTGTTATTTTCGATCGTTCCCATTGTGTTGTACATATTCTCCTCTTTTCTCAATATCATTGGCTTTAACTAACTTTGAGATGGGTTAAATTAGGACCTCCAAAAACGTATTAAAACATTATATATGAACTGATCGTCGGTAGGTTACATAGGTACACCACGAAACGAAATCAAATTGTATACAACTTTATATACTTACGTAATAAAGTTACGTCATTGGTGACAACTGCAAAATGGCTCCTTATTGAAATTCTCCTTATTAATTATTATTGATGTGATTCAAGAAATTTGGTCTTTGATTAGTGTCGTTCCCAACCTTACTGGAAATATTATCTTTAAGCGATATATCACTGATTAATTCGAGTTGATATAATATTTAATCGAATCCTTCCATTTTAAGTAGTATTATTTCCTTTTTACACGGGTTTTAAAGTAATGTATATATTGTGAGTAAGGTTAATTAAATTGTAAATTAATTATGTAGATATTATCATTTTGGGATAATGCTTTAATTTTTGTGGATAGACTAACAAGGAAAGTATGACTTTTTTTTTTTAATTACTTTGAACAGGAAAGTATGACTACTTAAAATGAACGGATATACACTATAACAAAATAGACCTTTAATGACAACACTCCTATCATGACCTATCATTATTGTTTTTCTTGTTAAAAGTCTTTAATGACAGGAAATAATCTTTAATGACATGTTCTTGTCATTACATATTGTTTGCTGTCATTAAAGACTTTTGACTAGAGAAGCAATAATAATCGTATTACTGTTATTAAAGATCATTTTTCTTGTAGTTATAATATAATTATTCAAAAATTAAAATGAACTTAAAAGGTAAGTACAAAAGTATGACTAACAGTAAGCCTGATAGAGGACTTTTATATATGAGAATGAAAATGGAATTAAAAAAGAATGTTTGATTGAAAACTTTAAAATCTTGCTACTATATTCCGTATCCAAAATGGAGGAATCAACCCATCCTCAATATTTTGGGTGGAATGGGTTTCATTCCACCATTAATTTAAATGCTTTCATAATTTAAAATGTTTAAATAAAAATATTTATTAACAATAATAATAATAATGTTATTCTCTTTTTAAAAAATTACAAGTAAATTGATTTCATTCTTAAAGAATATTTGCAAACCAAATAAAGGAGGGTACTTACAGAACTTTTTCCCATATCAAGATGATAAAAATGTTGTTAAAGAGCGAGCTGATATTGGGTTTGACTTGTCTTGAGGTTGGGTCCATTGTCTGAATCGGCTCAGTCGGACCCAATTTTTGGAAGTGTAGAGGTTCGTCTTAAAGTACTCAAAATGAAGACCTTTCTACAGAGAGGTTTCCCTTCTTTCCAATAGATTTGCTTATAATAGTATCAAATTGCAATAATGTAGGTGGAATGAAAAGAGCAAAAATAAGAACACCGAAATAGTTCTTAGGACTCACTAGTTACCTTTTGTTAGAGATTTTATTACCAAGCAGTGACGGAGCCAGAAAAATCGTTTAGGGGGGCTCGATTATTGCAACTTCACAATATTCACATATTCAAACAAAAGTCATTATTTTTTATACTAAATCTAACCAATTTCATTATTTTATGATAAAATTGTACACACCACTCTCAAGACTTTAATCATTATACAATTTTTTTTTAGAAAAGGATGGAAAGAAGTCATGATAATTTGACAAAATGTCATAGACATAAAACTAAACATATATATAAAATTAAAGGTACGTATAATGCAAAAAGAAAATTAATTATGATAGAATTTTACACATCACTCTCAAGACTTTAATCATTATACATTTTTTTTTGAAAAGGATGGAAAGAAGCCATGACAATTTGACAAAAATAAATGTCATAGACATAAAACTAAACATATATATATATATAACTAGTATGATTCCTGCGAAAAATCGCGGGTTTCGACAAAAAATGTTAGATTTAGTTTTAAAGAACATCATATAAATTTATTTTTATTAATTTGGTTATCTAATTATTAATTATTTATTTTTGGCAAATGTATTAACGTTTTTTGGTATATCGTAATCAGACTTTACTTGACCCATATTTTATAAAATTTGGCCTAATTTGGACAAAATAAAAAAGAGTGTCCTAATTTTGCAAGTTTGGAAAGATTTAGTCCTAGTTTTGCAAGTTCGTAAAGATATTATCTAAATCTTGCAAACTCGTAAAAATAGTGTCCTAATTTAACAAACACTCATAAAAATAGTGCCCTAAATAACAATTTTTCCGTTATAGCCAATTTAGTTGATGGTAATGAAGAGTATTAATTTTAATTTAAAGAGCATTAATTGGTTAAAGTGAAGTGTATCTAAAAATAATTATAAAGTGGTTCATATATGAAATAATTTAATTCCAAAACATACTCTCAACACTAATATTTTAAGTTAAGACACGTAATACCAAGCTGAGGTTAATCATATTTCTAATCTATCGTTAATATTAACTGAACTATGAATTGAATTGTATACAATAAATCATGTCTTATAATTTATGAATAATTTAACTCATATAAGCAAGAAACAACTATTTTTTTGCAAGTTCGTATATATATTTTCTCAATTTTGTAAGTCCGCAAAGATAGTGTCATATTTTTACAAACAATCATAAGGCAGTGTCCTAAAATAACAAAATTTCTCTTATAACCAATATATTTTAGAAAAGCAAGATTTAGAAATAAAAAAATAAGGTCAATTTGTTATGTCTTTAAATAAACTTTTTAATATGTGAATACTATCAAAATCAATGGATGAAACAAAATTAATGGATGAAACAAACGTTAGAGGACCATAAAATTAATGGATGAAACAAAATAACAAAAAAAAAGAAAAAAAAAGACCAAAAAGTTGCAAAAAATTTGCAAAAAGTTTGATATCATAATTCTATTATCTAGTATATATATATATGTGTGTGTATGTGTGTGTGTGTGTGTGTGTAAAAGTTAGAGGACCATAAAATTAATGGATGAAACAAAACTGAAATATAGCGTTTGTGGGCGTAATGTTTTTTTCAGGTTAACTCATAGACTATGGAATTTCTCAGTCAGTCCTATCAAGTTTGGAAAAGATCCACTGGATACTATTGATATAATTAGATGCACGATCCGGTATAGTTTGTGGTATCAGAGCCATTTGTGTGTAGATGTATAGTTATTGTTTATGGTTATGATTCAATACAATCTTATTCTAATGAATCTTTTCAGTTTGAAGGACAATGTCCAAAACTCTATCATTCAGGAGTATGATATTCCTGAGAATCTTGATATGTTAAACAGATGGACTATTCCTAAAATTGAACCTAAAACGGTTTATAAAATCGGAACTTTTGAAAGAATATGTCTTAAACAAATTATTAAAACCACGGAATCCTCGATTTCTTTAAATGAAGAAGAAATGGTTATTAAATTACTTAGTAAAGACGATATTTTACCTTTTAAGAACACTCATAAGTTTCTTCATATTGGATGTGTTCAAATTGCTTTCAGACCCCTTACCCTTAAAGGTCTCCCTGAAAGCTTTCTTGCTGCTCTTAGAGATGGCAGAAACTGTAACTGGAAACAATCTCTTATGGGAGTCATTGAGTCCAGTCTTGCGTTAGGACCTGTTTATTTCAATGTCTATCCTAACTTATCCCTATCTTTATCTGATGAAAATATTCTTAATGCTTTGACATTAAATGTCAAAACACATGGCTATAATTATATGCCAGGGACTCAGGTCATATGTATTTGTTATCGGATTTACTATAAACCCCTCTTTACTCTTAATCCTAGGTGTAAAATTAGTGAGAATGATAATAATGAAACTATTCTTATTGAAACTAATTTTGGTAAGTCTAGTATTACTAAAAGAAAACACATAAAATGGGAAGAAATTAATTTTCCCGATAATTGGGTTTTGGAACAATCTGTGCCAAAAATTCCTTTTATTAACAGTGATTTAAGTCACATAAAACATGATAATAATGGAGTTATCAATATTGGTTTTAATAGCCAAAAAAGACAAACTTCTCTTTCAAGGTCCTTCTCAGGACACTCTTATATTTCCCCTTTAGATTATGAGGTAAACCTTCCCTCTACGTCTAGAGCTTCTACTTCTCATTACAGAGAAAACATGTTTTCTAAAAACAATGATTTTGATGATAATGATATTATTATTAATAAAAATAATATTATTCACAATGCTGAAAAAGAACCCGAAACAATTTCGGAATGCAATTTCAAATTATGATTTATGGATTTAAAACTTATCCTAGATTTTTCAAAAGGTTCTTTTACAAGAGCCTATATTAATAATGAGTTTAATAATCCCAAATGGGATGATTTTAGGTTTTGGTATTTCAAAACATTTTCTAAAGATGATCTTGACTACTTTGTCAATAGTTTTTATAAATTTTGTGAAAAACACAATGAGATCACTTACTATGTTCCTTGGTTTAAAAAACCTTTTATATTGATTATATATCTGTGATTGAACGTGATTATAAGATGGTTGCTGGAGGGATTCAAAGATCAGTCTTTCCTCCTCATATCCCTTTTCAAATGGAAAAGAATGGCAGAACTTTTAATTTTCTTTCATTCTCTAAAATCATTGAAAATGATACTCTTCAAATCACCGCTAAGCATATCAATTATATGATTGAGCAAAATAATTTTTGCAATATTTATCTCTCCATTCTGGGAGAAGAAATAATTTCCTTACATGATAAAATTGACAGGATTATTTCCTTACACGATAAAATTGATGAGATTAATAAAATTATTTCTCAGACTAAGTCTGAAAATAAAGATGATAATGTTGATACTGTTATTAAAACTGCTTCTTCTATACAATCACCAATTGAAATTAAAGATTTCAAAACTGAAGCTTCTGTTTCTGAATTTGAGAAAATCATTAATGAAAAATTTGAAAAAATGAATATTTCGGTGCTTGATAATAATCTTGAAGAAGACTCTTCTTGTTCCTATGAACTTGACAATCCAAGTATTAATAAAATAAAATGGGCTGATAAACCTACTTTAAATAAACACTATTATCAAAGGCCTACTCCTTTAGATGTTCTCCATGAAGAACAGGAAAACTTTTTTAATACCTCATATTCTGGAAAAAGTATTTATGAATGGAATATTAATGGCGCTAGTGATAAACATATCTTCACTCAGTGTCATAGAATGCTCATGTATAGTTCTGCTTGCAGAATTTGTGGTAATAATGATCTACAAACTGCTCAAGCTATAACTGTTGGTTTTATTGGCCAACTCAAAGGTTGGTGGGATAACTATTTAAGTCCCAATAATAGAAATGAAATTCTTTCCTCTGTTAAAACTGAGAATAACGAAGTTAAAACTGATGTTGTTTATTCTCTTGTGTGTACTATATTAGAACACTTTACTGGCAGATTTACTAATAAATCTGAGAATACTAAAACTCTTCTTTTAAATATGAAGTGTAAAACTCTTACTGATTTCAGATGGTACAAAGATACCTTTTTATCTAGAATTTATGATATTCCTGACTGTAATCAGGATATTTGGAAGAATAAATTTATTGATGGCCTTCCTTATTTATTTGCTGAAAGAGTCAAGAAAATTTTGAGAAAAGACTCTGACTCGATCCATTACGAGTTACACTCTTTTGGAAAAATTATCAGTATTTATGTGCAAGAGGGATTAAATCTTTGCAACGAACTTAAATTAAGGAATTAGATGAAAATAGATAATCTCTTAGAAAGAAAACAGTTGGGTCATTTTTGTGACCAATTTGGTTTAGATAATTCTAAACTAAAAAATAGTATTAATAAAAGAAATAACAAAGAGATTAATTATAAACCTAATTATAGAAAGCATAAAAGACATCCTGTTAATAAACGAGATAATAACACAAACTATACCGGATCGTGCATCTAATTATATCAATAGTATCCATGGATCTTTTCCAAACTTGATAGGACTGACTGAGAAATTCCATAGTCTATGAGTTAACCTGAAAAAAGCATTACGCCCACAAACGCCTGCGCCTATCCATCGGCATAACGGCAAAAAGGGCACGCCCACATGGTTAACTCATAGATATCACTAGAAATCTCAAACCTACCAGTTGAACCAACGCTACCTTTGATATAACAACATACAGATTCAATAGAAATAAGTTCTCAAATGCATATGAAAGTAGAGTATAGCTATGCTAGGCCATGATTCAATACAAGTAAATTAGCCGACCATTAAGGCGGCAATAATATAATAAAAATTTAAATTCAGAATTTAAATTAAACAATATACCTTAAACGACCACCAGGGCCAAGTGTTTATTCAGGAAATTTACAGGGTTACAGCTTAAAGGCAACCAGAGGGTAAAGAGAGAGAAAGAGAGAGCGAGTCTAAACTCAAGCGTACCTCCCACAGAAGAACAAAGACTAATTTATAGAAGAAGAAGAGCCAAACATGAAACCCCGGATTCCAAAAAAATAAAAAAGTGAATAGTAAAAAAGTCAAAAGTGAATAGTAAATACTATTCATGAACAGAGCTTGGTCTGTTGGTGACCTATGCAATGACGAAATTTGATTCGTCTTTTTTCCTGAATCTTTTCTTGGTTAGATCGCCATTAGAGAAGCTTGCCTTCGTAGAAGAATTAAAGTCTTCTTGAATCTTTCCAATTGTTGGAAATCATAGGGTTGTCCATAGTAAGATCCTTTAAGGATTGGGATAAAAATTTCAAGAACTCTGATTTTCTTTTTGAGTCCTTTAAGATAATTCTTATCTTTAATTTTATTATTATCTTGGTCAAAATTTATATGAATAGGAATCTGCCAGATTTCGTGATGCAGTCCTATTCTGAAGAATCTCCAGTCTCCAGGGACTCTTTCTTCCATTACTGGTTTTCTTCGATTTTCCCTTTAAGGGATTTCTTCAGAAGATCGAAACTCTCCTGGAGAGAGAAACCTTGATAATCTTCATTGGGGTCTTGGGAGTCTTGCATATCAGACCCAGAAGCCATAGAGGAATCAGATTTTAAATCTGAAAAATCAATGTCTTTAAAAAGATCTTTCTTGAGGTGATCCATATAAAGATCAATAATTTTTCCCTTAGGGATGATTCCCTGGTACCTTTTGGTATACTCAGAAAGAGAAGGGAGAGTCTCAGAGATTATCTTTTTTTTGAATTCTTCAATCTTAGACTGAATTCTATAAATATTTTCCTGTACGGGGGGTTCCTGAGAACCTTCCTGGACAACATTTAGGCTGCCCCAAAACCTTGTGGCACTTCTTCTCCATAGGCAGGGTAAATTAAATTCAGTATAACCGAATTCTGCTCTCCATTTCCAGACCCATGGAATACCCGAGAACATGAAAGTGGTTTTACCACTTGTATTATGTGTTTTACTTGAAGAAGAGGCAATAGAGTAATCTTCAAGGAGGCCTTTCAAATTGTCGGGTAGAATATCTACCGAAGCCCCGAAAGTATTCCACCAAGAGGTGAACCAATTAGGAATTTGATTCCTTCCAATGTTCTCACAGATTTTAATCAACCAAGTGTGGGTATGCTTAGCATTTTGGTGGAAAAGAGTTTTATGAAAACTTTCAACATAATCCCAGTAATTATACTGGAAAGTAATTTGACTATTCTTATTAGTCACTTTTCTCTCAGCAAGAGGTGATATTCCCCATTCTTGGATGGAGAAAATCTTTTTAATAATAAATTTTGAATAATTTATATTATTCTTGATTTGAAAATGTTGAATATCAACACTACCAAGTTCAATAAGAATGTTTTCATAAAAACCTCTAGGCTTATAAGTCTGAGTAGCCCAACCATTATTTGGGACATATTTCTCCATGAGAGTCCATGGGGATTCTCTGAATTTTTCATCATCATCTTCTATAAGAAGAATCAATTCCTTATTAGGAGAATCAAAGTACTTAGTCTCTGTCTGTACTGTTGAAGCATATGATGCTTCCTCGGTGTCAAGAGAATTATTCTCTGTTGAAGTAGAGGTTCTAGCTCTTTGTTTAAGGAACTCTTGGAATTACTTTTGGTCTTTTAAAGAACTTTCACCAGAAATATTCTGGTGATAAAGGGATCTTTGTCCCATTTAAATGATAGGAGGTCTTCCTCCTCTGCCTCCTCTTCCTCTGTAAGAGGAATAGGTACTTCTGCCAGACTGGCTCATTTCTGTCATTTAAGAAATAAACTTGCGGGTTAGAAAATCAGGAATATGATTATCATTTCCTTTTAAATGGATAATATTAAAATCAAAGTAAGCAAGATGTGATTGCCATCTGGCAAACATTTGCTTGGACACATTATGTTCAACATCTTTGGTAAACATAAAAGTAGCTGCTTTACAATCAATTTTTATAGTAAACTTTTGATTGTATAAATCATCTTGGAATTTAAGAACACTTTAAACAATAGCTAAAATTTCTTTAGCAACGGTAGAATAATTCTTTTGAGAATTATTCCATTTTCCAGAGTAGAATCTGACAATATATTCATGTCTATTATTGGGGTTAATTTGTTTTAAAATACCACCATAATCTAACTCAGAGGCATCTGTTTCAACAGATTTTTCCCATAAGGGATTTGCAATAGTAAGACAAGGAATGTTTTTAACCTTTTCTTTAATTTTTATAACAGCTTTAGTATGATTATCATTCCAAGGTGGAGGATTCTTTTTAAGCCTATCATAAAGGATGGCAGAGTCTTCCGCAAGATTTTTAATATAAGAGGATACATAATTAAGACTTCCAAGAAATCTCTGTAACTGAGTTTTATCAGTAATGATATCTGGAAATTTATTTCTAAATTCAATGCTTCTTTGAATAGGGATAATATTCCCCTTTTCAATGAAATGACCCAAAAATTTTATTTTTGTCTGAAATAAAATCATTTTTGGTTTTGAAATTACTAAACCATTTTTTATGACAATCTCTTTAAAGATATCAAGATGTTTAAAATGTATATCAATGTCTTTAGAGAAAACAAGGATATCGTCAATATAAATAATAATAAAATCACTATAGGGATTAAAAATATCATTCATAATTTGTTGGAATTCAGAGGGAGCATTCTTCAGACCGAAGGGCATGACAGTCCACTCATAATGCCCAGAAGGAACATTGAAGGCAGTTTTATACCTGTCAGAAGGATTAATCTGTATTTGCCAAAATCCTGATTTTAAATCAAATTTGGAAAACTCAAGTGCATTAACTAACCTGTCTAAGAGATCCTTTTTATTGGGAATAGGGTGTCTAACCCATTTTAAAGCTTTATTAAGAGGTTTATAATTAATGACTAACCTTGGAGCACCGCGTTCCTGCTCAGAATGCTTATTAACATAGAAGGCAGTACAAGACCAGGGGGATTTAGAAGGAGTAATAAGTTTTTTTTTGTAATAAAGATTCAATTTCCTTTTTACAAAGCTCTAAATAATCAGATTTCATCTGACAAGGTCTTGACTTAGTAGGAATATCAGCATCATTAAAATTTTCTTCATAAGAAAGAGAAACAATATGTTTCTTTCTGTTCCAAAAAGCATTTGGGAAATCATTGCAAATATCAATGTAGAGTTTATTATATAAAAGCTGGATTTTATCCTGAAGCTTGGAGTTCTTTATTCTATCTTCAATAGTGAAGGAATTAATCTCCTCTTTGAGAAAATTGATTTGACAATTTTCGTAATTGATTTGATCCTGTATAATATCAAGAATATTATTAATAGGTTTAGTAATGAAACAGAAGGAAATAGGTGTTTCCTTATAAACACCAGAAATTCCTTCTCCACTAACCTGTATAGGGTAAATTTTTTTAATAAAAGGAAGACCAACAATCATTTGGCTAGTTAAATTTTTAACAATAAAAAAATCATTGTGAATACAACAATTATCAATACAAACAGAAGCATTTCTGAGTTTGTATTCAATCTTTAAAGATCCTCCTCCAGCATGTGAAAGAGATTGAGTAATTTTTTCAAAAAACTTGGTGGAAATAATGCCTTCCTGGATAACATTTTGGTCGGCTCCACTATCTATCATGGCAATAAAATCCTTTTTATAAGAATTATTAATAAGAAGAGAAATTTTTGTATACAATTTTCGAGACATAATCATATTAATGGCGGAAAGATGGTTTTTATCGATATTGAGATCACCACTAGAGTTAAAAAATTGAGAAAGGGTAGTGGTGCTAGTATCAAAATCATCAATTTTTTCTTTTCCTTTTTCCATAAGAGAAAGACGAAGAGAGAGATCAATGTTCTGTTTTTGTAGGACTTTAACATTATTTTTAATTTTATCAATTTCCTGAACTAAATCATTAATAGTTACAGGGTTTTGTTTAATATTTTTATGGTTTAGAATTCTTTCTAATTCTCCCATATTATAATAATTATTATTATTGACCTTATTCGAAAGGCTAGTTTTATTCTTATTAGAAGAATCTTCGAATTGTTCAATAATTTTGTCTCTTAAACTGGGATCTTTGATTTGTTTAAGAAAATCAATAATATTTTTATTATTATTATCTAAAAATGAATGTGAACCAAAACTATTCTCTTGTTTGTACATATACTTATATTGTAACTCGAATACTTTTCTTACATTAATTGCGACTAATAAGATGTCATATTTTAATTTCATATACAAACATAATGAGAATCTGTTCCTAATTGTAATTAATTTCGGATAATAAGATGTCATATTTTAATTTTATTTAATTGTATTTTATTAGTTTTTTTAATTCGAACAATGAATGAATTCTTCTATTCGACAAAATATTTTCTTTGGATAAATACTACAAATTAATCTATATACACATATACTAATAAATCCAACATAATATACCATTAGATACTAAAGCGATTAGAGATCAGATATTTATGGTCGAAAGGTCATGAATTTCGAGTTGCAAATTTATCGCAAAAAAAATCGATAAAAATATTTTCTAATAAATTAATTGAGAGTTATTGTTGCTTTATACGTCTTTTAAACGACGATACGTCATTTGGAGGTCTAGTTGAGATAGCATCTTGAATTTATAATAAAAATTAAGGTTAATTTGTCTAAACTTGCTAAATTACTAATATTAACCAACTGACATTTACATACACATCACACAGTTTAACTTAATTATATTAGCGGACTTAACCAAACGTCGTCGCATGTATTCACAAAAAAAGAATTAATTCAACAGAGTATTAGCTATTTTTATTCAACAATACTAATTACATAGAAACGAGTAATAACATTTTAAGTATAAAGTAATAGCTGATTTTACTAAATAGTATTAACTGTCACATTAAAACATAATATGAGGTGATTAAAACACAATGGATATACAACAATGCATGCCCATGTATATATAATGCAAAAAAAAAAAAAAAAATTAAAGGGGAAACTTATTAAAAAATATTAAATTCTAGTTAAAGGGAATAATAAAAAAAAAAATTACAAACGGTACATAATACCCAAAATCCATCAACTCAACATAATTGTTGTATGATCCAAGGCAAACAATTAGCACTATGTTGAATATATGCCATAAATTATTAATGCACAATAACTATGGCAAAGTATAATTATTTACATAAAAAAATAAAATTAACCCTTGAGCAATTTAGAATTTCGATCTTGGACTATAATATGACTATAAATTTCATGATAGCATGAACAAGTTAAGATTGATAGAAGATGACCCAATAATATAATCTATAACAACAATTGTTAAACTCATTAAATTTTATGTACCTTTGGACGAATTCAGAATTTTTATATTATTTAAAGGAACAAAGAGCTAAGTATTGAGTAAATATGGTAATTTAAATCACCATGGTAGAACATTTTAGGATAATACCCAAATATACATTACATTTTTAAAATTAGTAGTGTAGTAATCAAGACAAATAAATAGGAACATGTTGGGACAATGCCATATATTATTAATGAACAATTATGATCAGTTTAGAAGTTGTAGGAGGATATTCATATATACAATTCGGACATTTAAATCATTTAGTTGTAACTACTACATTTTTCTTAGTACTAATGAAAAATGAATAGCAAAACTTAGACAAATAGGATGGACATGGTACTATTTAAAGTAAAAAATAATACATAAGAGCTAATACACATACATCCCTAAAACAAAATTAGTATTGTATAATTCAACGCAAAGAAATAGTAACATGTTGAAACTATGTCATATACCATCAATGTGCATTAACAACACCAGACCACACTTTTAGTCCCTGCATAATCATCCATCATCACCAAAAAATAATTAAACCTCAAATAAACAATGAAACCCACGATCTAAAATTTTAAAATTTCGGCAAAGACAAGAAATATAATTTTTACATTAAAAAATTCAAGTTGCTTATCAATCTCAATTGCCGATGTGTCTCGGGATTTAGTCAGCTTTATAGATCAAGTCAAGGTGTCCTATTTGTATACTTGGCTTGAATTAATTACACTTGTCATGGCAACTTGTGTATCACAATATGTATTGATCCCTCATCCTCCTTCGGTAACAATTACGAATAAAAAAAGCAACTTTCCGACGTGCTCCAGGATTTAATTGGCCAAATAGATCAAGTCACGGTGTCCTATTTGTATACTTGCCGTTGAATTTATCACCTTTGTCATGGCAATTTGTGTATCACAATAGTCTTGCGGTAAATGTTGGGAAAATAGTGGTGCCCGGAATCTATTCGGGATGAAATTTAAATACGAATTTAAATACAATTATTACTAGCATGAATTAATCCTAATTAATTCAAATAATAATTCCAACAACTAATTATCATCATGCATGTTAAATTAATTTCACATATTTAACTAGGCGGAATTAAACAAGTAAATATGCGATTAACGCACCTCTCGTAGTATTGGCCTTTGGATATACGGGACACTTGTAATCTCGTTCTATCAACCCAAAGCCTTCTCAAGTATTTCCCTTTTCACCTCACTTGATCGCCGGTGGGAGACGCTTTCAAGCAATTTAATAAACTAAGGAAAAAGAAAAATATATATGCTTCTTGATTTTTCCAACACATGGAATTATGTTCTTGGAGATGAAATAATCATCTCCTATTTATAATATGTAGGGGCCGAATTTTTGGGCTTATTTTAGGCTTGGAAAAAATCTTTTCTTAGACTCTAAGAAATCTTGAATATATCTCATATATTCTTTTCTCCACAATAAAATATTCCACAAAAATCTCACCCTTCATATTTAGGGATGCAATTTTCGAAAACTTCAAAGATGAAATCCAAGATTTGGATCTTCTTGAATATATGAGATATTCTTGTATTCCTAGAATACATATCTTCCATAATATCTTTCCAAGAAAATCAACAAAATCTTATTTCTCCTAATCATCATATTTTCGAAAATAATAAAGAAAAATCAGCATAATTATTTTCTTTTTATTTTAATCACCTTATCATTATTGGGCTACTTAATGGACTACTTGAGGGGCCTTAAGGAGAATTAAGATTGGACCTCCTAATGGACTTCTGAATTTCAATATTGAGCCCCAATATAATTCAGCCCATTAATATTAATTATTACCACTAATAAATTAATATTGCACTATCCATCTTAATCCATATTACGATAATATGGGCTCCCGATTATTATTTCCCGCGTTTAAGATTATCAAGTCCATTAATTAATTGAGCTTCTGAATAGCTCTAAATTAATTAATATATTTCACCTTGGAGTAAAGACAGCTCAACATTATTATTCGTACCGAAGAAACTAATTCTTCACTTGCAAGATTTGGTACAATAAAACTTCTGAGCCCACCAAGGGGACTAATCATACGAGCCGTACTCGCACGCGTTTCTCCGTATTAAATCTTAGCAACCGTCGTATGATTAATATTACTGCCCAAGACACAAAGTTCGAAGTCACAATGATTCTCACCCAACATGAATCAAAGCAGTAACCATTAAGCACACACGGTCCTATTTAAGTGACGAAGATTAAGAAATCAACAACCACTGAGGTCTAATTCTTCACCTTTCAGAACAGAAGAATTTATCCTCGCTGTAGGACCTCTTCAACACATATTAAATGTGCTAGTGCAATCTCTTAGTCAAGACAGACCAATCTGAGCCTTACACATCGACCTTTAACGGCGGATTGTTCAATTCCACCTAGGTCGTGAAATGTACGTTTAGTTACAAGTAAACTGTTAATGTTGTCTTCCGTGATCGGGTATCACCACATTAACTACTATGTAACACGTACTATATATTGAACGGTTTGCAATAGAAATTCAACATTCAATCATAACTAAAGCAAATGCGATAAAAGAATTATTCTCATAAAACAAGTGTTTGATACACGAGTTATACAAAGTAAAAGCATACTTTCACGTATAACTCCAACAATCTCCCACTTATACTTAAAGTCTGCTTTTAGTATACATCACGCATGTCTTAGTGTAGTAGCTCTTCGTGACATCTCATGTCAACCTACACTAACCTAATAATTCCTCCCACTTATACTTAAAGCAGATTGGCAATAGTCTTGACTCCCATTCCATCCACATGTCTCTCGAATGTACTCAGAGGCAGACCCTTTGTGAATGGATATACTAGGTTGTCCTCCGACATTTACCTTTGCCACTTCTTTATCTCCTTTCTTAACGATTTCTCGTATAAGATGGTGTTTTCTTTCAATGTGTTTGCTGGCCTTTTGGGCTCTCGGTTCCCTTGAATTTGCAACTGCTCCGGCATTGTCACAAAAGACAGTTATCTTGTCGGGCAAATTCGGAACAACGTCCAAGTCCACTAAGAAGTACTTGAGCCAAACCGCTTCTTTCGCTACTTCACAAGCAACTACTTATTCGGCTTCCATGGTCGAATCTGCGATGCATTTCTGCAGATCGCTTCTCCATGTCATGGCTCCTTCTCCCATGCAAAACACACTACCTGAGGTAGGTATTTTGGAGTCTATGTCTGATTGGAAATTTGAGTCCGTGTATCCCATGAGAATTAGATTGTCTGATTGTTAAATCAACATTCCATACCAAGTTCTTTTCAGAAACTAAAGAACGCATTTAATTGCAATCTAATGTGCTTTCCCGGGGTTACTTTGATATCTTGCCATCATGCCCACGGCAAAGCAGATATCCGGTCTCGTACACAACGTTGCATACATAAGACTTCCTACGTCCGAAACGTACGGAACGTCTTTCATGTCATCTATCTCCACTTGCGTCTTAGGGCATATTTCTTTGGATAGATGGATTCCGTCCCTACAAGGTACAAAACCTTTCTTGGAATCTTGCACGCTGATATGCTTCAAAACAGTGGCTTTGTATGAAACTTGCGATAAGCCCAACATCTTCCTCTTGCGATCTCGAGTGAACTTGATCCCAAGGATGTGACCGGCTTTTCCCTAAGTCCTTCATATCAAACTGATTTGACAGCCATACCCTTACGTCTGACAATACCTTTACATTGTTTCCAATGAGCAGAATATCGTCTACGTATAATACTAAGAATACCACCGCAGTTCCGTCACATCTTTTGTACACACAACTTTCGAACTTATTTTGATCACAAACCCATAAGACTTAATTAATTGATCAAAACACTGGTTCCAAGTACGCGATGCTTGCTTAAGTCCATAAATGGATCTCTTAAGCTTGCATACGAGGTGCTCTTGGCCTTTTTCAACGAAACCTTTGGGCTGTTGCATATAGAATCCATCAAGACTTCTGTTAAGGAAAGCTGTCTTGACATCCATTTGCCAGATCTCGTAATCTAAGTGCGTAGCGATCGACAAGAGAATACGGATGGACTTAAGCATAGCTACAGGCCACAGGCCACAAGCCTTGCTTTGAAGGTCTCTACCCTTCCGTCCGGTCCTCTTTTCCTCTTGTACACCCACTTACATCCAATGGGCTCTACCCCATTAGGTGGATCAACCAACTCCCACACTTGATTATAATCCATCGAACCCACCTCGGTTTCCATTGCGGTTTGCCACACTTCATCGTCTTTGTCTTGGATTGCCTCGTCGTACGTTCATGGGTCTGATTCATCGCCGGGAATCAAATCCGAAGATTCTCCAATTCCCATGAATCTCTCGGGTTGCTTTGCAATCCTCCCACTACGACGGGGTTCCGGTTGTGAAGGTATGACGTGTGGTATATCATCTTGTATACTTGGTATAGGAGTTTACCCTCTTAACTCGTCTAAGGTAATCTCACTTCTGAGCTTTCTTTTGTTCATATAGTCTTCCTCCAAGAATTTAAAGTGCGAACTAATCACGGTCTTTTAATCCTTGAGACTATAGAACATACACCCTTTCGTTCCCATGGGATATCCTATAAGCAACCTTAATTCCGAACATGGATCCAATTTACCGGCTTCCTTGTCTAGCACGTATGCCGGACAACCCCAAATCTGCAAGTGTCTTAGACTGGGCTTGCGCCCCGTTCCACAATTCCATTGGGGTTTTAGGAACCGATTTGGATGACACCAAGTTTAGAATGTAAGTCATTGTTTCCAAGGCGTTACCCCAAAACGACTTGGGTAAATCCGAATAACTCATCATGGATCTGACTATTTCTAAAAGAGTCTGGCTCCTTCGTTCCGCCACACCGTTCTATTGAGGGGTTCCCGATGTGGTCAACAGGGATACAATCCCTTCTTCCGATAGGTAGTTCAAGAATTCATTGCTAAGGTATTCGCCTCCACGAACAAATCGTAGAGACTTGATACTTCTTTCCCTATGCATCATAAGGTAGATGTATCCGTATCTTGAGTAATCATCAAATTACTCATACCTCTTCTTGCTATGATCGTCATTGAACCACACATATCGGTATGAACGAGTTCTAACACTTCCGTAGTTCTATTCCCCTTGGCTCCAAATGCCCTCTTGGTCATTTTACCCTCTAAACAGGATTCACAAGTTGGAAACGGTTCGACTTGGAATGATTCCAAGGATCCGTCTTTCACCAATCTCTCTATCCACTTTAGATTAATATGACCTAGTCTAAGATGCCATAGAAGTGTTTCGTTCATCTCCGAAGAACGCTTTCTTTTATTACTCGAAATAATCGATGTGTTATTAGATTCAATTTTGTGAGTGGTGTGCCCAAATAATGGTATAAAGATCATCCATTAAAGTTACGGAACGGATAAACTCATCGTTTCAAGCAATAATAACATCCTTATTAAAAGAAACTGAGTATCTATTCAAACAGTTTAGAAACTGAAGGTTGAGTTCTTTCTAAACTAGGAACATGAGGAACGTCTCTCAAGACCATAACTCTATCTTCACAAGATAGGCGCACTTCTCCCACTGCTTCAGCTGCCACTCTCGTAGCATTGCCCGATGTGATGGGGATCTCACTTCCGTTAAGTCGTCGGGTTAGCTTAAACCCATGAAACAAATGTGATCAGTAGCTCTCGTATCCACTATCCACGAATAGACAGCATACGCCACTTCACAAGTTTCGACGACTAAGGTGTGTGAATTACCTAACTTTCCTAGCCTCTTAGGCTTGGAACAGGCAGACCTCCATTGTCCTCTCTCACCGCAACTAAAACACTTCCCCTTCGATGCTTGCCTTTGCCTTTGCATTTGCCTTTCGCAACAATTGGATTTGCTTGGATCCGGCCTTTGGTTCTCTTCCTCTTTTTCCCTCCCTTGGGACCAAAAGAGGTAGACGAACCATTAGCCACCATAGCACTAGACTGGTGCTCCATTATCACCTCCACCGAAACTAAAGCTTGCAAGAGCTCGGGCAAACGACTTGTCCGTACATTCATCTGACAGTTCAGATGAAACTACTCAAAGCTTCTCGGTAGGGAATGGTATATGAAATCAATCAAAATCCACACCAAGTACTTCCAACTTGTTAAGGTATGCCATTATCTCGAGAACGTGCTCCCTCACGGGCGTTCCTTCCACCATTTCCAACTTGACCGAGTCATGTTTGGTGAACTGATTAGTCATGGGATTCTGATGTGAAAACATCTCTTCAAGGTGTTCCATGATTTCAACAGCGGATATAATGTCTTCATGAACGCGCCTCAAATCCTCAGACAAAAATGTCAAGATGATGCACTTCATTCATTGTCACGCTTCCGATCATAAACTGCATCTTCCCATTGCTTGACTTATCATTAGGCTTGCCGGGTATATTAACATAAATAACCCAATTGTGTTTTCGTGCAGTAAGGACAAATTTAAAAAAAACATTTCCAATCGATATAATTCTCTCCAAAAAGTTTATTAACTTTAAGATTATTAAACAGTGGATTAAAAGGTTGCGACATGATGAAATGAGAATAAAACATACATTCATATCAATATCTAGAAAAATATGAAATTATCACATAATTCGATCACATCAATTATATTGAAACCTTAAAACAATATAATCATGCATCAGCCAACATCTCGAAACAATTTAAATGCGCCACGAGGGGTGGTCTATACATTTAAATACATTCAAGCGGATCACAAACTTAAAAGTTACAAATCCTTAATTCAAAATTAATAGTTGGCTCCCACTTTGACCACATAGAAACTGACAGGGACTCCGAGGGGAGTAAGTTAATATCAATTTCCTATGCCTAAGTAATAACCATAATTAAATACAGTATTATTATTTCGCTTTGAGCAAGCCACTCGTGGTGAGGGTCAATACCGCCACTAGTAATAATCCACAATCATCCTTTCGGAATTTATTCATGTGAAATCCGTTCTTTTGGCCGATCCGAGGGGGAAATGTATTCCAAAAGAACTTCACAAATAAATAAATTATGGAGGTCAAAATAATCCAATTTTAATATCCGGAATAAAATTGCGATTATAAAAACATACTTAGTAATTTTCGAAAGTAAGGTTTTTCTTGGACAATTAAATTCATGCAAACCATATTAACAAATAATAATAAGTGCACGAAATAAAACATCCATCAAAACAAAATTAAACACATTGGAGCACTCAAATCCAATTGTCACGGTTTAATTTCTTCACGTCTTGATGCGAAAAATTGTCCTTGTTGCTTTCCGACGTTCGTCTCGACGTGCTCCCACTCGAACAACAACACTTCTTCAAAAACAGCATCGTTTGGGGGTCGGGACGACGTTTAAAATCACACGGAAAAAAAACACGAACCGAAAAAATTCCACGGCTCGAGATACAGCGCGCGTCGGCCCACGAAGTGGGCCCGCGCGCTTCCCGGCCCGAGAAGCGCCGAAACGCTGCCCGAAGCGCGCCGAAGCGCAGCCCCGAGGCGCACCCGAGGCGCTGCACGGAGGCGCACCCGAGGCGCTGCACGGAGGCGCACCCGAGGCGCCCCGAGGCGCTGCAGCCCGCGCCCGAGGCGCGCGCACGCGTGCGCGCGGCGCCGTGCACCCGTTGCGCACGGCGTGCGCCGTGCACCCGTTGCGCACGGCGTGCGCCGTGCACCCCCGTGCGCCGTTTTTTTCGCCGTTCGTCCTCGTTTTCTTCACCCTTGCATGATTTTACGTCCATACACGCGCCACGCTTGTATGCGTCGTCCGGGTACGCCGTTTTTAATTCTTCGTTCTTCGTCACGATCCGGTTACAATTTATTTTTACAAAAAAAAAAATACTAGATCTAGACTAGTCTATTACAATGATCGAATCAAAATAAAAACAACTAATCTACTCGTTGATTTTCTCACGAGAAAAACGAATTCGAACGAATCGAATTAAAAAACAATTAATTTACACGCATGAAATTAACAACATTAAAACCATGACAATTGGATACCTGCAAAAAAGATCTAACAATTCTACTATCCAATTTCAATTTAATGTTTAACAATTTAAATTCCAATTTAAAATTCAGAGCCCGAAACCGGGGCTCTGATACCAGTTGTTGGGAAAATAGTGGTGCCCGGAATCTATTCGGGATGAAATTTAAATACGAATTTAAATACAATTATTACTAGCATGAATTAATCCTAATTAATTCAAATAATAATTCCAACAACTAATTATCATCATGCATGTTAAATTAATTTCACATATTTAACTAGGCGGAATTAAACAAGTAAATATGCGATTAACGCACCTCTCGTAGTATTGGCCTTTGGATATACGGGACACTTGTAATCTCGTTCTATCAACCCAAAGCCTTCTCAAGTATTTCCCTTTTCACCTCACTTGATCGCCGGTGGGAGACGCTTTCAAGCAATTTAATAAACTAAGGAAAAAGAAAAATATATATGCTTCTTGATTTTTCCAACACATGGAATTATGTTCTTGGAGATGAAATAATCATCTCCTATTTATAATATGTAGGGGCCGAATTTTTGGGCTTATTTTAGGCTTGGAAAAAATCTTTTCTTAGACTCTAAGAAATCTTGAATATATCTCATATATTCTTTTCTCCACAATAAAATATTCCACAAAAATCTCACCCTTCATATTTAGGGATGCAATTTTCGAAAACTTCAAAGATGAAATCCAAGATTTGGATCTTCTTGAATATATGAGATATTCTTGTATTCCTAGAATACATATCTTCCATAATATCTTTCCAAGAAAATCAACAAAATCTTATTTCTCCTAATCATCATATTTTCGAAAATAATAAAGAAAAATCAGCATAATTATTTTCTTTTTATTTTAATCACCTTATCATTATTGGGCTACTTAATGGGCTACTTGAGGGGCCTTAAGGAGAATTAAGATTGGACCTCCTAATGGACTTCTGAATTTTAATATTGAGCCCCAATATAATTCAGCCCATTAATATTAATTATTACCACTAATAAATTAATATTGCACTATCCATCTTAATCCATATTACGATAATATGGGCTCCCGATTATTATTTCCCGCGTTTAAGATTATCAAGTCCATTAATTAATTGAGCTTTTGAATAGCTCTAAATTAATTAATATATTTCACCTTGGAGTAAAGACAGCTCAACATTATTATTCGTACCGAAGAAACTAATTCTTCACTTGCAAGATTTGGTACAATAAAACTTCTGAGCCCACCAAGGGGACTAATCATACGAGCCGTACTCGCACGCGTTTCTCCGTATTAAATCTTAGCAACCGTCGTATGATTAATATTACTGCCCAAGACACAAAGTTCGAAGTCACAATGATTCTCACCCAACATGAATCAAAGCAGTAACCATTAAGCACACACGGTCCTATTTAAGTGACGAAGATTAAGAAATCAACAACCACTGAGGTCTAATTCTTCACCTTTCAGAACAGAAGAATTTATCCTCGCTGTAGGACCTCTTCAACACATATTAAATGTGCTAGTGCAATCTCTTAGTCAAGACAGACCAATCTGAGCCTTACACATCGACCTTTCACGGCGGATTGTTCAATTCCACCTAGGTCGTGAAATGTACGTTTAGTTACAAGTAAACTGTTAATGTTGTCTTCCGTGATCGGGTATCACCACATTAACTACTATGTAACACGTACTATATATTGAACGGTTTGCAATAGAAATTCAACATTCAATCATAACTAAAGCAAATGCGATAAAAGAATTATTCTCATAAAACAAGTGTTTGATACACGAGTTATACAAAGTAAAAGCATACTTTCACGTATAACTCCAACAGTAAATCCAAGTATTACAAAACTGTGTTTTTTAAAATTAGAAGAACTTAAAATTAGGGACACAATGGCTAGAGAGTAATAGTTGTCAACTAATTGAGGCTACATAAATAGGATTTAATTTGAATTAAATTCTTTGCCCCAAACTATTTAGTTAAATGATTTATAGTTATGCCTCATAATCATGATTTAATTTGAATTAATACTGCAACTTTATATAAAGGAAACTTAATACATGTGATGATAATAAATTGTTTTAAATTCATATAGTTGATTAATTGTTCGACACTTTGAATTTGATCCTGCAGTATTGAGAATATTAAATAACTTGACCTTTTTAATGTAAAAAATTGTATTTTCAGTTCTATTTTGAAAATTATAAATCTTGGATTATGAATTTTACTATTCATCTCTCTCTAATTCAAGGAGGTAAGGGAATTTACAATCCAAAGTTTAAAAATTTCAAATAAGGTTGAAATAATAATTTATACATTAAAAAAATCAAGACTGCAGGACCAAATTCAAAATGTCAAAAAGTTAATGAACTACATAAAATTAAAACTATTTATCATCATCCCATGTATGAATCTTCCTTTATATAAGATTGCAATATAAATTCAAATTAAATTACAATCATGAGATTTAACTACAAACCATTTAAATCATTTAGTTGTAATTACTATATTTTTCTTAGTAAATGAAAAAATGAATAGCAAAACTTAGACGAATTAGATGGACATGGTACTATTTAAAGTAAAAAATAATACATAAGAGCTAATATACATACATCCCTAAAACAAAATTGATAGTGTATAATCCAATGCAAAGAAATATCAACATGTTGAAACTATGCTATAAACCATCAATGTGCATTAACAACACCAAACCATACTTATTAGTCCCTGCATAACCATCCATCATCACCAAAAATTAATTAAACCTCAAATAAACAATGAAACCCACGATCCAAAATTTTAAAATTTCTGCAAAGACTAGAAATATATTTTTTACATTAAAAAATTCAAGTTGCTTATTAATTCCAATTGTCGATGTGTTTCGGAATTAACTCAGCCTTATAGATCAAGTCAAGGTGTCCTATTTGTATACTTGGCCTAAATTAATTACACTTGCCAGATTCAAAATTCCGAAAAATTAAGGAACTACATAAAATTATATTCTCTTTTATTATCATCCTATGTATGAATCTTCCTCTATATAAGATTGCAATATTAATTCAAATTAAATTACAATTATGAGATTTAACTACACATACCTTGACTAAATAGCATGTGTTAGAGGATTTAATTAAAATTAAATAGTATTTACATAAGCTCAATTAGAGGACAAGTATAACTTCCAAGCCAATCAACATAATTATTCACAAAAGTCTAAAACGGTAGAGATGAAATATAATTTTTACATTAAAAATTGCAAGTTGCTTATTAATCTCAATTGCCAGTGAGTTTCGGGATTTAGTGAGCCTTATAGATCAAGTCTAGGTGTCCTATTTATATAATTGGCTTGAATTAATTACACTTTCCATGGAAACTTGCGTATCACAACATGTATTGATCCTCCATCCTTCTTTGGTATCAACTGTGTTAATATTCTCGACGAATAAAAAAAACTTGCCGACATGTTCAAGGATTTAATTGGCCAAATAGATCAAGCGACGTTGTCTATTTGTATACTTGCCGTTGAATTAATCACCCCTGTCATGGAAATTTGTGTATCGCAATAATATTGCAAAACTGTATTTTTAGAATTAGAAGAACTCAAAATTAGAATGATTTACTAGAGAGGAATAGTTGACAATTAATTGAGGCTACATAAATAGGATTTAATTTGAATTAAATCCTTTGCCCCACACTATTTAGTCAAATTTTCTTTATAGTTATGTTTCATAATCATGATTTAATTTGAATTAATACTACAACCTTATATAAAGGAACACTAATACACGGGGTGATAATAAATTGTTTTAAATTCACATAGTTGACTAACTTTCCAACATTTTTTTTTATGTTGGAGTATCGAGATTTGGAGAAACTAAAGGACCAAATTGACGGGTTTTTTTTTTTTTTTTTTGAAAACGGAGAAATTATAGGACCAAATTAATTCTAAAAATTAAATCGTTCCATTAATCCATTCTAATTATTCATCTTATCAGCGTATAATATGGGTAACATATAAAAACAAAGACGTGTGTTTGAGTTTTGTTATCATTAATTACCTTAAAACTTTTAAAATAATAATTTTACATAATAAAATACTAAATTATATATTCCCAAAGAAAATTACACCGAAAGTGCACACACACATATATTTTATTTTTTATATGTTCATTAATTTTCTCCATTATAAAGAGTGGATATTATGTATGCAATTCAAATGAAAGTAGAATCGAAATAATTGAAGTCAAATTAACGATTTTTTTGGAAACGGAGAAATTATAGGACCAAATTAATTTTAAAAATTAAATTATTCTATTAATCTATGCTAATTAGTCATCTTTTCAGCGTAACACCATTTAATTTAGCATTGTACAATTAATGATTTAAAATTAAAGGTGGTGGAAAGAATTGAACGTGATCACGAAACTTCCATATGCAAGAGATAGAGTGGTGGAGTGTTACTTCTGGGTTGTGGCAGTGTACTATGAACCCAAATACTCTCATGCACGAATTATGCTTGCTAAAACCATTGCTTTTGTGTGTATGTTCGATGACACGTATAACCCTTATGGTACAGTTGAAGGACTTTAGGTTCTTACCCATGCAATACAAAGGTAATTATCCAACTTTTAAATTACAAAAATCATGTTGCTCATCAACACCAAGTGTGAAATGATCAATCTGCCTACTTAATACTGAAACACATCGGCAAGTTAATCTTTAAACCCATCGGAAACTGACACAAGAGGTAAAACGTAGAAGACAAATGCTCTTCGTACGAAAACATAGATAACTTGCTTAATGCTTAATTTCCAAAGTTGAGTACATAATTTCATTTTGATCCCCTATTTATAGGTGATAAACAAGTCATATAAGTGAAAAGTCATTCAAAGGCATTAAAAGCAAAAGTTAAGTCTTGGATTAAAAAAAAAAAAGAAAATGGTCAAGAGTCTTGTTTTAATACTTGTTGAATCTTGACTACCTCTTAATCTTCCTTGTGTCCCACATCAGTCTCCCCTTCCTGAAAAGAACTCGGCCTCGAGTTATCCGTATAAACTGATGGCTTCTCGGGATGATAACAAGATAAATCCACCACGTTAAAAGTGCTTGAAATACCCATAGTTTCCGGAAGATTCACCACATAAGCATTATCATTGACCTTATGGATAATTTTATAAGGCCCGTACTTCTTTGGCTGCAACTTATGGTACTGCCCAACTGGAAACCTCTCTCTTCGAAGGAAAATCATGACTTTGTCTCCTTCTTCAAACACGTTCAAGCGACGATGCTTGTCCACGGCTGTCTTGAATTTTAGATTAGCTTCCTCCAACTTCCGACGAACCTCAACTTGTACATTCATCCCTTCCTTAGCTGAATTGGCAGCAGCCAAACTAGCAGTCTTTGGTAACTTAACCAAGTCCACAGCATGACGTGGTCTCTTTTGATAGACCACAACAAAAGGAGCTTTTCCAGTAGAGCTATGAATTACGCTATTGAAAGCGAATTCTGCTTGTGGCAAAGCATAGTCCCGTTGCTTAGGATGATCTCCACAAATGCAATGAATTACGGCCTCCATTTGTCCGTCAGTTTGGGGGTGCGCCGTGCTGCTGAAATTTAGCAAAGTATCAAACATCTTCCACAAAGTCATCCAAAAATGGTTAAGAAATTTGGTGTCACGGTCTGAGGTGATAGACTTCGGCACCCCATGCAAGCGCACTACTTCACGGAAGAAAAGACGTGCAATATGAGAAGCATCAGACGTCCTCTTACAGGGGATGAAATGCACCATTTTTGAAAATCTGTCCACCACCACAAAGACAGAATCAACTCCGCACTGAGTTTGGGGCAACCCAAGAACGAAATACATGGATAGATCCTCCCAAATTGTGCCGGAATAGGTAAAGGGGTATAAAGGCCAGTATTTTGTGTACACCCCTTAGCCATTTGGCAAACGTGACATCGACTAACAAAGAACCCCACTTCTCTCTTCAATTGTGGCCAATAATACCGCTCCTCCAAACTAGCGATAGTCTTCTCTCGACCGAGGTGTCCGCTTAGTCCACCACCATAAAGATCTCGAATTAGTTTATCCCTCAATGAAGTACGCGGAATACACAAACAATTTCCACGAAAAGAGATACCCTTCATGCTCATAGAAATCTTCAAAAGGAAGTTTGCCCCATATTTTACTAAAGTCTTCATCATCCTTGTATAACTCACGGAGAACTTCAAAACCGGTGACTTCCTGGCTCATCGTAATTAACAAAGCCGCACGTCTACTTAATGCGTCAGCAGGTTTATTTTGAACACCGGACTTATGCTTCAAAGTGAACGGAAACTGCTGCGTGTAGGCGACCCACCTGGTATGCATTTTACTAATGTTCTTCTGGCTCGTACTTTAGAGCCTGGTGGTCAGTGTACAAAACAAACTGGTCTTGAATAAAGTAATGCTCCCAATGCTTCGAAGCTCTGAAGACAGCGTAAAATTCTTGTTCATAAGTTGACCACTTCTGTCGCGGTTCACTCAATTTCCTACTGAAATAAGCGATTGGTCTTCCTTCTTGAGATAACACAACACCAATTCCCACACTACATGCATCACACTCCACAACAAATAACTTCTCAAAGTTGGGAAGTGTAGGTACTGGAGCTGTACAAAGTTTCTCCTTAATTAATTCGAAGCTATCCGTTTGCTCTGAACCCCACTGAAATTTTCCTTTCTTTAAGCAGTCAGTTAAGGGTGCCACTATTGTACTGAAATTCCGAATGAATCATCTGCATAAAGTAGCTAGCCCGTGGAAGCTACGAATTTCTGTTACAGACTTTGGGGTTGGCCACTCCCGAATTGCCTTAAACTTTTCTTCGTCCACACGAATCCCTTCACCGCTAATAATAAAGCCCAAGAAGACAAGGCTAGTATGTAGGAAGCTGCACTTCTTTTGGTTAATATAAAGTTTATTAACCTGTAATACCACCAAGACTTGCCGCAAATGCTCCATGTGCTCAAGTTCGTTAGCACTATAAATCAAGATATCATCAAAATAGACTACAAAAAATTTAACCGTAAAAGGTTTCAATACCTCATTCATCAACCGCATGAAGGTACTAGGAGCATTTGACAACCTGAAAGGCATAACAAGCCACTCGTATAATCCTTCCTTTGTCTTGAAAGCGGTCTTCCACTCGTCCCTCGGTCTGATGCGGATTTGGTGATACCCGCTCCGCAAATCAATTTTACTGAAAATCTTTGCGCCCGACAAGTTATACAGCATATCCTCAAGCCGTGGTATGGGGAACCTGTATCGTACGGTAATTTTATTTATCGCCCGGCTATCCACGCACATGCGCCACGATCCATCTTTCTTTGGAATAAGTAGTGCTGGAATGGCACAAGGGCTCATGCTCTTCTGAATCAGACCTTTGCGTAAAAACTTTTCCACCATTTGTTGTAACATCTCACTCTTCTTTGGGCTCATTCCATAATGTGGCAAGTTAGGTAAGGTGGCCCCAGGAACCAAATCAATTGCATGCTGAATATTTCTCATGGGTGGAAGTTCAGCAGGAAGTTCCTCTGGGACTAAGTCTTGGAACTCCTTGAGCAATTCTCGTACCAAATTTGGAATCAGCTCTTTAGGCTCAACTACTCCTGCCAAAAAAACTGCCTTCATCACCAATGCATGGACTTCCTTGGTTTGTCGAACATCTTCCACCAAGTCCGACCCAGAATGTGTAAGGGTAAAAAAATTCTCCGCTCTTGGAGACTCATTCTTTTGCTTGAAACCCAAGGGTAATAGAGTGATCTTCTTGCCATCCTTAAAAAACTGATAAATATTTTTTCGACCATCGTGGGTAGTGCCAAGATCAAACTGCCAAGGCCTACCAAACAATAGCTGACAAGCATCCATGTCTACCACGTCACAAGTGACCTCATCCTTAAAGTATTTTCCTATAGACAAGGGAACTCGGCACCTGTCTTTCACTTTAATTCCTTCACCATTTATAATCCAGACAATACTATAAGGTTCAGGGTGTTTCTCAATAGGTAGTTTTAAAGTGTTAACAAGGTTTCAAGAGATAATATTTTCACAGCTACCACTATTAATAATCAACTCAAAAATAAGATTAGAAATCGTGCACCTGGTTCGGAATAATGCATTCCTCTGCGTATCATCTCTTCGTGGCGATAGTAATACCTTTCAAACCACCAAGGCCTGTTGTACATCATCATCTTCGCCATCTGGTTCGCAAACCCCATCTTCCTCGTCTTCATACTCAGTCTCCACCGCTAAATTCAGTCATATTGACCGGACGTCATTTTTGGCAGTTATTCGATCGATGCCTGATCTCTCGACACCTATAGCATTTATCCCCAATTGGCCTTGCATAAGGATTATTGACCAGTTTCTTTGCATGATCCTTTTCCACCATTGCACGTTTCCCAGGATTGGTAGTACTTTCTGCATCAGGCTTGTGATTTGGCTTGGATGATTCGGCAAAATTTCTTCGGGTCTCTTCTCGCCCATATCGATGGAACCCCATTGACTCTGCTCGTTGCGCCATATTTTGAGCATCACTAAGGGTAAAGATGATCTGACACCCAATCTTGTCACGAATTGCTTATTTTAATCCATGAATATACCTCGCAACTTACTGGCCTTCGGTTTCCATCTAGTTGTTTCGTGAGGATAGGCGTAAAAAATCCAAAAGTATATTCGGATACAGACTTTTGCCCATGTGTTAACGTCTGATATTGGTTGAACAAGAATTGGTCGTAATCTAGTGGAAGAAATCTGGCCATCAGCAACTTCTTCATCTTTGGCCACAATCTGATTGGTTGTTTTCCTAACCGTCATCATTGGTTTTGGACTTGCTCCCTGATTAAGCGTGAAATTGTTATATTTTGTAGCCCGATTTGCCTACATTTTGATTGATTTCGGTGAGTATATAGAGTCAATTGAGCATTATTTTCATAAACTAACTAATTTGCCTCTTTGATGCTCATAGATGGATAGAGGGTAAAAAAACAGAGTTCGTAGAATTTTGAATCGACTCAAACGGACTCCCGGATGAGAAGATATGGAAGAAATACGAGAAATGCTAGTCCGAACGAGCAAAAATATCATTTGGCCCGAAGAAGGAGGACTCAAGTAGAAAGGGGTCGAGTCCTTAGGACTCGACCAACATGAGCTCGAGTCCTAGTTAAGTTCTGGAGAAACAAGGCACTTGACCAGGCCTTGCTCGAGTCCTAGGGACTCGAGCGGTCGAGTGCGCACTCGAGCTAGAAGGGTCGAGTCCTAAGGACTCGACCAGGAGGAGATCGAGTCCCATGATTGCGCTGGAAGAGAGAGGCACTCGACCTCGAGGAGGTTGATTCCTAGGCACTCGACCTAGAGGAGGTCGAGTCCTCCACGGTTTATTTCGGTCCATGAGCTTCCAAATCGACCCGTTGCCTATATATACCCCATCCCAAGCACGTCTTAAACTACCACTTGACAATTAGAGATAGATTTGAGAGAGAAGAACACCGGGAGAGTTGAGCAAGCATACTTTATTTGTAATCGAGGTTTTGACACTACGAGTTCATAGATTAGAGTTTGATTTTGATTTTCTTTATTTCTTTCCTCACACTTGGTACTTAAGACCTTTGATTTCGTTCTTAATTGATATTCGTTTTTAGACTTTGATTCTTTCTTAAACCCTAGTTTATGTTCTTGAGTTCTTTTTCAATTAAATTCATCATGTCAATGTTCGTTGTTTGTTTAATTAATTTCGTTCGTGCAACAACCATGTTAGGCTAGAACCCTTGTATGCTTGGGGTAGGATATCTTTCAAGAAGAAGCCAGGAGAGGAATTACGTCAGGCTTGGGAAAGATACTCTAATATGCTCATTGAGTGCCCGCAGCAGGGGTATAACGAGGGTGATATAATGGCTTATTTCTACTGTGGAGCCAGCAAGGCAGGTCAAGACCACTTTGATGCATGTGCTAGTGGAGCATTCTTGAATTATGGTGCAGCTCGGTGTAAAGAGATTGTTGATAACATTGTCAAGAATGCGGGGCAATGGAATGAGGCATAAGAATTTCAGCGAGCTTATCAGATGGATGAGAGCGAGGGTACTAGAAAACTGTTGATGGCGATGATGGAAAAAATAAGTAACTTGGAGGTCGGCCAGAGTTTAAGTGGAGGGAATACTGCATTGAGTGAGAAAGTGGATCAGCCAGGATGCCAGCAAGAGGTGGCCAACTATATGAGAGGGCCTAATTATAATCAGAATGACTATCAAAGTGGAAATTATCAGGGGCGACCAACTTATGGTCAACCGTTTGTACCACCGGGTCCACAGCCTCCTCAGAATCAATGGAGGAATACTCAGGGGTATCAAGGAGGCCAGCAGCCTCCTCAGAATCAATGGAGGAACAATGGAAATTTCTCTTATAGTAATCCGAGAGTGGGGATAATTGTACCTCCAAATGTCGACCCTGGCTCAAAACTCCCCGGAGGAGAAGGAGGTGCTACCACTGATGATATGTTACGTATCATTTTGCACAAGGTGGAGAAAGGTAGCAAGAGGTTGTCCTCTTTGGAGTATGATGTGAAAGAGATGAGTAAGAAGAATGATCAGCGTGATCAAGATCTCCAGAAGAGGGATATGGAGCTGAATAGAATTCAGCAAGAGAACAATAGGTGGTTCACTTCCATGGAGTATCAGATTAGCCAGATTGCAAAATCATTGGGTAGAGAGCCCGGAAAATATCCTTCTATGCCGGAGGGAAACCCGAAAGAGCAATGCAAGGCGATCCAACTAAGAAGTGGAACCGAGTATGACGGTCCTCCAATGCCTGCTGATTTGGAGAAGATACATAAGGAGATTGAGATGGAGGGTCAAGAACATAAGAAAGATGGAGGTGAGACAGTTGAGGTAGAAGTTGAGAAGGAAGTTGAGGAAGAAGGTGCTAAGAAGAGCAAAGAACATAAGGATCAAGAGATTGAAAGAGTGCCAAAGTGGAAAAAGGCAAAAGAAGCAAGGAAGAACGTGAAGGAAACTGAGCGAGATGAATGGGGGGTACACAAATCTGTGCTACCGGTCCCATATCCGCAGCGGTTCATGAAGAAATTAGATGAAAAATTTGCCAATTTCCTTGATATTTTTAAAAAGTTGCATATTAACATACCTTTTTATGATGCTTTGGAACAGATGCCTAATTATGCCAAGTTCCTGAAGGACTTGATAGCTAAGAGGAGGAGAGTAGATGAGCCCAAGTTGGTGCAGTTGAACCATGAGGTGAGTGCATTAGTGCACAAAGCGCTTCCCCCGAAGTTGAAAGATCCCGGGAGTTTTACGATCTTATGTGATATCGGGAATTGAGTCAAGAAGGGAGCATTGTGCGATCTTGGAGCGAGCATCAATCTTATGCCCTTGTCATTATTCAAGAAGCTGGATGGTGGAGAACTTTAGCCGACAATGATGACGCTTCAACTCACCGACTGGTCTATTACTCGACCTCAAGGTGTGGTTGAAGACGTCCTTATTAAGGTGGGAGATCATATATTTCCAGCTAATTGTGTGGTGCTTGACATGGAGGATGAGCGCGTTCCTTTGATCTTGGGAAGGCCTTTCTTAGCTACGGCCGGGATGGTGTTAGATGTGGCGAATGGGAAGATCACGTTGAAAGTTGATGATCAAGAGGTGAAGATTTCCCTATATGAGGCCATGAAACACCCGAAGGAAGATGAGAGCTGTCATTCCATTGATGCTATTGACCCTTGTGTTGAAGACACATCTCTTAATCCTTACCCTTCTTTATTCATGATTTTGATAGTCCTTCACTTGATGATATAACCTATGAGCGTTATGATCTTAATTGTTTTGATAGGGATAAAGGCAAAGAGGAGTTGAAGGATGGAGATTTGAAAAGAATGGATGTGGCTAAACTAGAAGAGAAAAGAAGAGTTGAATTGAAGAAGCCAAAAGTCAAGAAGTGGGTACCTCCGTGGAGAGCGAAAAAGAAAGTGAAACCACCGCCCGAGGTGAAGAAGGAGGATGGGGATCGAGCGAAAAACTTAGACAACTTCTCTTATGAGAGTAAGGGAGGTAAATTTGAGTATCATGCCCCATAAGCTCCTTTGAGCTCGGTCCGGCATTAGGACCTTAAAAATAGCGCTGAGTGGGAGGCAACTCATTTTTATTTACTTTTGAGTGTTTTTAGTTATTAGGGTGTTGTTTTGAATCGTAAGTTCAAACCTCGTACTTGAGAGTTTTATTTTGTAGGCTTGCCTTGAGGGTGAAGGAATGCCCAAGAAGTGGAGATTGACGGGACCAACTCGAGACAAGGGAGTGTGCCAAGTTGTTGAGAGAAACTGAATTATTTGGATGAGGGGGGTGGAGTGTTTATATGTTTTATGGTTACATTGCACAGGCACACACCCTCTCGTTGAGTTGAGTTTGGTTATATATTGTGCCTTGAGATGCTTCTTGAGCTCATATTTGCTTTGATGTGCTACTACATATTTCATGCCTATCAATTCTCTTATGCTTGTTGATTGCTATCTTTGAGTGTGAGTATGAGTTAGTGATTTGTGGAGTTGAGTTAGAGTCTGAATTGTGTGAGTGTAGGAGTTAGAGTTAAGTTGAGAGGGAACTCGTATGCTTGCGAACTTCTCTTTTGAGTATTTATGTGATGATAGTGAGAATTCACTAGGACTAGCATGGATGTGAAAGCCGTGAGATTTAAGCTATAAAGAGATTAAATTCATTAAGTTGATCCCATTGTTTGTGAGTGGATCATCACCTTAGAGGATGCTAGAACTTGTGGGTGCTCTCGCTTCTTGATTGTGTCTAGTTTGAAATGCCGAAAGTAATTTTAGGCCATCTTTGATTTATTGAGTCACTTAGCCAAAATAAGTCTACCAATGACATTTATCTCTTGTTAACCCGTTTGAGCCTTAGCCTATTTTATTTGCTAGCACATTTAAACTTAACCAAATTCTAAAAATCTTTTTGTCCAAATTTGAGTGGAGAATAGGAAAAGTTGTGAATGAGAAAAGGGATCAAGTTGAGTTGAGAAAGGAGAATTATTAATGCTTTAGTGTATCTGAGAAGAAGGTGTAATGAGATTTTGAGTTGTGGGAAAGAACAATGAAGTTGAGAATGAGCAAAAGAAATATGAGCTCATATAAGTGTGAAAAAGAAAAAAAAAAGAGTGAAGTGATTGAAAAAGTGAAACGAGTTAGAAAAAAATTGAAGTGTTGAGAGTAGTGGAATTGAAATTGTATTGCTTGAAGATGATTGAAGTATTCTGTTCCTTATCTCGAAATACCAAAGTTGGTTTTCTGTTCTCCATTCACTTGAGTCACTTATCCTATATAGTTACCCCACCTTTCCAAAGAGCCTACATTACAACCTTGATAAAGTCATTTTTGATACGGCATGGATTCGAGAGTATGATCAAAGTTGAGAGTGCTTACAAGCCTATGGCTGCTGATATGTGTGAATGATTGATTGAGTGAGTCCCTCAATATTGATATACACTTGTGAGGGAGTGAAACACATCGTTGAGTGCACATCCATATTTGATCTTGGTGTTTCTTATTGTTATTGCATGAGTATGATGAAGGGGGTGAGTTCGTGTACGAGTGATCGATCTTTGACGCTTGAAGCTCTATTACTTGCATGATTGGGTTCTTTAATTCATTCTTAACAATTTCACTTGACTTATTATTTTATTGCTTGAGGACAAGCAATATGCTAAGTTTGGGAGGGTTGATTAGGCGTGAAATTGTTATGTTTTGTAGCCCGATTTGCCTACGTTTTGATTGATTTCGGTGAGCATATAGAGTCAATTGAGCATTATTTTCATAAATTAACTAATTTGCCTCTTTGATGCTCATAGATGGATAGAGGGCAAAAAACGAAGTTCGTAGGACTTTGAATCGACTCAAACAGACTCTCGGATGAGAAGATATGGAAGAAATACGAGAAATGCTAGTCCGAATGAGCAAAAGTATCATTTGGCCCGAAGAAGGAGGACTCAAGCAGGAATGGGTCGAGTCCTAAGGACTCGACCAACATGAGCTCGAGTCCTAGTTAAGTTCTGGAGAAACAAGGCACTCGACCAGGCCTTGCTCGATTCCTAGGGACTCGAGCAGTTGAGTGCGCACTCGAGCTAGAAGGGGTCGAGTCCTAAGGACTCGACCAGGAGGAGATCGAGTCTCATGATTGCGCTGGAAGAGAGAGGTACTCGACCTAGGCACTCGAGGAGGTCGAGTCCTAGGCACTCGACCTAGGGGAGGTTGAGTCCTCCACGGTTTATTTCGGTCCATGAGCTTCCAAATCGACATGTTGCCTGCCTATATATACCCCATCCCAAGCACGTTTTAAACTACCACTTGACAATTAGAGATAGATTTGAGAGAGAAGAACACCGGGAGAGTTGAGCAAGCATACTTTACGTGTAATCGAGGTTTTGACATTACGAGTTCATAGATTAGAGTTTGATTTTCTTTCTTTCTTTCCTCAACACTTGGTACTTAAGATCTTTGCTTTTGTTCTTAATTGATATTCATTTTTAGACTTTGATTCTTTCTTAAACCCTAGTTTATATTCTTGAGTTCTTTTTCAATTAAATTCGTCATGTCAATGTTCGGTGTTTGTTTAATTAATTTCATTCGTACAACAACCATGTTAGGCTAGAACCCTTATATGCTTGGGGTAGGATGAACTCGTAGAAGTAGAATGTTGGTACATAATTAGGATAACTCGTGATGTTTAGTGCTAGTTCTCTTAATTAATTGAATTCTTAAAATAAACTTTAGAATTATCTTGGAATTGAGTACGAAAATTATTAGAGAGAGGACGATCTTATCACTCTTTCATAACAAGTAGACTTAACGATAGGGTTATAGAAGGGGTTTATAATCTACCGGTTTATCTAGGGAGGACGACCGTATCACCTTGGGTAAATAAGGATCTCATTAATTAAGCATAATCCATAGAACTTGTTTAGTGAGTTGTGAAGTAGGTTGATATGACGAAGTATTAGAGTTAATTCTTGAGCTTTTAGTCTTTCAATCTAGTGCTAGATTAGGGAAGTTGATTGCCTAGTTTTAGTACACTTAGGATTAATACTTTCACATCACAGTTGTTTTAATTATCATACTAGCTCCGGTAGTATATGTAGAGATTCCTATCCTGAGCATCATCAACTCATATTTTATTACAACCCGTAGTTATTTATTTGATTTTATAATTTTGCATTGATAGAAGTAGACTTAAGAGTAGTTAAATTTCATTCTCAAATCAGAACACACACTCATATTAACTACGACGCGTAGATCTACAGGGCTCTATTCGCATACACACTTTCCCTTGGGTTCGATACTACTTGGTCCCTATACTTGCCAATACTACAGGGATCCCATACTCTTGTGGGGTAACTACTAGTATAGCTAGTACATTGCGTTCAAGTCACTCCCACCATGATGATGTTCCTCACTTCAAACGATATGCTACCAATTTCACCTGTTTGTTGTCAGGTATTTCTACATAATCAAAGAACTGTTCGACTTCCGCCACCCAATCAAGAAACTCCTCGATGTTGAAATTTCCATTGAAGGAGGGGAGATCTGCCTTCAATCGAAACTCATCTTGCTGATACGTCCGATTTCCTCTAAGGGGTTAGGTTTCCCTTCGAGTACTTCTGTTACGTCTTCATCAGATGATTCTTCTCATTGGCATGAAATTCTCGTGGTTGTTGAGGAGCCCCATGATTGATCTGGACGGCCTGATCAACTCTCATATCTCCAATTCTGCCATTTGGGTTTGGGTTACCTCAGACAGCTTGTAAAACTGCCTCAGTTCGTTCAACACGAATAGATAAATCATTAAGTATTGTTGCCACCGCTTGAACCTCTCTGAGCACGTCAGCGAGGGTAGGTTCTGCGTCGTTAGCCATCGCCAAGGAAAAAGCTAAGCTCTGATTACCAACTATCACGGGAGGTAAAATGTAGGAGACAAATGATCTCCGTACGAAAATGTAGATAACTTGCTTAATGCTTAATTTCCAAAGTTGAGTACATAACTTCATTTGAATCCCCTATTTATAGGTGATAAAAAAATCATATAAGTGAAAAGCCATTCAGAGGCATTAAAAGTAAAATTTAAGTCTTGGATGAAAAAAAAAGAAAATGGTCATGAGTCTTGTTTTAATACTTGTTGAATCTTGACTGCCTCTTAATCTTCCTTGTGTCCCACATCAGAAACCATGTTTCTTCATTTCTTAAAACGCATGATAGGAAATGGACCGATGGTGAAGGATCCTTCACAATTGACGAATTATTACATAGAGGTCGGTCAAATGGAATATCACAAAGAAGATAGAAAAACACAATAAGAAACAACCACTCCATTATTGAAGAGATGAACGGAAAATAAAATTAGACAACACAAATTCTTTTAATATTTGAACGTAAAGAACATCAGTACATTAAATTTCATCGGCACAAGCCACACGACGAATAATTTTAACCTACATAGTAAAAGAAGAAAAATAAACAAACCAATTCTGCACAAAGAACAACGATCGCATACCCTCGATCATAGTGTACCCCGAGAATGAGCCGCCAAATATTTAATCGTGTGATACACCAAAACACAACAAAGAAGGAAGAGGAGGTTCATGAATGAAAAATCAAGAAGACAAAAGTCCAATTTATAGGAAAAATGGATATCAATCAAGGGTCAAGATCAATCGCTTGAAATAGAAGGCCAAGATCAAATGTACATCTTAACTCAATGAGGAGCCAAGGCTTGAGGAGTGGGAATACATGTGATTTGCCACATAGGCATTTTTAGTTTTGCAAATATAAGGTATTGATTAAAGGTAAAATGATGCAAAAAGAAAATTAAGGTAAAGCCGAGGAATCAAACTATGAACCAAAGTATTATTCCATCATTCACTAACCACCAAGACAGTTCTATTTAATAGTGTAGGATGAAAACTAACATACATGTAGTAATTTTTCGAAAAAATCTAGGGAGGTCATTGCCCCCCCCCCCCCCTTACCCCACTTCGCTCCGTCATTGTTACCAAGTAATCCAAATAGGAAGAATTGAAGAAATTGTTGATATTATTACTATGTATGTAGAGATTTAGTTCTAATATTATTCTTGGAGTAATTTGCACTTTTGGTCCCATTGGACATGTAATGTTTTACTTTCAGTCCCACCCAAAACACTTTTGGGCCCATAGGAATATTGTTTGGCACTTTTGGTCCCATATGAATATTTTTTGGCACTTTTAGACCCAAACGTTCCAAAACTTGCAAAATTAGTCCCAAAGTTAACGGACACTTAACGGACTTGCACTTTTGGTCCCATAGGATAGGATACACTTGCAGATTTGTTCCCATAGGATTAAAAAATTCACATTTTTTACCTTTTTTTACCAAAATAACTTTATAAAAAGAAATATAATTACAATATATATGCAAATTTATTTTTATTTTAAAATATATATATATATACATATACAATAATATATATATATATATTATATATATACAATAATATATATATATATATATATATATATTATATTTTAATAAAAAAATTAATTAGAATTATTTAATCTATATTAATTATTTTAAAATTAGAATTTCTTTTTTAACTTTTGTGCCATTTTTTTAATAATAATAATAATTTTCTCAACATCTTATTTAATTATTAGTCCACTAATAATCCCCTATAAAAATCTCTAAATTATATATAATTTCACTAACGATTACACACAAGAACATCTTTCTTTTATTTCATTCCTAAAATTTAACAATGCACCCACATAAAAATTATATTATCCATTTTTTTGTCAATTTTTCAATAATAATAATTTACCCAATGTTTTATTTAATTAAAAAACAAATAAATAGTTCTTTAAAAAATAGAAAAATTTAATTTTTGTATTTAATTTAATTTTTATTTAATTTAATTTTTAATAAGGTTTTTAACATGTACAAAAATTGCTACATTATAAAAAAATATTTATAAATTGGTATGTTATAAAAATGAGTAATTTGCACTTTTGGTCCCATTGGACATGTAATGTTTTACTTTCAGTCCCACCCAAAACACTTTTGGGCCCATAGGAATATTGTTTGGCACTTTTGGTCCCATATGAATATTTTTTGGCACTTTTAGTCCCAAACGTTCCAAAACTTGCAAAATTAGTCCCAAAGTTAACGGACACTTAAAGGACACTTAACGGACTTGCACTTTTGGTCCCATAGGATAGGATACACTTGCAGATTTGGTCCCATAGGATTAAAAAATTCACATTTTTTACCTTTTTTTACCAAAATAACTTTATAAAAAGAAATATAATTACAATATATATGCAAATTTATTTTTATTTTAAAATATATATATATACATATACAATAATATATATATATTATATATATACAATAATATATATATATATATATATTATATTTTAATAAAAAAATTAATTAGAATTATTTAATCTATATTAATTATTTTAAAATTAGAATTTCTTTTTTAACTTTTGTGCCATTTTTTTAATAATAATAATAATTTTCTCAACATCTTATTTAATTATTAGTCCACTAATAATCCCCTATAAAAATCTCTAAATTATATATAATTTCACTAACGATTACACACAAGAACATCTTTCTTTTATTTCATTCCTAAAATTTAACAATGCACCCACATAAAAATTATATTATCCATTTTTTTGCCAATTTTTCAATAATAATAATTTACCCAATGTTTTATTTAATTAAAAAACAAATAAATAGTTCTTTAAAAAATAGAAAAATTTAATTTTTGTATTTAATTTAATTTTTATTTAATTTAATTTTTAATAAGGTTTTTAACATGTACAAAAATTGCTACGTTATAAAAAAATATTTATAAATTGGTATGTTATAAAAATTGGTACGTATTAAATAAAATTGAACAAAAATTTGTACGAAAATTGGTATTAACATGTACAAAAATCTTCGCTATGTTATAAATACTGAACCGTACAAAAATTGGTACTAACATTTACTGAAATTTTGGTTCGAATACGGACACTCTTATTCTAAATTATCTAATTTTTTCTTTGGTTGAGTCTATGGAAAATTGAAAGGTGAAGTCTGTGGAGGATTTTTCTAACTTTGTGGTATGCAAATTATTTTGAAATGTTCGAATAAGAAAATGTGCAAGTTATTATGGGACTGAGTGAGTAATATTTTTGTAAAAATTATAATAATTTTTATTTATTATATATCTAAAAATTACAATAATCAATAAAACCTTATTAAAAATTAAATTGAATTAGATTAAAATAATGTTAAATTATTCTAATTTTAAAAATAAATATTTATTTGTTTTTTAATTAAATAAAACATAGGGTAAATTATTATTGTTGAACAATCGGTATAAAAATGGACAATATAGTTTTTATGTGGGTGCATTGTTAAATTTTAGGAATGAAACAAATTAAAAGAAAGAAGTTCTTGTGTGTAATCGTTAGTGAAATTATATGTAATTTAGAGATTTTTATAGGTGATAATTAGTGAACTATTAATTAAATAAGATGTGGAAAAATTATTATTATTATTATTTAAAAGATGGCACAAAAGTTAAAAAAAAAATTGTTCTAATTTTAAAATAATTAATATAGATTAAATTATTCTAATTAATTTTTTATTAAAATATAATATATATATATATATATATATATTATTGTATATATAATATATATATATATATATTATTGTATATGTATATATATATATTTTAAAATAAAAATAAATTTGCATATATATTGTAATTATATTTCTTTTTATAAAGTTATTTTGGTAAAAAAAGGTAAAAAAAATGTGAATTTTTTAATCCTATGGGACCAAATCTGCAAGTGTATCCTATCCTATGGGACCAAAAGTGCAAGTCCGTTAAGTGTCTGTTAACTTTGGGACTAATTTTGCAAGTTTTGGAACGTTTGGGACTAAAAGTGCCAAAAAATATTCATATGGGACCAAAAGTGCCAAAAAATATTCCTATGGGACCAAAAGTGTTTTGGGTGGGACTGAAAGTAAAACATTACATGTCCAATGGGACCAAAAGTGCAAATTACTCTATAAAAATTGGTACGTTGATATCATTCAAAATTTGGTACGTATTAAATAAAATTGAACAAAAATTTGTACGAAAATTGGTATTAACATGTACAAAAATCTTCGCTATGTTATAAATACTGAACCGTACAAAAATTGGTACTAACATTTACTGAAATTTTGGTTCGAATACGGACACTCTTATTCTAAATTATCTAAATTTTTCTATGGTTGAGTCTATGGAAAATTGAAAGGTGAAGTCTGTGGAGGATTTTTCTAACTTTGTGGTATGCAAATTATTTTGAAATGTTCGAATAAGAAAATGTGCAAGTTATTATAGGACTGAGTGAGTAATATTTTTGTAAAAATTATAATAATTTTTATTTATTATATATCTAAAAATTACAATAATCAATAAAACCTTATTAAAAATTAAATTGAATTAGATTAAAATAATGTTAAATTATTCTAATTTTAAAAATAAATATTTATTTGTTTTTTAATTAAATAAAACATAGGGTAAATTATTATTGTTGAACAATCGGTATAAAAATGGACAATATAGTTTTTATGTGGGTGCATTGTTAAATTTTAGGAATGAAACAAATTAAAAGAAAGAAGTTCTTGTGTGTAATCGTTAGTGAAATTATATGTAATTTAGAGATTTTTATAGGTGATAATTAGTGAACTATTAATTAAATAAGATGTGGAAAAATTATTATTATTATTATTATTATTTAAAAGATGGCACAAAAGTTAAAAAAAAATTGTTCTAATTTTAAAATAATTAATATAGATTAAATTATTCTAATTATTTTTTTATTAAAATATAATATATATATATATATATATTATTGTATATATAATATATATATATATATATATATTATTGTATATGTATATATATATTTTAAAATAAAATTAAATTTGCATATATATTGTAATTATATTTCTTTTTATAAAGTTATTTTGGTAAAAAAAGGTAAAAAAAATGTGAATTTTTTAATCCTATGGGACCAAATCTGCAAGTGTATCCTATCCTATGGGACCAAAAGTGCAAGTCCGTTAAGTGTCTGTTAAGTGTCTGTTAACTTTGGGACTAATTTTGCAAGTTTTGGAACGTTTGGGACTAAAAGTGCCAAAAAATATTCATATGGGACCAAAAGTGCCAAAAAATATTCCTATGGGACCAAAAGTGTTTTGGGTGGGACTGAAAGTAAAACATTACATGTCCAATGGGACCAAAAGTGCAAATTACTCATTATTCTTGATATTATTTCCATGTACGTAGAGTTTTAGTTTGATTTGTAAATTACTTGTAGAACACTTATTGTTATTTATAGAGCACTCAATGTGTTATTGTATATATACACTTGTAAGTCATTCAATAAAATTGAGTAACGACAATACCGTTTCTTGACTCCTTTTAGTGGATATGTAGAAAATTGTCAAATTTTTTTTTTTTTTTTTGCCTCAGGATTTTGTTGGTCTAATGAGAAGACCCTGATCTATAATTTTATTTATTTTTACTAGCAATCTCAGCCTCGTCCAAAGCCACTGAGTTGCCTTTGATATCATTCAACATCATCAATGGTAACCACATTAGCAATTCCCACTACCCGTGTTATCTCAATAAGACTCGCATCTTGGTCTGCCATAAATTGAAACTATTCATTCCCATGAATTGGTCGATCTTCACATTTACCTCAGACATCATTTTCACCAAATTACTAAAACTCTAACTGGACTCTAAATACCAGTTTGTTAAAACAGGACGCAAGAAAGAAGTATAAAACAAGAAAATAAACCACGCAAAAATTTATGTGGTTCACTAATGTTGTATTACCTACATCCACAACAAAAGTGAGGACTCGTATTAGGATAACCTAGGTCAAATAATAAAAGTATTTATAAATCCATAACAAATTGAGTCTCGAAAATAATTCCAAACCTCAAATTGAGCCTAAATTCACTGATGTGTTTTAAAAAATACATAGATTAAGCACAAAGTTTATTGCGATTATACCTATTGGAACATTGTTTATCCTTCAATAGTATGTACTCCATGATTAACATAACTCAAAAAATCATTTATTTGGGAGAAATATATAATGCTTAATTAATTGGTTAATCATCCAGCCGAACAAATGACAATGGACTCAGTGCCCTCAAATTAAATTCCGAGATAGATTCACAATCATGGATAGAATTAAAAAAAAAAAAAAACTAGACTTACCACTACTACACATTTGGACTTGGAGAGCTATACTTGGAGAGCTATTAAAAAAACCGCTCTCCAAAACAAAGCTTGGAGAGCGGTTTAACATAATTATATTAAAAAAAAATGGCTAAGACAGCGGTTATTAACCGCTCTCCAAGTGTTAGTCTAAGAGAGCGGTTAAAAACCGCTGTGGTAGATGGAAGGTGCAAGAAAGCGGTTAAAAACCGCTGTCTAAGAAGGAACTTACAGAGTGGTTTTAAACCGCTCTCCAAGTGGAACTTGGAAAGCGGTTTTTAACCGCTATCTTAGAGAATTACTTGGAAAGCGGTTTTTAACCGCTATCTTAGTGGAATTACTTGGAAAGCGGTTTATAACTGCTCTCTAAGAGTTTGACCTCAATTTAGCCCCTTTTGACCCTAATTCGACGCGTACAATTTTCCTTCCCCACCATATCAGAGCCGTGGTCCTCCACCCCCACCGCCGCAAAGGAGCTTCCTCCCCCCACCCCACCGCTGTGACGCCGCCCAGCACCGCCGTGACGCCGCCCAGCCACCGCTGCCCAGCCACCGCCGCTGCTAGTCCGCCGTTCGGCCTCCCCATGCGGCATTGCACCGCCGCCGCCCCTCCACCGCCGCCCTCTCCACCGTCTTCTACAGGTATGTATATAATATGTATTTTAAATGTATTAATATGTATATATATGTATATATATGAAAATGTAATGTATATGAATATGCATATGTATATATATATATATATATATATATATATGAATATGTATGAATATGTATATATATATGTATGTTATTGGTGAAACATTGGTTAATTGAAGGCTTTTTGATTAATTTTAGATGAAATTGTTGCAAGTTAGGTTTAATATGTTAAAATTATTTTAGATGAAATTTGTTAGAATTTTAGATGGACATATTATAATTTTTTAGAATTTTAGATGTATATATCTTAATTAGTATTAAAATGTTAGACTTTATTTCAAGAGGTTTATAGATGAGAAATAATATTGAAGGCTTTAGGAATAATTTAAATGGAATTGTTAGAATGCATGTTAGGATATATGTTAGAATTTTAGATAAAATTGTTTTAGTGTGCATGTTAATTAGTATTAAAATGTTAGAATTTGTTTCAAGAGGTTTATAGATGGGAAATATTGAAGGCTTTAAGAATATTTTTAGATAAAATTGTTTGAATGCGCGCATGTTATGATTCATATGTTGAAATTTTAGATGAAATTATTTTAGAGTGCATGTTAATTAGTATTAAAATGTTAGAATTTATTTCAAAAGGTTTATAAATGGGAAATATTGAAGGCTTTAGGAATATCTTTAGATGATATTGTTAGAATGCATATTAGGATTCATATGTTGAAATTTTAGATGAAATTGTTTTAGGGTGCATGTTAGGATTAATATGTTAGACTCAACACGTGTACTTTTCGGTTAATCTATATAGGCATCTCTAGTTCTATATGGATCGAAAGTGGGTTCGGGCAGATAGATTATCAGAGGAGTATAGGAATGGGGTGGAAGAGTTTTGTAATCATGCAATTAGACACTGCACCGACCATCGATACATTTTATGCCCGTGTTGGAAATGTATGAATGGAAAAACTGTTAGTGGTCGAGAAAGTTTGTTTGACCACTTGATGTGTCACGGTATTGATAAAACATATACCGTTTGGACATTTCATGGTGAGAGAAGAGATGGATGTAGCTCTAGCAACATAAGAACTGACTTTAGGTTTGAAGATACAGTGGATGAGGATAGTTTCAGAGATGTACCGAATATTGATACATCGAGTGGGGATGACACAAATCTGCGAGATCACCCTTATATGTCTGAAAAATTAAGGGATGACGCTGGATTGCCCCTTTGGCCCGGGTGTAAGAAGGCAACAAAAGTGTCAGCTGTGTTGATATTGTTCAACCTAAAAGCAGCACACGAGTTATCCGATGTGTGCTTCTCAAGTATGCTGGAAGCAATTAGTGGTCTATTGCCCGATGGAAATGTACTGCCTACGAAAGCATATGAGGCTAAGCAAATGCTTAAGTCCATCGGGTTAACACATCAGAAAATTCATGCTTGCCCGAGTGATTGTATCTTATTTCGGAAGGAGTATGAAGACCTCGATGAATGTCCCAAGTGTGGGAAGAAGAGATATCTGAAGAATAAATCTACAGCGAAGGTGATGTGGTACTTCCCAATAATACCAAGATTCAGGAGAATGTATAGTAGTGGTGTGGACGCTAGAAATTTAACTTGGCATCATGATGATAGGATCGATGATGGAATGCTAAGACACCCTGCTGATTCACCCCAGTGGAAGACATTCGATGCCAGACATCCAGAATTTGGTGACGAGCCACGACACTTGCGTCTTGCACTCTCAACTGACGGAATGAATCCGTTCGGTATCCAAAGTACCAACCACAGTACATGGCCAGTGATTCTGATGGTTTATAATCTTTCACCGGAGTTGTGCATGAAGCGCACTTATATGATGTTGTCTATATTGATATCAGGACCCAAACAACCTGGTAACGACATAGATGTATATCTGGCTCCTTTGATAGAGGACTTGAAGCTCTTGTGGAATGAGGGGGTCGATGTGTATGATGCTTATAGAAAGGAGAATTTCAAGTTGAAGGCCATGTTGTTTGGGACTATCAATGACTTCCCCGCTTATGGGAATGTATCTGGATATAGTGTGAAGGGGGCCGATGCATGTCCTTGGTGTACCACGAACACAGATCACATTCGTTTATGTCATTGTAGGAAGACTGTTTATATGGGGCATAGAAGGTGGTTGGAGCCAACACATGAGTACAGAAGAATGGTCGATGCATTCGATGGCACAATCGAAGAACGTGGAGCACCACGTTTATTGTCAGGTACAGATGTATTGAACGAGATGAAGAATGTCAACACACAATACGGAAAACACTTTGCAAAGAGTCTCCCAACTAGAGGCTGGAAGAAGGAATCAATTTTCTTTCAATTGCCCTATTGGAAAGAGTTGTATGTTAGACACTTCATTGATCTAATGCACGTTGAGAAGAATGTTTGTGCTAGTTTGCTCAATACTCTGCTAGCTGATAACAAGTCTAAGGATGGTCACAATGCAAGAATGGATATGGTTGATATGGGTATAAGAGCTGAACTGACACCTGTGTATGAAGAAGGTAAACCACCGAAATTACCTCCTGCTGCACACACCTTGTCCAAGAGTGAGAGAAAAATTCTTCTTCAAACACTAAAGGATGTGAAAGTACTAGAGGGTTATTCGTCCAACATACAGAGACTTGTTTCAGATGATGGCGTGAAGTTGATGAATCTGAAATCACATGACTATCATGTCATCATGGAGAATTTCTTGCCCATTGCAATACGTTCTATCTTTCCTGAAAATGTGCGCATAACCATAACAAATCTTTGTTGGTTCTTCAAGGCAATGAGTAGTAAAGTTATTGATCCTAGAAAATTGCTTGGTTTTCAGAGACAGATTGTGGGGACGCTTTGTGAGCTTGAAATGTATTTTCCTCCTTCATTTTTTGATATAATGGTTCACTTAACCGTTCATTTGGTACACGAGACAAGGATGTGTGGTCCTGCTCGTATGCGATGGATGTATGGTGTAGAGAGATATATGAAAGTGTTGAAAGGGTATGTGATGAATATGTACAGGCCGGAGGGATGCATTGCAGAACGCTATTTAGTAGAAGAAGCAGTCGAGTACTGGTCTGAATTTATTCCGAATGTCGATGCAATTGGACTTCCAAGTACCCGATACACCAATAGAATGGATGGTGAAGGCATTACCGGTGGCCAACCTGTAAGTGTTAGTATGAAGGAGCTAACACGGATGCACTTGTGTGTACTTCACAACACGGTCGACGTGCTTCCTTTTATTGACCTGCACATGCAGGCACTTTCTGAGTCTTTTCCCACCAGAGCTAGATCATGGATTGAAATTGAGCACAATCGCACGTTTGTTGACTGGTTCAATGGTTATGTTGTAAATATATTGTCACAGGATAAAGACTCGGTGAAAGAAAGAGTTAAGTGGTTATCCAGATTGCCTGATAGACATGTGTATTCATACAAGTGTTATCTTATTAATGGATACACGTTTTATACCAGAGATCATGATGCCACAAGTACAATGCAGAATAGTGGGGTGTCTATTACTGCAACTGCATGGAATCAGTCGAATACCACTTACTTTGGACAGATTGTCAACATTTGGGAACTCGACTATGTTGGTCATCGTGAGCCAATTTTCGATTGTAGTTGGGTGAGGATCCCAAATGGGGTCCAAGTTGAACGTTCTGGGTTCGTACGCGTTGATTTGAAGAATGTGGGATACAGAGATTACTCTTACATAATGGCTAGTCAAGCTCAACAAATTTTCTATGTCCCCGACCCAGTTAACAAGAAATGGTCAATTGTGCTTCTGTCAAACAAATTTAACCATAGTTACCAGATCAGTGATCACATCGATGAAGATGTTGACATGATTGATGATCCTTTCCAGAACTTCACTCATTCTGTACCCTCTTTCGATGATCCTGCAAATCCCCGTCCGTACCAGAGAAAACTTACAAGTGATGATGAGTATATCAATCCGGATCTCGTCAACATTCATGGTCATGAACAAGAAAAGTCAACCAAAAAACGAAAAAGAAAAATCAGTGCTAAAAAGAAATGTATGACTTTATTGAATGTTATTGTTTGTGCTTTATTAAATATTGTTTCTTTATAACTCTTACATATTTTTTATTTTATTTCGCAGGATCATGGATTATTTGCCCTATGATAGAGATGATGGAGATGATCCAGCTTATTTTCCATATGCTGGAGATGAGCAAGATGATGGAGATGATCCAGATGACGGAGATGATGACACAAGACAGGATAACACTGATGCTCCCACCTCTAGTAGCTTTGGAGAGAAGCGCAAGAGGGGTATAGTCACGATGACTTCACTGAAAAAAGACTGTAGCAAAAGAAAATTACTGAAGGTAATTTTAATACAATTGAACAGTTTAATTGTTATTATATTAATTAATTGTCTATTGACCTAATGATATCATTGAATTGCAGTTATCATTCAATGAGTATGGGCAGTCGATAGGACCAGAGAGTGCGAAGTTGGCGTACTTCATTGGGTCTGCAGTCAGGAGAGTTGTCCTTATCGTGCTGCCATGCAATGACTGGCGTAAGCCTGAGATGACTCCTTTCAAGGAAGCGATATGGGATGAGCTCGTGGTATGTTAATTAATTGTAGTGCATATTAAAATTGTTATATAATTTATTTTTATATGTGAAATTACTAAATATAAATTGTTATATTCTATATGTATATGCAGTCAACATTCATCGGCCTTGATCACACAAAGAAGTATGATATACTTAAACAAGCTGGAAATAAAGTCAAAAAATTTCGGACTTTTCTGAGGAATAAGGCACGAGACCCGAAGACTGGTTTGTATTCGTCTACGCCGCCTAAAGACTATGCGGAATCCCCTATGGTGGCTCCTTATTGGCAGGAGTTTGTGCGTAGATCTATGCTTGATGATTTCAAGGTAAAATTGATTAATTTTATTTCACCTATTCTTTTTTTTCAGTATTTATCGTATTTATATTACACTGTAGGAAAAAAGTAACAGAAATAGCATACAAGCTAAGAATATGGAGGCGCGATATCGTGGATCTTCCAGAGGTTATGCACGCATTAGGGAAGATTTGGTAAGATTTGCTAACTTTTAATTTTTTTTATGATCATTCACTTCATTAATATATATTCACTTTTAATGATTTTTTACATGTTTATTATTATCGTAGAAAGAAGAAAAAAGGAAAGGTGGAGAGAGTGCACCTGTTGTTACCCGTTATGAGTTATTTCAGACTACAAGAAAGACTCGAGATGGGAATGTTCCCGATCCCAAAACACAGCGTATCATTGATGAAGCGGTAATTCATCCATTATTTTTATCTTTAACATTATAAACTATTATTTAATTTGAAATGATTTAATAATATTTGTTTGTTATTTAGGAGCGCATATCTCAGAGCATGACGCCCGACGAGACCCGCACTGTGGGGACTGATGATCTGTTTGCACGGGCAATAAATTGTCAGGAGCATCCCGGACGCATACGGGGACTTGGATTTGGCGTCACGAAGAAATTATTGAGTATGACACCTGGTATGGCAGCTATGTCTAAGGTGGAACAACTTTCAGCCCAGGTTGTCGACTTAGCTAAACAAGTTTCGATGATATCAAACCATCAAATGAGATACGGGGTGTCATCTAGTGGTGCTAGCTGTGAAAACAGTGCTCCTATGTTTTCCGCTGAGGCTAGAGAGAGTGCTGTTAGAAACAATGCTTCAGACGACTTCCATGATGCACTTCAAAACGTCTCCAAGGTATCAGATGTATCTCGTATTTGTTTTAATTAAATACCAGTATAAATTTTCTAACTGAATATCCTCTTCGAACAGACGACTCCTTGTTACCTTTATTTGGATTATCCTCTTCGGTTGGTGGCCACTAGAATGTTGTTCGATAGCTCCAGTGGAGTGATCCATGGTCGCCCAATCACTCCTGGTTTTGTGAAAGTCACCCCCACTGTACCTGAAATTGGACAAGAGACTTCACTGTTGCCAAAACAAGAAGATGTGGCCACCACAGTCGGAGACGCGGTCGGGCATTTCCTCGAATGGCCGCAAAACTTGGTTTCTCTCACAAAAAAGGTAAAATACATGTTATTAAAGTAATTAATAAGTCAATTTATTTTAAATAATATTACAAATATTGATTGTAGATACTCCCGACTCCACAAAAGACTACACAGAGGGAGAGACCAGGGGAACCAACTGTTGGTGTGCGCAGACGGCGATTAGGGTACCCCCTGCCCGGAGACGTACCCCACGATGTCACTGTAATGAGTACGGTGCACTACATGATGTCCTCCAGCTTCAATACAGTCACAGTGCCCATTAATGCTTACTTTAACTATGTTGGATATGAGGAGTTCTGTTGGGAAAATAGGGGTGCCCGGAATCTATTCGGGATGAAATTTAAATACGAATTTAAATACAATTATTACTATCATGAATTAATCCTAATTAATTCAAATAATAATTCCAACAACTAATTATCATCATGCATGCTAAATTAATTTCACATATTCAACTAGGCGGAATTAAACAAGTAAATATGCGATTAACGTACCTCTCGTAGTAATGGCCTTTGGATATACGGGACACTTGTAATCACGTTCTATCAACCCAAAGCCTTCTCAAGTATTTCCCTTTTCACCTCACTTGATCGCCGGTGGGAGACGCTTTCAAGTAATTTAATAACTAAGGAAAAAGAAAAATATCTATGCTTCTTGATTTTTCCAACACATGGAATTATGTACTTGGGGATGAAATAATCATCCCCTATTTATAGATGGAGGTGGCCGAAAATCTTAAGGAATATGGGCCTTGGAAAAAATATTTTCTTAGACTCTAAGAAATCTTGAATATATCTCATATATTCTTTTCTCCAAGATAAAATATTCCACAAAAATCTCACCCTCCACAATGGGTGTAATTTTCGAAAATTTCAAGTTGAAATCCAAAGATTTGGATCTTCTTGAATATATGAGATATTCTTGTACTTCTAGAATACATATCTTCCATAATATCTTTCCAAGAAAATCAACAAAATCTTATTTCTCCTTGATTCTCATATTTTCGAATTTTACTTGAAAAATCAGCATTAATAATTTTCTTTTTATTTTAATCACCTTTGTTGATGACCTTTTCTTACTAAGAAGATTAGTGGCTGTTTTTCATCTAATGAAGATCACCAAACAAGAATCAAGATCATAGAGTTTGGCTAAGTAGTGTTCAAGGAATAATTTGGCAAGAGTTTTGCTATGTATTCCATTCTTTTTCTTTTCATGTACAAGAAGGGAGTATTTATAGACATACAAAGTGGCCATGTGTCACCATCTTGGTGGCTTAGCCATTGGATCTTTGCCAAGTGTTAGGACACTTGTACAACATCTACACTATTACTCATTGGATGGGTGCCAAGTGTTGGGACACTTGGACCATATCTAAGCTAGTGACTCTTGGAATTCCCCATGTTGTACTTGGTCTTTGGCACTTCTGAGATGCTCTCGATGGTGACCGGCTGCTCGCTTGTACGTCTTCGTTAGATATCAATGGTCCTTTGCGTTCTGAGCTGTTCGCTCCTCGCTTGGGATTGTTTTACAATGTTGCTCGCTTCAATACGAACCTGTTCGCCCAAATTGGCTTTGGCTTGAGCCACTGGCACAGCTGTTCTTTGCAAGGCTGCTCGCCACAATCCTGCTTGCCGCATTAGTACTTTTCTACAACGCTGTTCGCCCTACGAATCTGCTAGCTCCGCTACAAAGCTGTTCGCTTCCACGAAACTGCTAGCTCCTTTGATTTGTCATCCTGTTACTAAGTCTAATAATCTCCTGTTTATTAATTACTTAATTGTTCGCCACCCAACAATTGCCCCCTAGCTTGGTCTCATGTTGGGCATGGATTGATCAATTGGGACCAAGCTATAATTTCTTTGAAAATTGGGGCGAGCAAGAATGGAACGTGTGTGTTTACATGGGCGAGCATCTAAGCAGTTGAGCGAACAGTCGAGCATGAGAGCTTATGTGCGCGACCAGTAGTGAACGCCTTTTCGTATCGCGACGGTTGGATTCCCGAGGCACGGAGTGCGAGGCGTCGCGTCAGTCATGCGCGTCTCCCAATTTGCCCATAGGGGCCTATAATATTTTGCAAATATTGCATTTTCGCCCCAGTCTCACCCTTATAAATAGGCGTCAGTTTCTTCATCATCTTCTTTTCGAAGATTCACAAGCCATCCGCCATTGATACGCATTTCGGAGCTTTTTGTCTTTCAATCTTTGTGTTCGAATCTCCTTGCGTCTTTTAGATTCTTGTTCCCTGAAGGTAATTTGTCCCGTATTCTCTCTTTCTTCCTTCAATTTTCGTGAATTTTTTTTCTCTTCTGTATTTTCTTTAATCGTCACTGTAACTTCGGCGACAAACCACCGTAGCGCCGCCGTACTGTTGACGCCGTTGCCGCCATCGTAACTTCTCCGGTGTTATCTTTATCCGTGCATTACCCCATTTAGCAAAATTCTTCCATCGTTTATTTTTTAAATGGAGTTTACCCCCTCAAATTCATCCCAATCCGGACCCGGGCGAAACCCGGAAAAGAGACCCGCAGATCTGAATTCTCCGCGCAGATCTGTTCGCCAAGCACTGGCGAAAAATCCGCGCACGCTGTTGGTGGACGAAGACACGGACTCCGATGCGAACTCCGTTGTTCGCTCGATAGAGACGTACGCTGTTGATCGCTCAGGCGAGCAAGAAAAAATGCAACCTCTGGCTCGTGAACCCGAAACTTCTTCCAACTTGGGGGAAGACTCCGCAGAAGTGGCCGCGGAGATAGAGGGTTCTGTTGATCAAGAGGGCGACCAACGAGTTGGCGAGCAGCAATGCCCCACTCTTACTTGGGAGTTTTTAAGGGAGATCAACTTTCCCATTGCTCAAACCACACCAGAATCCCGGATCCCAGAAGGAGTTGTTCGTGACACCGAGTGGGCGGACTATTCTGCTCGCTACTCGAAAACTTTTGCCCCTACATCGAGGGTAATCATGAAAGCTCAGGATGGGGATTATGCGGCGAGCAAAGTTTCCAGTGTTGTCATTGAGGACGACTTGGCGAGCATCCGTGAAACATACAAGATCCCCTACGATATTTTCATGTATGTGCCGAAGAAAGGAGAGACTGTTGATCGCCCCCCTCCTGGCTGCACGGCGATCAACTTGGATGTGTTGAACACGGGTTTCCCGCTCCCCGTCCATCCGCTCATCGGCCGTTTCCTATCCGACATGAACCTGGCGATCACTCAAATTACTCCAAATGGTTGGAGTAGTCTTCTAGCCTTCATGACTCTCTTTGGTCTTGAGGGCTACAAAAATAAGATAACAACCGCGGAGATCCTTTACGCCTTGACCATTTCCGAGGATGGTGCTGGATGGTATTACGCCAAGGCGAAAACTGGATTGAAACTCATTGAGGGAGTTCCCAATAAGATTAAGGGTTGGCATTGCCAATTCTTCTTCATTGGTGGAGATTGGCGAGCAACTGGGGGATTTGCTGGCGGGCAGGCGCGCATCATGTCGCCTGAAGGCTTTGGAAAAATCAAACGTAGGGCTAACTTTGTCTTGCTAGTTCATAAGTAGGACTAATTTTAATCCTTTTCGTTGTTTTGCAGGTCTAAGGAACTTGAAGTGGGGGCACCCCGACATCAGTGACGAGTTCCTCTTTACCTTAGCCATTATCTCTCTTCGCGACGTTGCTAGTCGCGACATACACCATCTCTCGAAGGCTCATTGTCGCAAACTTGCTGGCTTGATCACGAGTCCTCACCATCTTGAAGCCCAAGCCGCCGTCCCAGAAGGTAACTTTATATTCTTGCTCGCCATACTCTCTTGCTCGTCCATCATTCTTGCTCGCCTAAAGTCTTTTTCTTGTCAGATCAACAAGTCACTGTTGCTATCCCGGCCGTGCCCGAATCGTACTATTTGCTCGCCGGACGAGTTAAGCAAATGGCGGACGCTTCAAGGAGGAAGATGGATCCTCCTCTTGCCATCATGCGCCTCCGGGCAGGGGAGAACCCCACTGATCGCCCAGCTCCCGGAGCTGGTCGCCGCAAGCCTGCGGCCAAAATCACTTCCTCTCCGCTAGATGTGAGGAAGGAGAAAGAGAGGGAACGAGAGAGGGATAAAAGGAAAGTGCCGCGGGACGATGATGCTCGCGGCACTCGCGGTGATGATCGCACCTCCAAGCGATCAAAGACTATGGTAGAGGCGAGCAGTGCTGCTCCCCGGTCTCCAACCTCTAAGTCCACCTCTTTGGAAGTGGTGGACGAACGGCAAGTGGTCGCCGGCCTGGTGGCGGCCAGGAAAGGGGACAATCCCAAAGATACCTCTTATCTAGGTTGGGACCCCGTCAAAATCAAGGAGTAAGTCAAATGTCTTCGCCTTGTTTGTTGTTCGCCGCTTGGCGTAATGTTGCTTGATCGCTGACTTCTGTGCTTTCTGTTTCAGATATAACCCAGCGCTTTATCCTGGCCGCGGGACTACTCTTCACTATCTCTCAGTAGTGAAGAACGCACCTCCTTCATTCTCCGACATACTTGATGCCCCCATTCGCCGAGCAGCCGAGATGGTTCCAAGGGCTTGGACAAAATCGGCGAACACCCTTGTCACTGGCCAATCTGCTAGTGATAATGTTCGCTTGATGGCCTACAATACTAGCCATCAATTGGTCCAGTCCCAAATGCTGCTCGACCAAGTCATGGAGCTCGAGCGAACAAACCGCGATTTGGGCCGTCGCGTGGAGAGGATGGACGAGGAAAAAGCCTCTGCCATCAAAGAGTGCAAGGCCGAGCATGCTAAGATGCTGGCTTTGATGGAGAGGAAGATGGAGGCCTCGTTAGCTGGCGAGAAGGACGCCTTGGAGAAGGCTGAGAAGATGCTGTTGGAGGTGAAGTCCTCAGATTTGAGAGCTGAGAGAGCTGAGAAGGAGCGAGCAGACTTATCTGCTCGTCTGCTCGCTGCCGAGGAGCATGTCAAGAGGCTGGAGGAAGAGCGCCAGAATCTGATCGAATACGAAGTCCATGAGCAGGAAGTGATGGACAAGACCAATTTTGGGTACATCTGTGCCTTTGCGGAATGTTTACGGTCTGTCCACTTCGCCCACGATCATAATCAAGATATTCGTGATGCGGTGAAGGCGGACTTCATTTAATACGTGAAAAATTATCCTCCTCCTCCTGGCTCAACTTTGTTCGTCTCCGATTTGGCCGACCTCGGCTTTCCTCTGGAAGTCTTTGGCGAGGAAGTCGATATTGCTGCTCCCACTTATGGCGGCCAGCCTGACCCTCCTCCAGCGACGACCAACGCGGCAGCCGCTGACGAGGTTTTTGAAGGGTTGCCTTCGCTTCCCCTGACCCCTATAGACGGGGCTGGTACAAGTGCCCAGGGCGAGCAGCCGAGCGTGGCGGCGACCAGAACTGAAGATGCTCCTCCTCCACCTCTTTCTTGAAGACTTTAGTCTTTTCTTGCAATAGGATATGCAACATTTCTGTATTTCTCATTCCTATTGTAAAACTTTTTGATCTAATGATATAAAGATTTTTTGTTCGTCTACAAGCTTATATTTCTTCATTTGTCTTTACTTAACTGCTCGCCTCTTTGTTTTTTGCTCATGACAGTTAAGTGTTCCTTTTTCTTAAGGTAAACACTTAAATTTTAAATTGATCATTTGGTTCTTATAGAACTTGACCTTTAGTTGTTTGGGCCATTTTGGTCGCTCGTGGACTTGGCCTTGCATTAATGTGGGCTATTGGTCCGTTATGGACTTAGCCTTATTTTTGCTTTGAATAAGCTTTTCTGTTCGTCTTATAACAGACTTGTATTTTGCTAATTTTTTGGGCGAGCAACTAAGTAATTTGGACTCAAGGCTTAAAAAACTAAAATTCAACAAGACAAAAGATAAAAACAATTCTGCTCGACCAGTAAGATAAATGCAAATCTGCTCGCTTATAAACTTGCGCGAAAATTTCAAAAATTTACAAAGGATCTATTTACAAACTTTCTAAGACTTACAGGACTTCATTGGTAGTACTTCTTGAGTAAAGTTGTATTCCAGGAGTATTGGGACGACTTGCCTTCCATGTCTTCAAGGTCGTATGTGCCGTTGTGCCACTTATTCGTCACCTTGTATGGGCCCTCCCAAGTCGGGCCGAATACTCCTGGTGGTATTAAAACTTTTCGAAGTACCAAGTCCCCAATTTCGAATTCTCTTGCCTTTACTTGAGAATTGTAGTACTTTGCTGCTCTTCTTTTGTAGATCGCATTTTTCAATTCTGCTGTTATTCTTTTTTCTTCGAGCAAGTCCAACTCTGCTGCCATTGCGGAGTTGTTTGTTTCTTCATCGAATGCAGCTGTTCGTTTTGTTGGGACTTTTAACTCAATCGGAATTACTGCTTCTGTCCCGAATGCCATTGTGAACGGTGTTTCGCCTGTGCTTGTTCTGTGGGATACTCGGTATGCCCACAACACCTCTGGTAGCTCTTCTGACCATTTTCCTTGCTTGTCAACCAAACGAATCTTCAGTATATGCTTGATTATTTTATTCACTGCTTCCACTTGACCGTTTGATTGGGGGTGGTATGGTGTCGAGAAATGTTTCTTTATTCCCCATTTTTCGCAAAAATCTCTGATCTCTTTTCCCTCAAACTGCCTTCCGTTGTCCGTCACTATCGCCTGAGGGACCCCGAAATGACAAACAATGTTTTTCCATATAAAGTTGATCATTTTCTCCTGTGTGATCCGCCCGAGTGCTTCTGCTTCCGCCCATTTCGTGTAGTAGTCAACAGCCACCACCGCGTATCGAACATTTCCTTGTCCTGGGGGAAAAGGCCCGATAAGGTCAATTCCCCATTTCGCGAACGGCCATGGACTATTGACTGAAATCAATTCATGTGGGGGTTTGTGAATGTTTGGGGCGAACAATTGACATCTATGACAAGTTCGGGCAATCTTGATTGCATCTTGAAGGAGAGTTGGCCAGTAATATCCTTGCCTTATTGTTTTATGTGCCAAAGCCCGTCCTCCGGCATGATTTCCGCATACATCTTCATGGATCTCTTTCAGTACTGCTTGTCCTTGCCCCCTAGCCAAACATTTCAGAAGTGGGAGCGAAATTCCTCTCTTGTACAGCTGTCCGTCCATCATGGTGTATCTTGCCGCTCTTTTAACCAACTTGTTAGCTTCAAATGGGTTGTCCGGTTTTTTATCGTTTTGCAAATATTCAACGATCGGCATCCTCCAGTCGTCTTCTTCGAAATCTTCGTCGATCTGATAGATCTTGTAATCTTCGGTTGATGGTTTGGACATTTTTGTTAGCGTCACTTCCGACAATTCTGCTGGCCCGGTGCTGGTTGCTAGCCTGGCTAATGCATCTGCTTGAGCATTATTGTCTCTTGGTATTTGTTCAATGTATATTTGTTCGAACAAAGAGGCCAAGTGAGCAACAATTTTTTGATACAAAGCCATGTCTTCATCTCTTGCTTCATATTCTCCTCGGACCTGGTTGACGATCAATTGTGAATCTCCAAAGATTTGCAACCTCCGTACTCCAACTGCTAATGCTAGGCGTAACCCAACGATCACAGCCTCGTACTCTGCTTCGTTGTTCGTCGCCATGAACTCGAATCGAACAGCTGAAGTAAAAACCTGCCTATCTGGGCTTATCAATACTATACCTGCTCCCGATGCTGTATTAGTTGACGACCCATCAACATACATGTGCCAGGGATGGCTATGTCCTCTCGTTGGATCTCGGGGGAAAGTCAGTTCGACTATAAAGTCTGCTAAGGCTTGCCCCTTGATCGCTGTTCGAGGAGCATATGAAATCCCGAACTGACTGATTTCCAAGGACCACTTCAGGAGCCGACCAGCCGCATCGGGTATGTGCAGTATTTGCTTGAGTGGGAACGTTGTTAACACTTCCACCTGGTGGTCGAAAAAATATGGACGAAGTTTTCTGACGCTCATCACCAGCGCATATGCTAGCTTTTCTGTTGGTGAATATCTGAGCTCTGCTTCGTGCAAGGCATGACTTACATAGTAGATGGGCAGGTGGAACTTTCCTTCTGCTCGAACGAGCACTGAACTGATTGCTACCTCTAAGGCCGCCAAGTACAAGTATAACTTTTCCCCTGGGATTGGCTTGGCAAGAATTTTTGTATCACTGAGGTACTCTTTCAGCTGCTCGAACGCTTGTTGACAGGCGTCTGTCCATTGAAACTTTCCTTTCTTGATGGCCTCGAAGAATGGCCTGCACTTATCTCCGGATCTTGAGACGAACCTGTTCAAGGCTGCTAGACATCCAGTTAGTCGTTGGACTTCTTTTACCGACCTAGGTGGTTGCATTTCCATGATTGCTTTCACTTTCACTGGATTTGCTTCAATTCCTCGTTGACTAACCAGATGTCCCAAGAATTTCCCAGAATGGACTCCGAAACTGCTTTTCTTGGGGTTCAACTTCATATTGTAGGTCCGAAGTATCTCAAATGTTTGAGCCAGGTGCTGTAAGTGATTTTCCTTTTTTGAGCTCTTGACAACAATGTCGTCCACATATACTTCCATCGTCTTCCCGATGTGATCATCAAACATCTTGTTGACCAGCCTCTGATATGTAGCTCCAGCATTGATTAGCCCAAATGGCATTCTCTTCCAGCATAGCAAGTTCTTGTTGGTGTAGAACGCAGTGTGCTCTTGATCATCGGGATGCATCGCGATTTGATGATATCCTGCGAATGCATCCATGAACGTTAGCAGCTCATGTCCGGCGGTGCTATCAACTAGCTGGTCAATGTGAGGCAATGGGAAGTTGTCTTTCGGGCAGGCGGCGTTAAGATCTGTGAAATCGATGCAGAGTCTCCATGCTCCAGTTGCTTTCCTGGCCAAAACTGGATTTGCCACCCATTGCGGGCATAACGCTTGTTTGATTAAGTCGTTATCCAGCAGCTTTTTGACTTCCACGTCGAGCGCCTCGTATTTGTCGGGTCCAAATTTTCTCCTTTTCTGATGGACTGGCCTCTTCCCCGGGTCGATGTTGAGTCTGTGACAGGCATGTTCGGGGCTGATGCCCACCATATCTGCATGCGACCATGCGAACACATCGAGGTTTGCTTTAAGAAACTCAATCATGTTGGTCCTGTACGGCTCTGGTAGCTCGGACCCTATGAAGAGTTCTAAGCCCTCTTGGTTCGGGTCGACTTTTACAGTTTCCAACTCTTCGACCGGGGTAGCCCTTCGTTTTTGGCCTTTCCATCTGGGGTCAATAATGGGCCCTTCTATCTTTGGCTCATCTTCGATTTCCATCGGTTCTGCCCCCAGTCGTGGCTCTATGTCCTCTGCATCAGCGTTCATTGCCCTTGTTTGTTCTTCCTCGTTGCTAGTAGTAGCAGCTTCTGTTCCTCCTGTTTGGGCGAGCTGTTCGTCTTCGCGTTCCTGCTCGTCCTCGTCCAACTGTGCGCCTACGCATATCTGCTCGCCAATGCGCAGCTGTTCGTCTGCGCACAGTTGCTCGTCGCTGCGTGGTTGTTCGTCTGTGCAAAGCCGCTCGTCGACTTCCATTATTTCAGTGTCAACGGAAGTCATGGCCTCGCTATCGTCTCCGTCCTTGTCTGAGCACTTGTCCGCCATGTTGACTTGATGATCCTGCAACTGTATTTGTAACAGACACGCACGAGCTTTCCTTTGATCTCCTTTGACTGTACCTGCACCCCTCTTTGTTGGAAATTTTAAACAATAATAGTACGTTGAAACAGCTGCTTTAAATTCATGCAAGAAAGGGCGGCCGAGGAACCCGTTATAGGTGGACTGTTGGTCTACAACCAGAAAGTCTACCATTCTATTCATTTTCCTCTCCGGGTCCTCGATTGATACAAGCTCAACTGCCAACGTAACTATTCCTAGCGGGGTGGTCACAGCATTCCCGAATCCTACAATCTTGTGATTACAATCTTTGATGTACTCAGCACAATCTCCTAGCTGGTCCACCGTGCTCTTGAACAGGATATTCGTGTAGGAACCAGTGTCGACAAGTAGACGATGTACTTTTGTCCCCATAATATTGGCGCAAATGACCAATGAGTCGTTGTGGGGAGTAAGTATCCCGTCTAAGTCTTTCTCTGAGAAAGTCAGGTCCCCTGTTCGTTTGGTCGATGGATTTACGCCCACTTCCATTACTTGATCGACTGCTCTCAGCTCTGCCTTCCTCTTTCTTTTCGACATAGGTGGTCTCCCATCAGAACAACCACCTACTGGCCCAGTGGGTTCCAGCATTAGGATTTCCGGGATATGCCTTGCTGGGGCTGCTGGGACCTTCCTTCCCCTCTTACCAACTTTGCTTGGTTGGTCATCACTATCTTCGTCATCCGAACTGGATTGTACTGGCGCCCTTGGTCTTTTACCTGGTTCCCTCTTCACGAATTCGGACAGCTTCCCTTCCTCATAGAACCTCCACAACTGCTTCAATAGATCTCGGCACTCGCTCGTGAAGTGGCCGATGTTCTGATGATAAGCACAGTATTTGTTCGGGTTCAGCTTTCCTCTCTCTTGCCTTATCTTCCGCGGCTCTGACAACATTTCCCTGTCCTTAACGTTGTTGTACACAGCATCCACGGACATAGTAAGGACTTGACTCAACTTTTCTTTCAACTCAGCTCCATCATTGAATGACTTCATGTTCTTCGGAGCTTTGTAATCACTTCCTCCCGACTTCTTGTTAGACTTTTTCGGATCAGTCTTGTCTCCCATCTCTCGGTGTAAGGCCTCCTGCATTGAAACGTGAATTCCCGCTTTGTGTCTGAACTCTGTGTATGTTTTCGGGCAAGTCAGATGCATTTCCTTCCACAGATCAGTTCCTTTCTTTAAACCAGCCATCACTGCCACAATCTTCGTGTCTTCACTCACCATCTCGCCCTCCAGTAACACTTTATCAAATCTTTCCAGAAATTGCTTGTCAGACTCCTCGTCTCCCTGCCTAATATCTGCTAGACGGTGTCTGTGGGTCAAGTAAGACCCGGCAGTTGAGAAGTGGGACAGAAACTCTTTGCTTAGTTGGGCAAAGGAATTGATGGAGCCAGGCGCCAATGATGAAAACCATCTGTGCGGGCCATCTCCAAGGGTGAGTGGAAAATTTCGGCATTGTGTGGCGTCGGTTGCCCCCATCGAAATCATAAAATCCGAATATTTTGTCGCATGAATGTGGGGGTCCGACGTTCCCTCATATAAATTGATGGCTGGGAACTGTATCTTCTTCTGGATCGGTGCACTGAGGATAGACGGAGATAATGGTGAAGATGGGAGAACGGTTGACCCGACACCTCTTTGGGATTCCAACTGTTTCTGCAATTCTTCGATTGCCTTTCTCATTTCCTGCAATTCATCTGGGGGAGTTCTCCCGATGGAAGGCTGTTCATCGTGATTGGGTTCAGTGACCTCCTCACGATGCAGTCCCTTGCCAACGGGATGTTTCTCCTGAGTTGTCTTCCTAGCAGCGTTGCTAGCTCCATTTGGCCCTAGTCGGCCAAAAGCCGACCTCCGGATTCGGTCCTGCACTGATGGGCGAGCAGGATGGTGTGATCGCTCCTCATGCCGTCGGGATGGCTCCCTCCTATTCACATTCCTTGTTCCTAATCTCTCCAAAGCACTTGTTCGGGAAGTACTTTTGCTTGATTCATCTGCTCGACTCGGTGATGATTCTCCTCTGCTTCCTAGACGTTCGCTCAGTGGAGCTTTTCCTTTATTTCTGCGAACTTCCTCGCTGTCGGCCTCGTCCCGACGTGCATCTTCTCTCATTTTACTCCTTTGTTCGCCAGTACGCTCCTGCTCGCCTGTTCGTCTGGTCGTCACAGGTGCTCTTGACGGTCCTGCTATATGTTGATTTTGCAAGGATTGAAGAACAGCAATGGTTTTTGCTAGCTCTTCGGGATTTTGAGCAAGAGCTTCAACTTCTGGTGGAATCGTGTCAATAGTGACTTGTATATTCCTCTGCGAAGTTGCTCTCACTGTCCGTGCATGTCCTTCGGTGGAAGAAACCCTAGTTCTTGGTCTACGACTTGGAGATATACTTGAATGTCGTTCTTCTTGCGATCTAACCATCTTGGCTATCGAAATGTGGGTAAATAAGCAAATGGATGAAGTAATCTTGTACTTACAGACACCTTTTCCAAGGATTACTAGCCTTGTGTGTGATTGTAAAGGTTTGAAAACCCTAGTTCATGCACACATGCATTGAAATCCTTAAAGTGTTGTAAATCTTTGTCCTAAGAATATGCACTTTTATTTTCCGGTAGCCTCACCCCGGATTCCGGCGAAATTATGCAGATTCCGGTGGCAGTCTTCAACCTTTCTTCGATTTTTTCTACAATCGGAGGTTCGAACCCTTCTTCTAGCGCCAATTGTTGATGACCTTTTCTTACTAAGAAGATTAGTGGTTGTTTTTCATCTAATGAAGATCACCAAACAAGAATCAAGATCATAGAGTTTGGCTAAGTAGTGTTCAAGGAATAATTTGGCAAGAGTTTTGCTATGTATTCCATTCTTTTTCTTTTCATGTACAAGAAGGGAGTATTTATAGACATACAAAGTGGCCATGTGTCACCATCTTGGTGGCTTAGCCATTGGATCTTTGCCAAGTGTTAGGACACTTGTACAACATCTACACTATTACTCATTGGATGGGTGCCAAGTGTTGGGACACTTGGACCATATCTAAGCTAGTGACTCTTGGAATTCCCCATGTTGTACTTGGTCTTTGGCACTTCTGAGATGCTCTCGATGGTGACCGGCTGCTCGCTTGTACGTCTTCGTTAGATATCAATGGTCCTTTGCGTTCTGAGCTGTTCGCTCCTCGCTTGGGATTGTTTTACAATGTTGCTCGCTTCAATACGAACCTGTTCGCCCAAATTGGCTTTGGCTTGAGCCACTGGCACAGCTGTTCTTTGCAAGGCTGCTCGCCACAATCCTGCTTGCCGCATTAGTACTTTTCTACAACGCTGTTCGCCCTACGAATCTGCTAGCTCCGCTACAAAGCTGTTCGCTTCCACGAAACTGCTAGCTCCTTTGATTTGTCATCCTGTTACTAAGTCTAATAATCTCCTGTTTATTAATTACTTAATTGTTCGCCACCCAACAACCTTATCATTATTGGGTTACTTAATGGGCTACTTGAGGGGCCTTAAGGAGAATTAAGATTGGACCTCCTAATGGACTTCTGAATTTCAATATTGAGCCCCAATATAATTCAGCCCATTAATATTAATTATTACCACTAATAAATTAATATTGCACTATCCATCTTAATCCATATTACGATAATATGGGCTCCCGGTTATTATTTCCCGCGTTTAAGATTAACAAGTCCATTAATTAATTAAGCTTCTGAATAGCTCTAAATTAATTAACATCTTTCACCTTGGAGTAAAGACAGCTCAACATTATTATTCGTACCGAAGAAACTAATTCTTCACTTGCAAGATTTGGTACAGTAAAACTTCTGAGCCCACCAAGGGGACTAATCACACGAGCCGTACTCGCACGCGTTTCTCCGTATTAAATCTTAGCAACCGTCGTATGATTAATATTACTGCCCAAGACACAAAGTTCGAAGTCACAATGATTCTCACCCAACATGAATCAAAGCAGTAACTACTAAGCACACACGGTCCTATTTAAGTGACGGAGATTAAGAAATCAACAACCACTGAGGTCTAATTCTTCATCTTTCAGAACAGAAGAATTTCTCCTCGCTGTAGGACCTCTTCAACACATACTAAATGTGCTAGTGCAATCTCTTGGTCAAGACATACCAATCTGAGCCTTACACATCGACCTTTCACGGCGGATTGTTCAATTCCACCTGGGTCGTGAATATGTACGTTTAGTTACAAGTAAACTGTTAATGTCGTCTTCCGTGATCGGGTATCACCACATTAACTACAATGTAACACGTACTATATATTGAACGGTTTGCAATAGAAATTCAACATTCAATCATAACTAAAGCAAATGCGATAAAAGAATTATTCTCATAAAACGAGTGTTTGATACACGAGTTATACAAAGTAAAAGCATACTTTCACGTATAACTCCAACAATCTCCCACTTATACTTAAAGTCTGCTTTTAGTATACATCACGCATGTCTTAGTGTAGTAGCTCTACGTGACATCTCATGTCAACCTACACTAACCTAATAATTCCTCCCACTTATACTTAAAGCAGATTGGCAATAGTCTTGACTCTCATTCAATCCACATGTCTCTCGAATGTAGTCTGAGGCAGACCCTTTGTGAATGGATCCGCTAGGTTGTCACCCGACGCTATCTTTGCCACCTCTATATCTCATCTCTTAACGATTTCTCGTATCAGATGGTATTTTCTTTCTATGTGTTTGCTGGCCTTGTGGGCTCTCGGTTCCTTTGAATTTGCAACTGCTCCGGCATTGTCACAAAAGACAGTTATCTTGTCGGGCAAATTCGGAACAACGTCCAAGTCCACTAAGAAGTTCTTGAGCCAAACTGCCTCTTTCGCTGCTTCACAAGCAGCTACATACTCGGCTTCCATGGTCGAATCGGCGATGCATTTCTGCTTAACGCTTCTCCATGAAATGGCTCCTCCTCCCATGCAAAACACACTACCCTAGGTTGACTTTCTTGAGTCTATGTCTGATTGAAAATCCGAGTCCGTGTATCCTACGGGAACTAGACTATCCGACTGGTAAATCAGCATCCGCTCCCGAGTTCTTTTCAGATACCTCAAGATGCACTTTACGGCAGTCCAATGGTCTTTCCCGGGATTACTTTGATATCTTGCCACCATGCCCACGGCAAAGCAGATATCCGGTCTCGTACACAGCATTGCATACATAAGGCTTCCTACGGCAGAAGCGTACGGAACACCTTTCATGTCATCTATCGCCGCTTGCGTCTTAGGGCTCATTTCTTTCGATAGATGGATTCCGTGCCTAAAAGGTATAAAACCTTTCTTGGAATCTTGCATGCTGAAACGCTTCAAAACAGTGTCAATGTATGAAGCTTGCGATAAGCCCAACATCCTTTTCTTGCGATCGCGAGTGATTTTGATCCCAAGGATGTGACCGGCTTCCCCTAAGTCCTTCATATCAAATTGTTTTGACAGCCATACCTTTACGTCTGACAATACCTTTACATTGTTTCCAATGAGCAGAATATCGTCTACGTATAATACTAAGAATACCACCGCAGTTCCGTCACGCTTCTTATACACACAACTTTCGAACTCGTTTTGATCAAACCCATAAGACTTTATCACTTGATCAAAACACTGGTTCCAAGTACGCGATGCTTGCTTAAGTCCGTAAATGGATCTCTTGAGCTTGCATACGAGATTCTCTTGGCCTTTTTCAATGAAACCTTTGGGCTGTTGCATATAGATATCTATGCCGTCAAGACTTCCGTTAAGGAAAGCCGTCTTGACATCCATTTGCCAGATCTCGTAATCTAGGTGCGCAGCGATCGACAAGAGAATACGGATGGACTTAAGCATAGCTACAGGCGAAAAGGTTTCCTCATAATCGATCCCTTCTTTCTGAGTATACCCTTTGGCCACAAGCCTTGCTTTGAAGGTTTCAACCCTTCCGTCCGGTCCTCTTTTCCTCTTGTACACCCACTTGCATCCAATGGGTTCTACCCCACTGGGTGGCTCGACCAACTCCCACACTTGATTATGATCCATCGAACCCATCTCGGCTTCCATTGCCGTTTGCCATGACTCCGCGTCTTTGTCTTGGATTGCCTCATCGTACGTCCATGGGTCTGATTCAACACCGGGAACCAAATCTGAAGATTCTCCTATCCCCATGAATCTCTCGGGTTGTCTAGGAACCCTCCCACTACGACGGGGTTCCGGTTGTGAAGATGTGACGTGTGGTACATCATCTTGTATACTTGGTATCGAGGTTTGACCTCTCAATTCTTCTAAGGTAATTTCACTTTTAGGCTTCCGATTGTTCATATAGTCTTCCTCCAAGAATTTAAAGTGTGTGCTAATCACGGTCTTTTGATCCTTGGGACTATAGAACATGCACCCTTTCGTTCCGGCCGGGTATCCTATAAACAGCCTTAATTCCGAACGTGGATCCAACTTACCGGCTTCCTTGTCTAGCACGTATGCCGGACAACCCCAAATCCGCAAATGTCTTAGACTGGGCTTGCGCCCGGTCCACAATTCCATTGGGGTTTTAGGAACCGATTTGGATGGCACCAAGTTTAGAATATAAGCCGCCGTTTCCAAGGCATTACCCCAAAACGACTTGGGTAAATCCGAATAACTCATCATGGATCTGACCATCTCTAAAAGAGTCCGGTTCCTTCGTTCCGCCACACTGTTCTGTTGAGGGGTTCCCGGTGCGGTCAACTGGGATACAATCCCTTCGTCCGATAGGTAGTTCAAGAATTCATCGCTGAGGTATTCGCCTCCACGATCTGATCGTAGAAACTTGATACTTTTTTCCCTATGTTTCTCGGCTTCGGCCTTAAACTCCTTAAACTTTTCAAAAGTTTCAGACTTATGCCGCATAAGGTAAATGTACCCATATCTTGAGTAATCGTCAATGAAGGTAACGAAATACTCATACCCCATTCTCGCTTTGATCGTCATTGGACCACACACATCGGTATGAACGAGTTCTAACACTTCCATGGCTCTATTCCCCTTGGCTCCAAATGCCCTCTTGGTCATCTTACCCTCTAAACAGGATTCACAAGTTGGAAACGGCTCGACTTGGAGCGATTCCAAGGATCCGTCTTTCACCAATCTCTCTATCCGCTTTAGATTAATATGACCTAGTCTAAGATGCCATAGAAGTGTTTCGTTCATCTCCGAAGAACGCTTTCTTTTATTGCTCGAAATGATCGACGTGTTATTAGATTCATTATTTGAGTGGTGTGCACACTTAATCGTATAGAGATTATTTACCAACGTTCCATGACAGATAATATCATTCTTAAAAGAAACAGTAACAACTTTATTAAAAGTAACTGAATATCCATCAAAGAACAACTTAGAAACCGAAATTAAATTCTTTCTAAAGTTCGGAACGTATAAAACATCTCTTAAAATTAAAACTCTATCTTCAAAAGATAGGTGCACGACTCCCACTGCTTCGGCTGCCACTCTCGTAGCATCGCCCAAAGTGATGGTGATCTCATTCTTGCTAAGTCGCCGGGTTAGCTGGAACCCCTGAAGAGTGAAACAAATATGATCAGTTGCCCCGGTATCCACTACCCAAACGTGGGCAGCATACGCCGCAACATATGTTTCAACGACTAAAGCATGCGACTTACCTTTCTTTACCGCCTTCTTAGGCTTAGAACAGGTAGACCTCCAATGTCCTCTTTCCCCGCAATTGAAGCACTTACTCTTACCGGGTATCCTCACGCCGTACGGCTTGAAAGCTCTTTTCTTGCCTCCCAAAGTGAGTCTACTGGTTTGGTTCCGATCAACTACCTCCTTCTCAATCTTACCTTCCATTGGCCTAGATTTCGAGAAAAGGTTCTTGATCACCAAAGCCTCGTCCTTACTCCCCAAGTATGACTCTACCGTTATCAGAGCTTTGAGCAGGGTATCCAAAGTGAACTTGTGTTCATATAACACGTATTCCCAAAAGAACCCATCAAAACTACTCGATAGCTTTAGGAGTATGGAATCGATTTGACTGTCTTCACTTAGTTCGGCACCAAGAAACTCGAGTTTCTCAAACTCGCGCCTAAAATTGAGAACATGATCCCTTACGGGTGTTCCCTTCACCATTTCCTTCGTGAGCTTCTCACGAATGGTGAACAGATTCGCCATGGGGTTCTGATGTTGAAACATCTCTTCAAGGCTATTCATGATGTCAACAGCCGCTTCAATGCCTTCATGAATGCGCCTCAAATCCTCAGACATAAATGTCAAGATGATGTGCTTCATGTGCTCATTGGAATGCTTCCAATCATCGAATATCGCCTTTTCCCCATTACTTGACTTATCATTAGGTTTCTTGGGTACGTCAACGCTAAATATCCAATAGTGTTCTTGCGCAGGAAGGACCATGTTTATATTACGTTTCCAATCAACATAGTTTTCACCAACAAGTTTGTTATCTTTAAGTATACTAAACAGTGGATTAAAAGGTTGCGACATGATGAACTGAGAATAAAACATACATTCATATCAATATCTAGAAAAATACGAAATTATCACATAAATTTGATCACATCAATTATATTGAAACCTTAAAACAATATAATCATGCATCAGCCAACATCTCGAAACAATTTAAATGCGCCACGAGGGGTGGTCTATACATTTAAACACATTCAAGCGGATTACAAACTTAAAAGTTACAAATCCTTAATTCAAAATTAATAGTTGGCTCCCACTTTGACCACATAGAAACTGACAGGGACTCCGAGGGGAGTAAGTTAATATCAATTTCCTATGCCTAAGTAATAACCATAATTAAATACAGGATTATTATTTCGCTTTGAGCAAGCCACTCGTGGTGAGGGTCAATACCGCTACTAGTAATAATCCACAATCATCCTTTCGGAATTTATTCATGTGAAATCCGTTCTTTTGGCCGATCCGAGGGGGAAATGTATTCCAAAAGAACTTCACAAATAAATAAATTATGGAGGTCAAAATAATCCAATTTTAATATCCGGAATAAAATTGCGATTATAAAAACATACTTAGTAATTTTCGAAAGTAAGGTTTTTCTTGGACAATTAAATTCATGCAAACACATATTAACAAATAATAATAAGTGCACGAAATAAAACATCCATCAAAACAAAATTAAACACATTGGAGCACTCGAATCCAATTGTCACGGTTTAATTTCTTCACGTCTTGATGCGAAAAAAATCATCCTTGTTGCTTTCCGACGTTCGTCTCGACGTGCTCCCACTCGAACAGCAACACTTCTTCAAAAACAGCATCGTTTGGGGTTCGGGACGACGTTTAAAATCACACGGAAAAAAACACGAACCGAAAAAATTCCACGGCCCGAGATACAGCGCGCGTCGGCCCACGAAGTGGGCTCGCGCGCTTCCCGGCCTGAGAAGCGCTGGAAAAACGCCCGAGGCGCGCCGAAGCGCGGCCCCGAGGCGCACCCGAGGCGCGCCCGAGGCGCTGCACAGAAGCGCGCCGAGGCGCTGCCTGGGGCGCCCCGAGGCGCTGCAGCGGCCTGCCGAGGCGCGCGCGCCCCGTGCGCGCGGCGCCGTGCGCCCGTTGCGCACGGTGTGCGCCGTGCACCCCTGTGCGCCGTTTTTTCGCCGTTCGTCCTCGTTTTCTTCACCCCTTGCATGATTTTACCTCCATACACGCGCCACACATGTATGCGTCGTCCGGGTACGCCGTTTTTAATTCTTCGTTCTTCGTCACGATCCGGTTACAATTTATTTTTAAAAATAAATAAATACTAGATCTAGACTAGTCTATTACAATGATCGAATCAAAATAAAAACAACTAATCTACTCGTGGATTTTCTCACGAGAAAAACGAATTCGAACGAATCGAATTAAAAACAATTAATTTACACGCATGAAATTAACAACATTAAAAACCATGACAATTGGATACCTGCAAAAAAGATCTAACAATTCTACTATCCAATTTCAAATTTAATGTTCAACAATTTAAATTCCAATTTAAAATTCAGAGCCCGAAACCGTGGCTCTGATACCAGTTGTTGGGAAAATAGGGGTGCCCGGAATCTATTCGGGATGAAATTTAAATACGAATTTAAATACAATTATTACTATCATGAATTAATCCTAATTAATTCAAATAATAATTCCAACAACTAATTATCATCATGCATGCTAAATTAATTTCACATATTTAACTAGGCGGAATTAAACAAGTAAATATGCGATTAACGTACCTCTCGTAGTAATGGCCTTTGGATATACGGGACACTTGTAATCACGTTCTATCAACCCAAAACCTTCTCAAGTATTTCCCTTTTCACCTCACTTGATCGCCGGTGGGAGACGCTTTCAAGTAATTTAATAACTAAGGAAAAAGAAAAATATCTATGCTTCTTGATTTTTCCAACACATGGAATTATGTACTTGGGGATGAAATAATCATCCCCTATTTATATATGGAGGTGGCCGAAAATCTTAAGGAATATGGGCCTTGGAAAAAATCTTTTCTTAGACTCTAAGAAATCTTGAATATATCTCATATATTCTTTTCTCCAAGATAAAATATTCCACAAAAATCTCACCCTCCACAATGGGTGTAATTTTCGAAAATTTCAAGTTGAAATCCAAAGATTTGGATCTTCTTGAATATATGAGATATTCTTGTACTTCTAGAATACATATCTTCCATAATATCTTTCCAAGAAAATCAACAAAATCTTATTTCTCCTTGATTCTCATATTTTCGAATTTTACTTGAAAAATCAGCATTAATAATTTTCTTTTTATTTTAATCACCTTATCATTATTGGGCTACTTAATGGGCTACTTGAGGGGCCTTAAGGAGAATTAAGATTGGACCTCCTAATGGACTTCTGAATTTCAATATTGAGCCCCAATATAATTCAGCCCATTAATATTAATTATTACCACTAATAAATTAATATTGCACTATCCATCTTAATCCATATTACGATAATATGGGCTCCCGGTTATTATTTCCCGCGTTTAAGATTAACAAGTCCATTAATTAATTAAGCTTCTGAATAGCTCTAAATTAATTAACATCTTTCACCTTGGAGTAAAGACAACTCAACATTATTATTCGTACCGAAGAAACTAATTCTTCACATGCAAGATTTGGTACAATAAAACTTCTGAGCCCACCAAGGGGACTAATCACACGAGCCGTACTCGCACGCGTTTCTCCATATTAAATCTTAGCAACCGTCGTATGATTAATATTACTGCCCAAGACACAAAGTTCGAAGTCACAATGATTCTCACCCAACATGAATCAAAGCAGTAACTACTAAGCACACACGGTCCTATTTAAGTGACGGAGATCAAGAAATCAACAACCACTGAGGTCTAATTCTTCATCTTTCAGAACAGAAGAATTTCTCCTCGCTGTAGGACCTCTTCAACACATACTAAATGTGCTAGTGCAATCTCTTGGTCAAGACAGACCAATCTGAGCCTTACACATCGACCTTTCACGGCGGATTGTTCAATTCCACCTGGGTCGTGAATATGTATGTTTAGTTACAAGTAAACTGTTAATGTCGTCTTCCGTGATCGGGTATCACCACATTAACTACAATGTAACACGTACTATATATTGAACGGTTTGCAATAGAAATTCAACATTCAATCATAACTGAAGCAAATGCGATAAAAGAATTATTCTCATAAAACGAGTGTTTGATACACGAGTTATACAAAGTAAAAGCATACTTTCACGTATAACTCCAACAAGTTCATGAGAATAATTCTTTTATAGTTTTTACTTATTAAATATTAATATTAGCGTATGTTGGTTAAAGGTATTTGGGCGAGGTATATTTAACCGTAGATGTCGTTGCAAGTGCAAAATATTCCTTCATCTGCCCCCAAGTGTGTAGCATTTTTGGTAATAGGACACAGTATATGAACGACATTGTTCAACATATGTTGAAATATAGAGAGAGAGACCATCTCATTTTTTGGCCAAACAATGTGGGGTAAGTATAATAAATATTTCATAAAAAAAATTTATTTATACGAACAAGCGATTAATTTTAATTTTGTTAATATAATGTAGTGATCATTGGGTGATGTTGGCCATAAGAATGAAGGATCTTACTGTGTATTATTTGGATCCAGCTACGGATGAGGTGTATACACATCGTCCCGATCTTATAGCATTTATGGAAGGGTACGTAAGTTAATTTTTAATATTCTCATATTATGATTTGTTTTACTTTTAAGATTATACATATCTAATGTATATTTATTTTTTAAAGTAATTATATAGTGTGATGGCAATGTATCAGACTAGTCTTCCAGTTAAAAAATCAGATACCACCAATATTAGTAAAGTGCTGTGGAAAAACATTAAGGTAAGTTACTTTAGAAAATTGTAAAATCAATAGAAAATAATCATAGTTATAGTACATGATTGTAATTGTTAATCAATAGGTTCCGAGGCAGCAAGATGGCAATCACTGTGGACATTTTGTGTGTTGCTACATTGAAGATATAATATTGACTTCTCGGACCACCATACCTGAAGAAGTAAGTCGATTATCGATTTATTTTAAATATTATTGATTGAATAAAAAATATTTATTATTTAATTAAATTTTCTATGTAATTTGCAGTTTGTGCATAGGCCTCGGATCCATTTTTACAACAACGCTCGAATGGAGAAATGGAAGATGGATTGGATTGGGTATCTTTACAATGATTCTTGTAAAACATTATTATAATTTTTCATAGCATGTAACTTATATATTAATTTGTGATGAATTAATATTTCATGTTATTGGATATTATATTATATTTATTTGATGTTACGAATAAATATTAGTATATGTGTTTTGGTAATTTTGAATATATAAGCAGGTTTATTAAAATATATATATATATATATATATATATATATATATATATATATATATAATTGAAAAAAAAAAACGGTTAAAACCCGCTGTCCAAATAATTAAAAAAATTAAAAAATAGCTTGGAGAGCGGTTAATAACCGCTGTCCAAGAGATAGGCTTGGATAGCGGTTTATAACCGCTCTCTTAGTGTGGCACTTGGAGAGCGGTTAAAAACCGCTCTTTTAGTTCTTCCTCTTGGACAGCGATTTAAAACTGCTGTCTTAGTTCCAACTTTGCACAGCGGTTACTAAACAGCTCTCTTAGGCTTACATAGTTGTTTCTTAGAAAGCGGTTTTAACCGCTTTCTGAGCTTAAATATAACCGCTCTTTTAGACCTTTTTTGTACTAGTGTACGATGAGTGATTGAAATTGCGAAATGACATAGAGATTGGAATTAAAATAACTACAAAACCTAAGATATTTATTACTTTAAATTTACTTTGGAACATACCAAAATTTATAACAGGAATTATTCAAATAGTAAAAGAATACTGTTTCATCAGAGGTCCACAAGGATCAAAGCCATAAAATATGTCGTCGTCCTTCGCTTGTCAGTCATTTCCATCGCCATTTGCCACACATTGGGTAATATGTTGCCTTCATTAGATCACCACTCTTAATTGGGTTTGGTATGAGCTACACATCGCACATAAAAATTCCTTAATTGATAGTTTGTTTTATCTTCATTTCGTGTTTAATTGGTAATTTTTTTTTTTTTAGAAGATTGAGAAGTGGAAGGCCGCGCTCTCTGTAGTTTGGTCACACATATTTCTCATAAACAATCATTTTATTTATAAACAGACTTCACAATATTTTTTGACATATTGCACTAAAATAATAGTGCATACTTTTTATGGATAAAGGAAGTATTGAACAAGATCCAAAAAGAAATAAATAATTATTTATATATTAATTAATGTATGAGATGATATAATTAAACGGACATATTTAATAGTTGTTTCTATCAATGAAATGGAAGTGTATCCAGTGAGAAAAATTCAACACTAAAAACAAATCTGACACTCTATGTTGAAAGAAATACTTTATCAATATTGATGAATTTAATATTTTTAAATCTTGTTGGGCAAATTTTTTTAGGAACATTTGAGATGTGTAATTTTATTATAATAGTTTTTTTTTTTTTTTTTAACTTAACAGTCTAATCCACTATAAAATTTTGAATTTGCCCCTATTTCAGCATGTTAATATATCGAAAGATGCAAAGTTACAAAATGATTGTTCTAAATAATTATAACAATAACAATAATGATAATAATGAGATTGATATATCATATTTGGTGCTCTAAATATTTATTCTATGTCTTCCAACAAATTATTAAAAACCATTGATCATATATATATATATATATATTCACCCACTCATATCACTCATCAATTTGGTAACAAATTCATCAATCGCTTTATCTGAGCTTCCCCCTTGATCAACAGCTTTCTTAGCCAATTCCCTCCATTTTCTTGCATTCGTCCTCATTTCCTCTCTCTTGTGTCCTTCCATCACTTGTTTCAAACAAAACAAAAGCTCATCCCTCCCTGCAGTCCCAAACTCATCCTCCTTAGGCCTAACCCCCACCCTCCATATCTCCTCTATAAACTTGGCATCCATCATTTGATCGGTCCACTGCGGCATTGCCACCATCGGAACACCCAAACACAACCCCTCGAGAGTCGAGTTCCACCCACAATGCGTCACAAAACAACCAACGGCCGGATGAGCCAGCAACTCGAGCTGATTGCACCACGACACGATCAGCCCCTTCTCGGATCCTTTGATGCATTCCATGAATCTAGACGGCAGTTTTTCACGCTCGGTCTCTCTCACTACCCATAGGAAGTATGAGTTGGCGGACATTAGTGCATATGCCATCTCTTCCATTTGTTTGGAGGTTAGAGAAACCATGCTCCCAAATGAGATGTAGATCACTGATTCTTGTGGCTTGGCTTCGAGCCAAGCTGTGCACTCCTCGCTCAGCGGCTTCCATAAGCTGGCTTGTCTCCTTCAATTCTTCCATCCAAATATGCTGATGGAACCATTGGCCCTATCAGCTTCGCTGGCCAATATTTAGCCACACTTTTTGCCTCCTATTTTCAAAAATACAAATCACGCACAATCAGCTCTACTAGTACTAAGGATTCATTATGTTGTCATATAATAATAATAATAATAATAATAATAATAATAATAATTTTATAAAATGTTGTAGTCGGTCAACACCATGAATTTAATTCACGTGCAAAATTAATAATTATACGAATGAATAAATTATATCTCACAACTTTTAATGTGTGAAACTAGTTATAAATTAAAGGCCAATTAATTAGGGATAATGGTTATAGGGTAATGGAAATAATTTCATTAATAGTGTTTGTTATTATCAATACATTGTAATAAAATTGAAAATGAGTTATAATTACCCTATAATCATCAACCACAGATCATAAATGTATATTAGTCATGAATTACATTCCAATTTTTATATAATACCTCCAAGATAAATGAATCATTTACTAAACATTTAAAATAAAACAAATTAATTAATAATTTTAAACGACACCCTTCAAACATCCTTAAACTACATTGAATGTCATTTTTTTCCACATTAACCCAATTCTTATATTAAAATCTGTGTGATGGTATAAAAATAAATATATGGGTGGAGTGAAAAATATATATATTAGTTTTAGGAAAAAAAATAGTGATATAAATTTATAACTTATTTGTGAAAATACAATAGAAAATTTATAGTGGAATATATAGAAAAAAAAAATTATAATGAGATGAGATGAGGAGTAAAATTATAGTAATACTAATAAATAGCTGGTGCATTTAACTTTTGAGCAACCAATATGTGATTCATCTATTTTGGGACAAAGGTGTATAAAAAAATTAATTTTTCAAGAAAAATAATTCAATGAAAGTTTGACGTTATTTAGCAAATCCTAAACTCAATAATTTAAGAGGCGTTTGGTTAGCAATTCTTCAATGGTAATGAGAATGCAAATTTATTTTCATCTATGTCCTCATAAGAAAATTGATATGTTTGTAGTGATTTTGTTTTCATGAACCATGCTAACTACACTAATTTTCAATGTCAATTGTTAACCAGCTCCCTTACAATATAATAGGACAAAAAAGAAGAAGTTAAAATTACCTGGGCTTCTAATTCTTGGAAAGTGTTTGCAAAGACAAAATCGGCGTTATCGAGGTTGGGAAACTGACTCAATTTCATAGCAAGATAAGCCGGGTAGGTTTCAGGTGCCCGAATGAGGCTGGGCACATCAGACGAATTCAAGGGGGGCAAGCCGGGCAGAAGCAAGGGCTGATCTTTGAGGTCGACGGGCAGCGCCAGAGTGCCGCCGTGTATGTGGCTGAAAACCGCGCAGACGGCGGCGGAGTTGGTAAAAAAAGGGGCCCCGAATATGGCGTGTTGGTTGGCCACATCGAGAGCCCATGGGAAAAAGGAGTCGTAGACTATGCAACTAACGGGAAAGTTGGTGGTTTGGTATTTGTGGATGAGTTGGGATAGGGATTTGGAGGCATTCTCCTTGATTGATTTGAGGTACGCGGCTACGTCGCGGGCTTCGGCGAAGCCGCCGGCGCCGAAGCCGTCGGAGATGGGCTCGACGGCCACGGCGGCGGCGTTGATGGAGTTGGCGGTGTAGTTGGTGGTGGCGAGGGTGGCCCGGACGCCCTTAGAGGCGAGGCGTTTGGCAAATTGGAGGAGCGGGTTTATGTGGCCTTGGCTTGGGTATGGGACCACCAAAACATGGGGGATTATTGACATTGTTGCTTCATTTGCTTTCTCCATTTTTTTCCTTTTTAGTTACGATTGTAGAGAGTGTGTGATGGATTGGATTGAAACAGTGAGGATGGATGTCTATTACTCCCTCCGTCCCGGTCTAAGCGTTTAATAAAATAATGAATAGTGTTTAATAAAGTAATGAATAGTGTTGAAAATTGGATTGAATGGGTGACATTTTTGGTAATATTGTGTGAATTTGAAGGTTAAAGTTTATATATAGTAGAGTGTTGTTTTTTTCATTTATGGAATGAGACACTTAGTGTGGGACAACCAAAAAAGGAAAGTGGAACACTTAGAGTGGGACGGAGGGAGTAGTATTTATACAAGGAATCATGTGAGTGATGAAAATATCCGGATAGGTACAAATGATGTCAATTACAAATATAGTAAAACATCGTAAATTACTCTCTAAACAAATAATTTTCTTCGCTTCTAATTTAGGTCAGTTAAAAAATTTATTAATTTTGATAAGATAATAATTTAAAAAAAAAATATTCTACATATATATATTAGTAGTCCCATCAATATTTTAAATTAATTATTTTTCAAATTACAAAAATAACTATGACAATATAATAAATAAGAAGGGGCTTTCTTAAGTCAGGCATCCTATCGAGTTGCATGATATCAGGTATGCTCTATAAACCATCAGATCTAAAATCTAATAAAATCTAATGGTTTATATTTAATGACTTGCTACCTATTGGATTAAAGATGTAATTTTTATCGAATTGCATCGAGTGGTATCGAGTTTATCGTCTTATTTTTAAATACTATATTAAATTTAATATTTTATAAATCTGAAATTATAAATTTATCCTTATTTAATTTATTAAAAGATATCCTAATTAATTTTTAATCATACAATTAAAAAATATTCTAATTAAATCTGAAATTATTTTTTTATATCATTCATGTTCATCATCATCGTTCATCAGTAGCCATCGTCGTGTCCAGACGATGCCGCCCACAACCCTGCGCAGCCGAACAAGGTTTTTTCTTTCTTTGGCACGTCGAGGAAGAGAAGAGTTGTTCCGTCGAACATAGCCCAACACCGCCGACTAGGGCCCAGCGCCGCCCACCACAGAAAAGAGATTCTTACCAATTAACTCATGTAGTTGTTGTCTCGCAATCGGTCGGCGATGAGCGGCAGCGTCAGGCGGTGAGCGACGGGGAGCGGCGATAAGCGGATGGTAGCAGTATCCCCAAATAATTCAATCGACCTAATTTAATTCTTTAGTTTTAATTAATTAATTTACTTATAGTTTAATTAATTAGTATATGAATTTTTTAAAAGAAAATTATATATAAATGAATGTTATTAATTTAGGCAATTTAATTTTAAAAGGGTAGAATTGTAAATAAGAAAATACAATTTAAAATACAATTTAAATGTAATATTTTATTTCAACGGGTAGCAGGTCAATGAGATACAGTGCGATGATATGTGGCACAATTATAGACCGTACTAGATATCAGGCAACTCGATAGAGCGTCTGATCTAAAAAAAAAAACCAAACAAAAAACTGTTGTTGAGTGTATTAGTAATTGTAGCTTGAGTCTCTTTCAAATAATATATTTCATCATGTTATGATACCAAATCTTTTTTAGTCTGTGTGAAATTATATATTTTATACTCACACAACGTATTACGAATTCGATCCATTGATTTTGGAACACCTTTTAAATGAGATACTATTGTCTTGTATGATTTTTAAGAATTTACATTCTGTTTATATAGATTTTCCTTAACTGGTGGATATGATATATATTGTATAGTAAATGATGAATAAATGTGTTTTGTTATGTGTGATGAATATATTTGTTATATTAGTAGTCCAATAAATTGATTAATTCAATGATTCACTTTTATAAATATAATTTTTTTATTCTTGGTACTAAAAAAATATTCTTTAAATTTATAAATTAATATATCTCTAAAATATTATTCCCTCTATCTCATAAAACCTTTCACAATTTTTTTTTTTTAATCTTTGGGGAATTTCAAAGAGTGTATAAAATTTACGATACACAATGAATAAAATTTTCCATTTTCAACATTATTAATTTATGAAAATTTTACTGTTAATTACAATTAATATCAATTTAAATAGGTCAATTACAATTAATGTCAATAAACTACAAGAAAAACCAATTACTCCGACAAGGAAATTAGTCGAAATTATTCATTATCGGTCAGAAATGTCCTTTTACCGACCAAAACTTCGTCGGAATATTCTGTCGTAACAACTCTGCTCGGTACTGTTTTTTCCGACAAGAAAAAAGTTAGTCGGTATTCTTCATTTATTAACGACAAATACTTAGTCGGAAAAGTTTATTTTGAAAAAAGTTAGTCGGTATTCTTCATTTATTAACAACAAATACTTAGTCGGAAAAGTTTATTTTCGATTTAATTTTATTTCAAAAAAATAGTTTATACCGACGAAAAGGTTGTCGGTAGAATTATAATTATTAACGACAAACTTTCAGTCGGGAAAAGATATTTTTCAATTTAGTTTTATTGCACAAAAAATATTTTTTACCGACGACTATGTTGTCGGAAAAAGTTAAGGCACATAATACCGACATACACTTTCTCGGTATACCTTTACGTATTTACTTAAACCAGAACTTATTTCCGACGAGTATACCGTCGTAACATTTTGTGCAAAAATTAAAAAAAAAATTAGCACCAAATATTCAAATCAGTGAACTAATTAATCAAATTCAACAATTCCATGTTCCATCGTTGATTGCCCTGGATATAATACTTTGTATAAGTAAGAGAACACCATCAAAATATATTACAAACTATATATTTAAACAATTAGTTAACCCCAATTATATTGCACATAAATTAAAAACAACAACAAACAAACTCATGTTATTGTTTCATCACCAAATATACAGCAGAGATGAGTTTTAAGAAAAGATGCAACTACCAATATTTCCTTGCCAAAATAGAAAATTGTGTCTTCTTGTCATCTACAATAACAAGACTCCAAAAAAAAAAAAAATCAATCAAACAAACAATTAACAGAATAAGAATAACTCAAATCCATCACACCTCAACTCTACCAACACAAGAAAATCCAACACTCCACAAATTACATTTAGTCTCAATCTTTCATTCGCAAGACTGAACAACATAATACATTAATTGACCTTGCATTAAGTAAAATGAAGCACCTTAAATGTTGTTATTGCAAGAACACTTGATCCTATACCATAATCCAGAAAATGTTCTCATTTGATTAATCATCTGCAGAAGACACATCTTCATAGTAGGATGTTCCTCAAATCCAAATGTCAAACTGGGATTCACCATAAAAAAAATTAAGATGCCCATGAACCTGAGACCAAAATAGCAACATAAGAAAATAAGAGAATGAAATCGAAATTGAGAGAATGTGGAGTTTGAACTTACAAGATTTTTTTTATGTATTTCCATGGTTGAGATGAGGGGAAATACTCTTTCTCAATTTCTCTCTCTGCAAAAATTTCATTTGTGAGAGAAAGATGTAAATGAGAATTATAAATATTATAATTAAAGTGTATCTAAATATAAACGCTCGAAAATGAATTCTTTTGAAAAGAAATGAAACAATTTGAGCGGCAAGATGAAACTGTTTGAGCGGTTACTTGAAAAGCCATCCAAATATTTTACCGACCGATATCCTGTCGTAAATTCTTAATTACGAGCACCGACGGGAAAACAGTCGGTATTACCTAAATTAATTACTGAAGATCATTTATTGTGGTTGGTATGTTGAATAAATATTTATTTTTACCGACAGAAACATAGACGTTAATACGTCATTGGCCAATATAAAGTTGACAACTCATATTTATACCGACCGTATTTTAGTCGGTATTTTATTAAATATAATTCCGACGAATTATCTGTCGGACCAAGAAAACACTTATATTTCTACATTTCGCTGCTGCAAACTTTCTCATTTTAAAAAAATATCCCCTACGACCAACCCATGTATTTCTCTTTATTTGTCAAGATTTCGTGTGTTGGTGAAGTTTGTGCAGCTGAATAAGGTATGTTTATTTCACTATTATACATTTTTTGTGTAGATTATTGTTTATATAGCTATAGTTTAATTTTTACAATTTATATTTAGGCTTTACTAAAATTTCGAGAGATCGAAGTTAGATGTACAACCGATTGAATGATAGGAATTTTCTGAATCAAGACTTCTTGATCGGTGTGTATGAATTTTTGGATTTTGCATTTTCTGATTCTGGATTTCAAAGTGGAAACAAGATTAGATGTCCTTGTAAAAAATGTTCAAATAGGACATTTCATACACGTGACACAGTAGGTGGGCATTTATGCAAGTGGGGATTCATTAATCAATATTATGTTTGGGAAGCTCATGGCGAGCAAATAGATCATTTGCAATCCGTTGGTGGCATAGGAGAGCCTTCAATCGCCTCTGATGAAATAAGAGATGGCATGGAAAACTCGTATAGACAGATGGTGTTTGACACATTTGGTCCTCAATTTCAAAACGAGGGCTCTAACAGTGAGGGCAAGGCACCAAATAGAGAGGCTGCAAAATTTTATCAAGTGTTGCGATCATCAGATGTCATGATAAGTGAAGGCATTGAGCAAACAGTTTTGGAATTCGTGTCACATGAATAAAAGAAATTTATAATATAATTTTTTTTCACTATGTTATTAACAACAAATTATTGGTTGGTAGAGGAGAAAATAAAAAAGAATTTTACAATTTTTTAAATTACCGACAAAATATTGGTCTGTTAAAGAATAAGAAAAAATATATGTTTGGCGGGAACTGATACTTCTTCCCGCTGATCTCTTTTGATATGAACACCGACGAGCTATTAGTCGGACATTATATAAAAAAAGAATTGAAATAAGAAAAATGATTTGGGTAATATTACCGACAAAATATTTTGTCGGTGAAAAAAATGATATAAAAAATTCTGCAGGGCGGGAGTTGATACTTCTTCCCGCTAGAAAAATTAAAATTTTATTTTGAGTTACAAGTGGGGGTAGATTTTATGGACGTATTGCCGACGAAGTTATGGTCGGAAATAATATAATGAAATATATTTCTCATGTGAAATATTTCCTACCAAAATTTGGTCGGAATTATTTTTGGCCCGACCACAATTTATCTTTTCCCCGACGGATTTTAATATTGGTCGGAATTGTAGTTGTTTTGTGTTTATTTTATTGTGGTTCATTTTTCCGACTATTAATTGGTCGGTGATTATATCATTTCCAATAAAATTTTATCCATCGGTAAAAATCCGTCGGAAACACCCGCTTTTCTTGTAGATATAGTACATGCGGGGTTGTTGCTTTCTCCATTTTTTTTTTTTGCGTTAGTTTCTAGAAAGTGTGGGGTTGGTCAAACAACATGTAATACTCTTTAGCAAAGACAACTAATACTATTTAATGATTAGATATAAATTAAATTCACTTTTATATTTATAATATAAATTTGGCAAAATCATACATGTATCTAAAGATATATCAAATAGTATTAGTATTAATTGCCTTTTGTTAAAAGATAGAAGTGTTATATCTTTTATAGAAGTGTTAAAACTAGTTTAACAACTCTAGTTAGTTAGGTATGACAAGTCTATAAATAAGACTACCAAGAACATCATTTTTACTTTTGTAAATTCAGATTTTATTCTTTAATGAAGAGTATCACTCAATTCTCAATATGGTATCAGTTGAAATTAAAGAAACGTGTTCTCTCAATTAACGTTTCTTCCTTTCCGCATTCTTGAGGTTTTTTCCTCAATTTCAGTTTTGATTTCTTGAATTTGACTTCAGAAATCAATCTTCTTTTCATTCCCGATTGTTCTAATCGGCGATTCCATTTTATTCCACCGGTTTTGGCGAATTAATTCTTCACAAATCTAGGCGTTGTTTGGCGAATTCGTGTTCTGAACGAATTCGATTTCTGGTCGATTTCTGGCGACGGTGATTTCTGTTCGTTTGTTCTTTATTTCGCGATTTCTGGATACGGTGGTTACGGCGATTGTGATTTATGTTCGTGATTCTTCTGGAGATTCGCATCCGTTCGTGTTTTCTGGCGATTCACATCTTTGTTCGTATTAGTTCGATATTTTGGGGGTTGTCTTCGAAATGGCTATGAATCAAAACCTTGATTCGTTGAATCCTGCGCTTAATCCGTTGTCTCCCCTCGCGCTCCATCACAATGACAATCCGGCAGTTTCGATTGTCCTGGATCCACTCGTGGGGTCGTCAAAGTTTGTCTCCTGGTCTCAGGCTATTCGTAGGGGATTGAGCGTCAAGAACAAGCTCAAATTGATCGACGGCTCTCTTGTGATTCCAACTCCAGAAGAAGATCGTGTTGTTCATGCTGCGTGGGTTAGGGCGAATGACCTTGTCCTGATGTGGATAGTTAACTCCATTTCCCCAGACATAAAGCAAACTTTGCAGTAATTTTTCCATTGCAAAAGAGGTATGGGATGAGTTAAATGTTCGTTATGAGTGTTCTGATTTAACTAGGGTGTATCAAGTTGAAAAATCCCTTAGTGATATCTCTCAAGGCTCTTTGTCCCTTGTCAATTACTATAACAAGTTTAAGTCCTTATGGGATGAGTACTTAAGCCATAGGTCTTTGTTAAACTGTACTTGTGGAGTGTTAAAGAACTGTACGTGTGATTTGGCTCAGACCATAACTAAAATTCAAGAACAGGATGCCACTATGAAATTTCTGATAGGCTTAAGCTCTTCCTATTCTAGTATTAGGAGTCAATTCCTTCTCCAGAAACCTTTTCCCCCATTAGCAAAGGTCTATTCACTACTCCTTCAAGAAGAATCCCAAAGATCTTTAAATGATCCTGTTTCTATTGTGCCTGATTATGTGGCAATGCTTGCCAATAATTCCAAATATTATAAGGATAAGAAAAAACCTCTTAAATGTAGTCATTGTGATGGGAATAATCACACTGTGGATAGGTGCTTTCAGTTAATAGGTTACCCACCCGGTTGGAAGGGTCCTAGAGGTTTTAAAGGAAAAAATGATAACAAGGATAAGAGTGCTAACCTTGTTAAATCACCTGAAAAGGATCAGCATGTTACTGCTACCAATCCTCTGTTCTCTCAAGAGATGTTTGAACAATTCTTAGCCTTTGCTAAGAATCAAAAGACTCAGGACACAACTCACACAGCTGCAGGCGCCTTTGTTGTTGGGAAATCTGATTCAGGTAATGTCTATAACCATGCTTGTTTCAATTCAAAATCTGATACAATGTATAGTTGGATTCTTGACATAGGTGCCACTGATCATATGGTTTGTAGTCTTGATTATTTTACTTCACCACCTATTAGTGCTAATGTGAAAATAAGTTTACCAAACAATGTTATATCTACTGCTACTTTCATTGGTAACATTGAGTTAAATGATAAGCTGACACTATATAATGTGTTATATGTGCCAGATTTTACATTTAATCTACTTTCCATTAGTCATCTAACTAGGTATTCTAATTGTATAGTGAGTTTTATGTCTTCACATTGTCTTTTGCAGGACAAGAACAACAAGATTGTGATTAGTTTTGCTGAGCAATGTGGGGGCCTTTACTATTTGAAAGTCAAGCATTCTGCTAATGCTACTTCTAAAGCTTCTGAAAATTCTGGTATTTTCAATAATTGGCATAATAGACTAGGGCATTTGTCTAATAAATGTTTGTTACAAATTCCAGAATTAAACATTCAAAGTTCTGATGTTGTTAATACTTGTAACATCTGCCCTTTAGCTAAACAGAAAAGATTACCTTTCCCTGTTAGCAATTCTTCTAATAATGAAATTTTTGAGTTGATTCACTGTGATGTGTGGGGGCCTTTCTTTATAACTTCTTACAATGGTCATAAATTCTTTTTAACAATTGTAGATGATTTTTCTAGGTGTACTTGGATTTACATGTTAAAACAAAAATCTGATGTAAAATTCTGCCTTGAAAACTTTTATAACATGGTCCTTACACAGTTTCAAAAGAAAATAAAAATATTGAGAAGTGACAATGGTACGGAGTTCTTACTTCCTGAATTTTATCATAAATTAGGAATAATTCATCAGACTTCTTGTGTTGAAACTCCTCAACAAAATGGCCTAGTAGAAAGGAAACATCAACATCTATTCCAAGTAGCTAGGTCTCTTTTATTTCAGTCTTCATTGCCTTTAAAATATTGGAATGAGTGTATTATGACTGCTGCTCATTTAATCAATAGAATTCATTCTTATATTTTAAAAGGCAAAACTCCTTTTGAACTCCTTCATAACAGAAAACCTGATCATTCTTATTTGAAAACTTTTGGTTGTTTATGCTTTGCAAGTACCTTATCTGCTCACAGAAGTAAATTTGATCCTAGAGCTACTAAGTGTTTGTTTTTAGGATATCCCTTTGGAGCAAAAGGATATAAACTGCTAGATCTGAATTCTGGTAAAGTTTTTGTTTCTAGAAATGTGAAATTCTTTGAAAATGTTTTTCCTTTTGAAAACAAGCAAGATACTCAATCTTTCATTGATTCACTCATTTTTAAAGATTTTGTTTTACATGCCAATGATGAAGATTATACTTCTGATAATAATGTTAGTGATGTTTCTGTTAATGAAATTATTACCCCTGTTGATCCTAGTGCATGGCTTGATGAATCTGTTCAAGATGAGTTGAATGTTTGTGATGATATTATGCATTTTCCAGTTGATAATGATCAAATTGTTCATGATGATAACATTGTCCAGAACATAAATCATGAACCTGATGTTAGAAGATCTGTTAGAAATAGATCACAACCTGCCTATTTACAGCTTTATGAGACTAGTTTGCCAAATTCATTAGTGCCCAAGGCTGATACTAATGATCATCATGTTAATCTAGTAAATACAAACAAACCCTTGTATCATATTGATGCTTACCTTTCAGTAGACAAACTCAGCAGTTCTTTTAGATCTTTTGTTGCTTCTATAAGTCAACTTACAGAGCCTAAAACTTATAAGCAAGCAGAACATGATCATAATTGGCAAATAGCAATGCAGAAAGAGTTAAATGCTCTAGAAAGAACACAAACATGGTCACTTGTTGAACTTCCTCTTGATAGGACTTGTATAGGCTGTAAGTGGGTATACAAAATTAAATATAAAGCTGATGGCTCTATAGATAGGTATAAGGCTAGATTAGTGGCAAAGGGGCATACACAACAAGAGGGCATAGATTATTTTGACACATTTTCCCCTGTAGCAAAAATCACAACTGTGAGGATTGTCTTAGTTGTTGCTATTTCTAAGGGTTGGTTTCTACATCAATGTGATGTCAATAATGTCTTTTTACATGGTGAATTGTCTGAAGAAATTTACATGTTGCCTCCTCCAGGTTACTGTAAGGCAGGAGATAAGAAGGTTTGTAAGCTTAAGAAAAGCCTTTATGGCCTTAAACAAACTTCCAAGCAATGGTTTAACAAATTATCTGAATCTTTGATATATTTTGGCTACATTCAGTCTAAAGCTGATAATTCTTTATTTATCAAACAAAATGCAACTTCCTTTACTACTATTGTCTGCTATGTGGATGATTTAATTCTTGCTGGAAATGATATGAATGAAATTAATTCTATCAAACATTTCTTGCATGAACAATTCACTATCAAAGACCTTGGTGTTCTTAAATATATGTTAGGAATTGAAATTGCTAGATCCTCTGATGGTATTCACCTATGCCAAAGAAAATATACACTAGATCTTCTTGATTCTTCTGGCTATCTAGCCAGCAAACCTGCATCAACTCCTATGGATTCAAAACAGCAATTTAGCATTGAAAATCATGAACCTGAAACTGATGCTACTTTATACAGAAGACTTTTTGGTAAATTGTTATATTTGACTGTTACAAGGCCTGATATTTCATATGCTGTTCAGACCTTGTCTCAATATATGTGCAGGCCAACTAAAACCCACATGGCTGGTGTTCACAGAATTCTAAGATACTTAAAAAGCAGCACAGGACAGGGAGTTTTCTATCCTACTAAAAATGATTTTAAGTTACATTGTTTTACTGACTCCGATTGGGCTAGATGTGTTGATTCCAGGAAAAGCATAACAGGTTTTACAGTATACCTTGGAAACTCACTGATATCTTGGAAAAGCAAAAAACAATCAACAGTCAGCAGAAGCAGCACTGAGGCTGAATACAGAGCTATGGCAACCACATCATGTGAAGCACAATGGATAATATATATTCTTGAAGATCTAAGAGTTTCATTACCAAAGCCAGCTGCAGTTTACATTGATTCAAAATCTGCAAGCAATATAGCACACAACCCTTGCTTACATGACAAGTCAAAGCACATCTCCATAGATTGCCACTTCACTAGAGAAAAGATCCAAGATGGCACACTCAAAGTTATTCAGATTCCAACAGAAGAAAACTTGTCGGATATAATGACGAAGTCATTGCCTCCATCAACATTCAATAGATTCAAAGCCAAAATGGGACTTCTAAATATCCACTCCCATTTTGAGGGGGGGTCTAAAGATATATCAAATAAGTGATAAACTTATTTGATATATAGTAATAGTATTAGTTGTCTTTTGTTAAAAGATAGAAGTGTTATATCTTTTATAGAAGTGTTAAAACTAGTTTAACAACTCTAGTTAGTTAGATATGACAAGTCTATAAATAAGACTACCAAGAACATCATTTTTACTTTTGTAAATTCAGATTTTATTCTTTAATGAAGAGTATCACTCAATTCTCAATAATGTATAAACCAATTTTATTATGATTGATTTGCATTTTTTGTATATCTTTTAACAAATAGAGGAAACCTCAATATTCAGACAATTCTACTTTTAAAAAAAATCTAATCGTTAAATAGTTTGATAGTGTAGTGTTTTCACTAAAATGTATTATTTATTTTATTATAAAATATTAGTTGTAAAATAGGTTCACGATAAAATCAACTGCCACAATATAAACTCTAAATTTTATTTTATGACAACTTAATGAGAATGATTAAAATGTTTTCAAAATAAAAACAAATGACTCGTTCATAGTGTTTACTTAGTAATAGAGATAGATGAAACACATCCTAAAGGACAAAGAAAAAGTGAATGTGACAAATTTTGTGAATAGTAAATATATATATATTTACTTTATGTTGGATATGGTAAGGGTGGATGAAGTTTTATATCAAATTAATACCTTGAGTGATGATGGTGTATTATTTTATTATTGTTAGTTAATAGATAATGTTTAGATGTATAAAAAGTAGCAGGGAAAATGAGTTAGTATAAGAAAAGTAGGAGATAAAATGAATTAGTGTAAGAAAAAAGTTGTGATGTAATAATTTTAGTGGTGTAGATGATATGGGTGGATGGGTATTAGGATGAAATGTGCAACTTCGAAATGTGACTGAGATGGAGGGAAGTTCATCCCCCATCCAGGTGTGCACATCTCTAAACAAACATTCATATGTGATGTTCTTTTTTTGTTTTAAGTGACTTTTATAAACTAATTTTTGAAAATCAGTGGTTTTTTAAAATTCATGAGATTTTAAAATTCATGTTCTTTTTTTTTTTTTAGTAGCGTAGATTTTAACTTTATGATATAAAAGTAAAAAGATATTGTATACATTATTTAGGTTGTAGGAATATATGATTCCAAACATCTAATTTTAAAACTCAAACTAGAATGAGTTTAAAAATGCAAAATTCAAATCCGGATTTTTAAAACCAAAAGAACATACCCTTAAAGTATGTTTGCTTTGTTTGATTAGGAGGATTGATATTTTAATTTCATTCAATCATGCATATAATTCATGTGACAACGGTTCGAAATAAATGATCATATACATAATTGATACATGGAGGGGTTGAACTAATTGTCCATGATCGAAGAACAATTATTTATCAATTCTATCATTCAAGCAAACTAACCTTTAGACCATGTTTGGTTAGGGATGGGCCATCCGAAAGGGGATGGACAATCCTCCATCTCATCCGATTTTAGATGGGCACCTCACATTCCCATCCAAATATGTTGGGAAAATAGGGGTGCCCGGAATCTATTCGGGATGAAATTTAAATACGAATTTAAATACAATTATTACTAGCATGAATTAATCCTAATTAATTCAAATAATAATTCCAACAACTAATTTTCATCATACATGTTAAATTAATTTCACATATTAACTAGGCGGAATAAACAAGTAAATATGTGATTAACGTACCTCTAGTAGAATTGGCCTTTGGATATACGGGACAATTGTAATCTCGCTCTATCAACCCAAAGCCTTCTCAAGTATTTCTCTTTTCACCTCACTTGATCACCGGTGGGAGATGCTTTCAAGTAATTTAATAAACTAAGGAAAAAGAAAAATATCTATGCTTCTTGATTTTTCCAACACATGAAATTATGTACTTGGGGATGAAATAATCATCCCCTATTTATAATAAGGAGTGGCCGATTTTTTATGTGTATATGGGCTTGGAGAAAATCTTTTTTTAGACTCTAAGAAATCTTGAATATATCTCATATATTCTTTTCTCCAAAATAAAATATTCCACAAAAATCTCACTCTCCTATTTAAATAGTTATTTTCGAAAATTATAGGTATGAAATTCAAGATTTGGATCTTCTTGAATATATGAGATATTCTTGTATTCCTAGAATACATATCTTCAATAATATCTTTCCAAGAAAATCAACAAAATCTAATTTCTCCTAATATCACTATTTTCGAAAATTTAAAGAAAAAATCAGCAATATAATTTTCTTTTTATTTTAATCACCTTATCATTATTGGGCTACTTAATGGGCTACTTGAGGGGCCTTAAGGAGAATTAAGATTGGACCTCCTAATGGACTTCTGAATTTCAATATTGAGCCCCAATATAATTCAATCCATTAATATTAATTATTACCACTAATAAATTAATATTGCACTATCCATCTTAATCCATATTACGATAATATGGGCTCCCGGTTATTATTTCCCGCGTTTAAGATTATCAAGTCCATTAATTAATCAAGCTTCTGAATAACTCTAAATTAATTAATATATTTCACCTTGGAGTAAAGACAGCTCAACATTATTATTCGTACCGAAGAAACTAATTCTTCACTTGCAAGATTTGGTACAATAAAACTTCTGAGCTCACCAAGGGGACTAATCACACGAGCCGTACTCGCACGCGTTTCTCCGTATTAAATCTTAGCAACCGTCGTATGATTAATATTACTGCCCAAGACACAAAGTTCGAAGTCGCAATGATTCTCACCCAACATGAATCAAAGCAGTAACCATTAAGCACACACGGTCCTATTTAAGTGACGGAGATTAAGAAATCAACAACCACTGAGGTCTAATTCTTCACCTTTCAGAACAGAAGAATTTCTCCTCGCTTTAGGACCTCTTCAACACATACTAAATGTGCTAGTGCAATCTCTTAGTCAAGGCAGACCAATCTGAGCCTTACACATCGACCTTTCACGGCGGATTGTTCAATTCCACCTAGGTCGTGAAAATGTACGTTTAGTTACAAGTAAACTGTTAATGTTGTCTTCCGTGATCGGGTATCACCACATTAACTACAATGTAACATGTACTATACATTGAACGGTTTGCAATAGAAATTCAACATTCAATCATAACTAAAGCAAATGCGATAAAAGAATTATTCTCATAAAACGAGTGTTTGATACACGAGTTATACAAAGTAAAAGCATACTTTCACGTATAACTCCAAAAAATCCAAATACTCATCCACCCATATTTTACAGCTACACACCAATTTTTATATTTTACAGCTACACACCCATATCATCTCCTCCTCTACTTTTCTCTCAACCACTTATTATATCTTATATTTTTTCTTACACATTCTTTCTCCTACTTTTTTCTCACTCAATCATTATCTCTGTAATTAACAATAATAAAATATTACAACATCAATTTTGATTTGAGGTACATAAAGCTTCATCAAACTCTTTCTCCATCTCTAACCAAACAGAAATTTACTATTCATTAGATTATCCCCCTCCTTTTTTCATCTACATCTCCATCTCCATCTCCATCCTATCCACCACCACTCCTAACCAAACATAGCATTAGTATACTCGGTCTCATTATCTTGTGCATATTCTCTTTCTTTTCTTTTTTTCTTTCTCAAAATCTACTTTCATTAGCTTTGACGAACGCAGAAGTGGGCTTAATTAGGACCTCGCAGTAACGTATTAAAACATTAAGGGGTCGTTTGGTTCACGGGATGAAATTGATTAGATGGGATTGAATTAGATGGCATTTGATTAAATATAATTATTTGAGGAGAATGTGTGTTTGGATTGTAGGATTGATTTTTTTTTTTAGATTGAATGATTAAGTGGGTTTAAAGTGCAATATACCATTTTTAAAGCATGTGACTATGGAGTCCCACCATCCCTAAGGGATTATTTAGTCTATCATTTGATGGATTGGGTAGGTTTATGACTCAGACTCCAATTTTATCCCGGGCCGTAAACCTGTGAACCAAACACAATATTACATGGGATTGAGTGAGATTAAAACTTTAGTCCCACCCAATCCAGCGAACCAAACGACCCCTATTAGCACATGTGATCGTCGGCACATAGACCACAAAACAAAATTAAATTGTATGCGTAAGAGGAGTGACGTAAGAAAGTGATATCATGGATGATGCAAGGGAAATAATTAATTAAATGAATAAATTTCACATTTTTTACATGTTTTGATTTTTTGATGATATGAAATTCTTTCACGGTATCAGAACGAAAAGACTCACGCCCTCATGAGTGGGGGGGAGTGCAAGAGAAATAATTAAATTAGTTAATTTCATACCTCTCTACAAGTTCAGACTTTTAGATGAGATGAAATTTTTTCAGATGACAACTGCAATATGAGAAGTGCAACTTTAAGTAGTCCTATGTAGAGTTGTTAAATGAAATGAGCTTTTTGTGAGCCCGACTCGGCTCGTTAAGGCTCGAGCTCGTGAGAAACTCATTTTACTAACGAGTAGGTTCGAGCTCGGTTAATTAAATATTTTCTTATAATTTCATTAGGCTCGTGAGACTCATTAACAATTCGAGTCGAACTTTATTTTCAGCTCGTTGAGATTATCGATCCGAACCTGAGTATCAAATACTTGAGCTCGCTCGGCTCGAATAACGGCTCTAGACTCCTATAATTTTTTTTATCAGTAAATGTTAGTTGTTAGTGGTTAGATTAGTTCACCAAGCCCCCAAATACTCCAAGAAATCTCCAAGCCACCTTAGAACTCCAATAATTCGTTTCCAGAGGGAATCGAGTCTGGGTCACTCACTAGAGTGAGGAACCCGGTGGCCAGATGGCAGGAAAAAGTAACTTATAGGCAAAAAAAGTTGAGTATTATTGATAAGGAATTTGTCAAGTAAAATAAAAATGTTGGTCCCAAAGGTATATCAAGATCTAGAGGGTGGGGGTTGAATAGACCTTGATTTTAAAAACTTACAACTTTTTAACCTAAAAATAATAATACAGACCAAACTCTGCAGTTGTAGAGTTTAAAACAAAGAAGTTTGCAGCTGCAGACTTTTAAAATGCAAAGTTTGTAGAGATTGATTCAAACACTTATCAAAGTTGATGTTGTAATACTTTAGAGTATTTTAACCCCTTTTGCAGCGAAATAAATAAAGTGTGTGAGTGAAAAATCAAATGGGCAGAGCTCTAGCTAAGTGATTCAAAGAATCTATAGTCTGCTTTGTGAAAACTGATGCACACAGAAAATATGTATGAAATGATGACACAAGATATGAAGTAAGATAAGCAGTGAATATAAGCACAAAGATAACTTGATAATAATAGAAATGAACAGATATAAAAAGAACAAGAGAGTTATAGTGGTTCAGAGGTGTTGTAATCCTCCTACATCCACTGTTACACCACAAAGGTGCCAAATTCACTAAGATGCTTCACTTAGACACACAGTTGTTCCCCCTTAGATTTAGAACTCTCACTTAGATTACTCTAATCTAGGTAGAAACACAAATTCACTCAGAAACTCTTAATTTCACTCAGAACTAAACACTCACTAAGAATGATATCTACACTAGGTAGAATAAAAGGGGTATAGTGAGGGAACAACAAAATACAAGACAAGTATCCTAGCTCTAAGTCCCAAACTTCTAGATTTTGAAAGGCTGTAGACTTGAAAGTTGTAGATATTGTGCAGGTGCGCTTGAAAGCTTGGGATTGTTGTTGTTGAACCTCTGAGGTCTCCTCTCCTATTTATAGGAGTCTTGATGGGTCCTCTAGCCGTTGGAGGGATTGAAATTTCAAATGAAATTCACCTCCAACTTTGTCTTCAGCTTAATTTAAGCTTCTTGTCATATAGCATTGTTCTTGAGTAGTACAGGTTGTCTTGTAGTGATGACTGCTCAAATGAACTTTTAATCACTGAGCAACTTATTTCTACTGGCTAGTAATTAGCTCTGGTAAACACTGAAACACTTAAAACTAAGTGAGTGAATGTACAGGATGTACTACACTTAATTAGTCTCACTAATCTCAGGTTTACAACTAGTAATCTTTAACTCTGTAGATGTAGATTCTACGGCTGTAGACTTGTCTTCAACTCTTACTTGTTTTGAACTAGTTGTAGGGTTTGAATCTTATTTGCAGATGTAGACTTTATCTCTTTAAACTCTTCATTTCTCTTTGTACCTGCAAAGTTAGTTTTCACAATACAAAACAGTATATGTTTTGACATTATCAAAATCAAAGTGAGACAATCCTTAGGACAAAAATATCCTAACAATTTTCCCCTATTTTGATGATGGCAAAACCTATCAACCAAAATAATTAAATGACAAACAATGCATATAAGAAATGAGCAAAGTCTAGGAAATATAGAGAAAATTGTATTCATCTCTTGTTTATAATATTCAATCCGTGGAGAAACACTAGTATACAATTAAATGCATAGAAATGAATAAATTAATAATTTATAGTAGTATAAAATATTAAATTTACAAAATAAAAAGATTAGTGAATATATATATATATATATATATATATTAGAAACAAAAAAATAATTATTTGATGAATTTAAAAAAGGGGGGAGGGGACTCAATTTGGAGTTATATACAATTAAATGCATAAAAATAAATAAATTAATAATTTATAGTAGTCTAAAATATTAAATTTACAAAATAAAAAAATTAGTGAATATATATGTGTATATATATAAATTAGAAACAAAAAGGAATTAATTTGATGAATTTAAAATAAAAGGACTCAATTTGAAGTTATATACAATTAAAGGCATAAAAATGAATAAATTAATAATTTGTAGTAGTCTAAAATATTAAATTTACAAAAAAAAAACAGTGAATATATATATATATAAAATATACAATTAAATTTACAAAAAAAATAGTGAATATTAACAAAAAAAAATTAATTTGATGTATTTAAAAAAAAAGGGAGACTCAATTTGAAGTTATATACAATTAAATGCATAAGAATGAACAATAAAAACAAGTGTTCGAGTGGTTCACGCCTCCTCCGGGTAACCCGAAGGTCGGCGGTTTGGTTTGCGCCCCGCCCGGACCCCAATGGGCGCGGGTTCGAACCAACTGAGCCATATTTTTTTCGCAGGTTCGACGAATCGAAAATTTTAAATTAAATAATTATTTTTATTAAAAATAAGATTAACGACCGTCAGCTAAGACGGTCGCAAATTCCACGATCCAGTCGGGTCATACCCAGACAGATTAGAGACTAACCTGAGGTGGTCGCTAATATTCGAGACCACCGTGACGGTCGTTGATCAGCGGCCGACCTAAAAAGGCGGTCGCTAATATTAGCTACCCGCGTTTTAGTGACCGACGTTAATCGGTCAGAAATCGGTCGCAAATCCTGTTTTGTGACCAAAAATCGGTCCCTAAATTGGTCGTTAATCCGCATTTTTTTAGTGTAAACTTATCATAAATTATTTTCATATAATACTTTGTCATTAATATAAATTAAATATTATATAAATAGTATTCATGATAATTATTATCGTAAACAACAATTTACTAATATTTTATAATAAAATAATTAATATTTTTAGTGAAAATAACTGTGATACTCTTAAAAATTGTTACCATCAATGCAATTCATTACTATCTTTAATAAAAATAACTAATATTCTTTAAATAAATTTCACCATAAATAAAAAAACATTCACATAATACATTTTCATTAATTCACATATTCTCCGGTCTCCACGTAGCGCGCCTTCACTTTGCGCCCTTTTTCTTTTATCTGTTTCCATTAATTCGAAGAGTTTAATCCAAACAATAGTACTTAACAAACTACTTAAATAGAATTTGGAGAAAGTTCTTTACACTTCTTTCCAGAGTCGAAATTATTACCACCATTTAAAGAAGCATTATCAAGAATTTTTAATTTGGGGTGGGAGGACATCCCCTTTACAAAAGAGACCTAAAAAATTATAGTAATGTTTTAACTTTTGTTTAGTTTGTATGCTCTTGTCCAAAAATTTAAATGGATATCGAAATTCCAACGCCATTAGTGGGTGAGTGGTCCTCTTTAATCTATAAACAAACTAAATTGAGCTTTACATATATATCAATTTTTAGTAGGGTTAATTGAAAAAAAATAAAAAAAATCACCAACTTCACTTCGATCAGTTGAATATTAAAATAAAATAAACTTTAGAGGCAACAAAAAATTCTAACTTTGATTTTTTTTTATCACAACATCAACCATATTTTTTTGCATTTATTTGTACCACTATCATTAGATGTGTTTTGGTGAGTATGTCCTATATCCACTACTTATTTATAATTTAGCATTGTCACATCGGTGAATAAAGAGTAGATTATTATATAACTGTAACTTATGTAGTAATGTGATCGTTGCACATGCAATTAGAGTCAAAACAGTAATCGATGTTGTAATTAAAAACATTTGAAAGTTAATGTTTTTTTTTTTTTAAGTTGATGTTGATATTGAAAATTTCCTCCAAGTTAATAAAAAAATATATGATCAATCTCTTTCAATATAATAAAAAGCATTACATATAAACTATACTTACATATATTATGGTTTATGGACGACCAAGTCCAATCATGTTTTAAGGTAAGATGTGACCTATAAAAATATTTTTTCATCTCATACGTGAGATCGTCTCACCAAAAAATTTCACTTTTAATATTATATACATATTTCTCACTAATATTAAAGCACTTGAACAATGTTTATTTTATTGCGTAAAGAAGTGATATATTTTTATCAAATCTTTCACTAGGAAACAACTTAAATTTCTTAACACGATACCCTGAAATACGACATTAATAACATATACTATATCTATCCTAAAAAAATTTGTGAAAGGGGGAGTGACTCACATTTCAAGAATAAGTGAAATGCATGGAGTTTTGAGAAATAATTTGGTAAAATTATATATATATAAAGTAAAAAGTAAGTTGGATTGATTATAATTTGGATCCAAAAAGTAATAATAATTTGTATAAATATATAAAAATTGTGATTTATGACTTGTGAGAACGATGTTTATAAAAGAATTTTCTTATTTGATTTTACAAATAATTATGAGACGTTTCGAAAAACAATGGAGTATCTGTGAATCGTTGTGTGGCGGAGCCAGTGGCGGATCTATGTAGGCATAAGGGTATGCAAGTGCATACCCTTATTTTTGCCAAATGACCTGTATTAATATTTACATATATATAATATAATTATTTAGCTAGCATTTACATTTTTAAGCTATTAAAAATATGATTCATTATAGATAGATAACTTTATTTGTAAAGCAAAGTCTGATGTGAACAAGTTAATTACCATGAAATTTATTAAAAGTTATTAGTTGTTTTTACTATAAGGTAATATTAGTTTTGAATGATATTAATTGTTTCATTAAAGGGTTTAATTGTTTCACAGAAAAGTATTAGTTGTTTTACTACTTCTGCTATCCCACATTTACTTTCACATGAAGTTGCACATTGTTAAGAGAAAAAGAAGTATGTGAGTATGAAATTGAATAAAATAGTAGTAACTTTATAATTTAGTGACTTTTACGAGATATATATATTTTTTTTTTTTGGGTCATGAAAGTAATTGTGGGATGTCCATATAAGGCAAATGTAAAAGTAATCGCGGGAGAAGGGAGTATAAAATATTAGTTGTAAATCAATTTTGTTGTATTATGGATCAGACAAGACTGACTTGTTAAGATTATAAGATACATTGCAAGATATTAGTTATAAATCAATTTCATTGTGAAATTGGTAGGATAAATCAAATGAAAGCAATCGCAAGGGTGCAAATATCTACGCATGTGTTACTATTTTGCTCTATTTCTTAATTCATGTATTGTGCAAATTCAAGGGTGCAATTACCTTTAGAATAAAGAGAGTATTATTTTTATAATTGTGCATACCCTGTTTAAAAATTATGGATCCGCCACTGGGCGGAGCAGTACCAGATTTTCATGATCTGTTGCTTAAATAAAAAGTAGGTGAGCACTGCTTTATAGACATATTATGCTAGGTAGATTCAAAAAGTAGAAGGTGACAAATAAATTAATGATGCAAAATAAAATTGGAGATATATATGCAAAGATGAGGAAACATATATAATTTAGGTGTGATGACCCGTATCGTGGATCGGCCACATGTCAGATTATCAGTCACGTGGCATCAACATGATCTATATCACTGCCAGACTCAATATCGGACACACAAAAAATATTTTTATTTATTAAGCAATACAAAACTTCTCGATTGTGTTAAAACATATATATGTAATGGAAAATAATTAAATAAATTGATTGCACATCTCATTATAAGTTCGGACAAAATTCGTTTAATATATTAGAATCAAAAGGTTTACACCCAGATAAAAATGGATTTGATTTTCATTGAGAGCAACTTCATCCATGTTCATTGAGACTCTTCAAAAAAAGGAAAGTTGAGTTCAATCCATGATTGAATTTTTTTTAATATGTTCACCTAAATTTTATTAAGATGACTTAAAGTAAATAACTTATTTTATAAAACCCTATAATGCCAAATTCAAGGGGATTAAAAAAAATCAACAATTTTAAGAAACTATAGTTTTGAGTTAGGGAACAATTAAAAAAAAAAAACCCTATTAGGCTGGTGCTAGCTGGGCAGTTTATAAATCTGATTAATTTAATAAGTTTTTATTTATTTATTTTAAGAGATTGTAAACATTCCGAAAAAGCCTTTCAATACATCGTCATTATACATGGACTCGTTCTGTTCTAATGATTCTAAAGTACTGATTATACATAATACTACCATATTATTTCACAATTGCTAAACTTGATTTTTTTTAAAAAAAATTTTAGATTTTTCTCAATATGTTTCAAGAACCGAGTGGAACAATCAATTTTGTCATCAACTTCGATTAAATTAGAACTAGGTCTCGTCTAGAATTTATTATTATGGATTCTTATTTAGTTAAATGAGTTGGGCTACTAGAAGGCTGTTAGGGCTTGGGAATAGTTTTGGCCCACTTTTTACATGAAATCGGATTGCTCTCCTATATCTACTGGTAATGGGCCCAAGACTTTTGTAAGGTCACAGTTACTTGAACCATCCTTTTTGTTAAATACACTAACCTCTACTTATTTTTCCAAACTTTTTAAAATTTTCGAAAGTCGATTTTTCCCCCCAAAAAAGTGAACAAATTCCAAAAACTGAGTAGTGTAATCATTTTGGTAGTGTATTTAACAGAGAGGTTAGTGCAAATAAATTGTGCCTTTTTTTTTAAGTATTGCATTTCCATGTATTTGTTGATAATATTATGGCCCACGTTAAATAGAGTCCTAATTTTTATTTTTATTTTGTCCCAAAAAATTATTCGAAAAAAAAATCATAAAACTTAACAATTTTTTTATTTTTTTTTTCCAAAAAATGCAAAAAACAAAACCAAACATATGAATTTTGGGGAAAAATATCTGAAACTAGTCATGTTTTTCGAAAAAAAAATCGAATAACTTTTGAGGTGGTGTATTAACAAAACATGAAAATGTATTTAACCTGAGCCTAATATTATTTTCTACACACATTTATTGTCAAAGATGGAGCACCAAATAGTAATGAAGAATCAAGAATGTTACTCCCAGCCTCATGCTTAATTGTAGTATTTACTAAAAATGCCCCTTCCATGATTTAATGGTTACTTACTAAAAATATTTTTCTCATTACTCAATCAATATTTTTACAAATAACAATAAATCAATATTATTTTTTACAATTATATTTTTCCAATACTAATATATTTGCATCCCGTATTATTATTTTTAACATACTATTTTACATTTATTAATTAAATTTAATTTAATTTTAAAAAGCAAATTGTAAAATATTAGTTAAATTTGAGATAGAGAGTACATATTAACATCATCTAGTATGGTCAATTCTTTAATTTTAACATGTGGGTCAGGCAATTATATAATGTTTCACATCAAGCTAAGCAAGTAAAACCTTCAGCAAGTATTCTCACTATCCAATATTACTAATTCTATTTTTTAGCTATTATTTTTTCATAAATTGAAAAGTTTTATGAAGTATTGCGATATTTATTTATCAATAAAAATAATTGTTTTCATAAACAATCACATTATCCATAAATAGATTTCATAATATCTTATAAATATAATACCTTACTATAAAAAAATAACTGGAAAAAAAGAAAAAAAAAACAGACAGAACTACCAAAATTGGACGGGGAGAGTAACATCCTCCGATTTTAAAATGTTCACATCAAGCTAAGCAAGTAAAATCTTTAGCATTCCATTTTGTAAGATTTTCTTTCCAGTTTTTAACCAAATTACTGTACCGTCAAATATTTATTCCTACATGCTACATATAATTTTATTTAATCAATAGCTGCTATTTTTTGAGTTGGTTTTGTAGAAAAAAATATAGTTTATAATAACTTATCATTGTATGAAGGCCTAACTCTACACTTAAAACACAGGTTGTAAGTGAGAGGATTGCCCAGGCTTATAAGCCCACCCAAGACCATCTCTCTATTCGATGTGGGATAGCCTAATACCCTCCCTCACGTGAGACGGGGACCAGGTCGACACGTGGTTCCACAGGTGGATCCACACATCGAAGTAGAGAGTTGGCTCTGATACCATGTATGAAGGCCTAACTCTACACTTAAAACCCAGGTTGTAAGTGAGAGGATTGCCCAGGCTTATAAGCCCACCCAAGACCATCTCTCTATTCGATGTGGGATAGCTTAATAATCATCAAACTGTTTTAAAATATTAAATATTTAATTAAAAATATTAAAATCTTATCTAAAGTATTATAAGTTAGGGTCAAAAAATCAATAATAATAGTACAATATAATACCACTAAACTTGATTTTTTATACTTCTGGTGAGATTTTTTTATACTTTTAATCAATCGTGATAAGTTTATCATGAATTATTTTCATATAAGCGTTTCTCTAGTTTTTATTCTTAATTATCCTCACAATTTATTTTATTATCTATTTGCAATCTCATTACTTATATTACGCTTTATTTATTAGAGTAATTCTCTTGTGCAATTGATGTATAATGCACTCACTCAATAGTTGAAAATATTTACATTGAATTATAATTAAACTTATTTATGAGAGAGAAGCTGAAGCCTCAAAGTGAAAGGGAGCACTACTTAATAACTTGGGAAAACAAAGTAGAGAACACATATTTTAAACCAAATGACATTAATACAAGAAATATGAACCGAAACCCAGGCCATAAAACTAAAACAAGAAATGGAGTACTACAAGTTTTGGGAAACAGAGGTTTAGACCAAAGGTTGAAAGGGGAAGCTGAAGTAACAAGATTAAGGGCACTTGGTCTTGTTCCCATGGGTGGTCATATCAGTGTAGCAGGGCCCACAAGATTCCCTGTTGCCAGAAGTGCCAGGTGGCACACACTTGCACCTCACACAGCAGGTCCCACAAGCCCTGCTGCACAAATTCGGCCTTGAATGTAAGCTGCACCTCATCTTGCACAGCCCCCCACAATCTGCAAAATTAATTAAGGATGCTAATTAGTAATTAGGTAGAGTGGAGACTGGAGACTGGAGACTGGAGACTGGAGAGGAGAGGATTAATAATGTTGCGTTGCGGTACCCAGATATGGTAACAGCCTTCTGTTGCTACCTTTCACCACCTGAATAACAATATTATATATATAAATTGTTAATTACAAGTTGGAATTATTATGTGTGCATGCACAAGCATAAGAGATTAATACTTAACCGTTGCTGTTTCATCCCCTATTTCAATGTCGGAAGATACCTGCAATTCATTAATATAAACAGGAATTAATGAAACCCATAATGAAAAAAAAAAATTAAGAAAATGGTAGCTAGTGAAATTACGAGAGCAAGGAAGAGGAAGAGAAGAAGTAGACGAGATGCCATTTGATTTGGTTATTAGTTAGGAGTAGGAGTATATGTGTTTTGTGGGGAAATGAAATGAAATGAAATGAGGAGGAGTGTTTAGAAGGCGGTGTGAGTTTAGTTTAGTCAGTGTAATATTTGTAACCAGAGCTTCCAATTTATAGGCGGTCCACAACTTACATTAAAGACTAAAATTTGGTCAACTTAGTTCATATATTTTTTTTAGTGGTTTATGTGCTAAAATTTAATAGAAAAGTAAAATTGTCCAAAATTTAAGGGGCACTTGATTTTTTCCCCCTTTTTTTACAAAAGATGTTTTTTGGGCAATATACATCTTTTGTAAAAAAAAATGGGGCACAAATCAAGTGTCCCCTTAAATTTTGGGCACTTTTGTGTATTTTCACTAGTTTTTATGTATTAATATAAAAAAATACAATTGGGTACGTACGTTTAGTGTAATTAGATTAAAGATTAAATTAAAATTTTGCTAATTGCTCAGTATAATTGTTACAAAAACATATTCTACGACTCCATGAATTTCAACTCACAGTATTTTTTACCACGACTCCACGAGTTTTAACTATGCCAACCCAAAATGGAAGGCCCATGTACATAAAAACGTCCCCTACATAGTATCTCTATTGTACTCTTATTATTCATGTGAACTTATTAATTCAATTTCAAATTATCCCAACGCTGTATTTTATTCTCTCTTCAATCTCATTAATTATGTATCATTTTTCACGTTATCCATACTCAGTGGCGGATCTAGAAAATCAAAACAGGGTATGCACAATTATCACTACAAAATTATAAATAATTTTTTGTTTAGGAATTTCCTACTAGAATATTTATTTATTTAAATAGAAGATTGTTTATGACTTACACAATTTTCTAATAATGTAACCATTTACATTTTTCACCTACAAACAAATTATCTAAAAAAACAAAATTTATGGGCAGATTTATATTTTGTAGCCAATTTATTTATACGTAGGTAAATTTTGTAGATATTCATTTGTATGTAAATTTACCTATGAATTTCATTCCGGTAGACAGTTTGTTTGTAGATGGAGAATGAAACCTGATTAGATTTTTTTGTAGGCAATATATAAACAATCTCCACTATTTAAGGACATAATTATTAACGTTAGAATTTTTTTAGGGCCAAGGTTAAATATAGTCCCATGATTTATGAATACAACCCCACCAAAAAAAGTGTTCGGAAATTTTTTCCCAAAAATGTAATAGTTTTCGGAAAAAAATTCCGAAATTTCATATTTTCAGTGTTTTTTTTTTACATTTTCGAAAAAAATTCCGAAAATTGACAAAATTTTCGGATTTTTTTTTTCCGAACACTTTTTGGTGGGGTTGTATTCATAAGAGATAGGATTGTATATAACCTTGGCCTTTTTTTAGTCATATTAAAAATTCAATAAACATTTTTTATTTACTTATAATATATGATAGTTGTAATACTAAATAAAATTTCATAAACAAAATAATTATATAAACAATAAAAAAAGTAAATTTAATTCAATCCCAACATGATGTAATAATCCTCGCCTCCTCGGCTTATACATCATCTGTCCAGCTATTCATTTTTTAAAACAGCTTCTTACAAACTCAAAGTTAATTAAATACTATATATTGTAGTAAAAAAAATTGGTAGCAAAGAGGGTATGCACTTGCATACCCTTTTGCTCATGTACATCCGCCACTGTCCGTACTATATTATACTCCTTCCGTCTCAAGGTAATTTTAATATTTGAAAAGTTGACACAAATTTTAAGAAATATTGTATTATACTCCCTCCGTCCACAAAATATAGGCTAGGTTACTTTATTGAGCCGTCCACGAAAAATAGTCATATTCCCCAAAATGGAAATAAAAATTGTATCTACACTTTTCAACATATATACATAATATTTTTAAAATAATTTATTTTGTACTTGATGTGACACAATATTCTTACTTTTTACATATTATATCAACTTTTTTAATGATCGTGCAAAAAACAACAAACCTATTTTTCATGGACGGACGGAATATTACTAAAATTTTAATATAAAATGTAAGAAAAGTAAAAAAAAGTCGAGAAAGCGTAAAAAGTAGAGATGATTATTAAGTATTGTGTGATAGTAAACTTTTCTAAAATGAAATTGTCAAATTTATTTTGAAACGTCCAATTTAACAAAATATTAAATTTACTTTGAAATGGAAGGAGTATTTTATATTAAAATTAAATTCAGTGAAATTTGCTCGAAGCTTGTATTGAAATAGATGAGTGTATTATTATCAACCGAATTGATTGTAAAACAATATGTATGGATAATACTGTGTTCTGCCGTCTACAAATTTTTTATTCACTTTTTTTTTAAGTGTCGTCAACTTTTTACTTATTCATTTTTTTTAGAAATAAACACAATTCACGTGTAAATATATAGTTGAGTCTTAAAATACTATTACTTTATCTACTTTTACAACAAAATATTATTATCTACGTCTTCAAACACTTTACATAGTTCATTATTCATTACCTACAAAAACTTCTAAATTATACCTAATTCCACTAATGGTTACACAATAAAACAATTTTTTTCATTTATTTAAATTAAAAAAATAAACTCTTATAAAAAAATATTTTATCCATTTAAATAGTACAAATCAACCTTCATATAAAATCTTTAAAAAATTTCAATTATAAAGAATATTTCAGGACAAAGATAGTAATTTTTATTAAACTATGTTTCAAATAATAAAAGGATAAAAATTTGTGAACTGACAGAGTAATTATTGCACTTCCTCTTAAATTTCACATTTTGTCAATAGGTAGTCCCTTGTTAAATTTAATATATACTTACAAATTATTATTTGATACATTATATTCATTATGCATGCTCTCTATTTTTTTTACACTTTCTACTAAGAATTTTATAATAAATTATTATTCCTTCCGTCTCGATACTAGCTTTCCGTTGTTTTTTGGCACAACATTTAAAAAGGGTAGTTAAATAAAGATATATCACATGTGATGTGATGGAGAGATAAGAAAATGAAATGTAATATATTTAAATAAGTGAATATGAATAAAATGTATAGATATAATGTTATTAGTTGATATTAAAAAAAGTTTGAAAAATCAATAATGGAATGAACAAAAATGATAAAATGGAAAGTTAATAGACAAAAATTTGTATGAGACTGTCTCATGGCATGAGACAACACAAATTAACACCTACCCCTACCAAAGTGTTAATGAATCGATGCTCCAATTACACCAATTCTCATTGTTTCATGCCATGAGACGGTTTCATGTAAGACATACTCTAATAATAGGACGGTGAGAGTATATGTATTATTCTCAAATGTTAAATTTGGGTTGGGGGGTTATATAAATTTATAAAAAAAAATATTTAGGAGTGCACAATAAACGAGGTTTGGCTTCGATCTCTTTTGTCCATATGCGCGTCAACTTGAGGGCCTCCACTTTTGAACATTGGCAACTGTACTCCAACCCAATTAGTGCAAAGGACAAAAAGTAGTATCATCGGATTATTCCTACATAAATTTGTGGAATTTTAATCCAATTATATTTTAAAAGGGAGTATAAAAACGTCTCACAAGAGTGACTCAATAAAAAATTAAGGTGGTTTTTGAATGAAATTATTTAAAAGGCAAGAAACTTAAAAATAAATGGACTTGAAAATTATTGGATTGAAAATGACATGATTTCTCTATATATTTAAAATTCTTCTAATTTGAACTAGAAATTTAGAATCAAAGATAAGAATTTGAAATTCATCAATTTAAATATTGTAGATTTAAATTTTTTAATTCAAATCACTCCATCCAAACAGCCAAAAAATTATCTCCACCCCATAATTCTGTCATTTTTAAGTTCATGCCTGATGGGAAAGATAAATATTAATTCTGTCATTTTTAAGTTCATGTTGGTAGGAAAAGATAGATATTCTAATACTCCGATTTAATTATGGCGTAGGTCCAATTATGACAGATATTGTACCTTTTGCTCCGCCCACAAAATTTTAGGTTGGATTTGAATAGAAAATTTTAAACTGTATAATGAAAGAAAATCATTTTAACTTTAAAAAAAAAAAAAAACGAAATTTGGTTTAAAATAAAAGTGTTGGATTTCATGTCATTCAAACATGAACAGCACTAGTAATATAAATTTCATATACCGATAAAGACAAACTGAAAAAAATAAAAAATTGAAGAGAATGAACTGGAAGATGGTACTGCAAAGATAATATAGTACAAGAGCAGTGTCTGAGGAATCCAGCCATATTCCAGTTGGATAGATCAATCAATGCCATCTCTCCCTGATTATTTTTTGGAGATGCTCAAATTTTAATGGGGCTTTACTTTTAAAAAAAAGTCAATCCTTGTTTAGTTACATCCCCGTCGATAAGTAGAATTTCCTCCCTCGTAAGATAATTTGTTTAATTTTTTTATCGGTCGCAGATGAGATTATATTTATACATTACGACTAATTTCAGTATGCATTTAAATGCATTGTACGCACTTGATAATTTTAAACCTCCAATAGAAATCAATAATAACTCGAAAAGTAATTAATGATACCCAAACTAAAAAAAAAAAATACACAGTTCGGTGTGTTTGTGCGTGCTTTGAAAAAAAATTGAAATCAAAATTGAGATTAAAATCAAAGTGCATGCTAGAATTTGTGATACATTATATCAGTTTATTTTATATGAAAAAATAATAAATGCAATATATAAATACAACTCTATTTACAACGGACGACAAATAGAGGTGTGCAAGTAATCCCAAGACGGGGGGAGTATAATATGGATATATTACAAAATACAAGTGATGTGATGGAGAACAATCATGAAAATTAAATATTACTCTAGGCGGTGTCTAGGCGCTAGATTGCCATCGTCCATCTTATTTTAGTGTAATAGACGACAAACTAGATGTCCATTCTTTTAATTTTTTCCACCTTGAAACGACGTCTTTTAGAAAATTTCACTTAATTTGATGTAAAATATATGTGTGGTTGTCTAGTTGAACTAATTTCTGAGTGAGATATAGAGGGGAAAAAAAAGTTTCCACCGCTTAGACCCCGACTAGACGGTTTAAGCACTTCAAATTCGCGTGACTAATGATTTACAACTTTTACACCTTTGATGGAGAGTGAAAAAAAAATTTTTAAATAAGAGTAAAGTGTGAAAATATGTGTAAATAGGAGTAAAGTATATAAATATAAAATTGCACTCCTTTATTTGTAAAAATGAAATACGAGGTGTATTAATTATATACGTAAATATCAATATGAAATTCATATTTGTACTACTTCTACATTGTGATAAAGTACAAATAATTTATGTAGACTTGAATTCTGCAAGAAACCCACTATTATAGAGTATGATACTAAAATATGATGGCTACTCCCTCTATCTCGCTATTAGTTTCTCGTTGCTTTTAAACACAAATTTTAAAGGAATGTATTGAAAATATATATAATACAAGCGATGTGATAGAGAGATAAGTGATATATAAATAAAATGTAGGAATATAATATTATATTTTAGTTTCTAAAAAAAGAATTGGAAAATTAATAGTGTGACACACAAAAATAACAAAAGTTAATAGCGGACGGAGAAAATATTAATCATATAAAAATATATAAGTAGTGATATGGAATTATATTTTTATTACTTATTGTACCATGTTATAAGTTATATGTCCATCGATTCATTTTTGTTTTCCATTTTCAAAATGGCACGAGTTTTAATAAAGAAGTTGTTTATTAGTATTTGTGGGTATAAAATTATTTTTGTGGATATAAAGTAAGAGTAAAAGGGTTTTTTCAATTTTTTAAGAGGTAAAGTTAAAATGATATGTGTATTTTTTTTATCATTTTGGGAAAGAGTGGAAAAAAAAATATGGATAATCTAAAATGAACTAGAGGGAGTAGCTGACAAAGTACAAATAATTTTACTGATACTTGAATTTAAAAATGTGTGTATATGCGCTGAACTGGTGGACCATGGATGTTAGAGTACATATTTGCAAACTCATGTTGAGCTGGATTCTACTAGCTAGCTACACTTATCTCATTTAACTCATCATGCTCTGCAGCCTTTACGCAACCCATTGATATCTTTGGGAATTGCAATTTATGGATTAATATCAAATTTTGGGAGAATGGTGGGATGGAATGTGGTATTTGAATGGGTGAATATATAGTATTTGAGTCTACACAATTGGAGGTCGATTCTAATAAAAATGTTATTCAATCTTCACGTTGTGAATTTAAAGGTGAGCAGCTTCCTTATTCATGGTGAATTAATAATGATAAATAAGTGTTTGGATGATTATATTTTCACCAAATTATAAAAAATACCCAAAATTTAACATACAAACTCTTTTTTAACAAACTATTTATAAAAACTATTTTTTATCCATTTTACTAGATGAAATGTCTCATATACCCTTTAATTCTTATTCCTACTATTTTATTTCTTTCTCTCTTCCCACTGTTATTCCTTTCTCTATTCCTACTCCTATTTCTTTGCATATATCTTATTCCTATAAATAATATTATATTAATTCCAAAAAAAAAAAAAAATTAGAGATATAATATTATATTAATTCCAAAAAGAAATAAATTTAGAAATATAATATTATATAATTTTACCATTGATAATAAAAATAATTTTTTTCAATATATATGTTTCGCAATAAATATTAGTTATTAATATTTTTATGAAATATAATATTATTTTTATTATAATAAAATAAAATATTTTTCTTGTTATTATAAACACCGATAAAAAACACTTTATATTATTATTATTAATTAATAAATTGATATTGTCCATTTTTTAGTTTTTATTGAATTTCAACAAGTATTCTTGAAATATCGAAGACTTGATAGAGATTTACTAAAACGACATTCTCAAACATAATTTCGTAACAGAGTCGGGTCCAAACTAATTTTTAAGTCGTTTTACACTAGAAAATAAGAATAAAAATTAATTTAAGTGATATTCAAATATTTAATTACTAAAAAGTTTCAACAAATACTATTGAAAGGTCGGAGCAAAGTTGGAGACAGGACACATATTTGCTAAATTGGATTTTTCATTCAAATTTTTGCGACGGAGCTGTGTCGGAATCAATTTTTAGACTGTTTTACCCTAGAAATAACTAAAATGATACATGGCTTTGAGTTAAATCTATTTTTTAAATTTTAATCGAGTTTTAACAAGTACTAGAAGAATAAGAGCATGGTAGGATATAATTCGGAGATTTGCTAAATTGACATTTTCAATCATAATTTTGTGTCAGATTCGCTTTTTAGGCCGTTTTACCTTAGGAACGACGAAAAAGATACATTGATTGAGTGACATGAACTTTTTAAATTTTATATAGCTTTGAAAAGTACTATTGAAAGGTCAGAGCATGGTTGGAGATAGGACGGAGATTTGCTAAAATGGAATTTTCATTCAAATTTTTGCGGCGGAGCTGTGCTAGAATCGATTTTTAGGATGTTTTACCCTAGAAATGACTAAACAAATACATGTATTTGAGTGTCGTCTATTTTTTAAATTTTAATCAAGTTTTAACAAGTAATCTACAAGAGTCGGAGCATGGTTGGAGACATGATGGAGATTTACTAAAATAATATTTTCAATCATAATTTTGTGACGGAGTTGTTGCTGAATTGCTTTTAGGTCGTTTTACCTTAAGAACGACGAAAATTGTACATGAATTGAGTGACGTCCATTTTTCAAACTCTTATTGAGCTTTAACCAGTACTATTGAAATGTCGGAGTACGGTCGGAGACAGGACAGAGATTTGCTAAAATGGAATTTTCATTCAAATTTTTGCGACGGAGATGTGTCAGAATCATTTTTAGGTTGTTTTATCCCAGGAACGACTAAATAAATACATGAATTTGAGTGACATCTATTTTTTAAATTTTAATTGAGTTTTAACAAGTAATCTAGAAGAGTCGGAGTATGGTTGGAGATAATACGGAGATTTGCTAAGCCGACATTTTTAATCATAACTTTGTAACGGAGCTATAGCAGAATTACTTTTTAGGTCGTTTTACCTTAAGAACGACGGAAATTATAAATGAATTGAGTGACGTCCATTTTTCAAACTTTTATTGATTTTTGACAAGTACTATTGAAATGTCGGAGCACGTTCGGAGACAGGACGGAGATTTGTCAAAATGGAATTTTCATTCAAATTTTTGCGACGGAGTTGTGTCAAAATCGACTGCTAGGTCGTTTTACCCTAGGAACGACTAAACAAATACACGAATTTGAGTGGTATCTATTTTTAAATTTTAATCGAGTTTTAAAAAGCAATTTAAAAGATTCGAAGCATGGTTGGAGACTAGATGGAGATTTGCTAAAACGATATTTTTTATCATAGTTTTGTGACGGATTTGTCACAAAACTATGATGAAAATGCCATTTTAGCAACTCTCCCACCTGTCCCCAACCATGCTCCGTCTCTTCTATATTACTTGTTAAAACTCGATTAAAACTAAAAAAAATGTCACTCAAATTCATTTATTTTTTAATCGTTTCTAGGATAAAAAGACCTAAAAATCGGTTAGACACAGCTCCGTCGCAAATATTTGAATGAAAATCTCGTTTTAACAAATCTACATCCTGTCTCCGACCGTGCTCCAATATTTTAATAGTACTTGTCAAAGCTCAATAAAAGTTTGAAAAATGGACGTCAATCAATTCATGTATAATTTTATTCATTTTCAAGGTAAAACGGACTAACAAGCGATTCCGCTACAGCTCCGTCATAAAATTATGATAAAAAATATTATTTTAGCAAGTCTTCATCCTGTCTCCAACCATACTCTGACTATTCTAAATTACTTGTTAAAACTCGATTAAAAGTTAAAAATAGATGTCACTCAAATTCATGTATTTGTTTAGTCGTTCCTATGATAAAAGGACCTAAAGATCGACTCTGACATAGCTCCGTCGCAAAAATTTGAATGAAAATTCCATTTTAGCAAATATCCGTCCTATCTCCGACCGTGCTCCGACATTTCAATAGTACTTGTTAAAACTCAATAAAAGTTTGAAAAATGGACGTCACTCAATTTCGTCGTTCTTAAGGTAAAATGACACTACAAAAAAATTATTTTCTGGTGACAAAATTATTGTGACGAATATAAAAGTCATCACCAAAGCCTATATTTTTATGACGACATTTATACTCATCACTTAAACTACATGTTATGGTGACAATCACATATTTTGTCACGTAAAAGAGAGATCTATTGTGACGATTTCTCGAGTGGTCACAAATGGGTATGTGCGTTAACAAAAATCATTATATTGTGACAAACTATTTGTGATGAACAACAAGCGATCACAAAAAAACTCTATTTGTGGTGACAACTACCATATTTGTCACATAAAATTCAGGTTGGAGTGACCAACACGCACTTTGTCACGTAAAAGGAAAATTTGTTGCGATGATCCACATGTTGTCACAATAAATTATTTTTTATGGTGATGAATTCCATCTTCGTCACGTAAATAGAATATATACTGTGACAATTCATATATCATCACAAAAAGCCTATGTTTGTGGTGACGATACTCATCTTTATCATGTAAAAAGAAGATCTATTGTGATAAATTGCACATCGCCACAAGAAGTTTATATTTGTGGTGACGATTAGCATCTTCATCACGTAAAAGGCATGTTAGAGTGACAATATTACATTTCATCACGTAAAAGTGAAATTTATTGTGACTATGTATAAGTGTTGGTGAACGAATCTAATCGTAAGGATTAGTGGCTGTTTTAATCCGTTTTTACGTCACCAATCAATAACATGTGATTGATTACCACCGTAAATGGTAAATCGGGGTATGAATTTATCGAATTTGTAAATTCGATAGTCGAATGGACTTATTTCGTGTATGTGTGAGTTTGGGTGTGTTTGTGTGTATTTTTTGTCTGAAATTCGAAAATTATATAAATAAGCTGGAGAACAACTATTTATAGAGGCTAGCAAGCATGAGGTGTTACTGACTCTTGGTCTCCCTAGCTTGCATGCCTGACATATGTCCTTTGACCTTAGTTTGACCTTATCTAAGCTGAATCTTAGTTACAAAGTCTTCTTTTGGGTCTTATCTCGGACTCATTGTTGTTCGCCTAGGTCGGCTTGAATGATCTTGATGATCCTTCAACTGAAAGTTGTTCGCCTCTTGAGGGTGTACTTTGGAAGTTGTTCGCCTTATGGCTTCAGGATCTTTGTCCTTTGTTCACTTGTACACACTTCTTTGGCTGTTTGTTATATCATTGTTTGACCAAGTTGTTCGTCATTGATGACTTCACAGTTGGCTCATTCTTGGTCTCGGGCCTAAATACCTGTTCGCCCATTAGTTGTTCGTCGGGGAGTTGTTCGTCACTTTATACACCTCTAAAATTGGTAGATGCACCCCAACTTGATTTTCTTTGTTGATTACCCTTGATTTGAGGTTGGTTCTTCATAATCCTTGATGTAGCTTTAATCCTTGTTCGCCATTTATTGACTTATGTTCGCCTATCAACAATTGCCCCCTATCCTGGCTATATGTTGCCCCAGACGAGCAACTTTGTGGCGAGCAACTATAGTTAGGATATCAAAATGATGAGGGTTGGGGCGAACATCATTGGCTTGGGCGAGCAACATATGGTCTGCCGTTTCGTCTTCCCAAGGTCTGGGAGTTGTACGAAGATGATGTGGGCGGCATGGCTGTGCGCCGCCCACGCGCGAGCAATCCCGAGGCCACGCGCCCCTATAATTACATATAGGTCCCTAAATTTTTGAACTTGTTTGGAAATTACCCCGTTTTCTCTCAATTTGGCCCTGGGGCTTTTGGGAAATTTCGTCTGGGACCCCGCTTTTGCTTGGGGTATAAATAGTGGGAAAACTGAAATTTTTCCCACTTTTCCCCCTCTTGCAACAGTGCTCCGGCGAATCCTTCCTTCCTCCGGCGATTTCGAGCTTTCCGGCGTCCGTTCCACCGTATTTGGCATCAAATTTCAACTCCCAGGTAGTTACTCTTCTTCTCCTATCTTCTTCTTTACTTTTTCTCTCGAAAACGCCATCGCCGCCGTGTGGGTTCGAGCTCCACCGTCTTCTCCGGGATAGCGCCGCCGTCTGCAACTCTTTCTCCCACCGTTTGGATTTTTCTTCCTCTTCTATGTCTTCGCAATCGAGCAATAAAACTGAGGAGACCCTAGATCCACTTTTTCCAGTTGTGGTCCCCGTCGATCAACCTCCCTTCGAGATTTCTTCGGCGTCGGATCTTCACGTGGATTCAGTTGTTCGCTCTGTGGAGGACACCGGTGCGGGCCCATCTGGGAGAGAATTAATAGTTGCGGCGAACAACAATTTGGACGTAAGCTCTTCGTCTTCTGCCGAATCTAGAGATCCAGACCTTAACGAACTCACTCGCGAGTTCCTGGAGAGTATTAACTTCCCATCCCCAAGGATGCGGGAAAATGAGATCCCAGCTGGGGTTGCTCGACTATTTGAATGGCGAGCATATGCTGAAAGGTATGCGAACAACTTTCCCCGTCCCCAGAGGGAAATAATGGATAAGGTGAAAACTGATTACCAGGCGAGCAAGATAAAAAGCGTTGTTCGCGAAGATGAACTGGACTCTATCCGGAAGGACTACAAAATCCCATACGATATTCACCTGTGGGCTCCCCGGAGAAAGGAAAGAGCTGATCGCCCACCCCCCGGATGTACGGCGATCAACCTTCACACCTTGATTGCCGGATTAAAGCTGCCTCTTCCACCCGTTGTTGGTCGATTCCTGGAGGCGACCAACTTGGCCATCACCCAAATTACTCCAATTGGGTGGATGAACCTTCTAGGCTCTATGTGCCTGTTCGCCTTAGAGGGGTATGTTGATCGGATCACTGCGGAAGAGATCAACTACTTGATGACAATTACAAGCTGCCCCTTGGGAGAAGAAGGCTATCACTATCTCAAGGCAAGAACTGGGTTGAAAATGGTGGAAGAGGTGCCGAACAAGGTTCGTGACTGGAAGCAACACTTCTTCTAGATTGGGGGTGATTGGCGAGCATCTTCCGGTCCACACGGCGGCCCTGGACGAATAAATTCTCCAGCAGCCTATGGAAAACTGAAACGTAAGTTTGTTTCTTGCTCGCCTTTGGGCTAAGTAGTTCTAATTTAACTTTTCTTGTTTGTTCGCAGGCCCTCGTCTACCCAAGTGGAATTCGAAAGAAGAGGAGTTGAGCTCCGAGTTCTTGTTTACTTCGTGCTTGGTCGGCCTCCGCAATAAAGCAGATAGAACTATTGACTATCTCTGCCGAACAAGGTGTCAAAAAGCTGCTCGCCTTTTGACTTACCCACACCACCTGGAGGCTCAAGCTGAGGTGCCCCCAGGTATGAAAATTTCTAACTCCTTGCTCAAGTCTTGTTCGTCGTTAACTTGTTTAACTTGCTCGTCTAATTCTAACTTCTCTTTTTTTTTTTTTTTTAGCCGAACAAGTTACAGTTGTCATTCCTCCCTCATACACCCTCCTAGAGCAAAGGGTTCTCGTAATGGGGCCGCCAAAAGGGAAAAAAAGGAGAGGTGACCCTCCTCAAGCGGTGCTCGCCATGTCGAACAAGCCTGAGGGGGCTAGAGTTCCGAGACAGGCTGCCCCCCCAGTCCAAATCCGGTCCCCTCCCGTTTCCCCTCCTCATGGGGGGAAACGTTTAAAGAAAGCTGACGGGACTCCCTTGTCCCACGATGTCCCTGGCAAGGGGAAGGAGAAAGTGGGTCACAGTCATCCTCGTCCAGAGGGGGATGCTGTTCGTCGCTCTACTGAGCCTGTGGAAAGAACAGGCAAAGCGAGCAAGGATTCTACCTCTGGTCGCGGCCCTGAGGATCTCACCCATCTGGGTTGGGATGAGCGAAAATTCAAGGAGTAAGTCCACATTACCTTCTGCCGAACAAGTTTCATCATCATATTTTATTATTCTTCTAAGTATTCTTTCCTTTCTTGTTCGAAGATATCGTGCTGACGATTATCCTGGTCGATCAAGTGTCGTACATCAGTACGCTTGCTCGAAAACTCCCGTTAACATAAGGGAGATTCCTGGCGAGCATGTTCGCAAGGCGACGGAGTTGGTCGCCCGAGCCTGGACGCGTCCCCTGGACAAAGCCATCCTCCAACAGGGGCAAATGGACAATCTCCATCTCTCAATGATGCTCGTCGCCAACGGCCTCGTTACTGCCCAGAGGGCAATTGCCCAAGTTGCCGAGCAAGAAGAGTCTGCTCGCATTTATGCGAATACTGCTCGGCAGCTTACTGAAGAAAAGGATGGCCTGGTCGGCCAATACGAGGCCAAAATTGCTCGCCTCAACAACCAGATCAATGTTTACATTGATGCTGAGCACAAGCGCCTTGAAGAGATTCAAGTCTTGTCCAAAGAGCTGAAGGACAAAGAGGCCCTGCTTGGGGACAAGGAGGTTTTGCTCGGTGAGGGGGAGAAGAAATTGACCGCGGCTGAACAAAGAATTGTTGAGCTTGAGGCGGAGAATGCCCGTCTCCGGGAGGCAGAAGCCAACCTCTTCACCCGCGAGTAACTTGAAGAGGAGGTTCAAGCTCGCACCGGCCCCATCTCCAACCTTGGATACATTTGTGCCTACGCGGACAGCATCCGCACGGCTGATGCCTATGATTACAAGGACATGGTGGAGGAGATGAGCAAGGATTTAAACGAGTTCCTTGAGAACTATCCTCCGCCGAACAACGTTAAAATCCAGTTGGCGGACTTGGCTGTGCTAGGGGTTAAATTTGATAAACTTGACCCCAGTATCACCATCACTCATCCTCCACCAATTGTTGATGACGGCGAACAGGAAGAGGAGCCGGCTGCCGCGGGCGAGCAAAATGCCGAAGAGATTGAGCGGAAGGCTGCGGAGGACTTGGCCCAAGATTTAATCGTTGACCCTCCTGCCGAGCAAACTCAAGATCCTCCTCCAGCCGAGCAGCAATAGGCCTTAGACTTAGCTTTTTTTTCTTTTTGTAATAGTTGTTCGCTCCTTTTTGTAGTACTTGTAATGGCTGCTTCCAGCTTGTACTATTTTTTAGGCTTAATGCCTTTGATTAATGGAACGTCTTTTTCATGTTCGCTCATTTTCTTATATATGTTAATTGCCTTTACATTTCTGTCAATGCCTTTACAATTATAACATATAGTGTTGGGCTTTTGTTCGAATTGAACTTGCCTTTAGTGGAATCAGGGTTCAGCCTTAGGTTATGTTCATTTTAAAAAACGAACAACCTTCAAGTGGCTTTGGTCCTTAGGTTCTGTTCATTTGTAAAACGAACAACCTTTGAATGGACTTGTACCTCGAGCTTTTGGACTTTTCCTTTTTTGACGAACAACTATTATATTTACATTGCAAAATAATTACAAGTGTTGTAAAACTGTCCATCACTATCATATACAATCTGACGAACAGCTTTAAACACAAACTAAAACTTGCTCGCTTATAATATTTTTTGCCGAGCAACTCTATCTATAAAACCAAAAGCACTAGCACCAGACTATACAATGTGCCGAGCAACTTTTGAATCTACACTTAAGAAAATTTTAAAAAATTAGGCAAGTTTTTAGCCCTTTATAGCCTTCCTTCAGCTCATACGCATCCCTTGCCCCCCAAGACAATTGTTCGCCCATTTATTGATAGTACTTCTTGAGATGTACGGCATTCCAGGAGTATGAGGCCGGCTTGCCTTCCATATCTTCGAGATCGTATACGCCATTTACGAATTTTTCCGTTATACGATATGGGCCCTCCCAAGCTGGTCCCAGTACTCCTGAAGATTGGGCGAGCAGTTTTCTTAGAACCAAATCTCCAACTCTGAATTCCCGGACTTTTACACGGGAATTATAATAACGTTCTGCTCGCTGCTTGTATGTGGCATTTTTTAACTCCGCATTTAATCTTTTTTCTTCGAGCAAATCCATTTCAGCACTCAGAGCAGAATTATTTGCTTGTTCATCAAAGTTGGTCGTCCTAATCGTACTGGTCCTTAACTCAATAGGTATTACTGCTTCTGTTCCGAAAGCCATAGCAAAGGGTGTTTCTCCGGTGCTAGACCTGGGAGAAACTCTGTATGCCCACAAGACTTCCGGGAGTTCGATAGACCAACCACTTTTGCTCTCCGCCAGTCTTACTTTTAATGTATGCTTGATTATCTTGTTCACAGCTTCAACTTGTCCGTTTGACTAGGGATGATAAGGTGTGGAGTAATGTTTTTTGATCCCCCACTTCACACAGAATTCTCTCAACTCTTGTCCATCAAACTGTGGACCATTGTCTGTCACAATTGCCTGTGGAACTCCGAAACGACAGACAATGTTCTTCCAAATAAAGTTGATCATCTTCTGCTGCGTGATGTTCACCATGGCCTCTGCTTCTGCCCATTTAGTGTAATAATCGACTGCCACAACGGCAAATCGAACATTTCCTACTCCAGCCGGGAAAGGACCAATGATGTCCATCCTCCATTTTGCAAAAGGCCATGGGCTGTATATTGACACGAGCTCCTGGGCCGGGGTATGAATATTCGGGGCAAAAATCTGACACTGATGGCAAGTTTTTGCTTTCTTGATCGCATCCTGACGTAATGTCGGCCAATAATACCCTTGCCTGATGGTTTTGTACGCCAAGGCTTGCCCCCCAGTGTGATTTCCACATACTCCGGCGTGAATTTCTTCGAGTACTGCTTGCCCTTACCCCCTAGGCAAACACTTGAGAAGTGGGACGGATATTCCCCTTTTGAAGAGTTGCTCGCCCACCAGAGTATATCTGGCGGCTCGCTTTACTAGCTTGGCAGCTTCAAAAGGATTGTTTGGTTTTTCCCCACTTTTCAAGTATTTGACTATACTTGTTCTCCAGTCTTCTTCACTGGTTTGATCGTCGAGTTGGTTGACATTATAGCTTACTGTTGATGGATCTTTCATCTTTGTAACTATAATATCTGCCAACTCCACGGGGCCTTCACTTGTTGCCAGTCGAGCAAGCGCATCTGCCTGGGTGTTGCTCGTCCTTGGAATTTGCTGTATGAAAACTTGCTGCAACATGGACATTAGGTGAGCAACAATCCGTTGATACTCGATCATGTGATCATCCTTTGCCTCGTATTCACCTCGGACTTGGTTCACGATCAATTGTGAATCGCCAAATATTTGCAAGTGTCTGACACCAACTGCGAGAGATAAGTGGAGACCAGCAATAAGAGCTTCATACTCAGCTTCGTTGTTGGTTGCCATGAAACCAAATCTGATTGCCGAGGTGAATACTTGTCTATCTGGGCTGATTAAAACTACTCCTGCCCCCGAGGCTATATTGGTTGATGATCCGTCCACATAGAGATGCCAAGGGTGATCAAGTCCTCTCGTCGGATCTGGTGGGAAAGTTAGTTCGACTATAAAGTCGGCTAATGCTTGCCCTTTGATCGCTGTTCGAGGAGCATAGGTCACCCTGAACTGGCTAATCTCCAGTGACCATCTTAAGAGACGACCTGCAGTGTCGGGGCGATGGAGAATTTGCCTGAGTGGGAAAGTTGTTAGAACTTCGACTTGATGGTCAAAGAAGTATGGTCGTAACTTTCTCACGCTCATAACCAAAGCATACGCCAGCTTTTCGGTTGGAGCATATTTGATCTCTGCTTCATGCAAAGCCTGGCTGACGTAATATATAGGTTGGTGGAATTTGCCGTCTTCGCGCACCAAGACAGAGCTGATGGCAACTTCTGATGCGGCTAAGTATAGAAAGAGCTTTTCTCCCGGGATTGGTTTTGATAGGATTTTGACATCTCCCAGGTAGTCTTTAAGTTGATCGAAGGCCGCTTGGCAGTTGTTAGTCCATGCAAACTTTCCCTTTTTGACGGCCTCGAAGAATGGACGGCACTTGTCCCCCGACCTGGATATGAACCGGTTCAATGCTGCTAGGCACCCGGTGAGTCTTTGCACTTCTTTCACCGAACGTGGTGGTTGCATATCCATAATGGCTTTAACTTTTGAAGGGTTGGCCTCAATTCCCCGCTGGCTAACAAGATGACCCAAGAATTTTCCTGAGTGAACTCCAAAGCTGCTTTTCTTTGGATTCAACTTCATGTTATAGTATCGAAGAATTTCGAACACTTGAGTCAGATGTTGAAGATGGTCTTCCTTCTTGGGACTTTTGACTACGATATCGTCTACATAGACTTCAACCGTGTCTCCAATTTGTTGATCAAACATCTTGTTCACCAGTCTTTGATATGTTGCTCCTGCATTTATGAGGCCAAACGGCATTCTCTTCCAGCACAGCAAGTTTTTGTTAGTATAAAAAGCTGTGCTTTCTTGATCGTCAGGATGCATTGGGATTTGATGATACCCTGCAAAAGCATCCATGAATGTTAGCATTTCGTGACCCGCAGTGCTGTCCACCAATTGATCGATGTGCGGGAGAGGAAAGTTGTCCTTCGGGCATGCTGCATTCAGATCTGTAAAGTCTATGCATAGCCTCCAGGTTCCGTTCGATTTTCTCACCAGCACAGGGTTTGCTACCCATTGTGGACAAAGTGCCTGACGGATCAGATCGTTGTCTAACAGCTTTTTAACTTCTTCATTCAACGCTTGATATTTGTCTGGGCCGTACTTCCTTCGTTTTTGATGGACGGGCTTTCTTGCTTGATTTATGTTCAGCTTATGACAAGCATGTTTCGGGTCTATCCCCACCATATCTGCGTGAGACCAAGCGAAGACATCTAGATTCTTGGTGAGGAACTCTTTCATTCGGGATCTGTAAGGCTCTGGGAGCTCAGATCCTATGAATAATTCAAGATCTTCGTTGTCGGGATTAACTTTGAACGCCTCCAGCTCTTCGACTGGAGTTGCTCGTCGTTTTTGTCCCTTCCAACGGGGATCAAGTATGGGTTCCTCAGGGTTGAAATCATTTTTGATGTCCATGGGCTCTGCCCCCAGGCGGGGTTCTAGATCATCAGTTGGCTCCGTCCCATTGTTGTTCGTTTGTACTTGGCCCTCCAAGTCCCCCACTGAGGGTTGTTCGTCATCACCCCTTTGTTGTTCGTCAGATGGAGGTTCCTTGCGGGTGGTAACGAGTTGCTCGTCCAACACTTGCTCGTCCAAGTGTTGTTCGTCCGTATCCATGTGGTCTTCCATGTCCATCATATTGTTCAGTATTGATGGTTCGTTGATGGGATAACTTGTTGCTTCCATCATGGATATTTGTACAAATTTTGCTCGTAGCTGTTGAATGCATTCTCGTGCTCTCCGTTGGTCTCCTTTAATTGTGCCTGTTCCACTAGCTGTTGGAAATTTCAAACAATAATGGTAAGTGGAACACGCAGCTTTGAATTCATTGAGAAATGGTCGGCCAAGAAACCCGTTATAGGTCGACTCCTGGTCTACTACCAAGAAATCTACCATTCTTGTTATATTTCTTTCGGGTTCATTGGCCGTTACAAGTTGTACAGCTAATGTTACAATTCCCAATGGTGTTGTCACAGCATTCCCGAAGCCTATGATTCTATGTGTTGTATTCTGAACGTAACCCGAATAATCTCCCAGATTATCGAGGGTCTTCTTGAATAAGATGTTGGTGTAGGCTCCGGTGTCCACCAACAGTCTGTGGACTCTGGTCCCCATAATCTTGGCGCAGATTACGAGTGAATCATTGTGCGGAGTTAGGACGCCTTCAAGGTCTTTTTCGGTGAAAGTTAATTCCGCCGTTTGCATGATGGACGGCTTAACTCCCATTTCTTGTACTTGGCCAATCGCTCGTAGCTCCGCTTTCCTCTTCCGATTAGAGTCGGGTGGTTGTCCATCAAAACACCCTCCCGCGGGACCTGCGGGTTCCATCATGAAAAGATCTTCTAAAGGTTGAGCTGGAATACTGGGAACTGGTCGCCCGGGTCTGTTGTTTCTCTGAGGTTGACCATCCTCTTCGTCTTCTGAGTTGTTCTCCCGGGTTCTCTTCCCAGGTTGCCTTTTAACGAAATCGGAGAGCTTTTCCTTCTCATAAAATCGCCAGAGTTGCTTAAGCAAATCTCTACACTCACTTGTAAAATGCCCCACACTTTGATGGTAGGCACAATACTTGTTTGGGTTGAGTTTGTCAGTATCCTGGCGGATTTTACGTGGTGGGGAAAGCAACTCTTTCTCCTTTACGCTCTCATACACAGTATCAACTGATACTGTCAATATTTGGTTCAATTTTTCCTTCAAATCCGATCCTTCAGTGAATGCTTTCATGTTTTTTGGGACCCTGTAGCTTGTCCCGACGGGCTTTTTGTTATTCTCCTTAGGATCAGCATTGTTCTCCCCTAAATTTGTTTGTAGGGCCTCGTGCATGGAAACAAAAATGCCAGCTTGGTTTCTGAACTCGGCATAAGTCTTTGGGCACTTCAGACGTACCTCCTTCCATAACTTCGACCCTTTTTTCAATCCGGCCATCACAGCGACGATCTTTGTATCTTCGCTCACCGGTTCTCCTTCTAGTAAAACTTTATCGAATCTTTCCATAAACGCCCGGTCAGTTTCATCATCATTTTGCCTCAAATCTGACAGCCGGTGTTTTTGGGAAAGATACGACCCTGCCGTTGAAAAGTGAGAAAGAAATTCTCGACTTAGTTGGACGAACGAGTGGATTGATGCCGGCGGCATTGATGAAAACCACTTGTGAACCCGATCGCCCAATGTTAACGGAAAATTCCGGCATTGGGTGGCATCGCTGGCCCCCACGGAGACCATGTAGTCCGTATACTTCGTTAAGTGGACCCGGGGGTCGGCGATGCCTTCATATTGAATGCTAGCCGGAAATTGAATCTTTTTCTGTATCGGGGCCTTCAAAATGTGAGCTGCCAAAGGTGAGGATGGCATGCTGGTCATTCCCATCCCCCTCTGTTGGTCTAGTTGCCCCTGCATGTTCTCCACGGCCCTCCTTAGGCTTGATAATTCATCAAGAGGTGCCCCCGAACTTGGAGGCTGTTCGGCGAGCAAAGGCATTAACTTTTCTGCTCGTCGCAGTCCCTCGCTTGGAGTGGGCACTTCCTGGGCTTGCCTCCTAATGTTGTTCGCCACATTCGGCCCTAGGCGCCTGAAGGCTGACTGGGAGAGTCTTTCATGGACTGATGGGCGAGGCTGTTCAAAAGTTGCTCGCCCATCTTCTGCTCCCCGGCGAGCAGCTTCCCGTTGGGGTTGGCTAAGCCTGTCTTGGGCACTGGAACGTGTTGTTCCATGGCTAGACATAGTTGTTCGTCCGTGACCAGACTCAGCCTGTACTTCTCTTTGGTCGACCACCTTGGCCTTTCCCTTATTTCGTCTGACTTGGGCACTATCAACCTCTCGCTGTTCGCCCCTGGTAGTCCTGAGCCTAACAACCTCTAGGGACTTGTCCCTTGGCCTTGCTTGCGTTGGCCTAACCTGCTCTTGTTGCCTCTGGAGGGCCTGGAGAGCAGCTATGGTTTTGGCCAACTCGTTGGGGTTGTTCGCCAAAGCCTCCATCTCAGGGGGGAGGTTATGTGTTATGGCTGTATGCTGCGACCTGTTCGCATGTCTCGGGTCACGGTCCTGGTGGTCGGCCGACGTGGCCCGGGTCTGAGATGCTCTTTTTGACAAACGTGATCCTTGGGTCTCTTTAGATTGAGGCATTTCAATTTAAATTACTTCTTAATTTATAAATTGAAGAACACCAAGAACACTTTTGTTTGTATCTTCAAATATTTCTTGAGATTTCCTATGAATCTTCAAGTTTTCAACTTGAAGTTCTTGAGTAATCACACTAAACCGAAGGTTCGAACCCTCCTTCTAGCGCCAAATTGTTGGTGAACGAATCTAATCGTAAGGATTAGTGGCTGTTTTAATCCGTTTTTACGTCACCAATCAATAACGTGTGATTGATTACCACCGTAAATGGTAAATCGGGGTATGAATTTATCGAATTTGTAAATTCGATAGTCGAAATTGGACTTATTTCGTGTATGTGTGAGTTTGGGTGTGTTTGTGTGTATTTTTTGTCTGAAATTCGAAAATTATATAAATAAGCTGGAGAACAACTATTTATAGAGGCTAGCAAGCATGAGGTGTTACTGACTCTTGGTCTCCCTAGCTTGCATGCCTGACATATGTCCTTTGACCTTAGTTTGACCTTATCTAAGCTGAATCTTAGTTACAAAGTCTTCTTTTGGGTCTTATCTCGGACTCATTGTTGTTCGCCTAGGTCGGCTTGAATGATCTTGATGATCCTTCAACTGAAAGTTGTTCGCCTCTTGAGGGTGTACTTTGGAAGTTGTTCGCCTTATGGCTTCAGGATCTTTGTCCTTTGTTCACTTGTACACACTTCTTTGGCTGTTTGTTATATCATTGTTTGACCAAGTTGTTCGTCATTGATGACTTCACAGTTGGCTCATTCTTGGTCTCGGGCCTAAATACCTGTTCGCCCATTAGTTGTTCGTCGGGGAGTTGTTCGTCACTTTATACACCTCTAAAATTGGTAGATGCACCCCAACTTGATTTTCTTTGTTGATTACCCTTGATTTGAGGTTGGTTCTTCATAATCCTTGATGTAGCTTTAATCCTTGTTCGCCATTTATTGACTTATGTTCGCCTATCAACAATAAGTAATCACAAGAAGTATCTCTTTCTGGTAACAACTTCCATCTTCGTCACATAAAAAAAGACCTATTGTGATAAATTACAAATCATCACAAAAAATCTATATTTGTGGTGATGACTTTCATCTTCATCACATAAAAAGGAAATCTATTGTGATGATCTGAAAATCGTCACACGAAGTCGTGTTTGTGGCGACGACTTTCATCATTGTCACATAAAAGACACGTTGAAGTGATGGTTGCATACTTAGTCACGTGAAGAAATATCAATTGTGGCAACTTGGTAAGTTGTCACAATTGGTGGTGCACAACAATGGATTGTGGCTATGGTTACCTCGTGACGATGATAATTTATAATCGGTCACAAGAAAACTTTATTCGTAGTGACGACATTCAAGTTTGTCACTTTAATTACATGTTAAAGTGACTATTATAAACTCGGTCACGCAAAAGAGAACTCTAATGTGACAATATGCCAAGTTTGGATTTCGAGACATATTTGTGAAAAGATATTAACTTTTTAATTTTTTCAACAATTTTTTAAAATTTCGAAACACACTACCATTAAGAATAAAATATCAACTCATATATACAATCAAAACTTTTTTTTTTTTCAAATTTAACAGATTGACATGAACATGATAATTAAAGCTCAACACTAGGTCAAAATTTTTATATTGTTTGTGTTTTGTTATCATTTCGTATCCGAATTATCACTCACACCCACTACACATGAAAACACCCCTTTAATATCGTTTTAGTGTCTTTATATATCTTATAATATTATTGAAATATCTTGAATACTTACGTTGAGTTCCTCAGAGGTCTCGATGATGTTGTATTAATATTATTGAAATACCTTGTTACATAGATTCATTAATACTATTACATAGATTCACTCATACATATTATTTTATATTGCGATTTTAGTTTATAAGTCTAATGGTATTAATGAATGCATATAATGATGTATCTGAATCTATGTAATGATATTAATTTTCATAATATAAACAAGTTTTACAGAAGAATTTTTGCTTAAGATGAAACTTGTTCACACAGTACTTTGTCATTAATTATAAATGTTATAATACTATTCAGTTAGGTCATTGTGACTAGTATATTAGTAGCCTTATTTTAATTGAGCAGATTTTCTGTGAATCCGAATTCACGTAAACTTTTTTTCAAGTGTCATTGTTATATATATACATTATTACTGTTATGCACAGTGATAGTGTATATATACACATAAAAGTGATAGTGTATATGCATAAAAGTGATAGTGGATATACATAACAATAATACTTGAAAAGACAGAGTTCACGTGAACTTGAGTTCATATCAATTTTTTGTAATTTTAATTTTGACATTATTATAGTTTTATACTAATAATTTATTTCAAAATTGGAAACTTGAATTATTTTTAAACAAAGGGAAACCCGGGAGGCCCAAAAATTTATCCCGCTAAGAACGAAAATAAGAACCACAATTGATAAATTCGAACGCCTCTTCTGATTTCTTAACTTGTTCTCCAATCGTCTTCCATTTCAATCGGTCAATCCCCTTTTAATTTACTCGGCTTCACCATGCGCTTCAATTCTCTATCTACTGCTGTTGTTAAAGTGCTGGCTATCAATACCTCCACCGCCGTCATCTCCAATTCAGCATTGATTCTTCGAGAAATTGCTTAATATAATTCAGGTTAGGGTTGTAATCTCTCCTAATCTCTTTTTATGCCTCTGAGATCATCTTTATTATTGTTTTTTATTTTGATTTATATTTGTTACCACCAATCCCAAAAAACCTAGGGCGGAATTTTATTTGTTTTTGTTATTGAATCGACAATTGATTTTTGTTTTTTTTATTCTATGTACTCGAGAAGAAAGGCTTTCATAATCACATTACGGTTTGGGCAGTTGTAAATACTGTGAATCGCAATGGGATCTAACTAATTCTTTTAGACGAGAAGAATGTCTGTCCAATTTAAGCAACTTGGCCGAGAAGGTATGAATTCGTAAATTCGAGGGGTTGAGTAGTTATCTCGTTCAAAAACATCCTCAGGTATCCATGTTTATAGTTCTGAATGTTATTTTATGATATGAGAATAAGATGTTAAATTGTATAAGTTTTATCGAATAGAGCATGTTTATAGAGATAACGTAATTGAACAGTTGCATGATGATATAGTTGTGAATTGTGAGTAGTTCTCAGGAGTTACATCAGGAAGCTGATATTATAAACTGGTTACAAAATGCTTTATTGGATTTAGGTATTTAGTCTCTGATGTTACCCTTAATGTGCATATTTGAGTTCTCTACTCAAGTCTCAAGCTGCTTGATTTTGTTTTTAGAGTAGGTCTTGTATGAGACCATCTCATGACATGAGACAATGGGAAGGGGTATAACTAGGACATTGACTCATTAACACTTTGGTAGGGGTAGGTATTAATTTATTTTGTCTCATGCCATGAGACCGTCTCATATAAGTTTTTGCCTTTTTTTATTATCAGGAATGAACTTTCTTACGTATAATCCTTGAATTTTGTATTAATTTGGATAGTAATTTGAGAACACAACTTAATTTTGGTCAAAGAAGAAAAGAGTTATTAGAGTTCTAATCCTAAAATTTCTAATTCTTATTAGTGCTTTAGACTATAACTTGATATACAAAGTAGAACTTGCTTAAAGGTTATGCTTGCAATTCTCATAAAAAAATTAAATGTTATTCTGCATTTTGATACTCTAACTTCGTTGTATCTTGAAATTTTATGAGCAAGACTAAAAGTTAATTTTGAGATTTAGTTTCAAGGCAGCACACAGTTATATCTCCTTTTCAGATTGATGTGTGGACCAAATGTGTTTTTATGCATTATTGACCTATCATTTTCCTTCTCAAGGGGAAGATATCTTAACCAGGGTGGTGTGCTTGCTCCACAATTACCCTGTGTCACAAAGTTAGAGCTGCATATGGCCTAAGGGATATTCTCTCTAGTCTCAAGGTAACTTCCCAGGTTTGGCATTTGGCGCTACAAGGCAACTTCAGCTTTGCTACCTGAGAAGGTCTTCGTGGGCTTTCTCTTCCCAAAGCTTTCCTTTTCGACCAGGTTTAATTTCTAAACCTAGTCATGTAAATTTTTTCAAGTACTGTCTGAATTATGGTAGGATTTCGATTTTATGATTAACTAGGAGTGTTATAATGACTTGATTATTTAATTTTTCCGGGGCTCACTTATGTGTTTATAGATTGAAAGATGATATATTTTAAACATGTGTCCTTGTACTTCCACTCTCAGTTTCTGACAATATTTCTTTTTCGTTCTTCAAATAGATTTAGTTAAGATAAGATTGTCATACTAGCTAGAATTACATTTTGTCATGATAAGTGAAGTTAGCTCAATGTTTAGTGCCTCATAGTAGTGGGTAAGAATGTGAAAAATAAAGAGCCATATTACAAAATGATAAAACATTATTGTTGATTCTTGAAGGATTCCCATTTTTTTTAATGCAGCACATCACTTGATTCGTATTGCTCAAAGTAATCTTTCTCATCAATCTAGATGCTTGGAGAAAAAAATTATGCAACACTTTTACCTGAAATTAACAAGGAAAAGACGAGGATTCATTGTATCTAGATCTAGCGCACAATGTAGATAGGAATTAACGACTGTGAGAAATTTTAATAAGTAGTTGGGATGTGATTTTCTTGTAGTTCTTACATATTATAATTATCAAATGCTTCTTTCTCATAATGTGGGCGTCCTTCTAAAATATTTTGCTATGGGTTTTGCAATTAAATTTCCATGTGTCTCAATTAAATGTTTTGAAACCACGAACCAAATTATACTCCCTCTGCTATTTTTCCTGAAGAAATAAAATCAGCATAATATTTTAAATATAAACATTAATAAATTTTTAGGCCCTTATAGTTTATATCTGGAACTGTGAAAATATTAAGGGAAGGAGACTTATAATATTTTTCTAGTTGGTTTTAAAATTTGGCATTTAATATTCGAATAGAGGGCGGGAGGAAATATTATTATTTGGGTTTACGTTACAACTTGTTGTATACATACCTTGGCTGAAAAATAATACAAACCTTCTTACTCTTGGGGTAGAAGGACACAAATTTATTATCGAAATAATCTCATTTTCTACTTTTTAAATTGATTGTTGTGAATGAGTTTGCTAGTATATTGATTATGATGATATAAATGGGGGATGTTTCCAGACAAAGAATATGAAAATTGGGTTTGAATCTGTGTGGAGTCTTGAGTTGTTGATGTATTGTATTTTTATTACTGTAGCTTTAGAATTCTTGGTACGCTTGGACATTGTTAACTCTTGTATTATGCTTTTGGGGATATTCCTCATGCCCTGTGAATAAAATGCCTTTATTATCAGAAATAAAAATAAAAATGGGGATGATATATTGGTTCTTGAGCCAGACTTCCTGATATGCTTTAGGATCTTTCGTGAGACTCTTATTAGTGATTAATGTAGGGGCTATCTGAATGAATTGAAAGAAGTGGGTTTAACCTTTATAATTTTAGATGTCTTATTTTTAGCATAAGTTGCTGGGAACCATAGAGATAAACTAGGCAAGTTGTTTTTAAGTATTGTAGTGATAAATGTGTATATTTCAGTTTTGAAATATATTTTATCTTTGTGTTTGTTGATCTTATTTGGTTTTTTTAAATAAATTATTTATAATTTGTATTTTAAAATTAATAGTTTACGAATGTTCTTTGTTGTGCAGAATGGTCCTTTGCTTCTATTAAAGATTCATATGGATAATATGGCTTCTCAATTTGGCCGGGAGCTTTGGATATATCAAGAAGTACTCAAATATTATCTTAGTGCAAATACCTTTGTTATTTCATGATATTTTGATTTTGTAGTTTAGTACACTTAAGTAGTTTATAACTTTTGAGAGTAATGAAGTTTAACACTAGGTTGATTAAAATTACTTGACCATATTGATGTCCAATTTTTAAATTAATGATTTTTTATTTGTTTTTATGACCTATTGGTAAATTGTATATATATATATTCTAGTGTGACGATCTTGTAGTGACAAATAATCCAAACAAAGAATTTTTGTAACGAAAATAATTTTATGTGATGATAATGTTCTAATATTGTGATAATATCTTTATCACAATAATTATTTCTAAGTGAAAGAATATATATTTTGTCACATGAAACAAAACACTTATAAGGTTGTTGTGACGAAATAAATTTGAGTGATTAAAATATAGGAATATAATGATGATAATTTCGTCAATAATATGGTGACAAATAGATTGTCACGAGAAACAACAAAAATTGTAAGGATGTTGTGACGGGAAACAATTTGAGTGATAAAAGTATAAGGTTATAGTGACGATTATTTCATCAAGATAAATATTATCTATGGCGACAAATAAATTTTGTCATGTGAAATAACAAAAATATAAGGTTGTTGTGACAAAAAATAATTTAAGTGATGAAAATATAGGGTTAAAGTGACGAATATTTTGTCACAATAACATCATCTATGGTGATAAATATTTTTTATCATGTGAAACAACAAAATATTAAGGTTATTGTGATGAAAAATAATTTGGGTGACGAAAATATAGGATTATAATGACGACAAATTCGTCACGAAAATATTATGTATGGTGACAATAAGCTTCGTCACAAGCTATTGTGACAACTTCCTTTTGGCGTCACAAAACATCTTTCGTGATGGACTTTTGGTGACGACACTTGTGACAAAAAAAATTGTCACCACAAGGCTATGGTGACAAAAAATTAATTTCTAGTGACAAAAAATTTCGCCACCAAAAAGTAATTTTTTTGTAGTGTGACCTAAAAAGCGATTCTGCAACAGCTCCGTCACAAAATTATGATTAAAAATATTATTTTAAAAAATCTCCATCATGTCTCCGACCATGCTCCGACTCTTCTAAATTACTTGTTAAAACTTGATTAAAATTTAAAAAATTGATGTCGCTCAAATTCATGTATTTGTTTAGCCGTTCCTAGGATAAAATGACCTAAAAATTGATTCTACGACAGCTCCGTCGCAAAAATTTGAATAAAAATTCCATTTTAGCATATCTCCATCCTGTCTCCGACCGTGCTCCGATATTTCAATAATATTTGTCAAAAATCGATAAAAGTTTGAAAAATGAATGTCACTCAATTCATTTATAATTTTCGTCGTACTTAAGGTAAAACGACCTAAAAAGTGAATCCGCTACAGCTCCGTCACAAAATTATGATTAAAATTTCGGCTTAGCAAATCTTCGTATTATCTCCAACCATACTCCGACACTTCTAGATTACTTGTTAAAACTCGATTAAAATTTTAAAAATAGATGTCACTCAAATTTATGTATTTATTTAGTCGTTCCTAGGATAAAACAACCTAAAAATGATTCTGACACAACTCCATCGCAAAATTTTGAATGAAATTTTTATTTTAGCAAATCTTCGTCCTGTCTCCAACCGTGCTCCGACATTTCAATAGTTCTGGTTAAAACTCAATAAGAGTTTGAAAAATGGACGTCACTCAATTCATGTATAATTTTCACCGTTCTTTAGGTAAAACGACCTAAAAAGCGATTCTGCAACAGCTTCATCACAAAAATATGATTAAATATATTATTTTAGTAAATCTCCATCATGTCTCCAACCATGCTCCGACTCTTGTAGATTACTTGTTAAACCTTGATTAAAATTTGAAAAATAGATGTCACTCAAATTCATGAATTTGTTTAGTCATTTCTAGGGTAAAACGTCCTAAAAATCGATTCTGGCACAGCTCCGCCGCAAAATTTTAACTGAAAATTCCATTTTAGCAAATCTTCGTCCTGTCTCCAACCATGCTTCGACCTTTCAATTGTACTTTTCAAAGCTATATAAAATTTAAATAGTTCATGTCACTCAACCCATGTATCTTTTTCGTCGTTCATAAGGTAAAACGATAAAAAAACGAATCTGACACAGCTCCGTCACAAAATAATGATTGTAAATATCATTTTAGCAAATCTCCGTATTATCTCCTATCATGCTCCGACTCTTCTAGAGTACTTGTTAAAACTCGATTATAATTTAAAAAATAGATTTAACTTAAATTCATGTATCATTTTAGTCGTTCCAAGGGTAAAATGACCTAGAAATCGATTCTGACACAACTCCGTCACAAAAATTTGAATGAAAATTTCATTTTAGCAAATATCTGTCCTGTCTCCAACCTTGCTCCAACCTTTCAATAGTATTTGTTGAAACTTATTAGAAATTAAATATTTGAATATTACTTAAATTAATATTTTTTTCGTCTTTTCTAGTGTAAAATGACTTAAAAAGTGGTTTCGACCCGACCCCGTCATGAAATTATGTTTGAGAATGTCATTTTAGTAAATCTCCGGTAGGTTTTCGATATTTCAAGAATACTTGATGAAATTCAATAAAAATTAAAAAATGGACAATGTCAATTTATTAATTAATATTAATAATATAAAGTATTTTTTATTGGTGTTTATAATAACACAAAAAATATTTTATTTTATTATAAATAATATTATATTTCATAAAAATATTAATAGCTAATATTTATTGCGAAACATATATATTGAAAAAAATTATTTTAATTATCAATGGTATAATTATATAATATTATATTTCTAATTTTTTTAAATTTTGGAATTAATATAATATTATTTATAGTAATAAGATATATGGAAAGGAATAGGAGTAGGAATAGGGAAGGGAATAGGAGTAGGAATAGGGAAAGGAATAAAAGAGTAGGAATAAGAATTACAGGGTATATGAGACATTTCATTTAGTAAAATGGGTAAAAAATAATTTTTATAAATTGTTTGGTAAAAAAGAGTTTGTATGTTAAATTAAGGGTAAAAAAGATCTTGTCCCTTATATTTTTGTTAAATTCTTAAATTTGAGAAATTAATTACCGGATTATCCCAATTTGTTAACATTGTTGAATTTCATTTTTCATCTTTTTGTCTGAAATACATTTTGCTTGATGCCACACCCAAGGATGAAAATATCGCGATATATCGCGGATATATCGCAAATTTTGAGATTGGGATACGTATATTGGGGTGCAATGTATTTTTTACAGCGTATCGCGGATATATCGCGATATATCGCAAGTTATCGATATCAGTTCACTTGTAGTACAAAAAATATCGCAGATATATCGCAAAATATCGCGGATATATAAAAATATCGCGATTTTTTTGTGTTTATTGTTTTAATGTTTTTTTTATGTGTTTATATGTTTATTATTTTTCTAAGTTGACTTAGCATTAAAGTGAGTATGTATAGAGTGAAATTGGTTCATATATGAATCACTTTACAATACTTTTTAGTGTAATCAATTAATACTCTTTATTGTAACCAACTGATACGCTTTAGTTAAATAAATATTGTTCTTCGTACCCTTCAGTGAATACAACTAATACCCTCCAAAACTAATATCATTTAGTAAAAACAACTAATAGGTCATCAATTAATACCCTTTATCTAGGATTACTCCAATATAATAAGTTGGTGTCAATATTATTTGGACAGAGATGACATTACATACTCGGTACTTGAACCTCATAAGTTATCATTTTGGTACTAAGTGTATTGTATCATGTAATATTCATAATCTTATATTGTATTATATTATGTATTTATATCTTGTATTGTATTGTATAGTATTAAATATTATATTTTCAATTTTTTTTTTACGTTGAACAGTGTTTATATAGTCTATTATCTATATGCCTACTTTAAACATGTAATTTTATAGTGATTTTAAATGGAATATATGCATAATATCATATTATAATACTCCCTAAAATTTCATGTTAAGTTTAAAAAATTTTAATAAAGTTTCCGTCTTTTTTTCAAAAAAATTGCAATATCGATATGCGATATCGATATATCCATCGATATATCCATAAATTTAAGGTTGCGATATTACTTGCGATAGCGATATTTTCATCCTTGGCCACACCTACTAATTATTGAAACCACAAATTCACGCCCAGCTTGTATTTGGTTCAATTTCACGGTTAACAAATCACACGATGTTCACCAGAATCTAAACACTATTATATAACATCAAAACTGCAATACCAAATACTCCCTCCATTTTTTAAGTGCCATTTTTCTTAATCTTGTCCCAAAATCAAAATCTTGAAGTCGCAATTTCTTTTAATTGAACAAAAAACGTAATTACTTCTCTGTGTACAAGGGACCTTCAATTTTAATGGACCTCAGATAGGACTAAAAAAATTGAAAATAAATAAAGGCCTTATTTGCAAAACTTCAATACTGAACAGCTGTAGTGATAGAGGCTTCATGTTATCTCATTGAAAAGTTATAATAATGGTTAATGGATATACATGCATTTGGACATGCGATTTTTATACCAAAGTCCCATATCCAGCATGGATTAAGATCGTCCGGTTTTGACCTTCCCCCAATCTCAGGGGTACCATTCTTGAAACAGATGCATTCTAAAGCCTATTCCAAATTAGAAACAACAATTATCTATTAACTTTTAAACATCAAATAGCAAATATAAAAAAGCTACCATTTTACCTAATCAATGGTTGATTTCTCTGGGTCAAAATTTCTGGAATTCCTTCTATAGAAATAATCTGGAAAAGGTATCTGCAAGAAGACTCTAGTTTTTAACCTTAATTGATCCGGTTGGGACGAAGGCACCCACCAGATGGGAAATCTGCTGCTATGTATCAACCCCAGAACCCAAAAAAAGAGAGGATTTATTCCATCTTGTGAAGAGAATGTCATCTAGAAAACAATATTGAGCTCCTTTTCATTCATCTCGTATACATGGTCGCTTGCGTCTGTGATAGCACTCTGCATGATTTTCATGTCGGTTTTAAGCTACATACTATGATTGGAACAATTGAAAGAAATTTCAGAAGCAAACACATAAATTGAATAACCTGTCCCAATTTTGTAAGGAAGTTGTTCATGAGACTTAATGATGTGAGCCGAACATCTTCATTAGACTTTAGTGCTTGAGCAATAGCAAAAGCCCCCTCATCCTGCGTCATGGAAATTTAATTTTTAAAAATTATAAATGAAGCTAATATATGATGTAAAAGACATTCCATGAACATAATGCATACTCTTATTTCATTGAATCCAAGATTGAGTGATGTCAAGGCTTCATTAACCACCTTCAAACTTCGAGCCAGGCAGATGGCACCCTGCAGAAAATGGGAATGAAGCATACGCTGAGAATGAATGAGCAAAAAGTGCACCTGAAGACACTGAAAAGAAGGCAAACCTCATCCCTTAGTCCATTGGCTCGTAGATCTAGGCTTGATATGGTGCTATTATATTTCAGCATATCTGCAATATGTTCAGCTCCAGTGGCACCTATCTGTGAAAATTGTTCATGAGAAGACCATGGAATATAATCTAGAAAAGGTCGACAAATTTGTTATTTAAATTTCTTACCTGGCACCAACCAAGCATTAGATCTTTTATATTCCCATGAAATTTAAGAACTTCGGCTAAAGCCTTCGCACCATCAGGCCCAATTGGATTATAACCAATTTCCAACTGGGAAAGACACAGAAATTAGGGAATAAATAAATTGCAACATCAAAGATATTGGGAGAGAGAAGCAGAACTTGGGCACGTACAGCGGTAATGACAGAATTATCCTTCAGAACTTTTGCTATTTCACTTATTCCTTTGGCGTGGATGTCATTTCCGCCCTGCAAATATGCTTACCATTGTTAGTGAAGTATCTCATAACATATTCCAAAGTTAGACAGAACCAAGTATTAAGTCAAACTCAAGCTGATTCAGATTAAACCATGATATGTTCCCTTAACTTACCAGATCAATATTTGTAACTGAGCGATTCTCTTTCAAAGCCTCTGCTATTCTTTCAGCTCCCTGAGATAAATATATGTTAGGTCAGAGCATACACATCTTGACAAGAGATGCATTTATCTTCTAGCATGCCAGTGCAGGGGCACAAAGAACAAAGTACTAAATGCAACAATTGTTTTTTTGGTAGTTTACAGGATAAATATTAAATAGTTCAATTTTTTGGTCCTACCTCATCTCCAATATCATTCATGTAAAGACTAATCCACAACAAGCTCTTGCTTTTCTTGACATACTCAGCGACTTTAAAGGCTCCTCTTGCACCAATTGAATTGTTAGCAAGATCCAAGGTAGTAAGCTTCCCTACAAGGAAGTGAGAATTTTCAGATGTGCTGCAGTAAGCATGAATAGAAATTACACAACCATCAATTTTCGGAGGATGAACCTTTAGAAGAAGACAAGCCAGACATCAAAGCACAGACTCCTTCATCTCCAATAGAGTTTCCTTGCAAATAGAGTTCCTAGATATAATAAGGCCATTTGCACTGAGTTCAAAAATGAATCTAAAGGTCGAACAGAAAATGCTGTTGCATATTATATAGCAATGAGCCATTCAGTCATCATCTTATTTTGTCACCCCTTCTATTGATTTGAAAACAAAAAATGCCTCTTGTTCCTAGGTTATAATGCAAGTGACATGACTTCCATGACAACACAAGACACAACATAAAAGGTACTTGAAAAGTATTATACTACTTCAGTAGTTTTGGGAGGGGGGGGGGGGGGGGGGGGGGGGGGGTGGACAAAGAAAGAATACCCTCAAGGTTTTGTTTTTCTCCAGTCCTTTTGCCAGTGCAGATGCACCAAGAGGACCACCGTAATTGCCACTGGAATGAAACATAGATGCCAATTTATCAGGATCAAGAGAAGTTTAATGTTCTAAAACCAACAGTATGCATATTCGTAGGAAAACAATGTGAAGAGAAGATAACACAGCAGTTGCTTTACTTTTTTATATTGGATTCAAATATATGTAGTCATTTTGGTTACAAGATCATTACTTGAGGTAAATTGAGAGTAAGCTCTTATTCTCCAGAATGGCTCCAGCAAGGCTTGAAAATCCCTACCTCCATTTCCAAAATTATCAAGAAACAGAATTAGTGGTCATATCCAATGTTTACACAATCCAAAATATAGTATATTCGATTATGATTTCATACAGAGTAGTCTATTAAATTGTTATTCAGTTCAATGACACGCAAGGTTGAATTTTTCTTCAACATCTCAGCAATAGCTTTTGCTCCCTGCATAATGACAAATGAGAAGTACAAATTAGGCTCTTCACCAAGGGCTGTATATGATGAAACATGCTCCAGATCTTGCTGATGCTATTTTGACGCCAAAAGAAAGCTGACCTCATCGCCAAATGCACTACTACTAAGCTGTAACTTCTGAATGCCAGAGTTACCCACCAGAATGTCACATAGAGACTGCAAGTAAGATGTATAGTATTTGATAAGAACACATTTGATTTTGAACCATGCTGGTTAAAACATGTAAAAAGGTAATTAAGACTAGTAAAAAACAATTAAGTGGTAGAACGATTCTGCACTGATAAAACCCTACTGTGAATAAAGTAATTATTCCAGTCACTAAAACAACTCTCACAACTAAATTAAGAATGAAAATGATGTCCTCGAAAAATTGTTATACAAAACTCATATTTGCAAACTGTGAAGACATTATTGTCCCATATTAAAATAATTCCATCTTTGCGTATGGATCAGAAAGCAAAATGATTTCAGATTCACCGAAAAAAAGCTTCACACGTCAATTACCTACCTTTACAAGTTACAGGTTACAAGCATGGAAATAACATTGCACAAGATGTATCTAACAGTGTCTAATGTAGGTCTTACCTTAACTCCTTCATCACCAATAGAGTTTCCTGATAAGTTAAGAGATTTTAGTGCAACGTTTGATTGCAAAATCCCATCAAGAGCCTTTATTCCTTCGGCTGTAATCCCATTAGCTGCAAAACTTACTTCTTCAGCAGTCTGAAATAAGACAAACAGGGAGTAAGATATAGAGGCCTCAAAAGTTTTCAAGCAATAATTTGAAGCATAAAAAAATGTAAATACAAAATCTCTCACCTGATTATATGCTAAGCTCTCAGCTAGGAAAAATAACCCTTCATCTCCAAAGTTGCGACCTAACAAAATTTATGGTTAGACTTATACTCTGCCAGATGTTCTTAGGGTTCAAAATTATGGTGCACAAGACAATGCCAAAAGCAAAGCAGAGATTGTTTTAAAGGTTGTCTTGACAGGACAAAAAAATATTTTTGAAATGGACAGTAATGGTGTTAATGGATAAGGAAACAAGGGCACACTATATCCAGAAAGTCACCTCCATGTGCATTAAATATAATAACAGGGAACATAAACTATGAAACTGAGTAAGCAGTAAATTGTTTTATACCTGACATGTCAATACTTCTGAAAGACCTCAGCTCCTTGGCAAAATCATTTAGCTTCAACCTGGATTCCCTCTCAACTTTGGCCCCAAAAGATGATAATAAATTTGTCCCAGCAGCAAAGGACCACTTCACTCCTTGGGAAGGTTTATTCTCTTCAGCTACAGACATAGGCGGTTTTGGTACAAGGATTTTCTCCACCAATTTCCATAAAACTGTCAGCTGGAAAGACTGGATTAGTTACCAATTGAGATTTGTTTATTAATAGAAATTAATAACACACTACTTTAGTAACTATGGAAAAGCCATGGCGCTAGAGTAACGTTTTATTGCTACTGAAATAAAATATTAGCGTACTAAAACCGATTTTTTGGATTTTCCACCTCAGAAATGCAGTCTTACTCAAGACATAATAGAATGCATAAAAGTGTAGCCAAAAGAAAAATGAGGTTAGTTATACGGATATAACTCAAACGATAGTTAATAAAGGTGCGCATGCGAGGCGCTCAAGGCTATAGGCTATAGACGTTTAGTCATGCGTAGATTCCTGGGCAACACCTTTCTGCTCCTTCCATGCCTGAGAAGGTGCGACCAAGGTGGGCCTCTCGCTCAAACGACTTTATTGTCATTTTAAAACGTTTTTAAGTCTTTGTTTTTTTTAACATAGAATAGTATTTTCTCCCACAGTTTTTTTTTTTTTTTTTTTTTTGAGAAATAAACTAAAAAATAATCAACGAGTAGGTGCAGTTCAAGAGCTAAGCCACATAAAGGTAAAGGCAAACAAGTGGACAAGGGAAAGAGTGTGAAAGACTAATTATTAAGACGTGGAGATGAAGATGATGAAGTTGAGGAAGATGAAGCGGAAGAAGAATACAATGATGATGAGCCATAATTTGGTGGTGATGATGATGATGAGGAGGAGGACTTTGATGGGGATGAAAATGAGAACTAGTCTATTAATTAATTGCTGCCTTTGCTACATTTGGTGTTAAGGTGTGTTAATGGAGTCTAACTTCACAACTGTAGTGTTTATTTCATGTTTACATTATGGTATCACGTTCATTAGTTAACTTTTTTGTATTATCAATTTATTATGTGATTTTGTGGTATGAAATTTATTTTGTAGGACAATATGTCTCAAATATGTTATATTAGTATAGAAATGATGTTTACTGAAAAAGGACAAGAGGCGCGCACCTCAGGCGCTAGGATCCCTCTTGCACCTTGGTGCACCTTTTGCACCCTTAACAACTAGGGCGCGTACACTATGCTGTCTAGTTATGCTTGACGGAATCTGTGTGTTAATTAAAGTTTTTCACTGCTAGTTATTCCAGTGTCACAACACTCCTACTAACACTTAAAAGTGAATACCAACACATTGCAACACTAACTATCAAACTTGTTATTAACCATTAAAAGTGGATAATTAAGCAACATAGAACACGTTGACGACTGACGCAAACCCTTCCACCCTAAAACATCCGATATAAGCAATTTCTAACAGTCTTCTAAAACTTATGAAAATTCCCAATCCTTCAAAAAGGTGAACATTCAATCCAAGCAATCAAATATTCATTGACGCATGGGGAATAAACGACTGTAATCAAACCACATTCTCCACGATCACAACATCAAAATCGCACACATACCAAAAAAAGGAACAACAAACACAATTGGGAGAACGCATACCGAAAGTCACAACTAGAAATGCGCCTGCAGGTAGCAGAAAAGAGGCAATTTCCTTAACCGGAGCAACAGGAGCTACCGCTTGAGATTGCCTGTAAACTTTGCGAGAACTACCACCACGCCTAGAACTGCTACCGCCAGAACCGGCCGCCGCCGCTCTAATGCTGAGTTTCCTCGAGTCCAAGGGCCTCGAATTGATGCTAACTAGAGTAAATGGGAAGGTTAAACCTAGCTCACTCCGGTGCAATGAACTGTTCTTCGTGGAGCTTATCGCCCAAAGTTGTGTTCTATGTTTGGTTTGAAATCCGAAACTAATCTGAGATAGGAGAAAAAAATTCTCATCATAAATCAACGAATAAAAGAAAAAGCTGCACAATTACTTGGATATGTGCGTACCTTTGGATGTGAAGAGAGAGAAAACGCAGTAGACACCATTTATATAGCTGTATATATAGTTGTATCTATATATCCGTCTGGTTTTGGTGTGGGTAGGTTGCAGGAGAAGTGAAATGTTTCTGAGAAAAGGGATAGAATACAACGGAATGGCGATTAACGAAGATGATGATGAAGACTGTTGATAGTGTGTTTGCTATGAACAGAATTGGGCTTATTCCGCAAATGTTGTTACGCTTTTAACAGTTCCCAGTGTGTATAGATCGGGCTTTATTTACAATGGAGGAGGGTTTAAAAGCCCAATAGCTTGCTTTGGGCTTTTGCTCTGATTCTTGAGAAAACTAGTCGCTGGTATTGGCAACTTACATAATTTCGATAACTAGTGAACAAATGAAAATAATACTTTTAATATTCATATGCGAGATGACACACTTTTATAAAAAATGTTTTATTAACCTTTTTTTTTATCAATAAATGAAGAGTAAGTACTGTGAGAATGTTTTATTTTCATATGAGTATGTATAGAGTGAAATTGGTTCATATATGAATCATTGAAGAGTATTAGTTGTTTTTGCTGAAAAGTATTAGTTATTTTCACTAAAGTGTATTAGTTGTTTTCACTTAAGAGTTTTAGTTTATTTTCACTGAACAACTAAGATTTTTCAATGTAAACCAGTAATACACTTCAGTGAAAATAATTAATATTATTCAATGATTCATGTATGAACCATTTTCACTCTATACTTTGTCTTTTCATATTTGGAATATAAAAATTATTGTGGAATATTCCAAAAAGGGAAGTGTGACAATTATGACAAAAACTTGTATGAAACCGTCTCATGGCATGAGACCAGTCTCATTTTATCCACATACTTAAATTTGGAGCCCAACTAAAGCGGCCCACCCAATTCTCGATTCCGTTATCTTGTTTTCCAAACAGGGAGTATGAATTTCTTCTTTCAAAAAGCCTCCACCTTAGAAGTCAGTCACTCACTCCTCAGCTCGGTCATGTGGCTCGATGATCTCCTCCACCTTCTGTAACTTATGACAATCTCCCCAGTCCAGGAAAAGGAGAAGTTCAAATCTTAAACCTAATTAGTACATTACAGTTAGCACATGGACAATCAAATTGACGCAGAGAAAGAGGGTGAGAATTATTTGATTAATGAAATGCTGTTTTTTTATAGTAACATAATTTCAACCCAAAAATAATATATTCTGGAGTACATCCTGTTAGTAAAAGTTCCTATCAACTAAAAATTTAAAAGTGATTACGTTTTAATAAAAAATGATAATGGTTTAATAAAAACTAATAGTCACTTTTAACACAAACATTATCACCTTTTGTGGTCAAGATTATCACTCTTTGAAAAGTGACATATTTTCAAATGAAAAGTGATGCATTTTTAAGCAACCTTCATTGATAAAAATTCCTATCAATCACTATATTAATCAAAATTAAAAAGTGATAATGTTTTTAACGAAAGTGATGATTTTTTTTGTAAAAAGTGATAATCACTTTTAAGAAAAATATTATCACTTCTCAGCAAAAGTTATCACTTTTTTAAAAGTTATATATTTTTAAATAAAAATTGTTTCATTTTTAAGTTAAAGTGACGTGTTCATATGCATTAACATTTCCTTTTGTCGAACACCTTCAAGGCATCAACAAAACACTCACCTTATAAATTTCAATACAATTCCTTCAATCTATATTCAACCACCTATAAATCTCTATATTTTGAATATCAATTTTATGTAACATAATTTTTTTAAATCGAAAGTTGTATTAAAACCTACTGATGATTTATAAAAAAAAAAAAATTATTTTGAAAATGCTTGAATTTATTTATTATATAATTTAAATGACATATATATTAATTACATATTTTATACATGCAATGAACTGCATATTTATATTGTATAATATATTATTTAAATAACTTATAGCTAGATTCAACAAAATTTGAAAAGAAAACTTTAAGTATAAAATAAAAAAATATTAATAACTTTAGGGTTAAATATAAATTGCGATCTCAATTTAATTATAACTTTCAATAATTTTATGAAAATTCACTACACCTTTAGTTGTTTAATTTGATATTCGACTTGCACTTTTAGAAGAAGAAAATAATAGATGCATATTAGTGCTTGAATTGAAAATCTCCCTACATTGAGGAAATCATTTTATGGAGACAATAATTGAGAAAATTATGTCATAATTTGTAAAATGTATAATAAATTAAAACAAAAAGTTACATGATTTTTTATAAGAATATTAAAAATCGTAATTAAATTGAGATTGAGTCTAAAAATCGTAAATTAAAAAGTTTTCTCATAATTATATAAATACATATTATTTGAATATATTTATTATATAATATAATTATATTATGACGAACAAATGTATTTTAATATGTATAACATATATATAATTTATTTTTACAAAAGTTCCGCGTAATACGCGGGCACTCATCTAGTTATAGTATGCGCCTCTACAGTTCTACACACTACGTACTGAGCATTTTCTCACTTTCTCTCAATTCGATCCATATATAGTTTGTTATTTTCTTATTTAACTTGAGGTTGTCCATGCAAATTTCAAATCTGTGCGGATTCTTATATTTTAATTTGGTGTTTCATCTCCATGCCAATTTCAAGTTGGTGAGAATCTTAGGATATGGTGTTTCATCTCGTATTTTACTATTTATTTTACTATTTTTAATACATGACACGTATAATAAATGTCATCGCAAATCATTATTAGTATTAATGATAAAAATGATTTCCATCACGTTACCTTCAGAAGTAGGAAAATACCCATAAGCCTGTATCACACATTTGTCCCCATAAAAGATGTGTGTGAGTCCAAAGAGGGGAATATGGTGAATTTTAATAATTGGCATGATTATTACAATGTTAAGTGTACCGTAATAATTGGAGAGTACAATATTAAAATTAAATATAAGATGAAAAATCATTTACATTATTAGGGTAAAATAGTTGGCAGTTGGCATTAAGATGGAGCAGATAAGAAAAGGCAAAAATAGCATGAATAGATGCTCCAATAGGAAGTACATCTTCATCAATGGTGTAATAAGGGCTGTGAGGTGGGTACACAGACCCAACCTTATCATTGCCTACTCCTAAAAGCAAGAATGATCCTGGTACTCTTTCTAAGTAAACTGCAAAATCTTCACTCCCCATAAATGTTGGAGTTAAAATAGTGTTCTCCTCTCCCACAACCATTTTTGACACTCTTTCCACGTGTTCATATGTCTTTTCATCGTTTATGGTTGGTGGAAGCGTTGGATGTTCTTTGCCTTCGAACTCTATGTCCGCCGTACATCTGTGTACTGCCGCTTGCCCTTTTATGACCTACAAATACAATTAAAGCACAACAAAAATTAAATTAATCCATCTATATGAAGCAGCCCCTGTCCACTTTCTTTTTTCATCAATCCCAAATACTTTGTACACTCTAAAAACTGAAAATTACTATTTAATTAATTATATCTTCACAATATTCATATATTTATACAAAATATCATTACTCTACTCATTAAACATTTTTTTTTTAAAAGTGTATCTGGCTCCCAAAGTGTGAAAAGTCTTTGGAAACAAATGGAGTGTTTTTTAGTAGAACAATTCATATTTTTAATTAGTTAAACAACTCATATGCTTTGAACCTTTCAATTCATACTCTTTAGTAAAAACAATATGTGTCATCTTTAACTAATATTCTTTAGTGAAAACAAATAGTACTTTCTAATGAAACAACTCATACATTTCAAAGTAGTTCGTGTATAAACCAATTTTCCATTTATATTTTATTCACTCATGAAGCCTCAATCCTCAATATCAGTGGCGGATCCAAAATTTTGGATTTGAGTGTACAAGAATTAATTTGGCTATTTGAAGAGATATATCAATAAAATTTGGGGATACAATTTTTTTTTTTTTTTACATAAGAAAATGCTAAAAAAAATCAATTTAATTAGGATTGCACTTGTAACTTTATTTCTAATTGCATCCACCACTGCTCAATGTGTCATTAATGTAAAAAGTGTAATAAAATGATTGATAATATGTTTCTCACATACAATAAAAACCTCTATAAATTAATATTTTATAAATTAATAAATTCTCTAAATTATTAATTTTCTCTGTTTCCGAGTTGGGCCAGTTAAAAAATTTACAAATTTCGATAATATAATAAGATAATAATTTTTCAGAATAGCCCTATATAAATTAGTGGTCTCATCAATATTATAAATTAATAATTTCGTCAAACTACAAAGATAAATATGACAATTTAGTAAAATAAAAATCTATTGTTGATTAATTTTTGTTAAACTTCAAATTTATTTGGATCTTATCTCTAACTTTTCTTATTCATATAATAGTTCTGGTGTTATTTACTTAAATTGTACCAACAAGTTATAAAGAATTTTGAATGTTCTATATGTTATACTGTTATATTGAAAAAATACTTTTTAAATTAATAAATTATTCATTTATAAATAAACTAATACCCTTCTAAAATAATATTTTTTTTATTCGTCCTAATATTAATTTATAGAGGTTTTATGTGTATGGTGTATTATGCCCTAAGTAACATGATTAGCGTAATTGTGTACGAATGATGAATGCAAGCCTAGGGAATATGTACTCTCTGCCTTGTTTAAGATTGTTTTGCTGTTAAAATAACATAAAATATTGTTTTTTAACCAAATTAAAAAGTCTAAATTTATAACAATATGTTATGTTAAAAGTTGTTTCTCACGTATTAAGAAAATCTATTATGTAACAATGAATATATTATATACGTACACTTTTATTTTGTCATCAATTGGCATTGAAAATAATAGAAATAAATTTTGAACGGTGATGGAGTACATTATAAAATTTTCAACTAATGTATATCACAAAAAGTATTAGAATAAAATTAACATATTACCATTAAATTTTCTTAGACAATTGCAAATGACAGTTATTTTAAATGGAAACTTTCCTAAAATGGTCATTAATATAAAAATAAACAGAACGAATATTAAATAAATACCTCTTGTATTCTATTCCTTAAAGCATAGAAGCTGTCTCTCCCAAACGCCCTGAAAGTACCAGCGACAGTGGTGGATTCCGGGATGACATTAAACGCACTTCCTCCACGTACCATAGTCACCGACACCACCTTCAAATTTAAATCTCCAATTCTTGTAATTAAAATCATCTATTTAAATAAAAAGAAAACATACACCACATTGGTTATGAAGTTAGAAATGATAAGGATTTTTTATTTTTTTTTATAATATCTACAAAATTTCAATAATTTTTTTTTGATGGAGAGTGTCTATCACTTGCCGACAAGATATTATAATTAGGAATATGTATGGAGGGAAATTGGTTCATACATAAATTATTGAAGGATATTAATTATTTTCACCGAAGAGTATTAGTTATTTTTACTGAGGGGTATTAATTGTTTTCATTGAACAACTAAGATTCTTTAATATTAACCAGTAATACTCTTCAGTGAAAACAACTAATACTCTTTAATGAAAACAATGAACCATTTTCTCTCAATACTTTGTCTATAATTAGACAGACTATAGAGTGAAAATGGCTCACACATGAGTCATTGAAAGATATTAGTTATTTTCATTGAAATTGTTTACTGAAAATAAATTAAGATCTCTTAATGAAAACAATTAATATTTTTCAGTGAAAATAATTAATACTCTTTGGTGAAAACACTAACACTCTTCAATAATTCGTTTATAAACCAATTTCACTCAATACATACTCTTCGAATTATGTAGCTATTTTCATTCCTTGACCTAAACACAATTTACCTACTAAATGAAATTTATTGGGGATTACAAACTATAAACAATTTGCTACAAACAAGTTGTGTACATAAATATACATAGGCAAATTGTGTAAGGCTCCACTTGGTAGGGCATATAAGCTCATATTATGGGGTGTTGTATAATTAATACTCTGCTTGGTAGGACATACTAAAATAATATCGACTCGTTTCTTATATGTCCGACCCTGTAAAATAGTAAGACGTAATACCTCCAAAGCACTATTCACCTTTACAAAATTAATTCGGTTCGAAAGGTCGTACTATTTTATTATTGGTTTGTCACACGGACCGCCGCCGCCGCCGCCGCCGCCGGACCACCGCCGGACCGCCGCTGCCGCCGGAAAGTCGCCGGAGGCTGCCGGACCACTACTATTCCTAATTTTTACCTTTTTTATTACTTCCTACCAAGTAAGTATAAGAATTTTGCATAAATTAGTAGGACCTTTTTTATATGTCCTACCAAACAATTTTATATGACTTTTCCATATTAAATTTGTACCCCTTACTAAAATTATTACTCCCTATCAAGTGGAGCCTAAGTAAATAATGAAAATGTCTATATCTATAATTAAAAAAAAAAAATTTTATAGGCAGGTCATAAACAATTCACACTACATAATTTTTGTTGGAAATTTCGTAAATATATATTAAAATATTTTCTTGACAATTCTCTATTATTATTTTTTTTTTTTTTTTTTTTTTTTTTAGCCATACTTATTTTCAAATTTTTTTGAACATTTATAACTTAATTGAAGTACCTGAGAATCCAAAGGGTCGATCTCCCTGGAAACAATGTTCTGTAAGCTGATAATGGAAGTGGAAGCAGCCAAAATAGGATCAATGGAATCGTGTGGAGCAGATGCATGGCCTCCCTTACCATTGATTACAGCTTTAAAGCTTCCGCAACCGGCTAAAAACTTTCCAGGGCGGGACCCCACCGTGCCACGTGGATACCTGTGGACCGTATGCAGCCCCAATATGGCGCTAATGTGGTCAACAACGCCCTCTTTAATCATCTCTTTTGCACCTTCTCCATTCTCCTCTGCTGGTTGAAATATTAGAACAACCGTTCCCTATGCGTCAAATTAATTTTAATTTTCTTAGATGCGTCTATATGTCATTATTGAGTAATATAATGATACAATGATGATTAATTTCGGAGTTCACTTTTCATCAAATATTTGTCTCCAAAAATTGCCACAGTGAGTTATGGAACGGAGGAAATAGTATTGTTCTTGGTATAATGATAACATGATGGAATTTTTAATATTTTTTTATCAAATATGTGATATTTTAAAATTACTCATAATATAATTTTATCATCAACCATTTTCATATCAAACTTATTTTTTTTATTCAATAAAATGCTTAAGTACATAGCATTACTTTACATCCCAAAAAAATAAAATAAATATCTTTTTTAACATAACACCCCTTCCGTCTCTCAAATCTATTACCACTTTCCTTTTTAGTCCGTCTCTCTCACTCCCTTTTTTAAAAAACATTCTCCCCATCTTAAAGCAAGTTTTCTATTATTATTTTTTTGTCGTCCCACAATAATAAATTATTCATTTCATTAATGGCAAAAACCAGACTCCACTTCACATAATCTTTAACCTTTAAATTCACACAATTTACCAAAAAAAATTCACTTATTCCAATTATTTTTAAGCACCATTTATTACTTTGCAGCAAAAATTAACATGTGGTTCATCATACTTTAATAAACAAATATATAATTTTTTTAAACAAAACAACAAAAATTTATGAGAAACTTACTTCGTGATAAAATGATACTATTAGTCTGACAAACAATCTTTATATTCATAAATAGACGGTACAAAAACTTTGCAATACTCTAACTTATCTATTTTAATTATCTTTTACTAGATAAGTGTCCCGCGTATTACGCGGGATATTCATAGAAAAATGATTATACATTATAATGCATTATATATACAGTAATATTGTAAATTTGTTCACATTAATTAAAATAATATAATTATATTATATAATAAATATATTCAAAATAATGTCACACGTAACTACATATTGAATTCGATTTGAGATTAAAAAAAATTAAATAATTAAAATTTTGGTGCATTGTGTTTCCAAGACAATAAAAAATTGTCAATTAAATGCTAAAATTTTGTAATTATGCGATAAAAAAAAATTCAATCAATCATTTAATTGATAAAAAAAAATCAAAACTATTAAATATGTTTAATTTCATTTTTAATTTATATTAACAAATTAAGATTTTCTTAATTGAAAATCCTCAAATATAGTGAGACAATAAAATAAGTTAATTAAACATTAAAGTTTCATATAATTAGAGTTTTAAATTTGATTGATCAATTCAATATAATATATTTTTATAGACTCAAATTATATATAATAGATAACATAAATGACACATAAGCATTTGACACGTAGGTAGAATCAACCACAAGACGACACATATGCAAAATCAACCACATAACGATACATAAACAAGACCAACTCCCTATTAGTATAATAGAGGATTTCTTAAAACATGTACCTATAGCAATGAGATTAAATACGGAGGATAGATGGAGTACAAGTATGTTATACCGTTATACATATATAAACTACAATTACAATATAATATAAAATTAAAATATATTATATATATTCCGCGATTATTCATACACTTATTTTTTTCATTCATTTTAAAATTATTTATACACTCTAAATAAGAAAACATTAATTTGTGTAACAGTCACAAATATATATATATATATATATATATATATATATATATATACTTATGTCAATAATTTACACAACAACAAAAATAAAAAATTACCTACAAAACTAGAATTGCGCAATTTGCCTACAAAATAAAATTCCTAGTCATTAATTACCTACAAGCGATTTGCCTACAAAAATTTATCCACAATTAATTTGCCTACAAAAATTTCGTAGGCAAATTTTTTTGTAGGTGGAGAATGAAAATACCTATATAATTAGTAATTTTTGTAGGCAATCTCCACTGCAAAAAAAATTGTTGAAAATTTTGTAGCTATATTAACCATTTTCGTAGACAAATTTATGTTTTTTTATAGAGTTGCTAGAAAAAATGCATTTTTTAAACATTTGTGGAATTTAATGTGCATAAAATTATGAAATGGATGGAGTAATTTTTTTTTTCGACGTTTCTGTTCGCGATCTAGAGTGGGTAAATTAAGTCGAGAAGACTCAAGACGGCACTTCGTTTAGAGATCCAACTAGCTTAGTAATTACTGTACTAAAACCTACTAATTTTATAAGATCTTTTATGAATATTCAATCTCTTTAAACTTTTCAATAAATTTCACTTTTACAATATTTATTATATATTTATATAAAACATTATTGATTTTGGAGTTCACACACTCTATTCAATTAATTTATACTACAAGAAAATTATTTTCAGTGACGAAAATCATGTTATTACTATTTCTCAAACTAAAACTCTTTAATGATAAAAAATAATCTTTAACAACATTATTAACAATTTTTAATGATAGAATTACTCTTAGCTAGAGAAACAATATATAATAACAAGATATGATATTATTGTTATCACTAAAAATCAATTTTCTCGTAGTGTTATTTTGTATTTTATTTTATTTTATACATAATATTTTATAAAATTATTTTTCATCAGTATTCATTGCATTTTTATTTTAACTATGTGTTCAAAAGTAGCCCCAATGGGCTGGGAACGGAGGGAGGGAGTAGTATTGTTAAATGTGAGTGGTATATAGTGATAACATATTGATGATTGAATTTCTGAGTTGTTACCAGCAAGTAGCTTCGGAGTTGTTGCAGTATTCTTGCAGCGCCTAGAAGCATTGCCACATGCGCATCATGTCCACAAGCGTGCATCTTCCCATCTACTTGACTTTTGTACTCCCATTCTCTCAACTCCTGCTTGGTCATAATATAATATTTTTAATTAGAGTATGATTTTTTTTATTTCAAGTGATTTTTGAAATTCAGATAATTTTAAAATTTATGTTTTTTTTTGTTTTTTTTAAGTGATTTTTGAAATTCTGTTTTTGAAATTCAGATAATTTTAAATTTTATGTTTTTTTTGTTTTGATTTAAAATTGTAGTATATTACTTGTTGAGTGTGGTTGTAATGATTAGATGATTATTATTATTGTTTTAAAATATGAGAGAGCGTGTATATATATATTGGTATTAGATGAAATAAAAGTAACTTGGAGATTTTATAGATTATTTATAAAGGCGTAGTATTAAATTTTGAAAAATTAAATTTGAAAATCCTAACTAACAAGTTTTAAATTCCAAATTTCAAATCCAAATTTTTAAAACTAAAAAAAACATCACTTTAAAGTTTGAAACTTTCACAACTTTTTGAGCAATTGTTTCCCATTTATTTTCTAATGCATGTGATAATTGAAATTAGTTAGGTCTTATCATGATATGTACATCCTATGGGATAGTTATTGTGCGGCCAAATGGGCGTAACTTTGACAAATAATGCATAAATAAATGCATTTGTCCCATATAAAACTAGGACCACCTGAAGTTCACATCAAACCACAGAATTATGCTAAAAAACGAAATTGAAATCCCATATTTCAAAAAGTTAAAATTAATTTAATAAAAGTGATCATCACCTGAATAGGCAGAGCATCCATATCTGCTCTAAGAGCCACAAAAGGAGGATCACCTGAACCTATGGTGGCAACAATGCCCGTTTTCGCAACAGGCCAACGATATCTAACCCCCATTTTCTCCAATTCAAAACGCACAAGAGAGCTCGTGTTGAATTCTTCAAAAGCGAGTTCAGGGTTCACGTGAATTTCCCTTCTTATCCTCACCATCCAATTCGCCGTGTCAGGCGAATTGGCCAACTCTTTTACGTAATCCTTCAGAGAGGAATTATGCTCATGTAGAAAGGGGTTCAAGCAAAGATCATCATGACCGTAAACAAGCTGCACACATGAGTAGAGCGTTATTACAACTTTGATCAAGATTTGAACTACTTCCATTTCGCCACGTGACCAAAATTAGAAGAAAAAGAAATCTATCAAGGTTTTCTTTTAAGAATCTTTATTGTATCTTTTGAGACATCACACATATATGGAGACTTTCTGAGGTTACCTTTATAGAGATGTAATAACATGAAAACTACACAATTACGTGAAACGGTGGGGCCACCACTAGAAAGAAGGTTTAGTTAGTGGCTTTCTTCAACTAGCATATAAATCTATGGTGGGAAGTTCGACAGCACATTATGACGTTTGTGATATTTTTTGTTTAATTAAAGAAATGATTCAGGAAAAAAACGTGCGGGAATTACGCTAGGTAAAAAACGACATGTGCTTGGGATCATTCACTCGTTACTGAAATATTCCTGAGTAAACTTCTCACTTTCCTTTTCGAACTATCCCCCAATAAACTTCTCATTCCATAAATGGCAAAAACAACACTCTACTACATATAAACTTTAACCTTCAAATTCATACAATATTCTCAAAGTGTCACTCATTTTTCAATTCACTTTTCAACACTATTCATTACGTTTATCCCAAAAGTCAACATGTGACCCACCATATATTAATAAACTAATACATTTTCTTAAACTATTCAATAAAAAGACGTGGAAAGATTACTTGGGGACCGAGGGAGTATTTTCTAACACAGAATTTTGAAAATGAAATGTTACCTACCTCTACCTGACGCTGACTTCACGTAACGCTATTTCTAACCGTAAAAAATTTACTCAGATTTTTAACTTTTTCCGGAAAACAAATTGAATTCATAAAAGACCTAATAAAATTAGTAAGGTTTTAGCGTAGTAATTAGTGAGCTAGTTGGAAATATAATCCAAGTGCCGTCTTGAGTCTTCTTGACTTAAGTTGCCCACTCTAGAGTCTAGAGTCCTAGACCACGAACAGAAACGTCAAAAAGTAAAATTAGTTGAATAAATCATGGGTTTCACTTTTTATGCGTTCCATTTTATGTTTCATAATTTTGATGGTTGACACGTATTTTTTTGTTTTAATATACAACGAACCACTATAATGTGAATTAATGTATTAAATATTTAGAAGGTGATACACCAAGTAGAATATAAAAAATGGAACAGTGAAATTAAACTTAAAATTAATTTATTATATTTTAATTTCATATTATATTATAATTAATTTATATATATGTATATAACGAGTAACATATTAGTATATTAGTACTCCCTTCATTTTCTATATTTTATTCTCCTTGATGCAAACACGTGTTTAAAAAAAAAGGAGTAAATAAGTCAAGTAGATTTTAGAGATGAATAAATTAATTGAGTGCGGAATTTTTATGGGGTTTATTTATGGATAAATTAATTGAGTGCGGGAGTGATAATAAATAAAAAATTTATTAAAAGAGGATTGAAAATAGATTTGGAGATGGATTAAAAGGGCAAGTAGATTTGGAAACGGGGGCGACTATTTATTTCATTTGGGATGTACAGTAGTAAGTAGTAACGGTATGGGCATTTCATTGAATAAAATATCAAGCTTTGCATGAAACTAATACTTTACGCATGTTTATGATGTCAACCTCGACTTTGACTTGATTAAAATTTTGAAGTTCACTAACTTAATTTTAAAGACTCCTTATGTATTGAATTCTCAATTTTTTTTTAATTTTTTTTTATGGAGAGAAAATTGAATTTGTGGATTATTTAATATAGGTGGAACAACTCAATTTTGTCTTTTGAGGATGTGTGGGTGAGCATTTTGGCTCTGATCTGATACCATTAAAAAATTCAATTTCATCTAGTCTAAATTCATTAAGAGATGTACAATTAATTCATTTATTTAATTTCCTAACAATAACATTATTTAGATTTTTACTTTAAATATATTCGTAAATAATTAGCATATTAGGAGTAAAATAGTAAAATTATACCATCTCAATTAGGCCTACGAGTTTGACGGGAAGAATTTCATATCAAGACTCAAATTATAGGTTATGTCTCAATTTAAGTACTCATTTTAAAAGTGTCTCAAATCAAGTCTCAATTTTTACTTTTTTCTCAATTTAAGGCTTGTTTTAAATTCTTGTGTCTCAATTCAAGACCCAACAAACAATTAAATTCATTCAATACAAAAAATATATTAGAGACATTCAAAAAAAAAAAAAAATAGAGACATTCGTCTTAAATTATAAAAAGACTTTAATTATAAAATATTTACTTTTGTATTAATATAATATATATTTCTAATTTTTATTTATTATCATCATGTATTAATTTAATATTTTGAAAAATATGTCAACTAACATTTTTCATATAATCCTTTCCCGACGTATATGAAAAATGTTAGTTTTATTTTTTAATATCAAAATGCTAGTTATCAGTTTTTTTAAACAATAAATTAAAATTTTAAATTAAATTAACACGATGATATAAAAAAAATAAAATTATTCATTATATTAATAAAAGGTTAATATTTTTAAAAATTAGTTAATTTATTTTTTTTATAACGGATGTCTCTAATTTTTTATTTTTTTATATTGAATGAATTTAATTTAAAAAATAATTGTTTGTTGGGTCTTAAATTGAGACACAAGAATACAAAACAGACCTTAAATTGAGAAAAAAGTAAAAATTGAGACTTAATTTGAGACACTTTTAAAATAAGTACTTAAATTGAGACATAATCTAAAATTTGGGCCCCGATATGAAATTCTTCCAGTTTGACGAGACTAATATTACTAAGTTCGAATTCAAACTCAACTTGATTAAATTCTTATTTATTTCGAGCATTTTTCAAATCGAATACGGGTAGTTCATGAATTGACAACTTAATTTAGGGGATGGTATTGGTCGATATTACATTTTACTTAGCAACAAACTCGACCATTATTTGGATGGAAATTAAGCAGATCATGTTGGCGATATGATGCATGAAACCAAATCTAGTCAATTAAAAAAAAATTAAAGAATCGGATTGCAGGTGAGCTTGAGGCAGTAATTTAAACTTGACTATAATTATTTTGTGTGTGTTTTGAGTGGGACGTCCTAACGAAAACAAGTTTTAATATCCATTTAATATTTTGGCACAACTAAAATAGGTTATTCTTTATTTTTGGCACAATAAAAACAAGTAATTTATAATTTTGCACAACTAAAACAAGTTTTAAAAGTAGTATTTGGGGGAACGCAATTAATTGAGCTGACCATGTCAGTTTTTTCTTCACGATGTGTGGGACTTTTTTAATGATTTTAATATCTGGTGAAATTAAAGCTTAAGATAGGTATGACAACGACCGCCAGCTTCCCTAGCCCCAAAACTCACCGATTATACGCTGTGGGATTAATTCATTTAAGTATTTAATTTAAAATTTAATTGCTAAATAAATCATAACCTTAGAGTTTAACCAAACGGGGTGATGTGTGATGTGTGATAGGTATGACAATGGGACGGGGTGGAGCGAGGCAGGACGGGTACTTGAAGATCCATACCTCCCCACCCTCCAGGTCGCAAGTTGTGCAGGATGACCCACTCGAATCATGATAATTAACTTTCATAATAATAATACATAATACTCCCTCCGTCCCAAACTTAAGTTCCTATTTGTCAAAAAAGTCCGTCTCATACTCATTTGCTACATCTACTTTTGGCAAAAAAGTAACAATACTTTTTAATATTATATTCTACATACACTAATAACTAAAACATCTATTTTATCATTTTATCACTTTATAATCACTTTATTACTTTAAATACTAATAAATAATTTTTTTCTTAATAACCGTGCAAACAGTAAATGAGAACTTAAGTTTGGGACGGAGGGAGTATATTTTAACATAAAACTAACATTTCAGTTGAAAAAAATAAACAAATGTGGTATCTATATAACATATTAATGGATTTATTTTACCTTTTAATATTAGTAATACATTTTAATTGCAATCATATTGTATTATATATTACATTAGTAGTATATATATATACCTAAAACATACTTTTAAAGTTGAATTCACCATTGATATTATATAATATTAATAAATATGAAAAATATAATAATATTTTATATTTCATATGTATATCATACATGTTAAGTATAAGATATAAATATATAATTTACAAGTCAATTAAACATTAAAGTTTCACATAAATATAATTTTTAAGTTCAACTAATCAATTTAATAATAAGAAATAGAATAAATATAGTTAAGTTATTTGTTTTGAATTATTAACATAAATATAGGATATCCTCAAATATAGTTAAATAACATGTAAATTGGTACAATTGCAACAAAAGTTCTAATATGTTTTTTCATGCAAATTGGTATCATTGCAATAAAAGTGCTAACATGCTTTTACAGACTCAAATTATAAAATAAATATTATAATTTTGTATAGATTCTTAGTTGGGTTTTTCTTAGACCAGGCACCCTGTCGAGTTGTCTGATATCAGTAATACTCTATAATTGTGCCACGTGTCATCGCACTGTGTCGCACTGACCTGCTACTTGTTGAGTTCATATATTATTTTTAAATTAATATTTAAAATTTGATTTTTAATTTTACTATTATATCCTTTTTAATTAAAATTAACATAAATTATTATTATTGTCCAACTATTAATTTAAATTCAAATTCACCGTCCCAAACTAAAATAAACTCTTTCAATTGAGTCATTAAAAACCCTTACTCAAAAATGCTCCCCCACCGCCACTTCTTTGTCCGCCACCTCCACTCGCTCCCGCCGGCACTCCCTCCAGTGTCACCGGCCGTTTCCCCTCGTACGGCGCTGACGCTCCCACTAGTCCTAGGGAAAAACGAAGCCGACGAAAAAATAATTGTCCCACCGCCACTCCTCCATTTGACGCCGCTCCCCCACCCCAACTGCCTTCAGTGATCACAGGCCGCCTCTCCCTCTCACGGCGCCGTCAATATATTAAAAATTCAGTTGGGCCGACAATTGTATGGGGAGCATCTGGTATAATAAATTTGTTCAATTACATATTTCATGAGCTTATTTCATATTTTTTTAATCCATTGTTCAATCAGTAATTTCTTTGTTCAATTAGTCTCAAAATTAATGTTTGATTATATTTCATAACATCTCTTTGCTGCATATGAGGGTCTTAAGAAAATAAAAGAATTATTTTTTATCTGTCTTGCATCTATAATTTTTGTTTTTTTAGGGAGATGGAGCTAATGCAAATTCAAATTTCAGTAAAAAAAATGGGCAAGAAAACTAAGTCAGAATGAGTGAGGCAACTGGGCTAAGTTGATGTTCATGCTTTCGTTTTTTCATCTACTTTATACTTGTGTACGAATGTGTGTTTATAAGTTGCCATGATTGTTTTTGGTGCATTGACTCCTAACCTCTGGCGCCCTGATTTGATTTCTATGTACTTCAGTTTTTCCATTGTTTCAATTGCCCATATAAATATTTACACGTTCACCTTGATTAACCCTTTAGATGTTGTTGGCCAATGATTGAGAGAATGATATTTAGGAAGGGAGAAATACCACTGATAGCTTATACTTAACTTGTTAGCCAAAGTTGACGTGGCTACTTCCATAATAAAGACCACCAACCTATGCATCATATGCTGGAATATGCAACAAAAAATACGTAGTAAATGGTTTTAGTGGAGACAACGGAAAGAATAAGATGAGAACATGAAATGAGTCTATAAATATACCCACTCTCCAAATTAGATGTAAAATCTAAACGAGTACTTAAAATTATTTGTGTTGGTCTCATACAATTATTGCATACTATATCTTAACCATTAGAGATTACCATAATCATTTAAGTAGTCCATCAACAAATGCATAAACATTTGGTTTCTCTAATTCTTTTTCATACTTAAAACTTATATAGTTCTAAAAGTTAAATGAATTAAGTAGTGTTAGTTATATGTGTTAAAATAAGTACCTGAATCATGCTTCGGATACCGTAAATCGTCCAGGGGTCTTTGTTATCACCCGTGTATGTTTGGTAATTAAACTTTTTCCTGATATTTTTTATAGGACTGATACCACCCACATATTTTCTTATATAAAAAAATAACACCCACATACTTAGATGAGCATTCACTCTTGCAAGATCGAACACCATTTTGCACATGATTTGCTTTTGATACAGTAGAGTAAAAGCTTTGACTACCAGTAGATGCAATTTTCTCAGAGATGTCTTATGAGCCCATGGCAGCTGTATCCCTTGGACATGTATTTTTCATTTTTATTTTAATATAATTAAAAATTGGTCCACATCATTGATTTTATAGAATTTATCATCAAATAAAAAATTAATTGAGATTAGTTTATATATTTATCTTTTGATATTCAAAAGCCATATCAAGTTAGGCCTTAATCTAGTGGGAAGGCTGTTTGTATAAAAGTGCAGAGGCCAAGGGTTAGAGTTGCTATCGCACTGGACAAACATTTTTCATTGTTTATATTTACTTTCTTTTAATTTCCGGGAAAAAAAGGCTGTAAAAACTAAAGGGTTTAATTTATTATTGAAATTTTATGACTTATCAAGTCCTTAAGACCTAAGAGTTTAGGATCACTAAGGGAAAACATCCCTAACCTAATCCGAGGTGCTCAAGTATGGGTGAATTTTTTTTAAATTAGCTTTTGAGGTCTAGGATAATCAGTTATTTTGGGAGATTGCTTTGGCATTGGGGTCCCCCATTAAAATTGACGATCACACAGTGTCGGGTGAGATGGGGCATTATGCAAAAGTTTTTGTGGATATTGATTTTGGTAAAGTAATTAAGCAGAGCATTATGGCGGATAGCAAAGGAGAGTGTTCTATAGCTTATTTCAAGCTAGAGAATCCACCCCTTTTTTGCTCTCGTTGTAGCATAGTTGGATGTATTTTAGCTTATATAATACTTACATTGATTACTCTTCCATATCCTTTTCCAGTTTTTTAAGTTTTGAGAGAACAACTTTGAATCATGAATTGAAAATTTCAACTGCCTTGACTTTCCAAATTCTTGATCAAGTTCATAAACCTGTGGAATTGAACAATTCCAATGATATAGGAGTTGTGGTAAACAATATGCCACTGAAATGGGTTGGTGAATTAACCCCAATTTTGTTGCTCGGAGTAGGAAATTGACTCCCCCTCCCCCCACCCAAACCAATTTTTTTAATTCTTACTGGGTTTGTTGTTAATATGTATACATCTGCAAACCACATTTCTCAATTTCTTTGGTTAAATACTAGTGCTTATATGTTTGAATCAACGTTCTTACTTTTGCTGATAATTAAAAGCAATCATGCTTCATGCTACTTTTACTTCTTAAACTTGTCATTGTAAGATAGTTTAGTCACTTTGTACCAAGGTCATTTGTAGTTTGATGATTTTGACTTTTGGTCAACCATTTACCTATGTTATTCTTCCACTTCTTGTTGAAGATAAGGTAGTTATTTGTTTTCAGGCTTGTAATTTTGTTGTATTGTTAATCGAGTAGCTCCATATATAGATATTGATTATAATGTTGAGTAGCAGATTCTGGTCTATGTGAAGTGCTAAGTTTTGAGTTTAATGTTGTGATGATATTTAGTTTCTTTAGATTAAAAAAAAACATCATTTTTTTGGTTTCAAACTTCTTGGGTTAAGTTATGAGCTTTTCAACTGTGTGCTATTAATTGGTTGTCGAGTAGTTAGCTTTAGGTTTTTAAGTAAGAGTGGCAGCAACGTAAATTTTTGTAAGTGCAAGGTGTTCATTTTAGCATTTGTGTGCTATTACTTGTATCTGTTCCGAGAACAGTGACTATGGATGATGTAAGTTATTTGTATTAATAAATAAAATGCTTGAATTAAATTTGGTAGATGATATTTTAGGACATGTTTTTGCACTTTGGTTATGACTTGTATATAAAAAAATATAAAAATACATGTCTCTTTGATCTCTAATGTACTTAATAGAAGTTAATTGTTAAACAAGTGCTTTTAGTGACAAATCAAAATTTCTAATCATCGATTATCATATATTATATTATACTATAAAAAAATTCTGACTTCCTGCTTTTTAAGATATATTAGTTATTCTAGACTGTTATTTAAACCTCTGTTCTCTAATGGAGATTGAGTAAAATTTTACTTCCAGTGCTAGGATGATTTAAATCTCTTACTTTCACTGGCAATGATAATTTTCTTTGAAGTAGATATTATGCAGTTGGGTTTTTTTTTTCTTTTCTTTTCTCTCTTCTCATCTTCCCTGGAAAAAAGAAAGGTGTTCTTTTTTATGATATGTTGGTTCTTTGGTTGGCATGGGATGATGAGCGAAAGTCTGTTGTTGAAAGTGGGACTACTCTGTATCCTCCTTACTTTGTTGCTTCTTCTTGTTTCCCTGAGAGTTTTTGGCCAATATAATTTTAACTGTTATGGTATAAGATACTCCTCTTGTGGAATTTCTGCATATGTGCAGAATCAAGCAATGTATCAGCTATTGGATTCCGATTTATTGGATTAATATTTTCCTGTTTCAGTGAAGATGCTTAAAAGGTTAGTCCTAATAGTAATAAGATTGTTCCTGGGAAATCAACTTGATCCATTAACTTTTAACTGATTTGAGATCATTTTAGGTTGGGAGGATTCAAGTCATTGCGTTTTAGTCTTTGGATGGGAAGCAGAATCACATGACCAAATCTGTCTCTCTTACCCCTGTTCATAAAAATCCAGTTATTGATCTCGAATACATGCTTATCATGTCATGATATTCCTAATATGCATCTTGTTTGTGGAAAATCTGATTTCCTATGTGTTCCTATACTCTGTTCACCTTTTTGAGATTCTTCATTTGAATTTATTAATTGTAGCAGTGTTCGTTTCATTTATTTAGCATGGATAATTCTCCTTTTATGAGTTTTTGTATTATTATAGTTAGTTTGAAAATCTAAAAAACAAGAGAAAGTAGTAGAGAAAGATAATAGGTAGTGATTTTTATGTACGTTTTGTCACTGCATTGATTTAATTAATTACTGTGTATCACCATAAGATAAAAATTATGGATTTTAAATAAAAGTTACAAGAATATTGCAAACAAGAATTTACCACCTTAAAGTGGTCTTTCTTTTATTGCAGAGGGAGTCAATTTTTTTTACTTTTTGATTCATGTTTAGTTACCTGAATTTACCACAAATATTAAGTTGAGATTCCGGATGGTTGTCAATAGTATGGTTGGAACTCTTTTTTTTTTTATAGTGCTGCAATATTAACTCTTTATTTTTATTTTATTTTACTATCATGAAAATCTAGGACTGTCAAATTTAACCGACTCCATCTTGATGTTGCATTATTGTTAAATTTCTATCAAAATATTAGATAACTATCTAATAACTTTTATAATGGTTATAACAGAATGTGTATCATAATGTGTACTAATAAATTTGTACCTCATGCACGGCCATTGTTGCATGTGTTTTACCACGATTACAATATGAAACGTGCATAAATAAATAAATAAATTAAGATATAAGAAAACTGTATAACGACTTGTATGTCGTTATAACTGAACGTGACGCGTTATGTGTGCTAATAAATTTGTACATCCTACGCGGCAACCATTGCATACTTGTTACTACGATTACAAAATGAAACATGCATAAATAAACAAAAGCATTAAGATATTAGAAAACTACATAATGACTTGTATGTCGTTATAATTGAACACGTGTCATTATGTGTACTAATAAACTTGTGTCTCTTACACTGCCACCATTACCATGATTTTAATATTGAAAGTGCATAAAAAATTAAATAAATGTATTAACATATTAGAAAAATATATAACGACTCGTGAATCATTATAAAAACAGTAACAAGAACGTTATGAGCATTTATGACTATTAGTGAATCATTGTTCAACCTTATTTTTATGACATTTCTTCCAAATTATTTATTCTCAATCCCTCCCCCCATCCCCTTTTCTTTTTTAAATTCCAGGTAGTGTTTTTTTTTCTTCACTTTTTATTATTTCATTTTTATGTTCTTTTCTCCTTCTGTTTCATTTTCTCTTTTTTAATCCATAATCCAAATAAAAATTTATATATTTTTCTACCCTTTTTTGACGTTTTATTCTCTTTCAATCCAAAACTTTTACTCTCTCATAAAAAACCAAACTCTATATGTTATGATGGATCAATTAGGCTAAAAAGAGGACAAGTGAAAAACTAATTATATAGCTTGCCAAAAATTCAATTCCACGCTTAACCTTAGTTTTAACTATGAGTTTTTTTGCACTTTTGGTCCCATTGGATATCAAATGTTTTACTTTTGGTCCCAAGCAAAACACTTTTGGTCCCATTGGAATAATTTTTTGCACTTTCAGTCCCACTTGTTCCAAAACTTGCAATATTGGTCCCAAAGTTAGCAGCCACTTAACGGATCTAACGGACTTGCACTATTGGTCCCATAGGATAGGATACACTTGCACTTTTGGTCTCATATGATACACTTGCAGATTTCGTCTCATAGGATTAAAAAATTCACTTTCTTTTACTTTTTTTACCAAAATAATTTTATTAAAAGAAATATAATTACAATATACATACATATTTATTTTTATTTTACAATAATATATATATATATATATATATATGTATATTATTTTAATAAAAAAATTAATTAGAATAATTTAATATATATTAATTATTTAAAATTAGAACAATTTTTTTAACTTTTGTGCCATTTTTTTAATAATAACAATAATTTTCTCAACATCTTATTTAATTACTAGTTCACTAATAATCCCCTATAAAAATCTTTAAATTACATATAATTTCACTAACGATTACACACAAGAATATCTTTCTTTTGTTTCATTCCTAAAATTTAACAATACACCCACATAAAAATTATATTATCCATGTTTAATTCAATTGAATTTTTAATAAGGTTTTTAACATGTACAAAAATTGCTATGTTACAAAAAATATTTATAAAAATTGGTACGTTATAAAAATTGGTATGTTAATGCCATTAAAAAATGGGTACGTTATTAAATAAAATTGAACAAAAATTGGTACGAAAATTGATATTAATATGTACAAAAATCTTTGATATGTTATAAATACTGAACCATACAAAAATGGTACTAATATGTACTAAAATTTTGGTATGAACACAGACACTCATATTCTAAATTACCTAAATTCTTATGTGTTTGAGTCTATAGAAAATTGAAAGGTGAAGACTGTAGATGATATTTCTAACTTTGTGGTGTGCAATTTATTTTGAAATGTTCGAATAAGAAAATGTGCAAGTTATTATGGGACTGTGTAGTAATAATTTTTTAAAAATTATAATGATTTTTATTTATTATATATCTAAAAAAAAGGTTAGTTGCAAATAAAATTACAACATTTTTGCAAATTGCAATCTAATCTAAACTTTTGAATATTTGCAAATAAAACTCCAACTTAACATTTGGTTGCAATTCGAACCAACAAATAAATTTTTCATTGTCCGAAAATAATGTTTCACTTACTCGACAATGAATAATTACTTGTATTAATATGTTTAGATTGGTTCGGATGACAAAACATAATTAATCATCATTTTCGGGCAGATTGAAATGTGTAATTTGGTTAAAATTGCTAACAAATTTAAAGTTGAAGTTTTATTTGCAACGATTCAAAAGTTTAGATTAAATTGCAATTAGCGAAAATGTCGTGATTTTATTTGCAATTAACCCATCTAAAAATTACAATAATTAATAAAAATCTTATTAAAAATTAAATTGAATTAGATTAAAAGAACACGACATAGGGTAAAATATTATTGTTTAACATAGGGTAAATTATTTACAATAAATATTTATTTATTTTTTTAATTAAATAGAACATAGGGTAAATTATTATTGTTGAACAATCAGCATAAAAAAAAGACAATATAATTTTTATGTGGGTGTATTGTTAAATTTTAGGAATGGAACAAATTAAAAGAAAGATGTTCTTGTGTGTAATTGTTAGTAAAATGATATGTAATTTAGAGATTTTATAGTGGATAATTAGTGAACTACTAATTAAATAAGATGTTGATAAAATTATTATATTTATTTAAAAGATGGCACAAAAGTTTAAAAAAAAATTGTTCTAACTTTAAATAATTAATATAGATTAAATTATTCTAATTAATTTTTTTATTAAAATAATATATATATATATATATAAATTATTGTAAAATAAAAATAAATTTGTATGTATATTGTAATTATATTTCTTTTAATAAAATTATTTAGGTAAAAAAAAGTAAAAAAAATGAATTTTATAATCCTATGGAACCAAATTTGCAAGTGTATCCTATGGGACCAAAAGTGCACATGTATCCTATGGGACCAAAAGTGCAAGTCCGTTAGATCCGTTAAGTGACTGTTAACTTTGGGACCAATATTGCAAGTTTTGAAACGAGTGAGACTGAAAGTGCAAAAAAATATTCTAATGGGACCAAAAGTGTTTTGCTTGGGACCAAAAGTAAAACATTTGATGTCCAGTGGGACCAAAAGTGCAAAAAACTCTTTTCACTATATAATACATTCTAAAATTCATATTTAACGACGGTAGAAAAAGTAAAGTCTCAATAAGATTAATTCTACTTTTGATCCAAATAGAATGTGTCCATTTTATAATGGTCCTTTTTCCAGTATTTTTAATCCCGTAGTTCCTTTTAACACTTTTGGTGCCAAGAGAATATGATATATTACAATTTTGATCCAAAAAGAACGTATAAATTATATTTTTTGGTCCCAAGAGAATATGACAAATTTGCAGTTTTGGTCCTGAAAATTAACAGATAGGACCGAACTGCAAAAAAAAAAGAGACTATTTTCGCATATAGGTATCAAAAGTGTTTTGCACTCATTCTCTTGGGACTAAAAGTGCAATTTTCCTGATCTTCAAAATTTAAATAGTGATTTGTGCTTTATTACAATGGAAAACATATCGCCACGAACATTAACGACTAAACATGTATCAAACATCGTCGTCGTATGCTCCTTATCACGATTACAATACAAAGCATGCATAAATATATATATAAAAGCATTAGCATATTAGAATACTATACAACGACTTGAAAGTCTTTACAGATGAACACATGTTGTTATGTGTAATAATAAAGTTGGTGAATTTTGCATAGAGCTATGATCGAGTACCGAGCTTGGGATGAAGTTGCAACGTGATTTTATACCCAAGTTGAAGTTGGGGCCGAGCATGGAGCTCAGGCTAAATGATGTTCGATCCCATGGAGTCCAATTGCAATAACAAATGCTCTACCATGACTCCGAGCTCGACAACTTTCAATATTGGCTCGCTTGTGTTGGGTTAATAAATTCAAAATAGTCTTTGATGCTAAGATTTATACATCCAAGTATAAATTAATAATAAAAAAATCTGATCAGTAGAAACCCAAAAACACTGATCTCAACATCATTAAATAAACAAACAATAGATCGACAACCAATAAGATTTGAAAGTAGATCATTTCAGAATAACTAGTCAAAAAATTATTCAAAGATAACAAAGAACAAGTTAACATAATAACAACAAATGGTCACACCACAACGGGGACGAAACATAAGCCAAAAAGGAGAAGGCATAAATGCATATATATCACTAAATCAACATTAAATACAAATACATGTAACAATCACATGCCCTATCTCTATAATAGGAACATGTCTGCCTTAAAGAAAATATTGCTCTTCTGCTCACTCTCCAGGGCATCAATCATTGATTGCAATCATGGAAGTAAAATGAGGGCAATAATTTAGTGGATTACATGCATGTCAGAAGAGTGCATAGTAATCCAGATTCACACCTATATTAGTTTAGCAATTAAGGAAAACAAGGGGAAATTTTGGAACATATAAAGGGTTAAAAGTTAGAAAATGAACAAAGCACTTATATTTTAACATCACCTAATTCACAAGACTGCAGGCAGAGTATACATATATAAAAATATATGACATATTTTGCTGCTGGAACCAAGCAATGGGAAATAAATTATGGTACCAACTAATTGAATCCCTCCAACCATAAATAATATATTCCTAAGATCAAATTGTATGTGAAGAAGAATACCAGATATAGTCTTAGTATTACCAACATTTCGGGAGAGAATTTTTCATTTTCTATATTTGTGTCCACTTGTTCTAAATGTTCAGCACCATCAACTACCAATGAAACCCCAACAATGACAATCTTCTCCAACTTTTGTATGCAACAGTTGATGTAAGGCCAATATAAAAAAATTACCAACAAAAAGAGTAATATCATAGTTATAAAAATGAAGAAATAGATGAATTTAAAGAGTGTGGACCCTTGTGTTGTCTTAAATATTGCATACAAAATGTACTTGAAAACAATCTACAAATAGAGACACTAAAACCCAATAACTCCAGCTGTAACACCCAAAGGTCCATAAACACAAAAAGACACAAAGATCATATTTTTATCCTCCTATAGGAATAATTGTAAACAACGAATATGTGAACTTGACAAGCTAGAGACATCCTTATATTGCTTAGTCACAAATATTGGAAAGATAAAGCCATGTTAAATCTGCAGACCATTCTAAGAACCCCCACTAAAATTTACAAATCATAAATAAATTATTGTCCCATGTGTACATATAGATATGCAACATTTATTAGAGAAGAATACAAAATAGAGAGCTACAAATCAGGTTTGCAATCTAAATAATACAATAAATTATTCACCATAATGAACAGTGTATAAAATTGATTATGAGAGAGCCAATTAGAAAGAGCAGGAACTAAGTCATGAAAACATATTTTACAATAAACTATATCATAAAAACCAACAAATTTAGGACACAAGGTGCACAACTTAATGAATATATACTCATATTTTACACGATTATATAAACATCTAGTTGGTAACATGACCACATATTCAATATCTTTAATTTGAAGCTGTTACACATGAATTTGGTGAAGAAGGACCATATATTTCTTGGCTGCATCATAAAAAAACCTTTTATTACTTTTATTTCATTTAATTGACAGGTTTAGAACAAAGCCAAGATTCACAGACTAAAGACAACCAACAAATTAGCCATCTAAAGAACTATTAAACCCAAGAAAGGACAACGCAGCGCACAACAAACCTATGGGTCCAAATTAAAATTTAGGTGGACCAATTTCAAAGAAATAAAATCAGGATTTAATCTTCCACACCTTCTAAATATTATATTTATACAATTTACAAACTACAGCCCCATGCATGAAAAATTTCTCATAGATATTATTTTGGAAGAGAATGACAATACTAACTAATACTCCCTCCGTCCCGAGAATTTGTTCACACTAGAGTTTGACACATTTTTTAAGAAAAATGAGAGTATGTGAGTGTGGAGTTGAATAAAATAATGATAACTTTATGTTTTATTGACTTTTGTGAGAGAGTTATTTCCTTTTTTTGGGTGTGAACAAATTCCCGGGACGTCCATATAAGGCAAATGTGAACAAATTCCCGGGACGGAGGGAGTAATATCATTTGGACCAAATATTACTAAACTTACTAGTTTTTTCCCGATGCTTCAATGTTTTTACAGAAGCTTGGTCTACTTTGCAGTTGGTGTGTTATAGATTATTGGAACTAATCCATTTACACAAATCTTTATCAAATTCATTTAGATCTAGTTCATCGTCTTATCTTTGAAGGACCACCAACTATATTATTATTACTAAAAGAATCGAGCAAAGCAATATCAACATTGGAGAGGACAAGTATGGAATTGACACACTGACAACTTTGAGCTTACTCATTTAAACTGCTTTAGTGAACCTAAAGCATGCCCAACTAAGAACCAAGGTAATCAAATTTGAGGCACGCCAGTTCTCGAATACAAACATGCGGGATTTTTTGATCTCTTAGACTAAAAATACATGCCATAAAAATTAAATTATCATGAGGTTACTCATATTGACAGTTACTACCAACCCATCATTATGCCCAATTTTATCAAAGCTACGAACTACTGCTCTTTCTTTATTTTACTTAACCATTTATTCATCTTACAGCTTCAGAAGTTTGCGAAGAAAAATCAGCATGTAGAAAAAGTTTATCACAAAAACAACAGTCATTTCTGGTTATGTCATTCAAAATATATTATTCACTTAACAATTATGTATACCGTGGAGAGAAAAATAAATCCAAACTAATACACACACTTAATGCATTCACAATGAGTATTAATAAGACCATATTGTAAATTGTATATCATGGATAAATAGGAAAATTAAATGAAAATAGTGGTTCACCATTCCACGTGAAGAGCTATTATGTTAGTTGCAAATTAAGTAATTGAGTGAGCAGTAATAGGTAAGGCATCAATTGTTTCATATACATGGAGATCATTGCAATGTGATTTCTCTAAAGTATTGTTCTTTTTCTACAACCAGAGATGAGCTTTTCCTTAATTTGATCATGGATTTTGTCCATGAGACTATGCACAAGGTCGTAAAGCATTAACCAATTTAAATGAATGAATGCTTATATTCTATGTCAAACTCTACACCTCTGAGATTTTGGTTAATCTCGTCAGTATGAAATTTCACTATAGTAATAGTTGTGCAACCACAATACAAAACTAATTCACAAAAAAAAATTGCTTACTAGGGAGTCTACAGATCAAACCTCCACAAATCAGAATTCATAAAAAAAAAGCAATTGAAGGACGATGCTTACTGGATTTTGCCTAATAATCCAAAATTGAAGTGTTAAATTGTGCAACAATTGCGCAATCGAAATTTGTAGGGTTCGTGAAGGCCAGCGGTGATAGGGTGGGCAGTGGTAAAGGACTGCGACAATAGGGGCGGCAGTGGTTATGGACGGCGGCACAACAGGTATGAGGCGCGGCGGTAGTTGAGTGCGAAGGACGGCGGTGGTTAAGGACGGCGATAATAGGGCGACGGTGGTTAAAGACGGCGGCACAGCGGGTGTGATTGTGAATGGTGACGGTAGTCGAGCGCAAAGAATGCTGGTAGATTAAGAATGAATGACGGTGATAGGACTGTTGTGAAAGATGAATTGGACGGCGGTAGAGAAAGAAATGTAGCGGCTGAGGTGAAAGAAGATTGAAGGGATGGAGAAACCGATGATTTTTAATCATAATAATATGTGGTTTAATCATGATTATGTAATGTTTAATCTCATCTACTATTTTTTTTAATTTGTTTTAAAAGGGTAAATTAGTACTTTGCAAAATAAAATTTAAGAAATTATTTAAAGATAATATATTGATAAGATAACTCGACACAACTCGATAGTACTCGATGCAAAACGCTAGAAAATTGGATGATTAAGTCAACAGGTTGCAGGTCATAAATTTTAAACCATTAAATTTTATTAAATTTTAGATCTAATGGTTTATAGAGTGTATCTGATATCAGACAACTCGATAGGGTGTCTGACCTAAGAAAACTCCTTCTTAGTTTGGCTTATGAGGTGAAAAAAGATTTGGGGGATATTGTTCCTGTGTTGAAGGTAGACCGCTGGAGAAGATGATCGAAGAATGAAAAAGGGACTAAACTTGTGCATTTTTTTAAAGTGAGAATTATGATAAGGTTTTGATTCGACAAGGAATGAGTTTAATGTAGATGACTTATTTTTTCTAATACGGAAATAAGAAAATGGAGAAACAATGACGGTTGAATCCACAATCAGAAATTCCAGAATTATTATGTTTGTTCATGATGGGCTAGTGACTAGTGTGTAGAAATGGTTAATTAAGAAGAATCGTTTTGCCTTGCTGAAACTTTTAGTTTTGTTTCCATCTTGAAGAGCTGACTTGGTAAGTGTTTAGACACATCAATTTGGCCCGCCTTACTGTTGATTCGTCCTGCTCCAATTTTTTTTTTGCGTCCCCTCGCTTTGTGACCCGTAGCGGACCGGACGAGTATGAATACGACTTCTAATATGTCCTGTATATAATATCCCCTATCATACTAATAGGGAGTTCATTCTGTCTATGTCTCGCTTTGGGGTTCATTCTATACTTTGTCATTTGGTTAATTTCGTCTATGTGATATGATTGTGAAAATTATACATGTCAATAAAATTATACATGTCATTTGGTTAGTTTGGCTTAAATATTTTTCAATGTAATTATTAATAAAATGATATATAATTTAAAAATATTTGAAAGGAGTGAACAATGTAGCAAGAGAATAAAATTGAGACAGAAAAAGTACCATTTTGTCTCCATTATTGTTGTTCTTCTTGTTATGGATTCAAATCTTGGATCACATCGAGTACAAATTATGATGTTTACCAAATAAGTCAAACTATGAATTTATACAAAGTTGAAATATCTATTGTATATAATTTGAGTCTATAAAAATATATTAGAATTTTTTGTGGTTGTACCAATTTATATTATTATATTTGAGAATATTTAAAAAATCTTAATGTATTAATAATTCAAACAAATAAGTTAAGTGTATTATCATATGTACTATTATTGAATTGATTAATTAAACTTCAAATTCTAAAAATGGAATTAAGTATATTAAGTAATTTTGATTTTGATTAAAAGATTAATTGAATTTAAAAATCTAATAATTTAAAATTTTAACATTTAATCGATGAATTTTTATTGTCTAAAAAACACAACACACCAAAATTTTAATTATTTGATTTTTTTTAAATCTCAACTCTAATTTAATTTGTCGTTTTATTACTAACTTAACTGTGTTTAACACGTGTTATTATTATAACGAGAGATTTTGCAGGTTCTTGACTCTAAACTTGCTCCTCTAATTCTTCTCTTCAAGTTGACTTTGACTCAACGAAATCTTTGCCTTTGATCTTGTTCGGAGTTGGATTCGTAGATTTGTAACATTTTATCCAAGGGTGGAATGTCTTGTTTTGGATTGAATGTTGATTTGTGAAGACGTAATGGATGAACGCATTTGAATGTGGGATGACTTCTTAGAGTTTGGTGAAGAACGACCTTAAATCTTCAAGAATCCTTTGAGAAAAACGCTTTATTGGAGGGCTTTAGTACCTTTGTCTCGGATCAAAAGTTGTTTTTGAATTTGCACGAAGAACGGTAAAGAACACATTTGAATCTTAAAAGGTCTTGAAGAACGCTCTTAAAGCTTCTTCGAATCTTCAAGCGCTCCTTCTAAGAGAAACACCGGGTCAGAGGGTTTTGGACCTTGAACTCGGATCAGAAGATGTTTCTGACTGCTTTTCGTGAAGAACACTTCGAGTTTGCTGAAGAATACTTCCAGTCTTCAAGAACAGTTGCAAAGAATTTGCTTGCTTGGATGCTTGATCGTCTGAATGCTCATTGAATTTGATGATCAAATGAGCAAAGGAAGACCCCCATTTATAGGGTTGCGGTTGAGAAACCTTCATTTCTTGTCATGACACATGACACCGTCTGATTGGTCGGTGCCATTTAATTAACTTAATTTGCGAATTAATTAAAGTTGATTTAGTTCACTTCCCCTTTTAATGAGACATCATTTAATTTTTGATCTTATGGTAAATAAATTGTATTTATTACCCAATATGAGTATCGAAAACTCATGTAATTTGATCAACTTGTACCGTGTACATTTAATATCCAGTTTAACTATTTAATCAATAATTAATTTAATTAAGTTCTCAAAATGAAATAGTAATTTAATTTGATATTAATATTTAATTTGTACACGTGTCACCATTTAATTGGTGCAAATTTAATTTGCTTACAATTATATTTGAATATATTTATTATATAAAATAATTATATTATTTTACGGTGAACAAACTTATTATGTATATATAATGCACTATGATGTATAATTTAATTTTACGAAAATCTCGTGTGTTGGTGATCAAATTTAATTGAAAGGATTAGTGACTGTTTTAGTTCGGTTTAAGATCACCAATCAATAACGTGTGATTGATTATCACCGTAAATGATAAATCGAAGGTTCGGGTTATGGAATCATAAACACGAGAGTCGAAATCGAATTAATTTCATATGTGTGTATGTTTAGGTGTGTTAGTGTGTGTTTTAGGAGCATTTGTGAATTTTAACTTGTATTTCTTAGCTGGAGAACAACTATTTATAGAGACTAACAAGCATGAGGTGTCTATGACTCTTGGTCTCCCTAGTCTGCATGCTTGACAAGTGTCCTATTGACCTTTGTTTGACCTTATCTAAGCTGAATCTTAGTTACAAAGTCTTCTTTGGTCTTATCTCGGGCTCATTGTTGTTCGTCCAGGTCGGTTTAGTTGATCCAGAATGGTTCTTTCATAGAAGTTGTTCGCCTTTTGATGTTATGGCTTAGAAGTTGTTCGCCTCTGTGTTTTATACAGATTGACTTTGGGATCTTGGTCCTTTGTTCGTTTCCATACACCTCTTAAGCTGGTAGATGCACCATCTTTCATAATGTTGCTCGTCATCAGTGACTTGGTAGAATGTTCATATCTGGTCTTGGGTCCTAAAACCTGTTCGCCGATATGTTGTTCGTCACTAGAGTTGTTCGTCATTTCATGCACCTCCTGGATTGTTTTGTACACTTCCGTTTGATTTTCTTTGTTAATCATCCTCTAAGGCTTTAATACTTGTTCGCCCAAAGGTAATTGATGCTCGCCTATCAACATCGTGTAGTACACGAAACACACATCTAGTTACGTATAAAGTGGTGATTTTTTTTTTCAATTAAACCTTAATTTAGTAGAAATGGACCTGATAAAAAAAATAGTAGAAATGGAATTGTTTTTAGATATAATTAGTGTGTAGTACATGAAACAACAAAGTACTGCTCTCCACTACATGAAAATATTGTATATACAATTAAATATTGTGTATATAGTTATTGAGATGTACAAACATGAACGTATTTAGACTTATACAATTATAAATATAGTGCAAACCAAGGATGAATATCCAAAAATTTCCACGATGTATTTCGATATATCCATTTTTCAAGATCATCGATATCAATATTGAGAATAACGATCCATATTATACATAAAATATCGATAAATATCAATATGTAAAATCAATTTTGACTATATTTTTGTGCAAATTGAGCATAATATGGGTAAAATTTTGAAGAAAAATATTCGGCAACTATCGAAAAAAATCGATAAATATTGAAAAAGTATCAATAAATATATAAAAAAAATTCATACTTTTGATAAAAATCACAAAGGCCGCGGCTAATAACACCCGAACTTTTGCTCATCACACCCGTTGCTCTTCACACCCGAATCTATATTTTTATTTTACTCAAAACACCCGTAATATATTGTCTATTTTACCCCTCAACTTAAATTTCCATATTTTCATACACCCAAATCTTAAACCCTAAAATAAACCCACACACCCAAATCAAAAACTAAAAAAAAACCCCCCACACCCAAAACGCAAAACAATCACGCACCCACACCCAAAACGCAGAGCACTCGCACACAGAAGACTAGAACAAGAAAAAAAAAACGCAGAATGTTTGGCTAACAGTAGCCGAACTTTGTTCATGATGTTTGGCTAACAGTGGCCGAACTTTGTTCATAATGTTTGGTCAACAACAGCCGAACTTTATTCATAATGTTTGGCCAACATTGATCGAACATTTATCATTGCGTTTGGCCAAATCTGGCCAAACATAATGATAAATGTTCGGCTCTGGTTTGCCAAACATGCGCGATTTTCAGAATTCTTAACCTCAAAATCGTCATCGTAACTCAAGTAATACAACTTTTAAACCCTAAATATTCTTCTCTATATAGATTTATACCATAACACATCATATAGAACAATAAACTTATAGAAATTTTACATTACGTGTATTTTTCGAAGTGTGTTCTTCCTCCATGGCATTTATCATGAGTATTGATTTAAGTGGTTGAGTGAAAAATGAAGAAGAAAGAGTTTGAGTGTGGGAGAAATAAAGTCACGATCAATAAGAAAAAATATTGGATTGGGTGTATTGAGCAAAACTAAAATTTATATTTTAATAGATTTTAAGTGGTAAAGGGTATAATAGTCTAATTACATTGGGTTATTTTGGTAAAATAAATATTTCGGGTTTAAAGAGCAAAAGTTCGGGTGTTAATAGCCGCGGCCAATCACAAATGTAAAATTTGGTCAAATTCTATTATAAATTTCATGGATTAAAAATTTGTTATTAAATTTTTATAATTTTTAAAATTTATCAATATCGATATTTCCATAAATTTAAGATCTTTATATATCTACCGATATCGATATTATCAACCTTGTGCAAATAACAAAATCAAATAAATCCACAAATCCATTTGCCAGTACCTATTTACTAAATCACATTACAGAGCGCTAGATTGGATGCTTTATATTTACTTTGTGTGGAATTATTATAAATGACAAAGTATGGAGTGAAAATAGTTCGTATATAAACAAATAAAGGGTATTAGTTGTATTCACTAAAGAGTATTAGTTGTTTACATTGAAGTGTAAGTTGTTTATTGAAAACAAGCTAAAACTCTTCAATGAAAACAACTAATATTGTTCTGTGAAAATAACTAATATTCTTCAATGAAAATAATTAATACCCTTTCAATGATTCATGTATGAACCAATTTCACTCTATACATAATCATTATAAATTTGAATAATTTTCATGTAAACTCAAGTGCATGGCATACACTTGAATTTTAAGCTCAAATTCAAATCAATTGTAACTTTTCAAAGTCTAATTTACTTAATGGACTTTGAAAAGTCAAAATTAATTAGTAAATTAGACTTCAAAAAGTTAAAATTAGTTTGAAATTCAACTCTAAATTTAAATGCATGAATGAGTGCAAACAATAACACCGATTTGTTTACCCAGTTCGTCATGAATGACTACATCTGGGGGCGTACCAAGCCAGGAGTTTTTCACTATATTTTATGTGTATGTACATATTTATATATGTGTATTATATATATATATATATATATATATATATATATATATATATATATATATATATATATATATATATTATATAATATCAAAACCCTAAAGCCTATTAGGCTACTTGGCCCATAAGTAATGTCCACATCAAATTTTCTAGATTTGGCTTTTCAAATCTTCTAGATTTACAACACTCCCCCTTGGACATTATGACGTGACGTCCATGTCTCGTCAAAAACTCCATAGACTAGGTTGCCAGAATAAAATATTCGACTGGGGAAAGAGCACAACTATTGATCTTCCGGATCCAATCTTCAGGATTGTTTCGATGTTGTTACTCCCCCTGAAGACAACAACTTTCTAAATCTTCACATTCAAATACCATAAACATACTTTACAAAAGTAGAGGCAGGTAGGGATTTAGTGAACAGATCTGCTGGATTGTCACTAGATCGCATCTATTGTATGGCAATTTCGTCACTCTTCTGGAGTTCGTATGGGAAGAAAAATTTCGGGAAAATATATTTCGTTAAGTTCCTCTTAACGTACCCGTTGTTCATTTGTGCAATATAAATTGTGTTACCTTCATCGATGATAGTGGGGAATATATCGTTTAATGGATCTCCATGAGATCGCAGTATCACTACAAAGAAAAATATAACCAGTCTGAGATATCATAAAATGTGTTTAACATCATTCCAATGTCTCCTTCTGGGAGAAACGGTATATCTCGCAAGCAAATTTACCGCAAATGCAATGTCCGGACTGGTGCAATTTGCGAGATAAAGTATGCACCAAATAACACTTGGATAAGGAACTTATGGTCCTAGGATATCCACTGTATCTTCTTTGGGCCTAAATGGGTTCTTATCCACTTCAAAGGATCGAACTACCATAGGTGTATTAAGTGGATGAGATTTATCTGTTTAGGATCTCTCAAATAACCTTTTTCAAGTAGGTTGACTGGTGTATAAAATTCATTTTTCCTTCAGGAAGATATCATATTCATTTTTCCTTTAGGGAAATGCTCGAATTAATTTTCCTTCCGGGAAATACTTAAATTTAATTTTCCTTCAGGGAAATACTTGAATCCATTTTTCCTTCAGGAAAATTCTCGAATCAGCAGGTCGAGACTATACTTGGTTTTGTCCAAGATTTTCGTTTTGATTTCAGCTTTCAAGATTGAACTGGCTTCTTCAATCTCTTTGCATGTTCCGATTATGTTTAGGTCATCAACATAGACGGAGATTATGCAAGAACCACTTTGCGATTTTTTTGTAAATACGCAAGGGAAAGCTTCATTGTTTGTATATTTCTTCTTCGGGAGGAATTCACTAAGTCGATCATATCATATTTGATCTGGCTATTTTAGATCATATAATGACCTTCACAGTTTTGTATTATACATACTGCGGTTTTCATCATTCCTCTTCTGGGGAATCTAAAATCCATCAGGGATATAAATATTGGCATGTAAATAACCATATAAAATATGTGGTTTACAAGGTTCATTAACTGCATTTTATTTTAACTGCCAGTGGTTAGCGGAACATTGTTAGTTCATACCAGGAGAACAATCATGGGTCTTTGTGAAAACCATGAGTTTCTGCGAAAAACCTATAACTATTAATCTCGCTTACCACCTTATTTTCATTTTGGTTTTCATGTAAACACTCATTATCCTACAGGGATAACTATTCGAGTGTAGGTACGATAGAACCAAACCTTCTTTTTAGCGAGTTTAGCTCTGACACAGTTTTGCTTCTTTCTTATTGCACCCAAATCAAAGTGCTTCGGGCACTCAATTTAGGTATTGTATCCAGATTTTAGAAAAAGTAATTATGGACACAGATACATTGTCAAAAATAAATTAATATTGTTTCTCCGGTATTTGATTTTTTTAAATCTCAACTCTTATTTAATTTGTTGTTTTATTATTAACTTAATTGTGTTTAACATGTGTTGTTATTGTTACGAGGGATTTTGCGGGTTCTTGAATCTGAACTTACTCCTCTGATTCTTCTCTTCAAGTTGACTTTGACTCGAACGAAATATTTGCCTTTGATCTTGTTCGGAGTCGGATTCGTAGATTTGTAACGTTTTATCCAAGGGCAGGATACCTTATTTTGGATTGAATGTTGATTTGCGAAGACGTAATGGATGAACACCTTTGAATGTGGGATGAACTTCTTCGAGTTTGGTGAACAACGTCCTTGAATCTTCAAGAATCCTTTGAGAAAAATACTTGATCAGAGAGTTTTAGGACCTTTGTCTCGAATCAAAAGTTATTTTTGATGGATTTGCACGAAGAACAACGAAGAACGGTGAAGAACACCTTTGAATCTTTAAAGATCTTGAAGAACGCTCTCGAAGCTTCTTCGAATCTTCAAGCACTCCTTCCAAGAGAAACACCGGATCAGAGGGTTTTGGGCCTTGAACTCGGATCGGAAGATGTTTCTGACTGCTTTTCGTGAAGAACGCTTCGAGTTTGATGAAGGATACTTCCAGTCTTCAAGAACAGTTGCAAAGGATTTGCTTGCTTGGATGCTTGGTCGTCTGAATGCTCGTTGAATTCGATGAGCAAAGGAAGACCCCCATTTATAGGGTTGCGGTTGAGAAACCTTCCTTTCTTGTCTTGCCACATGGCACCGTCTGACTGGTCGGTGCCATTTAATTAACTTAATTTGCGAATTAATTAATTTTGATTTAGTTCGCTTCCCCTTTTAATGAGACATTATTTAATTTTTGATCTTATGGTAAATAAATTGTATTTATTACCCAATATGAGTATAGAAAACTCATGTAATTTGATCAACTTGTACCGTGTACATTTAATATCAAGTTTAACTATTTAATCAAGAATTAATTAAAAATTCTCAAAATGAAATAGTAATTTAATTTGATATTAATATTTGATTTGTACACGTGTCACTATTTAATTGGGTACAAATTTAATTTGCTTACAATTATATTTGAATATATTTATTATATAAAATAATTATATTATCTTACAGTGAACAAACTTATTATGCATATATAATGCATTATGATGTATAATTAATTTTTACGAAAATCTCGTGTAGTACACGTAACACACTTCTAGTTAAGTATAAAGTGGTGATTTTATTTTTTCAATTAAACCTTAATAATAGAAATGGAATTATTTTTAGGTATAATTAGTGCATAGTACATGAAACAACAAAGTATCACTCTCCACTATATGAAAAAATTATACATACAATTAGAAATTGTATATACAGTTATTGAAATGTACAAACATGAACATTTTTAGACTTATACAACATATAAATATAGTGCAAACCAAGGATGAAAATATCCGGAAATTTCCACGATGTATTTCGATATATCCTTTTTCATGATCACCGATATCAATATTGAGAATAATGATCCATATTATCCGTAAAAAAAAATCGATAAATATCGATATGTAAAATCAATTTTGACTATATTTTTGTGCAAATTGAGCATAATAACGGTAAAAAAATTGAAAAAAAAATCGGTAACTATCGAAAAAAAAAAACAATATATATTGAAAAAGTATCAATAAATATAAAAAAAAATATACATACTTTGATAAAAATCACAAATGTAAAGTTTGGTCAAATTCTATTATAAATTTCATGGATTAAAAAGTTGTTATTAATTTTTTATAATTTTTTAAATTTATCAATATCGATGTATCCATGGATATTTTCATAAATTTAAGATCTTTATATATCCACCGATATTGATATTATCAACCTTGTGCAAACAACAAAATCAAATAAATCCACAGATCCATTTGTCAGTACTTATTTACTAAAGCACATTACAGAGCACCAGATTGGATGTTTTCTATTTACTTTGTGTGGATTTATTATAAATGACAAAGTATAGAGGGAAAATAGTTCATATATAAACCAATAAAGGGTATTAGTTGTATTCACTAAAGAGTATTAGTTATTTTTCACTGAAGGATATTAGTTGTTTACACTAAAGTGTATTAGTTATTTATTGAAAACAAACTAAAACTCTTCAGTGAAAACAACTAATACTCTTTAATGAAAATAATTTATACCCTTTAATGATTCATGTATAAACCAATTTCACTTTATACATACTCATCGTATATTTGAGTAATTCTCGTGTACACTCAAGTGCATAGCATACACTTGAATTTTGAGCTTAAATTCAAATCAATTGTAACTTTTCAAAGTCCAATTTACTTAATGGACTTTGAAAAGTCAAAATTGATTAATAAATTAGACTTTGAAAAGTCAAAATTAGTTTGAAATTGAACTCTAAATTCAAATGCATACTATGTACTTTGATGCATACAAAAATTTGTGTATAAATTTTGACTAGAGATAAATTAAGTTGGCGCCTTATGTGAATTCTTTCAAGGAAAGAGGCGCTTATGATTGAACCATGCTAAACAAGTATGTCTTAGTTAATTGAGAGTTTAAAGTCAAAATCGTCTTATAACTTTTTCACTTTTTGAAAAATTTCATAATTTTTTGGTGGAATGAATTAGTCTCGTAATTATTTTAAGGGAAAAAGGTCAAATAAACCCCTCAACTTATTAGTGAGGATCAAGTAAGCCCCTCAACTAATTTTTTTTACCATTGAACTCTTTACCTTTTGAATGGGGATCAAATAGACCTTTTATTTTCATAAAACTGAACAATCAAGCATTTTCCGTCAAAATAAACTTAATGTTGTTAAGTTGCGAGGCCGACTCCATGAGATTCACATATTTGCATTTTCTCAAAATCGCAAATCAATTCCTATATCTTCTTTGGACTGTTGATGAGAAGGCGCGTGATGCGAACAAGTCGTCTTTTTAAATTCCCAACGAAGAAGAGTTCAAAGCTAAGTAGTCAAGCAAATGAAAAAGAAGAAAGATAAGAACAAGAAAAATTCTCATAAACCAGTTAGAGAAACTACCAGTGATTCCATAGTTGAGTACATGGTGGGGTGAGAATATGCAGATTTTCTTAGACCACTCCTTTTGTATGTATGGTATTAATACAATTGTTCTTTTATTTGAGGAGAATTATCAAATTATTTGCTCTTGGATTCACGCCGATTAGGACTAATTGCATATGTTTGAGTACTTTAATTCGACGCTGATGACAACCCATCTTTTATTTGAAAAAAATTTTGTTTCTCAAATTAATTTGCTCTTCAACAATTTGGGTAAATCAGGGCTTTAGTGTGGTGCAATCGTACGAAAAAGAAGGGAATTGAGTGCAGTTTATTTTGGGGGAGAATACTTGAATCTCATGGAGTGGGCCCCACAACTTAACAACATTAAGTTTATTTTGACAGAAAAGATTTAATTGTTTGATTTTATAAAGATGAAGGGTCTATTTGATCCAAATTCAAAAGGAAAAGGGTTTAGGTGTACAAAAAATTTAGTTGAAGGGGCTTATTTAATCCTCGCTTATAAGTTGAGGGGCTCATTTGACCATTTTACCTTACTTTAATTACTCGATTTCAGTCTCTAATTGTTGAAAATTTATAAAATTAACCCCTTTTCACCCTCATGCATGAAACCGGAATCGCTAGTAGGTCTCCTTAGCCAAGTCATTAGTGGCTTACCAACTCATCATCCATGGAGAAAGAAGTGGGTGCTATTTTTTACATTGTTTTAATCATATGGTTAATCTCTCTATATTTACATAAAAATAAATGGAGGGAATCAATTTCCAAGGTTCAGAAAACTTCATTTTCGCTTAGAATCTGTATACACTATTTTTTTTTATTTTTTTAACCTTATTTGTCGCATCTACAATGGCACCAAGCTACACTATATACCCCTATTTAGACATGAGTATATGTGAAAACGCAATTTTGAAGAAATGTGTACTTTAAAATTAGTAATTTTATAATAGTGAAAAATGATATTATCGGTCTTTGTTTGAGGAATAGCCATTGACTTCCTTAAAAAAAAAAAAAACAGGCGAAAGGGAGAGAAAGGCGGACGGCCAAGAATGGCACCACCGGTGATGATAGGAAATGAACAACTGTTGTTCCCCTTTAATTCCTCACTTCCATTGTTTTCCCCACACAAAATCGTCTTAATAAGAAACACCATCTTCCCCTGACTCCCTTCCTCGTCCACCACAACCACCATCTCCAAGATGACAATGGCGTCAGCCCTTTTTATTCCGCTCCTCCTCCTCCTTCCCTTACTTGTTCACGCCAAGCAACCAACCCTCTCTCTCGATTACTACGCCAAAACCTGCCCCGATTTCAACAAAATCATCCAGGAAGTGGTCACCGACAAGCAGCTCGCCGCCCCAACCACCGCCGCCGGCGCCCTCCGCGTCTTCTTCCACGACTGCGTCGTCGGCGGCTGCGACGCCTCCATCCTCATCTCCTCCAACTCCTTCAACTCCGCCGAGCGCGACCATGACATCAACCACTCCCTCCCCGGCGACGCCTTCGACGTCATAATCCGCGCCAAGATGAAGCTCGAGCTCGCCTGCCCCGGCATCGTCTCCTGCTCCGACATCCTCGCCGAGGCCACCCGAGATCTCATCACCATGGTCGGCGGCCCCTTCTACGCCGTCAAGCTCGGCCGGAAGGACAGCTTCGGATCTCACTCCACCGACGTCGAAGGCCACATCGCCCGCGCCAACATGACGGTCACCCAGCTAATCGACATTTTCGCCGCCAAAGGCTTCTCCGTACAGGAGATGGTCGCGCTCAGCGGCGCGCACACCCTAGGGTTTTCCCACTGCTCCGAATTCGCGAACCGGATCTTCAATTTCAGCAAAACCGCGGATCACGACCCGACAATGAACCCGGACTACGTCCAGGGGCTCCGAAAGCTCTGCGCAAATTACCAAAAAGACCCTAACATCGCGGCGTTCAACGATCCGATGTCGCCGGGGAAATTCGACAACACGTATTTCGTAAATCTGCAGAGAGGATTGGGATTGCTGGCAACAGATCAGGCTCTGTTGTACGATCCGAGAACGAAGCCGTTCGTGGATGCGTACGCCGCGAATCAAACGGAATTCTTCGAGGCATTTGCGAGAGCGATGGAGAAAGTGAGTGTTCTGAATGTGAAAACGGGGAAGAAGGGAGAGGTGCGGAAGAGGTGTGACACGCCTAATTCATTGCAAACAAGTTAAGTTGGAACCTCAGATTCTATCTGTAATATGATCGATTAATTCATTATTTTAACTACATATTCTAACGGGAAATGGTTATTTATTATATATCTAATCTATATAGAAGAAGAAGAAGAAGAATATACGAATGAAAATAATATATCCATCATATTTTGTTGTTTCTTTATGGATAAGTCATTTGTTATCATGAGTTCGGTTATTTGTCATTGTATTTTTTGGTTTTTCAGAGATGTGTAACGTGGTGGGACGTTTTAATACAATGTGTTTTATATATACACACACACAATATTATAATTAATTCGTTTGTAATATATGGATGTCTGTTTTCTCATCATTTTCTACAGTATATGAAATGAACACACTTGTTGAAAGACTTGGAAGAAGAAAAAAATGAATAGATATGTAATTAGGGTTCATAGTACAACGTATAATCCAGAAAAAAGAATTGTGGAGGACATTCCCAATTAAGTTGGGGTGATGGGCTGAATGGCAAGCTTTTGATAAACCTTAAAATATGGAGTATGTTCTTAAATAAAAGTGAGTTTATGTTGCTTTTGAAATTGACTAGAGATACTTGGTCAACCATGGTAGATCCTGGCTATCTTTGAGCGCAAAAGTTATATCATCGCTGCAAAAAAAGAATATTGGCAATTTGGCATCAATGCAACTTGGGAATGAAGAGGACCCCACTTCATGCTTCTATAGAATGCATCAACTTTGAAGTATTGAATTATATTTATGTTTGGAGATGCTAAGTTAATACTACTAACCTGGGATAGTTGAGTTGCAACTTCTGCAATTTATGACGCGAACCAGCCTCACACAATAAAATTCTGCATTCCCCGAGTTTGCATCTGCCCATTCACACATACAAATATACATGAATGCTGCTTTAACACATCCCATTATACATGGAAAGCACCATATAACCACTTTTTCATGAAGCCACAGTGATGTTTCAAGAATAAATGCACCAATGTAGATTAATTACACTACCAAGATAAACCACCTTCACAACAGATATCATCCATGCCTGGTCTTCTTTTTTTTTTTTTTTTTTTTTAGGCTCAAAGATTTCACGTGATGGTGATAAACTTGCAAGACTAGAACCATTTATGTTAATGGCCATGGAAAGAAATTAAATTGGCTTACCCAACTTTAATGAGTGTGTCATATCCTGGAAACATTTCTCCGTTGCTAGAGCAGAAACACGAGACTGCACTTGCTAACTGTATCAATGGAACATGCGGCATTTATTAATGGGAAGAAGAAGCTAAATCAACAATCTTTGCCTTTTATGTACACAATTTAATGGTACACGGACCACATATAGTTTTTATGCTAAAACTTAACCAATACATTTGAGGATCCTATAAATGTAATCAATAAAATGGTTTATTTACTTATCTGCAGCTAGTTTTTACAATTCAAGGCACGTTAGGCATAAGGTCATTATAATGACTTGCATGGACTAACTGTAAGCTGAGAAGAGATACCTTTTCAAAAGTGGTTTCACCCATTCCTGTTTTGTAAAGTTCATGTACCATTGCAGCCAAGAAGATTTTGCTTAGTTTAGAACAACTTCTTATCACCTGGTGATGACAACAGAATTAATGTAAAGGAGATGCTTTTTATTGTATAATCATAACTTCTTTCGAATAGAAAAAGGTATTCCAACTTACTTGAATATGAGGAGCCTGGAACATCTCTTTTATCGCTGCTTCAACGTCTGCCATACCTACAATAACTTTCCCTGCAAAACCACAAATTATGACTACAAATGTATACAATAAACAACTCAGCATAAAAAATTCTATCAGAAAGAATATGGCAATGACGAACACCCTAAAATGTGTTGGACTCTTGACCAAAAAGATACTAGTTTGAAGTTACAATAATCTTTAAACTCAGCAAGTAGCGCTCAAGGATCCCCTCCAACATACTCCAAATATGGAACCAAAGAGCAGCTGACAAGGGAAGTGTTTGCAGGACTTTGAACTCAAGCTGCTTAAACATTACTGAACGAGGGGGACGCAACACATGAGATGTACAATTTCTACGCAAGAGCCAATTTTCGGAACAGGGTGGCTTTATCAATTGCTACTAAATATTCCATATAAAGCTCATTCCTGCTACTTGAGGGGTTGCTATCAATTTGAGGAAATAAAAGATAAAATATTTTTTTTACCTGAGCTAGAAAGTACAGATTTTTTAGCACGATAATCTGCTACTTCTGCAGCTCGCCTGCAAATCTCCAATGCACGACGGGCATCTCCAGATACAGCCGCCACCTAAGTCAAATACCAGCATGAGTAACACATAGATACCTCCCAGATTTTAGTACATAAATGAGTCATCAGCCATTTCAATATTTCAACTGATCAACATTCCAAAACATAGGAAGAGATTGTTCAAACCTTCCTTGAAGCATATTCAATTGCAACTTTTTCAAAGACATCAATTCCTTCTAGGCGACTGGAAATTATTTCTTGCAGTTGCTGATAGTTATATGGACCAAAGCAAAGCCTCTGTATGCCCATACGACTAGAAATGCGTGGCAGCAATTTTTCTGGAAGATCCATAGTGTTTGCTATCCCTGGATTTGTGTGAAGCAGCAGAATCAGTACAACAAATAAGAAACATAATAAATTTTTGCTGAGGCAAAATTTCCTACCTATCACAATCAATTTGGAATTTCGCTTGGTAGGCCAATCAAGAATATTGTATAAAACCTGCAAATGAAATTACTCCTCATTAAATGATTCCAGCACATAGTTTAGGCTTTGTCACATAAGTGAACAACGTACTGATTGATTCCGAGTTACTAGAAGATCAAGTTCATCTATGAGAAGAATGCACGGCTTCGAATCTTTCCTGTGTTCGTTTTCATCTGAAAATCGCTCATTCAAGAAATTGAGTGCCTTCTTCCAACCAACTCTATGCCCAGTTAATCCCTCATATATGACCTGGAAACAACTACCTCGATAAGTTACCAAAAGTACAAATATCACCACATACTTCAACGGGGAACAAGTCCTTACAGAATATATATTCTCTGGTGAAGACAGTTTGAGACCATTAATCTCCACAAAGCAGTACGGTCTTATGCTTCCCGCGTCAACCTCAGACTTCACATTTTTCATCACAGTAAGCACACTCATTGTCTGCAGTTTGGTGGTAATAAGAAGCAATTTATATTAAAAAAGTTTGGATATCTAAATGGCATTAACAACTTTGCTTGCATTATCAAATGTACCTTTCCAGTTCCAGGAACACCATGAATGTAGAGGCATCTTCCAAGGCACTGTTCATCACATATGGCACCTTTGATAAATGAGGTTATCTCATCCATTTCCCTAGAGAAAGTAACAAGTATGAGGAAAAACACTACAGCAATCCATGCTCTAATATCGTAACCATACATACTTATCCCTGCAAGGTAGAGACTTGGGCAATGTTGCAAGCAAAAGTGTCATTTTTGCCTTTTCCAGATCCGTTTGCTTGTGACACCGGATATGTTCTGGTATTTTCTTTGCCCCTATCTTTTGCAGTCCGAATATCCGTCCCTTGCGTGAGTTCTACACAAGTATTGTAATGACTGGTCATCTAAGTAAAAAAAAAACACACATGGAAAAAAGTTGACATTAACCTACCACTGCTACAAGGTGAGTTAGAGGTGCTTCAGACATTAAACTGTTCCTTTTCTTGTATTCATACTCCTCGTCTTCTTCTGAGGCAGCACCACAAGAATTCCAATCGTCATCGTCATCATCATCGATAACTTCTTCATCATCCTGCGGATAAAATGAGAACCATAAATTCAAACAGAATACAAAGTCTATTTCTTTAAAGGCATCCCAACTTACATCTTCAGTTTTTTCAGTCTCTGCAATGCGTTTGAAATTATGCCACTGTATGTCGTATTCATACTCACAAAAAAACACATCATCTCCTTCATTGGCACTGGAGAATTCCTTAGGGGTCATCACAAAGCAATGCCGAATAACTGACTCCATCTACACAAACAAACTTTGTTAGAGTAAGATGAGACATTCTTCTGTCTTTTTCGTGTACTGTTAGAGACAAATATACTTCATCAACTGCCATGAGCAAATACAGCGTATCAAAAATCTTTTTTAGGCGCACTGGAAACCATTACCAAGAGCTACGCATATATCAATTTGACAACATATTGATCCTAGTGAATCATATAACAATCATGAACCATTTTTCAATTATGCAAAGAAAGCACTTGATAAATATAAGAGCAAGTAAAGCCCGATAATGAACAAAAGGGGATAAACAACCTCAACATCAGTAAAGTCATTAGTCCTATAGAGCTCCCTTCTCAAATTATGAGGTTGTCTCCCCACAGCAGTCTCCTCCGGAATAATATACCACCGAGCTCGGAACCAATACGAACCATCCACTTCTTTCCATAGACTATGAAGATATTATACAAGATAAGATAAACCAACAATTACCATTTCAAAATTCAAAATCGAAAAAATAACTAAAAACTTGATAGAATAGGAAAGTTAAATTGGCACAGACCTCTCTATACGAGCAGCCCACAAATCGCTTGAAAGCAATTTCTCTCTAGCAGTCCTAGTCCTTTTCTTCCCCTTTGGTGGCTCCGGAAATTCCACCTTGGCCTCACAATAGTTACAGATCCAGTCCCCTTCCGGAACCGCCTTCAATGGTGGCTTCAAGCACTTCAAGTGAAACCCATTCAAACAATCATCACACTCAATCATGACCCGCCTTCCAGAAGGCTTAAAGCAGACTCTGCATTCCGGATCCTCACCGTCTGACTCAGCGCCCTCTCTCCTCTTTACATATACATCATCCCCTGCTGAAAACTCCCCTTCATCGTACACCACTTTTTTGTAATAAACCCTTTTCTTAACTTTACCATTAGCATTTCTACATTTCTCACTCCTTAATTTCCTCTTCTTCTTCTTCTCGATGCGTGAAGCGGCAGATTCATCTCGATTTTTTCTCTTCCTCCTGTAATCAGTGGGTTGTGGAGACGAGGGAGTAATTGAAATTGTGGCGGGCGAAGGAGGGGGAGCAATTTTAGTAGTTTTGGCTGCGGAATTCGGGGTACGGAATCGAGAAGGTTCATGGATTGGTTCTGCGTTGAGGCGGAGGGAGCGTCGGGGAGTGGGCGATGTGTTCAGTGGGGTGAGGGGTTCAATTGGAGATGAAATCGGATGCTTTGCTTTGGGAGTTGTGTGGGAGGCCTTAGATTTCTTCATTTTCGGAGTCTCTGCCATTGTTTCAGATTTTCGTGTTTGTTTTCAATGTGGGGGAGAGAGAGAGTGAGGACAGGCGGCGGTTTTGGTTGTTTTTCACGGTGGGGAGAGAGAGAGAGGCGTAGCAGAACAGAAGTGGTGAAACGGGCGGGAAACCGGTTCTTATTTTCTGTCATTTTTAATTTGTGATTTTTTCCTTAAGTCCAATAAATAGATTTATTCATTATTGACATGCCTATTTCACGCCCACCATAAAATCACACCTTGAAATACATGACTTAAAAATAAAAATAAAAATTATATGAGTGTTAGATTAAATTAAATAATAATATTTTATTAATTTTGTGAGAGAAGTTATTTTCATTTTAGAAATGTAAAAAATGCTATGAAACAGACGGAAAAAAAAAAAAAAAAAAGTGTAAAGAATTTTTTTGGTACGGAGGGAGTAAATTATGACTGCATAAACCATTATAAAAAATCACAAATTTTAGAATGCACTTGAGCGTATACTATACATTTAGATTTTAACTTTAATTTTGACTTTTTCAATTAGAAATACAACCTATGTCCATAAAAAAATGATTATGTTCTTTAGCACGTGGTTTAATGCGATATGTCGAAGATATTGCGTGATATTGTGAGGTCTGTTTTCAAATAAAATGATCGTTTTACCCCGTAATATGTTATCATTTTATTTGAAAACGGACTTCACAATATCCCGTAATGCCCTCTGACATATCACATTAAACCACATGCAACAAAATGATCATTTTTTGTGGACAAAGGGAGTATATAATTAAAAAAAATTGAATATTGTTGATTATTGCTTAGAGTATTGTTGATTACTGTCTGGGGTATTATTGAGTATTTTTTGGAGTATTATTGATTCAAATAACACAGTTCACACCGAAGTGTGTATTTTTCATATATTTTGCATTTAATTTTTTTAAATTGATGTTCATAGTAATAAGCTTCAATTTTGAGAAAGTCAACAAAATATTTAATGAAAATATTTATGACATATACGATATATAATTTTTTTTTTATGACTACCAATATCTATATTGAAATTAATGAAATTCTATAATATTCATAAAAATTAAGGGAAAATTAATAGCTAATACTATTATAAATCCAGCAAATTTATTATACCTAATCTAGAAGATTTGATGTGGACATTACTAATGAGCTTTTAACCTAAACAAGCTTTAGGTTTAGACTAGGTCTTTTCTATTATAAATAGATTATTGTAATCAGAATTGTATACACGCATACACACACATATTAGTGAAACTCCTGGCTTGGTACGCCCCCAGACGTAGTCGTTATCGACGAACTGGGTGAACAAATCTCGCGCCTTTATTTTACGCTCTCGATTTACAACACGTATCAGCACGAGTCTCTACCCACAATTTATCGGTATGAATATCAATTTTGTCTCTTTATTATGGAAGTTAATTATCTGATTAATTCAGTCCATACATGTTCGAATACTCTGCATATAATTCGCATCCCATATAATGCTGATATACATGTTTATATGCCTAAACATGTTGAATCTTAAATTGCCTAGAATAATCATGTTTTGGATAGACGACACCCAATTTTTACTTCTATGTGCCCTATAATAATCAAATAAATCCTTATATCCCCGTTGTCAATAAATTGGTCACAAATATTACCATGTCACTTTAAAATTGTAGTGTATAATGTCTGATATTACCAAAAGAGAAGTCGATGAGCTTGCTCTTGATGGTAGTAATTACCCGACATGGGCGCTAGATGTTGAGATCCATCTAGCCTCAACTGAGTTAAGCGGGGCTAATGTCGATGATTCGGAATCAACTAACGCCCAGGAGGCGAAAGCATTGATTTTCCTTAGACATCATCTTAATAAGGACCTGAAAAATGAACATCTCACTGAGAAAGACCCCGGAACGTTGTGGAAGTCCCTGAAGGACCGTTTCCAACAACAAAACGATATACTCCTCCCTCAGGCTCAATACGATTGGTTGAACCTCCATTTTCAGGACTTTAAGTCTGTGATGGAGTACAACTCAACTCTACATCTTATTGTAACTCAGTTAAAGTTATGCAAGCAAACTGTAACTGAGGACGAGTTGATCCAGAAGACTTTATCAACTTTCCACGCCAACAACCTTGTACTCCAGCAACAGTACAGGACTAAGAACTACACTGTACACTCTGAGCTAATTTCTGCACTTCTAGTGGCAGAAAAGCACAACCAACTCATTATGCAAAATTATAACTCGAGACCGGTTGGCTCACAAGCAGTGTCTGAAGCACATGTTATAGCTCATGGCAGTACAAGTGGTCGCAACCGTGGAATGTGGAGAGAAAGTAAACGAACTCGTAGCAAAGGCCGAGGTCGTAGTAAATCTGGTGGTCCAGATGCCTCAAATGACAATCAAGCCCAGGCTCGTCGAAAGGCTGCACCTAACACGAACCCCGCTTCTAAAAAATTTGGCACTCAAGATAAGGTTGAGCAGTCCTGCTATCGATGCGGATGCAAAAGTCATTGGTCTCGCACGTGTCGCACTCCCAAGCACTTGGTTGAGGCTTATCAAAAGCAGCAGAAGGACGACAAGGGGAAGGCTCCTAAAGTCGAATCTCACCATGTCAGCTGCCTGAAGCAGACTTGACCATGACAACGACGATCTTTTGGGCGTAGAGCTCAAAGACTTTGGAGACAATGAGTGATTTGTGTATTTGATTATTTTAGTACTTTGTTTTTTTTGGATAAAACAATTTATATTTTTGGATCCTATCTTTCGGATACTTTATTTTATGGATGATATTATTTTTATGTTTTAGCTTTGATGTGTTTACCTTAACGCTGTCCATTAAATTTTACCTGGATATTGTTATTCTTATACATGGCTTGTAAACATATCAGCTATTAGCATTGAGCTATTTCCTCTGGCATGGTGGATGCAAATAGTGATTTATGTTTGGTACGTAGATAGCGCCACCACACATACAATCCTAAGAGATAGGAAGTATTTTCATAACTTGATAGAACGTAAGGGGAGTGTAACTACGATAGCTAATGATAATATTATGATAGTGGTCTCTGAAAGAGCTTCCATTGTTCTCTCCATGGGTACCGAACTCATAATTGATAATGCGTTACTGTTTCCACAATCTAAGCGTACCCTGCTCAATTTTAAAGATATTAGATCTAATGGCTATCACATTGAAACCAGGCATGTAATCAAACCAAGCCGTTCGTAAGCTATTCGAGACTCGGCTCGAAAAATATTCATTCGAGTTCGTTTGTTAAGTTTCACGAGCCGAGCTTGAGGCCGATTTCGAGCTCGATTATTTTATCGAGCCGAGCTCGAGCCTGACGGTATTCGGCTCGAAAGCTCGCGAATAGGCTCGTTTACTGAGCTTGCGAATAGGCTCGTTTACTGAGCTCGCGAACAGGCTCGTTTACTGAGCTCGCGAATAGGCTCGTGAACAGGCTCGTTTAATTATTTTTTTTCTTTTTATATAAATATTTAAAAAAATATATCCATAAGAATGTAATGTAGAGACAAATTTATTATGATATTAGTATTATTATGTGTTATTAGGGACAAATTTATTATTATGGAGTATGGACTATTATATTTTTAAGTAGACATAGTTTAGATGTGTTATTTTTGTATATTTTTTTAAAATTTTAATTAGCTTTTCGAGTCGAGCCTTTCAAGCCGAGCTTTTTGAACCGAGCCTTTCGAGCCGAATTATTCGAACTCAAGCTCGAATTATGCTTGATTAATTTGAAAACGAGTTTTTTTCGAGCCAAACTTGTTTACTTGGTTAACGAATATTTCACGAGCCGAGCTCGAGCTATTCGCGAGCCTAAAAATTTGCAAACGAGCCGAGCTCGAGCTCAACTAATCGGCTCGAGCTTGATGGTATTCGGCTCGGCTCGGCTCGTTTACATCCCATTTGAAACTGAAACTGAGAATAATAACGAATACCTTTTGATGACTATTACTCGAGGTAGCCGTAAACAAGTTATAGAAAAGCTTCATTCCTTCTCTTCCGGATTATACTATTCCTACATCCGGCCGTCCAATCTCCATCAAGCTATGAGTATGAAATTTCATGACCCGAACTCTTTTAAATTATGACATCATCGGTTAGGTCATCTAGGACAAACTATAATACATATGATTTTATCTAATTCCATTGGTCATAATATTTCGAATAATAGAATCCCTCCTGTTGATGAATTTATATGTGATGCATGTTCTAAGGGTAAATTAATAGTGCGTCCGTCGCGCACCAAGGTGGGACTAGAGTCTTCAGTTTTCCTTAAACGGGTTCAGGGAGACATTTGTGGACCGATTCACCCAACATCAGGACCATTTTGGTATTTCATGATCCTCATTGATGCCTCCACTAGGTGGACATATGCCTGTTTGCTGTTTACCCGCAATCAAGCTTTTGCAAAGCTCATTGCGAAAACTATCGAGCTTAGAGCTCAATTCCCAGATTATCCAATTAAATCGATTCGCATGGATAATGCTGCTGAGTTTACCTCAAAAGACTTTACAAATTACTGTATGGCCCTGAGAATTAAAGTGGAGCATTCGGTCCTCTACGTCCACACTCAAAATGGTCTTGCTGAAGTGCTAATAAAACGTATCAAACTTATCGCTAGACCATTGCTTATGAACTCTAAACTACCCACTTCATGCTGGGGGCATGCAGTCCTACATGCATCACACCTGATACAAATCCGTCCAACTACATATAATGATCATTCCCCCCTCCAGCTAGTGCGTGGGAAAAACCTAGCATTTCCTATATGCGTATTTTTTGATGTGCAGTATATGTTCCGATAACATTACCAAAGCGGACCTCTATGGGCCCACAAAGGAAGCTAGGTATCTATGTTGGATTTGACTCTCCATCCATCGTGAAATACCTAGAACCTTTGTCCGGGGATCAATTAACGGACCGGTTTGCTGACTACACGTTCGATGAAGATCACTTCCCGGCATTAGGGGGAGATCCGAATTCAAAATTTAATGAATGCCGGGAGCTTACGTGGAACGTAAGTAATCTTCAGTATCTAGATCCACGCACTAGTCAATCTGAACTGGAAGTTCAGAAGATCATTAACTTGCAAAATTTAGCAAACAATCTGTCAGACGCGTTCATTGACCATAGAGGTGTAACTAAATCGCGTATACCTGCAGTAAATGCTCCCCAAAGGGTCGAGGTCCCAAGCAAATCAAGTATACATGCCCCGACAAGCCAGAAGCGTAAAGGACCTACAACCAATACAAACACACATAAAAGGAAAACTAGTAAAATTGGTCAGCCGAACGTAAAATCTCTAGAAGAGATTCGTCTAGATAACCTAAAATCTCTAGAAGAGATTCATCCAGAAGACGAGCGTCCTAGTGATGAAGTACGTGCACAAAATATTCAATGCACTAGGACCGCGGAACGACCAGTCCTAGATACACTGGGAAATGAGGAAGGTTTGGTTGACATAAACGTTGAAGTCTCTTTGAATTTCATAGATACAGGAGAAACATACAATAGAAATATTACTGTCGTCGACGACACATTTGCAGCAACAATTGCTCTTTCCATTATAAATAACGATCTAGATCCAGAACCCAAAACTATCGGCGAGTGCCGGAAGCGCTTCGATTGGGTAAAATGGAAAGAGACAATTGAAGCAGAGCTCGCATCGCTAAACAAAAGAAAAGTAATTGGCTCTATCGTTCGTACACCTGCGCGAGCTATTCCTGTAGGATATAAATGGATTTTTGTACGAAATGAAATGAGAACAATACTGCAGAGAGGTACAAAGCGAGGCTAGTAGCTTAAGAGTTTTCGCAGAGACCCGATATTGATTTCGATCAAACCTATTCTCCCGTAATGGACGTAATAACGTTCCGCTAATTAATATCTTTGACAGTTAAATTGAATCTCCAGATGAGATTAATGGACGTTGTAACCGCATATTTATACGGATCACTAGATGCCAACATCTATATGAAGATCTCCGATGGATTTGACATTCCCTAGATAAGGAATGGTGAAAATCGCAGTATGTATAGCATAAAACTGCAAAAGTCGTTGTACGGCTTAAAGCAATTAGGTCTCATGTGGTACAACCGACTTAGTAAATTCCTCCAGAAGAAGGGATACACAAGTGATATAACTTTCCTATGCGTATTCATGAAGAAATCGCAAGGTGGTATTTGCATCATATCCGTATATGTTGATGATCTAAACATAATCGGAATATGCAAAGAGATTGAAGAAGCCAGTTCAATCTTGAAAACTGAATTTGAAATGAAAGTCTTGGGTAAAACCAAGTATTGCCTCGGCCTGTAGATCGAGCATCTCCCAAAAGAAATTCTTATAAATCAGTCAATTTACGTGAAGAAGGTATTGTAGAGATTTTATATAGATAAATCTCATCCACTTAGCACACCTATGGTTGTCCGATCCCTAAAAGTGGATAAGGACCCATTTAGACCAAGAGAAGATTCAGAAGAAATTTTGGGGCCAGAAGTTCCTTATCTTAGCATTGTTGGAGCATTACTCTATCTCGCAAATTGCACTAGACTGGACATTGCATTTGCAGTTAATTTGTTTGCGAGATATAGCGCTTCTTCTACAAGGAGACATTGGAATGGTGTTAGACATATTCTACAGTACCTCCAAGGGTCCCAAGATCTTGGACTGTTTTACCGTAAGAACCAAGACAAAACCTTGGTAGGTTATGCGGATGCTGGCTATCCCACAATGCCATATCCCAGACTGGTTACGTTTTTCTCTGTGGTGGTACCGCGATCTCATGGAGATCGGTTAAACAAACCATGATTACCACGTCTTCAAACCACTCAGAGATAATAGCTTTGTTTGAAGCCGCACAAAAATGTGTTTGGTTAAGGTCCTTGGTAAAACACATTGGTGACTCGTGTGGTATCGCCAAAGGCGATACATCCCCCACCGTTATATTTGAAGACAACGCAGACTGCATCGCACAAATGAGTAATGGGTACGTCAAGGGAAACCTGACGAAACATATTTCACCTAAGTTTTTCTACCCATACGAACTCCAGAAGAGTGGCGTGATTACCACTCAAAATGTGCAATCTAGTGACAATCTAGCAGATCTGTTCACTAAGTCCTTACCTACGTCTACTTTTGAAAAGTACGTTCGTGGTATTGGGATGCGAAAGCTCAAAGGGTTGTTGTCTTCAGGGGGAGCGGTAACCCCGAAATAAATCCAGAAGATTTGATCCGGAAGATCAATAAAATTATATTCCTCCCTAACTTAATATTTGGTCGCTACCTAGCACGTGGAGTTTTTATGACATGATATTTATGTTATGTCGTAATGTCCATGGGAGAGTGTTATAAATCCAACAGATTTATTATACCAAATCTAGAAGATTTGATGTGGACATTACTAATGAGCTTTTAACCTAAACAATATTTAAGTTTAGACTAGGTCTTTTCTATTATAAATAGATCATTGTACTCAGCATTGTATATACGCATACACACACATATTAGTGAAACTCCTGACTTGGTACGCCCCCAAATGTAGAAGTTATCGACGAATTGGGTGAACAAATCTCGCGTCTTTATTTTACGCTCTCGATTTACAACAAATACAATCTATGTGATTACATCACTAATTAGTAGATGATTCAATTATTATTGTATTTTTTCTATTATGGTCTTACCCTTTTTCTTTTCATTTTTTTTTATAAATATTTAGTATTCCTTTTTTCAAACTTAGAAACATATTTTAATCAAGACATAACATCATTCCTAAACAATTAATACTTTTTAGTAAAAATAATTAATATTTTTTACTAAAAATAATTAATATTTTTTACTAAAAATAATTAATATTCTTTAATAATCTATATATATAAACCATTTTAATTCTATACTTAGTCAAAGTCTTATTTGAGGTAGGTCATAGACAAATGTAAACTACGTGTATTTTCATCTCATTATTTTATCCACTATACACATACTTTCTTTTGATTATTTAATGAATTTTAATCGTCCCAGGGAAACTGATTTCCACAGGAGAGTGCCTCTAACCACTTTAAACGTTTCATTTCCAGCTTTCCTATGTGCATCATTTATTCAAAAATACAATCAATGACACTCAGTATGCACAATATCTCGAAGAGTATCTGTAAATAAGTAAAAAATAAAGTAGAATTATTAAGCAGAGGGCTCCTTCCTGAAGTTTTTTGGAGTTCTTATTAAGACCCTTTTAAGGTGTTTGTTTGAAGCAAATCTGTACAGGAGATTGCATTTTAATTTTAACCCTTCATTTTTCACATATTATTTACAAGGGCATGTTAATTTATCACATGTAGAGGTTCACTGTTTTAAAAAAACAAATGGTTCAAGAACTCAAATAGGACAAGATAAATGCAGCGGGGTATTGCCCAGAAGAGGCTATATGCAAATAAAAATAAAACTTAAACCTAAATAAATATACAAAACTAGAAATTTTAATTGCCCTTTGCCAATCTAGATAAGATTATCGTGAGGACTATATAGATAGTCTACATATTTCTCCAGAAGAAAACTTTAGAAATTTGACAGAATTGCGTAGACATTGCTCTGGATAGCAACAATTAACGAGAAGTTAAAAGTACATTAAAGGTGTAAAATAAACACCTAACAAGTTATGACAATAACCACCGGTACCTCAGATCCATCTTTCCCAGTTTTGACATAACAATTCCAATAAATGAGATGTTCAATTTACAATACAAGAGAGTCGTTTCATAAGAGAAAACGAGGATAAACGAGAAGCAATATTACAGTGATACTCATTCCATTCCACAAGGCTTCTTTTTGTCCACCTTTAGGTCCTTTAGGTGAATATTGTACCATCTTTTCTTCTTTGATCTTTCCCTAGAATACTTTTTCTCTTTCCCTAAGCCATCTTCACATTCCTTGAATGTGGCCTTATTCTTGCTTCGACTACTACTGCTACGCCTTATTTGTGGAGCAGTAGTATAAGAAGCATGGATTTCATTCCTCTGTTTAAGTAGCTCATCGATCTGTACACCCCAATTCACACAATTCAAATGATATAGCCTAGTTAAATGCAGGCTACCTGACTAAGAATTGCAATTATTTTTCTAAGAAATTACTTACAGCTTGCATTTCTTGTGCATATCTACTTGTCATCTCGGTGAATTGTGCAAGAACCTGTTAAAAATGCATATGGAATAAGCTGACATATGCCTCACAAGAAAAAGAGATAGTAATTCATCCTATATATAACATACCTCTCTATATTCTGTTTCGAATTTAGAAAGTTCAACCCTTTTCGTTAAAATTTGAGCTTCCACAGATCTAAGATTCTCCTTCTCTTCTGAAAAAGGTGCAGCAGCAAGAACTTCTATAGTGTAGCTTACACTTTTGAAAAAATTATCACCTGAAGATACGTAATGCAGTCATATTAGCCTCTTTCGATTAAAATAAATGCAGATAAAACTACAAAAAATGTTGTACCATAAACTGCAAAATAATGGTTGCCAGCTTTTAGTTCAGTTATTTCACATGGCTGAAATCCATCAAGCTTTTTGAAGAAAGCAGCATCTGGATCTTTTACAGCAGTTACCTGATTATGCAGGAAAATAAATTTAAATCAATACAAAAAAGGACGCAATTTGGAATAGGAAGTCTGTGTGTGTTTGGGGGGGTGGATGCGACCAATTTAGCAGATGACATTTGCTTACAGAGCTATGGGTTGGATCCATTCGATAAACAGGGAACCCCAAAAAATACATCCCAGCAGATGTGACTTTCCCTGCTTTTGAACTATCTTCCTACAAATGGAAAATGCGTTGCAATTTTACTAGCAAAAACAAAGCAAGGTAAAGGTAACCGCACATCATCCTAGATGGATAAAAATAAGAAGTTTGTAAAGCAAGGAATTAATGTGAAATATCATGAGTCAAAATAGTCACAAATGGTATGGGTTTATTCTAAACATATTCTCCAGGAGAGGGATACAAAGAGAAACCATAAGTATTCACTGCCAATAATTCTTCATCAATTAGTTTAGTCATCATAATAATAGCACTCCATGGCAGTTATCTTACAAGCACAAACAAGCAACGAGGCAGGTTTATTGAATTTGTAGACTGTTTTAGCGAGAAACAAGGAGATCAAGCAATTTTCAAACAATTTAAATTGTATTTTCCATGAAGAAATGCATAGTACAAGTTGCATTGATTTTATGTGCCTGCAAGACGACAGAGAAACAATATAAAGAGAAGTCACCTGTAAAGCTAGGCTTAGACCACCATTATCTTCCTGATCAAAGTACAATAGCTGGGCAAACCAAAAAGGCTTATCAGACCAGTAGGCATAACACAATTCAAAATTTGTGGGTATTAGGGCATACATACATCTTAAAATCAATAAAATCATTTCAAATAACCTAATAATTTAGCAATGCAACAGTTGATGCTTTTCTAATTATAAAGCCAAAATGTCTCAGGAAAAAATAAAGTAAAATTTTACAAGATTAATCAGCCACATTTACTAACAACACATATAAAATACAAGGTCCAAAACAAATCCACTGTTGAAATATCCTTTCCTATTTATCTTCGAAGAAGAAAGAAACAAAGTCTAGCCATGATTAGCATTGGCTGTTGCTCTAATTTTCAATGCACCCTTATTGAAACAAATCAACTAACTCAATCTGATAACCACAATTAAATTCCAAAGTTTGATCACACACTTTAAAGAGTTGCATCTAATCACCTTAAATGCAACTAATCCGAAATGTCATGGACTGATCATATAAGAAAGGGGTTATCAACTAACAGGGAAACGGCAAGCCCAATCGTCTTAAAGAATGGAGAAAGAAAGCAACCCTAAGAAAGAGAATGTTTTCATTATGTGGTCAATTAATTGGGAAAGCATTAACATAAGAAAATTCCTCAAGGCAAGAAAAAAAACCCTCTCCCATGTCAGACATTAATTTTCAAGACTAGCTCAAATCATTAAATTCATTCTACACAACCAGCACTAAGATTTAAGTCCCCTGAGATCTCTCAGGTTGAGTTGATCTTATATCGCCTCCTTAATGATCCATTCTCAAGATCAACTAATTCCACCAAGAACTGTAATTTTTTAGGAATTGATATTGTTCCACGACTGGGACTAATATGATGTGGCCATTGCTTTTCTTGCTAATTAATAGAGTAATCCTTGGTCTATAAATTATAGTTCTCATGTGCCAAAGCCAAAGCCAATAAAATAAAATAATTAAGCTTCCATCGCCTTCATAAAACCAGCAAAACTGTATTAAATGGGACTCAGATAAACAGTATATATCAAGTAAATGAATCTTTAATTGTATTAACAAAGTACAGTAAAAGAAAATTCCAATATTTCAGTTCTAAAAGTTATTCTTAACATAAACATAAAAAGAAAATCAGTGTTTATAATCAAAGAAAGCAAAGAGTTGAAGCATGCTTTGCACAAAGTTTTAAACCCACAAGAATTCACGCACCTTAAATTTGCTCTTGTCTGATGAAGAAACTCTGCAAACAAGTCCTGCCTGTGCTTCCTGTTCTGTTATGGCAACAGAATAAAAGTGAGCGCATTGCTTCTCCACCTGTAGGACAAAAATGAAAAACAAGCATGAACAAACGATATGTAAGACTATTTTATATTTGAGAACATAGGGGCAGGATTGTACCTTCCTACACAAAGGTTGCCCCATCTGGAGAGGACGAATTGTTACTGCACCATTCAGTGCTTCCTCCAAAACAGTGGCTGATACTGTAGTTTTGATGGGCACTCCAAGCTTACTGATTGCAAAAATAAAGCAAAGTAATTTTATTGTGCACTAAGTATAGTGCTCTTTCATTACCATAAAATAACAGAAACCAAGGAAAAGGACTTATAATAGATATCAACCAACCTAAAAATTGCAGCAAACATAGTATTGACAGTTCCTAAACTTGAAAGATCCAGTTCCAGTTCCTGGCTTTCTGATTCAACAGCCTGAGAAGACGTATACTTTAAAGTGGGAAATTATACATAAAAATTACGAAGCAAATTCATTCGTAAAAGAAAAGTCCATGAACAAGGCTAAGTTCAGATAAATTAACCTCAAAACCAGCTGTATCATATTGCCGCCTTTTATCCGGATCAGACAAGATGTTATATGAGAAGGTGACCTCTTTGAACATATCTGCAGCTTTAACATCATTTGCATTTTTATCTGGATGGTACCTTCAATTTTGTTTTGAAAAACATAAAAAACCAATAATTCTACTCCCGCAGAAAGTACTTGGTCAGGGACACACATACAACACAGATGAATGGATCCAAATACAGTAACTGGTGGGAAACAGGGTACTTCAGCATTCTCATTTATTGACGCCATCCTCACCAAAAAAAAGGAAAAAAAAAAAAAACAAAAATACTTCGAATTATTACTTAATGTCAGTCAATTGGTTTGCCTGGGAGAATTTTTTTCTAAAAGTTAATCCTGACTCTAGAAAGTTTCTTCAGCTCTACTTTAAGTCATCCATACTTCTTCCCGTTCTCAATTAAAGCATAAAATGACATCTTCCATACGTTTACTAATTTGCGCATTTGAGAAGAGGAGGAAAAATGACATCAGATTAGGACAAATACGAACGCATCCTCATTCAAGTCTACCTACTTAGTAATAAAATTAACAAAACTTCCAATCTACTCATTTCTCAAATCACATTTTTATGTTACAGTTGGAAGTTAGCCAATGGAAAACATAATACTGCATTATGTAAAACACATGTATCTTATTTAACTAATATTGCAGTTTATAATTCGCAAATAAACACAAGAATTAACAGAAAACCCAACAACTACACATTAACATTAACACTATAACGACAACAAAGAATAAATTAACATACTTCAGAGCCAATTTCCGATAGGCACTCTTAATTTCCTGATCCGTAGAGTTCCTACTCACACCCAGAACTTCATAAGGATCTCTCCGCAGCTGCTTATCGGCATCCCCTTTCTCACCCTTAGATTTTTGCCCCGGCATTTTCCTTATTTACAAACTTCAACCCCCCACAAAAGAAATGAATCAAATAAGAAAAATCAAGTCAACCAAAGTCGAATCTCGAAGCAAATTCGCTGAATCCCTCATTTTGCACAGAAATGTGAGGCAAATGTCACATGACTTCAAACAGAGATAAACTCGAACAGAAAATTATAAACCCTAATGCATCAACGGCAGAAAATATAAAAAATTGATCGGTTCTTTGTGAGGGAGAATACGAGTCCTTCCCGAGGTATATAAATTTTGGAAAACCCTAAGCAAAGTAGCTCACAAATGCCAAAGCTGGAGAAATGGAGGGGAAATTAGGTAAGATTTTCTGTTTTTTACCTTGTTGTTTTTTCTTTGATATATATGTGGTAGCTGTTTAAAAATTCAAATTTATTGCTGGCGCTTGCTAGAATGCGCCGTGGATTAGCTGAACGACTTCACGGTAAGAACTCGAGGCACGTGCTGAGCGCGTGAGGTTTTGTGCGCACCCCGGCGTACAAAAAGAAGACTCGCTTTATCTTTCCTTATTTTAATTAATTATAATTGTATAAAATTCTTTTTACCTTAAACAAAGGAATTGAATAAGTAACCTATTCCCGTAAAAAAATAATAAAAAAAAGTAACCTATTGATTAATTAATTATTAGGTAGATTATATATAGGGGGGGTTCAAGTAGATCAGATTCGTAGGCATAATTGATGCCAAAAAGGTGAGACATTTAAATCACAATTAATTGGTAGGGTAGAGAAAGTCACTGAAACTTGACCTGTTAATAACGCAGGTGATTATGATGGCTAATTTTCTCTTAATAACGCTACATACAAGTCATTAGATCATTTGCATTAATATGTTCGATATTTTGCATAAATAAATTACAACGTTTAAAATATGATGTTGGTTTCAATCTTATTATAATATATTTTCAAATCTCTCCAAGGTGACGTGTCAACACCGCCTTATTCTAAGGATGATGTGACATGTCTCAAATCTCTCAATTTTAAAATATTGTGCTCTCATTAAAAATTGGTTTAAGTTTTGATCTCAACTATTCATTTTATATCATTACATCAAAACCATTGATTTGTAACTAGGGTTAATATAATTATTCATCATTTTCATTCTCCCATAAGCCGTCTCTCTCACATTCGATCTCCTTCACACCTCCACACTCTTCTTCGATGTTTTTCAGAGCGCCACTTCCACCCTATCTCCAATCAACGCGGATCAGCAACTTATACCAGAATATAATTTTCTCACCGCCGTCTGCCATGTTCACGCCGCCTCATTCCCAGAATCTTCCAAAGGTTTGGGTTTTATTTTAATTCACGAATTTTTGCAATATTATTTTCAGTATTATTATTTTAAGTTGTTCCTTCGCCTAGCCCAGCGCCGTACAAGGTATGTAGGTGTTGTCTCGCTGCTCTATTATAGCCGGCCCACTTAGCCCAGCGTCGTCGTTCCTCCGCCTAACCCTGCGCCTTATTTCCTCCAGCCAAGGTAAACTCCCGATCCCTTTGTACATATGTATTTCTCTATTCACGAAATCAATTCGGTACAAACACTACACATACAAAGCAAATATTTGATAATATCACAAAATTTTCGGTGTTTCACTCCATTAATCCGGAAAAAAAATCAATTCAACTTGGAATTCAGCCGGCATGGTGGTGGAAAGTATATGTTAAATGTATGGTAGTGAATTCAAATTCAAAAAAAAAGGACACTAAGTTTCTTACTTAGATATTTTTGGAATTTATTTTTGCAATATATTTATATATGCTAATTTTGCTGGAGGATACTGAAATATTTTGCAAAAGATATTGTCACGTAAAAGATGGCAAGATTCTCAAAAAAATTTGTCGTCCAATACCATGTCTTACATGAACAACATAATGTAACATTATTTTTTTGGACAATATTTTATTAACCAAAATATATTGTCACTCATATAACATATTATTCACAAAAAATCTTGCATGAAATACAATATCTTACCATGTACAATACAATAATAGATATTTTTGGAATTTATTTTTGCAGAATATTTATATATGCTAATTTTGTAGGAGGATATTGAAGTATTTTGCAAAAGATATTGTCACGTAAAAGATGACAATATTCCTAAAGAATCTTACCATCCAATATCATATCTTACCATGAATAATAGATTGTAATTTTTTTTTTTAAAATATTTTACTACCTAAAAGACATTGTCACTGAAATAGCATATCATTCCCAAAAAATCTTGCCATGAAATACAATATCTTACCATTTATAATACAATAATAGATATTTTTAGAATTTATTTTTGCAGAATATTTATATATGCTAATTTTGTAGGAGAATATTGAAATATTTTGCAAAAGATATTGTCACGTAAAAGATGGCAAAATTCCCAAAAAATCTTGTCATCCAATACCATATTTTACCATGGATAATAGATTGTAACATTAATTTTTTTTTGGGACAATATTTTGCTAGCCAAAATATGTTGTCACTGAAATAACATATTATTCCCAAAAATCTTGCCATGAAATACAATATATTACCATGTATGTACAATAATAGATATTTTTGGAATTTATTTTTGCAGAATATTTATATATGTTAATTTTGTAGGAGGATATTGAAATATTTTGCAAAAGATATTGTCAAATAAAAGATGGCAAAATCCCCAAGAATCTTGGCATCCAATATCATATCTTACCATTTCTTGCCCGATAAAAAAAAAATCATATCTTACCATGGATAACAGATTGTAACATTAATTTTTTTTTGTACAAGATTTTACTACCAAAAAAATATTGTCACTGAAATAGCATTATTCCCAAACATCTTGCAATGATACACAATATTTTACCATGTATAATATTATGTCACATAAGGTTAGCAACTTTTATTTTATATAAAATACATGTATACATGAAATGTTTAGGAGGGAATTGAATTTTTTTAAATAATTCGAATTGCCGCTTAAATGTGATTCTTAGTGTTGGATTTTTCCATTATAAATACCTGCAAAATTGAATTTGAAACTGTAAAATATAGATATTGTTTTGTAGTAGGATTTCAAATTTTTTCAACTATTTCAATTTTTTAGCTATTTTTTCATTTTTTTTGGCAAAATATCTGTAAATGTGAAATGTCTAGATGAAAAATTAAAAAAAAAAAAATTGGCGCCTAAGGGTCAATTCTTATTGCTGAATTGTGTATTATAAATACCAACACATTAGTCAATTTGTTCTCACACAAACATCTATACAATATTTTATTTTAATTATGATATCATTTTTGTCAAATATTACCTTTAGATATGTAGGATTCTATCTTTAGAGTTGCTTTTGCCGATTGTTATTGTATCTTCATATCATAGGGGGAAATTGGGCATGCAAGTATACAAAAACTGTAATTTTAAGTAATATTGTGTTATACTCCCTTCGTCCCTTATTATCTGTCCCATTTTATCCATTCACACAAATCAATTTTTTCATTTATTAGGGTATCAAAAGACATTTATACCCTTATTTATTATTCATATTTATTACAAATGATGAATGACTTTATATTTAATTAAGGGTATTGTTGGAAAAAGTAGGTAAAATGTGCATTGATATATGTGGAGTGACAATTAAAAAGAGACACCAATTTAGATAAAATTGGACAATTGAAAAGGGACGGAGGGAGTACTAATTTGAGATTGAATGTGTGAATAGTTAATGTTTTTCAAATTTTATATTTATTCATGTTTAGTATTTATTATTATTTGTTGAATTATAATTACAATTTTAAAATTATATCAAATTACAAGATATTTAATTATTTTTTTAATATTTATAATTTAAAATAATAATAACAAATATTTTTTTCAGTCCGCGAAATTCGCGGGGGTACGTACTAGTAAAGGCTATATTTGCAATGAAATCGTATACCATCAAAATTATAAAAGTATTTCATTTAATCATGAATATATATAAGCATTTTACCTTATTTACGAGATTGTATAATAATTGCATTTAGATTCTCCTTTTGTGAAATCTATTCTTATTATGTTTAATAAACAATCTACATATTTTTTAACTTCGTATAATTTTTTAAATCTTTTTTGTGTGTCGTCTATTCTATTATGTTTAATAAATAATATATTTTATTTTATTAATATCCAAAATATAGATAAGATAAAAAATAAATAAGTTTTGTTGCTTCAAAATTTTATATGGAAAATAGAGTAAGAGAGACCAAGTTCGGTCAACTAAAAAATAAATACATACCCATACTAACTTCGCAAAGCTTGAAAAATATTAAATATACTAATATTGTTTTAAATAGTCGGGCTGGATAAAAAAAATGGTAAAACGAGTATCTTTTTGAAATTGAATATTTGTTCGGACCAAGTCTTTGTTACAATTTAAAATACTTCTACAAGAAGAGAAAACGATGGTATCATGATTTATAATATGATGGATTTTGTTAGATTGTGTGTGATCATGTGTTGTAATTTAAATACCGACACTTATAAATATATATATATATATATATAGTTGATTAATTAATTCTCATTCTTAAATGCGTGAGCGCTTTTAAAATATTAATTGTCGCGATTAATTTATGTTGAGTATAATATGACACTGGGCCACCCTTCTGGTTACAAGCTATCTTGACGACTGGGCCCAATAGGTAATGCCCAATACTTATAGGAAACAGTTAAAAGAGGCCCAATACTAATGAGAAACTGAGAAAACAAGGCCCAATACGAATGAGAAACAGTTAGTGGTGGCCCAATATTCTAAGATTAAGTAATGCTTAGCATATTACATAAATTTCACAATAGCTGAAAATTGTACACAAGTGGTCAAATATTTTCGAATTTCTCTCCTATACGTGGACTGGAGTAGACTTATCGACAATACACGAAAATTAAATGGTTGGGTCGTAATATTAATTCTAGTTAAAATTAATATAAAAAATTAACCCATGTATTATGCGGGATTCAAGAGTTAGGGTCATATCCTATACCAAAGTATGTTTCATGAAAATCAGCTTAGAAATAAATAGATTAATAAGATTATGCATTATTATAGTATTTAGCTACTATATATTGTACGAAATGAAAATATATTAATCAAACTTCAGCTATCAGATAGGCATAGCTTAACTACCAACAAGTTTTTCTATCCTTAACATTTCATTATTAAATTGATCTATAATGACTTCATAAGACGAATAATCTTCGAGATAAGCTTTGTCCATCCATAATAAGTAATAGAAAATTCAATAAATTTAACTATTTTAAAATCAGATACATTTCACCCGTATACATCTGATAATTTTATTGACTCCATCATGAATACGGAGAAGGTGAAAACATCCTATTAGATTAATTAATTCTGAAAAGAATTCAAACAAACATATGTTTTCCCATGATTAAATATTAATTATTCTCCAAAACTATTGCACAACATTTCAAGTCCCCGTTTCTACTTCTTTTATTTTATATTCAAATTTTAGGTAAGTTAGATATGAAACAGTCTCGTATATGAATGGTTTCATGCATAAATTAAATTGTCTCATACTCCTCCTATTCACAATAATTGATATTTTAAGATAAAAAAAAATTATTCAATATTCTAATATAATTTCTTACAATTTTTTCCCTTTTATCCCCATATATACCAATTCCAAAAAAAAGCACCCACATTTCTAGCTTACATTTGTTAAAACATTAATGACGATACATTTACCCTTATACCTCGTATCTTAGTTTCAGCACAAATTAATTGTAAAGCAACAATTATTGTAGATTTGAAGGAATATAATTAGTTTTGGTAATAACTTGTATGAGACTGTTTCATAACATGAAACAATATAAATTAATATTTACTCTTATCAAAGTGTTAATGAGTCAATGTCATATTTATACTAATTCTCATTGTTTCATGTTATGAGACAATCTCATACAAAACCTACTCGTTAGTTTTTGTCTAAACCATCATGTTGGTGGTTTTTTTTTTAATCGATAAAGTGGTGAAATTTTAATACTTCTATCATTACACATCGGCGGATACCATCATTCTGGTGGTATTCATCATCACACACCTTTAACATCAATTGATCATGTTGTGTTAAAATTTTACATGAAGATAGAAAATAAGGGATCCAATTAATTAAATTAATGATTATATTCTGAATTAACGGAGCAAAAAAGAGTTATAGAAATTAAAGGGAAAGAAAAAAAAATCACCTACCAATAACATATAGTAATTGCTCTAGACTGATTATAATTAACAAGAGTAAGCATTTATCATCAAAATAAGTATAATAAAATCATGCTCACCCGACAATTGGAGCTACAAATAAATTTAGTTTCAAACCCTAAATGGGAAAAGAACAAATGAGGCACTACTATATATCTCTCTATATATATGGTAATAAATGTATCGCGCAGTTAATATTCAAATGGTAGAATGTAAACTCAACCCTAATTGAAGATCTAAATTTTTCCTATTACAAATTTTCTTTGAACTAGGCTTACTGATGATAGGCCTCGACTTGTCTCCCGCACGTGTCAAACTAAATGCGTGGGTGTCTTGTTGAAACGAAACGTAGTCGTTTAGACCCACGTACCATTTGGATGTATTCGAATCCGGATCCGGGCCATATGTCCCGAAACTAATTTGTGACTCCTCATGACCCGGAAATTCCGGATGAATATTGCATGATGGATCATAGAACCATGCATGATTAGATCCATAATTATAATTAAAAGAATGCTTATTGCTATTAATTTGACGATTATTGCTATATTGGAATGGTTGAATAAAATGATTGATGCTAGCCTTTCTTGCTTGTAGCTGCAGTTTCTTTTTCCTCAATCTTTCCTTCTTGTGTGCATTTTGGTGGCCCCCTAAAGCTTGTGAGTTACCAAACACCTTCAAGCAATATTGGCACTCGAATTTCTTGTCCTCGGGCTCGTCTTGGGCCGGGCTCGGTTTGTCCGTCACGGTGGAGGAGGCCGACGAGTTCACGCTCTCGTCACGTTCCTGATCAATCTGCTCGAGCTCGACTCCGAATAATTTAAGTTTTTTCTCGGGATTGGATTTTGTGGTGTGTTCTTGAGAATAAGAAACACTATTCTTTTCCATCACTCTTTGAATTGAATTGGTATTGATGAGAGAGAATGTGAATTTGTAGGTGAGATGTACAAATAATAATGTTATGCCCCCTCTTTTATAGCAAGAGATGTCTCCTATTGGTACAATTGACTGTGCATTGCATCTTTAAATGGGGGGTTTAAAAATTCATCAATAGTACTATAAAAATAATTGTACGAAAGGTCAACAAAAAAGGATAAAAAGGAATAGTCCGATTAGGGAAGTTTTTGTCTCTGATGCATGATTTCTTTTCATTATAAATGTAGTAGATACACCATAAACATTTTTTTTTTCCCACCAAAAGAGGATTCAGTGTGTATATTTAATTAGAAAATAAATTCCAGATCGACTAGTGTCCGATTATTAAAAAAAATAGGAAATTCATGTGTTACAACTTAGAACAACTTTAATATCAATATAAAAAAATTAAGAAAAAAAATCCACGGATTGCAACCACTTTAAGATCATTATAAAATTGTTTAATTGTAGCACCACTTAAGCAATTTAAAAAGAAATAGATATTCCATGCTTAGAGGGGAGGAAAAAAGGGTTATATTTAAAAAAAAAAATTTAATAGCAACTTTTAATGAACAAAAAAGTCAAAAGAAAGATGGGGATGCGATCACCTGGAAGGATGGCGATCTAGCTTTGTAACAAATCTACCACACTCTACTTAAAATTCGTTTAAAGAAATATTAATTTGATTGACCAACTAACTAGTGGATTCATTGATCATTATTCTCTAACCAAAGCACATATTAAACTACTTTAATCTTGATTAGCCTAATATGTTCAGGTGCCTAGTCCCATCTCCTACAGTTAGTTACAATATTCATTAATAAATTCTGTACATTTCTGATTATTCATCACTTCACCGAAGCTTCTGTATAATTATCCACACTCCAAATAATTATTATATAACTAAAGAAATATTTAAAGATGGAAATATAATTATAATGAGTAATAAGTCTCTTGTGCACCGTACAATTTAAGTATATTTAAACAGTATCAGTTATTTTGTTGTTTTCATTAAACAATAGCGTTTGTGGTTGGATAAATATAATTGTTGAATATAAATTGCTACAATTATTAAGTGAAAACAATTGGTATTGTTTAAAAATTCACTTGCACGGTGTATTTAGTGTATATAGGAATTTCTCAATTATAATTAATACATGTACTAATCTTGACCATGTTTTATGGGATGCATCATTAAATCAATGGAGGATTAGAGAGAGAAAGATAGAGAGGGTAGTTTACTAAACAAAGGAATATGAAGAAGTGGGCAATGATGTAAGAAAAAAAAAAGCAATTAATTAATGATCAAGGTCTTCAACCAAATCTAGGCATATCTTCTTAGAGCAAGCAAAACCCTATTTTTTAAACCACAAAGGCATATGTTTAAGGTGGATGTAGTCATGATCTAGTATTAATCAAATGGATTTGTGTTGGACAGTTGTTGAAATTGGGTCCCATAGAGGGTTGGTTTTGGGGGCATGTAAGAAAACTCTTTATATAATGTAGATTGTGTTTTTATTCCATTGTCTATTACTATATCCTTTAATTGGTGGACTATCTTCCACCAATCAACCTTACATTCTCATTGATTCAATTCCCACTCCTTTATTTATATATATTTTTTTGTTTTTTATTTAGTTTTTTCTTTTCCTCCAATTCTTTCTAGTCTATTCCCAATTGCTTTTCTATCTTTGGCACAAGAATTCTATTTAGGCATGCTATATCAATCATTTCAATACCAGATGCTAATACTGATTAATTTAATACCCTGCTTTTTTTTTTTTTGAAAAAATAGTTTAATATGTTGAGATTATAAAAAATGTACTTGATATAAGTTAATAAAGTATATCTAATTTAAGGGGCCGCTTGGTTAGCCACTCTTTAATAGCAATGTGAATAAAATTGAAAACTAGTGTAATTATGATGATTAATGAGAACAAAATCACTACCTCATCTCCTAAATTAGGTAATCAATACTCCATTTTGATTACCTAATTCTCTTCCTACAATCATCCTCCTCAATCAATCCCCCATTCCTCCACCAACAACCATTTGTTTTCTATTTCTATTCCAAAATTGGGGCATGCTACTAGCAATGTAGTCATAATTGTAACCATTTTTTCCCCAACATATCATTTTTATTATGGGGACATAGATGAAAAATAATTTTGATTTCCATTACCATTGAAGAGTTGTTAAACAAGCGCCTCCTAAATTCATTTTACCATCACTACAAAAAATAAAGAATTATCTATAAAAAAATTTCAACAAAAAATTATGTAGCGAAAATTGTCTACGATATCTTTACTTACAATTTTTTTTAATAATGTAGATATTTTTCGTTCTTCAACCAACAAATAATTTGTCTACTAAATAAAATTTATAGGTAATAAATTACCTACAAGTAATTTGTCTACACAAATTTATCTATTGTTTGTAAGTAAGGATTGAAAATGCTTATATAATTAGAAAATTTTGTAAGTAATATCTACTATGAAAATTTCGTTGTCATATTGACAATTTTTTTAAGAAGTTATTTATATTTTTATAGTATATGCATTTGGTTTATTATCTCATATGAAACTTTGTCAAATACTATATTTCTTAAACCCCAAAATTAACTTATCACCTTTATGTATAATTATGTTTTAATCTTACGCAATTTGTTATCATTTTGAACGTTTATGGTTATGTATTTTGTTTCTTAAGTTATCCTTTCTATAGTTGTGTACTTCCTAATAGAGATGATAAAGGATAATTATTGTCAACTGATTTGCTATATTTTTGGGATTGTATAGCTATACTTAGTCTAGATATTGTAATCTTTTGAGATCTTTTCCTTGTATTGTGGTAATCTCCTTATAATCCCTTATTTATTAGTGATCAATTACAATCACCATTCAAGGGTGATATTCTATTCACTTTCACATGGTATCAAGTCTTACCGATCCTAAACCCTAGCTTCCCTCTCTCTTTCTCTCTCATAATTTTTTTTTCGGCCGTTTTTCTTATCTTTTCCGATGGCCGCCCCTCCTCCTCTTCTGATCCGATTCCTATCGCTGCTATGAGCGCTATGATCCCAATTCATCTCACTTCTTCCAATTATCTTGCTTAGAAACGGCAGGCTTTGCCGGTCATCGAAAGTTTCGATCTCCTGGAATTCATTGATGGTTCCTCTGTCGCCCCTTCTCCTACCATTACCGCTGAAGATGGGACTCTCTCCCAATCCTGCTTATGCGTCTTGGCGCAAAAAGGATCAGAAATTGCTCAGTGTTTTGTTCTCCACCCTTACTGCCGAAGCCATGGCCGAAGTCATTGATTGTACGTCCTCTCGCGCCACTTGGCTTGCTCTTGAAAGTGCCTTTGCAAACTCTTCCTCTTCTTGTGCGAATCAACTGCGTGAGCAGTTACTTTCTCTTCGCCGTGGTTCACTCTCTGTCGAAGAGTATGACCGTAAGTTCAAGGCGTTTTATGATCAACTTGCTGCAATTGGCCGCCCTTTGGATGAATCGGACAAAAGCCACTGGTTTCTTCGTGGTTTAGGGCTTCAATTTGCCGGGTTTGCGGATACTCGTCTTGCCATAACGACGGTTTTGGATTTTCGCACTATCTTACATTAGGCTATTCAATTTGATGTCATGCTTAAGGCCATGGAATCTTCTTCCTCCTCTGAACCAGCGGCTTTTGTCGCAAGTGATCAGCAGCAGCAGCAGTTTTCTTCGCCGTATACTCCATCCTCTCGTGGCCAATCCTCCTCTTCGAACTCTCGGGTTCCCCAGCAGCATCGTTTCTCATCTTCTGGAGGCAGGTCTGGTGGTCAGTTTAATGGAGGACGTGGGGGTCGCCGTCCCCCTCGATGTCAAATTTGCCGTAGTGATCATTATGCTGACAAGTGTCCGCAATATATCAACTCTCGTGCCAATCCTACTGCTCAATTGGCGCAGGCATTCACATCCTAGTGTGTTGTTTCCGAGCCCATCTCGGATTGGTATCTCGACTCGGGAGCTTCTGCCTGTTGATGACCTTTTCTAACTAAGAAGGTTAGTGGCTGTTTTTCATCTAATGAAGATCACCAAACAAGAATCAAGATCATAGAATTTTGCTAAGTAAAGCTCAAGTAATAATTTGACAAGAGTTTTGACTTGTATTGAATTGTTCTCCCTCTTTTTCTTGTACATGAAGGGAGTATTTATAGACATACAAAGAGGACATGTGTCACCATCTTGGTGGCTTAACCATTGGATCTTTGCCAAGTGTTAGGACACTTGTACAACATCTACACTATTGCTCATTGGATGGGTGCCAAGTGTTAGGACACTTGGACCATATCTAGGCTAGTGACTCTTGGGATTCCCAATGTTGTACTTGGTCTTTGGCACCACTGATATGCTCTCGACGGTGACCGTTTGCTCGCTTGTACGTCTTCGTTGGATGTTGTGATCCTTTGCGTTTTGAGTTCACTCCTTGCTTGGGATTGTTTTACAATGTTGCTCGCTCCATAACGAAGCTGTTCGCCTGAGTTGATTTTGGTTTGAGTTGCTTGCACAGCTGTTCTTTGCAAGGCTGTTCGCCACAATATCTTTCTTACCACGTTAGAGCTGTTTTGCAAGGCTGCTCGTCCCACCAGGCTGTCATCTCTTTGCTAAACTGCTCGCCCTGTACGACTGTTTGCCCCACGAAGCTGTTAGCCTCTTTCATTTGTCATCCTGTTATCAAGTTTAATGATAATCTTTCGTTGATTAAATGCAAAGTTGTTCGCCTATCAACACTGCCCATATGACCTCTCAACCGTCTGCTCTTGGCAAACTTGAGCCCTATAATGGTAACGCCTCTGTTATTGTTGGTAATGTGAATCTTTACGTATTACTCATATTGGTACTGGCAAATTGAATGATAATGTTAATTTACTTGATGTGTTGGTCATTCCTCATCTTACCAAAAATTTGTTATCCATTAGCAAATTAACCTCTGACTATCCGGTTGATGTTGTTTTTTCTGATTCTCACTTTACGATTTAGAATCGGGCCACAAAGATAGTGCTGGCTCAAGGGCGATGTGACAAAGGGTTGTATGTTCTTGATCGGGGTATTCTAGCTTTGGTTGCGGCTATCCGGCAGAAAGTTTTGAAGGCTAGTTTTAGTTTATGGCATTTACGCCTGGGGCATGTCCCTTTTTCTGTTATCAGTCTGCTGAATAAATTAGGGCATTTGAGTGTTACTTCTTTATTACCAGACCCTAGTATTTGTGCCTCTTGCCAGTTGGCCAAGAGCAAACGTTTATCTTTTGAATTAAATGAGAAGTGTGCTTCCTCTGTTTTGGGATTAATTCACTGTGATTTATGGGGTCCTGCTCCCGTTGTCACTTCGGATGGTTTCCGTTATTATGTTGCTTTTGTCGATGATTTTTCCAGATTTACGTGGTTATTACCATTACGGGCAAAATCTGAATTCTTTGATGTGTTAGTTCGTTTTCTTCGGGACTATGCCGCGAATAAGCTAGAACCCGCAGCTGCCCGTGTATATTTTTGGGATACAGTAGCTCTTATAAGGGGTTTCGGTGTTTGGACCCTATTTCATCTCGAGTTTTTACTACCCGTCAAGCTCAGTTCAGCGAACTTGAGTTTCCTTTTTCTGGGATGGCATCATCTGTTCCAGCTGCTGAGTTGGACATCTCTACATTTTTAGATGGGGCGTCGAGCAATATGCCCCCTTCCCCGTCATCACAGTGCATGCCCGTCGCATCACCGTCTCTTGAGCCATGTGTTTCGGCTGTCCGTCGCTCAACTGCCATGCTTGATGATGGTATTCTTTCCCCGCCACCATCTGTGGTTCCATTTGGTGAACCACTTGACCAACATCCCATGCACGGCGATGAACCCCCTCACATGCATGAGGTCGAGCAGCTCCCCATGCATGTTTACAGAGATGAGCCGCCTCACGTGCATGAGGTCGAGCAACCCCCCATGCACGATCTCGAGCCTCCTATTATTCCCAATCCACCTGTCTTGCAGCTGGTTTCTGCGCATGTTCCTGCTCCGACTCACCCCATGGTTACTCGTGCTCGGGATGGGGTTTTCAAACCTAAGTATCCGGTCGATTTGGCTTCTAATGCTCTTCTTTCGGCTTTGGTTGCTGCTTCTGAACCTCGTGGTTTTAAATCCGTTGCTAAGTCCCCTGAATGGTTGACCGCCATGTAAAAAGAAATAGATGCTCTTCGAGCTAACCAAACATGGGATTTGGTCTCTCTTCCTCCGGGCAAAAATATTGTTGGGTCAAAATGGGTTTTCCGAACGAAATATCATGCCGATGGGTCTGTTGAGCGATATAAAGCTCGTCTTGTTGCACAAGGCTTCACTCAGATTCCCGGAACTGATTTTCATAATACCTATAGTCCGGTCGTTAAGGCTTCTACAGTCCGTGTAATCCTTGCCCTATCTGTTCAACACAGTTGACCTCTTCATCAGCTTGACGTTAAGAATGATTTCTTAAATGAAGTTCTTGACAAACCGGTTTTTATGGCTCAAACTCCGGATTTTGTGGATCCTCGTTTTCCGAACCACGTTTGTCAGTTAAAAAGGCTCTTTATGGTTTGCGTCAAGCCCCGTTGGCCTGGTATCATCGATTTAACACTTTTTTGCTAGGTCTTGGCTTTTGTCAAAGTCGTTCGGATTCATCCTTATTTACGTTTCATCGAGGCACCTCCATTCTTTATCTCCTGCTCTATGTTGATGACATCATCGTAACGGGCAACGATGACGTAGTCCTTCGGCGTTTCATTGATCGAATGCACCGTGAGTTTTCACTCAAGGATTTGGGTCATCTAAGCTACTTTCTAGGATTGGAGGTCTCCTACACGTCGCGTGGTCTTTTTGTTGGGCAAGCAAAGTATGCCCATGATATTCTGGACCGTGCCGGGTTGCTGGATTCGAAGCCAATCAGTACACCCTTAGCAGCCGGTGAGTCGCTAGTTAGTGACGGATCTCTCTTTCATGATCCTACTCTATATCATTCCTTGGTTGGTGCTCTTCAGTACTTAACTATCACACGACCGGATCTCTCCTTTGCGGTTAACCTTGTTTCTCAGTTCCTTCATTCTCCGACGGATGATCACTTCTCGGCTGTCAAGAGAATTTTTAGGTATGTGAAAGACACGATGCATTTTGGTCTCTCTTTTGCTCGTCATTCGGATTTTTCGATCACAGGATATTCTAATGCTGATTGGGCACAGTGCATTGAGACACGTAGGTCCACACGTGGATACTCGATTTTTCTTGGGGGTAATCTAGTATCTTGGAGTGCCAAGAAACAACCTACGGTTGCTCGATCAAGCTGTGAATCTGAGTATAGAGCCATGGCTAATGCTGCTGCTGAATTAGTATGGCTCACAAATCTTTTGCATGAACTCAAAGCTCTTCCGAAGGAACGTCCTCAACTTTTGTGTGACAACAAAAGTGCTATTTTCTTGAGTCAAAATCCGGTTGCTCATAAGCGTGCTAAACACATTGATTTGGATTATCACTTTGTTCGAGAGTTGGTGTCTTCGAGTAGGATTTCTACTAGTTTTGTTCCATCACATCTTCAACTAGCCGATATCTTCACCAAAGGCCTACCTCGACCCGCATTTGAATTTCTTCGGTCCAAGCTTTGCGTTGGCCTAAACCCCACGCAGCGCTTGAAGGGGGGTAATAGAGATGATAAAGGATAATTATTGTCAACTGATTTGCTATATTTTTTGGATTGTATAGCTATACTTAGTCTTGATATTATGTTGTAATCTTTTGAGATCTTTTCCTTATATTGTGGTAATCTCCTTGTAATCCCTTATTTATTAGTGATCAATTACAATCACCATTCAAGGGTGATATTCTATTCACTTTTAACACTTCCAATTCAAAATCCTAATGTTGTCATGCATATGAAAAATGAACATATATACTATGTCGATCCTTATAGTCTCATAGCATTAAAAGGGCTTCTATATTTGACTATTTTATTTTCAGAAATATGAAAAGGCTCCTAAATTCGTCAGATGGATCCCCAACTTAAAAAATTCACAATTTATTTAACATATTCATATTAATTACGGGTTAGATAGTGATACATGTGACTTTGTACCACGAAAATGGATCACAAAATTAGGTTAATTTTGTGCATTATTACATTGAGGTGCCAATTGATGATTATTTGATAAACAAAGTTACAATTCTCCGTTCATTTTTATTTGATGTTTTAACATATATTAATATATAGCATTCTTGTTTAAAGTTATTGGATGTTTTATTTTATTTTTTCTTTTCAATTTCACCCTTATTTCAATTTTAAGAAATTTGTCACAATTTCTAACATACCTTTATTAATTTACTGGGGGAAGAATGTATCTAATAGGGGAAAATTATTATACTTTCAGAAACGTAACTTAAGGGGTAGCAAAATGAAGACCGTAATTTTCGGACATACAAAATAATGACAGTAACTTTTAAAATTTTACAAATAAAGACCAATTTCATCCCCGACTAAAGCCAAATTGACCCAATTTGGACCCGATTATAGCCCAAATTAGGCCAATTAGCCCGATTTGCATTGATTCAAGCTGATTTGTCCACATTTTAAAGTTACAGTCCAAAAAATTATGGTCCTCATTCTGCTACCTCATTTAGATTACGTTCCTTAAAAAAACAATTTTTCCTACCTAATAGTGATGTGGAAAAGAGAAAAAAAAATTGGTATGTTAAAAGCCTAATATATGAAATGTGGTGATCAAGAGGATAACTAATGAATGATAAATTTGGCATTAATTACTTATCTTGCCTTATTCCACAGACAACTGTTGAAACATCACATAAAAATGAACGGAGGAGTATATTTTATATAATATGGAATAAAAAAAACACTTATAGAAACTGCGAAAAGAGGTGGGAAAATGGTTTAGAACTCCAATCTCCTCTCCAGACAAGATCTACAAAAGTATTTACATACTATCGGAATTGAGTCATCATTATCGTTTTGTTTATAATGTGGAATTTTTGTTGTATGAATATCTTAAAAGGGATAGGGTAGGGTAGGGTAGGATGATTGATTTTTTATGATTCATTGTATTTTAAACCTCTCGAGCAAAATCAAACAAAACGTGAGTAATAGAAAATTTAAGAGTCGGGTTTAAGGATCTTGATTTGACATGAATTTGATCTGATTGGTGGTTTGGTTGTTCAAAATAATTACGGCAGATTAATTTTCTAGTCATAATTTAAATTTATGATTCAATAATACAAGTAACGTTACCACTTCATGCTTGGGTAAATTTGTTCTCCAAAATAAGATATTTACGTCAAGTTTTTATTTTCAATCATTATTACAACCTTAATTCTATTGCATACTTTTATGTACTAATTAACTAGGCTTAATATAATAAATCAATGTGAGTTCAGAAATATAAAGCAGCGTAAATATTATTCGCCTAAAGAAGTTACATCGTTGTATTTTAATAAATCATCTAAATACAAATTTTACTTTTGGAAATATTTATGTTTTCAACACTATTTCATATATTGAACAAAACTTCTTCATAGTACAAATATATTCAAGATGCTTAAAAAACATCAAGACAAATTCTCCCGTGTTCATGGTTGAAATTGGACTCATTCTTTTAATATCATTATATTCATTCATTTAATAATATTGTCACTCTTATAAATTAATACAATAATATTTTTAGTTTTTTATATATACAAACACACTAAACTATATGAATAAATGCTATTGTATTAATTTGTAAATGTTGTGATATTATTAAATAAATATTATATAATTACTAAATGAATGTATGATATAATTTTAAACAGTCAACGAATTTATGTAGGATTAACTCATCAAACAAAAGGTTGCATCTCTTATAGGCCGTGCCAAATTACCAACTACCAATTTATCATATGTATCTATGGGAAAAAATTCAAGAATTCTGGAAAATGTGCATCACGTTATTTCTTTATAAATCATCGATCAAATAAAACGATCGATTAGATTTCCAATTCTAATTTTATATTTCATGTTACATTACAGCATATTTAATGCAACTCTTTGATAATATTTGACCGTAGCATTTAATACAATACAATTAGTTAGTATTACCTCCATTTTGCAATTAAATATCTTTCTACCGTCTAAATCTTACTCCTAATTATTTGTCTTTTTAGTTATTCCCCCCTATTTAATCTCAACATGCCATCATCTAAAAGATCATTTTAGTTAATGATATTTTTTATGTTCTCTATAATTATCTCTCATATCTGGTTTGGAATTGTATTATCCTGCACTTAATCCTTATTATTATTTAATTGATCGAAGGTAAAAGTTTCTTCTTTAATTTAATTATTATTTTTTCTTTAAAAATACTTGTTGCGAAAGAGAAGTAGTACAACAAAAGATGAAATACCAAATTAGTATAGGAGATTCGATGCTCAAATAACTTGCGAATATTATTATTGGCATTCAACTCTGTACAAGTACGAAATTTAAAAACTTGGGATTCCATCCCCAAACTAACTTTAGCATTTAATTAATCTACATCACAACATTAGTGCAAAGGAAACTAGGCTAAAGTTTGAAAAGAAAGCCAAAATTGACTCTTAACCACACGACACAAGATAATATTTACACTTGATTCAGAGAGAATCTTTTGTTAAATATAAAATTTGTAAAGAAGTGTTTTAGATGTGGATGTCCTATTAAAATAATTATTATTGTTATGGCTTATCAACTGTTAAAGGTTTTGTCTTATACATAAAGATAATTCAAAATACATTATTAAAATTCCTCCCCCATTTGCCTGCCAATTGACATGAGCCTTTTTTGACAAGCTCTGGGTTGGGTATTGCTGCCCTTTTTATTAACACGAGTAGCTAACAAGTTATGCATCTCTCTAGTCTCTACATCTCTCCTATCGAAATGTCAATTAATTAGAAGGACCATAAGGTGTCCTTCATTTATGATCATTTAAATAGAAAATAGAAAACATTATAAGTACGACCTAACCCAAAATCTCTTGTGAATAAATTTTATAGTATGAACTTTATATTATTATATGTACTTACTTACTGATGCTTATTAGATTTACAAACTCAAATCACAGTATAAAATATTATGATATCAGTGAATGCATGTAACTGTATCAATTTTATATTTATGAATAAATTTCACAAAAAACTCACTCATGCACTAGTATGTATTCAAGTGTATGCAATTGTAGAGCAGAGCCTTTCGGGAAACAATTGTTTGAAACTTGAGTATCGTATGAAATCGAATTTATACAATAAAATCATTACATTTATTTAGTAATATCATAACATTCATTCAGTAATATAATTACTCTTATAAACTAATATTGTAGTATATTACTCACACAGAACTGTGTAAATAAATGTTATGGTATTAATCTATAAATATAATTACTAAATGAATATTATGATATCAGTGCAATGCGGTAAAGTTCCAATGGATATGGACTCCTCTCTGATATATTTATTTATTCCCACTGACCAGTGCAATGCATCTGATTTTTCAATTTTCTTTCATCACAATGACAATAAAGAGTAGATGGATGATGGAATTATGCTGAAAGTAAAAGGAACAGACTAGTAAAAGAAAATTCTTCGAATCTGTAATGAACAAGAAAAGTACTAAACCTTAACTCAACTAGTACAACAGTTTATCTCCCAACAACCTCCAACCCCCCCCCCCCCCCCCCCCCCCCATGTGTGTGTGTGTGTGTGTGTGTGAGAGAGAGAGAGAGAGAGAGAGAGAGAGAGAGAGAGATTGGATCATGAGAAAGTGCAAAGAACAGTTAGTAGAATATAAGATGAGTGAGAACTCAGACGAGTGCAAATCTATGAGTTCTCCACTTCAACAAGTCAAAACGATCCCAATCCCATGTGCAACACAATGGTGTACCCACATCAATGATTATACGTACATATATGCATCTCTAACCATGCATTTTCCATAAAGTTCTTTCAACCATACAACACTTACCACGATTTGATGTCAATATAAAGCTCCAATCAAATCCAACCGCGCCATTCAATACTTAAATATATTGGAAAAGTCACACAACATTAAGATATGATTAATTATGCAAAGTAGGCATAGAAAAATCATTCAAGTAATACTATAATTGGAAACAAACATGGAATATGTGCGGTTGATTTTATCTAAACATCTACAGGAAACCCACATTCTTAACATTTTCTTTTACGTGCGTTCGCATGAAATTTCCTGGCAATTAACCTCCAAAAACATGCATGAATCTTCAAATGCCAAAGTCACGATTGGATAACTACCAAATAAATAAAAGTTGCTCGTGTGGATCATATTATAATTAAGATTGACTAGACCCACAACTTTTTCAATTATTAAAGGGGCAAAGGTCACAAATGCTACCTTTGAGCAAATTTTCTTGAACCACGCTATCCTGTTTGTATTTTCAGTTTTATGTCACAATTCTCATAGAAAATTTGCTCAAAATACCATTCTCTCAAATCAAACAAGCCCTTAAAATCAGGCCACGATTATGAGCCTGACCACTACCAGTATGATGAAAGTGAACACACATCCCAGAAGCTTGACCACATTCACGATCCAAGGTTGTTTGCGAAATGGTGACATTTGTGACAATTTCCCTTGAAAGAATTTAAAGAAGTCTATTTTATTTCATTATCTCATCTGACTTTACAGCACAATGCAGCAAGCAACAGTTCAATAACAATGTGAAACACACACATCTGATCATCATCATGAAATTCTAATATACAGCACAACTTCTGTACAAAAAAAAGTGGATAGACACATAAAAAGCAGGGTAAATGAAAGAGAATAGTGATGATTCTAACACTTTTCAGCAACTGAGATTGAGATAAGATATGAAAAGGTCAACTCCATACTCAAGGATGAGAATATTTCACCACATCTTTACTTAAAAGCTAAAAGAAGCACACCAAGTAAATTCTTTCACTTACTTTCTTATTCAATTCCTCGACATCGGTCCCATCTTCTTACACTAACACCCACTCTCCATCAATCTTTACCTAAATATTCACCTTTATCATTTCTACAGAATTAATCCATTTCCAGATAATATAATTAAAAGGCTGTCTATGTTAACATGTAATGGAAGCATTAACCTAGCAAATTATGCAAGGAACAGTATAGTGTAATCCCTCCAAGATAGAAGATTATACGTGCATAAGCCCTCTTGAGGCAAAGACAAATAGACTAAGTACAACTAAATCAGAGGATATAGCAGTGATCCGTCAGCAATAGATTTATAGCACACTAACTTTTAAGCATCAGTTCCTTCTGCTGACAAAAACAGAACAGGGTAGGCCCCTATAATATGCTCCATTTTGCATTATGTGTGTTTGCTTGTGCTATATGCTAATGGAATATGCATCCAAGCAGAGTCTAGACAAAGATATCACAATACAAAATCAACCAAAAACTCTGTTACATAGAAAAGGAAAGTGAGTAGTATTTCCACGTATGGACACACACGCGCGAGAGAGAGCATATTGGAAGCTGAAAGAGTAACGGAGATTCATTTGCTACATTATCCAACTAAAAGCATAATAATGGCAATGATGCTCCAAGTTAATCTCTTACTCTTCAATCATAATCATCCTGCCTGTGGCTTCATACGAGGTTGCAAAGCGAGTAAAATTTTCTTCCTCGGGCCCTGCAATTAGTGAAACTTCTATAAACGAAATAGGAAGGAAAATGAGAAAATGCAATAATGGTCAACATATATCTTCAACATTTTTTTTTTGTTTTTACAGCACACAGGCAGTTTTGGTTAACCAAGCAGGCTAGTTCTCTAGATAATCATGGATCAGTATCACTAGGGCCAGTACAAGATTGTACCAGGTCTAGCAGACAGCTAGAACTATACATCTAACCACATGTACAAAACAAATGAGAGAAGAGAGCAAAACAACCACATACAGACAACTTAAATTCTGTAGCAACATATAAAGAGGTTTTTGGTGGTTAAGAAATAAGTTGAGAATCACCTGAAACGTTTCTTATGCTGGTTCATTTAATCATCATTCTTATTTGCAACAATCTAGATATCAAATAAACTCAAACAGATAACCCTCACCTCTCATACTGAACTTTTTAACATTTCAATGGAAGAAAACAATGGTTTCATAACCTCTAAGTTTGTTCCATACAAAAAACACTCTAGACTCCACATTAATAAGATAAGAAAAGGGAATGATTAGAGGTATTACCATAGGTATTCCCATTTCTTTAAGGTCTCTCTCAGTCATGCGCTTCAAAGAATACATGTCAACCTGAAGAATGAATTGAACTTAATTTTTTGACAGGGAACATTATACTTCAGATTTGAAAGCAAAAAGTTTCTTCACAGCTGCAGCAATGAACAGCCAAAAAGAAAAAAAGAAGAAAAAAACGAATAAATTGTAGAAGATGGAATGCTATATCATGATTCATGAACCAGATGGATTTATGATAAATTACTAAAACCTTGAATTGATAATTTGCGTTAATTTTTTATAAGCTCCTCTAACTTTTCTATTTTTTTGTATTTTCGAAATGAGTACATATTTCTTAACAGATCTATTTCAGTTCCTTAAAGACAGACTGCTGGGCCATGAAATCAGGATTATGCAACCAGGAGAGCTAGAACTGAAAGAACAAAATTGTTGAAGATATCACCAACAATTACGTACTTCCTCAGCCTTAAAGACAATAGCAAACTTTTCAAGCTCCAGAAAGCGCAAAAAGCTGTCTACAGAGACTTGATCATCCACCTGCACAGATAATACAGTTAACACTCAATGACTGAAAGAATATCAAGGTCATAGGAAACTGAAATACAAAGTTCAAGAACATCATTTTAATTCATTTCAAGAATTGTAAAGATTCTTCAGTTTCACACTAAAATGCTGATGAACATTGCATTGCCAACCCTTGATTGCTGGTGAAAAGTATCAAAAGAACCGAAGACAATGAAATAACAAGATTGATCAGAACAGTTTCCAGAGGTCTATTTTCAAGATGCAGCTCACTGTCGGGGCAACAATAAGGACAATAAACTATGTGACATGAGCAATCTCACTTCCAGCCAAAAATAAAGTGGTCTCTCTCATCATATTAAAAGGCGTAAACTAACAAAAAATATACATTTATATTTCCAAAAGGGCATACTACTCAAATAAATAAAAGATCATGAATACTTGTCAATTAGACATAGAATTTAGCTTAGTTAATAAAGCCATGTTTATATGTACACACACTCAATTTTTCATCATCATTAACTCTTCTAATTTATTGCCATCTCATAGTCTATCGTGCACTAGCAGTTCTATCCTCATTATGTTCAAGCAACAGATAATTAACAGAGATAAACTATCAAGGTGATTGTGAAGCAACAAGAAGAAAGTAATTAACATGAGACAATGTGAAGGTACGTATACTAACCACATATGAACTTTTTTGCCCAAGACTCCCTGACAGCGGAAGATGGGAAGACATTGGAGCCGTGGTCCTCATTTGCGCAACAGGTGGAGCCATTTTAGTTAAGTTAGATGAACTCATGGGCCTTGAAATATCAAAAGCTTCTTTACTAGTATATGTGCTTGCCCTACCAGCATCATATGGCCCAACTGCAAATCCTCTCTGATATATTTCATCTTTTCTAGGTGCTGTGGGACCTCTCGAAGTCACTAAAGATTCATCAGGTGATCTTTTCCTTATATGATCCAACGTCCACGGAGAATAAGAATTGATCCCAGGCTCCATTCTGGTAACAGAAGATCTTGGGTCTGGCATAGGACGCCTAATGTCTTTTGTCCCAAACATGCTCCGTTCACCTTCCCTAGCATCCAGAATGTGTTGTTTCCTAGGATCATGTGGGCGTCCACTGCTGAATTCAGGAATAGGCAGGCTAGCATTTCTGGTATCAGACAGAAAATTTCTGCCATCCCTAGTCTCTGTATAGTGCTGTCTTCCATCTGTTGGCTCCAAATAACGTGGTCTCGTGTCTCGCAGCTCAGGCATCCTGGTCTCTGTAAAGTGTTGTCTGCCCTCCATTGGTTCCAAATAACGTGGTCTTGTGTCCCTTGACTCGGGCATCCTCTCACTTTTAGCTATGCTACTATTTGTAGAAGATTGAGCAGGCCTTGACAGGATGCTGCGAAGATCCCCACCATTCTGCTGACCATTTTGACTTTGCTTCAGCACGTTTTTTTTCATGATTTTGTACCGAAGATCGTGTTTGCTAAGATGACTGTCTTTAATTCAATTGAAATCATCAAATTTTAGAAATTATTAACTAAACAAAACCCAAAAGGAAAATTAAAAAATTTTATAACTAAAGGCAAGGAAGTTACCAGAAAAGGCATCGGCAGTTCCACCGACTCTGCGAAGTCTACAAAACATAATTATGAATACTATAAGTATTTGACTACTTGATCAACAAACAACATTTTGGGTGCTTGGTTGGATACCTGGGTGAAGGCATGAGAAACTGGGAATGTAATGAAAGATGAGTACTAGGTATACTGGTATAGTGGGACAAGAGGAATGAAACCTCACTTTTAAGGAATGTATCATTCCTCAGTAGATGAGAGGAATGAAAACAATTACCCACATGCATCATACTCATACACAAACACATTTCCGTTCCTACTCCTCCATAATGTTATGCTTCTCATTTTCAATTTCCTCCCCTGGCTTTATGCATACAAGCAGTAATATCACCTTCTGATGAGAGACTGAGTTGCTCACTTTATTTGAAACCCCAAAATTATTATAAATATAGAAGAAAAGGGTTACTAACCTATGCTTATTCATAACCAGCACATAAGCTCATATAAAATGTGAAAGACCAGTAGCCAATTTCAGAAATCAAAACATAAAATCTATAATCACGAATTAAAAAGGAACAAACAAAGAAACCTCTTATTGTTGACTTCAGAGGACGAATCAACAGTACCACCAAGCCTTTCTCGAACTGGCCTTTTGCTTCCTACAACTGGGTACTTCTCATTGAAAGAACTATCCAATGAACTTCCAGGTCTTTTCACAACCTAAACATAGCAGGCAATTTATTACACCAAGTAAGAGGCAAATGTTGACAAAATGCCAGACACACACATATTCATAGCAAAACAATTCTTTTGCTCAGAATGCAAAGTGCGTTTCAATCACCCATTTTCTGCATATCAAATTTCCAAGCTCACAAAAACTAACCATATATCATAGACCGAGATCAGAGAAGACCTTATGCCTTCTCGTAATCATAAATCACAAACCAATACTAAAATCAGCTGATCGACAAATATAAAAACTCTAAAAAGCATCCTAATTACTGAATTGAGATCCTTTAAACAGCAAACTTACCTGCCCATTACGCCCAAGGGTGATGGTTACTCGAGACCTTGAAGTCTCTGACATTTATTCTTCCGAAATCAACCGAAGTAATCAAACAGAAACTTAAATATACCCAGAATTGAACGGAAATTGACCAACTTAAATCCAAAGTCCGTAATCAAAATTTCATCTTGATTAACTCAATATTAGGGTTTTGCGTTTGCCTTTCTGGACGCGAGGGGGAGAGGAGATTTGCTTGGCTGGAAACGGGAGTGTAAAGATGCTCACAGCGCGTGAAGAATCCGGCGCGTGTGATAAGATTTTTGTACTCGTGTTCGGTTATATACGGGTTAGCCAAAATACAGTAACTTAATTATTTAATTTAGTGTTGGTCCCATGTAATTTAGAACATAACGTACAATCTCACGTTTATTTAACACTCAAAAAAACGGAAGTGTTAAAAGTAACTCCACAGCGTCCAATGATTTTAGGGACCAATAAATAAAAAATATTGTAATTATTGATATAAAGATAATTTTATTAGTTATTATTTATTAATCAGATAAATAAAATTTATAAAAATAAAATATGCTATATTAAAGTATAACTCAAACAATAAAAAAGATATTTCTAAATTTAGAGAAAATTAAGTAAATTGCCTATTAAAATTTTATTTTTTAAAACATATAATTATATATTGAAATTATACAAATAATTAAAAAAAAAGGGAAAAAGTAATTACAAAAAAAATTATATTTACCAAAAAGAAAAAAAGAGATATATAATAACAAAACATGTCATGTTATAGTAGAACTATATATTTTCAAACTTAAATAATTAAAAAATAGTTTCACATATAGAAAAATGAAATAAATTACTATACACATTTATTAAGAAATTAAAGTACTAACACAATTTCATTTTAAAAAGAAGACGGAAAGGTTTAATAGGAGCAGTCGAATTTCGTAAGACATTGATCATGAAATAATAAAAATAATTTAGTAGACTACTAGAGATTCGAACTCGATACCCTAGAAAAGTAAAAAAAATTACACATACTTAAATCACCAACTCTACTAGCTAAAAATAATAAAATAATATATATATATATATATATATATATATATATATATATATATATATATATATATATATACAAGAAAAATATCGGGGGCCCTCACCGGGGTGGTGCCCTGTGCGACGGCACCAGGTGCGCCACCCCAGGGCCGCCTATGCTCCACAGTATACAGGTAGCAAGTCTTTGGCAAACGAACTCATTTTTTTTAAGTATCACTATTATATATATAGAGTGTTTTTGTGTACATTCAAGTGCACAACATGCATTTAGATTTTGAGTTCACCGTAAATATATTATAACTATGGACATTATTTGGAGGACAAGATATTTAATTGGTTATGATGTCTAATGTGCTTTTAGGATTACATCCTTATCACTAGTATAAATATATCATTGATTATTGTATTATATACACAATACATATAAATATAGTGAAATCCTTATGTTATCATTGTTATGCATATTCAGTATTCACTATCTATCACTATCTAAAAGATATTCCTTCCGCACCCTATTAATTTTCATATGTGGGTTGACACACTTTTTTAAAAAAACTGTATTATTAATTTTTTTTACTAATAAATAAAGAATATTTTGAAATAAAATGAGTAGTTTGAGAGTGTTTTATTTTTATTTTTTAGGTGTGAAAAAGTTATTATGGGATGCCCCAAAAAGGAAACTGTGAAGATTATTAAGGGATAATAGAAGTACTTGATTTTTAAAAATTAGTAGTGTATATGCATAATAGTGACAGTATATATATATAAAAAGTGACATTTAAAGCAATCGAGTTCACATAAATTTAATTTCACACACGTTTTTGTCATATACATGAGCTAAAGTGATGGCAATTACAAAATATTTTTATTCATCTCATATCTCATGTACTGGTAGTAGATAAAAACATGAACACTAAGATTTCTATGAAATTTCTTTAAAATAATAATTGTTTAGTATATTGTTGATAGGCGAACATAAATTAATAAATGGCGAACAAGAATTAAAGCCTTATCAAGGATTATGAAGAGCCAACCTTAAATCAAGGATGATCAACAAAGAAAATCAAGTCGGAGTGCATAAACCAATCTGGGGAGTACATAAACTGACGAACAACTATTCGACGAACAAGATATTGGCGAACAGGTTTGAAGGCCCAAGACCAGAGATGAACATTCTGCTAAGTCACTGATGACGAGCAACATTGATAAAAGGTGGTGAATCTACCAGCCTAAGAGGTGTATGCCGACGAACAAAGGACCAAGATCTCAAAGCCAATCTGTGCAAGACACAAAGGCGAACAACTTCTGAGCCATACACCCAAACGGCGAACAACTTCTATGAAAGAACTATCCTGGATCGATTTAAACCGACATGGACGAACAACAATGAAGTCCGAGATAAGACCAAAGAAGACTTTGTAACTAAGATTCAGCTTAGATAAGGTCAAACTAGAGTCAAAGGACACATGTCAAGCATGCAGGCTAGGGAGACCAAGAGTCAGGAACACCTCATGCTTGCTAGTCTCTATAAATAGTTGTTCTCCAGCTTAAGAAATACAAGTTCAAAAGTTCAAATTCATAAACACTCCCAAAAACACACACACTAATACACATAAACGGGCACACATACGAAATTATTTCGATTTCGACTTTCGTATATCCGATTTCATAACCCGAACCTCGATTTACCATTTACGGTGGTAACCAATCACACGTAATTGATTGATGATCATTAAACCGAACTTAAACAGTCACTAATCCATCCGATAAAAATTGATCACCAACAATTTTGGCGCTAGAAGGAGGGTTCGAACCTTCGGTTTAGTGTGATTACTCAAGAACTTCAAGCTGAAAACTTGAAGATTCAAAGAAAACCTCAAGAAATACTTGAAGATTCAAACAAAAGTGTTCTTGGTGTTCTTCAATATAAATATTAAAGAACAATCTAATTCAAATGCCTCAATCAAAGGAAACCCAAGCATCACGTTTGTCAAGGAGAGCTTCTCCCACCCGAGTCTCGTCAGCCGACCACCAGGATCGAAATCCTAGACATGTGAACAGGTCGCAACATACAACCATAACACATAATCTCCCCCCTGAAATGGAGGCCCTGGCGAACAACCCTAACGAATTATCTAGAACCATTGCTGCTCTCCAAGCTCTCCAGAGACAGCAAGAACAAAATAAGCCTTCACAAGCAAGGCCTAAGGATAGACCCTTGGAGGTTGTTAGGGCCAGGTCAACAAGGGGCGAACAACGTGAGGTGAGTAGCGCCCAGGTCAGGCGGGACAAGGGAAAGGCTAAGATGGTCGAGCCAAGGGAAGGCCAAGCAGAGTCTGCTCGCGGGCGAACAACAATGTCGAGCCACGGAACAACCCGTTCCAGTGCCCAGGACAGACTTGGCCAACCCCAGCAACAGGAGAAAGTTGCTCGCCAGGAAGAAGGACATGGGCGAGCAACATTTGAACAGCCTCGCCCTTCGGTCCATGAAAGACTCTCTCAATCTGCCTTCAGGCGTTTGGGACCTTATGCGGCGAGCAACCCTAAAAAACAGCTCCAGGATTTGCCTTCTCCAAGCGAGGGACTGCGACGAACAGAAAGGTGTGTACCTTTGTTCGCCGAACAGCCTCCAAGTCAGGGGGCATCTCTGGATGAGCTATCAAGCTTGAGGAGGGTGATAGAAAGTATGCAGGGACAATTGGACCAGCAAAGAGGTGTAGGGACGACCAGCTTACCATCTTCACCATTATCAACCTACATTCTGAAAGCCCCGATTCAGAAGAAAGTCCAATTCCCTGCAAGCATACAGTATGACGGCCTTGCTGATCCCCGAGTTCATCTAACAAAATACTCAGATTATATGGTCTCGGTGGAAGCTAGCGATGCCACTCAATGCCGAAACTTCCCGTTAACCTTGGGAGATCGGGTGCACAAATGGTTCTCAGCATTGCCACCAGCATCCATCCATTCATTCACTCAGCTGAGTCGGGAGTTCCTGTCTCATTTCTCAACGGCGGGATCATACTTGTCCCAGAAACACCGATTGTCAGACCTAAAACAAAATGATGACGAGTCAGATCGAGCATTCATGGAAAGGTTTGACAAGGTGCTATTGGAGGGTGAGCCCGTCATCGAGGACACAAAAATTGTTGCTATTATGGCAGGACTGAAGAAAGGGTCAAAGCTATGGAAAGAGGTACATCTGAAGTGCCCCAGAAGCTACGCCGAGTTCAGAAATCAGGCCGGCATATTCATTTCTATGCATGAAGCCCTGCAGTCAAACTTGGGGGAGAACAAAGCCGGCCCCAAGGAGAACAACAAAAAACCTGGTGCAACAAGCTATCGAGTCCCTAAAAACATGAAGGCATTCACTGAAGGGACGGAACTCAAAGAAAAGTTGAATCAGGTGCTGACAGTGTCAGTCGACACTGTTTATGAGAATGTCAAGGATAAGAAGTTGCTCTCCCCTCCCCGGAAAATTCGCCAAGACACTGGCAAACTCAATCCTAACAAGTATTGTGCCTACCATCAAAGCGTGGGGCACTTTACAAGTGAATGTAGAGATTTGCTCAGACAGCTCTGGCGTTTCTACGAGGACGGAAAGCTCTCCGATTTTGTCAAAAGACAACCCGGGAAGAGAATCCGGGAGAACAACTCTGAGGACGAAGATGATAAACCTCAGAACAATAAACCAGCGCGACCAGTTCCTGCCATCCCTACTCGTCCGTTGGAAGATTTATACATGATGGAACCTGCAGGTCCCGCAGGAGGATGTTCTGATGGACGACCGCCAATCTCCAACCGGAAAAGAAAGGCTGAATTACGAGCGATCGACCAAGTCCAGGAAATGGGAGTCAAACCATCTATCATGCAGACGGCAGAACTGACCTTCACGGAAAAAGATCTTGAAGGAGTTTTGACCCCACACAACGATTCGCTTGTAATTTGCGCAAAGATCATGGGGACTCGAGTCCATAGATTGTTGGTCGACACTGGAGCCTATACCAACATCTTGTTCAAAAGCACACTCGATAAACTGGGAGACTTTTCAGCCCACATCCGGGATTCAAACCATAGAATCCTAGGCTTCGGAAACGCAATAATTGTCCCGTTGGGAGAAATTTCTTTGCTTGTACAACTTGTAACGATCGAGGAACCCGAAAAGAATATTACAAGAATGGTAGATTTCTTGGTCGTAGACCAGGAATCGACCTACAACGGGTTCCTTGGTCGACCTTTTTTGAATGAATTTAAAGCTGCCTGTTCAACTTACCATTATTGCTTAAAGTTTCCAACAGCAAGTGGAGCAGGCACAGTTAAAGGAGATCAAAGAAAGGCTCGGGAATGCCTCTTACAACTACAAGCAAAACATGCACAAGTATCCATAATGGAAGCCACCACCAGCTATCCAGTTGATGAACCATCAATATTGGAGAACATGATGGACATAGAGGAAGACCACATGGATACTGACGAACAACATCACGACGAACATATGTTGGACGAACAATTCCTCACCACCCATAAGATACATCATCCTGACGAACAACAAAGGGGAGGTGACGAGCAATATTCAAATGATGACCAGGAGGGTTAGATGCTGACTACCAACAACGAATCAGGGCCAACAGAAGATCTAGATCCCCGCCTGGGGGCAGAACCAATGAACATCGAAAATGATTTTAACTATGAGGGACCAATACTTGATCCCCGGTGGAAAGGACAAAAACGACGAGCAACTCCAGTTGAAGAGCTGGAGGCGTTCAAAGTTAATCCTGAAAACCCGGATCTCGAATTATACATAGGATCTGAGCTCCCTGAGCCTTACAGATCCCGAATGAAAGAGTTCCTCAGCAAAAATCTAGATGTTTTTGCTTGGTCTCATGCAGACATGGTGGGGATAGATCCAAAACATGCTTGCCACAAGCTAAACATTAACCATGCAAAGAGGCCCATCCATCAGAAACGACGGAAGTATGGCCCAGACAAGTATCAAGCCCTGAATGAAGAAGTAAAGAAGTTGTTAGATAATGACCTAATCCGACAAGCTCTCTGTCCACAATGGGTAGCAAACCCAGTCCTTGTGAGGAAGTTAAACGGGTCCTGGAGGCTATGCATAGATTTTACGGATCTGAATGCAGCATGCCCGAAGGACAACTTTCCACTCCCTCACATTGATCAGTTGGTGGACAGCACTGCAGGTCATGAAATGCTAACATTCATGGATGCCTTTGCCGGGTACCATCAAATTCCAATGCATCCAGATGATCAAGAGAACACAGCATTCTATACAAACAAAAATTTGCTGTGTTGGAAGAGAATGCCCTTTGGCCTCATCAACGCCGGGGCAACTTATCAAAGGCTGGTGAACAAAATGTTCGACCAGCAAATTGGAGATACAGTAGAGGTCTACGTTGATGACATCGTAGTCAAAAGTCCCCGTAAGGAAGACCATCTCCAACACTTGACCCAAGTGTTCGAAATTCTTCGACACTACAACATGAAGCTGAATCCAAAGAAGAGCAGCTTTGGAGTTCATTCAGGCAAGTTCTTGGGTCATCTTGTTAGTCAACGGGGAATTGAGGCTAATCCAACAAAAGTCAAAGCCATAGTGGATATGCAACCACCACGTTCAATAAAAGAAGTGCAAAGACTCACAGGATGTCTAGCAGCACTGAACCGGTTCATATCCAGATCGGGGGACAAATGCCGTCCATTCTTTGAAGCCATCAAGAAAGGACAGTTCACGTGGACTAACAACTGTCAGAGGGCGTTCGACCAACTCAAGGACTACCTGGAAGATGTGAAAATCCTATCAAAACCCATCCCAGGAGAAAAACTATATTTATACTTGGCAGCGTCGGAAGTGGCCATTAGCTCCGTTCTGGTACGGGAAGACGGCAAATTCCATCAACCTATATATTACGTCAGCCAAGCTTTGCATGAGACAGAGATCAAATACTCCCCAACCGAAAAGCTGGCGTATGCACTAGTTATGAGTGTGAGGAAGTTACGACCATACTTTTTTTATCATCAAGTTGAAGTGCTAACAACTTTCCCACTCAGACAAATTCTCCATCGCCCCGACACAGCTGGTCGTCTATTAAAATGGTCACTAGAGATTAGCCAATTCGGGGTGACTTATGCTCCTCGAACAGCGATCAAAGGGCAAGCGTTGGCCGACTTTATAGTAGAACTAACCTTCCCACCAGATCCGACGAGAGGACTTGATCACCCCTGGCATCTTTATGTTGACGGATCTTCGACTAACGTAGCCTCGGGGGCGGGAGTGGTTCTAATCAGTCCAGGCAGACAAGTATTCACTTCGGCAATCAGATTTGGCTTTATGGCAACCAACAACGAAGCCGAGTATGAGGCTCTCATTGCTGGTCTCCATCTATCCCTTGCAGTAGGTGTCAGACGATTGCAAATATTCGGCGATTCACAATTGATTGTGAACCAAGTTCGAGGTGAATACGAGGCGAAGGATGGCCATATGATCGAATATCAACGGATTGTTGCTCACCTGATGTCCTTGTTAGATCAAGTATTCATTGAACAAATCCCAAGGACGAGCAACACTCAAGCAGATGCATTGGCCCGACTAGCAACAAGCGAAGGACCTGCAGAGTTGGCAGACATTATAATTACGAAAATGAATGACCCATCAACAACAAGTTATAATGTCAACCAACTAAGTGATCAAACCAGTGAAGAAGAAGACTGGAGAACAAGTATAGTCAAATACTTGAAAAGTGGGGAAAAACCAAACAACTCTTTTGAAGCTGCCAAGCTAATAAAGCAAGCCGCCAGATATACTCTGGTAGGCGAGCAACTTTACAAAAGAGGAATATCACTCCCACTTCTCAAATGTTTGCCTAGGGGGCAAGGACGAGCAATACTCGAAGAAATACATGCCGAAGTATGTGGAAATCACACTGGGGGGCAAGCCTTGGCATACAAAACTATCAGACAAGGCTATTACTGGCCAACTTTACGCCAAGATGCAATAAAAAAAGCAAAGACTTGCCACCAATGCCAAATTTTTGCACCAAACATTCATACCCCGGCTCAACAGCTCGTATCGGTTTATAGCCCATGGCCTTTTGCTAGATGGGGAATGGACATTATTGGTCCCTTCCCAGCAGGAGTTGGAGGAGTTCGATTTGCCGTTGTGGCAGTCGATTATTACACAAAATGGGCAGAAGCAGAGGCCATGTTGAAGATCACGCAACAGAAAATGATCAACTTCATTTGGAAGAACACTGTCTATCGTTTTGGAATTCCGCAAACCATCGTGACAGACAATGGTCCGCAGTTTGATGGAAAAGAGTTGAGAGATTTCTGTACAAAATGGGGGATCAAGAAACATTACTCTACGCCCTATCATCCCCAGTCAAATGGACAAGTCGAAGCTGTAAACAAAATCATCAAGTATACGTTAAAAGTACGGCTAGCGGAAAGCAAAAACAGTTGGTCAACAGAGCTTCCGGAAGTCTTATGGGCATACAGAGTTTCTCCCAGGTCAAGCACCGGAGAAACACCCTTTGCAATGGCTTTCGGAACAGAAGCTGTGATACCAATTGAATTAAAGACCAACACAATCAGGACGACCAACTTTGATGAGCAGACGAACAACTATGCTCTGGCTGCTGAAATAGATTTGCTCGAGGAAAAAAGACTGAGTGGCGAGCTAAAAAATGCTACTTATAAGCAGCGAGCAGAACGCTACTATAATTCCCATGTTAAACTTAGGGAATTCAGAGTTGGAGATTTGGTTCTAAGAAAGTTGCTCGCCCAACCTCCAGGTGTATTGGGACCAACTTGGGAGGGCCCGTATCGTATAACAGAAAAATTTGTTAATGGCGTATACGATATCGAAGATATGGAAGGCAAGCCGGCCCAATACTCCTGGAACGCCATACATCTAAAGAAGTATTATCAATAAGGCGAACAAGTTCTTAGTTGGACGAACAACTGTCTTGGGGGACAGAGAAACCAAGTAAGGCAAGGACGAGCAATACTCGAAGAAATGTTTGCCTAATTTTTTGAAATTTTGTTATGTATAGAATTTAAAGTTGTTCGGCACATTGTATAGTTTAGTGATGTTTCATCTTTTTTAAATTTTAGATAAGGTTGCTCGGCAAAAATCTTATAAGCGAGCATATTTTGATTAATGTTTAAAGTTGTTCGTCGATTTGTATATGGTAGTGACGAGCAGTCTTACAACACTTGTAATTTTTTATGGATGTAAATATAATAGTTGTTCGTCAAAGAGGAAAAGTCCAAAGCTCGAGGTACAAGTCCACCTAAAGGTTGTTCGTTTTCTACAATGAACAGAACCTAAGGACCAAAGCCACCTAAAGGTTGTTCGTTTTTTAAAATGAACAGAACCTAAGGCTGAACCCTGATTCCACTAATGGCAAAGTTCAATTCGAACAAAAGCCCAATACTATATGTTATAATTGCAAAGGCATTGACAAAAATGTAAAGGCAATTAACATATAAAGAAAATGAGCGAACATGAGAAAGACATTCCATTAAATCAAAGGCTTTTAAGCCCAAAAGATAGTACAAGCTGAAAGTAGCCACAAGTACTACAAAAAAGGAACGAACAACTATTACAAAAGAAGACGAAAAAAGCTAAGTCTTAAGAACTATTGTTGCTCGGCGGGGGGAGGATCTTGAGCCTGCTCGGCGGGAGGTTCAATGATCATATCTCGGGCTAGATCTTCAGCAGCCTTATCCTCCGCCTCTTTAGCATTTTGCTCGTCAGCTACGGCTACCTCTTCCTCTTGTTCGCCTTCATCAACTGGAGGAGGAGGATGAGTGATGGCAATACTGGGGTCAAGTTTGTCAAGTTTAACCCCTAGCACAGCCAAATCCACTAACTGAATTTCAATATTGTTCGGCGGTGGATAGTTCTCCATGAATTCATTCAAGTCCTTGCTCATTTCCTCCACCAGATCCTTGAAGTCATAAGCATCGGCCGTGCGGATGCTGTCCGCATAGGCGCAGATATATCCAAGGTTGGAAATGGGAGCAGTTCGAGCCTGAACTTCCTCTTCAAGTTGCTTGCGCGTAAAGAGGTTGGCTTCCGTCTCCCGAAGACGAGCAATTTCTGCTTTCAGTTCGGCGTTTTCTTGTTCAGCTGCGGACAACTTTTTCTCCCCCTCGCCGAGCAAGGCCTCCTTATCCTTGAGCAGGGCCTCACTGTCCTTCAGCTCTTTGGACAGGCTTTGAATTTCTTCAAGGCGCTTGTGCTCAGCATCAATGTAAACATTGATCTGGTTGTTGAGGCGAGCAATTTTAGCCTCGTATTGGCCGACCAGGCCATCCTTCTCTTCAGTAAGTTGCCGAGCAGTGCTAGCATAATGACGAGCAGACTCTTCTTGCTCAGCAACTTGAGTCATTGCCCTTTGGGCAGTGACGAGGCCGTTGGCGACGAGCATCATTGAGAGGTGAAGATTGTCCACCAACCCCTGTTGAAAAACGGCCTTATCTAGAGGGCGCGTCCAGGCTCTGGCGACCAGCTCTGTCGCTCTGCGAACATGTTCGCCAGGAATCTCCCTTATGTTAACGGGAGTCTTCGAGCAAGCGTACTGATGTACAACACTTGCTCGACCGAGATGATCGTCGGCACGATATCTGCGAACAAAAAAGAAAAGGATACTTAGAAAAAATAAAAAAATGAAATGAATCTTGCTCGGCAAAGGCAAGGGTAAACTTACTCTTTGAATTTCCGGTCATCCCAACCCAGATGGGTGAGGTCCTCGGGGCCGCGACTAGAGGTGGAATCCTTGCTCGCTTTGCCTAATTTTTCTACAGGCTCAGTGGAGCGGCGAACAGCATCCCCCTCAGGACGAGAATGACTGTGACCCACTTTCTCCTTCCCCTTGCCACCAATGGGGATGTCTTGGGCCAACGGAGTCCCATCGGCTTTTTTCAAATGTTTCCCCCCGCCAGGAGGAGAAATTGGAGAAGATGGCTGAGCAGGACCAGGAGGAGCAACTGGTCGCGGAACCTTGGCTCCCTCAGTTTTGCTCGTCATCGCCAGAATTTTGGTAGGCGGATCAATCACCCCTCCTTTTCCGTCCCTTTGGAGGCGCCATCTCAAAAACTCTATGCTCTAAGAGAGCAAAGCAAGGTGGGACAGCAACGGTGACTTGCTCGGCTAAAAAAAAAAGAAGAAAGAGTTAGACGAGCAAGTTATGGAAGTCAAGTGACGAGCAAAGTTTAAATGAGAGTTAGAAATTTTTCATACCTGGGGGCACCACAGCTTGTGCTTCCAAATGGTGAGGGTAGGGGAACAGACGAGCAGCTCTCAAGCACTTTCCCTCACGCAAATACTCAGTGGTCCTTTCCGATATATTGCGGAGGCCGACCAAGCAGGAAGTGAATAGGAACTCTGAGCCGATCTCTTCTTCCTCCGAGTTCCACTTGCGCAAACGAGGGCCTGCGAACAAACAAGAAAAGTTAAATTAGAACAGTACAGTTCGGGGACGAGCAAGAAGATAATCTTACGTTTAAATTTCCCATAAGAGGCAGGGGAATTTATTCGTCCATCACCACCGTATGGACCAGAAGATGCTCGCCAATCTCCCCCGATGAAGAAGAAGTGCTGCTTCCAATCGCGAATTTTGTTCGGCACCCCCTCTACCATCTTCAATCCAGTCCTGGTCTTGAGATAAAAGTAACCTTCCTCTCCAGGGGGACATCTCGTGATCGTCATAAGGTAGTTGATCTCTTTTGCAGTTATACGATCAACGTACCCCTCTAATGCGAACAAACACATTGTCCCCAATAAGTTCATCCACCCAATCGGGGTAATTTGGGTAATAGCAAGGTTGGTCGCCTCTAGGAAGCGACCAACAATGGGTGGAAGAGGCAGTTTCAATCCAGCGATCAAAGTATGAATGTTGATCGCCGTGCATCCTGGAGGTGGGCGATCAGCTCTCTCTTTTCTCTTGGGGGCCCACATATGAATATCATAGGGGATCTTGTAGGTCTCCCGGATCGAGTCCAACTCATGTTCGCGAACAACACTTTTAATTTTGCTCGCCTGGAATTCGGACTTCACCAAATCCAACACTTCTCTTTGTGGGCGAGCAAAGTTATTCGCGTGTTCCTCAGCATATGCTCGCCATTCAAAGGGCCGAGCAATTCTGTTCGGGATTTCATTCTCCAACATCTTGGGGGACGGGAAGTCAATGCTCTCTAAAAACTCACGAGTGAGTTCGTCAAAAAAAGGATCTTCCGATTCAGCGCGGGACGAGGAGTCTTCCCCAGAATCTCTGCTCGCTACAACCACTATTTCCCCCCCAGATGGGCGAGCACCAGTGTCCTCCACTGAACGTACCACCGGGTCAACGTGAGGATCTGACGCCGAGGAAATCTCGAAGGGAGGTTGATCGACGGGGGCCACGATTGGGAAAAATGGATCAAGAGTTTCTTCAGATTTGTTACTCGAATGCGAAGACATGGAAGGAGAAGGGAGAAGAAGAACCAGACGGCGGCGTTTCGTCGGAGAAGACGGCGGAGCAAAGCCTCACACGGCGGCGATGGAGGTTTTTGAAGAAAAACAAAAGAGATGAAGTGAAGAAAGAAAGTAACTACCTTGTCTTGAAATTGGAAGCCAAATGCAAGGGGAACGGACGCCGGAATGCTCGAAGTTGCCGGAGAAAGATAAAATCGCCGGAGCACTGTAGCAAGTAGTGAAAAAGTGGGAAAATTTTGTTTCTCCTTCCTATTTATACCCCAAGCGAAAAACGGGGTGCAGAATGTAATTTCCAGCAAAATGTGGGCCAAATTGAAGAAAAACGGGGTTAAATCCGACCAAGATCGAAAATCAAAGGGCCTAGTTGCAAATATAGGGGCGCGTCACCTCGGGATTGCTTGCGCGTGGGCGGCGCACAGCCATGCCGCCCACGTCATCTTCGTACAACCCCCAGACCTTGGGGAGACGAAACGACAGACCATATGTTGCTCGCCCAGACCAATGATGTTCGTCCCAACTCATTAGAATAATATCCTAACTACAGTTGCTCGCCACAAAGTTGTTCGTCTATGACAACATGTAGTCAGGATAGGGGGCAATTATTGATAGGCGAACATAAATTAATAAATGGCGAACAAGAATTAAAGCCTTATCAAGGATTATGAAGAGCCAACCTTAAATCAAGGATGATCAACAAAGAAAATCAAGTCGGGGTGCATAAACCAATCTGGGGAGTACATAAACTGACGAACAACTATTCGGCGAACAAGATATTGGCGAACAGGTTTGAAGGCCCAAGACCAGAGATGAACATTCTGCTAAGTCACTGATGACGAGCAACATTGATAAAATGTGGTGAATCTACCAGCCTAAGAGGTGTATGCCGACGAACAAAGGACCAAGATCCCAAAGCCAATCTGTGCAAGACACAAAGGCGAACAACTTCTGAGCCATACACCCAAACGGCGAACAACTTCTATGAAAGAACTATCCTGGATCGATTTAAACCGACATGGACGAACAACAATGAAGTCCGAGATAAGACCAAAGAAGACTTTGTAACTAAGATTCAGCTTAGATAAGGTCAAACTAGAGTCAAAGGACACATGTCAAGCATGCAGGCTAGGGAGACCAAGAGTCAGGAACACCTCATGCTTGCTAGTCTCTATAAATAGTTGTTCTCCAGCTTAAGAAATACAAGTTCAAAAGTTCAAATTCATAAACACTCCAAAAAACACACACACTAATACACATAAACGGGCACACATACGAAATTATTTCGATTTCGACTTTCGTATATCCGATTTCATAACCCGAACCTCGATTTACCATTTACGGTGGTAACCAATCATACGTAATTGATTGATGATCATTAAACCGAACTTAAACAGTCACTAATCCATCCGATAAAAAATGATCACCAACATATATAATATGTCACTATTTAGGGGCGTTTGATTATCAATTTTTTAATGGTAATGAGATTATAAAAATTAGTATAATTATGATGGTTTATAAGAGCAAAACTATTACCTCTTCTACTAAATAAGATAATCACTATTTCTTTTTAATTACCTCATTCCATCCCTACAATTATCCTCTCCAATCAATGTCTTATTCCCCAACCAACAAACATGTGTTGTTTGCCTCCATTCCAATATTGGTGCATAGCAATTAACAATACTAATGCAACCACAATTGAGACAATTATTTTTCCATATTACAATTTTTATTATGGGTATAGATGGAAAATAAATTTTCATTATTATTACCATTGAAGAATTTGAACCAAACGCCGTATGTATGTCACTCATTTTTTTTAGTAATTTTGAGAAAAACAACACATAACAGATACTTCACATGCTAAAAATGATACTTAAAAAATGTCATTTAAACTCGAGGTGAAACATTAGCTAATTAGCGTAAATGAAGTCAACTTTATCTTAAAATTAATTATAATTTGTAATAGATGGAATAACTCGCTAATTTTTTTATTCACTATCTTTTCTATTATACAAACACACTATAATAATGAATGTATTATTAGTTTTACTAGTGATCGTCCTACCCGTGCTTTGCACGGCCGGAATTTGTTACAATTTTACTAACCTATTTTAAATAATAAAACTCGAAATAACATTGTTTACTAATAAATTTACCATAGTTTTTATTTTTAATTTCAGTTAAAACATACTTCCAATGAAATTTGTTATATTCCTTATTAATATTAAATATTCAATAATTTAAAACAATTTATTAATTGATGTATCATAACATATATTTAATATACGGAAATGATTACATGCCCAATGGTGGATACTAACCTGTATACACACTACAAATGCGATCTCGACACATAAAAAGTAGGCATTTAAATCTGCACCCACTAATGGGCATGTCAACATCTCCGTTTTAATATATACGAAAAACTGACATATAACATAATTTGAATATAACATATTAATATTTTAAAAGATGTGGTTGTTATTTTAAAATACTCACACCGTCCTTTATTAGTTGTCCCATCTTTTACCCAAAATATTGTGCTTTATTTAAATGCTAATGCATTTATATGAATCCATTCATTTATATCGGAAATGATCTGATGCCCACCAGTGGGACCAATATAATATATCCACCGCAAATGTGATAATGACACATAAGCAGATAAAATCTATCAATTAAAATTATAGTGGACCCACTGCTTATGTGTCATTATCACATTCGCGGTGGTATATTATATTATGTCCACCGGTGGGCATATGATCATTTCCGTCATTTTTTTAAAACAATGCCCATAACAAATTATGAAGATAATCACTATTTTGTAATTAGTAAAAATAATAATTAAGGGTGCAAGTGTCATTTGATAGCTCAATAAAAAAACTTTGGATTGTATAAATAGAAAAACTGAGACTGACAATAAGGAACGGGGGAAGTATCAATTTTCCCATGACCAAGTAATGATAAGTGCCATGTGAGACTATCTAATCACATGAGACAATGTGATGAGGTATAATTTGTACATTAATACATTAACATTTTAGTATGGGTGGTTGTTAATTTGTTTTGTGTCATGCCATGAGAGGTTGTATCATATTTTTTTTTAAATAACATAAAAATTAATTAAATTAATAGTAATTTATAAGATATGAAATTATTCATCAACACCCTTCAATGTAATCATGCGACGACAACACGTGTAGGTATACCATTACACATGGATGAAATCTAATTAACAATTGTCTCCCACATTCAAATATTGGTGATCATATCCATTCAATTTCGATAACTTCCAAGAAAAAATAAACTTCAATTGCTACTCTATAGATGAAATCAAACCATATTGCTTGCACCTAAATACCCAAATATACCAATAAAGAAATTAAGGAAGCCATTGACAACCCCAAGACGAAGGTTAGTGCCCGCAACTCTAACCTACAAAAAAGGCAACACATTCACAATTCGAAAGTCATTGGAATCAAGATTATAGAGTAAGTTTTTTTAAGAAATTCAAGGTAGATATCTGAAATTTATATTGATTCGTGCATTTAATATGTTCAATTTTTTCAAAACCTTGACATTTTCAGCTTAGATCCAAGAAGAGGATGTGAAAGCTCGATGGATTGTGAAAGGATTATATAAGCATAAGGGGTAGTTCCACAGAAAAAGAAAAAAAAAAACAGTTGCATGTCGAATTTCAGGTCATTTAATAAGTTAATTCACGTTTTAATAAATATTGATTTCATTTAATACTACTTTAATTGTAATTCTTAAATAACCTTCAAATTCTTACCAGTTCCAAAACGGGGCATTCAGATGGATTGTGAAAAAAGATAAGGTGTCGAAGAAACCCACTTACTTATAATTGATTACCTAGACATTAGAATGTTTAATTGTCCCGAATTTTTTTGCTGCATATCCAAGATTATTTTCAGACTTATTTTCTAAACTAAAAAATTAATTCATAAAATATTAATTTTTAAAGCTTGCTAATTGAATAATCATGGCCCCAACGTGCTACTATGTATAAACTTTAATGTTTTGCACGTGCCCAAATGCTAGTACTTCTAGAAGTATTTTCCTCCAGTTTGTTGAATACAGAAAGTTTCAAGTGAATTTAATTAAAATTGAGAAGGTAAGTTTTAAGTGAATTTAATTAAAATTGAGGTGGGATAAGCTAGCACAATTAACTGGGATGGGCCAGTAATACCCTATTAGTGGAAAAAAAAGTTAATTTGTATTGGGATTTGTCAAGGCACAAAATAAAATTAACAAACCACTTAGATTACACGACATGTTTAATAAATTGAAATTGAAATATATCTACTATATACATATAGAAAAATTGTTCATTCATATTACTAAATATTTATTTATAATACACTTAAAGAAATAGTTAATTACTAAAAAAGAAATTTTTGAGTGTATTATATATTATTATAAATTATAGATTTTTGCTATGTACCTTGCATTAATGATTGTGAAATGAAATATTGCCCACACCACATATATACAGAGTCACCTCTAAAAATTTGATGATATATAGACAACTTTGAAACTATGTGAAATTTGCAGAGGTAGGTCATATTATCAATATTCCCACTTAAATAGAAATTCATAGGAAAAAATACCAATTTCATTTACAAAGTAATAAAAAATGACAAAATTCTAAAATCTAAAAAATTAAAATAAAAGAGTCTTCAATAATTCAAAAAATCATCAAACCTCTAATGAATAACTTCAAAAGCTTCAACACATCTTCAAATCTCTTAAAGAAATAATATTCAACAATTCTTCAAATTTCTAATGAATGAATTGCGCATTCTCCAATAAATCTAAAAATCATGATACAAATACAGATTAGACTATAGTGCATACATACCATCAACATAAATTACATGCCAAAATCGTAATATAATTTTCTTTTTCGACTATATATACTCTCTCTAAATCTCTTTTGACTATAAAATTTAAAGGAAAAAAAACTATTTCGAAATACCTATCAAACAGAAAATAGAGATTTGAGACAATGAAAATGATCACTGAAATGGTCATATATATAGCCTACAAAAATAAATTGATCCTTGATTTATGCATTTAATCCAAAGGTCAAAAATTCATCACAAGAAATAAACGATCATAATGCAAAGTAGGATAAAATGGTGAATTAAATGATAGTTAATACTCAATCTTACCATAATTAGTTAAAAGAGAGATGAACGGTTATGATCAAAGATGGAAAAATTGATCAATGGTCCAAAAACTCTCCCTCCAAAACTATTTTAGGAAAAATAGTTGCTATTATATATTTACTAGTATCACTACTACCCGCGCGTTGCGCGGAAGTCATTTTTTTAATAAGACATAAGGGTAGGATAAAATTATTTACATTAATTATGTATACATTTTATACATTTGAACTTAAGTAACATAACTAAGAAAAAAAAAATGATTCATTATCAATTGAATCTAACTGGACATTGGAATAAGTATTTGTTTAGTTCAACATTTAAATTTGCACATAAAATTATTGGTTTACATCCACAAGATGCAACACACTATATAAAAATAATGAAAGTAATACATTTTGTAGTCAATGAAAATGATATTTTACGCAATTACGTTATAATACTTTGTTAAAACAAAATTAAATTTGAAACAAAAATTTATAATATTTCAAAAATATTTATTATAATAAACTGATACATTCGAGTAAAGATATATAATTCTTAATAAATATAATAAATGAAAAAATATTTAAATCTATTCATAATCAATAATTATTGATCAAAACAACAATTATTATTAGAAGCATTTAAGTAATGTAGTGCGTTAAAAAAATAAAAAACACTCAAATAAATTGTCAAGAAATACATGTGCAGAACATATATTTAATAAAAATTAAAAATTAAAAATTGAAATACGGAATTACATACAAATTTTACAGAATGATAATATTTAAATGATGATGAACAATAACTTAGTAAATTTTATTGAAAAAAATAAGTACAAAGGACCAAATATTATAGAAGTAGTATTAATAAAAATAAAATTCTAAACATTTAGGAAAATCTCACGAAATACAACATTCCTAGTTGTATTACCATCAGGAGATTCACTACTACACACCATAATTTTCAAGCCATGGCGATTTGTAATTCTCGAAACCGCAACATAAAGTTGTCCATGACTGAACACCGGCTTCTGTAAATACACTCCAACATGGGAAAAAGACTAACCTTGACTCTCATTGATAGACATAGCATAGGACACAATCAATGGAAATTGTCTGCGAGTAAATTTGAAAGGTAATCGAGGATCGGATGGTGTAAGTGACAATCTAGGTATAAGTGTTAATTCCCCAGCACTGCTACCAGTAAGAACCTCAGCTTCAATAACTTTGTCATACAAATTAGTGATTACCAACCTATAAAAATTTGAAAAATTAGCATAAAATGTTCAAATATAATAAATGATATAAATTTTAATAAACAAAGATTAAACCAACCAGGTTCCATTGCACAATCCACGTGAATGATCTATGTTCCTCAATAGCATAACTGGAGTTCCAACCTTAAGGTTAAGCTCATGGTCAGGAACATCAGAAAATTTCAAAGTATTCAAGAATTCAGGAGTATGAACACCACTAAGTGATTCATAAGTAGAATCAGAGCTACAAAAAGTGTCAGAACTAAGATATTATCGAGACTTCTTATGATTAAGCTTGACCATATAATCATTAATGTACCGAACAGAATCAAGCGTAGGAGCTAGTATAGCTCTATCCTGTAAAAAAATATGATCATACATCCTTATTTTAAAATCAGGATAAATAGAATCAACGATCGAGGCAATTGGATCATGTCCAGGATTCAACAAAATACCAGTTGGTATCACAATATCTGAACCATAATCAGTCTCTGTACCTAAGCTACCATCTCCAATAGATTCAATCCACTTTGAAAATAATCTCATTTCATTTATTCCTTCAACGGTGTCACACTGCCTCAACCTCATATTCAAAGTCAAATTTAAAACAGTACATGAATCCCACAATTTAGAAGAATTAATAGTAGCATGCACTATATCTTGCCTCTTACCCTTAGGAATGACATATAATATTTGTCTAAAATCTCCACCAAACACAATAGTCTTCCCTCCAAAAGGCAATGAAGAACACAAAGGATGAGTCATTTGCATAATATCCCGTAATGATGTATCTAAAGCTTCACTACAGTATCTATGAACCATAGGAGCTTCATCCCATATTATAAGTTTCGACTTAACCAGCAATTTGACAAGAAGGCTACCTTGCTTAATGTTGCAAGTAGAATCTTCCAAACAATTAATAGGAATGCAAAATCTAGAATGAGCGGTACGCCCACCAGGAAGCAAAAGAAATGCAATACCACTTGATGCAACATTCAATACAATTCCACCTTCAGAACGAACTGCAGCAAACAAAGTTCTCCACAAAAATATTTTTCTTGTACCACCATAACCGTAAACAAAATAACATAGACCAATATCAGAAGTAACTGACTGCATTATTCTATCATGAATAACACGTTGTTCATCATTCAATCTACCCTACAAAGACTCGTACTCCAGTTTCAATTCATCTCTATTATACGATAGCTCAGATAAAATCATCCTATTACGGGATCCTATATTGCTATCTAGATGTGCGACAGGCATTCCATCAAAATCATACAAACTCTTACCAACCAAACGCAACAACTTATCAACTTCCAACAAACAACAATTCTTCAACTCATCATCAGACATCCTCAAATCTAAAAAAAAAATGCATAAAAAATATATATTAATAAATGCTAAAATCGGCACTAAATATGATTTTTTTAATTAAACTAAATTTAGAAAAATTATTACATCTAAGCCGCATAAAAATGTGTACATCAACATATTAAAAATAATTTCACTAAAATCTAAATTAATAACGTTACTAAAAATTTACAAACCACGTAAAAAGAACAATACAAATACATGTTTCATTTTAATAGTAAGATAATATACTGTTTATTGTAATTTTATTTTTATTAAATACTTACATAGTCAACATATCAGAATATTTTAATAGGCATAAACAATTTGGAATAAAAAATTTGAAACTTGAATATTTAAGTAAGAATAAATAGCATTTAAAAAAAATAACTGGATAATGCATTATTTTTATCCTCTTGTACAAAATATCATCAGATAAATATTTCCAACATTTTTCCCACAAATCTCCTGGATTGCTCAAAGTTCCAGCTGTAAGGAGAGTAACGAACAGTGATCTTAGGGAAGATGCAGAAGCCCAAATGCTAGCCTGATCAAATGCACCGACATATTCTCAATCATCATCCAAAAGATCCTTGCAAAACATTCATCACAGAAAGTTTCATAGAGAACACCTCTAAAAGTCCTAATATCCTCGAAACATGTAGGTACAGTAACAACATTCAAAAGAGTTCTAAAATAATAAGCTTCACCAGTACCAGGTGGTACATAACAAATACGCTCAACTGCAAAGCCCCTCTGCCTTGGTTCCCATGTCCTAGAATCTTTTTTAAAAATAAAGAACTCCGGTATTCGCACATATGTTAAATCAGCAGCTAAAGTAGACCACTTGTTCAAGTCAAACCAAGCTAGAAACATGCTAGTCCTCACACTTGGCCTATCCATAACAGAATCCAACGAATCAGTATCTCTAAAACCAACATTTTGTTTGCCTGGATGAAATGCTAAACGCTCAACTGGTGGATATCTATAGTTTATTTTAAAACCAAACAACCGCCACGCAGCCTCACACGGTGAAATATACCTACAATCATAGTACATTTTGATCTCATCCACATCACTATACTGACCCGATACACCACTATTTTCAACAAAAGTAGTCGTAACACGATCATGACCTTTATTAATATACTTGAATAAGTATTTAATAGCTCTAGACTGATTTCACCATTCAACGTTAATATGTGCACCATATTTCAAAAGAAGATATCTATTGTGAGGAACAACATGCCTATTGTCCAAAACAACATTCTTCTTTATAACAGTTCTTTCATCATCCCTTCTCCGACATCAAATGAAGTCTCTAATGCGAAAGCCTTTGGAAATTTTTTAGTACATATACCTTCCTTTGAGTAGCAAGGAGAATACTTAACAGTAGGACCACATGAACCATGCATCATAAAATCACGGACATCCTCAAAACACTGTTTATCATTAACTTCATTGGGAAATTCAGTAGAAATGATACGATCAATAGCCATCAGTAGAATATATTTTGATCCAAATAGTACATATACCATCATAGAAGGTACAAATGTAATGTTCACTACCAATATCATTATCAGCAACAAATAATTCCCATCCATTACCAAATGTATAAAATGCTTCATTTAAATATTTTACTTCGATCTTCCAAAAATTTCCATCAGTTTTTTGTAGATATAAATATCCGGAAAAACTACCACTATTAATATCAATCCACATTCGAGGAATAACCCATATTAAAAAACAATTAAAATAATTAGGTAGATGTACGTATAGATTCACTAAGAAATTGATTGAATTGAAAATAAGACTTACTAAATTTTTACTGAATACTTGAAAAAATTAGGATATAAAATAATTTCTCCGTAGCTCACCTGTAAAATAAAATAAAAAATTATAAAATACTTTTAAATTTAAATTAATATTAGATAAAAAAAATACATATATGCGAAGAGAAAATTATATTTAAAATAATATATATTATAAATACACCACTGACCGTATAAATAAAATTGATAGCATATAAGACTGGGATTGCCAACAACCTTAAGCACTCCATTACGAAGATAAACTTTAAAATACATGTTACTCAAACTTTTTCCAGAAAAGGTTATGTAATCTCCAAGACACAAAGAGTTATACTGAACAACATCCCTCCATCCATCAGTGAGATACAAACAATCATCAATAATATTTGTCTTAATATTCCATGTTTTGTCACTTTGGTTAACAAATGTGTATCTTGAGTTTAAAGGAATCTGTCTTGACAAAACAACTTCACGAGGTATATACTGAAAATGAAAACAAAATAAAAATAAACAACACAAATAAAATCTACTAAACTTCAATAATTTAAAAAAATATACATAAGACATAAAACCATACCAGCATATATTGCACTGAATTAGTATTACATGGTAGATATTGAACACAGATATCAAATGAATTTGGTGAATAAAAGTCTTCCTTAAACATATTCAATTCATCATATTGCATATATAAATCTCCAACTACAAAAAGAAAAAGAGAAAAAAGTTATATTAATCAGAAAAGGATATAAAATAATTCAAAAATTAATATATGAACATTGAACACACGTGTGAGAGATTTCCTATCATCCTCAAAAGAATCTTTCACGCGACACAAATAAAAAAACAATGTCTCCTCGGAAAACAATTTCATTACAGTTATCTTACTAATCAATTATCACCACATCAAACAAAATATTATATAAATAATTGACTTGGTTGTATAATGCAGAAATGAATAAAACTTTTATATAATAAAAGGACACCCATAAAAAATATAGTATATTGAACATATCAAGGCAATGATTGAACAATAAAATTTAACAAAATGGACGTATTCTAAGGAATATGTATCATCAATAATACGAAATAAATGTAACCATTATTCATCAATTAAGAGGATGACTCGCGATTTAAATATCTTAAACCTAATAATAATAGAAAATAGAAATAATACTTAAAAATATAAAATAAGCCCGATAAAGCATTTAAAAAATTAAATGCCAAGAATTTCATCACACACGACGCATTCTATTAAATAAAAAATACAAACGGTTAAATTTAAAATAAATGTTACAATAAATTAATAAGAAATATAAAAACAATTTATTTTTAAAATATTGGATTAAATAGACCAATACTAAGAACGTAAATAATTAAATATATACATTAACAACATACACATATCTTTGTATACCCTACAATAGAATAATAAATACCATACACATACATTTTTATACAATATATCCGAATTCCAAAAATTATTAAAAAAAGAAATTAAATTATTTACATTATTTTAATAAGATTTATAAATAAAAAATAAAATATTGTAAACATAATTGTTTATCTAAATTTGAATTACAAAAAATTCTTAAAAAATAAGTCAACAATAACTATAACATATAATATATTATATATTTCTACTATAATAACATTATTATTATCGATTAGTGTTTGTATAAATAATTAAAATATAAAATGTCAAAATAAAAAAAATTAAAATAAGTTAAGGTTACAAAACAACATTGCTTATAACCACTGTACTAAAAAATTATATATATACATAAATAATTACATATATTAGTATACTATAAAAAAATAAAAAAATTAACAATACTAAACACATACGATACTCATCAGCAACCAATTACTCTATTCTAAACAAATTTATATAAGAGTTAAAAATGATTTGATAAAAACATATGCAATTTACAAACCAAAACATTAATATAATTATATAACATTAAAAAATTGGAACCACAAATATAAAATACAAACAAATAAACACACCTAAATTAAATTAAAACACTATAATAATGGAACATATCAGTATAATATTTCAATATTCAAAGAACAATTAAAAAATATAATATAATTAGGATAAAAAGTAAAGACTAAATTGAATCATCAATCAATAGATAGCTGGAGAATAAAAGGCTGCGACTGAAGGATCTTAACACGAACTATAGTGCCTTCTCCAAGACCCAAATCTTCAATTATCTTACGGAAGCCCGATGAAATAAGAAAACGGTGACCTTCATTCTTGAAACAAACAATCCAACTTCTATCTTCCCCTCTAACTTCAACATCCGGATAAAATCTATAACCACTCTTGATATATTTATGCCAAAAATCAGATGGTATAGGCTACAATTGATCAGGGAGAAACAACTTCGAATCAACTGATTATGTAAATAACAAAAAATAATAATAATAATATTTATTAAATTAAATACAATGACCAACTAATTGTATTAATGAACAAAATACTAACTCACCAATCTACATTTTTTAAATATCAGATGACTTTAGGACCGAAGAAATTCTGAAGTTATATTATCACTCATTACAGGAGCATTCTATACATGACAAAAATAAAAATTGCAGTGCATCATCATAAACTAAAAAAAGATATAAGTCCAGACATCATACTCAAACTATTTAATAATACATACAACACAAGTATAATATAAACGCTTAACTAAATAGAAAATAATATATAAAATTATAATAACTTAAATAAAGTACACATAATAAAATTTCATAAATAGATATCAAGAAATAATATTACCTCAAGTACAGCAGGAACATCAGGTGTACATAAGTTAGGCATGGAACAATTAACGTAAGATCATTATGAAAAAAATAAACAAAAAAAATAAAGCATCATAAGTAAACAAAAAACCTAATCTATAATATATAAAGTGCTCTACATTCCTATGTTTGTGTTTGGGCGGGAGTTTATTTCCGTCGTTCGATTCTTTTCATTTTTTTTATCTTGACCGTTCTTTGTGTAACCATGGGGATGTTCTCTGGTGTGAATTTACTACAATCTAGGGGGGGTTATGTTTTGTCTTCCTTTTATATGCAGTTCATCATGTGTCTATTTTCGGGGAGAGATGGTGTTAATTTGCTGCAATCTAGGGCGGTTATGATTTGACCTCCATATATATTCAGTTCATCGTGTGTTCTTTTACAGTGAGATTTTATTTATTTTTTATTTTTTTTGTTTGTTATTTGTTATTTGTTATTTTTTTCTTATTGAATCAGCTTTTGGCTGCCATTGATGTCGGTGGTGGGTTTTGTTCGGGAAGTCATCGCGGAGTGAGGCCGTCTTTGCTGTGATTTGTTGTTGGCCGCCAATCATAGCGTTCAAGTGAAGATCGTTTATAATTTTTAATAGTTTAGTTGAGGCGCAGTTATGATGAAATTTATTCAGTTGTATGTAAACTTTTGACCTCGCGTGGTTTCATCCTAGATTTGTTATTGGAAGTGCTTATCGTGTACTTCTGTCTGTACTATTTCCTTTGAGGGGGATGTTATGAATATGTCTATGTTAATACTTTTTGCGTGCTCCGATAATTTTTGATGATTTAAATGTTTATGGCTTTTGTCGTATAGTTATGATTTTTATAGATATATCCAGCATACGTTCAGAAATTCGAAGGTGAGTTTGTTACATACGTTTATAGTTTTTTTCATTTTGTTAAGGAGAAAATTCCATTTTGAAACCCACGACCTTATTATGCTTCCGGGTCAATATCGTGACAATTTCTGTGTGTGGCCAATCATTTATCTGAAATAATCAATTATATTATGTGCCTGTGCATCGCATAATATATATACATATACTAGCACTAAACCCGCGAAAAATCGCGGACTTAAAATAAACTTTTTTTTTCTGTAAATCTGTAAAATTTTGTTTAATTTTTTGTGTTTAAATATTTTTATTAACATAAATATTTATTACACGTGTTACTATTACTTTAAAATTGTAATATGAAAAAATAAATTGTAAATGAAAAACATATAAAACGTTAATGAAATTACAAAATATTGCATTTAAAAATAGTAAAAACAACTAAATAGAAAAATAAATTTAAGTATAATATTTTATCAATGATCTTACTCGATCGACTGCATCTATTCTATTCATGACTTTATTTTCAGTTTCGTAGATGTATAATTGGGAGAATTTTGAGGCAACAAACTTCTTATTTTGTGGTAATTGACTTCACGTTATGTAAACACATACGGTGCACTATCATTGTTTATCGTATCATCAACCTTACCGCACTTGAATGTAAAACTGTCCATCATATTGTAGGCTTGAACGTACTTGAGAAATTGCCTACTTTTAACATCATTATGTGACAGAAGATTCTTCAATATTTGTTGGGGTAGTCTCAACATGAGCAGTTTTATTTTTTCATTAGAGCAACACGGTGGAAATTTTGGAGGATTGACAATCACCTTCTTACAATTTCATTCTTCATACCACATATTAGCATTGCAATAAATACAGACATACATAGGATCACCAAAATCGAGATAACCTGCAAATATCGTATTCTAGTTAAAATAATTATTTATACTTAAAAAAAAAAGATAAAAAATAAATTACATGGAATCATTACCATCCTGAAAATTGATATTTCTTGACGTATTCTATTTTGTGCAACACAACTTCTCCCAACAAAAACCTATATATATATATATATATATATATGTACACACTTAAAATCATATAATATAAATTAAAGTGCTAAATGTGCGAAAATCGCGATCTGCAAGTAAACTTTTAAGTAAACTGTTGAATTTTAATGTAATTTTTTTGTTTAAATTATTTTAGTAACCTAAACATTTATAATACACGGTACCATTATTTTAAACTTTAATATGAAAATAGTACTTGAAAACATATAAAATGTCCTTCAATCCACAAATTTAATTATTATGTTAAAAAAAAGACTTGCAATCAGGTACATGCATTGATTTGAATTTGTCATTTATCTGCAATAGTTACCTAAGCTCAATTAAGGCGCAATTCTTCAACTTCCCGTTGCTTTGACGCAAATCTGAGAAAAAAAATGTTAGATTTATTTTTAAGAACATCATATAAATATATTTTTATTAATTTGATTATCTAATAATTAATTATTTATTTTTAGCAAATGTATTAACATTTTTTTGGCATATTGTAATCGGACTTTATTTGACTCATATTTTATAAAATTTGGCCTAAATTGGACAAAATAAAAAAGAGTGTCCTAGTTTTGCAAGTTTGTAAAGATATTGTCCTAATTTTGCAAGTTCGTAAAGATATTATCTCAATCTTGCAAGCTCGTAAAAATAGTGTCATAGTTGAACAAATACTCATAAAAATAGTATCCTAAATAACAATTTTTCCGTTATAGCCAAATTTAATTGATGGTAACGAAAAGTAATAATTTTAATTTAAAAATATTAATTGGTTAAAGTAAAATGTATCTAAAACATACACAATGCTAATATTTTAATATTAGAACACGTAATACCAAGATGAGGTTAATCATGTTTCTAATCTATCGTCAATATTATTTAAACTACGGATTGAATTGTATACAATAAATCATACCTTATAATTTATAACTAAATTAACTCATATAAGCTAGAAATAATTTTTTTTTTGCAAGTTCGTAAATATATTTTCTCAATTTTGCACGCCCACAAAGATAGTGTCCTATTTTTACAAATAATCATAAGGTAGTATCCTAAAATAACAAAATTTCCCTTATAACTACTATATTTTTAAAAAAAGCAAGATTTAGAAATAAAAAAAATAGGGTCAATTCGTTATGTCTTTAAATAAACTTTTTAATATGTGAATACTATCAAAATCAATGGATGTAACAAAAGTTAAAGGACCATAAAAAATTAATGGTTGGAACATATTTGCAAAAAAAAAAGGACCAAAAAATTGCAAAAAGTTTGATACCATGATTCCATTATCCAATATATATATGTATGTGTGTATATATATATATATATATATATATATATATATATATATATATATATAAGTTAGAGGATCATATGGATGGAACAGAACTGACAAAAAATTATATATTAAAAAAATTAAGAACACAAAATGAATGTGGACCAAAATTATTCCACTGTTTGTACATATACGTCAATTGTAACTAAATACTATTCTTACAGACAAACATCACGCAAAAAAAAAAAATACAAATGTCCAAATGTAAAGATAGAGACGGATATACGAATCTTAACGCGGGAATCTTAAATTTTGGTCCTATGAGAATATGCGGTTCGCAACAATGGTCCTTCTTTAGATATCTTAGGTCCCATAGTTTTTTTTCTAAATTTGGTCTCATAAATAGTTGTAATGAAGTCCCAAAAGAATGCATAAGTTGCAATTATGGTCACAAAAATTGTAGCCTCAATCAGCAAAATTAATGGATGATAACAAATCTAGAAAAAGAATACATACATAAAAAAAATGACCAAACAAGAGTGTGGGTCAAAATTATTACATATTTGTGCATATAAATCCATTGTAACTCGACTACTATTTGCACATACTGAACCCATATAAAAAAATCACAGATAAAGTACAGAGGGCACTCAAGATTAACAATACCACATAAATAAAAAAAATATAAATCTCCAAGTATAAAGATAGAGACAGATATGTGAATCTTAACCCAATTATAATTTTTGTTTTGGTCCCATGAGAACAGGCGGTTCGCAACAATGGTCCTTCTTTAGATATTTTAGGTCTCGTAGTTTTTTCAATTTTGGTTCCATAAATAATTACAGTTAAGTACCAGAAGAATGCATAAGTTGCATTATTATCCTATAGATATTTTAGAAGTATTTCAAAAACATAATGAGAGAAATTTTATATTTTAAAGAATTTAGGACTAATTTCGAAATTTTTAACACAATATTTTTAAAGAATTTTTGTCTTCCGCTTTAAAAACTCGGCGCAAATTTTTAGGAATATCCTGTAGGACTAATTTTGGACTAATTTAAAAACTCGGTGCACGTTTTAGGAATATCCTACATTTAAGGAATAATCTAGGACTAATTTTGAATATTTATAACAATATTTTTTAAGAATTTTAACACAATACCGAAGAGACATTAGCTAAAAAAATATAGAAAACAATCGCTAGAAATCCGTAGTCAATATGACTGATATTGATCCTTCAAGTTTTTTTATTAATCGAAAAAGCTAGAGGACCAAAATGACAACATGTATAGTAATTTTAATGCGGGAGAACCCTAAAAAATAGAAATAAATATTTTTATTGTTGGCGAAGATAGTTTGAAAAGATATTTGTCAAATATCTTCCGTACCAAAAAGAAAAAAAAATGAATATCGCATAATGAAACTACTAATTCTATCGTGCAATCCAAACCACAACGATTGGTTCATCACACAGTATCAGACATGCCTAGTATATGACATAAATTATTTACAAGCATCACATGACATTTAGTCTGAATATATGCAATTGGTTAATTTGTCAGCCTTAAATAAAAAATTACTACGTTGTCATAAAGTAAAAGTTAATGGCCTAAATTCACATTATTACTTTGTTGAAATTATGACTACTTTGGGGAACTTAGCTTTTTCTTCTAAATATTAAACATAAATTATAGACCCAAAAATTTACATATATATACATACCTCTGTTGGAAATAAATATCTTTGCATCTTGCAGAATAACGGTTAATGGAGGAAGAGGATACCTAATAACTGAATCTATAAACTGATCACACAATTTATTCACCAAAACACACTGCATCTCATAATCACTACAGAGGGAATAAAAATACATCAGGCATGTCATATATACGGATAATAGAAAAAAAAATTCAAAATGATGTATTACAAACACCTGTCGTCCCGTAGTTGGAGCTGAACAATTAAACATAATATTCCTGGACATTGGCAAATCAATGACACGTACCAGACTAATGTGCACCAAATTGGCACACACACCTACAATTTAACAAAGAAATCAATTACAATGCAATATGACTTAAAAAAAAAAAATACACGCTCACAACCGAATAATAATTATTAAGAAATATTAATAATTACCACGTAGTACTGAATTATCTTCGGCAAGAGATATAATGTTCTCAAAATTAATAAAATCGAAATCTAAATTAGTAATGGTAGGTGCAAAGCATTCACGCAGCTCCGTCGAGTTAGTGAACTCGTATACTCATTCTTGGTATACTTAATAGGCATATTATTTTGAAGAACACCAAAATATTTGATGTAATATTCTTTGGCCTCAACAACAAATGTCTTAAATCTCACAACCAAACAACGCGGAACATAGCAATAGATTTTTGTTCCCTGGATTCATAAAAATAATAATAATAACACCAACAATAATTAAACTCAATTTCAAAGAAAATACTATAAATATTTATCCCAAAAGTAAAGTAATATTTCAAAATTAAAAGTATTGGTAACCTTAGAATCCATTATCATACATTCATGCAGCCCTACTTCACAATTATTTGACCCAAGTTAGGTGCAAAGAAAAAAAGCTACCCGTTTTTTTGCCCAAAACAGGGTACCAAACCAGAAGAGACGGGGCAGCGGGATGCGGCGGTGGCTTGGGTTGACTCGCCGGAAAGCTACTGCCCTCGCCGGAAAAGTAGAGTTCACTCCCAAAACCATGTAACAAACCAAAACACCATCTGCCGCCGCACACCCTCCACCACCCGCGAAGCTTTCCGGCGTGAGCTTGAATCAGGTTTGAACTCCATTAATACCGGTAATCGAGTTATGCAATTTCCAGCATTGCGAGCTTCAATTCCAACTTAGATTTCGTGAGGCTGGGGGAGTGAACTCTGCTTTTCCGGCGAGGGCTTAATCACCGGAAAATCGTGAGGCTGGAGGAGCTTCAATTCCAACTTAAATTTCGTGCTCTTCATCACCGAAAATTGGAAGGAATTCGCACCAGAGTTTCGAAGGGAATTCGCACACACCCTCCGCCGGAAAAGATTGAAGCTTGAAACAATTCACCGGAAACGACATCGGAGCACGACGAGAAGAGAGAGGAGATACGATTGAACGGTGGATTTGATTTTGAGGGAATGAGAGTCGGAAAATTAGAAGGCGAGGGTCTGGCGCCGAAAGCGGCGAAGATGGGGATTCCGGCGAATTTCTTCCAAGCTTTAAGCTTCAAGTTTTTCCGGGGTCGACCAAAGCTTTTCTGGTGCGAATTGCTTCCATATTTTTTAAATTGTGGGCGGTGGAGGGTGGGCAGCGGCGCCCGGTACTTGAGGGGGCGGCGGCGGATTGGGGGAGGGGCGGCGCGGGGTCGGTCTGGTAGTTAAGGGGCGAAGGGGAGGGGAATGGGGGTTGGCCGTATTTTTTGGGGTGGGGGGGTTGATTTTTAAATTAATATTTTATATGATTTTTAATTTAATTTTAATATATATTAAATATATTATAATAAAATTTAAAAAAAATTCAAAAATTGTGCCACATCAGCGTCACCGGTTGGGTGGCCTTCGATAGCCGGTTTTAGGACGAAAATGTTAATTTTTTAAAGTTATCGGACTAAAAAATAAAGGCAAAAGTTAGAGCATGAAAAACAAAGTTGACCAAACTTACAGGACAAAAAAACCAATTTTGCCTTTTAATTATTATAGATAATTATATAAAAAATTTATATTTTAAGATTTTTCAATTAATTGTATATTTTTTTCCTTAACTAATTGTATAGTGCATCCAATATAATATTGAAATTAGGTTGAATAGAGTTATGACATACAACACTTTTGAAAGATATACTCACTCCTATAAGTACATGGCGGTCTGCAAATCAAATGACGTTTGAAATTTTAGATCATGATTCTCAACCTATATTTATTATTATGGAAAACTAATGTTTTACAACTAAGAGTTTATAATGTACTTCTTTCAAGTGTGGTTAAGTTACTTTTAAGACGTGAAATTCTTGATACATATATTAAGTTAGTTTCTCGATTTTCAAGTACACAACGAAATTTATAATTAATATTTTTTTAGTAAAGATAATGTTGTAGTTTTATTATAGTTTTATATAATTTATATACTATCGAAGCAAATTATACATAATTACATCATTGAGTATTTAGATTTCAATTAAAATCAATATTTCTTTTGGGACTTCATTACAACTATTTATGGGACCAAATTTAAAAAAAAACTATGGGACCTAAAAAATCATTGAGTATTTAGATTTCAATTAAAATTAATACTCCCTCCGTCCCCTATTAAACTTCACAGGTTGGGTGGCACAGATTTTAAGAAAAACTGCTTTATTGACTTTTTCAACCAATGAGAGAAGAGTATTTTGAATTAAAGTAGGTATTGTGAGTGTGTTTTATTTCCTTATTTGGGGTGTAAAATTTATTGTGGGACGTCCCAAATAGGAAAGTGTGAAGTTTAATAGGGGACGGAGGGAGTATTTCTTTTGGGACTTCATTACAACTATTTCTGTACGGGCTGACAATTTTAGGACACTTTCTTTTAAATTTTGCAATTTCAGGACACTTTCTTTACGGGCTGGCAATTTCAGGACTCTTTCTTTTAAGTTTTGCAAATTTAAGCCAACTGATACTAATTACGGGCCAAACGGGCTTGATCCTCCAGCTTGACTGCTTCGTAGACACCATAACACTAAAATCCTTCCACGTTATTAAAATATTTGACAAATTTAAAATCTAAAAAAATCTGGACAATTAAAAATCTGCTTATGATTCAAGCTCTTGCTTGGTCTCCCCGTTGCTTTCACCATTCTTGGCTGGTATGTAAATAATTTTGAGAAATAAAAAAATGTAATTGCATTTTACATTCCAATAGAACTTCCGTCTCACCTTTTTTTTTTTTAATAATTTTGATCCCATGGGAATTTTTCAACCAAAATTAGTGAAATCGGAATTTTGCAAAATTGATTTTTTTTATTTGCGGGAAGAGTTGGGATTAGGTCTCCAAATTCTCGTTTGGCTCGAAATTAGTATCAATTGGCCTAAATTTGCAAAATTTAAAAGAAATTGTCCTGAAATTGCAAAATTTAAAAGAAATTGTTCTAAAATTGTCAACCCGTAAAGAAAGTGGCCTCATTTTGCAAATTGCTATAAGATAGTGTCCTAAAAACTTAATTTTCCCTTTTTTTATTTGCTTGATGTTGTCTAACTTGAGTGTCGTTCATACTTTGTTAGTGATTTTTTTGGTATGGCTCAGTTTGTGCAGATAGTGGTCAAGTAGCACACAAACTATGTTACAAACATCATTCATGCATTAAAATTAATATTCCGAAAATAATATTTGACAAATAATTATGAGACTTAAAAACAATTCATTTGAATTAAATACCCCAACATATTTAAAAGAATTTTACACCATCCAATTAATGAGATTTCATTTATATGAGTATACAACATCAATTAAAATTAAATCCAATGGAGAAAAATTATCTAAGGATGGGGCATAATAGTTAATAGGCCAGATGAATCTTAAAGTCAGCGGTCTCTTCCCATCTCTTAAAAGTATCAGTCGATATTGTGAAGCAAAAAAGCCATGCAGACATTTTCACGCGGTGACAATATAATTCATCAATTAGTTTTTATGGACGCCACTGTCCATCTCTATTTAATCCCAGGAGGAAAGGGCACATATATTTTGACGACTAAAATGAAATTCGTAATTTTTAAATCAAGAGTGTCGAATAAATTTACCATGTACAATTAAATCCGCAAAGATGGTCAGGTTGTTTACTAAACCCAATACAGCAGGACCAAAATCAAAATGCCAAAAAGTTAACAACCCATATAGACATAGAACAATTTATTACCATACCATGTATGCATCCTCATTTATATAAATACATAAACAATATTAGTTCAAATTAAACAATAATTATGATACAAACATTACTACAAATACTCATGCGACTAATTTGTTAAAAACCACAATAAAAGTTAAATAATTATTAGACTTTAAAACCATAAATGAAAAATAATTATTAGACTTAAAAAATAATTAATTAGTATTAAATACTCCCTATAATCATTTTCGTCCCCACTTATTTCAAGATTAGTGTTTAAAACAAAATACCAATAAATTAACAGCAGTTTTATTGTAATTTACCGTGATTCAATAATTTTCACATTTTCATTGAAAAAATTGAGCCAAATGCCCCCTAAATCTCACGTGGTCATCTTAAGTTGTTGAAATTATGTTTTACTAAGACGTTATATATATATTTTGCGTTGAAATAAATATACAAATATTTTATTTAAACAAAGGCATTTAGATAAAAAAATCATCATGGGCAACAAAATCATCATTTGAATTGCCAATTTTTTTTACAAAACCTATATAAACCTTAAACAATTTAATAAGATACCATGCATGGATTTTCCTTTATATAAGAATACAACAACAATTCAAACTAAATCATATAATTATGAGACCTAACTAAAATTTATTGGATAAAATAATATGGGGCATAGGATTTAATTTCAATTAAATCATATTTATATAGCATTAATTAGACAATAACACTCATTCTTAATCAACCCACCATGATGATGCACAAAGGGCCCTTTTATTTTTGTAATTAGGCTAAAAATTTGGCCAATATTTGCAAATTAAATATATCGAATACGAATATCTCGAATAAGCAACATTAGCATAAGAAATATACACATTTGATGACGATATTTTACCTCGTTGAATTGTAATTGGGTCCTACTTTAATCCTAAGTCCCACTCGTTAAGGAGATGAGGCAAACACATTGCCTGCAAAGTTAATGATAAATCATATTTCCAATTAATTTCTTGCTCTCTCCCCGACTAAACAACCAATCATGATTTTGTAAGCTAATTTTGATTACCATCAACAATAGATTAGTATGATAATGTTCACAACTTAAGTTAAGTTCTTCTTTGCCAATCACCTTATAAACAATACACAGAATCTGCAACATAACAAATTTTATTTTTATTATTTGTATATTATATTATAAAGATGCAATTACAGCAAATTACATTTTATATATCTACCTAGTGACGTTTCTCAGGCACAAGTAGCACACAAACTATGATACAAACACCATTCATGAATTAAAATTAATATTCCAAAATTGATATTTGACAAATATTTATGAGACTTAAAAACAATTCATTTGAATTAAATACCCCAACATATTTAAAAGAATTTTACACCATCCAATTAATGAGATTTCCTTTATATGAGTATAAAACATCAATTAAAATTAAATCCAAGAAGAAAAATTATGCAAGGATGGCGCATAATATTTAATAGGCCAGATGAATCTTTCAAACAATCAACTTTCCAGCCCTTGCCCTTTTCCATCTCAAAATTCTCCTCACTCCAAATTTTGTTGCTTGGTGGGAACAATTTTTCGGCCCGATCCCGCCTTCCGTTGGTGAACTCCACCAAGCAGTGAAGATTAATTTCAGTGGGAATTCCCTTACCGGTGAAATCCCTCACCAAATTGGCAATTGCATCCATCTTAACTATATTGATTTGAGCCAGAGAGTTTTACAATTGGAGCATCTGAGATAACGACAAAGTTCTTTATGCTCGGAAATCAATTGATATTCAGGGTAAATTTTGAGATTGACGACTGGAAAATTTACCATTGAAAAGATGAAGATTTACGTTCGGAACCGAAAATCAAAATTTTACGTAAATAATTGGAGGGTTAAGGGTCTAAATGCAAGTCACATGTTGTCACAATGTAGTGCAAACAATTCGCAACACTCAATGTGAGCGATCTAAATATATTTGAATTTTATACAATAGATTGAACAATAAAATTCCATTACAATTAGTACATAAATAAAATCGGTACATCCAAATTCGCCGGCACAAGACACGCGACGAATTATCTTATTCTACAACTAAAGACGAAGAATGAAAAAAAATGGGTCATGCTCGACCAAACGATCATCCGGAGACAAATTAATTACACGGTACACCGGAATTTATAAGACGACAACATAAACGGTCGACCGGAAAAAAGAAAACCAAGAAGAAAGAGATAATAAAGGATGAAAAATGAGGATGAGAAATGGACAATTTATAGGAAAAATTGTGATGGATTAACGGTCAAGATGAAAAATAAAATAATAAATAAAATTAATCAATGGTGAAGATGGCTTGGACACCTCTACTCAATGAGGAGCCAAGATTGTTGATATGAAAACAAATGAGGGATGCCACATTGGCATTTTTTGTTTTGCCAATATAAGGTATTTGACTTTTGGAGTTACACTGGGTATGTAGAATTGGACAATGGAAAAAAAAAACTGTATATGTGTTGTGGAATTTATTATTAAGTTGTACTCCCTCGATCCCAATTTTATTTACCAAAAAATCCAAAAAATAATATTTTTTTGTTTATCCATTTTCTAAAATGGCAAAAAGAAATACTACTTTTTTAAACTCAATCCTTAAAAAATTATTTTATACCAAAAAATATAATAAATAATTTCTAATTAGTTTTTATACTCAAAAGTATTAATAAATAATTTCTTTATTAAGATTTGTGTCATTTTGAAATGGGTAATTAAAATTGAAATAGTCCTGAGAGCACTGAATATATCCCATTTATATTTATATATAGGAAAAGATCGAGGAAAAATAATTTGGTGGCTATGAATTTTTTAGTAGTTTATGTGAATCTATAATTTGTTTAATTGCGGATGGTATATGAACCTTAATATATTATTAGTATATAATTTCATTTTGGAGATTGATCTTTTTGTGTGGTTTCTTATTATCTATTATTCCATCCCGATCATATTATTGGTTTTTCTTATAAAATCATCTCATTTGCTGATTATATGGTACACCATATATATATATATATTTTTTATTTTTTTTTATTTTTTGGTTTAAAATTGGTATGGTATAAAATTATTATTATTGCCCGATATTGTAGATGTTAGTTGGATTTTTTTTTTTATATATTATGAAAATCAATATGATATAAAATTATTATTAGTGCCCGATACTGTAGATGTTAGTTGGAGATTTCTTTTTCATTTATATATATATATATAATTTTTTTTTTTTTTTTACTTCCATTAGTGATTATTGACATTTATTCGAGTTGTGTCAGTTAGGGTTATTCGGTATGGATGACGTGTCCGTGACCTTTTTTTTATATTATTTTTGATTCGATTTGATTATATACTAGAACTCTTATAGACATTTTTTAGAATGATAATATTCTAATCTTCGAAATGTTTTCATATTTATCTTTTTCCTCTAATTCATTTTGTTTTGTTATAAGTAATTCTTTTGTAGCGATTTCAGTTGTCTAGCGAATTATTAGCGCTGCCAGTTCACACATACTATTTTTCTATGGTTCTTGACATCTATAATCTATAAATATAAGTACAACAATCAACAATATATTCCTTTTATATTTTTAAGCGGGAGAGCATCTCAAGCTCAACTCTTGATTGATAAAATTTTATAACTTTAATTTGCTGTTTTGTTCTAAAAAGACATTTATTAAAAAAGGAAGGGAGTAATGTTCAAGAATATCAATATCAATTAACTTTTTAAATATTTAAGTATTCTTATCTAATATAAAAAAATACAATATTTTCTAATGTTCAAGAAAATGGTTGTTTTTATAGTGTTAAAGAGTATTAATTATTTTATAGTGTTAAAAAAAATACAATATTTTATAGTGTTAAAGAGTATTAATTATTTTTATTAAATGATATTAGTTGTTTTCACTGAAAACTATTAGTTATTCAGTGAAAACAAACTAGAACTATGAACTGAAGATCCTTAATTTGGTGTATAGGGTTCCAAAGACTAGGTTCATAAGTAATGTACAACATTTCCTCATGATTTTTACACGAGGATATTGTTTGATAAATATGTCCGCTAACATGAAATTCATGGCAGATTGACTAAACACTCTTTTCAATTGAGATTTTAGTCCTAGGAATGACATATTTGAAGGAATTATGATCCTCATTTTTCCGTCTCGAAAGAGTTAATGTTTATCACTCAATCCTCAAGGTGAGAGTTAATATATATTATGAAAATATTTTTTAAGGACTATAACTTTGAGGCTAGCAATTTATTGACAATCATTTTTAAGAGTTGTGAATTTAGGCACAATCAAGACCTAATAAATCCAAATTGAGACCGAATTCACCCCTCAGTCAGGCCAAATCAGATCAATTAGCTGAAATATCATATCGAATTCTGCCAAATCGGGTCATGTAGCATAGTCAAATTTGGGTTTATTTGAGATGGTATGACCTCAATTTTGCAACTTTAAAAAAAATATTATCCTTAATTATAATCTCAAAAGTTATGTTCCCCATTTTGTCACCCACTAAGTTATAATTCTTAAAAAATATTTGGTTTGGTGTTGTTGGACTTTGGTTCGTTGATCACATCTATCACTTTGTTAAAGGGTTTGTACAATTTTTCCGACGATTCCTGAAACGATACATATTATGTTTATGGTACAAATTTCAATTCATTTCTGATTCAAGTAGTTTCGGGTATTGTGGCGGCACTTCAAATTTCGGTGCGAAGATTATTGGTCGTGGTCTGCATTATTTGAAAAAATGAGGTTTGGGAATCCGAGAGGTGAATCGTGGTTGGTCAGGACATATTTTTTTTCTTTATGATATTTTAAGTTTATGTTTTTTAATTTCTTTAAGAATTTAAATTCTTATGTGATTTAATTTATTTTTTATAAATTATTACTAGAACTTTAAATTCCTTTTAAGATTTATAGTTTTTAATGTTGGAACCTTTAACTAATTATTCTGTAACATTTTATCATTTTTATTATTTTATTGTTTGACATACATGTGCTTGGCACATGATGTTTTTGGTTAGTTTTTAAACAATGTGAATCCGCGTGGGACTAATGTTACAATTTTGAAAACTTAAAAGATCATTTATGCATGAAAAATAAGTTAGGGAACCATATCTAAAATGCTAGGGACCATTTTGAAACGAGACCGTGTCTTGTGGAACCAAAAGTGCAGTTGCCTCTTATAGTGCACAATTTTTGTTCCCGAATTAGTTAGTCTTTGGGTCAAATACCGATTCATCACAAAGTTATAATGTCACAATTTTTTACACCCATTATTTTATTAAGTGCACACTCTTCTTTTATATTTTTTTACTCAATATTCCTATTTTAAAATTTTAATTTTATCCAACATATAATACTTACACTGACAGCTCTACCACTAATCTTATTCAATTTCAGTACAACTCCAACTATACCCATTTTCTTTACCTCTCTAATCTAATGTGAAAAACTCGATTAACGTCATTGCACGGGAATTTGTCTATCAAATATATAGATTTAAATTGTGTGTGAAAGAAATCAACAAAGCGAGTTCATTTGATTTTTTTTTTATCTTAATGCAATAATTTTTTTAGTAGTATATTTTTTTTATTAATTTATTAATGAACAACGATGAAAATTGTTTTTAGATCATGTATAGGAAATTTAAGTTTTCCTCCAAATAATTATGTTGAAAGTCAAATGGATCATTTTGAAATTTATGTTGAAAGAATTTATTTGTATAATTAGTGAGTTTTCTTTGAAATGCGACAATGCTAAACTAAAACGTCATTTGGTGAGATTTATATTTCTTTGGATGAATATCTATTTTTTTAATTGCTTACTGAAACTATGAATTTTAATATGTTTTTCAACACTTTTTTTTTTATTTGACTACCCTCATCTGTAGTGTCACGATCCTGCAACAAAGAAGAAGACAAAAAAAAAAAAAAAAGGAAAATTAAATTGGGAGTTGAAACCCACAGTGTCAGGTGTTGCAATTGCAACCTCTACACATTACAAGGTTGTCCAATCAATTTGTGTCACATGACATTATTTGATTGGGTATTTAAGTTTAATATGGATCAAATGTATATTATATATATATATATATATATATATATATATATATATATATATATATATATATATATATTGTGAATAATAAGTTATTTAAAAAAAACTAAAATTCGTATTTTTCAATTCTCTATAAGTAGACACCAATATTGACATATTTTGAAATATAATCTCATATCCTCTATTTTCTATTAATTTCGTTATTGTATCTTATTATAAATGTGTTTTAAATTATTTTTCTTTATATATTTATAAATTTAGAATATTAAGTTAATTTATGTATTTTTTATACATTTTAAGTATAATAAAAATTGATTATCAAATATATGTAATTAAAAAATTATTATTATTTTAAGCTGAGTTGGGTTGTGGATGAGAGTATAACAAAGATAAATTAAGTTGTGGGTTGTATAGGTGGATGAAATAGAAATTAATATAATTTATTTTAGGTTGAGTTGAAGGGAGGTTATGAGTATGGGTAGTCTTAGCACATACCAGTGTCAGGTGATTTTTTTTAATACAATGAGTTTTGTTCTGTTGAAGTGTGTCATAATTGTACATTTCTTCTCAATTTTTTTATGGATCGTCGCATGAGTATTCTCACTAAAGCTTGGTGAAAGTTTGTTAGATGTCGGATTGCATAAATATGATAAAATTATTTTAAAAAAGTATCATGATATTGATGTATAATGATGTCGGGCCAAGAATGATTTTCACTTATTATATATATCAAGGTTGAGAACTTTATATTGATCTTTTAGTTAAGTTCTTTAGTTGATTAATATTATTTGTGTTGTAAAATTTTAATTATGATATACTATTTTGTTATTGTATCAAAATTTTATTATTTTATGTAGATGTTAATGATTAGAAACAATTCGCTCTTGAGTTACAAAGATTTAAGTTTGGTGATTTTTATTAATATCTGAGGTACTTATTTTTGTTATATTTGTTTTAAATTATATGTTATATAATTTTGTTCATATGTTTTTTATTTTTATGTAACTATTTTTAAGAAAAAACATGTTTGTTTTTTTTTAATTAAAAAATAAATTTATAAATTAGTAATTCTTAATCAATTTAAATATAAATTTGTTCATAGATTATCTATTGTAAATTGCAACTATCTTAACTCAATATTTTACTCAATTCCTCTTCTTCTACATTCACTATCTTAATTCATAGTAATATTTACCAAGTATGACCACTATTAAATTTTAAATTTGTCTAACATATAATACTTACATCCACATCTCTAGAAATTTTCACTGTCAGTCTAATTTAATTTCAATACAACCACCAAATATACTTAGTCTCACACTGCTATTACTACTATTGATGATCATATTGCCAATATTTATTGATTGTATTTATCTCGATTTCAAATCACAAATGTATGAACACGAATACTTATAAGACATAGTTATCCTTGCACCAATATTTTATTATGATATATGTATAAATGATTACATGATGTGGTTAAATGAAAAGAAGTCACTTAAGTATTTCAGTTCCAATAATGTTTACAAGTGTGATTCGAAATTCGATGTTCTTGCTAATGTACATACTCCTTTTAAATTCTTAAATATAATGGTCTACATACACAAGTTCGAAAAATTATTATCCTTGAAACTCAACCCCCTCTGAGTTACATGAATAGAAAAAACATTTTTCTTATTGTTATAGTAACTTTATTAGTACTCCCTCAATCTCTGAACTACTTTCGTAGTAGAGGATGTCATATTTTTTAAAGAAAAAAAAAAGTATGTGAGTGTAGAATTGAATAAAATAATACTCCATCCATTCCGGAGTAAACTTCTCATAACCTTTTGTTGTTTTGTTTAAGAAGGTGTGTTTGTTAATACCAATAGAACAAATAAAAAAAATGAGTATTCACTACGTCTCACTACTACTTTTACACTGGTCTTATTTGAACGTCTCACAAATACTTTCACACTTCTAAAAATGAAATAACTTTCTCTCACAAATTCAATAAAGTAAAAAGTACTACTCCCTCCGTCCCGGAGTAAGTTTTTCACTTTTTTTTGGAACTTCCCCCCAATAAATTTTTCATTATATAAATGATAATAATAATACTTCACTACATATAATCTTTAACCTTCAAGCTCACACAATATTACAAAAAATGTCACTCATTTCATTAACTTTTCAGCACTATTCATTTCTTTACCCCAAAAGACAACATGTGGGTCCATCATATATTAATTACTATTTATTGATTAGGAGATGCATATATTAATGTCTTTAGTGGTTATCCAATATTATACTGCAAATAATTGTACTGGTTCAAATTATATATACTTACTTTGTCCTACAATGAACTTCATACTTTTTTTTATTCATTTGTCCCACAATAATCTCCACACCTTAAAATGAAAATAATACTCTCTCACAATATCATTTTATATTTATTTAAAACTCTTAAAAAGCCACTTTTTAATAAATTTTCTTAAAAAGTATGCCCAACAACATAAGTTTTAATAGGGACGAAACAAGTACAATTTATATCAGACATGTTATTTGATTAAGATGAGTATATTGTAAGAACTATAAAATAATATGTTATTCTTTATAAATATGTATTTTATAATGGAACAAACATTTGTTCATGATATGTTTGGTTTAAACTTTCAAGATCCAGCTTGAGGATTACACAAGTCAAGCTATGTTTGTTTCGAAATTATACAAGTTAGATTCCAAAATCCATCAAAATCCTAACCTATAACACATATACTTTCTTAATTCTCTCTCACCCCTTTTCTTTTCTCAATAACCCACATTTTTATTTTTTACAATGTACTAATATTTTCATCTCCTACTTTTTCACTATATACTTCCCAAACCAACTCTACTATTATTTTTTTCACTATTCATGAATTTTCCAATCCCCTGCAACTTAAACAAAACATACCCTATAATTAGAAAAGATTTTATTAAAAATTTTGTGATCAACCATTGTTTGATATTTTTTTTTTTTTTACATTTGTAAAACATAAAAAAATATTAATGATTATATTAAAACTTTAGTTATGAAAACGACTTCCACGCAAAGTTTAGATATATTTAAAAAAAATCAAATTATAATTTTTATATTAATAAAATTTTATTTCATTAAGTGTTATAGTATAAAGTTTGAAAAAAATATCTACCGTGCAATTCAAATACAATATTTCTACATTAAGTATTTTGGTACTTTACCGAAAATGGATATTGGCAGATAAACGGTCGGGCTCATTATACATCAGATGCATAGTGCTCTCACTCAACAATTAAGATTGTTTACACTGAAAAATACTACCTTCGTCCCTAAAAATTGGTCATGTTTTATGCGCGTGGTTTAATGAGATATGTCTGAGGATATTATAGGGTTTTCTGATGTTCATTTACGAATAAAATGATTGCTAATGGAAAGTTCATTTCACACACTTTCCATAAACAATTATTTAATTAAAAAAATAGACCTCTGAAAATCCCGTAATACCTCCGACATATCTCATTAAACCATGTTAAAAAAAAGAGGACCAATTTTCAGGGACGGAGGTAGTATAAGTTAGTTACATTGTTAAATATATTTATATTACATATAAAAATTTACACTGAATTTAATTTTTTATTGTAAGAATTTAAATTTAATCTAATACACTTTTTGGTTTAATCAAAATTTACTTTTATTACTGTAAATAGTCTAAATAGATTAGTGAAAACATTATTCACCATATGTATAATATAGTTATTCTTTGCGTGTACCATAAATATTTTATTCATATATTAAAAATGTTTAAAGTTAATATTTTTCATTAAAAAAAATCACAGTAAACTTTTAATTTTATCAATATTCACATTACATGGAAATTTAAGATATATGTTTTGTTAGTTAGGCAAATAAGGATGATGCTCAAATAAAGATTTTAGGTAATATGTGAAACTAAGTCATAATATAAATCTTTAATTGGGTGTATCAAAATTTTCATCAGAAGTATTATTGATCTAGATATAAACAAAAAGTTTAGTTATATATAGAGAGAGAGAGAAAAAAAATTGTAATTATTTAGTTTTATAAATATAATTGAGTTATAATTATAATTGAAAAATTGTAACAAATTCCGTCCGTGCGAAGCACGGGTAGGACGATCACTAGTAACTTAATAAAACAACTTAAATACTCCATCTGATTCAAAATAAGTGTCGTTCTAGAGATTTTAGGACAAATTAAGAATTATAAATTTTGACATATATACCCCACCTAAATCTCTAAAATATCTATTATATTTTGATAATATCTAACAGATCTGTTATATTTTAATATAATCCCTAAAATATCTCTTATATTTTGAATTTGAATTCGGGGTAAATCGGGAAAACACGTGAAAAAATAGTTAAAACGACACTTATTTTGAAACAAATTGTAACCTCTAAAACGACACTTATTTTGAATCGGAGGGGGTATAATATTAGCATGAAAATAAGATATATTGAACAAATTAAAAAAAAATATATATTTATATTTTTACCACAGGTCGAACACCAGGTGATCTCCTAAGCTTAGGAATTCCACCTTCACCAACTGTTATCAATGGGATTCCATCATCAATAATTTTCTGAAAAGAAACTCGAAAGTTTGGATTACTCATTCTATTACTTTACTCCAACAAATTATTTCTCGTTGATCAGACTCAGAAAAATTTGCAATATTTGAAAACTTCAAGCTATAATCTTTCCCAATAACGCCACCAGATTGACAGGTGCATTGGCCAAAGGTTCACAAAAACCATCCTTAATATACCCACCGGAATAATCAAATATAACAAAATGATAAGAAGAACCATGAACCAACTCAAAAAAAAAATAAGATCGCCAGAATCAACATCATATAATTTTTTTAAAACCGGAGCCAAAGTATAATAACCAGTTGGTTTCAGAAATTAGCACACGAAGCCAATGCTTTCGACACCAAGAAATAGATAGAGAACATTGGTATGCGATAAGAATCTCATAATTCCCAGAACTGATAAACCAATTACGAAATTCCAATGGCAGTTCCTAAAATTTAAAAAATAAGACGATCATCAGCCAGGATAGTAGATAACATGTGCATGAACTAAAAAATAACAAATAAAATGCTTACAATAAATTCCGAATCAAGATGCTTCTTAAACTGCAAACAAAAAAAACCTGAATCTCCTACTATAATAAACAATGTTAATACATAGTTGAAGGTCTTCAAACGAAACAACAACTTCACCTGAAAAAAAAATAGGATTAGCAAAAAATACATGCAATTAATTAAGGATAAACTTAAGAAAAGTATAAGAAGAATACACACATCTTCGAACAGATACACGATTAGTAAGAACCATGGCGGCAATAGTGAAACAACCCAACTGAAACCGTACAACAAATCAATAAAAAAACTTGGAAAATATCGATTTAAAATTCAACTGGATTAATAAATCATAGATAAAGTTGAAAGTGACATTAATCTGCCTAAAATCAATGGATATCAAATAGATTAGTCAGAAAAAAAATATTAATCTGACTAAATATCAAGGATTTACAAACACGAAATTGAAAGAAATGGATAAAAAAAATGTAAATTAATTCGGCAAAAAATTGAATAAGAACAAAAAAAAAAGGATTGTGAAAGATAGTAAAATAACAGTGGGAAAACCGATGGAATGAACCGAAAACCTCTGAATAAAGAAAGCAGCTGTAGGAAAGCAATAGAGAATAAGTAGAATGTAGAACACCTATAAAGTTAAATATGAATGAATCACTGGCAATATGAACAAATATAAACAATGAAAAAAAAAGAAACAATTATTAAATATATAAATAATTCATCCATTACAGGTTTGACCGAAAATATAAAATATATTGCTATATAATAAATAATTAACAAAAATATGATATATCTGAAATTTACCAATATATAGAACAATATTTCCAAACATACTAATATATCGTTTTAAAATAAATATAATATATACCAAAAATAAAATAATAAAATTACAAAAAAAAAAAAGTAATCGAAAAAACAATATCTATAATTTGTTCAGTTAGAAATCGAAATTATATATTAGTAAATTGGATGATCAACAAATTGAAATTCTAGACCAAAAAAAAAAAAAAAAAAAAAAAACTCAGACAATTAATAGTTATAATCAAATACCCTAAAGGAAAATATTCGCAGGATATTTATTTGCTAATTCACACCTTAGAAAATATTCACAATATTATAAGCGGAAATGATCACATGCCCACAGGTGGGCAAAATATAATATACCCACCGCGAATGTGATAATCTGCTTATATGTCATTATCACATTCGCATTGAGTATATTATATTGTACCCACCGTGGGCATGATATCATTTCCGTATTATAAGAAATGCATTTGACACAAATTAATATTTAAAACACAAAAGCAGGAAAAAAAAAGAAAAAAAAAAAGACCCCATAATGCCACAGTTATTTGCACTACACTTTCTGTTAAATACACCACCCTCTATTTTATTTTTTCGAAAATTTGTAAATTATATATATATATATATATATATATATATAAAGTGATTCCGTGGATAAAATTACTATTATTTAAAATATATACATATATATATATATATATACACTACATCCATGGAGATTTAAATCACAACTAATCGGAACAAATTGAATCATATATGTATCACGGATAAATATAATTACATACTGTATTATTATAAATATTAAAAATTACACAGCCAAATTGTTGATCACTAAATTATATTATTATATCTATAATAGTGGAGGGAGGAAAGGGTAAATATGAATTATATCTCAATTATATTTATGTAAATAGAATTGAATCAAAGTTTGATTACTAAAAATTATTAACAACATGAGAATGGAACCCAAAAGATAACCAGTTGTAAAAAATGTTACTTCTAATATTTGTTTTTTAAATTAATTTTTTAAATTAATGTCAAAATACAAATATTAAAAAAATATGTCATATCTTAATATGAATAATATACACACCATCTAATTTTTATTTCGACACCTTTATCATAGAGAAACGCTTATAAAATATACTGAACAAAACTTTTGGAATCGAGAGTTATATATATAAACAGATATTAACTGTTATTAAGTTAATTCATCAATATACATAAGGTATACAATTCTGATAATAATTACTTAAAAAAAAAATATTTTAAAGAAAATTAATCATGTTAAATTAGGAGACTACATTAATAAATTCCGGATTATTAAATAAAAGGAAATATTAGTTTCCTAAAATATTCAGTGAACACAAAACATAACTTTTGATGAAATAGGGAATAAATTGTGGAACTGAAATCGAATCATACAAAAAAAAGTTATGTCGCAATATTTTACTGTGTGAATAAATTTGAAAAAAAAAATTGAAATATTATAACTTATGAATATATTTTTTAAAGGCAACACATTTAAAAAAATAATAATGTATCAATCATTATAAATTTTACAAACAATATATTAAAAAAAATCACAACAATTACAAATAATGTTTTAATGATGATAAGGGATTAGGAAACAACTCGTTTGAATTAAAAAAGAATGGAAACAATCACGTTAAATTAAATACGATTTATAAGGATGGATTAAAAAAAAAACGTTTCCAAATACTGCAATGCAAAAATCACGGAAATATTAACAGAATACAAACCACTCAATAATGTGGATATTACACACGACCTTATAGTGACTCAATAGTAACCGAATATTCCTTTTAAAAAAAATTAAATCGAATATTTTTCTAGAAAAAACATAAAACCTAAATTAATTCTTCAGCCTTTGAAAGTTGGAATATATTAAATTTAAGGGTTAATTGCATATAAATACACCACCTTTTTTCCAACTTTCAATTTAATCCTGAACTTCACGATTAAATTATAAAAACCCAACCTTTTAAAAAATTTAAATCCGATACATATTTTTGTGTCTCTGCCCGTTTCCGACCGATATTTGGTGACGTGTCTTGCCTTTTTGTGTCTCCGCCCGTCTTCGACCGATAGCTGGTGATGTGTCTCGGCTAGACACGTCACCAGATACCGGTAAAAAATGAGCGGAGACACAAAAACATGTATTGGATTTAAATTCGTTAAAAGGTTGGGTTTTTATAATTTAATCGTGAAGTTCAGGATTAAATTGAAAGTTGAAAAAAATGTGGTGTATTTATATGCAATTAACCTTAAATTTAATTACGCCGGAAATAAAAAAAATAAAAAATTTATAGCATCTTAAACTATCCAAAAATAACTCATAAATTTATGAGCAATATTTTAAAATTTAAAATAAATAAAATAAAATATTAATATATTATTTCCACCAAAAATGTAACGGATTTTGAAAGAGAGTACATAATGAAGATGGAATGTATAATCTACTTGAATTACGCGAATTGGTGGATGAATTTTAAATAGTATTGAAAATCTTTTGTTAACTGGGAAAGTATTGACCAATTCTTCCAAATATTTTAACACGGATTAATTAAAGTCAATTGGTTACCCTGCTATTTTGAAAATCTTTTGTTAACTGGGAAAGTATTGACAATCCTAAATATATACTACTTTTTAAATAAAATTCGGACATATTTAATTATGTTAAATTAAAGGAAATAAGTTATTTTAATCAATATAAATATGTGTTTCAATTTCAATATTTAAAAAATCTTAACAAAACTAAATTTGATTGATTTATATAATAGTGTTTCAATTGTAATATCTAAATAACACTCACAACTCAAACAAAATACATTATCGTAAATAATATAAAAAAAATGTTTCAATTTAATTATTTATATAATGTAGAGAAAATTAGACTTAATTTTATTAACAATAATATTTAAAATAAATGGGTTGATTTATAATAACAATTTTCAAAATAATATTTAAAAAGAATGGGTTGATTCTAAAAATTGTATTAAACTATAATATTTTAAAAAGTGGGTTGATTTATAATAAATGTTTTCAAAATATATTTAATATTTAATTACGTGGGTTTTGTCTTCTTTAATACGTGGGGTGAATTATGTATGTTGAGTAGTGAAATTATTACTAAATTATAGGAACAAAATGACAATAATCGCAAAAACTGCAACAAAAAATATATTTGAACAATTATTTTTTATAAGCAGATTAGAAAATGATATAATATGTTAATAAATAACGGCATATTTAAAAACTCTAACAAAATTATTTTAACCAAATTTTTTCATAATCAGATTAGAAAATGATATAATACGCCCAATAAAAAAAATGATATAATACGTTGTACATTTTATTTTTTTAGTTAACTCAATAGCAAAAAAAATCTCGATGCATACAATCGTTATGTATACAAACATTCAAATATCGAATAAATCTAGATGCATACATTATTATCATTTATATACATTTATATTAACAACCTCTTTTAAAAAAATAATTAAAACATATCCAAGTACATAGGATTATTATTTAATTGGTATATATAAATAACAATCAAAACTCAAATCAATAATTATTGTTTTGATGAAAACCAATCCAATACCAAACACACGTCCAAAAAAACTACAAATTGTATCCAATCAAGGCCTATAATCAATTGAATACACTAACTGATGCAACAAATCAAGGTCAGTTATAAATTGTATCAACATCATTCACATCAATTAATATTCTTTCCTTATTATACATTTTTTCCAAGAAAGCTAAAGGTTTAATTTAATAAAAAAATGGAGAAAGAGAAAGTTAATTAATATTTAAGTATAAGTAATTATAAAACCTGAAACATAACGTGTCATCATTAATCCAATAACTAAAAGGAACGTAATCATATATATGAAATACTGATACGCGAAACAATGAAATATATTATTTGAGTTGCTCCTTTAAATTAAAAAGAAACAAATATATTTCTAGATCAAAACGAAGCAGGCCAATTAAAATGATTGAAATGATAAAGCCAAATAATATAAGAATCAGTCAACCAAATAATATAAGAATCAATCAAACTTTTTTATTAGAATAAAATCGAACAAACCACTGTATAAATCGATTGATATCTGAAAATATAATAGATTGAAACAAATAAATCATCCAACACGAAACAAATTCTTAAAGGATATTAATCACCATACCGTAATCTAATACAAAAATACAAATGATAACTTATGTCCAAATTCCTAAAATTACAGATACATTACACCAAATGATAAGTCATAAAAAAGACCCGATATATAGCAGCAAATCCATCATCAACTATCTTCAAAACACTACATACCACTTGCTGCGAAAATCGACCGCAAAGCCACCAGGGGAAAAAAATGTTGATGATAAAAAAACATAAACAATGTTGCATATTACCAGAGAAAACACACAACCATTTATAGTGTGATAAATTGTAACGGAAACCAATTTGATTCCGGAAACACAAGAAATAAAGGAATCAGACTAATACACACAATAATACATAAATGTAGCAATTAATCACATACCATATCAAACGAATGAATTGATCCAACGACATCCAAGAAAAGAAACAAATACGATCTACGGTCGAGACAGTTTAGAGCCAAAACTATATATGGGAATCCTGACTCTATTATATATGTAAGATGATATGATTTATTTTATTAAACAATGAATGTATAATTAGTTGGGAAACTAAGTTAATTTGTCTATACCTTCTTAGTTGTACATTGTTATATTATGTGTGTGAGTATACACGTGATTTCCCCTATAATGAGTAGTACATAGTACCTTAATTTGTACGATTATATTCATCGGTATATAGGCACATTAATCATATATATGCCAGAAACAACCTCGACCATATCAGGCACAATTAGAGTGACCCCCTTGAACAGTATACTATATCTCTAATAGGGACGACAACATAATTAGATTTAATTCTTTTTAAATTAATCGTTAACGAATTAATACTATACATACTTCTAGAAGACCTTAAAATGATTAAATGACAAGAATAGAAAAAAGATAATGATGACTACTTTAAATTTACTCTACTTTTATTTGTTTTCTTATTTTCCTGAATTGCTATATTGCGAAAATATGTATACACTCCAAATATCAAATGAAAATATTAATGCTTTGCAAGGGATTTAAACCAAATCCGTCCTCTATCTTTTCACCTTTATTAAAATGGTCCTCTATTTATTTGCTTTATCAATTTAGTCCTGTATCTATTCAAGTTTCGCCAAAATGATCCTAATTGGCCTAAAAATGTACAAAACCTCACCGTTTTGGTCCTATATTTATTTTCTTTACCAATTTAGTCCTGTATCAATTCACATTTCTCCAATTAGGTCCTAATCGAACGCATAAAACATAAAATGCTACATTTTTAGTCATGCGAACTAGTTTTTTTGGGGGAAGCCTATGATGTGGTTTTTTTTTTTAATGTGGCACTAGCGGTGGCCAGCTTTGCATATAGACCCAGTCGTTTAACTAGGTTCACATTTTTTTTCCGTTTGACACCGGAAAACTCCCCCACACCGATTCACCTGGGAACATGGTTCTGATAACATAATTAGGGCCCCCGATGGACCTCCACCTCTGCATTGGTATGATATTGTCCGCTTTGGAACGAGCTAGCCTGCACAAATTTATTTTTGGGCCTTCCTAAAAATATATCATACCAATGGAGAACTTGTTCATCCTTATAAACCCCAAAAAACTCCCATATTATTTTGATGGGATTTAAACCAAAATCATCATCTATTTTTTCACCTTTATCTAAATAGTCATTTATTTATTGTTTTATCAATTTAGTCCTGTATTTCTTCAAGTTTCGCCAAATTGGTCCTAATTTGATGAAAATTGGTTTTATGCTTTATGCGTTCAATTAGGACCTATTTGGAGAATGTGAATTGATACAGGACTAAATTGGTAAAGAAAATAAATATAGGACCAAAACGGTGAGGTTTTCTACAATTTTAGGCCAATTAGGATCATTTTGACGAAACTTGAATAGATATAGGACTAAATTGATAAAGCAAATAAATAGAGGACCATTTTGATAAAGGTGAAAAGATAGAGGACGGATTTGGTTTAAATCCCTGCTTTGCAATTATAAACTAAGGGGAAATTGCAAAAATAGTCTCATAAGAATTGGTTCTCATGAATTTGGTCTTTTTTTAAGCGCAAATAGTCTTATACGATTTTTCCGTCAAAAAATAACGGATGAGGCCCACACGCCCGTTAGTTTTCTGCCAAAAACCCGCGCGTATAATTCCCAACTTAAAAATAATTAATTTCCAACATCTTAAAACTCTACGAACTAAAGTTTCAGAATCGCCTACATACTTGCATTTTACCTTGAAATGATTGTTAATAGCAAAAGCTGACCCATTTCCCTCCAAAAATCAAGTTGAAAAGGTTTTTCCATCCAATATTCCATAGAAAACTGTAAAATATTTAACGGATGAGACCTTTTCTGCAAAAAAATGGGATAAAAAAAGAACATGAAACCAAATCTGTCAAGTACAAATTTTCATGGGACCATCCTTGCCATTTACCCGATAAACTAATTATACTATTATATTTTATAGAATTGTTTTTTGAACATTTTTTTTGACAGAAAATGTTAATGAAATAGTAATAATTTCATAAGGCCAACTTTAATTGTGAGATTCCTATCATAATGTATATATATATATATATAAAATCTGGGATACAAGGTTTGATTTGATTTGATTCGATTGTAGGATGAAATCATGTCGATGACCTCAAAAGAAAATCAAACCCTAATTAAGTAGATTCAAATGTAATAACTACTCCTAATAAACACACTCATCAGTCACACAGTACATCATGAATGAATCAATAATCCAACAAAATAATGGAAAGATTTTTAACCAGTTCAATATTAATCCACGGTTTAGATTAAACTAAGTTAAATTCTATAAGTAATTTCACAGTCTGTATACAGATACAAACAGAGATTTAATGGAACATATATATATAGAAAGAAATTAAGGGATCCAGAGAGAGAAGAATACCAAAAACAATGACTTCGTTTCCTTTATTTCAATCAAGAGCTAGCAACAAAACCAAATCCAGCTAAACACAAAATAAAGCAAACTAAAACAATTGAACAATTAAAATTTCAAACATAAAGAAATCAATCGAGGGTTCGGACCGTTAGGCTTCAATTCCCACGTATGAGAATTAGATGGATGGAAGAAGGAAAGGCATCATCTAGCTAGCTAGGGTTTCTTCTTTCTTCTTCAATTCTGCAGCTTGTTGGAAGATAGCTATATAAGTTTATTGATCTTCATTTTCCAGTATTCTGATGGGGTGTTTGTGTTGATGGATGAAGGCCAAGGCCGGGGTGGGGGTGGTTGAGGTGGGAAAAGGAGGAGGGGCATTTTCACGTGATGATGAATAAGTAGTAATGATGAGGACAACATTATTATAACACTGCTCCCAGTCCCTCTGATTATATTTATATGTACTCATGCTCATGGGGCTAACTCCTTTAAACCAAATGTATATATACAGATCTGGGCTCTTCATCCTTAAAAAAAAAAAAAAAAAAAAAAAAAGGCCCATAGTCATTATCGCAGAGATTAAAAAATTAAAGTTATTATTAGTTTTATTATTCTACCTATGGTGTGAAATCATTTCCCAAAACAACTATTAGTACTTTGATTAGATAGTGATTCTGTGATTAGGAAAAAAACAAGATGTATACATTTAATAGGGGTGAACTTGAAAATGAAAAATTAATGATATAATTAAAAGCAGGTTTTATATGTAAATGATTCATATAAACTAATCGTGAACATGTTTTAAAATATCAAATATTACAATAATATTATAATTTTATTATAGGAGTATCCAAAATTGAGGTTAGTGGTATCATAAATTTATTTTAAGAGTTGGTTTTATACGAAAATGGTTCATGATAGATTTATCATGAAACTATTTTATAGTATCAAATATTTGACCAGGAAATGTCACCAGGAGTATCAAAAGTTTATCATAAACCATTTTCATATAAAATTTTATCTATAATTTAACATAGTAACCTATATATTTTTGGTATATATTATAGAATTTTGGTATAAATTGGTATTTGTCATTATATGGTTGTCATCTATGTCCTATGTCAATATTATGCTTATGTGTCATTCACTACAAAAAAAACACTGTTTTGCGACGGAATTAGCGACGGAAAATCCGTCGCAAACAGTGTTTTGCGACGGGATCTGCGACGGACACGTATCCGTACCTAAAACAGCCGTAGCAAATTTTTGCGACGGATTCGGCCATCCGTCGCAAATTAACGACGGAAAAATCCGTCGCAAAATCGGCGGGTCAGATCCGGCCGGGTCACACAGAATTTGCGACGGACAATAATTCGTCGCAAACTTTTCGGGTCAGACCCGATCGGGTCAACAACATTTGCGACGGCTAAATTCCGTCGCAAATGTTTTTATATATTTTTTATACTTTTTTGTGTTATAATTTGCGACGGGCTGTTTTCCGTCGCAAAATTCAATATTTGCGACGGAATATGGCCATCGCAAATTACCGAGCCTATACAAAAAAAAAAGTGGCTCGCGTGGTTCGAGCCCGGGCACCCGAGGCGGCCGGGGCGGGCGCGGACCACTGGGCCAACCGGCCCATTCCTTATTATATGCAGCCCACCTTCTATATTAGTCTTATTAGGCCTGAAACAATTAATCCATTTTTTGCGTCCAAGGGGAACCGAACACGGGACCTTTTGTGCAAGAGGAGAGGGCGCGCGCCACTAGGGCACAAGCTACTTTCGTTTATTTTTTTGCAATTAATTGTATATGTATTCAAATTAAGTTATTTTTTTTATAATTCACCAAATTAATTTCTTTTCGTATCTAAGTTGTTTATTAAAATATTTTGCCCAACTATTTTTTTTATTTTGTAAAATTATTTATTTCGACTCCCGCTTAAATTTATAATTCGTTCATTTGTACGCAATTAATTGTATATGTATCCAAATTGACTCATTTTTTTTCTACAATTCACCAAATTAATTCATTTTCGTTTCTAACTTGTTTTTATAAATATTGGGGCCATTTAATTTTTATTATTTCTGTAAAACTATTTATTTCGACTCCCGCTTAAATTTATAATTCGTTCATTTGTACGTAATTAATTGTATATGTATCCAAATTGACTCATTTTTTTTTCTACAATTCACCAAATTAATTCATTTTCGTTTCTAACTTGTTTTTATAAATATTGGGGCCATTTAATTTTTATTATTTCTGTAAAACTATTTATTTCGACTCCCGCTTAAATTTATAATTCGTTCATTTGTACGCAATTAATTGTATATGTATCCAAATTGACTCATTTTTTTTTTCTACAATTCACCAAATTAATTCATTTTCGTTTCTAACTTGTTTTTATAAATATTGGGGCCATTTAATTTTTATTATTTCTGTAAAACTATTTATTTCGACTCCCGCTTAAATTTATAATTCGTTCATTTGTACGCAATTAATTGTATATGTATCCAAATTGACTCATTTTTTTTTCTACAATTCACCAAATTAATTCATTTTCGTTTCTAACTTGTTTTTATAAATATTGGGGCCATTTAATTTTTATTATTTCTGTAAAACTATTTATTTCGACTCCCGCTTAAATTTATAATTCGTTCATTTGTACGCAATTAATTGTATATGTATCCAAATTGACTCATTTTTTTTCTACAATTCACCAAATTAATTCATTTTCGTTTCTAACTTGTTTTTATAAATATTGGGGCCATTTAATTTTTATTATTTCTGTAAAACTATTTATTTCGACTCCCGCTTAAATTTATAATTCGTTCATTTGTACGCAATTAATTGTATATGTATCCAAATTGACTCATTTTTTTTTTCTACAATTCACCAAATTAATTCATTTTCGTTTCTAACTTGTTTTTATAAATATTGGGGCCATTTAATTTTTATTATTTCTGTAAATTTATTTATTTCGACTCCCGCTTAAATTTATAATTCGTTCATTTGTACGCAATTAATTGTGTATGTATCTAAATTGACTCATTTTTTTTTCTACAATTCACCAAATTAATTCATTTTCGTTTCTAACTTGTGTTTATAAATATTGGGGCCATTTAATTTTTATTATTTCTGTAAATTTATTTATTTCGACTCCCGCTTAAATTTATAATTCGTTCATTTGTACGCAATTAATTGTGTATGTATCCAAATTGACTCGTTTTTTTTTTCATAATTCACCAAATTAATTCATTTTCGTTTTTCACTTGGTATATATACAATAATTTAGTAATTCTAATCGTCGTCTTCTTCCTCGTCATCCTCATCATCATCTTCATCCTCTTCCTCATCTTCATCCTCTTTCTCTTCCTCTTCCTCTTCCTCTTCTTCTTCCTCCCCACCGTGCTCTTGTCCATCACCCTCATGATCACTTTCAATCATTATCATTTCTGGATTTGCAGCAAGTAAGTCGACAAAAATATTCACACCTGCTTGATCAACCTCTGTTTGAGCCTCTTGTATCTCTGTTTGAAATGGATCTGTTGGTTCTACACCGTCTTTGTTTGACGGATTAGAAACTTCAACCAATGATCTTGCCTTTACTTTGCAAACTGTCCTCAAGTTGGGCCTACTTGATCCGGGGTATTTGCAATAATATACCTGAGATGCTTGCGTTGCAAAAATATAAGGATCGTATGCCGCCGGAAACTTCTTTCCGGTGTTGATATCAACAATCTTGTAGTTTTTATCGACTCTTGTTCCTTGGTTCCCTGGATCATACCATTCACACAAGAACAACACTATCGTCCTGCTCGACCAACCCGTATATTCTATTTCAACTACTTCTTGCAGCACTCCATAGTAATCGATGGGTTATTCGTTGTAGTTTGCACCGATAACGCAAACACCACTGTTTGTAGTCGATTTCGTTGAAGCATACGCTTCAGTATGAAATTTGTATCCATTTGCGTAATATCCGTGGTATGATACCACACTACGTAGTGGTCTTTTGCTCAGAGCTTCAAGATCTGGGTTGTTATTAAGTAGGCCATTTTGTCCCTGTAAATATTAAATTATCATGTATAAAAATAATAACATATTTGTTATAAGGTAAAAATCATATAATTATGTGGTACTCACGTAAAGTTGGAACCAAAACATAAAATCATTGCGGATGGATTGAAAAACTGTTGCATCTGTGATGTCTGGTTCTACTTGACGCTTATACTCACAGAACATGCTTATATATCAGAAAAAAGAAATTAATTACTTTTCAGATATCAACAGTATACATATTGTAAAAAACTCAACTATAAAATTAAATTACTTACTCTATATACGGTTGGACTTCAGGACAATTCATCAAAACATATGAATGTATTGTTTCCTCTTCAATACTGCCCCTGAACGGCCGTTTGGTGCCCTTACCCATTGGTCGACCCGGATGCAAAAATACAGATAACATACCTTCAACATCACGAAGGGGATGGTCTACTCCACGACCATCGTAGTTGCGAGGCACATTTCTGATTCTGGTTTGAACTTGATCGCCGAAGTAGTAAGAACAAAATGCTCCAATCTCTTCAGTAAGGTATGCATTAACAATTGATGCTTCGATGTGGGCCGCATTTCCAATATTGAGCTTTAAATTGTGCAAATACCTAAAACATTCTTGTGTTAGAAAATTTATTCAGTATTGATCTTAAAAGTCGATTTAAAAAATGGTATAGAATTACCTCTCAAAAGGGTACATCCATCGATACTGTACGGGACCAGCAATTGAGGCTTCATACGCTAAGTGTACGGGTAAGTGCTCCATCGAGTCGAAGAAGCTGGGTGGAAAAATCCGCTCAAGTTTGCATAGAATAACAGGGATCTCCTCATCCAAACGCCTCATGTCCTCAACTGTAATCGTTGATGCCGTTAAGTGTCTGAAAAAGAGACTTAATTCTGTGATGACACTCCATACATTCTTGGGAAGTGAGTACCGAAATGCAATAGGTAAGAGTCGTTGCATGAACACGTGACAATCATGACTCTTCATTCCAGACACCTTTCCGGTTTCCGTGTCAACTCTGTCTCCCAAATTCGACACATAATTGTCAGGGAAGCTCAACTCTTTCACCCACTTACACAAATTCTTCCTTTCTGCTTTACTAATTGTGTAAGAGGCCTGGGGATATGTTCTTGTCTGCTCATCCTTGTGTAGGGAAGCACGAGAACAGAAGAGCCTCAACTCATCTCTGGATTTTGAAGTGTCTTTGGTCTTCCCTTCAGTACCCACGACCGTATGAAACAGGTTGTCGAAAACATTCTTCTCTATATGCATCACATCCAAATTGTGTCGAATCAACAACTTGCTCCAATAAGGTAAGTCCCAAAAGATACTTCTCTTCTTCCAACCACCCTGGATACGTTTATTATGCTCCATTGCACCCGCCTCAATTGTCTTCATCAAATCAGTGACTGTAACCTCATACAACAACGAATCACCTGAAATAATTAATTTATATATGGTTAACTTATATATATGAGACACATAGACATCAGTAGTGATTCAGTACCCAGACACATACCTGATCGAATCCGTGGTCTTGGGCGGCCTACTGCATTTTTACCCTTTAGAAAGTTTGTTTTGTTCCTCCGAAAGGGATGATCAGGAGGAAGAAACTTGCGATGGTTGTCGAACCATGACACTTTTCTACTCAACGGAAGATAGAATGCATCAGAACCGTCCATGCAATACGGGCATGCTAGTTTTCCTGCTGTTGACCACCCAGACAACATAGAAAATGCTGGAAAGTCACTAATGGTCCACAAAAGTGCAGCTCGCATTGTGAAGTTCTGCTTCCTATGAACGTCGTAGGCCTCCACCCCCGTAGACCACAAAGATTTCAACTCTTTAATCAATGGCTGGAGATATACATCCAATTTATGCTTGGGGTTGTGTGGTCCAGGCACCAAGATACTAAGAAATATATGTTGAGGCTTCATGCACAACCAAGGAGGTAGATTGTACGGGGTCAACAGCACAGGCCATAATGAATACTTTTTTCCGTGCATTCCAAATGGGGCAAAACAATCCGTGCACAAGCCTAACCTCACATTTCTTGTCTCCCTTGCAAAATCTGGGAACTCCCTATCAAGATGTTTCCATGCCTCCGAGTCTGCAGGATGCCGCATCTCTCCAGAATTCTCACCAGAACACTCCTCAGCATGCCATGTCATGTCTTTAGCCGTGGCACTGGACTGATACAACCTCTCTAGACGAGGAGTGATGGGAAGGTAATACATTGCCTTATAAGCCTTCAACTGCACTTTCTTCTTACTTTTTGTACGACCAGATGGTTTGTACCGTGGGTGACCACACATCTTGCAATGATCCTGATCCTCATCCTCATCCCAAAACAACATGCAACCGTTTGTACAACAATCAATCTTCTCAAAGGGTAGACCCATATGTTTCAAGAGCCTCTTGCTCTGATAGAAATTATCAGGCGCCGTGTTGTCTTCAGGTAGAGCTCGTTTGAATAATTTAGCAAATTGATTGAACACTTTTTGACTGACCTTGCCTTCAGTTTTGATGTTCAACATTTGAGCATTGAATGACAATTGCGTCTCAGTCTCACAACCAGGAAACAACTTTTGATCAACGGTTTTAAGCATATCAAAAAACTTCTTTGACCGATGATTTGGTTCCTCCTCCATAGGTGTTTCATTGAATTGTGGTTGACCACCCAAAACAGATTCTGCAATCATCATCCGATATCTATCAAGTTCATCCTCTATTTGTGGTTCAAATTGAGTATACGGAACATAACTTGAACCACCAACATCAGAACTTCCACCACCGCTCCACCCAGTATACCAGTATTCTACGGTTTCAATGTCAACATTCCACCGTTGTTCACCGTGACTGGTCCAGTTGTAATAACGGGGAACAAAACCGGAAATCACAAGATGAGTTCTAACCTCATCAACACTCAAGAATCTCATATTTCTGCATCTTCTGTCTTTACACGGACACCTAATATTACCCATACAATCCATATTGCATGGATGTTGTAGTGCAAACTCAATAAACTCATCAATTTTATTGCAAAAGACAGAGTTAATGCCTCCTCCTATCATTCTAGGTATTGAGTACATCCAACCACGATCTGGAAATTGCATCTGTTACAAATTAAAAGTAAATATCACATGAGTTGTAAAAAATTGGGCAGAGTTTGCCTAAAAATAAGGATATACACAATTTTTCTTCACAAAAATCAATCCAACGCAACCATATATATCAATCATAGTAAACCAATCAAATAAACAAACATCACACAATTTATCTAATAGTGTACAGAAAAATTGAGCAGAGTTTCGACTAAAAATAGGTATAAAATATCACACAAACTAAAATTAACCTAAACCCATCAAATAAACATATATCATCAATCATACTAAAACCCATCAAATAAACATATATCATGCTCATTACCTAATAGTGTACTAAAAAATTAAAACAATAAAAATATGACAATTAAACGGTTAAAAATGTGAAAACGTACGGTGAAGTTGAAGGCAATGACAAATACATACGCTGAGGTTGAAGGCAATTACAAATACACCAATTATACGTGAAGAACATATTAAAACCGTATCATTTCTTATTTTTTTTCGTGAGTGAAAGTGAAAGGGAAGAAAAAGGAAGGAGACTGGTATAAAACTGCGTAAATTTGCGACGGCCTAAATTTCCGTCGCAAATTGCATAATTTGCGACGGCTATTCCGTCGCAGAGCTCTTTTGCGACGACACGGGTCAATTATTGGCCACCAACCCGCCTGACAAATTTCAACCGCTCACATTTGCGACGGTTTTAGTCCGTCGCAATTACAAAGTTTAAAATTGCGACGGCCTCTTGTTAGTGTTAGTGTCCTAGAGACAATCCATCGAAATGACATAATACTAAGATAATATTCAGATTTGGTTTAATATTATTATTGGTTTAATATTAAATGTATGGCGTTACACTTATCTGAATATGATGTTTGATTGTTTACATATATTCTTATTTGTGTTCCCATGAATCACTACTGTCATTGAGTGAGTGAGAACTCAGATGACTCAAGTATGATTCTCAAATAGCCCCGATCAAGGATCATCAAGAATGAGATATTGATGATGCAATTGAGATTGGTGTGCGATCTGCATCATACTCTTAGAGAGTGTAGTAAGATCTCACTTACTACGAGATACCGGGTATCTCATGATGGATGCACAGATACCTTAGAGGGTATTGGTATACCCATCCGAGAAACCGTTTGATGTAATTCCACATAATGTGTCTACGGGTGTCTCGGTTAGTGGGAGCGATGTGATACTCTTCTGACTTGAGGTCAATACGCACGACATGTGTGGAGTGGTGAACTTTGACCATGACCGACGCTTGCACCCTTCCACGGGTAGATATGGCATGGATTGGGTTCATCACGAAATGTATGTGCGTGGTAGTTGAGCCAAGAATAGGATTCATTCCTCAATGTGGATTTAGAGAGAATACTCGTCTTCTCATCATAATTGGATCTAAGTCGTCGGTCGACGCACATCAACTTAGACTTTGTGGCTAAGTGTGATATACTTGATCAATTAGTGATTGGAGATAATATGATTAAGTTATTTGAATAGACACTTCATCATGTTCAAGGCTTAATCGAGTATTCGTGAATGAAAGGAAGATATCACAATAGCCTACAATATTACAGGTAGTTGCAGATTTCCTCGCAACGTACCTCGTATATTGAGAATGTCTGATTTATTGTCTAGGATTCAATTAAGACCGTTAGTTTGACTAATCGCTCGATATACGAGGGCCTATGGGTCACACAACAAGTAATGACAATTTACCAATTAGAGTTGGTTGATTAAATATTGTATTGGATATAATATTTAATTTATGGAGAATGTAATATAATAATAATTATATTTGGAATTAATTATTATTATTATTAATTAAATTGGATTTAATTAAATATGAAATCCCAATAATAATATTTGGAATATTATTATACAAGAATAATAGATATGGTAAAGATATTATTCGTAGGAACATATCTAGGGAGATATAATCTGTAGAGATTATATTACGGGCTAGGCCCGATATCTTGCTTAGGAATTAAGCCAAGTTAATCCCTATAAATATGTGTCTCATGGGAATTCCGAAAACGATACAAGAAATATAATTTCTCCATAAAATCTCAGTCTGAATTTTCCTAGCAAATTCGTCTCGAGATTCAACGCTGGCATATCGGTGCGGGTTGGTAGAAAGTCGTTACGTGGATACCATAGTTGAGGATTCAACGTACAAATCGATGTAAGGATTTATATGTTATTATTTATCCTTTATATTTTATGTTATACAACTGTGTTTCAGATTCGTTGTTGGTGAATCGTATTCTTCCGCTGCGCCGAACATGGTGTTCGTGCCTCTAAAATCCAACAGTGGTATCAGAGCTTCCAGGCTCGGTTGTATACATATTTTTGCGTAAATTTGTAAGTAATATATTGTGTGTAATTCAATGTTTGTTTTGCCCAAAACGAGTTCAGATTTATTTGGAATGAACCTGAATTGTATTTCGAAAATATTTTATTGTTATAACTTGGAGTTACAATTAAATTTTTTTCTTTAATTTGGTTTTGGAAACCAAATACCACTGATTGTGGTATACAAAATTTTGATTAATAATTTTTTTTTTTTAATTAAAAGGTATGTGAAATAGTTTCTGGGAAAATGAAATCACATCCCTTTGCTTTCGACTATTGCCGTATACTTTGACTAAAGAGTGAAATAGAATTTGAGTTTTAATATAAAAAAAAAAAGATTTGAGAAGAGAGAGAAATTGGATTTCTCTTTCCCTCTGGTAAACCAAAATCGCACACTGGGATACCCAGAAGTTTTTCGGCTAGGGCGACGGAATTTGGAGATGCAGGAGGCGGGTCTGGCCGCTGCAATCTCGAAAAATCTAGTGATTCTGTTTTGAACGAGGGCTTGACTGGTTTTCCGCCATTGATGCGAAATTGGAACTTGCTGGGCAAGTGAGACTCGCTCGTAACCGAATCGGGGAGCGGTTTGCAGCGGCGGCGCTGGGCGCTGTGCCGTGAACCACCATCATCAGCCATCGTAGGCGACGCCATCATCAGCCATCGTAGCACGGCGCTTCGCGGACTTTTGTGGACGGGCTTCGCGGGAAGGGCTTGCTGGGCAAGCATCGCTTCCCATCGCTGATATTGCAGACTCCGTCCGCCGCTGAAGCCAGCTCTGGTATTGATGGCGGCTGTTTTCTGCACAAGCGGCTATTTGGCGTGAAAGAGTTAGGGCCTAGGTTGAGAATTTGATTCTCCCCAGACCCTTCAATGCAATAACAGATTATTTGCAATTAAATCCCTGAACTAATTTTAAAATTCTGATTTTTAAGGCCATGTTTGGCTTGTATTTAATTAGATAAAATAAGGGGTTGTTTGGTTGGACCAAATTTGTAAAATTTGATAAATTAATTTTTTTGGGCAAAATAATTTTGAAAGGAACTTTAGAAATTGACCGAGAGCTTGGAGCTTGTTGGTGTTTCTAATTTTAGCAATATTTTACCTACGGATAATTAATTGTTAAGCACATATATTTGATTTACGTGTTATTAAATATTATGCATGTTTATTTGACTTATGTGCTAAATATTTAATATATGCTTTATTTAAGCAAATTTAATTTTTGAAATAAAGCATGAGAACTTGATTAGTTGCTCCCCACTTGTATAACTGTTTATGTGAAGCGATATTTACATTATTAGTTATAGTCCGCCTTAAATTGTTTGGGTAGGCGGCACCCAATATTTGTCGGACCGTATTGTATGTTTGGGTAGACGGCGCCCAATATATGTTTGTCCGCACATGTCATGTTTGGGTAGGCGGCGCCCAATAATTGCTCAAATGTGACGTAGTTATCATGTTGGATCTCGATTAAGCAATTAATACCCCGCATTTAAAATGATCCTCACTAAAATATGGTTTTTCATTGGATTGAAAGATGTCTTCCATTAAAATTAAAAGTAAACCGGAGATTTCGTTCCAATGAGTATTTAAGGCCCTAGTCTTTTGCTCGGATCTACATCTAACGGGAATTTTATAGGGACACGTTTGTCGCCGCTTAATGGTTGTAAACCAACTTAATTCTGTTTCACCAGCCCTAGCAGGGAAACGAGGATTAGGTGACATCCGATTGAACTAGGTTCAATCAACTAGAAATTGCGTGAGGCAATTGGTTTAGAGACCTACCAGTTCTGTTGTTGCAATGTTCAGCCCTAGCAGTCATTGTAATAGTAGGAATGTGGATCCTAGTCCATTACAATTTACACTAGATATAAATTCGTACTCTTCCGATGAGGTCGTTGAGTATGTAAAAATAATGGAGACAAAATAAATTAAAAGGCCATGTTTATTTTGATTGCTGAATATTGATCATAAGAATTTTGTGTTTAATTCCCGTTTTAATTTATTTCTCTAAAAAAAAAACTGTTGAAATGAATAACTTGTCATTTGGAAATGTTTTGGAAACAAACAAATTGGCTGGACCATATTTTTCTGGACTAGCACTGAAATGTGTGTTTGGTGCTAAGGCAAGAAGAGATTGAGTACGTGTTAGACACGACAATCCCTTTACCCCTGAGGCTGGTTCAGTTGAGGCTGCATCGTTTGACGTTACAGCTCATAAAAAGCATCAAGATGATATTTCCCAGCTCTATGTTATGATTGCTCGGCATGACTCCCGAATTGCAAGGCAACATGAGAAAATGGATACCTTCGAGATGCTTAAGTGTCTGAAGGATTTCTTTGATTCTAGATCTCGTTTGAGATTTATGAAGTGATGAGAGATCTGTTCAGATGTCAATTAGCGAAAGGAGGGAAGATTTCACCTCATGTGCTATCCTCAAGTCACTCCGCGATTCATATTCTAGTTTCGTAGTGAATTTAATATGAAGAAGGCGGAAGTGACAATGCCGGAGCCTCATAACATGCTTCAGACTTTTGAGTCTTCCACTGCTAAGGAAAGGCCCATGCTCATGGTGAGTGCTTCTACTTCTTCTAATCCGAAAGGCGAGAAGAAGCGAAGGAGTAAGGCTAAAAGGGTTCCGAGCCCGACTTCCTAAAGGCAAAAGGTGGAGTTCAAAAGTAAGAGCGGGTTGATAAGGATGTATGCCCCACTGCAATAGAAAGGGGCATTGGAAGAAAGACTATAAGGTTCCAGCATTGAGAAGAAAAACACTAGGTGGTTTATAGCTGCTAGAACAAGTATGGTTGTTATTAAGATGAACATGTTCACTAATAGTTCAAACTGCTAGGCATTTGTTGAGTTATGAACATGATGATTCTTAATATACAAAGTAGAGGAACGACTTGGTAAGAGTATCAAGACTCTTCGATTGGATCGAGGAGGTGAGTACCTTAGCCATGAATTAATGGATTACTTGAAGCTTCATGGGATTCAGTCACAATGGACTCCTCCCGGAACACCTCAGATGGACGGTGTGTCCGAAAGGAGAAACTGAACCTTGTTAGACATGGTAAGGTCCATGGTGAGTTTTTCCTCTCTTCCAACATTCTTATGGGGATACGCATTACAAACCTCAATCTACATTCTGAATAGGATTTCGTTCAAATCAGTTGAGCAGACACCATACGAGCTATGGAACGGCAAGATGCCACCTTTTCTACACGTTATAACGTGGGGTTGCCCCGCAGTTGTGAAGAAAATGCTAACTGATAAGTTAGAATCCGAAGGTGAAAATAGTTATTTTGTGGGATATCCTAAGGAGACAAGAGGATATCACTTCTATCTACCGGAGAAACAAACAGTGATTGTTTCTAGGCAAGCTAAGTTCCTAGAAGACGAGTACGTCTTTAAGGAACAAAACCGTAAGAAGATAGAACTTGAAGAGATTCAAGAACCACAAATTAACATAGAGACTGATAATTTGTCAATAGCAACATGACAAAGAATCAGTGGGAGCATTCAGCGACTCTCATGGTGGAAGTTTATCACTAGGTGATCCTCTTTCAGCCAGTGGGAGCGTAATTGGAGTTGCATTGCCTTCGCAACAACCTCCAAGTGGGCTGAATGAGAATAACGTAGTTCAAACTCCCGCCCAAGAGACATTTGAAAGTGTCGCTCTTGAGGACTCTCCGGTCAACGATGAAGTCGCTGCACCATAAAATTTTCACAATCAGAATGTACAGCCTGCACAACCACAACTCCATAAGTCGACTAGGATTCGTAATCCACCCACTAGGTATTATAGGTTCCTCGTGGAGGAACATGATGACGTGGAGATCCCAGATAAAGACGAACCTAGAACTTATACTGAAGCAACATTAGATGTTGACTCAGAGAAGTGGCATGAAGCCATGAAATCCGAGATGGACTCGATGCACACCAATTAAGTCTAGGATTTAATTGAGTTGCCAGAAAGGGGTTAGACCCATAGATTGCAAGTGAGTCTTCAGGAGTAAGACCGATGCAAATGGCAAAGTACAAACCTATAAAGATAGGTTGGTGGTGAAAGGTTATAGTCGGTATTGACTATGATGAGACTTTTTCGCTAGTTGCTAAGATCAAGTCCATTCGAATTTTACTTGCGATAGCAGCACACCGCGATTATGAGTTTTGGTATATGGACGTCAAAACAGCTCTCCTCAATGGTAACATTGATAAGGGAGTGTTTATGACTCAACCGGAGGGTTTTATATCTAAGCCAAAATCTAATCTTGTGTGCAAGCTTAAACGATCCATTTATGGATCGAAGCAAGCTTCTAGGAGTTGGAATATCCGATTTGATGAAGCTGTCAAATCCTTGACTTCATCTGAAATTTGGAAGATCCTTGCGTTTATCGTAAACGCAGCGGGAAGAGTATTGTCTTTATAGTCGCATATGTCAATGACATATTGATTATAGGAAATAACATCCCGCCAATGCAGTCCGAGAAAGATTGGTTATCAAAGACCTTCATGATGAAGGATCTTGGTGAGGCATGCTACATCTTAGGGATCAAGATTCATAGGGATAGATCCAAGAAGATGGTAGGGTTGTCACAGTCCACCTGCGTAGATAAGGTGTTGAAGCATTTTGCATTAGAGAACTCTAAGAGAGGATCTCTACCGGCAAATCATGGGATAAAGCTGTCGAAGAAGGATTGTCCTTCTAGCGAAGCTGATGTCGAGCACATGAAGGACGTCCCATATGCATCTGCAGTTGGGTTCCATCATGTACGTCATGACTTGCACGAGGCCAGATGTGGCCTACGCTGTCAACATCACTGGTACATACCAGCAGAATCCAGGTGAGTCTCACCGGATTGATGTCAAGAATGTTATGAAGTGCCTCAGGCGTACTAAAGAACATGTTCTTGTCTACGGAAGGCAGTCAGAGCTAGTCGTTACGGGCTATGCTGATGCGAGTTTCCAGTCAGACTGTGAAGATTACAAATCGCAGTCAAATTATATTTTCAATCTCAATGATGAGGCGGTAAGTTGGAATAGTTCCAAGCAAGATCTCACCGCAGATTCAACAACCGAAGCTAAGTACATTGCTGTGTCAGAAGCCTTTGAGGCTGTCTGGATTTTAAGGTTCTTGAGAGAACTAGGGGTAGTTCCGAGTGCCAGTTGTCAAATAATGTTGTATTGTGACAACGTTGGTGCAATTGCATGAGCAAAGGAATCGAGATCAGATAACAAATAAGCATGTACCGAGGCGTTATCATTTGATCCGAGAGATCATATCGATAGGAGAAATGAAATTAAAACATTTCCCATAAAGGATAATCTTGCAAATCCTTGTCATTGTTCATGTACGCACTAGACATTTGATGGTCTAGGGGTTAGACATGTAGGTGATTGGCTCTAGTCCAAGTGGGAGTTTGTTAGTGTTAGTGTCCTAGAGACAATCCATCGAAATGACATAATACTAAGATAATATTCAGACTTGGTTTAATATTATTATTGGTTTAATATTAAATGTATGGCGTTACACTTATCTGAATATGATGTTTGATTGTTTACATATATTCTTATTTGTGTTCCCATGAATCACTACTGTCATTGAGTGAGTGAGAACTCAGATGACTCAAGTATGATTCTCAAATAGCCCCGATCAAGGATCATCAAGAATGAGATATTGATGATGCAATTGAGATTGGTGTGCGATCTGCATCATACTCTTAGAGAGTGTAGTAAGATCTCACTTACTACAGGATACCGGGTATCTCATGATGGATGCACAGATACCTTAGAGGGTATTGGTATACCCATCCGAGAAACCGTTTGATGTAATTCCACATAATGTGTCTACGGGTGTCTCGGTTAGTGGGAGCGATGTGATACTCTTCTGACTTGAGGTCAATACGCACGACATGTGTGGAGTGGTGAACTTTGACCATGACCGACGCTTGCACCCTTCCACGGGTAGATATGGCATGGATTGGGTTCATCACGAAATGTATGTGCGTGGTAGTTGAGCCAAGAATAGGATTCATTCCTCAATGTGGATTTAGAGAGAATACTCGTCTTCTCATCATAATTGGATCTAAGTCGTCGGTCGACGCACATCAACTTAGACTTTGTGGCTAAGTGTGATATACTTGATCAATTAGTGATTGGAGATAATATGATTAAGTTATTTGAATAGACACTTCATCATGTTCAAGGCTTAATCGAGTATTCGTGAATGAAAGGAAGATATCACAATAGCCTACAATATTACAGGTAGTTGCAGATTTCCTCGCAACGTACCTCGTATATTGAGAATGTCTGATTTATTGTCTAGGGTTCAATTAAGACCGTTAGTTTGACTAATCGCTCGATATACGAGGGCCTATGGGTCACACAACAAGTAATGACAATTTACCAATTAGAGTTGGTTGATTAAATATTGTATTGGATATAATATTTAATTTATGGAGAATGTAATATAATAATAATTATATTTGGAATTAATTATTATTATTATTAATTAAATTGGATTTAATTAAATATGAAATCCCAATAATAATATTTGGAATATTATTATACAAGAATAATAGATATGGTAAAGATATTATTCGTAGGAACATATCTAGGGAGATATAATCTGTAGAGATTATATTACGGGCTAGGCCCGATATCTTGCTTAGGAATTAAGCCAAGTTAATCCCTATAAATATGTGTCTCATGGGAATTCCGAAAACGATACAAGAAATATAATTTCTCCATAAAATCTCAGTCTGAATTTTCCTAGCAAATTCGTCTCGAGATTCAACGCTGGCATATCGGTGCGGGTTGGTAGAAAGTCGTTACGTGGATACCATAGTTGAGGATTCCGCGTACAAATCGATGTAAGGATTTATATGTTATTATTTATCCTTTATATTTTATGTTATACAACTGTGTTTCAGATTCGTTGTTGGTGAATCGTATTCTTCCGCTGCGCCGAACATGGTGTTCGTGCCTCTAAAATCCAACACCTCTTCCGTCGCAAATCAGTCAAACGGGTCGCTTCCCGAACGGTCACCTTTAAACGGGTATGTTTTGCGATGGAATTGACCGTCACAAACTCAAAATTGAAATTTGTGACGACCTTTCCGTCGCAAATGTAGCCGGTTCAAGACGAAGTCGGTGGGCCCTAGATTTTGCGACGGCTTATCCGTCGCAAATTACTATTTTTGGCGACGGGCTTCCTAAGCCGTCGCAAATTGTCATTTTTTGCGACGGCTTACTAAAATCCGTCGCAAATTCAGGAATTTGCGACGGATATTCTTGCCGTCGCAAAATTCCCGTCGCTAATCTCCATCTTTTTTGTAGTGATTATATAATAAAGAGTTCAATTTAAAAAATTATGCAAATTCATGGATTCGAACACATGGTCACTTGAGTACAACTTATAATTTTAATTTAACCAACTAAGCTAAACAATGAATATATACAAATTTGGAATATCTATTGTATATAACTTGAGGCTATAAAAATATACTAAATTGAATTGATCAATTATATTTAAAACTCTAATTATATGAAACTTTAATGTTTAATTATTGTATTATTATTGTCTCACTATATTTAAGGATTTCCAATTTAGAAATTCCTAATTTGTTAAAATAAATTAAAAATAAAATTAAATATATTAAATAATTTTGAATTTTTTATCGATTAAATGATTGATTGAATTTTTTTAAAATTAAAAAAATTAACATTTAACTGATAAATTTTTATTGTCTTGAAAACACAGTGCACCAAAATTTAATTATTTGATTTTTTTTAATCTCGAAACAAATTTAATATATCATTATATTGACTTAAATGTGCTTAACATGTGACATTATTTTGAATATATTTATTATATAATATAACTACATTAATTTTATGGTGAACAAATTTTTAATGTTATTGTATATTTAATACATGATGTATAATTAATTTTTTAGGAATATCCCGCGTACACTCATCTAGTAATATAAATAGTATGGAGTTTAAGAAGGGGGCGCAACTTTAATAAAATCAATTTTATTTTCGTAAAGGATAATAATTCTTTGTCACGTTGGTTTATCGGGACGATCCTACGCACTAGACAATTAAGTTAAACGTAAATTTGGTGCGTAATTGTCTCATGCCATGAAACAAGGGAATTGAGTATAAATTAAGTATGATGTATTAACATTTTATAAATGAATTTAAATATTAATTTCGGTCTCGTATAAATTTTTATTATCAACACGAATTTATTGTGTTGGCTTCGCCCCCATGGAACAATACGCACGTTTCTCGCTCTTTTAGCCTCCAAAAATTGCTTTTCCTAAATCTTCTGCAAGTGTCAAAAAAGGGTTGTCACAACGTTCATAAAATTATTATTACTGTTTAAAATTAAATTTATATAAAATGATCACATACATAAAATATGACACTTTTACATATTTAAATTTTTTTTAAAAAAATATAAAAAATATCACATTTCGTGTATAAAAAAGTCATATGCATAATTTGCCATAGTTATAATTAATTCTATAATTTGTGCCAAATTGTCCATTGTATCTGTGGTACCCGATCAAGCAAGTTGGTAAAAGTTTTTCACCTCGAATTAAGACCAAGTTGAATGACTAATAGACAAGTGCCACAAAAAAGTCCAACTGGACATGACAGAGTGTCATCCAACCCACTATTAAAATCGGGCAAAGATAAGTCAACTTGAGCATCCAACTTGGACATCCAACATGGGCCTAGCGTAACTATATGGAAAGTCGGTGTGCCGAACTAGACATCATCTTCCAAGGCATAACAAGATCACATGATAAGTCAACCCAAAGAATACGCCAGGTCGGGTGGCAAGGTAGCCTCAAGATAGTCCAAGTGAAAAGGTGACATCCTGCCAAGCACATGAGCAAGATGGTTGATCTCTCCTAGCATGATCAAGTCGGTCATCCAAGTCGACACGTCAACTTGACACCATCCTAAGGCGGTTTAAGTGGAGCCCAGGTCCTTACTTCAACCTGAAGTCATGACGCACCTAGTTGGCAAGAGATAAGACAACAAATATGGTTCAATCAGACAAGGCGTCAAGTCGGTCCAATCAAGTTTGCTTTGCTATCACGACGTCAGCTCCTACTTGGCGACCTGCATGTCACAACGCTAGCTCCTACTTGGCAAGTAGCTGGTCACCATGCGAGCTCATGCTGAACTCGCCTATAAATAGGTTAAATTTGTAATAGAAAATGATTCAGAAATTTTACTCAGAAACTTGAATACAATTACACTTCTCTTATCTAAGTTGCTCTTTACATGCATAATTCCACACAATTAAACACAACAAATTATACACTTTGTTTGTTAGTCAAATACAAGCCACATCATCTGTACACATAAACTGACTAGCAACAATATCGTTGCACCAATTTGTAACCCGGTAATTGCTATAGGATTCAGTATTGTTATAATTGATTAATTCTATAATTTTACTGAGAAGTAGTATTAGTTTATTAATATTAAATATTTCACTAAGAATAATAATTATATTTACACTATGCAATTAGTAAATATGAGTGCTACTTATTCGATATATATTTCTATCTTATATTTCAGCATTCACGCGCACTCACATATATAAGAGGTTGAATATAATACAAAATTAGTTATAGTTATTTAATCAATTACCATCACTAAACATACTCAATATTAATGTATTAATTCCTTAAAAAAATATTAATGTGTTAATTGACTGGTTAATAACTCTAGCTGCATTTGATTCTACAAGTAACTTGACAAACATATTCAGATCACTATCCGATCAAATTTGATGTTTCATCTCATATTTTAATATAGACAAAATATAGAGTGAAACTTGTTTATACATAAATCCATGAAGGGTGATTAGTGTGATTTTTGCTCGAAATTCGTGCATTTATTTTGCCGATTTTATAGGATTTCGTGTGATTATTTACATTAAACTAATTGTTTGTGCTTAATTGTCGAGAAAGGTGTTTGTAATTTATTTTATAGGAAATTGAAGCATTTTTGGATCAAATACGTGCTAATTAAGGTCGATTGAGAAACGAGTTGAGAAAAAGGAAACGAATTGGGCCGATAATTGAAAGTTGCTGCCAAAACGAATTAATTCGGCCCACATTCAAGAGAAGAAGCCCTTTAATTAAATTTCAAAGCCCATTTGAATACTTGCAGCCCATTTGCTATTAATGAGAAATGTCAATTTGCTGATCACGTGACTAACAGCAGGAAAATTGCAGAAAGAAGTCAGACGGAAATTTGATTCACGATGCCGCCGGAAATGCAAGTCGCTGGAACTCACGCCGGGAATTGGAGCTCGCACCTGGCTCGAAACCGGAAGCTGCTGTTTGCCGCCGGAGCAGCAGCCATGGACACCTGAAGCCCGTTGTCGCCAGAATCGATGGAGAAATCCGCCGGAAAGAGTTCGAGTTCCGGGTTTTTGCTATGTGAAACCATGAACTAATTGTTTTGATGCTTGAGATGTTAGATACCATGTGAAATCTTGAGTTGAGATTGCTCTTTGTCTATTCTTTGTTGATATTTGGATTTTGCTTCTAATGATGGATTTGTATTGAGCTTTGATTGTTAATCTCTTGTAGCTTGTTTGTTGAGGCATGTTTAGCGTAGACGAGAGTTACATGAACATGATTAGATGAATGAATGTGCGATTTATGATTGAATGCTGCTATTTTACGTTTGATTCGTCGAGAGAGAGTTAATAGTAAAGAACCCCATCATTAGACATCAATTGCTTGGATGGTTGTTTAGGTAATTGGTGAGGTCTCCTAGTAAATTCAAATTGACACATAGAATTGGCTTGACAATCCTACTTGAGTTTCACTAGGTTGAAGATATCCTAAGCATCACAACCTCCGTGTGCCTTGAATGGTGAAAGTTATGTGAGAATTGAGATTGATCTTAAATTTGTGCTTAATTTAGTTGCATGTTGTTTGTGTGCCCTTGTTGATTGGAATTAATTTAGCTCTATGCATGAATTACTTGTATCGATGTGTGGATGCTTGTTAGTGTAGACGAGAGTTACATAAATTTGAAGAAGCCATTGGGTGCGAGTGAGAAGTGTATAGATGCGCTTATCTTGTGCTAATTCGTCGAGAGAGAGTTGTGATATAGGATACCGTCAACAAGCCCTAAGTCTTTGATAGTCTGTTGAAGGGTTAGGTGAAGAAATACTTGGTACAATCAATTTACAATTGAAATTTTGTATAAGTTGAGGATTGATCCTAAGGATTGCATAACGGAAACCATTTGAGGCATTCAAATCCCCTCGCACTTCGTCTCGAAGTTAGATAAATTTCTTTTATTGCTTGCTAGTTTGCTTGTTTTAATTTCCCTGTTTAGTAGCGTAATCAACCGAAACTTGTCCTTTAATTTTTCTTGCATGCCAACGTGAATCGACTTAGCTAACCACTTGCTTCCTTTGGGTTCGATAATTTTATTACTTGGTCAATTGTCTTACTATAACAACGATCTTGTACACTTGCGAGTAGTTCGAATTTGTGCTTTAACGAATTTGGCAATCAAAGGGTATTAGTTGTTTTCACTGAAGAGTATTAGTTGTTTTTACTGAAGAGTATTACTGATTTACACTAAAGAGTCTTAGTTGTTCGGTGAAAATGAACTAAGACTCTTCAGTGTAAACCAATAATACTCTTCAGTAAAAACAACTAATACTCTTCAGTGAAAACAACTAATACCCTTCAGTGATTCATATATAAATCAATTTCACTCTATACATACTCTTTAATATATACACAGTATCCATTATTTAATATTGCCAATAAAGCAAATTTATATATATGTACGTAAATCAAATTACGATTTAATTACTATAATTTTTTAAATAACACTATAAACACTCGCATTTTTGCGACTGAATTTAGCGACCGCCTATAAATCGGTCTCTAAATAATGTATTAGCGACCGAAGAATACCACTGATCTCAAATTAAAAAAAATTGTGATCGATACAATAATTGGTCTTTAAATCTAACGATTAGCGACCGCCAGCGACCGCTAAGGTGGTCGCTAAACTCAAAGCCCGGACAAAATTGACCAACACTTTTTACCGTCTGATCAGCGACCGCCAAGGCGGTCGCTGAATTCAATTTTGTAATCAGTGACCTCCTTTTGGCGGTCGTAAACTGGTCGGTTGACCCGTTCTTGGAAATGGGCAATGGTCATTAATGCGGGGGTAATTACGGCGATCGCTAATCACAAATTTGGTTAATTGAGACCGTTGGTATCTGCGATACTACTAATTTTTTTAGCCCTTTTTAGGCGAGGTCCGTACTCACTTTCGCCATCAGTTCGCCATCAGTTTTAAGAATCTGTCGCCGCTGTCGCCTGTCGAGCAATCCGTTCCGGTTAACTTACTTGTTGCTTCCCCATCTACACAATAACCGTAAGTTTTTCAAACTTTAACCGTTTATTATGTTTGTATATTATTTTTTAAAATATGTAGGATTTATATACATGAAGTTAGATATATATATATGTTTGTATGAATCATGAATGTTTATTTATAGGATTTATGTATATGTACGTATATGTATTTAGTTGATTGATATATGTAGGTATGAATTTAGTTGATTTATATACGTATTTATGAATTTAGTTGATTGATATACGTAGGTATGAATTTAGTTGATTGATATGTGTAGGTAAGGATTTAGTTGATTTATATACGTAGTTATGAATTTAATTGATTTATATACGTAGTTATAAATTTAATTGATTTGTATACGTAGGTTTGAATTTAGTTGATTGATATGTGTATGTATGAATTTAGTTGTTTTATATACGTAGTTATGAATTTAATTGATTTATATACGTAGTTATAAATTTAGTTGATTGGTATACGTAGGTATGAATTTAGTTGATTGATATGTAGGTATGGATTTAGTTGATTGGTATACGTAGGTATGGATTTAGTTGATATGTGTAGGTAAGAATTTAGTTGATTGATATACGTATGTATGAATTTAGTTGAATGTGTATAAATATAATATGATATGCTAATATGTTGAATTTATAATTATTACAGATGCGCTCTCAAGATAACTCTGATCAGAGCGGGGGACAGGGTCGGGGGAGGGGGAAGGGGGGGGGGGGGGTAAGAGGAGGTCGGAGTCGTTGAGACTGGAGATCCCGGAGGTTAGACGGGCCCCGGAGATGACAACATCCTCCTCACAGCAGTCCAGTGCTGCTGGCTCTACTTCTATTGTCGGATCTTCTACTTCACGACAACATCCCATGTTGAATAGTCGTCTCACTGTTGTCCCTAGAGACAACATGTAAGTATTCTTAGATAACGAATTAAATAATTTTAATTGTATTCATTAATATTAATTATTAATATTAACTTGATTTTTTTTATGTCACAGTATACTTCCAGGCCATGAGACTAGCTCTCGCATCTCATAGGCCATTAAGAAGCTCCCGTTCGAGGTTGATGCCTCCTCGTGGTCCATGGTGTCCGAGAGAAAGAGGAGTGACTGTTGGTCCCGGTACAAGACTGATGAATACGTGTATGGGGGGGGGGAATACACGTATACCAATTTTTCAACTTAAACATTACGGAGTCCCCTTTACTCAGAGTGATAATGAACTAAGAGCTGATAATATACCCACTGACTACACTTAGTGCGGGTCAGTTGGCTAACTATTAATTCAAGTTCAGTGCGGAAATGCGTGAGCCCTGATAGTTTAAAGTCTTGTTTAGTTTGCTTTCTGAAAAACTTGATTACTCAACTCTGAAATAGTGATTAGTAGGGCAGTGCTCTGTTTGATGATCAGACTGATTGATTCAGCCTGATAAAAACCAAATGCTATGAATGAACAAATAATATGACAGGTAAGCACAATATCAAAACAGTAAGAGCACAGGGAGTTTAACGTGGTTCGGAGACTCAAGCTCCTACGTCCACGACCTGATTTAACAGGAAATCCACTCAAGGGATTCTTGTTTTTAACGTGCCAAGGTGCACCAAGATCAACTAACCTCACTGACCTATACAACTCCTTACTAACTCACTAACTGAACTTACTACCAACAAACCTAACTTAGGGTTTTGGTTTCAGTTTGGGTTCCAACTAGGTTGTGATTATCCTTACAAGACAAAGCTTTGCTAAGGATTGGATAATCACCCTAAGCTTAAGATAACGCTAGTACGCTCTTGGAATACAGAATAACTCTCAATAACTAAGAAACACTTGGGAAATTTAGTTGGTTTCGAGTGCTTCTTCTAAAGGCTGAATGATTTGTATGCTTGAGAGTTTGAGTAATTTCTGGCTTGGAAATTTCCCTTAACCTTGAATGGGTTCAAGGTCTTCTGTATTTATAGGTGATTTGAAAACTATCCATTGGAGGAGATAGTCTTCTAGTCCTCTATGTAGAGTGCTTCAAACGGACATATTTCCCATGCAGCAGCCGTCCTTGCATGGATTTGGTATTTGCATTTAATGCGCCATTTAATGCTTGCCCGTTGAAAATGCAGTCTGAATTCAGTATCCATGTCAGGGTCCGTACGTGCGTGTCCTTCCCGGATTGGTCCACGTCATCAGGTTGGTGAGAATGTCAGAACTTATTCCTAAGCTTCAGGCTTGTCTCATTAAGTTTTTTTTGTCTTGATTACAACGGTCTTGTCCTGACGCTGACATTCCTTTTACACTGCTTGGCTCTACTCCAAGTCTTTCACATAAACTCAGTGTCATCATGTTCCCTTCAGGACTGAGTTAGTAATGACCTCAGGGTCATACTCTTCATCACTGACACTTACTCAGCCAGCTTAGAAGACTATTATAAGTTCAGGATGGTGCTCTTCGTCTTCAGGCTCTTAGTCTTGATTTGTCATCAGTGAGTTCTCCTCTCACTGAGTACCTGTGAAGTGTAAAATAACTAAGTACAAGAACCTAACCAAGACTAGCCTGACTAAGACAAACTAAGGCAAATCATCTTTTCAGGGGTTATGAGATCTTAATCAAAACTGACAATGTCCCAACAATTTCCCCCTTTTTGATGATGCCAATACACTGAAAAGATCCTCAAAACACTTAGAGGAAATATAAAATCCTATCTATAAGATAAGTCAGTGTTAGAGCAATTCTTGATAAAGTACAGAATTTAAATGACAGCCAAAAAGACAATGAGTTTTTGTCTGTGGGCAAAGTAACAGATTTCATTGAATGATATGGAAATGGTTACAATGAATCTAATCTATTACAAGAAAGGATGTGAATCACTCGACTAATCTCATTTCAGGTTCGAGTCCATAACCAGCATAAACTCTTGTCTTCAATTCATCAACTCTCTTAACCCGATTCACATAACCTTCAGCCTTAGCAATCTTCAAAACTTCAGTCATTATGGCATTTGTATAGTGCTTTCCAGTTCCAGGAACAAGAGAGGGTGGTCGAGCAACGAACTCAGGAGCTTTCACTTGGACTTGGGCTGCATCAGCTTCTTCCAAGATCTTCTGAATCAACTCAGGGTGGTTATCCATCATATAGTCAGTGAAGTGGGCATTGATGTCTTCAGAGTCGCCCCACTTCTTCACTACGTACCATAACTTGACAAACTCATCCTTGCATCAATCCAGAACTCCTTCAATGTTTCAGAGATGAACTCATCAACATAGGCTTCCCTCTGAACTGTTACCGGCCTCTTGACTTGTAGTAATGTAGACTTCCTAGCTGTTGGCTTCTTCTTGTACTTCCACGGCTCAGGCTTCGTCTTCCTCCTCCTCAGCAGACTGACCACAACATCATCCAATTCACGCTGTTTCATATCAGTGAGATCAGTCAGATTCTCCACCTTCTTCTCCAGTATGCGCATCTTCTCTTTCTGAGCTATGTCAGCCTTGCGCTCAGCCTCCGACTTCTCAGAAGGTGTTCCCCATGCCTCAGCGCAAAGTTCTGCCACTGTCTCCGCAGAGTATGTGATGGAATTTTTCCTTGTATTCTGAATGGCCTCAACTGGTTTGGAAGAGAGTTCCTTGGAAGGGTCATTAGCCTTCTTTGCTGCAGCCTCTGCCTCTGCCGCTGCTTTAGCCAGCCTTGCTGACTTCTGCACAAAAAAGACATTTCCCTCAGGGTTTGCCTCAGGGTCTGCCACTTCAACCTCTCCTTGGTTGATTGCCTCAGATGCCTCAGGGCGGGATCTTTTCCTCTTTTTCACCCTTTTTGGCATCATCATTGGCCTGGGATGGGAACACTTCAGCTCCACTGTTGATGACGAAGACAGCTAATGATTGAACTTCTTGCACGCTCTCCTTCAGCATATCAACTCCCGTGGCTATCCCAGTTCCTGCATATGATACTGAACTGATGGCAACTTTCAACTTCATTTCAAAGACCTCCATGTTGTGTTGGAGACTTTGTTCAGTCTTGGTGATCCTTTCCTCCACCTTCAAGGACGCACCGCTGACCCTGCTCGCCCCAGCCAGTATCTTCGCTGACTCATCAGTGGCCTTAGCCAAAACCTCAGCAACAGTTTGAGAAGTCTGAGCTAACTTCCCTGACTCCAGCTCCAACCTGGACGCTGAGTCGTTCAGAACCTGAGTAAAGAGCACCCAGCCTGAGCTGCAAGCCTCTCTACAACGAGATTCAACTTTTCATCCCTGAGCTCATCCCTATTCTCAAGCTGCTTTAGAGTCTGCCTCAACATCTTCTTCGTCCTTCTCCTCTCACCTCACAGACTTAGCTGTATCCACCATTGTGTGCTTCAACAGTATCAACTCCCTATTGGCAAGGGTGTTGTACGCTAACTTGGTCCATCTGATGTGCTTTGCCAGGGCCTTGGAGTCTTCTTCTTTTTCAGCTCTGAGCCTCATCACCTCCTCCTAAAGCTCAGCTAAGTTCTCCGTAGTCTTCTCCTTCTTCACCTCCACAATACTGGTGAACTCAGCTCTTCCAACCCCGGTTATAATCACATCATCATCTCCTGTGGCTTCGTCAGTGAGTGGTTGTTTTCCCTTGTCAGCCCCTGCATCCTCAGTCCCCTCTTCAGGGTGCACTGAAGGCAGTTGAGGAGTGGTCATAACCGCCTGCTCAGGCTCAGCTAAGCCAGCTCGAACTTTGGGAACAAGTCCCTCAGAACTAGGAGTCTCCTTAGATGCCTCAACATCATCCTCCTTTGTCTCAGGGCAGGGAATCTCGTCATTGACTGATGTGTCATCGGCAGCTGAGATGTTCTCAACATCCTCAGCCGTTGGTCCACCTGTGGCACCAACGTCTTTTGCACCTTCCCCCTGAGTTTGAGACTCAGGGATCATCCTGTCAACCTTTTCCGCCGTTTCTTCCACCATCTTCTCAAATGCTCCACCTTGAGCATTATCATCATCTTCATCCTCCTTCTCTGTCTCCGTGAAAAGGCCAACCTTCATCCTTGCCATCATCTCAGTAATCAGCTGCTTCAAATTTTCAAAGTTTAGGAGTTGCAGCCAACTAGTGAGACCAAAATAAGTACAGAACCTCGCTTCCTCTTACTCCCAGTGCTCCCAGCCCCTGGTATCAACGAGCATGTATTGCTCCTGCATGTTTGACTGTTTGAAGTCCAGCCAAACCTTGAGCTCCACGACATTGGCACACAGCTCTCTGTACTTACTCAGATTAGGCCAACACTTGGCTGCCCATTCTGTGGCGTTCCCCCTCAAATTAGTCTCCAAGATCCCTCCAACCATATTAGCATCCAGCTCATCCTCCTCCTGCATCTCCAAGAAATCATCTTCCTGATCTCCGGCTTGAGAAGATTTGGGGCAGTCTTTAGGATTGGGATATGTGGGGAAATTTTCAGGGTTTGGAAGGTTGGGTTCAGAAGACTGGTCAGGGTTTTGACAGTCTATGGTGGGTTCAGAGATCTGGTCAGGCTCAGTGGTTTGTGGGTTTGATGGCACTGACTCAGATGGGGTGGGATTGGTGTCAGGGATGGGTATATCTGGCTGTTGGGTAGAGGGTTCAGGGTTGGATGGTGGGGTGGGTTCAGTGGGTTTTGGTGAAGGGGTTGAGTTAAACACAATCTCAGGCTGTAGAAGCTCAGTCGTCTCGATTGTTCCTCTCACAACCTCCAAGTCAGAGGCTCGTGGTGAGCTTGACTTCTCCCTCTCACTCACCTCAATCAGTCCCTTAGCTGGGGATTTCTTGGGTCCCCTCCTTAGCCTTTTCAAAGGCCTATCACCTTCCTCTCCCCCATATCTAACTTCATCATCAGTCTCTTCAGCCTCAGAGACAGCCTTCTTGGAGACTTTCTCAGTCCCTTTGCCAACACCCTTGGCTGTGGCCTTTTCCTTCAGCACCACTTTCAGCTTAGTCCTCTTCTCCTCCAGGACTCTCTTCTCAGCCTCCTCCACATCAGCCCTCTCTGCAGCCACACCGGCCTCAGCCTCCTTACTCTTCTTAAAGAGTTCATCTACTCGCTCCATCAGGATCGTGACCACCTTCTTGGCCTTGCCCGCAGGCTTTTTCCTATGACCCTTGGGAGGAGCATTGGGGTCAGTGAGACCAAGTACAACATAGGTGTCACTCGCTGAAGTAAACATGATCTTCTTTGAGTTTAGATTATCCTCCAAGTAAAAAGTACACCCATGACAAGCGTGGGTGATGAGGATATATAACCTAGTCCCAAAGGGAAGCATGGCCCCAACTAAAATATGCTTCTCCTCAGCATCTTTCTTCAGTTTGTCTCCAGCAGCCTGATTGATCTGGTCCAAGAAGAATTGCTCTCAGTTGGCTTCCACACCATCAGCTAGAGCACCCATGATTCTCAATTTGGGCAGACTGAGTTGCTCATGCGAGCCAGTAGAGCCCATGATGATCTTCGACACCAGGTCAACCAATGCCCTATACTCAGACTTCAGGGTATCCTTGTGTTGACGTGCCTTGAACTCTGAAGACCCAGTCTTGGACCACTTCCCAAGGAGTTCTCCTTCAGCGTTCTCCTTGTAAGTTCTGGGGTTGATGCCAGAGCATGGAATCGCATACACCTCTTTTATGGCCTTCCGCAGATTGACGTCTCGTGTCTCGACATTGTAGAATGGCTCTCCATCAACATCCTTCTCACCAATGGGCACCAACACGCTCACCCTGGTGAATAATTCACCCTTGTGCAGAAATAGGTTGTAATAAGCCTCCACCACAGTCTTCGGAAGCACATACGTGGGTCGCAGGGTAAAATACTTCACCAACCCAGCTTTGGAAATCCAGTCAAAAACTGGGAGGATCTCCTTCACCGAAAGGCACGCACACTCCATGGTGATGACGTGCTCCATGTTGACCAACTTGTTCTTGACAACTTCCTCAGGCTTATCAGTTATCCAGTTGGAATCCAAGAATGCCATTTGTATTTTATTTGATTGAGAGAAGATTTTGCAAATAATTGTGTTTGAGCAAGAGAATACTCAGTGTGCAATGTGCGTTTGTGTTTGCGTAAAATCCTCAAATGGCAGACTAGATTGATATGAATTTGTCAGTTACTAAAACGTGAGGTTAAGATTAATCCTGAATTTGAAAAGTTTTGAAATTAAGGGCCAGGATTAAACTCTGCATCAATCATATCCTCATGTCAGTCATATTCCGTATAAAACAGACACGTATATGAAAAAGTAACTGAAGCATTAAATGCTCTAATGCGCGTGGGTTTAAATACGTAAAGGCACACTTTTAATGAAAACGAATGCATTTAATAAGGATTTTCAAGACGAATGACTCAGGGAGACGCTTTAAATTCACAAGAGTCAGGATAGAACTCATACCTGTCAGGGAGATATTGTAGCACCCTGATACCTCGCTGAGTCGAGTCTGGCCTGAGTTCCCCATAAACCCTATACTGACTGCTCTCCCGGATCTAGGAGTCCTAATTCCACTGACAGTTCCATAAATCTTGCTTCAGCCAAAGACTTAGTCAAGATGTCAGCTCTCTGCCTGTCAGTGTGAATTTTCTCCATCCTAATATCCTTCTTCTCCACATGATCTCGAATGAAGTGATGCCTAATATCCACATGCTTGCACCTTGTGTGAAGCACTGGGTTCTGAGTAATTGCTATAGCACTATTGTTGTCACAATAGATTGGAACCTTATTAGCAAACACTTGGTAGTCTCTTAATTGTTGCCTCAACCACAAAATTTGAGCACATCAACTACCTGCAGCCATATACTCAGCCTCGGTTGTGGATGTTGCCACTGAATTCTGCTTCTTACTAAACCACGAGATCAACTTACTTCCCAAAAACTGACATGTCCCTGAGGTTGATTTCCTATCAATCCCACAACCTCCATAATCAGCATCTGAATAACTTGTTAGTTCTAAGTTGTCATCTGAAGGATACCATAGTCCCATATTGACTGTCCTTTTCAAATACTTAAGTATCCTCTTAGCAGCCTCCAAATGACTCCTCTTGGGATCAGACTGATACCTAGCACACACACCAACTGCAAAAGTAATGTCAGGTCTGCTTGCAGTCAGGTACAACAACGAACCAACCAGCCCTCGATACTCAGTCTGATTCACTGAAGTCCCTTCAGTGTCAGGATCCATCTTCCAATTTGTGTTCATTGGGATCCTTGCCGGATTGCTGTTCTGAACACCAAACTTTTGAATCAAGTCTCTTGTATACTTGGCCTGATTAATGAAGATCCCTTGATCAGTCTGCTTGACCTGCAATCCTAAGAAGAAGTTCATCTCTCCCATCATTGACATCTCAAATTTACCAGTCATCAGTTTAGAGAATTTCTCACAGACCTGATGATTTGGTGATCCAAATATTATGTCATCTACATAAATCTGGACCAAGAGAATGTCATCACCTTCAGTGATCCTGAACAATGTCCTATCCACGGTTCCCTTCTTGAACCCATGGTCAGTCAGGAATTGAGAGAGGGTATCATACCAAGCTCTTGGTGTTTGCTTAAGTTCATAGAGTGCTTTCTTCAAATGGTATACTCTATCTCCAACCTCAAACCCGGGAGGTTGTTCAACATATACCTCTTCATTGAGTACACCATTCAGGAAGACACTCTTGACGTCCATTTGATACACCTTAAACTTCTTATATGTTGCATAAGCAAGGAACAATCTGATGGCTTCCAACCTAGCCACTGGAACAAAAGTCTCATCATAGTCTATTCCTTCATACTGACAATAGCCACTGGAACAAAAGCAACCAGCCTTGCTTTGTTCCTTACTACAACACCATTCTCATCCTTCTTGTTCTTGAAGACCCACTTGGTACCAATCACACCTTGATGCCTAGGTCTATCTACCAGTTTCCAAACCTGATTCCTTGTGAACTGATTCAACTCCTCTTGCATGGCTATGATCCAGTTCGAGTCAGTGAGAGCTTCTTCAATGTTCTGAGGCTCTTGCTCAGAGAGAAAGCAACAGAATAGTGCGCTCTCACCATGAAACCGTCTGGTCCTGACTCCCTCAGTTGGATCATCAATGACTTGGTCAATGGGATGACTCTCTAGCCATGTTCTCTTACCTGGAGTTGTTCCTGAAGTGCCTGCAATGTTAGTATCTACAAGCTCATAAAATTCAGGAAATTGAACAGAAGGGGATGAACCTGAGTCTATACCAAAGGGATTTACAAGCTCAATGTCAGGGACATTGATTCCCCCTTGATGAGGTGACTCGAGAACCGTCTCAGCTGCGACTGTATCTTCATAGACGGTACTTACCTCAGGTTAAGCCTGTTCCTCAGTCTGAGGCTCAACAATCCCTGATGTGCTGGGCCTAGGAGTGGCTCTTGAGTCATCTTCCTGATCATCGTCATCATCCCATCTTGGAATAGGCACGGTTTGACCTTTGGATCAGGTTGATTATTTAAGCTCAGCCTTGTCACTCTCCTTGTGACCTCCTCAGTATCAGGATATAACACCTTTACCCTAGACTCATTAGCAGATTCATCAAACACAACATGTGGTGATTCTTCCACAACAAGGGTCCTACAATTGTAAACCCTGAATGCTTTGCTAATTCCAGAATATCCTTAGAATATCCCTTCATCAGATTTGCTATCAAAGGCTTTCAATTGGGTCTTTCCATTATTGAGGATGAAGCACTTACAACCAAATACATGAAAGTAAGAGATACGAGGCTTCCTCTTATTCCATGTCTCATGTGGGGTCTGTGCATGTTGTTTGTTCAGCATGAATCTGATCTGAGTGTAGCATGCAGTATTGATTGCCTCAACCTAGAATCTCTTGGGCAATCCTGACTCAGCCAGCATGGTCCTGACAGCTTCCTTCAGTGTCATGTTCCTCCTTTCAGCAACACCGTTCTGTTGTAGGGTTCTAGCTGCAGAAGTCTCATGAGTTATACCAAGTTCATTACAAAAGTCAGAAATATATGAATTTATAAATTCAGTGCCCTTGTCAGATCTGATCTTAGTAATGGACTGCTTCTTCTCATTGCTGAGCCTTCTGAGCAACTCAGAAAGCTTCACATGTGTTTCCTTCTTATTCAACAAGAAAATAACCCAAGTATATCTAGAATAATCATCAATAACCACACGGGTATATTTCCTACCATTCATACTCACATGTGTTATGGGACCAAATAAATCCATGTGCAAAAGCTGAAGAATCCTGTCAGTGGAGAAGGTAGCTTTCTCCTTGAATGACGCTCTGACCTGCTTCCCCTCCTAACAAGCTTTGCACACATGATCTTTGCTAAAAAATTCATTAGGTAGACCTTCAACAAGTGATTGTCTAGAAATTTTGTTAAGAATCTTGAAGTTCAGGTGGCTTAATCGTTTATGCCATAACCAACTGAGCTCTAAAGAGCTTTTAGCAACAAAACAAGTATTAGGAATAGTGCTACTCCAATCAGCGAGATAAACGTTACCTTTCCTAATACCTGATAGAAGCACTTGTGTTGATTTGTCCTTAACTGAGCATATATTCGATGAGAACTCAACACTGAAACCTTTTGTCACAGAACTGACTTACTGACAACAGGTTGTGCTTCAGTCCTTCCACAAAGGACACATTTTCCACTCTGATTGAACCTATTATCAAGACACCAAAACTTTTAGTAACACCTTTTGAGTTATCACCAAAGGTTACCTGTGGACCATCTTCAGCTTAAAACTCTTGGAGAAGACTCTTCATTCCAGTCATATGCCTTGAGCATCCACTGTCTAGGTACCAAACAGCTTTGTTTGAGTCTCCTCTCCACTGGTTGTGATCCACAGCCGCCTGCAAGCAATTTAGGCTTTAGGTACCCATTAGGTGTTGGGTCCTATAGTATCAGCTGTACCCTTCGGGATCCAGACTTGCTTAACAACCCTGATTGCCTCAGAGTGGTAAATATGTCTCCCTAAAACATCAACATACACAACTTTCTTCTTCTTTGCCTGAGAGGAAGATGGTGTATGAGTGCTAGACTTAGGCTTTACATGAGCCTGAGTGGGTGCCTTTTGGGCTGGCCTCCTGTTCTTCCTAGGTCTGGGTGCAGCAGGTCTTGGGCCTTGTTCTTGATAAGGACCCTGTGTTCTATTCCCCCTAGGCAAGTGAGGGAACGGAAAACAGTTAAAGGCCTCAGGATGCCAAAACCATGGGGTTGTCATCATGTTTGGCCTTCCCTGTTGGTATTGCCAAGCATGATGGTACCCTCGCTGACCAGTCTGAGGGCTCTTGGCCTGAGTCTTCCTCTGCTTTCGCTGAGGCTTTCCCTGGCCTGAGCTCTCAGGGACCTCCTTTGGTTGCTTGGCCTTTTCTTTGGGTTTTGGCTTAGCAACCTTGGGGGCAATCCTGATTGAGTCAACAGTTTCCTTGCCCTTATCGGTTTGACGGGCATGAAGTACAACCTTAGGTGTCTGCCTGAACAAATACCCTCTCAGTGTTGCTCCCTGAAGCAACATGAGACTGACCTTGTGAGGATTTCTTAGGAACATATCCAAGTCCCTTTTTCTCGTTCCCAAGCATCTGGTTGCTATTTATTTCCTCTCTAGCCACTGAGGATTTATTCATTGCTGCAACCTTTTGCTTGAGTGAGTCCTCACTCTTTTTCAGGATTTCATGTCTGGCAAAGAGGTCATCAAACTTACTTTTGAGTACTTTCAGCTCCTCCTTCCTGACCAGCTCTTCCTCAGCCAAATCCTTTAGAATCTTCTCTCTTGGGAGACGCTCAGCATTGATCATGTCAATTTCCTGAGTTAGTCTCACAATTTGAGCTGACTCCTTCAGATCAGATTGAGTGAGTTGATCATTCAGGCTTTGAACCTCAGTACTCAATTTCTTGTTCTCCTCTACCAAGAAGACATTAGTTTCCTACAACCTGGAGAAATCAACCATCAATTGATCCAGGCAGATCTGAAAGTTCATTTCTCTGGCTCACTCTGAGCTAAGCTCAGGATTTTGACCAGTGTAGGAACCACACACAGAGTTAGATGTTACCTCAGGTTCCTCCCTTGCCATAAGGCAAACATCATCGTACTCATCGTCGGAAAAGAGTTCAGGTGACCTCTCCTTAGGACCATCCAAGTCAGTTGCATTCTCCGCGAGCATGGCTCTCCGATTAGCAAATCTCTGGTCTCTCTTGATCCACATTTCCTCTATTTCCCTTGCACTCAGCTCCGGACAGTCATACTGATAGTGTCCGCTCTTGTTACAGTTGTAACATGTTGCTTGCTCATCTCCTCTTTCTTTTCTAGGTTCAGGGTTCCTCCTTGAGTCAGGTTCCCTCTGTCTTGATGAGCTTTCAGTCTTTCCTGAGTGTCTGTCATCACGAGTACGTCTCTGTTCATCTCTACGATCGGGCTTTGGGTCTGAATATCTTCTTTCATCGCCATGATCTCTCCTCTGGTCAGTGTTTCTCCTTTTCTCATACCTCATCGAGCTTTGGTGGGTTCCTTCAGGTTTCCTGTCACGTGAGTCCTGATAAAATTTCTTATAACGACCAAACCTGGAATTAAGCTTCTCAAAGCGTCTGGCCATCAGGCTGTACTCCTCAGCAAGCTCTTCCTTGCTCATCTCCATCAGTGAATTTGATGAAGACTCAATAGGTTCAGACCTGGCCTTGAACGCCATACTTTTCTTAGGAGTTTTCTCCTTCTCCTTCTCTTCCTCTTCCTGTTGTACTTTCTTCTTTCTCTTGTTAAGATCATATTCCAGTGCTTTGAGCTCTAAAAAAAGTAAAGTAGAAGTTATGTTACTCATATCCTGAGTGTTCTTAAGCATAATTACATTGTTGTCCCATCTCTCAGGAAGGGCATTCAAGATTTTTGAAGCAACATCTCTCTTAGGAACATCCTTGTCCAGCATCACCAACTCATTCATCAACTTAATGAACCTTGACTCCATTTGATCTATACTCTCATCAGGTAGCATCTCGAACGCCTCGAATTTATGAATGGTAATGTTTCTCTTGTTCTCCTTTATCTTTTTTGACCCCTCGCACATCCTGGTCAGCTCATCCCAAACCTTCTTTATCGTCTTTAAGTTCATCAGCCTCGCTGACTCCTCGAAAGACACCGTATGCAAGATGATATTTTTGGCCACATTGTCCAGTCCCACCATCTTGATCTCGTCATTGGTCATATCCTTCATTTCCTTAGGAATAGGTACGTTAATGTCAAGATCATCATATCCCCTTCCTCTGATGTTAGGAATAGTGATCTTGATAGGTCCTTCCTTGATGACACGCGGCATCTGGTCATGGATGACATCAAGATGTGCCTCTAGTCTGAACTTCCAATAGACAAAGTTAGATACAGAGAATTCAGGTAAGGAAGCTTCAAGTCTCCCCGAAGTCATGATGATGCTAGTTTTGTGAAAAGCAAACTCAGATCGTTCAGTAACCACCAACAGTTTCTCCTCTGAAACTATTAGTATTCAAAGTCAGTGGTCTTTTAAACCACTGCTCTGATACCACTTGTTGGTCCCGATACAAGACTGGTGAATACGTGTATGGGGGGGGGGGGGGAGAATACACGTATACCAAATTTTCAATTTAAACATTACTGAGTCCCCTTTACTCAGCGTGATAATGAACTAAGAGCTGATAATATACCCACTGACTACACTTAGTGCGGGTCAGTTGACTAACTATCAATTCAAGTTTAGTGCGGAAATGCGTGAGCCCTGATAGTTTAAAGTCTTGTTTAGTTTGCTTTCGATCAAACCTATTCTCCCGTCATGGACTCAATAATATTCCGCTACTTGATATCTTTGGCAGTTAAAATGAATCTCCAAATGAGATTAATGGACGTAGTAACCGCGTACTTATACGGATCACTTGATGTCGATATTTATATGAAAATCCCCGATGGATTTGATATTCCTCAGATGAGGGATGGTGAAAATCGTAGTATGTATAACATAGAACTGCAGAAGCTATTGTATGGCCTGAAGCAATCGGGCCTCATGTGGTACAACCGACTCAGTAAATTCCTTCAGAAGAAGGGATACACATTCGATAAAGCTTTCCCATATGTATTCACGAAGAAATCGCAAAATGGTTTTTGCATCATATCCGTCTATGTTGATGACCTGAACATAATTGGTACATGCAAAGAGATTGAAGAAGCCAGTTCAATCTTGAAAGCCAAATTCGAAATGAAAGCCTTGGGTAAAACCAAGTACTGCCTCGACCTGCAGATCGAGCATCTCCCAAAAGGAATTCTTATACATCAGTCGACCTACGTAAAGAAGGTATTGGAGAGATTTCACATGGATAAATCTCATCCACTTAACACCCCTATGGTTGTCCGATCCCTAAAAGTGAATAAAGACCCATTTAGACCAAAAGAAGATTCAGAAGAAATTATGGGGCCAGAAGTTCCTTATCTTAGTGTTGTTGGAGCATTGCTCTATCTCTCAAATTGCACTCGGTCGGAAATTGCATTTGCTGTCAATTTGCTTGCGAGACATAGCGCTTCTCCTACAAGGAGACATTGGAATAGTGTTAAGCATGTTCTACGGTACCTCCAAGGGTCTCAAGATCGACGCTGCCCTTTGTAGATCCATGAAGCCGCGATTCAGGCAGCGATCTTGAGCACCGCCATCGGTGTTCTTGCCCAGATCGGCGTCGTCCCTTGCATATCACAACTCCTGCCGCCGCCATGATCGAAATCTCACGCTGTCGTCGTTGAGAGAGGAGGTGGAGGATATGGCGTCGCCCCCTCTGAGAGAGGAAGCGTCGCCACCGTCGAGCGAGTGAGAGAGGGGGTAGCCGTTGAACGATTAATCCGCCTTAGCTGTGGTGGTGGTGGTGCGGCGCGGTGGCGGCGGTGTTGGGGAGATAAATGGTGGGGGAGATAATCTAGAGAGAGAGAGAGAGAAGAGGGAGGGGTTTAGAGAGAGTGGGTGAATTTGAAATGAATTGGGAGAGAGAGAGGGGGGCCGATTATTTTTGTGTGATAGAGAAGTGGGGTGGGGTGGGGTGCGGTGGGGGAAGAGAGGGTGGGGAGTTGGACGCATGATATGGATGACATGGGATTTGGTGGGCCTACCTTGTAAACTAATTTGCAATTTAATAAAGGTGTAGAAACTAAATTGATTTTTTACTATAAAGGGTAAACCTATTTGTAATATTTCCTTTTTATTTTTGTGGTGTGGAAGTTAATGTGAGGCGTCTAAAAAAAATGTGAAAATTATTAAAAATGGAGGAGTATTATATATTAAAAAAAAATTTGCAGTCACAATCCAAAACAATTCTCAGACGTATTAAACTCTACCATCCACAACCAGATTATGACCAGTGATACATCTCGATTTATGCGCGCGCTAGAAAATTAGAATTCAGTGTTGAAAATATCTAATATATTTGTGCTTCCGAGTGTCAAATTAAATGAGATGTATAGTGGTCTTAAGAAAGCTCAATTAAAGAAAGCTCAATTAAAAAAAAGAAAGCTATTAAAGTGATCAATTAAAGTTTAAATTATGAACTTAAATGAATATTAAATGCTCATGAGCTCTATGTGTAGCTGAGGTACTCTCTTATATTATATTTCACATGTAAAATATACTTAAAATAGATAAATATTAAAAAAAATCGCGGATTGGGTTACTCCAGGTCAAAATTCGCGGATCCTAAGCGGGTCAAACTGATTTTCAAATTTTTTTTGCACAACGCTTATTTCAGGATTTTCCTCCCAGGTTGTGTTACTATATGTGTAAATATATATTATTGTAAGAAAAAATGCGTGTTACTAGTTCTTAAGTTGAAGATTTTTGTACTTTAAAATAACAATAAGGACAAATATGCATTTTTTTTTATTTATTACTCATCTCTTTAAATCAATATTTATTGTTTCATACATTAACACACACATTTTCTCTAATAATAACATGCATTTGTTCTAACATTAACACACTTTTGCTCCAACATTAACACATATTTACTCTAATATTAACACACATTTGCTCTAACATTAACATACTTTACTCCAATAGTAACACACATTGTCTCTAACACTAAAACACATTTACTTCAATAGTAACACATATTTGTAGTAACATACATTTACTCTAACATTAACATACATTTGCAGTAACACATATATACTCTAACATTAACACACATTTGCTCCAATTGTAACACATATTTGTAGTAACATACATAACATTAACACACATTTGTAGTAACACATATTTACTCTAACATCAACACACATTTTCTCCACAAGTAACAAATATTTGCTCTAACATTAACACATATTTGCTCCAACAGTAACACACATTTTCTTTTACAGTAACACATGATTGTTCTTATGGTAACACAGCCTAGAAAGGGGCTTTTATGTATTTGTGCAAACACATCTTTGTTCATTGACTAAGACATTTGTATTATTATAGTAACACACTTTTCACTACCTTACATGTGTTATTGTATGGAAAAATAATTATCTTTGTAAAAATAAATAAATATTGTGAAAATCAGTATTTGAATAGATAGTAACACACATTTGGCTCTTACATTATATGGAAAAAATATTTATTTAAGTAAAAATACACAAATATTGGTGAAAAAATAACATTTAGTCTAATAGTAACACACATTTTGCCCTCCATTAACATGCATTTGCCCATATAGTAACATAAACTGGGAGCGAAAATCCTGAAACTTGACTTGCGCGGGATTTAAGGAAAAATTCACCAAATCCAATTCGACCTGGCCAAGATCCGCAAATTTTTGAAATATGAGTTATTCTACGGATCCTATATCCATAAAATATTTCATATAACAATTTGTGTGTTTAGATACCATTAGAGTTAATTTGTTGAGGGACTAAATTAAAAATAAAGAATAATTTATTATTACCTCAAACATCCGCACGTTCATTACAAATTTCTATATTCTCTCTACAAAATATTAAAGAAAGGGTGAGACACTGGTTGTTTGATAAACCATCATTCCAATTGAGTTAGAATATATTCAAATCAATCCATGAATTCAGGTACGCTTCCGCTATTATAATTAAATTTTTTTTAATTTCAGTTAATTGTGGAGATTTTTAAATTGTTTGACTATTTGTATTGAAGCATGTCTATATATTTTATAAAGCATGTTTGATATGGGCTACTTGGTACTGGGCCCATGGCGCCCGGCCCATATCAACGAAACAAATCCAGAGACGGAAACTTCTCTCAACTCCAGGTCAGAGTTGGTCCAGAACTGAACCAAACAACTCTGAGAGCTAGTTTGGGGAATTGATTTGCACGTGGATACATGTGCATAATTAGTATGAACTTGAATCGGAGCAATTAATCATGTTATTAAGAGAACTATGGGTTAATCTCACTTAGTCCATCTCTAATCTGTGATAAGCTTATAAGCTCAGAAACGTCTTTTTCCCACCATTAAATGCATAATTTGCCCACTACCACATACACCAGAAAAGGACAACTGAGAGAGAGCCTTCAGTTGTACTACCAAATCAGAATATTCGCCACTTGGCCTCATTTCACGCGTCCTCTGGCACTGGTGGTCCCAAAAGTGCTAGGGCAACACTAAACAAAAGACTTTTCTACCCTTCAGAGATGTAAAAGGTATAAATATCTTCATTTGGCTCTCTCCAAGGTATTATCACTCCAAACACTTTCTCTTACTACTGTATTTTTCATAGCTTTTCTTGCCTATCAAGTTTAGCTGACTTGAGCGTCGGAGGACCGACGCCGGAGCCCCCTCCGGCGTGGTTTTGTGCAGGATTTCGTCGGATCATTATCAGAGCTTGTTGAGTAGTGTTCGAGAGCTGGATTCTGACTTCCAGAGCAGAATCTACATTTTCTCTGGGTTTATTTTGGAGCTCTCTCAGGTTAGTTGCCTTACTCCATGTATTCCTTCAAATATTTGTTGATGGGTTTCATTTTACCCTCATCAATGTTATATAGATCTACTTATTAACCAGGCGGCTTAGGCCACCTGACCACTGGGTTTCTCACTCTAGTGAGTGACCTGGGTTCGATTCCTTCGGGAACGAATTATGGAAGTTATAAGGTGGCTTGGTGATTTCTTGGAGTATTTGGAGACTTGATGAACTAATCTAACTACTAACAACTAACATTTACCGATAAAAAAATAGATCGTACTTATTAAAATTTCGAATACTCAACACTAACAATGTAATCTTGCATCAATATCAAAACAATTTTTTTCTTCTAATATATCTAGGGCATAGAGAGGAGAAATTTTCATTTTCATTGAGCAGTTGGAACCAAACGCCACCTTAATATTAATATGGGACATTATATCAATCGGGTTGAAACAATTTGGATTCGCACATGTATGTGTAGTGATTAATGTTGATTAACAAAATGCTATGTTTCAATTTCATATGTACGCTGTCGATATAGAATTATTTAGATGAGGGTCCCTATTAACTTAACAGGTGAAAGTTGATTGCAGTGGATACAAGGTTGCCAGTTTGGTGTATAGTTAATAGTTGTGGTGGTGTCAACTCATTCTCATTGTCATCACTATTTCTTTATCTTGTACTGGAGGCAAACCCTTCCATTTTTTTTTCCCGAATCAACAACCTATAAGTTGATTCTCCTTTTCTTTTTTATTCTCTTTTGTTATTTATTGGAAGAAAATATTATTGGCCTTATCTTATATAGAATATGAGTGATTCTAGGTGTATGCAAGTGCATACCATGCACTTGAAATTTGATCCCAATTTGAAATTAATTTTGACTTTTCACGAGTCTGTTGATTGCCCATACAAAATTCGTGGGCCTAGCAACAAACCAGGTCGCAAATGGATCGCGCGCGCTTCGTACAAATACCCCAAGTTATAATCAACAATACCTAAAAAAAATTATTCAACAATATCCCAAGTTATATTTAAAAGTATAGTAATTCATTATTTTTCTATGTCAAGCAAATGGACCAAACAACAATAAGCAAAGCAAGGATGATAAAGTAATTAAGCGAGACAATGAAGATAATCCTCCAACTAGTATAACTAATTTATCTATGTCATACCCAGTGAATTCCACTCGATTCAAGTTTTTTTTTTTTTTGTTACAATTTAAAGTTCCATTAATTCACAGTATTGTATGTATTTGCACTAAAGACTGTTTTGGCTATTCTTGGAAATTTTCCTTTTTTCGCATGGCAAAATACTAGAGAAAGTTTTAGCTTCTAGTACCCATGTTACAGTCCAAACGAGACGGCATAGATGAATCTGCGAATGGGATGCGTGAATAAGAAAATGGACAAACAGGGGCTACACAACGCATGACGTGAATTTGATGCAGTTTAAAGCGATCCGCGAATTTAATTTGGCCCGATTAAAATGAAATTGAATTTTAAAATTCAAATGCATAGTATGCACTTGAATGCACCCTAAAATTTGTTATAGAATATTTGATCAACAAAATTACAAAAGTAACATATATAAATTAATTTGTTAATGTAGTATGAGATAGGTTATAAAAAGAAAAAAAAAATACAGTACATATGGTATGTTGTATTCGAATATTATATCGACTTAAAAAAAATTTAACAAAGAAATTCTTGTAGCATAAGGCGAAGCCTTCGCCTCCAGGGTCCCCACCTCCTGGTCCGATAGGAATGGTGTTTTAAAAAAGAAATTCTTGTGTGTGTAACACTTGTTAAATTTACACTCTTAATATTGTATTAATTACACTATTTAGCATGGTTCTGGTTATTCCTAAGTCTATTGGGCCAATACATGGTAATTTTAGTTTGTGTTCCTAATTCCTAAGTTCGAAGTTCCAAATAGCCAACCAATTTATTGGGCTTATGTTAGGCTATAATAACTAAAGGGCCACGGTTATTAGCACTAGCCTCTTGGTTAAAGACACTGCCACTATAAACTCATATATACAAAATGTCAATAATGTCCTTAATGAATTCCCTCCAAAATTAGTGTAGTAAATACACTTTCTCAGTTTTTCAACAATTTATTGTAAAGTTAGGTTTTTAAAATCTTGAATATGATGATGTTTATTGTATTTGGAGTGTTTTTTATGCATTTCTTTATTGTTTGAGAGTGTTAATTCGAATGAGTGTGATAATTTTATTGTTGTTTGATCATATTGAGTGTTAAATTTTCGAAAAATTGCGACTTCAATTTTCATGACTGGTTTGCTGAAACTAATATAAAATTTCGGAAATAAAAATCGAAATTTATCTAAAATTTCAAAAAAATATTCCGAAATTTATGTTCGGCTGTGTTTTCCGATTTTTAATGCAAATTTCGAAAAAAATTGTTGAACATTTATTCAATTTTCGACAAAAAATTTCGAATATAATGTTTCGGAAAAAATATATAAATTTTATTCAATATTTCGACAAATATATTTGAAAATATCATAGATTTTTGACAAAAAATTTCGAATATAATGTTTCGGAAAACATATATGAATTTTATTCAGTATTTCGGTAAATATTTTCGAAAATTTTAAGAATTTTCGAGTTTTTTTTTAGAAAATATATGTTTTAAAATTCCGAGCTTTCTGTTTGGAATTTTTTTTGAGAAAAAATGAGAATTTTTTTACAGTTTTTTTCGAAATTTAATGAAAAACTCTCAAAAAATTTCCAAACATTTATTTGCTATGTAAAAGGTCTTTTTTTTCACAACCAAAATTAAACCATCCATTAAAGTACTCATAAAACCAAAATAACAACTACAATAGCATCCATCAAAGTCATCTACAATAGCATCCCAATAAAATCATCCAAATAACTCTTGTGGCTCTGATTGTTCTTGAGGAACGTGTTGAAGATTAGCAGCAGATACTGGTACTTGTTGGGGTGGTGGTGGGTAAACAGGTGGTTGATTATAGACTGGAGGTGGAGGATACGGGTATGGTGGGTAAGGATAAGGTGGGTAAGGGTAGGGTGGATAGGGTAAGTTGTTTTGTGGTATGTTAGGATTTGGGTAAGCAGGGTTGTTATGAGGATTTTGGACCATATTAAGAGCTGGGCTGTTTTGGTTCTGAGTACCCGGGTTTTGGCTCTGGCTCTCTCCTAACGGATCCTGATTCTTGCTGGTGTTGCCCTCAGTGACGTCAACCCGGTTCAATGCCTGATTGAACTCATTCTCGACTTCGTCCAACTCATTAGTGATGTCCATCGATTCTTTCCCTCCGGCAGCGTTCATCCTTCGTAAGAAGGCTCGGTTTCTTCTTGCTATTGTCTCAGGATCTGCAGGTAACCTCTCTTCGCTCGTATTGCCTTGTGAGCGTGTTTTCATAAACCTGAAACACTAGCAGAAGGATCAAAACACAATTGCCGAACGAATGAAAATAAAGAATAAAAATAGAAATTAAAACACCCACTACTAACTACTAAGCTACCGACAAGTCCTATTCAAAAAGCATACACCGCCATCCCCGGCAACGGCGCCATTGACTTGAAGCGAATTACACTAACTTCTACTAATCGCTCACCCGCAAGCGGATGGGTTCACTGTAGTAAGAGTAAGTAATAACGGCCAAGTATATCGAACCCACGAGATGGGGTGTATGCGAATAGATCTCTGAAGATCTACGCGTCGTAGCTAATATGAGTGTAATGTAATTTTTGTTTTTTTTGGAAAGATTAATTAAAAACTAAAATAAACTAAGGAAACTAAAATACTAAAGAAGACGAATTAACTAAGGGTTGTGTTGAAGTAAGAGATGGTGAGGCTCAGGATAGGAATTCCTACGTATACTAACGGAGCAGGTACATAATCAAAATAACTGTGACACACAAGAAATAACCTAAGTTTAAGAATGCAAGGTGAAAGCTCAAGATTCTAAACCCTAATACTTCCTAACACTCGACTTCACTAATCTACTAACAGGTTAATAGATTGTGCTTAATTAATGAGACCTTAATTTAACTAAGGTGATGCGGTCGTCCTCCTTCGCTAAACTGGTAGATGAATTAACCCTTCCTAAACCCTCAAGTTAAGTCTACTCGTTGTTAAAGAGCGATACGGTCGTCCTCTCTCTAACACTTTTCGAACGAAATTCAAAAGTAAAGTCTAGATTAATTTTAAGCATTCATTAATCAAGAGAATTAAAACCTAACGTCATGAGTTACCCTAATTACATACCCACAGCCTACTTCTACGAGTTCATCCTACCCCAAGCATGCAAGGGTTTTAGCTAGACATAGGTTTAACGTAAATAAGAGCAATTAAATAAGTAACGAACATAAACATGATAATCAAGACGAAGAAGAGATCAAACATAAACTAGGGTTCAATGAAATAAAAGAATAAACTGAAATTAAACTTGCTTCTCTCCTTCCTCTCCAAAAACGAACTCTCTATCTCGTGTGTGTTAAGTGGTGGTTTTAAAACGAGTTTGTAAAGAGTATATATAAAGATCGGGCCGAATCGGGATCTCATGGGCCGAAAAACGAAATTTGGAAAATAAGCCTCGGAAGCGCTCGAGCCGTCCCGGTCGAGCGGAGGCGCTCGACCCTTTTTGGTCGAATGAACTACTGGTCGAGCGGATGCGCTCGACCCCGTTGATCGAATGGTTCAAGAGGTCGAGCGGGGCGCTAGAGCTGTGCCCCTCGAGCGAAGAAAACTCTCTGTAAGTCCAGAGCGCTCGACCTACGTTGCTCGAGCGATGGTGCTCGAGTGATTGTGCTCGAATGGGCCTTCCTTCCTTGCAACTAACACTTTTCTTTTCACGTACTAATACCAATCGTATTTCTTCGATATCTTCTCATCCGGGCATCCGTTTGAGTCGATTCAAAGTCCTACGAACTCCGTTTTTCATCCTCGATTCACCTATGAGTATCAAAGAGACAAATTCATCAATGTATAGAAATAGTACTCATTTGGCTCTAAAAACTCAATAAAATCGACCAAAACTAGGGCGTTTCTAGCTACGAATCATGACAATTTCACGCCTAATCAACCCCCCCCCCAAACTTACCATATTGCTTGTCCTCAAGCAATGAAATAATAAGTCAAGTGAAATTGTTAGGGATGATTCAAAGAATCAATCATGCAAGCTAATGACTTCGAGCTTCAAAGATCAATCACAAGTATACTCACTCACTTTCCTTCATCATACTCATGCAACAATAACAAGAAACATCAAGATCAAACATGGATGTGCACTCAACGATGTGTTTCACTCCCTCACAAGTGTATAACGATGTTTAAGGGCACACTCAATCAATTAATCACTCAAATCAGCAGCCATAGGCTTGTAAGCACTCTCAACTCCGACCATACTCTAGAAATCAATGCCGAATCAAAAAGGACTTTTCTCAAGGTTGTAATGTAGGCTCTTTGGACAGGTGGGATAACAATATAGGGTAAAGTGACTCACGTGAATAGAGAATAGAAACTCAAACTTTAGTACTTCGAGATTAGGAACAGACTACTTCAAACATTTTCAATCAACACTCTTTCAATTCCACTTTTCTCAACACTTCAATTTTTTTCTTTCTCACTCTTTTCACTTTTTTTTCAATCACTTCATTTTTTTTTTCGCACAAACACATGAGCTCTTTTTTTTCTTTTGCTCATTCTCAACTTTTTTTGTTCTTTCCCACAACTCAAATCTCATTCACACCCTTATTTTATCACCACTCAACCATCATAATTCCTTTTTCTCAACTCAACTCAACTCAATCCCTTCAACCTTCACACTTTTCCTATTCTCCACTCAAATTGGGACAAAAGGCTTAGGAACTTGGAATAGTGTTTAAATGTGCTAGCAAATAAAATAGACTTTAGGCTCAACGGGGCTAACAAGGGATTCAATGTCATTGGTAGGGAAAATTTTGGCTAAGTGACTCAATCAAATCAAAGATGGCCTAAGATCCTATTCGGCATATCAAACTAGACATAATCAAGAAGCAAGAGCACACACAAGTTCTAGCATCCTCTAAGGTGATGATTCACTCACAAACAAAGAGATTCATATATCGAAATCTCATAAGGCTCAAGTCTCTCGGCTTTCACATACATGCTAGTCCTAGTGAATTCTCACTCTTATCACACAAGAACTCAAAAAGAAAACTCGTAAGTATACTAGTTCTCTCTCAAATCCACTCTAACTCAAACACTCACACAACAGAATTCCTAACTCAACCGCACAATTCTACTATACTCATCAAATCATACTCAAAGATAGCAATCAACAAGCATAAGATGATTGATAGGCAAGAAATATTGAGTAACAAATCAAATCAAAATTAGCCCAAGGGGCTTCTCAAGGCACCAAATAACTAACTCAACTCCAAGATAAGGGGTGCTTCGGTGCAATGTAACAAGAAAACATAAAAAAAACACCACCCCCCAAACTTCGACCTTGCGAAGAGGTCTAAGTTTGGGGCTGTGGGTTACCTCAACCAAACAATTCAGTTTCTCTTCATCAACTTGGCACACTCCCTTGCTTGAGTTGGTCCCTTCAATCTGAATAACTCCATGATACCTTTACTCCTTTAGAAACAAGCCTACAAGCAACTCACTTAAATACGAGGTTAAACATACGACTCAAAATAACTCCCTAATACTAAAAAAAAAACCAAAGCAAATAAAAAATAATGGGTTGCCTCCCATTCAGCGCTATTTTTAAGGTCCTCATGCCGGACCAAGCTCAAAGGAGCTTATGGGACATCATACTCAAATTTACCTCCCTCACTCTCATAAGAGTGGTGTTTGAATTTCTTTCCTTGTTGTCCCTCCATCATGAGTTTCTTTGCTTCCTTCTCCACTTCAAGTGGTATAGGTCTCAACTCCTTCTCACCTTTATCTGGAGGAGTCTTACTAAATAATTTCTTAAATTTTGACTTCTTCTTATTAACTCCTCCTTTTCCGTCTAGCTGGACCACTTCCACACTCTTCACTTCTTCATCCTTCAACTTCCTCACTTTATCCCTATCAAAATAATCAAGATCATAATGCTCATGGGTTAAATAATCAAGTGAAGGACTAACAAAATCATGAATATGAGAAGGATTAGGGATAGAAGGTGTGTCTTCAACACGAGGATCAATGACATCCATGCAATACAAACTTTCATCCTCCTTCGGGTGCTTCATGGCTTCATATAGGGAAATCTTCACTTCTTGATCATCAACCTTCAATGTAATCTTCCCATTTGCCACGTCTAGCACCATCCCTGCCGTAGCTAAGAACGGTCTTCCTAAGATCAGGGGCACATGCTCATCTTCCTCCATCTCTAGCACTACAAAGTCGGCTGGAAAAATGTGATCTCCAACTCTCACTAGGACGTCTTCAACCACACCTTGAGGTCTAGTAATAGACCGATCGGCAAGTTGAAGCGTCATCATTGTGGGTTGAAGTTCACCACTTTCCAACTTCTTGAAAAGCGACAAGGGCATGACATTGATGCTCGCCCCTAAATCACATAGCGCTCCTTTCTTGATCCCGTTCCCAATGTCACATAGGATCGTGAAGCTCCCGAGATCCTTCAGCTTCGGTGGAAGCGCCTTGTGCACTAATGCACTCACCTCATGGTTTAACTGCACCAACTTCGGCTCATCCACTCGCCGTCTTTTCGCGATCAAGTCCTTCAGAAACTTTGCGTAGTTGGGCATCTGTTCCAAGACATCATAAAAAGGAATATTAATATGTAGCTTTTTAAAAACATCAAGGAATTTAGCAAACTTTTTATCAAGCTTCTTTTTCATTAAGCGTTGTGGATATGGGACGGGTATCACAGATTTGGGTACCCCCCATTCATCTCTTTCTGTTTCTTTCACTTTATCCCTTGCTTCCTTTGCCTTCTTCCACTTAGGAACTCTCTCACCCTTCTCAATGCCTTCCTCTTCAAGCTCTTTGCTCTGATGAGACTCATCCACATCTTTATGCTTCTCAATCCCTTCACTTTCAATCCCCTTCTCAACTTGGGGCGTCTCAGAATCAGCAGGCATCTGAGGCCCTTCATAGTTGGTTCCACTTCTAAGCTGGATCGCCTTGCAATGCTCTTTCGGGTTCCCCTCCGGCATGGAAGGATACTTTCCCGGCTCTCTATTCAATGACTTTACAATCTGGCCCATCTGGAACTCTATGGAAGTGAACCTTCGATTGTTCTCTTGTTGAGTTCTAGTCCACTCAACGTTCATCTTCTGGAGCTCTTGATCACGTTGATCACCTTTTTTATGCAACTCTTTCACATCGTACTCCAAGGATGACAACCGCTTACTTCCTTCCTCCACCTTTTGTAGAATCGCTCTCAACATCTCCTCGGTTGATGCACCGCCTTCTCCACCAGGAGGTTTAGACCCCGGATCAACACCCGGAGGAACTGTAATACCCGTTTTCGGGTTAGCATATGAGAAATTCTCATTCTTTCTCCATGTGTTTTGAGGAGACTGCTGGCCTCCTTGATAGCCTTGAGTGTTCCTCCATTGAATTTGAGGTGGCTGAGGACCTGGAGGTACAAATGGTTGGCCATAAGAAGGCCTTCCATATTGATTACCCCCTTGGTAGCCATTCTGATTGTAATACGGACCTCCCATGTAATTGGCTACCTCTTGCTGTCCACTTGGCTGGTCTACTCTCTCATTCTCTGCTGCATGTTCTCCAACCAAACTCTTCCCCAACTCGAGGTTGTTGATCTTTTCCATCATGGCCATCAACAGCCTTCTCGTTCCTTCACCTTCTTCAACCTGATGAACTCTTTGGAAATCTGCATCCACACTCCAAGCCCCGGCATTCGTGACTATGTTGTCTACGATCTCTCGACACCTCTCTATTCCTTGATTAAGGAATGATCCACTAGCACAGGCGTCTAGATGGTCTTGCCCGGCCTTGTTGGCACCACTGTAGAAGAATGCCATCACATCCCCCTCGTTATACCCGTGCTGCGGGCACTCTATCAGCATGTTTGAGTATCTCTCCCACGCTTGACGTAGGTCCTCTCCTGACTTCTGGCGAAAGGAAGAGATCGCAATCCTTGCTTTAATCGTTCTGGATGGAGGGTAGAATCGCTCGAGGAACAGACGCTCGAGCTCGGCCCAAGTGGTAATACCTCCCCGTGGAAGCGTATTATCGTACCACTCTTTAGCTATTTCCGTCAATGAGAATGAGAACAGCCTAAGCCTCTTGACATCTTCAGACATGCCATTGTAATTGAATGTGGAGGCTATCATGAGAAAGCTCCTCAGATGTGTATGAGGATTCTCCTTCCCGATCACCCCCTTGAACTGGTTCTCTGTAAGCAACTTTAAAATTCCTGGGGAAATCGATAAGTTATTTGCCTCAACAGGAGGCAATGCCACTCCATCATAGTACCGCTGTGGCTGCGCTGCAAACCTTTCTCGAATAGCCATATTGTGATCTACGTTCTAAGGAACGTGTTGAGGATTAGCAGCAGGTACTGGTACTTGTTGGGGTGGTGGTGGGTAAACAGGTGGTTGATTATAGACTGGAGGTGGAGGATACGGGTATGGTGGGTAAGGATAAGGTGGGTAAGGGTAGGGTGGATAGGGTAAGTTGTTTTGTGGTATGTTAGGATTTGGGTAAGCAGGGTTGTTATGAGGATTTTGGACCATATTATGAGCTGGGCTGTTTTGGTTCTGAGTACCCGGGTTTTGGCTCTGGCTCTCTCCTAACAGATCCTGATTCCTGCTGGTGTTGCCCTCAGTGCCGTCAACCCGGTTCAATGCCCGATTGAACTCATTCTTGACTTCGTCCAACTCATTAGTGATGTCCATCGATTCTTTCCCTCCGGCAGCGTTCATCCTTCGTAAGAAGGCTCGGTTTCTTCTTGCTATTGTCTCAGGATCTGCAGGTAACCTCTCTTCGCTCGTATTGCCTTGTGAGCGTGTTTTTATAAACCTGAAACACTAGCAGAAGGATCAAAACGCAACTGCCGAACGAATGAAAATAAAGAATAAAAATAGAAATTAAAACACCCACTACTAACTACTAAGCTATCGACAAGTCCTATTCAAAAAGCATACAACGCCATCCCCGGCAACGGCGCCATTGACTTGAAGCGAATTACACTAACTTCTACTAATCGCTCACCCGCAAGTGGACGGGTTCACTGTAGTAAGAGTAAGTAATAACGGCCAAGTATATCGAACCCACGAGATGGGGTGTATGCGAATAGATCCCTGAAGATCTACGCGTCGTAGCTAATATGAGTGTAATGTTGTTTTTGGTTTTTTTGGAAAGATTAATTAAAAACTAAAATAAACTAAGGAAACTAAAATACTAAAGAAGACGAATTAACTAAGGGTTGTGTTGAAGTAAGAGATGGTGATGCTCATGATAGGAATTCCTACGTATACTAACGGAGCAGGTACATAATCAAAATAACTGTGACACACAAGAAATAACCTAAGTTTAAGAATGCAAGGTGAAAGCTCAAGATTCTAAACCCTAATACTTTACCCTAACACTCGACTTCACTAATCTACTAACAGGTTAATAGATTGTGCTTAATTAATGAGACCCTAATTTAACTAAGGTGATGCGGCCGTCCTCCTTCGCTAAACTGGTAGATGAATTAACCCTTCCTAAACCCTCTAGTTAAGTCTACTCGTTGTTAAAGAGCGATACGGTCGTCCTTTCTCTAACACTTTTCGAACGAAATTCAAAAGTAAAGTCTAGATTAATTTTAAGCATTCATTAATCAAGAGAATTAAAACCTAACGTCACGAGTTACCCTAATTACATACCCACAACCTACTTCTACGAGTTCATCCTACCCCAAGCATGCAAGGGTTTTAGCTAGACATAGGTTTAACGTAAATAAGAGCAATTAAATAAGTAACGAACATAAACATGATAATCAAGACGAAGAAGAGATCAAACATAAACTAGGGTTCAATGAAATAAAAGAATAAACTGAAATTAAATTAATAAAAACGAAGTATGAAGTGTTTAACGTAGTCGAATTACTGAAAATAAACTAAGAGTCGAAAAGAAACTAAGAATTCGTATGAGAACCTCAACAAAACGTAAACGTAAACTTGCTTCTCTCCTTCCTCTCCAAAAACGAACTCTCTATCTCGTGTGTGTCAAGTGGTGGTTTTAAAACGAGTTTGTAAAGAGTATATATAAAGATCGGGCCGAATCGGGATCTCATGGGCCGAAAAACAAAATTTGGAAAATAAGCCTCGGAAGCGCTCGAGCCGTCCTGGTCGAGCGGAGGCGCTTGATCCTTTTTGGTCGAATGAACTACTGGTCGAGCGGATGCGCTCGACCCCGTTGGTCGAATGGTTCAAGAGGTCGAGCGGGGCGCTCGAGCTGTGCCCCTCGAGCGGAGAAAACTCTCTGTAAGTCCAGAGCACTCGACTTACGTTGCTCGAGCGATGGTGCTCGAATGGGCCTTCCTTCCTTGCAACTAACACTTTTCTTTTCAAGTACTAATACCAATCGTATTTCTTCGATATCTTCTCATCCGGGCATCCGTTTGAGTCGATTCAAAGTCCTACGAACTCCGTTTTTCGTCCTCGATTCACTTATGAGTATCAAAGAGACAAATTCATCAATGTATAGAAATTGTACTCATTTGGCTCTAAAAACTCAATAAAATCGACCAAAACTAGGGCGTTTCTAGCTACGAATCATGACAATTTCACGCCTAATCACATACATCCTCCATCCCATTCTTACGTAGAAGACTTTCAGTCATGTACATGTGAAGGAAAAAAAGAGATTGATCTTTTCTCTGTCAAAACACGATCTAACGGCACAATAATGATTAATTCATATTTTTGAACTAGATTCTGGTGAAAATGCGAACATTTCAACCCTTCTATGTATATTTTTTTTGTCCCTTATTTTATAGGTTTTCTCTTTAATGTATAAACTCTAGTTTTAAATGTTGAATGTTGTTAGTTGTTTATATTGTGTACGAAATATTATATTTTAGGCATTGAACGATGTGAAAAGTTGTATGATTGTCATTTGCGCATTTTTTTTCTTTAAATTTTCGTCAAGCAACTTTTCGAACCTGGTTAGTCGAAAGTTTTACATATTTTCGATCACCAATTGCTGAAATTTTGAATGAATGGTGTAAAATCTTATAACGTGTTTCCACAATGTGGTTAAATTTTTGGAAATTTTTTGCCAAAATATGGGATTAAAACCGTTTTCGTCCCGTAACTTTTTACCTTTTTTTTGTACCTTACTTACTTTTTCGATTTAGTCCCACAACAATTCAAATTTATCCAAATTAGTTCCAAATGGCCGGAAAACTCGTGAAACAACGTCGTTTTGGTCACGTGCCGGTCACGTGCTAATATTTTCCGATGGAATAGGAAGGATTAAAACTATTTTCGTCCTGTAAATTTTTAGCTTTTTTTGTCACATACTTATTTACTTTTTCGATATAGTCCCACAATAATTTAAATTTACCCAAATTAGTCCCAAATGGCCGGAAAACTCGTGAAACAACGTCGTTTTGGCCACGTGCCGGTCATGTGCTAATAATTTCTGGCGGAATAGGATGACGGGTCCCATTTTGCGGACGTGGCACGCTAAGCAATTTCTCTTATAAAATAAATATAAAACTAAAAAAATATTTTCCAACTCGTTTTTCAATAAAAAAAACCTTAAAACTTAAAACTAAAAATAAAGTTACCTGCAATTAAAACAAAAACAAATCAAAGCTACCTCTAAAATCTTTTTTCTTCTAGACTCTTCATTTCGAGTTAATTATAGAAAATTATGGCATCCAGAGATCTCGAAGAAAAACAGGTGGTCTCCACAGCCGTTAACTCCTTTAATGGAATGCCCCACTTTTGGGATGGAAGACCATGAAGGAAGTAAGAAGGAGAGCTCATGGGAAGTTATCAGAGAATGGTTCAGAATACAGAGGATTCTCCCTGTTGGAAATAATTTTTCTTCATCAATGTCATTATACGGCCCGAACATTTCTCCTGTCAAAATGCAGGATTTGCGGCTTCTGCTCGACGTGATGGGTTGCCAACTTGCCCCAATTCCGATCACGAACAACCCAATTTTCAGTCTCCATATCAGAGACATCCCCCTCGTACGTAGAAAATAGAATGTTCTGTTTTATCTGGTTCAGGCATTTTCACAAACACCTTACGGACGCTTATTGTTTCTGCACGACGTACTATGTAATCTAGCAGTATTTGGCGGTGACGGGGTGCTCGAAGCAGCAGAGCTGCGGCAAGAACATGTATGCATCGGATATTAGGGGTTTCTCATATTTTTGAGAAAATTGCCAGTCGTTTTGATTTGTTTTTGTTTTAATTGCATGTAACTTTATTTTTAGTTTAAGTTTTAAGGTTTTTTTTATTGAAAAAATGAGTTTGAAAATATTTTTTTAGTTTTATATTTATTTTATAAGAGAAATTACTTAGTCAACCTGCCACATCCACAAAATGGGACCCGTCCTCCTATTCAGCCGAAAAATATTAACACGTGACAGGCACGTGATCAAAACGACGTCGTTTCACGAGTTTTTCGGCCATTTGGGACTAGTTTGGGTAAATTTGAATTGTTGTGGGACTAAATCAAAAAAATAAATAAGTACGAGACCAAAAAGAAAAAGGTAAAAAGTTACGGGACGAAAACAGTTTTAATCTCTCCTATTTCGCCAGAAAATATTAGCACGTGACCAAAACGACGTCGTTTCATGAGTTTTCCGGCCATTTGGGATTAATTTGGGTAAATTTGAATTGTTGTGGGACTAAATCGAAAAAGTAAATAAGTATGGGACCAAAAAGAAAAAGGTAAAAAGTTACGGGACAAAAACAATTTTAATCCCGCCAAAATATTGTGTTAATTTTACAAAATAGTTTGTCGAATACTAATGTTCAGAACCGGCTTTCAATATCTCCGTGTTACCGGTTTCTTGTCGTCTCTTGCTCGCCATTGGTACGGTCATGCCGCTTGGTCGTCGTACTCCGTTTACGTCACGCGATCGAAGTCGCGCTCTCACCGTGGCGTGCACGAATTTTGCTTGGTGGTCGTCCTCCGTTTGGCCAACAAAATCTCGAGATCGTGCACTGATGATAGCCATAATGATTGATGTCGCTGTCTTGCACTCACAACAACGATTGCTCGGAAGAGTCTTCACGGCAAGCTTCAAATTTGGAAAGGGGTGAGAGAGTTTATAGGTTTTCCCGATGAATTTAGTGGAGACTGGGGAATATGAAATATTTTCTATTAATAAGGGTAGTAATGGTAGTATAAGGATTGCGTATCTACTAACCAATTAAAATGAGTAGGTGAATTTAGACAGAGGTGTATCTCCATTAGTTGAAGGTGTATTTAGCCCAGGCCAATAGTTTATTGGAACTGCATTTTAATACTTTCAACTATATACACATGTGCAACCGTATAATATTATTATTTCACATGCTACATCTTAAATATTGAAATAAGGCAAAAGGATTAGACAAACACCTATATTAAATATCTTGGGGATCGCCCATACGAAGAGAGAAGTGGAAGAAAAAGTGGGAGTGGTGTTTTATTCAAACATAAATACACATTATTTCTTACAATAACACTTTTGTATTCATATAGTAGTAAAATTTTTAATATCTTATATGTACAATTGAAAATGTCAAGTATGTATTACTTTTCCTTATCATAATATACTATATATAAGGGGCTGCAAAATCCTATGTGGCGAGCCCCCCACTTTTCATTTCATTTTCTTGCTTTCTCCTTCTTTGTAGCTCTTTTTAATCTTGGCCGTTCATTTTTCTTTGTTTCATCTTGATCGTTTATTTGATCTTTGTTTTTCCTATTTAAGTCACATAGTGTACCACAATTTTTCATATCATTTTCCTCAATGCATCGAGCGAATGGGCATTAGCTGGCGATGCTCTACACGGCCGTCTACACGATAGCGATAGGGTGAGGCGGCATCATGACCAATGTTTCGTGCTTCGGTTCCGACCAATTCGATGCGTTTGGGCTCCATTTTTGGCTGTGACGGTTTTGGTTTTGGGGATGAGAGTACTGGATATCAGCCGGACGATGATTGTCTTCCCCTCTTTATGATTTTTTTGCTTCGAAGTATTCGAATTTTTGGTGCCGATCGTTTTCTGTGATACTTCAGCGTATTGTAGTGTATTTCCATTTCACAAGATCATTTGATCGTTTTTTTATTTAATTTTGTATGAAGATCTTATTAATGCATACATTTTAAGCCTCTATACCACACTCTGTAAATCAGCACATCAACAAACTAAGTTTAGCGTATTCTCTTTCTAATTCCATTTTTTATCCAATATTTATCATAGTTGCCTTCCAATTCTATTGATTTTGTATATTTCTAATTAATCGGATTATTAAAAGCAAGGTATACATAATTATCGGCCTTTTGGCTAATTGGCATGATAGATTGTGATATTATGGAATAAACTCACAAATTAATAATATATATAATAAATATGGGAGTTCCAATTCTATTGACTTGGTGTATTGCTCATTAATCGGATTATTAAAGGCAATGCATAGCTAATTAAACGGTTATTTAGCTAATTAATTGGAATATTTTAGGATAAGGTTTGACTATGGTTATTTAGCTAATTAATCGGAATAATTAAGCGGTTATTTGAACCTGTCCACATGCATCAACGAAATATACTTTTAAAAAAATCATAGCTATCATAGCTATTAATCGGCCTTTTAGCTTTTAAATTGAAATTTTTTTTAATTTTCAACTTACCAGGAGTGGATATTAGTTTCCCAATTCTCATGAATCATTTACATGAAATCATTCGCTCAATATTACGGTTTTAGTTAAGTTTAGATTTTTCAATATTTAGAATATTAAATTTAATTTAATTTAATTTTTTTTTTTAGTAAAAGTGAGATATTATTAGTTTGTATATTATCATGGTCCCCTAAATTTATTGACCAAAAAATCTCCATTCATGAGTTTGCAATTTAAATAAATACAAATTTTTCATGAATCATAGTATATGGTTTAAACAAAGTTTTTTTTCTAATCATTTTAATATTTTTGTCAACGAATTAAATAAATAAATAAATAATTATATATATATATATATATATATATATATATATATATATATATATATATTAAAAACATGTACAATTAATATATACCATCTCCTTCGATCGTATTAATCAAATTAATTATAGCGTATTAATTTTTTTGCCTTGATTTATGCTTACTGATAATTTTTCATCTATGTATACACATGACCGGTTTTAAATATTTGCGCAAAATTCATGTTTGTTTAACCTTGCCATTAGAAGCATAAATCCTTGATTTACGCTCCTGTCAAAGCTCATAATGCATTTTACTATCTTTAATGTAGAATGGATATGTAATGCACGAGTTCGAGAGAATTTAAAGCCTATAATAAAGGCATTAATAGAAAGATAATTAAATAGCAAAAATTCAAGTAAGTTACTATTTTCTATTGAAAAAATAGATTAAACTCATTTTATTTAATTGTTGACTTTAATTTCTCTTATTTAAATGATATTTATTGGTCAATTACTAAATAACACGGGTATATGAATAATTCAAATGCAAAATTGAATCATAATATCTTATAAAGTGGACTAATTTATCGTGACTATCAATCTAATTTTAATGTTTCCTTTATCTTATATGAAGACAAATATTACATTACATTTACCTCTTAATGGTTTGACCAGAAAATTAATGGCATCAGACTTATTCCTTATTTATTCAATAATTTTATATTACTCTTCTCATACTTGCATGTATATATAATTAGTCTAGATTCATAATACTGGTATTGTATACATATATCTTCTTATACAATACAATATAGCATAAGTAAAAATTATATATTATAATGAGGCACATTATGGAACATTACTAACCATAATATAAAATAAAAGAAAATTAAAAAATTCGTAGAGAGTGTGGAACTAATTGCACAAGAGATTTTAGATTTTTTCAAATTCAAAATTTTAGTTATTTTAAGGTTTAATAGTAAGATATGATTGATAAAATTAAATTGACAAAATCTCGGTAAAGTAACAAAAATGTGTTCATTTTATTTTCTCATATTTATTTATTCAATTTAAATTTTTAGGTATATTTTTTAGTTTAATAAGAGAGTATCTCAATATCTAAAACAAAAGAGTGGCCGTAAAAAGAATGAAATTAATATCGATATAGAAGACCATGTTTCTAGCGTTGATTTAGTAAAATTAAAGATTCATATAAATCCATACCATAATTAACTATTGTTTCTTGGTATTTGTTTATGTAACGTACCGTAATTAGATTGGAATGTTATTATATGTTGAAGTTCCAATGATAATTTAGTTACAATATTAAAGCGTTAATTAAATCATGAAATCATAGCATACATGATGTGTTAGTTAGGGTCAATTAATCATTTCATTAATTATTATTTAATTGTGGTTACATATTTTCTCTTATGTTAGGTACCTCTTGGTTGGAGATTTTATCACATTTCAGTAGTAATTATTTTATGTTCTACTAAATTTAAAATTTTCTTATATGTGTAGGTATGAAGACATTTAAAATGATTGGTGAACAATTTTTTTTATTGACTAGACAATGATAGTAAATATAAATCAGTGTGAAATCATTTTTATGTATTTGTGAACAATTTGTCTAAATTACATTCTTAGTGTAGTAATGACGATATTTAATTCTAATGTGCCGATTTTTTTTTTTTCACATGCTAAGTGTTTTGTTGAAAACATATTTACCGTCGATTTAGTAAAATTAAAGAAGCATATAATATCATTTTTATGAATTTTTCTTGGAATGTGTTTCATGAGAATATATTTTTTGAAAAACTTTCGTATTTTTCTCCATTAAAATTGATCTTATTTATTTGGTTTCTCAATCTTCCCTTTCTTAAATATATAGGTTATATGGGAAAAAAAATGTTATTTTAGTTCACTACCTTATTAGTGTTTGTAAAATTAGGCAACTGTCTTTGCGGGCTTGCAAATTTGATACAATATATTTACGAACTTGCAAAATGAGGATAATATTTTTACAAACTTGCAAAACTCACTCTTTTTTAATTTTGTCCAATTTAGACCAAATTTTGTAAAATACAGCCAACTGGCACATCGTAATCAGACTTTATTTGACCCACATTTTATAAAATTTGGCCTAAATTTGCCCAATACAAAAGACAGTGTCCTTATTTTGTAAGATTGTAAAGATAGTGTTCTAATTTTATAAGCCCATAAAGATAGTTTCCTGTATTTGTAAATCGGAAAACATAGTGTCCTAAATTTACAAGCACCCGTAAGATAATGTCCTAAAAAAGTAATTATTTCTTACCTATATGAGTTAATTTAGTGATAAATTATAAGGTAAGACTTATTGTATACATATTAGTTCGTACTTCAGACAATATTGGTGATTGATTAGAATCATAATTAACGTCAATGTGGTATTTCATATTTCAATCATAAAATATTACTATTGGGAGTATGTTTTAGAATTAAATATAATTAGTTTTAGATACACTATACTTTACCAATTAATATTTTTTAAATAAACAATTAATACTCTTTGTTACCATTAACTAAATTGGTTATAAGGAAAAATTTGTTATTTTAGGACACTGCCTTATAAGTATTTGTAAAGTTATCTTTACGGGCCTGCAAAATTGAGACAATATCTTTACGAACTTGCAAAATAAGGATCTTTACAAACATTCAAAACTAGGACACCATCCTTAAATTTTGGCCAATTTAGTCCAAATTTTACAAAATATACGTCCAACTGGGCATATCAAAATCGGGCTTTATTTGACCCACATTTTAAATAAAATTTAATCTAAATTTTATTTAACTGGAGGATGTGGTCATAAATAACAACTTCTACAATTACGTAGATAACTAACTTAAAGATAATTTTCACATATTAAAAAGTTTATTTTAAAAAATGAAAGGTACTATAATGTCCATTAGATTAATTAACTATGATTTTGATTCTACAAGGAAACAACAGCTAGAGATCGACTCAACTCTCTCAACTCTTCTCTGAAACAGTTATCGTAAGAATATATTTTTAAAAAAAAGTTTCGTACTTTTCTCCATTAAAATTTACCTTATTTATTTGATTTATCAATCTTGCTTTTCTTAAATATATTAGTTTTAAGAGAAAATCTGTTATTTTAGGACACTACCTTATGAGTGTTTATAAAATTAGGACACTATCTTTACGGGCTTGCAAAATTGAGACAATATCTTTACGAACTTGCAAAATTTAGACAACATCTTTACAAACTTGCAAAACTAGGGCTCTCTCTTTTAATTTTGTCCAATTTAGGCCAAATTTTATAAAATACAGCTAACCGGGCATATCGTAATCGGGCTTTGTTTGACCCATATTTTATAAAATTTAGCTCAAATTTTCCCAAAATAAAAAAAAAAGTGTCCTTATTTTGCAAGATTGTAAAGATATTGTTATAATTTTATAAGCCCATAAAGATAGTTTACTAAATTTGTAAGCTCGAAAAGATAGTGCCCTAATTTTGCAAAAACTCATAAGATAATGTCCTAACAAAATATTTTTTTCTTGCGTGTATGAGTTAATTTAGTGATATATTATAAGGTTTGACTTTTTGTATACATATCAGTTCGTAGTTAAGACAAACGTTGGTGATAGATTAGAAATATAATTAATCTCAATGTGGTATTACATACTCTAATCATAAAATATTAATATTGAGAGTATGATTTTAGAATTAAGTTGTTTCATATATATACCACTTTAGAATTATTTTTAGATACACTTTACTTTAACCAATTAATGTTTTTTTAAATAAACAATTGATACTCTTCGTTATCATTTACTAAATTCGTTATAAGGGAGTTTTTTTTTTTTTTTTTTAAATTTAGGACACTACATTACGAGTGTTTGTAAAATTAAAACACTATCTTTGCGGACTTGCAAAATTAAGACAATATCTTTAGGAACTTGCAAAATTAGGACATTATATTTACAAACTTGCAAAACTATGACACTCTCTTATAATTTTAGCCAACTGGGCATATCGTAATCTGGCTTTGTTTGACTCATATTTTATAAAATTTGGCCTAAATTTGCTCAAAATAAAAGATAGTGTTCTTATTTTGCAAGATTGTAAATATAGTTCTCTAATTTTATAAGCTCATAAAGATGGTTTCCTAAATATGTAAGCCCAAAAAGATAATGTTCTAAGTTTGCAACGTGTAAATAAGTTAATTTAATTTGTCAATATTTTATTGTTGAAATTTCTTAATTGTTATAGATAATTGTATGTAATTCTTAGGAACATTACACCTTTTTTGTCATTTAACTTTGGTTGACTGTTGTATTTATATATTTTTCAATCAAATTTAATTTATAGCAGTGTTTATTTGTTCTAATATTTATATCTGCGTATTGAATAAGACTCTATATATATAGAAAAAAGGACTCATGCAAGAACAGAGGCATGAACTTTTACAATTGAAGTTGTAATTTCTTAATTACATTTTCTATTCTCTACTTGACAAAATAGTGGTTTAGAAAAAAAAATTGTAATATGAACACTTTTAAAGACAGTGCCCCCTTGCTTTCATTGTAGTGATGATATATATATATATATATATATATATATATATATATATATATATGTCAATATTTTAGTAGTGAAATGTTTTAATTATTATAGATAATTGTATGCAATTTTTAGGGAAATTACACTTTTGTGTTCCTTAACTTTGATTGACTTTGGTTTACATTATGTTTACTTTGAGATTTTGAATTTCATCCTATAACTTATAAAAATTTGTGTTTTTTTTTGTTATCTACTACACCAAGTAACTATTCCGGTAAAACTCATGTAGCGCCACTTTTTCATCATATTTATAGGATGACATTTTAAAATTTCATGTCAGATTTACCAAAAGAGGTACCTTATATAGCAGGTAATAGGACAAAAAAATACATATTTTGTAATGAACATGATGCAATTCAAAAGTTCAAAGTTATCAGGAAGAAAACCAAAGACAACCAAATTTAGAGAATAAAAAATTGCATTTTCTCTAATTCTTATGTTCCAAGTTTTTTGAATTAATTAATTTTTTCTTAATATCTTATTAATGCAGTGCTTCCAGTAAAATAAAGTTAAGTGCAATAGAGTTATAATATAGAACTCTTTTAAATACTCAATCTTATGTGTATTTGGTAGTATACAAACCAGATGTCATGTGAAATTTTACATCATGATTTCTAACCTATATTTATTATCATCGAAAACTAATGTTTTACAAGTAAGAATCTATAATTTATATATTTTGTGGTTGTCTTATTTCTAAGATGTGATACATATAAAATAAGAGATTTAATTTTTTTCTTCTAATGTTTGAGTCCTCATATGAAACTACAAATACATATATTAACTTAGGTTCTCAATATTCTTACTATATGCTTTACAACTAAGAGTTTATAATATTGCACACTCTCATATGCACCAAGTGCACCATGCACACTCACTCAACAGTTGAAATTATTTACACTGAAAAGTATAGTTATATTATATTGAAAAATTTGTTCTGAAAAATATTTTAGAGTAAACTTTTCAGCCTAATCTAACTATATTTTTCAGTATAATCAAGTCATACTTTTAGTGTAAACAATCTCAACTGTTGAGCGAATGCATCATTCACCAAGTGCAGAAGAGAGTTACTCTTATAATATACCTCTTACATGTGTAGTTAACTTATTTTTAAAACGTGAGATTCTTGATACATATATTAAGTTAGTTTATCGATTTCCAAGTACACAACTAAAGTTGTATATAAATAAATTTTTTGAAATTTGTAATTAATATTTTTTTAGTAAAGATAAATATTGTAGTTTTATTAGTGTTTTATATAATTTATATAATATTAAAGAAAATTATACATAATTACATCATTGAGTATTTAGATTACAATTAAGCTCAATATTGCTTTATTTGTAAATATATTATAAAATTAAAAAATATATTTTTTTTATAAAATTTTTATTTTGCAAATAACTTTATTTATAATCCCGCAAAAATTCGCGGGACTAGCACTAATAATAGAATATACGTGTTTTTATAGTAACACATGTTTGCCTTTATATTAACATAAACTTGAGAGTGAATTTTTCTATTTTGCTTTTGCATGATATTTTTGGACACTAGTAAATTCTACAAACGAAGGGTCCGTAGCCACTTCTTTAAATGTGTTTGAAATAATTTATGACCGCATATATTTAAACCTACCATTTTGTTAAATACACCTATACCTAAAAATGCTAACATTAATTATATAAATATACCCACCTTTAGTTACCCATTTTATAAATATCCCAAATTTCCACTCTATATCCATCTTTCCCCACACAACCACTTGTGGTCACAACAACAATCCCTACAACCAGCAAGCCTCCACCCTCACACCCTCACCTCACTTCCTTTTTCTTAATTTTATCTTCGTCAAAACTTGCTGCACTTTCTGACATGCCTCGATCTTCTTCCTCACTTTTCTTAATTTTTTTTTTTTTAAACTTTTATATTTTACAACTCAATGAACCATGATCGAATTAAAAGATATGAATTTCGGCCCCTGTGGTCCTAAAAATTTATTAACTTAACACTACAATTCATACACATCGAGAGGTACCACAACAATGTCAACAAATTACCATAATAAACATAAAATTTAAAATTATTAGATTAAAGAAAACAAAAAATGGATAAGAGCACTATCGTAGTCTTTAAAATAAAAGTTCTTACATTTTTTTTTTCAATACTGTTTATGGTCACTGTGCTCAGTCCAAAATACCAGCCTTTTCAGATACTAAATATAAATAGGCCTTCAATTCACTTCATTAAAACATATATAACTAAATGGGCCTTCATTTTCACTTCACTAAAACATATATAACTAAATGGGCCTTGAATCAATTTGGGTCTTCTACTCTAAAACGTATAATTACTAATTATTTTATTTAAAAAAAAAAAGCTCCCTCGATCTCTAAAATTTGGTCATGTTAATTTTTGTACGGCTATTAAGAAAATTGATATAATATGTAAAAAGTAAAAACATTGTATTACATCAAATACAAAATAAATTATATTAAAACTATTATGTCTGTATATTGAAAAGTGTATATAAAGTTTTTTATGTCTATTTTAGGCAACAAGACTATTTTTTGGGGACGGCCTAATAAGACAGTTAGGACTATTTTTCAGGAACGGATGGAGTAATAGATTAATAGTAATACCGTTAAAAATAATTAATACAATTTAAAAATAACTTGAATTTCATGATCAAACAAGTTTACCATATACTTACTATTCCTTTTGGAGCACAACTCAACTACTAATGTTCCTTTCTATCATAATTATGATTAAAGTTTAAAATTAAATAAATATTGGAAGTTTTCAAAAGTCATAAACTCATTATAATTGCTAAGACAATAATTGAGTCCAAATAAATATACAATGCAAAATAAAATTTCAAGATAGAGACATTTGGCCTCGACCCATTTTTATCTAATAGTGAAAGCAGACTGGAAAATGACACAGTGACACGTTTATTTCGCATGACGATGTTCAAAACTTATAATAACTGAGCTTTATGACTTTATTAGAGATCATTACATTTCTTTACGTGATTTGTTTATTTATTCATGGTACAGTTGTTACAATCTCACGAAAGTTACTAAGATATTTCTCGTATTAAATTCTTGTTTTTCTTTTAACAAAGGCGTAACGATATATAGTGCTATACATCGTCCAAAGTGGATGGAAATATTCAAGGTCAAAATTGATGATGCAATTTGGCAAATTAGAAATTAATTTATTCATGGAAATATTTACAATAAACTTAATTAGGCATCCCATTGCTCGTCGTGTATTATACTTTGTTTGTCATATTTTCTTTTAGGGCGTCCCTCAATTAGTGTCCTATAACCTTTTCGAAACTCATTTACTCCATTTTTACTCTTTTTTATTCCAACACTTAATTTTATTCTATCTATTCAATCAAATTATTTGTACTACAATCTAATTTATATTAATACTCCTCAATTTTCGTGCATTTTTCTTATGGAAATTTATTGAAGGGCTCGGGGAATATAAACTAGATTGAAAACGTGGAATATTTTCACTCGCACTTTTTCAAACCTAGTTTGAGACTAATGAATATGTTCTTTATTATTAAATTGGAGTTTTTATTTTATTTTATTTAGTATTAGTTCATGGGAGAGACTTAGCAAATAATCATGATCTTGTGTTTGAATTTTCTTAATGCGCCTTGAATCGTTTTGAATTTGATTTTTTCCCCTAAACATATATCCTCTGCCATATTGCATTAATACGTCCCATAAAAAGTGATAAATAAGCACTTTTTCATCCCTTAAGGGGGGTAGTAATTGTCTTTTAATAACCAAACATCTTTATTGAATATGCCTACTGAGTACTGCTGGATTCTCATGTTTGTTTTGGAATTATTACTGTGGGGAAGAATTTTGGATTTTGAAATGTAACTATTTGAAAATCTTAATATATTTGTTATGAGATTTTATAGAATAGAATAATAAAAAGTTGATTGATGTTATATTGAAAAATGTGTAAACGCGGTTATAATTTACGAGGAAATTTTATACGAGGTCGTTTTATGTGTGAGAAGTGATATTTTATTGATACTCATTTTTCATAAGTACTATTACAAAAATCTGATGGAATATCATTTATGAGTAAATTTTTGTGATAACTTATATATGTATGTATATTGTATATATATATTTAATTGGACAGTCAAGGTGGGTGATTTGAGTATATTGAGAGAATAAAAAATTGGAGTAAATAGTAGATGCGATAAAATTAATATCATATATAAACTATAAAGTTAAATTCAATTAATATAATCTTAAAATCCATCGAGGTTTGAGATATATATAAATAAATAAATATATATATATATATATATATATATATATATATATATATATATAAACTTAAATCCCATAACAAATGAGGTTTGAGATTTTAATGTGTAAATTCCCATTGGCTAATTGTGAAACAAGTGACTGCACATCTTATTTATAACACTGTTTCTGACTTTTTATCTTTGCCTTTATCTTTTCTTATCCACCAAAAATAACTTCAAACATTTTATTTAATCATGTTATAAAAAACTTGATATTTATTTTTATTTTTCCCTTGAATTTTCAGTGACAATGTACATCTCATCTAAACCAATTTCTTATTCAAACACCAACAATGTTTTCAATGCATTTTGCTATCAGTGAGTCCCAGGGAGGTTAACTTGTCTGCATAATGGTGAACATGTGGGCTCTTTCTTTTGTATATTTTGTATCTATAAAATATATAGTAGTGGACTTAACAATGGTAAATTTTATAATCTTGGAGTATAGATAATTTATATTCGTTTATATAATTCGCAATTCCATTACAGATTTAATATACGTACAGAAAACAAACTCAACAATAAACCTAAAAAAAACATAAATTTAATTTTAACATGCATCCAAGGTATACTATGCACATGGATTTAAGCTTAATTTCAAATTCAATTTTCATCTTTTTTAACTAAAAATATATAATTAGAAAAATATTGGAGTATTGGTGATTACTACTTAAGTGTCGTTGATTATTGTTTAAGGTATTATTGATTACAACTTGGTGTATTGTTGATTATTGTTTGTTTGTTGATTACTATATGAGACATTGTTGATTATTATTTGGGGTATTGTTGATCCAAAACATATAGTACTCGTTGAGTTGTATGTTTTATTATAGAGAAATACACACAACACTACAATCCCTAAGCCTTAAATGCACCATACAACATCAAAAATCCCATGGAGCAATTTAATACATTTATGTGTCAAGATGTATTTTAAATGGTAGGCCTCATATTCTCTCTCCCAAATCTCAGATTAATTCCACCCCCACCCCCCAAATTCAAAAACAAACCCAACCACCCACCCCCTCACCCTTCTCTCTCACGACTCTCTCTATCTCTCTCACTATCAGAAATCCTAACCCACCCCACCACGAGACCACGCTCGCCGCTACATCACCAAGGCCGCATCTCCGGTTCGACGACGGCGCTCGTGAGGGCGAGAAGGCGGCGCCAGATTCTCCCCAAACCTCCAACCACCGTCCTAAACCCGCCGGAACCACCGTCCATGGCCGCCAGATTCTCCATCGCCACCACCGCCAGAACCACCTTCCATTTCAAGCACACAAAATTTCTCTACCCAAAGCCTAATTCACTCGCCACACTAGCTTTACCGATTTCCCCTTCTCTCCTCAATTTCGAAACGACAAAACCTAATTTGACGATTTGCCTTGTGGTGAAAGATGAGAATCTGAGCGGGGACCGAAATTGAATTTTGAGAATTTTCCAGAGAAGGAAGCGGAGAAGAGGCGCAAGGAAGAAATATGAGAGATCTACTTACCTCGTGGCGTCGCTGTGTTGGGAGGATCTTGGGAGAGAGAGGCACCGCTGGCGAGGGGTACACGACGGCGGCGTTGGGTGGGGACGCAACGGTGGCGCTGGCGAGGGTGCGTATCGGTTCCGACCTGAGTTCGATCTGGTGGCGGCTCCGATCTAGGTTCTGATCTGGCGACGGTTCCAATTTGGAACGGGGGATGGGCCTCTGTTTTTCGTTGAAAGGTAATTAATCTTGTGAAATTGAGTTGGGAAGTTTTCTGATGAAATTGCTCAAACTCTTGACTAAATTTAGGCATTCAAATTAATGTTCTGAAGTGAATCTGTTGATTATAGCTTTGCCCTCAATTTTAAATTTTGAATCTATAATTGAAGATAAATGTGTTTGATTTACTGTTTGCCACTAAAACTGTAAAAAAATTCAGAGTATTAGGAATGCAGTGTATCTCTGGTTCTTTGTTGGTGGTGTGTAATGGAGGGTAGGGTATTAATGGAGTTTTGAAGATTGATTGTGAAGTTTTGTTGACGGATTTTTCTCTTCAATTGCTCTAAATTTTTTTGTTGTTGATTTCAGGTATCAAGATATGAAAGGAATTGGAAGTTTCTGGGAGAAAAATGCAAAAACGCCTTCTGTTCACAATTTACTAGCATTTGTTCATAATTTTAAAGTGTTTGTTCATAATTTTTGTGCGTCTGTTCACATTTTTTTTCGTAGTCTGTTCATAAATTTTGGGTTTTTTGTGCCTAATTTTGTATATGTAATATTTTTGGAATTTTTAAAAGTGTAATTCTCAGATTAATAATAAAGAATTGTTCTTGAATTTGAATCTGAACTTGCTAGAATTCTCAAATATTTATATTTATGTTCAAAAATTATTTTATACTTGTGTTCATAAAATTTATGTTTGTGTTCAAAATTAATAAATACCCGAAAATAACAAATATTACTGGTCAAATTTTTACCTCGGGAACTGTGAAAAAAGCGTCAGTCAGTCAATACCGTGTCAGATTTTGTAAGAATCTGAATTTGAACATGGGCCCATCAAATTGTATGAATGTGTAGTTTTGATTAATGATGGGGACCACAAAATTGTAGCAAATTGTGCCATGAGATTTTTGTTGTTGCATAGTGCATTTAAGCTTATAGGATTGTAGTAAATAATAAGTGCCCCTTTATTATACTTTTTTGCACTTTATTCAAGTACTCTCAAAATTGATATTTCAGAATTTAAATTTGAAATAAATAAAATAACTAAACCACACCAGTCTTAATTTTGTAGAATATTTAAAAATTTATATGCAATATTTCACTGTTTAATAGTTCCAAATATAGGAAATAAAATTCTCAGTAGTAAAAAAAAAAACCCTCATGTCATGTGACAATATCGCGTTGAAATAGATCATATATATGAAAATATTATTTGTTTATTCTAACAATATTACTTCTTTGTTAATATAATTGCATACAGTACAATGCAGTGTAGTATTATTAATGTTATGCAATAGTATATGAACAAATGTGTAATATTATTAACATAAATAAGTAATATTATATCAATAACTTGATAGGTATTTCTTGTACCCTATTTTTGTTTATTTGAATAAAATCTGTTCTTTGTGTGATCAGAATAAAAAAGAATGGAATCGTGAATTTCTTTATTTACAAGATTTTAAGACTCGTAATTTTTTTTTTTACAAGATCTTAAGACGTATGATTTTTTTTTTAATTAAAATATTGCACAATAAAACATTATAGGATCATGCCTCTATTAATGATCACAACAACTGTTGATTACTTGGCCAGCTAACACGAAACAAGGTGATAGAAGTCCTGTAACATACTTTTGCACTGCTTACCTTTATTATCTTTCCTTCCAATTTTTTTTTATTATTTTAAAATTTAAATGTTGGTTAATCAAACAGACTTCATTCCTTGTCTCCGAAAGTTCTTGCCGAAGAATTGCAGGTTTGCACTTTTGCCAGGATAATGGACATGGATTAGTTGCGACTTTTAGCCAACTTCAACCACTTGAATTTATTATTTTAGTAAATCAAATCTTTGAGGCTTCCATAATTACTTTGTATTAATTAACCCTACTATTTGAATTACCTTTTGAAGAAAAGACAGTTTTCTCCCGGGAAGAATGTGCATAATCTAGTGAATGGATGCAAATAAGAACTTGAAAATACTAGCGCTAGTATTATGATTATTGATACTTATATAATTAACAAAGTATGATCGCACAACTTAATACTCATGCACCATAGATTGCACAAAAATTAGGAACTTACAACCGTTCTAAAATAACGGATTTTTATCTATATAATTTCAATATTTTTAAAGTGAAACAAATTAAATTTATTTTTTACGTCATATTAACATTTTCAAGAATTTGCACCACCAATGACGACAAAAACATCGGCCAACATGTGAAAATATTGCATGAAATAATTAATATTAACACATCATTTTTAAAATTACTCGTTTATTTTATATTATAATATTGTCCTAAATTATACATTAGAAATGCGATTTTAACCTTAAAAATCGCCGTTAGATGTGCAAATTGTTAAAAATATTTTATTCTTGATATGTCGTAAAAATAAATTATTTCAATTCAAAAAATAAAAATAATTTGGATAAAAAATCGACATTCTAAAACAATGCACGTTCCTAAGTTAGGTGTAATCTCATGTGCATGAATATTGAGAATGTATTAAAATCACTGTGGGTTCAAGGGCGCGACTTATTCATAAAATCAAGTTAACAGTGATGATATAGTAAAGGTTTCAAATTCAACCAACCGTATAATTATTGTAAAAATACAATATTTAGATAAATTAGCCGTGAAAATAACAGTGTTAACATTTAAATACCATGGAAAATGTTTCATATTAGTAATTTAACTGATACCTCTTAAGACAGCTCACATCTGCCTCCTTTTTCTTCTATTATATCGCTGTTTTTCAACGTTGTTTGGTATACAATCATGATCATCAAGAAACAATATTCTTTCAGATTAGTACAGTACTGACTGAAAAATTAACATTAGGCAGACGACTTTCTTAGATTCCTTTGTTAGAATTAAATAAAAGAAACCGGCTGCTTATAACAACAAATCAATATAAATAAATATAACGAGGATAAAGTCTTGTGAGAACAAGTTTTACAATAGAATTGACTTAATTACGAGATTAATTATTTTATGAGTATGTATAGAGTGAAATTGGTTCATACATAAATCATTGAAGGATATTAGTTACTTTTACTAAAGAGTATTAGTTGTTTTCACTGAAAAGTATTGATTGTTATCATTGAAGAGTATTAATTGTTTACGCTATATACTTTGTCTTATTTTATTAGCATCAGGCTATAATTCATGATGAAATTGGAGTATTAGATACTATTATTAAAAAAAAAATTATTAATTGTATATATTTTTTACAATGAAACTGTTTTTATGAAATTAATCAAAGTTGTGTAAACTCCACTTTTGTCATTCGGGATGAAATCCTTTATTTTAAATTTACATTTCATCCACCATTTCAAATATTGAATGAATTACTACAATCAAATGTAAATATAGAATTCATCAGGTTGGAATCCATAACTACACGATTTTAATCAACTAGAAATAGTAGCCAATAATCGCATAAATTCAAAGAGGGGCTTTCCATTTAACATTTTCACATGGGCATGAATATCAAGTTAGGCATAACAATCATTACAATCTTCATTCAATGAGAAAAAAAAAAAATTTATTTGTAGTCAAACACCACCATGTATCATAGGTTATATACTAAAACTAACTAAAGTCAAAACCTTGTAAGAACCTAAAAAAATTCATAGGAGAACCAATTTTAAACGGGCGTTAGAATTTTCTTAATTTGAATATATATTATATATATATATATATATATATATATATATATATATATATATATATATATATCCACTCTCATGTTTTCCCGTACAATTTCAAATTGTTTTAATTTGTTATTATTATATAGTATTACATATTACTCCCTCCGATTTATTTTAGATTACCAATTTTTCCATAAAAAGAATTTTTTTTTTAGTTTTCTCCCTTTCCCAAAATAGCAAAAAGTAAACCTCATCCTTTTAAATTTACTCTTTAAAAAGTTGAAATGACTCTTATACTCTTACTAAAAAGCTACTTTATACTAAAAAATACTACTCCCTCCGTCCCCTATTAAACTTCATAGGTTGGGTGACACAGATTTTAAGAAAAACTGTTTTATTGACTTTTTCAACCAATGGGAGAAGAGTATTTTGAATTAAAGTAGGTATTATGAGTGTGTTTTATTTCCTTATTTGGGGTGTGAAATTTATTGTGGGACGTCCCAAATAGGAAAGTGTGAAGTTTAATAGGGGACGGAGGGAGTATTAAATAATTTTTTTATTAAAACCTTAGTCATTTTGTTTGAATCATTATAAAATGAACTTGAGTGAGTATTAAACTAATATTCCTTCCATTTAGAATTACTTTCAAACTTCTATCTTTCTTATGTTTCAAAATAATTTTTAAACTTTAAAAGGAAAACATCATCCATAAACTACACTCACACAATATTTAAAATTTACACAAAATCTCATTACATTTCAACTCATACATACCTGTAAATTTTATTTTTTTAGTTTAAAAATAAATTTACAAAAATTACCACTCTCTACTCATTACTCATTAGACACTTCATTTTCTTATTTTGTGTGCCTTTGAGAAATTATGAAATGTAGAGAGTATATAATTTAATTAAAAAAAAAAAACTAATACCGTTAGAAAATACAAATTTCATCGTAAAATTGGTTAACGTTATACATTGGCCAAAATGTAATGACGTTATGCTTTGGCTAAAATGTAATACTACTTGGGATCCACAAGTACACGATTTAACTAGAAATAGTAGTCAAATCGCATAAATTCTAAGAGCATTCCCAACGCTAATCTTTGAGTTTGCCCCCACTCATCTAATTTGCCTCCAAGTTTGCCCCCAACAATAAAATCACTCCCAATCATTTCACTCAAATTTTAACTCAAAAGGAATATTCTCTTAGAATATTCTTAATTTAATCAAATTTATTTTCTATTTTATTTAATATTTGTATATAATTAAATTTATGTATTTACATTTAAATCTTAAAAATTAAACACAAAAATAAAAAATGATATATTTAATAAAATAATAAAAGCACTATGATTCATTGATATAATATTTTTTTAAACAATTGATATAAAATATTTTCTTTAATGTTGTCTTATTATATTTCAATTAATTACAATTTGTGTTTCTATTTAATAATTTAATTTTTTTTTAATTTTTATGTCCCATTATATTATATAAAATTAAAATAAATAAATACATAAATATTTATATATATTGTTTCATGTTATGAGACGGTCTCGTGTAAATTTTTGCTTAATATTGAATTTTATATACTAAAAAAACTATTACATAATTTAAATAATAATAAAAAAAAAAAAAAGAAGTGGTTTGCCTCTTGAATAGTGTATAGGCAAACTCACCATACACTATTCATAGATGTTGAGTTTGCTTCCAAAAATATTGTGTTGGGGTGGCTTAATTGGACGGTTGGAGGCAAACATGAGTTTTGCATCCACCCTTGGGACTGCCCTAACAGGTATTTTCCGTTCAATTTCAACATTTTTCATGAATATGAAGTTGGGCATAACAGTCATTACAATCTGAAATAAAGAATTTTGTATTCAAACTCCATCAATACTTTACAGGCTATTAATATTTAGTATCAAAGACTATACACGAAAGTGAAACCTTTCAAGAACCTAAAAAAAGAAAACCCAATTCTGGTTGAGTTGAATTAATTAATTACCCAAAGGCGGAACCCTGATTTTCCACACCTTAATCTCGAAATCCAAACTCCCACTGTAAATCAAATACGAATTATCCAAGTCTTGATTATTTTTCACATCCAAACACGCCGTCAAACACTTGACAGGATTTCCATGCCCTTCCAAAACTGCCAAGCACGAATAACTCTTCTCACTCCCTCTCCCTCTCCCTCTCCCTCTCCTCCACACCCGCACTGTTCTATCCGCTGACCCACTACACAGCAAATCTGACACAACCGCCAGGCACAGAATCGCCTTCGTGTGGCCCCGCAGCGCTCCCGCCACCGCCATATGGGCGCCGCCCTCCTCCTTCTCCCACACGATTATCGACCTGTCGCACGCGCCGGAGTACAAAATCGAACCGTCCTCGCTCAACGCCAACGCGTTCACCGCGGATCTGTGCTTCTCCAGCGTGGCAACGAGCGAGTGTTTTTTCGCTACGGCCTCGTTTTTTCTCCAGACCTTGATTTTTTTATCGGCGGATCCGGTGTAGACGTGGCCGTCCTCGGATAAAACGACTGCGTTTATCGCGTCGTCGTGCGCGTTTTGTACGGACTCGAGGCATTTGAAGTCGGAAGTCCGCCATAGCTTGAAGGTTCTGTCCCAGGAAACGGAGCATAACAGAGAAGCGTCTTTTGACAGAGCGAGCGCGGAAACGGCGTCCACGTGATGCACCCACGTGCATTTCTTATTCCGGCGGATTTTGACGTAATTTTTGGCTGATAAAAGGCGGATACATCGATCGGACATGGTCGGTAGAACTGTGATCATTTTGTATTTCTGAGATTCCGTTAAATTGTCGATTTTCCATACTCGGATTTTGTAGTCGTTGTGCGCGGTGAAGAGGATGTCGCCGGAGACGACCATTGATTTCACGGCGCTCTGGCCTTCGACGACCGTCCGGTTCTCGGATTGTATACTGTAGGCGGAGGGGTTGCGATCCCAAACGCTGATTTCGCCGCCGGAGGCGCCGCAGTAGAGGTGCTTTCCGGCGAGGGCGAGGGAGAAAATGGAGGAAGAGTGGCCTTTGAGTGTGGCTAAACAATAGTGGGCGGTGGTGGAATTGTCGACGTTTGGTGTTAGGGAAGGGACTGATGGAAGGCTGTGTTGTGAAGAGAGGGATGAGTTTGGAGGCGACTCTGAATTGAGATTTGGATCGGAATATTTGGGTTCGCCGGGAAAGCGAGGCAAAGGGCATCTGAGAACTCTGCCCATTTTCTGAGTGAGAATGAGAAGATGATTGTTTAATGTTATTTTGTTTTGCAGCTAATAAAGTTGGTTTTATAGATGAGTTGGAGAGCGCATTTTAGTGTCGCCGCGCATCGTAGCAGAAGATAGATAAAGTAAATTATATGTTTAAAAATGAAATTGAAATATAACTTCATCATTACAATAATTGTACCATCAAATTTGTTTTTGTTGCACTGTAGTATATCATGCAATCAATGTTTAAAGCCCTAATGTTGGATTAGGGCTAATTTTTTTAATTAGGCCAAATATCAAAAGCAATTGCAAAAATAGGGTTGCTGCAGAAATTTTTACGATTATAGGGTTGATCGCGCCCGGGAGTAGCGATCAAAGGAGAGGATCGCGCTCACCAGGCGCGATCAAAAGATAACCAACTTTTCTACCCCTTGATCGCGCCTGGCAGAGGCGATCTACTCAGTTGATCGCGGTCCCCAGGCGCGATCAATACGAAGAGCTGCCACGTCGTGCCTCGCCCTCCCCAGAGGCGATCCTCGACAAAATCTGCCACACCCACATGGCGAGATTCCCGCGCCACTCCACGCCACTCCGCGTGCTTGCTCCACTCCCCCACGCCAAGTCAGGATTTTGGCCGTATATGCATTTGAATGTGCATATAACAGCACCCTTCCTCCTCTCCTCATTTCATTTCTGCTTCTCATTTCATTTCTGCTGCTTTTCCTCCTCATTTCATTTCTGCTCTTCTTCCTCCTCATTTCATTTCTGTTCCTTCTCCCCCTTTTATTATGTTCGAATTTTAGCCAAAAAAAAAAAAAAAACACAAGGGCTGCTTCCAAAATACAAACAAATCCAAAAAAAAATGTAAGTATTTTAATATTTTTAAATTTTTTGCAGTTTTTTATTTTATTCTAAAATTTATTTTTCTCAACTTGCAGTCTCACATATACACACAAAAAAAAGCTTGTTGGTATTTTGCTATCTACCTGAGGAGTACAGACACTACTATCAAAAGGTAATAATATATAATGAAAGCATGCAACTAATCGTTTTAATTCTTGCACAATAAAATTGGTTATAAGAAGCTCAGTCTAAATATTCATATCAATCATGGTCATGGTAATATTTTCTTTAAACGATTAATTTTAGCTAGCATTTAACTCAAATCAACCTCAGATCTGGATTACACTTAAAAATCACCCTCCTTACTTCTATTTGAATATGAGAAAATAACTCCCCTCTAAAAAAATATGAGAAAATATTATTTTAATGACATTCTTGTTAACTATAACTGTGAACTACAATTTTATTAACATAATAAAACAATTAGTATTATTTAATGAAATAATATTACCTCTCCAATTAATATTTTTAGTGAAAACAACTAATATCAAGTTAACAATAATATATTATAAATAAATAAACATTATCTCTTAAAAAATATTATTTATTTGTGTAATTTCAGGATTTAGTAACTTGCATACCATCTCCAGCAGGTTGTGTGTAAGCTCCATGTCCAAATGAGGGTAACCCATAATGTGTGTGAGGCGTAGGCTGAGACGCCCCCTCGTTTGATTGCCAGGCTGCTATCAAATTAACAGTGATATGCATATATAATAAATAAAATAATAAATATAATTTCTTAATATTGAATTACATACCATATGTAGTTGGTTGTGTGTTACCCAAAAATTCAGACGTGGAAGCATCTGTCACATGTTATAAAAAAATTATAATAACTAAATAAATGTAAATCCACTCAAGTGTAATTTTGTAAATTGCATACCATTTCCAGCACCATACTGCGTGCGTGGAGCAGACTGAGGTATCCCATGTTGAATACCTTGTCGGGGAAAAGGGGACTCTGATGGCATTGCTGAGGAATGTCTTCTCCGACTCCTAGACGTTGAAGGACCCGCATCTTCACGTCCTACGGATCTCCTTCTTCTTTGTCTTGTAGATCTTTCCTCAACTTCTACGTTTTCATCTGAGGCCACATCTTGTAGATAAGCAGGGTTTTCTATGAAAGGCTCCACTTCAGTGATGTAATTCTCAGTGAGCTCCAAATGACTATCTACTGATGCTCTATCATCAGGATTGCACTGTCTTTTACTAATTTTGAGCTTCCGAAACCAGCCTACCTGTAACCCAAAAAAAATTAGTGTTATTCATGTTTCAATTTTCAAACATTATAAAATTAAATTTGTGATATATATATTACCAAAAGATCTCGAGTAGATGTTTTTGCTGGTTGGAAACCTCGGGCCACTGCAGTATACTCCACTGGTGAAATCAATCGTCGGGTAATTCCATAGTACCACTGCATATACTCATTGGAGACCGGATTACCATTGTTGATAGGAGTGCAAGGCATGAATGGTCGTCTGTTCCTCCAATAAGTAATCCATTTTTGATGTTTAATGGTCCAATCGCAGCCGGATCTTCCCTGGCGGGTATGATTATGCAAGTCCTGGTCTCTACTTTCAACATCACTCGGAATGTTTTGGACCATTCCAAATTGTCTTAACACCCTATTTGGATAATGAAGCTCCACTATCCAAATATTGATCAGCGGACATTGTGACCTCCAATTTAGGGTCAAACAACGAGGTCCAAGACTCGAGATCTCCTCAGCTTGCTCATCATAGGGTTCCCAGATTAACTGTGTGTAGACAAAAAAAATTAATTTTCCTCTAACACACTTATATATTTGTGCGGATCATTATAATAATAACTTACTTGGCCATCAGACAAACGATCAAATATGTCGCGATATACACGAATCGAGTTGCCCGCACTTTCAGTGTGACTGTGATAATGTATCCACCTATAATTTAAGTAGGTATCACAATAAGTATGCATAGCCAAACGAATGTTATGCGATTTATAGATAAATGTGTTTAGAGAAAAATACCTAGCCCCATACGGTGGAAGCCCCAAATTACGACCATCTACACTCAAGATGTGTCCTTCTTGGAGCATAGGATATACGTTCCTTGGTTGTATTGGTATTATCCTTGACCATGCCCATATCTGTTGTATTCATGAGTAAATTAGTTTAAAATGATTTGTTTAACATACAACTAATCAATGATTTGTTTAAAAGTAATTAAAACTAATCAAGAATTACCTGTAACAAGCATAATGCTCCAGCGATAATCTTGCCATTAGCGTGGCAAGCCATACAGAGTTCCCGATACAAAGTCGCTAATACATCACTTCCCCAGCTGTATTCCCCTGATGTATTCACGTTCTCCAGAAAGTTCAAATACACTAACGGGATAGCATTTCGAGTGTGGTCGGGGATCATTACTGTCCCCAGAAGTAAAAGTGCACACCCCCGTGCATATTGATCAACTACCTCCTGTGGTGATTCGTCGTAAATAGCAATATCATTTCTCAACATATTTTTCAGAGAAGAAAACAGGATCGCACTCCTGCCCCTGATATCAACTTGTTGTACGTTGATGCCCAAAAGCGCATTACACCTAGCTTGCCATTCACCGAAAGTACGTTTTTCATCTTTGCATATAATTGGCTCTCCTTCTATGGGTAATCCCCACAAAATGGCAACGTCTTGTAGTGTGATGGTGGCCTCTCCGACGGGAAAATGGAATGTGTGCGTCTCTCGACGCCATCTCTCCACTAATGCAGTGATGAGATGTCGATCAAGTCTGAACGACCCACAACGAAGTGGACCGTAAAAACCCATCGTCTTCAATCTCTCCACTACACGGGGGTGAAGTACAATCTTTCGAGGATCGGGGTCATCTTGCCTAAATGTCCAAAACACCCCATCGCCTCCTTGGTATGTACTGAGCACAGTTTCACTTGATTCCCGATTAATACGGTCTAGTCTCGAGCGATGTTCATTTTGCATCGTGAGTACAGATCGGCTCGCCGGTCCATATAATAGTGTCTCTTTTGCAGCATCCATCCTGTAAAGAAATATATTTAACTTTTTAATGGTAATCAACTAATCAACATAATGGTAATCAACTAATCAACATAATCAACTAAAATATATCTAACTAATCAACTAAAATATATCTAACTTTTTAATGGTAATCAACTAATCAACATAATAAATATATTTAATTTTCATGTTTAAAATATCACAAATTAAAGATTTTCTAAATATATATGACCATCACATATTAACGCAATGTTTATTTCTTTTAATGAAGAAAAGTGCATCCGTCTTTAATCCTAAACCCAAGGGAATGCCATTTATGAATTGGAGATATACCTATGAAAAGAAAGAATGAATGAATAAATGAGGGGTTCTTGCAACAAAATTAATTTGTGTTACTTTTTATTTTGCCAATGCATTCTCCCTCGTGATTGTTTAAATATATGAACACTGAATTATATGATAAAAAAATTCTATGCACGATAAATTTTTTTATATAAAATAAAGATTATAAATAAAAGTTCAATAAAACAAATATACAAAAACTGATGTACGATAAAATTTATAGATTGACATAAGAATCATGCAAGAAATGCCAAATTTTATACAGTGGGGTTGAATTACATTGAAAAGTTTATACTAAAAACTGATTTTTAGTGTAAATATTTCAGTATAATTCAAACACACTTTTCAATGTAATTGGAACAAACTTTTCAGTATAAACAGGATCAACAGTTGAGTGAGTGCACTGTACACCAAATGTACAAGAGAGTTACTCATTTATTAAAGGTGAATTGAAATATGAGGATGCTTTTTGGAGAATTGATTAGGAGTATAGTAGAGAAATAAAATAAAAAATAAACAAAATTCTACCATACAATTTTTTTTATGATCTTTGGTATAAATTTTGATCACCGTAAAAGAAAAATAGAAATTACCCACTTCGTTCGGGTCGGATTTTCGCGGGAAACGCGAATTCCAGCCAACTGCCAAGCTAAGCCGCACCAAGAAATTAGTGGACTTGTATTTATAAATTAATTAATAGCCACTAACTTAATGCAACATTGACAACTCATTTTACCAATTATATTATATCATATATATATATATATATATATATATATATATATATATATATATATATATATATATATATATATATGCATACATGGCCCAATTAATTAATTTTAGTATCTATTTATATTATATACTCACACACTCTTTTAGACCAAAAGATACTCTGCTTTTAATTCCTCATAAATTGATGAATATAATTAGATGTACAAGTAAAACAAAAACAACTTTAGCCCAAGCCTAGAGGTTCGATCTATTAATTTAATTAACTTTTGAAAATTTGGTTATAAGAACGATTTCCATGAAAATAATGTAATATTATAGCAGTAATTTTGAATTGTTCCAAAAAGTAATAAATTAATTTTTTTTTTTGAAACAGTTACAAAAATAAAGGAACTTTTTTTGGATCTTTTTCCTAAAATAGTGTAATCACTTTATTACTATTTCAAAAAAATAATATTTGTAACTATATTCGTTAAGTTTTCCAATTATTAATTTGACGAACGTAATTTTTGTAATTACGAAAAATAGTAGTCAACCTATGCATTTTCTATTTGGAAAGAGCATATTTAACCATTATCAATAATTTTCTACGTTTCAAATGAGAATTTTATTATTTCAAGCTCAAAAGAAGGTTAAACTATCAATTTAGAACATAATTTAATTCCCTACTAATTTAGAGACTAAAAGAAATAACTAATGCAAGAAATAAAAGAAATGCCAAGATTCTACTAAATTATCAATTCATTTTTTGGTGCATCTATGCACATGCTCACATATTAAATATATTGTTCACCATAAATATGCATGCAAAAAAATTTGAAAAATATTATTAATTTTATTTTTTGAAGAATTTACCTTTTGATAGTAGTGTCTGTACTCCACAGGTAGATAACAAAATACCAACTAGCTTTTACTTTTGTCCAAATGTGAGACTGCAAGTTGAGAAAAATAAATTTTAGAATAAAATAAAAAACTGTAAAAAATTTAAAAATATCAAAATACTTACATTTTTGTGGGGATTGGTTTATATTTTGGAAGCAGTCCTTGTGTTTAAATTTTTGGCTAAATTTCGGAAAGAATAAAGGGGGGAGAAAGAATACTAAAATGATGGATGAATTTTGGTAAGAGTACTAAAATTTTTGGTGCACGGTGCTGTTATGAGGAGGAAGAAGTACTGATGAAATAGGAGTACTAAAATTATGAAATGAGGAGTACTAAAATTTTCTAACAGACTGAAATTAAAAGAGGAGAAAGGAGGAAGGAGGAAGAAGAGAAATGAGGAGGAAGAAGGAGTGGGTTTCGTAAAAAAAAAGAGGTGGAAGTATGCTGTTATATGCATTCCACGGAAGAAAACGCCAAACAGAAAAAGCCAAAATGGCCATGCACGCGGGAATCTTGCAGAGGAGGCCATGTGCGTGGGCCAGAGCTGGTCGTGCCTCGCGCTTGCGGAAGGCGAGCTAGGACGTGGCTGCTATTTGAGTTGATCGCGCCTGGGGAGCGCGATCTACTCCTTTAGATCGCCTCTCTCAGGCGCGATCAAGAGGAGAATCTGAGGTCTTTGATGCATCGCGCCTGGGGAGCGCGATCTACTCAGTTGATCGCCTCTCCCAGGCGCGATCAACCCTATTTTCGTAATATATTTTCAAACCTCCCTATTTTTGCAATCCATTTACTGATTTGGCCTAAATTAAAAAAATTGCCTTGGATTAGTATGATCCACGGACACAAATCATTGCTCATTAGATGTCATTGTGTAATAATTTAAAATTAGTAGACTTATTTAATTTCAGCCTCGTTATTAACATAAATCAACCATAGGTATTGTGTTATTTTTCTTTGATGTTACACCAATGTGCACATTGGTCTCCTATCACATGTAATAAAGTTTTCTTAGCCATGCAGTATGTCTGTGTGCAATAGTCATTCTAAAAATTACAAGCCTGTAGAACAGAAGAAGTTTATATTATTTTAAAGTTGGAATTTGTAAATCAGATATGAGAAATTACATATGATCGTGAATATTTTTGGCTTTGATACCATATTTATCTAAAAATCTGAAATTAGAGAACTCTTAGTTAGAAATTCTTCAATAATAATGAAAATGAGATTAAAAATTAGAATAATTGTAATAGTTTATGAAAACAAAATTATTACCTCCAATCATAAATAAGGTAATCACTTCCCATTTTAATTACTTTTCCCCCCTCCTACATTCATTCTCCTCAATTATTCTTATATTTCTCAACCAAACAACTATGTGTTAACAACTTCTATTATAAATTGGAGCATAACACTACCAAATGTAACCACTATTTGGATAATCCTTCTCCAACATATCATTTTTATTTTTGAAAATATTTTCATTGTCATTGAAGAATTTAAATCAAGCATCCACCTATATTATTCTCTTATAAATACATATATACTATATATTCTCTATGTCCACCAATTTTTCCCACTTTTCTTTTTTAATTGTCCACCCATCTATACTCCTTTTTTTTTTTTTTGAAAATAACACACCACTCATAAATAAATTAATAGGCCGGTCTGATAATATCTTTATTTTATTTACCCTTTTAATAAAATACTAATTTTTATTAAATCACGTGCTCAACAGTAATGAGGTAATTAAAGGTTCGTGGACCCATGGTTTTTTTTTTTTTTAATAAATTTTCTAGAATTAAACTTGAGAAACTAAATATTCTTGAACTTTAAGCACTACTCTTTTTTTATGGGGAGTGGTATTTTTACTAATTCGCATATTAATATAAGACATACTCTTTTGATCCACTTCAAACAAAAATTTCTTGTATATCAATTTTGAGTAAGTCTTGTATGAGATCGTCTCATGGCATGAGACAATGGAAATGAGTGTAACTAGGGCATTGACTCATTAACACTTTGGTAGGGGTATGTGTTAATTTGTATAGTCTCATGGCATAAGACAGTCTCATACAAGTTTTTGCCATCAATTTTATTGCTTTTAAGACATATATTTTATCAATCTAAAAAATGTAATGATTGAATAAATATTTTCCACCAAAGATATTAGATATGGTCTCGTAATTATCATGAAAACAATTCGTTCATTTGTTGAATGCCGATGGGGTGATTAAGGAGCGTATACGTGGAGGGAGTGAGGTGAAACGCGAGGGATATTCTTAATCTATTAAGACCAGAATTATAATAGTGTATGTGAGTAAAATATTAAAACAATGTCGATGAAAAGGAGTTGGTACTAGTTGTTATGACTACTTGTACATTAACGTACAAAAGAAAATGAATGAGGAAGTGGATAGATATATATAGTCAATGTTGAATAAAAAGAATGAAGGTAGCCATGGATTCAGATTTGATGCTTCTGGAAATCGGATGAATAGTACTCGTTTTTATGGACCACTTGCTCTCCTTCTGAGTGAGTTCGATGGAATTTGCTGGATCCAACTGAACTAACAATATTTAATTAATGCTTCTGTCTGGTGTGCACAACTCTACTTCACATTCACTTATTAATACTTTATTCTTTGACTGCACGATCAGATATTTCATGCACTATAAACTATCTTATCTTTTCCTTTTATATTTTACCTGTACAATTTTAACATCATTTTATAAATGAAATACTACAAGACAAAGTTTGACAAACACTTGCCAACTTTACCAACTTATAGCCCTTCATTTCATATCTCTCAACTTTAGTATGCTTTTATATATACATGCTTCCTTATGGTCACATAGGATAAATCTATCACAAAATTATAATTCCTTATTTAGATTACACAGATTTTGGAAATGCTCACTTACATATAGACACATGTAGATTTCAATACGTAAAGATCTCACTTTGTAATGGTTGCAATCCCGGTTATAATAATATGACACGAAAACAATAAAAAATTTGCGAGTTAATGATTGACATTATTGTATTCGTGTGGATTCATATCAATCCATAAAACACGACAAAATTAACAGATAACACATTAACAATATGTAACCTATTAGTGTCTTGATTTGATATAACATGATAATGATACAATAGTTTTTGTATCGTGTATATATACTTATCGTGTCGACACAATAGCACGATTTTTTAGGTCTATCGTTCTGGATTAATATATTTATTTTAATTTGATATAAAACCCCACTTCGTGTACGTCTGGGGATATAAATGAGTTGAGACAATTCAAATGCGTTGTTGCTCAAGTTTGTTCGAGATGTTATCGAGTTTTAATATATGTTGAGCTTGTTTAAAAATTAATCAAGTTTACCTCAAATAAGCTTAATTCGAGTCGTGCTCGAATAGTTTGAAATTTTTCCATTAGTTTTATCTTTTTTTAATTATTAAGTTGGACCCAAGCTTTAAATTGTATCGAACATAAATTTGTATATTTAAGTTTGTTTGATATTTATTTATGTCCAACAAACGACTTTTATATTACAATATTGAATTGAGTATCAAATAACTTAGTTTTATTTTCCGTTGACGTGGGAGCGCCATTAATTAAGTAGGTGCTTGCAATATTTATAAAAAAATAAATGTCAAGTGTTTTATAAAAAAGAAAAACAATTACTAGAAGAAAATATTAGAAAGAAGTTATAAATTAAAGCACACTCCTCTAATTTTTTATGAACTATAGATGATTAATTTAAGCTGAGATTATCAAATGAAAACACTCAACTTAACGCAATTTTTTTAACAGCCCCTAAGAATCCAAACGATTAGTAGAGAAGTATGATATATTTTTCAATTTCAATTTAGTTTATGTATGTTTTAATGAATGACTAGTATATGTATATATACATTTTTTTTTATTGTTCATCAATATATTGTTATTCTTATATTTATTGTTATCGTAAAAGTGTGATTCTTCATTTTTTTTTTTTTTTTACACGAGTTATTCTTCTTTAAATGACTTAGAGATGTGAATAATATCATTCTATGTGTCGGTTGATCATGCAATTCATGTTATTATAATTTTGTCAAACTCGATTTAATGCGATTTTTTTATTAATGTATATAATAATTATGGTAGTAGGGCAATCGAAGTTGGGCCACAGGGCCAGTTTGTAGATAGTGCCTTTTCTTGGCTGGAAGACAAACACGGTTGCCAACTTTTTCCACTCCAATTTGCGTGAACGTGCCCTGGACCTTCCTAGACCTATTATATACTTCCCGGCCTATAATATCAGTTTTAGTCACCAAATTTGGTCTCAATTTCAATTTTGGTCACTGTATTTCACTAGTCATCAAAATTAGTCATTAAACTATATTATTTTAATAATTTTTCATCAAATCGTCTGCAAAATCCAAATTTTTATTTATTTAATAATGTTGGGACCCCGCGGATGGACCACGATAACCCATTGGTATGATATTTTCCGCTTTAGATTGAGCCTGCATGGATATATTTTCGGACTTCCCCAAAAGACCTCATACCAATATAGAATTTGTCCATCCTTATTAACCCCATGATCCTTCCTAGTAAATTCGATATAAGATATTGTTTAATTTCACCCAACAAATAAATAAGACCTAAAATTTAAAATTATTTTAAACAATAAATGTACAAACTTTAAGAATTTTATTACTCCCCCCTTCCCGGTATTAATTAACTTCAAGTTGCTTTTAGGCACAACATTTAAGAAATGTAATTAAATATAGATATAGTACAGGTGATGTGATGAAGAAAAAATAAAATAAAGTGTAATGTGTATAAATGAGTGGATATGAATATAATATTATTAGTTGATGTCCAAAAAAGATATGAGAGGTTAATAGTGAGACGGACGAAAATGACAAAATGAGAAGTTAATAGCAAGACGGGTGGAGTACTTTAAAAGTTTCTAAGTTTATTAAATTATAAAATTATTTAAATTTTGATTAAATTTAGTTTTCATTTATAATTTTAAATACCTTTTTAAATATTTTTTAGATAACTTTTATTTTAGTAATTTATTTTTATTAAAATCGAAATATATAAAATAACTTAATTTATTAAACTTAGAAACTTTTAAAATAAGAAAGTTCTTATAATTTGTATATTTATTGTTTAAAATATTTTTAAATTTTAGGTTTTATTTATTTATTGGGTGCAAGCAATATCTCACATCGAATTTACAAAGAAGGATCATGGGGTTTAAGGATAGACAAATACCTATATTGGTATAGGTCCCAACATTATTAAATTTAAAAAAATAGATTTTGCACTCTAAATAACTTATTTTATTAGTTACCTAACGATCAACTAATGTCTTGATGAAAATGTATAGTTTAATGCCCAATTTTGATGACTAGTGAAACATAGTGACTAAAATTAAAATTGAGGTAGAGTTTGGTGACCAAAACTGATTCTTTTTGTTAATTAGTTTAAAAAATGTCTTTTTGTTTAATATTAGTAGTTTATTTTTTAAACTGTTATTTTTTATTATAAGTTGAAAGGTATTATGAAGTTTATTTATGAAAAATATAAGTATCATATTTTTCATAAATAATCACTTTATTCATAAATGGACCTCACAATACCCTTCAACTTATGACAAAAAGTAATAGCAAAAAAAATAGGACTACTAATATTGGACGGAGGGAGTATTGTTAATATATGGTGGAACATATGTTGACTTTTGTATAAAAAAATGGAGAGTTGTGAAAATACAAAGAGTAATTGTTTAAAAAAATATTTATTTATTAATATATGAGGTATTTTTTCTTTTTATGTGGAATAAAAAATTTATAGTGCGACATCAAAAAAAAATAAAATATAGAAAATTTATAACGGGGGAGAAGGACTATATTTTTTAGTCGTATATCCATTTCCCTAATCCATTATATTTCGAACCTGTCTTATTGTGAGATTTATATTAATATTTTAATAAAAATATTATCACTATTTTTAAGATAAATTCTAATATCACTTAAAAAATATACGTAAGGTTTGAAAGAAAATATTGTGAAACTATCTATCATAATAATTTACATTATAATTTTAATTTATAAGTCTAATAATATTACTGAATACATATAATAATATTAATAAATATATTTAATAATATTAATTTCATATTATAAAATTGGTTCGACTTTATGCCAAACAATAGGATATTTCAAATAACGAAACCAAGTGGAAAAAAAAAAAAGCGCGTGCACGGGGTAAATATGATTGTGCAACACTCCATTTGCTGAGAAACGTTTCACCATATGGGCAAAACCTAAGATATAAGTCATCGAGCTAGTGCTTCATTTAATAAATTATTTCACAATATTGGTATTTATGTTTTACTATTTATTATCATTATTCCTTGTAAAATTTGTTCCACCGAGATTGAGTTAATAATAAAAAGTTAATATACTCCCTCCGTCCAAATTTTTTTTTCACACTTTCCTTTTTGGGACGTCCCAACTTTTTTCTCACATCCTTAAAAAGAAAATAATTCGTACTCACAAAAGTTAATAAAATATATTTTATTATTTAATTTTACACTCCACTTTTTTTAAAAATTGTGTCATCTATAACTATGAAAAAAGATTTGGGACGGAGGTAGTGTAATTTACTGCGTAAAATGATCATATTATATTTTGAGAAAGACTAAAAGTTGTTTATTGATGTACATCAACAATTAACAGACTCTTATTTTAATTAAAAATATTATCCAATAGCTAGTAATAAATACTCTACATTATCAATTTCGTTATTGTTTCCGTTACAGATTCATGCACATCAGCTGAGCTTAATTAGGGTTTGATTAGTGATTTAATTATGTCATTAACTTAGTCAGGTTCACAGTTAGTTACAAGGCAGTTACACATAACTACCTTCACGTGTCATGAATACGATCAAGGCCGTCTCCACCTGTACACAACGCAGCTTACATTTAGAATGAAGATTACATTTCATACCCACTACTGGAGCATAAATTTGTGTAATGTATTATTAAATTATAAAGTTAATTTTTCCAACTCAATGAATTGAAATGACTACTAAGACATTTTCTCAAAGTAACTGGTTTATTTGAAAATTAATTAAAAATCGAGCCACGCAAAATATTATGCACACAACACACGTAGAAATAAATTAAGACGAACACAAATATTATAATCATACATAAGGAAAAAACATATGGAAAATTTGTCTATGCATAGGCTGAAAGAAGAAAAAGAAAAGGAAAAAAATTATAGTTATGTAATTTAATTTGAATCATCATGAATAGTGATCCTCTAAAAATGGAGGTTAACTTTTGCATCCTCTATCTTAATTTATGAGACCATCTCCAACCCAACACTGTGCTATCTGCTATCTCTAATTAATGTGGAACAAGAAAAGCACTAGTACTCCAACCCTATACTAATTAGTATCTCTACATTTTGAGTATGTGTAAACAGTCCAGTGCCACATCGAGCGCAGGAGTTATAGCGCTGGAACTTTTTTGTTCTTTTTAGATTTATTTTTAATACTCATCCATATATTAAAGTGCATAATTTCATGATTATATATTAAGCATTTAAAATCAAGATCTTCCATATATTTTAAGATTATACTCATCCCATATATATATACTCATCCCATATATATATATATATATATATTTTTTTTTTTTTCAAGATTGTATAATCAATACATAAGCATTTAAAATTTCGATTAAATCCTAAATTATATATATATTACATACTTCAAATTGTAATTAAATCACACAAAGCACATTAAAATACATAAATTATAACATAGGGCAGCCATCCGTGTGTGTGTTTTTAATATGTTATTAATATACTTTAAAGTTGTCCTATAATATTTTCATATCTTGGACGAATCATGGGACTAATAAAATTATATTTAATTATGCTTAATAATTAATATAAAAAGAATAAAAAAGATAATGTAATTATTAAATTTAAAATTATATAAGTTTAATTTAATATGCATTAATAATAATAAATGTAAAGTAGAATATAGTGTGAATTTTGATGTAGTTTAATTTAAGAGGGGTGTATTGGTTATAGAGTTTGTAGGATTTTTTTTAGACTTTTAAAGTTTGGGGATATTCAATCAGAATTTTCAAAAGTCTTTAAAAATCTTGAGGTATTCAATACAAATTTTTAAAAGTCTTAAAAATCTTTAGGTATTCAATAATCTATAGATTTTAATACTCCATGGATTTTCTTTGATCCTCTTCTAAAATATAAATAGATTTCACTCTCCAAAATCTCTTCTAATAACCAGATATTTCTATGGATTTTAAAAAGTCTTACAAAATCTTTAGATATTCAACAATCTATGGACTTTCTTTGATTATCTTCCATTGGGATGTCAACGGGGCAGGGACGTGGGACCAATCCCCATCCCCGTCCCCGCGAAATAATGGGGAATTTTTTCCCCCACCCCCGCCTCGCTGGGGATCCTCGTCTCGCCGGGAGGATCCCCGTTCCCCGCCTAATTATTTTTTTATCTCATTTTTAAAATATAAAATAATATTTAAATTAAAAAATTTAATCATACACAACAATTACTTTAAGTGGGTGTTAAAAAAACTAATTTAAACAATATGAAGAACCTTTAATTCTAATATTTTTAATTAACATATATACCAAAGTGAAAATTATATAATTTGAAACTAATAACATAATATTAAATAAAATATAGATATAATTTTTAATAAATGGTTAATTGAGAAGGAAACTATGAAATATTTTTTTTAATTTATTTTAAAATTAAAATTATATATATATATATATATATATATATATATATATATATATATATATATATATATATTAATTATATAAAAAATAATGCGGCTCCCCGCGGGGAATGAGACAGGGATCCTCCGGGGCTGGGAATACTATCCCGGTCCCCTATGGGGCAAAAAATACCCCGTCCCTGTTTGTTTTGGAGATTCCCCGCCCCGTTCAGGGCGGATCCCCACGGGGGATCGGGATTCCCCGCCCCGCTGCCAAGTCAACTCTTTAAAAAATATAAATAAATTTTACTCTCCAAAATCTCTTCTAACAACTAGAGACTTCTAATGAGGGCGAGGTACGATAATGGAAATGAAGATAAGAATAATAATATATTTTTTTAACTAACATATTTTTGTTTTTTTTTCTTTCTAAACAATCTGGATAACTTTCTTTATATACAAGTGTGTTCCATATACATCTGCATCAATGGTTCCAACGCTGGAGTCTATGGAAATCCATGTAAATCAACAAAAAAAAAAGTGTATTCCACAATCTTGTAAAGTCTATGAAAATCCAAGTAAATCAATAAAAAAAGCCAGCTAAACTCTGCATGGAGTCTATAGATTTTCTAAATCCACGGACTTTTTAAAGTAAAAAAAAAAAATCTAATAGAATCTCAATTGAATACACCCCTCTAAGTTGAACGTAATGTAGAGTAACCGAATCCTAAAAAAATGATGCATTATTGGATGTTCAATCCCCTATTATACTAATACTAATAGAGAGTTTATTCTGCCTATGAGGATTTGAATCCTAAACCACATGGGTACAATTTGTAATGTTTACCACTTAAGTCAAACTAAGAAACCATACAAAATTAGAATATCTTTTGTATGTAGCTTGGATTTATAAAAGCATATTAGAAAATTTATTGCAATTGTACCAATTTACATGGTATTTAATCATATTTGCAATTGTCCTATATTTATATTAACAATTCAAAACATGTAATTTAAGTATATGTATTCTATGTATAATAATTGAATTGATTTATTTGAATTTAAAAATTATATTTATGTGAAACTTTAATCTTTAAAGACTCTTACCACTATATTAAGGATTTTGTATTTAGAAAATCTTAATTTATTAAAGAAAATAAAATTAAGTATATTAAATAATTTTGATTGTTCTATCGATTAAATAATTAATTGATTTTTTAATTGTTTAAAATTATAACATTTAACTGATGATTTTTTATTGTCAAGAGAAAATAATGCACCAAAATTTTAATTATTTGATTTTTTTATTATCAAATTGAGTTTAATATATTATTTTCCTATTGACTTAACTATATTTAATATGTGACATATGTTTAAATATATTTATTATACAATATAGTTATATTGTTCTATAGTGTATATATTTTATTAAATATATGCATTATGATGTATAATTAATTTTTACTAAAATTCTGTGTTACATGCGGAACACTAATCTAGACCTAAAATCATTTGAAGATATGTCATTTTAGTGCATTTTAGAAGGAAACAAAAAAGTCATCGTTTCCTAAAGGCGTGTATTGATTAACAATTGACAATTCATATAATTAGTTTATGATGAAAAAAAAAAAAAAAAAAAGCCTGAAAAAGACTACACCGTAATTGTAATGAAAAAAACACTCCAACCTTTTTCTCTTTTCTTTTTCCGGCTACCTTTACATCTAGAAATCTATAGAATGATTAGGCCTTATCCATATTTGAAAATCACGCAAATTTATACATCCATTGAATGTGTATGTGGATCTTAATTCAAAACTTTAAATCAATTTTAATTTTTCAAACCTTATTAATTAGAGAGGGTAATATGAACGATATTCACGGTGAACTTTATTTGAATGATATTAATAAATTATATTAAATTTATCAGTGAATTGCATTAAAAATATTAATTTCAAAAGATATTGATTGTTTTCACTAAATGCATTAATTACTTAAACATAAAATATTAATAAATTATTATTCACAATAATAATAACCATGCATATCGTTAACATAGTATTTTGCCAATTAATTAGATTGAGTTTTAAAAAATTAAAATTAATTTAAAATTACGCTAGAATCCATTAAAATCAAGATTTAGGTGGTGTGGTAGCTAGGCCTAGAGCAGGGTTCCTAATTCCGTACCATCCGGATGCAAGTGGGGTGGGAGTGGGACAACTCCTTGACTCCTTGTCCTTTCCTATTGAGTAGTGCCTGCCTACTGGAACAATGCAAGAATAGTTTTATCCATTTATAATTATTCGTTTTAGAATAATACTCCTTCACCAATAAAAATAATAATTAGGGGTTGCGAATTGTGTTGATACTATAATGACACAATATGATAAAATAAAATACGAATATGACACGATAAAAATATGTATTACTAATATATTTGTATAGACTCGAGACAATATAAAAAATAAATAAATTTATATCGTAATATTTGATACGATAAGACACGATATTACACATTATAACATGATAAAAAATAAAATAAGTTTCTAATAAAATTAGAAAAATATCATGTAATATGTAGGATTGAAACTTTTTTCCAATTTTAACGAGTTGACATGAACACAATACAAAAAATTTGTGTCATGAACACGATAAAACTAAACACTAACCCCACTTTTTTCGTATTATTTTCATGTCGTGTTATCGTGTCGTATTCAAAATTTCTCACCACTAATAACAATTATGCTTATGTATATGGACACAATTTTATAGAAAAGTAAACAAAATAAAGTTATTATAGGGTTCATTTACAAATAAAAGAAGTGTGTGTGAGTTTAAAGTCAATGACATATGTATAATTAAGTGATAGCTGAACAATATTAAAAGGTGATTATTTCCATAAAGGAATGTACATACTTTTAGGGCTTGTTTGTTTCGGGATTTAGGTGAGCGTGTGAAGTCATGACTTTACGCCCACAAGATGTAAAGTCTTGGATGATAATAAAAGTGTGTGTTTGTTTTGGGATTTTAGTAGGGTGTGATTTTACTTTATGTCAAATCATGTGTAAAAGAAAAGTAGTATGTGTAAGAGAAAAGTAGGAAAGAGAGTGTAAGTGAGAGAATAGTGATATGCGGGTAATGATTGAGTGAGAGAAAAGTGATATATGAGTAATGATTGAGTGAGAGAAAAGTGATATATGAGTAATGATAGATAATAATAGGTATTTATAGGTGTGGATGTAGAATGAGATGTAAAAACGAGATGTTACGTCTTTAACTCGAATGGGGTGGGGCCGGAAAGTCCTAGTCCTGTCCGGGTGAATCCCAAAACAAACAGACCCTTAGGCTATGTTTTTTTTGGGTTTTAAATGAGGTTATTTATAGGGTTTCAGGATTAGGATTTCAAAAATCCAATTTTAAAACTCAAACTAAATTGAGTTTTAGATTTCAAAATTCAAATCCTGGTTTTTAAAACCCAAAAAGATCAGAGCCTTATTGAATGGACAAAAAAGACTAATAAACATATACTCCCTCCGTCCATGAGTAAACTTCCCACTTTCCTTTTCGGGCCGTCCACAAGTAAGTTTCCCATTCCATAAATGGAAAAAGCAACACTCTACTATTTATAAACTTTAACCTTCAAACTCACACAATATTACCAAAAATGCCACTCATTCAATTTACTTTTCAACACTATTCATTACTTTATCCCAAAAGTCAACATGTGGCCCACCATATATTAATAAACAAATACACTTTCTTAAACCATTCAACAAAAAGAAGTGGGAAACTTACTCGTGGACGGAGGGAGTATAATTTTGAAGTGATTTTAGGGTGCATCCAAGTGCATATATACTATGCACTTGGAATTTGATCCAAATTTAAAATTAATATCGACTTTTTGCGAGTCTGATAACTACCCATACAAAATTCGCGAGTCTGACAATAAATCGGGTCGCAAATGGGTTGTGCGCGCTTCATACCAATACCCTAAGTTATATCACCAATGCCTCAAGTTATAATCACCAATACCCCAAGTTATATCACCAATAATCCAAGTTATAATCATCAATACCCCAATTTATATTCCCAAAAAATTATTCACCAATACTCTGAAACTTAATCACCAATACCCTAAGTTATAATCAACAATACCCCAATAATTACTCAACAATATCCCTACTTATAATCATCAATACCCCCAAAAATTACTCAACAATAATAAAGTTAAAATGTCACAGAGTTCAAAGACTTATCTAACAGTATATGTCTTTCCCATATATGCAATTGGTCAATGGGGAGGCGAGGTTTATAGCAATAGAGTCGGGACGCATCCTCACACGTCTACGGGTATGGGAAGCGGACGCTTTCCTGATCCCATAGTGAACTCAAGCTACCTGAAGAGAATTAGAGTGCTGCAGAACAACCTTACTCTGATTTTTCATAAATGGTTTTATATTTATGCAGATGAGTATGCTTATTATTTAAAGCCATTGAGTGGGAGGGATGTTCGATGCTCTCTCCATCGCCGCCGATCTCGGATACTCCATCGCGCCTCCTCCTTCCCAGGTATCTAAAGCACACTGAAAGTGATTGAATTAGGTGGCCCATAAATTTTGTATGAATCTTAAAAAGTCAATATTGATTGCAATTGGAGGCAAAATCCAGGATGCACCCTAGAATTTGTCATAATTTTGGTGGACGGAGTGAGTATTCTTTTAGTATTATTTATGGGTTAATTGCAAATAAAAACACAACATTTTCGCAAACTGCAATCTAATCTAAACTTTTGAACTTTTACAAAAAAAAAAAAAAAACTCAAACTTAGCATTTTGTTGCAATTCTAACCAAATGAAAATTTCAATCAGCCTGAAAATGATGATTAATTATGCGTTGTCATCCGAACCAATCTAAAAATATTAATACAGTTAATTATTCATTGTCAAGTGAGTGAAACATCATTTCCGGACAATAAAAAATTTGTTAGTTGGTTTTAATTGCAACCAAATGTTAAGTTGGGGTTTTATTCGCAACGATTCAAAAGTTTAGACTAGATTACAATTTGCGAAAAATTTATGATTTTATTTGCAATTAACCCATTATTTATACTCCCTCAATTCCAACTCTATCTTCACACTATACATTTTGGTCTGTCTCAACTCTATTTTCGCATCCTTAAAAAAGAAATAAAATTCAATATAAATATTCATATTTGACCATTTTATTTACTAAAAAGTAAAAGCTCTCACTTTCAATGATTGAATGATCAATAAAGTATGTGTGCCTACACAAGTATGCAGAAATAGTTGAGACGAAATACATATTATTTTAGTCTCCTTGTGTGGTAGAGTTGTCAAAAATGGATTGGGCCCATTGGGCTGGTCCGCCTTGAAATATATAAAATGAACGTTGGGTAAAATATTATTTAGTCCATTTGGAAGCGAGCCTAAATGGACTGGCCCGTTTGGACTCTTGACTTTGGTGATTTGAAGGCGGGCTTTGGCGAGCCGGACGACCTTCCTAAAATATTTATTTTTATTTTTTATATAATATTTTTTTTGGTACACTGTTAAATATTATAATATCATTTTTAGAACTATTTTGTAAAGTTAATGTTCATAGATAATGAATTTGAATTGGAGGAGACTGTTTTATGAATTATTACGGTTAAAATATTGTGAACTTCAATACGTGGAAAATTATTTTTTTGATTAATAAATGGTGAACTTTATTTGTAAGATTAATTTTGTATTAATATATTTATAGTGATGGTTATCAAGATAAATTGATTTGTTGACAGGCGAACAAAAATCAATGATGGGCGAACAAGGATTAAAGCCATAAAAAGGATTACGAGAAATCAACCCCAAATCAAAGATGATCAATAAAGAAAATCAAGCCGGGGTGCATAAACTAATCCAAGGACTGTATAAAGTGGCGAACAACTATAACGACGAACAACTTATCGGCGAACAGGTTTTAAGGCCCAAGACCAGAGATGGACATTCTGCTGTCACTGATGACGAGCAACATTGACAAAAGATGGTGCATCTACCAGCCTAAGAAGTGCATGTCGACGAACAAAGGATCAAGATCCCAAAGACGATCTGTGTAAAACACAAAGGCGAACAACTTCTGAGCCATGCACTCAAAAGGCGAACAATATTTATGAAAAAACTATGCTGGATACACTAAGCCGACCTGGACGAACAACAACGAAGTCCGAGATAAGACCAAAGAAAACTTTGTAACTAAGATTCAGCTTAGATAAGGTCAAACTAAGGTCAAAGGACACATGTCAAGCATGCAGGCTAAGGAGACCAAGAGTCATAGACACCTCATGGTTGCTAGTCTTTATAAATAGTTGTTCTCCAGCTTAAGAAATACAAGTTCAAATTCACAAATGCTCCAAAAACACACACTTAAACACCTAAACGTGCACACATACGAAATTATTACGATTTCGACTTTCACAATTACTAGTTCATAACTCGAACCCTCGTTTTACCATTTACGGTGGTAACCAATCACACGTAATTGATTGATGATCTTTAAACCGAACTTAAACAGTCACTAATCCACCCGATAAAAATTGATCACCAACATGATTGATTACATTTGATGCGTATTATGAATTAGAGCTTTAAAATTATATAGTTTTAATTCAAAAAATAAAATGTATATTAGAAAATTAAAGGTAAGTCGGCTCGCTAGATCTCACAGCCCACCAACATATAGGTTGGCTTAGAGGTTTTGCAGCCCGTTAAAGTTTTGGCCCGTCCCACATCGCCCCGTAAAAAATGGACTTTTGTGGATTTTGGCTCCCTCTGCCACGCCGGCTCGTTTTAACAGCTCTAATGTGTAGTGGCACATTTCTTTCTCATAGCATGCTTTATTATTTCCTGCTTTCTTTCTTGAAAAATTTTTACATTAAAATTTATAAGTGAAATGGGATTAAGACGTAGCAATGTTTAAGCTCGATCCGATAATACATTGGACACGAAGGCTTGAATCTGGATTTAATGAATAATAGGGTTCAACCATTATCAAAATGACACTACTGTCAATTTTTTTTTTCTTTTTTTTTTTATCAAAATGACACGCTAAAACGTGTAAAAAATTGGGTCAAGGCGATTAAATCTACTTAGGCTTGACAACGGTTGATTTTTTTTGGTCATGTTAATACCATTATTATTTTTTGATGGGTGGTAATTAAAGTTATACAATCCTATTTACTAGTTTTGAGCTGTTCTACGTTATATTTTTTATTTATTTAAATATTCGACATTAATTTATCTATTTATTTTATGTTGCAGGCAGGATATAATTTTTTTAAACTTTATATCCCAAAAATATCTCCCATTACATCTAAAAAAATTAATTAAAATTGAAATCGTTAAGAATTTCAAATTTATAACAAAATTGTCAAAAAAAAAAGAAAAGAGAAGAAAAGAAAGTAAATGCAAAAACACCCACCAACCCCATGCTTTCCCTTCGTAATCGTCCTGAGCAAACTAGTTCCCGGCCCAGAACCCAAATAATTAAGTCGAGGTCTAACATCCAGCTCCAGGTTCAGTCCACCACCAACCCCATCCTCCCCATTGTCCCTTCGATTTCAACATCATTACAAATCACAAAAAAAAAAAAAAAAAAAAAAAAAACAAGAAGAATTTGACAATGGAGTTATGACTAATGCATGGCCATGGAGGGTGGGGAATTGACAAGAAAACCAAGACGATTGAAATGATATTCCCTCACTCCCAATTTATTTTTCTGCTGCAGTATTCACCACCTTCAAACATATCTAAATTACACCTCATTCCATTAATAATTATATGAAAAACATCTTCATTTCGTCTCATATACTTAAATTGAATAATATGTTATTATAAAAAAAACTATTTTATTCATTTAAATATTACCAATCAAGCTTCACATTAAAATCAACAAAAATCAAATGGAAAAATAAAAATGAGACGGCGAGAATATATAGGATAAGTGATGAGTGGCTGAAAATCATACAACAAACGGGAAAAAAAAAAAAACTCTTTCCCTATTGTAGCCTTGTGATCGAAATTATGTGTCCCTTTTAATGACTTTTGTATAGTATGTATAGTCAAACACAAGTTTTAAGAAAATGAGACATAAAATGAATAAAGTAAGAATATTATCGGGTGTCGTGGTCCATTTATAAATAATTAAAGTAATTATATGTATAGGTAAGTGATAAGTGGAGGATAATAATAAAGTGATAATTTCTATAAATGGAATATGCATATTTTTTATGGACGGACAAATAAAAAGCAAATGAACATACTTTTGGTGGTAGTAGGGAATATGTTAAAATTTTATATAGACATGGTTCAAGATAATACTTACCGTGTAATTGTTTGAAAAAGATTTAAAGCATCAAATATTTAATAAATGAAATAAAAATCTCATCAAGAGTATTGAAAAGCGACCGCGTAAGAGTTATCGTATTATTTAAAGACTATCGACAATTTTATTCACTAATTATATTATTCATATTTAATTAAAAAAACAATATTATAGTAATAATATTTAAATTTAAATTATCAAATTTTCAATTTTGTTTTAAAGTATTAAATGTCTATCCAAGTCATTAACCATATTCATAAACAACCTGCTTCCTCCTCTTTTATTAACCAATGATTCTTGAATTTCTGCTGAAATTCATATATATATATATGAGCAGCTCACATTTGTAAAGAATATTTTCTTGTTGTAATTAAATTTACAATTTTATTATAATGACAATATGTATTTCACACGTGTATTTAGTGAGTGCTGTGAATAGAGCGAATCAAGATGAGCTTCAACGAAATTGAGCAAGTGGAGGATATGCCCATCATTAAATCTCGTTGAATTTAAGCTCCTATATATAAATAAAGTCCGTATTAACAAACATCTCAAATCGCATGACACCTCTTTACGACCTAGGCATAACCTAATTAAAACAGATATGTCATAATCAAATCGTGAGGTATTGTTTAAATTTTTTAAAATACTGGAGTACTTTTTAAAAGTATTGACAATTGATTTAAGACATACAATATTTATAATTCTAATACTTACCCCTCCTTCAATTTTATTAGACTTATCTTTTTAATATTCAATTTTATTAGATCTATTTTCTAAAATAGAAAATATTTTACACTCTCAATTTATAATCTACTTTATTTTTTTACAAAATATATCCACTTTTTTAAAATCGATACCAAATTAAATAAATCTAGTAATATTGGACGGAGTGAGTAATAGTGAATATTAAGAACTAAAACATTCCTTTATATTATATTTTGCTTGTTTTTCGTTTTTTTCCTTTAAAAGTTGACGGATAATACTTAAAATATAAATAATAAATCAATTTAATTAATTTCGATTTTTTCGAGTGGGCCAAATATTATTTGCGACTGTTGGTGGACGCAATGTTAGATTTGACTACTATTATTTATTAAAATACATATTTATTCCACTTTTTCTCTAGTGATGGACCCCAGAAAATTCAGTCAATCGTTTTAATAAAATTAGTAACTCAATTATCAGGTATAACTCCAGTTGATATAGAGTAAAAATAAAAATAATGGCTCATAATATGCATGCTTTTAGTAGGCATAAATAATTGCCGACGTAATCAATACTAAAATAATAATAAAACGAGACATACAAATCAAACCACTAGAATACATGAAAATATTAAGGATCGTGAAATCTTCATCCACATAAAAGTTGGGAAAATGTTGATTAAGAAATGGACCTAAATCGTTAGGGACAATATTAATTACAAAATGGGCCTAACGTGTAACCGTAATATTGATTAAAACGGGCCCAGGTTAAGGCTCAAAATATTAAGGGTAATTAGTTACACGGGCCCAACTGTTTATGGCCCACTCGCGACATATCACTACACGTCTATTCCACAAATTAATATCGTAATCAATGTTTTCTTAATTTTTTTCTTTTGTTTTTCATATAAAAATAATTCATGATAAACTTATCATAAAAATGTTTTAAAATATTAAATATTCAATCAAGAGTATTAAAAATTTAATCAGAAGTATAAAAAGTTGAGGTCAATGACACTATATAGTATAATTGTAGTTGATTTTTTTTAAACCAATTTTTAATACTCCTAATAAAATTCTTAATATTTTTTTATTAAATATTAATATTTTAATATAATTTCATAATAAATTTATTATAAATAATTTTCATATAAAACTTTGCCTACTTTTAGCAATTTTTTGAATTGGCATAAAGCTCCCTTCATCCATGTGAAATTTGTTCAAATCAAAATCGCCTTTATAATTCTGCTTGCCTTAACACTGTCATATATGCATGTCGCCATTTTTTTTTTTTTTTTTATCTTTCTCTTGAAGAATTATTTCAACAATCATCATGAAATAGGGAGAGAGAGAGAGTGGAGTGAGAAATATGAAAAAAAAATTGTATAAAACGCCAAATATTTTGAAATAAAATTTAAACCCAAAGTTGATAAACATATTGAAATGGTGGGAGTAAGAATATTATATGTTCGCCTATTTATGGTGAAGAATGGTAAAATAGAACTACTTAATAATGATCGGACTTACCGTATGAAAGATATTTATGGGCCATAAGCAAGGCGATACTTAAAATATTAAATGAGCTGGTCTTATTAATTTTGAGGCTTTATCTTGAGTCAACCATTTGAGTTTGGAGCATGTAATTGTTGAGTCGGATGTAAAGAACGTCGTTGGTGCTCTCACTTCTAACAAACAAGGTGATTCCACCTTCTTTGATTTTATTTCTTGATGTAGTGATTGTCTACTTGATGTCTAAAATGTTTTTGTTCGTTTGGTTAGTAGAGATGTCAACTCTTTGGCTCATCGTCTAGCTCGGGATCTCGTTTCTTTATGAATCCTAATACGTGGATAGAACCTCCATCTATTGTGGTTGATCAATTTGACGATATTAATATTTATTCTACAGCGGATCCACCATGGTGAAGGGGCCTTTTTTTTTTTCTAAAGAAAAACAATATATATATATATATATATATATATATATATATATATACTTACTCCGTCCCCAAACACTTTTCACAGTTATTTTGTCTTCGTATTTTAGCGAGCGAGTTGTTTATTAGTATTTGAAATGATAAAATAATTTTAAAGATAGGGTATGATAGATCTACCCCTTCTCAATTATAAATTAATTTTAAAATTATTTTATCATTTCAAATACTAATAAAAAAACTCGCTTACGAAAATACGAGAGAAATAGTAACTGTGCAAAGTGTTGTGGGATGGAGGTAGTATATATATATATATATATATATATATATATTACATGCACTACTTTGTTTAGTTTATATTTTGTCAAATCATTTGGAAGAAACTGTTATGGGGATAGATTATACATGGGCTTAGAATTATAATTCAAAGACCTTTAGACAACCTATTTTTAATACTAAAGCCCATATTTATTATGAAGAAAAAAGGAAAAATTATAGTTTTGGTCTAAAAAAATAGTTGCAAAACACATTTGGTATGTGATAAATTGATTTTTTTTTCTATAATTTTGGTCTATCCGTTAATTTTCAGGACCAAATTTACAAATTTACCCATTCGTTTGGGACCAAAAGTACAATTTATCCATTCTCTAAGAACCAAAACTGCAATTCTCTTGGGACCAAATGTATCGAAAAAATAACTATGGGATTAAAAGTGTCAATTAGAGGATTGTTTTAAAATGGACTCATTCTCTTGAGATCAAAAGTGCAATTAAATAATACAATATTTTATGGGCCGCAGCTAAACAAATCCCTGATTTTATTATACATACCACAATTACTATACATAACCCATTTATAATATGATATTTTTAAAATTTACTATGCATATACCCCAGTACTTGGACCATTATACCCATACGAATATTTTGAAAATAAATAGAATTTGGAAGAGATCCGAAGTTGCAAACAGATAAAGAGCCCAATGAAAACTCACCAAAACCAATGAACACAAACTCCGAAATTGAACTAATATACAGAGCAATTCAACTAAAAATTTATCAGATAAAATATTTTTTTATTCTTATTCCATTTTCCATTAAGCAACAAATTAATCGCTATTTGGCTTGGCTTTTTGAAGGAGAACTTTCTTTGTTAATGTACAAGCCGGGGTCTAGTTGAAAGATACCCACAATCAGATGCTAGCTGAACTGCCAATATATAAAACTATGTTTAAGAAGTTCCCCATCACTCACCACAGTTAATTGAGACGCATATGCATTGCAATATTACTACAGTGAGATCATAAAAAAAAAAAAAATTAGGTAATGCCAAATGCTCTGAAGCGGAAACTGGAGCCTCATCACAAAATTAACAATCTTTGTTGGAGTTGTAGAGCTTGATGTAGTTTTTGCTGGAGCAGATATGACAACGTAGCATACTTAGATACAACCAAGACAAGCTTGATGTAGTTTATAGACATTTACCTTTTGGATATTTTTATCTAAAAAAATTATGATTTATGTTACATTTATGTATAGTAGAACGGGGGTTTGTATAGCCGCAGCCTATTTTATGAAGTTTAAAATATAAATATAAACCAATTGATAGGCAACAAGGGGACGTACATGTCACTTACTTCTCTTTACCATGTTTGGCAAAAGAATTATTGTATTTTGAGGATGAACTTGATAATTTCGTTTACAATATTAAAAGAAATGATAGATTTCAAAGCCTGGAAGATATTAAAGAACTCTCCATCAAATTTGTCAACACAATTTAACATGAAATATATTTTCTTATCTAATTGCGAAAATAGATAGTCTTGATTTACTTATATAGAGAGGGATGCATTTTTAAAAATAAGCAACGACGACATTCTTAACCACTTTTAAAGTATAATAACCCGTAAATTATTTTTTTGTTGTGATTCTTAATGTTATACTCCCTCGTTCCCATACTTGTTTGCTACTTTAATGTTTGTGCAAGTTTAACAAAAATAGTTGTTTATTACTCCCTCCATCCATGAAATATAGTCCTGGTTGCCTTATTTGGCTGTCCACGAAAAATAGTCATGTTGCCTAAAATTGAAATAATAAACTTTATCTACAATTTTCAACATACACACATAACATTTTTAAAATAATTTATTTTGTACTTGATGTGACACAATATTCTTACTTTTTACATATTATATCAACTTTCTTAATAACCGTGCATAAAACAACAAGACTATATTTCATGGACGGAAGGAGTAGTATTTAAAGTGATAAAATGAAAGTAAATGTTTTTGGTTAAAAATGTATGGAGAATATAATATAAAAAAATATTGTTTTTTTTGCCATATAGCAAATTATAAGTATGTGGACATATTTTTTTTTACAATGTAGCAAACAAGTATGAGAGGGAGGGAGTATATTTTTTCATTTCAGATTGTCAATATTTTGTTAGTGTAATTATATTAGTATTACAACAGTTGTGCATACCCTGTTTCAATTTTCTGGATCCGTCACTGGTAGTATACAAAATGGTACAACGAAGGTATGGAAATTACGAGTGCAATGAGAATAAGAAAATAATACATGTCTTGACCCACAATTCACTAATAGTTGATAGGAACGAATCGACGAAATCCACGATTTTTGAGTTGCAATTTTTGGGGTAGAAACGACCGTCAACATGATCAAAATAAAAGTTAGGGCAATTTTTCGGTCAAAATTTGAATTTTCCAACAAAAAGAACCAAAATTAATACCAAAAGAACTAAAATTTGTTAAAGTAAAAGGTTACAAGAGCATTTATGGACCCAGATAAAATTAGAGGACCATTTGTGATTTTTCTCGATAATTCACACTAATAATATGCTTCTTCTAATACAAATTACCGACATTATCTGTTGGAGATTTTTGGTATTGAACGTTCTAGATTATCGGGGTGTATTTAAAATCTCAGAACCGAAATTGGTGAGTGAGAAATTAATACGCAAAGATAAGAAGTGGTCATATTTTTCAGGATTTTGATAAATATTTCATGGGATTTGATTTGTTCTTATCCGGATGTTTTCTTAATCCCCACGTTGAGGAGTTCCTAAATTCAAGGACCACTAATATTTGTGATCCCTCAATTATCTCAACAACCCAGCGTGTTGAACGTATCTATAAATTAAGCCTCATATGCATTTGTTAGATAGAGTGGCATGAACTTTCTCTGCATACAAAAACCGTATAGATTTTTCTTTGCATTCATTTTTTAGAGTAGTTCAGTTCATAACTCTACTTTCGTTCGTTGTTCCTCTGAATTCAGTGGTGCTACTGATTCAGAGACGGTAAACCGTTTTACCTTTGGGGACTTATACGCACGATCCTATAAGCACTATATAGGGCGTATTTAGTCTTGCGGGAAAATGATTTTTCCTTGATTCGGTTTTGAATGTCTAATTTCATTTTACATTATCGGATACACACCAATATCAACAATCGCAAGACTACATAGGTGTGCATTCGAAGAATGATTTCTGCTACAATTTCAATAGCAGTGGTTTGTGCGGAGATACCTACAAAATTTTGCCAGGGAAGTTTTATTCTATGAAATTTCATTTAAATTCCCCGACAGTTGAATTGAAAATTATTTGATAGCTATAATCAAAATCAATTAATGCAGTATTTATAATTCGATGCAGTGTCTTGACAAAATATGCATCACACATATTTTAAAACCCTCGTGTGATGAGCAGAAAAGAGAATCATGGATTTAAATATGGTGTACTCATACAAATGGGCGAATATAAAACTTGTCCAAGAAGCTCTACACGTTCGTGAGGGAACATTTACAGAATGACGACGATCATGACATGGGTGCACCTCATACGACAACAGAAGAGGACTGGTACGACAGTGTCTGGAAAAGGGGCAACTTCGATCGAATCCGACCTCAAATCAATCACGTCGGAATCCGATGGCTGTCGGCCATGGGAGGCTGTTGGCGAGCGCCTGCAGATGGTGGCAAAGCTGGGCGAGCGGCCACTATTGGGGTCACGACGCCGCTTTCACTTTGGAAAGCCGCCGCAGATCGAGAAGAAGATGGAGTTAGAAGATACCGAGTCCTGGCATAGTAGGCGACGATCGCAAGGGGAGAAATTGGATCGCTGGGGTCGCACGGCTGTGGTCGAGCCACAGACGGCGGCCCGACCATTCACGCTTGGGGCTGGTGTCGCTCACTGGGCAGAACCGTCGGCGAAGCGGCAATTATTGCAGTATGGCGATGTTGCCGCTGTTAAGTGTGGACGCTATGCGTCTTTCCTATGGCGATTTGATCGCGGCTGAGTCGGGAGCTCAATTAGCATTGGATACATTGCTGACACAATTTAAATAAATGGGGACATTGGCCAATTCGTAAATTAGTCCGTAACTAATTTTTATTTGAGTTGCAGTAATAAATGTGGGCCTAATTAAGTAGGACTTTTGGGCTAATGTCCTTATGCCAAGAAATCTGACATTGGGGCCGTTAATATTTTGTGCTTAAGGCCTAATTGGCTATTTGATTGATGTGGGCCATCATTAATTAGACCATGTAGTTGGTCTCTTTTGGCAAGTAAAATATATTGGGCTGTTAGCTTTAGTATTATTGCACATGGGCCAAATAGGCCATTTGGTTTGAAATATCGTATCCGTGGGTTAATCTCACGTGAGTCATTTGATTTGACTCTTGAGTTGTGATTAAGAATTTATGGATTAATTCTTAGATGATACATATTTGTGCTCGAAAGCACAGTTGTACTTTGGATTTAGTCCAAAGTATAATTCGCTTAAGAATTGCTCGCGAATAAATGGTGCCTCATCTGAAATTGTGCTAGAGTGCACAAGCGGCGTGAATGTAATTCACAAGATTTGACTCGTATAATTCAATGACGAATTATTTAAGAGTCAATGGTGGCAAATATGACCACGCTGAAAATTAATTTAATTTTGGTATTTTGACCATGATTAAATTAAAATTAAGACTTGAATTATAATTTCAAAACATTTGGTTTTCCAATGTATTTCGAGATTGTGTCCAAAATTAATATTTGATGAAATATTAAATGAAATGGACAAACAATTCGAACATGGGGGATGAACTCTTGCCATGATACATTCAAATGTGGGGGGTAAAAGAATTTCTCCATGGATTCATTTGAATTTGAGGAAATTAGCAAAGGCGTAGCCTTGATGCTAAATGGAAAACCAAAAGGCAGTGGTGCCCAATGGAATTAGTTTTCAAAAGTTAAACGAAACTTGTTCAATTTTATTCGTGTAAAGTCACCACACAAGGAGATAAAAACATTTGAAATGTGAAAATGAGATATTTGATCCAATGATTATCTCGAATTGTGGAGGTGACTTATAAATGGTACCGTATCAGTGTTAGTTGAACAAATCGAAAATTCCTGACGTAGAAATAAAAAAAAAAAAATTCACGTGTGTTAGAAGAATACACAAATGTGAATTAGATATTTTGACATAGAATCTAAGCTCATCTGGAAATGTGGGGGAAATTGTGTCATGAAAATCCTCTATACAAATATGCAATAGTGATTGCAATTTGACAAAACCCGGCCGGTTAGAAGTTGATTAAGAGGATTTCGGGTAAGGGGAATGAGGTTAAAAACCCACATATAAAAGAGTGTTCATAGCGGTAACTCAACCATGATGACTGGAGGATCCCAAGAACTTGGTTCAATGAGACAACTAAGTTATGAATTACTCAGTTGTGCGCTTGAAACACTTTTGAAAACTCATTCTCGAATCCCATCAAGTGCAACTCTATACCTTAAGGCATAGCAAAACCCGTTGACGTGTGGTAAGGTTAAGCTCAACAGCTTTTAATGATTCCTTAGGTCTTGAAGAGACTGAGTATGACGGATACTAAGAGAGAGATCACCTATATAAATGAGAAGTGAGGGCCGTTTCGACCAAACATTTATGAAATCAAAGGGCGTCCATGACCAAAACGGACAAAAAAGTGAGAACGAAAGGGAGGCGAGACTAAATTGTGCTGACATTGTTGACTAGGTATACATGAAGGAGGATTAGTTCAAGGCACTATGTCCACTAAGCCGCCGGTGTACCCGATGATGTTTGGCTACGGAAAGTTCAAAGCCATAAGCTACTTATCCGGAAGCAATAAAGTCTCAAATGAGCTGAACGATGTGTCTGCATATTTATAGGTACAATTTTCCCTCATGTGGGGGATTGTTGGAGATTTTTGGTATTGAACGTTCTAGATTATCGGGGTGTATTTAAAATCTCAGAACCGAAATTGGTGAGTGAGAAATTAATACGCAAAGATAAGAAGTGGTCAATATTTTTCAGGAATTTGATAAATATTTCATGGGATTTGATTTGTTCTTATCCGGATGTTTTCTTAATCCCCACGTTGAGGAGTTCCTAAATTCAAGGACCACTAATATTTGTGATCCCTCAATTATCTCAACAACCCAGAGTGTTGAACGTATCTATAAATTAGGCCTCATATGCATTTGTTAGATAGAGTGGCATGAACTTTCTCTGCATACAAAAACCGTATAGATTTTTCTTTGTATCAATTTTTTAGAGTAGTTCAGTTCATAACTCTACTTTCGTTCGTTGTTCCTCTGAATTCAGTGGTGCTACTGATTCAGAGACGGTAAACCGTTTTACCTTTGGGGACTTATACGCACGATCCTATAAGCACTATATAGGACGTATTTAGTCTTGCGGGAAAAGAATTTTTCCTTGACTCGATTTTGAATGTCTAATTTCATTTTACATTATCGGATACACACCAATATCAACATTATCTTTATTCATCTGCAGGAACTCACGTGTTTTTAATACTCTACTTACGTGAAAAGCAAGTTATTAGTGTGAATATCAATTAAATGTTTCTAAAAATAAATTGATAAATATCAAACTTCTTAATTTCATATATAGGAATGGATTCAAGATCTAGGACTAGCTCTTTTTATGGAGGTAGACAGATCTCAGAAACAAATTTTCGGTAAGTCAGCTATTCTTAAAGTTTTGTTCCTGGGTTTTGATTTCATTTAGGTCAATTACGTTGGGAATAAAATCTGGTGTCTCTGAAGTCAGAAGCCCCCAATTTATTTCTGTTTGCTGTACTATTTCTTTAACTTAATTGCAAGTGTAAGATGTAGTAATGTTTATAGATGTAGATAAAGTATAGAGTGAAAATGATTCATACATGAACTATTGAAGAGTATTAGTTGTTTACATGTGAATATATTAGTTTGTTTTCACTAAATAACTAATACTTTTCAGTGAAAATAACTAATATCCTTCAATGGTTCATGTATGAACCAATTTCACTATATACATACTCTCTTCTATAAATAAATAATTCAACACATATCAACGCACATGAGGATAATCAAGTAAATAGGTTAAATCACCTCCGGCCTCATTCAGCCGTAGATCAATTGTAATGAGTTTGTGTAACTGAAATTATTAACTACCAAATTCTAAAACTATATTCCCCCTTCGTTTACCGCCGACGTCTCAATTAGTAAAATAAACAAATCATGCAATCCTATGATGTCTCTCTTGGACACAAGCATTTCACCAAAAAAATTTAATTGCATGACCATACCAATCAAATCACAATAAAATTAAGGATGCAAGAACAATTATTGGAATGCGAATATATAAAATTGATTGTATAATAATTATTTTTAGTTAATTAATTTCATGTTCTAGAATGTCAAGTATGACTAGCTAGCCTAGAAGAATTCATAAAAGGAAATTGTTAATTATGGAGATCTCCCTTTTTTCCAGAACTATCTCTCTATATACTAATAGAGAGTTTTTTTTTGCTGATGTGTCGATTTCTGGTGCGTTTTGCTTATGTGTCGACTTCTGGTGCATTTCGCTTATGTGTCAAGTCTTACGTGGCATGATTGCGCGTCACTTTATCCTACGTGTAATTCATGTGTCATTGTGACCTTTCATAAGAAGAAGTCTAATAAAAAAAATTGGTTTTAATTGGGTTTGAACCAAGGACCTCATGAGTATTTTATATTAGTTTACCAATTAAGCTAACTATGAATCATTGTGAAATTTAAATATTTATTATATACAACTTGAGTTAAATATATATATCTTCTGAAATATTCTTAATTATTTGCAATTTTATTATTTTAAACTCTATATTTTTTCTTATTTCTTCTTTGTCTTATTCTTTTCACAATATTTAGTTGTTCCTCAATTATTTGTCCACACATAAATGTCTAATTGCTAATATTTGACGATTACTTTATTTTTAAAGATATATATTTTTTTCATATAAACTTTACTTTTTTTCTCTCTTCTTCTATCTTGACAATACTATGTGTGAAAATTTTCAAGGAAAATTTTAAGGTAATCTACGGTATTTTTTTTCAATTTCGACTGAATCATATTTTTTAAATAGATTGTATTATATAATGTTATAATATTGAATAATGCGATGTTAATAAAATATAAAATTTTAAATTAATTTTACGAACAACCCGCATAATATGCGGGGCACTCATCTAGTATGTAATATGTGTGAGGGAATTATTGAAGTTAAGAGTATATCTCAAAAATATGATTTCATATTTAAAATAAAAATTCTGAATTATTTCCGATGACTTAAATCGAATGATATTATATGGGTTATTTTTGGTGTTTCACCCCACAGAAAAAGAAAAAAAGAAAAAGAAGAGAATTCACTTGGGCAAATTACGCTGCATGAGTTGTTTGATTCCGCTGCCAGTAGATTAGCCGTGCTGGGCAAAAATAGCTGGATTCTGGATGATTAAAGCCATAAGCCCATTACTTAAATAACATATCGACAATTTTATTGAATATCACATGATGTCCGTGTGCCCTTCCATACTCAAATAAATTTACTAACGAGTAGTATTTTGTCACTTTTTCAAATATCGCCATTAGCCTGTCAAAAAATAAAAAAATATCGCCATTATCATTATTTAAATAATGTTTCATTTTTAAATTGTAATATCGAATATAAATAACAGCGTTAGTATATGTAGATAATCGTAATATTTGTTGAAACCAAATTAAAGTAAAATTAGCTAGATTCATACAAGATTTTATCTTATTTAATTCCTAGTAGGACCACCCTTCAATTCCACATGAATAAGGTTTGAGTTCGAATCATACTTCTTTTTTTTTTTTTAATTAAAAAAAAAAAAACTTAGAAATACTCACCCTCAATTTTTTTTTATCCACCTTAAATATGAAAAAGAAATTATATCCATTTTGGTATGAAAATATCATATTATTCTTAAAAAAAAACATTTTACCACATGAACCACCGACATCAACCTTACAAACTCACTTATTTTTATCAATTAAGGTAGTTAGTAAAATCTAACCACTCGAGGATATCTATTTTTGAGTAGGTTTATTGTGCAATATTGCAAGGTGCAATTACACACAAATAAAGAAGGATTCTAAAAATTTGCAGGTCAAACGGAACTTCCCAAAAAAATTGCGCAAAAACAAACAGAAAAATTCGCTCTCAGATCCGTGTTACTTTAAGGGCAAGTGAATGTTACTGTAAGAGTACATATGTGTTACTATATCAGAAACAGTGTGGAATCGCGAAAAAACAGAGGTTTAAATCATGAAGAAGAAAAACTTGATAAACACAAAAAAAATCTTAACATAATTCTTATTCATGTGTTACCATATGAAATGGAAAGAATCTGAACGATAAAAAGACTATATGATTAAGTAATTCATGTGTTACTACATAAACAAATGAGTGTTACTACAAGAACTAATCAGTGCTACGATATGAGCTAGTAACACACTTTTGCTCATACAGTAACACTCGTTTGTTCATACAGTAACACAATTTTCAGCAGTATGAAAAATGGGCGATCGTTTTGACCCGCGAATTTTGGAATTTTCTATTTGAAGTAGTAACACACATTTGTTCGTGTGTTGCTACATGAACAAATTAATATTACTACAAGAACTAATCAGTGTTACGATATGAGCTAGTAACACACTTTTGCTCATACAGTAACACTCATTTGTTCACATAGTAACATAATTTTCAGCAGTATGAAAAATGAGCGATTGTTTGACCCGCCTTTGACCTGCGAATTTTGGAATTTTCAATTTAAAGCAGTAATACACTTTTGCTTATGCAGTAACACTCGTTTGTTCATACAGTAACACAACTTTCAGCAGTTTAAAAAATGGGCGACCCGTTTGACCCGCCTTTAACCCGTAATTTTTGATTTAATTTATATAGAAAACAACATGGTAGGGTTTGAGCATATTGCACGGGTCAGACTTTGTCCAATATTGCATATTAGACTTTGTCTCTATCTTTTTATGAGTATTTTAGTCTCAAAAGTTTGAAAAAAAATGAAAGTGAACATTTTTTTTTATTTGAAGTAGGTAAAAAAGATTTTAGCAACTTATTTAAAACACTCTCAAAATATTTTATATAATTCAACAGTGACATCATGGGCCAATTGAACGTAATTCTCAGATTGTTGGCTGGTCCAAAAAAATACACAGTTCTCGGAATAAGATTTTCCTTTTGTCCATTCTTACTATAGATTGGAAATTTCCGAAACCAATTGAAGATAGCTATATTTTCTTTGATATTATTTACTTATTTTTACAAAAATAAAGATGAATGTCTAAACTATGAAAAACGACACTAAAATGAAGATGCACAAATCAAACCCGTTCAATTATATTAAATTCTTACATGTACAATAAAAAAAAAAAAACCAATGATTTTTTTTTTTCTATCAATAGATTTCATCAAGAAGCATAAATCGTAAAATATGAAGACTCCGGAAACACCGTAGGAACTACTGCTTATGTGTTGCCTTCTGATACTTATCTTTGACCAAGTGGATTGCGCGGAGGCTCTCGCCTTGACCTTGTTGACGCCGGTGGACACCGCCGTCTTCACCTTGTCGGAGAATTTGGAAGACGAGCCCGAATTGGTATGGGTCGGGTAACTATGCGCGGGCTTGGGGTCCCACTGATCAGCCCAGGAGGTCTCATGCTTGTTTGGTGCCATTCCTAATTATTAATTAATTGAAAAAATGAGACGAATAAAGAGAGATTTAATTTCAAGATTATGAGACAAATTAAGGAGGTTGGGATGTATTTATATTATGGCGGAAATGCAGCGGCAGAAAAATTTCCAAAAGGAACAATTAATAAAGCGTGGTCAATTCTTAGGCATGGCGCCATTTAATTAATATGATATTCTTCTGAAACTGTGTTTTGGTAAATTATAAGCAATAATATTGACCCTTTTTTATAATCTGATTTGTTTAAATTTTATTGTTGGGTCGAATTCTTTGATAGAAAATAGAGAAATTATTAAATATGGGTGTGTAACGCGCCATGCATGATAAATAAGGGTAGTTTTTTTTTTTAATATAATCGTTTTATAGTTTAATTTGCCCACAATTATCATTTTATAATATACTTAGTAATATTTTTTGATGAAACACCTAACACTAATAAATTAATATGTTTTAATAAATAATGAATATATTATTTAACTACATGTAAAATCACTTATACACTTTTAAACTTGCACAACTCCACTTGTACGATCTTTTTTAATAACCATACTCCAAAATAAGCTCTGAACATTAATGGTTTCACACAAAATATTTTAAAAAAATATATATGTATTAGAGTGCGGTTTGTAAAGTTATCTTTGGAGGTGATTTAAAACCGCTTTCTAACCTAATTCGAATGGAGGTCCTTGCGCGGGCATCTCATCCCTAAGACTTGCTTGCTCTGTATAGAGTGTCCCGTGGTTCCTTGAGTGCCAGCCACAGAGAGGAGACAGCGGTTAATAACCGCACTCCAAGAGGAACTTGGTCAGCGGTTATTAAATGTTTCCCTAAAAGTCAAAATCCCTCTTCGTGACACTTACTCTGATCTTCCATTGTGCTGCTAGAGAAGATGATCTGCCTATTGGGTCGACTTTTTCGCTATCTTTATTTGTTGGGTTGATTAGAGTAGACTTATAATCGTGTTGCCAATGAAGTTGCTTATTTTGTAAAGGCTACTACTTCTGCGAAAGTTCACGCACTTTCCCTCCTTTTATCTATTAGTGTTGGTTGGTTACGATTCATTAATTGATATTCATTCTATTGTTAAAATAGGAACTATTTTCTTTCAACGAAAAAGGTCCAACCTCATTTAAGATGTAATAATGATATAATTTTTAAAAAAACCCAGTAATAAATTAGGCCACGGATATTTACACTTTTTTCATAAACAAACCCACCTTTATTTTAGTTATAATTTTACTTAAATATAAATATCTAAATTACCCTTTTATAAATAAGACACACCCACTTCTTTTTTCACCATAGAAAACAATGCACAACTGTCACCTGCACATATTCATAAACCCTCCTTTTTTTTTCCATTGGCAGTAAATACACGTTGACCCCACCTTTTTCCGGGAGTAAATTGATGTTTTCTTCGAGGTGAAACAAAATTTATGGTGGATGAAATATCTTCCCATCAAAAAGTATGTTTTTCTCCATTTCTTGTAGTTTTATAGTTCTCTTGTACGGTATTTTATCATGCTTTTGTTGATTTATATAAAAAAAATAGCGACCATGGTACCTTAAGTTACAACGTTGTGATATTTAAAATTTCAATCAAAGTGGTGGAAATTTTCTAAATATTTCGGTCAAGATGGTGGAAACTTTGTAACTATTTCAGTCAAGATGGTGAAAAACTTTCAAATATTTCGGTCAAAGTGATCGAAATTTGGTGAAAATTTTGGAACAACCCACATCGACCAAATTAATAAACAAAATTGTTGCAAATTTACTACAGGAATATTGCTTGCTAACAACCTATTAATCTAATAGAAGTATTTCGTCCAATATATACTGAAAATTTGTAAAGTTTTCGGCTAACACAGTTTAAAATTCCACCCAAATTTTGCCCTAAATAGACTAATACCGGAATACATATATAGAATTCAGCCCATATTATAAAAATATTGAGATAAACAGCCGATTAGAAGCCATATTGACGAATTAAACAGAAAGTTGTCAACAAGACTTGAGGGAACAAGATTTGAAATAAATAAGAAATCTACAAACCTTAAATATGGACTTGTTAAATGTAGGCGAATGAAGAACAACTAACCATTATTTCCGCCGGCCATGATAGGTTGAAATCAACAGTTTCAGCGCCGCGCCGTCGACGGAGTTGTGAAGTTTGAACCGTAAAAGAATAGTGGGTGTAAATATCCTTTTCCTCTTTTTTTTCTTAAGTGCATAGGGGTATATTTGGTAGTAAATGGTGTGTTTGTGTATCATTTTTTAAATTTAAAGGTGAGTTAAAATAAAAGTGGATTTTGTGAGAGCGAAATGAAGATTACTGTTAATGAGGTGATTGGAATGAATCACTAAGGGATTACAACAAAAAAATCTCCTTGATACAAAAGAGAATATCACATAATATTACAACAACAGAATATCTTGACTAAATAAAGCTATACAATCCCTAAAATATATGCAATCAAATATCATATCCCGTATTTTCTCTGTTAGATTTATTTATAAAGAAAGTGGGTTCAAATATCCGCGGCCAATAAACAAAAATAACATAATATTGAAAAATTGGACTCCAGGATATAACATAAAACAAAGAATTTGAGTAGCTCGAACGCGATACTCACAACACTGTAAATCCCATATATTATTATTTACATCAAATACGAGTTGTATAAAACAAAGAATGTTGAAAATTTCTAAACAAATAATAATGAGAACAATCCAACAACTAATAGAAATCCACGCCCCAAAGAATAGTTTACATGAGGAGCCCCATTCGTATCCCTCTGTCCACTCGGAGTCAAAGTCGGCTCCGACCCATTATAATTCGGGTTGGACCCGTATAGTTCTTGGATACCCGCAACATCGTCATTGGCCAGCTCTACTTTCCGGATACCCGACGAAATAGTCGGGTACATAATCGAATCCTCAACCGAACTGTGACCCAACCCGAGCAAATGCCCGATTTCATGAACCGCAACCGACTCCAAATCCACAGCCGACAGCGGAGACGAATTGATAAAGTCACCGTCGATCACCCAATTCTCCTCACCGTCCAAATGGAACCTCCCCACCGGCGGCGCAAACGCGTGCGCCAGCGTCCCGAGAACGCCGTCGAACGCCTCGCCGTCGCCGTGCTCCCCGCTGAAAAACCCAATCCTGATGTCCGCACTACTGAACGACGCGGTTTCGGTGAAGGTCAACGGAGTCACCTCCGACCACCGCTCGAAGGCGCGTGAGAACACGCCCTTGACCACGTCGGTCAGCTGGTTCTCCGGCTGGAAGGCGTAGGTTAGCTGGTACCGCCGGCGCGGCCAGCGCGGGCGATTGGGGAAGAAGGTGTAGCGGCCCACCGTGTGGATCGAGGAGTTTGCGCTCCAGGGTCTGCCTGAACGCATAGTGGAAGCGCCGTCGACGATGTCGGCGTTGCCGCATCGGGGTTGTACTATGTGGTTCAGGGTTCGGTCGTCGAGCTGGCCGGTGGCGTTGAGGTTGAAATTGAGCTGGTAGTTTTTGACGGCGGATTCGAGGAATTCGTCGAAGTGGTCGGAGAAGTCGTCGTAGGAATTGTTGATGTAGCCGAAGCGTTGGAAGTATTTCTTGAGTTTGGATAGGCCTTGGGTTTGGACGCCTTTGTGGCAACCGATTAGGGTGTTGAAGGCGTCCCAGATTGTGGCGTTTGGGATTAGGGAAGAAGGGATTGATGAAATGTTTGGGAAGAAATGAGCGGTAACTTGGGTTGGATTCACTGAAATGGAGAGTAAGAGTAAGAGTAATGTTACGGGGATTATTGGAAATGGGAGTTTCATTGTTTTTTGAAATTAGATATTAGCTGTTTAATCTGTTTTTCCCTTCCAGTTTTCTTGATATATAATTCAGAAACAGAGCTGGTTTTAACGTGTGGTCTTTACTCGTACCTCAAAGACTCAGTTTAGTGTGTATATAATATATATATATATATATATATATATAAGAGAGAGAGACGGCCGGGAAGGTCTGACAATAGCTTAATTTGACAATTTCGTTTTTATGTTGCAAGTTTTGTTGACCTATTATTTTCTTCTCGACTTTTTCACTTCTTCGTAATTACTCCATTCGTTCTAATTTTGTTTTCCCATTTAATTGTGTACGGAGTTTAATATGAGAATTGAATTGTAGTAATTAAATGAATAAAATAGTTTTGAGAATAATGAATGATGAATAAAATAGTATTTAAATGAATAAAATAGTTGAATTGTCGAGTGAAGTTTAAAAAAGTAAATGTATTTTATTTATATTTTGGGGATGAAAAAATAAAATTGAAACGGATAATTAATACTTGTTTAAATGTCTAAATGTCAAGTTGAATGGGGCATAATGGACCTTCGATTTTTAACGCGTGATGATGCAATTAAACTCTTTTAACTTTTTCTAATTAAGCATTTTAAATATTAATTTGTCAGCATGTCTCATATTCTTCTCTGATTAGCCCCCATGTGTGAAATCATTATGTCAGGGAGTTAGTTTGTTGTAAGTTTCAAACAATTAATATTTTGAAAGGAATATATGTGCACGGCAATGAAAATAAAAGTCGGCTACATGAAGGGTTGGTTAACCAAATTTTTGAATGTATAGACAGTTTATTCTTATTTATTAACCATACACAATTTTCTTCATTTTATAAGCAATCTCTTGTACTTTTTTAACTCTTAATTAATTAAGATTTACCCCCCTATTTTGTCTCTCCATTTACTTCATCTTTAAGCTCAATAAATCTCACACTTTGTAAGTGAATTCTAAATCCAATAAGGGTAATGTTTGTTTTAAGTTTTAATATCAGAATTTAAATTTTGAAATTTAAATTTGATTCTAGTTCAGAATTATAATAACAAACTTTTAAAAATTCAAAACAAATACACTTACATACTATTTATTAAAATTTTAAAATCGCAAAAATATCAAAATCTGATTATTTAAAATGCACTTAAAATCCAATACAAATATTACTATAGATAACTATAACATTTTGCAATGTACCCGTTTTTAATCAAAATAATAATTTTAATGTGTTGGTAAAACAATGGCATAAATAGAAAAGGAAAGTACATAACAGTTCAACGAATAAAAGAAGAAAACTAATGGCCGGCATACGTCTTAGCAATTTATTAATTTATTTTAGTTGATTCTTAGGAGTTGGAACATTCTTTAGTTTATTTTATTTTTCAACTAAACTTCTTTGAAGACTTATTAAGATCAATGTGCTATAATGTTTCTCACCACTATTAAATTACTTAATTATAGAAAAAAAGGTAGAAAAGAAAAACTGACCGCTGTAAATATAAAATAAAATAAAATACCATTGCTAGAGGAGAAAACTTTTTCAGCCCGGAAGGCTTGATACTGGAGGATATGTTTGCGGAGAATGGTGATGGCTTAGTGAGAGCCGCATATCACATTCCAAGGAAGAAGAATATGTTGACACATACTTTAGCAAAAATTGCAAATAGCTCTACGATCCCTCGCGACTGGAGTGGAGTAGATTTACCTTCATGGTTAGAGAACTTAGGGGGCGCTTGGTTAACAATTTTTCAATGGTAATAGAATGAGATTGAAAATTAGTGTAATTAGCATGGTCCATGAGAACAAAATCACTATCTCCCCTCCTAAATAAGGTAATCACTACTCCATTTTGATTACCATATTCTCTTCCTACAATCCTCCTCCTCAATCACTCACTCATTCCTCCACCAACAACCATTTGTTCTCAACTTTATATTCCAAAATTGGGGCATGTCATTTTTCTTATGAGAGCACTTCTCACCATTGGAACACTTCTTCCCCTAACATATCATTTTTCTTATGAGAGCATAGATGGAAATAAATTTTCATTCTCATTACCATTGAAGAATTGCTAACCAAGCGCCCCCTTAGTCCTTGCATACCATATTGAAGAATTGAAATAGATAGGGACTGTGTATTCTCCTTTAAAAAAAAAAAAAAGAGAATGGTTTGGGTTGGTCCTGGATTATTGTTCATGAGCACGACAACTCACGGCATGTGAAAGAGAATAATAATACTGATTTCACATGTGATGAGGATTTTATAATATGTTTATCTAGGATTTTACATGGAGTTTAATGCTAGAGTTGAAATATAGTATTTAAATGAATAGACTAGTCCTGAGAATGTCCGGAGGCATGAACCACTAGGACATTTGCTATTATTGTTCGTTTATTTGCATTTAATTGTATATAACATCAAATTGACTCTTTTTTTAAAAATTCATCTTAATTTCTTTTTGTTTCTACTTCGTTTATATATATATATATATATATATATATATATATATATATATATATTTACTAATTTTTAATTTTGTAAATTTAATATTTTAGACTATTATAAATTATTAATTCATTCGTTTTTATACAATTAATTGTATATATATTCAAATTAACTCCTATTTTTTTTTTAAATTCATCAAATTAATTCCTTTTTGTTTCTAATTCGTTTATATATATATTTAAATTTTTTTTTCAATTTGTAAATTTAATATTTTAGACAATTATAGATTATTAATTCATTCGTTTTTATGCATTTAATTGTATATAACTTCAAATTGAGTCCCTTTTTTTTAATTCATCAAATTAAATTTTTTTTTGTTTCTAGTTCATTTATATAAATTCATAAAATATATGAAAATCTATAATATTTAACAAAAAATATAAAATATTCAACAAAAAATAAAATATTCGATAAAAAAACTCCCTTCACTCTCTCTCTTCACCTAATTGTCATCATCAGAGAGAGAGTAGTTCACCCGCAGCTCCTCGCCATCGTCATCCTCGCCACCTGTCCCACCGGCTGCACTCCCTCTGTGCCCGCTCCCCACGACACCACTCTCCTCGACATCAAGATGTGATAGAGGTGGGGGTGGGGGTGGATCGTTGAATCCCATATTTTGAGAGATGTTGGAGAACCAGTTACGAAGAGTCTCGTTGTAGCTCGTCAGTGCCTCCATCTGCTTCCGGACGTCTCTCAGCTCACGCTTCACCTGAGAGGAAGTAGAGTCGATCGAGGAGGACGATCCACTGGTCTGGCGGTAGGACTGCAAGATGACCTTACTGTGACCGCCCTGCCCAACGACCTTCCCCTTCTTAACTCCGACCACATCTAAATAGATGTGGTCCTCGTCAATCCGGGGAGGGGTGGGGTTCTCCCCGCTGTCGTCGGTGGGAGCCACCTGCTGCGAGGCCTGTGCGAGACAATCCTTAAACTGGTTCTGAAATTATATAAATAAAATACAATTATAATTAAATTACATTTATAATAATTAAATTATAACTAAAATTAAAATTTAAGAAATACTTATGTGGATCTCAGTGGTGCGGGAGTAGGTAGACGTCCCAGTCTCCAGGTTCACTAGGTGGGAGATCTCCATCTGCTCATAGAGAGAGGGCTTTCGTCCGTGCTCCCTCTCCTGTTGCGAACCAAATTCAATAGATATTTAAATACTAAACATTTAAAAATTTATTAATAGTCAAATGTAAATAAAAATTATAGTACTTACAAAGGCGAGGGAGTGGTCATAGATGGACCGAGATCCAGCCCGATGTCTGGTGACGCCGTGCCCGGTGGGTACCGGTTCTCCCTGGACTTGGATTTGAATGCATCACTAATCCAGTGAGCAACCAAAGCGTCCCAGATAAAACGTCCGTCTGGCCCTCGGCCCAGCTCCAACTACTCCCCCTCATCAAACTGCTTCTTCAGCCCATAGGTAATATTTTTGTACCGCTCCTGTGCTTTCGCGCAGAACAAGCCGTACATAACACTATCATGTGTAGGGTCCCAGACGTACATCTTCTGTAATTAAATTAAAAATAAAATATTAACAAATAAATTTAAAATAAAATATTAAAAATTAAAATAATAATAAATATACCTTGAACTCCTCGAAGTAGTCCCCCCTCTTTCGCTCGGACACCATGGACCACGAGGAGGCACCAACCTCGAACGAGATCTTTTTAATGGTCTCTGAGACGCGAGAGCTAGTCTCATGACCTGGAAGCATACTGTGACATAAAAAAATCAAGTTAAAATTGTTGTGACCACTTTATTGGAGGCCGGAATCGACCTCAATTAAGGCAATAAGGTCAGCGGAAGCCACAGCCCCAGATTGAGAACAGCATGCCGATTGGGACTGACCTCAATAGCCCGGGCCGATCACTTCATGCCGACCCAACGTCACCGGTCTGTTCAGGTTTCAGGAATGAACCAACCTCGACGGATCAGACCGACCTCTTGGGACCCACCCGAAGGCCAATCTCGATCTCAATAATGGGAGGTAACGTGATTAAACATCATCTAAATGAACCTTGGACAATGATCACTCAGATGCAATCTCCGATCCACATTTGAGATCGGCATCCGGCCGATCTCCGACCTCTCAACCCATCAAGCCAGCCTGAGATCCTTTGAGCACGTGATGGAATTCGACAGAATCGGCCCCAATATGGCAAAGAGTCGTCTCCGTACACAAGGACAGAAGGAATATTCCACACAAATAGGGAAATTACTCAGAGAATCGTCCTTTAGAGACACGTGGCAACACAAGAGTGGTCGGACTTTTGAGCACAAGGACGGACGGGCGCCCGCGCACATTCAAGGATTACAGGCATTTAATGCAGTTGTTCCCCGTCGAGGTTGGAAATGACCGAAATGCCCCTATATGTAAAACCTATAAATAGGTTCCCCCTTGTACTAAGAAAAAGAACGATTCATCAATAAAAAAATACAAGATACTCATTCAAGTCCAGGGAATAAACCCCCTGGCAATTCTTGGCTCATTTACTACACATTTATCTTCATCACTTCACAATTTATTTTTTTTGGCCAGGTAAAAGAATTTTATTTTAGAAATAGCAGGCATAAGAATGTCACAGCAGTACATCAGACGGATAAACCAGAAAACATCAATCTACTAACCTTGGAGTTTCTAACCATCTTCTAAGAGAAGAATTACAATGAATCAAATTCCTCACCAACAACCAACTCCGTACTCTACTTCTCATCTCTTCAAAAATATTAGACGCCTCAAACTGAGAGCCTTCAAAGATTACTTTGTTCCTTGCCTTCCATATAACCCAGGCTAAACATTCCCCTACCGCAATGCCTATTGGTTTCTCCTTCTTCCTCCTGAGTAATCCCGAAAAAAAAATCAGAAAATGGTCTATCACCTTATTAAGTAGAGCTATATGAATACCAAACCATTCCACGCACTTCACAATGATGAACTTCCAAGCTTTAATGGAGTCCATTATTACCTCATTTATTGATATTTTTGCCTAAGTTCACCACATTGCCATAAATTTCCAGCCCTAGTTTTTTTAGGCAAACAACAAATATTAATAATTAATATTAATGAATATATTTAAAAATAATAATTCATTATAAAATACTTACATGTTATCGCAAGGGACAACAGTGAGACGGTTATCCAACGCATGATGCTGCCGTGAAGCTGAAGATCCGGCTATTGAAGTAGAGCCAGCAGCACCGGACTGCTGTTAAGAGGATGGTGTCATCTTCGGGGCCCGTCTAACCTCTGGGATCTCCGGTCTCAACGGTCCCGACCTCCTCTTCCCCCTTCCCCGACCCCGTCCCCCACTCTGATCAGGGTTATCTTGAGAGCTCATCTGTAATAATTATAAATTCAACATATCAGCATATCATATTATATTTATACACATTCAACTAAATTTATACCTACATATATCAATCAACTAAATTCATATATACCTATATATACCAATCAACTAAATCCATATATACCTACATATACCAATCAATTAAATCCATACATATATATACCAATCAACTAAATTCATACCTACACATATCAATCAATTAAATTCATACCTACGTATATCAATCAACTAAATTCATAACTACGTATATCAATCAACTAAATTCATAACTACGTATATCAATCAACTAAATTCATAACTACGTATATCAATCAACTAAATTCATACCTATGTATATCAATAAACTAAATTCATACCTACGTATTTCAATCAACTAAATTAATACCTAGCTACGTATATCAATCAACTAATGCAATACCTAAGAATATCAATCAACTAAATATATATCAATCAACTAACATACCAACTAAACATATATACAAACATGATATACAATGATATACAAACATAATAAATGGTTAAAATTTTAACCTCATGTATATAATATAAATACAAACATATAAACGGTTCAATCAACAAACATATATATATATATATATATATATATATATAACTTCATGTATATAATATAAATCCTATAAATTTTAAAAAATGATATACAAACATAATAAACGGTTAAAATTTAAAAAACTTATGGTTATTGTGTAGATGGGGAATCAACGAGTGATTTGATCGAAACAGATTGCTCGACGGAGGCGGCAGCGATCAGTGGCGGCGGTCAATTTTTAAGTGTAATGGCCAAAAGTGAGTACGGCCACCGCCTAAAAAGGGTAAGAAAAATGGCGGTAGCTAATCACAGATTTCAACGGTCCCGATTGACCAAATTTGTGATTAGGGCAGTCGCTAAGTCACAATCATTAATGACCATTGCCCGTTTCCAAGAACGGGTCAAACTGACCAGTTTGCGACCGCCAAGCGGCGGTCGCTGATCAAGCGGTAAAAATTATTGGTCAATTTTGACCGACCTTTGAGTTTAGCGACCGCCCGGGCGGTCGTAGGCGGTCGCTAATCTTTCGATTTAGAGATTGATTTTTCTGTTGGTCGCAAATTTTTTAAGTTTGAGACCGGTGGTTTTTTCGGTCGCTGATCGGTCGCTAATATATTATTTAAAGACCGATATCTAGGCGGTCGCTAATTTCGGTCGCAAAAATGCGAGTTTCTTGTAGTGATATTTAAGTTTTTATATTATAAAGCTGGTATATATGTTAAATATTATTTACAAGTTTAATACCCCATACATATTAGGTTTTTTTTTTTTTTTTGATAAAGCTGGTTTTTAATTTATATTCTCAATATTAGATCATTTCTTATAATTAAAGTAAAATATTATAAGATATGAGTTGTCCGGAAATTTTAGTTGAATAACAAAAACATTTATGAGATTAGGTATATATGACGTGAGAGTTGAGATCAAATTAAGTCTATTAATTTAATTATATAAATTTGTAGGAGTACTTTTCATGAGATTAGGAGAGAAGGGGTGTTGTTTCTATACTAGTGTTATAATAAGCAACAATAGAAACTTGTTGGAAAGTTGAGACTTTGTGTGTGGAGTCAAATACAGAAAAACAGAAGTTAATCGAAACATATGAGATCAAAACTTTCAACAAGGCACATGCATATAATTAAATTTCTACACCCCTCGCGCATGTAAGGAATTAGACCTGACCATATATATATATATATATATATATATATATTCCTACTAAGGCATCTTTCTAGATACATCAAGAAACATCGGCAGATAATACAAACAATTAGGTTGGTTTGATTAAATTCATACTCCAAATTAAATTAATGATTATTAATTTATTAATTAAACGCATGTCGACATTAATTACAAAATATATACTAACACTAAAAGAGAAATAATTAAAGCAGGTTCATCTATAAGTTGGATTAATGTCGATATAAGGATCAAGTAACGAGATATAAAAGAGCACATTAGCTTGCTAGGTGTCCATGCATTAATTACGACGAGAACAGATCTGAATTGAGTTGAAGAATTTGATGAAGTATTTAAAAAATATTTTATGTGAAATTCATTAATCACATGTATTAAATTAACTCGTTTCTCTCATTGCATGAATGCAATGCTAACATAATTTTTCATTTATTTGAAAAGAAAATATTGATTATAAGAATTCATAAATTGAAAAAGACAAAAAAAATAAAACATATAAAAATAACAATTAGCCTGGTCACAGAATTCATCTTTGTAATTGCCCTCTTCCTTTGCATGTCATATATATACATGGAAAAAGTGGTTCTCCACCATTCATTCGAGCTTTTTCCCAAGTTAAGATTTGTGTTTTTACTACGTATCAGTTTTTTTCTTTTTAGGTTATGATTGAGCTTGTGGGTGTAAATGACTATATTTATGAGTATTGTATTGTACTTTATAGTCTTTCAACACGTAGTTTGACATCATGAAAGAAAACCTCAGTAGGTAGCTAGCTAAGTACATAGGGAGTATAAAAAAAATATGGGTAGACTTTTTGTAAAGTTGTGTTGAAGTTATAAATAGGCAGTTTGTAGATTTTGAAAGACTTCCCTTTGTACAACGTATTTTATTGATTGATTATAGTAGTTTTCATCTAGCAAGTACTCAGGGATAGTTAATACATACTAAACACAAATCTTATTTGAGTAGAAGCTAGACAGAATGTTATAATTATGCTCGAGTTTTTGGAGAACCTCCATTTAACAAGGAGAAGTGCAATTCAAATAACAAATTAATTTTGTGAACTGAATAATTTTGAGCTATTTAAAAGTTCTAAATTTGAATTCGAAGAGATGTGAAAATTAATTAAAGTGATGATCAAAACAAAATTTATTGTGGTTAATTATTAGATGCATATTTATAGCGTTTGAAATCATGCACATGTCTATACTATGGTATCACATTCTTATATAAACATCACACTATGTGTTTTTTGAATCGTCTTTCTAGTTAGATAAGTGGCCAAAGAGGTTCTCTAGGACTTTGCAACTTTCTCAAATAAGTAAGATTTATGTGTTCACATGTATCTTAATTTTTTCTAGGTTGGACCTGTAGAAGTGAATGGGTATGTTGTATTGTTATTTAAAGTCTTTCATGTGATTTGACATTGACACCACCAAAGAAAAACTCTATTGGCAGGTACATAGAAAGAATATATAATAGAATGTAGGTAGATCTTTCAATTTGTAAAGCTGTGGTGGAGTCATAATTTGAAATGAACGCGGTGAATAAAGTCATTCAACAAAAATATAGTCTCCAAAACAACTTTACAATAGGTCTAAATTCTTTCCTAGTCCAAACATACCTACCAATTTTCTCTGGTAGTTCAAAGCCACATATTGAAAGGCTCAAAATTATATCACAACATAAACTCATTTATACCATCATTCACACCCACAAGCCCAACCATGACATATAAAGGAGATAGCTAATACACAGTACGAAGAAGTTGGAATGGAAGGATTGGTAGTGCGAGCTCTTAAAGAACCTCCTTGGCCACCCATCTGACGAGGTACAAAGGAATTCAAAATGTGAATTTTGTGATCAAACTAATTTTGCGTTAGTTTAGAGGTTCTAAACTCGAAATATAGAAATGGAAAAAGTTAAAGTGATTATAATGGAGTATATGAAAACATAATAAATGTTGGAGTTATACGTGAAAGTATGCTTTTACTTTGTATAACTCGTGTATCAAACACTTGTTTTATGAGAATAATTCTTTTATCACATTTGCTTTAGTTATGATTGAATGTTGAATTTTTATTGCAAACCGTTCAATATATGGTACTAGTTACATTGTAGTTAATGTGGTGATACCCGATCACGGAAGACAACATTAACAGTTTCCTTGTAACTAAAACGTACATTTTCACGACCTAGGTGGAATTGAACAATCCGCCGTGAAAGGTCGATGTGTAAGGCTCAGATTGGTCTGTCTTGACTAAGAGATTGCACTAGCACATTTAGTATGTGTTGAAGAGGACCTACAGCGAGGATAAATTCTTCTGTTTTGAAATGTGAAGAATTAGACCTCAGTGGTTGTTGATTTCTTAATCTCTGTCACTTAAATAGGACCGTGTGTGCTTAATGGTTACTGCTTTGATTCATGTTGGGTGAGAATCATTGTGACTTCGAACTTTGTGTCTTGGGCAGTAATATTAATCATACGACGGTTGCTAAGATTTAATACGGAGAAACGCGTGCGAGTACGACTCGTGTGATTAGTCCCCTTGGTGGGCTAAGAAGTTTTATCGTACCAAATCTTGCAAGTGAAGAATCAATTTCTTCGGTACGGATAATAATGTTGAGCTATCTTTACTCCAAGGTGAAATATATTAATTAATTTAGAGCTATTCAGAAGCTTAATTAATTAATGGACTTGATAATCTTAAACGCGGGAAATAATAACCGGTAGCCCATATTATCGTAATATGGATTAAGATGGATAGTGCAATATTAATTTATTACTGGTAATAATTAATATTAATGGATTGAATTATATTGGGGCTCAATATTGAAATTCAGAAGTCCATTAGGAGGTCCAATCTTAATTCTCCTTAAAGGCCCCTCAAGTAGCCCAATAATGATAAGGTGATTAAAATAAAAAGATAATATTATGCTGATTTTTCTTTGTTTTTTTCGAAAATTATGTATCAAGGAAAGAAAAGATTTTGTTGATTTTCTTGGAAAGATATTATGGAAGATATGTATTCTTGGAATACAAGAATATCTCATATATTCAAGAAAGATCCAAATCTTGGCTTCTTGACTTGAAATTTTTGTAAATTACTAGTAATATAGGTGAGTGAGATTTTTGTGGAATATTTTATTATGGAGAAAAGAATATATGAGATATGTTGGGACATTGTCAATTTTGATTAAGATCCCAAAACCCCTGAAAAGATGTTTGCCTTAATCTGTCTTTGTCAGGCTAGTCCTGGTTAGGTTTCGTACTTAGTCTTTTTACATTTCACAGGTACTCAGTGAGAGGAGAACTCACTGGAGACAATCAAGACTAAGAACCTGAAGACGAAGAACACCATCCTGAACTTATGGCAGTCCTCTAAGCTGGCTGAGTAAGTGTCAGTGATGAAGAGTATGACCCTGAGGTTATTACTAACTCAGTCCTGAAGGGAACAGGATGTCGCTGAGTTAATGGGAAGACTTGGAGTAGAGCCAAGCAATGCAAAATGAATTTCAGCGTCAGGACAAGACTGGTGGGCTCAAGACAAAATGAACTTAATAAGACAAGCCTGAAGCTCAGGAATAAGTTCTGACATTCTCACCAACCTGATGACGTGGACCAATCCGAGAAGGACACGCACGTACGGAACCTAATATGAAGACTGAATTCAGACTGCACATTCAACGGGCAAGCATTTAATGTGCATTTAATGCATCTACCAAATCCATGCAAGGACGGCTGCTGCATGAAGATATGTCCGTTTGAAGCCACTCTACATAGATGACTAGAAGGCTATCTCTCCAACGGATAGTTTTTCAAATCACCTATAAATACAGAAGGTCTTGAACCCATTCAAGGTTACGGGAAATTTCAAAGCCAGAAATTACTCAAACTCTCAAGCATTCAAAGCCTTCAGCCTTTAAAAGAAGCACTCGAAAAACATCTAAATTTCCCAAGTGTTTCTTAGCAATTGAGAGTTATTCTGTATTCCAAGAGCTAAATAGTATTATCTTAAGCTTAGAGAGATTATCCAATCCTTAGCATAGTTTTGCCTTGTAAGGATAATCTCAATCTAGTTGGAATCCAAACTGAAACCAAAACCCTAAGTTAGGCTTGTTGGGAGTAAGTCAGTTAGTGTGTTAGTAAGTGGAGTTGTATAGATCAGTGAGGTTAGCTGGTCTTGGTGCACCTTGGCACGTTAAAAACAAGAATCCCTTGAGTGGATTTCCTGTTAAATCAGGCCGTGGACGTAGGAGCTTGAGTCTCTGAACCACGTTAAACTCCTTGTGTTCTTACTGCTTTGATATTGTGCATACTTGTCATATTACTTGTTCATTCATTGCATTTGGTTTATCAGGCCTGAATCAATCAGCCTGATCCTAAAAAAGAGCACTGCCCTACTAAATACCTTTCAGAATTGAGTAAAACAAGTTTTCAAAAAGCAAATCAAACAAGACTTTAAACTATCAGGGCTCAAACATTTCCGCACTGAACTTGAACTGATAGTGAGCCAACTGACCAGCACCAAGTGCAGTCAGTAGGTGTGTTATCAGCTCCTAGTTCTTTACCACTCTGAGTAAAGGGGACTCAGTCAGTTTTGAGGTTGAAAATTGGTATACGTGTATTCCCCCCTCATACACGTATTCCTCAGTCTTGTACCGGGACCAACAAGATATATTCAAGATTTCTTAGAGTCTAAGAAAAGATTTTCTCCAAGGCCCAAATAACCATAAAAATTCGGCCACTTCATCTTATAAATAGGGGGTGATGATTTCATCCCCAAGTACATAATTCCATGTGTTGGAAAAATCAAGAACATAGATATTTTTCTTTTTCCTTAGTTATTTAAATTATTCGAAAGCATCTCCCACCGGTGATCGAATAAGGCGAAAGGGAAATGCTTGAGAAGGTTTTTGGGTTGATAAAGCGCGTACGTGTTTGTCCCGTTTTATTCAAAGGCCAAGTTCTACGAGAGGTACGTAAATCACATATTATCTTGTTTATTCCGCCATAGATTATATGTGAATTAATTCAACATGCATGATGTTAAATTGGTTGTTGGAATTATTATTTGAATTAATTAGGATTAATTCATGCTAGTAATAATTGTATTTAAATTCGTATTTAAATTTCATCCCGAATAGATTCCGGGCACCCTTATTTTCCCAACAACTGGTATCAGAGCCACGGTTTCGAGCTCTGATCTTTAAATTGGAATTCAAATTGTTAGACATTAAATTGAAATTGGATAGTAGAATTGCTAGATCTTTTTTGCAGGTATCCAATTGTCATGGTTTTAATGTTGTTAATTTTTCATGCGTGTGAATTAATTGTTTTTAATTCGATTCGTTCGAATTTATTTTTCTCGTGAGAAAATCCACGAGTAGATTAGTTGGTTTTATTTTGATTTGATCATTGTAATAGACTAGTCTAGATCTAGTATTTATTTTTTGTAAAATAAATTGTAACCGGATCGAGACGAAGAACGAAGAATTAAAGATGGCGTACCCGGACGATGCATGCATGCGTGGCGCGTGCATGGACGTAAAATCATGCATGGGGTGAAGAAAACGAGAACGAACGGCGAAACTCGGCGCACGGGGTGCGCAAGGCGCACGACGGGTGCCCGACGCTGCACGGGAGCGCGCGAGAGGCTCGGCCTCTCGGTGCTCGGTGCCCTGGCGCTCGGCAGTCAGCGCTACGGCGCTTCGGCTGCTTGGCCGAGAGGCACGCGGGCCCACTCTGTGGGCCGACGCGCGCTGTATCTCGTGCCGTGGATTTTTTTTTCGATTCTATTTTTTTTCGTGTGATTTTAAACGTCGTCCCGAACCCCAAACAATGCTATTTTTGATGAAGTTTTACTGTTCGAGTGGGAGCGTGTCGAGACGAACGACGGAAAGCAACGAGGACGATTTTTCGCATCAAGACGTGAAGAAATTAAACCGTGACAATTGGATTTGAGTGCTCCAATGTGTTTAATTTTATTTTGATGGATGTTTTATTTCGTGCACTTATTATTAATTGTTAATATGTGTTTGCATGAATTTAATTGTCCAAGAAAAACCTTACTTTCGAAAATTACTAAGTATGTTTATTTAATCGCAATTTTATTTCGGATATTAAAATTGGATTAATTTGGCCTCCATAATTTATTTATTTATGAAGTTCTTTTGGAATACATTTCCCCCTCGGATCGGCCAAAAGAACGGATTTCACATGAATAAATTCCGAAAGGATGATTGTGGATTATTACTAGTGGCGGTATTGACCCTCACCACGAGTGGCTTGCTCAAAGCGAAATAATAATCCTGTATTTAATTATGGTTATTACTTAGGCATAGGAAATTGACATTAACTTACTCCCCTCGGAGTCCCTGTCAATTTCTAATTGGTCAAAATGGGAGCCAACTATTAATTTTGAATTAAGGATTTGTAACTTTTAAGTTTGTGATCCGCTTGAGTGTATTTAAATGTATAGACCACCCCTCGTGGCGCATTTAAATTGTTTCGAGATATTGGCTGATGCATGATTATATTGTTTTAAGATTTCAATATAATTGATGTGATCGAATTATGTGATAATTTCAGTTCATCATGTCGCAACCTTTTAATCCACTGTTTAGTATACTTAAAGATAACAAACTTGTTGGTGAGAACTATGTTGATTGGAAACGTAACCTTGATATTGTCCTAACCGCTCAACACCACAAATGGGTACTTACTACTCTAAGCCCCAAGAGCCTGCCGAAGATGCGAGCAAGGCGGTCAAGAAATAGCATAAGAGTTGGTTTGACTCCGATGAGATGGCTAGGTGTACTATTCTGGCTTCAATGTCAGATGTGTTGCAACACCAACACCAACACATGGAGACCGCCTCTGAGACAATGCTCAATCTTGAAGCGATGTTTAAACATCAAAACTGTACAGCTAGGCAAATCACCATGCGAAAGATGCTTTCGTTGAAGATGGTGGAAAGTACGCCCGTAAGGGATCACGTTATCGAGATGATGGGTTATCTCAACAAGTTGGAAGTACTTGGTGCGGAATTTGATCTCCCTACTAAGGTCGATTTCGTTCTCCATTCTCTGCCGAAGAGCTTTGAGCAGTTTCAGTTGAACTATCAAATGAATGACCGGGCAAATAGTTTACCCGAGCTCTTGCAAGCTTTGGTATCGGCGGAGACGTTAATGGATCATCAAACTGTTGCTATGGTGGCAAACGATCCGTCTGCCTCTTCGGGTCCCAAGGGAGGGAAGAAGAGAAAGAGGACGAAAGGCTACCCAAGCAAATCCAACCGTTGCGAAACCCAAGGCAAAGCGAGATGGAGGTGGAAAGAAAGCTGCTAAGGGTAAGTGCTTCAATTGTGGTGAAAAGGGACATTGGAGGACGACCTGTTCTAAGCCTAAGAAGGTGGTAAAGAAAGGTAAGTCTCATGCTTTAGTCGTTGAAACATATGTTGCGGCGTATGCTACCCAAGCTTGGGTAGTGGATACCGGGGCAACTGATTATATTTGTTTCACTCTTCAGGGGTTCCAGCTAACCCGGCGACTTAGCAAGAATGAGATCACCATCACTTTGGGCGATGCTACGAGATTGGCAGCCGAAGCAGTGGGAGTCGTGCACCTATCTTTTGAAGATAGAGTTTTAATTTTAAGAGAAGTTTTATACGTTCCGAACTTTAGGAAGAATTTAATTTCAGTTTCTAAGTTATTTTTTGATGGATATTCAGTTACTCTCAATAAAGTTGTTACTGTTTCTTTTAAGAATGATGTTATCTGTCATGGAACGTTGGTAAACAATCTCTATACAATTAAGTGTGCACACCACTCAAATAATGAATCTAATAACACGTCGATCATTTCGAGTAATAAAAGAAAGCATTCTTCGGAGATGAACGAAACACTTCTATGGCATCTTAGACTAGGTCATATTAATCTAAAGCGGATAGAGAGATTGGTGAAAGACGGATCCTTGGAATCATTCCAAGTCGAACCGTTTCCAAATTGTGAATCCTGTTTAGAGGGTAAGATGACCAAGAGGGCATTTGGAGCCAAGGGGAATAGAGCCACGGAAGTGTTAGAACTCGTTCATACCGATGTGTGTGGTCCAATGACGATCAAAGCGAGAATGGGGTATGAGTATTTCGTCACCTTCATTGACGATTACTCGAGATATGGGTACATTTACCTTATGAGGCATAAGTCTGAAACTTTTGATAAGTTCAAGGAGTTTAAGGCCGAAGCCGAGAAACATAGGGAAAATAATATGAAGTTTCTACGATCAGATCGTGGAGGCGAATACCTCAGCGATGAATTCTTGAACTACTTATCGGACGAAGGGATCGTATCCCAGTTAACTGCACTGGGAAACCCTCAACAGAACGGTGTGGCGGAACGAAGAAACCGGACTCTTTTAGAGATGGTCAGATCCATGATGAGTTATTCGGATTTACCCAAGTCGTTTTGGGGTAACGCCTTGGAAACGGTGTCTTACATTCTGAACTTGGTGCCGTCCAAATCGATTCCTAAAACCCCAATGGAATTGTGGACCGGGCGCAAACCCAGTCTAAGACATTTGCGTATTTGGGGTTGTCCGGCATACGTGCTAGACAAGAAAGCCGATAAGTTGGATCCACGTTCGGAATTAAGGCTATTTATAGGATACCCTGCGGGAACGAAATGGTGTATGTTATATAGTCCCAAAGATCAAAAGACCGTGATTAGTACAAACTTTAAATTCTTGGAGGAAGGATATATGAACAATCGGAAGCCTAAAAGTGAAATTACCTTAGAAGAATTGAGAGGTCAAACCTCGATACCAAGTATACAAGATGATGTACCACACGTCACATCTTCACAACCGAAACCCCGTCGTAGTGGGAGGATTGCTAGGCAACCCGAGAGATTCATGGGGATAGGAAAATCTTCAGATTTGGTTCCCGGCAATGAATCAGACCCATGGATATACGACGAGGCAATCCAAGACAAAGATGCAAAGTCATGGCAAACGGCAATGGAAACCGAGATGGGTTCGATGGATCATAATCAAGTGTGGGAGTTGGTCGAACCACCCAATGGGGTATAGAACCCATTGGATGCAAGTGGGTGTACAAGAGGAAAAGAGGACCGGACGGAAGGGTTGAGACCTTAAAAGCAAGGCTTGTGGCCAAAGGGTATACTCAGAAAGAAGGGATCGATTATGAGGAAACCTTTTCATCTGTAGCTATGCTTAAGTCCATCCGTATTCTCTTGTCGGTCGCTGCGCACCTAGATTACGAGATCTGGCAAATGGATGTCAAGACAGCTTTCCTTAATGGAAGTCTTGACGGGATAGATATCTATATGCAACAGCCCAAAGGTTTCATTTAAAAAGGCCAAGAGAATCTCGTATGCAAGCTTAAGAGATCCATTTATGGACTTAAGCAAGCATCGCGTACTTGTAACCAGTGTTTTGATCAAGTGATTAGGTCTTATGGGTTTGATCAAAGCGAGTTCGAAAGTTGTGTGTATAAGAAGCGTGACGGAACTGCGGTGGTATTCTTAGTATTATACGTAGACGATATTCTGCTCATTGGAAACAATGTAAAGGTATTGTCAGACGTAAAGGTATGGCTGTCAAAACAATTTGATATGAAGGACTTAGGGGAAGCCGATCACATCTTTGGGATCAAGATCACTCGCGATCGCAAGAAGAGGATGTTGGGCTTATCGCAAGCTTCATACATTGACACTGTTTTGAAGCGTTTCAGCATGCAAGTTTCCAAGAAAGGTTTTGTACCTTTTAGGCACGGAATCCATCTATCGAAAGAAATGAGCCCTAAGACGCAAGCGGAGATAGATGACATGAAAGGTGTTCCGTACGCTTCAGTCGTAGGAAGCCTTATGTATGCAATGCTGTGTACGAGACCGAATATCTGCTTTGCCGTGGGCATGGTGGCAAGATATCAAAGTAATCCCGGAAAAGACCATTGGACTGCCGTAAAGTGCATCTTGAGGTATCTGAAAAGAACTCGTGAGCGGATGCTGATTTACCAGTCAGATAGTCTTGTTCCCGTGGGATACACGGACTCGGATTTCCAATCAGACATAGACTCAAGAAAGTCAACCTCGGGTAGTGTGTTTTGCATGGGAGGAGGAGTCATTTCATGGAGAAGCGTTAAGCAGAAATGCATCGCCGATTCGATCATGGAAGCCGAGTATGTAGCTGCTTGTGAAGCAGCGAAAGAGGCAGTTTGGCTCAAGAACTTCTTAGTGGACTTGGACGTTGTTCCGAATTTGCCCGACAAGATAACTGTCTTTTGTGACAATGCCGGAGCAGTTGCAAATTCAAAGGAACCGAGAGCCCACAAGGCCAACAAACACATAGAAAGAAAATACCATCTTATACGAGAAATCGTTAAGAAAGGAGATATAGAGGTGACAAAGATAGCGTCGGGTGACAACCTAGCGGATCCATTCACAAAGGGTCTGCCTCAGAGTACATTCGAGAGATATGTGGATGGAATGGGAGTCAAGACTATTGTCAATCTGCTTTAAGTATAAGTGGGAGGAATTATTAGATTAGTGTAGGTTAACATGAGATGTCACGTAGAGCTACTACACTAAGACATGCGTGATGTATACTAAAAGGCAGACTTTAAGTATAAGTGGGAGATTGTTGGAGTTATACGTGAAAGGATGCTTTTACTTTGTATAACTCGTGTATCAAACACTTGTTTTATGAGAATAATTTTTTTTATCACATTTGCATTAGTTATGATTGAATGTTGAATTTCTATTGCAAACCGTTCAATATATGGTACTAGTTACATTGTAGTTAATGTGGTGATACCCGATCACGGAAGACAACATTAACAATTTCCTTGTAACTAAAACGTACATTTTCATAACCTAGGTGGAATTGAACAATCCGCCGTGAAAGGTCGATGTGTAAGGCTCAGATTGGTCTGTCTTGACTAAGAGATTGCACTAGCACATTTAGTATGTGTTGAAGAGGACCTACAACGAGGATAAATTCTTCTGTTCTGAAATGTGAAGAATTAGACCTCAGTGGTTGTTGATTTCTTAATCTCCGTCACTTAAATAGGACTGTGTGTGCTTAATGGTTACTGATTTGATTCATGTTGGGTGAGAATCATTGTGACTTCGAACTTTGTGTCTTGGGCAGTAATATTAATCATACGACGGTTGCTAAGATTTAATACGGAGAAACACGTGCGAGTACGGCTCGTGTGATTAGTCCCCTTGGTGGGCTCAGAAGTTTTATCGTACCAAATCTTGCAAGTGAAGAATCAGTTTCTTCGGTACGGATAATAATGTTGAGTTGTCTTTACTCCAAGGTGAAATATATTAATTAATTTAGAGCTATTCAGAAGCTTAATTAATTAATGGACTTGATAATCTTAAACGTGAGAAATAATAACCTGGAGCCCATATTATCGTAATATGGATTAAGATGGATAGTGCAATATTAATTTATTAGTGATAATAATTAATATTAATGGATTGAATTATATTGGAGCTCAATATTGAAATTCAGAAGTCCATTAGGAGGTCCAATCTTAATTCTCCTTAAAGGCCCCTCAAGTAGCCCATTAAGTAGCCCAATAATGATAAGGTAATATTATGCTGATTTTTCTTTGTTTTTTTCGAAAATTATGTATCAAGGAAAGAAAGAGTTTGTTGATTTTCTTGGAAAGATATTATGGAAGATATGTAATCTTGGAATACAAGAATATCTCATATATTCAAGAAAGATCCAAATCTTGGCTTCTTGACTTGAAATTTTCGAAAATTACTAGTAATATAGGTGAGTGAGATTTTTGTGGAATATTTTATTATGGAGAAAAGAATATATGAGATATATTCAAGATTTCTTAGAGTCTAAGAAAAGATTTTCTCCAAGGCCCAAATAACCATAAAAATTCGGCCACTTCATCTTATAAATAGGGGGTGATGATTTCATCCCCAAGTACATAATTCCATGTGTTGGAAAAATCAAGAGCATATATATTTTTCTTTTTCCTTAGTTATTTAAATTATTCGAAAGCATCTCCCACCGGTGATCGAATAAGGTGAAAGGGAAATGCTTGAGAAGGTTTTTGGGTTGATAAATCGCGTACGTGTTTGTCCCATTTTATTCAAAGGCCAAGTTCTACGAGAGGTACGTAAATCACATATTATCTTGTTTATTCCGCCATAGATTATATGTGAATTAATTCAACATGCATGATGTTAAATTGGTTGTTGGAATTATTATTTGAATTAATTAGGATTAATTCATGCTAGTAATAATTGTATTTAAATTCGTATTTAAATTTCATTCCGAATAGATTCCGGGCACCCTTATTTTCCCAACAATAAATTATTAGACCACATATTTATAGTGCTTGAAATCACATATCTTTGAGTCATTCACACTCGATTTTTTGCTCAATGCACCTTATGTACAACATTTTTTATTACTATATATTGTCATATAAAGTTGTACAATAGATGTATTAGCGGATGTTCAACCGGTATTAATAGTCGCTCACTTCTTATTTATACATGTACCTAGTTTTTAGGTATAAATGAGATCAATGATATTTTTATTGACTTCGGCCCAGGGAAAGAAGGAAATCAAAATTCTTGTCATGTTTTAGATCATTTTGAACATGTTGCTTTGCGTTTAGTGTGATCAGAGGATAATTTAGCTACTTCTTTAGACATGTTGAATTTTCTTTATATGTAGTATTTTTTCTCCCCGATCAATATTTTCACCAGTTAAAGGAAACAAGAAAAAGTGTAATGATATTTTTATAAATTGCTTCCATGTTTTTCAAAAAAGAAATAAAAATTCCAATAATTTTATAGAATGGGTTTGGAGATCTATCAAATAAATTAATTCATCGATTGTTTTGGTCCATACAAATTTATATATATATATATATATATATATATATATATATATATATATATATCAAGTTTAATGTGTAATTGAATTGCATTGGCAATACATTTTTATATAATATTAATTATATTATTAAAATGTATTAATTTGTTAGTATTAATATTTGACAGAGTATAAAGTGAAAATGATTCATGTATAAACCATTAAAAAAACCATTAAAACTAGTTATTTTTATTAAAAAATATTTGTTATTTTCATTGAAGAGTATTAGTTATTTTCACTAAAAAATATTTAGTTGTTTATTGAAAATAAACTAACACCCTTCCACGAAAATAACAAATACTACCTCCGTCCCGTAACACTTTTCATAGTTACTGTTTCTCTCGTGTTTTAGCGAGTAAGTTTTTTATTAGTATTTAAATTGATAAAGTAATTTTAAAATTACTATATAATAGAGGAGAAATTGATCTATTATACCTAGGGGTGGGAATAGGCCTGACTACCCGATAGGGGCCTACGGCTCGGCCTACCTAAAGCCCAGCTCGGCTCGGCTCGTTTAGTAAACGAGCCAGACTCAGGCTTTTTTAAAAGCCTATTTAATTAAATAGGCCAGACTTAAGCTTTTTTGTAAGCCTTTTAAGCCCAACATACCGACCTGTTTAACTATATTAATATATATATATATATATATATATATATATATATCACTACAAGAAATATTACTTTTAATGACAAAAAATTTGTGAGAGGACAATTTACCGTCACTAAATACAACATTTGCGTAGCATTAATGACAGTTAAAAAATACTCTAATTAAAAACCCTGTTATAGGTGAGGGTACTGTTACTAAAAATAAAATAAAGAAAACTTGGAATTAAAAAATTAATAAAAAACTCACCAGGAAAATAAATTGTCTCGTTGTTCGTCGAGAAACAAAGAACCTTAACTTTTTCTCACACCACTCTGAAAGTCCTTCCCCATTTGAGATTCGTCCGAAAATAAGCGATGAGCGATTCGAAGAGAGTAATTAGGCGGATAATGAGCGATTCAGAGAGTGTAATTTGGCCGACAATAAACGATTCGGCCGATAATGAACGATTCAGAGAGAGTAATTCATCCGACAATGAATTCGATTCAGCCGATACTGAACGATTTCAAGAGAGAGAGAGAGAGAGTAATTCGGCCGATAGTGAACGATTCTGGGAGAGTAGTGTTGGGTGGAGAAAACTGAGATTCTCAACGGCTCAAACTCTTTCGTTCCTTTCCCGGTCACATCTATGGTAGCGCGTTCGCAGCACCATAGAAATTCGTCCATAGGGTTACATTGTTTTGGATGCAAGTCAGGTTTGTTTCTCTAACCTAGTGAGAATTGTGAACTGTTATATAAGTTAATTAGGCAAATTAATTTGTCCATTCAGTGATATATATGTGATTGTAATCATATTGAACTCTATTGTGCAATAACTCATATGAGTCTTAAATTTGTTTCTTATGCCTCTTTAGTCTAAACACCTTAATATCCACACAATAGTTATTAATTGTGCAATACCATGTTGGAACAGTCACTGAGCTGCTCACTTCCATGCTCTGTTCCACCTCGTATTCACAGATAGAGAATTGAAGGTAATCTAACTTAATATTTCAATCCAATGCCCTATGGTGCTAGATGCTTAGAATTCTTACATTTATTTGTGGAATTAGAAATAATAATGTCTTGATTAATTGTTATAATGAGTTAAACTGTAAGTTTAGGGGAAACATAAGTCACTTAGATAATGTAGGGTGATATTGGTTTTAATTGATTCTCTATCTTTATTCTGATACTAATTACTTCCCTATTTGATTGAGTAGAGAAATACTTCTATTAGTAGGCATTTAACTAGATTACTGAGTTGTGGGTTCCATTCTCTTATATTAGATTTATAGACATGCGGAATTTTGGAAAGAAATAATAATGTTAGAGAATAGAGAGTAGTATACATGAAAAATGATACAGAAAAAGCATATGGCTTTTATGAAAATGCCAAAAACGTGTTTTAATCTTTTTATGATAATGACTTCTAAAAATTAATTTTGTTCATTAAAACAAAGCGAAATGAGATTGAAGAACTCAGAAACAAGCAATATATTTTTTTGAGTTTCAGGCTACTGTTTATAAAACACCATCAGGAAAGTGTGTTACTTGCAAATTTTGGAAGTGCAAGTCAGGGGAATAGAGCATCAAAGAGAGAAGCACGACAACTCTTCCAGCGTGGTGTTTGATGATAAGTGCTTCAACGAGAAATAAAAAAATAGCAGCGCAAGTATCCTGACTTGTGAGTGAGCATAAAATGGCATTGTCGTAGAATTTAACCTTTGTATAAGATTTCTGATTAAAGAGTGTTTAGTCAATGGTTGAATATATATTATCAAGTTAAAAGTGTTCTTGTGGCTGATGGATCAATGTAAAAGCTGAGTAATCTTTAGGGAGACAAAATAGAAAATGGACTTAATGATTTAGACCAAATAATTAGTATTACTCAATATAAGAACAGGAGAAATCCAATAAGGAAACCAAAATTAGATTTCATGTCCTATTACATTTGTTAGATTGCCACATATCATGAAGCTGACTGGTAAATGTCGTGACATATTATGAAGTAAATGATATCTTCTGCTAGATATGGAGCACATAAAAATTAGACGTGTCCTCAAACAAAGGTAAATCCTCCAGTTAATATGAAACAATCCTAATAGCAATAACAAGTGTGTGAGAGGATATTAATTCTTACAGCTTATGAAAATCCATAGCACATTTTTTACAAGCTTGATTTACACTAATATGACTGCCATTTTAATAATTGGACTCTAAACTCTGTTAAGGACTGCCACAAAGAGACCTCGATGTAAATTTGCATTTTTTATAAAGATGGTGGTATCTACAATGGTGTTAAGTTAGTTTTTGGTCTGTAGTTATTCAACCCTCAACTTATTCTTGCTCCCGCTTTCGCAGCTCCATCTACTTTGCCCCTGTTCAAGTGGCAAAATCTCATGATCTCAGCTTGTCAGACACCAAAGAGAAGGTTGTTCTGGGGATATGCATTACCAATAAGTCAGTGAATGAAAAATTGCTAATTGTCTGGTTTTCTTCCCTCCAAGATGTGAGCAGATTTAATTAGTTATGCTGGCAATTGTCAAGAATTATATCTGATAAACTAATGCTTCTTTCTGTGCAGCTCTGTACCCAGAATATATAACGTATGTCTGTGACTGTGTATATTATGCTTGGAGTTTCTTTTTGTATGGTGAGTAATTTCTTCGCTTATTTAAGGTAATTAACTTACATATATAAAAATGGACTAACTTAAAATAGTTCTCTGAGGACTTACTTCTGTTTTATAACACTGTTTATGGTTAATCATGTTAATATAGCAACAGGTTTTTAGTCTCTTTAAATTCTAACCATGCTAATAATCATAAGCAATTTCAGGAGATATTATTTGTTGCATATCTTATCTATTAATAAACATGTTTTGTATTATAGTTCACATAAACCTTTTTACTTACGTGAATTTTTACATAAAATAACACTTTAGCAAAGTCATCATTTTTGCTTATGCGAAGTTGTATCTAAGTCTGTGATTATATAATATCTTAAACTCTATCTTAGCCAGTGACCCTTTCCACTTGAATATATTGTTACCTTTTGCAAGTATAAGATATGTGATAGACTTTAAATTATCAAAAGATGATTAGTATCTTGATTTTCTTGGTAAAGTGGAAGTCATTAGCCTCTAATTTCCTCTTTTTACTGCAGTATGTTATGATTGTGTTGAAGGAATCTGTGTCCATGGCATTTTGGAGGAACACAAGAGCTAACTGCTTACGGAGTGTTGTTTCGATTAGAGTTCTTAGGTCAGCAAAAAAGTTTTTCCTCGAAATAATGAGTTTTGACAGTAAGTTCATGGAATTCCCTGTACTTGGTATTTGGTTGCATACTTACATTATTAGTTCGGATTAGTGAAGTTGGTAGCTCCACGAACTTTCAATTAGTAGGCTGCATAGGTTCCACATAAATAATAGAGCTGGGAAATAAGCAAGTAGCATAGAGATAGGCAACTAGTATTTTTAAGTAATGTGATTGGGCAGGTTCATTTGACGGCATGTGACATTCTTTTAGTTTTGGGTCTAGATCTTTTGTGGTGCTCAAGAAAGCAAGAGGTGAGAGTGTTGAAAATGTATCTTAGGTAGTAAAAGTGTGGCAGGATAGTTAGCTAACAGACTATTAGGTTTATTTTTAGAAATTAATATTTTATGAGTTTAAATTAGAGATTATTGTGTTATTATGTTTCCAGCTCTGTTTAAAGAGCAATGCAGCCAATAAAACTTAGCCCTTCATACAAATTGTTCTTTAGTCAATATTTATTTGTTTCATCATATAACATCATAGACGAACACAAATGTAGTCTTATTTGTTGACCAAGTAAAACGTAACAATAAAGAGATTGAGAGAGAACTTTTGATCAGTAAAGGAAGAGAGTTTAAATAGGCAAAGTAATCTAGAAACTATGAAGAGTACTCAAGATTATTCCTAAAATTAAGAGGCATGACAGACTAGTTAAGCTTCAGCTAATTTACAATTACGAGGAATATGCTATATTTCTCTAAATATCAGTTTCACTAGGATAAAAGGGAAGATATTGTAGTAAAGGTAGCACAGGGCATACCTTGTCGATTCTGGTAAATATGGAAAACTGGGATGATATTTTTTCTCTAAATATTAGTTTCACTAGGATAAAAGGGGAAGCATAAGTAACTGTTTCATTGTTTTCATTTCACAAGGCAATGAGATTAACGAACAATTTTTATGTGGACTTCCTCTTAACTACTATACTTGGACCTTCTAAACTAATCATATTTTTAATCTAAGCAGGTTGTTTATGGTGGCACAAATTCAATATTGATTTGTAGTGGACTTGATGATATACGAAATGTTAAATAAATAGCAAGGAAGGGTATTCAGGAGGTATGTTTTCAATCTATATTGCTACTATGGGAATCAGTTTATTTGAGTGAAATTAGGACATTTAAGTTCTTAAGAATACAACAATTAATTTAGATGTGGAAGATATGTAGTTTGAAAATGCATGAGCACCAAAATTTATAAATTAATATGATAACTGAGTCATTGATTTCTTGTTTCATATATTTGACAACTTTTTTTATCTGATCTTGTACATACTTCCTCACCTAATTGTGAGATCTAGGCTTTCTGATAGTTTTTGAGTTTGTGATTGTGGACCTTGTTAGAATGTATTGCTAAAATTTAAACTCATACCTTTTGCTTCACTGCTGTAGCATTCTCTGTGTGCTGCACTCAAGCAGTAAAATTTAATTATCTTCATTTCGATCATGTTTCCTGAAAAAAGATTAAATATTTATGTATGATTCTAGTTAGCAATGTGTTGCAATGTACCTATATTTTTCATCAGTCCAAATTAATTGTTCATTGTCAGTGAAATACAATTATGTTCGTATGTGGGGAAAAATATACAATATCTCAGCTGTAGTTTGCCTTTGTTAATACAATTAAACCATTTTATTTTATGCATGCATTTCACTGGGCATCAACTTTCATAATTGTAACTTATATTTTCCTTTTCAAATTATTTAACAGGTGATAGAGGTATCGGTGTTACACTTTTTGTAAGGTGCTCGGGAATAATTTCGCAATTTTGAGAATGTTAATTGTAGATATTCGTACATTGAATGTATTTGAATGTTTCAAATTTTAGATTCTTTATACTTGTTTGAAATACTGATTAATTTGTTTATTTTATTGATGTTTGTAGATTTATGATTTTTGTTATTTACTTTACTTAATTATATTGTCACTACAATTACCATTTAATATATATTGTAATATGTATACACGATGAGGTAAATAGATGTATTAGTGACAGAGCTTTCCATCACTAAAGTTCTTTTAGTGATGGTAAATATTTGTATTAGTGATAATATTTTTAATCACTAAAGTTCTTTTAGTGAGGGTAAATATTTGTATTAGTGACGATATTTTCCATCACTAAAGTTCTTTTAGTGAGGGTAATTTACTCTAGTTATATATACTTATTAGTGACAGGACTCTATTCCGTCACTATTGACTTTTAACTAGAGAAACAGTAATTAGAGGCCATGACAGGAGATTTCCTGTCACTAAAAGTCAATAGTGACAATATTTCAACATTTAGCCACAGTTTTTCCTGTCACTAAAAATAATTTTTCTTGTAGTGTATATATATAATACAATGCATACATAATATAATATAATAAGTATTTAATATATATATATATATATATATATATATGTAAGAATATTGCTAAATATAAATTAATTTATTATTTGAATTAGTTATTATGCTATTATTTGATAATTTGTTTGTAAATTGCTTTTATTCTTCATTTTAAGATTTAAAGAGTTAATTGTTATGATTTAATAATAATATAATTATTGAATATAATTTTGTAAACATGGTTAAAAAGGCCCCTATAAGGCTTTCAGATCAGGCTCTGTAAAAAGTTTATGACAGTTAGCAGGTCAGGCTTAGGCCCAAAGATTAAATAGCAGACACAGACTGTCCAACGAGAAGCCTAGCTCGGCTCGGCCTATTTCCACCCCTAATTATACCCTACCTTAAAATTTTATTTATCATTTCAAATACTAATAAACAACTGGCTTGCTAAAACACGAAAATAAAATAACATGTGCAAAGTGTTTGTGGACGGAGGGAGTACTATTCAATGAAAATATTTTCATTAATATTTTCATTAAAAATATTTATTAATTTTAATCAGATATCTTAGGGTCCCCACATGCCTGACGCCACACACACATTTAAGAATTTCTCTACTTTCCATCAAAGAATTTTCCCAAGCAATAAGATTCAAACAAATCAGATTATAAAAATTGGTCAATATTACTGATGATAATAATTTGACATTGCAAATAGAGACGCCACCAGTAATGACAATTAATATTCCTTCCAGAAGAAAATCATATTAGTCAATGGCGCCACCTGCACGCGCAAGAATTATATATCCTTCAGGAAATTGCTCCGCCGCTGCACCCACCATGATATATACATATATATATGTCCCAATCTCCTTAATTTCTCTCATAACCTTGAAATCAAATCTCTCTCTCTCATTCATCTCATTTTTTCGATTAATTAATAATTAAGAATGGCATCAAACAGCTCGTACGAGACCTCCTGGGCTGATCAGTGGGACCCTCAGCCCGCCTATAGCTACCCGACCCATACCAATTCAGGCTCCGCTTCCAAATTCTCCGGCAAGGCGAAGACAGCAGCATCCACCGGTGTCAACAAGGTCAAGGCGGGAGCCTCCGCCGGAATCCACTGGGTCAAAAATAAGTATCAAAAGGCAACACATAAACAATAGTTCATACCGGAGATCTGTATATTTTGTTTATACAGTAGATTGGTTAATTTTCTTTGTCCTTTACAATTTATGTTTCTTGATTAATTCATTGCTAGAAAAAAAAATTGGTTTATTTTTTTGTACGTGTAAAGATTAATATAGTTTACCGGGTTTGGATTTGTACATCTTCATTTTAGATTCATATTTCATATTTGTTTAAACAATATCCATCTTTAATTTTTCCAAAAAATAGTAAATAATACTCCATCCGTTTCAAAATAAGTGTCATTTTAAAGGTTGAATTTTGTTTCAAAATAAGTATTGTTTTAACTATTTTTTCAACTTTTTTTTTGTCTAATTCACCCCGAATTCAAAATATAAAAGATCGTGAATTAAAATATAACATTTTTGTTAGCAATTATTAAAATATAATAGATCTTTTAGAGATTTATGTGGGGTATATATGTCAAAATTTTATGATTCTTAATTTGATATGAAAATTCTAGAACGACGCTTATTTTGAAACATAAGGAGTATCTAAGAAAAGACAAAGTATAGAATAAAAATGATTCATATATGAATCATTGAAGGATATTAGTTCTTTTCACTGAAGGGTATTAGTTGTTTATGCTAAAGAGTCTTAGTTGTTTACTGAAATAAACTAAGACTCTTTAGTATAGACAACTAATACTTTTTAGTATAACCAACTAATACTCTTTAATAATTTATTTATGAACCAATTTCACTCTATACATACTTCTAAGAAATATGAGTATCACTCCGATAATTGTACTCGGAAAAGCCAAATATCCGAGAATTACAGTTGGCACATGATGTCACCGTTGAATAATTGAATATTGTATAAATTACTAGTAATTGAACCCATGCGATGCACGACCATAATTGTACATAAATTTATGAATCCTCAATTTATATTGTAGTCTATTAGTTTAGGTTTAAAAGTATTTATTAGTATTTCTATTAAAATATTTTTTTATTTTACATAGATAGTATTATTATTCTTCTATTTGAAGGATTTTTTTATGTCAGGAAACTTTTGTGAAAGCAAAGTGTAATAAATATTAAATTTTATTTATAAGAGACAATCTTAATACTCTTTGTATTTAATCATTTTTTTTTTTTTTATGATTTACGCAGTAAGGAATTTTGGTAATACATATGAATCCATATTAAACGGGATGTAAAAAAATGTAAAGGACTATAGATTTCGAAACACCACTCTAAAATTACATTTTTTTTTCAATTTTCGATAAACATTCATCATCGGCCACCACACATCAATCTGACATCAAAATTTTTAAATTATCGCGAATGGTGACTCTCAAAACATCCAACTGGTTGAAAATTGATTCTTCAAGAATATGCCAACAATAGCGAGCAATTGTCATTGACTCTTAGTGATATTTTATATGATACAATTAATGTGAACTGTCTCTTCTGCAACTTGAACGGAAGTCTCGGGACAAATGGAGTCAGTGAAAGCATATGGATCAACCCTATCTCATCTGAATTGCTTCTGATTACGAATGTACCTGCCAAAACATTGTGACCTAGTTTATTAGAGTCAATTTAGTACCATTGCACAATCATTTTGAATGACCTATATATCTGAGTTACATAATTGAAGTCTCAACTTTCAAATTCAAATCATGATTCAACACACCATAACACTTCAAGTTGTTCTAGTGTAGGTGCAAGTATGATTCTAATTCTTCAAATGATTTAGACCGTCCACAATATTCTTTAAATTAATGTAGTTTTGAATGATGCATTTATAAAATTATCAATGAAGTATTTTTTTTCAATTAAAAAAATTCATTTATGAAGTCTTATGTTTCATATGTTACTCGTACATATTAATTTTTTAAGATTTTTTTTTATAATATTGAGATAAATGCAGGTATTAAAATAATTACACAATTTAAGAATGTATACATTTCACATATATTTTTATAAATAAATAAATAACTAACAATATTCTATATTATTCTATAATATTGAGGTTCAAAACTCTCAATTTCTATCCATGTCTATCCAAACAGAGCTTTGCTCTTCAATTGGAATGCACTATTCATATTATTATCCCATGAAATTATTCCGAATCTAGAGGTAATAATATTGAGGAATATAGAGTTCGTTGGAGATCTTACTCTTTTCTTGCTTTGTAGACAATAAAGTGCATTAACTTATTTTTTCGTATGTTAATTAATTAACTCAAAGTATCTCCCAAACTTATTCCAATACGATACATATGTTCATATGTATTTGGTGGTTTGCTTAATACAATATATTTATGGGTTAATTGCATATAAATACACCACATTTTTTCCAACTTTCAATTTAATCCCGAACTTCACGATTAATTTATAAAAACCCAACCTTTTAACAAATTTAAATCCAATACATATTTTTGTGTCTCCGCCCGTTTTCGATCGATATATGGTGACGTGTCTCACCTTTTTGTGTCTCCACCCGTCTCCGACCGATAGCTGGTGACGTGTCTCGATGAGACACGTCACCAGATATCGATCAAAAATGAGCGGAGACACAAAAATGTATATCGGATTTAAATTCGTTAAAAGGTTGTGTTTTTATAATTTAATCGTGAGGTTCGGGATTAAATTGAAAGTTGGAAAAAATGTGGTGAATTTATATGCAATTAACCCTATATTTATAATTTTATATAATAATTGTTGTAAATACTTACGTGGGACCTTCTCATGGTATGAGACATCATAAATTAACATCATCTTATCGCATGAGATAGTCTCACAAAAGACACACTCTTAAATATTATATGTCTACTACAATATTTTTCCGAAGTAATTAATCTAAATAATCTCTCTATTCTACAAAAAATAAAAGAGAATGTATAAAGTGAAATTGATTATACATAAATCACTTTGCAGTACTTTTTATTATATCCATTAATACCCTTTAATTGTTTAATGCTCATATGTATTTGCTGGTCTGTCTAATAAAATATATTGATATATTAATTGTTATATGTCTACTATAATCTTTCTTCGAAGTAATTAATCTAGATGATCTCTCTTCTACAAAAAAATTAAGAGTATGTATAGAGTAAAATTGGTTCATACATACACCACTTTGTAATACTTTTTAGTATAACCACTAATACCCTTTAGTTAAAAAAACTAATACACTTCGTACCCTTCAACTAATACCCTTTAGTGAAAATAAATTATATCTTCTAGAATTAATACTCTTCATTGAAAACAATACCCTCTAGAACTAATACACGTCAGTGAAAATAACAAATACCCTTTAGTGAAAACAACTAATACAGTTCAAAGTGTTCATGTATGAACCATATTTACTCTATATTTTGTCATCTAGATAATCTCTCTTCTACACAAAATTAAGAGTATGTATAGAGTGAAATTGATTCATTCATAAACCACTTTGCAATACTTTTTAATGTAACCACTAATACACTTTAGTTAAATAATTAATATTTTTTGTACCCTTCAACTAATACCCTTCAATTAAAACAACTAATACCCTTTAATGAAAATAACTAATAAATTTTAGTGAAAATAATTAATACGATTCAAATGGTTCATGTATGAAACATTTTCACTCTATACTTTGCCAAAAATTAAAGAGTTGTCTTATTCTTTTTTTTTTTCTTCATATTAATAAATATTTATTTTAATAACTTTTACAAACTATATATCAAATTATTTTTATACATTGATCAATCAGAAAAATATATAATAACTACTCCCTTCGATTCATTTTAGATTGTCCGTATTACCATTTTTCCACTTTCTCAATCTCTTTCTCAAAATGACAAAAAAAATACACATATCATTTTAACTTTACCCCTTAAAAAGTTGAAATGACCCTTTTACCCTTACTTTATATCCACAAAAATAACTTTATACCCACAAATACTAATAAACAACTCTTTTATTAAAACTTGTGCTACTTTGAAACTGGAAAACAAAAATGAATCGGAGGGAGTATTATTTAAAATAATTGAAATATATTTTATACCATAAAATAGAGAGATTTATCATAATATATATTTCAAATATATATTCAACATATATTATATTATTTCTCAATATTTATTATAAATTATATTTAAAAAATATATCCAATATATTTTGTAAATAATTATCAATATTTTTATAATAAAATATATTTCAAAGATATTTACCAAAGAATTAAAACAAATATTTCTCAATTTAGCAATAATATTGGCGAGAAAATTCGATAGTTTCCAAATGTAGGTCTGTTAATGTTACTATATATATAGTTGAAATATCTTTTATACTACAAAATACATGAATTTATCATAATATATATATCAATGATATATTCAACATATTTTTATATTATTTCTCAATATTTATTATAATTATATTAAAAAAATATACCAATATATTTTGTAAATAATTATTTGTCAATATTTATGATAAATTTTATTTTAAATATATACACTAAAGATTTAATACTCAATTTAGTAATAATTTTGGCGGGAAAATTCAATGAAAATGTAGGCCGGTTAACGTTATTATATATATATATATATATATATATATATATATACACACATGAATTTATCATAATATATATATCAATGATATATTCAATATATTTTTATATTATTTCTCAATATTTATTATAATTATATTTAAAAAATATACCAATATTTTGTTAATAATTATTCGTCAATATTTATGATAAAATATATTTTAAATATATATACTAAAGATTTAATACTCAATTTAGTAATAATTTTGGCTGGAAAATTCAATGATTTCCAAATGTAGGCCGGTTAACATTATTATATATATATAGATGAGTAGGTTTTATATGAAAATTATTTATAATAAGTTGATTATAAAATTATTTTAAAGTATCAAATATTTGATAAAATGAGCTAAAATTTTCAATAGGAGTATAAAAAATCTGAGTTTGTCGTATCATATTTTAATTGTTGTTGCTTTTTTTTTTTTTGTCTCAATTTTTGAAACTTTTAATGAGATTTGTAATACTCTTAATCTAATATTTGATATTTTAAACAGTTTCATAATAAACTTATCGTGAATAATTTTTACATTAAACTTTCAATAAATTCTTTTGTGGTTATTTATTAATTTAACCTATTTCATTGTTTTTTTTTTTAATTAATTGGCATTCTCTAATGAATAACATCCAAAATCTTGAAAGCCCAATACTAAATAACCACATCAAAAATAATATAATAACATTAAAAATAAGATAAAATTGTTATAGTAGTCCCCTTAAAAATAAAAGACTTAATTGCAAATAAAATTACCATTTTTTCACAAATTGCAAAATAAGTTAAACTTTTGAATTTTAGCAAAAAGAATCATCACTTTTATATTTGTTTGCAATTTAAACTTCGGGCAGTTTGTCTTTGCCCGAAAGTTGATGTGTTCAAATGAACACACAATCATCGTTTTAGTAAGTATCCACATTATTAAATATTTAAGAAATAATTTTTTTATAAATATTATAAATAAGTTTAAACATAAAAGAATTAACTATATTTCTTAAAATTAAAACACTTATTTGTGCTTTGAAACTTTAAAAATTTATTAATATTTTCTAAACTGAATAATTCGAATACTTTTTTTGATATAATTTTTACATTTATTTGTATTTTAAATTTATTTATAGTTTTAAAATATTATTTGTAATTTAAATTTTATTTATTATTTTTATAATTAATTAATGATGTGGATGTATATTGAGCTATTGATTGTATATATATTTGTACATATCAGTTTTGGGGTAAGGATAAAACTGCTCGAAGTCAAAATTGCAAATAAATATGAAAGTGGTGTTTTTTTTTGTCAAAATTTAAAAATTAATTTTGTATTGTAGTTTGCGGAGAAGTGATGATTTTATTTGCAATTAAGTCAAAATAAAATAAAAGTTTCGACTTTGGCCCAACAAAAAAGTCCTATAAGAATCCACTTTCTACCTGGGACATGCTCAAATTTGATTGGTTTCGTCCTTAATATAAAAGGAATGATAAGAATAATTTTTGTGTAAAGCGGAAGGAGAATAATGTTCCTTTATATTATTTGTAATTTTACGGATAACGTAAATATCCCTTTTAGTTATTCTTTTATGAATAAGTCTTTTTTTTGCAGTCCAGTGTCATCCGATAATTTAAAATGAATATAAATCTGTGTGAGATAGTTTTCTATCATAAATTAATATTCATTCCATGTTATAGTATTAATGCATCATGTTTAATTCATACTTCATCGCCACAATCTCACACAAGACCTACTCTTCAAAATAATACTCCCTCCGTCCCACCATTATTTGCACACTTTCCTTTTTCGTCCGTCCCAAGATTATTTGCACACTCTAAAAAAAGAAACATTGATTTGCGTGCACACTCACAATAATATACACATATTTACTCATATGTCACTACTTTACTCAAAAAGTAAATTTTTCTTAATATGTGTGCCGTCCCAACTATACAAATAATACTGGGACGGAGGGAGTATTTGTTATTTACATTATATCGTAGAGTATGTATAGAGTGAAATTGGTTTATATATGAATCACTGAAGGGTATTAGTTGTTTTTACTGAAGAGTATTAGTTGTTTTTACTAAAGAGTATTACTGGTTTACACTGAAGAGTCTTAGTTCTCTTCAATGAAAATAACTAATACCCTTCCATGATTCGTGTATAAACCAGCTTTACTCTATACTTTATCTATATCGTATTACCATCACATTATATATTTTAATTAAACAACTAAACTATTAAAAAATATACAGAAAATATAAATAAATTTTACATTGAAATTGATTAATAGTGTTCTGCCTTCTTTTATTATGTTGACCGTTCTGATTTGTGAATCCCTAGTGACGCAATCCTTTTTGAAATTCTTAGTTGGTTTGATTGACATGCTAGATCCTTTATATTCCATCTGTCCCAAAACTCGTTTGCTATATCTACTTTTGACAAAAAAATCACAATACTTTTTAATATTATATTTTTCATACATTAATAACCAAAAACATTTACTTTGTCACTTTATCACTTTAAATATTATAAATAACTATTTTCTTAATAACCGTGCAAACAATAAATGAGAAGTTGAGTTTGTGATAGAGGGAGTAATATATTTGGAGTCTCATATTAAAGGAAAAAAAAAAATCTTTGACTCTTAAACAAGCACGATTACATTTTATATAAATGCTCAAGTATACAAATACTAAAAAAAAAAAAACAAAAAGACTACGATACAATCAAGTGATAATAAATGTATACGAATTAGTGGATAAGTACTGAGTAATAAAAGTGGATACACGCTTAATTTAAATTCATCCCACTGCCATGGATCCGTGTGAACTTTGTCTCCAAGCAAATTTTAAGGTGCATCTAAGTGTATAACACTTGAATTTTAAGCTTAATTTTAACTTTAATTTTGATTTTTTCAAAATACACACAAGCATACCGAACTGTGTGTTTTTTCGTAGTTGGGGTATTACTGATGCATTTTTTGGGTATTACTGATGTCTTCTTATGATATTACTGATTATTTTTTCGGATATTGCTGATTTCTGCTGGAAGTATTTTGTTTAAAATTTAAGTGAATATCATGCACTGAGGTGCACGCTAAAACCACTCTTATCTCCAATCCATTTGGCTAATTTCACAGTTCAAATTGGTTCATATGGAATGTTTTTGGACTATATGGGTCCATATCACGTCTAATTAACTTTAAAAAAATGAATTGCGATTTAATTAATGACACGTGAAGTTAATTTATTTGTCTAAATGATAGTTTATTAAATTTTACCATAAAAAGAATATTAACTTTGTTGGGAATTAATAATACTGTTGGAAACTATAACAAATGCAATTATTGAAAAAAAAAATAGTAACACAATTAAAGAACACAGACTTGTTACCTCTTGTACTATAAAGTATTACCAAGCCAAAAGATGTAATCTCTTTATCCCATTTTTATTTCTTCACTTCACTATTTACCGCCTTTAAATATTGCTAAATTACACATTATTCCATTAATAATTATATAGAAAAACATCTTCATTTTGTCTCATTCACTTAAATTGAATAGCATGTCATTATTAAAAAAATTATTTAATCCATTTAAATACTATAAATCAAGCCTCACATTAAAGTCAACAAAAGTCAAATGAGAACACAAAACTGGGACGGAAGGAGTACAATTCAGTGTGATTTTGAGATACAATAAATTATATAGATATTTATATCAAAATTGGGCCGTAGTTGTAAAAGTTAATCGAACACGAACGCTGCTTAAAAATTCTTAACTAAATTTTTTTGAGAACGTAGTCTATCACTTCATAGCTCAACAATCATAGTTCTTTTATACATAATTTTGTGTAGGTGAACTTATTTTTTTTTTTTTGAACGGGATGAACTTATTTTAATTACTATTAACTCTGTCACCATTTCTCATCTTCCCAACATAACTAAAAATTTAAGCCTATTCACATTTCGCATCTTAAAAAAAATATAGGAGTATATTTTAACTTAATTAATATACAAAACTACCCCAAGTATATAATTTTCCTTACAACACACTAAATCAATTAAATAATTTCTTCGTTAAAAAAAGAGAATATAAGACAAAGAATGAAACTGGTTTATACATAAATCACTGAAGGGTATTATTTGTTTTTATTGAAGAATATTAATTATATTTACTGAAAAATATTACTGATTTACACTAAAGAGTTTTAGTTGTCCAGTGAAAATAAACTAAGACTCTTCAGTGTAAACCAGTAATACTCTTCAGTGAAAACAACTAATACCCTTCAATAATTCATATATAAATCAATTTTACTCTATACAAACTCAAAATATAATGGTACGTCTGAATTCATGGGGTCTGTCTTTGATCTCTTGTATTACAAGGTTAAGAAGAGTTGGTAACATATAGTACAAGAATTAGGTGAGTGATAATATTAATTTATCAAATTCATAGCTACTCCTTTTAATATTCATTTGTTGGAGTTAAAATGAAGTATGATTCAATCTCAAACCTTATTCAGGTGGAAGGCTGGTCCTACAATGAATTAAATAATATTGACAAATCAGAAAATAACTTAATTAAAAAGTTTCCATAATTACACGAAGAAATACTAGAAGGACGCGGACCCTATCTAGAGACTAGAATACACGGCAAAGGCATATATTTTTCAAGTCTACAAAACATTAATAAACGACGACGTAATTGAGGGGACCGGGACAATACTTTGTGCCGCCGCCTATACCCTATAAAAAAACTCTTCGCATTAAGACCTATTCCCCAAATTAAATCGTCAATCGCAATAATCGAAGACTCAAATCTCAAATTCTGAAAGACAAATTCTCCGATCTCGAATCGTCGGAAAATCAATTCGCCCGAATATCAATGTCGTACGAAGGGAATCCATGGGGAGGAGCTGGTGGCGCCGCCGCCGATAATCCACATCGGCTCGGCGGCGCAGCCCCAACGCTGTCAGATAAAGTGAGCCAGAAATTCGGCCGGACGAAGGAGGTAGCTTCCGCCGGCTTCGGGAAAACCAAGGCGGTGGCGTCTGTAGGTTTCGATAAATCAAAGGTGGCGGCGAGGAAAGTAAAGGTAGGCGCAACCGTCGGATTCAATTGGGTGAAGCTCAAGTATAAGAAAAGCAATCTCTTCCAGAAGAAGTAAATATTACCAGAAAAGAAAATGCGGTGTGTGGGATTTTTTTTTGTTTTGTTTTGTTTTATTAATTGTGATTTAATTAGGATATTAATTGTTGCTTAATATTATATCCTAGAGTCTCTGTTACTTGCATCGATTATACACGGATTCTTCTATTTTCTCTGTCGTCCCTTTGATTACTCATATTTTCTTGATTAGGAACATTATTTGATTTTGTTTGAGATTTTAGTTGACGTTTTGTTTAGGGGAATAGATTATAATTTTATTTGAATATATTGGTAGATCTAATTTTATTTGAAGGATCCGCAATTTGATCAAATTTGCCCTTTTGTTCTGTTTTCACTTTCAATCACACTTTGATGGTGTTGAAGATTAAGTTTTATTCTGAAGGTTGACTTTACCAGTTTGTAAGATGGAGTAATTCACGGACTTGGACATCTATAAATTTGAATTTTATTCTATATTAATTTAAAGATTAGTAGTGGAAATTTAATTTTGTTTACAATTCTTGTATGCATGGAGGACACCTATACAAAGATTTTTTTTTTTTTTTTTTTTACGGGAAAATAAATTTCGTATTAATGAAACATGGACTCACACCTTACATCATTTAAAATAACACTATTACAAAATAAGGAACTTCCCCCGTCCATACTTCCTCAAAATTACTTTGAGTCCCCACGGGGGCTTATTCGTGTGCAACTACATTTACATTCCTCTTTGTAGCCACAAATTCCTTACACCCAAGTTCCCTAGCCATGACGTGTATATCCTCCACAATTAATGACACACTGGAGTCAGTATGAGAGGCAGATTGCAAGGAGGTAGCAAGAACTTCTAAATCAATTTCAATGATAAGTCTATAGAGACCACAATCAATAGTCTGTCTCAATGCAAATCGAAGTGCTAACGCCTAAATGAGTGTACTAGAACCAGATCCCCGACACCTCTTTGCACCCGACATCATCACCTCTCCCTTGTAATTTCTGATCACGAAGTCGTAACCTACTTGTTCATCTTCAAAAATTGCAGCATCAGGGTTAAGTTAAAGGACTCCCTCTGGTGGGCACTTCCATTTCATTCTTCTGACGTTTGCGTGGTTGCCTATTGAGGTCTCCACCCCCAGTGGCTCTCATATCTTGAAAAGGTCGCAATGATCTTTGAACAATATCCCTTGTTTCAGTCTTGTTTTTCAGATATTTTCAAGCTATAATGGCAAATAAAGTGCTTCCTTCCTTTTGGTAACTGTTCCAGGTAATGAGCACATATATATTTGAATTTAAGCTGTCGGTCTTGGGGTAACATGAACCCGGCTTTGTCTCCACGTGGTATTGCACCAGGGCATCTGAAAAATACGTGAGTAATTGAGAGAAATATCGAACTGATTGGGGTGACTTGGAGTTGTCAAATCTTCTTCCATAGCTTATTTGGGGAGCTTAGTGACGGGAGATTTATCCTACATTTGAAGAATATTACCATCACCACATGATAAGCCAACCTGACCGACCACCACATGATAAGCCGAATTGACCGAAAATTTCTCATCTTTTGCGTGATTCCATTTTATTATAAGTTAAGTTTTAACATTTTCAAAACATTTTTTTCGAACAATTGTAGTATACCTGATCCATATTGTTAGGGGTTTTCTTATTAAATAAAGTTGAGTGTTAATTTCATCTAAAATAGTTGTTCATTGAGCAATCAAAACTTTAAGTTGTCACATTAACCATTCTATTATCTATGTGCATAGTTCATTAGTAAGGTTTGTTGGACTCTAATCTTTCCTTTATACCCTTCTCTTTTAATGGAAATGCAACAATAATTTATCTTGCTGCATTATACGAAAGGAAACAAGCTATGTTTTGAATAATGTTACTATAATTAATGATTTTATTTATTTTTTATCTCATGAACCTTTTTTATTTGACAAATTCTAGGGTACATCCAAATGCATAACATGCACTTGGATTTTAAGTTTAATTTTGACTTTAATTTTGATTTTTTTAAAATATACACAAACTCATCGAACTGTGTATTTTTATACAGTTGGGGTATTACTGATACCTTCTTGGTGTATTGTTGATGTCTTCTTGGGTTATTACTGATTACTTCTAGGAGTATTGTTGATTTCTGCTTGAGATTTTTTTTTTTTTTCAAAATTCAAGTGCATACCATGCACTCAAGTGCACACTAGAACCACTCTTCTTATTTTAATTGCATTTAATTGAAAATCTTATAGATAAATAGAGATTGGGATTTAGGTGGGTGTATTGGTTTAGGATTTCATATAATTTAAAAAAAGAAAAAGAAAAAAACTCTTTTTGTTGTAAAAAAATCCCCTGATATTCAATCAAAAGTTTATGTCACTTAAAAGCAATCAACTGATACTCGAATCATTATATATTCGATTAACAATTTCACCATACAAATATAAATACTATGATATTCGATTCGATATTCGTAAATATTCGATTAAATATTCGGTTAAATATATAATTACATAATTATAATATTAATAGTAATAATAAATAGGGTTAATTGTAAATAAAATCACGACATTTTAGCTAATTACAATTTAATCTAAACTTTTGAATCGTTGCAAATAAAACTTCAACTTTAAATTTGTTAGTGATTCTAACGAAATGACATATTTCAATCTGCCCAAAAATGATGATTAACTATGTGTTGTTATCCGAACCAATCTAAACATATTAATCGAATTAATTATTTATTGTCGAGTAAGTGAAATATCATTTTCGGACAATAAAATTTTTATTTGTTGGTTCAAATTGCAACCAAATGTTAAGTTGAAGTTTTGTTTACAAAGATTCAAAAGTTTAGGTTAGATTGCAATTTGCGAAAAAAATGTGATTTTATTTGCAATTAACCCTAATAAATATAATTATTTATAAATTTAAGTTCATTATAATTATTTTAAGGATATTAACCTTTATAACTTCACCCAACAAATGGGCTTGTAGGCAATTCTTAATTAAATATTTTAATTAAAAAATATATAATGTAATTTAATTATTAAAAAAACTTAACTAATTAAAAAAGAATTGCAGGTCAACACTCTTAATTTGATTATTAAAGTGTTTTTTCATGAATTTGATAATTAATTTTTTTTTCATTTACTTACTTGATTCTGTTATGCAAATTTTTAAGTTTATAACTTGTTTGTGAATTCAAACAATGACAATTTTGAAATGAATATTTGGATATTGACAAAGTATTATGTGAATAATACTCACGGTAACTATTACCTTGAACAACAAATTACTAATATCTGACAAAATGGTATAACTCAAGTCATGTGGTTAAAATCTCACTACCTATGATACAAAGGTCATGAGTTCGGGTCACAACTTTATCGATACAAATTACTAATACCTTATGTTGAAATAACTAATACCTTTAGTGAGAATAACTATAATAAAAAAAATTAAATACCATTTGGAGCTGATAACTTTAGTGCAATTCACTGATACTTTTAGTTTAATTTACTAATATTCTTCAAACAAGTTTCATTGTGAATATTGTTCACATAATATCTTCTCTTGAATATTATTTGTTAGGAACATGCTTTAGAAAAAAAAATCCTAAATTCTTACTTTTTAGTTTCATCATTATATTCTCTTCATCTGACTTTTGAAGTGACTATTGAAGTGTTTCCTTCGGTAATGTCTCTTCATCTTTGTCTCTTCACTTTTGAATATAATTTCGTTGCCAAATTATCGGCTACGCTTGATTTTTCATATTTGTGAATTATTTTGATGCATAACTTTTCTATGTTTTGTTTGATTTAATAAAAATAATTTATGTGTATTTACTTTAACACGACAACATTAATGAAAAATTTGGTAGATTGTATAAAATGCTGACCAAACAACAGTTATATCAATATTTCATGTCGTGGGAAGTAGTTAAAGTTATAATTAACATTAATAACCGAATCAAGCTGAAGCACAGTGACAAATAATATCTGCACGGAACCATTAGATAGATTAACTGTGGTGCACGAATTAGGTTGCAACCTCTTTAACACTAGGAAATTAGCATATAGGCTACTCAGATCTTTAGTTCTATATGTGTGATTTTTAATCTGTGAATTAGTAGTTCGAGTAGTTGGAATAAAATTTTACACACAATTTATCCCCCAAAAATATTTTATTGAGAAAAAAAAGTTTTAATAACATCAATTACATATTAACACACACACACACACACACATATATGTACGTGTATATATCATAAAATATATATATCATGGACTGTAGCATTTCAAATTTATGAAACTTTTGATCCTAACAAAAAATAAATTATAAAATTTTTAAGATATAAATAATATATTTTTATGAGCCTATTATTAAAACCCATAACTTTGAGCCTATTATTCAAACCCAAGAACAAGATTGACAAGACGTTAATGCTTGAAGGAGTAGTATAGTTATGGATATGTGGATGAATGCTATTTAGGAGGATATAATATTACCGAGATTTTTTTTTCTTGTCTTTGATTATATTTGTATGAATTTTTTTGAACTCTTTATATGTCACAAATCCATTAAATTCTGCAAAGTCCACAAAGTCTTATAGAATCCATTGGAATCGGGATTTAAAAAGTCTCACAGAATCTTACAAAATCTTAAAAATCATAAACATTATGCAAAGTTTTTAAAATTCGCATGACTTTTTTTTTTCCCTTTAAAATCCTAATTCAATACATCTTTGCACCACACTGTGGTCTATTTTCATTTTTAAACTCATTTTCAACAAAAAGTCCTTTAGACCAAAACATGTGGTCTATTGTTATTTTAAACTCATTATGCCCCATACTGTATTTGTCCTCTCTTATTCTGCACTTTCCTCATAGATATATTATATTCCCTCCATCCCTGAGTAAACTTTCCACTTTCATTTTCGGGTCGTCCCCCAATAAACTTCTCATTCCATAAATGACAAAAATAACACTTTATTACATATAACCTTTAATCTTCAAATTCACACAATATTACCAAAGTGTCACTAATTCAATTAACTTTTCAACACTATTCATTATTTTTATCTCAAAAGTCAACATGTGACCCACCATATATTAATAAACAAATACACTTTCTTAAATCATTCAAAAAAAAAAAAAAAAGTGGGAAGAAAACTCGGGGATGGAGGGAGTAATTGTGAAAACGTAGCTTGTTTTTAGAGATTGAGACTGCCAATTTTGAGGAAATAAGATTGTTTCATAAAAAGAGATTGGGATCTTAGATAAAATGATAAGGTTTGAGAAATAAGTTTGAAATCTTAGATCTTTCTGGGATTGAATTTAAAAAAAATAAAATGCAATGGTATAACAAAAATAAAATAAAAAAGTAAAATTATGTATCCCCAATCCTCGGAATGTCTCGTTTATGGGCCAATCATTACGATACATTTCCGCATATGGGCCAAGTCTCTGTATTTTGAACTGGTCCGGATGTATACCCCTCCAAGATAAATATATGTTCATATTTTTGTGAACTATCTATTGTAAACGAATCAAATAATTTTAGTTCGATTTGATATTTGTATTCGAAATTCGGTATTCGTATTCAAAATTTTATAATTCGAATTCGAGTACAAATAATTTTTTTTAATTCGATTAGTTATCAAATACAAATATAAATACTATGATATTCGATTCGATATTCGTAAATATTCGATTAAATATTCGGTTAAATATATAATTACATAATTATAATATTAATAGTAATAATAAATAGGGTTAATTGTAAATAAAATCACGACATTTTAGCTAATTACAATTTAATCTAAACTTTTGAATCGTTGCAAATAAAATTTCAACTTTAAATTTGTTAGTGATTCTAACGAAATGACATATTTCAATCTGCCAAAAAATGATGATTAACTATGTGTTGTTATCCGAACCAATCTAAACATATTAATCGAATTAATTATTTATTGTCGAGTAAGTGAAATATCATTTTCGTACAATAAAATTTTTATTTGTTGGTTCAAATTGCAACCAAATGTTAAGTTGAAGTTTTGTTTACAAAGATTCAAAAGTTTAGATTAGATTGCAATTTGCGAAAAAATTGTGATTTTATTTGCAATTAACCCTAATAAATATAATTATTTATAAATTTAAGTTCATTATAATTATTTTAAGGATATTAACCTTTATAACTTCATCCAACAAGTGGGCTTGCAGGCAATTCTTAATTAAATATTTTAATTAAAAAATATATAATGTAATTTAATTATTAAAAAACTTAACTAATTAAAAAAGAATTGCAGGTCAACACTCTTAATTTGATTATTAAAGTGTTTTTTCATGAATTTGATAATTAATTTTTTTTCATTTACTTACTTGATTGTGTTATGCAAATTTTTAAGTTTATAACTTGTTTGTGAATTCAAACAATGACAATTTTGAAATGAATATTTGGATATTGGCAAAGTATTATGTGAATAATACTCACGGTAACTATTACCTTAAACAACAAATTACTAATATCTGACAAAGTGGTATAACTCAAGTCATGTGGTTAAAATCTCACTACCTATGATACAAAGGTCACGAGTTCGGGTCACAACTTTATCGATAAAAAATACTAATACCTTATGTTGAAATAACTAATACCTTTAGTGAGAATAACTATAATAAAAAAAATTAAATACCATTTGGAGCTGATAACTTTAGTGCAATTCACTGATACTTTTAGTTTAATTTACTAATATTCTTCAAACAAGTTTCATTGTGAATATTGTTCACATAATATCTTCTCTTGAATATTATTTGTTAGGAACATGCTTGAGAAAAAAATCGATTCGAATATTCGACTCAAGTATTCGTATAATTTTCTAATAATTCGATATGAGTTTCAAATCAAATATAAATCACATTTACTATTCGAAAAATATTTGATTCGAATTCGATATTCGAAATAATTTTATGAATACAAATTCAAACATTGTGGTATTCGACTCAATTCGATTCGTTTACATCCCTAATTTTCACATATAATAAATTTAGATTTAAATACACCCCTTCTGAAGCAACAATCGGTCATCATCCATTTTTAAATATGACCGTAACCTTCTACTGTGTCGCTGCATCTAAGGTGGTGTCTCCACCGACTCTCTATCCAAGAATCTATAATCAAATTTGAAATAAGAAACAAGGAACACTTAAAAAGAAAATCCAAAAAATTATATAAATTGAATTTTTTTTTTAAATTTGTTGTTTCCTGGATCACAACAATCAAATAACCATTAATTGTTCGATTAAATGAGGAAATATTCATTTATTTTTCGATTCTATTGATGTAACAAAAAAAGAAAAGAAAAACTAAGGGCTCACCATCTGCAATATTTTAGTGCTTTGCGAAAAGAGAGGTGTGAATGAAATATAATGATTCTTCTATTGAGAAATGGTTAAGTGGATTGAGAATTGATCTGCGGTGTTGGGGCTGGGGGAAATTGGTGTTGACGAAAAGATATATAGGGCTTGGGGGAATTGGTGTGGGGTGGGGGTGGAATTTGGTCTGCATGAAATGGGTCTGGGGGAGGGAATGAAAGGTGTATTAAAATTAGTATTTTTGTGAGGAGGGAATGAAAGGTGTATTAAAATTAGTAATTTTGTGATTGGGGGTAGAATAGTTTTGTCGTGTATTTTCAAATATTGAAGTGATATATAGTTGGGTCCATTTTGAACGGTGCCAGGCCCAGGCTCATTGGAAATGGAATGACTAATTTTAGCAACTAAAGTAGGCAAAGGTTAAACACGGTCCCATATTTTGTTAATACACTCCAACTAAAAAATTGTTTGGATATATTTTTTTTTTTCGCATTTTGGAAAATTTTCTCGAAAATTGTCAAAATTTTCAGATTTTATTTTTTTGGAATATTTTTTGAGTGGAGTGTATAAACAAAAGATAGGACTTTATATAACCTTGGCGACAAAAGTATTAGTGTAACATTAGATGCTTGGGAATTTCTTAGATCAAACACTATATCGAGTTGACTGATATCAGATATGCTTTATAATTGTGCCACGTGTCACCGCACTGTATCGCATTGACCTGTTACCTGTTGAGTTCATATATTATTTTAAAATATTTTTTTAATTGTAATTTTTAATTTACTTTTATACCTTTTTAAATAAACTTACATAAATGATTATTATCCATGAATTAATTTAAACTTAGAAAAACTAATTGAAATAGATAAATATCATAATTGATTGAATCCTAATCAAACCGCCGTCCAAAAAAAAAAAAAAACTAAAATCTAATAAAATTATTTGCCATTTTAAGATCAAAGATATCCGACGAAAAAGCTTTCTCACCACCACTCCCCTATCCACCGCCGTCTCCAGTCTCACAGATCGCCGCCACTCCTCCGCACGTCGTGGCCGCTCCCGACGCTGCCAGTCTCTCCAATTACGGTGATTCCACATATGTCGGATATCGTCACTGATTTTTGCAAATTTTCGGTTTCCAATTACAAAGTTTTTGAGCCCGGAGAAGACTACTGCACTATTGGATTCCTCCCAAACTAATTATAATTCCATGCCGCCTGAAGATCATACTTGGGTATGACTTAATTTTGTTGGTTATTAAATTTGACTATTTATTTAATATATTAATTAATTGTTTATAATTATTTCCGGGAATGCAAGGAAAAGCATTGATGAAGGTTGAAGTGATGGAGTTGAAGGTGGGATGTTGAAGAAAGGATGGAATGAAGTTTCCGATATCTAAAGAAAAGAAACCACACCGAATTTAAAATTTAAAAAAAAAAATTAATGTTTTAAAGTGTAAGAATTTAATGGGTTGATTTTTTTTAATAAAAATTACATGATGTTAAATTCGTAAATGTATAATTGATCTTTTTTTTAGTTATTATTTTATTATAAAGATACAATAAAACGACATCCATGCACAGCTTTCTTATTTTATAATTTACTGCATCTGTCTTCATTTATATATGTTTGAGTATAAGCTTCTTAATTAATTTTAGTTATACTTCTTCCGATACATTTTTTATTGTCCATTTGAAAAAGGACACAAGTTTCAATAAAAGAGTTGTTTATTAGTATTTGTGGGTATAAAGTAGATTTTTAAAAAGGGGTAAGAGTTGTTTATTATTATTTGTGGGTATAAAGTTAGTAAAGTAGTGACATAAGTGTAAATAAATGATGTTTTTAAGGGGTAAATTAAAAATTTTAGTGTTTGCTTTTTGCTATTTTGGGTAAGTGGAAAACAAAAAAAATCTTCCTTTTATTGTAAAACGGATAATAAAAAATGAATCGAAGGGAGTATTATTTACGAATGCTTCTCATAGTTTCAATATATATTAATTTCTAATTACGTAGCTGTTGATTTTATGCATCCAATTACTTTCGTTATGCTTCTCACAATGAGTATGTATAGAGTGAAATTGGTTTATATATGAATCACTGAAGGGTATTAGTTGTTTTCACTGAAAAGTATTAGTTGTTTTTTGATTAGGCGTGAAATTGTCATGATTCGTAGCTTGAAATACCCCAATCTTGGTCGAGTTTATAGAGTATTTAGAGTCAATTGAGCATTATTTCTACACATTGATGAATTTGTCTCTTTGATGCTCATAGGTGAATAGAGGATGAAAAACGGAGTTCGTAGGACTTTGAATCGACTCAAACGGATGCCCGGATGAGAAGATATTGAAGAAATACGATTGGTATTAGTGCGGACGAGGAAAAGTATCAGTTGGGATGAGTTGGAAGTCACTCGAGTGACTAGGTCGAGCGCCACCGCTCGAGCGCATTGCTCGAGCGCCTAAACTTACAGAACTTTTCTTGCGCTCGAGCAACTCGAGCGCCCAAAACATACAGTGCAATTTCAGCGCTCGACCGGAACCGCTCGAGCGATTGTGTCATTCGAGCTACACTGCTCGAGCGGGACCGCTCGAGCGTTTTGCTCGAGCAACCTCATATTTTTGCCTCCGGATGCGTATTTTCCGCCCATTAACTCCCGTTTCGACCCGTGCCTATATATACCTCTTCCAAACACGTTTTGAAGGATCCCCGGCTTTTAGAAATCACTTTTAGACTTAGTTTTTAGAGAGAGGAAGAGGAGAAGAGACGAGCAAGCTTTACTTACGTTTTGTTGAGTTTTTTCGTACGAATTCTTAGTTTAATTTCGTTTCTTAATTTCTTTTCGTTAGCTTGATTACTTTAAACGCTTTAAACTTCATTTTTATCAATTCAAATTCAGTTCTTAGTATTTATTTCTTTAAACCCTAGTTCATGTTTCTTATTTTCTTAGTTCAATTTACCATGTTTATGTTCGTTGTTTCTTCTACTACTTTTATGTTTGTTAACGTCATGTCCGGCTAAAACCCTTGTATGCTTGGGTTAGGATGAACTCGTAGAAGTAGGATGTGGGTACGTAATTAGGGTAATTTGTGACGTTAGTTTTAATTCTCTTAATTAATGAATTCATATAATTAATCTTAACTCTACCTTTGAATTTCGTACGAAAGTGTTAGAGAGAGGACGACCGCATCACTCAATAACAATTAGTAGTCTTAACGAGAGGGTTTAGAAGAGGTTAATTCATCTACCGGTTTAGCTATGGAGGACGGCCGCATCACCATTAGTTAAATTATGGTCTCTTTAATTAAGCACTATCTATTAACTTGTTAGTGGATTAGTGAAGTCGATTGATAGGGTAAAGTATTAGGGTATAAAATCTTGAGCTTTCATTCTACGATCTTTTACTTAGGTTAATTCTTGGTTGTCACGATTACTTTGATTATGTACCTGCTCCGTTAGTATACGTAGGGATTCCTAACCTGAGCATCACCATCTCATATCTGAAAAACACCTTAGATACTTAGTTTAATTTTCCTTTTGCATTCGTAGAGTAATTTAGTTTAGATTATTTTCTCTTTTCAAAAACCAAAAACATTTCACTCATATTAACTACGACGCGTAGATCTTCAGGGATCTATTTGCATATACACTATCCCTTGGGTTCGATATACTTGGTCATTATACTTACTCATACTACAGTGAACCTGTCCGCTTGCGGGTGAGCGACTAGTAGAAGTTAGTATAATTCGCTTCAAGTCATTTTTACTAAAGAGTATTACTGGTTTACACTGAAGAATCTTAATTCATTTTCACTAAACAACTAAGACTCTTTAGTGTAAATTAGTAATACTCTTCAATAAATACAACTAATACTCTTAAATGAAAACAACTAATACCCTTCAGTGATTCATGTATAAAATAGTTTCACTCTATACTTTCTATCTCACAACTTAGGTTCATGCACCTGTGCTGTGAGTTGCGTAGAGGTTCGACCATCTTTTATTTATGCATTAAGAATATTTTTCTTCAGGGGTCTAATTTTATTTAGCCGCGCCCTAATTTTTTTTATGGATTAATTTTCAACCAAACCCCTAACTTTGGTTCGCAGCTCAATAAGTTAACTTGGTGGAACTAGCTAGTTTATAAACACGTACAATAGCTTACTAGAATTGATCACAAATGACCTTTCCAAAGTATCATTACAAAAATTCAAGAGTTCCTATACTGTGAAACTTATTCACGCATAAAAGCATTTTGTAATTCTTTTTATTAGAATGACTAATACTTTTTAATAAAAATAAATTGCACTCTCTCGAATTAATACCCTTTAGTAAAATAACTAATACTCACTTCATCCATGAATCTTATTCTCATTTATTGTTGAACACAAGATTTAATATAAATTAGTATTTTATTAAGAAAATAGATCAAATAAGGATATTTAAGGGGTATTGTGAGGCTCATGTTTTTTTTTTCGAGTGCTGTTTATTTTCAAAAAGTGTATACGAATAAATTTGATGGACAACCAAAATAGAAAAATGGGAATAAGTTTGGTAGACCCACATAGTATCTTTTAGTGAAACAACCTATATTCTTCAAAATAATTCATGTACGAACTGATTTCATTCTATAACTTATCTTATAAAAAGAATGACTTTACGTATTCTAAACAAAAAAAAGTGGCCGTTGTGTATATTTACAATTTGCTAGTTGTTTACACCTCCAAGTTTTAAAATGGAACAAAATTACACTTGAATGAAATGAGGATGAAAAAAAATGTCATTAGAATACAATTCTTATATAATTGATACGCGAAGTATAGAGTGAAATTTTGTTAATAAAGAGTTATTCTATTAAAGGATATTAATTATTTTAATCGAAGAATATTAGTTTTGAAAGGTACAAGTTATTTTCACTAATGATTATGAATTGAAGGTATGAAGAGTATAAATTATTTCACTAAAATGTATTAATTGTATTTGCTAAGGATATGAATTGTTTTACTAAAAAGTATTGTAAAATACGTAATTTATATATAAACAAGTTTCACACTATACATGCTCTACACGATATAAAGATTGGAAATGAAATGTAATTATTGAGTGAATTTATTTTAAGTTATTATTATGTTGTTAATGTCATTGTTGAAACTATTTATTCTTAGAGTATCACTATTCAAACCCCAAAATCCTCTAAATCTACCCCACATACTAAACATACCCCACTAAATTTAAAAATCAACATATATTACTAAACATACCCCATTTAATTCCTATAATATCTTTCCTCCATTAATATTGCCACAATTCCATTAAATCCACACCACTTACTAAAAATCCCCACCATTCCATATTCTCATTAAAATCTTTTTTTATCCTTTCATATTCTTTAGTTTTAATCATAATTAAAAAAAATTATATTAAAAATTAAATATATTTTGAATTTTTTTAATAAATAATTAACTAAATCTTCTAAATAAATATTTATCAAAATAAATATCTTCAAAAATATCAAAAGATAAAATAAATATAATGATAATTTTAATAATCAATTAAATTGTATAATATATTTGAATAAAAAATTAAAAGTAAATTTGACAATTATTTTAAATATTTCAGAAAATAAAATAATTTTTAAAAAGTTTAATTAATTTTTTTAAACCATTCAAACCGAATAAAATTTGACAAAAATTAAATAATAAAAAAATAATTAAATAAAAAATCAATTAATATGAAAATTTGAAAAATAAATTAACTAAATAAATATAAGAAAAATATCTAAATCTAAACAAAATAAAGAATAAATAATAAAAAATATTCAAAAAGGAAAAGACTAAAGATAAATAAAATCAGAAAATTATTTTATAAATCTTAATTAAATTGTCATAAATAATTAAACTAAATAATCAATTAAAATTTTATTTGTATTTAGCTTCGATTGAATATTTACGATTTTTTAAAATAATTTTCTTAATTTAGTTATTTTTTAATATTTAATTGATCTTTTTAACTAATTTTTAGTTTATTTTTCTAAAAAAAATTGGATTTTTTAGTTAAATTATTTTGAAGATTTAGTTGATTTATTTTCTTTTGTTTTTCAAAATTTTAAGGATTTTTTAATTTCATTTAATTTGATTATTTAAATATTTAATACATTTGTAAACATAATTTTTAGGGTTTAAAAAAATGTAAGAAAAAAAGATTGATCAATTAAAAGTTAAAATACTAATTTTAAAATTAAATGACTTAAAGGACTAAAGTCAAAATCAACATAAATTTAGAGTATAATTCATTCTATATATATATATATATATATAAGGATAACTTAGTCATTTTATTTATGTCTATTTTTGTGTTTAAAATTATGGGGTTTGTTTAAAGGATTTTGGGGTTTGAGTAGTGGGACTCTTATCCTTATTGATGGTTGAAATTGTAATAATATATAATTATTATTATTATACTTTTATTAAATATACTATTATTAATCTATAGATGGTAGAATTACTATTAATAAATATTTGTATTATTATTGATACTGTTTTATTATTGAATATATTATTAAGTATTTTATTATTATTATTGACTTCCTAATTTTATTATTGATTTTCATTATTATTATTTTTAAAAATATATAATTATTTATTAAATATTAATATTATTATTGTTGAATTTGGTTATTTAAAATCTCTGACAAAAGAGGGCATACCTCACATTTTAATTAATTTTGTATTATAATCCTTATAAAGTTAATTATGAGAGAGTGATTTGTAGAGAGATTGAAGGCTATGTGGAGCTTAAGTAGGACGACCAAAAACCTCTCCTACCATCCACAAAGTCCACAGGCGATTGCGTGATGTTAATAGCAAGCTTACGAACCAGAAATGGTGGCAATTGGTCCTTATAATCACGATAAAGACAAATTCAAAACGACAGAGGAACTCAAGTTGCGTTACTTTGATTCACTTCTTAAGCGCAAACCCGAGATGTAAGTCAAACATTACACCGCAGCCGTGGAAGGAACTGCAGAAAGGGCACACGAGTGCTATGCAGAACCATCCATAATCCTTGATTCACCCGATCATCACCAGTTTGTTAATATGCTGGTGCAGCTAATGGCATGGGCGTATCCACGTTATGGCTGCAGAGCTCAAGTCTTTTTTTTATATGTATGCCAAAATTTCAATGTCTAATTACCCACTTTTAATACAACTAGGTGGGTAACACGTGCAACGTACCTAAATTGGTAGCTAAAAGTAACATTAATGTTTTCTGTAAAAGGTTAGCAAGAAATAGTTCTACTCTAAATTCTCAACAAAATGACTTTCTTTCATCATCATCCCCACAAAATAAAAAATGTTCATGGGCATTGAAAATTATCCCCTAGAAGTCAGTTATCTTATTCCAAAATTACTCAAAATAAAGATATATTAATTTCATAAAAAGCTATCAAAACATAAAATCATCGGAGAACCTGAGTTTGGCAAAAAAAAAAAAAAAAGCAGCAATTTTATGGCATGTTTGATCAATAAAATCTGAAAAATAAAAATAAAAAGCTAACAAAAAACGAATTAAAATGAAGGTACCCTTCTTCCATTTCTATGGATACTACCAGAGAGCTGTTAATGGTCCACTATTCTATTTCAATAATATTGTTTTACAACCATATAAGGGTGTTTTGGATAAACTTTAGTCATTGTAGATTAATATGTTATTGATCGAGTAAATTAAGTTGTTCACCCAACTCTTTCGAAGCAATAATCGAGTGAAGTAATTCCACAAATAAATTGAGGCATTGAAAAAAGAATTTAGTCCTGCAATTATAACTATAAGGAAATTCAGTGACTAACATAAGCATTAATTTGTCCTAAGAATTTTCATGTGATGCTTGGTGAAAACACTGATGTACATATATTTGACATAATTCTGTGTATATACTATGGGCAATAATACAATAAAAGCTTAGACGCAAGATATTTTGCCAGAATTTATGAATATTCAACAATTGATAATAAACATAAGAAACCGTAACTCATCTTCGTCAGCACCTCAGACAATTCTTAACAACACCAATAGTACCATGAAAAAAAAAAGATGTGAGTGATTAAAAAAGTGTAAAGTAAAAAACCAAAGATTTTCAAATGGCCTCCTACTTCTGCCACTCTAAAATCATAAACCATAAAATTCTATAAACCAAAGTATAAGAACAATGTGCTACGGGTGAATTTTGTTCAATTTGAACTAGATGATTTTCCAGAAAATCAGGAAAAAAATTTAGTTTCATCATAACCATACAAACGAACTTAATTAAAGAATAGTCTGCATCCACTTCTTATAATGTAAGAAAAAGAATCAACATCAATTTACACTTTGAACCTGTTTTCCAACCTAAAACAAGAAATATTGAATTCTAGCTCACCTGTCTATAGGACCAGAAACAACTAAAAAAGAATATCAGTCTCTGTCTCAACTTCAGATGCAAAATTAGCTTTATCTCTGTCTCAACTTCAGATGCAGAATCAGCTTAATCTCTGTCTCAATTCTGATTCAGGTGTTAGAGCAACTCAGGACAGCCCATAGCATAATATCAGAGAAAGCAGGTACATATAACATAAAAATTAAGAAACACTAACTTAAAAAAGAATATCAACATTATCTTTCATTCAAATTCTCATCTTCATGTGCTTTTCTTTACAATCTCAAGTATGTGGAATTGTGAATAAACAGATCGAAGACCGGGGAGCTAGATGCCTAAGACATTATGTTTGGACAGTAGGAAGTTCACTACCAATATACCCTACAATAAAAAAGTTCCATTATACGAGAGACAACCTCATCCATGTATCACTCAGTAGATCATAAACATGCATGCACAAAATTAAAAAAAAAAAAGGTTGCCTTGATATATACAGCTGGGACTATGATCTATGATCCAGCTTCCTAACCATTTATCAGCACAAATAAGAATAATGCACGAGAGCTAGATAAAGAGAAAGAAGAGGAGGGATGAAAAATAGAATAAAGTACTATTCAACCTTCAATTTACAATATGTACGTAGCAAACACAACAAACATCCCAAAAAAGATTTATTGCTGTTAGATGTGCATCTTGACCATGAATTAATACTGCAGCCTAATTACAAACACTGCAAACAATTCATTTAGTTAAACCAAGCTCAAACCTCAATTTCTAGTCCTCACAACTCATCGAGCATAGTACTTTTCTTCTTCTTGTATGAACTTACTTCGACATGACTATAAGTCCATGGCAGCCAATTCTTTTCACTGAAATGGAAAATCCATGCATTCTCATAAATTTATTACAAACAATAGATAAAAGTCTATACAATTCGAGGAGTAATACTCCAGATACTGTACAAAAGATGAAGTTTTTTCAGTGTCAGCATTTCAAGCAATACTTGGTCCCCTTGAAAGTAATAATACAAAGCTCAACTACTTCAATCAATAGCTCATAAGATATTTTAACAATCAAATAGAAGTTATGATCTCATTAGAGTAATATTGGCTAAAACATCCATAAGAAAATACACTCAATTTGATTTACAGGAAAAGATGAGTAGTAAACAAAATTATCTACCATATTTGATAATTTTTTGCATTTTTCTCTCGTAATTCGGTCAAGAAAAAGCAGTTCTTCGTCTAAATCACCATTAAGTGCCTCAAGTATTAGACATCTGAATTGCCACACCTAATAGAAAAGAAGAAATTTAAGCATACAATTTAAATGGGATCTCCAAGAAAAACAATTTAGACAAATTTGGTCAGCTCACAGTATATGCACATAGAAGCTCACTCATTTTTCCCATAATAATATTTGTGTTGTGCATGACAAAGAAGAGCATTAGTACGCATTTTCTCAAGCACCACCACCCCACCACAAACAAAAACCCACAACTAATCTTCTCAGGTTTATGCAAGTCTGAAACTGCAGTCAAAAGTAAGACTGAGATAGGAACATCAACAAAACGAATGAAAGAGAGATTTACCTGAATAATCCATGCATCTGGTTGGCTCTTCTTGTTTCCACAGTCTTCTTCACTTTGAGAGCTCCAGAATCCTCATTGTCAAGCACGATTTCTCGTGGATAAGCAAGAGCAAGCTCCCCTAGGAGACCTTTCACTTTCAAAGCTTGGCCTTCTAGTGTGAGAGTCACATTGGATGGCACAGTAATCGTTTGCTTCCCATTTCTTGATTCCTTGCACTCCACTACCTTTCTCACAACACCAGCCCAGGATGTAGAAACCCCAGAAACACAAATCCCATTTGTGTCCCCAAGAAATGTGCACCTGAGGTAACTAAATTGAAGCCAAAAGACAGGGTCAAAAGACTCAAGTTAAAATTGGAGCAAATAAACACACCATAGGTTACTAAAGGCTGAAGAATAAACAGAATCATCACCTGGACTATACAGATGCCCCAATAGGAGACACCATTACTCACCTAGAGCCCAATTCAATGCCCGACCTTTCACATTTCTTCAATTTAGCTTAATCATGCACACATCGTATAATTTTATCCTATACGCCAGACATTTTCACATACTTCTCCCTGTTATAAAAAAACCACATGAAATCTTTCACATTGATAAATTTGCTTACGCTATAAACAAATTCACAATAATTCCATGCATTAGGGTTGAACTTAAGCCCCAACAAACACTAAAAGGACTCGTGTTCTATTCAAGTTTCAGCATCACTCAGCAAGCATTTCTGATTTCAAAACAACGCCAATTTTGAATACACAAACAAACATAGAGCAAATTAGACACATAAACTGCGAAATGTATTATAGATACGAATTACACACACGAGATTGCCGTACATGCAGTAGAAGAGAGTGAGAGCGGAGAGTTAACTGGTTTGGAATTCACAGAACTGGGGATACAACAAACCTTTTGAACACTAAGAGACCAAAAAAATTATTTACTTTATATATAAAGGTTTATAAGATAATCCGAAAAAATACCCAATCATTACTCATCTTTATTGAAAGTGATCCCTCACTCCTATGAAAGGTTCTAGGGGACAGAGAGGGAACTATGTTGGTTTAATATGCTATCTATTTTTGCAATCATGAATCACCTGGAATTTTATAAAATGTGTGAATGTTGGAGGGCCATAAAATTGGATAATAAAGGAGTGAAACATGAGTCTGGCTACAACATCCCATATCTTGTAGTTATTGAGTCAACTAAATAGCAAGATCAGCTGCTCTGCCCTTTTTGGTAAGCTTTAACAATTTGCTTTTCAATTTTTTTTGCTTTATCAGAAGCATTGCTCTTGTACCACCCCAAGTCTTCCCAGAATCTGTTATTGGTGCGGTAATATTCTGAAAAGAGCAAAACTGTTGCAGTCTCAACAACACATTATTGTTGAACATACTAAAAAATAGTCATAATATTATTGGTAAAACTAATTACTTTATTCCACCAGCAGCAGGATTGAACGTTCTTATGGGCACAACCTGGGCACATCCAACTGTGGTAATGCAAAATAGAAAAGGTTCAGATTTTTACAATGCCTAATAAAATTAGAGTACAATATAGAAATGGAACAGATGAGGTAACAATAAAAAATGGAAAGTAGATGACTGAAGTTTGACATCTTTCTCGTGACATTTTGCTCAACTCAACAACTATGTAGATGACTGAAGTTTGACATCTTTATCGTGACATTTTGCTCAACTCAACAACTATGAATGATAATTTAAATAAAAATAGTCAATTGTTCTCTATCAAGTGGAGAAAGTGAATATAGTTCCAACTCTTCATCTAGGGAAGAGCCACAAATTACCTTCCATGTGTGTGGCACCATAGAAAGGAAAGGGAATGAAACATAAAAATGTCCTGGTTTGGTATTAAAAAAAAAGGTGGAATCGAAGGGTACCAGAAAAGGGTATAAAAATAAACCTGCACAATTATTGGGTTCATAAGGAAAGAACAAAAAACTTTTGCAACAGAAATGCAGAATTTCCAGATGAAAATATCAGAAGTATTTTTTAAATTGGATGGATCGTCATGAGTGTCACCTATATACAACATTCTAGAATACAGATTCCAAGTGAATAAAACTTAATACATAACTTGCTTTATTTTTTAAATCCTTTCTTATATATTTATATGAATTACTTTGCACTCCCATCACCGTCATTCCAAGATCGGGGAGGCTGATGAAGGGGAGGTGAGAGGAATGAACAAAAAAGGACCTTAACCTAGGAAAACACATCATGAAGAAGCTTAAGCTACAAGCGTAATCAAGCATACAACAATCACAGTCCTTGCAAAAATAATAAGAATAAAGAACTATCTACAGAAAGCGAACCTGAAAAGATAACAAATATGTCAAGAGAATATTGCTCTCCCAGACTCCCACACGACTCTAAAGGGGAACAAATTATTGAGTCGGGGGAAGTAGTACCTGAAATTTCATGGGTTTTTGTTTCATAATTCAGCGATTCAAGAGAGAAGAGACACTGAGACTCCAAGGTAAGTACTCTGCCCAATCTCGCTCGCCAGATCACTCCGGTGCATGCTGTCTCCATTCGGGAAAAAAAAACTGTTTAGCTCAAGTAAAAAGAGAACAATTATTGGAATTGGGTAGAGGAATATTAACTAAAATTTCATGGGTATTGATGAATTCTCATTCTGCAAAAATTTCACAAGAATTACATATATTGTTCCATTCTTCGGTGTTCAAGAGTAGCCAAACCTTGTAAAATTAGAAAGAAGGGCCACGAAGTAGAGTTCTGCTTTCTCAATCGGTCAGATCTCAATATCTACCAAGCATCAAACCCGCAAAACAAAAGGGCTCACGAAGCGGATTTCCATTCGGAGCAGTCGCACAAATAGACGGGAAAGAAGAGTGCCGACAAAAAATTGGGGACGGGGAGAAGGGCTCACCGCTCACGGGTCGGAACGTTGATGGGGAAGAAGAGGGCTACGAAAAATGAAAAGACGGACCATGGAAAAGTGAGAATTAGGGAAAAAATAGTAGGGGGAAAATGTCGAAAGAAATAAAAGTAAGGGAAAAGTGGTCCAGAAATGATTTATAATGCTAAGACACTTTTAATAGTATTATAGATTATGGATTTGAAATAGAAGTGATTTGAAGTCCAACGGAATGAGTTGGAAAGCTACAGCAAATTAGTCTACTAGCTAACAAAAAAAAAAAAAAAACTCCTAATTCCTAAGGTAGAGATCCGATTTATTCATTTATTTGTGCGCTTTATTTAACGTTAAAAATAGAAATTAGATTAGAAAAGTAATAGAATAGTGACTTGAAGCGAACTACACTAGCTTCTACTAGTAGCTACCCCGCAAGAGTACGGGTTCACTGTAGTATGGGCAAGTATAGGGACCAAGTATTATCGAACCCAAGGGATGGTGTATATGCGAATAGATCCCTGAAGATCTACGCGTCGTAGTTAATATGAGTGTAATGTTTTTGAGTTTTTTGAAAGATTAATTAAAAGACTGAAATAAACTAATTAAACTAAAATACTGAAGCAGACAAATTAACTAAGGGTTGGATTCAAATAAGAGATGGTGATGCTTAGGATAGGAATCCCTACGTATACTAACGGAGCAGGTACATAATCAAAATAACTGTGACACACAAGAATTAACCTAAGTCTAAGAATGCAAGGTGAAAGCTCAAGATTCTAAACCCTAATACTTTACCCTAACACTCGACTTCACTAATCTACTAACAAGTTAATAGATTGTGCTCAATTAATGAGACCCTAATTTAACTAAGGTGATGCGGTCGTCCTCCTTCGCTAAACCGGTAAATGAATTAACCTTTTCTAAACCTTCTCGTTAAGACTACTAATTGTTATTGAGTGATGCGGTCGTCCTCTCTCTAACACTTTCGTACTAAATTTAAAGGTAAAGTTCAGATTAATTATAAGAATTCATTAATTAAGAGAATTAAAACTAACGTCACGAATTACCCTAATTATGTACCCACATCCTACTTCTACGAGTTCATCCTAACCTAAGCATGCAAGGGTTTTAGCCGGACATGGTTGTAACAAACATAAAAGCAAACGAAGAAACAACGAACATAAACATAATGAATTGCACTAAGAAAATACGAAACATGAACTAGGGTTTTAAAAGAAAATAAATACGAAGAACTGAAATTGAATTACTAAAAACAAAATTTACACGTGTTCAAAGTAACGAGCTAATGAAAAGAAACTAAGAATTGAAAAGAAACTAGAATTCGTATGATAAACCTCAACAAAACGTAAATAAAGCTTGCTCGTCTCCTTCCTCTCCAAAAACTAAGTCTAAAATTATTTCTAAAAGTCGGGGTTATGATGTTGTGTTTCAAAACATGTTTGGAAGAGGTATATATAGGCACCGGGTCGAAACGGGAGTTAATGGGCCGAAAATACGCATCCGGGGGTAAAAATCCATGGGCGCTCGAGCAAAACGCTCGAGCGGTCCCGCTCGAGCAGTGTAGCTCGAATGACACAATCGCTCGAGCGGTTCCGCTCGAGCTGGTCGAGCGATGAAATCTCACTGTATGTTTTGGGCGCTCGAGCAATTCGCTCGAGCGGTGGCGCTCGAGCTGCTCGAACGCAAGAAAGTTTCTGTACGTTTAAGCGCTCGAGCAATGCGCTCGAGCGGGGGCGCTCGACCTAGTCACTCGAGTGACTTCTAACTCCTCCCAACTGATACTTTTCCTCGTCCGCACTAATACCAATCGTATTTCTTCAATATCTTCTCATCCGGGCATCCGTTTGAGTCGATTCAAAGTCCTACGAACTCCGTTTTTCGTCCTCTATTCACCTATGAGCATCAAAGAGACAAATTCATCAATGTATAGAAATAATGCTCAATTGACTCTAAATACTCTATAAACTCGACCAAGATTGGGGTATTTCAAGCTACGAATCATGACAATTTCACGCCTAATCAACCCCCCCAAACTTACCATGTTGCTTGTCTTCAAGCAACGAAATAATAAGTCAAGTGAAATTGTTAGGAATGAGTCAAAAAAAATCAATCATGCAAGCAAATGAACTCAAGCTTCATAAGTCAATCACCCGTATACTCACTCACCTTCTTTTATCGTACTCATGCAACAATAATAAGAAACACCAAGATCAAGCATGGATGTGCACTCAACGATGTGTTTCACTCCCTCACAAGTGTATATCAATGATTAAGGGACTCACTCAAACAATCAATCACTCATATCGGCAACCATAGGCTTGTAAGCACTCTCAACTCCGACCATACTCTAGAAATCAATGCCGAATCAAAAAGGACTTTTCTCAAGGTTGTAATGTAGGCTCTTTGGACAGGTGGGATAACAATATGGTAAAGTGACTCAAGTGAATGGAGAATAGAAAATCAAACTTGGCACTTCGAGATTAGGAACATACTACTTCAAACATATTCAATCAACACTCTTTCAATTCCACTTCTCTCAACACTTCATTTTTTTTCTTTCTCACTCTTTTCACTTTTTTCAATCACTTCACTTTTTTATTTTTCGCACAAACACATGAGCTCATTTTTTTCTTTTGCTCATTCTTAATTTTTTTTCTCTTTTTCCCACATCTCATAACTTCATCAAACCTTCTTCTCTTATTCACTCAACAAACAACCTTTTTCCTTTTTCAACTCAATTCACTCCCTTCATATTCACACTTTCCTATTCTCCACTCAAATTTGGACAAAAAGGCTTAGGAATTAGAATAGTGTTCATATGTGCTAGCAAATAAAATAGGCTTTAGGCTCAAAGGGGCTAACAAGGGACCAATGTCATTGGTAAGGAAAATTTTGGCTAAGTGACTCAGTAAAATCAAAGATGGCCTAAGATCACATTCGGCATTTCAAACTAGACACAATCAAGAAGCAAGAGCACATGCAAGTTCTAGCATCCTCTAAGGTGATGATTCACTCACAAACGAAGAGATTAATTCATGCATTTAAATCTCATAAGGCTCAAATCTCACAGCTTTCACATCCATGCTAGTCCTAGTGAATTCTCACTCTCATCACACAAGCACTCAAAAGAAAACTCATAAGCATACGGGTTCTCTCCCTAATCAGCTCAAACTCAAACACTCACACAAAAGAATTTCTAACTCACTCTTACAACTCACTCTACTCATCAAATCATACTCAAAGATAGCAATCAACAAGCATAAGATGATTGATAGGCATAAAATATGCAATAGCGAGTCAACTCAAAATCACCCCAAGGAGTATCTCAACTAACCAATAATCAATCAAACTCAACTCAAAGATAAGGGCGTGCATGCATGTGCAATGTAACAAGAAACATAAAAATCTCCACCCCCCCAAACTTCGACCTTGCTAGAGGTCTAAGTTTGGGGTTGTGGGTTACCTCAACCAAATAATTCCGTTTCTCTCAATAGCTTTGCACACTTCCTTGTCTCAAGTTGGTTCCTTCAATCTGAATAACTCCATGATACCTTTACTCCTTTAGAGACAAGCCTACAAAATAAAACTCTCAAGTACGAGGTTAAACATACGACTCAAAATACTCCCTAATAATATAAAAAGACACTAAAAATAAATGAAAGCAAATAAAAATGGGTTGCCTCCCATTCAGCGCTATTTTTAAGGTCCTCATGCCGGACCAAGCTCAAAGGAGCTTATGGGACATCAAATTCAAATTTACCTCCCTCACTCTCATAAGAGTGGTGTTTGAACTCATTTCCTTGATTCCCTACCATCATGAGCTCTTTTGCTCCCTTCTCATCCCCAAGTGTTATGGGTCTCAACTCCTTCTTGCCTCTATCTGGAGGAGTCTTACTAAACAATTTCTTGAATTTTGACTTCTTCTTCTTAACTCCCCCTTTCCCTTCTAACGGGACCACATCCACTTTCTTTACCTCTTCATCCTTCAACTTCCTCACTTTATCCCTATCAACATAATCAAGAACATAATGCTCATGGGTTAAATAATCAAGTGAAGGACTAACAAAATCATGAATATCAGAAGGATTAGGGATAGAAGGTGTGTCTTCAACACGAGGATCAATTGCATCCATGCAATACAAGCTCTCATCCTCCTTCGGGTGCTTCATGGCTTCATATAGAGAGATCTTCACTTCTTGATCATCAACCTTCAACGTGATCTTCCCATTCGTCACGTCTAGCACCATCCCCGCCGTAGCTAAGAACGGTCTTCCCAAGATCAGGGGCACGTGCTCATCTTCCTCCATCTCTAGCACTACAAAGTCTGCTGGAAAAATGTGATCTCCAACTCTCACTAGGACGTCTTCAACCACACCTTGAGGTCTAGTAATAGACCGATCGGCAAGTTGAAGCGTCATCATTGTGGGTTGAAGTTCAACACCTTCCAACTTCTTGAAAAGCGACAGTGGCATCAAATTAATGCTCGCCCCGAGGTCGCACAACGCTCCCTTCTTGATCCCGTTCCCAATATCACATAGGATCGTGAAACTCCCGGGATCCTTCAGCTTTGGAGGGAGCGCCTTGTGCACTAATGCACTCACCTCGTGGTTCAGCTGCACCAACTTCGGCTCATCCACTCGCCGTCTTTTCGCAATCAAGTCCTTCAAAAACTTCGCATAGTGCGGCATCTGTTCCAAAGCATTATAAAAAGGGATATTAATATGCAATTGTTTAAACACATCAAGAAATTTTGCAAATTTTTCATCAAGCTTCTTTTTCATGAAGCGCTGTGGATACGGGACGGGTATCACAGATTTGGGTACCCCCCATTCATCTCTTTCTGTTTCTTTCACTTTATCCCTTGCTTCCTTTGCCTTCTTCCACTTAGGAACTCTCTCTATCTCCTCAAAGTCTTTCCCCTTCTGGGACTCATCCATATCTTTATGCTTCTCAATCCCTTCACTTTCAATCCCCTTCTCAACTTGAGGCGTCTCAGAATCAGCAGGCATCTGAGGACCTTCATAGTTAGTTCCACTTCTCAGCTGGATCGCCTTGCACTGCTCTTTTGAGTTCCCCTCCGGCATTCTATTCACTGACTTTGCAATTTGGCTCATCTGGAGCTCTAAAGAAGTGAACCTTCGATTGTTCTCTTATTGAGTTCTAGTCCACTCAACATTCATCTTCTGGAGCTCTTGATCACGTTGATCACCCTTCTTGTGCAGCTCCTTCACATCGTACTCCAAGGATGACAACTGCTTGCTCCCCTCCTCCACCTTCTGAAGGATCGCTCTCAACATCTCCTCAGTTGAGGCACCGCCTTCTCCACCCGGAGGCTTTGAACCCGGATCAACACCTGCAGGAACAGTAACACCAGCTTTTGGGTTAGCATAAGAAAAGTTATCATTCTTCCTCCATGTGTTTTGAGGAGGCTGCTGGCCTCCTTGATACCCTTGTGTGTTCCTCCATTGATTTTGAAGTGGCTGAGGGCCTGGAGGCACAAATGGTTGGCCATAAGAAGGCCTTCCATACTGATTACCACCTTGGTAGCCATTCTGATTGTAATATGGACCTCCCATGTAATTGGCTACCTCTTGCTGTCCACTGGGTTGGTCTACTCTCTCATTCTCTACTGCATGCTCTCCACCCAAACTCTTCCCCAACTCGAGGTTGTTGATCTTTTCCATCATGGCCATCAGTAGCCTTCTCGGTCCTTCTCCCTCTTCAACCTGATGCACTCTCTGAAAATCTGCATCTCCACTCCAAGCACCGGCATTCGTGACAATGTTGTCCACAATTTCCCTACACCTCTCTATGCCTTGGTTCAAGAATGCTCCGCCCGCACAAGCGTCTAAATGGTCTTGCCCCGTCTTGTTGGGACCACTATAGAAAAATGCCATAATGTCTCCCTCATTGTACCCGTGCTGCGGGCACTCAATCAGCATGTTTGAGTATCTCTCCCACGCTTGGCGTAAGTCCTCTCCGGACTTCTGGCGAAAGAACGAGATCTCAATTCTAGCCTTGATCGTCCTAGATGGAGGGTAGAATCGCTCGAGGAACAGACGCTCGAGCTCGGCCCAAGTGGTAATACCTCCCCGCGGAAGCGTATTATCGTACTACTCCTTGGCTATTCCCGTCAATGAGAATGGGAACAGCCTAAGCCTCTTGGCATCTTCAGACATGCCATTGTAATTGAATGTTGAGGCTATCATGAGAAAGCTCCTCAGATGTGTGTGAGGATTCTCCTTCCCGATCACCCCTTTGAACTGATTCTCGGTCAGCAGCTTTAAAATCCCCGGTGATATTGAGAAGTTGTTCGCCTCAACAGGAGGCAAAGCCACTCCATCATAGTACCGCTGTGGCTGCGCTGCAAACCTCCCTCTAATCGCCATATTATGATCTACGTTCTGAGGAACGTGTTGAGGATTAGCAGCAGGTACTAGTACTTGTTGGGGTGGTGGTTGGTAAACAGGTGGTTGGTTGTAGACTGGGGGTGGATGATATGGATATGGTGGGTAAGGATAAGGTGGGTATGGGTAATGTTGGTATACTGGGTTGTTAAAAGGGTTATTTGGGTTTTGTGGGTAAGCAGGGTTGTTAGGAGGATTATGGACAAGGTTCTGAGCTGGATTCCCTACGTTTTGTGTATCCGGGTTTAGGCTCTGGCTATCCCCTAATGGAATTTGATTCTGGCTACCACTAACTCCAGTGCCTTCAACTCGGTCTACTGCCTGATTGAAATCGTTGGCAACATCGTCCAACTCATTATTGATATCCATTGGTTCCTTCCCTAAGTCGGCTGCGTTCATTCTTCTCAAGTAAGCTCGGTTCCTTCAGGCTATTGTCTCAGGGTCCAACGGTATTCTCTCTTCGCTCGTATTGCCTTGTGAGCGTGTTTTCATAAACCTGACACACTAGCAGATAGATCAAAACGCAACTGCCGATTGAATACAAATAAAAATAAAAACAGAAATTAAATCACCCACTACTAACTACTAAGCTATCTACAAGTCCTATTCAAAAGCATACAACCCCCGGCAACGGCGCCATTGACTTGAAGCGAACTACACTAGCTTCTACTAGTAGCTATCCCGCAAGAGTATGGGTTCACTGTAGTATGGGCAAGTATAGGGACCAAGTATTATCGAACCCAAGGGATGGTGTATATGCGAATAAATCCCTGAAGATCTACGCGTCGTAGTTAATATGAGTGTAATGTTTTTGGGTTTTTTGAAAGATTAATTAAAAGACTGAAATAAACTAATTAAACTAAAATACTGAAGCAGACGAATTAACTAAGGGTTGGATTCAAATAAGAGATGGTGATGCTTAGGATAGGAATCCCTACGTATACTAACGGAGCAGGTACATAATCAAAATAACTGTGACACACAAGAATTAACCTAAGTCTAAGAATGCAAGGTGAAAGCTCAAGATTCTAAACCCTAATACTTTACCCTAACACTCGACTTCACTAATCTACTAACAAGTTAATAGATTGTGCTCAATTAATGAGACCCTAATTTAACTAAGGTGATACGGTCGTCCTCCTTCGCTAAACCGGTAAATGAATTAACCTTTTCTAAACCTTCTCGTTAAGACTACTAATTGTTATTGAGTGATGCGGTCGTCCTCTCTCTAACACTTTCGTACTAAATTTAAAGGTAAAGTTCAGATTAATTATAAGAATTCATTAATTAAGAGAATTAAAACTAACGTCACGAATTACCCTAATTATGTACCCACATCCTACTTCTACGAGTTCATCCTAACCTAAGCATGCAAGGGTTTTAGCCGGACATGGTTGTAACAAACATAAAAGCAAACGAAGAAACAACGAACATAAACATAATGAATTGCACTAAGAAAATACGAAACATGAACTAGGGTTTTAAAAGAAAATAAATACGAAGAACTGAAATTGAATTACTAAAAACAAAATTTAAACGTATTCAAAGTAACGAGCTAATGAAAAGAAACTAAGAATTGAAAAGAAACTAGAATTCGTATGATAAACCTCAACAAAACGTAAATAAAGCTTGCTCGTCTCATTCCTCTCCAAAAACTAAGTCTAAAATTATTTCTAAAAGTCGGGGTTATGATGTTGTGTTTCAAAACATGTTTGGAAGAGGTATATATAGGCACCGGGTTGAAACGGGAGTTAATGGGCCGAAAATACGCATCCGGGGGTAAAAATCCATGGGCGCTCGAGCAAAACGCTCGAGCGGTCCCGCTCGAGCAGTGTAGCTCGAATGACACAATCGCTCGAGCGGTTCCGCTCGAGCTGGTCGAGCGATGAAATCTCACTGTATGTTTTGGGCGCTTGAGCAATTCGCTCGAGCGGTGGCGCTCGAGCTACTCGAGCGCAAGAAAGTTTCTGTACGTTTAAGCGCTCGAGCAATGCGCTCGAGCGGGGGCGCTCGACCTAGTCACTCGAGTGACTTCTAACTCCTCCCAACTGATACTTTTCCTCGTCCGCACTAATACCAATCGTATTTCTTCAATATCTTCTCATCCGGGCATCCGTTTGAGTCGATTCAAAGTCCTACGAACTCCGTTTTTCATCCTCTATTCACCTATGAGCATCAAAGAGACTAATTCATCAATGTATAGAAATAATGCTCAATTGACTCTAAATACTCTATAAACTCGACCAAGATTGGGGTATTTCAAGCTACGAATCATGACAATTTCACGCCTAATCAAATAGTAAATGAATTAATTATTGAATGGTATGCTGGTATTTAAATCAAAATTTTCACTTTAAATTATAATTCAATTGGGACTTCATAAGCAGCACCAACCTTAAATAGTCATAAAAAAAATTATGTATAACTTTTGGAATTATATTTTTTAAGCCTCATAGCTATAGGGATTAACAATTTTAAGATTGTATGTTTATGTTTTGAGACCATTATCTTTTATTGCATATGTAGGATTATATTGCATATATTGCAAAGTAGTTCTATAAAAATTTAATTTTCATAATTTTAGACCCGTAAAATTGTCTACATTTGTCAAAATAAATAAAGAAATTATTACTAATTAGTTTAAGCCTTTTAGTGTTATTACTGTTGGAGTTATACGTGAAAGTATATTTTTACTTTGTATAACTCATGTATTAAACACTTATTTATGAAAAAAAACTTTTATCGCATTTGCTTTAGATATGATTGAATGTTGAATATTTATTGCAACCAGTTCATTATAAGTAGTACATGTTACATTGTAGTTAATGTGGTGATACCTGATCACGGAAGATCACATTAACGGTTTTCTTGTAACTAAACGTACAAATTCACTACCCAGATGGAATTGAACAATCCGCCGCGAAAAGTCGATGTGTATATCTCAGATTGGTCTGTCTTGACTAAGAGATTGCACTAGCACATTTAGTATGTGTTGAAGAGGACCTACAACGAGGATAAATTCTTCTGTTATGAAATGTGAAGAATTAGACCTCAGTGGTTATTGATTTCTTAATCTCCGTCACTTAAATAGGACCGTGTGTGCTTAATGGTTACTGCTTTGATTCATGTTGGGTGAGAATCATCGTGACTTCGAACTTTGTATTTTAGGCAGTAATATTAATCATACGACGGTTGTTAAGAATCAATACAGAGAAACGTGTGCAAGTACGACTCATGTGATTTGTCCCCTTTGTGGGCTCAGAAGTTTTATCGTACCAAATCTTGCAAGTGAAGAATTAGTTTCTTCGGTATGGATAATAATGTTGAGCTGTCTTTACTCCAACGTGAAAGATATTAATTAATTTAGAGCTATTCAGAAGCTTAATTAATTAATGGACTAGATAATCTTAAACGCGAGAAATAATAACCGGGAGCCCATATTATCGTAATATGGATTAAGATGGATAGTGCAATATTAATTTATTAGTGGTACTAATTAATATTAATGTGCTATTAGGGCTCAATATTGAAATTTAGAAGCCCATTGGAGGTCCAATCTTAATTCTCCTAAAGGCCCCTCAAGTAGCCCAATAATAATAAGGTGATTAAAATAAAAGAAAATATAATTGCTGATTTTTCATGATTTTTCCGAAAATTAGTATATTAGATTGAGAAAAGATTTTGTTGATTTTCTTGGAAATATATTATATATGGAAGATAAGTATTCTTGGAATATAAGATTATCTCATAAATTCAAAAAGATCCAAATCTTGGATATTCTCTCTATTATTTTCGAAAATAAGGCTTTGAATATGAGAGTGAGATTTTTGTAGAATATTTTATTATGGAGAAAAGAATATATGGGATATATTCAAGTTTTCTTAGAGATTAAGAAAAGATTTTCTCTTCTCCTTTTTTCCTCAATTTTTCGGCCACTACTATTACTAGGGGATGATTATTTCATCCCCAAGTACATGATTCCATGTGTTGGAAAAATCAAGAGCAATTTTTTTTTTCCTTGGTTATTTTAATTGCTTGAAAGCACTTCTCATCGGTGATCAAGCAAGGCGAAAGGGACATACTTGAGAAGGTCTTTTGGTTGGTAGCACGTTCGTGATAGTCCCGTGATTATCAAAGGCCATATCTACAAGAGGTACGTAATCACATAAATTCCTAGTTATTCCGCCATAGATTTTATGTGAATTAATTCTACATGCATGATGATAAAATTGTTGTTGTAATTATTATTTGAATTAATTAGGTTTAATTCATGCTAGTACTAATTGTATTTAAATTCATATTTAAATTTTATTTCAAATAGTTTTCGGGAACCCCTTTTTCCCAACAATTACACTATAGTTATCTACTTTATCAAAATACCTAATTGGTTCTAAAGTGGTCTCTCTTTTCAAAATGAATCAACACCCCACCCACCCACCCACCCTTCTACATCCCACCGCCCACCCATATCCCTCCCTCACCCCCCATCCACAACACTCATTCTCTCACGTCTCTATCTCTCTCTAGACTCCATATCTCTATACCTTCGGCGAGTGCTCCACCGCAGCCATGATCCAAATCTGATGGCGGTCTTCTCTCGGCGCCTCTCTCTCCATTCCAGATTCAGGCGGACGGTGGCACCTCTCGACCATGTATTTCCTGGCTTCGTCGGTGCCGGGTTTGAGGAGGCCAAGGTTAGGCCGTGGTTCAGGTAGTTGTCGGCGGTGGCGATGGTTCAAGCCGATGGTGGTGGATCTGGGCTCGGGTGTCGGCGGATCGAAGAAAAAAGCCGTCTCGAAGAAAGTTCTGCCGCTGCCTCTCTCTTTCACGTTCTCTGAAGTTCGATCGGTGGCCATGGAAGAAATAACCCATAGAGCCATCGCCGACCTGCTAATACAACATCCTCGCCGCCTTCAACCAAACCGCCTCTCTCTCATACAAATCTGGGCGGTGGCGGTGGATGTGGTAGCAGATCTGGGCTCGTCCGTGGCCCAAACCCCGGCGCCTCCTAAGGGATTTAGGCGCCTCTCTCATACAAATCTGGGCGCGACACAAATCTTCGCCCATGGTGGATCTAAGCTAGAGCGGCGTCAGTAAGGGTGTACAACGGTCGGTTCGATCACCGAACAGTATTAGTCAAACCGAACACCAAATCGAATTTTTTTTATAAACAAAAAACCGAACCATATTAAAAAAACCGTTCGGTCCCAAACCGAAATATTTCGGTTCGGTTCGGTCCCAAACCGTACAAACCGAAATTTTTTTCACTTTTTTTTTTAAATCAGTTTATTTTTTTAGCATCAATACACATGTTTTATTTAATTATTGGCAACATGTCAACATTTAAATACTAATTTAAGCAAAGATTAATCAATAACCCTACTACATAATCCAATAAAAATATCAACATAATAGTTTTCAAAAGCTAAGCAATAATTTGAAAAATATAATCAACACAAAACACCACTCCTCAAGTATTTTATGCAAAACACAAATCAACTTAAGTCTTTTATGCGTGTATCTAATATTAATATTATTATATTATATTAGAATATAAGCTATTAAATATTTATCTAGTGAATATTAATATACATAAAATATATTATTATTATCATTATTAATATTTCGGTTCGGTTCGGTCTATATGGTTTTTAAATCGTAGAAACCGTAAACCGAACCGAAATAAAAAAAATTCAAATTACAAAACCGTAAACCGAACCATAAACCAAAAACCGAACCAAAATTTATATTTCGATTTGGTTTGATCGGTTTATTCGGTTTAGACCGTATTTTGCACACCCCTAGTCGTCAGATCTGAGCGAATCTGCAAGGCTTCGCCCACTGTCTGAATCGGGCCGTTGCCGTGCGTGAATCAAGTGGCACCGCTCCCGAAGGTGGGTGAACGGCGGTGCAAACAAACCCCACACCGCCGATCTAGTTTAGTACTAATTTCGTTGTGGATATTTTGATGTGCATATTTGATTCTAATTTGTATCAAATTTGAAGATGAGTTGTGTGTACAATATTTGGTCTTTGTTTAGTACTAAAATTGAAACAGTTTGATATTGTTTTGTGTGAAATTAATATGTATTCTCTGTGTGATGTATGTGCATTTTTGGGAGAAAAATGTTTGTGTGCGTGCAGATGTTTGTATTTTCAGATTTGAAACTGAATCTTTGAGCTGGGACAGTACCTAATTGAGTGAATATGAAGATGAAGAGGTGAAGAAGAAGAAGATTGTATGCATTTTTTTCTTTTCTTTGCACCAATCATTTTTTTCTTTTTGTTTACGCATTTGGATGCAGTGTTTTAAATTTATAAATTTCAAATATAAACATGTAAATTTAAAATTTTATATATGCGATTTCTAAATTATTCTGGATATAAATATGTGATTTTAGATAAGAATTTCGGTTAATGTGCATATTTTTTATATTTATGCACACACCCTTCCTCGGCCGTCTTGAGTGCAATAATTTTTTGGGTGCAAAAAATTAATTAAAATCCCACACTTAATAAAAAATTGTGATCACCAATAATTTTTCAATGCTAAATATTATTGTAAATGCATACTTAATAAAATTTTGAAATCATTAATAATTATTTATGTGCAAAATATGATTGAAAATGCACGGATAAAAAAAGGAAGAAATTTTAATTATAAAATTTATAATTTTTAAAAATATAAAGGGGATGTAAAAGAATTTGAAAATACCAAGAAAAAATAAAAAAATATACAAAAACGAAAATGCATAAAAAGATATTTAAATAGTCAAATAAAAAATAAAATAATAATTGTGGTGAGGAACAAGTAAGGGGGGTGGGACCGGCTTGATGGGAAGGGGAGGGGCGGTTATAGGGGCCAGGGGCAGAGGAAAGAGTGGGGGACCCATTTTTTTAACCTTGTTGTATTTATGATAAAATATAGAACTAAAACTCAATAAAAATTAATGTTTTGAACCCATTTATAAAGAATCCATAAATAAACTAATGATCTGCAGGGTAGCCTAAATTTTTTATTGAGCTACTTTTGCAAAAAATGCAAACATACACAATCCTTAAATGGTCAACCCCTCTCCCCAAAGTTATAGCTTTAAAAATATATTCTCAGATTAATTTTAATGTGTAAGAGTGTATTTTCAGTCCACCTTACTATTACATTCTGAATCGCCTATGGCCAATGACCTAGTGCATGACTAACATGGCATGCATGTACGAGTTATTAGATAATTACATCATCAGGGTGTATTTTTTTTTTTATCGGTAAATTTTAGTTGTTAGTAGCTAGTAGTTATATTAGTTCACCAAGCCCCTATATACCCCAAGAAATCTCTAAGACACCTTCTAATTTCCATAATTCGTTCTCAAAGGGAATTGAACCCGGGTCACTCATTAGAGTGAGGAACCCGGTGGCCAGGTGGGCTAAACCACCTGGTTTTTACATCATCAGGGTGTATTTGTTTAATTTTAAAAAGTTAAAGAAGCTATTATACCAAAAAAAAATAAAAATACATTACTTGAACTTAAATTAATCCTTGCGTTCTACATCAATTTACACATTTGTCATTTTGATCTGTTTCACATCAATTTGTATATTACTCCTCTATCCCAATGTTGTTTGCTACATTGTCCGTCCCATACTCAATTGATGTATTCATTTTTGGCAAAAAAAAATATATTTTTTTTAATATTAAATCCTTCATACACTCTAACAAAAAATATCTATTTTATTACTTTAAGTACTAATAAACAACTATTTTTTTTAAAACCTGTGTAAACAGTAATGTAGAAAACAACTATGAGACGGATGAAGTACTTAAAAAGGAAATATTGATTTGTGTGCACACTCACAAATATATATACGTATTTATCCATATGTTGCTATTTTATTAAAAAAAATATACATTTTTTTTTTAAAAAATGTGCAATTTTTTCGTTAGCAAATTGATGTGAAAGGGAGGACGTAGTTGAAAGTGAGAAGCTTGTTGTAAATTCTTCCCTAAACAATCAAGCAATAAAAAGTGAGAAGCATGTAAATACTTCACTAAACAATCAAGCAATAAAAAGTGAGAAGCCTGTAAATACTTTACTAAACAATCAAGCAATAAAAAGTGACAGAATCTGTATACTAGGTAAAAGAAAATATTATATAAACTACAATACTAATATAAAAAGAGACCAGAGCTAATAAAAAAAGAAGTAAAAAACAATATGTAATTGTAATCTTCGACTGGCGGCGGACGTGCTCTCATTGGGATAACATAAAATATCAGTTGGTCCAGTGAACTCAATATAGTCAAGTAAGTGAGATCTTGCAACAATTAATTAATTAATCAATTATATTCCTTCTTTTAAATTCCTCTTTTTGTTCGTCTCTAGCTACCATCTTTCACTGGCTCGACTAGCTTTAACATCATAAACCATAATACATTAATAGGGTACACATTCTGAAATAATTTATTTTATAAACCATAATACATTAATAGGGTACAAATTCAATTCTGAAATAATTTATTTGATCTCAAAGTCTAAATTTATAGAAATATTTATAATTAATTAATTTAATTATTTTCTTTATACTCCCCCCACTACCTCATGGATCGGATTTAACTTTCTCTATTTGGAGAGGTTCAATGAGTGAACAATTTAATATGAGTGAAATTGTTCTCAGCGAAAATCGAATCCAAAATCTTTGTCTAAACATGAGTCCTTTGACTCTAATACAATAAAAAAATTTCATTTCATTAATTTATTAAATTATTTCCCTTACAAAAATTCCCAATTAAAGCTCCAGAATACATTTAACTTATTTATTTTCAGAACAAGTGCATCAACCCAACTTTATTAATTTATTGCACCCACAATATATATCATGCATGTATGCGAATATTAGCATTTGCAACTTAACTTGTTTCTGTCGACTGAATTATGGTTATGTATCTCTATGATCCATCTAACCAATCAAATACTGTTGGTAACAACCACCATCAACAATAAATGCTTTGAATATTTGGTCTAATTAATGACTAAGGTGGCATGTTTGTGTTTATAAAAACACACAGAAATTTATATCAAATTAAGTTTACGTGAAATCTCTTCTTTTGAGTATACTATTTAAATATACAAAATGTGATTGTTTAATAATTTTGAGAAGAACGATGCAAAAAATCAATCATATTTTAAATATTGATACCCTATACATTAAACAACGACATTTTGTATACTAAACCGTAATACTTGAAAAAAGAATACACATGAATCCATATTCATAGCCGACACTCTTAGAAAAATATTCCTCTTTCTACCCAAACTTCACAAGGCAAAATGGGAAATACTCGATTCATAAGAAAACACAAGTGAGTTACTCAATTATTATTATTTTACCTATTTTAGAGGTGAAACGACTAGGTTGTCCTAATATTATATATAATTCCAAATTCTAAAAGTAAAATTAAATAAATTGTTAACGATATATTTTGAGGTTTGAAGATCAACTGGAAATATATTGAACAGATATAAAATATGAAAGTTTAAACAATGATAATTAAGATCAATATTAAACTTTCATTAGGTAAAAATACATAAATAGTAACACACGTATTGCTAATAATAACTAAATTTGAATGGTTTTCAGATTTGAAAAAGAAAATCAATAATAAAACTTAAAAATAACTTAATTAGAGGCTTTCAAACAAACTAAAAAAAATTGTGGAAACCCCCAATCTTAGCCAATTCTGCTTAAAAAAGTTTTATTTTGTCAAGAGTTTTAATTTAATTCTATTTTAGCCAAAAGAATATATTTTTTACCAATTCTACCCTTTCCATCTTGTTTTAAATTTAATAACATTTAATTTATTTTTTCTTCTTTATTTTCCTACATTGATCTTCTCCCCACTACCCTCCAATTTCTTGCATATGTATTGCTATCAATCTCTCAATTTCTCCCTCTCCAACATTAAGTGCGTCTTCTTCTTTTCACCGTTTCCCATTTTTCTTTTCAAAAAGTAGAGTTTAAAATATAGAGTGGTAAGCAATTAAATATATAATTATACATGATTTAACATGTTGGTATGAAGTTAAAAATTATGATTATACATCTTCAAAATTGTTGTACGGAGGTAAACACTAAAATCATACGGTCTTTAAAATTGTGGTATAGATTTAAGATATGATAGTAGATGCATAATAACATGGATACAAGGTGAAATCAATGGTGGTACGGACTTAGATAAAGTGTGGTACGTTGTTAACTAATTGTAGTATAACATGAATTTATAATGGTACGGGGTGAATTAATAGTGGTATGAGATTAATAAAATATATTTACTGTGTGATGAATTGTGGCACGAGGGGTACTAATGGTAGTCCGAGATTAAATAAAGTGTAGTATGTGGTTGAATTAGGTGTGATAAATATTATATATGTGGTGGTACGGGGTGAATAAATTGTGATACAGACTTTAATAAATTGTGCTACAAACTTAATAAAGTGTCGTACAGTGTGAATTAATTGTAGTATAAGGTGAACTAATGGTGGTACTAGAATATATTGTGTTACGAGTTTAAAAAATGTGTGGTGTGATATGAATTAATGGTGGTACGGGCTTAAACAAAGTGTGATTAGAGATGGATTAATTGTGGCACATACTAAAATATATGGTGATACGAGCTTAAATGCATATACAAAACATATGATGGTACAAGCTTAATGAAAGTGTGGTACGAAGGTGAATTAATTGTGGTATAGGGTGAATTAAGTGTGTTACGGGATGAATTAAATGTGGTACGGGATGAATTAATAGTGGTACGAGCTTATTGTATTCAATTTATTTAGTTAATTCAATAAGGGTATACTTGTCCAAATAATTATTTTCTTGGCTAAAAAAGAACAATTTAAAACTTAATGACATAAAAAAATTTATTTTTTGACAAATGGCTATTTATAACTCTATCCCAAAAAAATTACACTTATTTAAAAGGAAAGTGTTAAAAACGGATTATAATCTAAAATGAAAATAACTACCTCGACTATATGGGATTAAAACCGTTTTCGTCCCGTAACTTTTTACCTTTTTCTTTTTGGTCCCATACTTATTTACTTTTTTGATTTAGTCCCACAACAATTCAAATTTACCCAAATTAGTCCCAAATGGCCGAAAAATTCGTGAAACGACGTCGTTTTGATCACGTGCCGGTCACGTGCTAATATTTTCCGGCGAAATAGGAAGTATTAAAACCGTTTTCGTCCCGTAACTTTTTACCTTTTTCTTTTTGGTCCCATACTTATTTACTTTTTTGATTTAGTCCCACAACAATTTAAATTTATCCATATTAGTCCCAAACGGCCGGAAAACTCGTGAAACGACGTCGTTTTGGGACAGTTCTCTGTATTCTGAACCATTCTCTGATACTTCCCACGAGGTCTCCTTCTTACTTCCTTCATGGTCTTCCATCCCAAAATCGGGGCCTTCCATTAAAGGAGTTAACGGCTGTGGAGACCACCTGTATTTTCTTCGACTTCTCTGGATGCCATAACTTTCTGCAATTTATTCGAAATGAAGAGTTTATAAGAGAAAAAAGATTTTAGAGGTAGCTTTTATTTTTTTGTTTGTTTTAACTGCAGGTAACTTTATTTTTAGTTTTAAGGTTTTTTTTTATTGAAAAAATGTGTTGAAAAATATTTTTTTAGTTTTATATTTATTTTACAAAAGAAATTACTTAGTCAGCGTGCCACGTCCGCAAAATGGGACCTGTCATCCTATTCCGTCGAAAAATATTAGCATGTGACTAACACGTGACCAAAACGACGTCGTTTCACGAGTTTTTCGGCCATTTGGGACTAATTTGGGTAAATTTGAATTGTTGTGGGACTAAATCGAAAAAGTTAATAAGTATGGGACCAAAAAGAAAAAGGTAAAAAGTTACGGGACGAAAACGATTTTAATCCCTCGACTATATAGACATCCTTTATAGGTGTTAGTTAGTGATTGCTATATTATAGGGATTTAAATCAAATTTGTCCTCTATCTTTTCACCTTTATTTAAATGGTCCTTTATTTATTTGCTTTCATTTTAGTCCAGTATCTATTCAAGTTTCGCCAAAATGGTTCTAATTTGGTGAAAAATGATCCTAATTGATTTTTTGTATTTTATATCAAGTTTTTTTTATTTGGCAAAGACTGTCATTTGGCGTGCCACATTGAAAAAATAAAACCCACATCATAGGCTTCCCCCGATAAACTAGTGCTCATGACAAAAAGTTGGTATTTTGTGTTTTTGCATTCAATTAGGACCTAATTGGAGAAATGCGAATTGATACGGGACTAAATTTGTAAAAAGAATAAATAGAGGACCGAAACGGTGAGGTTTTGTAAATTTTTAGGCCAATTAGGATTATTTTGGTGAAACTTGAATAGATATGGAACTAAATTGGTAAAACAAATAAATAGAGGACCATTTTGATAAAGGGTGAAAGGATAGAAGACGAATTTGGCTTAAATCCCCTATATTATACCTAGTTTTTTCCAAAGTTCTGGGGTTTCGTATGTAAGTCTGCCTCTTTATACAGTTTCATTAAACTTTTGTCTTTTTGGGATCTGTGAAAATCATCTGCTTATCTGATCCTGTTGTGAGTGTGTTTATTAGTTTGCTCGTATTTCGTTGTTATACTTATAATAATACTTCTGTGTCTTGATCTTGAATGTTTTGAAGGTTAATCAACTAAAGCACATTTACTATAAGCGCTTATACTTCAATTATTGGTTTGGATGCTCATCTTAACTAGTTTCATATACAATTATAATTATTAATCGTTTACTTTAGTAAATTATTGAGGTTGCACTTGGTTAAAGTTTTTCAATTGAAATGAAAATGAATTTTTTGTTTCCATGTAAGCCCTTAATATATTATAGGAAAGATTGTATTTATAGTGATTGTATTATTAGTATTGTGCTCTAAATTTGAAAAAAAAAAAATTGACAAAAAGAGATTGTTTGTTGCAATATTAGAAAAATGGTTGGGGAGATCTGATTGTAGAAGGAAGAAAGATTAATAAAAATAGATAATAATTACACATTTTCATTGAAGGTTTTCCAACCGTGCGCCCCTGAATGCATTGTGACTTCATCTTTTACAACTAAATTATTGATGTTGTGGTCAAATATAGTTAGATACATAGGAACTAATTAATGTTTTATTAGAGTTTTTACGGTGGATTTTGAAAATTTAGTGGATCTTGAAATTATTTTTTGATAAATAGTAGCAGTGTAAGTTTGTTTTGTGATTTAAAACAGGGTGAGATTTAATTAATTTATATGAAACCAATGCGTATAAATGAATTATGCAACACTAATATATATTTGTTGAGTGTGATAGCAATGAGTGGAATGAGAATAAATTTGAAAAACAAATAAAAAAGAAAAGTTAGAATAGATTTAAGGGGCAAAAAAGTATAATTTTATGACAAACATAAAAACTTCTTTAAACCATATTCATGTCATCATGTGAACTCTCTTCTCTTACTTATCAATGATTAGTATAAGAAATGTTACTATTTAGTTGTTAGTGAGAAGAGAACAACACATAAAAAAAATAAAAAAATAAACAATTATATTTGAAGGATAAAAAAAAAAGGGAGAAAAACAAAATTGCCCAAAATTTAAAGAGGCACTTGATTTTTGCCCTACTTTTTAAAAATGATGTTTTTTGCCCAAAAAATGTTGGCAAAATGGTTGGCAAAGAGTTGACACTCATGCCAACCTGTGTGTCAATCATTCGCCAACCTTTTGTCAACATTTTTTGGGCAATATACATCTTTTGTAAAAAAAAGGGCAAAAATCAAGTGCCCCTTAAATTTTGGGCACTTTTGTGTATTTTCACAAAAAAAAAAAAAAAAAAAAAAAAAACTCACTTGAAATTAAACCTATCTAAGAAAAGTTGGGACGGACGCACATAGGGGCCTAGGGGGCTACTGCGCCCCACTAGAGTTTTGAAAAATTCAATTGACCAAAATTTAAAGTAAAAACAGATGGTCTAGCGGTTGTATTGCTTTGATTTAGCTTTGTAGTCTTGGGTTCAAAACACAATTTCATATTTATAATCAATATTATGGTGATACTTTTCACACAAAATCAACTCGCTATCTAAAATTATACATGCTGGGTGATATTTAAAATTTGAGATAAAAGGGGCATGACTCACAAATTAATTTTGTATTCTAATCCTTATAGTAGTTTATGAAAAATGGTGATTTGTATAGAGAGTGAAGGCATGTCGAGCATAGCAAAGAGACTAGCACAGCTCTCCCCACAATCACAAACCTTACCTTCCATATACAGAGTCCCCAGGCAATTGAGTGATGTGAACCGGAAATAGTGGCAATTGGTCCTTACCATCATGGTAAACCACGGAGGAACTCAAGTTGCGTTACTTTGTTTCCCTTCGCCAGCGCAAACCCGAGATACAAGCTGAACATTACATCTCAGCCATCCAAGGGATTGCAAATAAGGCACGTGATTGCTACGCAGAACCATCCACACTCCTTGATTCACCCGATCGTCATCAGTTTAATGATATGTTGGTGCTGGATGGTTGCTTCATTCTTGAAGTAATACGAGACTCCACGCTTTATAAGCGCACCTTTCCTGCCAAATCGAGCTTTCAAACTCTGCAACTGGACCTGATACTGTTGGAGAATCAGATCCCCCTGTTTGTTTTGCGCGATCTTTTTGACCTCATTAAAGGACCAGAGCAGCAAAGCTCGTTGGAGGAACATTTATTGCGACTCTGGAACTGGAATGATTTTTTTCCCTAGAGAAGCGTACAGAGCGACAGAGATTAATTTAGATGAGGTAAAAGATATACTTGATTTGGTTTACAGCAATTGGGCTCTACCCTCCTCTTCACCCATTCCTCGTCACACCAGATCAAAACCAATTCAATATTGTTGTCCCACAAGTTCAGACATCAATCATCGTGTAATCCCCTCTGCGTCAGAACTCAAAGATGCTAACGTCAAGTTTCGTAATAAGGGGTACGACTCGGGCACCAGTTTTTTAGATGTAAAGTTCAATTGGTGATGCCGAGTTTGTTGAGAAACCTGATTGCGCACGAGCAATTATTTCCCAAAGATAAGGCTACGGATTATGCGACCTTGTTGGATTGCCTCATCAATACTTCAAAAGACGTCCAGATTCTTTGCCGCAAAAAGATAATCGAGAATTTGTTGGGCAGCGATGAAGCGGCTGTGGAGTTTGTGAACAGACTTACCCAAAATGTTTTCATTTACGGTGAGCGTTTCTTTTACGAAAATATGTTCGATAATATTAATGTTCACCACCAAAATCGTTGGAATAAAACGGTAGCTGCGTTCCATCGAGACTATTTCAGCAGTGCTTGGGCCTATATTGCCTTTTTTGGGGGTGCTCTTACTCACTCTTGCTCAAACTATCTTCTCTGCATTCCAGGTGTGGGGAAAGCCCAAGTGATGGTGATTGGAGCTTTCATTTGTAAGGATTGTAAGTCGTGGAATTTGATTTGATTTCTGCTACACTTTTGAATTCAAACTTCATTTCTAGAGATTGTAAGTCCAATAATTTGATTTGGTTTCCACTCTGCCTTTCAATGTGTTAATTGTTAGAGAAAATGGTTCGTGGTATTAATTTATAATTAATTAGTATTAAAGTTTAATTGAGACTTTAATAGTTGACCAATTAATTTTGGGTGTTGAAATTAATTTCTCGGAAATTAATTGTTACATGAGCGGTCTACTCTCGGAGTAGATGAGAATGGTGTATTCATAGTCGCAAAACCGATTTTCGGTGAGTGAGAAATTGAATCGGAAGTCGAAAGGTTCAACACCTAATTTTGGGAATTAAATGAATCATTTAATTCATCCCACATTGGAATTTTAGAATACTAATATACATGATATTAGTATGAGAATAATAAAGTATAATAAATTATAGTTGATTGTTAGTCAATCAAAGTTGCCACACGCGCGCCGCGCTGCGCCCGTGGCCTTGGTCTTGACAATTGGACTTTGGGCCTTGGGCCCAGTGGGTATCTAATTTTTTGGAGAACAAAAATTAGGATATAAGGGTCCACAGAATTTGGGTCGATTGGGTTCAGAGACCCACCCGGTTAGAGAGGTCAAAACCGGATCGTCAGATACTTCATAAGAGCACATAAAACACATGTGCTAAATTCATGGGACGTTACCAGCGTGGTTTAAGGAAATGCGTTACGGGTCAACTTCTGTTACAGACTTGCCACCAACGAAAACGCGTCCGCATTTAATGCCCACGCGGTTTTTCCTTCTGCATTGAGTGGAGGTTCGCCTATAAATAGCGTCCTCATGCATTTGTCTGGCCACACACTTGAAAAATCTTCTCTTCTCCCTCTCTCTCTCTGCATATAGAGTCTTAAGAGCCAGTCCAGTTCGAAAATCTCGTTTTGTTTGCTGGAGCTCCAAGACCTGTGGTGCTACACTCTTGGAGACGACAGTGACGTTTTACCTTTGGGGACAAATTTTCAAGACCGAAGAGCACTACCGGGGAAATTTTGTCTTGCGGGAAGAGGGTTTCCTCGACTCTTCACCTTTGCTGCTGTTTCTTTTTCTTTCCTCTCATTGTAATAAGTATTCGAGTTGTAATTTTCTTTTTTATTTTTTGAATTATTATTTCCGCAGTCAAATCCTTTTTTTTTTCTACAACAATCGCAAGACAAAAATCTCATTTTTAAAAAATGATTGACGACAATAACAATTCGGAGTCTGCTAACCAGGGAAACAATGTTGTTCCCTCTGGTACTCCCATTCCCCAGGGCACCACTACCCCCGTTCCCCCTGTAACTGTCCATATTGGGCAGGCCTCTAATCCCTCTGTGGTGAGCCCTTTCGCGTTTGATAACTCAAGACCTTTTATGGTCCTAAGTGAGAGACCCGAAAAGTTTTCGGGTAAGAACTTCAAGAGGTAGCAACAGCGTATGCTGTTCTTTCTGACCACCTTGAGGTTGGCGAGGTTCCTTACTGAGGACCCGCCTGCGGTCATTGAGAACGATACGCAGAATGAGGAAGTTCATGCTCGCTGGTGGAAACACGACTTCTATGCTCAGAATTACATTTTGAGTGGTCTGACAGATGCTTTATATAGTGTCTACCAGAAGTGCAAAACGACCAAGGAAATGTGGAATTCCTTGGAGGCCAAATATGTGGCCGAGGATGCCGGTACTAAGAAGTACTTGGTTGGGAAGTTCTTGAACTTAAAGATGGTGGACTCGAAGTCTGTCGTCGAACAAGTTCAAGAATTTCAGTTGATTCTGCACGACATTGCTGCAGAAGGGATGATACTGCCAGATGCTTTCCAAGCCGCTGCAGTAATTGAGAAACTGCCTCCAAGCTGGAAGGAGTTTCAGAGTCACTTGAAGCTGAAGAAAAAGAGTATGACCCTGCAAGAGGTCATAGGCAAACTTCAGATTCGTGAGGGTGGACTGGAGAGGAACAGGGGCCAGGAAGAGGCCAAAGCTAATTTGATGGAGTCAAAGAAGCGCAAGAGGCCAAATTCTGACAAAGGCAAACAACCAGTTGTAACTCGACCCAAATTTACTGGTGATTGTTACAACTGTGGAAAGCCGAACCACATTGCAAGATTCTGCAAGGCCCCGAAGAAAGATGACAAAGGCAAGGGCAAGCAGTCCAATACGAACGTGGTTGAAGTGGAGTTCACTGAAGAGGACCTTGCTGCAGTGACCACTGAAGTGAACCTCGTGGGCAACCCAAAGGAGTGGTTCATTGATACGGGGGCTACCTGTCATGTCTGTTCTGACAGGAACACTTTCTCAACCTATGAGCCAGCCAATGGGAGAAAGCTGCACATGGGGAATCAAGCTACGTCTGAGGTGGCTGAGGTTGGCAACGTTGTTCTGAAGCTGACCAGTGAGAAGAACATCACACTGAGAGATGTCCTACATGTCCCGGATATTCGCAAGAACCTCATCTCCGGCTCTGTACTAGTGAAGAATAATTTTAAACTTGTATTCGAGTCTAATAGGGTTGTTCTTAGCAAGTTCTCAGTGTACCTAGGTTATGGATATGTCCATGATGGTCTGTTTAAGATGAGTGCCATTGTTGTACACCCCAAGGGGAAATCTGTTATGAATAAAGAAGCTTCTACTTCTTCTTATATCGCTGAATTTTCAGATTTATGGCACTGCAGATTGGGACATGTAAATGTTAAATCGATAAAACGGCTAGTAAGTTTAAATTTACTAGATATAAAGAATGTCGATTTAAATAACAAATGCAAAATTTGTGTAGAAGCTAAGATGACAAAGTTGCCTTTCCCTTCGGTTGAAAGGAACTCAGAACCTCTAGAATTAATTCACACTGATGTGTGTGATTTAAAATTCGTACAAACTAGAGGAGGGAAGAAGTACTTCATCATTTTCATAAATGATAGTACGAGGTTTTTCCATGTTTACCTTTTACACAGTAAGGATGAAGCGTTAGACGCTTTTAAACTGTACAAAAGTGAAGTGGAAAACCAGTTGAATAGACGAATCAAAATGGTTCGTAGTGATAGAGGAGGAGAGTATGTAGCACTATTTGAGAAGATATGCTCCGAATCTGGAATCATACATCAAACTACTTCTCCTTACTCGCCTCAATCTAATGGTGTTGCGGAACGAAAGAACCGAACACTCAAAGATATAATGAATGTTATGCTTATTAGCTCCGGTTTACCGCAAAACTTGTGGGGGGAAACCATTCTGTCGGCTAACCACATTTTGAACAAAATTCCACATAAGAGTAAAGATACGACTCCTTATGAATTGTGGAAGGGGAGGAAACCGTCGTATAAATACCTCAAAGTGTGGGGGTGTTTATCAAAGGTTGAAGTGCCTCTACCTAAACAAGTTAAAATCGACCCTAAAATGGTTGATTGTATATTTGTTGGGTATGCACTGAATAGTAGTGCCTATCGTTTTCTGATTCACAAAACATAAGTTCCCGATATGACATAAGACACTTATATAGAATCGAGAAATGCTGTGTTTTTTGAAAACATCTTTTCTTGCAAGACCAAGGAAGATGAGATATCAACCAAAAGACCTCGAAATAAGGATGTTGATGAGGATGATGGTCCGTCCACTCAAGATAGTGGCGAGTTACGACGCAGCAAGAGAGCTAAGATAATTAAAACCTTTGGTCCCGATTTCATCACTTACGTGTTGGAAGAGGAACCTAGGACTATCAAAGATGCTCTATCTAGGCCAAAAGCTCCGCTCTGGCAAGAGACGATTAACAGTGAAATCGACTCTATCATGCAAAACCACACGTGGGAGTTGGTTGATCTCCCACAAGGTTGCAAACCCTTAGGATGCAAATGGATCCTTAAAAGAAAGTATAAAGCGGATGGGTCAGTTGAAAAATACAAAGCCCGCTTAGTGGCCAAAGGGTTCAAACAAATCGAAGGGTACGATTTCTTTGATACCTATTCACCTGTAACGAGGATTGCCTCCATTAGGGTGCTAATCGCGGTTGCTGCCTTGCACAATCTCAAAATTCACCAAATGGATGTTAAAACTGTATTTCTCAATGGTGAAATGGATACATATATCTATATGGATCAACCAGAGGGGTTTGTAGCACCTGGAAATGAGAAAAATGTGTGCAAACTAGTGAGGTCGTTGTATGGGCTTAAGCAAACTCCAAAACAATGGCATTTGAAATTTGATAGCACCATGTTATCAAATGGCTTTCGAATTAATGAGTGTGAAAAATGTGTGTACGTGAAAAGTACACCGAAAGGATTTGTCATATTGTGTCTATACGTTGATGACATGCTCATTATGAGTAATGATCATGATTTACTCATTAGTACGAAACACATGTTGAGTCGAAACTTCGACATGAAAGATTTGGGTGTTGCTGACGTGATTCTAGGAATCAAGATCAGCAGGACATCGAATGACATATCTTTAACACAATCTCACTATGTAGAGAAAGTGCTAAAGAAGTTCAATGCCTTTGATGATCCACCTGCAAAGTCCCCATTGGACATGAGTGTGCATTTGAGCAAAAACAGAGGTAGTCCAGTAGCTCGACAAGAATATGCTAGAGTTATCGGTAGCATAATGTACATTTCGAATTGTATGCGTCTCGATATAGCATGTGCGGTGAATAAACTTAGTAGATTCACAAGTAATCCAAGCAATGAGTATTGGAATGCACTCAGGAGAGTTTTGAAGTACTTAAAGTATACTCTCGACTTTGGGCTACAGTACACTAGGTATCCTGCTGTACTTGAAGAGTACTGCGATGCTAATTGGATATCAGACACTAAAGAATCATTCTCCACTAGTGGATATGTATTCACTATGGGAGGAGCAGTTGTGTCCTGGAGATCGACTAAGCAAACATGCATAGCCCGATCCACCATGGAATCGGAATTCATAGCTTTGGACATAGCTGGTGAAGAAGCAGAGTGGCTTCGAAATTTCCTCGAGGATATTCCATGTTGGGATAAACCCGTACCTACGATAATGGTACATTGCGACTGTCAAGCCGCAATTGGTAGGGCTTTAAGTGACATGTATAACGGAAAGTCTAGACACATTCGTCGTAGACATAATCTTGTGAGACAATTGATCTCAAGTGGTGTGATGTCAATAGACTATGTGAGGTCTAAGGACAATCTTGCGGATCCGTTAACTAAGAGTATAAATCGAGATCAATTATCTAAACTGTCAGAAGGAATGGGTCTAAAATCCATAAAGTAAACTAAAGCAGTGGTAACCCAACCAAGTTGACTGGAGATCCCAAGATCTTGGTTCAACGGGAAAACTAAGTTGTGGATGTTAGAGGATGCACTTGGTAACCCGACCATTCCTTAGAGGACAGTGCACCAAGTGAGAACCCGTATGTGGTATAGGCTAAGTCTATACGACTTTTAATGAATCCTAAGTCCATATGGGGGACGGAGTATTGCGGGATACTCAAGAGGAGTTCACCTATGTGTTGGAGTTATACCTGAAAGTATACTTTTACTTTGTATAACTCGTGTATCCAACACTTGTTTATGAGAATAATTCTTTTATCGCATATGCTTTAGATATGATTGAATGTTGAATATTTATTGCAAACAGTTCATAATAGTACTAGTTACATTGTAGTTAATGTGGTGATACCCTATCACGGAAGATAACATTAACAATTTCCTTGTAACTAAACGTACATTTTCACGACTTAGGTGGAATTGAACAAACCGCCGTGAAAGGTAGATGTGTAAGTCTCAGATTGGTCTGTCTTGACTAAGAGATTGCACTAGCACATTTAGTATGTGTTGAAGAGGACCTACAACGAGGATAAATTCTTCTGTTCTGAAATGTGAAGAATTAGACCTTAGTGGTTGTTGATTTCTTAATCTCTGTCACTTAAATAGGACCGTGTGTGCTTAATGATTACTGCTTTGATTCATGGGGTGAGAATCATTGTGACTTCGAACTTTGTGTCTTGGGCAGTAATATTAATCATACGACGGTTGCTAAGATTTAATACGAAGAAACGCGTGCGAGTACGGCTCGTGTGATTAGTCCCTTTGGTGGGCTCAGAAGTTTTATCGTACCAAATCTTGCAAGTGAAGAATTAGTTTCTTCGGTACGGATAATAATGTTGAGCTGTCTTTACTCCAAGGTGAAATATATTAATTAATTTAGAGCTATTCAGAAGCTTAATTAATTAATGGACTTGATAATCTTAAACGCGGGAAATAATAACCGGGAGCCCATATTATCGTAATATGAATTAAGATGGATAGTGCAATATTAATTTATTAGTGGTAATAATTAATATTAATGGATTGAATTATATTGGGGCTCAATATTGAAATTCAGAAGTCCATTAGGAGGTCCAATCTTAATTCTCCTTAAAGGCCCCTCAAGTAGCCCATTAAGTAGCCCAATAATGATAAGGTAATTAAAATAAAAAGATAATATTATGCTGATTTTCTTTGAATTTTCGAAAATTGTATGTATTAGGAGAGAAAAGATTTTGTTGATTTTCTTGGAAAGATATTATGGAAGATAAGTATTATTGGAATACAAGATTATCTCATATATTCAAGAAGATCCAAATCTTGGATTCTTCTCCTATTATTTTCGAAAATTACAAGTCAAAAAGGAGTGTGAGATTTTTGTGGAATATTTTATTATGGAGAAAAGAATATATGAGATATATTCAAGATTTCTTAAAGACTAAGAAAAGATTTTTCTCCAGGCCCATAAAATATATAAAAATTTCGGCCACTTCATTATAAATAGGGGTGATTATTTCATCCCCAAGTACATAATTTCATGTGTTGGAAAAATCAAGAGCATATATATATATTTTTTTCCTTAGTTATTTAAATTACTTGAAAGCATCTCCCACCGGTGATCAAGTAAGACGAAAGGGAAATACTTGAGAAGGTTTTTGGGTTGATAAAGCGTGATCGTGATTGTTCCGTTTATTCAAATGCCAATTCTACAAGAGGTACGTAAGTCACATAAATTCTTGTTTATTCCGCCTAGATTTTATGTGAATTAATTCAACATGCATGATGATAAATTTGTTGTTGGAATTATTATTTGAATTAATTAGGATTAATTTATGCTAGTAATAATTAAATTTAAATTCGTATTTAAATTTCATCCCGAATAGTTCCCGGGCACCCCTATTTTACCAACAACTGGTATCAGAGCCACTGTTTCGGGCTCTGATCTTTAAATTGGAATTTAAATTGTTAGACATTAAATTGAAATTGGATAGTAGAATTGCTAGATCTTTTTTGCAGGTATCCAATTGTCATGGTTTTAATGTTGTTAATTTTTCATGCGTGTGAATTAATTGTTTTTAATTCGATTCGTTCGAATTCGTTTTTCTCGTGAGAAAATCCACGAGTAGATTAGTTATTTTTATTTTGATTTGATCATTGTAATAGACTTGTCTAGATCTAGTATTTATTTTTTCTTGAAAAATAAATTGTAACCGGATCGAGACGAAGAACGAAGAATTAAAGACGGCGTACCCAGACGACGCATGCATGTGCGACACATGCATGGACGTAAAATCATGCATGGGGTGAGAAACGAGAATGAACGGCGAAACCCGGTGCGCAGGGTGCGCGAGGCGCACGACCCGGGCGCACGACGGGGTGCGGCATGGCGCGGGCGCGCGCGCACGTAAGCGTCGCCCGGCGGCCAGCTGCTCGGCGCCGTGCCGGGTGGCGTGCGGGCCCACCCTGTGGGCCGACGCGTGCCGTATCTCGGGCCTTGGAATTTTTTTAAAATTAATTTTAGTTCTGCATTTTTTTGTGTGATTTTAAACGTCGTCCCGAACCCCAAACGATGCTATTTTTGATGAAGTGTTGCTGTTCGAGTGAGAGCGTGTCGAGACGAACGATGGAAAGCAACAAGGACGATATTTCGTATCAAGACGTGAAGAAATTAAACCGTGACAATTGGATTTGAGTGCTCCAATGTGTTTAATTCTGTTTTGATGGATGTTTTATTTCGTGCACTTATTATTATTTGTTAATATGTGTTTTCATGAATTTATTGTCCAAGAAAAACCTTACTTTCGAAAATTACTAAGTATGTTTATTTAATCGCAATTTTATTCCGGATATTAAAATTGGATTAATTTGGCCTCCATAATTTATTTATTTGTGAAGTCTTTTTGGAATACATTTCCCCCTCGGATTGGCCAAAAATACGGATTTCACATGAATAAATTCCGAAAGGATGATTGTGGATTATTACTAGTGGCGGTATTGACCCTCACCACGAGTGGCTTGCTCAAAGCGAAATAATAATCCTGTATTTAATTATGGTTATTACTTAGGCATAAGAAATTGATATTAACTTACTCCCCTCGGAGTCCCTATCAATTTTTATGTGGTTAAAGTGGGAGCCAACTATTAATTTTGGATTAAGGATTTGTAACTTTTAAGTTTGTGATCCGCTTGAATGTATTTAAATGTATAGACCACCCCTCATGGCACATTTAAATTGTTTCGAGATGTTGGTTGATGCATGATTATATTGTTTTAAGGTTTCAATATAATTGATGTGATCGAATTATGTGATAATTTCGTATTTTTCTAGATATTGATATGAATGTATGTTTTATTCTCAGTTCATCATGTCGCAACCTTTTAATCCACTGTTTAGTATACTTAAAGATAACAAACTTGTTGGTGAGAACTATGTTGATTGAAAATGTTACATGAATATGGTCCTACCTGCGCAAGAGCACTATTGAATATTTAGCGTTGACGTACCCAAGAAACCTAATGATAAGTCAAGTAATGGGGAAAAGGGCGGTATTCGATGATTGGAAGCATTCCAATGAGCACATGAAGCGTATCATCTTGACATTTATGTCTGAAGATTTGAAACGCATTCATGAAGGCATTGAAGCGGCTGTTGATATCATGAATAGCCTTGAAGAGATGTTTCAACATCAGAACCCCATGGCGAATCTGTTCACCATTCGTGAGAAGCTCACGAAGGAAATGGTGAAGGGAACACCTGTAAGGGATCATGTTCTCAAATTTAGGCGTGAGTTTGAAAAACTCGAGTTTCTTGGTGCCGGACAAAGTGAAGAAAGTCAAATCAATTCCATACTCCTAAAGCTATCGAGCAGTTTTGATGGGTTCTTTTGGGAATACGTATTATCGGAACACAAGTTCACTTTAGATACCCTGCTCAAAGCTCTGATAACGGTAGAGTCATACTTAGGGAGTAAGGATGAGGCTTTGGTGATCAAGAGCTTTTTCTCGAAATCTAGGCCAATGAAAGGTAAGATTGAGAAGAAGGAGATTGATCGGAACCAAACCAGTAGACTCACTCTTGGTGGCAAAGAAAGAGCATTCAAGCCGTACGGCGTGAAGATATCCGGTAAGAGTAAGTGCTTCAATTGGGGGGAGAAAGGACATTGGAGGTCTGCCTGTTCCAAGCCTAAGAGGCTAGGAAAGTTAGGTAATTCACATGCCTTAGTCGTCGAAACTTGTGAAGTGGCGTATGCTGTCCATTCGTGGATAGTGGATACGAGAGCCGCTGATCACATTTGTTTTATTTTGCATGGGTTCAAGTTAACACGGCGACTTAGCGGAGGTGAGATCCCCATCACACCGGGCAATGCTACGAGAGTGGCAGCTGAAGCAGTGAGAGAAGTGCGCCTATCTTGTGAAGATAGAGTTATGGTCTTGAGAGACGTTCTTCATGTTCCTAGTTTAGAAAAAACTCAACCTTCAGTTTCTAAACTGTTTTGAATAGATACTCAGTTTCTTTTAATAAGGATGTTATTATTTCTTGAAACGATGAGTTTATCTGTTCCAGAACTTCAATGGATGATCTTTATACCATTATTTGGGCACACCACTCACAAAATTGAATATAATAACACATTGATTATTTCGAGTAATAAAAGAAAGCATTCTTCGGACATGAACGAAACACTTCTATGGCATCTTAGATTAGGTCATATTAATCTAACACGGATACAAAGGTTGGTGAAAAATGAATCCTTGGAGTCACTTCAAGTTGAGTCATTTCCAACTTGTGAATCCTTTTTAGAGGGTAAAATTGTTGGAGTTATACGTGAAAGTAATCTTTTACTTTGTATAACTCGTGTATCAAACACTCGTTTTATGAGAATAATTCTTTTATCACATTTGCTTTAGTTATGATTGAATGTTGAATTTCTATTACAAACCGTTCAATAAATGGTACTAGTTACATTGTAGTTAATGTAGTGATACCCGATCACGGAAGACATCATTAACGGTTTCCTTGTAACTAAACGTACATTTTCACGACCTAGGTGGAATTGAACAATCCGCCGTGAAAGGTCGATGTGTAAGGCTCAGATTGGTCTGTCTTGACTAAGAGATTGCACTAGCACATTTAGTATGTGTTGAAGAGGACCTACATCGAGGATAAATTCTTCTGTTCTGAAAGGTGAAGAATTAGACCTCAGTGGTTGTTGATTTCTTAATATCCGTCACTTAAATAGGACCGTGTGTACTTAATGGTTACTGCTTTGATTCATGTTGGGTGAGAATCATTGTGACTTCGAACTTTGTGTCTTGGGCAGTAATATTAATCATACGACGGTTGCTAAGATTTAATACGGAGAAACGCGTGCGAGTACAGCTCGTGTGATTAGTCCCCTTGGTGGGCTCAGAAGTTTTATTGTACCAAATCTTGCAAGTGAAGAATTAGTTTCTTCGGTACGAATAAGAATGTTGAGCTGTCTTTACTCCAAGGTGAAAGATGTTAATTAATTTAGAGCTATTCAGAAGCTTAATTAATTAATGGACTTGATAATCTTAAATGCGGGAAATAATAACCGGGAGCCCATATTATCGTAATATGGATTAAGATGGATAGTGCAATATTAATTTATTAGTGGTAATAATTAATATTAATGGGCTGAATTATATTGAGGCTCAATATTGAAATTCAGAAGTCCATTAGGAGGTTCAATCTTAATTCTCCTTAAAGGCCCCTCAAGTAGCCCAATAATGATAAGGTGATTAAAATAAAAAGATAATATTATGCTGGCTTTTCTTCATATTTTCGAAAATAAGTAATTTAAGGAGAGAGAAGATTTTGTTGATTTTCTTGAAAAGATATTATGGAAGATATGTATTCTTGGAATACAAGAATATCTCATATATTCAAGAAGATCCAAATCTTAGGATCTCTACATGATATTTTCGAAAATTACCCTTAATTAGGAGAGTGAGATTTTTGTGGAATATTTTATTATGGAGAAAATAATATTTGAGATATATTCAAGATTTCTTAGAGACTAAGAAAAGATTTTCTCCAGGCCCATAAATTCCCTACAAATTTCGGTCACTACTCTTATAAATAGGGGATGATTATTTCATCCCCAAGTACATAATTCCAGGTGTTGGAAAAATCAAGAAGCATAGATATTTTTCTTTTTCCTTAGTTTATTAAATTACTTGAAAGCATCTCCCACCGGTGATCAAGTAAAGCGAAAGGGAAATACTTGAGAAGGTTTTTGGGTTGATAAAGCATGTACGAGAGTCCCGTTTTATTCAAAGGCCAAGTTCTACAAGAGGTACGTAAATCACATATTTACTTGTTTATTCTGCCATAGTTAATATGTGAAATTAATTCAACATGCATGATGAAAATTCGTTGTTGGAATTATTATTTGAATTAATTAGGATTAATTCATGCTAGTAATAATTGAATTTAAATTCGTATTTAAATTTCATCCCGAAAAGTTCCCGGGCACCTCTATTTTCCCAACAACTGGTATCAGAGACACGATTTCGGGCTCTGATCTTTAAATTGGAATTTAAATTGTTAAACATTAAATTTGAAATTGGATAGTAGAATTGCTAGATCTTTTTTGCAGGTATCCAATTGTCATGGTTTTAATGTTATTAATATCATGCGTGTGAATTAATTGTTTTTAATTCGATTCGTTCGAATTCGTTTTTCTCGTGAGAAAATCCACGAGTAGATTAGTTGTTTTTATTTTGATTCGATCATTGTAATAGACTAGTCTAGATCTAATATTTTTTTTTTGTAAAATAAATTATAACCGGATCGTGACGAAGAACGAAGAATTAAAAACGGCGTACCCGGATGACGCATACAAGCGTGGCGCGTGTATGGACGTAAAATCATGCAAGGGGTGAAGAAAACTAGGACGAACGGCGAAAAACGGCGCACGGGGTGCAAGGCGCACGACCCGCGCGCGACGGGAGGCCGGCGCCGCGCGCACGCGCGCGCGCGCCTCGGGTGCGCCTCGGGTGCACCTCGTGTGCGCCTCGGCACGGCTCCTGCAGCGCTTCGGCGCTTTTTGGGCCGTGAGGCGCGCGGGCCCACTTCGTGGGCCGACGCGCGCCGTATCTCGGGCCGTAGAATTTTTCGATTCGTGTTTTTTTTTTCGTGTGACTTTAAACGTCGTCCCGAACCCCAAACGATGCTGTTTTTGATGAAGTGTTGCTGTTCGAGTGGGAGCGTGACGAGACGAACGTCGGAAAGTAACAAGGACGATTTTTCGCATCAAGATGTGAAGAAATTAAACCGTGACAATTGGAATTGAGTGCTCCAATGTGTTTAATTTTGTTTTGATGGATGTTTTATTTCGTGCAATTATTATTATTTGTTAATATGTGTTTGCATGAATTTAATTGTCCAAGAAAAACCTTACTTTCGAAAATTACTAAGTATGTTTTTATAATCACAATTTTATTCCGGATATTAAAATTGGATTATTTTGGCCTCCATAATTTATTTATTTGTGAAGTTCTTTTGGAATACATTTCCCCCTCGGATCGGCCAAAAGAACGGATTTCACATGAATAAATTCCGAAAGGATGATTGTGGATTATTACTAGTGGCGGTATTGACCCTCACCACGAGTGGCTTGCTCAAAGCGAAATAATAATCCTGTATTTAATTATGGTTATTACTTAGGCATAGGAAATTGATATTAACTTACTCCCCTCGGAGTCCCAGTCAATTTCTATGTGGTCAAAGTGGGAGCCAACTATTAATTTTGAATTAAGGATTTGTAACTTTTAAGTTTGTGATCCGCTTGAATGTATTTAAATGTATAGACCACCCCTCGTGGCACATTTAAATTGTTTCGAGATGTTGGCTGATGCATGATTATATTGTTTTAAGGTTTCAATATAATTGATGTGATCGAATTATGTGATAATTTCGTATTTTTTTAGATATGAATGTATGTTTTATTCTCATTTCATCATGTCGCAACCTTTTAATCCACTATTTAATATACTTAAAGTTCATAAACTTTTTGGAGAGAATTATATCGATTGGAAATGTAATTTTAAATCTGTCCTTACTGCACGAAAACACAATTGGGTTATTCACGTTAATAAACCCGGTAAGCCTAATGATAAGTCAAGCAATGGGAAAAAGGCAGTTTATGATTGACAGCGTGATAACATGAAGTGCATCATCTTGACATCTCTGTCTGAGGATGTGAGGCGCGTTCATGAAGCCATTGTATCCACTGTTGAAATCATGGAACACCTTGAAGAGATGTTTTTACATCAGAATCCCATGACTAATCAGTTCACCAAACATGACTCGGTCAAGTTGGAAATGGTGGAAGGAACGCCCGTGAGGGAGCACGTTCTTGAGATAATGGCATACCTTAACAAGTTGGAAGTACTTGGTGCGGATTTTGATGTACCTTCTTAGGATGATTTCATATACCATGCCCTACCGAGAAGCTTTGAGCAGTTTCATCTGAACTGTCAGATGAATGAACGGACAAGTCGTTTGCCCGAGCTCTTGCAAGCTTTAGTTTCGGTGGAGGTGATAATGGAGCACCAGTCTAGTGCTATGGTGGCTAATGGTTCGTCTACCTCTTTTGGTCCCAAGGGAGGGAAAAAGAGGAAGAGAACCAAAGGCCGGATCCAAGCAAATCCAATTGTTGCGAAAGGCAAATGCAAAGGCTAGCATAAAAGGGGAAGTGTTTTAGTTGCGGTGAGAGAGGACATTGGAGGTCTGCTTGTTCCAAGCCTAAGAGGCTAGGAAAGTTAGGTAATTCACACACCCTAGTCGTCGAAACTTGTGAAGTGGCGTATGCTGTCTATTCGTGGATAGTGGACACGAGAACTACTGATCACATTTGTTTTATGGGTTCAAGCTAACCCGATGACTTAACGGAAGTGAGATCCCCATCACATCGGGCAATGCTACGAGAGTGGCAGCTGAAGCAGTGGGAGAAGTGCGCCTATCTTTTGAAGATAGAGTTATGGTCTTGAGAGATGTTCTTCATGTTCCTAGTTTAGAAAGAACTCAACCTCCAGTTTCTAAACTGTTTTGAATAGATACTCAGTTTCTTTTAATAAGGATGTTATTATTTCTTGAAACGATGAGTTTATCTGTTCCGGAACTTCAATGGATGATCTTTATACCATTATTTGGGCACACCACTCACAAAATTGAATCTAATAACATATCGATTATTTCAAAAAATAAAAGAAAGCATTCTTAGGAGATGAACGAAACACTTCTATGGCATCTTAGACTAGGTCATGTTAATCTAAAGTGGATAGAGAGATTGATTAAAGACGGATCCTTGGAATCATTCCAAGTCAAGCCGTTTCCAACTTGTGAATCCTGTTTAGAGGGTAAAATGACCAAGAGGGCATTTGGAGCCAAGGGGATAGAACTACGGAAGTGTTAGAACTCGTTCATACCGATATGTGTGGTTCAATGACGATCATAGCAAGAAGAGGTATGTTTGATGATTACTCGAGATATGGATACATCTACCTTATGATGCATAAGGAAAGAAGTATCAAGTTTCTACGATTTGTTTGTGGAGGCGAATACCTTAGCAATGAATTCTTGAACTACCTATCAGATGAAGGGATTGTATCCCTGTTGACCGCATCTGGAACCCCTCAATAGAACGGTGTGGCAGAACGAAGGAAGCAGACTCTTTTAGAAATAGTCAGTTCCATGATGAGTTATTCGGATTTACCCAAATCGTTTTGGGTAACACCTTGGAAATGGCGGCTTACATTCTAAACTTGGTGCCATCCAAATCGGTTCCTAAAACTCTAATGGAATTGTGGACTGGGCGCAAGCCCAGCCTAAGACATTTGCGGATTTGGGGTTGTCCGGCATACGTGCTAGACAAGGAAGCCGGTGAATTGGATCCACGTTCGGAATTAAGGCTGTTTGTAGGATACCCTGCGGGAACGAAAGGGTGTACGTTCTATAGTCCCAAGGATCAAAAGACCGTGATTAGTTCACACTTTAAATTTTTGGAGGAAGACTATATGAACAAAAGAAAGCCCAGAAGTGAGATTACCTTAGACGAGTTAAGAGGGCAAACTCCTATACCAAGTATACAAGATGATGTACCACACGTCACATCTTCACAACCGGAACCCCGTCGTAGTGGGAGGATTGCAAGGCAACCCGAGAGATTCATGGGAATTGGAGAATCTTCGGATTTGATTTCCGACGATGAATTAGACCCATGGACGTACGATGAGGCAATCCAAGACAAAGACGCGAAGGCGTGGCAAACCGCAATGGAAGCCGAGATGGGTTCGATGGATCATAATCAAGTGTGGGAGTTGGTCGAACCACCCAGTGGGGTAGAACCCATTGGATGCAAGTGGGTGTACAAGAGGAAAAGAGGACCGGACGGAAGGGTAGAGACCTTCAAAGCAAGGCTTGTGGCCAAAGGGTCTTTTCGCCAGTAGCTATGCTTAAGTCCATCCGTATTCTCTTGTCGATCGCTGCGCACCTAGATTACGAGATCTGGCAAATGGATGTCAAGACATCTTTTCTTAATGGAAGTCTTGACGGGATAGATATCTATATGCAACAGCCCAAAGGTTTTATTGAAAAAGGCCAAGAGCACCTCGTATGCAAGCTTAAGAGATCAATTTATGGACTTAAGCAAGCTTCGCGTACTTGGAACCAATGTTTTGATCAAGTTATTAAGTCTTATGGGTTTGTGATCAAAACAAGTTCGAAAGTTATGTGTATAAAAGGTGTGACGGAACTGCGGTTGTATTCTTAGTATTATACGTAGACGATATTCTGCTTATTGGAAACAATGTAAAGGTATTGTCAGACGTAAGGGTATGGCTGTCAAATCAATTTGATATGAAGGACTTAGGGAAAGTCAGTCACATCCTTGAGATCAAGATCACTCAAGATCGCAAGAGGAAGATGTTGGGCTTATCGCATATTTCATACAAAGCCACTGTTTTGAAGCATATCAACGTGCAAGATTCCAAGAAAGGTTTTGTACCTTTTAGGCATGGAATCCATCTATCCAAAGAAAATATGCCCTAAGACGCAAGTGGAGATAGATGACATGAAAGACGTTCCGTACGTTTCGGACGTAGGAAGTCTTATGTATGCAACGTTGTGTACGAGACCGAATATCTGCTTTGTCGTGGACATGATGGCAAGATAATAAAGTAACCTCGGGAAAGCACATTAGATTGCAATTAAATGCGTTCTTTAGTTTCTGAAAAGAACTTGGTATGGAATGCTGATTTAACAGTCTGACAATCTATTTCCCATGGGATACACGGACTCAAATTTTTTCCAATCAGACATAGACTCCAGAATAACTACCTCGGGTAGTATGTTTTGCATGGGAGAAGGAGCCATGACATGGAGAAGCGATTTGCAGATATGCATCGCAGATTCGACCATGGAAGCCGAATAAGTAGTTGCTTGGGAAGCAACGAAAGAAGCGGTTTGGCTCAAGAACTTCTTAGTGGACTTGGACGTTGTTCCGAATTTGCCCGACAAGATATCTGTCTTTTGTGACAATGTCGGAGCAGTTGCAAATTCAAGAGAACCGAGAGCCCACAAGGCCAGCAAACACATTGAAAGAAAATACCATCTTATACGAGAAATCGTTAAGAGAGGAGATAAAGAGGTGGCAAAGATATGCGTCGGGGACAACCTAGCAAATCCATTCACAAAGGGTCTGCCTCTGAATACATTCGAGAGACATGTGGATGGAATGGGAGTCAAGACGATTGCCAATCTGCTTTAAGTATAAGTGGGAGGAATTTTTAGGTTAGTGTAGGTTGGCATGAGATGTCACGTAGAGCTACTACACTAAGACATGCGTGATGTATACTAAAAGCAGACTTTAAGTATAAAGTGGGAGATTGTTGGAGTTATACGTGAAAGTATGCTTTTACTTTGTATAACTCGTGTATCAAACACTCATTTTATGAGAATAATTCTTTTATCACATTTGCTTTAGTTATGATTGAATGTTGAATTTCTATTGCAAACCGTTCAATAAATGGTACTAGTTACATTGTAGTTAATGTAGTGATACCCGATCACGGAAGACAACATTAACGGTTTCCTTGTAACTAAACGTACATTTTCACGACCTAGGTGAAATTGAACAATCCGCCGTGAAAGGTCGATGTGTAAGGCTCAGATTGGTCTGTCTTGACTAAGAGATTGCACTAGCACATTTAGTATGTGTTGAAGAGGACCTACAACGAGGATAAATTCTTCTGTTCTGAAAGGTGAAGAATTAGACCTCAGTAGTTGTTGATTTCTTAATCTCCGTCACTTAAATAGGACCGTGTGTGCTTAATGGTTACTGCTTTGATTCATGTTGGGTGAAAATCATTGTGACTTCGAACTTTGTGTCTTGGGCAGTAATATTAATCATACGACGGTTGCTAAGATTTAATACGGAGAAACGCGTGCGAGTACGGCTCGTGTGATTAGTCCCCTTGGTGGGCTCAGAAGTTTTATTGTACCAAATCTTGCAAGTGAAGAATTAGTTTCTTCGGTACGAATAATAATGTTGAGCTGTCTTTACTCCAAGGTGAAAGATGTTAATTAATTTAGAGCTATTCAGAAGCTTAATTAATTAATGGACTTGATAATCTTAAACGCGGGAAATAATAACCGGGAGCCCATATTATCGTAATATGGATTAAGATGGATAGTGCAATATTAATTTATTAGTGGTAATAATTAATATTAATGGGATGAATTATATTGGGGCTCAATAATGAAATTCAGAAGTCCATTAGGAGGTCCAATCTTAATTCTCCTTAAAGACCCCTCAAGTAGCCCAATAATGATAAGGTGATTAAAATAAAAAGATAATATTATGCTGATTTTTCTTCATATTTTCGAAAATAAGTAATTCAAGGAGAGATAAGATTTTGTTGATTTTCTTGAAAAGATATTATGGAAGATATGTATTCTTGGAATACAAGAATATCTCATATATTCAAGAAGATCCAAATCTTAGGATCCCTACATGATATTTTCGAAAATTACCCTTAATTAGGAGAGTGAGATTTTTGTGGAATATTTTATTATGGAGAAAAGAATATATGAGATATATTCAAGATTTCTTAGAAACTAAGAAAAGATTTTCTCCAGGCCCATAAAATCCCTACAAATTTCGGTCACTACTCTTATAAATAGGGGATGATTATTTCATCCCCAAGTACATAATTCCAGGTGTTGGAAAAATCAAGAAGCATAGATATTTTTCTTTTTCCTTAGTTTATTAAATTACTTGAAAGCATCTCCCACCGGTGATCAAGTAAGGCGAAAGGGAAATACTTGAGAAGGTTTTTGGGTTGATAAAGCGTGTACGAGAGTCCCGTTTTATTCAAAGGCCAAGTTCTACAAGAGGTACGTAAATCACATATTTACTTGTTTATTCCGCCATAGTTAATATGTGAAATTAATTCAACATGCATGATGAAAATTCGTTGTTGGAATTATTATTTGAATTAATTAGGATACTCAGTTTCTTTTAATAAGGATGTTATTATTTCTTGAAACGATGAGTTTATCTGTTCCAAAACTTCAATGGATGATCTTTATACCATTATTTGGGCACACCACTCACAAAATTGAATATAATAACACATCGATTATTTCGAGTAATAAAAGGAAGCATTCTTCGGAAATGAACAAAACACTTCTATGGCATCTTAGATTAGGTCATATTAATCTAACACGGATACAAAGGTTGGTGAAAAATGAATCCTTGGAGTCACTTCAAGTTGAGTCATTTCCAACTTGTGAATCCTTTTTAGAGGGTAAAATGACCTAGAGGGCATTTGGAGCCAAGGGGAATAGAGTCACCAAAGTGTTAGAACTCGTTCATACCGATATGTGTGGTTCAATGACGATCATAGCAAGAAGGGGTATGAGTAATTTGTCATTTTACTCGAGATATGGATACATCTACCTTATGATGCATAGGGAAAGAAGTATCAAGCTTCTACGATTTGATCATGGAGGTGAATACCTTAGCGATGAATTCTTGAACTACCTATCGGGCGAAGGGATTGTATCCTTGTTGACCGCATCGAGAACCCCTCAATAGAAAGGTGTGGCGGAATGAAGGAAGCAGACTCTTTTAGAAATAGTCAGATTCATGATGAGTTATTCGGATTTACCCAAATCGTTTTGGGGTAACGCCTTGGAAACGACGACTTACATTCTAAACTTGGTGCCATCCAAATCGGTTCCTAAAACCCCAATGGAATTGTGGACCGGGCGCAAGCCCAGTCTAAGACACTTGCGGATTTGGGGTTGTCCGGCATACGTGCTAGACAAGGAAGCCGGTAAGTTGGATCCACATTCAAAATTAAGGCTGTTTATAGGATACCCTGCGGGAACGAAAGGGTGTATGTTCTATAGTCCCAAGGATCAAAAGACCGTGATTAGTTCGCACTTTAAATTCTTGGAGGAAGACTATATGAACAAAAGAAAGCCCAGAAGTGAGATTACCTTAGATGAGTTAAGAGGGCAAACTCATATACCAAGTATACAAGATGATATACCACACGTCACACCTTCACAACCGGAACCCCGTCGCAGTGGGAGGATTGCTAGGCAACCCGAGAGATTCATGGGGATAGGAGAATCTTCAGATTTAATTCCCGGTGATGAATCAGACCCATGGACATACGACGAGGCAATCCAAGACAAAGACGCGGAGTCATGGCAAACGGCAATGGAAGCCGAGATGGGTTCGATGGATCATAATCAAGTGTGGGAGTTGGTCGAACCACCCAATGGGGTAGAACCCATTGGATGCAAGTGGGTGTACAAGAGGAAAAGAGGACCGGACGGAAGGGTTGAGACCTTCAAAGCAAGGCTAGTGGCCAAAGGGTATACTAAAAAAAGGGATCGATTATGAGGAGACCTTTTCGCCTGTAGCTATGCTTAAGTCCATCCGTATTCTCTTGTCGATCGCTGCGCACCTAGATTATGAGACCTGGCAAATGGATGTCAAGACAGCTTTCCTTAACAGAAGTCTTGACGGGATAGATATCTATATGCAACAGCCCAAAGGTTTTATTGAAAAAGGCTAAGAGCACCTCGTATGCAAGCTTAAGAGATCCATTTATGGACTTAAGCAAGCATCGCGTACTTGGAACCAGTGTTTTGATCAAGTGATTAAGTCTTATGGGTTTGATCAAAATGAGTTCGTAAGTTGTGTGTATAAGAAGCGTGACGGAACTGCGGTGTTATTCTTAGTATTATACATAGATGATATTCTGCTCATTGAAAACAATGTAAAGGTATTGTTAGACGTAAGGGTATGGCTGTCAAATCAGCTTGATATAAAGAACTTAGGGAAAGCCGGTCACATCCTTGGGATCAAGTTCACTCGCAATCACAAGAAGAAGATGTTGGGCTTATCGCAAGCTTCATACAAAGATACTGTTTTGAAGCAGTTTAACATGCAAGATTCCAAGAAAGGTTTTGTACCTTTTAGATATGGAATCCATCTATCCAAAGAAATATGCCCTAAGACGCAAGTGGAGATAGATGACATGAAAGATGTTCCGTACGTTTCGGACGTAGGAAGTCTTATGTATGCAATATTGTGTACGAGATCGGATATCTGCTTTGCCGTGGGCATGATGGCAAGATATCAAAGTAACCCCGGGAAAGCACATTAGATTGCAATTAAATGCATTCTGTAGTTTCTGAAAAGAACTTGTGATGGAATGCTAATTTAGCAGTCAGACGGTCTAATTCCCATGGGATACACGGACTCAAATTTCCAATCAGACATAGACTCCTGAATAACTACCTCGGGTAGTGTGTTTTGCATGGGAGAAGAAGCCATGACATGGAGAAGAGATTTGCAGAAATGCATCACCGATTCGATCATGAAAGCCGAATAAGTAACTGCTTGTGAAGCAGCGAAAGAAGCGGTTTGGCTTAAGTACTTCTTAGTGGACTTGGACGTTGTTCCGAATTTGCCCATCATAATAATCACTGTCCATTGTGATAATGTCGGAGCAGTTGCAAATTCAAGGGAACCGAGAGCCCACAAGGCCAGCAAACACATTGAAAGAAAACACCATCTTATACGAGAAATCGTTAAGAGAGGAGATAAAGAAGTGGCAAAGATAAATGTCAGAGGACAACCTAGTACATCCATTCACAAAGGGTCTGCCTCAGAGTACATTCGAGAGACATGTGGATGGAATGAGAGTTAAGACTATTGCCAATCTGCTTTAAGTATAAGTGGGAGGAATTATTAGGTTAGTGAAGGTTGACATGAGATGTCACGTAGAGCTACTACACTAAGACATGTATGATGTATACTAAAAAGCAGACTTTAGGTATAAGTGGGAGGTTGTTGGAGTTATACGTGAAAGTATGCTTTTACTTTGTATAACTCGTGTGTCAAACACTTGTTTATGAGAATAATTCTTTTATCGCATATGCTTTAGATATGATTGAATGTTGAATATTTATTGCAAACAGTTCATAATAGTACTAGTTACATTGTAGTTAATGTGGTGATACCCGATCATGGAAGATAACATTAACAGTTTCCTTGTAACTATATGTACATATTCACGACCTAGGTAGAATTGAACAAACCGTCGTGAAAGGTCGATGTGTAAGTCTCAGATTGGTCTGTCTTGACTAAGAGATTGCACTAGCACATTTAGTATGTGTTGAAGAGGACCTACAGCGAGGATAAATTCTTCTGTTCTGAAATGTGAAAAATTAGACCTCAGTGGTTGTTGATTTCTTAATCTCCGCCACTTAAATAGGACCGTGTGTGCTTAATAGTTACTGCTTTGATTCATGTTGGGTGAGAATCATTGTGACTTCGAACTTTGTGTCTTGGGCAGTAATATTAATCATACGACGGTTGCTAAGATTTAATACGGAGAAACGCGTGCGAGTACGGCTCGTGTGATTAGTCCCCTTGGTGGGCTCAGAAGTTTTATCGTACCAAATCTTGCAAGTGAAGAATTAGTTTCTTCGGTACGGATAATAATGTTGAGCTGTCTTTACTCCAAGGTGAAATATATTAATTAATTTAGAGCTATTCAGAAGCTTAATTAGTTAATGGACTTGATAATCTTAAACGCGGGAAATAATAACCGGGAGCCCATATTATCGTAATATGGATTAAGATGGATAGTGCAATATTAATTTATTAGTGGTAATAATTAATATCAATGGATTGAATTATATTGGGGCTCAATATTGAAATTCAGAAGTCCATTAGGAGGTCCAATCTTAATTCTCCTTAAAGGCCCCTCAAGTAGCCCATTAAGTAGCCCAATAATGATAAGGTGATTAAAATAAAAAGATAATATTATGTTGATTTTTCTTTGAATTTTCGAAAATTGTATGTATTAGGAGAGAAAAGATTTTGTTGATTTTCTTGGAAAGATATTATGGAAGATAAGTATTCTTGGAATACAAGATTATCTCATATATTCAAGAAGATCCAAATCTTGAATTCTTCTCCTATTATTTTCGAAAATTACAAGTCAAAAAGGAGTGTGATATTTTTGTGGAATATTTTATTATGGAGAAAAGAATATATGAGATATATTCAAGATTTCTTAGAGACTAAGAAAAGATTTTCTCCAGGCCCATAAAATATATAAAAATTTTGGCCACTTCATTATAAATAGGGGTGATTATTTCATCCCCAAGTACATAATTTCATGTGTTGGAAAAATCAAGAGCATATATATATATTTTTTCTTTAGTTATTTAAATTACTTGAAAGCATCTCCCAACAGTGATCAAGTAAGGCGAAAGGGAAATACTTGATAAGATTTTTGGGTTGATAAAACGTGATTGTGATTGTCCCGTTTATTCAAAGGCCAATTCTATAAGAGGTACGTAAGTCACATAAATTATTGTTTATTCCGCCTAGATTTTATGTGAATTAATTCAACATGCATGATGATAAATTTGTTGTTGGAATTATTATTTGAATTAATTAGGATTAATTCATGCTAGTAATAATTAAATTTAAATTCGTATTTAAATTTCATCCCGAATAGTTCTCGGGCACCCCTATTTTCCCAACACTATGTAAGTGTAAGGTGAGAGGCCGCCTCAAATATCAGTCGATATTAAACACTTATGAATCTAAAGGGTGTCCATGGTCGAAACGAACAAAAATGTGAGAACAAGAAATGAGCGTAGAGATATTATTGTGTCAGTATTACTGTCTAAGTACACACCAATGCGGAATGGTTCAAGGCAATGTGTCCACCAGGCTGCCGGTGTACTCGGCAATGCTTGACTATGGAAGGTTCAAAGCCACAAACTACCTATCCAGATGCAATAATGTTTTGTGTTTGAACTGGACTGTGAGTCTGCATGTCTATAGGTTCAATTTCCACTCATGTGGGGGATTGTTAGAGAAAATGGTTGGTGATATTAATTTATAATTAATTGGTATTAAAGTTTAATTGAGACTTTAATAGTTGACCAATTAATTTTGGGTGTTGAAATTAATTTCTCGGAAATTAATTGTTACATGAGCGGTCTACTCTCGGAGTAGATGAGAATGGTGTATTCGGTGAGTGAGAAATTGAATTGGAAGTCGAAAGGTTCAACACCTAATTTTGGGAATTAAATGAGCCATTTAATTCATCCCACATTGGAATTTTAGAATACTAATATACATGATATTAGTATGAGAATAATGAAGTATAATAAATTATAGTTGATTGCTAGTCAATCAAAGTTGCCACGCGCGCGCGCGCCGAGCCGTGCTGCGCCCGCGCCCTTGGTGTTGGAAATTGGACTTTGGGTGGACTTTGGGCCTTGGGCCCAGTGGGTATCTAATTTTTTGGAGAACAAAAATTAGGATATAAGGTTCACAGAATTTGGGTCGATTCGGTTCAAAGACCCACCCATTTAGAGAGGTCAAAATCGGATCGTCAGATGCTTCATAAGAGCACATAAAACACATGTGCTAAATTCGTGGGACATTACCAACGTGATTTAAGGAAACGCGTTCCGGGTCAACTTCTGTTACAGACTTGCCACCAACGAAAACGCGTCCGCATTTAATGCCCACGCGGTTTTTCCTTTTGCATTAAGTGGATGTTCGCCTATAAATAGCGTCCTTATGCATTTGCCTGGCCACACACTCATAAAATCTTCTCTTCTCCCTCCGTCTCTCTGCATATAGAGTCTTAAGAGCCAGTCCAGTTCGAAGCGCTCGTACAAGACCTGTGGTGCTACACTCTTGGAGACGATAGTGACGTTTTACCTTTGGGGACAAATTTCCAAGACCGAAGAGCACTACCGGAGAAATTTTGTCTTGTGGGAAGAGGGCTTCCTCGACTCGTCACCTTTGCTGTTGTTTCTTTTTCTTTCCTCTCATTGTAATAAGTATTCGAGTTGTAATTTTCTTTTTTATTTTTTAATTATTATTTCCGCAGTCAAATCCTTTTTTTTTCTACAACATTAATGACTATATATATGATGCGACAATTCTTCTAAAAATATCATGATGCAGTATTAAATTCTTCATTTGCGAATTCAACCGCCACTTGACAGATTCAACTAGTGAATTCGAGAATTTACTGTACGAATCCAACTTATTAAGCATTAATTAAATATATTATTTAAATTAAATTTATCATGTAATATAATTAAATTTCGCAATGTGACACCTTTTTAGATTGAATTTATTATTATGACCTATGTATTAGACTAATAAAACTTGATGTTTTGTTTCTTAAATATATTAAATCATTGAATATGTTTAAGTTTTAGGTGAGAGAAAATATGAATTACATACATCTAATTTATATATTTTTAAAATATATATATATATTTTTTATATGTTATATATAATAAAATAAGATATAAATAAAATAAAGTATCCTTAACGAACGACGCTTTAAATTAAATTCGTATACCGAACTCATATCGTATTGGCCAGCACCCGTAGGGGTGGCAAACAGGCTGGACTGGCCCAACACTAGCCAAAAACATACATATTATTCTTAAAACACAACTACCCCTAAATTACAAGCCTAAACAAATATTTTTCCCCACAAATTTAAATCCATAAAATTTCCTACATTTGTCAAAAAATAAATAAAAATTAATGGGCTGCAAAGTTGAGCCACTTTTGTCAAAATGCAAACATATAATCCTTAATTTTTCAACCACTCAACCCCCTCCCCCAAGTTACAAGCTTTAAAAAAAATCTTATCGATAAATTTGAGTGTGCAAGAGTTTTTATTTTCATCCCACCTAACCATTAAATTAAATTTTGAATATGTCCCTGACCATTGGCCTAATGCATGACTGATGTGGCATGGATGTATGAGTTGTTAGTTAATTAGATCACCAAGGGAGTAATTGTTTAATTTAAAAAAGTTAAAGAATCTACTTATAACAACAAAAAAAACATTAAGAGTTTAGTCGAACTTAAATTAATAGTTAAAGGCATAAAGGTACCTTATCCCTTGACCAAACAATCAAGAAATTAAAAGTGAGAAGCCTGTATGTAAATACTTCACTAAACAATCAAACAATAAAAAGTGAGAAGCATGTAAATACTTCACTAAACAATCAAGCAATAAAAAGTGAGAAGCCTGTAAATACTTTACTAAACAATCAAGCAACAAAAAGTGACAAAACCGGTAAAAACTAAGTAAAAGAAAATGTTACATAAACTACACTACGTAACTAATATAAAAACAGACCAAAGCTATTAAAAAAAGAAGTAAACAACAATATCTAATTGTAATCTTCGACCGACGGACGTGCTTTCATTCCAGTGAACTTCAATAGTCAAGTAAGTGAGATCTGGCAACAACTAATTAATTAATTATATTCCTTTTTTTAAATTCCTCCTTTTGTTCGTCACTAGCTCCCATCTTTCACTGGCTCGACTAGCTTTAACATCATAAACCATAATACATTAATATGTATTGATTCAATTCCCAATTAAAACTCCAAAATACATTAACCTTATTTATTTCCCGAACAAGTGCGTCAACCCAACTTTATTTATTGCACCCACAATATATATGATATATCACACTTGTATGCGAGTATTAGCATTTGCAACTTAACTGTTTCTGTCCACAGAATTATGGTTGTGCATTTCTGTTATCAATAGTATCTAATTAATCAAATACTGTTGGAGCAACCACCATCAATAGTAAATGCTCTGAATATTTGGTTAATGACTTACATGGCATGTTTGTGTTTATAAAAACACACAAAACTTATATCAACTCAAGTTCATGTAAAATTTCTTCTTCTGAATATATATCACTGTTTAAGTATACAAAGTATGATTATTTAGTAATTATATTTTGATCAGAAGAACAACATAAAAAATAAATAATACTTTAAACAATAATACTCTATATGCTAAATAGCGATACTTCCTATATTAAACCGTTATACTTGAAAAAAAAATTCACATGAATCCAAAATAGAAGGGACATACTCTTAGATAATACCTCTTTCTACCCAAAATTCTAAAAATAAAACAAAGAGTTAATTACACTTTAATCCACTTTTCAAGGCATGACACAAACAAATATTATACTAGAACAATTTGTTATATTGTGATGTACAATTGTTTATAATATGCTTTTTCACTAAAAAAAAAAAAAGGGAATTGGCGACCGATTTACCGACCAATTTTCGATCGCAAAACATGATTAGCGATCGATTTCTGACCGGAAAAAATCGGTCGTTAAAAAGCGGGAAACTAATATTAGCAACCGTCTTTGGCCGATCGCTGAATCTATCGGGTTTGACCCGGCTGGGTCACGATTTAACGACCGACTACCGACGGTCGCTAAATTATTTTTTAAAATAAAATTAATTTTTTAATTTATTTTGTGATTACTGCGTAAAAAAAAAGTGTCTCATTGGGTCGAACCCGCGCCCATTGGGGTCCGGGTGGGGCGCGAATCACTGAGCCACTGACCCACTAGCTTATATTAGGCGAGTTATGTTGCATAGCAGCCCTTGTGAGGCTTGTAGAAATAGATGGGCAAATATGCGCCCAAGGGAAATCGAACCCACGACCTTTGAGTAGCCCGGAAGAGGTGTGAACCACTTGGACACATGCTATTGTTGTTCGTTTATTTGTATTTAATTGTATATAACCTCAAACTGACTCCCTTTTTTTTTTAAAATTCATCAAATTCTATCATTTTTATTTGTAATTAGTTTATATATATATTTACTAATTATTTTATTAATTTTATAAATTTAATATTTTAGGCTATTATAAATTATTAATTTATTCATTTTTTACATTTAATTGTATATAATTTCAAATTGACTCCCATTTTTTTTTTAAATTCATCAAATTAATTCTTTTTTTATTTCTAATTAGTTTATATATATATATTTACTAATTTTTTTTATTAATTTTATAAATTTAATATTTTATGCTATTATAAATTATTCATTTATTCATTTTTTTTACATTTAATTGTATATAATTCCAAATTGACTCCCGTTTTTTTAAATTCATCAAATTAATTCTTTTTTAATTTCTAATTCGTTTATATATATATTTACTAATTTTTTTTATTAATTTTATAAATTTAATATTTTAGGCTATTATAAATTATTAATTTATTCATTTTTTTACATTTAATTGTATATAATTCCAAATTGACTCCCGTTTTTTTTAAATTCATCAAATTAATTCTTTTTTTTATTTCTAATTCGTTTTTATATATATATATATATATTTACTAACTTTTTTATTAATTTTATAAATTTAATATTTTAGGCTATTATAAATTATTAATTTATTCATTTTTATACATTTAATTATATATAATTCCAAATTGACTCCCGTTTTTTTAAAAATTCATCAAAAAATTTCATTTTGTTTCTAATTCGTTTATATATATATTTACTAATTTTTTTATTCAATAAAAAATATATGCAAATCTATAATATTTAATAAAAAATATAAAATATTCAACAAAATAAATTAAAAACATTCAACAAATAAAATAAAATAAAATAAAATATTCAACAAAAAATATAAAAAATTGTCTCTCTCTCTCTCTCTAATGATCATCTCCAAAGAGGAAGTGCTCGATATCGAGCACATCATCATCATCCTCACCCTCACCCTCACCACCTCCATGCCCGCTCACCCAGGCATCGCTCCCCCCCCCCGACACCGCTCCCCTCGGCACCGCTTCCCCCTACAATAAAATTTTGTGGGAGTGGGGGTGGAGGTGGACCGCGTTGTAGGCGGTGAGGGCCTCCATCTGCTTCCGAACGTCTTTCAGCTCACGCTCCACCTGAGAGGGAGCAGAGTCGATCGAGGAGGACGATCCACTGCTCTGGCGGTAGGTCTGCAGGATGGCCTTACTGTGACCGCCCTACCCCACAACCTTCCCCTTCTTAACCCCGACCACATCTAAATAGATGCGGTCCTCGTCAATCAGGGGAGGGGTGGGGTTCTCTCCGCTGTCATCTCCGGGGGCCACCTGCTGCGAGGCCTGGGCGAGACGATCCTTAAACTGGTTCTGAAATTATATAAATAAAATACAGTTATAATAATTAAACTACAATTATAATAATTAAATTAAAATTAATTAAACACTTACGTGGATCTCGGTGGTGCGGGCATAGGTAGACGTCCTAGTCTCCGGGTTCACTGGGTGAGAGATCTCCATCTGCTCAAAGAGAGAGAGGGCTTTCGTCCGTGCTCCCTCTCCTGTTTCGAACCAAATTCAATAGATATTTAAATGTTAAACATTTAAAAATTTATTAATATTCAAATGTAATTAAAATTATAATACTTACAAAGGCGAGGGAGTGCTCGTAGATGGACCGGGATCCAGCCCGATGTCTGGCGATGCCTTGCCCGGAGTGGTCCTTCAACCGGTTCTCCCTTGACTTCTCGGACTTGACTTTGAATTGCTCACTATTCCAGTGAGCAACCAAAGCGTCCTAGACGGAACGTCCGTCTGGCCCTGTGCCCAGCTCCAGCTGCTCCCCACTATTGAACTTCTTTCTCAGCCCGTAGATAATATTTTTGTACCGCTCCTGCGCTTTCGCGCAGAACAAGCCGTACATAACATTATCATGGGCAGGATCCCAAACGCACAGCTTCTGTAATTAAATTAAAAATAAACTATTAACAAATAAATTCAAAATAAAATATTAAAAGTTAAAATCATAATAAATATACCTTGAACTCCTCGAAGTACTCCCTCCTCTTTCGCTCAGGCACCATGGACCACGAGTGGGCTCCAACCCCGAACGGGAGCTTCTTAATGGCCTCTGAGACGCGAGCGCTGGTCTTATGGTCTGGAAGCATACCGTGACATAAAAAAATTCAAGTTAATTTTAATAATTAATATTAATGAATACAATTAAAATTATTTAATTCGTTATCTAAAAATACTTACATGTTGTCACTAGGGACAACAGTGAGACTGCTATCCATCGGGAGATGCTGCCGTGAAGCCGAAGATCCGGCAACAGTAGTAGATCCAGCAGCACTGGACTGCTGTGAGGAGGATGATGTCATCTCCGGGGCCCGTCGAACCTCCGGGATCACCGGTCTCAATGACCCTGACCTCCTCTTCTCCCTCCCTCGACCCTGTCCCCGACCCTGTGTCCCACTCTGATCGGGGTTATCATGAGAGCCCATCTGTAATAAATTTAAATTCAAAAGATTAACTTTTCTAATTATATTTATACACATTCAACTAAATTCATATATACATATGAATATAAATCAACTAAATTCACAACTACGAATATAAATCAACTAAATTCATATATACCTACGAATATAGATCAACTAAATTCACAACTACGAATATAAATCAACTAAATTCACAACTACGAATATAAATCAACTAAATTCACAACTACGAATATAAATCAATTAAATTCACAACTACGAATATAAATCAACTAAATTCACAACTACGAATATAAATCAATTAAATTCACAACTACGAATATAAATCAATTAAATTCACAACTACGTATATAAATCAACTAAATTCATATATATACGTACATATATATCTAACTTCATTCATTATTCAAATATATAAAGATATATAATAAACGGTTAAAGTTTGAAAAACTTACGTTTATTAGATAGACGAAGAAGCAAGGAGGGTATTGACGGGAACGGAATGCTCGACGGACGGCGGCGGTGGCAGACTTTTTTTTGTGTGTAGGGCGAAAGTGAGTACGGCCTGTAACTAAAAAGAGTAAAAAAAAATTAGCGACCGCCATAGGCGGTCGCTAATCACATATATGGACGGTCCCAAATGACCAAATTTGTGATTAGCGACCGCTAATCCCCCAACATTAAATGACCATTGCCCGTTTCCAAGAACGGATCAACTGACAATTTTGCGACCGTTCAAGGGCGGTCGCTAATTGAAAATTCAATTCAGAGACCGCCTAGGTGGTCGCTGAACAGGCGGTAAATTGAGTTGGTCAAGTTTGACCGACCTTTGAGTTTTGGCGACCGCCGTGGCTGTCATAGGCGGTCGCTAACCTTTGATTTAGCGACCGCCTTCAAAATCGGTCGCAAATTTTCTTATTTTAAGATCGGTGGTCTTTTACGGTCGCTAAAGCAACCGATTCACAGGCGGTCGCTAATATCGGTCGCTAAAACGCGAGTTTTTTGTAGTGTCTCTTTATATTTGTTTGTGTCAGTGCCTTGAAAACCATTAGTTTTCTCGTCTTTCATTGTTATACTTATAATAATAGTACTTGTATCTGTGTTTTGACGTCTAATGTTTGAAGGTTAATTAACTAAAGCAGATTTACTACAAGATTAATTGTCTTATATATTAGATGAATCCTAGTTTTGTTATACAATTTTGATTATTTTTTGGTCAAATATAATTGGATATGCGCGTGTGTGTCTATTTGGTCAATTTTCTCTGTCTCTCCCTTTTTATTTTTATTTTTGCAAGATGATCCTCAATCCAAACATCATTTGGAAATTTGTACTCTGGTCTGGTATGGATGTTGTATTCCAATTATAATAAGTTGTAATAATATTAAGTAATTTCCAAAGCTTCAGGTTGATAGCATACACGGCGGAATCTTTAGTAATTATGAAACCTGATGGTACTGAGTTACCTATACTAAAGAGGCTCGCACAACTGTCTAAACAACCCTCACATTCCATCCACAAAGTCCAAGGGCGATTGCGTGATGTTAATAACAAGGCCTACGAACCGGAATTGGTAGCAATTGGGCCTTATCATCACGGTAATGATAAGTTAAAAGAGATGGAGGAAGTCAAGTTGTGTTATTTCGAAAGACTTCTTTGCAGGAAACCTGAGGTACCAGCTGATTTTTACTTCTCAGTTATCGAAAGAATTGCAGAAAAGGCGCGCGATTGCTATGCAGAATTCATAGACTTGGATGCATATGGGTTCATTGAAATGCTAGTGCTGGATGGTTGCTTCATTATTGAATTAGTTGGACCGGAACGCAAAATTCATAATGGTCGTATATTTCAGAGCCTGGAATATGATCTGGTATTGATGGAAAATCAAATTCCTTTCTTTGTTTTGTGCGAGCTTTTTGACATCATCGAAGGGCCGGAGCAGCATGCGTTGTTGATGAGACGCATCTTACTCTTATGCAAGTACCTTTTTCCTGGAGGAATATTGTATAGCGCCACGAGTATGAGGAGATCAGAGGAGGTAAAACATATACTAGATTTGTTTCACAGCAATTGGTATCCACCTTGTACAGCCGATCAGCTTATTAGTATTGCTACTGCTACACAAGCTGTCTATGAATCTCAAGATTCTAATTCTGTGTGTCTTCTTATTATCCCCTCGGCTGAGCAGCTGAAAGATGCTAATGTCGAGTTTAAGAAGAGAGAATACGATAGAGAACCCTTTAGTTTTCATGAAACTAGAGGTACCACTGTGTTTGATGTGGTGTTCAAGAAAGGTGGCGTCATGTTAATGCCAACTCTGAAAATTTACGATGGCACTGAAAGTATGTTGAGAAACCTCATTGCTTTCGAGCAATATCTTCCCCCCGGTGAGCCTACCCGCATTATAGATTATGCCTTATTATTGGATCTCCTCATTAACTCTCAAATAGATGTTCAAATTCTGTGTCGCTGTGGGATCATCGAGAATAATTTGGGTAGTGATATGGCGGTTGTCGACTTTGTCAACAAACTTACCGACAAAATTAACATACACAATTTCCAGTATGCGGAGATATTTGACCGCCTAAACAAGCACCACAAGATGCCTTGGAATAGAGCTGTGGCTGTACTTCGCCGAGACTATTTTAGTAGCCCTTGGGCGTTTCTTTCCGTTTCTGCTGCTGTTGTGCTCCTTCTGCTCACCATCGCCCAAACTTTCTTCGCTGCTCGTTCTTCCTAGTTGTGCTCTGTTTATCATCAATTCATCATACCATTTTTTTTCTATATCTGCTTGTGGATTGTATGTATTTTTATAATTAGCTTCAGATATCAGGCATGATTACACTTGTTTCTAGACCTGGACTGATTAACTTTCATCTTAATATTTATTTGTTTATTTCATCAAAATAGTTGTTGGTGCTGTTGCTATGGCCTGTTTTGAATACATGCATGTTTGAGTTATTAAATACATTGTTTGGCTTCCTACAATAAATACTCTGCACTTGAAGTATTAATACTTCACCAACTCTAGCGATATATCTTCAGCATCATAAGTCGTTAAAGTTTATATCACAAATTGTCTCATAACTTTATGACAAAATAGATATAATCCCAAACTTAATTTTTATATCAAATTTAGTCTCAATTTTTTTTTACAAGCCCCAATTTTAATCACAAATTGACCGGACAAAGCGAAACAATATCGTTTTGAAGTGTTTTTTAAAATAAAATATATCATAAGTACAATTTAAAAAAATATATAATTAAATTATATATATATATATATATATATATTAAACTAAATATATCTAATGTGCATGTAATAAAATTATAAAATAAAAGGAATTAAATATAATTAGCATATATGGATGTCACATCAGCATCCTTACCTGAAATCACTAATTGGAAATTGCAAACTTCAAAACTATGTCGTATTGATTTTTCAAGACGATTTGGGATCAAAATTGAACTTTGTTAGAAAATTTGAGATTAAATTTGATAAAAAGTTAATTTTGGAACTAAATCTAATTTGTCTAAAAATTATGGGATGATTTGTAATTTAAACTCTTAAATAATTAGATGCATCATAACATATTCTTAATGCTAGCTACAATATATTGCAAGCTTCAGCATAAAACTAGAAACTACAATTTTTAATCCCTCATCTGTACATAGAAGCACACTACATAAGACAGGGATTTTTTTATTTTTATTTTCCAATTTACAGCGCTAATTTTAGAATTGGCAATTTAAGTGTTGTAAATTTAGAATATTTGATATGCCTGTTGATAGGCGAACAGCAGGAATACAAGATTAGAAATAAAAATATTAAAATAATGAGATTAAGAGATCAAGAATGAAAATAATAAATGAAGAGGACGACCAGCAGGGACTTCACACCTTAGGAGGCGAGCAGCTGGGCTTGAGGACCAAGGTCGAATAGACGAGCAGCTGGTCATGATGCTAGGAGGCGAGCAGCTGGTCATGATACTAGGAGGCGAGCAGATGGTCATGAAAGGTACAAAGAAGTGGCGAACAGCCAGACCAAGAAGATACGAAGACCCAACTAGAGGCGAACAGGCGAGCAAGAGGACACCTCGGAAGATCATCAGAAATCTCAATAATTAGGCATTACATTAGGAACAAACAAGTGTCTTAACACTTGTTATTGTGAAAAGATGTAATAGCTTAAGAGATGACAAGTGTCTTAACACTTGTCACAATGTAAATGAAGATGATTAGGGAGGTGACACCTCCTATTTGCTTGTACCTCTATAAATACCCTACATGGGATAATAAGAAAGGGGGTTACTAATTAAAAAAACAAGTCAAACTCTTGCAAAATTCTCTCTCAATCCCTACTTACAAAAAATCCAGCTTTAATCCTTGATTACTCCCTTGTTTGATGATCTTCTAAGAGTAAAACAACCATTAATTGTTAATTTGGATCAAGGTCATCAACAATTGGCGCTAGAAGAAGGGTTCGAACCTTTGTCGGTTGAAGATTTGAAGGATTTTAAGAGAAAACTCGCCGGAAACTGCATAATTCCGGCAACAAGTCGCCGCAAACTGGAATTTGGAAACATATTTGAAGGTTGCAAGTGGTGTTGCATAAGACCTATAAGCTTGAATGCATGCATGTGTGGACAAGGGTTTATAAACAACCAAATCCCTACATGCAAGGCTAGTTGTTTATAGGTCAAGATATCCACAAGCATAAGATCTTCATCGAAAGAACATCAAAATCCGGAAAATGGTGCGATCACAAGAACTGCAAGAATCGAACACTCACCCGTCGAACAAGTCACGAACAAGGGTATCGTCGAGGGGTGACCACGCACGAACGGTGCGGGCAACATCCCGGCGGAACGTACAAGTTACAATTGATACTTTACCCCCGGAAGTGGAGGCTTTGGCCCAAAACCCGGAGGAATTAGCCAAAACGATAGCCGTTCTACAATCTATACAATGGCAACAGGAGGCTGTCGGACCGTCAAAAGCCCGGGAGGCGAGCAACCGGGCAGCAGGGCATAAACCTTCCAAAGCCCCGGAGGCGAGCAACCGGGCAACGGAGCGAAGAACCAAGCAACGTGAGGACGTTAGAGCGGATGAAGTTGATAGTAGACAAGCAAGAAGGGCTAAAGGCAAAATCCCAATAAGTGAGCGACTGGGGAGTCGTGGAGAGTCCACTCCGGGGACAGGCGAGGAGTCGAGCAGTAGGGAAACGAAGAGTGTAAGCCACTCCCATACAAGGAGAGCAAGTCACCATGTGGCACGAAGGGAAGAGGTTCATCAAGGAAGCGAGGAGCTAGCACACAAGCAAGCATACCCTGCTGCTCGCCCCTCAGTGCATGAGAGATTGAGAAGGTCAGCCTTCGGGCATTTGGGACCCAACGGAGCTAGCAACATCGCTAGGCACGTCACACAGGAGAAACGTCCCGTTAGCAAGGGACTGCATCGTGAAGAGGTCATTGAACCCAATCATGACGAACAACCTTCTAATGAGAGAACGTCTCCGGACGAGTGGCAAGCTTTGAAAAAAACGGTGGAAGAGATGAAGAAGCAGTTGGATGCCCAGAATGGTGGAGGGACCACAATACTCCCATCATCACCATTGTCCCCGGCCATATTGAACGCACCGGTTCAGAAAAAGGTGCAATTCCCAGCTGTTAGCCTGTATGAAGGAAATTCAGACCCGAAAGTGCACTTATCCAAATACACTGATTACATGATATTGGTAAAAGCATCTGACGCAACACAGTGTCGAAACTTCCCATTAACCCTTGGTGATGGTCCCCACATATGGTTTTCCTTACTTGCTCCGGGTTCCATCAGTTCATCATACAACTCAACAAGGAATTCCTCTCGCACTTCTCCACAGTTGGATCTTATCTTACGCAGAGGCATAGGCTAGCAGACCTGAAGCAAGGGGACGAAGAGTCCGATAGAGCCTTCCTTGAAAGATTTGATAAAGTTCTATTGGAAGGAGAAATGGTGAGTGAAGACACGAAAATTGTGGCAGTCATGGCGGGACTCAAGAAAGAGACAGACCTGTGGAAAGAGATGCACCTCGCATTTCCTAAAACATATTCCGAATTCAGGCACAAGGCAGGTGTGTATATTTCAATGCAAGAGACTCTACAAAAAGAGTTGGGAGACAAAGCCGACACCAAGAAGTCGGGAAAAAAGTCGGGAGGAGAGTACAAGGCTCCTAGGAACATGAAGGCCTTCAGTGAAGGTTCCGAGTTGAAGGAGAAGCTGAACCATGTCCTATCCACATCAATAGAAGCTGTGTACAATAATGTCAAGGATAAGGATATATTGTCAGAGCCCAGAAAGATACGACAAGAACGGGGGAAGATGAACCCCAATAAATACTGCGCATATCATCAAACCATAGGTCACTTTACGAGTGAATGCCGAGACCTCCTGAAGCAGCTGTGGAGGTTTTATGAAGAAGGAAAGTTGTCAGAATTCGTGAAGAGGCAGCCAGGCAAAAGGCCAAGAGTCTCAATTCCATCCAGCTCGGAAGAGGATAAAGGCGACGAGCAGCCGAGCAAGATGGTCAAAAAAGGCAAGAAGCCCTTCACAGCACCGGCGGAACCCGTCCGAGAAATTCTAATGCTCGAGCCATCTGGGCCTGTAGGGGGCCGTTCTGACGGAAGGCCGCCAATATCCAAGAGAAAAAGGAAAGCAGAGTTAAGGGCAGTAGCTCAGGTCAGGGAGGTTGGGGTGAACCAAGCAACTAAGAAGACGGGAAATTTGGTGTTTTCTGAGAAGGACCTAGACGGGATACTCACCCCGCACAATAACTCACTAATCATCTGTGCTAATATCATGGGAGCCCGAGTTCACCGCTTGCTTGTGGACACCGGCTCCTACACAAACATCTTGTTCAAATGCACATTAGATCAGATAGGTGATTACGAAGAGTATATAAAGGAATATGATCATAAGATAGTAGGGTTTGGAGATGCTGTAACCGTTCCCTTAGGTCTAGTTACGTTGCCGGTCGAACTTGTATCGACCGAGAATCCCGAAAGGAGACTGACTAGAATGATAGAGTTTTTAGTTGTAAATCAACAGTCTGCCTATAACGGGTTTCTTGGTCGACCTTTCATGAATGAATTCAAAGCGGCCGTTTCAACGTACTACTACTGTCTTAAATTTCCAACTAAAAAAGGTTCAGGTACGGTCAAAGATGATCAGAGGAAAGCTTGAGAGTGCCTCCTGCAACTTCAACCTAATGACAATAGAGTGGCTGTCGTGGACGAACAACCGAGCAGCAGGGCTGAGAATGAACCTTCCGTCTTGGATGAGATCATGGAGTCCATCGACACTGAAATGATGGAGGTGGACGAGCAGCAGGGCGAGGACGAGCAGGAGGGCTCCGGCGAGCAGCAGGGAAGAGAAACCATACCTATCCTGAACCAAGTTGAGGATTTAGAGCCAAGACTAGAGGCGGAGCCAATGATCGAGGATGAAATCAACTTAGAAGGTCCAATAATTGATCCTCGGTGGAAGAACCAAAAGAGAAGAGCAACCCCGGTTGAGGAGCTGGAAGCAATAAGAGTCGACCCGAATCGAGAAGACTTGAAACTATTCATTGGATCTGAGCTCCCTGAGCCATACAGATCCAGAATGAAAGAATTCCACAAGTCTAATCTCGATGTATTCGCATGGTCGCATGCTGATATGGTAGGCATCAGCCCTAAGCATGCCTGTCATAAGCTAAATATTGATCCAACTAAAAAACCGGTGAAGCAAAAAAGAAGAAAGTTCGGGCCTGACAAATATGAGGCGCTTGATGTCGAAGTGAAGAAGTTACTTGATAATGATCTGATCAAAGAAGCTTTGTGTCCTCGATGGGTGGCAAATCTGGTGCTGGTGAAAAAGTCAAATGGCACATGGAGGTTATGTATTGATTTCACGGACCTGAATGCTGCATGTCCCAAAGATAACTTCCCGTTGCCACATATTGATCAACTGGTGGATAACACAGCAGGACACGAACTTCTTACCTTCATGAATGCATTTGCCGGATACCACCGGATACCGATGTACCCAGAAGACCAGGAAAGCACGGCGTTCTACACCAACAAGAACCTGCTGTGTTGGAAGAGGATGCCGTTCGGGTAAATCAACGCAGGGGCCACGTACCAAAGACTTGTTAATAAAATGTTCGATGATCACATCGGCAGAACAATGGAAGTGTACGTGGATGACATAGTCGTGAAAAGCCTAAGAAAAGAAGATCACTTGGAACATCTGGCACAAGCATTCGAGATTCTTCGAGCATACAACATGAAGTTGAACCCGAAGAAAAGCATCTTCGGGGTACACTCGGGAAAGTTCCTTGGACACCTGGTCAGTCAACGGGGCATTGAAGCAAATCCTTCAAAAGTTAAAGCAATCATGGACATGCAACCGCCAAGGTCCGTCAGAGAGTTCCAACGACTAACTGGATGTTTGGCAGCCCTGAACAGATTCATTTCCAGGTCCGGAGACAAGTGTCGGACTTTCTTTGACGCCATCAAGAAAGGACAATTCCAGTGGACGAACAATTGTCAGCAAGCGTTTGAACAGCTGAAAGAATATCTGAGTGATACCAAGATTCTATCAAAACCTGTCTCTGGAGAGAAGTTGTACTTGTATCTAGCGGCGTCTGAGGTGGCCATCAGCTCGGTCCTAGTTCGAGCAGAAGGAAAATTTCACCTGCCAATCTACTACGTGAGTCAGGTCTTGCATGAAGCAGAGATTAAATATTCACCCATGGAGAAGTTGGCCTACGCACTGGTGATGAGTGTAAGAAAGCTACGACCATACTTCTTTGATCATCAGGTGGAGGTCTTAACAACTTTCCCATTAAGGCAAATCTTACAAAGGCCTGACACTGCTGGTCGCTTCCTCAAGTGGTCCCTCGAAGTAAGCCAGTTTGGTATATCTTATGCACCTCGAACAGCGATCAAGGGACAAGCGTTAGCCGATTTTATTTTCGAATTAACCTTCCCTCAAGATCCGACGAGAGGTCATAATCATCCATGGCACATGTATGTGGACGGATCATCAATTAATTCAGCAGCAGGAGCCGGGATAGTGCTGATCAGTCCAGATAAACAAGTATTCCCCTCAGCTGTCAGGTTCGAGTTCATGGCAACAAACAACGAAGCTGAGTACGAAGTATTGATAGCCGGGTTACGACTGGCTCTGGCTGTGGGGGTTCGAAGGGTTCAAATTTATGGAGATTCCCAGCTGATAGTCAACCAAGTCTGTGGGGAATACAAAGCCAAGGATGAGAACATGGCCTTGTACCAAAAAATCGTTGCTCACCTGGCTTCGCTTTTCGAGCAAATTTACATCGAACAAGTGCCAAGAGACAACAACGCCCAAGCAGATGCGCTTGCTCGCTTAGCTACTAGTACGGGACCAGCAAAACTTTCAGAAGTCACGATAACAAGAATCCCTAACCCATCTACCAGTGACTATAGGATCAATCAGATCGAAGAGGAATTGACAGAAGAGGATTGGAGAACGCCAATATACAAATACCTCAAAGATAGCACAGTACCTGAAGATCCCCGAGAAGCAGCAAATGTAGCCAAGCGGGCAGCAAAGGTAGCCAACGGGAAAGGGGAATGTCAGATTTGCAGTAGTGACCGTAGACTATTACACGAAATGGGCCGAGGCTGAAGCACTAGTAACGATAACACAAGAAAAAATGGTCAATTTTATCTGGAAGAGTATAGTATGCCGATTCGGGGTTCCGCAAGCAATACTGACAGATAATGGAAGACAGTTCGATGGAAAAAAGATAAGAGATTTTTGCAAAAAATGAGGTATCAAGAAACATTTTTCGACACCATATCATCCTCAGTCCAACGGCCAAGTCGAGGCAGTTAACAAGATAATCAAGCACATCCTCAAAACCCGTCTGGTGGATAAGAAAGGCAAGTGGTAGGAAGAACTTCCCGAGGTACTTTGGGTATACAGAGTATCGCACAGAACTAGTACTGGAGAAACACCGTTTGCTATGGCATTCGGCACCGAAGCAGTTATACCTATAGAGCTCAAAGTACCAACTGAAAGGATAGCTGAATTCAATGAACAAGAAAATAATCAAGCACTGGCTGCAGAAATGGATCTGATCGACGAAAAAAGAATTTCAGCAGAAATGAAAAATGAAATATACAAGAGAAGAATCGCAAAATACTATAATTCACAAGTAAAAGTTAGGGAGTTTGAAGTCGGGGATCTGGTACTCTGAAAAATCCTAGCAACACCTCCAGGTATATTTGGACTGACTTGGGAGGGCCCATTCAAGATAACTCATAAGTGGCACAACGGCACGTATGATCTTGAAGATATGGAAGGCAACTCGGCCCAATACACCTGGAACGCAGCTTTGTTGAAGAAGTATTACCAGTAGTTAAAGAAACCAATGTAAAGTTTTTTTATGTAGACCACCATTTATGTTATTGTAAGATTTAAGATTGATAAAAAAAAATTGAACTTTTTTGGCAAAAGTTGTAAGTAGATAAATTATTGTTCAGTGTATTATGTATGTAAGGAAGCCAAAAGTGTTAGAACCCAACTGTTCGCCAAGAAGAAAAGTTGCTCGCCGGAGACAAACAAGTATAATAAATACAAGTCCAAAAGGAGGCGAGCAGCAGGGTCCATGAGACTCAGGAGCCCACCTGATCGCCCCATCACACGGAGTTGCTCGCCCAAGATACTAAATGCATAAAGCACAAGTATAGTGGAGGCGAGCAGCAGGACATAAGTTAACACATAGTTGCTCGTCCTAGAGCTAAATGCACTTAAGCACAAATATAGCAAGTGACGAGCAACAGGGCATAAAAAGAAGTATGACAAAAGCCAAGTTCTTCAAAAGAACCAAATAGGCTCATACATACTTAATATACATACATTTGCAAAGGAAAAGTATTTAAACCTTCAATCAAGGAAAGAAATACTTAAGCAAAATTGAATAAAAGGCAAACAGTAAAGCAAAAGTGCAATCTTCATTCATAAAAGACAGAATTACATGGAAAAGATATAAGCATACGGAAATCGTCCTACTACATCGAACTAAATAAAGCAAAGAAAGATAAAAATTCCTCTAAGTCTCGGACGCCGGAGGAGCTGGTGGTGCCGGGAAGTCTGTAGGAGGAGGAGGAGGAGGAGGAGGTGCATCCTGGTTGGTCGCCCCCAGGACCTGCTGCTCGCCTACTGGAGCAGAGGTACTTATCTCACCGAGTAGGTTAGGAAGGATGGGGCTCAAAGCATAAAAAACGGTGGCATCCTTGCTCACCTCAACCTTCTCCCTCGGTGCTATGACTACGACATCATCCTTGAAGACGCCTAAGTCTAACCCCATCTCCCCTAAGTCAGCGACAGGAATTTCAAAACCGGCAGCGGGTGGGTTCTCAGTAACATAATCTGTGAAGTCCTTGATAGTGCTAGTCATTACGTCAAGGCCATTGTCCAAAGAATACTTCACGGATCAGACACAGTCTGCGTACGCACAAGTGTAGCCGAAATTGGTATTGTCAGTCACATCTTGCACGTACGTGCTGTAAGAGATGGCCCGTTTCTTCTCTTTCTCCAGTTGGTCGACATGAACCTTAAGAGACTCAACCCTCTCTACCAGACCCACCCGCCCCGTCTCCAAGACCTGCAGACGATCAGTAGCAACACCCAAGTCCAATTTAAGCTTCTCTGAAGCATTGGATGCTACCATCTCCCGGTCCTCAGCAGCTTTCACCTCCCGCTCCCAAGTATGCTTGGCCCTCTCGAAGTCAGCCTTCAGCTTAGCCAACTCTTCATCTTTCCTTCTAAGCTGAGCATCTCGGTCCACCTCGAGCTGTTCTATCTTCCGGCCCAAGCTCCGGTTTGTCCTCTCAAGCTCAATAGCCTGGTCAACGACTCTCTGGGCAGTAATGGCTTGGTGACTGGCATTGTAACCTAGAAGGCGAGCATTATCACTGAGAAACTGATTCTGAAGGATCTCTTCGCCAGTTTTTGTCCAAGAGCGAGGGACAAGCTCCGTAGCCCGTCGAACGTGAGAATCCTTGAGGTCTGAGCAGGCCGGGGCTGACTTCACACAGCTAAGTTGGTGAAGTACTCTAGAACGACCAGCATAGTCATCTCTCCGATACCTGTAAAAAGATAGAAAAAACTTTAGAAAAATCAATATGGGCAGGGAAACGAGCAGCCGAGCAGTAAGGAAAGTACTTACTCCCTTAGCTTCACTGGGTCATAGCCCAAGTAGGAGCCGTCAGGTGATGAGCCCCTTCGGCCGACGAGCACGACATCAGTGACCTGCTGCTCGGTCACCTCCTCAACGGGCGAGGAGCGAACAGTTGGGTGACCCACCTGGGAAGAACCTTGCCCCTTGGTCCTCTTGGAATAGTCATCTTATTTCCTAGGGGCAGTCTCTTTGGTTAATATTTTCTTCTCCCGGGTGTCTCTGGGGGGCGAGGAACGAGGAGGTGGGCGAGGAACAGGAGCCGGTACTTGAGGAGCCTCCTCCTCATCTTGGGGTCCTGCCCTCAATTTGATTAAAGAGGTGCAAGGGTCGAGCTTCTTCTTCTTCTTCGAATGATGGTTAGCCGCCATCTGTTTTACTCTGCGAGCGAGGAGGTGATAACTTCTTGGTACTTGAGGGACCGCAACCGTTACTCTTTGAGCTAGAAATATAAACATAAAAGGAAAGGTTAGGCGACTAGCAGGAGGAGGCGACCAACAGGGGTAGGCGACCAACAGGGAAATGAGAAAATAACCAAAGTACATAAAGGAAAGTTACCTTCTGGGATGTCTGCCTGTGCTTCCAAGTGATGAGCACTGGTGATAAGTTGAGCAAGCCTCCGGCAATGCGCCTGTGAGAGATGGTCGATACTCCGATCCTTGACGTTTCGCAAAGAGATCAAAGCAAGGACGTAGAGGAACTCTTCACTCAGCTCAGGTTGTCCCCACTTCAAGATGCGCGAACCTGCAAAACAAGGAAAAATAGATTAAAATTAGTTCACCTAAGATTCGATGAACTAGAGAACGAAACCTACGCCGAATTTCGCCAAAACGCGTAGGAGAATTTATACACCTAGGTCCTCCTGAAAAATCAGAGGATGTCCGCCAGTCACCGCCAATAAAAAAGAACTGCTTATGCCAGCTCTTGACTTTGTTAGGCACTCCTTCAATCAGTTTAACACCGCTACGGGCCTTGATGTAGTACCACCCGAGCCCTTCTTCATTGGCAGCCGAGGAGATAGTAAGGGCATAATGTATCTCCACTGTACTGATCTTATTTCTGTAGCCTTCCAATCCAAAAAGGGTGATGAAGGCTAGTAAGTTACTCCATCCATTCGGTGTAATCTGGGTAATCGCCAAATTCGTGTCCTCCAGGAATCGCCCGATCACCGGATGTAAGGGAAGGGGAAACTCCGTGTTGAGAACGTCCAAGTTAATGGCAGTGCAGCCTGGAGGTGGGTTGTCAGCTCTCTCTCCTGGTTGGGGGGCGTACAGATGGATATCATACGGGATACGGTAGCGAGACCGTATCCGAACTAAATCCTCTTCAGTGATCACACTAGCTATCCTGTTCGCTGTATATGTCGACAGACGGGCCTCCATGATATCTCGGGGAGGTGTAGGGAATGTTTTCTGGTACTGATTGGCGTAGTCAATCCACTCCTGCCTTCGAACTACGGCTTGCGGAATGAGAGACTCGGGGGTTAGCCTTGAAACGGGAAAATTTATCTCTCGGAGAAATTCCCACGTAACTCCCACCTGCTCGCTCCCTGATCCGGCTGCTTGCTGCTCGCTCCTAGCCTGTTGCTCGCTGCTCGCTCCCGTATCTCCAGGGAGACTCATCTCTTTTATTTCGGCAGCCACTTCAGTAGAATCTTCACCCAGATCCGAGGAGGTTCCTTCCCTAGCCAAGGAGCGAGCAACGGGGCCTTGGACGTCCTGCTCGCCCGAACTTTCCACAGCATAGAAGGAATCAATGGAGCAAGCAACAGAACTCGCCTCGGAACCCGTTTCTTCGTCAACGAGCAAAGTTCTAGGGTTTTGGCCAGTTGCTCGCCGGAGCGAGCGGCGAGGAGCAAGGACTGACGGTTCATCTTCTATAGGCCTCTTCCCCGGGTTTCGTCCGACAAATTCAACAGACGGCGTATTGCTCGAGGAGGGTGACGTCATTTTAATAGGTTTTTGAAAAATCGAACGAGTAGAAATCAAAAGGGTGGTATTGATGATGGCGTAATCCAAAAACTAAAAAGAAAAAGGGGAAAAGGATGACGGCGCGGCGGTGATACGGTGGCGACGCAGCGGCAATAAGCGGCGGCAACGGTGAAGCAATGAAAATTGAAAGAAAAAGCATGAAATCGAAAATACAATACAATGTCAAGACAAAGAAATTAAAAAATTCACCTTTCGATTTGAAGAAATCAACGAAGAAGAAGAAAGAAATCGAGGAAAAGCTTGAAAAACTCGTCAATGGAGGTCTTGCATGTACGGATCGCGAAAAGGAAGAAGGGGGAAATGAGGAGCTATTTATAGATATGGACTCGGGGGCGAAATTAAGGGAATTGAAGAGTTGAGGCCCCTAATGTCACTAACCGCCCACGTCGCTTCGTGTTTCGTGCCTCGGGAAGCGAAACGACGCAAGTCTAAGGGTCGCTCCCCGCTGGTCGCTTCCCAAACTTCCCGCCCAAATATTTGAAAACCTGCTGCTCGCTCCCTACAGAAATGAAACATAATTTCCCTGTTGCTCGCCTCCTGTTAAATAATATAGCCTATCCAATAGTTTGACAAATAAAGATAAAATCTATCTTTATATGCCAAACTAGGGGGCATTGTTGATAGGCGAACAGCAGGAATACTAGATTAGAAATAAAAATATTAAAATAATGAGATTAAGAGATCAAGAATGAAAATAATAAATGAAGAGGACGACCAGCAGGGACTTCACACCTTAGGAGGCGAGCAGCTGGGCTTAAGGACCAAGGTCGAATAGACGAGCAGCTGGTTATGATGCTAGGAGGCGAGCAGCTGGTCATGATACTAGGAGGCAAGCAGATGGTCATGAAAGGTACAAAGAAGTGGCGAACAGCCAGACCAAGAAGATACAAGGACCCAACTAGAGGCGAACAGGCGAGCAAGAGGACACCTCGGAAGATCATCAGAAATCTCAATAATTAGGCATTACATTAGGAACAAACAAGTGTCTTAACACTTGTTATTGTGTAAAGATGTAATAGCTTAAGAGATGACAAGTGTCTTAACACTTGTCACAATGTAAATGAAGATGATTAGGGAGGTGACACCTCCTACTTGCTTGTACCTCTATAAATACCCTACATGGGATAATAAGAAAGGGGGTTACTAATTCAAAAAACAAGCCAAATTCTTGCAAAATTCTCTCTCAATCCCTACTTACAAAAAATCCAGCTTTAATCCTTGATTACTCCCTTGTTTGATGATCTTCTAAGAGTAAAACAACCATTAATTGTTAATTTGGATCAAGGTCATCAACAATGCCAAATCTAGAAGATTTGATGTGGACATTACTTATGGGTCAAATTGTCTGATAGGCTTTAGGGTTTTGATACTATACTCAGTATTGTAAGATAGACATGTACATACACGTATGCCCCCAGATGTAGTCATTCATGACTGTTGATGACCTTGATCCAATTTGAATAATTAGTGGTTGCTTAGGCTTGGAAGATCATCAAACAAGGTTTACAAACCGGGATTATATGTTGGATTTATATAAGCAAAGATCAAGAAAATAATTTGCAAGAGTTTGGACAATTTTTGAATAAAATGAACTTGTTATTCCCTTCTTGTAAGGGGGAATTTATAGATTTACAAGCAAGCATGAGGTGTCACTCAATTAGCCTTTCTTATCTATATTTTGACAAGTGTTTAGACACTTGTTTAATCCTAAGCTATTGTATTTTATATAATGACAAATGTTAGAACACTTGTTTGCCTCTAATACAATGCCTAATTAGTTGGATCCTTAGCTATTCTCCGAGGTGCTCTACTGCTCGTCTGTTCATCTTCTAGGTGGGTACTTTGACCTTTCTTCTGAGCTGCTCGCTCAGTTTTTTTTTACACTTAACCAGCTGCTTGCCTGATGAATAATGACATGTTGATCAGTTGTTCGCCTTTTTCAGGTTTATACTCTCACTGTCCAGTTGTTCGCCTCTTTTAACTCCTAGCCTTAATCATTCTTTATATCATTTTTATCTTTAATTACCTTTAATCCTGTTTCTCGGCTGCTCGCCTATCAACAATTGTCCCCTAACTTGACTTTTTATTAGGATGAAAATCGACTAATTTAAGTCAAGTTATAGTTGACAAATAACATTTTATGACCACGGCGAGCAGCTGAAATTTGAAAATTTGGGTGGGAGTGTTTGGCGAATAGGAGGGCACGACTCTTGAACTGGCGACAGTTCATTTTCCAAGGCCCATTTCTCGAAGCGACATGGGCAGTTCGTGACGTCACCCGCCGCCCACGCGTGTCGTCTAAATTTCACAAAATGTGTGACTTCTTCATCTCTCTCTTCTTTTTGAAACTTTCTCACGATTTTCTGCCATTACCGATTCTAGAGCTTTCTTTGCATTCCGATCTTTGTTGATTCTTCCGATCTCGAGGTAAATTTGTTATTTCTTTCCTTGAATTATTACTTTCTTATTACTTGCACTTTCATATCCTTTCAATTTCATATCCTTTCAATTTTCGAGTTTTATTTCGATTACTACCATATACCCAAAATATCGTTACCGTCGTATTTCCGCCATAAACGCCGCCGTGCCACCGCCGTTTTGTTCTTATTTTTTTATCCATCTTCACTCTATTTTTCACCAAAAATCTCCCATTTCACCCTACTTAAATGACTTCTCCATCTTCGAGTAAAACCATCTCCGATGAATATCCTGGCCGGAATCCTGGGAAGAGGCCTATGGGAGAGGGACCAGTCGCTGCTCCTCGTCGGTCTATCTGCCAGGCCCTTGCTTGTAACCCTCCTACTTTGCTTGTTGACGAAGAGACGGGATCCGAGTCTAAACTCTGTTGTTCGCTCAGTGGGATCTTATGCCGTGGATAGCTCTGGCGAACAAGATATCGAACAGCCCGATGCTTGCTCCCGTGTGGAGGGGGATACTCTATCTGACCTTGGAGAGGACTCCGAGAAAGTGGCTGCCGAGATTGAAGAGATGAGTGTCCCTAACCCAATTGAGGTTATTGGCGAACAAGTGATAGAGTCAAGTGGTGACCAGGGTGGTCGACGTTCCCGCGGGATTACTTGGGAATTTCTTAAAAAAATTGGCTTTCCCACTGACAAGCCAACCCCAGAATCGCAGATCCCCGAAGGAGTAATTCGCGACCAGGTGTGTGTGGACTATGTTGCTCGCTACTCCAGCTCCTTTCCTCCTTCCGAGAGACCGACCATGCCTGCTCAAGTGAATACTTATGTGGCGAGCAAAATTTCAAGCCTAATAACCGAGGATGACCTGGCGAGCATCCGGTCCTACTACAAGATTATGTATGACATTTTTCTCTACGCTCCTAAAAAAGGAGAAACAGTTGATCGCCCTCCACCTGGCTGCACAACGATCAACCTCGATGTGCTCAAGACGGGCTTTCCCTTGCCGCTTCATCCCGTTGTTGGTCGCTTCCTCGAGGACATCAACCTAGCGATCACCCAAATTACTCCAAATGGGTGTATTAATTTGTTAGCCTTCATGACCGTCTTTGCTCTTGAAGGTTATAAAAATAAGATTAGTACGGTGGAGGTCCATTATGCCATGGTGATCTCTGCTTGCAAAGACGAAGGTGAAGGGTGGTATTACATCAAAGCCTGAAGTGGAGTGAAGTTGATCGAAGGGGTGCCCAACAAAGTAAAGAGTTGGCACAACCAGTTCTTCTACATTGGAGGGGATTGGCGGTCATCTGCAGATTTTTCTGGCGGGCTGGGTCGTATCAATTCGCCTGAAGACTTTGGTGAAATAAGGAGTAGGTTCTATCTTTTTTGTACTATGACTGAGGTGGAATTAATTTTAATTTTTTCTTTCTTGTTGTTTTGTAGGTCTGCGCATTCTGAAGTGGGGTCATCCTGAGTTGAGTGAGGAATTTTTATACACCCTCACCGTCATCACACTTCGCAACTTGGCTGGTCGTAAAATTGCTCACCTGTCAAAGCACCATTGCCGCAAGCTCGCCCTATTAACCACAAGTCCGCAGCATCTTGAAGCTCAAGCCGTTGTTCCCGAAGGTAGATTTCTATTTAAGTTACTATGGATATATCCCTTGATCGCTTAGTCGTCTGCTCGCTTGCCCGCCTAATCTTATGTCTTATTAACTTTTTCTTCAGAACAACGAGTGACGGTTGTTGTCCCGACCATTCCAAACCCTTACACCTCCTCGCCGCGCGTGTAAGTCAAATGGCCGTCGAGGAGCCATCTAAGAAGAAATTGGACCCTCCGACCAGCCTTATTAAGCTACGGTCTGGACAGCCCGTAGGACCGAGCGCCGCCGCCCCCAACTCGAAGAGCACGTCCGCATTCCCAAATCTTCCATTCAGGGACAATATTCAGGAGGCGCTTGGTTAGCAACTCTTCAATGGTAATGGGAATGAGTAAAAAGTTAATGTAATTATGAGGGTTCATTAGAACAAAATCATCATCTCTCCTCCTAAATAGAGTAAGCAATACTCCATTTTGATTAACCTATTTCCCTCCTACAATCATCCTCTTCAATCACTCCCTTATTACTCCACCAACAATCACCAACAAATATTTGTTGTTCACTTCTATTCCAAAATTAGGCATGCCACTAGCAATGCAACCACCATTGGAACAATCATTCCCCCAACATATTATTTTTATTATGGGGGCATAGATATAAAACAAATTTTCATTCACATTACCATTAAAGTGCTCTTAACCAAGCGCACCTCAATTTTCCAATTCTTCATCACTAAATCTCCAATCCCCAATTTTAACAACTAATTACCTTTATGGTGAGTTATTAAGTGCAATGAAATTTGGATTCAGCTGAAAGATGAATAACTAGAAGAAACGACAAATCAGCTAGGAATTATTTATTTGTCTTATGCAAGGAGAAATATTTAGTTGAGGCATAAAGGAGGATCATTCTGTATGGAATTTGTGGTAGTACTCATCTGCTCCTGTGAACGTGTAATTTATTAGTCTCTGTTGGAGAATAAAATTAATTAATTTTCTACCACTTTATCAATTACATATTTAAAACTAGTCACAATTTGTAGTGGTCTTCTTACTCGACACAAAGCTCGACATTATATTACAATTCGACCATTTTATCCCAAAACCATCACAAAATCGTATTGTAAATTCCCGTGTGTTTTCTTTGTGGGAGTATTAGTCAGGATTGTAATCAAAACCTAACCAACCATAAGGGCTTGTTTGTTTTGGGATTTAGGTGGGCCTGTGAAGTCATGACTTTACATCCACAAGATCTAAAGTCTTTGATGGTAATAAAAGTGTGTGTTTGTTTTGAGATTTTAATAGGTGAGATTTTACTTTATGTCAAATCATGTGTAAGAGTAAAGTAGGATGTGTAAGAGAAAAGTAGGAAAGAGAGTGCAAGTAAGAGAAAAGTGATATGTGGGTAATGATTGGATGAGTGTAAAGTGATAAAGTGAATTGTATTAGGATTAATAATAATAGGTATTTATAGGTGTAGATGAAGAATGAAATGTAAAAACTGGATGTTACATTTTTAACTAGAATGGGACGATGGCCGAAAAGTTATGTCCTGTTCAGGTGAATCCCAAAACAAACCAGGCCTAAGAAACCTGAAGAGAAAAAGAGGGAAGAAGGAAGCGTTTTTTGGAACAATATAGAATGAGGAGAAAAATTATATATAAGTAAACAAATTAAATTTAAAAGAGAATAATTAATGTAATTATTCCTCAAAATCAAGATATTAGTTGCTTGTCGATTTGTGTGAAACATAAGTAATTGCTTAATCATTTTGCATTCGTGTGTATATCATTATTAGTTCTCTGCCAGTTTCGCGGATTTTTTATTAATTATTTTTTAAGGTTTTGATGTAATAAAAAAATTATTTAAGTTTTTTAGATAAATAAAGTATTTAATAATTTATTCGATCGTTAAAATATTATAGATTCGATTTAAATATTTAATTGTAAGATTTAGTGTATATTATTTACAAATGTATTAAATTGTAAAATCAACAATTTTTTTTTCATTTTTTGTAATAATTATCAGATTAAGTAATACAAATTTTTAAAAACTTTTTTGTAAAAAATATTTATTGTGTATTTGGATGGTTTTCCTTCTGAATCAAGACGCTAAACTTTCAATATGTTCCTACTTTTGACTCAGAATACTGCAATATATACAAAAACTGACTTTGGCTTCAATACAATTTCTTTTATTGAACACTTTTTTTTTACATTTGAAAGCTAATGATACGCAACACCATCTGAAAAAAGTATCAGAACATCCACTGTAGAGATATGCTTGAGTGTATATTATTACATGCAAAAAATATAGACGACAAGTGACATATCATACAAAACATTAAAAATAAAATTAAGAAACTTAAATTTCAATGAAATAGAAAATAATACTTAAGGGACTTAAATTGTTAAGCATGACAATTTGAGTATGGACTTAAATACACACCTAAATAATGAGATAATCAAGGAATAGCACATGTAATAATAATTATAATTACAAACACTAAAGAATAATAATTAAGGGACTTAAATTTAAATTAAATAGTAAATATGGTTACCCTACCTAACTAACCCAACAATTACAACAAATTAATGAAATATTCCCCAAAAAAACAGCCATAGAATAAATACAATTTTTAAGCATGACAATTTGAGTAAGGTAATGAAGGAATAATAATTAAGGGATTTAAATTTTAATGAAGTAGTAATTAATACTTAAGGGACTTAAATTTGGATAAAATAGTAAGCATGAAATTTGAGTAAAGTAATCAAGGAATAATAATTAAAGGACTTAAATTTGAATGAAGTAGTAAATAATACTTAAGGGTCTTAAATTTGGATGAAATAATAAGCATGACAATTCGAGTATGGACTTTAATACAAACTTAAATAATGATGTAATCGAGGAATAACACATGTAATAATAATTATAATTACAAACACTAATCAATAATAATTAATGGACTTAAATTTGAATTAAATATTAAATATGGTTACCCTGTCTAACTAACCGAGCAATTACGACCAAATTAATGAAATATTCACCTAAAAAAAACATAGAATAAATACAATTTTTAAGCATGACAATTTGAGTAAGGTAATCAAGGAATAATAATTAAGGTAATTAAATTTGAATGAAGTAGTAAATAATACTTAAATGACTTTAATTTGGATGAAATAGTAAGCATGACAATGTGAGTGTGAACTTTAATACACACCTAAACAATGAGGTAATCAAGGAATAGCAAATGTAATAATAATTATAATTACAAACACTAAAGAATAATAATTAAGGGACTTAAATTTAAATTAAATAGTAAATATTGTTACCCTACCTAACTAACCCAACAATTACAACCAAATTAATGAAATACTCCCCTTAAAAAAACAGCCATAGAATAAATACAATAAATTGTAGAACTTAAATTTGAATGAAATAGTAAATAATACTAAGGGACTTAAATTTTTAAGCATGATAATTTGAGTATGGACTTTAATACACACCTAAATAATGTGGTAATCAAGGAATAGCACATGTAATAATAATTATATTTACAAATACTAAATAATAAATATGGTTACCCTATCTATCTAACCTAGCAATTACGACCAAATTAAAGAAATATTAACCCAAAAAACAGTCATAAAATAAATACGATTTTTAAGCATGGCAATTTGAGAGAGGTAATCAAGGAATATTTCATTCAAAGATAATTTTCACTCCAAAATTTGGTCGTAATCAAGGAATAATACTTAAGGGACTTAAATGTTGGATGAAATAGTAAGCACGCATGACAATTTGAGTATGGACTCTAATACACACCTAAACAATGAGGTAATCAAGGAATAGCACCTGTAATAATAATTATAATTACAACCACTAAACAATACTCCCTCCGTCCCACCATTATTCGCACTTTTACTGTTTTCTCGTATTTTAGAGAATGAGTTTTTTATTAGTATTTAAAATGATAAAATAATTTTTAATTTATTTTTTAATAGAGAAGAGATAGATCTATCAAACCTTACCTTAAAAGTTATTTTATCATTTCAAATACTAATAAACAACTCGCTCGCTAAAATACGAAAATAAAGTTAGTGTGCAAATAATGATGGGACGGAGGGAGTACCAATTAATGGACTTAGATTATATTTAAATTTGAATTAAATAGTACAGATGGTTACCCCACTCAACTAACCATGCAATTAAGACCAAATTAATGAAATAAATAGTAAATATGGTTATGAACTTCTAAAATGCAATCTTAAAATGATATTGAACAAATACAATTTTTAAGAATGACAACTAGAGAAAGGTAACCAAGGAATAATAATTAAGGGACTTAAATTTGAATGAAATAGTAAATAATACTTAAGGGACTTAAAGTTAGATGAAATAGTAAGCATGACAACTTGAGTATGAACTTTAATACACACCTAAACAATGAGGTAATCAAGGAATAGCAAATGTAATAATAATTAAAATACAAACTCTAAGCAATAATAATTAATGCACTTAGATTAGATTTAAATATGAATTAAATTGTAAATATGGTTACCCCACCCAACTAACCATGCAAATACGACCAAATTAATGAAATAAATAGTAAATATGGTTATGGACTTAAAAAATGCAATCTTAAAATGATAATGAATAAATACAGTTTTTAAGCATGGTAACTTGAGTAAGGTAATCATGGAATAATAATTAAGGAACTTAAATAATATTTAATGGACTTAAATTTGTATTAAATATTAAATAGTAAATATGGTTACCCCACCCAACTAACCATGCAATTAGGACCAAATAAATAATTAAGGGACTTAAATTTTAATGAAGTAGTAAATAATACTTAAGGGACTTAAAGTTGGATGAAATAGTAAGCATACTAACTTGAGTATGGACTTTAATACACACTTAAAAAATGAGGTAATCAAGGAATAACAAATGTAATAATTGAAGGTTGTGCGTGAGTGTTTTTCCAGAATGTTGTCAAAGGTGTTGGAACAAATTCGACAACATACACAGCGGAAGACTTTGAAAAACAGAATATAAAATTTGCAAACGGAATATCAAAACTTTATCATAGATTATTATTGAATAATCTATGATGCCTCATAGCGAAACTTCACTATAACGAGTAGTGATACAAAGACAAAGTAAAAACCAACTATATGAATTTAGATCAAGATCATATACCCTATGTATATAATCAAATGCCTATAATTCTAAAAGTGTAAACCAAATAACCTAATCAAAGGTCGAACTAAAACACTTCTAGAATTACAAAGGAGAGAACCGAAATAACTACACTTGTAATATGTAAAATAGGTATCTCGAACTCTTAACTTTGAAAATGGCTCATGTGTGTGGTATTTATAGAATTTGTATCTTGCATGTGAACACATAAAATCATGGTTTCCCATGATGTAGAACCGCTCATCACTAAGTCTCCAAGATCTTAATAACCGTCCATGTTGTAGCTTCAATTACTCACTCTAAACTGCAACTGCCAGACTTGGTAACTGCCACGTCTTCATTCTGCATGTTTAAACATCAAAGACAACATTGCAACATTCGGAGTTAGTGTTAGGAGAAAGGGTGAATTCTGATGTTGCAGAAAATGTTGTAACATCCTGAACAACATTTGACCTAACATCAACAATCTCCCCCAATTTGGTCTTTCTACTACAACACACCTGATGTCTTAAACATGCAGTAAAATGTGTTAAGTAAGAAACACAACTAAACATCAAATAACAGATATTCAATTGTTAAACCAAATTAAGTGACTAAATAGATATTGAACACAAACAGAGTGCTTCGAAACTAATCAGCACAAAAACAGAACAAACTAAATGTTATCAACCTAGTCTGAACATAAACAGTAACACTGACTAACAGCTAGACTAACAGAAAAAATTAAAAACAGTGTTTGACAAAACTACAGAGCTTTTGAATCTCAAGGTATGAATATGTGAAGTAGAGAGAGGATTGGGCTGATCTTCATAAGTCAGTTGCATCTTCATAGTCTGCACGAACTCCCCCTATCTTCATTCTTCCTTGAATTCTAAGCTCTTTCTTGGTTTCCACCTAGATCACCATAAAGTGTTCATCAGCTGGAACAACAACATCATCATCAGGAACTTCTTCAATTCGTACACCACTGGTACTAGCACCACCATCAACTTTTACTCCCCCTGAGTTCAAACCACCATCTTCAGAAGCAGCAGTAGCTACTACATCAGGTCCTACTCCCCCTGTTGGAGTAGAAAGCAGCAACTCCCAGAAAGCCTTCTGGTTCTTCATATCTTGAATGATTCAGTGCATGTTTGTGATGGTTATCTGCAAGGTCTCAATTTGTTCAGTAATATAATTTGCAGTTAAAGAAACTGATGTGATTGTAGCATTGAGAGGAATTGTGGCAGAAGTATTGCCAACATTCTTAGTGGTATTAGCGGTTTCCTGAGCTTCCTGTCCTTGATGTTCTTCAGCTGGTTCATGATAAGGCAAGTCAATCACCCTAGGTCCCGTGAGCAGCACACTGGAGATCCCAAAACTTGCAGTAAAGCTACTGATTGTCTCTTCTCTTGGATTTCTCTCAAATTCTTTGTTTTCAAGCATCTTGTATATGAGACTGGGATAAGGTAATAGCCCTTTACCAGTAATGTCTCCAGTATATGATAAGACATTATTAAAGATCATTTGTCCAAGGTTGAACTTTTTCAGATGTCCAATCTTATACATTAAGATTGCTTGTTCCTTAGTCAAGACAGTAGTGTTTGAGGATGGCAACCAGTTGTACACACATAGTTTATGAAGAACAAAATACAAGCTGGTCAACTTAGAGCTACTCAATCTGTTTTCCCAAACTTTAAACTGCCCACCAGTTATGACCTTAATTACCTCATTCATGTTATCAACAGGTTCTTCAATCATACTCCTAGTTTTCAAAAACAGATTGATTGACTTGGGTGTAAACCCGAGTTTAGCTCTTCTAAACCAAACAGTACCATAATGCTTAGAATTTGTTTTACCCAAACTCTCTCTCAGATTTGCGTAAAATTCATAAATCCATTCCACAATATAGGGTGTAGCAAATTCAAGGGCATGCAACAGTGATCTTTCCCTAAAATATTCAACCAAATTCTGCTCTCTAAAATCAATCATTTTGACTACCTTTTCTCCCACAAGTATCCTAGTGCGAATTTTTCTATACTTATCACTTTTCATATCATTATATTCTTCTTCTTCACTAGAAGTGTGATCAGATAGTACCTTTGCACTGGCATCAGAATCACTCGGAGTAGGATCACTCGATTCAGGTTCAGAAATCTTCTCTTCTTCTTCTTTCTCCTGTTCTGGTTCAGATTCTTCAGATGTTGACATTGGTGATGGCACATCTTCGGCAACAACAAGTTCATTTTTAGTAACGGTTGGCATGGGAACAGGCTTCTTTTTTGCTTTGCTTCTTCTTTTTACTTGTGCAAGTGGCACATTCATCTCGGAGTCAGAATCTGGTATTTGAGTTGATCCAGATTGCACTTCTTCAGTTTCAGCTACATCAGGACCTGTAGCTGTTTCTTCTGAGTTTTCATCGATCAGAATTGGCTTTGAGGTATCTTCCTTCTTTCCCTTTCGTTTTGTCTCAGCATAATCTACCTTTTTTCCCATTATTCTGTAAGATCTCCTTCTTTTTCCTCCTTTCTTTGACTGACTTGCTTTTCTCTTTTTCCAAGCACTTCTAATTTTCTCTCCTAGACCTTCGGTGTCATTTGAAGATTCAGGTTGGGTTTCCAATGTAGGTTCAGCTTCAGTTCCTTGATCATCAGCTTCTGGTGTTATTTGTTGAGGATTACACATCCTTTCAAGCTCAGAGAGATCTATCTCTTCATCACCAAGTAGTATTTTAGGGTGTTGAGTTTTAAGCTTTAGAACTTGATAGGTAGCAGCAATTTGTTCAAACGGTGTTTCCAAACTGAAATTTATGGAGATAGGATTAGCATCAAGATAGTCAGCCACATTTGTAGTAGGTTGAACAGAGGATGAAGGTACATCAGTTATGTCCTTCACAGAAGTAGGGTTTGGAATCGAGGATAAAGGGTTGATATTTTCAGAGATTGGTATTTCAAAAGAACCGATAGTAATCGAAGGGGATGTTGACGGAGAGGCGCTAACATTAGCAGCAATATTCTGGGAATCAGTTTTCGAGGCCATTGAAGCTAGCAAGTTGAGAGGGTTTTCGGATGTGGAAGAAGATGCAGTAAACTTTGGGGAATGAGGAGAAGATGGAAGGTTTCTTCGAGATGTCATTATATCCTGCAAAAGAATTGAGAAAATTGATTAAAAATGATGAATAAAAATATTCAGTAATTTTACAAATATACGCATCTTATAGGCTTGAAGAAGATGATACTAAATAATATTGTGAGTGATACTAGAGTATTCTATCAAAAGACCTTCAGGGATTTGTAGAACACGACTCGATATAAGCTTATAATTACTCAGAACTAGCATTGAATTAAGAGATCTTATATAGAAGAAAATCTGGAAGTTATCACATATGCTCCACTTTGTGTCGTGCATTATGAGGCGGTTTTTGAGAACCTCCCCCATAAACTGTTCGAACGTGGTGCGAGAAGTTTTGTGATATGAATATATGAAAAAAGAAATTATAAAAATATATTACCCACTATTTTTATTTATGCTAAGACTGAATTTGAATAAATACTGTGGAATATTCTCGATATATTCCCTTAATATTTATCCTATTCAAAAATCAATTAATTCATATAAATCAATAAGTAATTCGAATTCTCAGAATGTTACTATTTTTGTTAGAACACATATCTTAACATTTCAATAACACAATCAACATTGGATTGTTTTATCAATCAAACACATTCATCACAAGATTTCACATTGATCCACCTTTTGAAAAAAGAATATCGTAGTTACTTAGTGGATTTATGAACAAATTGATACATGTTAATCACTTTTTTTAAAGAGTACATCGTAGTAGCGAGCTCCGTGTCTCATAGTTACTCAGTGATTAAAGTATCTTATTTGTGATATTTTAAAAAATTTCACCCCATAAAGATATGTGACAACAAAAATAATCCCATTTTCAAATTCAAACAACCATCAAAGGATACGAATTATCAAGATTTAAATAGAACATATACTTAGACAAATTTACTGAGATTTTTCTAATGTTGTGAATAATGTTGAATCATACTTCACAACACAGTACTATTTTATTCAGAGAGAGCATAAGCCAAGAGATTTTCTAAGTGAAGAAAACCTCACAAAATCAAGAGCTTTAGTGAATATATCTGCAAGTTGTTTTTCTGTGGAGATATATTCTAATTTCACTATTTCTTTTTCAACAAGATCCCTAATAAAATGATGCCTAATGCTTATATACTTTGTCAAAGAATGTTGTACATGATTCTTTGATATATTAATAGCACTCGTATTATCACAATATATAGTTAGTATATCATTGTTCAAGCCATAGTCATCAAACATTTTCTTTAGCCAAAGTAATTGAGTACAACTCCTTGCTGCAATATACTCTGACTCAGCAGTGGATTGAGAAACACAGTTCTGTTTCCTACTGTGCCAAGAGATAAGATTGTTTCCCATATAGAAACAACCTACACTTGTACTTTTCCTGTCATCACTGTCTCCGGTCCAATCTGCATCACTATAACCGATTAATGCACAATTTGTGTCCTTACCATACCAGATTCCTAGATCACAAGTTCCTGCAACATATTTAATGATCCTTTTTACAACACACAGGTGTGATTCTTTAGGATTAGCCTGATATCTAGCACACAAACATACACTAAACATGATGTCTGGTCTACTTGAGGTTAAGTAAAGTAAACTGCCTATCATAGATCTATATAGAGTTGGATCAACACATTGTCCTGAATTGTCCTTACACAGTTTTTGTGTTGAACCCATAGGGGTTCTCATTGGTTTTGCAGTTTCAAGTCCAAATCTCTTAACAAGATTATTTGCATACTTGCTTTGTGAAAAGAATACACCATCTCTATTCTGTTTAATCTGAAGACCTAAGAAAAAATTTAAGTCTCCAACCATTGACATTTCAAAAGTGGCTGTCATTTCTTTAACAAAAAGATCAATCATTTTATCACTTGTTGAACCAAACACAATATCATCAACATAGATTTGGGCAATCATGATGTCATTCTCAGTTTGTTTGATAAATAAGGTCCTATCAGCCTCTCCTCTAATAAAACTAAAATTAACAAGAAA